>CM067324.1:37237500-42037500 GCA_034376525.1 Nicotiana benthamiana
CCCTTGAAGTTTACAACATGTACTTCTGTTTCTATTTGGGGGTTCCTTTGAAACCCTAACTTTTATTTGAATCTCTTAGATCTATGCTATTTTTAACCCTTTAAATATGTTTCTTCCTATGTTTTGCACTATTCTCAAATTTCTTCCGAAAGATCCTCAACTTTAATCCATTTTACTTTTCTTTTTTAAATTATGGCTTCTCGGATTTTATTTTACACTTGTTTTACTAATTTTTCTTTATGATTAAACCTCTTTCCTTGCTTATCTTGATTGATATTATGTTCTTACTACTTTTTAACTCGCTTATTAAAAGCCCTAATTTGTTAGACCGTCTTTGTTTATATATGTGTTAGCATACTTGATTTTTTCATGTTTTTGTTTGTTAGAATGCTTCTAATGAGTTTTATACTGAGTGCTTATCCATTTTTTGTGATTGTTATTCATCTTGATTTGTTCATCTCTTGTTTCTTTCTGTCGATATGGCCGACCTTGCCAGTTTGCCACGTCTGTTCGTTCTTCTTTATTTATATGTTGCAATATAGAATCATAACCCTCTCTTGATTTGATTTTGATTTTTCTTGTTTGATGGTTCGATTGAAAGGTTTTCTTTTAAAACCCTAAAATCTACTGGTTTGTATAAATTGACTGATTTCATTACCTTATCTACTCTGGTACTTCATTTTACTAAATCATTGCTTAATTGGGGTTTCTGAAACTAGTCCTAATTGACTACCCTATGCTTACTGAACTCTGATTTTTTCCTTATTAATCCTATACAGATTTTCCTTTTCTTGCCTTATATGCTTTTGTTCCTTAACGTTTGAATCAACTCCCTTAATTTAAGAGAAACTTCCTTGATTTTTTAATTGATTAATTCTAAGTTCCTCAATTATTATGCTACCATGATTCATACTTTATTTTACCTATTTTCAACTGTAAGTACTCCAGTCTTTCATTAACATAGACAAAAACTTCTGTTAAAAAACTACCTCTCTTAATAAAATATATTCTCTCTCTTTTGTGCTATTTACTACTACTAGCTTACTGTAAGACAAGGCTGATCATTTCTGCTCTCTTGTTCTCTCATTCTGCTTACTTTTCTCTTCACTGGTATGTCCTAGTTTCAATTAAAGTTCCAATAGAAACATGCTTCTCTTATTGTTTCAGTTTCTCGTATTTCTAGTTTTCTTCTATCTGTGTTTCTATTGTGAAACTTGTAGTTAAGTTACATTTTCAACATCTTATTATATCTTCCATTTCCTTTTGATTAGTGTATTCTCTTATGTGTTTTTCAAAGCATGCCTTTCCAGTTGTCTTTTTCTTATTCTGTACTTACCATCCTATGAATCCCAAATCCCTATCACCCCTCTGTGTTTGTGTTCTTCCTGTTTGGTTTGTAACTATGCCAGTGTCAACTACTTCTTAGCATTTCCAAACCAGTCCTAAAACCATTGCTGGATTATGTGTTTTCAACCAAATGCCTCTCAATTATATGTTTGCAACCAAATATCGATGTGTCCCAAACCTCTTGACCCATATATGACTACCAAATTCATTTGAATTCTGCAAACTAGCTATGCGTGATCCTACCCCAAGGTGCTTGATCTTTGTTTACTACTCAAGTCTCTTTATATTCAAACAATCTTTGTAGCTTTACTAATTGCTATCAAAACGGTTTCTAATAGTCTTTAATAAGCCTTTTCAACTAAGGTCATACACTTTTACTTTACACTTAGTCAATATGTTCTGCCACCTATAGTGTGAGTATTGCCTTGGGATCCTCTTGAGAGTCCTCTGAACTCTGGCATATTGAGGATGGCCTTTCCATACTGCACTGGTTCAATTCTTGGTTGCTAAGTCTAGGTGTAAGCATTTCCCGGGGTCCTTAAGACCCTTAGGAAACTTTGATGCACCTAGACCCTGATTTTTCTATGGAATTAAGGCTTATAAGACCATTGGAGGCTTTGGGTAACTTGGGCCTAATTGAAGGCTCCCTATAGAATAGCTTTTTGATTTTCTATTTTACTTATATACTTCATTCATTGGCCTATAATAATTTGTAAGCAGATATTTGGGGTATTTAGTAAAATAGGGTAGATAGATGCGTACTTTCTGGGTTAATACATGTAGAGATCTTGCTATTAGGATATCATTTTTAAAAGTGTAACTGCTTGCATAAATAGAAAACATGATCATACGTTTGGTCCTTGAATGTAATTGCTTTACCTAAATAGAAATCATGCCAATAAGATTTTTCTTTTAAGTTTGTTTGCATCAAGAAGAAATCATGTTCGTAAGGTTCTACATTTTGACATGTTAGAGACCATGTTTATAGGTTCCAAACAATCATGTCTTAAATCAGTAATGCCATGACTATAGGACTCATTTCCAATTTAATTCTAATGATTATTCCTGTATGTTGCTGCAAATAATTTAATATGAGTAATCCGATCAAGGGGCCCAATTCACAGCAATTTTTTGGAAGAAATTTTAGCAAGGTCTGGGTACTCAGATGAATCTCATCACGGCTTTCCATCCTTAGATTGACGGTCAAGCAGCGGACCATCCAAATGCTTGTAGATATGCTACGGGCTTTTGTATTGGACTTCAAAGGTAATTGGGATGATCACCTGCCACTTATTGAACTTGCTTACTGTAACAACTTTCATGCTAGTATTCAGATGGCCCTATTTGAGGCCTTGTACCGAAGGAGGTATAGGTCTCCGATTGGGTGGTTTGAAGTAGGTGAGGCAGAATTGATAGGGCCAGATCTCATGCACCGGGCTATGGAAAAAGTTAAAGTCATTTAGAAGAGGATGAAAACTACTCAGAGTCACCAGAAATCCTATAAGGACGTGTGTTGAAGAGAATTGGAGTTCCAAGTAGTTGATTGGGTGTTCTTGAGGGTATCCCCTATGAAGGGAGAGATGCGGTTTTGGAAGAAAGGAAAGTTGAGTTCTATATATGTTGGGTCGTATCGGGTCATTCAAAGGATATGACATGTGGCTTATAGGCTGGAATTGCACCCTGAAATGTCATTAGTGCACCCAGTGTTCTACGTGTCCATATTAAAGAAAGTGGATGGAGATCTATCCACAATCGTGCCAATTGAGACTATCGAGGTCAATGAAGAGTTATCACATGAAGAAATTCAGGTTGCTATTCTTGATAGGCATGTCCGTAAATTGAGAAACAAGGAAGTCGCTTCAGTTACAATATTATGGCATTGTCAACAAGTCGAGGAAGCCACATGGGAATCAAAAAATCAAATGAAAGAAAAATAACATCATCTGTTTCAACAAGTCTAGTAGTTGATCCTGTGAACGGTTGTTTTTAAGAAATTTGAGTTACTGTTCTGATTTGTGCAAAGGCACCCCATTATTTTTTTCTTATTGTCTTACTTATATAGCTTCCCTATTTGTGCCCAATTGCAAATGTTGTTGCTACTTGGGTAATGTGCAACCCTTTAGGTAAATGAAAATTTTGAGAAACTTATGTGGTAGGTAAATGATTAAAGATAGTGTAGATTGGTAATGATTAATTGAATCATTTTAGGCAGGTCAAAGTGATTGTATTGTATATGGCTCATTGAAGTGGCCAAGTTGTGCAAGTAAATGACATTCGATAAAGCATGTTCAATTTATGGTGTAAAGAGAATGAACTATGTGTAATTCGCTTAAAGTATATGAATATGTAGAAGTTGTTGAGGTAATGAATTGTATACTAATTGTAGGGATAATAGAAACTGCGAAATGGTACTTCGAAATATGTTTCGGGGGCTCTTTGACATGTAGATAGGGCTAATTACAAAGGGTACTCTGGTGAAATTGTTTCTAAAATATGGGAGTTAGTGAAAACATGGAGTTTGCATATCACGTTTTCAAAACCAATCGATTTCGAAAATCCTCATTCGAGGACGAAAGATTTTAAGTGGGGGAGGATGTAAGGCCCCATGAAAGCCTTCATTCAAATCTAGTAACTTTTAGTGCCAGTTTTCAAATATGTGTTAGGAATGAGTAAAATTGTACTGAATCTAGTTTTTATAATCAAGAATCAAAGTTTTCCAGAAAAATGTCATTCTGCAGTGAAGAATGCGGTAGCAGATCAAGTATACGGACCGCATTTCTGCCGCAGACTGAGCTAGTATCCTGGGTAAATTGAGGTAAAAAAAGTTCTCCATTATGTGACCGCATAACTAATATGCGGAACGCATAGTCATCGCACAAGTTACCAAGGATTTTGTGAAGCGTGGTTCTGTGGTACATTATGCGACCGCAGAACGTGAATGTAGACCGCATCCTTATCGCAGACCCAAATAGTATACTCGACTTTTGAGAGCGTTTTCGCAGTCCATAATGCAGTCCGCATTATCACTTGGCGATTGCAAATGCGACCACAGATCTGACTCGCACTCTAATTTTTCCTGAATTTTTAAACCTAACCCCTTCTTTAATAAAATACCCCAACCCCTCATTTTTACATAATTTTTGAACAAACAAGAGAGAGAAAGGGAGAGTTCTCGAGAGAGAACATTTTTCTTGTGTTGATTTGATTGTTGAAAATCACCCGGGCCAAGAAATTTCAAGTAATAACTTTCATCTCTGTCATTGCAGGTAAAATCCCCAGCCCTTTTTCATTTATTTTCAACTTTAAACAAAAAGGGTGATTCTTATGCATTAATTCTTGAAAACCTATGTCTAAACACGCATGCATGTTCTTTGAAACCTAAAACCTAATAAAAAAGAATTAGATAGGAGTAAAGATTTGCAAACGGAGGGGGTTGATAACCTAAATAAATTTGGTACGTAATTATGAGCTTCGATTCTAAAATGTCTCTGTTAACTTATGGACTAGATTGTCGGTACTAGGCTATTTGTGAGCAAAACGTAGAAGCAAAAAGAGAAAACTCGACTCCAGCTATGTATGGCTAACTTTAACCCTTGTAAGATCACCTTATTGGTGTACGAGTGCTTGGTATATGTTACTTATGTGGACTATTTCTGAATTCTTGTGATTAATATACATCGAACGCTACTGCTTAAGTTTTCGTATATGATGGTGTAAGTAAATGGCAACAAGCCAAGTATGTGCGAATGTGTTTATGTGGTAAGAGCTGTATGATAAATGATGGAAAAAAGTCATGGTGCGCACGTACTTTTATCCTCGCTCGAATTACTCCTATGGAATTCATAAAATTAGGATTTTTCTTTATTTATGTGATTTTTTTAGAATTTAATTGCATGATTTTGTGCTTGTTTGCATTTTGTTTGCGTTTAAATTGATTTAATTCATATAAAATACAAAAATAGCATATTCACATTTAGGATCCCATTTTTAATACTTTAGGTTTATTGGTCAGTCAACATCACAAAAACGGATGAAAATATCCAAAAATAGTCTTTTTCCATTTTCACTTTCAATTTTTAGAGTTAAATCAGATCTTTATTATTTTAAATTTTTTATTTAAAAAAATCCAGAACAATAATGGAAAAATCAAAGAAAATAAAGCTTAAAATTTGAGTACCCCAAATTCGGGCACTTTGGAATAAAAATCCTAGCCCAAAGTACCCCAAACCCGGACCAGCCCAACCCCAATGCCCAGTCAAGTCCCCTTAGTATCAAAACGACATCGTTTTCCCATCCCTTGATCATGACCGTTGGATCTTATTAATCCAATGACCACACCTAACAAGGATTGGAGTATATAACTGTCTTAATACCCCTACCAGTCATTCATCGTCTCTAACACCCCTAATATATACCACAGTCCCTCCGCCATCTGCCGCCGGCCGAAAATCGTCTTCGCCGACAGCGAGTCTCCAAATAACATCAAAATAGAACCAATCATTCCCTAGTCTTCCTCTTTCCAGATCTGCCACTACTAACCCTCAAACCCCAGCCAATCTTGTGGAATATTCGTTTGAAGTGGTGAATACTCCACCATGCACGGCGACGCTGACGCCAAATGTCCTCAAAAGAACACCACATAGCTACAGAACCTTCCTCATTCCAAATCCATAAGTCCCGTTGCTTGAACATGTTCCAAATGCCTCGAATATTAAATGAAAACCACTAAAATCTCACCGTTCACCAAACCAGTCCTAATTAACCCCAAACAGTCACCTAACCTCTTTCACTTCAAAATCACGGCCATTTGCCCTCGAATGTCCCTGCAGTTCCTCCAACTCAAAATCTAGGGTTTTCAGAACCCTCCCATGGATGCACGAAGATTCCCGTTGTTTAATTGAAAGAGTTAAGATAAGTCTTCTAAATTCATGTTTATTATTGTCTCTCCATCTCACCTCTTTCAGTTAATTTGTGTCTATATAAGTTTAAGTTTGAAATTGCAAAAGTAGATTCAATTGGTGTTAGTCAAGTTAGCTTTAATCTCTTGGTTTAAGTTTCCATGTTAAGCCGATGAGTTAAAATTAATTTGGATTCAAGTTGTGTTATGCTCTTACAGTTGAATTGATATCCATGTTAAATCCTTAAGTTTAATCAGTATCGATTAAAATTGTGGTAAACTTTCATGATTGATTCCCGATTCAAATTTGCTATATGGTTTGCTCATAGATTAGCTAATCCTTTTGAGGTAACTGTGTTTGTATTGATTGAAATTTAGTTTGAGTTCAAAGGTCAAATGTAGTAACACTTAACTAAGGGTTATAAAAAATGATCATAAGTAATTAAAATCAAGACAATGGGTGAAATTGAAATACCCAACGATTGAAAGGGTAAGTAGGGAATAAATCCTTAGGGATTCTTAGCATAACGATAATAGAACCTTCTAGTACGGGTTCCCCTGTAAATTGTAGTGCTGAAAATTCGTTAACAAGTAAAAAATTGAGGGACCTCAATGAAATAAAAGATCTGAAGATTTCCCTAATTTTACCTATGAAACACAGTACCCTTGCCTAAAAACGGGATCGAAAAAAGAGAGCTTAAGAGTTTAGAGCTTATAGAATTAGAAAAGTAAAAAAAATATAGATCCCATTTTAAGGAATTCTACAGGTTTTCGCTATTTTAATAATGATTCCTTAAATTATTTAAGTCTTCATTCTAAAATAAAACCTAGATAACTGAAGGTCTAAAATGATTTGAATCTTCTTGGGTATTCAGCTGCTTTGGGTTGTTTTTATTGAATCTTCAGTCACTGGGTTTTGGTTATATGGTCGTTGATTCAAACCTATTTTATATGATCATTTATGAGCTATTTTTCTGCTGAAATACTGCATCTATCACTGCGATTGCTGAATTTTCTGCCTCATACTTCTTTCTTGTTTCCTTCTCTTTCTAGGTACTTTTCCTCAATCAATAATTGAGGATCGATCGTTGAACCAGTAATAGTTCAAAGTGTGTTGAATGAAGGATGCATTGAAGTTAATATGAAATCCCTTTGTTTTACTTTCACTTTTTCTCTAGTACCTAAATTTAGAGTTATAAATGTTAATTAGATTTTTTTGTTCCTGAACTTTGTGTAAGAGAGCCGTATAGAACATTTCTTATATGTATTGATGAACTTGACCGTGGACTTTGAACTGATTTTGAAGAATTTAGTCGTTGTTGAACGTATTTTTGATTCTCTATCCTATTATATGTTGTAGTTAATTTTTTGGCTAAAACTGCTAACATGAGGTTAAAAGAGGAAACGTGTTGTTACATTTCCGTTTTAAAAGTATTTCGCTTGCATATATTTGAAATAAAAAAAAAATGTGAATTGCATTACTTTATACTCTCTATTGAATTACAAATAGTTGTCCATGAGTTTTCCTTATCCATCATAAGTTGTGTTAGCCTTGTTGAAAAAGAGTGATAATCTGCACTCATTTATGATTTCTAGCATGTCAGCCCAAAGTGAATCCAGCTCTAGCGGGTATTAACTATGATTTTACTTGCTAATAACAAAACATTGGATCTGGACCTTAACGCTGGCCCATTTCTGGAATTTATACTTTCGTAAGAATGGTAGTATAAACCTTACTGTAATTATGGGGGATCACTTCGGGGTATAAATGTGTTAAACGGGATCCGGGCTGCTTTTTTTCATGGGGTTGTTGGTCATTGTACTGAATTTATTTGTCTTCAAAGATAGTTGCTCTATCATATATGTTTAGTTTGTGAAAAAATCTATAGCTACGTTTAGTATCAGATGACCAACTAGCATTAGATAATTACGATGAGCTAAATAAAGTTGAGGCGAGCCGCGCCAAATAGAATCACAAATTGTATGCCCCTCTTTAATTACTTTTATTAAAATATTCAGAATTCATGATGTTCCTTTTTTTGAATTTTCATGGTCTTCCCAAAAAGTTAACAACACGCTACTTGCTTTAGGCGCACGTTTTAATAAATTTATGTTCTTATATTTGGGTGCGCATTTCATGTGACCGAAATCCGAATCCCAAAATATTGAATAAAATGTGTTTCAGATCAGGGTGGATTTCATGTGACGAGAAAACATGTTTTGAACGACGTTCACATTCTTTAAAAAATATTTAAAAGAGGTAATTGATTTAAAATGTTGCACTATAGATTAAACATATTATAAAAACAAATGTTTGGCAATTCATAATAGTTTAAGAGACCATGCTAGAACCACGGAATCCGGGAGTGCCTAAGACCTTCCCCCAGGTTAGCAGAATTCCTTACTCAAGAATTTCTTGTTCGTAGACTTCATTTGGAAAGTCGAAAAATTTCCTCGATTTGGGATTCAAGATAAACCAGTGAGTTGGGACACAAAAAGCCAAGCCTATCCCAAGTGGCGACTCTGAACAAAAATGAATAAATAATCCTAATAATGTCACTTAAATTTGAAAAACTCCCTTATATACATTATCCTTCCGGGGATGGTTCTGAAAAGGACGTGTGACAGCTCTAGCGACTTTGTTGGTGATAAAACCCAAAACTTCAGTTCAGGGCTTAAGAATTCGAGCTTAGAATAACTATGATATTTTGCTTTATCTATTTTCCTACATGTTTCATGCCTAATGTGCTAAATGCTTTATTGCTTTGATATTTGTTGAATTGTGTATATAAACTACTCCAAAACCATTCCTCTCTCCGAATCTTCTACATCATGGATAACTGTGCGCTTCATGTGACATTTCTTATGTTTATAGTCTTATTGCAATTTAGAACAAGGTTCAGACAAGTTTCTAAGCCGATAGAGCTTATGTATCACCGGTACACTATCCCCCCCGGCTCGAGTTGTCCACTCGGGTAAGCCAGGTCTAGAACAATAAAACCAAGTTTAAACCCTAGTGTAACGAAACCTCATGCCGGATCCCTAGTAGGAACGTTTGTTTGCATCATGTGCATTTTACTTAGGCCACTCAACACAGGGGTTGGGTCCGTCTAGGACAGTGATCTGAAATGAAGAGACCATCCTGCTGCATCTTACGTGCTACTTGTGCATTTATTTCCTCAGCTTTGCATGTTGACCGGCTTGTAAATAATGGGAGAGTTGAAAGAAAATAGGAATAACTAAGGAGAATCACATTTTTGAAAAACCAATACTCAAAATACTGCTGAAACTGTACCGGATTTATGAAAAATATATAAAAGGAAGCTTTGTTTTTCAAAATTTTTGTTTTGTGAAATTTGCACGAACTACGCCAGTTTGATTCCTACCGGATGTGGGATACGTAGGCAACCCCCATCGGGTCCAACTTACTTATTTAAAAAATAGCCAAAAAATACCAAAAGAAAATTTTTAATTTTTCGTCACAAGTAAGTCAGGTGATGCCATTCTTGTCTAAAATAAGCTGAATGACCCCAAAAGGGCGCCGGAAGGTCATTTTTTGCATGAACAATCTTAAAATCTTCTTCCTCGAAGTTCTAATAGGCCGTATCCGCAAAGCCGAAGTCTTGTTTTGAAATGAAAACTTTTTTGAAACAAAAGTGATGTTGCTTTTCTTCCTTCTAGGTCCAATTAAGTAATTAAATCACCTTAATAAATGTGCAGGATTAGCAGAGATGAAATTGAACCCCTGACAGTCCCTAAAGACATCCCTTTGAAGCTCCATATGTAGTGGGATTACATAGGAATGTGCAGCAAAGAAACAATGGAAAAGGTTATGGAAGGACTCGTCACTTTAATATATGCAAAGCCAAGGTTGGACATAGTTGAGGCTTTGATACCTTTCTGGTACCCTACTCGCAATGTATTTCGTTTCTCTTACTTTGAGCTTACACCATCACTGGAGGAAGTTGCGGGTTTGCAGGCCTCAATGGACTCCCTACATGTTCCTAGACTTTCTTTGTATTAGTCCAGATGTTCAGGACAAAAATATATCAGAAGGGTATTGCACAATCCATTTCTTGTATCATTGATATGGTAACACCCGAGCTTTTGAAGAGCCAAACACTGGTCTAACCCATGCCGGAAACAGAGACACGTGGGAGGCAGGGCAGGGCTTAGTTTTCATGGTAGCTTTTTTAGGAGTTGTAGTCTTTCCCCAAAGAGATGGTCATATAGATATCGGTCTTGTAAGAATTCTAGATGTTGCAATCAAAACAGCCAACATCACAGTAATTCTGCTGATCGTGTCTGAAATCTATCGAGCCTTGACTATATGCCGAGAAGGGGGAAAGTTCTTCCAAGATTGCAATCGGTTGCCATAGCTGTGGATACTAGAGCACACCTTAAAACCCGAGTAACATGCATCGAATTCCCTGAGGGTACCGAGGCTTGCCTATCGTGCTTGAGATCTTTGACCGCTGACAAACTTGAGTGGGCTTTCGGATGGCTTTCCGCTACTGAGGTAGTATACACATCATCTGAAGTACCTTATATTCTCTTAATCCATATCCGGAGCATCCAACCCTGTGCTCCCTATATGGTTTTGTTCCAATTGGGAAGATTTTAAATTATCCACGGTGATGAAGATCTGAGTAAACAAGTCACCGAACTAGGCAAAAAACATACATTTCCAGAGAGAAAAATCCACCAAATATGGAATGAATGTAGGTTTCTTTAGCCTAAGACCATAGTGCGGGATAAGACTATAGGCAAAGTGGACCCTAGATATGTGATTTGGTTTGTCAAAAGATTCCACATTCTTGAGAGAGCCGCAAAGAGGCCACATGTCCAACAATCTATTGACGGGGATCATATGCAATGGGATTAGTTAGCGAAAGATAATGAATACAGGGCTCGAATAGGAGCATGGAAAAAATAGGTTCGGGATCTTCAGTTTGAAAACAACTCGCAAGCCGCATTCGATGAAGGTGACAAGAACTAACATACCCAAGAAAATGAGGCTCTTAAGGCTCAGATCCAACAAATGAAAATAGCTGCCAACAACCAAGAAAGAAGTCAGGCCGATGAAAGGTTGATAAATAGACTGACAAGGAAAGTCTTGGAGTGCCAATAAGACTTGGAAAAATCCAAAAATAATATAGCAAAATTCCAGGCGCGTTGGGCAAAGAAAGAAGAAGAACATGACCAATTGTACGTCAAATGAAAAGAAATTATGAAGCGACTATTACTAATCTGAGAAGAAAAGTCACTACTCTTGAGGACGAGGCAATTAGGCAATCCAAACATTTCAAAGCTGATAGGGAAAATTTCTATGATTTGATGGACCAAATGGAGGAGGAACTACAACAGTTGAAAAATCAACACCTTCATGACTCTCATGTTTTGTAAGCAAGAAATGATCAGATAGGGCGGTTGCTTCAAGAAAAGGGCAGAATTTGAGAGAGAATCCTAACCATTGCCCACTACATTATTAGGAAATGCCAAGCGTTTGAGAACATGATTTTTATTTGAATCTGTATTTCCTTTTCCACAAGAGTCTGTCAGTTGCTTGGGTCTGTATTTTCATTCTTCTTGAGTCTGTCAAGTTGTTTGAGTCTGTATTTTCTTTTGAAATAGGATAGTGGACTTTGTAGTATGTATTTCTTCTTTTCATCATTGTCTGTTAGATATTATAATATGTCAGTCTCGAGTCTTTGTAATCAAAGTATTTTCCATCTATGGAGTTGAAAATCCCAAAACATTTGTCTACTTTTTCTTTTCACGAACTACGCTTGGTGTAATTTATGCTGGGTCATGATACATAGGCATTCTCCATAAGATTCCACTATAACCCTACAATAAAAGGAAAAAGAAAAGAAAGGAAATAAAATAAATGAAAACAAGAGTGTAAAAGAAATGAAAGAGAGAGAAAATAAGAAAACCAAGAGAAAGAAACAATGGCAAAAATCAAAATCAAGAATGAAAGAAAAGAAAAGAGAAATGATGCAAATCAAGTGGATGAGGGGGACGGGATGACGCATGCAATCGTTGCAAACATTTAGGAGACCATTTAACTTTTTTTTTTGGGTCCACTAGGCAAGTGCCTACGGTTAGATTTCATAAATAATAGGAAAAAGAAAATTAAAAAAAAAATAGAAGAAATAAAATAAGGCGAATTACACCGGTAATGTTACCTATATCACACAGCGGGACGTAGACCTTACCTTAGCCATCCTATTGAGGCAAATAAAAGCCTCATGGACTAGCAAGCATGTAAAAAGAAAGAACTCGCCAGAACGTAAAATTGAATGATCATCACAGAGTTTATAGCATGCTCTGTGATGATATTACATAGAATAATACTATTGTGATGGTAAAATAAAAAGATGAAGAAGCCATAAAGGTGCCCTCTATTCTCTATTGTTGTGAAAACTATGATTTGTTGAATGTTGTCTTCTTCCACATAATTTTTCAAAAAGCCTTCAAAATTCA
Source organism: Nicotiana benthamiana (assembly GCA_034376525.1). NCBI lineage: Eukaryota > Viridiplantae > Streptophyta > Magnoliopsida > Solanales > Solanaceae > Nicotiana > Nicotiana benthamiana. Next base: position 37,250,234 of record CM067324.1, read on the forward strand.
TGCTTTATACTTCAGGCGATTGGATTTTGAAAGAATTGTTTGAGCGACCTGTTTTTGTTTTGCATTTCTCATTGGGGGCCTCCTTATGTTTACGTCTTCAAACACCCTGCCGTCCCAACTTCTTTCCCTTTGACGAGAATTCATACTTCTTGCACTATGCAACGGTGACAAATCACCTTTTGTTGAAGCGTCTACTCGGCATTGCTTTATGATATCCTCTTCTTCCCCTTCTTCATATATATGTCTTCCTGCCAAAATAGGATTTGGCAATTTTTGAAAATCGCCTTGCGTTGTTAATTGTGCATTAGCCATAATTACATTTTTTTTAAGATATGTTCATGCTCATGACACAACTGCCAGTAATAGGATTAGTATATGTATTTACCATCGCGTCCAAGAGTTGTCTTTCCTCGGACGAGATTACTGAAGCAGTTGTGACGAGCTGCCCCGTCTGTGAACATGCTACTGTATTGCTATCAACAGAAGGAAAGTTAGAATCCAAAAATTTACTGTCCTCTAAATTACAGAATGGTTATGTTGTTGTAACCTGATTCTGGATAGTTGATAGCAGCGCAGTTGCAATTTGATCACAAACTGATGCTTCGGTTGAGCTTAGTTGACGATTATGTGATGTTTCATTCTAGTCAAACTTTGATGTCGCTACATTTGAAAAAACTGTTTTTGCATTATTTCTTGGAACAAAAACTGGAGCATTATGGTATAAGCTACTGCTTAGAGTTGCTGTTTGTTGCAGAATTGCTCGGCAGTTCTTAGATGCAGTTTTCCTTTGAAATTTTTGCTTGACTCGATCATCACTGTCCTCTCCAGTACTATCCTGATAAGACTCTTGGTCGTCCTCTTCTGATGAAACACCAGCAAGTCCGTCACCCCAACTCTCCTCATCATCATAATCTCGTTGGTCTTTCCACAGTTTCGATTTAATTACCAAGTCCCTCCTCTTTGGTTGAATACCTTCTTTGTTACTTGTATTTGAAGGTTCCCCATAACCTTTGATAATGTTGTTCACATGAGGAGTGGATATGGTTGTAGAACTTTGAAGTTTGGACTGTATTTGCATATTTGGAGCAGTAACATGAGCTGTATTCTTTGCCTCTGTATTCGGTGTGCTATTTTGACAGTCAAAAAGCTGCAAATTTTCTCCCAAGAATTTTCCTTCATCATCATTGACATTGTTGAGTACGACAAATGAGTTTGAAATTCAAGGTAAAGCTGGATTGTTTTCTGCGATATGGATTTTATTTTTTGATTTTTGTGTTACTTCTTTGTTGGACATCGATGACCATTGTCCAACTTCCCTTGTGTGTTGTCGTTATAAGTAGACTCCAAAGCAAAATTTATTTGATCATCTGTATAGACAGCATCAGCAGTTGTACCTGTAGAAATGGTCACACAGCCTTGTTGGACCCTGCCAAGCTGGTTAGAGGTATGTTGTGTGAACAAATTCTGCGCAATATCATCATCTGTATGAGCTTTTGTTCTGTGAAGAATTTCATTCACTGCATCATTGTTGTCAATCTCTGATGCTGCTCGATCAATAGAACATTGCAAAGAAAGTGTAGATGCTTAATTTTGTACTGTCTAGTTGGCAGTGTTGGTATCCTTTGTACCAGACACTGCAAATTCCAATTCCATAATATCACATTGGACATCCACCACTTCATTTTGCCCAGAGCATATATTGCCATCCCCTGCTATATAAGGCTTAAAAATTTGGCGTACACAAGCTTTGACATTTACCTTTCCTGTTACTAATTGTTGTACAGTGGAATTGGGTTGCTGCCCGTTGCATAATTCATTCGAATTGGAATGCTTAGATATACTCAAAGCTGATGCTTTTTTTAAAACATTACATCATGCGGTAATGTTGGAAGCATCAAGCAGTCTTGGAACTGTCGACTTCTCCACTAGTTGAACTAGTGATACTGTAGAATCTGTAACAACTTTTGAAGGATCCAGAACCTCCAAATTTGTATCATTTCCTTGACAAAACAGTGTAGGTTTCTTATTGTTATTCTTGTGCAACAAATAATGCTGCTCAAACAACAAGTGTTCAATCATTTTTGCATTGTGATGTGCAACCTCTGCAGATGCAACAACCATATTAGACACCACCTGTTCACTGGGAACTTTCAAATTCGACGGAATAGCAGAAGGATTTTTACACAGATGTGCAATATCAGCATTTGGCATTGAATGAGCTTCTGCATCTGGAACAATTGGAACATTAACTGCATAGGTGCATCATACCCCAACATGCGACTACCTATTTGTTATATGTCTCAAACTAACTGTTTTGTGATGTCAATTCCAATCTACATTTTATAGAAACAATTGTTGGTTTTTCATGGTAAAATGGCTTCAGATCCCTACGTTAACAGATCAAAGGTTAGCATAGAAATGTCTTCAGAAATGACCTTGTCAGCAATTCCCCTTCCAGAAGATAGACCAATCTCAGGCATCCAGGCCTCAGAGTCTATAGCAACTGAGGAAAATAGGATCCTACTTCTTAGGGTTATGGAGATGTGGGATGCATGGACGGATGGAAAGGAGCCTCTAAGTGCCATCCCTGGATTCCCCGAACTTTTCCCTAGATCAGGGGGTACCTCCAATATTCCAATCAGTCATCAAAATACCTCACTAAGACAATCCACCATACTGGCTCATTTCATAGGAACACCTTCTGAGGTCCGCCACCAGGTGTTCACATGTGGAATAGTCCCTAATATCTTTACTGCTCGACCATAACACTGCATGCATTGCCTAGAGCCACTTTTGATCCTTTGGCCTTCACAGTAAAAATGCCCACTTACCAAACGGTGCCTCCTCAATACCCTACCTATACTTATCTGCTACCACCTCCATTCGCGTTCACAACAGGACAGGATAAGAGTCCCAAAATTCCCGAACATGACGAAATGGCAAAAAGGATGAGAAGCGTGGAACAGAGCCTAAAAAACATGCAGGGTCTGAGTGTGAGGAAGAGTGTGTCATATACTGATCGATGCATGTTCACTCACGTGCATTTTCCTATTGGATTCTAAACTCCAAAGTTCAAAAAATACGATGGGTATGGTGTTCCTATTGCTCACCTTAAGAAGTACTGCAATCAATTGCACAGAGATGGAGGAAAAGAAGAGCTGCTCATGGCTTACTTCGGTAAATGTTTGGTAGGCATCGCCTCCGAATGGTACATGGATCAGGACATCTATCGATGGCACATCTGGGACGACCTCACAAGATACTTTGTCAGACAGTTCCAGAACAACATAGACATTGCTCCGGACAAGAACACGTTAGCAAATCAACAAAAGAAGTCCTCTGAGAGTTTTAGGGAGTTTGCAATCAAATGGCGGTGAACAGGCGTCAAGGGTAAGCCTCCAATGGATGAGGTCGAAATGGTCACAATGTTTTCTACAAGCTTAGAAAGCTGTTACTTCAAGAATATTGTGTCGGCTATGGGTAAACCATTTGCGGAAGCTATCAAGATCGGAGAAATAACGGAAACTGGATTGAAAACAGGCAGAATCCTAAGCTATTCCGCTATCAGAGCAACCTCCCAAGCCATCCAGGGTGGGTCTTGAGGAGATACGAGGGGCAAAAAGAGAAAAGAAACCTCGATGGCATCATCAGGTACAAGAAGACACCATGCTCCTAGGACCATATGCCTAGAAAGAACCTCTCAACATTATTATCCTCACCAGGGCATGCCTTATTCTCCTCAACCATCTGCAACCATGAACGCTCAAATTTTTATTCGACCGCAACAGCAAGCCAATAGAAATGAAGCTCCATTCCCAATAAATTAGCCTACTAACCAAAACAATAATAACCCCATCCTCGCAAAATAACTTCCGTCCTTATGAACTACCCTGTAGGTAAAAAATTACACCAATTGGTGAGCCCTCCTCCAGTCTGTTTCCAATACTGGTCAAAATGGGTCTGCTGCAACCCGTATCTCCAAATAGAAAAAATCCAAAATCGCCTTCTTACCAACTAGTTGGACGGTATGCTTGTCATTCAAGAGTTGAGGGATACAATACAGAAAATTATTGGACCTTTAAGAGAGCTGTGGAAGATATGATAGAACAAAGGAAGATGCTGTTAAGAGACAAGGACATCCCTAATGTGACCAACAACACATTGCCGACCTACAACAACAGACCGGTTATCGGAATGATTTGTGAGCACCAGGAACTCGACCCACAATTGAATATTATAATTGCCATCGCTAATGCGGATAGAATGCCAAAAACATCCCCAAAGAAAGATGAAGGGGAAGAGAAGAACAAAACCATACACCCCAAAGTAGAAAAGAAAGCTGAGGTAGCAACTGGGGTAGTACCTGCCGAATATGCTTTTCTATATGTCCTACGCGGTCGTAAGGAAAAGCAGTTGACTCTGAGTCCTCCCTAGAGGTTCGAGCTTAACAGAACTACCTAGATTTATGTGCCAAATGGAACCTATGTAGTGCAGGGACCAGCTAATCCATATGAGTGATGAGTTGCTTGGACTTCTTAGTTGACCACTCGAAACCATTAGGCATTGTTTTGCCCTCATCATTATGTTACATTCCTAATCCTTTCCCGAAATTCATTATGTCCTTCCCCAATGATTGATGAATTAATGTATTATGCTTTGGTCAACCCTTTGAACCTACTGGATTTACTTTGTTCTTCATCTTTGTGTTACCTTTCCACTATTTTGCCAAAATCCTTGCACCCTTTCTTGAAATCACCCAGTCAGTCTATGATGTTTAGTTGGCCTTTGCCTTTTGTGCCTTTATGTTGCTCCCTACATATTGTTGCACTTCCGATCCTTTACCAGAATTCTTTTATGCCCCTTCCCGATGATTAACGAGTTGATATATCGTGCTGGGTTAATTCTCACGGCCACTTCCACCTTTGTGTTGTCCTTTTGCTTCTTTTCCAAAAGCCTTATACCCCTCTCTGACGATTGCTGAGTTAGGGTGTAATGCTTGGCTGATCCTCTTACCCTCATTTCTTGGTTTTTTTCCTCATCTTGGTGTTACATTTCCGAGCCTTTGCTAAAATCCTTACCCCCACTCCCTGAGGTTACCCAGTCCATTTATGATGCTTGAATGACTCTTGATCTTTATGCCCTCACTTTGCTCCCCGCCTTGTGTTGCACTCTTGATCCTTCGCCGGAGTTCTTTATGTCTTTTTCCGACGACTGATGTATTATGCTTGGTGAAACCTTGCGACCTTGCGACCTTTCCCATCTTTGTGTTGTGCCAACTTTGCATCCCTTCTGAGATAGCTCGATCGGTGTATGATGCTCGGCTGACTTCAAAACCTTTGTGGTTTTACTTTGCATGCCCCTTTCTGTGTGGTACTCCTTAACTTGTCGACTCTTGTCTATTCCATGAATTGTAGTTTTTAGGAATCCTTCCCTTTTGTGGGCCACATTTGTTATCTTTGTTTTGCCTTTGGGCATCATGCACTTTGTCCTTTTGGGAATTGGGAATTGGTAATCGGCATTAAAATTCCTCTCGTTTGCCAAAACAAAAAACTTTATGGACTCGAAAGAAAAATGAAATGCAAAGACTCCGAATGGTATTTAGGGTAAAGAATTCCAAACTAGCTTAATGTTTAAAAGAAAAAAAAGAAAACTTATCTGAAGAACTAGTTTTCATTATCATGACATGCACTTCGGCCTATTCGACCCAATCCATTTCGATGGCCGACCTTCTGTTGCCGTGCTTTTGTGTTTGTGACCCTTCTAACCGGATTCCTTCCTTCGAACCCTATCTTGGCCCGCCTTACAGAGTTCATCCACCGACAACCCCTTTCTGTATTTGCATTTTTCTCACCTTTGCCTCATGGTTCCCATGAGGGTTTTCACCCATGAGACTCTCTCATTTTATGTTTCTCAACTCACATCGCCTTATTGTTCCTATTAGGGTTTTCACAAATAAGACTCTCTCATTTTATTATCTCTATTGCATTGCCCGAAGTATCGCCCGTAACATGTATCACCTCTACTTGCTCAACTCGACATCTTTTAATGACTGATCAGAAAGTCTTTCGTTGGACCTTAACGTAGGTTTTTAAATAAGGTTACAAAGAAAGGTTATCAATGGATAAAAACACTTTAAATGGGTTAAGAAATATAACTTTCAGAATCAAATTCTTACAACAACCACAACTTCTGCCCCAGTTTCTTGCTTGGGGACTTTTGGATTTTTATTCTGATGAGACCGAACCGTGAGACTGCCTACGTATCCTTTAAAAAGGAATCAGGTCAAACGTAGTTCATAACGATTCTTTCTTTTGGTTGTTGTTTTTCTTCTCCCCTTTTTGTGTTTTCCTTCTCTCTTTTTCTTTGTTTTGTTTTGTTTTCTTTCTTTCCTTTTCCTTTCCCTTTTATCCTTCCCTTCCTTTTCTTGTTTTTCCCTTTTTCATTTTCTTTTCTTTCTTTTTTTTCTTTCCTTTTTTTCTTTTGATTTTTCTTTCTTTTTTTCGAATCTTTTCATTTTACCTTTCCTTTCCTTTTACTGCCTTCTCACACTTGCGCTTCCTACTTTTGTTACTGATTAGGAAAATGGGTATGAAAGAAAATAACTAAAGCTCAAAGAGTTTAGCAAGGGATAGAGTATTTAGATAGCAGAATGAAATGCCTTCGTCATTCCAATTTTAAAAGTATGCCAAGTACAAATAGGTGTCGAGAATAGACAATGATCTAATAGAAAAACATACATAATATCTTTTGACAGCATTCGCATTGATAGCCATTTCCACACATTTCCCTTCCACATGTGTCAGATACTATGCTCCATGAGACAACACTCTTGATATGATAAATGGCCATTTACAGTTTAGAGAGAACATGCCCTTTGCCTCACCAGGTAAGGGTGGATGCGCTTTAATACCAGTTGACCTACTTCGAACTTTCTGGGGTGCACTTTCTTATTATATTCCCTGGTCGTCCTTTGTTGATACAACTAGTCATGGCAGACCGTCGCCAATCTTTTCTCGTCAATCAGACTAAATTGTTCCAAATGAGCTTTGACCCATTCATCATCGTCTATTCTTGCTTTGGCCACGATTCGAATAGAGGGGATTTCAATTTCGGGGTAGATTACGGCCACTGCGCCATATACCAACAAGTACGGAATGGCCCCTACTGAAGTGCGGATAGTGGTGCGATAGCCTAACAATGAAAAAAGAACCTTCTCATGAGACTTCCTGGACCCTCTACTATATTTCGAAGTATCATCTTTATGTTCTTATTGGCCGCCACAATGGCTCCATTTTCTCTGGGACGGTATAGAGTAGAATTTCGATGCGTGATCTTAAACTGCTGATATACTTCCCTCATATAGTGACTGTTGAGGTTTGCCCCATTTTCCGTGATGAGAGACTTGGGATCCCGAATCGACAAATGATATTCTCATGCAGGAATTCGACCATAGACAATTTGGTCACTGCCTTGAAAGTTTTGTCTTCAACAAATTTGGTGAAATAGTCAATAGAAACCAGGATAAATCTGTGTCTGATAGAAGCTGATGGCTCAATAGGCCCGATGACGTCCATGCTCCCAACTACAAAAGGGCATGGTAAAGGTACCGTATGCATGTCAGATTGCGGAGAGTGAATAAGGTCTCCATGCACCTGAAAATGGTGTCATATGAGAACAAAGCGGATACAGTCCCTCTATATGGTGAGAAAATAATATCCTGCACGAATAATCTTCTTTGCCAGACATACCCGCTCATGTGTTGCCCGCATACGCCAACATATACCTCATTCATGATGGTCGTTGCCTTCCTAGCATCTACTCATCTTAGAAAACCAAGATTCGGTGTTCTTTTGAATAATATTCCTCCAATGAGGAAAAACCCGCTTGAATAATGACAGATTGTTCTTCTGGCCACTGGTGGCTTGTACCGGGAACACACCTCTCCTGATATATTCCTCGATGTCGTGGAACCAAGGCTCGCTGTCAAGCTCTTCTTCCACCATGTTGCAACAAGCATGTAAATCATGGACTCGGATATCTATCGCGTAAATATAAGCCTTGTCTGAATGATGTAACACTGACGCAAAAGTTGCCACGGCATAGACAACCTCATTGTGAATTCTAAGGATGTGCTTGAACTATATTGACCAGAATTGTTGGTAGAGATAATGCAAGCATTGCCGGTATGGCATTAATTTTATATCTCTTGTCTCCCACTCCCCTTGAATCTGGTGTACTAGAAGGTCCGAATCTCCCAAGACCTAGACTTTCTGGACACCCATGTATGCTGCTAATCTCAAACCCAAAATGTATGCCTCATATTCTACCATATTGTTGGTGCAATAGAAGCGGAGTTGAGCTGTGAATGGGTAATGATAACCGTCTTCAGAAATGAACACCGCTCATATCCCAATGCCTTTCATGTTGGCATCCCCATCGAACAAAAATTTCCTTCTGGACTTCTCATCCCGTTCCGCTTCATTGATATGCACCACTTCCTCGTCTGGGAAATATGTGTTCAAGGGCTCGTATTCTTCATTTATCCGATTGTTAGCTAAATGATCAGCCAATGCTTGTCTTCATGGTTGTCCTAGTCACGTAGATAATGTCAAATTCTATCAGCAAGATTTTCCATTTTGCGGGCTTTCCTGTAGGCATGGCCTTCTAGAAAATGTATTTCAATGGGTCCAGAAGTGAGATGAGATAAGTGATATATGATGACAAGTAATACTATTACTTATGGGCTACCCACGTCAGCGCGTAGCATGTCCTTTCAAGATGAGCATACTTAACCTCGTTAGCTATAAATTTCTAGCTGATGTAGTATATTGCCAGCTCTTTTCTCCCGTAACATCGTGCTGACCCAACACGCACCCAAATAAGTTGTTCAAGACTGTTCAAATATAATATCAAAGGCCTTCCTGGTTCAGCGGGACTAATATCGGCGGACTCGACAAATACTTCTTTATATTGTCAAAAGCTTCCCGGCACTCTCCTATCCATTGCATCGCAACTTCCTTTTTCAACAACTTAAAAAATTTGTTTGGAGATGGTTGTGAGCTGAGCAATGTACCGACTTATGTAATTCAATCTTCCCAGAAGACTCATAAGTTCTGTTTCATTCCTTGTCAACGACATCTCCTATATTGCTTTGATCTTTGACATGTCTAGATTAATGCCTTGGCGACTGACTATGGACCCTAACAGCTTTCCCGAGAGGACCCCAAATGTACATTTGGCCGGGTTGAGTCTGAGCTCATACCTGCGGAGCCTTTGAAAGAATTTCCTCTGGTATTTGACATGATTGGATTGCTTTCTAGACTTTTCTATATTATTGTCCACGTAGACTTGAATTTCTTTATCATATCATGTCAAATGGTTGTCACGCTCCTCATGTATGTCGCCCTGGCGTTTTTCAAACCAAAAGGCATGACTCTATAACAACATGTCCCCCATGGTGTGATGAACGCTGTTTTCTCCACATCTTCTTCATCCATTAAGATCTGGTGGTAACCTGCGTAAAAATCCACGAATAACCTAATCTCATTCTTCGCACGATAGTCGGTCAATATGTGTTCGGTAAGGAGAAGTTGTCTTTTCGAATTTCTTTGTTGAGGTCACAGTAATCAACATACACCCTGGTTTTACCGTCCTTCTTTGGTACTGGCACAATATTAGCTAACCAAGTAGGGTCTCGTGTGACTAGGACGACTTTTGCCTGAAACTGCTTGGTCACTTCCTCTTTAATTTTCACACTCACATCAGTTTGTAACTTTCTCAACTTTTTCTTGACAGGCGGGCAGGATGGGTTGGTGGGTAACTTGTGGATCACAAAGTTAGTGCTCAATCTGGGCATGTCATCGTAGGACCATGAAAGACATCTTTGTACTCAAGCAACACTTCAATTATTGCTTCCCTAAATTGTGGATCCATATTGAGACTTATTTTTGTTTCTCTAACATTATCCGATCTTCCTAAATTGATTGCCTCTGCATAATTCGAGTTTGGTTTGGATTTATCTTCGAATTGCGCCAACTCTTTACTAATCTTATCCCATGCCCCTTCCTCAACATACCCTCGTTCATCCTCATGTTCTATTTCCTGAATTATTATTTCTGAAGTAGACCTATTTTGAAGACTGAGCCGAGGAGTCCTTACGCATGTCAGATCACTTGAACCAACATAAATATATATGAATAAAATAGAAAAGAAAGAATAGTAAAGAGAAAAGGAAACTATTCGCATTGCTAAAAGGGAATTCGCATTTATTAGAATCAAAGATAACAGAGTTTACACATCCAAACGGATGAAAATAATAACTGAATTAACAACTTTGAGGCTAATCCAAACTAGACTTAAAGGAAAATCAAAGCCAACTACCACGACTCCATCCGAGTGGGAATAAGAGTGGTTTCCTAGTTATTGATTTTTGTGCATGCTCCCAAAAACTGCACATCTGCTCTGCTTGATCCTTCTCCTGTCTCGACCATGTTCACCTTATTGAACAGTCTTTCTAACCCCTTATGAAGATTGCCATCCGCATTAATTAGCGGGCCGACAATCTTTGGTCTGGGTCCATTCCTAGTGCTGGGCTTGAAAAATGATCTGGACAGCCTTGGGATGGGCTTTGGGAGAATCCAAGCCTTCTGCCTTAGCTTCTTGGATCGCCTTTTGTCTGCGACTGTGGGCTTGAACCCTAGTCCAAAAGTGTCAAGATTTATGGGGAGGGATACTAGTTGCGAAATTCCTTTGCAGAGAAGCCCCCAACCCTCCGGGCATAATACAATTTATAAACATTTTTGAAGCCACCATGACATACGTGGTTGCTATCTTTGGGGTCGTGACAACCTCACCTTTTGGGATTTTCTGAACTGAAACAGTATCAAACACCTGGTAGACCCATGGCCCTTTGCTGTCCTTAAATTCAATGAAATCCACAATTGCATCACCTAAAATGCATTGATTGTCTTCACCGTGCACCACGATCTCTTGCCCGTCCCATTAATATTTCACCATTTCATGCAGTGTAGATAGCACTTCTTTGGATGCATGAATGGCCTACCCAACAATAGGTTATAAGAAACTACAATGTCTAGCACCTGGAATTCCATAGTGAACTCAACGGGCCCTACTGTCACTTCCAACACTATACCCCTAGAGTCTTCGCCTTGACAATCGAAACCTCGAACACAGATGTTAATCTTGCAGACCCTTTCATTTTTCACCTTCAGCTTGGTCAATTTGGATAGTGGAAAAAGTTTTGCACTGGACCCGTTGTCGAGCAAAACTTGGGTGACCACATCATTTTCACATTTCAAAGTCAGCTAAAGAGCCCGGTTGTGCTCACTACTCTCCATGGGCAATTCATCGTGAGAGAATGTGACTCGGTTTATCTGAAATATCGTGTTTGCAATCTTTTCCAAATGATTCACTGTTATCTTATCTGGGAAATGAGCTTCACTCAAATTTTTCATCAACTCTCCGCGGTGTTCATATGAGTGGATTATTAAGGATAATAAAGAAATCTGAGGTGGTGTCTTCCTCAACTGCTCTATGATGGAGTAGTCATGCATTTTCATTTTCGTCAAGAATTCTTTCGCCTCTTGTTCTGACACAGCTTTCTTCACTTGTTCTGGGTTATCTTTAGAGATTCTACCATTCCTCAATTATTCCGGGGAAAAGTACCTTCCTGACCGAGTTAAACTCAGGCCTCACACACTTCTCCCTGACTTCGTTTCCCTTGTACATCATTATTGCTCGCTCATATCTCCAAGAAACGACTTTGCTGCTGATAATTAGTGGCTGGATCACTGGTTCTACAATAATTGGCTCTATGCAAACACCTTCCAAAACCACGACAGGTTCTCTAGCTGCCTCATGTACTGTTACCTTTACCTGTTCCTACTTTGATGCAACCGCGCATGCTGAGCTGCCACGAACTATAAAAGGTTTTCTGCTTTTTCCTTTTTCCCTGGTTACTAGTTGCTCACCCGTTGAACTCTAAGATAGCTTAAACTCACTGGCTTTGATCATCATTACAATTTGTGAGGGCCTTTTGGACTATCCCCTTCTTGCCACAATCTCAATCATGTCGGTTTTCTGATGGGGTGGCAGCGGGGTTTTGTTTATATAGGGCCCCTGCGGGGTCTGCACCATAATCCTTTGGGAGTCGATAAATTCTTGGGTGTACCGGAACAGTATTCACAGTTGACAGAATAATCTAGATTTTTCTGGGGAGGATTTGGCAATTTTGTTTCATTTGGTCCGGGTTGGCTCAGAAGGCGGAGTGAAAGTCTTTTTCTTGTGCACCCTTTCATTTCTTAGGATCGGGTTCGCTTGAAAAGCGGGCTTCGGGGGATGTTGGTAGGATTTTGGAGGTGGGTATTGATTTTCTGGAGTTGGGTAGGTATTTTGTGGGGGTGGCACCCGCCATTGTGCGTGAGCGAGAGGTTGGGTGTATGCTTGCGCGTGATGGACTGAGAAGTTGGGTTCTGGTGGTGGATAGTAATGTTGTGGTTGGCCTTATGAAATATTTCGGTATGTTTAGTACTGAGGACGGGGCTAGGTTTAGTGACATGGAGCTCGAGGTTTGAACCAAGTTCCCGACTCCACTATCACTACTTCCTCCTCCTTCTTCTTTCTGAATGTTCCCCTAGCTCCACCCTGGATGTCCTAAGTAGTCGCCATAATCACAAAGTAGCTCATGATTTTGTTGGATTTGAGGCCATCCTTGACCATACTTCCCATCTTAACTACTTCGTTGAAAGACTTCCCCATTGCTGCCACCAAATGTCAATAATAGGTAGGTTCGAGAGTCTATTGAAAATAATCAACCTTCTCACTCTCCTTTATGGCAGGAACAACGTTGATTGCTTGTTCCCTCCACCGGAAATCGTACTCCCTGAAACTCTCGTTGTGTTTCTTCTCCCGCTTCGTCAAAGATAGACAATCTGGTACAATCTCGAGATTATATTGAAAGTGGCACGCAAATGCTTGTGGCAGGTCATCCCAAGTATACCATCGATTGTGATCTTGCCGAGTATACAACTCTAGAGCCGACCCACTTGAACTCTCGCTAAAGTATGCCATTAGCAATTAATCTTTCCCCCTTCTCCTCTCATTTCGCTGAAAAGCCCCTTAAATGCGTGATCTGATCGCCATGACCATCATATATGTCAAATTTAGGCATCTTGAAACATGGAGGTAACGTTCGCAAATAGACAAAGATCCTTGAACGCCATGCTCACCTGTCCACCTAATCCCCGCATGTCCCTGAATGATTATTCTAGACTCTGGACCTTTCTAACCATTTCTTCTTGCTTATGATTTTTGATCGGTTTTTCAACTCCCGTCGGGATTTCGGGACATGGAGCATAAGAATAAGGCTCATGGGTCTTGTAAGAAGGTTCTGGTGAATAGAATTGAGGGTCGTATGCATGAAGCAGGGGATCGCTTGATGACCTATGGAGTACAGGAGGAGGGGGTGTCACATAGATAGGGGAAATTGGCGGAGGAGGGTGAGGAGTGACTTTGGGTAGTGGAGCTGGTGGTGGTTGAGGGGTCGTATCCTAGTGTTGTAAATAGATAGGAAAATTTTAGGGCGGATCAGTGGCGGACTGGTCAGGTTCTTGGGCCAGTGGCGGGATGAAGGTTGGATTAGCAGGATAGGTCGGGGCGGCTTTCTTCTTGCCCATGACTGGTACATCTCAGCCACTTGATGTTTTAGCTTTTACATTTCGTCCTTCCTTCGAGGGGTCAATAATGCTGACATTGGCTTCCTAATTGGCAATGATTTGCTTGCTTTTAGACCACGTGTTGTAGGAGTAAGTTGCCAGAATGCTGCGAGTACTAATCACCTGCCTAGTCGGAAACTGGAATTACACTAAAACTCATAAACAGTTAGGTTCTAAAACATAAGCGGCCACTTTTTGGGTATGAATGCACCTAAATAACAGTCGGTCACTACTTACATTGGTTGTTTGCATCATCCCGATATTCATTTCATTGTTTACGAAGCCCCTTTATTTTAGCTTTGTTCTCTTCCTCTTTCTTATTTTACCCACTCTCTCATATTTTATTCGATTGTGGTTGAATTCTATGTAGATTGCCTACGTATCACGACCTCGCATGTAGTTCTTGCAAGTAATATGCGAAAAATATTGTGGAAATTTCCATCCTCATAATAACAAACTTCGGTTACAAGGACTGGAAAGATTGACAAATTAAACAAGAAACCAACAAGCTTTGATAAAAAGCAAACTACAGACTGGAAAAACAACTAACTATGCATAAAAGAAAATATAGACTCCCGGCTAAACTAATAAACATTTAAATATATTTTGACAAACGGAAGAGTAATCTTTATGAATACATTAATGCTTCAAGTGCTCCTGGGCCTCACGGGGTATCATTCAGCCTTGTCGCAGGCTTGCGTGCTAAACTCCCTTGGAGGTGGTGGAAGTCTTCCATCACTTGATGAACAAAGGTCATGGCGGTGGCAAAGAATATTGATCTTGTCATATCCTGGCAATGGTTGCACTTTGTGGTGATGTAGTCCGCGATCAGCCGCACTTTTTCCCTAATAACACCTTTTTCTTGCAACACTCGACAAATTTGCTCGGCCCTTTCCTCTAGAGTTCGCTCAGCTACCTAATTTAGTTCCTGGAATTGCCGTAAATCAATCTCCAACCTTGATATCGCTGTATAAGAATGTTCTCTATCGGCTTTGAGGTCCTCGAGTTGTTTGGCCACTCTGTTCTCAGCCATGACGACCCTTCTTTTTAACCCAGCAACCTCATCGTCATGCTTTTCCTTGAATTTCTCCATAATGCGGGCTATTTCCTCCGTAATTTTAGTTAATTGTGTCCGAACCCTGGATTGTGCGCCTTTCACCTTGCTTAAGTCAAACCAATACTCGGTTACATTTCACGTCAGATTGTCCATGAGTTTTTTATCCTTCGCATTCGTGAGGAATTTTCTGCAGCTGCTTTAATTTTAAGTATTTGGGCTCGCATTGCCTCATTTTCTTTGGTTAATCTTTCCTTTTCTCCCTCATCTGCTGCGGCTTGCAAACCATTTTCAAATTGCAGCTCTTTGACTTGCATTTCTAAACTTCCTATGGTGGCCTTGTGTTAATTTTTCTTGGCTAACCAATCCCATTGTTCTTGTGACGTTTTAATAAATTCTTGGAGATGCGGACTTTTAGCTGGCCTTACTGAGCTCTAATTCTTTTTTATACCAAGCAATGTATCCCGGTGCAACCTCGCCTTTAGATATGTCGCGTACTTGGGTACTCGCGGTGAAGTATTGACATTCGCGTCCTGCTTCCCCCAAGTCATTCCACCACATGTGTAGCTCCAAGATAATTTTGTTCATAAAAGTTATCGGTAAATACTGATCCTTGCTCATTCTGCACATTTATTAGGGCAAATTAAACTGGCCTCTTTCCTTGATTTTCTAAAACAAGGGCCCGGCTTTGCAAATGCTGCTAATCTCAAACCCAAAATGTATGCCTCATATTCTACCATATTGTTGGTGCAATAGAAGCGGAGTTGAGCTGTGAATGGGTAATGATAACCGTCTTCAGAAATGAACACCGCTCATATCCCAATGCCTTTCATGTTGGCATCCCCATCGAACAAAAATTTCCATCTGGACTTCTCATCCCGTTCCGCTTCATTGATATGCACCACTTCCTCGTCTGGGAAATATGTGTTCAAGGGCTCGTATTCTTCATTTATCCGATTGTTAGCTAAATGATCAGCCAATGCTTGTCTTCATGGTTGTCCTAGTCAAGTAGATAATGTCAAATTCTATCAGCAAGATTTTCCATTTTGCGGGCTTTCCTGTAGGCATGGCCTTCTAGAAAATGTATTTCAATGGGTCCAGAAGTGAGATGAGATAAGTGATATATGATGACAAGTAATACTATTACTTATGGGCTACCCACGTCAGCGCGTAGCATGTCCTTTCAAGATGAGCATACTTAACCTCGTTAGCTATAAATTTCTAGCTGATGTAGTATATTGCCAGCTCTTTTCTCCCGTAACATCGTGCTGACCCAACACGCACCCAAATAAGTTGTTCAAGACTGTTCAAATATAATATCAAAGGCCTTCCTGGTTCAGCGGGACTAATATCGGCGGACTCGACAAATACTTCTTTATATTGTCAAAAGCTTCCCGGCACTCTCCTATCCATTGCATCGCAACTTCCTTTTTCAACAACTTAAAAAATTTGTTTGGAGATGGTTGTGAGCTGAGCAATGTACCGACTTATGTAATTCAATCTTCCCAGAAGACTCATAAGTTCTGTTTCATTCCTTGTCAACGACATCTCCTATATTGCTTTGATCTTTGACATGTCTAGATTAATGCCTTGGCGACTGACTATGGACCCTAACAGCGTTCCCGAGAGGACCCCAAATGTACATTTGGCCGGGTTGAGTCTGAGCTCATACCTGCGGAGCCTTTGAAAGAATTTCCTCTGGTATTTGACATGATTGGATTGCTTTCTAGACTTTTCTATATTATTGTCCACGTAGACTTGAATTTCTTTATCATATCATGTCAAATGGTTGTCACGCTCCTCATGTATGTCGCCCTGGCGTTTTTCAAACCAAAAGGCATGACTCTATAACAACATGTCCCCCATGGTGTGATGAACGCTGTTTTCTCCACATCTTCTTCATCCATTAAGATCTGGTGGTAACCTGCGTAAAAATCCACGAATAACCTAATCTCATTCTTCGCACGATAGTCGGTCAATATGTGTTCGGTAAGGAGAAGTTGTCTTTTCGAATTTCTTTGTTGAGGTCACAGTAATCAACATACACCCTGGTTTTACCGTCCTTCTTTGGTACTGGCACAATATTAGCTAACCAAGTAGGGTCTCGTGTGACTAGGACGACTTTTTCCTGAAACTGCTTGGTCACTTCCTCTTTAATTTTCACACTCACATCAGTTTGTAACTTTCTCAACTTTTTCTTGACAGGCGGGCAGGATGGGTTGGTGGGTAACTTGTGGATCACAAAGTTAGTGCTCAATCTGGGCATGTCATCGTAGGACCATGAAAGACATCTTTGTACTCAAGCAACACTTCAATTATTGCTTCCCTAAATTGTGGATCCATATTGAGACTTATTTTTGTTTCTCTAACATTATCCGATCTTCCTAAATTGATTGCCTCTGCATAATTCGAGTTTGGTTTGGATTTATCTTCGAATTGCGCCAACTCTTTACTAATCTTATCCCATGCCCCTTCCTCAACATACCCTCGTTCATCCTCATGTTCTATTTCCTGAATTATTATTTCTGAAGTAGACCTATTTTGAAGACTGAGCCGAGGAGTCCTTACGCATGTCAGATCACTTGAACCAACATAAATATATATGAATAAAATAGAAAAGAAAGAATAGTAAAGAGAAAAGGAAACTATTCGCATTGCTAAAAGGGAATTCGCATTTATTAGAATCAAAGATAACAGAGTTTACACATCCAAACGGATGAAAATAATAACTGAATTAACAACTTTGAGGCTAATCCAAACTAGACTTAAAGGAAAATCAAAGCCAACTACCACGACTCCATCCGAGTGGGAATAAGAGTGGTTTCCTAGTTATTGATTTTTGTGCATGCTCCCAAAAACTGCACATCTGCTCTGCTTGATCCTTCTCCTGTCTCGACCATGTTCACCTTATTGAACAGTCTTTCTAACCCCTTATGAAGATTGCCATCCGCATTAATTAGCGGGCCGACAATCTTTGGTCTGGGTCCATTCCTAGTGCTGGGCTTGAAAAATGATCTGGACAGCCTTGGGATGGGCTTTGGGAGAATCCAAGCCTTCTGCCTTAGCTTCTTGGATCGCCTTTTGTCTGCGACTGTGGGCTTGAACCCTAGTCCAAAAGTGTCAAGATTTATGGGGAGGGATACTAGTTGCGAAATTCCTTTGCAGAGAAGCCCCCAACCCTCCGGGCATAATACAATTTATAAACATTTTTGAAGCCACCATGACATACGTGGTTGCTATCTTTGGGGTCGTGACAACCTCACCTTTTGGGATTTTCTGAACTGAAACAGTATCAAACACCTGGTAGACCCATGGCCCTTTGCTGTCCTTAAATTCAATGAAATCCACAATTGCATCACCTAAAATGCATTGATTGTCTTCACCGTGCACCACGATCTCTTGCCCGTCCCATTAATATTTCACCATTTCATGCAGTGTAGATAGCACTTCTTTGGATGCATGAATCCATGGCCTACCCAACAATAGGTTATAAGAAACTACAATGTCTAGCACCTGGAATTCCATAGTGAACTCAACGGGCCCTACTGTCACTTCCAACACTATACCCCTAGAGTCTTCGCCTTGACAATCGAAACCTCGAACACAGATGTTAATCTTGCAGACCCTTTCATTTTTCACCTTCAGCTTGGTCAATTTGGATAGTGGAAAAAGTTTTGCACTGGACCCGTTGTCGAGCAAAACTTGGGTGACCACATCATTTTCACATTTCAAAGTCAGCTAAAGAGCCCGGTTGTGCTCACTACTCTCCATGGGCAATTCATCGTGAGAGAATGTGACTCGGTTTATCTGAAATATCGTGTTTGCAATCTTTTCCAAATGATTCACTGTTATCTTATCTGGGAAATGAGCTTCACTCAAATTTTTCATCAACTCTCCGCGGTGTTCATATGAGTGGATTATTAAGGATAATAAAGAAATCTGAGGTGGTGTCTTCCTCAACTGCTCTATGATGGAGTAGTCATGCATTTTCATTTTCGTCAAGAATTCTTTCGCCTCTTGTTCTGACACAGCTTTCTTCACTTGTTCTGGGTTATCTTTAGAGATTCTACCATTCCTCAATTATTCCGGGGAAAAGTACCTTCCTGACCGAGTTAAACTCAGGCCTCACACACTTCTCCCTGACTTCGTTTCCCTTGTACATCATTATTGCTCGCTCATATCTCCAAGAAACGACTTTGCTGCTGATAATTAGTGGCTGGATCACTGGTTCTACAATAATTGGCTCTATGCAAACACCTTCCAAAACCACGACAGGTTCTCTAGCTGCCTCATGTACTGTTACCTTTACCTGTTCCTACTTTGATGCAACCGCGCATGCTGAGCTGCCACGAACTATAAAAGGTTTTCTGCTTTTTCCTTTTTCCCTGGTTACTAGTTGCTCACCCGTTGAACTCTAAGATAGCTTAAACTCACTGGCTTTGATCATCATTACAATTTGTGAGGGCCTTTTGGACTATCCCCTTCTTGCCACAATCTCAATCATGTCGGTTTTCTGATGGGGTGGCAGCGGGGTTTTGTTTATATAGGGCCCCTGCGGGGTCTGCACCATAATCCTTTGGGAGTCGATAAATTCTTGGGTGTACCGGAACAGTATTCACAGTTGACAGAATAATCTAGATTTTTCTGGGGAGGATTTGGCAATTTTGTTTCATTTGGTCCGGGTTGGCTCAGAAGGCGGAGTGAAAGTCTTTTTCTTGTGCACCCTTTCATTTCTTAGGATCGGGTTCGCTTGAAAAGCGGGCTTCGGGGGATGTTGGTAGGATTTTGGAGGTGGGTATTGATTTTCTGGAGTTGGGTAGGTATTTTGTGGGGGTGGCACCCGCCATTGTGCGTGAGCGAGAGGTTGGGTGTATGCTTGCGCGTGATGGACTGAGAAGTTGGGTTCTGGTGGTGGATAGTAATGTTGTGGTTGGCCTTATGAAATATTTCGGTATGTTTAGTACTGAGGACGGGGCTAGGTTTAGTGACATGGAGCTCGAGGTTTGAACCAAGTTCCCGACTCCACTATCACTACTTCCTCCTCCTTCTTCTTTCTGAATGTTCCCCTAGCTCCACCCTGGATGTCCTAAGTAGTCGCCATAATCACAAAGTAGCTCATGATTTTGTTGGATTTGAGGCCATCCTTGACCATACTTCCCATCTTAACTACTTCGTTGAAAGACTTCCCCATTGCTGCCACCAAATGTCAATAATAGGTAGGTTCGAGAGTCTATTGAAAATAATCAACCTTCTCACTCTCCTTTATGGCAGGAACAACGTTGATTGCTTGTTCCCTCCACCGGAAATCGTACTCCCTGAAACTCTCGTTGTGTTTCTTCTCCCGCTTCGTCAAAGATAGACAATCTGGTACAATCTCGAGATTATATTGAAAGTGGCACGCAAATGCTTGTGGCAGGTCATCCCAAGTATACCATCGATTGTGATCTTGCCGAGTATACAACTCTAGAGCCGACCCACTTGAACTCTCGCTAAAGTATGCCATTAGCAATTAATCTTTCCCCCTTCTCCTCTCATTTCGCTGAAAAGCCCCTTAAATGCGTGATCTGATCGCCATGACCATCATATATGTCAAATTTAGGCATCTTGAAACATGGAGGTAACGTCCGCAAATAGACAAAGATCCTTGAACGCCATGCTCACCTGTCCACCTAATCCCCGCATGTCCCTGAATGATTATTCTAGACTCTGGACCTTTCTAACCATTTCTTCTTGCTTATGATTTTTGATCGGTTTTTCAACTCCCGTCGGGATTTCGGGACATGGAGCATAAGAATAAGGCTCATGGGTCTTGTAAGAAGGTTCTGGTGAATAGAATTGAGGGTCGTATGCATGAAGCAGGGGATCGCTTGATGACCTATGGAGTACAGGAGGAGGGGGTGTCACATAGATAGGGGAAATTGGCGGAGGAGGGTGAGGAGTGACTTTGGGTAGTGGAGCTGGTGGTGGTTGAGGGGTCGTATCCTAGTGTTGTAAATAGATAGGAAAATTTTAGGGCGGATCAGTGGCGGACTGGTCAGGTTCTTGGGCCAGTGGCAGGATGAAGGTTGGATTAGCAGGATAGGTCGGGGCGGCTTTCTTCTTGCCCATGACTGGTACATCTCAGCCACTTGATGTTTTAGCTTTTACATTTCGTCCTTCCTTCGAGGGGTCAATAATGCTGACATTGGCTTCCTAATTGGCAATGATTTGCTTGCTTTTAGACCACGTGTTGTAGGAGTAAGTTGCCAGAATGCTGCGAGTACTAATCACCTGCCTAGTCGGAAACTGGAATTACACTAAAACTCATAAACAGTTAGGTTCTAAAACATAAGCGGCCACTTTTTGGGTATGAATGCACCTAAATAACAGTCGGTCACTACTTACATTGGTTGTTTGCATCATCCCGATATTCATTTCATTGTTTACGAAGCCCCTTTATTTTAGCTTTGTTCTCTTCCTCTTTCTTATTTTACCCACTCTCTCATATTTTATTCGATTGTGGTTGAATTCTATGTAGATTGCCTACGTATCACGACCTCGCATGTAGTTCTTGCAAGTAATATGCGAAAAATATTGTGGAAATTTCCATCCTCATAATAACAAACTTCGGTTACAAGGACTGGAAAGATTGACAAATTAAACAAGAAACCAACAAGCTTTGATAAAAAGCAAACTACAGACTGGAAAAACAACTAACTATGCATAAAAGAAAATATAGACTCCCGGCTAAACTAATAAACATTTAAATATATTTTGACAAACGGAAGAGTAATCTTTATGAATACATTAATGCTTCAAGTGCTCCTGGGCCTCACGGGGTATCATTCAGCCTTGTCGCAGGCTTGCGTGCTAAACTCCCTTGGAGGTGGTGGAAGTCTTCCATCACTTGATGAACAAAGGTCATGGCGGTGGCAAAGAATATTGATCTTGTCATATCCTGGCAATGGTTGCACTTTGTGGTGATGTAGTCCGCGATCAGCCGCACTTTTTCCCTAATAACACCTTTTTCTTGCAACACTCGACAAATTTGCTCGGCCCTTTCCTCTAGAGTTCGCTCAGCTACCTAATTTAGTTCCTGGAATTGCCGTAAATCAATCTCCAACCTTGATATCGCTGTATAAGAATGTTCTCTATCGGCTTTGAGGTCCTCGAGTTGTTTGGCCACTCTGTTCTCAGCCATGACGACCCTTCTTTTTAACCCAGCAACCTCATCGTCATGCTTTTCCTTGAATTTCTCCATAATGCGGGCTATTTCCTCCGTAATTTTAGTTAATTGTGTCCGAACCCTGGATTGTGCGCCTTTCACCTTGCTTAAGTCAAACCAATACTCGGTTACATTTCACGTCAGATTGTCCATGAGTTTTTTATCCTTCGCATTCGTGAGGAATTTTCTGCAGCTGCTTTAATTTTAAGTATTTGGGCTCGCATTGCCTCATTTTCTTTGGTTAATCTTTCCTTTTCTCCCTCATCTGCTGCGGCTTGCAAACCATTTTCAAATTGCAGCTCTTTGACTTGCATTTCTAAACTTCCTATGGTGGCCTTGTGTTAATTTTTCTTGGCTAACCAATCCCATTGTTCTTGTGACGTTTTAATAAATTCTTGGAGATGCGGACTTTTAGCTGGCCTTACTGAGCTCTAATTCTTTTTTATACCAAGCAATGTATCCCGGTGCAACCTCGCCTTTAGATATGTCGCGTACTTGGGTACTCGCGGTGAAGTATTGACATTCGCGTCCTGCTTCCCCCAAGTCATTCCACCACATGTGTAGCTCCAAGATAATTTTGTTCATAAAAGTTATCGGTAAATACTGATCCTTGCTCATTCTGCACATTTATTAGGGCAAATTAAACTGGCCTCTTTCCTTGATTTTCTAAAACCAGGGCCCGGCTTTGCAAATGCGGCCTTTTAGCACTTCCGAAGGAATATTATAAGGCTATGCTTGCTAACCGGCCATAATAAGACTCAGAGGTGGCCATTTGTGCAAAGTCAGCCGTCCGGCGTCCCTTTCGGTAACATGAGACTATTCTTGGCAATAACGGCATTACCCGATTTCTTTAGAAAAATAAATAAAAATGGACAATTGTTCTGGGTTATTTTTGTAGAAAGGGATGTTGGACCTGAAGGGGGTTGCCTATGTATCTCGTACCTGACGAGAATCAAACTGGCGTAGTTCGGGCAAAAAAAATTTATCAAAACCAAAACTTTGTCGAAAAGCCCCCTTTTTCATTTGGTTTTTTTTTTTTGTTTTTTTTTCTCTATTAAAAATCCAATAGCATTTCGGCGCTATTTAAGCATTGGTTTTACGAGACAAATGATTAATCCACCCAACCCTAATACTACTTATTTTCTCAAATTTCTTTCCTTATTCGCAAGTTTGTCAACATGTAAATCCAAAGCAGCTAAATGCAAAAGTAACACGTAATAGGCATCAGGATGGCCTTTTCATCGCTGGTCAGATGTCCTAGACGGACCCAACCCCTATGTTGAGTCCCCTAAGTCAAACACATGATGAAAACAAGCGTGCCTACTGGGGATACAGCGTGGGGCTGAGTTACTCTATGTTTAAAACAGTTGGTATATGTTCTAGACTATATACCCGAGCGGACAACTCGAGTCGAGGAGGGGGTGCAAAGCAGGAACCAAAAGGCCATCCGGCTTAGTACCTTTTCTGGCCTCTTTCTTATTTCAGGATATAACACTAGCATAATAGGGAGTCTTATCCAGTAAGCACATCCCCGGAGGTGAGAAGAGAAGGGTTTCATAGCGGTTTATATGTACAGTTCAGATAATATCAAAGCGGTAAAAGCATCATTTTGCACATTAAGTCAACATGTAAAATCAGATAATAAACAAAGTTAAATACAACAATCATTCAACTCTCTAATTCTCAAACACCATCCCCAACAGAGTTGCCAGAGCTGTCACACCTTCTTTTCGCTATTCTTACCAGACGAAGGGCATAGATAAAAGAGTTTTTCTAATTAAAGGAAAATCGAAAAAGGATTCAATTATTTAGTGATTTTGGAGTTGCCACTTGGGAGTTTTATGGTGTCCCAAGTCACCATTTAAAATCCTGAGTTGAGGAGAGAATGAATCTGTTTAACAGTCCACGAACCAGAAATCCGGGTAAGGAATTCTGTTAACCCGGGGGAAAGTGTTAGGCATTCCCAGGTTCCCTGGTTCTAGCACGGCCGCTCAACTGTTATATTTGGCTTAAATTATCTGGTTTTGTACAATTATGAACCTATGTGAATTTTTAATCTTTTACCCACTTCTATTATTATTTTTAAATAGAATTGCAACGTCGTTAAAACATGTCTCGAACCACATCACATTAATGCACCCATGGTTCTTGTCATATTCCAACTTCGTTGGGATTTGGATTTGGGTCACATGATTGTGCACCCCAATTTAGGAAAGGTAAATTATTACACTAACGTGCCTAAAGCATTTGTACATTGTTAGCTTTGCGGAAGGCCATGAGAATTCGCTAAATGGCATGCCCCTAGTTCTAATCATTTTTATAGAAATAATCAGGAGGGCCACACTATTTATGAATTTTGTTTGGTGCGGCGCACCTCGTTTTGTTTTAATGGCCATCCTAATGGGACTATTATTTTCTAGTAAGGATTGCCTCTAAAATGCCTGATCATTGGAGGGCCAAAAATTACATTATGAGAGATCCAATAAATTCTAGTGGGAATAGAATTTTCAGTATATTTTGTTTCGAATGCTAGCCTATATGTGAAGAATTGTATCAGCGTTTATGAAATGTGCTGCCAATGTTGGGTCATAGCAGGAGCCCAATTTGAAGTTGTCCCTGATAGTCCATAATTCAGCAAGTTTACTTAATCATCAGGCTAATAATACCCGGGCTAGTAACATATAGTTAAGGCCAAAACTTATTTAAAATGGAAAATTACCATGTTGGGCCCATGAACGAGCCCAGGCCAATCTGATTGTTATATGTATTTTTGTTGTGGTTTCGTTTCTAATCACAGCCCTTTGAACATTCTAGATGAGAAGGGTAAATTTGATGAACTGATTGAAGGGGGAGTCCGGATAGAGGATTCCTTTAAGCGGTCTGCCCGCAGATGTAGGAAGGCTGAAATTTAAGCCTCTCGAACTGCGTATCCCAAGAGTCCGGATTTCTAGCAGAAATTTATTCGATTCAAAGGCAAAGCAGCTTTATTTTCAATTTTTGACAAACATTATTCGATGAACAGACATGTTTATGACTAACGTACTTGATCTGAAATATTTAACAACGATTTAGTTTCAAATAATGTACTCCTAATGCATCTAATTATGGCTTGAAATGGCATAATTACTGAAATATTAATTTTCATGGAATCAGTGAAATTCCAAACTAACATGTCATCTAAAATGAATCTGGAATTCGCTACTATCATGGTTCAGTAATACAATGAACTTTGAACTTGAATTTAATCTTAGAGTTATTACTTTAGTCCTATTCCAGAAGGATCTAAGGTGTCTTTGCATTGTTTTCAATTTATGGAACACTTATACTACCCTTACCCATATCTTGAAATTACCAAGCCTACCTACACCAAACCCAAACCCCATTTGTCTCAGTTTTACTACGGTTAGTAAACTTAGTCCCAAACAACCCTTAATTCTAAATAGATAAATTGAAGTTCAATTGACAATTAGAAACCAACCCATTTGATAGAAACGGGTTGAGATTTAACAATCAAAAGAAAATGCAAAACTACAACTTTTTATTTGAACTAATCAATATTGAAATCAATTCTAATTCATACTAAAATTGAATATTAGACTAAGCTAAACTAAATAATAACAGGTGAAGATTCAGGGATTTAAACTAAATTTAAGCTAACAATGAAGCTACTCAAGAGTGGAAAATAAGCTAAAAGAAATGAGTAACTCATGCAATCATCAGAAAATAAGATGCAACTGAAATAAAGGGTAATCAAATTAAACCAGATTAAGTAAAGAAAAATGAGTATTCCTATAGTTGAGAACTAACAAATATTTCCAATTGAACCAAATAATCAGAAAAAATTTAAAACAAAATCATTAACAAAAGAAACAAAATAATCGAAAGAGAATAAACTTACTGATCTTTTTATAGGTAGAATAGGGCCGGAGGATTGGGTGGTGATGATGTAGAGGCCATAGGAGCCTGCTCATCGCCATGCATGGCGGAGCTGCCTCGTTCTAATTAATATTCGAGGAGTTGGGGCTATGTTCGAGGCTTTCTAGTGATGGGGCTGGAAAGAGGGGAACGAGGGGAGTGTGGGTTGTAACTTTGGGAGCCGTTGGCCACCAGGCGCCGCCGTGGATGGTGGAGCTACCAGGATTTGAACGAATATTCGAAAAATTCCATGGGATATCGAGTGGTGATCTTAGGGGGATTGGGAAGAGGGGAAGGAGGGGATTCTGGGGTGTAATTTTGGAGGTCATTGGACTTACTCCACCGCCAGCGGCGAACGGTGCTGGTATGGCGGATGCACAGTGGCGCTACACTGGCTCAGGGCTGAATGATGAGGGTGACATTTGTCTCTGAAATTATGTATATGTTCAGACCATTATATTTAAAATGGGAGAGCAAATCTGGTTCGTGGAATTAAAGGTGATGGACGGTTGATATCAAACGACGTGAAACAACGTCGTTTTGGGCACCTGGGGTTTTTGGATCGGGCAAAAGGTTGGGTTTGGGTCTGTTTGAGCAGGTTTTGGCTACTTGGGCTGGAAAATGTGGCCCAAATTGTGGTTTTATAAAGTCCCAAGTTTTGTACAATTTTATTTTCTCTCTTTTTGTTTATATATTTTCATATATATATATACATATATATATATACATATATATATATATACATATATATATATATATATATATAAAGAGTAAAAATAAACCAAAGTATATTTATAATCTGCAAAACAGACTTAATAAACCTCTTAAAATAACCTAAATCCTAAAACTCAAAAGAAAATTAAACAAATGTATGTATAACCAATTTTGTTATCTTCTCATTTTCAATATTAACTAAATTTTCAATAAATTAAATCCTAAATGTAACCGTTTCATTTTATATTTTTATGAATTATGGAAATTAAAACATGGAACATGCATATAAGCACAAAATAATGCAATTAGTTCATAAAATTGAAACAAATACGAAATCACGCAAATAAATCCTAAAAATTTAAATAATAAAATAATGACGCAAATAACAACAAAATCACAAAATTAACTTCGAAAAATTCAAATAATAAAAGAACAATGCAAATAAATACAAAATCACACAATTAATCCCCAATCTTAAAATAATAATAATAGAAAATTGATAATAAATAAAAAATCACACAATCAACTCCTAATAATTCAAATAATAAAAGAAAAATACTAATTTAAGTAATTTTATAGGAATATGTCAAGCTAGGCAAAAATCACGTGCTCACACTAGACATGGACATATCTTATAACTATCTTCTAGGGAGGCCATGGATCTACGCGAATCAAGGGTTGTGCCTTCCACTCTTTATCAGATGGTAAAATTTGAACACGAGGGTCAAGAAATTGTGCTCCCTGGGGAGGATGAGCAATAAATTTATCGAGATCCCTCCGTCCTCTTCCTCGAGGCTATAGAAGGCCGCGAGCTTATAGTTTATCAGGCCTTTGAAATTGAGGTGGCTGATCAGCATGAAGAGGGAAAACCCATCCCTCAGCCCTTCCTTTCCAATGCATAAATCATGGTGGCTAAAGAGATGATACGACATGGATTCAAATCGAGTAATGGACTTGGAAAGTCTCTCCAAGGAATAGCTGAGCTGGTTGTTTTGCTCACCATTGAGAAGTTCTTCGGGTTTGGCTTCCACCTGACGCTAGATGATATAACGTGGGCAGAACGTAGAAAGCGTGATATATGGGTCGTACCTCAACCACTTCCACATTTGTATGAGACATTTGTAAGGCCAAAGTACAGTGAAGAAGAAGAGGACGAGGCCTTTGCAGCTGAAGAAATTGAGGAAATATGTGGGGCGATGAGAAAAATGTTATATGAAAGCCACATGGTTCAGCCAGGAAAGGCCTCGAGCAGCACTAAGGTGTTTTACATAGGACCAAGCGCCAAGCTGCAGAATCGGAAGACTACGGCATTTCCAATCAGGCGGGAGTCCCGGTAGACCTGTCCTGCCAGCTTTTCTGCATCACGAGTTATTCATGGGTGTAACTCGGATGTTTTCTTCAGTTTCTTGTCTTTGGATTTTCCAAATGTGAACCACTGCTATCTTCTAATTCCAAGAAATGAAATTAATATTTCATCATTTTTTTTCCTTTATTCTTTATGAATCTTGTTGTTTTCCATTTATTCTTTTTCTTTCAGTTCTAATAATGTGACTTTAATTAACATGACATGCTTTCAGACTTTGTGCCTCGATCCAAACATCCGCCTAACTGTGAAATAATGAACTAAGAACCGGAATACAACGAAGAAGAGGCTTTTAGAGAAATAAATCAAGAATTGGAACATTTCGAAAATAAACCTACGCCAAATCTAAAAGATATTAAGCCGGTTAACTTGGGCGGTCCCGAAAAAATCAAGGGAACCAAAATAAGCATCCACGCTAATGATAAAAGCCAGGACGCGTTGATCCAATTGTTCTTTGAACTCAGAGACGTGTTTTCTTTGTCATACGACAATATGCCAGGACTGAGCATTGATTTAGTGGTTCATAAGTTGCCTACCTACCCTGAGTTCCCTCTAGTCCAACAAAAGCAGAGAAAATTTAAAACTGATATTAGTGATATAAACATGGAAGAGATCACGAAACAGTAGGAGACAAGAGTGATCCGAGTGTTCCTGTACATCACATTGCTGGCCAATGTAGTTCCAGTGCCAAAGAAAGATGGAAAAACATGAGTGCTTGTGGATTATAGAAATTTGAACATGGAAAATCCAAAAGACAACTTCCCCTTGCTCAATATCCACATCTTTGTTGATAACTGCGCAAAACACGAGATACAATCTTTCGTGGACTGTTACGCAGGATATCACTAGATGTTGATGGATAAGAAGGACGCAGAGAAAAAAACCTTCACCATACCTTGGGGAACTTACTCCTGCACGGTCGTGCCATTCGGAAAGAAGAACACCGGGGCAACCTATATGAGATCCATGACTACCATCTTCCATGAAATAAAGCATCGAAAATGGCATGAAAAGTTACCCTTCGCAATGTTGGGGTACCCCACCATAGTGTGCACATAAATAGGAGCAACGCCTTATCTTTTGGTCTATGAAACTGAGGAAGTAATACCTGCGGAAGTTGAAATCCCATCTCTCCGGATCATCATTCCAGCTGAGATTGAAGATACTGAGTGGGTCAAAACTAGTCTGGAACAGTTGACCTTAATTGATGAAAAATGAATTGATGCGGTGTGTCACGGGCAGTTGTACCAACAAAGAATGGCCCGTACATGCAACAAGAATGTACGCCCCAGGAATTTTGAAGTGGGACAACTCGCGCTACGGCGTGGTATTCCACATAATCAAGAAGAACAATGAAAATTTGCTTCTAATTGGAAAGGGCAATACTAAATCAGAAAGATATTTACGAAAGGAGCACTATATCGGGCGACATTGAAGGAGATGATCCTGAAGAAGCTGTGAATATAGACGCTGTAAAAATGTATAATGTTTAGGCTCCATGTAACCACAATTCTTTCAAGTTGAGAAGACGAAGGCTTTTATTCTCGCTATCCAAACACTATCAACCCTTTTGCAAACCCATTTTAGCCGGTTACTCTTCTTTGATTACCCTCTTTGGAGCCCGGATGTACTATCGAAAGGAAATGGAAAAAGAAAAAGGACATAAATCGAAATGAAAAAAAAAAGAATAAATAAATGAGAAAAACAAAACAAAACAGAAAACAAAAGAAAAAAAAACAAACAAAAAGAAAAACCAAAAACAAAACTTCCTGAACTACGTCTGACTTGATTTCGAAAAGATATGTAGGAAGCCTCTCTCTGGGGTGCAGTCACACCAAAACAAAAATACCAATTTCCCCAAAAAATAAACTGGGGAAGATGATATGATGGCTTGGCCATGAGCCCACCAAAATGGTTCCAAGGTTGTAATTTCAACCAAATTCCTTTCACCCCGAAACTTGTCCAAGTCCTCCCGATCAATTGGTAGAGGCATCAAAATGAGAGACACCGGTGTTCATACTTGATGTAGTCAAATATGAGCTAATAAAATGAGAGAGTCTTATTGGTGAAAACCTACGGGCATCGTAAGGTGACGTTGAGTAGAAAAATTAAAAATGAGATAGTCCGCTTAGTGAAAACTCGCAAAGTGCACTATCAGGTGATAGTAAGAAGAGAAATCAGATAGGTCGATAGGAAAAAACCCTAAAAAGTGCCTCATAGGCCGAAAAGAAGACTTCGCTCACCATTGAAAGGTCCTGACAAGACTCCCGGATTGTGATATACTGGTCAATAAATTTACAAGAGGTGGGAAATTTTTTGTGGGTCAGGCATCAACCCCTAGAAGCATGGTCATGTCTGTTCGAAGTCCGCAGTATAAGTCCTTCTTTTATCCCTGAAAGGGACGCTTCTCTTTAAATTCATTTTTCCCTCTATTGCCTACTTTTCCTTGAATCCCTTTCGGTTTAACCATGCTTCCCGAAACTAATACTAAGAAAAGGTGGAAAGATTGGTTTTATAGGGCTCTGCCTAACAAAAGCCAGAAAAGAATACCTCAGCCTCAGCGGTTCATCTAGCCGACCCCGACTAGCCATGATGGCCGATGATTCGGAAGAAGAAATGGCTTAAAATAAAGGAAATCAAAGTCAAATGCCCACAAAGGCAAATGAAGTTGAAAAGAATGAGTGCCACTGTGCTAATTGTCTTCGCAAAGTTTCAAAAAGCCAAGGTATCCAAATGCTCTGGAATGGATGTTGGGGGTAAACAAATGAAAACTGAGAAGCCTGTGAAGGCGAAATAAATCTGAAAGTTGAAGTTCCCACGACCAGCCAACAAGGATAAGTCTTGAATATTAAGAGGTCTTCCTAACAGAAGCAAGGTCAAGATAAAGAAATCAAGGCCACAAAACCAAACACCGTTTCAAACTAACAATCGTGCTTTGTTTTAAAATCTAAAACAGGTGTAATTCAAAGAAATTGGGTAGATAGCAGATGCAACAAAAGGAAATGCGCAGGAGCTACGAACAGCTTCACAACAATGATCAACCTAAAAGAGGAAGTTCTCTTTATATCCTTTCGCGATGTTTTAATAAAAGAAAGAAGAAAAGGAGTATTAAAAAATCATGGTAGCATAGGGGCTCCAATCCTTAACTCCATCCTTCCTAACCTAGGATCACATTCTCTAGGTTTCCCTAACATAACATAAGAATCTTTTTCCGTTCTCCTCAGTATAACCCGAGGGTCATTTTCTATTCTCTCCAGCATAATCTGAGGATCTTTTTCCATTCCCCGTAGCATAACCTGAGGATCTTTTCTTTATTTCCCCTGCATAACCCAAGGGTCATTCTCCTTTTCTCCCCCAGCATAACCTGAGGATCTTTTCTTTCTTTCCACGGCATAACCCGAGGGTCATTTTCCTTCTATTCCCAGCAAACCCCCCTTTCCTTCCCATCCCGGCTTAACCCATGGATTCGCCCAGGTATAACGCATGAGCCATTTCCATTCATCCTGGCATAACCCAGGATTCTTTCTCTTGTCATCCAAGCATAACCCGTGGGTTCCCCTGGCATAACACAGGAGCCTTTTTCATTTCTCACCCCGGCATAACCCGTGGATCGCCTTGGCATAACCTAGGAGCCTTATTCATTCTTGTTCCGGGATAACCCATGGATCACCCTCGCATAACCCAACATCCTTTTCCATTCATCCCGGCATAACCCGTGGATTCGCCCTAGCATAACGTAGTAGTATTTTCCATTCATCCTGCCATAACTCAAGATTCTTTCTCTTCTCAGCCCGACATAACCCGTGGATCGCCCATCATAAACCAGGACCGCTTTTCATTCATCTCGGCATAACCCGTGTATCACCCTGGCATAACCCTAGGAGCCTTTTTCATTCTATCCTGGCATAACTCATGGATTCCCCTTGGATAACCTAGGAGTCTCTTATTCATATCCTGCTATAACCAGTGGATCGCTCTGGCCTAATACAGGAGCCTTTTTCATTCATCCCGGCATAACCCGTGGATCGCCCTGGCATAACCCATGAGCCCTTTTTC
This sequence comes from Nicotiana benthamiana, assembly GCA_034376525.1. Taxonomy (NCBI): domain Eukaryota; kingdom Viridiplantae; phylum Streptophyta; class Magnoliopsida; order Solanales; family Solanaceae; genus Nicotiana; species Nicotiana benthamiana. The sequence continues at coordinate 37,282,273 of CM067324.1, forward strand.
TTCCTATCTTGGCATATCCCGTGGATCGCCCTGGCATAACCCAGGAGCCCTTTTTCTTTCTATCCCGGCATAACCAATGAGCCCTTATTCATTCTATCGCAGCATAACCCGTGGATCCCCCTGGCATAACCAACGAGTCTTTCTACCTATCACGGCATAACCTATGGATACTCCCTGGCATAACCCAGTAATCGTTTTCTTTTCATTTGGGCATAACCCATGGAATTCCCCTTATTACCCTCAGCAGGATCTTTTTTTAACCCCGGCATAACGCACGAACTTCTTCGTCATAACCCGAGGACCCTTTTTCTTTTCCGGCATGACCAGTCACCTTGCCCGCATAACCTGGTAACCTTTCAAACTTTGGGCTTCACTCCCTATTCCTAGGATACACAATCCTGGCTCTTACTATTTTCAATAAAAGTATAGCTTAGATGTGTGTTGCAAATAACTCACAAAAGTTTCCTAAGAAAAAATTGGGGCAAAAAATTTTGATTGTTTGTTTGTTTGTGGTGTCTGAATAAGTTTTACCTCAAGGCAAAAAATTCGAGATGACCAGAAGAGCGAATCACAAATCCAGAATAAAGAAAAGAAGAAAAGAACAAAAAAGAAGTGAATTTAAATGTTGAACCAGACAAGGATGTGGATTGCTAAAAATTCTATTGAAGTCACAAGTTTCACCTGTCCCGCTTTGTTCCAATGCTTAAAAAATAACCAACACCTACAACTTACCAGCATCAAGATTCAAGATCAGATTCCAACTAAAACTAGATAAGATTCAAGATCAAGTTTCAAGAGATTTATAGATAGGAATTTTGTAACTCATAGTTGATAAACATATCTAGCTTAGCTTTTGATGTTCCTTTGGCTGTAAAAAGGAGGTTAGCAAGCAGTAGCACCAACAATTACGGTGAAATCACAGCTCCTGGTAGACCCAGCTTTCAAAACTTCCAAAACTACACTGACTTGATTCCTTTATAGCCAATGATATGTAGACAACCTCTTGAGCAAGGTTCGTTCAGATGTTTTTCAAAAATGCTTCTCATGGAGTCCCAAGTAGGAAAACATATCTCATAATTACTCATTTATATTTGACCGAAAACCCTTCTTGTCTTAGCGCAAAGAGGGTCAGCTGTGAGCACGTGATTATTACCTCGCTCGAATTACTGCTATAGAATTCTTAAAATTAGGATGTTTGTTTATTTATGTCATTTACAGAATTTAATTCCATGATTTTGTACTTGTTTTCGTTGTGTGCATTTCAATTTATATAATTTTTATTAAAATATAAAAATAGCACACTCGTACTTTTGATCCTATTTTTAATATTTTAGGTTTTTTCGTCAATTTACATCACAAAAACAGAAGAAAATAAACTAAAATAGTCTTTTTGCCATTTTTACTTTTAATTTTTGATTTATCCTTAGTCTTCTTCTAATTTAGGATTTAGTTAATTTTTGAGAAATTAATTAGTTTAATTTTTAGAGTTAAATAAGGTATTTATTATTTTTAATTTTGTATTCAACAAAAAATCAAAAGTCAATATGGAATAATGAGAGAAAACAAAGCTGAAAATTTGATGACCCAAAATTGGGCCACTTTTGAATAAAACCCTAGCCCAAAATACCCTGAATCCGGACCAACCCAACCATATTGCCCGGTCTAGTCCCATTAAAATCAAAACGACGTCATTTTTCCTTCCCTTGATGATGACCGTTGGATCTCATCAATCCAACGGTCCGAAACTAGCGAGGATTGGAGGATACAACTGTGTTAATACCCCACATCTTTTTCACTATCTATAACACCTTAATATACACCACCGCCCCTCCTCATCTTCCGCCGGCCGGAAATCCCCTCCGCTGGCGGCGAGTCTCCAAATAACACCAATCACTCCACAAGTCTTCCTCATTCCAGATATGCCACTACTAACCCTAAAACCTTAGCCAATCTTGTCGAATATTCGTTTGAAGTGATGGCTGCTCCAACATGCACCATTGCGCTGATGCCAAACGACCTAAGAAGAATACCACATAGCCACCGAACCTTCCTCATCCCAAATCCATTAGTCCCACCCCTCGAACATGTGCCAAACGGCTCGAATATTAAATCAAAGCCCCGGCCAAAATCTCACTTTTCTGCATACCACTCCAAATTAACCCCAAATAGTCTCCTCGCCTCCTTCACTTCAAAACCATGGCCATTTGCCCTCGAATGTCAGTTGAAGGTTAAGGCAATGAATATGATTCAATATTTACTTTGATTTCTCAATCAGACAATGGTGAATATGATGACAATGATGAGGTAAATTTCAGAGATGTTCAGAGAAATCTGAAATCCTACTTTCCTACAAAACGCATGCCATTAACAAATGTGTTTATTGATGCCTATCATAGTACTGCAGATGATAAGGATGACTTAACCATATAATTAGGAATGTTGAAAAAATTGAAGAAGACTTTGTTGTTTGTGTTGTTGATTTGAAGGAAACCATAGGTAATGTGGAAAAAATGAAAAGGACGTTCTAATTAAGAAAATTGCAAGTCTAGAACATGAAATAGACAATTGCTAATAGTTGTTGACTTAAAAGAAAACATCAAAAATTTCAGTAAATAAAATAATGACTTAGTGGAGAAATTTGATGCCTTAGAGAAAGAAAGAGTTGACCTCTTAGTTGTGATCATAGACATGAAGGAAACAATAGAATTCAGTAAATAAAATAATGACTTAGTGGAGAAATTTGATGCCTTATAGCAAGAAAGAGTTGACCTATTAGTTGTGATTATAGACATGAAGAAAACAATAGAAGAACTCAAATAATAATGTAGGCTTGCAAAGTCAGAGAAAGGAAAATAAGTTGCTCGTGAAGAACATATTAGTCGTAAAAACAAGTTTATGTGTTGAACTTGAGAAAAATATAAAATGTTAAGAAGAATTAGAAAGAGTTAAAAATTATCTTGAGAATTCTCTTAAGTGGATTTGCTCCTCGGATGCTATTACTGCTCTGCACGTTAACAATGGTGGAAACAGGCTGGGAATATGGATTCAATGGGACACAATTCCTTATAACCCTTATTGAAAGTATGCTACTCGACGTGATAGTTGGGTATCTACTGACTGTGGGAGTGATGGGCATTTCAAAGAAAACTTTCATGCTAGGGTTCAATCGCTTCCGAAAAATATTTTTTGCGCAAAGAGTAAATGCTGAAAGAGGACCAGGTGCCACACATAAAGAGTGCATATTACATACATGGACAAGAAGAGAACTTATTTATCTTCTTTTTTATTACAAGGGACGCAAACATTCTTGGGTTCCTAAATCTAACATTGATTTCCTTGTGAAGGAAACAGTGAAAGGAAGCAGTCAACAATGGTTCGTGGACAGTGAATGCTGAAAGCACATGAATGGGAATACCATGGACCCTCTTTCACTAAAATTCCTTCATGGAGGGAGTGTACCCTTTGGTAATAGGAAAAAGGGGTACATTCTTGGAGTAGGAAAGATTGGGAAATCACTCGATCGCTCAATTGAGAATGTGTACTATATCAATGAGCTTAAGTATATTTTATTGAGTGTTTCACAAATATGTGATAAAGGAAACAAGTTGGAGTTCTAATCAAAGGTATGCACAGTTACAAATCTAGTAATTGGTGATGTGGTACTTGTCAAAAGATACAATAATATTTATGTTGTTGATTTTGAGTCCCTACAAAGTGGTGATTATCGCGCCTCCGATATCCTTTGCAGAGTACGAGTTTCGACATTCATTGGGAACAACTCATTTCCTTTTGGGAGTTGATTTTTTGAAGAGTCGCCACCTAACGGATTAAGGTGCGTTCGGGCACCTAGAGAAATTACCTCATGTAACCAGTTTGCATTACCAGAGATTAATGTAAGGGCTCGAAATAACCTTTAGGAGAAGGTGTTAGGATCCCCGCGCAGTCCACCATGGTGGGTTCCTGCCGAACACCGTTATGTGAATTACTCATTTAACAAGTGAGCGGTCTTAACCCATATTTGCGAATAAAGGAAGTTTACATAGTCTGAACACATATACAATCGAGAAAGTTTAGATGGGCTAACATATGTAAATTAAGGAGGTTTGAACAGTCCAAGCATACATACATAAACCAAAGAAGTTTAGGTACTCTAAGTACACATATGTAAATTGGGGAAGGGAAGTCCTAAGTTGATTATCCAATCGGATCAATCTGTGCAATGCCCGGTAATCCTTCTCAACTAGACGGGCTATATGCGATGTTGGGTTGCAGGTCATCATATTATTTACTACCCATTAACCTCCCGTTAATGGTTATATAAGCGATTTTAATTAATGAATTCTAAGCGTGCTTTACCCTTTTTTTTCCTTGTAGTCCCGGAAGCAATTAGGACCTCTATACTTAGGTAGTTTTAGTTACTCCTAAAGTATTTAAAAGGTAAAATCTAAGCATCAACAAAGAGTACATAGGACTGTCAAATAGGAAAAAATTAGGGGCTCATGTTTTCCTCCACACATAAATACATAGCATGCCTCAAAACAAATGTTTTTAAAGAAATTCAAAAAGCCTTAGAACATGATATCTAGATGAACATCACAAATGCAAATTATTCACCAATGTATAAAGCAAAGTGGCAGAACCTTTAATCAGCCTAGCTATTGATCTTATAGCATGTTAAACCTGGACAATTTCATACATAAACACAACTTGATTTCACATTTATTTATTTTCCTAAGGCTTACCTAGGCGTGGGTCTATGTGTAGTCATATTCAAGGAATTAATTAACAACTTGAAGTTATTTAGTCCTATTGGCATGCAGATCTAAGTTATTAATATTATAAATACTGTTTTTTTGCACGTTTACACTAGGATGTGATATCTATGTGTTGGAATGTTTTAAGCCTTTCGATAGATGGTTATTTATTCAAAACGACACTGACATGGTTTGTGTAATTAAAGTCCTAAATTACGATTTCTAATGCATATATTGATGATCATTTCTATTAAGCATGATTATAACAGTACTTTAATGACATGATTTCCAGGTGATAATAACTTATACAGAGTTAGAGAAAGAAGTGATTGACTTATAACATGTTCCTAATATGCAAAATATAAATGTGGGTGTCCTAAAGCATGTTTTATAATGCAAATATGATAGAGTTATGACATGTTTTGATGCAAGTAGCATAGCATATGGACCTAAAGCATGATTTCTATCATAACATAAACACAAAGCAGGATTTCTGTAGCACATATATATGAACTATGAACATGGTTTCTACTATGCATGAACCTAATACATGGTATCTACCAAGTTTTCCCACAAACCTTACGTTTTTACTAACCACCCCAACATTTGTTTATAAATAATATTATTACAGATCATAATCAGATGAATAGCATAATTAAATAAAACTATACTATAGGGAGCCTTAATCAGGCCCAAAGTAAACCCGGGAATGCTAAGCCATAAGTAGAGTATCAGAAACCAAATATCTCACAGCCAGTAATGTGTGCCTTAGTGTGTCAGAATTCCCTAAGGACCTCAAGGATCCTAGGTTGTACTCACAGCAAGACCATTTTTGAAATGGCAATTGGTTATATGCAGTGTGGAAGTACCAGCCCTAGTATGCTAAATTTTAGAGAAATCAAGGATCCTTAGTACAGATACCAGAGGGTAAAAATAGTTTTTAAAAGGTACTGGGATTGACCAATTTATTAGAAGAATACTAGGAGTAAATGATAGTTTTAAATCATTTTGGGGAAAACATACTTAACAAACAACCCAATTGATCATAGAGTACCCAGATTCACTCAACAAGTAGACTTACAAGCAGGGGTGAAGGGGGTTGTGAACATGTATCGTTGAAATCGCATAGACAGGGAAACATTTGATACAACAATGTACATAACAACTGGGATTTCAACTAATCAAGTTGGTCATGGTAACAGGCAGTTGAGACATAGAGAAATAATGTAGCTAATTCATGTCGAAGACAAACATGTGTTGAACAATATTGGACATAATTAGGACCAATTGGATGCACTAGAAAACTAAATAAGTAACATAGTCATGCCAATTAATAGGAAGTGGGTAGGGGAACTGAGTAAACATGCTAGGCGGGTATCAAAGAACTAATACATGATTAAACATGGATGTATAGACATGGAACACATAAGGTTGAGTTTCAAATTTTAATTAGAGACATACAATTTAAAGAGTAGAATGCAGAATATAAAAAACCATGGCAGTTCTACTATCTAGCCTTCTCTTTCAGTTGGCTAGACCAACACTCAGCACAAGTAGCAAAGAAAGAAGAGAGAGTTTGAACGTATGTTCGTGTTTTGAAGGAGCAAAATGAGAGTGTATATATAAAACTTTAGGGAGTAAAACAAATAAGATAAAATAATCATAGTTCAATCAATTAGGAGCAATTAATCAGTCACTGGACCGATTCTCTAGAGGAGACCAAAATAGACCCCTTAATTTGGGGTAATAAATTAGCGGTCACAACTGTGGGGTCCAATAAAGGTAAGAATTCAAGAACATTCCATGTAGGGAGTCAGTATAAATCCCAAAGTCATACTGATAACCAATTAAAGCAAGTAAGATCAATTAATGTCACAAATAAAGAAATATCTAAAAATTTTAGCACACACTGATTTTAATAGGATATTTAATAAGAATCAATCAGTAAAATCTTGGAAGAATACTGATTTTTTAGGAAAGAGCTATCTAGATTCCCTAAATAGAAATCAATTAAGTAAAACCTCACAGAAATACATGATTTAATAAGAGAAGCTGGTTCATATCATCAATAGATATCAATTAGGACAAAATCCTAGAGAATACTGGATGTAACAAGGAAAAATTTTAATCCCTAAGTAGAATCAGTGAGTGCAACTGATTTAGAGGAATTAAAATAGTATAAGAAATCAGTATCCATTAAAAACATATAGGGTTCAAGTGTACATACAAAGATTAACCAAATACGTAAAGATATTAACAGATTAATAATTTTAAGTAGAAAATCCTATTGAAGAGATGTCTGGGAAGAACTTAAATTTGAAAACACTTAAGGTTGATTGAAAGTATAGAAGTCAAAGGACCCTCAAAGAAGACAACCTTGGAAACTTGAAATCAGTTCAATCATAGAGAGATTAGAACATCAGAATTCAGAGAAATAAAAAATCTAAAGTATTGTAGTGCTAAAATCGGTTAGTAGTAGAGAAGTAAAAGAACCATATAGAACAACCATGGGAATTTAAAAATACTTCAGATACACAGAGGTTCGACCAACAAATAACAAGAAAATTAAAACCTAATATAACAAAGTACTCATAAATTTATCAATTAAAACAATGACGAACTCAAAATCGCTCGAAAATGCACAAGGATTTGGACAATTCTAGTGCAAACATTAGGATTTTTTTTAAAGAAAATAGAAAGTGTAAAGAGAATCTAGTCTTTGAATAAGAGATTTTGGCCGTAAAACATTGATAAAAACCACTCACAGACCATAGGCAGACTCTTGGAGAGTTTTGGAGAAGATCTGGACTAGATCTCTTCGAGGTCATTCCACAAAATCACAAAATCGGGCAACCGGGGAAAGTAGAAGGCAAGTGGAAGTCTCATACAGCCATTGAAATCCATGGATCGAATACGAATCAAAGGAATTAGAGAGATTTTTGGGTGGCGGCTAGGGTTACGGTTGGGTCTTAGGGAGAAGTAGAGGATAAGGGATTCTAGGGCGGCTATTTTGTGAGAAAGAATTAGGTTAGGGGTTTGTTTGGTTAAAAATGGTAAGAACAAATAAGGGTCGTTGATCTTAGAGATCAACAACCAGGATTAGAAGGGTCCTGGGTCGGGTTAGGTTTAACTAGTGTTGGGCTTGATTGGTTTAGGCCAGGTTTAATAGGATATGTCCGAAGAAATAAGGGAATAAAAAGGGTATTTCTTAAATACCTATTTAATTGATAAAATAATATTTTTAAATAGTTATAAATGAGGAAAAATTAACTTTCATGCATGAAAGATCTTTAAAATAATTATTCCACCTTTTAATACAACAATGGACCAATTTATGATAAAATAATGCAGTGATGTATGCATAGGCTATAATTGCAAAATTATTGCAATTGTAACCAAAAGGTAAATCTGGCCATTTGTGAAATAATTTTAACTTAATATGCTATAAAATAACAAAGTTAAATCAATGAAATTTTATAGATCCATTTTTGATGCAATTTTATAATTATCTATACAAATTAAAATACTACATTAAATTGATTTAAAATGTAGAAACTATAGAGAAATATCAATTGATGTTAATGCATAGTATTGAAGGTATATATGCACCATAAAAACATTATAGGAAAAATTCAGGAAAGGAAATGATGGTCAATTTTGACCGAATGGGATATTTTTCGAAAATAGAAACCAAAATATGATCTTTTAGCTGCCTATACATCCGCAGTTTTACAGGAATCAAGCTATGTATAGTTTCAGATCCATCGATGAATGAAGCTGATAGAGTTCTAATAGGAATGGTAGATAATTTCAGCACAGGTTCTTTTATGAAATGTAATGCTTGATGGAGTTATGATTATTGGTGGGGAGTGTATCATATATATCATAGGGCAGATAGTTGTATATCACGAGGTAGGGAGGGTAACTAATGAGAATCAGTATGAATGGTGAAGTGAAATTGGTATGAGCGAACACCAGAGCGAAGGCTGCTCATGTGTGAAAAATTGGTATCTCTGGGATCACCTTCAAATTCAAAATATGATGCATGCAAGTACTGAGATTACTGCGAGAATTTAAATGTGATGCAAATTCCCTTTGGACCATGAAAGATTATCTTTGGATGGTGCGGATGACGTCCTCAGGCAATGATGTCCTAGGCCATGAATTATAACATAGAAGATTTGCAGGCCATGAAAGGATGTTCTCAGGCATGAACCTTGACGCCTTGGAATAATGATATGTAAATTTGAGAGAACCTCAAGCCATATCATGGTGTCCTCCGGCTATGAGGATTATGCCTTTGGACAATGACGTATTCGGATAAGTTGGCGATATTTCAGCCTATGAGATGTAATAATATTATGCTAAAATAAATAAGACAATGGTTTGTCTTGTGAGTTTCAGGGTAGAGCTTAGCCCGGAAGAGGAGCAAATAGATAGTGCTAGAACAGGGCAACATTTATGCAATGAAGAACATTGCTTAGTCCCATGAGAAGGTAGTTTTTAGCCTTATGCAAAATGGAGACAAAGCTTAGTCTCATGCAACATGAGGGACAAGGCTTAGTCCCATGCAAATAGAAGTCAGAATATAGCCATATGCAAATATGGAGGCATGGATTAGCCTTAAGCCGATGCGGAACAGGGCTTAGTCCCATGCAAATGAAAGGCTGAGCTTAGCCTTATACAATCGTGGAAGAAAGGCTTAGCCTCATGCAGATGGAGACAGAGCTTAGTCTCATGCAGGAGGTCGGACATGGCTTAGTCTAGTGCAAATGAAAGGCGGATATTAGCCTTATACCTATGTGGAACAGGGCTTAATCCAATGCAGAGAGAAGGCAATGCTTAGCCTTCTGCATATATGGAAGTAAGTCTTAGCCTCATGCAAGATTCGGGACAAAGATTAGTCCCATGCAAAGCGAAGGCAGAGCTTAGCCTTACGCAATCATGGAGGCAGGGCTCAGCCTCATGCAGATAGAAACATAGCTTAGTCTCATGCAGGATGCGGGATAGGGCTTAAACCCACACAAATGAAAGACAAATCATAGTCTTATGCAATCATACAGGTAGGGCTTAGCCTTATGGAAGGTTAGGGACAGGGCTTATTCCCTTGTAAAGGGAAGGAAATGCTCTGCCCTATGCAAATCTTGAGGCAGGGCTTAGCCTCATGCAAGATGCAGGACAAGGCTTTGTCCTATGCAGGAAGAAGGAAATGCTCACCCTTATGTAGATATGAAGGCAGGACTTAGCCTCATGTCGATATGGGACGAGGCTTAGTCCCATTAAAATAAAAGGTAGTGCTTAGATTTATGCAATCATAGAGGTAAGGCTTAGCCTCATGTACGGTTCGGGACAAGGCTTAGTCCAATGCAAATAGAAGGCAATGCTTAGCCTTATGCAGTGATAGTTGGCAAATATGAGTAGAGTATTTCTTAACTTGAAATATATTCAGTGTTTGATGGCCCGATTTACAATGATTTTGCTACGTATATCTATTTGTGAATGCTTTTGTTAGGTCGGATGTGCTTGCATCCAAAGAAAATTTGTATGTTTTGTGAGGGGAGTTTTGTTCGTGCCTTTGTGTGATGGCCTTGCTCCTCCATTCTAGATGCCTTGTTTGCGCTTTCCTAGGTAGCACCCCACTATTATAGATATCGAGTTTTAAAAAAAATGCAATGTTGATGAAAACTAGATTTATTTTAGAAACATGATTAAATACCCAATAATTTAAGATGGACTAGTGATTGTAACACATTTCAGAGATATTATAGCTTTCTCGTGTTAGAATTTTTAGGGTCCTTAAAATTCTGCCCCAGTTTGTAAGATGATCCTTCTGTTGTTTACGAGTAACGATACTTGTTGAAACTTTTTCATAATTTTGAGAGTTCTTCTCAAAATTCTGCCCTAGTTTATTAACAAACTTCTAACTATCTGGCATATGCTGGTGTTGGTTGGACTTGCTCCGGAATTTTGAGGGTCCTCATGAAACTTCTGCCCCAGCTTCTGGTTGGGTGTTAAATTTTATTATGATATGACCCAACTCACAAGGCTTCCTATTTATCCCCTATCAAATGGGAACCATGTAAAGCGTAGTTCAATTACATCAGATGAACAAAAGTAAACAATCTAACCATAATATCTATTGACTACATCTGAATTGATCAGTTTTGGCCAGACTTCTCCAACCATTTCTGCAAGTATGAGTGCTCATCATGTTAGCACCCTATGAATCATGAAAGGACCTGTACTGTTTGGAAAGATTTTCCTTTTGGATTCATCTAGATGTGGGAAGCTCTTATTCAGTACCAATTGTCCTAGTGCAAACTGTCTTAGCTTGACCCTTTTGTTGAAAGCTTTAGAGATTTTGTTCTGAAAAAGCTGGTAATGACATACTGCCTTTATTGTTTTTCCATCTATAAGGGATAATTTCTAATAGCGGCTCCTTATCTATTCTACATCGCTAAATTGGGCTTCCTGTATGATCCGTCAAGAAGGGATCTCTACCTAGTCTGGGATGAAAGATTCGGTACCATAACCGAGCATGTATAGAGTTGTCCCGGCTGATCTGCGAGCTGTAGTGCGATATCCAAACAAAGCAAAGGATAGCTTCTTCTTCCATTGTTAGTGGTTTTCTACCATCATCCTTAGTATCTTTTTGATGTCTTTGTTGGTAACGATAGGTTAATTAACCATTCTAATTCAGAATGATGCATAAACTAGGCGGCTTCTCCAACTAAACTATTTTGAAATCGATATGGCCATGATTTATGTTATAGCTATTTAAATCCTATCGGGATGACATCTAAGTGTGTGAGGACTGACGTTGGACATGTAGACATGATTTCTAAGGAAAACGAGTTTGGATACATGCTGTAACGAGAATTGAGCTTCAATTACTTTATTTCCTATACGTATGTTGTCTAATGGTAAAGTTGTTTTTATGACCCTACAGACAAGTTTATCTATTATTAAAGCCCTTTATGTCCTATAGACATAATTTCGAGTTGTGAAAACAAAGCACTGAAAATATAGGCATGGTTTCAATTTATGAAAGTGAAGCATACATTATTTTATTTAACAAAGCGCTGATCCTATGGGCATGGTTTCTCGTTATGAAAGAAGAATTTGAATAGCTATAATAGAAAACAAAGCACAGATCCTATAGGCATGGTTTCTAGTTATGAAAGTGAAGCATGCATCATTTATTTTGACAACGTACCAATCCTATAGGAATGATTTCTAGTTATGAAAGCAGAATTTATTTCAAAAAAGTATTGATCCTCTCGGCATGGCTTCTACCAAGGTTTACGGACGATATATAAAAAACTACCCACCCTTTTCACTAATATCCCCAATATGGTTTACAAATTATTACAAACTGCGTTACGAATTACAAATAAGGAAATGAAAGTAAAATGCTACAACCATAGGAAGCCTGATTTAACTTCCTATATGAGTTATGCAATGAACCATATCAATGCTAATATTATTCCAAAGCCTTTGTCGTACCTGGGTGTGTCAAAGTTTCCTAAGGATCTTAGAGGATCCCGGGCAGTGCTTACATCAATGTATTCATAACAAAATATAATGAGTGCAGTGTGGATGGGCCAGTCCTTATCCATGATCAGAGGAAACTCCAGGTTCCCAAGGCAAGGTTCACAATAGAGGAACCTAGGCTTTAAGAGTATAGTATAAGTGCAGAACAAAGATTTATTAAAACTAAGTTGGAAATAGTAAATAGTAGAGGGTGATTTGAAACAGTCAAAATTGTGAAACATAATCAGTAATCATTCAGTGGGGTTAACGGATTATGGGATACATTGTATAACCCTAGCAGGGGTCTAGTTTGGTCATGCACAACAATAGCTGATGTTGGCATGGACACAAACCATCCAAAGGAACACCAAACACACATAGGGGATATGGGGGATTGGGATTCACAAGGTAGCAATTGCCTACCAATTGAATGACAAAGTACACATGTAGGTAAGACTTAATTTAAAAAGGGGAAGGGAGCATATTCCAACGTGGTAGTAACATAACTTGCCTGCAGGAACATAAGGAGAAGTAGAAAAGAATGAGAAACTGAAGAAACTTAAAGAAACATGTTGTTGTTGAGACTAAAAATTAACTAGGACATACCAATGCAGAAGTAAAGTGTAGAAAGGTAAAGCAAACAAGAGCCCACAGTCCAGCCTTCGCTTTCAGTCGGCTAGACAAAGCAATAACACAAGTAGCAATAAAGAAAGAGAGAATTGTGAGTGTAAGTGTGTGTTCTGAACTCATGTTTTTGTTCGTATGTCAATATGAAGCTCCACCTCTGGAACTGCTGCTTGTGGCTGAGCACTTCCCTGCCACGACCTCGGCCATTGCCCCTCGTGGGAGCTGCTGTTGGGGGCTCGGGCTGCTGCGTGGAAGAAGAACACGCACGTGTTCTCGCCATCTGCAAAAGAACCGAGTAGAATGATAATCAATACTTGAGAAACAGAATCGCACGACAAGAATGAACAAAGTGAAACTTTCCTAGCTCATTAGCCTTTGGGGGATAAATACAGACGTCTCTGTACGGATCCCGCAGACTCCACCGAGCTTTTCTGTGAGTTGTGAGACCCAAGTAACCTAGTGCTAAGATACAAACTTGTCACGACCCGAATTTACCTACCATCGGGAGTCGTGATGGTGCCTACTGTCAAAGCTAGGCAAGCCAACCCTTATAAACATTTGTAGAAAATTTAAATCTAAAACAAATTAAATGCTAATATAATTAGTGAAAACATGCGGAAGATGTTTAATAACAATAACAAAAAAGATATGTGCAGAACTAACAACCAATCTCTACCCAGTATCTGGTGTCACTGCTCACGGACAACTAAAGAGTGCTAAAAGTAATAGTCTGAAAAAGGTACATAGCATGTCTGTTTGATACAATTTAACAAAATGAAAGGGAAATTTAGAGGGACTCTAGGCCATCGAACGCCTGCAAACTGCCTCAGAGCCTTTGGACTGAAGGATCACTCCCGGACTATAGCTGCGATCCGTAGGCTGGGTCCTTACTTGTGCACTAAAGGCACATAAGCATAGTATCAGCACAATCGACCCCATGTGCTGGTAAGTGTCCGGCCTAACCTCGGCGAAGTAGTAACGAGGCTAACCGGACCTACCATAAACAACCTGTAAATATATATACAATAACAGAAAAGGAAAACAAAATTTTAAACAACAGAAAGGGAGGGGACATGCTGGGGGGAATAGCAGTTTAATTATAACTTCTACAATTAAGAGATGGATCTGAATAGATAGCATTTAAATAATAGAATCCAGTGAAACAACTACCAATAAAGGGAAAACGGAATAAGGATTACTAGTAAGGTAAGACCAATAAAACCACGTTGCACGGCACCACCTATAGTGCTTTTACTCTCGTCCTCACCCAATCAATACCACTCCATCTTTTGGAGGAAATCAATAAATACCACTCCATCTTGTGGAGGAAATCAATATATTCCACTCCATCCTGTGGAGTAAATCGATATATACCACTCCATCTTGTGGAGGAAATCAATAAATACCACTCCATCTTGCGGAGGAAATCAATAAATACCACTCCATCTTTTGGAGAAAATCAATAATACCACTACATCTTATGGAAGAAATCAATAAGTACACGGCATCACCTGTCGTGCTTTATTGCTCCTCCTCACCCAAACAATAATCATATTTAATGGGAAAAGGAGTAAACAACAATATTTAACCATCTCGGCAAGGGAGAACAATGCAACAACAAGTCCCGGCAAGGGAAACAATTTAACAACAAGTCCCGGCAAGGTAAACCGCTTTACAAAAATTCCCGGCTAGAGAAACAGCATAAGAACAAGTCCCGGCAAGGGAAAAACACCAACAACTCATCTGTAGTTCATGTACTCCTCATCTTTCACTTCACAACTCATATAACAAGAATTTATCCCAAGTCATGATCGACTCGGACGCATAGGTAACCGTCACCAGACCTATACACCGACTCCACATAGCACCTAGCAATAAACAACCTAATGCTATTCCCTCAAGCCAAAGTGAGATCGAACACTTACCTCGAAAGCTTCCAACTCAACTCACGCTTCTAGAATAGCTTTACCCTTCGAATTCGCTTCAAAACCGATCGAATCTAACTACAATTTATTCAAATGTATCAACAAATGATAGTTAAATCAATTTGAATGCCTAAGAATTAAATTCCAAAAGTTTTACCAAATAATTCCCCAAATGCCCCAAGGCCCACGTGGTCAAAACTCTAGGTTCGAACCAAAACCGGTTTACACGTTCCCCCACGAGTTCATATATGCAATTTGTTTTGAAATCGGACCCCTAATTGAGGTCCAGATCCCCAATTTTATGAAAACCTAGGTTCTATCCTAAATCCCCATTTTTAACCATGGAAACTTTTATTTGAAGATTAAATCATGTTAGAAGGTGATAAAAA
Organism: Nicotiana benthamiana; assembly: GCA_034376525.1. Classification (NCBI taxonomy): domain Eukaryota; kingdom Viridiplantae; phylum Streptophyta; class Magnoliopsida; order Solanales; family Solanaceae; genus Nicotiana; species Nicotiana benthamiana. The sequence continues at coordinate 37,297,501 of CM067324.1, forward strand.
TTGAAGAAAACTAGTAAAAATTGACTTACAAGATGATTGGGGATGACGGGGTTCGAGAGAAATCGCCTATGGAGGTTCTGGGTTTTTGAAAATATGAAAAGTGAAGCTTGAAATCATTTAAGTATAAGTTGCATAGTTGCAGATGTTGCAATTGCGATATTTTATTCGCAATTGCGAAGAAGGCAAAAAATAATGGTGGTCGCAATTGCGATAAAGTAAGTCGTAATTGCGAAGAAGGAACAAATGGGACGGGCATCGCATTTGCAAGAAAAGGTTCGCATTTGCGAACCAATGGCTTAGGCGTGGTAGTCGCATTTGCGATATTTGACTTCGCATTTGCGATGTCTGGTTGCAAAGAGGGCGATCACAATTGTGAGAAAGAAGTCACCTTTGTGAAGACTAGCCAAACAAAGGAATGTCGCATTTGCGAGAATATTTCTCGCATTTGCGAAGAAGCAGGAAAAAGGGGGAGGTTCGCTTTTGCTAGTAAGTCTTCACAAATGCGAAGAGTGCAAACATCAGCAGTTAAAGATTTTTCAAATGAGCCCAACACCTATCCAAAACTCACCCGAGCCTTCGAGGCTCCAACCTAAACATGCACCCAACCTCAAAAACATCCTACGTACGTAATCGTGCGATCAAATCGCTAAAATAACATCAAAATCAAAGAATCAACCTCCAAAACTCATGATTTTCATTTCAAAGTTCAAAACTTTCAAACTTTTCACTTTTTGTTCAAAACACGTCAAACGATGTCCGCTTTCAACCATACTTTATAGATAGTGCTTAACGCCCATTTAAGACTTGTATCATGCGTTAGAACAATAATACGAGACCGATACAATAACTTTGGATCACATTTTCATTTCAAACTTTCCTTAAGCATTTTCAAAACAATTTCACAGAAAAGCTCTGAACTCAGGCCTGGGACCTTGGATTTCGATTCCAGTAATACGACCGGGTCCCAAATTTCATTACAGACCCTCCTGTACCGTCACATCATGGGTCCGGGTCCGTTTACCGAAAAAGTTGACCTTATTAGTATCAAAATTCATAGTTTTAACACAGAATTCAAATATTTTCACATAAAAATTTTCTTGCTTTGCGCTCGGACTGCACACGCAAATCGAGGCAATCAAATAAGGGCTTTTCAAGGCCTCAGAAGCACAAAGAAAGGGAGAATTATTATTATGACCCTTTGGGTCGTCACATTTATAGTTTTGAAAACGAGTAGAAATCAAAGTAATATGTAAATTCTTGACACAAACATAGAAATAATAACCATTAGAATCAATTAACCCAAGTGAGTCCATTTAATTAAAGAATCACTGCTTAACATATACTAACAAGTTTTAATCAAGGAAAGAAATTCAGTTTGGAACAGATTAATTGTTTCCATATAAGGGGCAATAAAAGCATGAAGTAAATAATAAAGTCTAAGTACAAAATATGCTTAATTTTGGGAAATAATTCAGCAAGGTAAAATATTAAAGGAATTAAAGGAAGGTAATCAATTAATTCAAACAAACTAGTAATACTAGGCTTCATGATAAAAGTTTTACAATCAGTCACAATATTGAGAGAATCAGGATCAATCAAGAAAGAAACCTAATTTTGCACTTCAACATATAAATAAAATGAACAACATTATCAGAAATGCAAGGCCAAACATATTAGCACAAAAAACAAAATGAACATATAATAGTAGCATGAATAAGCCCGGATTATGTAGTAAAAGAGATCTACTCGAAGTACAGTAGTCAACAAGGTCAAGTAGTTACACAGAATCAAAGGTGAACACAACATAGTAACTGGTAAAGAGAGTTAGAAACCAGTAAAGGTCTCACAGTAACAATAAGTGAGGAATACCTTTTAAAAAATTAGGTCTTTAACTATACTCAAGCTTAAGAGATGATAGCAACGCAGAATCAGATAAGTCAAACAAAGAAAATAACTTAATCGAACAAGTATACACTCAAAGAAACAAGGATTGTTTCAAAATTCGGATAATACCAAATGGCCTAGGTTTTTAAACATGCTAAATGAAAGAGAAGAACAACATAAAAAATTTATTTGAACATAGTAAACTCATTAAGAAACACTAATAAATCGGAGAAGAGAGCATTAAAAGGTTAAGAGAAACAGTAATTGTTGAATAATGAAGTGTGATTTTGAAAGAAAAGTCAAAGAACCTTCAAGAAACACTTAAAAAGTTCATGGTAAGAACATATGTAAGATAGAGCTTAATGAAAATTGAAAGATCTTAGAGCTAGGGTTTTAGGAAACCCAGAAAATGTGACAAAGACTTTGAAAGATAACGATCTAGCCAGAAAAGTCAAGGATCTGCCTTGAGCGTACATGGATGGTCAGAGAAAGACCAGAGACAGAGGTCGAGCAAATACTGGACAAGATATCTTTCAGATCTGGCCGTAAAATCATTGAAACAAACACCCAGGAGCCATATGAGGCCGATACACATCTCAAATGGACAGGAGAGGCCATAGATTAGGTAGGTATTAGGGTGGAATTAGATGCAGCCAACTAGTGTTCTTGAGGGATTATTGAGAGAATAGAGAGGGATAGCAATCCAGAGGCGGCGGATTGTAGGAAATGACTTGCTTTTTAGGGGTCGTTTGGGTTTAATTATGGGAAGTAAACTGGTGGCTGTTGATCTAAATGACCACATCCTTGATTGAATGGAGTAGGTAGGTATCTGGCTGGGTTGATTTAATTGTGTCCAGGGTAAGGTTTAAACTAGAATTGGGCTGGGGGGAATTGGAGCCTGATTTGGGTTATTATCGAGACCCAATTTGGGCAAAAATTTAAATAGCCACTTCTACTTTTTTAATTTTATAAAATATAGTAAATAATTTTTTGAAAAAAAATTGAAAGAATTAAAATGATATATAATATATAATTAATAATTTTAAAATATAGGATCTCATTTTATAAACATGAGACAAATTTAAACCTAATAGGGGCTAATATTGCAATTATATGCAATTAGCTTTAAAAAAATACTAATTGAAATTGTAACAATAGGTAAAAATTGTCTTATCCATATTTTTGCATAAATATAAGAATCCAATAAATGAATCATTAAAATAATAATTTTCCACATAATTATTGGAATTTTATGGATGAAAAAGGGGAAAAATAATTTAAAAACATTTAAAAATTATGAAACAAAATTAAATTATTTGGACATACATTTATATATGCATATATATTCTACTTTGAGTGTATTTTGCATATTACAAATATGTAGGGAAATGTTGGGTGTCAACAGCTGTCTCTCTTTGCTTAGGAAGGATGAAAGAGTTTTTGGGTAAAGAGATGATGGCCAATTTTGACCGAGTGAAATGGTTTGAAGAGGTTTAGTCCACTCCCTAATTTCCAAGCTACTACATATCCCTGGTTATATAGGAATCTAACAATATGTAGCTTAGGGTCCGTCGACAGAGTTTACTGATGGGTACTTTCAATGAACGAACGCAATATCTAGGGCTGGGTGAGTGGACGTCATATGGGAATGGTTAGGTATGATATGGCTGCAGGTACTAGAGAAGAAAAGCTCCTGCCAGGATGGCTGTTACTTGCCAATTCACGTGCAAATAGGCAATACAAGCATATATTGTGCGTAAATGATTAAAATTCCCATTGGACAATAAATGTTGTCTTTTGACGGTTATGATGATGTCCTGGGCCATCAAATGTGTAGTAAAGGATTCACAGGCCATGAGATGATGTTGTCGGTATATGAGGATTGTGCCTCTGAACCATGAGACCTTTGAATAATGATATGCATAAGCTGAAAGAAATCCTCGGGCCATGATATGGGTTTCTCGGGCTATGAAGATGGTGCCTCAAAAAAATGATGCTTTTGGATAAGTTGGTGATATTTCAGCCCACGAAGGATGAAGTATCATGTGGCGATCTTTTTGCCTCGTAAATTGGCGATCATTGAGTCATGCAATGTGGCAGTCTTTCAGTCGTGCAATGTGGTGACCTTTTAACCGTGCAATATGGCGATCTTTCAACTGTGCAATGTGGAGATCTTTTAACCGTGCAATGTGGCAATCTTTCAGCTGTACAACAAGGCAATCTTTTAGCTGTGTAATGTAGCGATCTTTCAGCTGTGCAATGTGGATAAAGGCACTGTTTAGTCTCGGAAGATAGAATAGTAGCTTTATGCAAGTAGGAAAGCAAAATGTTAGCCTTGTGCAATAAAGATGTTGATAGAGGTAGCGCTTAACCTCGGAAGGCATAATAGTAGCCTTTTGCAAGCTGGAAGGCAGAATGATAGCCTTATGTAACACAAATGAAGATAGAGGTAGAGCTTATCCTTGGAAGGCAAAATAGTAGCCTTATGCAAGTTAGAAGGCAGAATGATAGCCATATGCAGTGCAGATGCAGATACAACTGGAGCTTTACCTCGGAAGATAGAATAATAGCCTTATGCAAGTATAAAGTCACAATGGTAGCCTTATGCTTGTTGGAAGGCTGAATGGTAGTCTTATGCAATGCAAATGCTGATAGAGATAGATGTTAACCTCGGAAGGTAGAATAATAGCTTAATGCATCTTGGAAGGCAGAATGATAGCCTTATGCAATGTATGCGTAGATAGACGTAAAGCATAACCTCGGAATGTATATGGGTAGCCATATGAAGGTTGGAAGGCAGAATGGTAGCCTCATGCAAAAAATGCAATAGCTAATGTTAGTAGAGATTCTTAGCTGATAGCAGATTGCGGCGTGGTGATTATTGGGAGCATTATGACATATGGAACATTATAGGTACATGTCGATAGTAGATGTTGGTAACTCCAATGATTTTTAGTATTATATTCTTGAATAGTATTTGTTCTGTGGATGTATAGTATGTTTAATGATATTGTAATGTCTACATCCAAAGAAAACTTATGAGCTTTATGGAGGGGAAGGTAAGTTCGTATCGTTGGTGGCTTTGCTTTAACTCGTACGAATTTGATCTGGTGATAGCATCTGCATCATTGGAGAAGCATTGCTAAACAAAGCAGTTTCAATCATAGATATGTACCATTTTGCTAAAGTATGACATAAATGATTAATTAAAATAGTTTTTAGATGAACTGCAAACTGTGACGCAGATCATAACGTTGCAACCTTTCCTACTAACGAATATTGAGGGTCCTCCTCAAAATTCTGCCACAGTTTGCCTTGTTGACGCTTCTGGGTGTTGCTCTTGTGGTGATCGACCGAAATTACTTCGGAATTTTCAGGGTCCACCTCCAAAATCTGCTTCAGTTTCCAATTATAGGGGGTAATGAACATTTTATTGAATTGTGACCGAACCCATAGGGCTGCCTACATATCCCCTCTTAAACACAAATCAGGTTAGGTGTAGTTCAATTTATATCATATAGGGAAAACATCAATATTACACGTAGTAATGCTTTACTACATCTGAATTAATCGACATTGGTTAGACTTATTCGTCCATTTCGAGAAGTATGAGGGCTGCTCTTGTCAAAACCCAGTGAACCATGTATGGACCTTGCCAAATGGGAGATAACTTCTTTTTGGCTTCATCTTGATGCAGAAAAAGTTCTAGTTTCTTATATTGACTCTTCACCCATTCTACGTCGTCGAGCCTAGCTTATTGAATGATCCTTAGGTAAGGAATTTTTACTTCAGCAGGAATGACAACTTTTGTACCATAAACCATCATATCGAGGGTTGCCCCATTTGATATGAAGACTGTGGTGCGATACCCTAATAGAGCAAATGATAACTTCTCGTGCCACTGTTTATGCTTCTCTATCATTTTCCACAATATCTTCTTAATATTCTTGTTGGCGGCTTCGACAGCTCTACTCATTTGAGGCTTGTAAGCTGTGGAATTCTTGTCTCTGATTTTGAAGATTTAACACATAGCTTTCATCAAGTAGGTGTTGTGGTTGGAGCCATTATCAGTAATGATCTACTATGGAATACCGAATCGACAAACAATGCGGTCGCAGACAAAGCCTATAATGACTTTCTTAATCAGTGTTTTGTAAGATGCTGCTTTGACCTACTTGGTGAAATAGTCAATTGCCACTAGGATAAACATCTATACATTTGAAGTGACAGGTATGATTGGTCCAATGACGTCCATTCCCTGACTGTGAACGACCACGGTGAGCTTTTTGTGAGAAGCTCGCTTGGAAGTAGCTTTATCATGTCTTCATGTATGTCGATTGCATTTTTGGACATGCTAGATGCAGTCTGTTTCCATAGTTATCCAAAAGTAACCAGCGCGGAGTATCTTTTAGCTATGACAAAACCATTCATATGTGGACCACAAGTTCTAGCACGAATTTCCTCTAGTAGCTTCCATGATTCTTTTGCGCCAACACGTCTTAATAATCCCGACTTAGGAATCCTCCTATATTTCTTCAACTATGAAAGAAGTTGTTGAACAATATCCGAATTTTGCGTTTCTGAGTATGAGTGGAACGATTCGGGTACTCTCATTTTTTCCAAATATTCCTTGATATCATGAAACCAAAACTTTCTGTCGGCTACCTCTTAAACATGGGCACAATAAGCTGGCCGATTATGAATTTTCACCATAAAAGGATCAATGAAATTCTTATCCGGGTTCTGTATCATAGATGAGAGGGTAGCCAATACATCGACGAACTCATTTTGGTATTCTAGGAACATGTTGGAATAACGTCTATGTGAACCAAATTCTCTATTCATGTATATGATGTCGATATGGGAGTATATTTGAATTTTAGGTTGCCCAGTATTCTCGTACCAAATGTATGAGTAAATTTGAATCTCCAATCAGTAGCAGCTCTTGCACATTCATGTCAATAGCCATTTTAAGGCATCAGATGCCGGAATCATATCAGCCATGTTGTTGGTGTGGGGGAACCTGAGTTTTGCAGACACTGGATAATGCCGACCGGTTTTTGATACTGAGACTGCTTCTATGCCAACTCCTTTGAAGTTTTCTAATCCATCGAAGAACATTCTCCTCTCTTCATAATATTCTGCTATCTTCTCCCATAAATGATACCTCTTCATAAAAAAAATACATTTTTAGGGGTTTGTATTCTCCATCCACAGGGTGTTTAGCAAGGTTGTTTGTCAGTGGATTTTCAACTTCGCTAGCTTGCCTTAGGGCATGGGCTTTTGAAAGATGTACTTCATAAGGTCCATCCTTGATCTGAGGTACGTGGTATAGGCAAAGAAGTAATGTCTTAGCTTTTGAGCTACACAAGTTAAAGCACAATAGGTACGCCCCAAAAGAGAATAACGAGCCTCATATGGGGTAATCTTCTTGCTGCGATAGTAAATGGCTTGTTAATTTGTCCATGTTTTTTCATGCTACCCCAAAACGTAGCCAAAAGCTCTATCCGACACTCCAAGGTATAGTCATAAGGGTCTACCTAGCTCAGGCTGAACAAAGATTGGTTTTTATGATAGGTACTCCTTGATTCTATCGAAGACCTTTTGGAAGTCATTGGCCATTTTTGTAGCGGAGTCCTTCTTCAACACCTTAAAGATTGGCTCACACTTAACTGTAGACTATGCTATGAATCAACTGAAATAGTTAAGCCTCCTTAAGAAAATTATCACATCTTTCTTGTTATTGTCAATTAGGAAGTGTATATTAGGCAAAGGGAAGTCATCTTTCGGACTGGCCCGATTGAGATCCTAGGAGTCGACACAGACATTAACCTTCCAATTCTTCTTTGGTACTATCACAATGTTGGCTAACCATGTAAGTTACTCAAGCACCCTAAGAACCTTAGTATACATATGCTTGGCGACTTCTTTCTTGTTTTCTAGACTTATATCAAGTCTAAACTTTATGAGCTTTTGCTTATGTGTTTGACACATTGGATCGGTTGGAAGCTTGTGAGCCACAATAGACGTACTCAGACCGGTCCTGTCATCATACGAAAAAGCAAATATGTCCTCATACTCCTGTAGAAACTCAGTGTATTCTTTCTTCTCTGATAACGATAGGTGAATGCCGATTCATGTTTCTTTGACTTTTTCGACATCTCCAAGGTTAAAAATTTTGGTTTCGTCCAGGCTGGACTTCTGTTCTCAAAGTTCTCAACTTATTTGACAATCTTGTCAGGTATATTAGCTTCTTCTGAATTAATGTCCATTTGTTGCATTGTCTCATTGCATGTCACAGTCATAGGTTCATCAACATAAATTAGTAATGCTGCATAGGTAATGTAAGGAGGAAAATGATAGAAATAAATATTAATTCATTTGGAAAAATCAAACATGTTTTCATAATTTGAATAATTATTTTGAACAATGCAGATCTTATTGCGGAAATTTAAAAATGTGATAAGAAAATCATCCATTAAAAAGTGAATAATGGTTGTTTTTGCCTTCCTGCCCCGAGGCTCGTTGAGCTGTGGTGATCCTGATGGTCCAATTGTTGATGTGTGCTCCTCTGACCACAGCTTGTATGGAAGGACCTTCCTCCCCTTCCTCCTCGAGAGTAACATAGCAATCCATATCATTGTCCTCTAGAAACACATTTTTCACTGCCGCCAGTAATCGTTCTTCATCTATTCCATAAATGACGTTGGCCTCTTGGAAAGTATGCTCCAGATATGGTATTGTTTTCTTTAACAGGTAGTAAGGGCTGCCACCATGGTGGCGACCAATTATTGAACTCCTTCAGGTGTATTGATATCCGAAACCGTAAATAGTTCTATGCTTCTTTATTTGTATTGGCTTAGAGATCCATTGGAGATTCTTTCCAAGTCCTTTGCCAGGTTCGTGCCTACTCCAATTCGATGTACTCTGGATCTTGTTATCCCACAATTTGTCTTTGTCAACAACATTGACCTGCTCGATGAGGTGGTATGTTTTTCCGCCCAGCTTTCTTCTTCCTCTGATTGCCGGAATGGTATAGCGACTGTATATTGGGTTACTACAATATTCGTTAATGATTATTTCTTGGTGATTCCATTCAAACTTCATAGTCTGATTATGTTTTGATGCTACTACTCAAAAAGAATGAATCTAGGGTCGTGCTAGAAGCAAGTTGTAGGACGCTGACACATTTATCACTTGAAAATCGACCAGCAACCAAGTTGGTCCCATCCGCAGACACAGACTAATCTCACTGATTGTAGACCTTTGAGAACTATCAAAAGATTTTACATTGATTGCTCATTCTTTTATCTCATACAACCCCTTTCCCAATTTCTTATGTGTTACCAAATGAAATATGTTAAGGCTGGAACCCCCATCGATCAGGATCCCGGTGATGAAATAGCCTTTGTATTGTACAATGATATACAATGCTTTGTTGTGACCTTGCCCTTCAAGTGGAAGCTCGTCCTCAAAAAAGGAGATTTTATTGCTTTTTAGCACTTGCCCCACCATATTAGCCATTTCTCTGTCAGTGATGCTACTTGGTACGTATGCTTCACTCAGCACATTGAACAGAGCATTCTTCTGTGTTTTGGAATTCAGTAGCAACGACAGGATGGATATTAACTAAGCTTTTACATTGATTGCTCATTCTTTTATCTCATACAACCCTTTTTCCCAAGTTCTTATGTGTTACCAAATGACATATGTTAAGGCTGGAACCCCCATCGATCAGGATCCTGGTGATGAAATAGCCTTTGTATTGTAAAGTGATATACAATGCTTTGTTGTGACCTTTCCCTTCAGGTGGCAGCTCGTCCTCAAAAAAGGTGATTTTATGGCTTTTTAGCACTTGCCCCACCATATTAGCCATTTCTCTGTCAGTGATGCTACTTGGTACGTATGCTTCACTCAGCACATTGAACAGAGCATTCTTGTGTGTTTTGGAATTCTGTAGCTATGACAGGATGGATATTTGTTCTGGTATTTTTTTCAACTGAGTAATGATTGAATACTCCTAAGCATGCATTTTCCTCCAAAGGTCATCCAGACTTATCTCAATGAGGGGAGGCCGATTGGAGGCCTATTTACTTGATTCAGCTAGATGTTCTAGGGTATAGACTTTACCAGTTCTTGTCATACCCTGGGCTGCGATAGCCTCTTTGATTCTAACCTTACCATTTCTCCTCACCTCAATTGTGTAATCCTATGGTATGACATTTGGGTAGAATTATGGCATGGAGGACATCGCCACTACGTTCGGCGCGGCCACCTTTACTTCGAATGTAACAAGTTCTTTGGATAGCAAGATTTCAATCTCAAATGGTGTTCGTGCTTTTGCTGATGGCGCTGCTTTGAACCCAAAATGCATAGACGTATTTACCTCGGTGTCCGCATATGGCTGCATCTGGACTATAATCGGATTGAGAGTAACTACTAGATTCTTTGGGTCATCTCTTTTTTGCGATAAAACCGATGGATCCTTTGGGATCCTAATCATTCTCTACTTTAATCATATGAATATCTCCGCCCTTATGGTCTGGTAGAGGGTTTTTGCAGATGTTCGGAGTGGCATCCTTTGCTACAATTATTTTTTTATCAATCATGGAATGTATATTGTCTTTTAAAGAGACGTATTCATCGATTGTGTATCCTTTGATGTTGAAGTTGTACATATAAGACTTGTTTGTGTTAACACATTAAGAAGGATTCTCAGGGGTTGTACCAGGGACGAAAATGACGTAACCGGCGGCTTTGAGTTTTTGATATAGCTAGTCAATGAGTTCGATGATGGTTGTGTATTGTTTTGGAAGCTTCCTATAAAAATTAGGTCGGGGCCTTGGGAAGTTTTAGCGTGCGGGGGAGATTGATAATGAGGTAGTTGGGTACTGTGAGGGGTTGGGAGTATCTAGGCGAGGTAGGCTGATATGTAGGTGGTGGAGACGACTGATAGGTTGGTGGTGGAGCTTGCTAGGATAGTACTTGGTAATTTAGGGCTTTTTAATAGGTCAGTGGAGGTATTGGGTAAGTTTGGTATTTGAGGGGAGACTTGGTCCTTTGTGCGACCATCGCGACCCATATGTCCCTCTTCTTAGACACACATCAAGACTGAAAGGCCTTAGTTATAGCTTGTAAGGCCTTGAAGTTTGTAACTATACTGATCTTAATACCTTCTTCAATTTGTTAACCCAGCTTGATAATGTTAGAAAAACTTATGATTGTCAATCACCATCAATCGTTCATATTATTGCGAGTCTCGAGCCTGGACAAAGAACTTGTTAATGTTCAATCACCCTCAATCATTCATAGTAATGTAAGTCTTGAGCCAAGATAAAGAACTTTTTCATCTTTTCTTCTTCTAAGGCAGGTCTGACCTTGCCAGCTTCAGACCTCCAGTGAGTAGCATACTCTCAAAATGTCTCCATGGGCCGCTTCTTTAGATTCTGGATACAGAACACGTCTGGCGTGTTCTTTGTGTTAAACTGATCCTGCCCATAAAATTGGATGACATACTTACCCAGCTCGACCACTTCTTGGGATCTTGGTTGATGTACCAAGATAACAAATCTCATTTCAGACACCTCATGAACAACTCCATGCGCATCCATTCATGTTTTCCTACACCAACCAGCTTGTCATAGTATGTTCTCAAATGGACCCTTGGATTGCCGATACCATCAAACATTTCGAACTTAGGAGGTTTGTAACCCTCTGGTAGTTCGACATCTAGTTGTATGCAATGGTCTTCATAGTTCAACCCTTCTATCCCTTTACTTCCCTCAACGCCATGAATTCGGCTAGTTAGTTTCTTTAGTTCCTCAGCAAGTTTCTGATGAGTAGGTCCTTTTCATCAGTCTCAGGTGTGTAGGATATAGGTTTGGTAGAGAGTAGCATTGTCTCCGCATATATGGAATTGTTGTGTTGGCCTAGTGTGTGGGTGTGGAAATGGTCATTTGCGAGGTTTTTTCAGTTCTGGGATGAGTAGTGGAATGTTGTTTGGAGTGTGGCAAGTGTTCCATTGGCTCTCTGTTGGAGCAATGTGATTATTTTGTTGTTTTTATGGACGTGTGGGATTTTGTACATTAGGGAAGATGGTGTCTGGGTTGCAAAGGGAGAAGGATAGGTTGGCAAAAATGTGAACATGACCGAGTTCTTCAAGAAACTTCAACAATTTCTACTCAATTTGTGACACGTTTCCATTGGGAACCCGAACACAATTGCCATCAGTGACCTCTACTATTGTGTTTTCTTTTCTGATGTTAAAATCTTCTTAACAGGACTAAGAGGAGGAGTGGATGCAGGGCCCCTGGATCTCGTGGAATGGGATGATGTTGTCAGAGTTTACAAACTAACCTTTAGGGAGGGGAATAAAAAAAACAAAACAAAAAGGTAACCATGTTAGTGAGGATGATAAGAAGTGTTGCAATATTTAAACATGCAGTGCATTAAGAATGCAAAGTGAGTCCAAATTTGGGAACCCTATTCTGCTCGAGGTGTCCTAGCGAAAAGTTGATCTGGAGATTGAAATGCTAAATGGCTCAATTCATTGATAGAGGTAAAACAAATCCCAATTAACATTGAATAAACAGAAAGTAAAAGTTATTAGCGGCCACTAGCCTTGTTACATTTTAAAGAAAAGAAGATAAATTCCTATCTACTTGGTCCCAGAAAGACCTTCCCAAGTTTCGATATCCTTGGCTCCTTCTAACAGCTTCCCCAACTCGTGAAGTCCCATCAATAAGTACGCTCTAGCTAGATATCCACCTTCAGCCCCTTTAGCCTTTTGATAATCTTCAACCCATTTGAGATACTTTATTTGTAGTTCCACTATGCCTCCCTCCAAGTACCCTAGTCATTTATTTTTGTTAGTAGCCATGTCATTCCTTTCCTCGATCAGCCTCTAGTTGGATTCTTGTGTTTTGTGATGTTCACTTACGCACTCACGGGTCCTTTTACATGACTAGTTGTACTTGACTTGTAGTTTGGACTTTTCGTCTATTATCTTGTGGCCTCGAACAATGTAGGATAGCCCAAACCATAATGATTGTCTTCCAACCAACCTGAATAAAAAGGAGTACAATCAGCATGCTTAGCTGTCTGGCTCTATGGTGTCTCTCCCCATTACGATCTTTCTATGCTATATGTGTTTAGCTTGGAAGTTATAAGGACTATCATCTCCTTGGAAATCGGCTTGGAAGTGGCTTATCTTGTCGACCCTGGGTATGACTTTCTTCCTACCAGCTTGCCTCATAACACGCAGAGGGACATAAGGGTAGGTTCCCCTGAGACAAATTATTATTAAGAAAGGTGCATCTCTGGATCAGGCGATGAACTTCTCTATCAAAAACTGTTCGAACATCCACTGAAATTGTTCCTCGGTCAAAATATGAATTAACTCAACCCATCCTTTAGCATCCTCAGGCTGCGTGAACATGTAAGGAATGTAATTCATTCACTTTGATAGTGGAAAGAAATGTGATCATCCCAATCCCCACACTGAATTTCTTGTCGATATTCACCCTTTTTGGGATACTCCATGAGCCAAAGTTGATGTACGATATTGTAGCCTTCAAAGTGTTTTGCTCCTCATTGACACTTCTCTAATGCTCAGTATATATGTGCAATAATCATAGGTACAATGCAAAATGCTTTCCCACTAATTCCTTCTATTAGGGGTTTTGTTACCATAGCTAGCCAAGTAGGAATTCTACCATTATTCATCGAAAATACAATCAGACCCGGGAAGTAAATATGAAAATGAAAACCCTGCAATGGACATGTCCTAATGATATGAAGGAAAACTCGCCAGAGTAGGTACATTATGATTTGTTGTGATGGTGTCTTTCATACAAGTAGTGAATGAATACTTCAGGCATGATAACTCTGGATTCTTCTTCAAACCTATCATGTTAAGGAATCCCCTACATTTTTAATTCTCAAGCATTAGCAAGCCAAGAGTTTCCCATACTAGGCACGCCAGTCCTCCTATCTCCTCATGCAAAGGTGTCACTACAATACCCCCAATTAAAAAATATGGCCCTTTCACAATCCCAAAACAATGTGGCAGCTTCCATGATCATGTTATTAGTCTGGACCTCCAAAAGGAATGGTAGATTACCCAGATATTTTTTGAGGAGATTTTGATCATTAGAGTGCAAATATTTCCAGCATCTTAGACACCTTGGGTGGATGTTGGTGACCATGACGAATCTGGGAACTTTGTGCCTCATATTTATGAAAGGCAAATAAGGTTATCACATTCCCACAAGACTCCACTTCTTAATATCACTAATTAGCATGAAGCATCTAATGCTCCAAAAAATCTGCATAGAACAGGAGGATGTCCATTTTGGGTTTAGTGAAACCCACAAGACTTTAGACAAGACTATTTTAAAGGATAACTAGGTTGACAAAATAACTAATCTAGCTATGTTTCCCCATGATGCATGCATAATTTAACAGAGTAAGGTTTCTATGGGGTTTTAGACTGGTACCTTTGAGCGGAAAATTCAAGGGGGAAGGCTCGGAACTGTCGGTTGCACTACAAATCAACTAGTTTTGCTGCAAATATGACTTTCCGAATTTAGGGTTTAATGACATAGGAAGAGTGTAACCACTCATTATAAGTATTTCTATAGTATTTGTTTTTGCACGAGTGGAGTATAATGTTGAGCATGATTTTTTTTGAAATAGAAAGCATACTTTTTTATATGTAAGATAGACGGCTAAGGCCCCCTAATATTATCATTAGTACATGCATCGTTAGTACCTATCATTATACCTTGTGGGGCAACTATTGTTCCCTAATCTAACCAAGGTTTCACAGTAATTGCTAGAACAAGATCTATGATAAACATAACTTTCTCGATCTTTTTCGCACACATAAAAAATCCGGTGGCTTACAAAAACTACATAATCTATTAAAGCTAGTTCTCCGTAGTGCTTCTTTTGCCAAGACATGAGCCACCGTATTTCCTTTTCTGAAGCTATGCTTGAATTATATCATCCCCTTCCTGGACGCCTCCACCAATAACCTACATATATGAGATAACTCATTGTTAGTACAGGTTTCTTTGTTGATAATATTAAGGATCTTCGTTGCATCGGTTTCTATTTCTATAGGGAACATATGTTCCCTAATGATTATTTGTAGTGCATGTATGAGAGCTTGAACTTCTGTGTGCATTGGTGAGCTTGCATAGACTTTCATTGAAAACCCTTTGTTCCACCTTCCTTTGGGATCAAGGAAAAACTCCACTAATTACGCCTTCCATGTTGATGTTATTGAAAGCTCCATAAATTTTAGCCTTGAGCCGTCCTTTTGTTGGTTTTTCCTATTTGACCTTCAGTCGTATCAACCTGTTAAGAGAGGTGTTTTTATTTGATTAAAAAGAGAATTTCATTTGTGTATGCCATTATTTTTTCCAACATTATAGGGGTCGTTTGGTTATTAATGTTGTTGTGGTTTCTATTGTTCCATATCCCTCATAGAGCAAATGGAAGTAATTGTTGCAAAGTTATACACGTAAAGCAATTCTTGGAGAAGAGTTAATTTAAGAGCTCAACCTATCCTTTTTGCCTTCGATATTAACCATGGTTACCCAAAGTTTTTTCCATAATCTCTTAGCTATAGGGATAAAAATGTGATATATAGACTCAGTGTTATTTTTACAAATAGGGCACATAGGGTGTATATTGATGCCTATCTTGGTTAGGTAGCTCCTAGTGGGTAATGTCATATGGTAGAGTTTCCAATGAACATTTTAATCTTGTTGGGGCACTGTAACTACCAAATCCAATTAGTATGATTTAATTTTGGTATATTGCTATCTATGAGCTTTTAGGTATAGGAAAATGTGAATATACCACAAGGATTAAGACTACAATTCAGTATAATATGGTTAGTTATACGAGGGGCATAGCTAATAGTATTTATGCAGTTTCGACTGGTGTTTGGTAGATTAAATGATAATTTCCTGAAAATCCACCCATGTCTACAACTTATATCTTTTATACGTATGGTTTTCTCCTCTTTTATTAGAGGTATTGAAATGATACTTCATAAATTATTGAAATTTGGAATCCAATTTGTGTCCCATATGTTCAATCAAGACTAATTATCTATATGACATCTAATGCCTTTATTACAGATAATCATCCAATTATTAAACTTTTCCAAGTAATTGATGGTTGGTTCTTGTTTGTTTTCCATATATACTAATTAACATCTTAGCCCATAGAGAGTTTGTATTTGTGAGAATTCTCCAGTCCAAACCTGTCAGTAGTGCCTGATTTTTGAATTAGCCTCTAGTCCGCCATTTTATTTATTATTGATGACTACATTCCAACAAACTAAATGTATTTTCTTTTTAGCCTTTGTAGTTCCCCATAACAACTCTCTTTAAATCTTGTCTACCTCTCTCAATGTTTTGCTGGAAAGCTGACTTATTTGCATTAGGTGGTTAGGCGAAGTATTGAGGGTAGATTTTATTATAGTGCATATCCCTACCATACTTAGCCACTTGGCATTCCAATTATTTAACCTAGCCCTCATCTTGTATAGTAAGGGTTGGTAATACTTATGCCTAGGGATGCTATTTAGTATTGGAAAACCCAAGTAGCTTCCAAGAGTATTACTAACAACAATCCCAAAAGAGTTAGCAACCGTTTCCCTATTTTGAGTTGTACAATTTTTGGACAGGACTACATTTGACTTAGCCTTATAAATATGTAGGCCAGATAGTCTGCAAAAAACATCAATGCATTTGGTAATAGTCCTAAGAGTTTTTTGATTAGCCTCGCCTATTAATATCATGTCATCTGCAAAAAATAAGTGAGAGAGGTATGGTATCTTAGGATTCATTTAAATAGGCACCCAATTCCTAATATCCACTTCACGGTTTATGTTTTTAGAAAGCATATCCATGCATAGTATGAATATTTAAGGGGACAAAGGGTCTCCTTTCCTAATCCCCTTAGTGGGTGTGAATTCATTAGTTTTGTTACCATTGATAAGTACTGGAATTGAGCTTGTGGTAACACAGTTAAGGATTAGATTCCTAATGGTCCTGCGGAAATTAAAAAAAGTAAGGGTTCGATAAATGTATGACCATTCCACTTTATTGAAAGCTTTTTCTATATAAAGCTTGAAGATCATTGTTTCTTTACCTTTAGAACGATAAAGTTCGTAATGACTTCTTGTATTATTATAGAATTGTCACTTGCTCTCCTTCATTTTATGAATGAAGCTTGTTATATATTGATTAATTGATTAAGGAAAGGTCTGACCCTGTTTGCAATTATTTTGGTGATGATCTCATAGATCATATTGCATAAACTTATACGTCTTAAGTTCTTGAGTGTGTTAGCATTATGATTTTAGGAATTAGGAAAAAATAGGTATGGTTTGTCTTCGGAGGTATTTTGGAGGTGTGGAAGACAGTATGGCATAAGTTTATAACATTGCTTCCTAATATATGCCATAATTTCAGGAAGAAAAAGGGATGAAGGCCATCAGGCCCGTGTGCCTTTTAAGGCTTAAAGGAAAATACTGATCTTCTAATTTCTTGATTGGTAAGGGGTCTATCTAGGATTGATAGGTCACATTTAGCAGAATTCTTGGTGTTATCATTAATAAGATTGGTCTTGTTATGAGAATTTGTGTATAATTGCTTGAAATAATTTTTGACGTGTTCCATTATGGAGGACGGTTCTTCAATCCAATTTCCTAAATCGTCTTTGAAGAAAACAATATTATTCATCCGTCTCCTATTAGTAGCTCTTATATGAAAAAACTTAGTATTGGCATCCCCTTCGTTCAACGAATTAAATCTAGACCTAATTATCAATAATCCTCTTCCAACTTTAGGATAGTGTTATACTCATTTACAAGTTTATTTTCAAAATCTTGTAGGAAATTACTAGTCTGATAGTTTTTAGAGTTTTAAATCCCATCTAACCTTTTTAATAATTTCCTTTATCTAGCAAAGATATTGCCATACGTTTGGTCTTTCTGTTCTATCACTTTATCCTTAAAGCTTTCATTGCCTCTTAGTGGATCTTTATTATCCCAGTTATTTGAGATGAGCTGGATGAAAATTTGGATGTGTGCACCAATAGGTTTCAAGTCGGAATGTCCTATCCCTAATCACATTTATTCTATTAATAAGGTTAATAAGAATAGGGTTGTGATCCTAGTGGACTTTTGGTAGGTGTATTATTGTAATATTTGTATAGGCTTGTAACCAACTGTTATTTGAATAAATCATATCTAATCTTTCAATGATCAAGCCCTTTTTTTCTTCCAGTGGTTAGACCAAGCATACTTAGATCCCATAAATCCCAAGTCTACTGAGTCACGGTAATCTAGACAACTTACCAATGATTTAGCTCTATGTTGGTTAATTTTCCTGGACAACAACTTATCAGATGTGTTGATCACTTCGTTGAAATCTCCTCCTACTAACCGAGGTCCTTTATAATTGTCATAGATAGTTCTACGATTATCCCATAACATGCATCTATTATAAACATCATTGCTACCATATATAGCACTAAATAGCCAAGTTATGATTTTTGGTTTTACCTCGATCATTGCATGTATAGACTGCCCATTCCTACTGAAGTTGTTTACTATTACAACTTCATTGTTCCACATATTAACAAAGCCACCACTCTGCCTTACGGAGGGAACCTCGATAATTTATGTAAAGCTAAAAGCCTCTAGTATTGAAATATGGCTTTCCATCTTTGTTTGTAGGAATGCAACCAAACAAGGCCTATGGGTATCCATAAGCTCTCTAATATTACTAGTGAAGTTTGCATTGTTAGCACCTCTCACATTCCAGACCACAATACTGTTTGGTTGATACATGGGGTTATTGTTGGTAGGGTTGTTATTCTGCAACACCCTCAGAGAGGGGACATGATGACCACATTCTTCCCCACAGTTGGGTACTGTGCTGGTCGAATGCCCAGTGAGCATTTGAACAGTGTCACTGGGAAACTGAAGATAGATTTCCGGTCTAGCATCTCCATGGATATTACTATTTTTACTTCGTTTAGGCTTGAAATGGCTACTGCCGGTTCCCCCAAGTGTGATATGTTTTCTAGCACCTCTCCTTCCTATTGAATTCCTTCTTGGTTTGGCATGTTAAGTAGTGGTGCTTGCTCTTCAATTAGCCTTGGTTGTACGTCTTGTTTGTTGGGTATTGCCTGGCATTCCATTGTCGGAATACTGGGTTCTGGATCATGAGATCCTCCAGAGCAAAAAAAGTAGGTTTAATAGTGTAATTTGGTGAAACAACTGTTTTGGGTGGTGAGGGATATTCCACATTTGTTGCATGTTGTTCACAAGGTTTTGATTCATTGATGGAGCTAATGGTTGTTGGATGTTTTTCATATACATTTGATTGACATAATTGTTAATGGCAAGGTTTATTCCTTCTAAGATCAGTTGGGCTAATAAGTGGGTGCTCTGGATTATCAATATAGATTCCTGCCCATTGATCTCCATGTTATAGGTCACTGCATGAGCATGTAGTCCTAATTTTGTCCATGATTGAGGAATGTGATTTGGTGGACTTGGTGGTTGTGCATAGATCACTGGTTTTGGTTGGAGTTGGGGTGGACGAATTGGTAGATTGTTCATTTTTGAGCTGCGAGATATGTGTATAAGTTGTAGTAAACGGTATCTCCTTCTTAGTGTTAGAGGAGTTCTGACCATCTTTTAGAGCTAAGGTCATTATAGGGAGGGTGGTATTAAGGGGATTGGGGGATTCCTAATGATTGACACTATTTGCATATTGGTGGAAGAGTTATGCTAGTAGTTTATTTTCATATCGTGCATAGATATGTCCCTAGCCACTTGTCCACACTTGTCCTCCAAGTGTTTCTTGTTAATTGGTCGTGGGGATTGGGGCATGCATGCGTGCATGAAAATAGTGTTATCTACGTTATTAGTTAGGTTATTATGATTTATTTAGTTCTTTAATTGATTGTTTTTCTTTCTGATTTGTTTCATTCGTACTTATAGCCATTTCTATTTCGTTAAACATTTGATTTTTATTACTAATTTCCTCTTGCAATTTCGCCACGTTTGTGACAATTGTCACTAGGCCAACAACTTGCTTCTCATGAAAAATAATAGTTTTTTTTGTAATTTAATGTTTTCCAAAATGTGCTATTTTCTTGGTTTTGTTAGATTAATTTCACCTTCATCATGTTTTTGTAGCTATTGTTAATTCTTGGAGAGATTTGTTTCCTTGTTATCGCCAGATTTTAGCTCCCTAGGTTGAGTATTTCAAGGCTTGATTAAAATCTCCTTATTAACATAACTTAAATGTTGGGTATTGAGATACTTACCTGATGTTGCATCAAACAAACAGACATTAATACGTGGTGAGAGATTTGCACTAAATTTGGGGCACGTTCATTGGCCATCTTTTCCTTACCTTTCCTTGGGAAAGAACACGTCATCCATTCCCATTCCCCTTCCTGCTCCTTGGCTTGGATTGGTGAATCCATTGTTTAGTTTTCTCCCATGGTTGTGATTTGTGGATGATCATTTTGGCACTATAGGCTTGTGTGTCCTAGCCTGCCACATAATTTGCATAAGATAGCATTTCCCTCGTATACAATAAGTTGTTTGTGTTTCCCTATCAGGATAAAATTTTGCATTGGTTGGTCTAGGGGTAGCTCAGCACATAATATAGCATATCGTTCCCTCAAAGTAGCTGAGGTGATCAACTTTGAGTAATTTTCCAATGGATTTTCCAATTCTTGATAGCATGATTCCATCATAGAACTCCATGGGTACTTGTACTTCGGGAAGACGAACCCAAATGGCAGTAAAGCTTTGGCATGCTTTTTTGGCTACCAAATAAGGCACCTAATTTTTAGTAGAGAGGAAAAACCCATTGACATACCAAGTCCCGTTATGTAGAATTTGGATCATATCTTCTTCCTTGGCCAGCTTAATTGAATAGTAGTCCTTCCCAAGATCAGTGAGAGGGAAATTGTCATTTATTTTCCATAGGTCTTGTTTTTTTTTTTTTGAGTTAGTGATGTACCATCCTTTTACCTATAAGTTTAATAATAATTGAGAACTTCCAAGAACTGTACTTGCAAGAACTTCCAAGCACTGTACTTCCAAGAACTTCCAAGCACTGTATTTGCTTCAAGATAGTCTTTGTCTTCATTGTTTGTATGATGTCCATGTCTGTTTGTAGTGTCTCCATATCCTGGGAAGTCAAATTGTCAGTTAATTGTTTGTCACTATTGCTAATAATGAACTCTTCCTTTAAGAGAGTTTCCTTGCATTGTGGAGTGTTTATTGGTGTTGACTTTATTTTGTCACGTGGTTTTGGAGGAATATGGTGTTGGGGAATGGGTTGTTGTCGTAGTGAGAGGTCATTCATTCTCTCTCTATATCTACTTCTATTATATGATCCTTCCTTGAGCATGATTATTCTATGATTAAAAGCATGTTGGGATGTACTTGCATATTAAGAAAGCGATAAATATAATAGTTTCTTAATATAAAGAAATAAAGAAAACAAAGAATATATGTCAATTTAGCTTCTAATGAAGAAATTAAATTCTTAAAGGAATAAAATAGATAATTTCACATATAGAGGAGTACTAATTCACCAAAGTAAAATGAAATGGTAAAAGCATAAAAAAAATCCCTAGCAGAGTCGCCAAGTTATCGCACCCTCTTTTTATTAAATCAGTTTTATGACGTTTGGTTGGGACAACTCTTTTCTTGTGGGAAAGGGGTTTTGCAATTTTTGAAGAATCGACCACTAATGATTTTAAAGTACGTTAGGGAACCTATGGGGTTCAACTACAACTTTGTTTGATAACATGAGATAGGATAAGGACTTGAAAGTATCCCAAGAGAAAGGTGTTACTCACCCTTAGGATGCACTAGTGTGGTTCCCTGCTAAATAGTTCTTTGTGAATTTGTGCAATTAACAAGTATACAAACAAGGCTCAAATAAGAGGGAATTTTAAATACACAAGTGTTTAAAAATTGATTAAATAAAGCAAGAGTTTGAAAAGAGTTATAACCAAGCATACTGCTAAATGTAAAAAAGTGTCCTAGGTTTGTTTGTAATATGGATCACATCAACGCAAAACCTGGTAATCAATACTAAAATATTGGCTACACGTTGTATTAGCGCACTAGTCATCATATTTATATCTACCATTCCCATTCTATAAAGGTAATAAAGCGCAGATGAATCTCGACCTCTATTGCATGATTTTGCCGGTCACGTTCCTATATGTACAGAAGGAATTTGAGGACTACTATTCCAATAAGAGGGAAGATTTTACGCTGACTCTTAGGCTTATAGCTAAAAGACTAAGGCGACATACAAAAACACATACGATTACATTTAAAGGGGAAACATGTAGGTAATTTGAAGGTTCATATAAACATCCACAAATAATGCATATAAATAGCATGACTCAAACACAGCTAAAGTCTAAATTTAAGTCCTAAAGTAGGTATTTGAGTCAGAACCATATTCATTATATATCTTAGATAGGAAGTCTGAATTAGGCCTCCTATTGGTTGTAGAA
Source organism: Nicotiana benthamiana (assembly GCA_034376525.1). Taxonomy (NCBI): domain Eukaryota; kingdom Viridiplantae; phylum Streptophyta; class Magnoliopsida; order Solanales; family Solanaceae; genus Nicotiana; species Nicotiana benthamiana. Next base: position 37,319,977 of record CM067324.1, read on the forward strand.
ATTTATAATTAGCGAAGGCAGTTCCAGTTTTATTCAAGTAGTTACCTAATGCTTACCAAGGCGTAATAATGATATCCTATGAGCATGATATATATAGTGCCACGGTAAAGTAGTGATTAATTTGAAACATGCGATTCGGATCCTATAAACATCCTTTCTACTGGAACTAAATTGAAGCAGTGTTTGAGAAACTTATTAAAGATGCGGCATGTTTATTAACTATTCCAATTTAGAATTCCGACATGAATTAGGCATCTTCTCCAACTAAACTATTTTTAAATCTATATGGGCATGATTTGTACTACAACTATTTAAAGCCTATAGGGATGGTATCTAAGTGTGTGAAGGGTGATTTTAGACCTATAGACATGATTTCTAAGGGAAACGATTACGGATAGATGATGTATCGAGAGTTGAGCATCAATTACTTTATATCCTATAGGCAAGATTTTTAATTGTAAAGCTAATTTTATGACCCTATAAACATGTTATCTATTATTATGTTCTATATACATGATTTCAAGTTGTGCAAACAAAAGCACAGATCTTATAGGCATGGTTTCTAGTTAGGAAATTGAAGCATGCATCATTTATTTTAACAAAGCAGTGATCCTATAGGCATGGTTTGTAGTTATGAAAGCATAATTTATATTAAATAAGCATTGATCCTATAGGCATGGCTTCTAGCCAATTTACCCAGGATATATACAACTACCCAGCCTTTTCACTACTCTCCCCGATATTGTTCACAAATTATTACAAACCGTGTGATTGAATTACAAACAAAGAAATGAAAGAAAAAAGATATAACCATAGGAAGCCTTATTTGACTTACTATCTCATATATGCAATGAACCATATCAATGCCAATGTTCTTCCAAAGACTATCTCGTACCTGGGTGTTTCAAGGTTCCCTGAGGATCTTAAGGGATCCCAAGATGTGCTTATACCCATGATTTTATAACCAAATAAAATGAATGCAGTGTGGAAGGGCCAACCCATATGTGTCAAGGATTAGGGGGAACTCCTGGTCCCAAGGCAAGGCACACACAAGAGGGGCATAATGTAGGCTCTAAGAGTATAGTAGAAGTGTAAAACAAAGATTTATTAAAACTAAGCTGGAAATAGTAAACGGTAAAGGGTGATTTGAAAACAGATGTAGTGGTGAAACAAAATTAGAAATTAAGAGGGGGTAAGGGATTATGGGATACATTGTATAACCCGGGCTGGGGTCTGCTTTTTTCATGCATAGATTACACATGTGGGTAAGCATTAATTTAAAATGGGAAAAGGAACATATTACATCATGCTAGTAACATAACTTGACTACAGGAACATAAGCAGAAGTAGACAAGAATGAAAAACTGAAGAAACATAAAAAAACATGTTGTTGTTGAGACTAAAAATTAACTAGTACATATCAGTGGAGAAGCAAAGTGAAGAAAGGTAAAGCAAACAAGAGTCCATAGTCCAGCCTTGGTTTTTAACCGACTAGACAAAGCAATATCAAAAGTAGCAGTAAAGAAAGAAAGAAATTTGAGTGTAAGTGTGTCTTGTGACATCTAGTTTTTCTTTGTGCGTTTAATAGAAAATAGGGTGTGATAATTATAGTTTTAAAAACGAGTAGAAATTAAGGTAATAAGTAATGTCTTGACACAAACATGAAAATAATCACCATGAGAATAAATTAACCCAAGTGATTCCCTTTAATTAGGTAATCACTACTTAGCGGATACTAACAAGTTTCAATTAAGGAAAGAAAATCAGTTTGGGACACATTAAATATTGCCATATAAGGGGGTAGTAAAAGCATGAAGTAAATAATCAAGTCTAAGTACAAAATATGCTTAGTTTTCGGAAAAGATTTAGTAAGGTAATACATTACAGTAATTAAAGGAGGGGAATCAACTAATACAAACAACAAAGTAAAACCAGGGTTCATGACAAAACCTTTGCGATTAGTCACAACACTGAGAGAATAAGGATCAATCAAGAAAGAAACATAATTATGCACTTCAACATATCAATACATTGAGGAACAATTTCAGAAATGCAAGGACAAACACATTGGTAAAAGAAAAAACATAAACATACAATAGTAGCAGGAGTAAGCTAGGATTCAATAATAAAAGAGTTCTACTCGAAGCACTGTAATCGACAAGGTCACGTAGTTACACAAAATCAATGGTTAAAAGAGCATAGTAACATGTACAAAGAGTTAGAAACCAATAAAGGTCACACAGTAACAATAAGTGAGGAGAACTTTTTAAGAAATTTGGGTTTTAACAATAGTCATGCTTAAAAGATGATAGAAACTTAGAATCAGATAGGTCAAACAAGGAAAAGAACTTAATCGAACAAGTATGCACTCAAATAAATAATGATCGTTCCAGAACTTGGATAAGACCAAAAAATCTATGGCTTATCCTATACTTACTCGAGCCATTGGGGCTCTAAATCAAACATGCATGCAGGTCCGAAAATATCATACTGACTTGCTCCTGTAATCAAATCATCAAAATAACATCATTAACTATGAATTTAGTATCAAAATTGAAGAAAAATCTATAACTCTTAAGTTCATATTTTTAACAGTTGATGGTTTAATTCACGTCATATTATATCCGTTTCTTACCAATTTTACATACTCAACTTAAATACCACATAAGACCTGTATTGGGCTTCGAAACAAAAATACGGTCCTGATACCATAAAATTAAATTTCATTAAAATTTCGAAAAACTCTAAAAATTTCAGCTAAACCATTTTCCTCAAAAAATAATTTCACGGGCTTGGGACTTCGGAATTCGATTCCGAGCATATGCCCAACTCTCATATTTTCCTACGGATCCTCCGAATATGTTTACCCAAAATATTGATTGAAGTCAACTTAAAATCATTTTAAAAGAAATATTCATCATTTTTCAAAGATTTTCACATAATGGCTTTCCGGACACACGCTCAGACTGAGTACGCAAATTGAGGTGACATAAAAAGGAGATTTTAACGCTTCAAAACACATAATCTATTTCCTAAACAAGTGATGACCTTTTGGGTTACCCCATTCTCTACCTATAAAACAACCGTTCATCCTCGAACGGACATAAGAAGCTAGTACCTGATTCAGAAAAAATATGGGGATGATGGCTCTGCATATCAGACTCAGACTCTCAGGTCGATGCCTCAACAATCTGACCTATCCACTAAATAAGAACAAAAGGAAAACTCTTCAATCTCAATTGATAAACCTGCTCGTCTAGCTGGATAGTGCTTAAATCTAACACGTAGGATGGATCGATGTGATACATTCGAAGCATGGACATATAAAACACTAGATGCACAGCTGATAAGCTCGGTGTCAGTGCATTTATGTAGGCCACCTCTCCCAATCGATCAAGAATTCAAATGGGACAAAAAACCTAGGGCTATGCTTTCCCTTGTTTCTAAATTTCATTACGCTCTTCATAGGCGATACCTAAAGCAAGACCTGCTCGCCAACCGTGACTGCCACATTATGGATCTTATGGTTGGCATAACTCTTTTTCCTGGACTGAGCTATACGAAGCCTATCGTTAATGATCGTAACCTTGTCAAAGGCAGCCTTTACTATATCTGTACGCAACAACTAAGCCTTTCCCGATTCAAATAACTCAACCGGCGACCGACACCACCTAACATATAAAGCCTCCTAAGGAGCCATCTGAATGCTTGAGAGGTAACTATTGTTGAAGGAAAACTCCGCTAAAGGCAAAAGTCATCCCACGAGCCATTAAAGTCAATAACACAAGCTCAGAACATATCCATCAAAATTTGAATTGTATGCTCGGACTACCCATCCATCAAAGGATGAGATGATATGCTCAAATCAACCTGTGTGCACAACTCATGCTGCCCTGCCATCCCGAAATGCGAGGTAAATTGTGTACCTCAATCAGAGATAATAGACACGGGTACACCATGAAGACAGAAAATCTCCTGAATATATAGGTGGCTACGCGTATCAATAGTATCCCATACTGCATCGAACTTCCTGTGAGTCTGTGGGAGTCAAACAACAAAGTCCATAATGATATACTCCTACTTTCACTTGGGACAATCAATCCTCTAAAACAAACCACCAAGTCTCTGATGCACGTACTTTACCTGCTGACAATTCAATAACCGAGCCACAATTGTAACAATATCTTTCTTCATCCTCCTCCACAGATAATGGTGTCGTGAATCCTTATACATCTTTGCGACGTCTGAATGAATAGAGTAACAGGAATTATGGGCCTTCTCTAGAATAAACTTTGAAGATCATCCATATTAAGCACACATATACGACCCTGCATCTTCAAAACTCCATCATCCCCAATTGTGACCTTCTTAAAACCACCGTGCTGCACCTTGTCCATTAGAACACACAAAGGAGGATCATCATACTATCGATCTCGAATACGCTCCAATAATGAAGAACGAACGAATGTGTAAGCTAACACGCAACTGGGCTCAAAGACATCCAACATCACAAACTGATTGGCCAAAGCCTGAACATCCAAAGCAAGCGGTCTCTCACAGATCGGAATATACACAATACTGCCCATACTAACTGACTTCTGACTCAATACATCAACCACTACATTGGCCTTCCCCGAATGATATAATATGGTCATATCATAGTCCTTGAGTAGCTCCAACCACCTTCTTTGCCTCAAACTTAGCTCATTCTGCTTGATAAGTATTACAAACTCTTGTGATCCATGAACACCTCACTTGACATGCCATATAATGAGTGCCTCCTTATCTTCAGCGGGTGAACAATGGTTGCTAAGTCTAAATCATGACTGGATAATTCTTCTCATGAATCTTCAACTATCTCGAAGCATAAGCAATGACATTTCCATCATGCATCAATACTTCACCAAGTCTAGTATGAGATGTGTCACAATAAATTGTATATGGCCCAGAACCTATGTGCAAAACCAACACTGGCGTCAAAGTCAAAGATTTCTTGAGCTTCAAAAAGCTCACCTCATACTCGTCTGACCACCTGAGTTCGTCACCCTTGTCGGTCAACCTAGTCATCGAGGCTGCAATAGATGAGAACCCTTCCAAAAACCGATGGTAGTATCTTGCCAAACCCAAGAAACTCCGAATCTCTGTAGTAGATGCGGGTCTAGGCTAGTCCTTCACTGCCTCTATTTTTTTTTATCTACTCGAATACCCTCTGTTTAAATAATATCTCCCAAGAAAGAAACTAATCCCAACAAAAGTTCACACTTCAAAAACTTAGCATACAACTGACTATGTATCAACTAAAGGACAACTTTCATATGCTGCTCATGATTCACCCGGCTACGGGAGTATCAAAATATCATCAGTGAAGACTATCATGACCCAATCCAAGGTGGATATATTTCCTCTAAAGAGAAATGAAAACCAGTCACTATTCCGTTACTATTTAGTGAATAGTATTTCCGTCACTATTCATAGGCTATATCGCCGAAATCCGGTGGTGGATTGTGACAATTTTGGTGTCAATACATCCCCTTCTCGTTGTGAACAATCCCCATTTGATTTTATCCTCAAATCTATAGCCAATTTCCCTACATCTTAAATCTTGTTTTTCCATTTATTGTAGCACTCAAATTCTGAAATTTTCAGCGCTACAACTCTCAGATGGATCCCGACTAACGTTCAGCAATAATGGAAGCTTCACCCTCTCCCCAGCCTTGTGCTATGGGAGAGGATAATCAAAACCATACGGAAAATCAAACAGCTCGAGATACAAAATAAACTTATGCATCGCAACTTGTTCGACAACATTCTGTCGCAACAAACTCAAATATTGAACTCTGTCCTGTTACGTTTGAGCGAGGAATACCTACTATTGAATTTACAGTAGATGAAGTGAATTCATTCACCAAGGAGTAAGGTCTTCAACAAGCAGTTGTGATTAAATTCTCATATGGAAAACCCGAGCTTCAAGAGTTGATACAGATTTTACCGAAGCAACTCGATGTTAAAGGGAATTGAGGTATAGGTCAGCTAGAATATCGGCACATTCTGGTTAGATTTGATCTATTTAAAGATTTTGCTAATGTCATTTCAAGAACAGCTGGATATGTTAAGGCAAAAGGAGACGAGTTCTTCAGTAGGACATTCCCATGGACAATGGCGTTTAATCCATGTGAAGAAACATCAAACGTTGTCGTTTTGATCTCTTTCCCTGAACTGCCACCAAATTTCTTAGCAAAAAAATCCTTAATGTCAATCGCTACTACAGTGGGAAAACCTCTAGCAGTAGATAAGGCTACTAATGATCGAATGAAACCTAGTATGGCACGACTAAAAGTCTTGCTTAATCTACAAGACAAACTTCCTAAGAAAATAAAGATCAAGATAATTGATATCAAAACTGAGAAAATAGTCTAATACGACCAGCAGATCGTCTTTGATAACCTTCCTAAATACTGCACGTATTGTAATCATCAAGGTCATGATGTCAAATCGTTCCGTTGGAGTAAAGATGATTTGAAGAAACAAGACTTTCATGATCGACAATCGGAAGGCCGGGGTAGTTTGACTAAACTAGGAGGGGATGCCAGAGATTACCTAAATGCTAATCTTGTAGCACGAAGCAGGGAAGGGTTTCGTCATAATGTGACTGCAAATGCAGAGCAAAATATTGAGTCAGTTCAAATTGTTCCAACTGAAGAACTTGATAATGCACAGATATGTAAAAATTCATCAACTGTTCCAGTTCACAATGAACAGGTCGTGTCAAAAGTAGCTGGGGCTCTTCCTTATGTGAATGCAAATGCAGGACAAAATACTGTTTATACTTCAATTGTTCTAACTGCAGAAGCTCATTCAACACCAAATGCTGATGTTGCACAGCTTAGTGAAAATCCTACTACTGTTACATCCAATGTGAATGTTTCCAGTGAACAGGTGGTGTCAAATATGGCAGGGGTTCTTCCTAATGTGACTGCTGATGAAGGACAAAATATTGTTTCATATCCAATTGTTCAAGCTGCAGAAGTTCATTCAATGCCCAATGCATATATAGCACAGCTGAGTAAATATTCATCTACTGGTTCAACCAAGTTGAATGTTCACGGTGAACATGTGGCATCAAAATTGGTTGTAGTTTTCCTAATGTGACTGCTGATGTACTTGTTTCTGGTCAAATGGTTCTAGTTGCAGAAGCTCGTTCAACACTGAATGCTGATATTGCACAGCTGTGTAAAAACATTTCTACTGTTGCATCCAATTTGAATGTAGCCTGTGTAAAAAAGTGTAAAAAAGTGTCGAATGCAGTATTTAGGAAGGTTATCAAAGACATAGCACAGCAGTGTAAAAAAGTGTTGTCAAATTTGGCTGCTGCATCTGCTGAGGCAAACGGGAGTGAACATTTGCTGTGTGAGCAGCAACTTTTGTAACACAATAATATCAGTAAATCTGCTACATATCATATTGTTTTCCCAGTTCAAATACGGGATAACTCCACAGTGCCAAAACTGCTAGATACTTCAAACGTTACTACATGATGTAATGGATTAAAACAAACATCAGCTTTGAGTATATCTAACCATGGCAGGATCCAACAAGATTGTGTGATCATTCCTTCAGATACAGCTACTGATGTTGTATCTAATGCTGCCTTAACACAAGCAAATTCTGCTTTACGGTTTACTGATCATCGACAACACAAATGGGAAGATGGACAATGGCCATCGATGGCTAACAAAGCAGTAACACCAAAATCCAAAAATAAAAATCACATCGCAACAAACAATCCAGCTTTACTGTCAATTTCAAACTCATTTAACGTACTTGCCAATGACAATGATCATTAAGGAAAAGGCTTGGGAGAAAATTTGTAGCTTTGTAGCTCTCAGAATACAAAGGCAAAAAATACATCTCATGATACTGGTACAAAATATGCAAATACAGTCCAAACTTCAAAGTTCTCTAACCACATTCACTCCTCCGATGAACAACATTTTCACAGATTATGCGGAACCTTCAACTTCAAGTAACAAAAAATGTTTTCAACCAAAGTGGAGGGACTTGGTCATTAAATCAAAACTGTGGAATGACCAACAGGATTATGACGATGAGGAGATATGGGGTGAAGGACTCGTTGGTTTTTCATCGGAAGAAGACGACCAAGATTATGATCAGGATAGTACTGTAGAGGACAGTGATGATTCAATCAAGAAAAAAGTTCAAGGGAAAACTGCAACTAAGAACTGTCGTGCAATTTTGCAACAAACAGCAACTCTAAGTGGTAGTTTAAACCATAATGCCCCAGTTTTTGTTCCTAGAAATAATGCTAAAGCAGTTATTTCAATTGTAGCAACCTCAAAGTTAAACTAGAAGGAAACAGCACATATTCGTCAACTAAGCTCAACCGAAGGTTTAGTTGCCGATCGAATCGCAACTGCGCTGCCACCAACTAGCCAGAATCACGCTACAACAACAGAACCACTCTCTAATGTAGAGCACGGGAAATTTTTGGATGCCATGATGCAAACACTTCTTTCAAATCAGAAGCAGCAAAGGAATGTTAATTTTCCTTCTGCTGATAGCAAGACAGAAGCAAGTTCACAGGCGGGGCAGCTCGTCACAGCTGTTTCAGTAATCTCGGTAGAGGAAAGACAACTTTTAGACGCGATGGTAAATACAGATACTAATGCTATTTTGACAGGAAGCCATATATATGAAGAAGGGGAAGAAGAGGATATCTTAAAGCAATGCCGAGCAGACGCTTCAACAAAAGGAGATTTGTTACCATTGCATAGTGCAATAAATAAGAAGTCTCGTCAAAGGGAAAGAAGTTGGGACGGCAAGGTTTTCGAAGACGTCAACATAAGGAGAGCCCCCAAAGCGAAATACAAAACAAAAACAGGTCGCTCAGGCAATACTTTCAAAATCCAACCGCCTGAAGAATAAAGCATGAATTTTGAAGACCTTTTCAAAAATTATGTGGAAGAAGACAACATCTTACAAATCGAAACTTTCACAACAAAAGAGAAAAGAGGTCACCTTTATGGTTTCTTCATCTACTTATTTTACCATCACATTAGTATTATTCAATGTAATATCATCATAGAGCATGGTATAAACTCTGTGATGATCAGTCAATTCTTAGTTCTTGCGAGTTCTTTCTTTTTACATGCTTGCTAGTCCAGGAGGCTTTTTACCTCAATAGGATAGCTAAGGTAAGGTCTATGTCGGCTATGTTATATGAGTAACATTACCGGTGTAATCCGCCTTATTTTATTTCTCATATTTGTTGTAATTTTCTTTTTCCTATTATTTATAAAACCTAACCCTAGGCAATTGCCTTGTGGACCCAAAAAAAATGAACGAATCAAGGTAAGTCTAGAACTTTAGGTTCATCAAATCTATAAAAGTTGCTGGACCATTTGCCAACCGAAATGACATCACCAAGAACTCCTAATGCTTGTACCGAGTGCGGAAAGCTATCTTAGGGACATCAAATTCCCTAATTCACAGTTGATTATAGCCAAATTTCAACTTAATCTTCAAAAAACCTTGGCACCCTAGAGCTAATCAAACAAATCATCAATCCCCGACAATGGATACTTATTCTCGATTGTAACCATGTTCAATTGTTGGTAATCTATGCACATTCTTATTTATCGTCCTTCGTCTTAAGAAACAACACCGGTGCGCCCCTAGACGAGACACAAGGTCTAATAAAGCCCTTATCAAGAAAGTATTGTGACTGCTCGTTCTATTCTTTCAACTCAGCCGAGGCCATACGATACGGCAGAATAGAAATGGGCTGAGTGCTTGGAGCCAAATCAGTGTAGAATTCAATATCTCTGTTTTGTGGCATACCTGGTAGGTTTAAAGGAAAAACCTTAGGAAACTCGCGAACAACATGCACATAATCCATAATAGTAACCTCGACACTAGAATCTCGAACATATACCAAATAGGCCAAACACCCCTTCTCGACCATACGTCGAGCTTTCATATATGAGATCACACTATGGGTAAAATGACCAAGAGCCCCTTTGCACTCTACACGAGGCAACCCGACAAGGCTAATGTCACAATCTTGGCATAATAGTCTAAGATAGTGGGGCAAAGTGATAACCAGTCCATCTCTAATACGACATCAAAATCAACCATATCATAAAGTAACAAATCTACACGAGTCTGAAGACACCCAATAACAACTATACATGAACGATGGACACGATCTACCATAAAAGAATCACTACCAGTGTAGACACAATCAAGAAGCACAAATGGAATCACAGCATGACCAGATGCGGTGCAAAAGAAGATGACACATATGAGTAGGTAGATCATGGATCAAATAGAGCTAAAGCATCTCTACTACATATAGCTGCATCCGAAGCCTTAACTTCAGGCCTAGCTAGAGGACCATAGCATCAGTGTTAAACCCCAACACTTTGAACTAAATCTATGGGATTTCAAGCTACTGGCTGGCCTCCACATCTAGCGGAATGACCTTCATCTTTAATACCTCTACCTCCACCATTAGCACCTCTACCTCCATTTCAAGCGGGTTGAGTGGGCTTAGGAACGCTCGGTGCTTGAACTATGGCACTAGAACCCTGATGCTAAAATTGAAGTGCTGAGTGAAATGGCCTAGGAGGATGGCCTCTTCTAAAAGAATCCCTACCTCCAGAAAAGGCACCACTGAATCCGCCTGAATCACGAGGGCCCTTATCAGACCCCTGACTTACCCCCATGATAAAATCGTGTCAACCCTCCTGGCCACATTGGCCGCATCCTAAAAGGAAATCTTTCTACCAGCCTCCTTAGACATCTAAAGTCGAATAGGCTGAACAAGTCCCCTAATGAACCTCCTCGCTCTCTCTCCCTCTCTCTCTCTCTCAATGGGAAGTACAAGAATAGCATGACTAGTAATATCAATAAACCCGATCTCATACTAAGTAATAGTCATAGAAACCTGGTGGAGATGCTCAAACATCCTCCGATAGCTCTTCCTTTGAGTGATAGGAAGAAAATTCTCCAGAAATAGTTGATAAAACTGATCCCAAGTCAAAGGTGCTGACCCAGTTGGTCTAGCAAAACAATAATCTTTGCACCAAGACTCCGAAGATATAGTGGATCCATCATTGATCTATTCTGCTGCTCGGTAGAAGAAGCGGTACCTGACATTTACATTTGCGAAGGACTAAGAGCGACAGTTCAATTAGCATTGAGAAATAAAGTCGCACGATAAGAAAGAATAGGTATGAAGTGTTTCCTAACTTTGTATCCTCTAGGGTATAAATATAGACATCTCCCTGTCGATCCCTCCGACTCTACTAAGCTTGTTCATGAATAGGGAGAGTTGTGCAACCTACAACTCTGATATAAACTTGTCACGACCCTGATATTCCACCCTCAGGAGTCTTGATGACACCTACTAGTGAAAGCTAGGCAAGCCAACCAATTTAATTAGTTACCTTTTTCCCATGTTAATGCTTTGACAATTAAGCAAAAACAATATATAAACAGCAAAATTTAATAAGCGGAAGAACAAAAATATAACCATTTAAATATTACGAATACAATTCCTTAAACATAGACTACCAGAACTGTGTTGCAATATCACCAAATGTCTAGGAATACTACAAATAAAGGTTCAAAAAATTAACGCAAAACTATCTCTAAAATACATGAATGAAATAGAATGAAATGATATAAGGAGAGGCCAAGGAATGTGGACGCATGCAAGACTACCTTAGGTCGCCGGTTGGACTAAAGGCAGTAACCTCACACCGGTCCAAATGCTATAACACCAGGATCTGCACACATTGCCGAATGTAGTATGAGCACAACCAACCCCATGTGCTGGTAGGTGCCTAGGGTAACCTCGGTGAAGTACTGAAGAGGCTAGGACAAGACTACCAAATAAACACGTGCAGTTATATAATATACAACATGAAAATAAAAGCAGAACTTCACGATTAAAGATATGAAGGGGTATGATGCTACAGGGAACAAAAAATATCAACAAAAAACCAACAGTTAAATATAGAGAAACTATAACTATGTTATTAATAAAAATCAAGAATTCAAAGACAAGTGCAAGACAACACCCTTGGTGCTTTAACACTCTCTCACAAATACCATGCACGTCATCAACCTTCGTGTATTAACACCCTCTCACAAATATCATATACGGCATCATACTTCGTGCAGTACACTCTTCCTCACCCAAGAAAAAATACAACAAATTTGGGGCAAGGGAATCAATAACATCACAACAAAATCAAGTAATAATAGAAACCAGTAAATAAACGTAAAGAAAAACATACCTTAATTATCAAGAAGAATCAAGAAAATCAAGAAGAAGTGCACAGCAATACCCTTCATGCTTTTAATCTCGTCGTCACCATAAAAATCAATATAATCAGCACGATATCATCATTCGTTCTATTACCTCATAATCATGGCACGGAATGATCCTTCATGTATTATCACTCATATAAAGGCACAAAATTGTACATTGTGCAGCACGACATCACCCTTCGTGCATTAACACTCTCTTACAAATATCATGCACGGCATCACCCTCCGTGTTTTAATATTCTTCCATACCCAAACAACAATCACAAAGCAATAAGGGAAAAGGAATCAGTAAAATAACAATCCTATCCCAGCAAGGAAAATAATATCAAAAGCAATAATATCCTGGCAAGGGGGATAACATTAAGAGCAATAACATCTTGGTAAGGGAGAAAATATCATAATCATCTTCTCTTTTTCACATTTGCTTCACAAGTCAATTCACAACTTGAGCCAATGCTCTATAATTTTCAATTGTCTATAACACTTCCATAATTAATTTTACCACTTGAGCCAATGCTCTTCAATGTTCATTAGATAATATTAATTCCATAATCCTTGTTCAACAATAGAAATCATCACATAAAGCATGAACAATACAAAACAGAGTCAAATTAATCATAGTATAAGACTCACGGACATGCTTGACACCAACGTATGGAAACTTGTCACCAGTCCTATACGTCGCACTCTATAATTAACACATATCAAATAGGACACAACTTCTACTCTCTGAAGATAAGGTTAGACATAACACTTATCACGATGTCACGAACACAATTCAAGCCTCAGCTACCGCTTCGCCTCTTGATTCTACCACCAATTTGCTTGTATCTGGCCATGAGTTACTAAACTAAATCAATATATTCTAGATATACTAATTCTAACGCATGAAAATAAGTTTTCTAAAGCTTTTACTAAAATGTCAAAAATTAACCCCGGGCTCACATGGTCAGAACCCGACGTTCGAACCAAGACCCGATTACCTATTAACCCTCAAACCCAAATATATAATTTTTTTCATATCAGACCTCAAATCGAAGTCCAAGTCCCCAAAATTTAAAAATCAGAGGTTCCACACAAAACACCCCATTTCTCCCATCAAAACCCTTGATTTTGAGTTGAAACTATGTAAAAAGATGAATCAGAATGAAAGAAATAAGTTAGAAATGACTTACAAATGATTTGGAAGATTAGATGACTTTTACAAATCGCCGAATGGTGTTATAGGTTTGAGAGGGTTTGTAAAACTTGAAATTTTCGGCTAAGTTATCATTTAGCAGGTTGCAGATGTTACAATTGTGACTAGGGTTTGCATTTCAAAACCCTTAAGAAGTCTGTTTTCTTTGCATTTGCGATAAAATTATCGTATTTGCAATCACTAAAAATTTTCGAGGTCTTCACATTTGCGAGGCATATGTCGCATTTGCAACTATGGCCCTCCTTAACTGCGATCAAATTGTCGCATTTGCGATCAAGGCCCACCCAGACCATCTTTGAATTTGCGACCAATCTTTGCATTTGCGAGCTCGAATTTGCAAGCATGCAGGCCAGCAACACGCAAGCAATTTCCTAATTAAACTTTTACTCTGTTACCTATCCAAAAAAGACTCGAGCCCTCGGAGCTCTAAACCAAACATGCGCGCAAGTCCGAAAATATCATATGCTCTTGCTTGCAATCAAATCATCAAAATCACATCAATAACTATGAATTTAGCATCCAAATAAAAAATAACTCTCATGAACTCTTAACTTTGAATTTTTAACAACCGATGGTCTGATTCACGTCATATCAAGTCCGCTTCTTTCAAAATCATGATCAACTTAAATACTATATAAGACCTGTACCGGCCTCCGCTACCAAAATATTGGCCTAATACCATTGAATTCAACTGCATTCAAATTTCCAAAAACTTTAAAAATTTAAAATTAAACAATTTTCTTCAAAAACTCATTTCTCGGGCATGGGACCTCGGAATTAGATTCTGGATATATGCCTAAGTCTTATATTTTCATACAGATGACTGTCAAATCACATGTCTGGGTTCGTTTACCCAAATCTTAACCGAAAACAACCTAAATTCATTTTTAAAAGGAAAATTCATAATTTTTCATATATTTTCACAATATAGCTTTCCGGATACATGCCCCAACTGAGCATGCAAATCGAGGTGAGATAAAAAGGTGGTTTTATGACCACAAAACACATAATTTATTTCCAAAAAAAGTGATGACCTTTTAGGCCATCAAAGAACCATTCGAACATTCATTGAACCTGGTCTTCAATAACCTTGTTTTAGAACTGCACCCATTATATAACATCATTTGGTTGAGCAAACATGTCTAGAATATAAGTCATTCTCTTAGGGCGATGGAAGGGTATGTCGTCATTCCACGACTTTTGTGGAAACTCTTACGGGTATTGACCCTTTGGAGATGTTCTAAGAGCCAAACTTCTAATAGAAAATTTCAACCCTCAATGAATTTAGACCTTTTTTGAATGCGCTCGAAGGTTGGTACATATCTACAATAATCATAGAGACAATAGTATATGTCTGTCCCTCGATCCCGTCCATCAATATTTTGGTCACCATGGCTAGCCTGGTATGGATTCTATCCCCTTGAGTTGGGAATACCAGCATGCCCAAGAAACAGAAAATGAACATGAACCTCCTATGATGAACCCATAGCAAGGAGGTGATTGAAAACTCATCATCAAAAACATTGTAAGGGCTTCAACAGGTATGTGGGTGTTCTTCAGGTACTCCAAGTCATCATTTTTCTTGTGCCCATCATCTTATGGAACTCTCTAGCACTGTGGTTTTTAGGTGCAAACAGACCAGGGCTATCCCAAGGAAACCCCGCAAATCCTCCTATTTATATTAGAACGGAGTCATTTCTTTGTCCACAAAGCGAAATACGAACAATTCCTTTTCCCAATACATAGTGGCAGCCTCGAACAATATTTTGTTTTATTGATGATCCAATAGTGAATGCAAATTCCCTAAGACTCATTTCACATGAAATTTTTCACTTGAGTGACTATCCCTCCACCAATCTAGCAATAGGGAAGGTATATGCCACCGACCATACCGAATCTAGGGACTTCGTGCCTCATTTTCATCAAACCAAAAAACCGTTACTCCCTTTCCCCCTCCTGGTTCGTTTATTTATCAAATAATGTTTAGTAGATTTTCACTTAGTTTTCAAAAACTAATGAACACAATCATGTTTGCGTCCGTTAGGATTATGAAAAACCCGATGGACTTTTGGACGAGGCTTGTCCTAAAGGGTCATTATGCGGACAATATATTAACCCGGCTAGGTTTAACCATGATGCGTGCACCGTTAATATGAGTAAAGTTTCTATAAAGGTCTAGAATGGGACCCTCAAGAGAACAACTTGAGAGGAAAATGCATGGAACCGCTGAACGCAAGGCTGATAGCCTAGTTTTACAACAAATACACCTTTCCGTAAAGGGTGATATATGGGAAGAGCGCAAACACTCAACAAGCATTGCTATACTATTGATTACGCACGAGTGGAATATGATGTTAATCATCATTTATTCAACAATAAATAGCATATTGTCAATTATTTGCACATATAAAAAAACAATAAATGCAGTATTTAAATAATTGAAAGACAATTATGAAAAATGAAAACAAAAAGACAAGCCAGTTTCAGGAAATAAGGGAAATCTAAAATGCTTGAAAATAAGCAGCTAAATCCAAATAGGGGAGAGGGTACATGGGATAAGGCAGGCCTAAGACTTATTCACAATAATAAGTTCTTTATGTAAGAGCCTAAAAATACCCCAATCAGAGTTCCTTGCCCCTTTTTTCTCCACGTAATTCGGGTTTCAACATTTATTAGAAGAACTTGTTTACTTTTGGGAATTGGGTATTTTGAAGAGTCGCCGCATAGTAGATTTAGGTGTGTTTGGGAACAGAGAGCAATTAACTCGTGCAACAAGTTTGTGGTATCAACAATTAGGGTAAGGGCTCGAAATAACATTTAGGGTATGGTTTTAGACACCTCTCGCGATTCACAACGTTGGGTCCTGGCCAAACTTAGTTATGTGAGTTAGACATTTAATAAGTAAGCGATCTCAGCACCTATTTGAAAATAAATGTAGTTTACACAATCTAACTGGATATACAGCAAAGAAAGTTTAGATGGGCTAAGCAAATGTACATTAATGATGTTTGAACAATCAAAGAATACATACATAAACCAAGGACGTTTAGGCAGCCTAAGCACACATATGTGAATTTAGAAAGGGAAGTCCCAAGTTGATTAGCCTATAGGATCAATTTGTGCAATGCCCGGTAATCCTCATAAACTGGAGGGCCTATACGTGTCATTAGCATGCAGGTCATCATATCCTTCTACTAACCATTACCTTCCCATTAGTGGTTATATAAGCGAGTTTAATTAACAAATTCTAAGCTTGCTTTATCCTTCCCTTCGTTGTGGTTCCGAAGTTATTTAGGACCTCTATACTTAGGCAGTTGTAGACACTCCTAAGGCATTTCAAAGATAAAATTGAAGCAACAACAAAGAACACAAGGATTGTCAAATAGGAAACAATTAGGGGCTCATGTTTGCCTCAACATAATCAGATACATAGCACGTCTCAAAACAATAGTTTTTAATGAAATAAAAGAAGACCTAGAACATGATATCTAGATGAATATCATAGATACAGAATATGCAACAATGTTTAAAGTGAAGTTGCAGAACCTTTAGTTAGCTTGCCTATTAATTTTATAGCCTATTAAAACTGGACAATTTCATACATAAACATAACCTAATTACACATTTATTCAATTTTCTAAGGCTTTCCTAGGCGTAATCCTTGTATAAATTAAACAGCTTGAAGTTAGTTAGTCATATAGGCATACAGATCTATGTGAGGAATATTACAAAAACTAATTTTAGGCATGTTTACACTAGGACGTAATATCTATTTGTTGGACTATTTTAAACCCTTCCATAGACGGTTATTTACTCAAAACAATGCAGACATGTTTTAGAGCTAATGCAAACAAAGTCCTAAATCAGGATTTCTAATGCACAAAGTGACGGTTATTTTTATTAAGCATGATTATAGTAGCAATTTAATGACATAATTTCCAAGTGATAATAACCTATACAGAGTTGGAGAAAAAAGTGATAAACTTATAACATATTCCTAATATGCAAAATATAAACGTGATTGTCCTAAGGAAGTTTTCTAATGCAAATATAATAGACTTATGGCATGTTTTGATGCAAGTGGAATAGCATATGCACCTAAAGCTTGATTTCTATCATAGTAAAAACTCAAATAAAAATTTTTGTTGCTAATATATATGAACTAGGAGCATGTTTTGTACTATGCATCAACCTAAAGAATGGTATTACCCAGTTTTCTCACAAATATCATATAGGAACCCTCCTTTTTTAATAATCACCCTAACATCTATTTAAAAATAATATTATTACATAGCAGGATCAAATGAATTACATAACTGAATGAAACTATATAATAGGGAGCCTAAATGAGGCCCAAAATGAACTTTGGAATGTTAGGCTTTCAGTAGTGTATTAGAAAGCAAAGATCTTACAGCCAGTAATGTGTGCCTTGGTGTGTCAAAGTTCCCTAAGAACATTGACGATCCTTGGCAGTGCTCACACCAAGACCATTTCTCAAATGGGGATTATTTAAATGAAGTGTGGAAAAGGCCAGCCCTGGTAACCCAAAGTTCAGAGGATCTCAGGTATCCCTAATCATTACACATACTAGAGCGGAAGAACATAATAATCTAGGAATAGGGTGAGAGTGTTTGACATAATTTTGAAAGTCTTAGTAAAATAGCTTAGAGGTGAAAATACTCAGAAACAGTTTCTTAATGGTACTGGGAGTAACTTGTTTTTGAGAAGAATACTAGGAGTAAGTAATAGTTTTGAAATTATTTTGAGGAAAGCATACTCAACAGACAACCCAATTGATCATAGAGTACCTAGATTCACTCAACAAGTAGACCTATAAATAGAGGTGAAGAAGATTGTGCATATAGGGTTGAAAACACATATACAGGAAAACATTTAATACAACAAATGTATCAAACAACTGGGGTTTCCACCGAACAAGTATTTCGTGGTAACAGATAGTTGAGACATAGAGAAAGAATGTAGCAAAATCAGGTTGAAGACAATGATGTGTTGAACATCATTGGAAACAATCAGGACCAATTGAATGCAGTAGAAAACTAAATAGCTAACGTAGTCATACCAATTAAAGGGAAGGGGGAAAGGGAAATAAGTAACAATGCTAGGTAGGTATCAAAGAACTATGTGAAGTCAGACATGCTTATTACACATAAGGCATAATTTATACATGCTTGATAACAACAAATAAAGAAATAAGTTGAGTAACTAGTACTAGAATAGACATGGATGTATAAACATAGGTCACAAAAGGTTGAGTTTCAAAATTTAAATAGAGACATACCAGTTAAAGAGGAGAATGCAGAATGTAAAAAAATTAGGGTAGTTCCATTATCTAGCCTTGGCTTTTAGCCGGCTAGACCAATAGTCAGCACACGTAACAAAGAAAGAATAGAGAGTTTTAATGTATGTGTGTGTATTATGAGCAGTGTTCGTGTATTGAAAGAGCAGAATAAGTGTATATTTATATAGCAGTTTATGGAGTAAAACAAATAATATAAAATAATTAGAGTTCAATCAATTAGGAGCAATTAATCAGTCACAAAATGAATTACCCTAGAGAAGCCCGAAATATACACCTTAATTGGAGGCAATCAGTTAACAGTCACAACATGGGGGTCCAATTACGGTAGTGGCTCAAAACAATTCCCTGTAGGAATTCAGTAGAACACCGCAAACCCTACTGATAACCAAATAAGGCAAGAATGATCAATTAAGTTCACAGATAAAGAAACATATAAAATTTCAGCACATACTGATTTTAACAAGACATCTAATAAGAATCAACTAGTAGAATCTTCAAAGAATAATGATTTTGTAGGAAAGAGTTATTCAGATTCCTTAAATAGGAATTAATTAAGTAAAACCTCATAGAAACACTATATTTAATAAGAAAAGTTGGTTCAAATCATGAGTGGATATCAATAAGGGACAAATTCTAAAGAATGTTGAATTTAACGTGGAAAATTTTGTATCCATAAGTAGAATCAGTGAGTGCAACTGATTCGTAGAAATTAACATAATAGAATAAATCACTATAACCATTAGAAACATCTACGGTTCAAGCATACGTACAAAGATTAACCATATACATAAAGAGATTAACATATTAAAAATTGAAAGTAGAAAACCTTTTGAAGATAAGTTTAGGAACCTTAATTTGAAAACACTTAAGGTTGGTTGACAGCATAGAAGTCAAAGGACCATCAAAAAAGACAACAATTGAACCTGAAAGCACTTTAATTATACATAGATTCGACCAATAGAAATCAGATAAATCAAAAAACTAAAGTAGCGTAGTACTAAAATCAGTTAGTAGTAGAAAAGTAAAAGAACCTTAAAGAACAACAATGTAAATTTGAAAATACTTCAGATACACAGAGGTTCGACTAACAGTGAAAGAAAAAACAAAACCCTAATCAGCAAAGAAATGGGAACCTTAAGGAAAAAATGATGACGAACTAAAAATTACTCCAGATGTACAAGGATCTAGACAGATTCATGTCCAAACATTATGTTTTCTTTTAAGAAAACAGAAAAGGTAAAGAGAATCTAGTCTTTGAATAAGAGATTTCAGCCGTAAAGCATCGATAGAAAGCACTCACGGACCATAGACAGACTCTTAGAGAATTTTGAACAAGATATGGACTAGATATCTTAAAGGTGCTTCCTCAAAATCACAAAATGGAGCAATCAGGGGAAGTAAGAGGCAAGTAGAAGTCTCCTACGGCCATGGAAATCCACTGTTCGATTAGGAATCAAAGGGATTATTGTTGGTTTTGCGTAGAGATAGCTAGTGTTATGGTTGAGTCTCAGAGTGATAGAGAGGATTAGGGATCCTAGGGAGGCTGTTTTATGAGAATGAATTAGGTTAGAGGGTTTGTTTGGTTAAAAATGGTAAGAACAATTAAGGGTCATTGATCTGAGAGATCAACGGCCAGGATTGAGAGGGGCCTGGGTCGGGTTAGGTTGAATTGGGGTTGAGTTTTATAGATTTGACCTAGTTTAATAGTCTAGGTTAGATAAAATAAAGGAATAAAAAGGCTATTTGTTAAATACCTATTGAATTGATTAAATAATTTTTTTATAATAGTTAACAATTAGAAATAAGAATTTCCACACATAGAAGTTCTTTAAAATAATTATTCCCAATTTTAATAATATAATGGACTAAAATTTTGTAAAATAATACGGTGAAGTCTGCATGGGCTATAATTCCAAAATTATTACAATTGTAACTAAATGGTGTAAATCTAGCCATTTTTAATTAATATGAACTTAATATGGCCATAAAATAAAAAAATGAAATCAATGAAATGTTATAAAGCCATCCGTAATGCAATTTTATAATTATTTATGTAAATCAAAATACTATATTACATTGATTTAAAACTATATAAATTATGGAGAAATATCAATTGATGGTAATGCATAGTTCTGAATGTATATATGCACCTTAAAATATTAAATAGAAATATTGGGTATCAATATTAATCTGAGGTTATTTAAAGCAATTGATGATGATGGTGAACTATGGCATAGAAGACCGGTCATGCAAGCTTCTCTCTAGTTAATAAGCTGGTTCAGAAGGACCTAGTTCGTGGTCAGGCCAAGTAAAAGTTCAAAGAGCACCAGTATTGTGATGCCTGTGCTAGAGGGAAGCATGTGAAATCCTCATTTAGGCCAAAGAAAGATGTCAGCACGTCAAAACCACTTGATCTCTTTCATATGGATCTGTATTGTCCTATGAGAGCTATAGGAACAAGAGGAAAAAGATACATTTTGTTGATACTGGATGACTATTTCAGATTCACTTGGACTCTATTCCATAGAATTTATGTTTTTGTAGCCTTTATGAAGAAAATTCAAATGAAGAAGGACTCAAAAATAGCATGCACTAGATCAGATCATGGAACAACATTTTTCAATGACAGGTTCGACGAATTTTGCAATGAGAATGGAATTACCCATAACTTCTCAGACCTAAAAATACCAGTTCAAAATGTTGTTGAAAGGAATAAAATAACCCTTGAAGAAATGGCAAGAACAATATTAATCGATAGGTGAACATGTGCGTGATCAAGTCTCTCTAGAATAAAAATTCCTATGAGTTGTTGAATGGAAAGAAGACCAAACAGACTCACTTAAAACCATTTGGTGCAAATTTTATGTTCTGAGTAATGGAAATGATCAGTTTGGAAAATTTTATGCCAAGAGTGATGAAGGAATCTTCTTCGAGATTCTTCTCAAAGTAAATCATACAAGGTATACAATAAGCGGACTTAGTGTTTAGAGGAGAGTGTACATGAAATCTTTAATGATGGCTACCTCTCATGTGAGAAAAAACAACAAGGATAATCGAGATGGAGAGCCTTTACTGGTTGCAGGTGAGGTAATTAATATGGCAAATGGAAATAGCAGGTATGATGACTCAAGTGAAGGAAATAAGTGAAGACAATATAGTGTCTTCCTTATCAACCGAAGATGAACTAGGTACCATAATTACAACCACTTAAGCTGAAGAAAGAATTGTTGAAGCAGTTCAAATTACTCCACAGGTAGCTAAAAGAAGGATATAATGGAACCAGAAAGGATTACCGAACTCCTCATACAAATTAAGCTTATGTGACAAACTAGAAACACAGAAGCCCCCATCCTTTTGACAAAAAAGTTACCCCTCTGGATTTAGGAGCCCAAACTAGATCAAAAGCTAAAAATTCACTTTCCTTCTCAATATTTATTTCCCAAATAGAGCCCAATAATATTAAAGAAGCCTTAAAAAATGTCGACTGGATCACAACTATGCAAGTTGAGATGCATCAATTCAAAAATAACAAAGTTTGACACCTAGTACCTAGACCCTCAGATCGTACCATCATAGAAACCAGGTGGGTCATCAAGAACAAGCACAATGAACATAGGAATCCTACAAGAAACAAGGCAAGGTTAGTATTCTAGGGTAACAATAAGGAGGCAGGAATTGACTATAATGAGTCTTTTGCTCTACTTGCTCCTATGGAAGCTATTAGAATCCTCTTTGCCTTTTCGAAACATATGGAATTCACTCTATTACAAATGGATGTAAAAAGCACATCTCTGAATGGTTTCCTCAAGGAGGAAGTCTATGTAAAACAACTTCCAGATTTTGAATATCATGAACACCCCAAATATGTGTTCAAATTGGACAAGGATTTGTATAAGTTGACGCAGGCTTCGTGTGCATGGTATGAAATGTTGTAAACATTTCACCTAGAAAATAATTTTACAAGAGGAAATATTTACAACACTTTTTTTCTGAAGATACGAGGGAGGAACCATCTCATTGTTCCGGAATATGTTGATGATATTATTTTTGGGGCCAAAACTAACTCACTATTGGAGGAATTTGCAAAACCCATGGAAGTGAGTTGAGATAAGACGATGGGTGTTTACCGTGAAAAAAGTAATAGGCAAAGCCGGTCTTATTAGTGTGTGTACTTATCCATTTACCGTAGTGCTGGTAGGCCCATATTTACCTCTAATCAATCCCGTGATCCTAGACCTCTGCCAATGATATCAAATGACCCTTGGCCAAATTCATCCTTCATTCTAGTGCGTCATCTATAAGCTTAGGTACTACGTGAATATGATAAAGGGGATGCCCTTCACCCTTGATCACTTGATCAGGATGTATATCCCCCGTCTCTTCTGTGGAGGTCTAATCAAGCTCCACTATCGAGCCCCGATGAACCTCTTTGCCTATACCAAAGAGAACGGTATTAGGGGATGGATTATCCAATTTGTCCGAGTAAGGACTTCTGACTTGATCCCTGAGAAAAGGATGTCGTTCCCTGAGAGGTGGAATGTGGAACATAAGTAGACACGGTAAATAGCATTCCCACGGTTTTCTTTGACTAAGTTCTTCTAGGTGCTCAATTTTTCTTGTTAATGCAGCCACATCAATTTATCCTAGCACAGTTCGGGACCTCCTAGGTTTGGTCGCCCGTCTGGATTTGATTTTCCCATATGCTAAGTGAGTGTGGCATGATATATCATAAGTTCTCTTGGAATATACGGACCATGGTTTACCTCTACCCCACTTTTCAATCTAATATCGCCAGGAACAACGTTCTCATTCCCTGCGTTTACCTCTTGCATATGTGGAGGTCTAGAGGAAGTCTCTTTCATGAAAGGAGCATTTCCTGGAAGGTATGGTTCTTTGATACCCAATAAATGTAAGAAAAGGCTAAGGCATTCATCACATGCACCTTCAAAATCTAAGAAGATTACGGCTGAAGAAGCTGAGGCCAACCCAGTAGGCGCTGACTCTGAAAACAGCAGGATACCTTTGAGTCAAAATTTAGGGGAAAATAGCTTCTCGATAGTTTCCGACGGAGGATAAACCTGGGCGATCCTTGGGCGGTATAGATGGTGGATTCCGAGCCGAAGTCTGATGTCACTGTGGTCCATCTTCGAGGTAGAAAGGCAATCGAGGTAGTATCACACACTAACCACGAGTTGGCTGATGGCGAAGGTTCCCCTGGGGCTATTGTGAATGTAGTAGGTGGTTCAGAGGGCCTAGTTATGGGGACCTGAACGGTCAAGGGATGGTCTTGGTTAACCCTACTAGTGTACTGGTCGTTATTGATTCCCCTCAAGGAAGGACCCTAACTCCTAAGGGAGTGCGATATGCCCTGCTCGAGGAACCTTCTGATGCAAGGATGCTTGTTAAAGAAAAAAATATGCTTAAGAGGCTTCCAACTGTTCCCCGCAGATTTTATGAGCATGATGCCTCAATGGACTCTATTGAGATGACTAGGCTTTGTGAGCATGTGATTTTTCTGAATCGCATCTGTCGCTCTGCCCTCAACTGCCTTAACATTCATTTTTCTAACTTATCTTTTTTGTTTGCTACATTAGGCAATGACACTTTATTGTCGGACATTCACACGCTATCAGGAGGAGGTGATCCGTTATGAGCATGAGAAGGCTTACCTTACTTAACAGGTTACCCAATCCCTATGTACTTTTATATGAATTTTTGCTAGGTCCCAGTGTGTTAGCATCTTGGATATGATTCACGTAGTTTGAGAAGGAAGGTGTCTTGCTGATGGAGGAGCTCTAAGCTAGATATTCCAAAGTATCCAAACATAATTGACATATGAGAGTGATAAATTTTGAGTGGGATACCCTTAAGGAGAAGGTGACCTTAGTCAGGCGCCAACTTAGTGACTCGAAGGAGGATAGTGACAAGTATAGAAATCTCCATTGTAAGATTGTAGCTGCACTTTCTGGGATCAAAAATCGAAGCCAAGGTTCTTATATCTTTGCATAGGGAGGATGTTATTGTGACAAACACTGACACCGGGAAGGCATCTGAAGTGGCTAGTTCGAAATCAAGTCAACATATGGAATGTGCTTGGCTAGGATCTCAAAGGTAGGATTTTGGAGGTGTGTCGGACGGCGGCTCAGGCGGTGTTAATAAAGAGGGTGGAGCCTCGAGAGGGGGAAGATGTCATCGAAAAAGGGCCATTGAAGGGCCCGTAGTTGTTGAAGTGCAAACTTCGGTGGAGCCATCCAAAATGTAGGCTCGATTATAGATTAGAATTCTATTTGTTTCCCTCGTTGTATATAGTACTGTCACAATATGTTGTAAATGGAGATTGCATTTTTTTGCATATTTATAGAACAGAAATCTTGTGTCTTCACTTCTTGTGTATTCCTTTTTGTCATGAATTTGGCCAGGCGAAGTAGCCTCTAAGTTGGTGGGAATCCTTAGCGTCGTGATATGGCCATGAGGCATATTGGGCTAGACCATAGGCTCTTACACACTTTGACGATGCGACCTTTAGCATAAGCTAGCGTTTGAGCTCTTATGCTTTGCTTTTAACTATTTTGTTCTTAGCTTCTGAGTCAGGAACCGACTCGAGCTCATTTAATCCTAAAGTTTTATGTTGGCACAGGCTGGCGACAACGACTCTTACACCTTTGATCGGAGCCATCTTATATGTGTGTGGCCCTGAGGCTCATTAGGCTGGCGAAAATAGCTTTTATGTTTTGCCCTTGTGCATGTGTAGTTAACTATTACAGATTCAGTCTCTGAGTCGAAAACTTACTCATGCTCATTCAATCTTCAAGTTTTTATATTTGCATTGGCTGGAGATAATAACTCTTACGCTTTGCTCCTTGGGCATATGTAGCTAGCTATTTTGGGTTTAGTCTAGGAACTGAATTGACCTCATTGGGCCCTCAAGTTTTATATATTGCATGGGCAGATGATAATGGCTCTTACACCTGTGAACAAAGCGATTTTTATGCAGTCTAGCAACTATGGCACTTACGCCTTGGGTCGAAGCAAGCTTTACGGCTT
Source organism: Nicotiana benthamiana (assembly GCA_034376525.1). NCBI lineage: Eukaryota > Viridiplantae > Streptophyta > Magnoliopsida > Solanales > Solanaceae > Nicotiana > Nicotiana benthamiana. Next base: position 37,345,896 of record CM067324.1, read on the forward strand.
TATTTTTCCCTCGTTAAGGACATTTTTGAGATAATTTTGCTTAAATCTTTGATGGTCCAGGAAGAACCTTAATTATCAGTCATTTTGTAGCGATGATCGAGCACATGGGAGGTTTGGCTTGGAGGTTGAGTAGCTCGAAGCCTTTGATTTGGAGCAGACATGGTCGAAACTCTTTTGTTTATACCTAGGGTAGCCTCTTTAACTGGTTCTTTTCGAAGTAGATTCGAAGTATTTGAAGGCATATGATTCTCTAGCGACTGTTGAGCATCCCCCTTTCACATTAGTTTGGCTAGTACAACTATATCACCGTGGTTAGTTTTGTTTAGCTGGAGCTAATTTGATCCCGAGTGGTGTAGGTTTGGTGTCTACATCAAGGGTATTCCTTTTAAGGGTCATACATGTTCGATATATGGCCCTAACGTCGGGATCGAGTGTCTACCTATAATAAGGTCTTACAAAATTTTCATGCCTTTGAGGTCTTATAGTTTTTAGATACTTGGTACAAGTAAGGATCATGTATTGCTTGAGTTCTTACATATTTGTTGATACTTGGTACATGTATGGTTCATGCTTTCTTGAGGTCTTTCAAATTTTTTGATACTTGGTACAAGTATGGTTCATGCCTTTCTTGAGGTCTTATAGATTTTTTGATACTTTGTCCAAGTATGGTTCATTCCTTACTTTAGGTCTTATAGATTTGTTGCTCAGGATCTTATGGGCTCAGGTTTTTTAATGAATAGAGATTGGATATAGTCTTCGAGTCATCGAGTGTATTCTTGCTCAGGAGACGTGACTCATATACTTGATATTGCCTCATAGAGACTTACGATTTGGGTGATTCCAACCCTAAGGTCATGCGATTTTGGAGATTTTGACGCCAGTCTCCTAGTTTAAAAGACATGTTCGGCTTTAGAGATGTTATATGATTTTTTTCCTTGGCGAGAGAATTTGAGCTTGGAGTCTTGAATCGGAGGTTGTTCAGATGTTGAATTCTCTATGCCAGTCGCCGAGAATCTAGGAAGGTTTTTACGAAGTAATTATTTCTGGCAAAATTTTTGAGTTTCCTTTGAAGCGTGAAAATCCTTAATGAAACATTATTATCCGTTTACTTGGTACAAATGTACATATTTTTGTTGTTAAGGGCTCGGTAAATAAGGGCACGATTCGTTCGACCGTTTGGCTCGGTACATTACTTTCCTATCATGGTCTTAGTGGATAAATGTTGGCTTTCTCGAGCAGGTGAGCTTTTGGGGGGGATGACCCCCAGCATTCAAGGTGGACTGCAAAAGAACCCTTTGCATACTACTCTGAGGACTTGGTACGGTCCTTCCCCATTTTGGTCTAGTTTTCCTTCATTAAGGTTTGAGGTTTTAAGAGTGACATTCCTTACGACCAAGACCCAAACTCCAAAATATCAGAGGTTCGTTCTCCTATTGTAATACCTCTGGATCCTTTGCTTTTCGGCTTCCATCCAGACCAACGAGGCTTCTCGCTTTTTATCTAGCAGTTCAAGGGTCGTTGCCATGGCCTTGTTGCTTGAGCTCTTAGAGGTGTGTTGAAATTTGGTGCTCGTCTCCAGAACTCCACTGGTATCAAAGCCTCGGCACCATTGAATAGAAAGAAAGGTGTTTCCCCAGTGTTTGATTTCAAAAATATTCTGTACGCCCATAGAATTTGGAGCTATGTTTCCCTCCACTTTCCTTTGGCGCTTTCCATCTTCTTTTTTAAGTTTTAAATGATTGTTTAATTCGTGGACTCAGCCTAGCGTTTGCACACGGGAGGTAAGACGTCGACATGATTCTCTTGGTTTTGTGGTCTTCAAGGAACTGTGTTACTTTGCTTCCTATAAACTGGCTCTCATTATAACATGTTATTTCAATGAGAATCTCAAATCTCCACATAATGTGCTCCCAGATGAAGTTAATGACTTCGTTTTCCCTTATTTTCTCAAAGGCCTATGCTTCCACCTACTCGTAGAAATAGTCTGTCATAAATAAAATAAATTTTCTCTACATCATGTCGTCGGCAGGGGACCGACGATATCCACTCCCCATTTCATATATGTCCATGGCGGCAAGAGTGAACTGTGTTAGCTTGTTTTCGATAAACTGCCTCTCGTTATTACATGTTATTTGGGAGGCAAATCAATAACATTTATCAAATTTTTGAACGAATTCCCTAGTATCCTTTTCCATTTTGTCCTACTAGTATCCTGCTCTGATTACCTTTCAGACTAAGGAATCGACACCAACACAGTTTTTGCAAGTACCTTTATGAATTTCTCGGAGTACATAATCTGTATCCCCTGGTCTCAAACATACTGGCAGGGGGCTATTGAATGTTCTTCTACACAAAGTCTTCTTTTCATCGAGCAAGAATCGGGCCGCTTTTGTTTGTAGGGCCCTTGATTGTTTTGGTTCTGCGGGTAATTTCCATTTTTTTAATTAACCAATATTTTTATTAATCTAGTCCCATATTAGGCTTGAGGAATTAATCTCGGCATGACCTTCCACGACCAGTGATTTAGATGGTACCATGCCCGGGGGAGTAGGCCATTTTCTTCAACAGAAGATCACATGTTTATGAGAGCATCGACCTTGCTATTCTGCTCTCAAGGAACATGGACATAGGTCAACTCTTTTAAATGACATGTGAATTAGATTTTATCGAAGTATATTTGCATCCTGTCTTCCCAAGGTTCGTAGCTCCCATTAACCTAGCTTACTACCAGAAGGGAATCACATTTTGCTATCCTGCTTCATATCTTTATCCTATCTTCTCGTGATGAACAAACTTTTCTCCCCATCATCGGCTTCATTTGAATATTATTATACCCCGAGTAAGCATCGAGAAAGGTAAGGGTCGCGTTGGCGGCCGTAGCATCGATCAAACAATTGATATTAGGCAATAGGAACGAATGCTTGGGGCATGCCTTATTTAAGTATTTATAATTTACACACATTCTTATCTTGTTTCCCTTTTTAGGTACCACTACTACGTTTACTAGCCACTCGGGGTATTTTACATCTCCAATGGACCCTATTTTAAAAAGTTTTGTTATATTTTCCTTGATGAACGTGTGTTTTACCCTCTTCTAACTGCTCCTAGTCTTAGAGTCCTCTGCGATCATTCAGGTTGTACCGAGCTTTTTATTACATATGGAAATCATCACCTCCTTTGTTTTGATGGGTTTAATCCCGAGGTCATACATATTTTTGTTGCCTTCTCACTCACTTTTTCATATCCTTTCTCCTATGTACCTAAAACCTTGTTCCTCTACAATACTTTACCGTACAACCTACACCTAACTGCTTATACAACTTGCAAACATCCTTTAACTTGCTAGCTCCATAAGTTTTCTTTCGTGCCTTCACAGCTGTCTTTAAATGTAAGCAATTACTTTTCCTTGTCGTTCTATCACTGTTGCATGAATACTTGGCTTGTCTTATTGCCCACGAATACTGTAATTTCAAGTATCTCATATAATCTTAAACCTCACCTTTAATGACATTTTTTTTCCACTCAATAGCTATGATAGGTGCCATATTCTTATGAAGTGTATACAATATTGTAGTGAGACTATTGTTACAAGATCATTTACTCTTTAGCTCACTATGCTTAGGTGGAAGCCTGCTTCTTTATTTCCTCAGCTAGTCTTTCGTGTAGTACTTATGGAGACCTTCTGGTTCATAAAAATTTGCGAGCTTGTTATACCGTACACCCAAAGGAAATTTTGTTATTTTTACTCGCCTATAATAATCCTTAGTTATATAACATTGTGACTTTGTGCTCGTAGGGTTACTTCTTAGCTCAAATTTTTATTGTCTCCTTAGTGGCACTTTCTTTTATTTTTATAAACCTTAAAAAGGGTATCTTTAGTAACCCAACTCCTATCAGGATATTTCTCAAGGTTACGACGTCATATCTGCAAGACTGAATTCACTAGATTAGGGTTCACTACACTTATCTTGCATGATCAGCTGATTTGCTTATAACCTCTTGTATAGCTATATTTTGGCTCTTCCTGAATCAACTACAAAATACTCTTTTGTCCATTCTCATATCCATATTTTGGTTAATCTCTCTTTAGTTAATTACTTTTTCTTAAGTTACCTATTGCACTGGCTCTTTATGTATCAAGTCTTCATTTGCACTTATTTACTAATATAATCGGGTGTGTAACCTTTACCACTTCTCTGTGGCATCAAGCTTGCATAATATTGTAGAGTCGTCTCATATCTGCGGATCTGAATAGATGCTATCTCATTCCTTTCATCCTTTTACCACATTCCTCCTTTACTATTCCATAGTTACCTCCTCATTTTTCCATTTTTTCAAATCTTTACTAACATCTTACTCGCCTTTCAGTAACCCTTCTACACCGGGGCTAATTGAATTTATTACGCACAAGGGTGACACTTAGTGTAACTGGCACACTTAGTCCCTTAAGCTTAACTCTGCTCCATGTGCTTGCTTTAGGGAAGCATCTTCCTAAATTAACCTTAATGGTTATTCTTTTGTTGTCCATTCTATTATTGTCACAATGTTGTTTCTGAAATTCTCATGATATCAACTATAATAATATCCTTCAGTCCCTATTCATGTTCAGTTTACGTTGTTCACTAGCCCATACTGATTTCAACTATTCAGGGGTCTAACCTTTCCTCCTAGTTATCACGTTGAAGTTACAACTCATTTATCGAAAAAAATGATATGGCTTTATGGCTTATACTCTTTTATTGACTCAAAGTCTGTCACCTCTTGTATTTTCCTTCACTTCGCTATAGACTCCGTCCTCGTGTCATATTTTGATTTACCGTTATCACCCATATATTACATCTTACTCATAGTGCTTCATTTACTATCTTCATAATTTTTTCGGATAATATCTTTGTCTATCACTTTATTATGAAATCTTCAACAAAAAGTTCTTTCCCTTTTATCTCCCTAGCTTCATCTCACTTGCTCTTTGGAATGCCTAAGATTCTTCTTTTTTTTCGTGCTAGAGTCATACTAAGGTAAATATTTGTCCCTTCAAGGATCCCACTGCCTACCTTTTGAAATTTTTGAATATTCAAATATTCATATCTGATTGTACTACTCTAGAGTTCACTATCTTGTTGACTCACAATGAGATCTATTACAACATTTGCACCATCTTTCAAAAACATTAGTTAATGATAAAAATCCATCCACAACTTTTTTTGGTCACTCAAACGCAAACTAAATCTTGATATCACGTTCTTCTATTAAACCATGTTTGTTAGCTCCCATTGGGCATAATTGAGATGGGTGTGGTCAACTGTATATATCTCCAAAATATTAAAGGTTACACCAATACTTACATTTCTCTGCCTGAATTGTAAATACTAATAATCTTCATTAACTAGGTACCTCATACCCTTGGTCATCTTTCTTGTTTTACTTCCTGAAACGTGTGTCTACTTTCTAATTCTCTTATTCCTTTTTAACATACGAGTTGATAAATATTCTTTCCTTAGGGCTCCTTATCAAGAAGCTTACATGTCTTAGTACACACGTGATCTGCTGAAGATCTCATATTTAATGATCATAAGCTTAATGCAAAATCAAGTTTGTATGACTCAACTTTTCCAGAACCATATTCAATCTCTTAGCAGACATCTTCTTTCTGGATGTAGGTTTCATTGTGTTACAAATAAAATAGAATTTAGGAGTTTGAATTCTTACAATAGAGCTCTACAACACGATCTAGAGTAAGAAGAAAGAGTAACAGTCCTAAATGCCTTGTAGCTTCATGCTTATAAGTGTGGTGTAAAGCATACCATAAACAAGTCTCTACTAGACACGGCTTGTAGACTCCCTAGGACAGAACTGCTCTGATACCACTTTTTGTCATGACCCAAATCGAAGGGCCGCGACGGGCACCCGGTGCCTTACTCGACCGAGTACCAACGTACATACCTTTATCATCATACTATGATGAGTAGATGAGCCAAAAAAACCATCATGAGATAAAAAGAATAATTCATAAGGGAATACATAACATATGGAGACCGATCAAAATATACAAACTTATATATGTGATATACCGACCTATAAGGTCGACATGACCATTTGTAAACTCAAAATATAGGCCGACAAGGCCATTCAAGTATCCATACACCTAACATCTGTCTACAAGTCTCTAACAGTACATAAAATCATAAAGGTTGGGACAAGGCCCCACCATACCAATCAATACATATCAAAAGAATTCTAACAAAATAGGCAACTCCTGAGAATGTGGAGTGCACCAACACCTCGCTGAGCTGATACCAGGAGGAATGTCAACCTATATATCGGAACCTGCGGGCATTAAAAGCAGCGTCTCTAGGAAAAAGGGACGTCAGTACAAATAAAGTACAGAGTATTTATGAAAGAAAGGAATTAATAAGAATTGTAGTGTAATGAGAGATAGAGGAAATACAACATGTTACATCTGATTGCCTCTCGGGGCTACTGACATGAAATGCATAATACATATATATACATACACTTTTAAAAACATAGTGTCTCTGTGGGCATCATCATCATCATATCGTACCCGGCCTCAAAGAGGACTCGGTAAAAACATATCCGGCTATCATAAGGCTCGGTAGAATCGTACGCGGCCATGTGAAGCTCGGTAAACCCAAATGATCAGTGGTTGCGCAGTAGGTTTTGTACCCGACCGACTATAGCGCGGATCGGTAGTGTAAACTACAGACGTATATATATTGCATGCTTGACTTATGAGAACACATTCTAGACCATTTGGAGTGACGTAAGATCGGTATCTTCTATATGCGTTATTAGGACGAACACTTCACCATGAACCTTATTAGAATCAGGAACTACCAATAACATTGATAACATAAGAATAAGAGAAGCAACATCACATTAATCGTTCCATAAGAGGGGAAACATTGTAAGTACTGCTAGCTTCTAAGAGTAGGGTATCTTTGGAAACTCGTTCATTACATTATGTACAATCGGAGTCATGCAAAAGAAGGAAAGGAATAGCCCCACATACATTGTATATTCTTCCCAAACTCAAGCTATGCAATTTCACGGCTCCTTAGTCAGCAATAAGAGAAATCACACTATCGTTATCGTTTAAGCATTGTAACTATTATATATCGAACACAACCTATTTCACGAGGAAACGGATAGCACTTCCCCTATGTATATTACTTCACAAAAGTCAAAACAATCACCAAACAGCCCAAACAACATCAGAAATAAACATATTGAGCCTCTCAAAACATTCCACAGAACCTAATCACTTCATACATAAGACAACCACCTTAGTAGTTTCAAACAACTCGGAAATGTTACAACGAACGACCAGCAAACCACCCTTACATTATGTGGTTTTTCTCCACATGATTTCTCTTCTGAGCTACATAAAAATAGTAGCAAAATGTACTATCCAATACAAACTAGAAACAGCCCACTAAACAACCCACAACAAGTCAAATAATTAAAACTCTCCACTTCCAATCACCGTCCCGAGATTGTAAGCTATTAGAAATGAATTTATCAAAATTCATTCTTATTTAAAAGCTTATATACAGAAGTAAGTCATTTTTCTAACTATTAAATACCTTCCAAAACTCAAACTACAAAGAAAAAGAGAGGCAATATAGCGATACATACATCATATGGATCGTTTTAATGTTATTGCTACTTGATTTCGTGCCGGGGATGATACTTTTGTTGGAAACCCTTGTAGAAAGCTTGAATGGAGGGATAGGAGTCTTATTTGGTCGGGCTATCTGGAATTGTTAAGAAAGAGACGACATAGGAATATAAATATCCATTTTGGTTGAAAAGTCAAAAAGGTGCTACTTGGCACTCTAGCATTGGTTCATCTTCCAACGCTTATAACTTTTTATTCGGCTGTCATATGAGCGAACGGTTAAGAGCATTTGAAACTAGATTACAAGAATTTATTTTGATATATAATAAGTCCCAAAAAGACATCATATAATACACGAAATGTATTTCTGATAGAGCTTTTGTGGCATACCATCTTGCCAACTATGCAGTTCGTACAGTCTTATGAAACTACAAATATTTCTCTACTTCAATATCGTATTAAAAAGCCGTTTAATTCATAAGAAATTAGACTCATAGACCTTCAATTTTATATGTGGATCATCCCGTAATATGAAGTATATATTGAGAAAATCTCTCATGCATTAGGACGAATTTTTAGCATATTTATAAATGCAACTTGTGATAACATTTGCTAACTTTTGTTCCACAACTGGCTTGACTCCAAAACGTAAATCACGACTATCATATAACTTAAATAACATATAACATAAACTCCTAATCATGTTAAGAGCCCTAGTCTCACCCCTAAGTGCATGTTATAACATTCAAAACTTATCGACTTTCGACGAAACTTATTTCCTTCAATTTGCTTAGCTTCTAAGCCTTTCCAACCATCTTGGTACTTGTTATTCATGACCTTAACTATGTGTAACCTCTAATGTAACACTATTAACTTACTATATTTGCTTCCAATTGAATCTTATTTCGGAGGTTACATCAATTGAATTACGACGTACTCTCACGTACGAAAAAATACGGTGTAACAGATCCTCTATCTCTTTCTCAACCTTTCCAGAACATTCAAACTACTCATCTAGCACGGCTGAAGAACAAGAAATATTTTCCTCCATTGAAGAGTAAACCCTAGAATACTCTGTTCCCAAAGAAACACCTCTCAACATTCCTCTTTCCTCCTTAGTTGAAATAGAAACACCTAAACCTGATTATGCTTCACTCTTTATCTATCTTACCACTCCCTAAGACCATACCCTCACTCTAAGTATTGAGAAATCAAAAATCCTTAGAATCAATAGTATCCTTCTTTGCTGCCTCAGATTCTCAATTAACAAAGCGAAGATGAAGAAAAGAGTGACAGTCCACAGGTAGAAAAGGTCTCTGATGGTTGTGTTGATCAGTCGACAAGAACTCTTATCTCCGGTAATGTTACACCAATGGAATATCCGGAGAGAGAGGTAATAGAAAACATGTTGGCGATCTTTGTTGAAGGAATAATGAATGAGGAAACCTCTACTCTGCCTGAGTCTCAGGAGGAAGAGACTCAGCTGTTAGTGGGAGAAAGAACAATGGTGATCTTTGAACAAACTCCCTCAAAAGAGACAGCTAGGACTCCTCTTAAAGGACATGAGCCCTGTCCTAAGGAAACAAGTGAGGAATCTTCTTCCCAGTTCAGTTTTGACCTGCTCCTTCTCATCACTTTGATGATAAGCCTTTGGAAGTAATGACTCTTGTAATGGACTCCACTGATGAAGAAGATCAGGATGATGCTGCTATAAATATTTTCATTGCCATAAGGAGTCCACTAGCTACTCCTAAGCCCTCTCTTAAGCGACGTACTACAAGATTACAGAAAAAGGAGGCTCTTGGGTCTCCTTTGTAGAAAAGTAAAAGGAGTAGCATGAAGAAGAAAAATAGGCTTGTGAAGGATGGAGAGAGTGTCTATTGCAAGAACATTTATTAGTATAAGTCGATGAGGAAGCTATAATGGAACAAAGTTCCTTAGTAAAGACAACTCAAGAAAAGAAACAATCCGCTAAAAGTGATGTATATGGAATAATCGGAGGGTACAATTTCTCGTCATTAACGCCTTTAAGAAGATCATCTTGAGGCTTCGAGTCTGCAAAGATGCGCTTGAATAACCTAACTCAAAGATTGTGGAGGTCAAACCTGAAGAGAAAATTGATCGAGGCTAAGAGTAAAATAGGGGATTCCCTAGGCACGCAGCTAAGTTTTACAAAGCCGGTATGCCCGGAGCCTGTATTAATGTGTTGCATCTAGCCGTCCTATCTCCATACCTTTACAGTTAATGTATTTTGTATTGGATTTTCCATCCTACATAAAGGGGATCCTCACCACTTTGTTATGGGAGATTGTTGTTCCATCTATTCTACACGAAATACTAACTCTCTCTCTCTTCTCTCTAATACACTCTCTGGATATTGTTGCTATATTTTATAATCTTCATACTTGTTCTTCATTGATTTGCTTATCATTGGCCATAAAGAGTCTCTATCAATTAAATCCTAGATGTTATCCCTTCCCTGACTACCCTCGATTGCTCGAGTCCGAGCCTTGGTATGGACCTCAAGGTCCCTCATTGGTCAGTGCGAGGCCAAATAACTAGCCCCTTGGTTAGATCGTAATTCTGTTTTAACTCACATTTCACCCTTTATCTTTACATATCTAGCATCACCTTCTTAAACAACAAGCACAAAAATAGATCACATATTTTTAAAGTCCCATTAATAAATTTAATTATTATTACCATTTTCACGGTAAACGGTTTGGTGCCCACCGTGGGGTTAAAACTAATAGTGATTATTCTCTTGCTAGTTTTGTTACATAAGGCAAGTTACATTTTAAACTTTTTCTTGTCCAATATCTTCACTTTCAAGTTAAAAAGTCTGCTCAGTGAACGGAGTTGTGAACGACAACCCTGAAAACCACAGAGAAAATGGTGTAGTTGTTCCAATTGTTGGCGCCCCACCACAAAACCCTTATAACGCACCTGGATCGATTCCTGCAGACGTAGATTTGCAAGACACACAGGAGGTCGACAAATTCATGCACTGACGGGAGCATACAACATGGCAACTAACAAGAAGTCCATAAAATCCCAGCTCGGGAAGAACAGGAAGTTAGTGTTCGTGCTAGTTTTAAAATGTTGTAGGCACAACAGTTGGATATTGCTCCCCCGACCAAAAAAGTACTGAAGAGAGTGAGCAATAATAGATCAGTAGCCAATCCTGCCATAGTCAAAATGTGTGAGGACCTCACCAAAAGGACCAAGTCGGGCGAGAAAATAATAAAAGCTAATGACAAGAAGGACAAAACCAGTATCTTCAGGATTGATAGAATCCAATGTGAACCACCAGTAATGAAAGGTATACATTCAAAAAAGTTTATGCAACGGCCGTTCCCCAAAGATGCGACCTTGAATCAAATCCAAAGAAATTTTGAATGGCGGAACTCCCAACGTACAATGGGTCCTCAGACCCTAATGAACATATTAGTAAATACACTTGCATGGTGAAAGGCAACGATATAAGATAGAGTCTGTAATGCTAAATGTATTTGGGAAACACTCTTAAAGGGAGCCATGATGAGGTATCACAACATGGCTCCAAACTCTATTGATTATTTTGCCATGCTAGCAGACTCCTTTGTAAAGGCACATGTTGGTGATATCAAAGTAGCAACGAGGAAGACCGATATTTCCAAATTTAAGCAAAGGGATAACGAAATGCTGCGAGAATTCGTGTCTCGCTTTCAGATGGAATGGATGGAGCTCCCACAAGTCTCCGACGATTGGGCATTACAAGCTTTTAGTCAAGGTCTGAATGAAAGAAGCTCGATAGCTTCAAAGTAGATAAAGTAGAATTTTATCGAGTATCTAATTGTGACCTGGTCGGACGTCCACCACTAGTACCAGTCAAAGATCTGGGCCAAGATGACCAGTTAGGAGCCCTCTCGGGCACAGTACACCCAAACAGGCGCCTTGTAGGGGAACCAAAACAAAACAAAAAAGGGCACCAGTCATACCCAGAAGACAAGAGGAACGCCCCGAGGCACAACACACCTCACAATTATCGTAGAATAAATTGAGGTCAAAATTGTCGAGGACTCATCAATATAGCCAGAATTGATAGGAACATAGGCCCAACGGGGTGTGCCTCAATTGTTGGAATACAACTTCAACGTCAATGTGTCCGACATCATGTTCGCCGTCAATAAAATCAGAGACGCCAAGTTGTCCAGGACTATACAATCAGATCATTCACAAAGCTATCACAACTTGGTGTGCGAGTTTCACAACACACAGGGCCAAAGGACCGAGGATTGCCGTCAATAATAGGAAGAGGTAGCTCGACTACTTAATAAAGTGCATCTTGGGGAATTTGTTAGCGATTAAGCAAAAAATCAATTTCGAGAAACAGATCCGACCAAGAAGACCGAGGAAAACGAGCCATAACATGTGATCCACATGACAATTTGAGGAGTCAATGCCCCGTAACAACCCATAATGAGAATGATAAAAATATCCATCACTAGGGAAAAGCGTACCGAGGGATATATTCCTGAAGACACTCTCATATTTAGAGAAGAGGACACTAAGACCTTGTCTGAACCTCACAATGACGCACTGGTAATCTCTTTCCTTGTATATTCTTTTGGAAAAGAATGTGTACTCATAGATCCAGGTAGCTCGGCTAACATTAACAGGTGGAGGGTGATTCAGTAGCTCAAACTACTCGACCAAATTATGCTCGCTACTCGAGTCCCAAATGGATTCAATAAGGAAAGTGAAACGGTAAAAGGAAAAATCATCCTCCGGGTCACCGTGGTTGACACAACCTAAAACGTCATAATCCATATCACCGAATGAGACATGAGATATAACGCCATATTCGGATGCTCGTGGATATATTGCATGAAAGTGGTACCATCCACTCTTCATCAAATTATGAAATTCCTAACAACAGATGGAATCAAAATCGTGTACGGGGAAAAACATGCGGCAAGGAAAATGTTGTGTATGATGTAACACCAGCTCTCATACCTCTTCTTGTCAAACAACCAAAGGGTAATGAATCCACACCCTCAATAAATCCCTATTAAATGAAATAAAGGACCATATTACGTTCTAATCTTGAGTGGTTGGAACGCATCAATTCTAAGAATACCACTGGAGCGTCCAACATTAAGATACGACTATCTCCCTTTCAGTTGTGTGTTTCTGTATAACCCTTATGCAGGCGCCCGAACAAAAAGTGGTCAAGAATGCAACTCATCTCGAAGAACTTGATGTTTTAAAGCATCCGTTGCACTTTTTTCCTTTGACCGAGTTTTATTCCCGAAAAGGGGTTTTTGCTGGCAAGGTTTTTAATAAAGGAACACATGCATGCTACCTAAAGCGGATCCAATAAGTGTTCAAGGCTTATTTTTCAATAATCCCCGACACTGGAGGGCATCCCCTCAAAAAGTCATCCACTCGGAAAAATCGAGGAACGCAAAACAAGGTTATAAGTGGAGATGATGTACCAGGCTAAATGGTCAAATGTATTGTGTCCATATAAGCCGTACAGACGGCAAAATACATGTACACTTGCATCAAATAATCGGAGAATATCTTTTGAAAAAAGACATCTCGCACTCCAAAAAAGGCTCAGCACCTTCGTCAAAAACAACACTTTAGCCGAAAATGTTCCGAACACCCAGGGACTGACGTTAACAATTTAACACATAAATGACCTCCGAGTCGGGGTTTTGAAATCACAAGCCTTCATATAAGGAAATGATAAAATCACTAAGTATATCCAAGGGAATGGAATCAAAATCTCAAAGGGAAAATACATGGTCTTAAGGTCGGGACCTCAAAAACCATAAGCCCTAAACGAGGCAATGCAAAGTTCACAAAAAATGGCTCTCGAGTCAAGAAACTCCCAATGACTCTAGGATTGTAGTCAGAGGGCCATTTCCATCAACTCATCAGGACATGAGGCCATGAGACCTCGTGGGGGCAGCCACGATCTTGTAAGACCTCAAAGGCATGAAAAAATTGTAAGACCTCAACATGCGTGAAACTTTTTTGTAAGACCTTACTACATGCAAAAAAGTTGATCCTAAAGTATAGGCTATATATCAAATTTGTAAGACTCGTAAAAAGGCATACCCTCGATATAGATGCCTACAGTACTACAATCGGGACCTAAAATAGCTCTGGCCAAACATAAATGACTACACTCATACGGTTACACCATCCAAATTAACGCGACTTGGGGATGCCCGACCGTCGTTACCAAGTCATAGGCCATTAATTTGAATCTACTTCAAAAAAGAACTGGTTAAATAGGCTACCCTCAATAATAAAAATAGATCTACGACCATGACGGCTCCAAATCACAAAGCTTTGAGCTACTCAGCCTACGAGCTAAACCTTACAAGGGGCTCGAACATCGCCGCAAACATCTTGAAATCAAGGTTCTTCGTGAAGGAATGACGGGTCAAGGAAAATCATTACAAAATTCCTTAAACAGAGGACAACAAATTTTATATATGCCTAAGGGCAAAGTGTAACAGATATTGTAACCAGGTTGCAACGACCAAAACTGTTAGAGCCACTATTGCCATATTTAAATCTGAAAGATTGAGGGTCTAAATGAGCTCGAATCTTAGCACGATTCGGAGACTGGACCCAAGCTAGTTAACAATACATGCCCAAGGCAAACCGTAAGAGCCATTTTTGCCGGCTTAATGAGCCTCTATGCTGTGCGTATAAAAGGTCTCTCTGTCCTAAGGCATAAGAGCCATTGTCCCTCCCCATTCAAACACAAAGGCTTGAGGGTCAAAATGAAATCGAGTCATAGCCCGATTAGGAGACTCTAACCAAACCAATTCATTATACATGCCTAAGGGTGAAGCGTAAGAGCCATTGTCGCCCGCCCATAAAAACATAAAGCTTGTGGGTCGAATTAGCTCGAGTTGAAGCCCAACTCTAAACCCAAAACAGTTGAGCAAAAGCATACGATCTCTAATGTCAACTTACACTAAAAATCACACCGACAAAATACGTTAGAGCCCCAGCCCTGTCTAATGAGCCCTAGAGCCATATCACATATCAAAGGATTCTAACCAACTCCAAAACCAGTCCACCTGGTTAGAAGAAAAGCAGAAAAGGGGCGTAGGAGAAATAAAGCCTCAAGTTTTATTTTATTTTACACAGGCAAGAAGTGTATTCTCTACCAACAAATACACCCTGAATATATTACACAGAAACTGGCATAATATACGCCCTACTCCTGAAGGCCACGGCCTACAAGCTTCATCTTCTCTATCCTCGATATCAGATATAATTGACCAAGCACCACGCTCGTCCCCCGTCACTCGTGCCAAGTCTTTGGAAAGAACAAAACCCCTTACGCGGATCTCTTTGAGAACCTTTCTACGGGATTTACAACAAGCATATTCTTTGATCCTCTCTTCACGTTTGAGGACCCTTTTCAACTCGTATTGGGCACCCCTAGAGTCCCTAAAATAAATATCCATCTCCTCCTTAGCCTTCGCTCGGCTTAGTACAGCTTTGGTCCGAGCATTAACAATCTCAGCCCTGACCTTCAAAAGTTCAAATTCGAGCTTCGTGATCATAACTTCTTGAACTGAAGCGTTGTTGTGAGCTAAGAGGAGTTGGACCTCAAAGGAATGAACTTTATCCAATTGCCCGTTCTCCTCTAAAGCTTGAACCTGTGCTTGAGCTCATTGCTCAACACGGTCATTCCTTATGAGGTAGGCTTCACCGTTCAGGAGTTCTAGGGCCTTCATCTTTTTTTATAGAGGTGATAGGTGAAACGTTAACCTGAGATGTTATGAACAATAATACATACCCACCTAGTATTAAAAGTTACCTGCTCTATCAAATAGCTCTCGTAATTTGTGTTTCGGTATGCCTCACATCGTTAGTGTGCCAGCTCAATTTCCTTCTCCTCGTAAAGGACCCCAAAAGACTTACCCTCATCTAAGGTATTCAGGATCCAATCCCCATCATGGAGAAGCTTGGACCTAAGACTGCAAAAAGCATGCAAAAGGAAAACTCGATAAGGAAGGGAAGATGGGAGATTTGAAAGGCCTGTGTCAAAACTCACCGCAAAGTGAAGTCGGTAGAAATCTCGAAGGCCGAGCACACCTCTATTAATGTAGTCCCCTCTGCCGTGGAATAATCAATCCTGATCGAAGAATGAATGCTCGGAGGAACCTCCCCTCCACGATTGGAGAATTCGAGTACATCAAGCTCAGATGATGTTTTTTCCTTAAAGACTTAGCCTTATTTCGCTCTACTGTGAGTGCCATCGCGCTCCATATCCTGCTTAGTATTATCGTCCTTAGGCTTAGAGGCCGGTAACCACTCCCCCTTTTCGAAGGAGCACGGTCTCGCCTTTAAATGCTCTTTGTTACCTACGACAGCAAGACTAATACATGAAAAAAGAAAAAAATGTCTCCCCAAATGGACAAGGGACAAAGAAAAAGCAGTATGCATATGAACTATGATGTTTGGCTTCCCATCTGCTCTGGGACATAACTTGCCACCTATGCTCGTTGCGAGTCAAGTGGGTTGCTAGCTTCTTGTCCCAACTAGGTATATCACGAACTTCATATGGAGCCTATGAAATTGCTGCAGAAAAGAAGAAAACATGGTAATGAAACTACCATTCACTATTAGCAAATCGAAGAAAGTACGGAATGCTCCACTCACGTGCATAATTCCATTCCTAGGGGAAGGGCATAAGTTCCACGGGAATAATGCCAGTCGCCGGGACCCAAACAAATGGACTAAATCATCCCTGATCTCCGCCATCCTCATGGTCACAACAAAGGATGTAGAAGAATGATACCGCAAGGTTAGCATACCTCTATGTTGAAAGAGTCGATACAACCTGACGAGATGGATGAGCGTGAACCCAAGCCCCGCCTTCTCCGTAAGAAACATTATCATCAACACTATTCACCAAAATGACAGATGTATTTGAACTAAGGCAACCTGATACTGTAAACATAAGTGAACCACAACCCTATCAAGTAGGCCCTACATGAAGGAATTTGTGTACACATTCAAGAATTTATCGGTAGGGTTCATGATGCCCTCATCAGGTAGAAGCACCTGCAGCATTACCTTCTCCTCCCATCCGTAGTCTCTCCTCACTAACTCAAGATTCTTCTCTCTTATCAAAGACATAGTCTCCAAGGTAAACCCTCGTTGATCCTATGCACTGGGAATGGCACTCTCCACTCGTTGCTAGATAAGCCCTAAAATCTCCGTCAAAACTACGGCAGAACTAGCAAACTGAAGCGAGAACCTTAGCAAACACTCTGGTGCTAAGGTACCAAAGAGCTCGACGCCAAAATGAAAGGATAGATATCTAAAAAAGTAAGATCTCCCAAGAAGTGGAAGAAGCCCCACATATATGCGGAAACAAGAATGGTAAGCTTGCCCCAGGTAGGCCACGAAAAGTGAATGATGTCGATGCAAGCCTCGAGGTGGTACCCGACCTCGAGGATCTACATCAACAAGAAATTGAGCTCCAAGGAACAAGTAATATAATCTACAGTCCCGAGGTGTACCTAGCCTCGAGGATTTCCATCAATAAGAAACTATGCTCCAAGGATCCAATAGCATCATCTCCAGTTCCCCAGGTGGTAATCGACCTCGATGACTTCCAGCAGGAAGAATTTAGGGTTAAAAAGGCCAACGATGACATCTCTAGTGCCGAGATGGTGCCAGACATTGAGCACCTCCATCAAAAAGAAAGGCTTTAAAAAGCCAATAGTATCATCTCATGTCTCGAGGTGGTACCCGTCCTCGAGGACCTCCATAACAAGAAGCTAGGCTTTAAGAAGCCAACAACATCATCTCATGTCCCGAGGTGGTACCCGACCTCAAGGGCCCCCATCAACAAGAAGTTTAGGCTTTAAGAAGCCAACAGTGTCGCCTCAAATCTCAAGATGGTATCCGATCTCGAAAGTTCTTCTCAATAAGAAAAATAAGCATTTCGAATCCCGTCCATGAGGGCTCTACCCCCACAAATCGCCTAAGTATGGGCAACCGCTCATTAGGGTGCATCTACAACATCTTAAAATATCATCAATGCCAATTTCAAAACAAATTTGTAGGTGCCCAAAACTGGCCCTCACTTAGATGCCGCTCTCAGAAACTTCAATGTTCTGAGATGCTATCTTGATGTGACTCCAGGGTCTCGATAGCCCGATTCTATAAAACAACTTCAGGCTTGGTTCGATGAATAACGGTGGGATCCGGAAAGAGTCGTTTCTATCAACCAATGATCTGTACGAATACCCTCGCCCGAATTATATTTTTACAAATCGACAGAAAAGGCATACATTCAAAACTCCCACAAATATAAAAGAATATGACAAGAATCGAAGCCAGAAGCTAGGAAAATATCATAGTATTCACAAACGTTTTCTTACAATGGCCCTTGACGGGTCGTTACATAAGATTACAAATGCCCATAAGGGGTCTTTACAAAGAAATAAAGAAGCGGAAGAGTGTACACCGATAGTAAAAGCCTAAGGGCCTAGTCTACCCTCAAAGGTCCATCTCCTACTGCAACGCCTTTGGACACACCCTTTTCAGTCATACTTCCTCAAAGACAATATCTTCCAAGGTGATGTTCTCTCGAAAACCTTGTCTCAACCCTCAAGAATGACATCTTCAATGGAGAAAATGAAAGGGAGAAATGTTGAGAAACAAGAAGGGATGAAAAGCACCATATCATCCCAAAGGTCGAGGACCCTTATCAGCCAAGAGAACCTCAGACAACAACTGACTTGGCGAAAGTCAACCTTTCTTGCATGGGCACTAAAAATCCATTTCATGGAGTAGAAAGTCGTGAAAGCTACCGGCCTGGGGCAAAGCGCCACGACAAGTAGGTGTATGAAAGTGAGCAATGGTGTATAATCTTAGCTCACCCATGAGCAGCAGTGTACAGTCCAAATAATTTTTAGAATAGGGAAATCGAATCCCCCATTAAACATCATCTTGAGCCAACAACGACAAAGTAGTATGCGTAGCAACAATAACAGTGATGACAAAATTGTACGATCACGCTCAACAAAGGGATTCTTAGGAAAAAGGTCACCCCATGGCCGATGGGAATGCTTCAAAACAACCCTAAGGCCGTGAACGCCAAACATGATGATTAGCAATAATGAAAGATGGCGAGAAGAAAGGGGAGAATGAATAATGGAAGGCACTTGGGTAGAAAGATAATGCCACAATGCCCCCATTTATAGGGGATAATGACACGGCTATCAATGCCTTTGAAAGATTGACCAGCAGGGATAATTAATGTGTTCTTGAAAAATGGAAATCAATAGCGCATTGAATAGCATCGAAAAGACAAGTCCATGGGATGTCCCGATTATCGTGAAAACTCACGCCGTAGGTTGCGTCATTGGTATGATGTTGTTGCGAGAAGCCCGAGGAGTTATGAATTAGAATCATTTCCTCTCACTTCGTTCTAAGAAATGTGGAGATTATCTCTATACAGAAAAATTGAAAGGTCCATTCGTCAATATGGAATTTTGAAATATCATCTCGAGGCCTTGAGGCTGCAAATATGTGCTTGAATCCCCTTCCGTGAAGCTCGTCGAGGTCCAACCTAAAGAGATCATTGATCGCAGCTAAGAGTAAAATGGGGTGTTCCCTAGGCACACAACTATGTCTTACAAAGTCGGTCTGCTCGGAGCATGTATCAAGGTATCACATCTAGTCGTCTCATCTCCATACCGTTACAATTAATTTATTTTGTGTTATATTGAATTTTCTCTCCTATAGGATCCTCACCACTTTGTAAAGGGTAGTTGTTGTTACATCTATTCTACATGAAATACTAACTCTCTCTCTCTCTCTCTCTCTCTCTCTTCCCTCTAATACAATCTCTCAATGTTGTTTCTATATTTTATTATCTTCATTTATTTTCTTATCATAGGTGATAAAGAGCCTCCATCAATTATATTTTTTATAGTTAGCCCTTCCCCGACTGTCCCCAATAGCTCGTGTCTGAGCCTAGGCATCAACCTCAAGGTTCCTCATCAATCAGTCTGAGGCAGAATAACTAGTGCCTTGGTTTAATAATAACTCTATTTTAACTTGCATTTCACCCTTTTATATTTACATATCTACCATCAAATTCTTAAACAACTATAAAAAAAATAAATCACGTATTTTTAGAGTAACATTAACAAATTTAAATTTTATTACCATTTTCACGGTAAACAAGTACTTTAAAGGAGGATGTTGGAACACCCAATAAAAGGTTAGTGAAAAGTGGTGACCAGTTGAAGCAAGTGGTAGTTGCAGAGTCGATATCTGATGATGATATTCAAGTGAAATCGAGTGGAAGGGGTTAGTCTGGTGTGAAGTCTAGTAAAAGAAAATTGGAGAATGTGAAGGGACTCGTTCTTTGAAGAAAGTGGAACTTGAAAGTGTATCTGGTTAAAAAGGATTGAGGTCTAGAAAATACAATAGGGTCGCACATTTGACCTAGAGATATCTGACATGACTAGTATGAGGCAAATACTTGAAATGTTAGAATTTCAATAGTGAGGACATATATTCAAAGTAAATGTGCCCAAATCTATGAGGATAAGGTCCAAAATTCTTATGTTGACCTCTTCAATGTTGAATCTGACCATATATGTGCATTTGTAAATGGAGTCGACATTGTTATGGACTTTGCTTTGCTAGGAGGGAAACTTAATGTTCCTACTGATGGTATGCCTTCTGTTAGGGATGTTTGTGGCTCAAACTTGAGAAATGCTATAGTTAAGGAGGGAGTAGTGTAGCGGGGGGAATGGATGCATAAGAAAGCTTTGCTTCCTATTTATTATCTCAATGCTTTGCTTCATATTTATCAGCTCCTGTTTGAGTTGGTGACCAAGGCCCAGCTACCATGCGCTGAAAAAAGGTCTATCACATCTAAGTCTGATCTGTATCTCATGGAAGCACTAGATAGGTTATGATATGTTAATTTTCTAGTCATAATAGTTGAGTACATGCAAAGGTATCATCCTTCAATGATGGAAATCATGGTCTACCCTATGGGTTTCTTCTCATGTATGTCTTAAAATTCTTTAGTGTGCCGTTAGGACATCCTACGATGGGGAACAAGAAGAAAACCTTCTTGCAAACTACTCTAGAGGAATATAATTGTGTATAAAAAGGTGGAGGTATAGGAAGCACTTCGACGATCTCATAGCTTATCAATGCTCAAAATAGTGCTAGTGAGGAGATTAGGAAGCTGAAGGCAAGGGATGCCTTTCTACAAACTCAGCTATGTCACGATCCAGAGGCACCAGTGTCCTCCATTTCATCAACTGCAGATATTCCTCATCTGACCAAACAAAATGTTGATCTTAGGCAATGTTGATAACATGAAGGAGAAACTTCTCGTAGAGAAAATGTTTGCAAATTCTTGGATTTATCTTGTTCTCAAAACTCTTGTTGCCGCTTCTAAGCCCTATCCCTCTAGGGTAACCTAGGCTAATCAATTTGTGACCAATGACCAATTTTCAGTTTACCTCTTTTGTTTTGATGGTTTTGTGGTAGTTGTTTCTGTTCTTTTTGTGGTATTGATAGAATTCACTTGTTCTTTTCCCACTTTTAACAATCCAAATTTGCCTTTGCTGTAATGGCAAAGTCTTATGTTTTATAAAATTAATGAAGACTCTCCTTTTTTGTTGTTAATGCTTAGGTTTCTTTGCTTCTCTTTTCTATTATGTTGTGTGCAAATATGTGGAATATGTTAGCTAGGCTAGACTTCTTTATGATGATTTCTTGCTAGTGTATTTTTTGTGATGCCAAAAAGGAGAAAAAGAATATGATAAATTGAAGCAGGGGATTTGATTAAGGGGAAAGCTCATAGTAAGGGGGAACTTGTGAAGTTTGTGGTACTGTATCTGGTTTTTTGTTGCTCTAAAGATGATTGTCAATTTCCAAGTTTGTCATCATCAAAAAGAGGAAAATTAATGGGTTTATTGTACCTTAGCTTTATTTTTTGATTATCTAACAAACTTATTATCAAAGAACCAAATAAGAAACCCGATACACTTGGTACACAACTCAATCAACAGACTCAAGCTAATGTATGTTGCTATGACATTAGAAGATGCAGAATCAACACAGGGACCTGATCCTCTTGGGTTCCCCTGACAACAGTGTGAAGTCAACTGTCTACAGTTGGAGAGTGACTATCAGCACTGTACATGCAAATAGTACAGAACAGTACAACAATCACTTCTTATTGACCAAAAAAGTGATTAGATCATTCAAGTAATGTCATCTATGTTTTATTAACAATAAAAATTACAACTAAATGTCACTTTAAATCTTAGAGAACTCATTACAAACATTCAAGCATCTAACGATCAAGTGTTCCATTCTCAGGTTCATCAAGAATAAAGTAAAACACTACTACGGACCAGTTCCTACAGCAAGCCACTTTTACATCCTTAGTTGAGTTGTAAATTTGAAATTTTTCTTCATTGTAATTCTCACTTTTCTTATCTAGAAGCTTTATTTAGGAACCCCTTGTAAATCATAAACCTTCAATGTTTGTGTCGTGACTATAGTTATTCATGAGTTAAACTCGTTATAATAGATGTATTACAAGTTAGGATTAAGAGTTTTATTCCTAGATTGTAAAGGTGTGGTCTAAAGATTGCTCATTGTGATGTTGAAATCCTACCAGTGTAGGTCATTGTTTTTTATCTCCTTGAGTAGGGATTTTCCATGTAAAAGTTCCATGTTCGTTTGACTTACTATTGCATTAGTTTTATTTATGGAAACCTATACAGGACCTGGTCTCTATATAGTTTGGTGGATTCATATATTCTATTATACCATTTGATGATTTCCTTCTTTACCACCTCTTGAATGGAATGGTTTATTCTTCTCTGATGCTCTACACATAGTTTGCTCTCTTGCTCCAATTGTATCTTGTGCTTACAAATTCCTACGGGAATCCCTCAGATGTCCGCTATTTTCCGGCTAATGGCTTGTCTGTGCTCTTCAAGATATTCAACAGTTGTTCTACTTGCATATCATTTAACAAAGAAGAAACAATTAACAGTAGAATGTCATTAGAGCCGAAAAATTTATACCTCAAGTGCAGTGGAAGTGGCTTGAGCTAAACTTGCGGTGGATCAATAATTTAAGGCTTTGGGGGAGAAGTGACTTAATTCTCTTAGTCATGAGAAAGTTTCTTTGGTGCATAAGTGTAGGACCTAAGTCCTTCTAATGCATTCACTGACTCCATGAACCCTCCATGTCTTCACATTTAAAATTTACCAAAGTAGCAACCAATTCCTCGCCAAGGCATGGTTCTTCCATCTTTATCTCGATTGCTTCTTCTACCTCATCAATGACTGAGATGCTTTCATATGTATGTGGCAACTTCATGCCCTTACTTTATTGAAAGATAACCTCTTTGTCATTAACTCGAAACTTGATCTCATTTAGTTCTAAATATATACATGTGTGTTTCCGGTAGCAAGAAATTGTCTCCTCCAGATGATAGGTATTTCTTTGTCAATACCATAATCAAGGATCACAAAGTCGATGAGGATGAGAAACTTAACATCTTTCACAAGAACAACATCAACAATCCCGACCGGTCTCTTTATTGAACGATCGGCCATATGCAACCTCATTCTTATAGGCCTTGGCATACCTAGCCCCGCTTGATTGAAAATAGAAAGAGGCATTAAATCGATGCTAGCTTCATTATCACAAAGAGCTATTGCAGAATCACGTGATCCAATAGTGCATGGAATGGTAAAAGCTCCCGGATCTTCTTTCTTTTGAATGGTGGTTGTTTCAGTAATGGAAATAACTGGTGATTCACATTCGCCACATAATTATGAGTGGTTTTCTTCTTGGAGATCAAGTCTTTCAAATACTTAGCAAAACCTAACATCTCTTGAAATGCTTCTACAAATGGAATATTCACCGATAATTGCTTGAGAATGTCATAAAACTTCTCGAGTTTTCTATCATCAACCTTCATAGAAAATCTTTGAGGAAAAGCAGGACGTCTAGGAATTGGTACTAAAGATTTTTGGTGTCTCTTTCACCTTTTCCTCAGCCTATTCCCGGTTCACTTCTTTAATTTTCACCTCTTATGGGACCTTTTTAGCTACAACAACTGCTACCTCAACTTGTCCCTCAAATTCTTGTACGGAATCTTGCACTTTAACAACTTGTTCATTCTCTTCTTTATGTATTTTACCACTCCTAGTCGTGATTTACATACAATGAGAAATTGGACTGCCCCTACTACCTTTTGGGTTTGCAATTATCTCATTTGGGAGTATACCCTTTTGCTTATGATTCTGCTTTTTTAAGAGAACTCTCATTTGCATCTCCGACTTTTGGATAAATACTATATGAGAACCTACACGTTCGATCATATTCCTCATTGAAGTGTCGGACCTATCTTGATTTTGCAATACTCGTTCAAACATGTTTTTAAACTTGGAATAACTTGAAGAACCGTCCTTCCAGTGTGGAGAGTTGGAATATTTCCACTTTGGTGGAACATAGGGGTTTGAACTCCAATTTGAAAAGTTTTTGTTGTTGTTACTCCAGTTCCTTGATTTGAACTACCTTGGTCATTCTGCCACTGTTGGTTGCCTTGCCCTTGCGGGTTAGGACTCCATTGGTGTTTTTGTCCAAAACATTGGTGGGGTTGGCTTTGATAACCTCCTTGAGAGTTGTTGACATAACTTTCTTCCTCATAATCATCGTTTGATATGGGTTCAACATCTTCCACCATATTTACCTTTTTTTTTGGCTTTTAATGAACATCACTGTCAACAAATTGATGTTGGTGGCAAGCCTGGCAATTAGATGATCTCTATCTTGGTTCTCTTTAATCATGTTGTTCAAGGAAGGAGTACCATATGCAATTCCACCTGTGTTGTCCTCTGAGTGACAATCTTGGTTATGTTTACCATTTCGTCAATGATTTGTGTGTTCCTCACAAATGTTTTATCCATAAAAGATAAATCAGCTGCATTTTTGGCTATGGATTGATTCATAACATCCATTCTTATGTAAAATTTTTCCAATAATATAGAATCCATGATTCGGTGACTAACAAAATAGAGATTGAGTCAATCACATGCCTCGTGTGTGTGTTCTCTCGGTAATCGCTTGAAAACAAAAATTTTATCGTAGAGCTCAAACTTCTTTCTTTGCGGGAACGACTTAGCTAGGAAAGATTGGACGAGTTCAGTCCAAGAATGAATGGAATTTTGTGGTAGATTTTGGATCCATTTCTTTGCCTCTCCAGTCAGTGAGTACTTGAACACCCTCAATCTTAGGGCATCATCTGAGACGTTATTTTGCTTGTGCATTGCACACACACCCCAAGAAGTTTTTAAGATGTTTTGTCATATCATCATAAGTGGAATTTCTAATGAAACCTCTTTTGAGCAATATGATTAAGCTGTGTTCCACCTTGAAAGTGGCAACATCAACTCTTGGAGGTATGATAAAATTTGTATCCGTAATATACTCATGTATATCCACAAAAGGATTCTCTTTTTTCATCATACTAGGCCATGTTTCCTATCAACACCAAGCAAAGAAAGCAAAGTATAATGGAACAGAAGGAGACGTAAAGTAAAGCACACGCTTCAAAATCATATTCCCCGGCAACGGCGCCAAAATTTGGTTCTCTTAAAATACACTTCAAATAAATAGCCTAAGGTTGTGGGCATTAAATATAATAATCCAACAAGGTTGGGGTTTAACCCCACGGGGAATAGGTGTGAAAAGGTTACTTGTGTAGTGTTAAACTTGACTTAAGTAGCAATTCTATTCATTTTGCTTAACAAGAGAATCATATAATTGTTATGTAACAAGATAACTATTCTACTATGAGAATTCTATTAATTTGACTAAGGTAACCAAGATTGTGTCACTATCAATGAAACGTAATGCTATCGGTGTTACTATAATATGTTTCTAATGGAAGGTCCTTTGACATGCAAATGGTTTCCAAAAGACTACCCAATGTTTTCCAAAGGTTGCTAGTATTTTCTCTTTATCATTTTCCCAAATTTAATAGAGTTGTAATTAAGAACCATCAATTAATGCCAAGTGGAATCCACTTATTCCTAAGAAATTCTATTAAACTAGGTTAAAGATCTTGAGTTCTTGATATTCACTTCTACCAAACCCTAACCCACTTTTCCAAGTAAAGAAAGAGTAAAATGGAATAAGTTAATGTTTGGTACCACCAACAATAAGCAAAACAGAAGAAATGAATAAATATCAACCAACCATTATATGTTATATATATATATATTTATATATATAATCAATGCTAAACACCCATGAGAATTAAACCCATTTAAGGGCCCACAACATTAGCTTTTAAAATTAGGTACTCCTATTAAAACACAAAAGCAAAGCAATAAATAAAGTCATAAAACTTACAAAAGTGCAAGATTCTCTCTTCATAAGTTTCCAAAATAATGGTGTATTCAACACCTTTAACATAGTCCCTTTTTCAGACTCAATGGCCTAAAAACTCCTAGTAAAGCTATTTATAGTGGACTTAAAAGTCGGGGTAAAGATTAGAGAAAAATGCCCATGAAGTCACCTTTTGCGATCGCATAATGGTCGCAGATCATGTGTGTGGTCTGCATAATCATCATTATCATCGCAGATTTGTAGATCCGCAATAACAGAATCCACCACATTTGCATTCAGATCTTCAATCCTAGAAATCCACCGCACTTAGATTATGCGGTCTGCATATCAATTATATGGCCATTTTTCCATCGCAAAAGTGCTATGTAGATTCTTCAATTTCCATTGTGCTGTCATTATGCGGCTTGCAGAAGCCTTATGTAACTGTATAATGGATCGCATAATCTTCTATTCGTTTAGTAAAATAGTTGCTTCGATTTGTGGTGATTATGCGATCTGCTTAGTATCATACCTCCTTTTTCATACACCACCCCTGGAAGGATAATGTATAAGGGAGTTTTTAAAATTTAAGTAACATTATTCGAAAAAGGATTATTTATTTAATTTGTTTTGAGTCGCCACTTGGAATAGGCTTGTTTTTTGTGTCCCAAGTCACCGGTTTATTTTAAATCTCGAACCGAGGAAAATTCAAATTTCCTTGTGAAGTCTGCAAACTAGAAATTCTGAATAAAGAATTTTGTTAACCTCACGGAAGGTGTTAGGCACCCCTGGATTCAGCGGTTCTAGCATGGTTGCTTAAACTATTACAATTTGCCTATTGTCTTATATTAATATATGTTTTACTATATGGTACATTTTTTAACTTATTAGCCGCTTTTAATTTTATTTTAGCAACAGTCAACGTTAACTAAAACACATCTTGAACCACATCACATGAAAGCACCCGCGATCCACGATACATATTATCTAAGTTGTTGAGAATTGGAGTTGGGTCACATGAAATGCACACCCATGTTTAAGAAGGTACAATTAATATATAACACGCCTAATGCCACTAATGCGTTGTTAACTTTATGGGATGCCATGAAAATTTTCTAAATGGCGCGTCCCGAGCTCTAAGCATTTCTATGGAAGTAATTAAAGAGGGCAACGCAATTTGTGATTTTATTTGGCGTGGCGCGCCTTAATTCCATTTCTAAAGGATATTCCAACTATAGTTCAGGAGGGCCATTGACTATTATTATCTATTTGGGTTGCCTCTGCAATTATCTAATGGTCTTAATTACCTAATAACTAAATATAATTAAAGTTTCCTTATAGTTATTTATCTAACAATCCAAAGCTGCAAATGGGCTCCTCATGTAAAGTCCAAAGGCAGGCATACTAGTAATATAATCGGGGTATTACATGAGTTGAAATTGCCGCTCAAATAATATTCAACAGGGATGTTAGACTTAGGCTCAAATGAGCCCAAACTCGAATTCTCGAGTGTGTGTGAAAGAGGAACTCAATATCGAGTCCCAAAACCAACCGAATTTAACAAAATAGCATTCAATAGTACCAATTTATGTACAAACAACCACTGGGCTCATTTGTTATGCAACTGGGCTAATCATTAAGTCAAGTTCTTATGGTTCTAACGTTTCAGATCAAGAACAACTTGACACTTAATCATGAAATTAAAAGGATTGAATTTCTCATTTAAATTCCTTAAGACAAATTAACTCCACATTCAAATTCATCTTAAAATAAATTATTGGGCCTGAGAATGAGCCCAAACTCGAGCAAGGACTGCTTCCAATAAGGAGAGTATCCTTAGCTCGAATCAGCTACTCGATTGACAAATCAACCCTTTTAAATTTCACTTTTTAAAAAAAATTCTACTGAATGGACAAACTGATTACTACTTGTACAAATAAATATATCAGTCTTATAGTGAATTTCATGCTCATATAATATTCCAAATTCCAAACCCAAACTAACATTTCAAACATGATAACAAAATCTTAAAAATATTTAAAAAGAGATCAATACTATTAAGGGTTTTCCTTTCAATACTTTCAAGTTCGATGAACAATAGAAGTTCAATTATCATGGCATAGCTAGACTACTAAAAGGATATCAATCTTACGCCTATGGACAATAATACAACTTGACAATTCTCAAAATAATTCCTACATTGAGCTAACAGGATTGCTAGAATTAACCTATACTAAAGCTAAAATTACTAATTAAGATATAAGTATATTATGTATTCAACAATCCATATTTACAGTCCTTTGAATGTTCAACCAAGCAAAAGAATCTACCAATTTCCAACAAAAATGAAAGAGCAACATAGTTCTCAAAGCACTGCTATTACCATAAGATGAATAAGCTAGATTAAACATTATTGTACTAAACTACTAACTCTAGGAATTTTAAGCAGGTGACATTGAACATATGAGGGAAACCAGTACATCCTTTCATAGAGAACTTCATGAAATTACAGCTTGTATGTTTGCATATCATTTCATATAGAATCAAGGAGTACCGGGAAATTGGACAAAGCAAAAAAGCAGAAGTTAGACAACAAGCAGGAATCAGTAGTAATCAGCCAGCCACATTCCAACCCTGGAATGGTCCAAGTTTTCTAAAGGATGAATCAACCAAACAGCTCAAATAATTTTGAACTTGAAGAACAGATCTAAACCATTTCCCAATTGTATAAAATTATGAAATTTTTTGAAGTTGGAAAAGGGTGCAATGAGTGAATCTAATTAAACAGTAGTTTTCCTTTCATTTTGGTGGGTTTCTTAGCTATTAGGTTACTCAAATTTTCAGGATTTTTACTCCCAGAACCTGATCTATAAAACACTAGCCTCCCAATTTTCAGGCTATGAAATCTAGGCTTTCCGAATCTCTCTCCAAAAAACTAGCCTTCTTCTTAGGCAAGGGTACAATGCATTTTATACGGAAAAAATTAGAGCAATTTGAGATTCATTTTTTACATCTTAGGTCCTTCTTAATTTTCTACTTTTTTGCTTAAAAGTCGTTGGAATCCTCACTTGTTACCCAAGTTATATTATCTAAATCCTGAAATTCAACTTAAAACCTCAAACCTAGAAGCTTTTATAGGGTTCTATTTTCTGTTACTACAAGATTCCCTATGTCATCTACCTAACTTACCCCCAATTATCCCTGCTATTTACCCCCGAAATTGTTAACTTAGGTTAAGTTAGCCCAAAGCCCAACTAACCAGCTCTTTTAACTTGGTCAGTGATGACCATTGTCATTTAGAAGGCTTGAACACTCAAAAATGACCAAATGGACCCAAAGACAATTCTAAATCCCCACCCAAAACTTGGAAGGCAAATCCAGACCACTTTACTTTTACGCTTTAATTAATTTTAACTACTTAAACCCAGAACCGAAATCTACTACTATAGATCATCAATTAAACCAAACAAATAAGATTTATGAAACGGTACATGCTATCTTGTACCAATTAGTACAAACATGGAAAATAAAGAATTCTAACCTAAATTAAGAAAAAAATAGGCAAGCAAAACTCAAGGCACAAATAATTAGCAATTGCGGAAGAAGAAACTAAATATAAAGGAAAATATTAACTTAAAAAGGGAAAAGCATTATTGGGTTCAACTAATTCAAATACAAGTGAAATAAACAAACATAACTAAGAAAACTCACCCATTAACACTCATGAATTACTGGAAAAAGACCTTGCATGTTCAGGTTCCAATTTGAACTCTTACGGATTGAACCATGGATTCAAAATTCGAGGATCTCGAGGGGTATTCAAGGGACATAGATTGTGGATTCAATATATGGGTGTTTTTGTGGTTCTATGATGTTCATTTGGTATGGATTGGTGGTGGTGAGGTTTTGCCAAGATTTCTGATTAAAAATTCGAAACGTTCGGCATGGATTAGAGGGAAGTTATGTGGATATTCATGATGACGAGGTGATCGAGAACCTGAGGTGTTAAAATGGTGGTGTTTGGCTCGTGGCGTCGCTGGTCACGGTAGAGGGTCCAGTGCTTCTGAGTGATATTCAAGAATCTCATGCGTGATTCAAGGGATGGGGTTTGGAGGTTTTGGAAAGAGGAGAAGGAGAGGAATATGGGGTATTAATTTTGTGGCCACCGGAGCTCCACCGTTGCCGTGTGTGATTTTCAGCTGGCAGCAGACAACGGTGGGCGGCAGAGTTCAAGGGTGGTCTCTAGGGTTCGTGTGAGAGAGGAGATAAGAGGGGAGGGGGGTAGTGTTAGGACATTTATATTCCCAGAGACCCTATTTTCCCAGTTCTTAGATGATCAAACCTCGACGGCTAGGATTAAACCTTGATTTTACGGCGTCGTTTTGGGTTAATTGGATGCTAGACCGGGTTAAGGGACGGCTTTGGGATAATTTGAGCTGGGTTTGGCGTTTAAACGATGGGGCTAGCCCAAAATAATGTCTCTTTTAAGAGACTCAAATTTCTCTTTAATTAATTCTTTTCTTTTCTTTTTCAAAAGTGTAATTAAAATAAAGTTTAATTAAATCGTAAAAAAACTAAACTAATTTGCTAGTTATGTTAACCTCTAATTAATGATCCACACAATTAATTATCAATTTAAAAGAATCTAACAAAATTCAAATATAATAAAGCAAGAAATAAATCAAAATTTTTGATTTTTTTGTATTTTATTGTAAAATCCTAATTACCAATTAATTTTAAAAATATGTAAAATCAAACCCTAAACGCCAATACGATATTTTTGTATTTTTTATGAATTATCTAAATTAAAAATGCAAATAAATAAGAAAATTATGCAATTAATGCTAAAAAGGAAAAAAAAATCCTAGATCTAAGAATTTTGTAGGAATAATTCACGCAAGGCAAAAATCGCGTGTTCACAACTGCCCTTCTTTCCTCAGAGACACGAAGGATATTCGGGCAAAGATAAATGAGCAATTATGAAGGATTTTTGCCCGCTTGACACTCCGTGAGATGCATTTTTTTGAAAAATTTCTGACCGAACCTTGATTTAGAGGTTGCCTACATGCCCGTTGCTGTAAAGGAATCAGGTTAGTGTAGTTATGGAATTATTTGTAGTTGGGACTACCGGGATCTCCGGTTTCACTATTGATGTTGCTGCTGCTGCTCGCTGACCTCCTTATTATACCAATTGGAAAATCACAAGCTAAGCTAGCTATGCCTATCAACTACGAGTTACAAGATTCCTGTCTATTAATTTCTTAAAGCTTGATCTTGATTCTTAGCTGATTTTTCTGTGGACCCCGACCTGAATCCTGATGCTCGTAAGCTTTTGGGGATGGTTCTTTCTTCAGCATTGCATCAAAGCGGGACATGCGAAATTTTTTATTCTGATCAAATTTGAGCAGTCTACATCCTTCTCTACTTCAGACACATTGAGTTCGCTTCTTTTGTGTTCTTTTATTCTTTTCCTTTTATTCTATATTGAGACTCATTCTTTTGGTCATATCGAATCCTATGTCTTGAGGTATATCTTATTCAGGCACCAAAACAAACAAATGAACAGAATTTTCCTGCCCTGGCTTTCATTAGGAAAATTTGGGGAGTTATTTGTAACACAAATATAAGCTATTTCTTTATTGAAAGCAATGAAATTAAGGAATTTGAATCCTTGGTAATATGGAGTGAAGCCTTAAATTATTAGGATCGCCGGGTTATGCTGGACAGCTTATCAGGTTATGTCGGAGAAGAAAAACGGTCCTTGGGTTATGCCGGGAAAGTCATCGGGATATGCCGGAAGAAAAGAAAAAGATCCTCGGGTTATGCCAGGATAAAAGAGAAATAGCTCCTAGGTTGCGCCAGGGAGATCCATGGGTTATGCCGGGACTAAAGAAAAAAATTTATGGGTTATGCTAGGGAGATCTACGAGTTATGCCAGAATGAAAGAAAAGGGCTCCTGCGTTATGCCAGGGAGATCCACGAGTTATGTCGCGATAAAAGAAAAAATGGCACCTAGGTTATACCAGGGAGATCCGTAGGTTATTTCAGGATAGAAAGAAAAGGGTTGTTGGGTTATGCCAGGGAGATCGATAGGTTATGCTAGGATGAAAGGAAAAAGGCTCCTGGGTTATGCTAGGGAGATCCATGGGTTATGCCGGGATGAAAGAAGAAAGGCTCCTGGGTTATGCCAAGGAGATCCACAGATTATGTCGCGATAGAAGGAAAAAGGCTCAAGGGTTATGCCACGAATATCCATGGGTTATGACGGGATGGAAGGAAAACGCCTCCTTGTTTATGCCAAGGAAATCCATGGGTTATGTCGGGGTGGAAGGAAAAAGGATCCTAGATTATGTTAGGGAAGTCCACGGGTTATGCCGGGATGAGAAGGAAAAAGGCTCATGTGTTATGCTAGGAAATCCACATCAACATTAGGCTGTATGAATTATGCCAGGTGGGTCATGTCTACTTTTGATGAATGACAACATCAAGATTAGGCTGTATGAATTAAACCCGCTAGGGAATTGCTGATGATTGGTGACTAAAGCTACCTCCCATTATCTAGGCGGGTCATGAGGGCTCTAGATTAAATGCGAGCTCCAACTTCAATTGTTTCTGCTGGGGATGGCTAGTTAGAGTATGTCCCATTATTCAAACGGGTCCTGGTGACTTTTGCAGGGGAGAATGATTAGGTCTGACTATGTTCCTTACAGAATTCTAACCGAGTCCAATTTTCCAGGAGGATCTTGAGGATTTCAATCGTACCTGTCATGTGCCTGCATTCCCCTGTGTCAAACAGAGAATATTTTGTGAATTTGAAAGTGGTGGTAGTTTGCGACATTTTTGCCGAAATGGCCTCCCACTGCAATGTTCTATTGTGTGTGCTTTTCCTGCAACAATGATGAGTGGCTTGAGTTTCTCGCCTGACCCCTAAACCCTATGGCCTTACATGCTCCTTCGTTATTGTGTTACCCTCTTAACCCTTTCGCAAAAAAAATTGCATCTTTCCTGGGATTACCGAATCAGTGTATTATGTTCGCTTTTCCCATCTTTGCGATATGCTCCTGTAATGGCCATGGTAACTTTGATTTAACCATGAACGGCATCGCTTGCTTATTGACCAGAAAATTTCTCTATTATCATTATAAAATACCTCTTATCCATTCAGGCCCAATGTCCTCCACTTTCTGAACTACTCATGAGTTGATAACTAACCATCCTTTATGTTTCCATGATCCCAAAGTATATAATTCTCACCAATAGTGTGTATAATGTTCTTTCTCTATCCGAACCATGGGCCCTGGCCTTGAGGTCTACTAGTCCATCGCTTCCATGATAGCTCCAATTTCTCCTCGAAAAATCTTTCTTGTCACTGGCTTACTGCCCTTTTTGTCATCCTTACCACCGAAAATACTTTTGATATGTTCGCCCTTACTGCTTCAATTGTTGTTGCCTTTGTTATGCTTTGGCTGGAACGTGCTTTGTCCTTTTGGGAACTGGTAATAAACTTTGAAATTTCTCTCATACTTTGAACAAAATGACTTTGGAGACACAAAGGAAAATGAAATGCAATGACTCTGAACTGATTTGGAGTAAAAGATTCTGAATTTAAACACCATTAAGGGGAAAATAAAAGGAACTTATCTAAAGAGGAACTACTTGTTACCATGATCATGACATGCACTTCGTCTTAGTCGGCCTAGTCTGTCTAGATGATCGGCTTTCAGATGCCATGCCTTGTTATGACCTTTTTAACCCAACTTCTTTAACCAAACTCTAGTATTGCTTGACTCATGATATCCTGAGCGGATTACCACCAACAGCGCTTTTCTAGTTTCTTGTTGCTTGCCCCGCCTTCGCCTTATGGTGCCCGTGAGGGCTTTTATTGATAAGACTCTCTCATTTTTATTTCTCTCAGCTTCCATCTCCATACGGTTCCCATGAGGGTTTTCACTAATAAGACTCTCTCATTTATATTTCTTTCAGCTTCTGTTGCCATACGGTGCC
Source organism: Nicotiana benthamiana (assembly GCA_034376525.1). Taxonomy (NCBI): domain Eukaryota; kingdom Viridiplantae; phylum Streptophyta; class Magnoliopsida; order Solanales; family Solanaceae; genus Nicotiana; species Nicotiana benthamiana. Next base: position 37,379,974 of record CM067324.1, read on the forward strand.
CGAGAGGCTTTTCACCAATAAGACTGTCTCATTTTGTTATTTTTTTCTGCTTCAAATAGAGTTTTGTCCTAGGGTATTAATCACCATTTCTTGCTTGAACCGGCAGTTCTTAAAGACTGATCGGAAGGTCATTCTTTGGACCGTAATGCAGGCTTTTGGATAGGTGTAGAAAGAAAGGGGGAGAAAAGGGATCAAACCAATTCAAGTGGGTTCGAATTTACTACTTTCAAAATCAGGTTTATCGCAACAACCACAACTTCTGCCGCAGTTTCTTTCTTGGGGACTTTTGAACTTTTATTTTGGTGTGACTGAACCTCCAAGAGAGGCTGCCTACGTATCCTTTCTGATCAAGTCAAACGTAGTTCAAACCGACTCCTTGGTGTTGTTTGTCTATTTCTTTTTCCAATTTTTATTTTTTTTCATTGTTTTGATTTTTCTTTCTTTCTTATTTTCTTTTCTCTCCACTTCTTGCTTTTCTTGATTCTTCTTACTTTTCCTCTTCTTTTCTTTCCTTTCTCTTTTCTTTTCTCTCTTTTTGCTTATTTTTCGTTTCTTCTTATTTTTTCCATTTTCTTCCTTTCTCCTTTCTTTACATTTTTTCCTTCCTTTTCCCTCTCAGTCACTTTCCAGCCTCGTGTTTTGACATGGTTATCGATCCTTAAAGAGGGGCATGAAAAGGAAAATAATCAAAGCTCAAAGTGGTTAGCAAAGGATAGAGGGTTTAGATAGCTAATAAAATGCCTTCGTCATTTCAATTTTTAAAATATGCCAATTACAAACAATTACTCCAAGTTTTGACGATGATTTAAACAAGCAAAAGTCATACATAGCATCATTTGACAGTATCTGAGTTGATGGCCATTTCTACACATTTTCCTTTAACATATGTTAAATACAATGCCCCATTGGATAGCAGTCTTGATACAATGAACGGACCTTGCCAATTTGGGGCAAACTTTCCCTTTGCTTCTGCCTAATGGATGAGGATGCATTTCAACACTAACTGACCCACTTCGAACTTTCTTGGATGCACTTTTTTGTTATATGCTCTAGCCATTCTCTGTTAATACAACTGGTTGTGACACACTGCTGCCAATCTTTTCTCATCAATTAAATTCAATTGCTCCAGGGAGGCTTTGACTCATTCCTTATCATCAATTTCTGCTTCGGTGACAATGCGAAGGGATGGGATTTCAACTTCATCTGGGATGACTGCCTCCATGACGTATACCAACAAATATAGAGCCGCCCCTACTGAAGTGAGAATAGTAGTGCGATAACCGAAAAATACGAAGGGTAGCTTCTCGTGCCATTGCCTAGACCCTTCCAACATTTTTTGGAGTATCTTCTTTGTATTCTTATTGGATGCGGCAACTGCTCCATTTTCCTTAGGACGGTATGGGGTGGAATTGCGATGTGTGATCTTTAACTACTGACATACCTGGTTTACCAACATGATTGAGATTGTGGAAAGAAGGGGAGAGTCCAAAAGGCCCTTGCAGATGGTAATAATGATTAATTTCGTTGAAAGTAAGCCAGTTAAGAATGGAAGCAGTAGGAAGTTGTTAATCGAGACAAAAGGAAGAAGCAACAAACCTTTCATAGTTCATGGGAGCTTCGCAAGCACGACTGCGCCAAAGCAGGAACAAGAAAAAGTAACAGTACATGGGGCAGCTAGAGAACCTGTCGTGGTTGTTGAAGGTGTTTGCATAGAGCTAGTCATTGTAAAACTAGTAATCCAGCCACCAATTATCAACATCAAAGCCGTACCCTGGAGATATGAGGAATCAATAGTGATGTATAAAGGAAAAGAAGTTAGGGAAGACGTATATGAGGCCCGGGGTTTAACCCGGTCAGGGAGGTTCTTTGCCTTGGAAGAATTGAGGAAAAGTAGAATCTATTATGATACCACGGAATCCATGAAGAAAGCTATGTCGAAAGAAGAGGCAGAGGAATTCTTGACGAAAATGAAAATGCAGAACTACTCCATCATAGAGCAGTTGAGGAAGACACCAGCTCGGATCTCTTTATTATCATTACTAATCCTCTTAAATGAATACCGCCGAGCGCTGATGAAGATTTTAAATGAAGCCCATGTCCCATACAAGATAACAGTGAATCAATTGGAACATATTTCAAACAACATATTTGAGGTAAATCGGGTCACATTCTCTGACGATAAATTGCTCATAAAGGGCACTGAGCACAACCGGGCTCTTAATCTAACTGTGAAATGTGAAGATGTTGTGGTCACCCGAGTTTTGGTCGACAATGGGTCCAGTGCAAATATTTGTCCACTCTCCACATTGACCAAGCCGAAGGTCAGAATGAAAGGGTCCACAAGAATATCATCTGTGTTCGAGGTTTCGATGGTGAAGGCAAAGACATTGTGGGAGACATAGTGTTTCAAGTGACCACAGGGCCTGTTGAGTTCACCATGGAATTTCAAGTGCTTGAAGTAGGAGTCTCTTATACCCATTTGTTGGGTACGCCCTGCATTCATGCAACCAAAGCAGTGCCATCTATGCTACATCAGATGGTCAAATTTGAATGGGACAGGCTAGAGATTGTGGTGCACGGTGAATATAATCAGTGTGTTTCAGGTGACGCAATCGTACTTTTTATTGAATCTGAGGACAATTAAGGGCCATCAGTCTGCCAGATGTTTGATACTGTGTCAGTTTAGAAAATCCCGAAAGGTGAGGTTGTCATGACCCCAAAGATAGCAATCGAGTTCGTCAGGGTAGCTTCACAAATGTTGAAGAATGGTTTTATGCCCGGCAAGGGGTTGGGTGCTTCACTGCAAGGCACTGTGCAACCAGTATCCTCCCCAAATATCTGGACACTTTTGGCCTAGGGTTCAAGCCTACAGCTGCAGACATAAGGCAAGCCAGAAAACTAAGGCAGAAGGATTGGGCTCTCCCAAATCCTATCCCAAGGTTGTCCAAATCGTTCATCAAGCCCAGTACTAGCAATGGCCCCGAACCAAGGATTTGTAGAATGTTGATAGACGCAGACGAGGACCTTGATAAGGGGTTAGAAAGGCTATTCAATAATGTGTGTGTAGTCGAGGCAGGAGAAGGGTCGAGCAGAGAAGATGTGCAGTTTGTGGGAGCACGCGCAAAAATCAATAACTGGAAAGCTACTCCTCTTCCCACTCGGAGGGAGTCCTGGTAGTCGGCTTTGATTTTCCTTTCAGTCTAGTTTGGAACAGCTTCAGAGTTTTTAATTCAGTTGTTATTTCTGTCCGTTTGGATGTGTAAACTCTGTTATCTTTGATTCTAATGAAATGCAATTTCACTTTCAACAATGCTGATAGTTTCCATTTCTCTTTACTTCCCTTTGTTTTCTCTTATGTATAGTTATTTTTTTGTTGGTTCCACTGATCTGACATGCATAAGAATTCCTCGGCCTAGTCTTCAAAATCAATCTAGGTTGAAAATATTAATTCAGGAAATAGAACATGAGGATGCACTAGAGTATGATGAGGAAGGGGCACGGGATGAGATTAGTGAAGAGTTGAACACATTTGAAGAGAAACCAAAACCAAACATTGAATGATACAAAGGCAGTCAATTTAAGGAGCCTAGATAATGTAATAGAAACAAAAATAAGTGTCCATCTAGAGCCACACCTTAGGGAAGAAATAATTGAAGTACTGCTTCAGTACAATGATGTCTTTGCATCGTCCTACGATGACATGCCTAGATTGAGAACTGACTTTGTGATTCACAAGTTACCCACTGACCCAAACTGGCTTCTTGTCAAGCGCAAGTTGAGAAAGTTCAAAACTGACGTGAGAGTGAAAATTAAAGAGGAAGTGACCAAGTAGTTTGAGGCAAAAGTCATTCGAGTCACATGATATCACACTTGGTTAGCTAATGTTCTTCCTGTACCAAAGAAGGATGGTAAAACCAGAGTGTGTGTCGATTACCGTGACCTCAATAAAGAAAGTCTAAAGAACAACTTCCCCCTACCGAACATTCACATACAGATTCACAATTGCACGAAGCATGAGATCGGGTCATTTGTTGAATGATATGCATGCTACCACCAGATCTTAATGGATCAAGAAGATGCGGAGAAAACAGCGTTCATCACACCGTGGGAGAAATATTGTTAAATAGTCATACCTTTTCGTTTGAAAAACGCCGGGGCAACATACATGAGGGCCGTGAAAACCACTTTTCATGATATGATACATAATGAAATTGAGGTCTATGTTGTTGATGTGATAGTCAAGCCCAGAAAGAAATCTGATCATGTCAAAGACCTGAAGAAATTCTTTCAAAGGCTCCGCAGGTATGACCTCAAACTCAACCCGGCGAAATGTGCATTTGGGGTTTCCTCTGGAAAGTTGTTAGGGTTCATAGTCAGTTGTCGGGGCATCAAACTAGACCCATCCAAGATTAAAAGTATACAGGAGCTGCCACCGCCGAGGAATAAAATGGAAATGATGAGTCTACTGGGAAGATTGAATTATATCAGTCGGTTCATTGCTCAGCTCACAACCATCTTCGAGCCCATTTTTAAGCAGTTGAAAATGGATGCTGAGGTGAAATGGACATGAGAGTGCCAGGAAGCTTTTGACAAGATAAAGGAGTATTTCTCGAACCCGCCGGTATTGGTCCCACCGAAACAAGGAAAGCCCTTGATCTTGTATTTGACAGTCTTGGAAAACTCATTTGGTGCGTGTTGTGTTAGCACAATGTCACCGGAAGAAAAAAGCATGCCATATACTACCTCAACTAGAAATTAACGGCCTACAAGGATAAGTATACTCATATTGAAAGGATGTGATGCGCCTTGTGTGGGTAGCCCAAAAGTTAAAGCACGACCTGTTATCATACACCACTTATCTCATCTCGCGCTTAGACCCATTGAAGTATATTTTCGAGAAGCCTATGCCCATAGCAAGGCTCGCGAAATGGAAAATCTTGCTCATAGAGTTTGACATTATCTATGTGACTAAGACTACAATGAAAGCACAAGCATTGGAAGATCATTCAGCTGAAAATCCGATAGATGAAGAATATGAGCCCTTGAACACATACTTCCCGGATAGGTAAGTGATGCATATTGATGAGGTTGAACAGGATGAGAGATCAGGATGGAAATTTATCTTCGATGGGACATCCAACATGAAAGGCGCCCGGATAGGAGCAGTGCTCACTTCTGCAGAAGGGCGTCATTACCCAGTCACAGCTCAACTCTACTTCTATTGCACAAACAATATGGAAGAATATGAGGCGTGCATTTTGGGTCTGAGATTAGCAGCAGACATGGGTGTCCAGGAAGTCTTGGTCTTGGGAGAATCGGACCTTCTGGTACACCAGATTCAAGGGAAATGGGTAACAACATATTTAAAACTCATCTCATGCCGACAATGCTTGCATGATCTCTGTCAACGATTCTGGTCAATAGAGTTCAAGCAACATCCCCAAAATTCACAATGAGGTTGATGATGCCCTGGCTACTTTGGCATCAATGCTACATCACCCGGATAAGACATATGTTGACCCGATAAATATCCAGGTCCATGATAAACATGCCTATTGAAATATGGTGGCAGAAAAGCTTGACGGCGAGCCTTGGTTCCACAACATAAAGGAATATTTCACGAAAGGTATGTACCTGGTACTAGCCACGAGTGACCAGAAGAGAACAATTTGTCATTTGTCAAATAGGTTTTTCTTCAGTGGAGGAATATTGAACAAAAGAACGCCAGATCTTGGTTTGCTAAGGTGTGTAGATGTTAGGCAGGCAACAACTATCATGAATGGGGTGAATGCCGACGTCTGTGGGCCACATATGAGCGGATATGTTTTGGCAAAGAAGATTCTCCAGGAAAGGTATTATTGGCTCACCATGGAGCGGGATTGTATCAACTTTGTGTGCAAATTTCACAAATATCAGGTGCATGGAGACTTGATTAACTCTCTGCCATCTGAATTTCATACGATGTCTGCACCGTGGCCTTTCGTTACTTGGGGCATGGACATCATCGGGCCCATCGAGCCTGTAGCTTCTAACGGACATAGATTTATCATGGTTGCTATCAACTTTTTCACCAAATGGGTTGAAGCCAAAACCTTGAATGCAGCGACCAAGAAGGCCATTGTCGACTTTGTGCATGAGAATATCATTTTTCGATTTGGAATCCCCAAGATGCTCATAATGAATAATTTGGCAAATATCAACTGTCACTTCTTAAGAGAAATATGTCAGCAGTTCAAGATCACACATCCAAACTCTACCAAGTACCGCCCAAGGCAAACAGAGTAGTTGAGTCGGCCAATAAGAGCATAAAGAAGATACTTCGCAAAATGGTGAAAGGGTCCAGGCCGTGGCATGAGAGACTACCCTTTGCATTGTTAGGCTATCGCACCACTGTACGCACTTTAGTAGGGGCAACCCTATATTTATTGGTATATGGCACAGAGGCGGTAATCCCGACTAATATTGCAATCCCCTCTTTTCGAATCATGGCCGAAGCCGGAATTGACAACGAAGAATGGGTCAAAGCTCGCTTGGAGCAATTGAGTTTGATTGACGAGAAAAGATTGGTGGTGGTATGTCACGGCCAGTTGTATCAATGAAGGATGGCCAGGGCATATAATAAGAAAGTGCGTCCCAGAAAGTTTTAAGTAGTTCAATTGGTATTAAAGTGCATCCACCCTCACCAGGCCGAGGCAAAGGGCAAGTTCGCTCCGAATTGGCAAGGACCGTTCGTCGTATCAAGAGTTTTGTCTAATGGAGCATTGTATCTGACAGATGTGGAAGGAAAATATGTAGAAAGGCTATCAATTAGGACGCTGTCAAAAGTTATTATGTATGATTTTCTTTTAGATCATTGTCTATACTTGGAATTTGCTTGTATTTGCCATATTTTGAAAATTGGAATGACGAAGGCGTTTTATTGTGTTATCTAAACAATTTATCCTTTGCTAACCATTCTAAGCTTTAATTATCTCCCTTCATACCCTCTTTCGGAATCGATAACAAGAATCAGAAACACAAGTGTGAGAAGGCAGTGAAAGGAAAAGAATGCAAAGAATGAAAACAAAAGAAAAGAAAAAGAAGAAAAGAAAAGAAAAAGGAAAAAAGAAAAGAAAAAGGAAAAAAAGAAAAGAAAAGAGAAAAGGGAAAGGAAAAAAGAAAAAAAAACAAAGAAAAGAAAAGGATGAAAAGAAAAACAGAAAAGGGGAGAAAAAAAACAACAACAAAAGACAAGGAATCGTTATTAACTACGTTTGACCTAATTCAATTTAAAAGGATAGGTAGGCAGCCTCATGGTTCAGTCTCATCAAAATAAAAATCCAAAAGTCCCCAAGCAAGAAACAGAGGCGGAAGTTGTTGTGGTTGTAAGAATTTAATTCCAACATTTGTTGCTCTTGACCCATTTGAATTGCTTTTAGCCTTTGATATCCTTTCTTTCTAACCCTATCCAAAAGCCCACGATACGGTCCAAAGAAAGACCTTCTGATCAGTCTTTAAAAGGTGCCAAGTTGATCAAGTACAGACGATTCATGTCAGGGACAGCACTCCGGGCCAAGCAAGAAAGATACTAAAATGAGAGAGACTTATTGGTGAAAACCCTCAGGGGCACCTTAAGGCGACAAAAGTTGAGAGAAATAAAATGAGAGACACTTATTGGTGAAAACCCTAACGGGCACCGTGAGGTGGAGGTAAGGCAGGAAGCAACACTCAAAAAAGGGTTGTTGGTGGATGAACACTGTAAGGCAAGCCAAGCTAGGGTTCGGAATTTGGTTAGAAAGGTCACAACAACAAAACCACGGCAACAGAAGGTGGGTCATCGAAACGGACTAGGTCGACTAGGCCGAAATGCATGTCATGATCATGAAAACCAGTTGTCCTTCTTCAGATAAGTTTTCTTTCTCTTCATTCCAAGAGTCAGTGAATCTGGAATTCCTTACCCTAAATACCGTTCTGGGTCATTTCATTTCATTTTTTTTGAGTCTCTAAAGTTTAAGAAACCAAAGGAATTTTAAAGCCGATTATCAGCTCCCGAAGGGACAAAGCGGATGACGCCCTAACATGTGACGAATATAACAAGTGGGCAACAGCAAGGGGAGGGATTCACAAAAGTATAATTGATGGAAGAGACAAGAGTTGGCAAAGTTAAGGAACACCACGCAAGATGTGAATGCAAAAAAAAAACCACAAAGATCAAGAGTCAGTCAAGCATCATAAATAGACCGGGTAATATCAGAAGAGGGTATAAGACTTCTAGCAAAAGAGGAAAAAGCGCAACACAAAAATGAAAACGGTCATGAGGGTTGACCAGCATGATATATCAACTCATCAATCGTCGGAAAGGGGCATAAAGAATTCTGGAAAAAGGTTGGAAGTGGAAAACAAAGTAGGGAGAAAAGTAATGGCACAAAGGCAATGGCCAACCAAACATCATGACAGACGAGGTGATTTCAATAAAAGGGTGTTAGGATTTATTCGAAGGAGAGGAAAGGTAACACAAAGATGAAGAACAAAGTTAAGCCACAAGGTTCAGACGGTTGACCAAAGCATAATACAATAATTCATATATTATCGGGGAAGGATATAAAGAGATCCGGCAAAGGATTAGAAATGTAATACAATGATGGGGAGCAAAGTAAAGCGTAAAGGTTTCGAGGGTTCAGTTGAGCATTTCAAGCGGCTTATCATCAACATGGACAATGGAACACAATGAAACACGACAGTGGGGAGGCCGTTTCCAATAAGAATGCCACAAGATAACCACCACTTTTCAAACTGATTAGGTTTCTTTGATTGACACATGGGCAGAAAAATTCCAGAAAAGCCTAAGAGAGGCCATCTATAGGGAAAGTAGGCACCTGGAAGGTATGATAAAAATCTCAGGGCTCACCCGGGTGTGCTACCCAGTTAAAACTGAAAAAGGGCATAGTCTGTCGTAAATATTCTCCCCAGCAAAGAGCATAAGGGGATAAACTTTAACTAGCAAACCCCAACAGGAATAACTGAGGGATAAAAGAGGCATGGAAGTTGAGATGGTACACAGTTTATAACTCAAATAGGTGCAGGGTAACATGGTCAAGCACAACCACCTTCCCCAGTAAGAGTCGCAGAAACCTTCCTGGACAATAATCACTAGCAGAAACAACCAGAAGTTAGAATTGGCATTTATGTTGGAACCTTCAGGACTCTCCTGAAAAATGGGACTTAGCTTAGATCACAAACAGTCAGATGGCATGGCCAAACATAAATACTTTCCCAACAAGAGTCATCAGGATCCTCCTGGATAATGGAATTTAATCTTATGAGTTGTTAGGATCCCCCTGGATGATGAGACGTAGCTCAAAATACTAACCCCTAGCAGACACATTTTTTCATCAAATTAAGAGTCGTCAGGACCCGCATGTACAATGGGAAGTAATTTGAATCACCAGTTACCAGCATATCCCTAGTAGATTTGATTCATAGCAAAGACATAGTGGGAAAAGATACCTTTTGAGAAACATAACATAATTTCAAAGTTGTCACTAGTTAAGGATTGTCAGGGCCCTCCTAAATAATGGGACTTAGCTTTATAGATATTTAGTAAGGAGATTTGATTAACACTCACCGATACGCCCAGCATTAAACTGGGGCATAAAGGACTTCTTGTGTTTTGTTTGATTGTTATGATCAGGTACACAGGCAGCAGTCTCCTCGAATATCTTTCAAAATTCAAGTCTTGGTAATCGGCGCCCACCTGGAAAACAAGGAAGTATTTTTCAAAATTGCAAGTTTCAGTAATTAGGCGCCCACCTGAAGAACAAGGGAATATTTTTCAGCATTCAAGTCTTGGTAATAAGGCGTCCACCGGGAGAAAACGGAATATTTTTCAAAATTGCAAATTTTGGTAATCAGGCGCCCACCAGGAGAATAAGGGAATATTTTTCAAATTTTCAAGTTTTGTAATCAGTCACCCACCTTTAGAACAAGGGAATATCTTTCAAATTTCAAGTTTTGGCGATCAGGCGCCCACCTGTAGAGCAAGGGAATATTTTTCAATATCTAAATCATGGTAATCAAGCGCCCACCTGGAGAAAAAGTTAATATTTTTCAACATTCAAGACCTGTTAATCAGGCGTCCACCTGGAGAACAAGGAAATATTATTCAAAATTGCAAGTCTTGGTAATCGTGCGCCCACCTAGAGACAAGGGAATTTTTTTCAAAATTGCAAGTTTTGGTAATCAGTCGCCCACCTGAAGAACAAGGGAGTATTATTCAAAATTTCAAGATTTGGTAATCATGCGTCCACCTGTAGAACAAGGGAATATCTTTCAAAATTCAAGTATTGGTAATCAAGCGTTCACCTGTAGAACAAGGGAATGATTTTCAAGGTGCAAAGTTTTGTAAGAAGAATCCCACCTGCAAAACAAGGGAATATATGTCAAGTCCAACAATTCGGCATCAAACATAGAAGAAGAAAAGGCAATGAGTGAACAAGGCGACAATGCATTGACAAGAAGGAATGCCGGTCAACAAGGAAACAAGGAGTTCACAGGAAGAAATACAAAGCAACAAGGATCAAGAGCAATATTGAAGACATAGATAGGTTTTTCTTTGTAACACATAGTTAATAGCTTAGTCTAGTTTCTTTTTATTTTTCACGAGGTGTAATAAGGAGGTCATCAAGCAGTAACAGTAGCATCGGCTGTAAAATCACAGCTAATGGTAGTCCCAGCTACCAAACACTCCAGAACTACACTGACCTAATTCCTTTATAGCCAAGGATATGCAGGCAACCCTTAAAGTAGGGTTAAGTCAAGCAGTTTTCGAAATGCTTCTCATGGAACGCAAAGCAGGCAAAAATCTCTCAGTTGCTCATTTATTTTTCTCCGGAAACCCTTCGTGTCTTCGAGCAAAGAGGGGCAGCCGTGAGCATGTGATTTTTGCCTCGTTTAACATGATCCTATAACATTCGTTAAATTAGGATGTCTCTTTTATTATTTGAACTTTTAGGGATTAATCGTGTGATTTTGTGTTATTTGTGTCATTCCATTTTATTATTTTATTATAGGAATTATTTGAATGATTTTGTGTTTATTTGCATTTTTATTTATTATTTGAATTTTAGGAGTTAATTGCATATTTTTGTATTTATTTGCATATTAAACATTTTCATTAATTTAATTCATAAAAACATAAAAAAGGAATGTTTGCATAGGATTTGAATTCTACATTTTTTAGGTTATTAATTAGTTAATATTGAAAATGAGGAAAAAACAACTACAAAAATTGGTTAATTTTCTTTGAAATTTAGAATTTAAGAGTTTATTTAGTTTATTTCTTGATTGAATATGCTTTTGGTTATTTTTCTTGATATTTTTATTTTTGATTATTGAAAAATCTGAAAAATAATAAAGCAAAATATACAAAAAGGAGTAATTGTTTGTATATATGCTGGACCCCAAACCCACGAAAATATACCCAAACCCAGCCCCTTTGCCTGGTCTAAAACCACAAGTGCCTAAACGACATCGTTTTGTATCAAGAAATTCAAGTCGTTGATCAGGCCTGATCGGACGGTCGAGATGCGGGGAGGTGTTACACTATATATATGTTACATAACACCCCCCCCCCCCGGCTAACATCTGAGACCTCGTACACAGTCCAAAAAATACCCTAATCCTTCCGGTTTAACACCACCCAGCCCCGTCGTATCACTACCACCCGCCGCCGGCAGGAAATCGTCACTAGCGGTGGCGTAACTCCGATGGACCCCAAAATTATATCCCGGAATCCCCAAACTCCTCTCTTTGCAAACCCCGTAAGATCACACCTCAAAACCTACCCAGAGTTGTTGAATATTCATTTGAAACTTGGCAGCTCCGTCGTCCACGGCGGCGACCGGTAGCCAATGGCCTCAAAATTAACATCACCTACCCCAATTGACCTCCTCTACCAAAAAACATGTCCAGCTCTTTTTAAATAACTCCCAAAACTCAAATTTTTAAATCTGAAGCTAGACCAATTTTGAGGATGATTTTTGTTCAAAATGCTTGTGTCTCAAAACAAAGTTGCACGTTTGTTTTGGACAAAAACATACCTGAAACTCCGTTTGAAGATTCAAATCAAACCCACCAAGCCTAATAAAGGTGCAACCAGTAAGTCTCTGTCTGTTCCCTATTCTATCTTTCATTAACCTCTTTGATAATAATTTTACCTTATTACAAGTCCTGACTATTGGTTTTAGTTAGAAACATTGGTTAATGTTGCTCAGTCTTGAGTTTCAATTTTGGTAACCATTTATTCTATGTGCATTTTGTTGTTCTTCTGGTGATCCTATTAGATTTAGCTTTTAATCATGTTATCCATTTTTTCAGCATATTATCCATGTTTATTTAGTCCTAATTTTTACCTTTGCATGATTATGGTTCAACAAATAACTGGTAGTTACTTTAATAGGGGTCAGTCTTTCATTTTTGATTATTCCAAGTGGTATAATAGCAGCTTTCCATGGTTTCCTCTAATTTCAGTATTTAATTGAAATTTTCAATTCAATAGTGTTTTGATTTCTAAGTGGGACTGTTGTTTATTCCTGATTAATAGTTCAAATTTACTTAGGATTTTATTATAGCTAATAATTAGCTAAGTATTTAATTTGTTGAGCAAGGCAATAAGTTCAGCATTAAAAGGGTAATATAGGATTTTAACTTAGTGTTAGTAATTTTACGATTAAAACAAGGCTAGTATAGGTATCCTATTAACAAGAAACAATGATAGAATCTTTTAGGCCCTTCTAAAAGGGGATTTTAGTTTACAAATCCGTAGTTTAGTGTAGTAACTTGGGAAACAAGTCAAAAAATGAAGGACCAAGTAGTTAAAATCTAGAAATCAAAAGAGGGAGTAGTAGTTAATTTGAAATAAAAGGGGTTCCCTAGACTTTGGCTATAAAATGGACCCAAATTCATTAAAAAAGAAGGATTAGCCAGACTGAAATGATCTCTAAATTCCTAGAATTTTGAAGCTTAAAAAATCTCACAAAAATTCCTGAAAATATCTAGAAATTCAATATGTTTTTACTATTACATTGGAATTTACTTTTTAAAACACTTAATCTCAGCTCTCTATCAAAGATTTAGATATAGTAAGTAGGAAAATGATCTGAAATACATATATTGGGAGTTCAAGTACTTGTTCTAGTTTAAATTCAAGCTGGTCGGGTTCATGTATGACTGGTTGAGGTTCCTGCGAGCCATTTGGATGGTCTCCTTACTAATTTGAGTTGGGATTTGAATTTCTCTAGTCATTTAGAGTCATTTCGGGGTTTTAGAACTGCTCACAAGGTGTGTTATCCTGTGATTGCTGTGCTGGTTAAGTGTCCTGACTTTCAGTTTTTGTCTACTTAAATTCCAGGTGCTCCTCAGCTTTAAATATGTCAAGGATCAGCTCAACAACTTCATTTACTCCACTGGATAATTATTTCATTTATTCCTTTTAATCTCTGTGTTGACTTCAATTTATATTTGTAATTCATATAGGAATTGAATAGTGGTGCCCAGCATCATTTGTAACAGGACTGTACATATGGACTAAATAGACTCTCACTTGCTAATTGTGATTGTCATTCTACTAGTATGCATGATTAGTAAATTTGGATTTATTACCTTTTAAAGAACATGTATGTCTGGCTGTTTAGTAGTAAAGCCTATCGGGTTAATTTGGTTAGCTCAAAGTCATGCGTTATATATTTCAAAATTAGCTTGTACAGTAGCAATAGAGTCGATATGCGGATTTTAGTGCCATTTCAGTATTTGAGTCCTGAAATTGTGCAAACAATTTAATGTTTTAGTACTGAGTCCATTCAAGTTCAATATTTCATGTACATCTGGTAGTTTTGTTAATTTTCTCAACATTGGTCATTGATTTCCTAGGAGTTTGCGGTAATTTGGTTATTTTCATTGTTGTCCATTTGCACAAGATGTTTTTTTGCTTAAATACTATTATTTGGTCTATTGGTTTATAATTGGCATTCATGGGGGCTGAAAATTGAAGTGCGGGCTCATTTAGGAACCCGACATGTCTCATGTGTGTTTCAACAGCCCACTTGGGACATTAATATCTATTGCCAGCCCGGTCAGTCCCATCTTTGTAAATTGATGTTTCGGGCTTATGATTAGGCCCAAATTTTGAAGCATAGTCAAACGAAAATTGGAATAATGCATGGTAGACTTATTCAGGTTCAGCGTAAGTTTTGACTTTGTAAATAACATAGTATCCATGCCTTAGGCTCGAGTAGAGACGAATCTAATAGAAAACCTTAGGAGCTCGCTTTAGGAATGGCCTTTTAAAATAAGAATGAGGTCTGCCACGCAAAACGGAACCCATAGCTCGCGTGGCCCTCAAGAAATGTTTGTATTAAAATTCTTAGAGATTCGAGGCGTGCCATTAAGCGAATTCCACGGCTTTCTGCAAAGATAATAACACGATTGTCGCATTTAGGCACGTCTTTAATAATTTTATCTCCTTAAACGCGGGTGTGCATTTACGTGACCCATATCCAAATCTCGACGGAGTTAGAATGTGTCAAAAACCACAGGTGCATTTATGTGACATGGTTCGAGGCATGTTTTAATGACGTTTCAATTTTCTTTAAAAATAATAATAAAAACAATTAAAACATTCAAATTACAGTTAGGTTCATAATTGTATAAAATAAAATAATTTAAAGAAAATATAAAAGTCGAGAGACCGTGCTAGAACCATGGAACTAAGAAATGCGTAACACCTTCTCCCGGGTTAATAGAATTCCTTACTCAAATTTATGTTTCGCGGAGTGTTAAACAAAGTCATTCTTTCCTCGATTCGCGATTCAAAACGGTGACTTTGGCACCAAAAATCTCCCAAGTGGCGACTCTGGAACTCTCTTAAATAAATGAATCTCGTTTCGAATGTCCCTTAATGGGAAAAACTCCCTTATCTACGCCATTTGCCGGGTTTTAGTAGCCAAAAGAAGGTGTGACAGAGGCGCTAATTCTTATATGGATTTGATCATTGAGTTGTCTAGTTCAATGTCGCGGCGGCTGACTATGAATCCTAGAAGCTTCCCAGAGGGTACCCCGAATGCAAATTTTGCAGGGTAGAGGTTGAGATTGTACCTGTGGAGCCTTTGAAAGAGTTTCCTCAGATATCTGGCATGGTCGGACTTCTTTCTAGATTTCATAATCACATCATGCACATAGACCTCAATTTCCTTATGTATCATATTGTGGAAAATGGTTGTCATTGCCTTCATATATGTTGCCCCGATGTTTTCCAAATCAAAAGGCATGACTCTGTAGCAATATGTCCACCAAGGTGTGATGAATGTTGTTTTTTCCGCATCATCGTCATCCATCAAGACCTGGTGGTAACCCGCGTAACAATCCATGAATGACCCTATCTCATGATTTGCACAATTATCAATCAGTATGTCGATGTTTGGCTGTGGGAAATAATCCTTTGGACTTGTTTAGTTGAGGTCCCGATAATTGACACACACCCTAGTTTTACCATCTTTCTTTGGCATGCGTACAACGTTGGCTAACCATGTGGGATATCGTGTGACTCGGATGACTTTCGCCTCATACTACTTGGTAACTTCTTCTATGATCTTCACGCGCACATCCGTTTTGAACTTCTTAGATTTTGCTTAACATAAGGGTATGCTGGATCGGTGGGTAATTTGTGAACCACCAAGTTAGTGCTCAATCCTGGCATATCATCATAAGACCATGCAAAAACATCTTCGTACTCAAGCAGTGCTTCGATTATTGTTTTCTTGAGTTGTGGTTAAAGATGGACACTTATTTTAGTTTCTCAGACATTGTCCTAATCCCCTAAGTTAATTGCCTCTGTCTCGCTCAAATTTAGCTTGGGTTTTTCCTTAAAATGGCTCAGCTCTTTACTAATTTCCTCAAAGGCCTTTTCCCCATCATATTATGGCTCATCCCTACATACTATCTCTTGGATTATTATTTGTGAATTAGACCAGTTTTGAAGACTGGGCAGAAGAGTCCTTATGCATATCAGATCATTGGAACCATCAGAAAAATAACTATACAAGAAGGAAAGAAAGGCAAAGGAAGAAAAATGAAAACTATGAGTACTAATGGAAAAGAAATTGCATTTCATTCGAATCGGAGAGATAATAGAGTTTACACATCCAAATGGATGTAAATAACAACTGAATAAATGACCCTAAAGCTAATCCAGACTAGACTGGAAGAAAAATTAAAGCCAACTACCACGACTCCCTCCTGATGGGAAGAGGAGTGGCTTCCCAGTTATTGATTTTGGCACGTGCTCCCACAAACTGTACATCTACATTGCTTGATCCTTCTTCGGCCGCAACCATATTCACCTCATTGAATAGTCTCTATAACCTTTACCCAAACCCCCATCCACGTCAATTAGCGAACCGAGAATCTTAGGCACTAGGAACTTGCTAGAACTGGGTTTCACAAATGATCTGGATAACCTTGGGATGGCCATTGGGAGGGACCAGGCCCTATGCTTTAACTTCTTGTGGAGCCTTACGTGTGCAGATTTAGGCTTGAACCCAATACCGAAAGTGTCCAAGTTTTTAGGGAGAGATACCGGTTGCACGATGCCTTGCAGAGAAGCACCCAGTCCATTGCCAGGCATGAAAGCACTCTTTAACATTTCTAAAGCTACCATGACTAACACGGTTGTTATCTTTGGAGTTGGGACCATCTCACCTTCTGGGACCTTCTCGACTGCCATTGTGTCGAACATCAGATAAACCCATGGGCCTTTGCTCTCTTCAGATTCAATAAAAGGCACGACAGCATCGCACAAGACGCACTGATTATCCTCACCATGTATTACGATCTCTTGTCTGTCCCATTCAAATTTGACCATCTGATGCAAAGTAGATGGGCACTGCCTTAGCGGCATGGATCAAAAGTCTTCCCAGCAAAAGATTATAAGAAACTACCACATCAAATACTGGAAACTCCATTATGAATTCAACGGGACCTATTGTCAGTTCTAGCACTATATCTCCTACTGAATCTTTGCCTCCACCATCGAACCCCCGAACACAAATTTTATTCTTGTGGATCCTTTCATTTTCAAACTTTAGCTAGCTCAATGTGGAGAGCAGACAAATATTCGCGCTAGACCCATTACAAACTAGAACTTGGGTGACCTCAGTATCTTCACATTTCACGGTCAAATAAAGATCTCTATTATGCTCGGTACCCTCCGTGGGTAGCTCATCGTCTGAGAACGTGACCAGATTTACCTCGAATATCTTGTTTACAATTTTCTACAAGTGGTTCACTATTATCTTGTCAAGGACTTGGGCCTCGTTCAAAATGTTCATTAATGCTCAGTTGTGTTCATTTGAATAGAACAACATGGAGAGTAAGAATATCCGGCAGTGTTTTCCTCAATTGCTCTATAATGGAGTAATCCTGCATTTTCATTTTCTTCAGGAATTCTTCTGCCTCTTCTTCTGAAATACTTCTCTTTACTGATTATGAGTTGGCTTTTGGGATCCTTCTTTTCCTTAACTCCTCAGGGGAGAAGTATCTCCCTGGCTGAGTCAAACCCCAGGTTTCACAAACTTCCTCTCTGCTTCCCTTTCCTTTGAACGTCACAATTGCTTGTTCATATCTCCAAGAGATGGCTTTGCTATTGACGACCGACAGCTGAGTTATCGGTTTTATAATGACAGGCTTTATACGAGCGCTTTCCACAACTACGACAGGTTTCTCGGCTATCCCCAACACTACCACATTTGCTCTTTCCTACTTCACCGCTACCATACTTTGACGTTTTTTCCCGAATTACCACTACAGGCTTGCTATCTATCTCTTTCAACTTGAGCAATGACATACCACTATTCTCAGCTGGCATGACTTCACTGGATTTGATCATCACTACAGTCTGTGAAGGCTTTTTAGGTTCTCCTTCTTTGACCACTATCTCAATCATATTTGTCTCATGATCAGGCAACGGGTTTTGGTTGATGTTAGGTGCTTCAGGAGCTTGCACCTCAATTTGATATGAGTCAATAAGTTCCTGGATGGCGTTCGTTTAGATTCCAACACTTTTCGGTATCGTGCCCTGGGCACAGAATAGTATTCACAACTGACGAAATAGTCCAGATTCTTCGGAGGAGGGTTTGGAAACTTTGCTTCGATGGGTCTCAACATGTCCAGTTGTCTCAGCTTGTGGAATAAGTTGGTGTATGTTTCTCCCAGTGGAGTGAAAGTCTTTTTCTTCTGCACCCTTTTATTTCTCAAGGCCGGATTAGCTCGGAAGGCGGGTCTCGGGGGTTTTTGGTAAGCTCTTGGAGATAGGTAGTGATTTTTTGGAGTTGGGTAAGTGTTTTGTAGGGCTGGTGCACACCATGGAGCATGGGTGGGAGGTTGGGTGTATGTTTGTGCATGATGGACTGAGAACCGGGGATCGGGAGGTGGGTAATAATGTTGTGGTGGGCTATATGAAGTATGTGGGTAGGTTGGGTGATGAAGACGGGGCTTACTATAATGTGGTGGACCCCGAGGTCCGAACAACGTGCCTGATTCCAGAGTCGCTACTTCCTCCTTTTTCTTCTTTCCAATTGCCCCTCCAGCCCCGCTCTGAATAGACTGCGTGGTTGCCTTGATTGCATAATAACTCATGATATTGTTGGATTTTAGCCCATCTTCGACCATACTTCCCATTTTTCCCAACCTCGTTGAAGGATTTTCCCACTTGGTGGTTGCCTTGAATGCTTCGTTGATATTTGATTGCATTTTGGAGTTTGGAAACAGTGAATGCTTAAGCATGTTATTTATTATTTAGCTTCATGGATTTTGGACTATTTTAATTTCATGGATGTTGGAATTGACTTTAAGCCTTACTACTTTCTGGAGTGGGTTGAAAATGCTGCTCCGTACTTTTCAGTAGACCTGCGACCTTTTATTTTGGAAAAATGTAGAGTTTAATAATTTTTAGACAATTAGATCGAAGGTGATCCATATTGATAATATAAGTAGTTTATGGCCCTCCGAGCTTTGTTTTGAAAACCCTTTAAAATGAAATTGTGGTGTTCCGCGTCAAACGGAATCCATAAATCGTGTGTCCCTCGTGAAATCCATATATTAAAATATTTAGAAATTCGGGACACGCCGTTTAGCAAATTTCACGGCTTCCCGCAAAGATAATAAAATGATATTCACTTTTAGGCGCGTCTTTAATAATTTTATCTTCTTAAGTACGGGTCCGCATTTATGTGACCCAAATCCAAATCTCATTGGAGTTGCAATATGCTAAAAACCGCGTGCGCTTTTTTGACCACATTGAAAATTTTCTTTAAAAATATTAAAAGCAGTATAAAATAATTTTAAAAATTTTATTCTAAGACGAACATGTATAAAAATCAAAATTTTTGCCATTTATAATAATTTAAGCGACCATGCTAGATGCACGCGATCCGGGGGTGCCTAACACCTTCCATCGGGTCAACAAAATTCCTTACTTAGAATTTCTGGTTCTCAGACTCTATTTGGGTAGTCAAAAATTTCTTTGATTTGGGATTCTAAATAAACCGGTGACTTGGGACACCAAAAGCCAAACCTATCCCAAGTGGCAAGTCTAAATAAATAATCACACTTCGAATAATGTCACTTAAATTGGAAAAACTCCTTTATACGTTTACCTGGCGGGGTAGCCGTGTAAAAAGGAGGTGTGAACAGGTGCCACATAGATGGGAGCAACTGGTGGAGGAGTGTAATGAAATAGCTTAGGGTAGTCGAGCTGGATGTGCCTGGGAGGTTGTACCTGGGTATGATGGGTAGGTGGGGAAGCTTGGGGGTGGATTAGTGGTAGGATGGTCGTTTATTTGAGCCAGGGGTGGAAGAAGGTCGGATTAGTAGGATAAAATGGTGGTGGTGGACCTCTCACCCATGCCTGAAAAATTTTACCCATCTGGTGTTTCAGTTTGTAAATATCCTCCTTCATCGCGTTAACATCCAACTCCTCTACCTACTTTGAGGGATCAACGATGCTTGTGTCAGTCTCTTGACTGGTTATACTCAGCTTGGTTTTAGACCGAGTGTTATAAGAGTGGGTTGCCAGAACGCCGCAAAAACTAACCACCTGTCTGAACTGGCACAACAACACCACAACTTGTTAATGGTTAGGCTTAAACATGAAAGTGACCACGCATTTGGGAATGAATGCACCTAAACAGTTATTGGTCACTACATGAATCGGTTGCTTGCGTCATCCTGGCTCTAATTTTATGCCACTTTCTTGTCTCTTCTTCTTGTGTTTCTTTCTTCTTTCCTCGGGTGTTTTTATTCTCTCATTCTCTCCTTTATTTTACCGTTGTTTTCTTATTTTCTTTCTCTCTTTTTCTTTTCTTATTTCTCTTTTTTTCCTTTTTTCTTTTCTGGTTGTGGTCAAATCCTATGGAGATTGCCTACGTATCATGACCCCACATGAATCAGACCGAGCATAGTTCTTGAAAATGCATACATCAAATAACCTTACTTTGGAATTTAAAATTTTTATAAAGCAAAGCATTCGATTACAACTTTTGAAAAAGTAACGGAAATATAATTTCATAATGTGAAGAATTTGATTACCCCTACTAGAAGGAAATGAACAGACTCTAACTCAATCGGAGAAAACCAACTTTGACTCAACATGTAAGCAACTAACCCGACAACCTATGACAACTTAAATGAGGAAAAATATAGACTCTCAAATTGAAAAAAAAAACACATGAATACATTAAAGCCTCTAACACTGCTAGGGTCTGAGGGACATCTTCCGACCTCGCCGAAGGACTTTATGCTAAATTCCCTTGAAGGTGGTGGAGGTCTTCCATCACTTGTTGAACAAAAATCATTGCTGCAGCAAAGAAAGTTCTACGGGTGATGTCCTCACATGCGTGGCAATTTATGGTAATGTAGTCGGCAATGGCTTTGATCCTCTCTCTAATCCGACCCTTTTATTGAAGCAATCGATCTATCTTATCACTCCTGGCTACCAAAACTTGAGATTCACATAGGTCTTGGCTTTGTTGCTGTTGTAATTTCTTCACCATTTGGGCAATCAAATCATAGCAATATTCCTAATCGGTTTTGAAATCTTTGGCTTGCCTAATTGCCTCGCCCTCAGTGGTAGCTACCTTTCTTCTCATATTTGTAATAGTCGCCTCATAATTTCATTTCATTTGTCGCAAAAATTAGGCCCTCTCTTCAGCTTTCTTTGCCCACCGAGCCTGGAGTTTTTCTATATTCTTTTTAGATTTTTTCAACTCTTCTTGGCATGCCAAAACTTGCCTTTTCAATCTACTAATCAGCCTTTCATCGGCTTGATTTCATTCTTGATTGTTGGGTGCTATTTTCGTTTGTTGGATCTAAGCCTTAAGAGCCTCATTTTCTTGGGTCAATTTCTTTTTATCACCTTCATCAGCTGCGGCTTGTAAGCTGTTTTCAAACCAAAGATCCCTAACTTGCTTTTCCAATGCTCCTATCCTGATCCTGTATTTATTTTCCTTGGCTACCCAATCATATTGTTCCTGGGCCCTATCAATGAATTTTTTGACATGTGGCCTCTTTGCATGCCTCTCAGGAATACGGAAACATTTGCCAAACAAAATTGCATATTTAGGGTCCACTTCCTCTCTAGCTTGATCCCGCACAATGGTCTTGGGCTCAAGGAACCTACATTTATTCCATATTAGGCGAATTTTTCCTTCTGTAAAGGTAGCTTTTGGGCCTAGTTCGATAACTTATTTGCTTAGATCCTCATCACCACGGTTTGAAATCTTCCCAATTGTCACAAAACCCTGTAGGAAACATAGCGTTGGATGCTCCGTTTGCCTATCAAAAGAATATAAGGTACTTCAGCTGATGTGTATACTGCCTCAGTAGTGGGGAGCCATCCGAAAGGCCACTCATATTTATCAGCGGTCAAGGATCTCAAACATGATAGCCAAGCCTCGATACCGTCAGGGAACTCAAATCTATTACCCGGGTTGTAATTTCTTCAATACAGCTCAATCCGGTCATACCACAGCTCATGTACCCAATCTGATGACCGGGGTGCTCTTGCATCCATAGCTGTAGCAATAAATTACAACCCTGAAAGAACTTTCCTCCTTCTCGGCATATAGTCAAGACTCGATAGATTTCGGGCACGACTAGCGGAACCACCATTCTGTTGGCTTTTTTTATTGCAACATCTAGTATTCCTACAAGGCCGATCTCTATATGACCATCACTCTGGGGATAGATTACAATTCCTAAGAAAGCTAACATGACAGCTAAGGCCCGCCTTGCCTCCTATTTGTCCTTGTTTCCGGCATAGGTTAAACAAGTGTTTGGTTCTTCAAAACCTTAGGGGTTACAATTGTGAGCATGTGATTTTTACCAAGCTGAAACGACTCCTACAGGACTCTCAGGTTTAGGATTTTCCCTTTATAATATTTATTTTTAGGATTTAATTTTAATGTTTAATTATGCGTGTTAGTGTGTTTTCAGTAACACATGCTTAAATTCTTAAAATACAAATATTTCATAAGCATTTAGGATTTTATTTTATACTTCTGCTAGTTTAATTGGTGATTAGGGTTATTTTTTGCAAACACAAAAACTCAAAAATTTAATTAGTATTTCCGGCATTTAAATTGTGTTGCAGTTTTGTGTGTTTTTAATTTGTTGTGTTTTATTTTTGTGATTGCATAAATAGGTAGTTATTAAGTATTTATGTTAATTAGGAGTTTTCTAAATACAATTATGATTTATATTAAATAAAAACAAGAGAAAAGAAACAACAAAAACAATATATGTATAATAATAGACCACCCAGGCTGGCCACAATTGGGCCAGACCTGGGTGGCCCAAATCCTTTTGCCTTGTAAAAAACACCTATTCCCAGCCCAAAAATGAGTCCCCGACCTATTCCACACACAATCCCCCAAAACGACACCGTTTTGGGAGCCACTCATCTCAAGCATTGATCAACAGGCCATCCAACGGCCCTGAAACCCTGCCCAATATCACATATATATGTTCGAACGTCTCTATAGATTTAGAGACAAACCATTCTCCTTCCTTGTACAAATATCACCATTGTAACACCACCCCTTCACCGTCCTGAGATCGCCTCACGACGGCGGCCGGTCACCAAACTGCCTCAAATTTACACCAACGGACCACCATGACCCCCTCTTTCCCTTCCCGTGGTTGGCTTCCTTCGAACAAGTCCCAGCCTTCTCGAATATTCAAAAGAAGACTCGCCGGAACCACCGTCTCCGGCGACCCAACCCCAAACCAACCAAAAACTACACCATCGAACCACCTCCCCTCCCTTTTTCCAACCATCCAAACTGTGTCCTTCAAATACAAATGAAATTGCTCAAATGTCGAATCAAAGTTAGCCCTAAACCCTGAAACCATCGTAACCAGTTCAAATTAGTCTCTGATGACCCTCTTCTATCCCTCTCCCTAACCCTACCACCTACGATCCTCAAACCCAACTAACAACAAAGCTAAACCAAATCTGGGACCTTACATGGTCTCACAATCACAAAGCCCCGCCCTGAACCCTTTGTACCTCTTCGATACTCAAGGCAAAAGGCATTAGAAATCAAAAACCTCTCAAAAGGGGTCGGAGAATCATTGGAATTGGAAAAATGTCAAATTAGGGTTGCATGTATAAAAAATCTAAGTGTCCTGTCTTCAATAATTATATTTTGTATATGTTTCTTGTTTAATTGTTGTTTTCTTTAAAATTTTATTTGTTTTCCAGGATCTCATCCTGAAGTATGTTAAGTTGTACTCTTTCATGCTATATGTTTTGGTTCTTTTGGGTGTCACTAGTTTGAATTCATTCGTCGTCTATAATTTTCTGAGTGGTCTGATATCATGCTCATTCTTGCCTCTTGACTCTTCAGTTGTTTCCCCTCTAAAATTTTACATGGCTTGTTGATCTTTGCCTCTTAACTCTTCAGTAGTTTCACCTCTGAAATTTTACATGGCTTGTTGATTTTAGCCTCTTGACTCTTCGGTAGTTTCACCTCTAAAGTTTTGCATGGTTTATTGATCCTTGTCTCTTGATTCTGCACTTGTTTCACCTCTAAGAGTCTTAATGGTTTTGTTAGATGCTTATATTTTTGGATCCTATCGGTATTATATCACGATTCTGAGTAGGTGTCTTCTTTTAAGAGTTTCATACTAGTAATATTTCTTTTCTAGTAATTTTGATCTTCAGTATTTGCACGTGTTAGGATAAATTTCTTTTCTGAATATTGTAACTACTTATATCAGCTTTGTTTTAATTACTCGGTTTTTATTTCTTGCTCCTAAGTTTTTTACTAAGTGTTATAGTTTGGCCATTATTCCTGCATAGTCGATTGGGTTTCCTTTTCTGATTTTTTTTTTCATCATGACATATTCATGAATATTCATATAGTCCTGAAGATGAGTTAATTGTTTGCTTGAATCCATGAGGAGCATCGTTTAATCCTTAAACTCTTTCCGTAGCCACGCCACTTCTACGTAATTGAGTATGTAGTTTTGATTCAGATTTTGATCCACATCCTGAAGGTAATCAACTAAGGTCAGATATGACCAAACAAATGGAAACCAAGGTTAAAAAATCTTAGGTCAGTAATTAGAAAAAAGGGATAGGCGTATAAAGGGTATTTGAATCTAAAGAATCCTGTAACAACTCCTACAACGTTCTAGTGAGGGGTTTAAGCATAATTTCTACCTCAAACTTGAGGCAAAAGTCAGAAAACTAGGGAATATTCAGGCAAAAACTGAATATTGGTTAAGGGACTAGAAGGAAAACAAAGGAATTGGTGTTTCCCTAATGCTTCAATTATAAAAGAGGGCAATCTGAACATTTTAAAGGGCTGGAACTTTAAGATTTTTGAGAAGATTTTTCTTTTGAAGCTTTTAGTGAATTAAGATATATATAAATATATATTAGGCTCTCCTATATTCTTCAGAAATCCTTAGTGTTGTTCTATTCCTGTTGAATTTTTGCTTTTCTCAAAACCTTCCTGAATCCCTGGGTATTTATTGGTTGATTGCCTTTGCTTGCCTGCTACTTGCTTCATTACTCATAGGCTTTATTTCCTTTTGGCATTCCAGGTACCATTCCTTACTCAGATTCTGCAACTAATGCCTTGTATATTCAAGCTTGTAGCTGATCATGAAGTTAATACATTTTGTTTCCCAGTTCATACGACTACTGCCATTTATTTTCTGTTAGTACTATTGGCTTTGTATTAAACATGAACATGTACTAATAGTGGATCGATGCTAGGACTGTGCCTTTTAATTCTTGTAAATTACAGTACCTTTAGAGATAGTCTAATCAGATCTATTTAGTATTTGCAACTTGAATTATAGTAGAGGTTTGATAATTAAATAACATGTGCACTCTGAATGATGAGTAGTTCGAGTAGTTTCTTCAAATATCAAGATGGAAATCTTATTTGTAACCGGTTAATGAGAAATCATACGCATCAATTTTTCTTATTTAAATGCTTGCAGTATACTTTATGATAACCAAGTGTATAGTTTTCATTAATATGATACAATTGAAAGAAGGGATGAATGTTACTCTCTTATAAGGGACTCATTGGTACGATGATTCAAGGCCCAATTGGAACGCCCAGTAGCTTCCATTTGTAGTATAAACAGTACATATCCCTGGGCTAACTAAAATGAAGCCCAATGTATAATTAGCCATGAATGAAGCTAACATACAAGAACTGAATTTCCCAAAATGTATTACCCATGTATAAATGATTAGGATATTTTAGACACAAACATGATAGAAAACTTAGTGTGCTTTTAGGATGTCCTTATAAAAATAAAGTGAGTCACGTTCATCTAACCAAACACCATACGGGGCTCCTTAATTTAATAAAATACATAGAAAAATTGGAAGTGTCGTTTATCAAATTTCATGGCCCTCCACGAATTTCTAAAGACGTAGTTGCTACAGGCGCAAATTTATTAATAGAAAAATATCTTCCTAAACTCGTGTGCGTATTTATGTGACCCAAATCCAAATCTCAATGGAATTAAAATATGTCTAAAATTGTGTGCGCATTTATGTGACGTGATTCGCAATGTATTTTAACGACATTGCAAACTTCCTAAAAATATATTAAAAGCGGTTAATAATTTAAAATTACACTATACGTTTGAAATGTACTAAAAATCAGAATTTGAGCCACTTATAATAAGTTTAAGTGACCGTGCTAAAACCACGGAATTCGAGGGTGCCTAACACCTTCCCTCGGGTCAACAGAATTCCTTACTCAAGAATTTCTTGTTCGCCGACTCCAATTGGGCAGTTGAAAATTTCCTCGATTTAGGATTATAAATAAACCGGTGACTTGGGACACCAAAAGCCAAAGCTATCCAAAGTGGCGACTCTTAAATAAATAAATAATCTCATTTCGAATAATGTTACTTTAATTGGAAATACTACATTATACATTCTATCCTTCGGGGTATCCGTGTAACAAAAAGGAGGTGCGACAGCCATATCGATGATACAAGAAATGGAGTGTGCAATACCCTTGTAAAATAATTTCATCCCGAACATCCCGACTAATACTTAGCAAGTCCAAGAACCTTTTGGGAGCAACCGGTCTTGGTGCCAACGGTTATCTGCTTCTAAGATTCCCATTGAGGCCTGAATAGCCCGCAATTTCCTCCAGTGTAGATGTGAGCTCAAAGTTAGAAAAATGGAATACATTGCAGGTAGGCTCCCAAAGAGTTATTAAAGCCTCGACTATGTCCAACCTTGGTTTGACCTTTGATAAACCGATGAGGCCCCCCAAAATCCTTTCCACTGTTTCTTTACTGCATGTTCCTATATCATCCTACCACATGTGGAGCTTCAAGGGGATTTCTGTAAGGACTGTGAAGGGTTCCATTTCATTCGTGCTCATCCTGCACCTTTATTAAAGTGATTTAAAGACATGTTTTGACTTAAAAAGTAAAAACAACACCATTTCTTTTTGTTTTTTTAAAATAATTTTGACTTTTATTTCAAAATAAGACTTTTGTTTTGCGGATACAACCTTTTAGCACCTCGGGGAAGAATATTTTAAGGCTTCGTCCGCTAATCGTTATTAAATAACTCAAGGTGGCTGTTCTTGCAAAAAACAGCCTTCCGGCGCCCTTTTAGGGACATTCGGCTTATTTTAGACAAGAATGGCACTTCATGACTTATTCGTGGTTGAATTTAAATTTTATTTTTTTTGGGTATTTTTTCAACAGGGAAGTTGGAACCGATGGGGGTTGCCTACGTATCTCACATCCGATGAGAACAAACTGGCGTAGTTCGGGCAAAATCAACAAAAATCTGTCTCAAATATCTGGCAGAGTTTTAGTGCTATTCGGACATTGGTTTTTCAAGAAGGGTGGTTATCCTCACTTATTCCTACAACTACTACTTTCTTGGAACTCTTTCCCATTATTCATAAGCCTATCAACATGTAGAGTCGAGCAAATAAATGCACAAGTAGCACGTAAGATGCATCGGGATGGTCTTTTCATTTCAGGTTAACTGTCTTAGATGGACCCAACCCCTATGTTGAGTCCCTTAAGTCAAATACACATAATGCAAACAAATGTTCCTACTAGGGATCCAGCATGAGGTTTTGTTACACTAAGTTTAAGCCCTGGGTTATTGTTCTAGACTTGGCTTTCCCGAGCGGAAAACTCGGGTCGGGGGGGGGGGGGGGGGGGGGGGCAGCGTACCTAGGATACAGAAGCTCCGCCAACTTAGAAACTTATCTGAGCTTCGTTATAAATAGGATATGACTCTAAACAGAAGAGAAGTCACACGAAGTGCTCCCTTCTCCATTACTTAGAAAACTCAGAGAGAGGAAGGGTTTGGTAGCAGTTTATATACAGTTAAACAAATATCAAAGCGATAGAGCATTTAGCACATACAACACGGAACATGTGTGAAAATCATAAAGCCAAATATAATAGTTATTCAAAGATCGAATTCTTGAACCCTAAACCAGAGATTCGGGGCCTATTCCCTAGTAGAGTAGCCAAAGTTGTCAAATTTTTTTTTAACACTACAATCCCGCGAAGGGCGTAGACAAGGGAGTTTCTCCAATAAAGGACAATCAAAACAGTATTTATTTATTTACGAGATTTTCAAAGTCGCAACTTAGGATAATTAATGGTGTCCCAAGTCACCGGTTTAAATCCTAAATCGAGGAAAGTTTGACTCTGTTTAACAGTCAGCGAACCAGAAATCCAGGAAAGGAATTCTGTTAACCCGGAAGAAGGTGTTAGGCACTGAGTTCCGTGGTTCTAACACAGTCGCTCAACTATTATATTCATCTTAATTACCTGAATTTTACACATGTTATCCTACAGTGCGATTTGGAAGTATTTACCGCTTTTAGTTAATAATTTTAGGAAGCTGAATATCATTTAAATTATGTTTTTCCATCACGTAACATGAAATTCACCCGGATCCTTGAAACATCTTATTAAACTTTTAGGGATTTGGATTTAGGTCGCATGAAATGCACACCCGTATTTAGGAAGGTAAAATTATGAAACAACGCACCTAAAGCGACTAACGTGTTATTAACTTTTCGGGAGGCCGCGAAAATTTGCTAGACGGCAGATCCCGAATTCTAAGTATTTTGACATATGTAATTAAAAGAGGGCCACGCAATCTATGAATTTTATTTGTCGCGGTAGACCTCGTTTTTATTTTAAAGGCCAACCTGAAAGAGCTATGATTTTCTATTTAAAGGTTGTTTCTAAAAATAATCCTAATTAATTAGCATTGTGAAGATCTACTATTAAAATTAATCAAGGAAGTTGGGCCTCAAGTTCAAGTCCACACTTGAAAAAGAGGAAACACCTCTTAGTTCAAATATGCTACAATACTCAAAGGCCCAAACCTACGATTAAATCATGGAAACCTAACTGCTTTAATGAGTAGAGAACATAATTTTAATCGAGTTATGCGAAGAATCCCAATGGGGAGGGAATGACATTTCAGTGTTGCTCAAAACAGTCCTAGATCTTATTGGCAAAAGGCTGGACAACCTGGGCCTGTGATGAGCCTGCAGATCTAATGCCGATTTAACTTTGAGCATGTGAACACTTGACGGGTAGATACACATATTGACTCTAATCAAAGGTACAATTTACTAAGTAAACAAGCCAAATGTTGGGCCCAATACAAGAATCCGTTAATTTCTAATGTTTATTTAGTTGGATAATATCTCAATTTGAAGAAATAAAAGCAGTTAACCGTGAAGGAGAATAGATTACTGCTCAGACCTTGATGATTTTATTTCTTTTTCTGCCAGGCCAATATGAATTGACCTCAATTACCAAGAGAGGGTGTAGTATCTTTCTCATTTCCCCACATACAGCACCTTTGGTGTTTGGTCCCATGTACAGCACCTCAGCGATGCTCGAGCCCTCTCCTAGCTGAGCCATGTGGGTTTCATATAGTATCTTTCTCATTGCCCCACATATTTTTTCAATCTCTTCGGCCATAAAGGTCTCATCCTCCACGTCTTCATTGTATTTTAGCCTGATAAATGTCTCATACAGATGCGGAAGTGGTTGAGGTAGGACCCATCCATCACGCTTTCTGCCATTTGCCCATGGTCTATCATCTGGGGTCGGTTGGAAGCCTACTCTGAAGAACTTCTTAGTGGCGGGCAGGATAACCGGTTCAGCTATTCCTTGCAATGGCCTCCCAAGTCCCTTCCCTAGTTTGAATCCATGTCGTATCATCTCTTTAGCCACCAAAACTGATGCATCGGAAAGGAAGGGATGGCGGCAATGTTTTCCTTCTTCGTACTGGTCTGCCACCAAAACTTCAAAGGCCTGATAAACTATGTGCTCATTGGCTTCTCTTGACTCCAGGCATGGGACGGATGGATCTCGATAAATTGATTTCTCATCCGCCCATGGACCATGATTTTTTATCCTCATGTTTATATTATACCATCTGATGAAGAGTGGAAGGTACAACCCCAGCTTACGGATCTATGGCCTTCCCAGAATAAAGTTGTATGATGTGTCCATGTCGAGCACTTGGAATGTCACCTCAAAATCCACTTGAAAAATAGTCAAAGGTAGTTTGATCTCTCCATTCGTGCCCCTTTTGAAACCATCGAAGGCTATTACATAGACATTGTTGGGACGAATCCATTCAGTCCCAATTTCCATGCGTTGTAGTGTTGAGAGTGGGCAGATGTCCACCCCAGAACCTCAATCCACCATAACTCTTTTCACGTAATACCCTTCATATTTGATAGTTAAGTGTAGGTCTTTGTCATGTAAGGCCTCTTCTAGGGGTAAGTCATTTTTGCTGAATGTCATATGGTTGATTGTGAAAAATCTTTCTGCCATTCTTTCTAACTGCTCCACAGAAGTCTCAGCTTGAACATATGCCTCGTTGAGGGTCTTGATTAGTACCTTCTGGTGTTCGAGGTATTTCATCAACAAGGATAACAAGGAGACTTGTTCAGGAAGTTATTGAAGCTGACCAACCACTTTAAAGTATGCCATCTTCATTTTTTGAAAGAAAGCTTCTGCCTCTTCGGCACTCAGTGGTTTTTTAGCTGGGAAGCGTTTCTTGGTGGAATGTTCACTTCTTCCAAATTGGTGTATTTTTCCACGGGTAGTTTTCTTGATCCACTCCTGATATATCTTGGCCTTTATAGGTCACCACTGTTTGATGATAGTACCAAGGCACCACGACAGGATCTGTCATGCGCCTCTAAGGTGCGCGCACAATAACCACGGGCTCACTCAGTCTTGGTGGATTAGTTAAACCCCGTACTACAAAAGTTCCCTTTGGCACGTACATCTGGGTGGTCTTGTTCAGTTCAAATCTCTTGGGAAGACTGAAAGTCAACTGCTTTTCCTTTCAATCACGTGGGACATAAAGAACAGCGTCTTTGGCAGGCATTGCCCCAGTTTCTGCCTCCACTTTCTTTTCTGATTTGGGGTGCGTGCTTTGTTCTTTTCCTCTCCTTTGTCTTACTTCGGGGAAGTTTTTGGATTTATCTCCACATCAGCAATGGCAATTATGGCCTTCAATGCCGAGTCGACTTCCTTATCTTCGCAGATCATTCCAATTATTGGCCCGTTATTGTGGGCCGATATTGGATTGTTGGTCACATTAGGTATATCCTCGTCCCTTAACACTATCTTCAATTGTTCTATCAAATCGTCTACGGCTCTTTTCACGGTTAAATAGTTTTTTGTATCATGTCCCTCAGCTCCTAAGTGATAAGCGCACCTGGCGTCCCGTTAGTAGAAGGGTGATTCCGAGTTTTGCCTTTTTGGAGGTATTAGGTTGTAGCAGACCCATTTGGAAAGCATTGAAAATAGACTGGAGTAAGATTCACTGATTGGTGTAAATTTTTCCTCTTGGATGGTTACGAGGTCGCAAGTTATTTTGTGTGGGGCAGGGGTTATAGTGGTTTTGGTGAGGAGGCTTGTTTATTCGGAATGGAGCTTTGTTCCTATTTGCTTGTTGCTGAGGCCGGGCAAAAGGTTGAGCATTCATGACCGCGTACAGCTGAGAAGCATCGGCCATGTCCTGGTGAGGGAAACGATGTTGAGGGGTTCTTTTGGGAACTTGGATCTGTGAGCACGATGTCTTCTTGTACCTGATGCTGCCATGGATGTTTCCTCTTTCTTCTTGCCCTTTGCAACTCCTCCAGACCTGTCCTGGATGGCTTGGGACGTTGCTTTAATAGCAGACTGACTTAGAATTCTGCATGTTTTCAATCCATTTTCCACCATTTCCCCGATTTTTATGGCTTCTGCGAATGGTTTACCCATGGTTGACATCATATTCTTGAAGTAGTCGGCTTTCTGAGCCTGGAGAAACACTGTGACCATTTCGACCTCGTTTATTGGAGGTTTTACTCAAGATGTTTGTTCACGCCATTTGATTGCGTATTCTCGGAAGCTTTCCAAGGACTTCTTTCTTAAGTTTGCCAATGAGTTTCTGTCTGGCACAATGTCTATTGTACTGGAGTTGTCTAACAATGTCTATTTCAAGATCGTCCCAAATGTGCCACCAGGATATGTCTTGATCTATGTACCACTCGGAGGTAATACCAACCGGACTTTCTCCGAAGTAGGCCATAAGTAATTCTTCCCTTCCTCCGGCCCCTCACAACTGATTGTAGTAGTTTTTGAGATGAGAAATAAGATCACCACGCCCATCGTTCTTCTCAAACTTAGGAGTTTTGAATCCAAGCGGTAAGTTCACATGAGGGACATGCATAAATGAACATAGGACACACTTTTCTATCCTCTGAGTCCTTTTATATTCTTAAGGCCATGTTCTATACTCCTCATTTTTCTTGCAATCTCATCTTTCTCATGAGTCTTGGGATTGTTTTCTTGTCCTCCAGTGAACTCAAATTGAGGTAGTTGAGGGTAAGCATAAGCGGGGAATTGAGGAAGCTCCATTTGGGGGGTGAGTGTTTCGAATGTAAAGGCTAAAGGATCAAAAGTGGGCCTAGGCAGGGCAAGCTATGTTGTAGTTGGGGATGAGGGAGTGGTGAAAATGTTTTGGTGCCGTACTGAATGTGAATATCCGGGGGCGTACCTCGGAAAGTGTTCCCACAAAATGGGCTGATATAGTTGGTTGTACTAGTGGGATGTTTCGGTGGCTGATTGGAACTCTACCACCTACTCTACTGAAAATATTGGGGAATCCTGGGATTGTCCTTGGTGGCTCTCTTCCGTTTGCCCATGCATTCCACATTTCCATAGCCCTAAGATGCAGGATTATATTTTTTTTGGCAGCTGCCGATTCAAAGGTGGGATGCTCGAGACAGGGGTATCATCTACAATGGGAACCGTTGGCAGAGTCATCTCTGAAGACATTCTGATGCTCCCTTTTGATCTAGTGAAGTATGGATGTGAAGCCAGGTTACCATAAAAACCAACAGTTTTATAAAAACCATGGACTGGATTTTGAAAATAGCAAATGGTTAGTCTATGGAAAATAATAGACATGTGCATTATCCGGAGATGCCATCAATGTCAGGTGCACGGTGATTTGATTCATGCACCTCCCACAGCACTGCATCCCATGTTGGCACCTTGGCTGATTGTAGCTTGTGGCATAGATGTCATTGGGCCAATCGAGCTGAAAGCCTCAAATAGGCACAGGTTCATATTGGTAGCCATTGATTACTTCACAAAATGGGTTGAAGCCATCACTCTTAAATCGGCTACTATAAAAGTTGTGGTGGATTTCGTGCACTCCAATCTTATTTGTCGTTTTGGCATCCCCGCAACTATCACCACAGATAATATTGTGAATTTAAATAGTCGATTGATGAGAGATATATGCGAACAATTCAAAATAACTCATTGGAACTTTACTCACTACTGACCCAAAGCCAATGGTGTCGTTGAAGAAGCAAACAAAAACATCAAGAAGATTTTAAGAAAGATGATTCAAAGCTCCAGACTATGGCACAAAAAATTGCCTTTCGCATTACTGGAATATGGCACCCTATCAATGTCATTGAGGCAATAATACCTGCAGAGGTGGAAATCTCGTCTCTTCGGATCATCGTTGAAGCCGACATTGAGGACACTGAGTAGGTCAAGACTCGTCTACAAAAGTTAACCTTAATTGATGAAAAGTGAACGGTTGTGGTCTGCCACAGGCAGTTGTACCAACAAATAATAACCCATGCTTATAACAAGAAGGTACGCCCAAAGAATTTTGAAGTGGGACAGCTCGTGTTAAGGTGTGTTCTTCCTCACCATCACGAAGCAAAAGGAAAATTTGATCCTAATTGAAAAGACACATACATCATCATAGTTTCGAAAGGAGCCTTGTATCTGGCAACATCAAAGTAGATGATCCTGAAGCAGCTGTGAACACAGACACAGTAAAAAGGTACTATGTCTAAGCTCTCTACAACAATGACTTTGTCTAATTGGGATGAAGAAGGCTTTCATTCCCGCTATCTAAACACAATCAACCCTTTTGCAAACACATTTGAGCCGGTTTTCCTTCTTTGGTTACCCTCTTTGGAACATAAAAGTGTCATTGAAATATGGAACGAAAGGGAATAAAAAGAAGAAAAAGGAAAGAAAAGAGAAAAACAAAACAAAACAGAGAAACAAAAGAAAAAACCAAAAACAAACAAAAAGATAACCAAACAAAATATTTTTCCTGAACTACGTCTGACATGATTCCGAAAGGATATGTCGGCAACCTCTCTCTGGGTTCATTCAAACCAAAACAAAAATCTCAATTCCCCCCGAATAATGAAACTGGAGAAGATAATATAATGGTTCAGCAAAAGCCCACCAAAATGGTTCCAAAGTTTTAACTTCATCAAAATTCCTTTTACCCAAACCCTGTCCAAGTCATTGCGATTAATTGGCAAAGTTGTCGAATTGGAATCACCGCTGTCAGAGCTTGGTACAATCAAACTAAGAGAAACAAAATAATAGAGTCTTATTGGTGAAAACGTACGGGCACCATAAGGCAACAATGAGTAGAGAAAGTAAAAATGAGAGAGTCCTCTTAGTGAAAACTCGCAAAGAGCACTATCGTGTGACGATGAGAAGAAATTGAGAGAGGTCGATCGGTGAAAACCCTAAAAATGCATCATCGGCCGGAAAGAAGACATTCTTCACCATTGAAAGTCCTAGCAAGATTCCCTAGTTTTTAATTGTGGGTTAATGGGTTTATGAGAAGTGGGGACAAGTTTGTGCGGGTCAGGCATCCCGCTCAAGAAGCATGTCATGGCTATTTGAAGTCCGCATGTACCCCAAATAAGTCCTTCTTTTCTCCCCGAAGGGGATGCTTCTCTTTAAATTCATTTTCTTGCTTTTGATTACTTTTATTGAATCCCTTCGGTTTACTTTTGTCTCCCAAAACTAATATAAAGAAAAGGTGGCAAGAATGGATTTACAGGGCTTTGCCTAACAAAAACTGGAAAAGGATACCCAGCCTCAGCGGGCGCATATAGCCGATCCTGACTGGCCATGATGGTTGATGTTTCGAAAGCAAAGTGGTTGAAAAGAAAGGAAATCAAGTCAAATGCCCACAAAGGAAAAATGAATTTAAACAAGTTGAGTCCCATGGGGATAATTATCTCGGCAAAGTTTTGAAAATCCAATATACCCAAATTCTCTGAAATAGAAGTTTGAATAAAGAAGTTGAAAAGGAAAGGCCTAAGAAGGTGAAATAAAGAAAGTTGAATTCCACCGACCAACCATCAAGGCAATGTCTGGAAAAGCATCAAGGTTTCTCAACAAAATCAGAGTCGAGATAAAGAAATCAAGTCCACAAAACCAACCACTAATTCAAGCTAACAATCGTGCTTTGTTTGAAAATTTGAAACGGGTGAAATTCAAGCAACCATGCAAGAAACGGGTGCAACCAAAAAAGGGATGCGTAGGAGTTAGGAACAGCTTTGCAACAGCGATCGGCCCAAGAAGGGATGTTTTCTCCAAAATCCTTTCATGTAGTTTAATAAAAGTAAAGAAGAAAAGAAAATCACAAAAAGCATGGTAGCGTAGGGCTTCCAATCTCTAACTGCATCCTTCCAAACCTAGGACCATATTCCCTAGTTGTCCCCGGCATAACTTGGGGGCCTCCCCGGCATAACCCAAGGATAATCTTTCCTTTTTCTTCCCGACATAACCCGAGGATCATCTTTCTTTTTCTCCCCAGCATAACCTGAGGGTTCTTCCCTTTTTTTCCCCGGCATAACCCAAGGATCATCATTCCTATTTCTCCCCGTCATAATTCGAGGATCATCTTTCCTTTTTTCTCTATCACAACATGAGGGCCCTTTTCTTTCCTTTCCCAGCATAATCCGAGTATCATCTTTCCTTTTTCTACCCAGCATAACGTGATGGTCCTTTTCTTTTTTTCCCTGGCATAAACTGAGGGTCATTTTCCTTTATCCATAGGACACCCCTTTTTCCTTCTCATCTCGGCATAACCCGTGGATCCCCCTGGCATAACCTAGAAACCTTCTCCTTCTCATCCCGGCATAACCCGTGGATCGCCCTAGCATAAGCCAAGAGTCTTTTCCTTCTGAATCCCAGCATAACCCGTGGATCCCCCTAGCATAACCCAAGAGCCTTTTCCTTCTCATCCTGGCGTAACACGTGGATCCCCATGGAATAACCCAGGAGCCCTTCTCTTCTTCATCCCAGCATAACCAATGGATTGCCTTGGTGTGGCCCATGAGCCTTCTTCTCCTCATCCCGGCATAACCCGTGGATCGCCCTGGCATAACAAAAAGAGCCTTTCCCTTCGCAATTCAAGCATAACCCATGGATCCCCCTAGCATAAGCTAGGAGCCCTTTCCTTCACATCCTGGCATAACCCCGTGGATTGCCCTGGCATAACCCAGGACCCTTATCCTTCTCAATCCTGGCATAACCCGTGGATCCCCCTGGAATAACCCAGGAGTCTTTTGCCTTCATCCCAGCATAACCCGTGGCTCCCCCGCCATAACCTAGGAGTCTTTTTCCTTATCCCGACATAACCCGTGGGCTCCTTTTTTTCCCAGCAGGAACTCTTTTCTTTATCCCACATAACCCGTGGATCTCCCCGACATAACCCGAGGACCCTTTTCATTTTCCCAGCATAACTCGATCAATCCAGCATAACCTTGTGATCCTCTACCAATTCAAGGCTTTATTCACAAAGATACACAATCCTGACCATTATTGCTTTCAGCAAAAGTAGCTTAAAGTTGTGTTAGAAATAACTCACGAAATTTTCGCAATGAAAACTGAGGCAGAAAATTTCATTCATTTATTTGTTTTTGTGCCCGAGCAGGTTTTCACTCTACTCACTAGATTTGAGATGACCTAAAGAGTGAGTCTTAGTCCAGAATAAAGGAAAAAGAAGAAAAGAACAAAAAGAAGCGAACACAGAGTGTTTGGAGAACAAGGGATGCAGACTGCTCAAATTTGATCAAAGTCATAAATTTTACATGTCCTGCTCCAATCCAATGCTGAAAAAATAACCAGTACCTACAGCTTGCGAGCATCAAGATTCAGACCAACATCCACAGCAAAATCAGCTAAGACTAAAGATCAAGCTTTAAAGAAATTTATAGATAGGAATCATGTAACTCGTAGTTGATAGGCATAGCTAGCTTACCTATTTATTTTCTATTTTTGTGTAATAAGGATGTCAGTAAGCAGTAGCAGCAAAATCAGCAGTGAAAGCACAACTATCGGTAGTCCTAACTACCAAAACTTCCTGAACTACACTGACCTAATTTCTTTTTAGCAAAGGATCTGTAGGCAACCTTTGAAGCAGGGTGTGGTCAAGCTTTTCAAAATGCTTCTCACAGAGTATTTAAATGGGCAAAAATTGCTCGTGTCCATTCACTTATTTTTGCACGAAAACTCTTCGTGTTTCCGGGCAAAGAGGAGCAGCTGTGAGAATGTGATTTTTGCCCTACACGAATTACTCCTATAAAATCAAATAAAACAATTTCTTTTATCTTCCATTAATTGTTTACATTTTCTATTTGTGTATTTTAATTAGTAAAGATATATTGCATGCACATTTAGAAGTTGGTTTGATCATTTTTCAAGAATTAAGTAACAATCAGTCATTTTATAAAAAAGAAAACTCAAAAATAGTTTCATTTGCTCTTTAATTTTAATTTCTGATTTTTAGGTAATTTTTCTTTTAATTTTTTTTAATAAATTGTGATAATAATTATATAGGATTGATTATAATTTTATAGGTAAATTTGATATTTAAAATTAATTAATATTTTTTTAATGAAAAACGAAAGAAAAAATGAAAAAAGAAATGAAAATGAAATCTGGAAAATTGAATAAACAAAGGAGAAGACCCAAACTGGGCCAATTTCATCCATGACCACCCCAAATAAACCTAGCCAAACCGGTCCACACCCAATTCCAACCCGGTCCATCCCCCCTACTATACCAAACGACGTCGTTTGGATCCATGCAATCCTAGCCATCTATGTGTTATGATCCAAAGGTTGAGAAGCCTATGTTGATTAATATATAAGTGTCCAAATCTTACCCTACCCACTCAGAACCCCCTACCCTTCGTCTCTCTCAAACATTTCACTCTAAACCCTAACGTCGTCGCCTACCACCGCAAACTGCCAACTGGAAATCTCCTCCGCCGGCGGCGATCACCCAATAGCCCCTAAATTAACACCACAGGATTGACTGGAACTCCTTAGCCTAAATCCACCAATGGTTTGCCTCAATACCCTCCAAAATCCTTTGAATAATCAAAAGTCTAGCAGCCGCCTCTACCGTGTCCGGCAACGCCGTCACCAAACATCACAAAAATTATACCACATCACCTCCACCACCCCTTCTTCCCCAATCCATGGTTGGTTTCCCCAAATAACTGTCGATTCTTCCAAATCTAATCAAATACAAAAACCTTTATTTCAAAAAGAAAGGTTTACTGGTGATTTTACCATAATAGAGTTTGGCCATGTTTTTTTTTCTCATGAAAACATACGATTAAACATTATTTTTAGTCAAATGATTCAATATGGCTTTCATCTTTTCCTATTTATTGCTTATTAGAATAATTATTTGTTCTCTTGTTTTGATTTATTTTAAAATCATAGTCATTAGGGTTCTTATAGATTTATTCTGATCTTGTGATTTGCTTGTTTGTTTGTCTGGTTGTTCTCGCATAGTTCTCTATTGGTTATTACTTCTTTTTTTACATGAATTAGTCTAACCTTGTGTTTATTTGATTTCTATTATTTTACATTGAAGTCACTTTCTCAATTGTTTGCATCAAATTGATCGTTTATTGTTCTTACTAGATTAATGATTAAATTAGTTTTAGGATTCATATTGATTAAAATTAGTCTAATTTAGATACTTTTACCTTAGTTTAATTTTAGTTCTATTTGCCCTTTGTTAAGAATTTCTCATCAGTTTTGCTAACTACGGATTTAGGCTTTGTTTGAAAACAATAGGCCCATTTGAATTGGGTCACTTAGCGCAGGCTGGATTTAGTTTAACCTAGGTTAGTAATTTTAGGGGAAAATCAAGGGTAAATGAGGTATTTCAATAAAGGAATCACTTAGTAAATGAAAGTAGAACCCCCTAGAACCTTCTAAATGGGGGTTCTAATTTGAAATTCAGAAAACTAAGTATAATAACCTGGGAAACAAGTAAGTCCTCTAAGGACTTTAAGGCAAAAAAAAGGCTAAAATTAAGAGGCTCTAAAGTGTAAAGTAAAAACCTGAAGACGCCCTAATATTTGCCTATAAAAGGCAATCTACCCTGCCTGGCAAAGAAGAGAGTTTTAGAGGTCAAGAAATCTGAAAATGTTTTGGCACACAAAAAACAAAAATCCCAAAAGATCAACACAAAAATAGTCTACAAATACATCCATATCTACTGTCTCTTTGTCGGAATTGTTTCATCGAGGTGTGATTTTAAGATCAGCTGGGTCCTTCAACTTGATTGAGTCTTATTTTTGATTTTCTTGCATCCTGTTCCTGGTTTTTGTTTTGGATCTGCTGGTTTTCTACTGCAATTGCATTAGTTACTGTGTTGCTGCCTAGCTGACCTCCAATTTCCCTCATTTTTGTTCTAATTTCCAGCTACTTTTTTGGCCTCAAATGATGTATGAAGAATTGAATCAACAAATTATGACTGAGTTGTTGAAGAAATAATACATTGCTCCTTTTATTTTCATGTTAATTAATTCGCAAGTATATTTGTTTAAGTGCTAGATTTATGTTTCTCTTGAGTGTGAAAGTCAAGTGATCTGGACCTTCTAGTAAATGTAATAAATGGACTGTTAAAATTATGAGGTGCCTATATTTTGATTTATTAGTCTAACTCTAGTATAATCTAATTTCCTACAATTAATAGGTAATTTTTAAACTCATGACTACTTGAGTTACTCATCCCATACTCTAAATCAGAGAATCTTTGAGACATGAGTACTGTTGAAGACCTGTAATTCAATTAGTTAATTTAAAGTTCAACAAAACCCAAAACTGCAGGTTTATTTGTTCTATTATCATTAGTAAATTTCATATTGAGGTTCAAGTGTTATATAACGTGCTAGATCGTTTGAAAGTAAAGAGAAATGGTTAATCTTTTTTACATATTCGAATATTATTTTATTACTCGTGTGTAAGAGTTTTTTATATATGTTTTGTCTAATAATTAATACATATTGCTTAACCATAAAAGGTCTGAATTAAAGACGAATGCTAAACTGAATTTGTTTTATTCAGTTAATTTATGTAACAAAATTTAAATCATAACTTAGTTCTGCTAATTAGCCTTCTTGTTTCATGTAATTGCGTGCCTGCTATTATATTTTGGGCATTGGGTTAACTAAATCACAAAAACTAGGTCTAATGAAGGCCGAGTTTAATTGTTGGCATTTTGTGAATATACCCTTGTGCATTCAAAGCTGGATTGCAAGTGGATCGATAGTTGGAAATTTGGTCCATTTGTGTTGAACCCAAAGATTGGGCTCATAATTCATTTCACATCTGATCGCAGATGTGCCTGAGTTTCTTTAGGTTCCATTTTGCTTTAAATTGGGCTGTTAACATACTTAGATAAAGTTAATTTATTTACTTCCTTAAAATTTGGATTTAATCCATAATTAGATAACAAATAGTTTATGGCATTCCATGCGCTAAGGTAAATTTCCTTTCAAAAATGGAATGGATGTGCACCGCGCCAAATAAACCTTTAACTACTTCACTAAAAAATGTATAGAATTAGGGACGTGCTATTTAGCAAATTTTCATGGCCTCCCGCAACACGTTAGTCGCTTTATGTGCGTTTTTTAATAATCATACATTCTTAAACTCGGGTGCGCATTTCATGTAAACCAAATCCAAATCCCAAAATGTTTGATAAGATGTGTTTTTTATAACGAGTTCATTTCATGTGACGCGATCCAAAAACATATCTTAAACAACGTTCAATTTTCTTAAGATTAATAAAGCGGTAAATAATTTTAAATTTCACCATAGATTTAAAACATGTATTAAAAATCAGACAACTGGCCAGTTGTAATGGTTTAAGAGGCTGTTCTAGAACCAGGGAATCTAAGGGTGCCTAACAACTTCTTTCGGGTTAACAGAATTCCTTATTCAGAATTTTTGGTTCGCAAACTTCAAAAAGGAAAGTCGAATTTTCCTCGATTTGGGATTTAAAATAAACCGATGGCTAGGGACACCAGAAAACAAACCATACCAAGTGGAGACTCCGAACAAAATTGAATAATTAATCCCATTTCGGATAATTTCACTTAAAGTGGAAAAACTACATTATACCACCTTCGGGTGGTGTGCAAAAAAAGGAGGTGTGACAAATACCATTTTCAAATTGAAGCTCGAGGACATTCCTTCCAATTTTCTTATTTGGGCCTTGTATTCATTCACTTTGGTCAACCAATCCCATTGTGGTTATGCCCCAACAGTGAATTGGTGGACATGTGGTCTATTTGCGAGTCTTTCAAGGATTTGGAATTTCTAGCCAAACCTGTAAATGCATTTGGGGTCCACTTCACCTCTAGCTCTGTCACATACTATGGTCTTAGGTTCAATAAACCTATATTCATTCCACATTTGGTGAATTTTTCCTTCTAGTAATGAAACTTTTGGGCCCAGCTCAATGGCATTTTTACTCAGATATTCGTCATTGTGGACAGTTTGAAATCTTCCTAATTAATGCAACACCCAGTAGGGAGCATAAGGTTGGATGCTCCTAGAGCCCATTAAGAGGATATAAGACATTTCAGCTATCGTGTATATTTCTTCAGTGGCAGGGAGCCATCTAAATTTCCAATCAATTTTATCAGCAATCAAGGATCTCAAATGTGCAAGCCAAGCTTCCGTACCCGTATGGAATTCAATACCTGCCACCCTACTTTCAAATTTTTGAATGCAACTCAGACCGGTCAAACCGTAATTCATGTACCCAACCAAGTGACAGAGGTGTTCTTGTATCCATAATTGAAGTAACAAATTGCTACCCTAGAAAAATTTTCCTCCTTCCCGACAGATAGTCAAGGCTCTGTAGATTTCAGACAAGATTAGAGAAACCACAGTGCTATCGGCCTTTTTTATTACAACATTGATCATTACCACAAGACCTATCTCTATATTTTCATCCTTCCGTGGACAAATCACAACACCCATAAAGGCCACCGTAAAAGCTAAGCCTCGTCTTGCCTCCCACTTGTCTTTTTTTCCAGCGTGGATTAGGTCGGTGTTTGGCTCTTCAAAACCTCGCGGGTTACCATATCGATGATATAGACATTGGAGTGTGCAATACCCTTCAAATAGATTTTTGTCTTGAACATCCCGACTAATGCTTAGCAAATCAAGGAATCTGCGGGGGGATACCGGTCTTGGTAATAGTGGATATCGACTTTTGAGATTTCCATTGAAACCCGCATAACCAGCCTCTTCGTCCAATGTAGGTGTGAGTTCAAAGTCAGAGAAACGTAATATATTCTGAGTTGGGTCCAAAAAGGTATTAAGGCTTCAATTATGCCCGACCTAGGCTTGACGTTCAATAATCCGACTAGGCCTCCCAGAACTTTTACCATTGTTTCTCTACTGCCCTTTCCTAGATCGTTCCACGATATATGGAGCTTCAAGGGGATCTCTTTATGGACTGTGAAGGGATCAATTTCATTCGTTCTCATCCTGCACATTTATTAAGGTGATGTAATGACTTATTTTAACCTAAATAAAGAAGAAGCAACATCATTTTTGTTGTGTTTTTTATTAAAAAAACTTTTATTTTAAAAACAAAACCTCGGCTTTGTGGGTACAACCTTTTAGCACTTCGAGAAAGAAGATTTTAAGGTTGTGCCTTCTAACCGTGTAAAATGATCCAAGGTAGCAGTTCCTGCAAAAGTAGCCTTCCGACGTCCTTTTGGAGACATTTGGCTTGTTAAACAAGAAGGGCATCGCTTGACTTATTTGTGACAAAAAGTTAAAAAAAAATTGTTTTTAGGCTATTTTTAATAAAGGGAAGTTGGACCCGACGAGGGTTGCCTACGTATCCCATATCCACTGAGAATCAAATTGTCATAGATTGGGCAATTTTGATAAGACCAACAATATTTGAAAACCTTTCTTTTTCTTTCATTTTCTCAAAAATTCGGCATAGTTTAAGCACTATTTTGGCTACTGGTTTTTCAAAACAGGTAATTACCCTCACTTAACCCTACCATCGCTATTCTCTTTTCAACTCTCTCCCATTATTTACAAGTAGGTCGACATGTAGATCCGAAGCAAATAAATGCACAAATAGCAAGTAGGATGTATCAGGATGGTCTTTTCATTTTAGGTACACTTGTCCTAGACTGACCCAACCCCTGTGTTGAGTCTCCTAAGTCAAATGCACGTGACGCAAGAAAATGTTCCTACTAGGGATCCGGCATGAGGCTTTGTTATACTAGGTTTAAAAACATGGGTTTATTGTTCTAGACCTGGCTTACCCAAGCGGACACCTCGAGCCGAGGGGGGCAACGTATC
The DNA here is from genome assembly GCA_034376525.1 of Nicotiana benthamiana. NCBI lineage: Eukaryota > Viridiplantae > Streptophyta > Magnoliopsida > Solanales > Solanaceae > Nicotiana > Nicotiana benthamiana. The sequence continues at coordinate 37,423,554 of CM067324.1, forward strand.
AGGGATACAAAAGCTCCGCCGGCTTAGCAACTTGTCCGAACCTCGTTCTAAATTGGATAAGACTCTAAACAGAAAAGAAGTCACATGAAGTCCACCATTCTCCATGATTTAGAAGACTTAGAGAGAGGAATGGTTTCGTCTATTTATATATACGTTCATGTAGGAAAATCAAATAAAGTCAATCATAACAGCTATTCTAAGCTGAGAGGAATGGTTTCGTCAATTTACATATACGTTCATGTAGGAAAATCAAATAAAGTCAATCATAACAGCTATTCTAAGCTCGAATTCTTGAACCCTGAACCGAAGTTTTGGATTTTTATCCCCAGCAGAGTCGCCAGAGCTGTCACACCTCCTTTTTTACACACCACCCCCGGAAGGATAATGTATAAGGGAGTTTTTCCAATATAAGTGACATTATTTGAAATAGGATTATTTATCTAATTTTTTCAGAGTCGCCACTTGGGACAGGTTTGTTTTTGGTGTCCCAAGTAACCAATTTATTTTGAATCCTAAATCGAGGAAATTCGACTTTCCTTGTGAAGTATGCGAACCAAAAATTCTGAATAAGGAATTTTGTTAACCCGAGGGAGGGGTTAACCACCCCCCCCCCCACACCGGATTCCGTGGTTGTAGCACGGTTGCTTAAACTATTACAATTGGCCTATTATCTTATTTTAATACATGTTTTAGCCGATGGTATATTTTTTAACTTATTAGCCACTTTTAATTTATTTTAGGAAGCAATGTTACCTAAAACAAATCTTGAACCATGTCACATGAAATGTACCCGCAATCCACGATACATTTTATCTAACATTGTTGAGAATATTAGTTTGGTCACATGAAATGCACACCCGAATTTAAGAAGGTAAATTATTAAATAACGCGCCTAAAGCAACTAACGTGTTGTTAACTTTGTGGAATTCCATGAAAATTTGCTAAATGGCACGTCCCGAGTTCTAAATATTTTTATGAATGTAATTAAAGAGCGCCACGCAATTTGTAATTTTATTGACGCGACGCACCTCAATTCCATTTTTTAAGGATATTCCAACTAGAGTTCGGGAGGGCCATTGACTATTATTATCTACTTGGGCCGCCTCCGCAATTATCTAATGGGCTTAATTAACTAATCACTAAATATAATTAAAGGTTCCTTACGATTATTTAGCCAGCAATCCAAAGCTGCAAATAGTCTCCCTATGTGAAGCCCAAAGCCAAGAGGACTAGTGATATAATCGGGGCATTACATGAGTCAAAATTGCAGCCCAAATCATATTCAACGGGGCTATTAGACTTGGGCTCAAAATGAGCCCAAACTTGAAATCTCGAGTGTGTCTAAATGAGGAACTCAATATCGAGTCCCTAAACCAGCCGAATTCAACAAAATAGAATTCAATAGTACCAACACGTACAAACAACCTTTGGGCTCATTTGTTATGCAGCTCGGCTAATCATTTAGCCCAGTTCTTGTGGTTCAGATGGTTTAGATCAAGCACAAATTGACACCAAATCATGAAATTAAAATGTTTGAATTTCTGGTTTAAACTCTTTGATACAAATTATCTCCATATTAAAATTCTTCTTGAAACAAATGACTGGGCCTGAGGATGAGCCCAAACTCGAGCAAGGACTGCTTCCAGCAAGGACAGTATCCATAGCTCGAATCTGCTACTCGATTCACAAATCAACCCTTTTAAATATCACTTTTTTTAAAAATTCTGCTTAATGGACAAACTGATTACTACTTGTACAAACAAACATATTAATCTTATAGTGATTTTCATGCTCATATATATTCCATATTTCAAACCCAAATAAACATTTCAAACATGATAACAAACCTTAAAATAAATAAAAAGAGATCAGTACTATAAAGGGTTTTCCTTTCATGACTTTCAGGTTCTATGAACAATAGAAGTTCAATTATCATGGCATAGCTATACTACTAAAAGGATATCAAGCTTACACCAATGGACAATAATACAACTTGACAATTCTCAAAACAATTCCTACATTTAGCTAACATGGATTGCTAGAATTAACTTATACTAAAGCTAAAATTACTTATTAAGATATAAGTATATCATGAGTTCAACAGTCCATATTTACAGTCCTTCGAATGTTCAACCAAGCTAAAGAATCTAACATTTTCTAACAAAAATGAAAAAGCAGCATTGTTCTCAAAGCATTACTATTACTATAAAATGAATAGGCTAGGTTAAACATTATTGTACTAAACTACTAATTCCAAGAATTTTAAACATGGATTTGACATTGAATATATGATCGAAAATAGTACATCCTTTCATAGAGAACTTCAGGAAATTAAAGCATGTATGTTTGCATATAATTTCCTAGAGAATCAAGGAGTGCCTGGAAATTGGACAAAGCAAATAAGCATAAGTGAGACAACAAACAGGAATCTACAGTAATCAGCCAGGCAAATGACTCCAACCTAGAGGTCCAACTTTTCAAAAGGATGAATCAACCAAACAACTCAAATAATTTTAAACTAAATCTCTTGAAGAACAGATCTAAACAATTTCCCACTTGTATGAAATTAAGCAATTTTCAAAAGTTGGAAAAGGGTGGAATCAATAAATCTATTGAAACAATAGTTTTCCTTTCATTTTTTCTAGGCTTCTTAGCTATTAGGTCACTCAAAATTTCAGGATTTTTACTCCCAGAACTTGAACTATAAAACCCTAGGCTCCCAATTTTCAAGCTCTGAAAAAGTAGGCTTTCCAAATCACTCTCCAAAAAACTAGCCTTCTTGCTAGGCAAGGATACAATGCTTTTATTAGGCAAACAAGTAGGGCAATTTCAGATTCATTTTTTACTCCTTAGGTCCTTCTTAATTTTCAATTTTTTTTCTTAAAAGTCCTTAAGTCCTAACTTGCTACCCAAGTTATACTATCTAAATCCCGAAATTCAACTTAAAACCCCAACCTAAAAGCTTCTTGGGTTTTTATTTTCTTTTATTGCAAGATTCCCTATATAATCTACCTAACTTACCCCCAATTATCCTTAGTATTTACCCCGGAAATTGTTAATTGAAGGTCAAGCTAATCCAAAGCCCAACTAACCAGCTCTTTTAACTTGGTCAGTGCTGACTATGGTTATTTAAGAGGGTTTGAACACTCAAAATGACCAAATGGCCCCAAAGACCATACTAAATCCCCACCAAAAACTTGGAAGGAAAATCTAGACCACTTTACTTTTAGGCTCAAATTAATTTTAACGACTCAAACCTAGAACCGAAATCTACTACTATCGATCATCAACTAAATGAAACAATTAAGATTAATCAAACGGAACATGCTATCTTGTACCAATCAGCATAAACAAGGAAAATCAAGAATTTGAAACCTAAAATATAAGAAAAAATGGGCAAGCAAAACTCAAGGCACAAATTATTAGAAATTGCGAAAGAAGAAACTAAACATGTAGAAAAATATTAACTTAAAAAGAGAAAAGCATAATTGGGTTCAACTAATTCAAATACAAGTGAAATAAACAAATAGAACTAAGAAAACTGACCCGTTAACACTCGTGAATTACTGGAAAAAGAACTTGCATGTTCAGGTTCCAATTTGAACACTTAGGGATTTGACCTTGGATTCAAAATTCGAGGATAATCGAGGGGTATTCCAGGGGAATAGATTGTGGATTCTGTCACACCTCCTTTTTCACACACCACCCCGGAAGGATAATGTATAAGGGAGTTTTTCCCATTTAAGTGACATTATTTGAAATGGGATTATTTATTTAGTTTTGCTTAGAGTTTCCGCATGGGATTATTTGTTTTCTGGTGTCCCAACTCACCGGTTTATTTTACGATCCCAAATCGATGAAAATTTGACTTTCCTTTTAAAGTCTTTGAACCAGAAATTCTGAATAAGAAATTATGCTAACTCGAAGGAAGGTGTTAGGCACCCTCGGATTTCGTGGTTCGAGCACGATCTCTTACGCTATTATAGTTGGCTTTAGTACATGTTTTAGCCTATGGTATAATTTTAAATTATTAACCGCTTTAGTACATGTTTTAGCCACCTAACCTGAAAGGCCCAAAATAATGATTTGGCTTCAGAACTTGGAAACTCAAATATACCCTAGAAATTTCAATGGAACAGTGAGTTTTTCCAGGTTTTTTTCGCCTCATGTTTTTTGCAGAATTTTTAATGCCTCGAAAATCTACCTTTAGCCCTAAGTTACAATACCTTTATAGGCAAGTTACTAAGGAAACTTCAGACCTTAGGTTTTTAACAGTTAGTCCTTTTAGTTTTCTATTTTTAGCTAATTTGTCCATAAATTCATGACTTGTTATCCAATGAATGATACCAAGAATTAAAAAATTGTTATTCAAACCTCGACCTAGAAGCTTCTAGGGGTTTCTCAATTAAAGCACCAAAAGAGTTCCTTTAACAATTTACCCAAAATACCCCTTGATTACCTTGTTTTTACCCAAAAATTACTAACCTAGGTTAAACTAAACCTAACCCTCTTAACTTGGTCAAATGTGACCATGGTTAATTTCCAAGGCATGAGCTGTTTGAACACCCTATAATTATAACCAAACCCCCCCTCCCTCCCCTCAAAATTGAACTACTTAATCTACTTAAACTTATTTTAAGCTAGACAAATCAGAGTCAAAACTACTATTATAGATTATCAGTCAACAGAAAATTAAGATACAAAATGAATCAAAATACTGGATCATGTTTTCACTATGAATCAAAGAAGAAGGAATTAAAAACTTGAAAGAACTTGAGAAAACTGGTGAGCAATAATCAAGGCATCAATTGATTAAATAGAGAAATATGTTTAAACCAGTTAACAGAACTCGACAAATATACTCGAACATAGATGCTTTAAATAAAATCTAATTTCCTATTATCTAGGGACATGCACATCTCGGAACCCTAACTAACTTGAATCAGGAACTAGAATTAAAAGAAAAAGGACGCAAGTAAAACTAATTAAAAAAACTAAACAGGATAGGGTTCGAACTCACCGGATAAAAACCCTAGAATCTTCATGCACAATTTTTAGCTTTAAAACTGTGAGATGATGTTCGAGCCGTTTGGATGCGAATCGAGGGAAGCTACATACGGATTTCTTGTGAGGAAGGTGAGGGAATCCTTTAGGATTAATTTGGAGTGATTTAGAGGTGGTGAGGTTTTGGCCAAGGTTTTTTTATTAAATAATCGAGACGATTGGCGCAGATTCGAGGAAAGACACTGATGGATTTGGGATGAGGGAGATCTGGTGGATTTGGGGTGTTATTCTGTGATCGGTTGGCGGCGGCGCTGCTATACACGATGGAGGATCCAACATTTTAGACGAAGATTCGAGACGTTTGACTATGTTTTAAGTAAGGGTAATGGTATATTCGAGAAGAGAAGAGGGAGGAGGATAGGTGGTGTTAAATTGGGGGTCATCTAAGCTCCGCCTCCGGTGGACGTGATCTCTAGCCGGCGGTTCATGGTAGTGAACGACGCAGATGGGGTGGAATTAGGGTTTGGTTCTTGGGGTGTGATAGTCGGTGTGTTTGGGGTGGGGTGTCGTTTGGACAATTAAATACTAATGGGGCCAAGCTTCAGGACCGTCCAATCAATAACCTCAACGGACCTGATTTAACCCCACGAAACGATGTCACTTATGTTATTAGGGGCTGGACCGGGTGTTTTGGTTGGGCATGGGTAACTTTGACAAGATTTGGGTAAATTTTGGGCTGGAATTTGGCCCATATGTGAATTCCAATTCTTTTAATTCCTTTTCATTTTCTCATTTTTTTCATTTGTTTTTGAATTTTAGTTGAATAAAAATTAAACTAAAAACTAATTATTTTTCCAAAAATTGATTAAATCCTAATTTTAAAATAAAACTATGACAAATTCGAAAATTAAAAGTAAAAATGCAAAAGAACTATTTTTGTTGTTTTGCTTCATTTTTTGTACTATTAATTAACTAGTAAATCTAAAAACATTTATATTGGATCCAAAATACAGATGCAATATTCTGTATTTTTTAACAACTGCCGAAATCAAAAATGAAAATATGCAATTATTCCTAAAAATCAAATAATTAAAACAAAAAATCCTAAATCTAAGAATTTTGTAGGTATTACAAAATAATATAAGAACAAGAACAATAGACAGAAAAGTAGAGAGAGAAGTATTCTTATTGATACTTTTGGGATGATCTACAATGGGAGAGAACCCCTTTATTTATAGGGAGGTGGTGACTTAGCCACCAAGTAGTAAACCCTAGAATCTCTCTAAATATAGACATTCACCTTAATTAGAGTTCTATTTATAACACTCCCCCTTGAATGTCTATTCAATAATGTGCCTCGTTAAAACCTAACTAAAACAAAACCCAATGGGAAAAATTATAGAAAAGGAAAAAGAGTACACATGTTTGATTATGCGCCTATTGGTTGCCTCATTAAAAACCTTGCAAGGAAAACCCAGTGGGACAAAACCTTTTAAGGGAAAAAGAGTGCAACGCGCATTAACTCCCCCTAAAAAGAGCATCAATTCACATCCTTGAGCATTTGCATTCCAATCTTGAGCACCATCTTCAAAACGATCTTTTGTAGAGATTTGATAAATAAATCAGCCATATTGATTTGAATAAATATTCCGCACCTTGAAATTATCATTCTTGATAGATATGAACATCTTCATGTAATGTCGTGGAATGACTCTTCAATATCTCCATAGAGGTATTCTCGATGCCATCATGCTTATAGTTATATCAAGATACATATGTACACAAGTTGCACTTAGGATGTGGTACTTCAGGACCAAGAATTGTATATGCTTCAAGCAACTTCAATCTTTCATGGACTGAATATAAGTTAAGTCATATAAGCCATATAATAGACTTTAGATGCATATCAAGTTTTCATGTCATGCTAAACAAATAAGATATTGAAAACTGATTACACATACCTTTGACTTTATACTTTCATGTATTTGAACTACATGTCCAAAACTACATGTCTTTCATATCGAATCAATTCTGCTTGAATTGTATCTCTTCCATTTAGCAAATATTTTGTCTGTATTCGACAAACATAAGATCCTCATCGATATTTAGCGCTATCATAGATGTCGTTGACGAACATTTTATATCGGTTCCAGTAAATTTTCATAAAGACATAACATGGAGATCTCTTTATTCATATATTCAGGTACCTGAATCTCTCATGAGATTTTATGAAGTGTTATGTCATGTGATCTTCTAGATCACTTGCCTCCTTATTATGATCACATTGATCATTTGCTCATCTTCTTTATTAAGAAGTTCTTTTTGAAACCGATTTGTCTATACGCCTTAAGCGTATCAAAGACTTTGTCCTTCTAGGACTTAATATGAGCATTTGCAGTGAGAATATAGTTACTTTCTTTGGGTCAGCAAATGCGTATAGCATGCTTTGCAATATGTTGCAATTGAATTATCCTTTTATGAACTTCAGGTTCATATTATGATTTTCGAGGATCTATATATACAAATGATAATTCATCCCATGTAATCTTTTCTCAAGTGTTTATCATGTCTCCCCCTCATGTTAGAAAAGCTAACTTATTTCCTCAACTTTGAGAGTCCATCTTTGTGCATTATGGTGTTAATGAAAATATACACCGCACATCAATAATAAGATGGAGTTATTTGGTTCCTGACCCTGAACCACTTGTGAGGGGAGAATATAATATACTCTCATATACAACATATATCAAACTGATATATATAACTTTGTTCTCATAAGAAACAGTTTAGCTATTAAGTGGAGGTACTCAATAATTATCTTGCTAAACCAACTATGATATAAACCAACTATCAAGATGAACTATCTTGAATAGAAAATCAGGAAATTATGCTCGAAGTTATATTACTGAGCAATTTACCTCGCAAGCACCGGCCAGGCTGCGGGTTAATAACTATCGCACATGTACCCATATCATAGATGCATCATATGTGATATACATGGCAGGTGAATGGGCCCATATTCACCTTTGATATTTCCAGAATTTATGGGATTCAACCCGAACTCTTTAGTTGGTCAATCAATTAATGAGAACAAGTAATATAAGAGAATTCATAAAGAACTTCCTAGTTCTTTAATATTTACCCATGTGAATTCTCTATTACTGCACATCATTTTTAAAATGAGATGGCTAACCCGAATGCCAACTGAATAAATTATCAACATTGATAAACTTCAAATTTACACCATGACATGTGCAATTATTAATAAACTTTAAGTTTATTATGATATGGGTTTTCTATATCAATAAACGTCCACTTTATTGTGGTATTCTTGTGTAGTACAAACTGGAGAATAAAGCGGCTAGTTTTTTCACATACAGATTATCCCGCTACAAGTTGTAGTAATAGAAGATATCAAATCTTTCCTTTATTTATAGTCTCAATATAATCAATCGCTTTCATATACTTTAGAAACTGAATAAGTTTCTTTGAGACTTACTACAACACAATACCTTATTGGTAATCAATTGTGTTTCTCCAACATAGTAATAATTGGCTCTTCTAGAGCTCTCAATTAATTTTGTACTACCACAAATTCATCAACATCCATGTGGTGAATATCTCTTTTAAAGAGAAAGTTATACCATTATGGTCATGGTCAAAATTATATGCAAGGTATGTTTCTTGCATTATCGTTGTCCTTTAATAGTCATATTTCCAAAATATTTTGGCGTACAATAGGTACGTGACCAACGATCATTCATGCCATAACAATGACATTATTTTCATATATCATCTCAAACCTCCTTCTAGGGGTGAGTGTGGTATATTCAATACCAATGCGTCTGGCATTCGATTTGCTATTCTTTGCAAATGGATAATATTTTGCACCTCTTTTTCACAAATAGAGGTATGTGGATCAAGATGAGATAATGATGCATTTTTCCACAAAATTTCCCGTTTGGTTTCACCAACTTCTCACCCTAATTTTGGGAAAAGTGTCTCATCAAATTGACAGTCTGCATATCATGCAGTGAACAAATCCCCTGTCAATGTTTCGAGGTAGCGAATAATGGAGGGCGATTCAAACCCAACATATATTCCTAACCTTCTTTGCAGACCTATTTTGGTGCGATATGGCGGTGCTACAGGCACATATACTGCGCATCCAAAAATTCTTAAATGGGATATATTAGGTTCATGACCCAAAACTAATTGCAACGGGGAATATTTGTGATAATTCGTCGGTCTGAGATGAACTAGCATTGCTGCATGCAAAATGGCGTGACCCAAAACCGAAGTGGGCAGGCGACGAACTAGCATTGCTGCATGCAAAATGGCATGACCCCAAACCGAAGTGGGCAGCCGACGAACTAGCATTGTTGCATGAAAAATGGTGTGACCCCAAACCGAAGTGGGCAGCCTCGTTTTCATGAGTAAATGAGGTATTCAAGATTATTCTCATCTAATGTCTCAACATGATATCCATTTTGAATGATATCTTAAAAACTCAACAAGTTCCTCTTAAACTTGGAGGAGAACATTGCATTCTCTATGATAAATATTGTTCCTATAGGCAGAGTTATAGTTGCTCTTCTGGAGCCTTCAATCAATTTAATTCCCATGGTTGACAACAAAAGAAAATATACGAACATGTGAATAAACAAATTCAATCCGTTTGTTTCATATTTAAACAATATTTTCAAAATCTGTTGAGGTTAGTTGACTAACTAAATAAGATAGTCGATTATATGTTTTCCATAATCGATTACTTTGCAGTTTGAAAATTTTAGTTTAAGCACTGTCTCAATGTAATCGATTGTTAAACATACATAATCGATTATATGCTAATTTGAAAAATTTCAAATCACACTGTCTTAATATAATCGATTGTTAAACATACATAATCGATTATTTGCTATTTTGAAAAATTTCAGATCACACTGTCTTAATATAATCGATTGTTGAACATACATAATCGATTATTTGCTATTTTGAAAAACTTCAGATCACACTGTCTTAATATAATCGATTGTTAAACATACATAATCGATTATGTCTTAATATAATCGATTGTTTTGCAGTTTTAATGCGAAATATTAGATAATCGACTAACGGTTAGGTTAGTCGATTAACTCTACTGAAAAATAAAAATATCTTTGAAATTTAAGCATATTGAAACATTCAAAAGAACTAATACTAACATTATATCATAAACTAACTAATACGAGCTGATACTAATGACTATTAGTTTATTCACTAACTAATACAAATAAGTAAAATAAAATCAAACAATTCCATCTTCCTTCATCACAGATCCATCACCAATTAGGTGGTCTATTTTCCCCTCAGGGTGCTCAAAGAAGTCTGCCACATCCAAGTGGGTGATGTCAAAATTGTCGTCAGAGACAGAATTGGTTTCAGGGCATTTACCTTTTAGAGATGCTTGATAAAGCTCAACCAAATGTCTTGGTACACGGCAAATTTTCGCCTAGTGCCCTTTTCCACCGCAACGATAACATATAGTTTATGAACTATTTGCTTTTGGATTCTCATCATATCATTCTTGTGGCAGAGTGACCAACTTCAGGTTGTCATATCTCTCCTTTAAGCCATTCCACAAGATAGGTGGGTCTTTGACTGTGATATATTCAATTTTCAAACCTTCATCAAGGTGATGGCGCAAGAAAATCAAGGCCTTAGCACAGTTTCAAACCTTCATCAAGGTGATGGCGCAAGAAAATCAAGGCCTTAGCATATTCTTGGGTGGATGCATTATTTCTGTCTTTAATAGCGTCTCTAAGACCCATTGCATCCAAATGGATTTCAGCATCCAACACCCATGTCATATAGTTCTTGCCCGAAATTTCAAGGGCAACGAACTTTCTTTTCATAATGTTAGACATAAACAAAATTACATCAAGAGCGTGTCCATACTTACGGGCTTTATTACAATTATCACATTCACTTCAGGGAATGGATCATAATCATCTGTATGTGCTATACACAATCTCATGTCAAATATTACTTTCATAAAGTGAAAGATTATTTTGAGAATCCTTATTTTTCTCATTACCATAATAATGACGATTATAATTTCGTCTATTGCCACGTCCACATTCATTGATACCTTCATGGTAATAATTTTTTCTTCTTTCAGACTTATCATATACTGCTACCACATTCTCCAAAGGGAATGGAGCAAATTCAATTTGGACGGATTTTTAATTCTTTGTCCACAATCATACATGAATTTGATCATGGCAAGGCATAGAAATTTTACCACTTCATGTGAGTGTAATTTCTTACAAACTCCATTAGAGTTATAATCAAACTTTGTTGTCTTTGTTTGTATATGAAATCAAATCGTAGAATTTCAAGAATTTGAAAGGGAAAAGTAAATTACTTACCTTTAAGGCATACCAATAAATGTTGTGATATCAAATATACCTCTTGTGTAAATTCCTTTCTTTCTCTCACGTTTTTCTCTTTCTGTTTCTGTTTCTTTCTTCTTTGTTTTTCTTTCTTTCGTTTCCACCCTTTTTTTTCCTCGTTTCTTTTCCTTCTTTCTTCATTCTTTATTTTTCTTTTTGTCCGTATAGAAATTCTGGGAAGAAGGAAGAAATCAAATTCAATTGGTTAGAGACTCGTGCTGATAACGTATTATAAAATAATATAAGAACAAGAACAATAATACAAGAACAAGAACAATAGAGAGAAAAGTAGAGAGAGAAGTATTCTTATTGATACTTTTGGGATGATCTACAATGGGAGAGAACCCCTTTATTTATAGGGAGGTGGTGACTTAGCCACCAAGTAGTAAACCCTAGGATCTCTCTAAATATACACATTCACCTTAATTAGAGTTCTATTTATAACAGTAGGAGTAATTCACGTAGGGCAAAAATCACATGCTCACAGCAGCCCGTCTTTGCGCGGAAACACTAAGAGTTTTCGTGCAAAGATAAGTGAGCGAACACGAGCGGTTTTTGCCCGTTTGAATACTTCGTGAGAAGAATTTTGAAAAGTTTGACCACACCCTCATTCAGAGATTGCCTATATCCTCGGCTAAAGAGGAATCAGGTCAGTGTAGTTCAGGGGTGTTTGGTAGCTGGGACTACCGAAGCTATGACCTCACTGTTGCTGCTGCTACTACTTGTTGACCTCCTTATTACACCAAGGAAAAGTCAAAACCTAATCTAGCCATGCCTATCAACTACGAGTTACAGGATTCATATCTATAATTTCTTAAAGCTTGATCTTGAGTCTTAGGTGATTTTGTTGCGGACCCCGACCTGAATCTTGATGCTCGTAAGTTGTAGCTGATGGTTCTTTCTTCAGCATTGGAGCAGAGCTGGACATGCGAAGATTTGTGACTCTGATCAAATTTGAGAAGTCTGCATTCCTTTTTGCAAGCACTCTGGGTTCGCTTCTTTTGTTCTTTCTCCCTTTATCCTGGATTGAAACTCACTCTCTTAGTCATCTCGAATCCTGTGCCTAGAAGAAAAATCTATTCGGATACCAATACAAACAAACAGACAAAATTTTCTGCCCTAGTTTTCACTAGGAAAATTTTGTGAGTTATTTGTATCACAGCTTCAAGCTACTTTTATTAAAAGAAATAAAGATCAGGATTTTGTATCCTTAGGAATGAAGCCTTAAATTGGGAGGATCACCAGGTTATGCTGGAAAATGACCGGGTTATGCCAGAAGGATGAAAGGGGCCTCGGATTATGCCAGGGGATCCACGGGTAATGCCAGGATTTAAAGAAAAGGGTTCCTACTGGGGATAAAAGGGAAGTCTATGGGTTATGCCAGGATAGGAACGAAAAGGCTCCTGGGTCATGCCAGGGCGATCCAAAAGTTATGCCGAGATAAGAAGGAAAAGGCTTATATGTTATGCCAGGGCGTTCCACGGGTTACGTTGGGATAAGAAGGAAAAGAGCTCATGGGTTATGCCATGAGGATCCACGGGTAATGCCGAGATAGGAGGAAAAGGCTTCCTACTGGGGATAAAGGGGAAATCCACGGGTTATATCGGGATAGGAAGGAAAAGACTCCTAAGTTATGCCAGGGCAATCCACGGGTTATACCGGAATAGGAAGGAAAAAGGCTCCTGGGTTTTGCTAGGGCAATCCGCAGGTTATGCTGGGATAGGAAGGAAAAGGGCTCCTAGGTTATCCCAGGGTGATCCACAGGTTATACCGGTATAGGAAGGAAAAAAGCTCCTGGATTATGCTAGGGCGATCCACGGGTTATGCCGGGATATGAATGAAAAGAGCTCATCGGTTATGTAGGGAACATTCACGGTTTATGTTGGGATAGGAACGAAAAGACTCCTGGGTTATGCCACGGCGATTTGCAAGTTATGCCGGGATAGGAAGGAAAAGGGCTTCTGGGTTATGCCAGGGAGAATCCACGAGTTATGCCAGGATAGGAAGGAAAAAGCTCCTAGGTTATGCTAGGGCGATCCGCAGGTTATGCTAGGATATGAGGAAAAAGGCTCCTGGGTTATGCAAGGTTATCCGTGGGTTATGCCGGGATAGAAAGAGAAAGGCTCCCGAGTTATGGAAGGGCGATCAGTGGTTTATGCCGGGATAGGAAGAAAAGGGTCTGTTGGGGATAAAAGGAAAATGATCCTCGGGTTATGCCGGGGAAGAAAAGAAAAAGCTCCTCAGGATATGCTGGGGAGAAAAGGGAAATGATCCTCGGGTTATGCCAAGGAAAACAAGAAGAAGCTCCTCAAGTTATGCTGGGGAGAAGAGGATTATGATTCTCGGGTTATACCGAAGAAGACAAGAAAATGATCTTAGGTTATGCTTGGGAGAAAAGGAAAATGAACCTCAGGTTATGCTGAGGAAATCCACAGCTTATGCTGGGGACAAATAGGGAATGTGGTCCTCGGTTTAGGAGGATGCAACTTGAGATTGGAGGCCCTATGCTACAATGATTTTTGTGATTTTCCTTTTCTTCTTTCTTTTATTGAAACTGCGGGAAAGAATTTGGAGGAAACTTTTCTTTTTTGTCTGGTTGTTGTTGTGAAGCTGTTCCTAGCTCCTGCTCATTCCTTTAGTTGGTTGCACCTGGTTCTTGCATGGTTGCTAGAATTGCACCTGTTTTAATTTTCAAACAAATAACAATTGTTAGTTTGAAACAGTGGTTGGTTTTATTGCCTTGATTGCTTGATCGCGGTCCTGCTTCAATTGAGAATCTCTGATTATTCAATACTTTGCCTTGATGGTTTGTCGGTGGAACTCAACTTTCGGCTTTATTTCGACTTCGTATGCCCTTCCTTTCCGATTACTTTTTTTTCTTTTTTTCTTTTTTTCTTTTTTTTTCTTTTCTTTCTTTTCTTCGAACATTGGGGAACTTTTGTCTTCTAAAACTTTGCTGCAACGGTTCGTCACATAGGACTTACCTTTTCCATTTTTATTTCGCCTTCATAGGCATTTCCTTTTTTGACTTCTTTGTTCGAACCTCAACTTCAGAGCATTTGGGTACTTTGGCTTTTCAAACCTTTGCCAAGACAGTTAACCCCGTGGGACTCAACCTTTTTAACTTTATTTTGCCTTTGTGGCCATTTGACTTTGATTTCCTTTCTTTTTTGGAGTTTTTATATTTCTAAACATCAGCCGCCATGGCCAGTCGAAGTCGACTTATGCTCCTGACAAGGCTGGGTGCCTTTTGCGCATTAGCTTGCATCAAATGAGAGCCCTTTAAATCAGTCTTGACATCCTTTACTGGTCTTTAGTTTTTTACTAGTGTTATACCGAAAGGGATTTAAAGACAACAAACAATTGAATGGAGAATGAATATAAAACAAAAAGTGTCCCTTTCGGGGAAAGGAGAGAAGGACTTATCCGGAGTACATGTGGGCTTCAATGAACATGGCATGCTAGTTGAACTAGATGCCTATTCTGTGTAAACCATCCGAATCTCATAAATTCATCACAATGTTTGCCTCAAAATCGAGAAACCTTGCCAGGACTTTGTAGGTGCCGATGGTTGTTTGGATCCTCTTTTCGATCAGGGATGCCTTTTGCGGGTTTTCACTAGCAGACCTCTCTCATTTCTCTTCTCACCATTGCCTTATAGTGCCCATGTGGGTTTTCACTAACAAGACTCTCCCATTTTGATTTTTCTCTTCTTACATCGCCTTACGGTGCCCGTGTGGGTTTTCACCAATAAGACTCTCTCATTTTATTCCTCTAATTTTTATGTATCAGTTCCAAGTAATTGTAGCCTGTAATCCTTGAACATTCTCACCAATTGATAGGAAGGACTTGAAAGGATTTGGGTAAAACCGATATGGATAGAATTAAAACTTTTGGAACCTTTTGGGCGGAATCTTCGTCGAGATTTTATAACTTCTGCCCCAGTTTCACTATTTTGGAGGACTTTGGATTTTTATGTTGGTGTGACCGAACCCCACAGAGAGGCTGCCTACGTATCTGTTCGGAATCAAGTCGAACGTAGTTCAGGGAAAAGATTTTCTTTCTGTTTTCTTTTTGTTTGATTTTGTTTTCTTTTGTTTTTCTGTTTTTTTGTTTTTCACCTTTTTTTTGTTTCAATTTATTTCTCTTCTTTTTTTTCATTTCATTTTTCAATAAAACTTTCAGGTTCGAAAGACGGCAATCAAGGAAGAGTAGCCGGCTCAATGGATTTGCAAAAGGGTTGATTGTATTTGGGTAGCGAGAAAGAAAGCCTTTGTCATCCCAACTGCACAGATTCATTGTTAAAAGGAGCCTAAACATAGTACCTTTTTACTGTGTCTGCTTCCATGGCTGCTTTGGGATCATCTCCTTCGATGTTGCCCATGTATAATGCTCCTTTCGGAAATATTTTTCTGATGATGTATGCGCCTTTCCAATTAGGAGCAAAATTTCCTTTTGCCTCCTAGTGGTGAGGAAGAACACGCCTTAACACAAGTTGTCCCACTTTAATATTCCTAGGGCGTACTTTCTTGTTATAAGCACGGCCCATTCATTGTTGGTACAACTGCCCATGGCAAACCGTAGCCATTTGTTTTTTATCAATAAAGGTCAACTGTTCCAAACGAGTCTTGACCCACTCAGTGTCTTCAATCCCGGCTTCAATGATGATCTGGAGAGACGGGATTTCTACCTCCGCATGTATTATTACCTCAGTTCTGTAGACCAAAAGGTAGGGAGTTTCTCCTATTGATGTGCCCACTATGGTGCGATACCCCAATGATGTGAAAGGCAACTTTTTATGCCATTGTCTGGAGCTTTGAATCATCTTTCTCAAAATGTTCTTGATGTTTTTGTTCAGTGCTTCAATGCACCATTGGCTTTGGGCAGGTCAGGAGTAAAGTTCCTATGCGTTATTTTGAATTGTTCGCATATCTTTCCCATCAATCGACTGTTCAAATTTGCAACATTATTTGTGATGATAGTTGCGAGAATGCTAAAATGGAAAATAAGATTGGAGTGCACAAAATAAACCATAGCCGATTTAAGAGTGATGGCTTCAACCTATTTTGTGAAGCAGTCACTGCAACCAGTATGAATCTATGCTCATTTGAGGCTTTCAGCTCGATTGGTCCAATGATGTCCATGCCCTAATCTATGAATGGCCAAGGTGCTGACATGGGATGTAGATCTATGGGAGTGCGTGAATCAAATCAGTTTGCACCTTACACTAATGCTATTTTCGAACAAAGCTAAAACAACCCTTTTTTCCATAGTTATCCAATAATAGCTTACTTAGATGATTTTCTTTGCTAGCACATACCCATTTATGTGCGATCCGCATACTCTTGCATGTACTTCATGCAAAATTCTTCCGGCCTTTTCGGCGTCAATACATCTTAACAAATAGAGGTATGGGGTCCTTTTGTACAAGACCTCACCACTTAAAGAGAAACTACTTGCCTGTTTTCTGATAGTTTTCTTTTGGTCCCCAGTGGCTTCCTCGGGATATTCTTTGTTTTTTAGAAACATATTGATGTCATGGTACTATGGCTGCACATTTGGTTCTGCCTCAGCCGTATTACAATATATATGCCTTTCCCTGATTTGGATTTCCAAGGGATCAATGTGGGCATTGCCTGGGTAGGGCAACATTGAGGCCAGAGTGCCGAGTGCATCAGCCAGTTTATTGTGACAGCGAGGGATGTACCTGAACTATGTTGTCTTGAACCGCTTGCTAGGATCTTCCACATGTTTTCGATAGGGAATAAGTTTGATATATTGAGTTTGCCATTCTCCTTGGTCTTACTGGATAATTAGATCTGAATCTCCCATGACCAATTGTTCTTCGACGTCTTGGTTGATTGTCGTGTTCATACCCATAATGCAGGCTTCATACTCAGCTGTATTATTCATGCAGATGAACCGAAGCCTAGCTGTGGCTGGATAGCGCAGATCGGTAAGTGATATTAAGATTGCCCCAATTCCTACAACTTTTGCGTTTACCGCTCCATCGAAGAACAGTTTCCAAGCACTGGTATCTTGAAATATTTCCTCCACCGAGTTCACCTCTTCATCTGGGAAATAAGTGTTCGGAGTTTTGTACTCACCATCAATTGGGTTCTCGGCTAAATGATCCGCTAATGCCAGGGCCTTCATTGTTGTACGTGTGACATAGATATGTCAAACTCGGTGAGAAGGATTTGCCTTTTTGCTAATCTTCCAGTGGGAATTGGTTTCTGGAATATGTATTTTAATAGATGCAACCTGGTTATGAGGTAGGTGGTGTAGACTTGTAGATAATGCCTCAGTTTCCTAGTGACCCAAGTTAAAGCACAACATACTCTTTCCAGCAAAGTATACTTGGCCTCATAGTTGGTAAACTTATAGCTCAAGTAGTATATTGCCTGCTATTTCTTTCCAGTAATATTGTGTTGCCCGAGGACGCAACCAAAAGAACATTCCAAGACTATCAGGTACAGAAACAGTGGCCTTCCTAGTTCAGGTGGGACAGGACCCGTGGGTTGGATAGACAATATTTGATCTTATCAAAGCCTCTTGACATTCATCCGTCCATTTGATCGCGGCATCTTTCTTTAGTAGTTTGAATATGGGTTCGCATGTGAAAGTCAGCTAATTGATGAACCGACTAATATAATTCAATCTTCCCAACAAGCTCATTATATCTTTCTTGGTCTTCGGAGGAGGTAAATCCCGAATAAAATTTACTATAGTTGGATCTAACTCAATGCCTCTCCGGCTGACTATAAATCCCAGAAGCTTGCCCGACGAGACTCCGAACACGCATTTGGTTGGGTTGAATTTCAAATCATATGTATGCAATCGTTTAAAGAAACTTCTCAAATCCAACACATGCTCTTCCTGAGTTCAAGACTTGATGATCATGTCGTCCATATACACCTCTATTTCTTGATGCATCATATCATGGAAGATGGTAGTCATGGCCCTCATATAGGTTGCCCGGCATTCTTCAGTCTGAAATTTATGACCCCATAGCAGCAGGTTCCCTAAGGTGTGGTGAAGGCTATTTTATCTGCGTCCTCTTCATCCATCAACACCTGGTGATATCCTGCATAACAGTCCACGAAAGATTGTATCTCATGTTTGTCCCAGTTATCAACAAGGATGTAGATATTGGGCAAGGGGAAATTTTCTTTGGGACTTGCCTTGTTCAAATCTCTATAGTCCATAGACACTTGGGGTTTTCCATCTTTCTTCGGCACTGGAACTACATTGGCCAGCCATGTGGTGTACCGGACCACTCGGATCACTCCCAGCTCCAACTGTTTCATGATCTCATCTTTGATTTTATAACTCATATCAGTTTTAAATTTTCTCTACTTTTGTTGGATTGGAGGGCACTCGGGGTAAGTTGGCAATATATGAACCAGCAAATCAACACTCAATCCTGGCATATCGTCGTATGACCAAGCAAACACTTCTTCGAATTCGAACAAGAGTTGGATCAATGCGTCCCAGGTCTTCTCATTTGCATGGAACATGATTTCTTTGGGACCACCTAAGCTAACTAGCTTAGTGTCATTTAGTTTTGGCTTAGATTTATTTTCGAAATGTTCCAGTTCTCGATTTATCTCCCTGAAAGCCTCTTCTTCATCGTATTCTAGTTCTTAGTTCATTATTTCACAATTAGGGGGCATGTTTGGAGATGGGCCCAAAGTCATCAAGCATTTCATGTTATTTAAAGTTGCATTATTAGAGCTGAAAGAAGAGAATAAAAGGAAAATAGCAAGAATTAGAAAGAATAAAGGAAAATAAACAATGAAATATTGATTTCTTTACTTTGAATTTAGAAGATAACATGGGTTGCATTCAGAAAATCAAAAGACAATAAACTAAAGAAAATATTTGAGTTACTCCTTGGAATAACTCGCGATACAGAAAAAGTGGCAGGATACGTCTAACGGGACTCCCTCCTGATTGGGAATGGCGTAGCCTTCCTCTTTTGCAACTTGGCATTTGGTCCCGTGTATTTCACCTCAGTGGTGCTCGAGCCCTCTCTTGGCTGAACCACGTGGGTTTATATAGCATCTATCTCATTGCCCCACATATTTCTTCAATTTCTTTGGTTGTAAAGGCCTCAACCTCTTCTTCTTCAGTGTCCTTTGGCCTCGAAAATGTCTCGTACAGATGTGGCAATGGTTGAGGCAGAACCTACCCGTCACGCTTTATATCGTTTCACCACGTTATATCATCTGACATCGGGTAGAAGCCTAACCCAAAGAACTTGTCAGTGCTCGCACGGTAACCGGCTCAGCTATTCCTTGCAGAGACTTCCCAAGTCCCTTCCCCGGCATAAATCCATGTCGTATCATCTCTTTAGCCACAATAATTGACGCTTTGGAAAGGGAGGGCTGGGGGCAGGGTTTTCCCTCTTCATACTAGTCAGCCACCATAAATTCAAAGGCTTGATAAACTATGTGCTCGTTGCATTCTCTGGCTTTGAGGCAACGGGCAGAGGGATCCCGATAAATTGATTTCTTATCCTCCCCATGGACCACGATTTCTTATCCTCCCCATGGAAGGTACAGCCCTGGATGCGTGGATTCATGGTCTTTCCAGAAGGTAGTTGTAATATGTGTCCATGTATAGCACTTCGAAGGTCAACACAAAATCTACTAGGCCAATAGTCAAAGCTAGAACGATCTCTCAAATCGTTCCCCTTTTGATACCATTAAAGGCTCGCACGCAGACATTGTCCGGAAAAAATCCTTTCAGTCCCAATTTCCATGCACTGTAGTGTCGAGAGCGGGCATATATCCACCCCAGAACCTCCATCCACCATTACTCTTTTGACATAGTAACCTTCACATTTGACAATTAAATACAGGGCTTTGTTATGGGTGGCCCCTTCTAGGGGCAAGTCATTTTTACTAAATGTGATATCATTGATTGCGAAAAATCTTTCTGTCGTTCTTTCTAACTGCTCCACAAAGGATTCAGCTGGCATGTATGCCTTATTGAGGGTTTTTATTAGTACCTTCTAGTGTTCGGGGGATCTCATCAACAAATATAGCAAGGAGACCTGTTAAGGAAATTTCTGCAGCTGGTCAACCACTTCGTAGTCTGCCATTTTCATTTTTCAAAAGAAAGGTTTCGCCTCTCCAGCACTCACTAGTTTTTGAGTGGGAAGTGCTTCTTGGTGTCGTTTTTCACTTTTTTCAAGTTAGAGAATTTCTCCACATGGTATTTTCCTTGAACCTCTCTTGAGATTTCTTTTCCCTTATACGTCACCACTGTTTTATGATAGTTCCAAGGGACTGCAATGGGATCTTTCATAGGCCTTTGAGGTGGGCGGCCGATAACCACGGGCTCGCTTATCCTTGGTGGATTAGTTGGCTCCCACATTACATAAGTTCATCTGGGTACATACATCTGGGTGGTCTTGTTCAATTCGAACCTTTTAGGAGGACTTAGAGTCAGCTGCTTTTCCTTACGACCCACAGGATATAGAAAACAGAATCTTTGGCGGGTGCCGCCCCACTTTAAACCTTGACTTTATTTTTAGATTTGGGGTGTGTGGTGTTATCCTTATTTTCCCCTTCATTTTTCTTCGGGGATGTTTTTGGCTTTCTCTCTGCATCAGCAATGGCCGTGATAGCCTTCAATGCTGGATCAAATTCTTTGTCCTCACAGATAATTCCGTTTATCAGTCCGTTGTTATGGCCTGCAATGGGTTATTTGTCATGTTGGGGACATCTTCATCTCTTAACACTATCTTTCGTTTTTCTATCAGATCTTGCACATCTCTTTTTAAGGTCCAACAATTTTCTTATATCATGTCCCTCAGCTCATAAGTGATAAGCACACTGGGTACTCCATCGGTAAGAAGGCGATTCTGGGTTTTACATGTTTGGAGGTACAGGGTGCAGCAAACCCATTTGGACCAGTTTTGGAATAAGACTGGACTAGGACTCACCGATTAGTGTAAATTTTTTCTTTTTGGTGGTTCATGAGGATGGAAGTTATTTTGGGAAGGACGGGGGTTGAAGTGGTTTTTGTAAGGAGGCTGGTTTCTTAGGAATGGAGCTTGGTTTCTATTGGCATGTTGCTGCGGTCGTACAAAAAGTTGAGCATTCATGACCGCATATGGTTGAGGAGCATAGGCCATATCCTGGTGAGGGTAACAATGTTGAGGGGTTCTTTCTGGGAACATGGGTCTAGGAGCATGGTGTCTTCTTGCACCCGATGTCGCCATAAATGTTTCTTTTTTATCTTGTCCTTTGCATCTCCTCCAGACCCACCTTGGATGGCTTGGGAGATTGCTCTAATAGTGGACTAGCTTAGGATTCTGCTTGTTTTCAATAAATTTTCCACCTTTTCTCCGATTTTTATGGCTTCCGCAAATGGTTTACCCATAGCGAACATCATATTTTTGAAGTAATCGGCTTCTTAAGCCCCGAAAAACACTGTGACCATTTCAACCTCGTCCATCGGAGGCTTCACTCTAGATGCTTGTTCACGCCATTTGATTGCGTACTCCCGGAAACTTTTTGAGGGCTTCTTTTTCAAGTTTGCCAATTAGTTTTTGTCTTTAGCAATGTCTATATTGTACAAGAATTGTCTAACAAAGTATCTTCCAAGATCGTCCCATATATGCCACCGAGATATGTCTTGATCTATGTACCACTCGGAGGCAATACCAACAATACTTTCCCCGAAATAGGCCATAAGTAATTCTCATTTTCCCCCGTTCCGTCGCAACTGGTTGTAGTATTTCTTAAGGTGAACAATAGGATCACTATGCCTATCATACTTCTCAAACTTACGAGTTTTGAATCCCAGCGGTAAATGCATATGAGGGAACATGCATAAATCAGCGTAGGACACACTCTTCTGCCCGCTCAGTCCTTATATATTCTTAAGGCTCTGTTCTATACTCCTCATCTTTCTTGTGATATAATCTTTATCACGAGTCTTGGGTGTCTTTTCATGTCCCATAGTGAACTCAAATTGAGGTGGCTGAGGGTAAGCATAAGAGGGAAATTGAGGAGGCTCCATTTGTGGAGTGAGTGTCTCGAATGTGAAGGCTGAAGGATCAAAAGTGGGCCTAGGCAGTGCGGGCTATGTTGTAGCTTAACATGGGGGAGAGGTAAAGATGTTCAGGGCTATATTGGATATGGCCACCTAGAGGCAAACCTCTGATGGTGTTCCCACAAAATGAGCTGATATAGTTGGTCCTCTAGTGGGATAATTGGGTTGCTGATTGGCACACTAGAGGTACCACCTACTCTGTGAAAACGTTTGGATAATCCACGGATGGTGCTCGGTGGCTCTTTTCTATTTTCCCACATTTCCATAACCCTAAAACGCAGGATTCTGTTCTTTCGGCAGCTGCTGATTCAAAGGTCGTGATGCCCAAGATAGGGGTGTCATCGAAAATGGGAACTGCTGGCAGAGTCATTTCTGAAGACATTCGGATGCTCCCTTTTGTTCTGGTGAAGCATGGATGTGAAGCCAGGTTACCACAAAAACAAACCATCGCTTTACAAAACTCTGGACTCAATAAAAGCAACAAATGGTTAGTTTGCGACAGATAACAGATAGGTAATCGAATGTTGGGGCGTGATGCACCTATACAGTCAAAAAGGGTGTCATTATGTTTTGCAATGATCGCATGCTTCATCTCGGCTTTGATTCTTTCCCATTTCCTTCCTTTAATTGGCACTCTCTTTTCATTTTTCTTTTCCCTCTCTTTTCCTTTTCTTTTCTTTGCTTTTTGCCATGGTTTTCTCTTGGTTTTCTTATTTTCTCTCTCTTTTGCTTCTTTTCCTAGATTGCTTTTTCCTTCATTTATTTCAGGGATACGGTCGAATCTTATGGAGATTGCCTACGTATCATGGCCCCACATGAATCAGACCAAGCGTAGTTCTTTGAAAACAAATGCAAAAATAAGGAAACACTTTTCGAGGATTTTAAACTTTCATTAATAAAACTTCTATTACAAAGTGTATAAACTAATCGGTTTCTTGGAAACAAAATACAGACTTGAAATGAAACAAAATACATACTCAATGTTTAAAAAGTCAAGAATGCATTAAAGCTTCCATTACTAGGGCCCAGGGGCATCATTCGGCCTCGCTGCGGGCTTATGTGCGGGACCCCCTTGTATTTACTCCAAATCGCTCATTACTTGACGGACAAAAATCATCACCGCATCAAACAAGGTGGTACGAGCATATCTTTGCATGCTTGGCACTTCATGGTAATGTAATCAGTTATGGTTCTGATCCTCTCTGTAATTCTGCCTTTTTCCTAGAGTAATCGACATGTCTGCTGGTTCAGGGCTTCCAACACTTAGGAATCATGACAGTGTTGATCTTGCATTTGATGTTTTTCTTCCTCCATTTGAGCCATTAGGTGATAACAGTGTTCCCTTTCAGCCTTACACTTTTTAGCCTGCTTTGGTTGCCTCATCCTCAAGATTAGTAACTTTTCTTCTTAGACCGGTAATGGTCCCTTCGTAGCTTCTCTTCATTTGTTGCACATACCATTCCCGTTCTTTTGCTTTCTTTGCCCACTGTTCCTGTAATATTACCTGGCTAGCTTTAGATTTTTCCAAGTCTTCTTTGTATTTGAGGACTTTGGTTCATAGCATTCATATGAGTCTTTCATCGACCCGGCTTCTTTGTGGGTTGTTGGCGGCTATTTTCATCTTTCTGATCTGAGCTTTGAGTGCCTCATTATTCTAGGCTAGTTTCTTCTTTTTTCCATGGTCCGCGGTACCTTCAACACCATTTTAAAATTGAAGTTTCATAACTTGCCTTTCCAATCTACTTATTTTGACCTTATATTCATTCTTTTTAGTCAACCACTCTTATTGCGCTTGGGCCTCAACAATGAATTATTTGACATGCGGTCTCTTTACGGGCCTTTCAGGAATTTGATATCTCTTAATGAACCATTCAACATATTTGGAGACCACTTATCCTCTGGCTCGGTCTCGCATTATGGTCTTGGGTTCTAGAAATTCATTCCACATTTGGTGGATTTTTCCTTCCAGAAATGCAGCCTTTGGACTAGCTCAATACCGTGCTTAGTAAGATCTTGGTCATTGTGGATGGTTTGAAATCTTCCTAATTGATGCAACACCCTGTAGGTAGCATAAGGTTGGATGCCCCGAATGCCCATTAAGAGAATATAAGATGCTTCAGCTGTGGTGTGTATTTCTTCTATGGCAAGGAGCCATCTGAATGCTCATTCAATTTTATCAGCAGTTAGGGCCCTCAGATGTGCCAGCCAAGCTTCCGTACCCGTAGGGTATTTAATTCCTGCTACCCAGCTTCAAAATTCTTCAATGTAGTTTAGACAGGTCAAACCATAATTCATGTACCCAACTCGGCGACAGAGGCGTTCTTGCATTCATAATTGGAGTAACAAATTGCAACGCTGGAAAATTTTCCTCCTTCCCGACAGATGGCCAAGGCTCGATAGATTTATGACACGATTAGAGGAACCACAGTGTTGTTAGCCTTTTTGATTGCCACGTTGATCATTCCTACAGGACCTATCTTTATAGTGATGTCCTTCCGTGGACAAACCACAATACCTATTAAGGCCACCATGAATGGTAGACTCTGTCTTGACTCCCACTTATCTTTGTTTCCAGCATGGGTTAGACCGGTGTTCGGTTCTTCAAAACCTCGAGGGTTATCATATCGAAGATATAGAAACTGAAGTATGCAGTACCCTTCAGATAGATTTCTTTCTTGGACACCCCGACTAAATGCTTAGCAAATCCAGGAATCTGTGAGGGGACCGGTCTTGGTGACAGGGGATATCAACTTCTGAGATTTCCATTTAAGCTAGCATAACCTGCTACTTCCTCTAATGTAGGTGTGAGCTCAAAATTAGAGAAATGGAATACGTTGCAAGTTGGGTCCCAAAATGGTATCAAGGCTTCAATTGCGTCCTTCATTGGCTTGACATTTAGTAGTCTGAAGAGGCCTCCTAGAACTCTTACCACTTTTTCTCTACAGTCCTTTCCTAGATCATCCCACCACGTATGGAGCTTCAAGGGGATGTCATTAAGCACTGTGAAGGGTTCAATTTTATTCGTGCTCATCCTGCACATTTATTAAGGTGATTTAATATTCATTTTACTCTAAAAAGGGAATAACATTGGGTTTTTTTTCGAAAATTTTCAGTTGAAAAGACAAAAATCCTAGCTTTGCGGCTACTGCCTTTTAGCACTTCGGGAAAGAAGATTTTACGCTTGTGCCTGCTGACCGTTGGAAATGAACCAAGGTAGCTATTTTTGAAAAACAGCCTTCCGGCGCCCTTTTGGGGACATTCTGCTTATTTTAGACGAGAATGGCATCATTGGCCTTATTTGTAACTATAATTTGTTTGTTTTTGGCCTATTTTTACATAAAGGGAAGTTGGCCCCAATGGGGGTTGCCTACGTATCTCACATCCGGTGAGAATGAAACTTGCATAGTTTGGGGAAATTTGACAAAACCAAAAAAAATATTTTTTTTAAAAAACAAAACTTTTCTTTTCTTTTATATTTTTCATAAATCTGGCGGAGTTTTTGCACTTTTTGAGTATTGGTTTGTTTCCAAAATAGGTGGTTACCCTCATCAATTGCTTTTTCTTTCAACTCTCTCCCATGATTTATAAGCCGGTCAACATGCTGATCTGAAACAAAAGATGCACAAGTCGCAAGTAAGATGAATCAAGATGGTCTTTTCATCTCATGTCACCTGTCCTAGACAATCCCAACCCCTGTGTTGAGTCCCCAAAGTCAAATGCACGTGATGCAAACAAATTTTCCTACTTACGGATCAGACATGAAGCTTTGTTATACTAGGTTTTAAAAACCTGGGTTTATTATTGTAGACCTAGCTTTCTCGAGCGGACAGCTCGAGCTGGGGGGAATACCGGGGATACAGAAGCTCCAACCGCTTAGCAGCTTGTCTAGACCTCGTTCTAAATTGGGATAAGACTCTAAATAGAAGAGAAGTCACACGAAGTGCACCCTTCTCCATGATTTAGTAGACTCAAAGAGAGGAAGGGTTTCATAGTTGTTTATATTTAATTCATAAAATATCAAAGCGGTAAAAGCATTTAGCATATTGAACATTAAACATGCAGGAGAATCAGATAAAGCAATCATAACAGCTATTCTAAGCTCGAATTCTTGAACCCTGGGTTTGGATCCCCAGCAGAGTTGCCAAAGCTGTGACACCTCCTTTTTCACACACCACCCTGGAAGGATAATGTATAAGGGAGTTTATCCAATTTAAGTAACATTACTTGAAATGGGATTATTATTCAATTTTTCTCAAAATCGCCACTTGGGATGATTTATTTTCTGGTGTACCAAGTCACCGGTAAATTTTAAGATCCAAAATCGAGGAAAATTTGACTTTTCCTTTGAAGTCTGCAAACCAGGTATTCTGAATAAGGAACTTGGTTAACCCAAAGGAAGGTGTTAGGCAACCTCGAATTTCGTGATTCTAGAACAGCCCCTTAAGCTATTACAATTGGCTTTAGTACATGTTTTAGCAAATGGTATAATTTTAAATTATTAACTGCTTTTAATTGATTTTTAAGGAAGATTGAACATCGTTTAAAACGTATTTTTTGATCACATCACATAAAATGCACACGGATCCAAAACACATTTTATTTGACGTTTTAGGATTTGGATCTGGGTCACATGAAATGCACATCGAGTTTAAGAAGGTAGTGTTATGGAAAAGGCGAGCCTAAAGAAACTAGCGTGTTGATATCTTTGCAGGGGGCCATGAAAATTCACTAAATGGTCAACCCGATTTCTAAAGATTTTAATGAAAGTAATTAAAGAGAGCCACGCAATTTGCGATTTAGTTGTGTGTGTCGCACCTCAATTTATTTTAAAGGACGTCCTAAAAATGATCGATTATTCTCAATCAAGGATTATTTCTAAAAAAAGTTAGTTTAACCAACATTATTCATTAACTACTACCAAGGCTTTCAAGAAAAAATTGAGCCTCAAGATCAAGTCCAAACTCAAATAAGGGGATTTCCATTATTGAAAACCCCTTAATTCAAGTCTTTCACCTAACTTTAAAGGCCCATAATAATCTCTAAGTAACCCCCAGGAGTCTCTTAAACTTCTATTACTAAAATCATAAAGAAACTTAAGCAATTTGCAACCTCAAGGGAGCTAATGATTTGACTTTAGAACTTGGAAATAGAATATACCCTAGAAAATTCAATGGAACAGTGAGTTTTTCCAGGCTTTTTTCGCCTCAAGTTTTTTGCAGAGTTTTTAATGCCTCGAAAATCTTCCTTTAGCCATACGTAACAAAGCCTTTATAAGCAAGTTACTAGGGCAACTTCAGACCTTAGGTTTTTAACAGATAGTCCTTTTAGTTTTCTATTTTTAGCTAATTAGTCCTTCAATTCATGACTTGTTACCCAAAGAATGCAACTAAGAATTAAAAAATTGCTATTCAACCACCAAAATATTGCTACAAGCTTTTAGCTGTTTCTCAATTCAACCACCAAAAGACTTTCTTAAAACTTTTACCCAAAGTACCCCTTTATTACCCTGTTTTTACCCTGAAATTACTAACCTAGGTTAAACTAAACCTAACCCTCTTAACTTGGTCAAATGTGACCATGGTTAATTACCAGGGCATGAGCTGTTAAAACACCCTATAACTATAACCACCAACCCCCCCCCCCCCCAAAATGAACTACTTAATCCACCTAAACCTATTTTAAGCAAGAAAAATTAGAGTTAAAAACTACTATTATCAATTATCAGCCAATGGAATATTAAGAAAGAAAATGAATCAAACTACAGGATCATGTTATCACTATGAATCAAAGAAGAAGGAATTATAAACTCAAAAGAACTTGAGAAAATTGGGGAGCAATAATCAAGGCATCAATTGATTAAATAGGGAAATAGGTCTAAACCAGTTAAGAGAACTCGACAAATATACTCGAACATGGTTGCTTTAAACAAAATCAAATTTCCTATTATTTAGGCACATGCACATCTCGGAACCGTAACTAAACTGACTCAAGAACAAGAATTAAAAGAAAAAGGACGAAAATAAAACCAATTAATAAAAACTAAACATGATAGGGTTCAAACTCACCAGATGAAATCCCTAGAGGCTTCATGCACAAATTTTAGGTCAGAAACTACGAGATTATGTTCGAGCTGCTTAGCTGCGATTCGAGGGAAGCTACACACAGATTTGCCATGAGGAAGGTGAGGGAATCCTCTGAGATTCAATTGGAGTGATTTGGAGGCGGTGAGGTTTTGGCCGAGGTTTTTGATTCAATATTTGAGACGCTCGGCGTAGATTCGAGGGAATAAATCGATGGATTTGGGATGAGGGAGGTCTGGTGGCTTTGGGGTGTTATTTTGGGGCCGGTTGGCGGAAGAGCCGCTATTCACGACGGAGGAGCCAAAATTTTAGACGAAGATTCGAGACTTTTGGCTGTGTTTTGAGGATGGGTAGTAGCATATTCGAGAAGAGGAGAGGGAGGAGGATAGGTTATGTTAAATTGGGGGTCATCTGAACTCCGCCGCCGGTGGAGGCGATTTAGGGCCGGCGGTTCATGGCAGTAAACGGTGGAGATGGGGTGGAATTAGGGTTTGGGTCTTTGGGGTGTAAGAGACGGTGTGTTTGGGGGGTGGGGTCGTTTGGACAATTAAATACTACAGGGTCCAAGCTTCAAGACCGTCCGATCAAAAACCTCGATGACCCTGATTTAACCCCACGAAATGATGTCATTTATGTTATTAGGGGCTGAACCGAGTTTTTGGGCTGGGCATGGGTAAATTTGACCGGATTTTGGGTAATTTTTGGGCTGGAATTTAGCCCAAATGTGAAGTCCAATTCTTTTAATTACTTTTCATTTTCTCATTTGTTTTTTTAGAATTTTGGTTGAATACAAATTAAACTAAATTAATTATTTTTCCAAAAACTAATTAAATCCTAATTTTAAAATAAAACAATGACAAATTTGAAAATTAAAAGTTAAAATGCAGAAGAACTATTTTTGTTATTTTGCTTCATTTTTTGTACTGTTAATTAAGTAGTAAATCTAAAAATATTTAAATTGCATCCTAAATGCCCGTGTAATATTTTGTATTTTTTAAGTATTATCGAAATCAAAAATGCAAAAAAATACAAAAATATGCAATTATTCCTAAAAATCAAATAATTAAAAGAAAAAATCCTAAATCTAAGAATTTTGTAGGAGTAATTCATGTGGGCCAAAAATCACATGCTCACAGATTCAGCATGAGGGTGTTTTGGTTGTTCTATGGTGTTCATTTGGTGAGGATTCATGGTGGCGAGGTTTGGCTGAGATTTTGTATTCAAAATTCGAAGGGTTCAATATGGATTTGAGAGAAGCTGCGTGAATATTGATGATGAGAAGGTGATGGAGGACCTGTGGTGTTAAAATAGTTGTGTTTGGGTGGTGGCGACGCTGGTCGCGACGGAG
Source organism: Nicotiana benthamiana (assembly GCA_034376525.1). Taxonomy (NCBI): domain Eukaryota; kingdom Viridiplantae; phylum Streptophyta; class Magnoliopsida; order Solanales; family Solanaceae; genus Nicotiana; species Nicotiana benthamiana. The sequence continues at coordinate 37,453,490 of CM067324.1, forward strand.
CGTCCACTACTTCTGAGTGATATTCGAGAAGCTCGGCGGGATTCGAGGGATGGGGTCTAGAGGTTTGGAAAGAGGAGAAGGAGAGGAATATGGGGTATAAATTTGGTGGCCGTCGAAGCTCCGCCGCAGTCGTGGGTGATTTCCCGCTGGCAGCGGTAGGCGGTAGGCGGCGGAGTTCAAGGATGGTCTTTAGGGTTCGTGTGAGAGAGGAGATTGGGGGTAGCGTTAGGATATGTATATACTCAGGGACCCTAGCTTCCCAGCCGTTAGATCATCACAACTCGACGGCTGGGATTAAACATTGATTATACGGCGTCGTTTTGGGTTAATTTGAGGCGGGCTTGGCGTTTAAACGACTGCGCCAGCCCAAAATCAAGTCTCTTGTTTAAGAGACTCGAATTTCTCTTTAATTGATTCCTTTCTTTTCTTTTTCAAAATCGAAATTAAAATAAATTTGAATTAAATCCTAAAAAAACTAAACTAACTTTTTAATTATGTTAAGCTCTAGTTAATGATCCATACAATTAACTATCATTATAAAAGAAACAAACAAAATTCAAATTAAATAAATCAAGAAATAAATCAAATCTTTTTATTTTTTTGTATTTTATTGTAAAATCCTAATTATCAATTATTCTTAAAATATATAAAAGAAAACCCGCAATATTTTTGTACTTTTTATGAATTATCGAAATTAAACATACATACAAAAATGCAAAAAAAATACGAAAATTATGCAATTAATCCTAAAAAATAAAATAAAAAAGAAAAAAATCTTAAATTTAAGAATTTTTAAAAAATAATTTACGCGAGACAAAAATCACATGCTCACACTTAATACTTCTGCGATCGTATACTTGCAGCATTCATACTCTTTTGTAGATTGTTTGACTTCTTTCGTGTGTTTGGGTCTTCAAGTGTTATGCATTACAATGTGCTCTTATATCATGCTACGGCAATTCAACGGCACATCAATGACTGGTTGGCAAATGGTCTGAATTGAATATTAAATATCATTCTCTAATGTGCTCTTATATCATGCTTTTAGGAAATAGCAATAATGAAATCAAGTATGTGAGAAGTTATAAGTTTATTTAAGAATTAAATATTGGTTTGGTCGCTTATTTCTTTCCTATTTGCATATATATTCATATTTGTGTTAGTTGACTAGACAAGGTCTCAAACTCTAGTTTGGGCTTTGTTTTGGATCTGGAAAGTTGGGAAGGTCCTAAGAGTCTTCTAGAGAGAGAGAGATTTCGCTTAGTCATCCTTAGGCTCATGTTATGTTTTATTCTTGTAGTTTGTAGTAAACTTTATATATTAGTGAATGTGGTTGCTGAGAAAAGGAAAAATTATGTGCTCAAGATATTCTTTGTTATGAAATACTATAAGAACAAGAACAATAGAGAGAAAAGTAGAGAGAGAAGTATTCTTATTGATACTTAGGGATGATTTACAATGGGGTAAGACCCCTCTATTTATAGGCATAGAAAAGACTTAGCCTCAAAGTAAAACTCTAGAATCTCTCTAAATATAGACATTCACCTTAAATAGGATTCTATTTATAACACTCCCCCTTGAATGTCTATTCAATAATGTGTCTCGTTAAAACCTTAACTAAATAAAACCCAATGGGAAAAAATTTAAAGAAAAGGAAAAAGAGTACACATGTTTGAATATGCGCCTATTGGTTGCCTCGTTAAAAACCTTGCAAGGAAAACCCAGTGGGACAAAACTTTGTAAGGGAAAAAGAGTGCAACGCGCCTTAACTCCCCCTGGAAAGAACATCAATTCACATCCTTAAGAATTTGCATTCCAATCTTGTACACCATCTTCAAAACGATCTTTTGTAGAGATTTGATAAATAAATCAGCCATATTGATTTGAATAAATATTCCGCACCTTCAAATTATCATTCTTGATAGATATGAACATCTTCATATAATGTCGTGGAATAACTCTTCAATATCTCCATAGATGTATTCTCGATGCCATCATACTTATAGTTATAGCAAGATACATATGTACACAAGTTGCACTTAGGATGTGGTACTTCAGGACCAAGAATTGTATATGCTTCAAGCAACTTCAATCTTTCATGGATTGACATATAAGTTAAGTCATATAAGCCATATAATAGACTTTAGATGCATATCAATTTTTCATGTCATGCTAAACAAATAAGATATCGAAAACTGATTACACATACCATTGACTTTATTATGATCACTTTGATCATTTGCTCATCTTCTTTATTAAGAAGTTATTTTGAAGCCGATTCGTCTATACGCTTTAAGCGTATCAAAGACTTTGTCCTTCTGGGACTTAATATGAGCATTTGCAGTGAGAATATAGTTACTTTCTTTGGGTCAGCAAATGCGTATAGCATGCTTTGCAATATGTTGCAATTGAATTATCCTTTTATGAACTTCAGGTTCATATTATGATATTCGAGGATCTATATATACAAATGATAATTCATCTCATGTAACCTGTTCTCAAGTGTTTATCATGTCTCCCCCTCATGTTAGAAAAGCTAACTTGTTTCCTCAACTTTGAGAGTCCATCTTTGTGCATTATGGTGTTAATGAAAATATACACCGCACATCAATAATAAGATGGAGTTATTTGGTTCCTGACCCTGAACCACTTGTGAGGAGAGAATATAATATACTCTCGTATATCAAACTGATATGTATAACTTTGTTCTCATAAGAAACAGTTTAGCTATTAAGTGGAGGCACTCAATAATTATCTTGCTAAACCAACAATGATATAAACCAACTATCAAGATGAACTATCTTGAATAGAAAATCTGGAAATTATGCTCGAAGTTAGATTACTGAGCAATTTACCTCGCAAGCACCGGCTACGCTGCGGGTTAATAACAATCGCGCATGTAACCATATAATAGATGCATCATATGTGGTATACATGACAGGTGAATGGGCCCATATTCACCTTTGATATTTCCAGAATTTATGGGATTCAACCCGAACTCTTTAGTTGGTCAATCAATTAATGAGAACAAGTAATATAAGAGAATTCATAAAGAACTTTCTAGTTCTTTAATATTTACCCATGTGAATTCTCTATTACTGCACATCATACTTAAAATGAGATGGCTAACCCGAATGCCAACTGAATAAATTATCAAATTTACACCATGATGTGTGCAATTATCAATAAACTTCAAGTTTATTATGGTATGGGTTTTTATACCAATAAATATCCACTTTATTGTGGCATTCTTTTGTTTGTGTAGTACAAACTGGAGAATAAAGCGGGTAGCTTTTCATATACAAATTATCCCGCTACAAGTTGTAGTAATAGAAGATATCAAATCTTTCCTTTATTTATAGTCTCAATATAATCGCTCGCTTTCGCATATACTTTGGAAACTGAATAAGTTTCTTTGAGACTTACTACCACACAATACCGTATTGGTAATCAATTGCATTTCTCCAACATAGTAATAATTGGCTCTTCTAGAGCTCTCAATTAATTTTGTACTACCACAGATTCATCAACATCCATGTGGTGAATATCTCTTTTAAAGAGAAAGTTATACCATTATGGTCATGGTCAAAATTATATGCAAGATTTTTTTCTTGCATTATCGTTGTCCTTTAATAGTCATATTTCCAAAATATTTTGGCGTACAATAGGTACGTGACCAACGGTCATTCATGCCATAACAATGACATTATTTTCATATATCATCTCAAACCTCCTTCTAGGGGTGAGTGTGGCATATTCAATACCAATGCGTCTGGCATTCGATTTGCTATTCTTTGCAAATGGATAATATTTTGCACCTCTTTTTCACAAATAGAGGTATGTGGATCAAGATGAGATAATGATGCATTTTTCCACAAAATTTCCCGTTTGGTTTCACCAACTTCTCCCCCTAATTTTGTGAAAAGTGTCTCATCGAATTGACAGTCTGCAAATCGTGCAGTGAACAAATCCCCTGTCAATGTTTCGAGGTAGCGAATAATGGAGGGCGATTCAAACTCAACATATATTCCTAACCTTCTTTGCAAACCCACTTTGGTGCAATATGGCGGTGCTACAGGCACATATACTGCACATCCACAAATTCTTAAGTGGGATATATTAGGTTCATGACCCAAAACTAATTGCAACGGGGAATATTTGTGATAATTCGTCAGTCAGAGACGAACTAGCATTGCTGCATGCAAAATGGCGTGACCCCAAACCGGAGTGGGCAGCCTCGTTTTCATGAGTAAATGAGGTATTCAAGATTATACTCATGTATTGTCTCAATCTGATATCCATTTTGAATGATATCTTTAAAACTCAACAAGTTTCTCTTAGACTTGGAGGAGAACATTGCATTCTCTATGATAAACATTGTTCCTCTAGGCAGAGTTAAAGTTGCTCTTCCGGAGCCTTCAATCAATTTTACTACTACCAGAGATTGTAGTAACATCTGCCTTACACATATTTAGTTGAGAGAAATATTTCTTTTCTTTGAGTATCGTATGTGTAGTACATGAATCAACTAAACAAATATTTGATCCAAGTTTGCTTTGTGAGATATCCATTTTTGCTTTCCCATGGTTTGACATACAAAAGAAAATACATGAACATGAGAATGAAAAAATTCAATCCGTTTGTCTCAATGTAATCGATTGTTAAACATACATAATCGATTATTTGCTAATTTGAAAAACTTCAGATCACACTGTCTTAATATAATCGATTGTTTAAACATACATAATCGATTATTTGCTATTTTGAAAAACTTCAGATCACACTGTCTTAATATTATCGATTGTTTAAACATACATAATCGATTATGTCTTAATATAATCGATTGTTAAACATACATAATCGATTATTTGCTATTTTGAAAAACTTCAGATCACGCTGTCTTAATATAATCGATTGTTTAAACAAACATAATCGATTATGTCTTAATATAATCGATTGTTAAACATACATAATCGATTATTTGCTATTTTGAAAAACTTCATGTCACACTGTCTTAATATAATCGATTGTTTAAACATACATAATCGATTATTTGCTATTTTGAAAAACTTCAGATCACACTGTCTTAATATAATCGATTATTTAAACATACATAATCGATTATGTCTTAATATAATCGATTGCTAAACATACATAATCGATTATTTGCTATTTTGAAAAACTTCAGATCACACTGTCTTAATATAATCGATTGTTTAAACATACATAATCGATTATGTCTTAATATAATCGATTGTTAAACATACATAATCGATTATTTGCTATTTTGAAAAACTTCATATCACACTGTCTTAATATAATCGATTGTTTAAACATACATAATCGATTATTTGCTATTTTGAAAAACTTCAGATCACACTGTCTTAATATAATCGATTGTTTAAACATACATAATCGATTATGTCTTAATATAATCGATTGTTTAAACATACATAATCGATTATGTCTTAATATAATCGATTGTTAAACATACATAATCGATTATTTGCTATTTTGAAAAACTTCATATCACACTGTCTTAATATAATCGATTGTTTAAACATACATAATCGATTATTTGCTATTTTGAAAAACTTCAGATCACACTGTCTTAATATAATCGATTGTTTAAACATACATAATCGATTATGTCTTAATATAATCGATTGTTAAACATACATAATCGATTATTTGCTATTTTGGAAAACTTCAGATCACACTGTCTTAATATAATCGATTGTTTAAACATACATAATCGATTATGACTTAATATAATTGATTGTTAACAAGTATATAATCGATTGTTGTGCAGTTTTAATGCGAAATATTAGATAATCGACTAATTGTTAGGTTAGTCGATTAACTCTACTGGAAAATAAAAATATCTTTGAAATTTAAGCATATTGAAACATTCTAAAGAACTAATACTAACATTATATCATAAGCTAACTAATACGAGCTGATACTAATGACTATTAGTTTATTCACTAACTAATACAAATAAGTAAAATAAAATCAAACAATTCCATCTTCCTTCATCACAGATCCATCACCAATTAAGTGGTCTATTTTCTCCTCAGGGTGCTCAAAGAAGTCTGCCACATCCAAGTGGGTGATGTCAAAATTATCGTCAGAGACAGAATTGGTTTCAGGGCATTTACCATTTAGAGATGCTTGATAAAGCTCAACCAAATGTCTTGGTACACGGCAAATTTTCGCCCAGTGCCCTTTTCCACCACAACGATAATATATAGTTTACGAACTATTTGCTTTTGGATTCTCATCGCATCGTGCTTGTGGCAGAGTGACCAACTTCAGGTTGTCATATCTCTCCTTTAAGCCATTCCACAAGATAGGTGGATCTTTGACTGTGATATATTCAATTTTCAAACCTTCATCAAGGTGATGGCGCAAGAAAATCAAGGCCTTAGCACAGTTTCAAACCTTCATCAAGGTGATGCCGCAAGAAAATCAAGGCCTTAGCACAGTTTCAAACCTTCATCAAGGTGATGGCGCAAGAAAATCAAGGCCTTAGCAAAGTTTCAAACCTTCATCAAGGTGATGGCGCAAGAAAATCAAGGCCTTAGCATAGTCTTGGGTGGATGCATTATTTCTGTCTTTAATGGCGTCTCCAAGACCCATTGCATCCAAATGGATTTCAGCATCCAACACCCATGTCATATAGTTCTTACCCGAAATTTCAAGGGCAACGAACTTTCTTTTCATAATGTCAGACATAAAACAAAATTACATCAAGAGCTTGTCCATACTTACGGGCTTTATTACAATTATCACATTCACTTCAGGGAATGGATCATAATCATCTGTATGTGCTATATACAATCTCATGTCAAATATTACTTTCATAAAGTGAAAGATTATTTTGAGAATCTTCATTATTCTCATTATCACAATGATGATGATTATAATTCCGTCTATTGCCACGTCCACATCCATTGATACCTTCATGGTAATAATGTTTATCTTTTTTCAGACTTATCACATACTGCTACCACATTCTCTAAAGGGAATGGAGCAAATTCAATTGGACGGATTTTGTCTTCTTTCAGACTTATCACATACTGCTACCACATTCTCTAAAGGGAATGGAGCAAATTCAATTGGACGGATTTTTTAATTCTTTGCCCACAATCATACATGAATTTAATCATGGCAAGACATAGAACTTTTATCACTTCACGTGGTTATAATTCCTTACAAACTCCATTAGAGTTATAATCAAACTTTGTTGTCTATGTTTGTATATGAAATCAAATCGTAGAATTTCAAGAATTTGAAAGGGAAAAGTAAATTACTTACCTTTAAGGTATACCAATAAATGTTGTGATATTAAATATACCTCTTGAGTTTCCATCCCGTTGCATTACTTTATGATACCATCTCTTCTATTTTCCGTATAGAAATTTCTTTGTCAATGTAGGGCAAGCTGGGACATTGATACAATGATGCAACAAAGAACAGATACACGAACCCTTGTATTACTGGAGAATAACTCTATGTTTTTCCTTCTTTTTTTTTTCATTTTTCTATTCTTTCTTTTCCGTTTTCTTCTCTCTTTCTGTTGGCTTTTTGTTCTTCGTCTTCTCTTCTTCTATTTTTTCCGTATAGGAATTTTTGGAAGAAGGAAGAAATCAAATTCAATTGGTTAGAGACTCGTGCTGATAACGTGTTATGAAATACTATATGAACAAGAACAACAGAGAGAAAAGTAGAGAGAGGAGTATTCTTATTGATACTTAGGGATGATTTACAATGGGGTAAGACCCCTCTATTTATAGGCATAGAAAAGACTTAGCCTCAAAGTAAAACTCTAGAATCTCTCTAAATATAGACATTCACCTTAAATAGGATTCTATTTATAACATTCTTTAATTATTTGGTTATTATAAATACTAGTCTTTCTTGACGGAGATGACAAAGAAGACCCGCTGTTTATTTTCTTTTACATGAAAATGCCATAATTGCCATTTGAGTAGAACATCGGCTTGCTTAAAATAGCCATATCTTATTATCGGTCCATTTTTAGCTTTAAACTAAAGGTAGAACTTTCTTTTATTATAATCATATTTATCATCCTTTTATTAGTTATTTCAATTTCCAAAAGCTTAAGGAGTTTTATGTTCAATCTCATATTAGTTTTCGTCAGTTTTTGTAACGTGATAGGCTATTGTCCAGTAGACTAATAATTGTTTTTATTTATATTTTGTCAGTATACTATATATTCGATAACTATTATTTTTATTCTAATTGATTCTCGGCAAGTTTTCACCCATTTGTCTTACTTCCTATGATATATCTACTTACTCCAGTAAATTTGGTGTATTGTATATTTGAATATTAATTCAAGGATCTTGCATATTTAAGAAACCACTTCATCGCTTTAGTTAACTTAATTAATTTGGAGGTCAACATGAGTCCTTACTTATCTTATGTGCTACTTGTTTGAGTCCCAATGTTCTCCTTTTATGTGATACTAATAAGAATAGAAATAGAAACTTGAGGTTTTCTTTAAGTTTAGAACTATCCCTTTAGATAGTGTCCAACACCAAGTAGGCTTACTAATGCACGATTTAGACGTAACAACTTAAAGATAGTAATAAGGGTAGCGGGCACAATATACAAATTGCCCAAATAACCATTGCACTTTTGGCTATAAAGGTTATCACATACTTTGCACAGGCGTTGATCTATTAGGCTTAAAAACTTAAGTTCCCTTTTATGTAATTAAATAGTCTTTCATGATGTAATATTCGCTAAAATCCATACACGTAAATTCTTTCTACGACTATATTTAAGTAATTATTTGCCTTCAATTGATTTGCATAATTGATCGCCTAGGGTTATGCCTGTATGAATGAAAAAAATCCTAGGTTATGCTAGGGATGTCCGGGGGTTATGCCGGGATGAATAAAAAAATCCTAGGTTATGCTAGGGAGATCCGCGGGTTATGGCGGGATGAATGAAAATTCCTAGGTTATGCCGGGGGAATCCGCGGGTTATGTCGGTATTTAATAAAAACTCCTGGGTTATGGCAGGGGAAGTCCACGGGTTATGTGGGGATGAAAGAAAAAACCTAGGTTATGCTATGAAGATCCACGGGTTATGCCGGGATGAATGAACAAATCCTAGGTTATGCTAGGGGGATCCGCGGGTTATGCCGAGATGAATGAAATTCCTGGGTTATACCAGGAGAATCCGCGAGTCATGCCAAGATTTATGAAGCAATCCTGGGTTATGCCAAGGGAAGTCCAAGGGTTATGCCGGGATGAATGAAAAATCCTAGGTTATGCTAGGGAAAATCTACCAGAAGGTGAGCGGCAAGGGAGATCCTTTTAACTATGCTGGTGGTAGAGGGGAAGGAACAACACTTAAGTTATGTTAAGGATAGGTAGTGTTAACTTTTAGACTACGCTGGGGAATAGAAACTGTAGGAAGGAATCCTCAGGTTATGCTGAGGATGTGAAGAGGGACTTCCCGGTAATGCCCGGAGTGAAGAAAGGAGACTTCTTGGTTTACGCTGGAGGGGGTGGAATGCAATCCTTGGGTCATGCCTAGGAAATCCACAAGCTGCATAAGGGGAATATAGGGATTGGAATCTCGTTCTATCATGCTTATTTACGAGTTTGCAGGAAAAAGAAAACTTCCCTTTTATTATTGACGCAACACCATCTTTGGTCCCTGAGCCAATCTATTGGTTGTTTTTGCCCCATGTTCCTTCTATTTTCCTAGGTAACACCTGCGTCTAATTTATCCTAGAAAGCAAACAAATTGTTAGTTTGAACAGTGATTGGTTTTGCGGCCTTATCACTCTTGATTTTAGCTTCTTTTATATCCAAGGACAAAGCCTTGACTTCTAATCCTTACTCCATTGATTGGCCAGGGGGTCCTCAGTTTGGGTTGGTTTTTTTTTCCCAGGCCTTAGGTTATGGGTTTTGTCCCGACTTTGATTTTGGGTTTGCTTTTGGGACATTTGATAAGAATCAACATCTTGTTTGGTTTAAAACCCTCCGATTTTGCTTCACCTTCATGGACCTTTGATTTTGAATTTCCTTTCTTTTATTTCCCTGCTTTTGAGGCATTAACCGTCATGATCAACCGGGACTGGCTAAGCACGCTTGACGATGTCGGACGTTCCCTTGGTTCTTACCAGGAGAAACCCGCAAGGCCGGCTCTGTCACCTTTCTTAAGGAATGGTGAGGACATCAAAATTAAAGTGGAAAGGAGTGAAGCATGAATTTTAGAGAGGTATGTTCTGTTGAGGGAAAAGAGGGGACTTATCTAAAAGTATGAAATGACTTTAAACGGCAACGACATGCTTCTTGGACTGGATACCCAGCCCACATCCATTTTCTTCTTTCTGATTTCAACTTTTCCAAAACCAAAGAAACTTATTCAGACCTGGGAAGCAATATTTCCTCTTTTCAGCCGACGGCGCCCTTTTCAGATTTTCACCAATCGGCCTCTCATTTTTCTCTTCTCCCGTCACCCGATAGAGCTCTTTCCGAGTTTTCGCTAAATGGACTCTCTCATTTTGTTTTTCCTGCTCGTCGTTGCCTTATGGTGCCCGGGGTTTTTCACCGATAAGACTCTTTTATTTTATTTCTCTCAAAATTTTGATTGGTGCCGAATCCCAACCACGATATTTTTCACATCCCAAGGGATCTATAACTTTATAATTATTTGGATGGATTTGTAACAGAACCAATACCTTTCTGCCCCAGTTTTGATTTTTGTGGGTAAATGGGGTTTTTATTTTTATATGACTGAACCTCAGGGAGAGGATGCCTACGTATCCTTTCGGAATCAAGTAAGACGTAGTTCTGGAAGTTTTTCCTAAACTAATTTTGTTTGTATTCTATTCTTCTCTCTCTCTTTTTTTCATTTTTTCTTTTCTTTCTTTTCTTCTTTTTTTTTAACAGCATTTCCGGGTTACAAAGAGGGTGAGGGTAGCAGGCCTTTGTCATTTCAATCCACTGGGGCCATTGCTGCAGGGGTTCAAACATAATATCTTTCTACTGCATCTGCATTTACTGCTACCTCGGGCTCGTCTCCTTCAATGTCACCCGAGTACAACGCTCCTTTAGGAAATATCTTTCTGATAATGTATGGACCTTTCCAATTTTGGAGTGAATTTACCTTTGGCTTCCTGATGATAAGGAAGTATCTGTCTCAATACCAGCTGCCCCACTTCGAAATTCCTGGGGCACACTTTCTTGTTGTAAGCGTGGGCCATTCTTTGTTGGTACAACTGCCCGTGGCATATCACGGCTATTCGTTTTTCATCAACTAATGGCATATTCTCCAAACGGGTTTTAACCCATTCTTTATCTTCAATTTCTGCTTCGACAATCACCCAGAGCGAAAGGATTTCCACCTCGGCAGGTATGACAGCTTCAATTCCATAGACCAGTAAATAGGGGGTTGCTCCTACCGATGTACGTACTGTGGTACGATATCCCATCAGTGCAAAAGGCAACGTTTTGTGCCATTGCCTCGAGCTTTGAATCATTTTCCTCAAGATCTTCTTGATATTCGTTTTAGCCACTTCGACCGCACCATTAGCTTTTGCTCGGTAAGGAGTTGAGTTTCTATGTGTTATCTTGAACTGTTCACATATTTCTCCTATCAGCCGACTGTTTAGATTAGCTGCATTGTCTGTAATGATGGTAGCGAGAATCACGAAGCGACAAATGATGTTGGAATGCACGAAATCCACTACCTCTTTCTTGGTAAAAGACTTAAGGGTGATGGCCTCAACCCATTTTGTGAAGTAATCAATGGTGACCAATATGAATCTGTTTCTATTTGAGGATTTTGGCTCAATCAGCCCAATGAAATCCATGCCCAGGTGGCAAATGTCCAGGGTGCTGACAGAGGGTGCAGTTCATTTGGTGATGCATGAATCAAATCACCGTGCACCTAGCATTGATGACATTTCTGAAAAAAGCTAAAGCAGTCTTTTTCCGTTGTCATCCAGTAATAGCCAGCTCGGAGTATCTTCTTTTCTAGTACATAGCCATTCATATGGGGCCCACACAATCCCGCTTGTACTTCGTGCATAATTCTCCCGGCTTCCTCGGTATCCACACATCTCAACAAATTAAGATCTGGAGTCATTTTATACAAAGTGTCACCACTTATGAAGAAATTACTTGCATATCATCGGATGGTTTTCTTTTGTTCTCCGGTGGCTTGCTCAGTGTACTCCTATGTTTTTAGGAATCTTAATATGTCGTTATACCAAGGTTGTGTGTTGGGCTCTGCTTTGTTCGCATTGCAATACCCATGCCTTTCTTTGATTTGGATTTGTAAAGGATCAACATAGGCGTTTCAACGGTAAGGTAACATGGAGGCCAAGGTTACGAGTGCATCTGCTAACTCATTGTGGAAACGGGAAATGTACCTGAATTGTACCGACCTGAAACATTTTCTAAGGTCTTCCACATTCTGTCTGCATGGAAGGAGCTTAATTTCTCTTGTCTCCCATTCTCCTTGATCTTGTCGTATGATCAGATCGGAATCTCCCGTGATTAGCAATTATTCGACATCTTAGTTAATAGCCATTTTTATGCCCATGATGCAAGCCTCATATTCAACTGTATTATTGGTGCAGAAGAACCGGAGCCTGGCTGTAGCTGGATAATTCTGACCTGTTGGTGAGAATAAAATTGCCCCAATCCCTACGCCTTTTGCGTTTGCTGCTCCGTCGAAGAACATTTTCCTGATTGGGGTGTCTTCAGCTGCTACTTATAACGAATTCACTTCGTCATCAGGGAAGTAGGTGTTTAAAGGGTGATATTCGTCATCAACGGGGTTCTCAGCCAGATGATCTACCAATGCTTGAGCTTTCATTGTCGTTCAAGTGACATAAACTATGTCGAACTCGGTGAGTAAGATTTGCCATTTGGGCAGTCTCCCTGTGGGCATTGGATTTTGGAATATGTACCTTAGTGGATCCAACCTAGTTATAAGGTACGTGGTATGAGCTTGCAGATAATTCCTTAACTTCTAAGCCACCCACGTCAAGGCGCAACAAGTTCTTTTTAACAGTGTATACTTGGCCTCGTAACTGGTAAACTTTTTGCTTAGATGATAAATGGCCTGCTCTTGCTTTCCCATGGCATCATGCTGCCCGAGAATACAACAAAAAAAGACTTCCAAGACTGTCAGATAGAGAAATAATGGCCTTCCTGGTTCTGGAGGAACCAAAACTGGTGGATTGGACAGGTATTGTTTGATTCTATCGAAAGCTTCCTGACATTCGACTGTGCACTTGACTGCCGCATCCTTTTTCAGTATCTTAAACATGGGCTCACATGTGGAAGTCAACTGGGTGATTAATCGACTGATGTAATTCAATCTTCCCAATATACTCATTACATCCTTTCTGGTCCTTGGCGGGGTCATCTCGAATGGATTTTATCTTGGTTGGATCCAATTCGATACCTCTTCGGCTGACGATAAACCCCAGAAGTTTGCGCGACGGGACTCATAATGCGCACTTTGCTGAATTTAATTTCAAGCCTTATTTGCGGAGCCTTTCTAAGAACTTCCTAAGTCCTTTACATGATCACCCTGAGTCTTAGATTTGATAATCACGTCATCGACATACACCTCGATTTCTCGATGCATCATGTCCTGGAAGATGGTGGTCATAGCCCTCATGTATGTTGCCCCGCATTTTTCAATCCAAAAGGCATAACTCTGTAACAATAGGTTCCCCAAGGTGTGGTAAAGGCGGTTTTCTCATCATCTTCCTCATCCATTAACACTTGGTGATACCCTGCGTAGCAGTCTACGAAGGATTGAATCTCATGCTTGGCACAGTTATCCACAAGCATGTGGATGTTGGGTAGAGGGAAGTTGTCTATGGGACTTGCCTTATTTAAATCCCTGTAGTCCACACGCACTCGAGTTTTTCCGTCCTTCTTCGGCACCGGGAGCACATTGGCCAGCCTTGTGGTGTACCGAACCACCCGGATTACCCCTGCCTCTAGCTGTTTTGTAATCTCCTATTTGATTTTATCGCTGACATCAGGCTTGAACTTTCTATTTTATTGTTGGACCGGAGGTCATTCAGGGTATGTAGGCAACTAATGAACCACCAAATCCATACTCAAACCAGTCATGTCATCGTAGAACCACGCAAATACATCTTTGAATTCTAATAGGAGTTGAACCAATGAATCTCGTATTTCTTCATTCACATGGATGCTTATTTTTGTTTCTTTGATTTCATCAGGATTGCCGAAGTTAACCGGTTCACTATCGTTTAAATTTGGCATAGATTTGTTTTCAAAGTGTTCCAACTCTCGCTTGATTTCCCTAAAAGCCTCTTCTTCTTCGTATTCCAGTTCTTGGTTCATTATTTTGCAGATGGGCAGCATGTTTGGGTCGTTGCATGGAGTCCGCGAGCATGTCATTTTATTTAAAGCCGCATTATTGGGACTGAAAGAAAAGATGAAAGATGAAAGGAAGATAAAAATCAGAGAAAGACAAAGAGGTGCAAATGACGAAATATTGATTTTATTTCTTTGAATTTGTAAGATAATAGGGTTTAATATTTGAAATTTTAAAGTGCTAAAGAAAAACAAACAACCGAGCTACACCCTGAAATAGCTCGTGATGTATGAAGAGGTAGCAAGGCGGGACTACCGGGCCTCCTGCCTGACTGGGAAAGGTGTGGCTTCCCAATTTTGAAGCTTAGCATTTGGCCTCATGTAGAGCACTTTGGTGGTGCTTGAACCTTCTCCTTCTTGGACCATGTTGCCATCGTATAGCAACTCCCTCATAGCTCCGCAGATCTCATCAATTTCTTCTGGCATGAAGGTTTCTTCTTCCTCCTCCTCACTGTACTTTGATTTTACAAAGGTTTTGTACAAGTGGGGTAGAGGTCGTGGTAAGGCCCATCCCTGGTGCTTTCTGCGATTGGCCAAGGTGATATCTTCTGAGGTTGGATGAAAGCCCAAACCAAAGAACTTTTGTGAGACAGGCAAGGCGACCGGCTCAATTATGCCTTGTAGGGAACTTCCGAGTCCCTTGCCTGGCTTAAAACCTTGGCCCGACATTTCCTTTGCCACCATAATTGAAGCATTTGACATGAAAGGCTGGGGAAGTGGCTTGCCTTCTTCATGTTGATCGGCTACTATGACTTCAAAAGCTTGATAGAGTATGTGTTCACTCCCTTCCTTGGCTTCAAGACAGGGGACAGAGGGGTATCGGTAAATTGATTGTTCATCCTCTCCATGAACTACAATCTCCTGGCTTTCATATTCAAATTTCAGCATTTGGTGCAGGGTAGAAGGCACTGCCCCTGCTGCATGAATCCACGGCCTTCCTAGGAGGTAGTTATAGGAGGTGTCCATGTCCAACACCTGAAATGTTACGTCGAAGTCGACTAGACCACTGGTGAGCACCAAATCAATTTGACCTATGGTATCCCTTTTGATTCCATCGAACGCTCTGACACATACGTTTTTAGGACGGATCCTCTCTATCCCAACCTCTAGTCTCTGCAAGGAAGACAGTGGGAATATTTCTACTCCGCATCCTCCGTAGATCATCACTCTTTTGACATAATATCCCTCACACTTGACACTGAGGTGCAAGGCATTGTTGTGAGCAGCTCCCTCCAAAGATAAGTCATTCTTATTGAACGAGACCTGGTTAATCGCGAAGAATCTCTCCGCCATTTTCTCTAGTTTCTCTACAGAGGTCTCAGAGGGTACATAAGCTTCATTTAATATTTTGGCCAACACCTGCTGATGCTCGGGAGATTTCATCAAGAGTGACAATAAATAAATCTGCTTAGGGGATTTTCGGAGCTGATCCACCACTTCGTACTCTGCATTTTTATTTTCTGGAATAAGTCTTCTGCCTCCTCAGCATTCACTGGCCTCTTAAGAGGAAGTCGCTGTTTGGTAGTGGTGTTCACCTCTTCCATATCTGAGTATTTCTTTGTGGGAAAACCTCTTTGAGCTTCTCCAAGGACTCCTTTGCCCTTGTATGTAACGATGCTTTCCTGATAATTCCAAGGGACGGCTGAAGGGTTGGTCATGGGCTTCTGCGGTGCGCGACCAATTACCACGAGCTCATTCAGCACTGGTGGTTTAATCGATCCCCGTACCACATAAACATTTTTGGGTATAAACATGGTTTTATTCAGCTCGAACCTTTTTGGTCAGCTCAAAGTGGGCTTTTTTTCTTGATGCCCTCGTGGGATGTAGAGTATTGTTTCCTTGGTAGGGGTCGTCCCAGCTTTGGCTTCGGCCTTCTTCTCTGCTTCTAGGCATTTGGCTTCATTAATTTTCTTTTCCTCAATATTTTTGGGGTGACTTTTGGTTTTTTGTCTGCCTCGCTGATGGCTATGATGGCTTTCATAGCGGGATCAAATTCTTTGTCCTCGCAGATCATTCCGATGACCGGCCCGTTGTGGTGAGCCGGCAACGGGTTATCAGTTATGTTTGGGACCTCTTCATCTCTTAGTACTATCTTCTTTTGGTCTATCAAATCCTCCACTACTCATTTTAGGGTCCAGCAATTTTCAGTATCATGTCCCTCTGCCCCAAAGTGGTAAGCACAATGTACACCCCTTTGATAAGAAGGTGATTGGGGTTTTGTCTGTTTGGGGGCACAGGATGCAGGAGACCTATATGGACCAACTTTGGGAAGTGGCTGGCGTAGGATTATCCTATTGGAGTGAAGTTCTGTCTCCTGGGTGGCTCCCTAGGACGATAATTATTTTGTGGAGGGCGAGAATTGTAGTTATTCTGAGGAGGCAGATTTCTTAGGGCTTGGTTTCTGTTGTTCTGCTGTTTAGGTCAAGCAAAGGGCTGAGCATTCATAACTGCATAGGTTTGAGAGACATAGTGCATGTCTTGGTGAGGATAGTAATGTTGAGATGCTCTTTCAGAGAATGCATGTCTAAGGGTATGATGTTTCCTCATCCCAGAGGCTGCCATGGATGCTTCTTCCTTCTTCTTGCTTCTTGGGATTCCTCCCGCCCCTCCTTGTATGGCCTGGGAGGTTTCTCTTATGGCGGATTGACTCAGAATCCTCCCTGTTTTGAGGACATTCTCTACCATCTCTCCAATCTTAATTGCCTCTGCAAAAGGTTTACCCATGGCCGACATTATATATTCTGAAAATAGTCTGCCTCATGCGCTTGCAGAAAGATGGTGACCATCTCCGTCTCTTCCATAGGATGCTTTACTCTCGATTCTTGCTCGTGTCATTTAATAGCATATTCTCTGAAGCTTTCCCCAGGTTTCTTTTTCAAGTTGGCTAGGGAATTCCTATCCGGGGCGATGTCGATTATGTACTGGAGTTGCCTTACAAAGTCCGTGGCGAGGTCATCCCAGACGTGCCATCGGGTAACGTCCTGGTCTATGTACCATTCGGATGAAATACCCACTAAGCTCTCCCGAAAATACGCCATCAAGAGTTCTTCCTTCCCACCGGCTCCATGTAGTTTATTGCAATACTTTTTCAATGAGCAATGGGGTCGCCGTGGCCATCGTATTTTTCAAACTTCGGCGTTTTAAACCCCAAAGGAAGATGTATGTGTGGGAACATGCACAGGTCTGAGTAAGATACACTTTTCTGTCCACTTAGTCCTTGCATGTTCTTCAGGTTTTGTTCAAGACTCTTCATTCTCCTTGTAATTTCATCTTGTTCAGGTGTTTTGGAGGTTTTGTCTTGCATGGGGGTAAGTTCGTATGCTAGCTGAGGGTAGTTGTATGTGGGGTACGGGGGAAGCTCGTTTTGGTAGTTAGGAGTCTACAATGTAAAGGTTGTGGGGTCAAACATGGGCCTTGGTACCGCAGGCTGTGTAGTGGTTGCGCATGGAGGGGCCGTAAAAATGTTAGGAATTGGCCCGGATGTAAACATCGAAAGGCGGTTTTCAAAAGGCGCCCCAAAAAAATTTGTTGACATGGTAGGCTGCCCCAGGAGAATATTTGGGTGGCTGATAGGAATGATGGACGTACCCCCTGACCTTGGAAAAAGCTCGGGAAATCCAGGGATAGCGCTTAAAGGTTCTTTCCCATTTTTCCAGGCATCCACATCTCCATGACTCGGAGCCGGAGGATCCTGTTCTCTTCAGAGCTGCAGATTTAGAGGCCAGTACTCCTATGATTGGGTTGTCCTCTGGGATAGGGACTGCTGGTAGAGTCATTTCGGTCGACATCTCTGTGCTTCCGTTTGACCTAGTAAAGTATCCGTGTGAAGCCAGCTTACCGCAAACAATTCACCGTTCTTAAAACACCTGAACTGGACACTGGAATTCAAAAATAAGTTTGGGGCAGATAAAAAATAGGAAATCACACGTTGGGTAGGATGCACCTACGCAGATAACGGGTTTCTATTTGCTTGCAATGGTCGCACGTGTCATCCCGGAATTTATTCCAAATTTCCTTTTGTTTCCTACTTCTTATTCCCCTTCCTTTTTTCAAAAAAGAATACGGTCGAATCCTATAAAGATTGCCTACATATCATGACTTTGCATGAATCATACCGAGCGTAGTTCATGAGAAAAATATTATGTGCACACCAAGATGTTTTGGTGAATTTCAATTCTAATAAAGACATAAACTTTGATTACATACTCTTGCAAAATGAAAGGCAACTACCAAACTAGGACTTTATAATTTTATAAAATCGAAAGGTAAGTGATAGAACATACAGCCTGGGTTCTTCTTTTTCTTTTTCTTTTCAAGAAAGATACAAGTTTATGAGTAAATTAAAACTTCAAATGCTTTTGGAGCTTGCGGGGCATCGTCCGGCCTTGCCGTGGGTTTGCACGCTAAACTTCCCTGGAGATAGTGGAGATCTTCCATCACTTGACAGACAAATTTCATGGCAGCGGCGAGAAACATAGATTTTGTCATGTCCTCAGAGTGATTGCACTTCGTGGAAATATATTCTGCGATTGCCCGCACCTTTTCTCTGATAACCCCTTTTTCTTGTCGTAGACGTGCTATTTGCTCAGCCTGTGCTTCTAATGTTCATTCAGCTGCTTGATTCAGCTTTTGGAACTGCCGTAAATATCTTTCCAATCCCGCTATTACCGCATAGCAATGCTACCTCTCGGATTTGAAATCCCTGGCCTGTTTGGCCATTTTGTTTCAGCTATGATAACCCTTTGTTTTAAACCAGCACTTTCATTGCCACTTTCCTCTTTTAACTGCTCCAGTATGCGAGCTCTTTCCTCTGCACTTTTAATTAATTACTTCCGAGCCCTAGATAGTTCACCCTCCGACTTATTCAGGTTGAAAAAGTATTCAGTTACTTTTTGTCGCAGGTTCTCTATGAGCTTTTCATCTTTTGTACTCCTCGGAGGATTTTCTGTGGATGCCTTCATTTTCTGGATCTGGGCTCGCAGGGCTTCGTGTTTAGCTGCAGTTTGCAGGCTATTTTCAAATTGCACTTCTTGAATTTCTTTTTCAGCCTTCCTGTAGTAGCCCCGTATTTATTTTCTTTTGCAAACCAATCCCGCTTCTCTTGTGATGTCTCAGCAAATTCCTTAATATGGGGTCTCTTTTACGGCCTCCCAGGCTCTATATCTTTCTTGTACTAGGAAACATACCCTGGTGTTGCCTCACCCTTAGATGCGTCACGTACTCAAGTTTCGGCTATCAAATATTGGCACTCACTCCAAATTTGGCGTACAGCATTTTCAGGGAATTGACCATTCGGGCTTATCTCAATCACATGGCGGCTAATATCCTCATCTCTTGCGATCATTTGACATCTACCCAATTGTCTGAGTACTCTATACAGCGAATAAGGTTGTATGCTTCGGATGCCCATCAAAAGGAAATGAGGTCTGGCGGCGGGCATATACACAATTTTGTCCACAGAGAGCCAACCGAATTTCCATTCTATTTGATTTGCAGTGATGACCCGGAGATGCGCCACCCATTCTGCGACACCCTCTGGAAATTGAAACCCATCAACTTTGTCACCAAATTCCTCTATGCAGCCTTTTGTTGGCAACCCGTAATATATGAATCGAGGCTGGTGACGTATATGCTCAATCATCCAGATTTGTAGCAGCAAGTGACAACCCTCGAAGAAATCTCCTCCCGCTTTACAGATGGTAAGGTCTCGGAAGATGTCAGACAAGATCATTGGAGCGAGAGTACACTTGGCTTGGGTCATCAAAGTGATAACGACCCTTGCTATCCGTATGTCGATGTTCTCGTTCTTTTGCGGGAATACTAAAAGACCAAGGAAAGACACCATGAACGCGAAACATCGATGCTCCTCCCACTTGAGCCGATTACCCTTGCTGCAAATAAGATTTTCAGCATTGTAGAATCCTCCAATGTGGCCATATCTTTGGTATATCAATTGCAAGGTACAAAAGCCAGCCGATAAGTCGGGATTGTGAACTTTTCTGCTGATTTTCAGGGTATCCAGGAATTTATGCACGGCGAGGGCTCTGGGTGCGATCAAGTATTGATGTCTCATAGGGATTGTATGGGTCCAGATATATCGGACATTTCTTCTAAAGTCGAGGATAGCTCAAAGTCCGAGAAGTGGAAAACATTGTGGCCCGGGTCCCAAAAAGTGATTAAGGCCTTAATGATATCTCCCCTGGGGTTACTTTTCAATAAACCAGTGAGGCCTCCCAGATGTGCGTCGACATTTTTCTATCCTGCTTCCCCGAGATCATTCCACCATAGTCGCAACTCCAAGGGAATTTTGTTCATTATTGTGCTCATTCTGTACATTTATTAAAGGTGAATTAGTAGTCTCAAAACATTAAAACTAACATTTTATGAAATTTATTTTAAAAACAGGGTCGGCTTTACAAATACGGCCTTTCAACACTTCGCAGAAAAGGTTTTCCAGGTTGTGCTTACTTGTCTATTAGAATAAAATTCAGAGGTGGCCATTTGTGCAAGATCAGTCTTCTGATGTCCCTTGTAGCAACATTCAGCTATTATAGGCCAAGATAATTTATCAAAACCCGCAAATATTATTGAAAATGTCCAAATTCTCTTTCTTTTCTTTTTTTGTTTTGTTTTTTTTTTGTTTTGTTTTGTTCTGTTTTTGTTTGGGAAAAATCCAGCACCATTTCGGTGTTATTTTAAACATTGGTTTTACAAGTGATCACCCTAGCACTGCTGTTTTCCTCAATTTATTCTCTTTTGTTCACGATCGGTCAACATGCGGATCCAAGGAAAATAAATGCACAAGTAGCACGTAAAATGTATCAAGATGGTCTTTTATTTCAAGGCACCTGTCCTAGACGGACCCAACCCCTGTGTTGAGCCCCCTAAGCCAAATGCATGATACAAATTAACGTTTCTACTAGGGATCCGGCATGAGGTTTTGTTATACTAAGTTGAGAATCGCAATATAGGGTCTCGACTGTGTAGCAGAGCGGACGACTCGAGTCGATGAGGGGTCTACGTACCGGAAACCAAAAGGCCCTCCGACTTACTAACTTGTCCGGCCTCTATTCTGATTTCAGGTAGGCACTAGCAGAATAGGGAGTCTCAACCAGTGAGCACATCCCCGGAGGTTAGAAGTGAAGGGTTTTCGTATCAGTTTATATATACAGTTCAGATATAATTAAAGCGGTAAAACATGTGGCACTTAGCACATAATATGTAAGCAAATCAGAAGAAGCCAAATATAACTGTTATTCTAAGCTCGAATTCTTGAATCCTGAACCGAAGATTCTGGGTCCTCTTATTTCCCAGTAGAGTCGTCGAAGCTGTCACGCCTCCTTTTTACTTACACGGCTACCCCGAATGATAACACGTATAATGGAGTGTTTCCATTAAAGTGACATTATTCGAAATGGGATTAGTCATTTTATCAAGAGTCGCCACTTGGGTTAGGTTTGGCTTTTGGTGTCTCAAGTTACCGATTTATTTTAAAATCCTAAATCGAGGAAATATTTTGACTGTCCAATTTGGAGTCTGCGAACCAGAAATTCTTGAGTAAGGAATTCTGTTGACCCGAGGGAAAGTGTTAGGCACCCTTGGATCCCGTGGTTATAGCACGGTTGCTTAATCTTATAATAAACGGCTAAAATCTGATTTGCTACACATGTTCATACCTATGATTCAATTTTAAATGGTTAACCGCTCTAAATATCTTTCTTTTAAGAAGTTTGCAATGTTATTAAAACACATGGTGAATCGCGTCACATAAATGCGCACATAATTTTTAGACATATTTCAATTCCATTAAGATTTATATTAGGGTCACATAAACGCTCACCCAAATTTAGGAAGGTATGTTTTAATAATTTCGCGCTCATAGCAACTACGTCTTCGAAAATTTGTGGGAGGCCGTGAAATTTACTAAACGACACTCCCTAATTTTCTAATTATTTTATTAAAACAAGGAGCCTCGTGATGTTTGGTTTGGTTAACGAGGCTCATTTAATTTTTATAAGGATATCCTAATGCCCACTAAATGTTCTATTATTCTTATATCTAAAGATGTTCTAATAATTTATGGATGAGTAACATACTTGGAAATTCAGTATTCGCATTTTTGGCCTCATTCGTGGCTAGTTATGCATTGGGCTACATTTTTAGTTAGCTCAGGAACATGTGCTGCTGCATTACAACTGGTGACTGTTGGGCCTTCCAATTAGGCCCAGAGATAGTGGACTACGAGTCCATTGTAAGGGAACAACACTCAGACTTTCTTTCGGTTATGTTACAGCCATCAAAATTATACACATGATTATTATAAAATAGACCAGAAGTATTTTAATGTGGAAGACATCGAGAATGGTTTCATATCAGATTTTGAGCTTTAGTATTTGGAGAAAACAATTTAAACACTCGTCATTAAGAGTACATAAGTCGGTTCAGTGGTTTAGTTCTTAACATATATAACTTGAATAGAAAATATCAAGCTAACTTTTGATTAGACTATCGCAGAATCTACTAAAGACTTAAACAAGTAAAAATAGTCTTGATACAGTCCATTGTTAACACATGCTTAGATTGAGTATAAACATCAGAAAAATCCAAAAAATGAGTATAGTTACGACAAGGAATTTAAAAACCAAAGCACTATCTTGTCATTATCAGCCAGAGTCTCGCATACATATGAACATCACTTCTAAGCCTTTTGAGTGAAGATGAGTACCTGGAATTCAGGAAGGAAAGAGAACCTATGAGTAAATTGAAGCAATCAGTAAGCAACAAAAATCAATCGATCACTCAACACCCAGAATTTTAGAAGAATCAAACTCCACAGATATAAGAACAAACACTAATGATCTGTGAAGAATATAGAAGAAACTAGTATGTATTTATATATCTTAATTCACTCAAGCTTCAGAAGAAAGTCTTCTCGAAATTATATTCCACAAGATCCAGCCAAAAATTAAATCTGCTTTCAAATGTTCAGATTGCCCCTTTTTATAGTTGAAACCTTAAGGCAACTCTTTTTCCTTGTTTTTTCTTTTAGTCCCTTATTCAAATTTCAATTTTTCCTGAATGGTCCTTAGTTTCCTGACTTGTGCCTCAAGTTTGAGGCTGAAATTATCCCTAGGTCCCTCACTAGAATGTTCTAGGGGTTGTTACAACATTCTTTCAGGCTCAAATACACCTTAGACCCCCGTTTCCTTTCCTAATTAACTAACCTAAGGTCCTTTTTTTCACCCTTGATTCTCACATAGTTTGGTCAACCTGACCCAGGTCAATTGTATTTAAGTTTTGGGCTAAATTTTGGTCTGGACTAACAGGCTTATTGAAAAGTTTAAGAATTAGCCAATACCATTCAAGTTTTAAACAAATATCCTAATGTGGACTTTTTCATCAACAACTATCATTTAGGATTATATGAACGCTTAATGTCAAAAACCAATGAATTAAAGTGACAAAAAAAGGAAACCCATCAACTGATGCTTAACTTACAGAAATAACCTAATTAAAGTGCTCAGTAAACTTGAAAGTGAGAAATAAACAACAGGAATTGAACACTCAGTATATACATGAATAAAACAGGAAATTAAAGGGTGATATCAGCAGTTAAAAGTTCAGCAAAAAAAATTAGCCTAATACATGCAAATGTTGAAGCTTAAAGTTACTAAAACTATGACGGGTATGAGATTCTAAAAATGAAAACAACTACTCGGCAGCATAAGTATGGTCCAAAAGATAAACATATACCGACACTAATCAGGATCTCAGGGAGTGAAACAAATGAAAATCAAGAGATGAAGATCAACGAGACATGTAAATTTTAGAGATAAAACTACAAGCCATGTAAAGTTTCAGAATCAAGAGGCTAAGATCAACATAATATTAGACCACTCAACAGATGAAGGGATTCTAACCAGTGAAAACCAAATGAAATAAGGCATATAGCAAGTACAGACTACTACTTCAAGATGCGATTGTAGAAAAACAAATAGCATTTAAACGAAATAAAGCAGCTAACAAAGCAATTATATACAAGCAACGCTAGTGATTTAAAAATAGAATACCTAGCTTGTATGCATGCAACCCTGTCTTGAATCCTTTTCATTGGTTTCTGACCTCTTTTGTGGAGGCTTCTACCCTTCTAGGGCAATTGGCCTTGCGGATAATGGGATCAGGGGTTCAGGAATGGGAGCTTGTGATTCTAAGACCAAGTGAGGTCTCAGATCTGAATTTTCTTGGTGGTTAGTGGTGTTTGAGGGCTGTGGATGGCATGGTTGGGGAGGGGAATGGACGGGGATTGCCTGAGGTCAGTTTGACTAGAATCTAGGTTTTAGGGTAAACTTCAACTCGATATTCGAGGTGATGGAGAGTTGTTTTGAAAGGAACGGTTTGCAGTACGGGGAAGGGGAGGTCTAGGTGGTCCAATGGTGTAAATTTAGGACAGTTTGGGATTGGATCGCCGGATATGGTGGTTCTGGCGAACCTTCTTTTGAATATTCGAGCAGATCGATGTTTGTTCGAAATACAATAACTACACGAAGGGGAAGAGGGGGGCATGGTTGTCCGTTGGTGTAAAGTTGGGGTGGTTTGGTGATCAGCTGCCGCCACGAGGCGATTTCCGGCGGCGGCGTTAGGGTGGATCTTGGGTGTCAAGGGTGGTCATAGGACGGTCAAGGGGAGGTGATACACCGGAGTGTATGTACGAGGAAGGAGGCTTGTTTGGTCTCTGAGTGTATAGAAATGTTTGGACATATACATATGATCTTAGGCAAGGTCTCAGGGCCGTTGGATGGCCTATTTATCAACGGTTGTGGTGGCTTGCCCCTAAAACGGTGTCGTTTTGGGAAGGTTGTATGTGGACTGTGTCAGGGACCCTATTTTAGGCTGGGGGCTGTATATATTTACAGGGAAAAGGGTTTGGGCCACCCAGGTCTGGCCCAATTGTGGCCAGCCGGGGTGTCTGTATATATATGTATATTTTTTTTTGTTTTTTTTTTCTTTCTTTTTTTTTAAATTATTTAACTCCTAATTCTATTTTAAAAATTCCTAATTAACACAAACAAAAAATGCAACAAATTAAAGTTAAGCAAAAATGATTAAAACTACTTGCATATTTTTTAAATTTTATATTCGCAAAACTAACCCTAATTAACAATTATTTTAGCAAAAATATGATATTAAATCCTAAATGATTTTAAGCACGCATTAATGCAAACACACTGGCACGCACAATTAAATTCTAAAATTAAATCCTAAAAACCAATATAAAAAGGAAAATCCTAAAACTGAGAGTCATATGGGAGTCGTCTTAGCAGGGCAAAAATCACATGCTCACAGCCATCATTCATGCGCTTAAGATTTGGAGGCATTATCAGAACGGTATTTGTTGTGAGTTATTTACGGATCTTCTGAGTCTACAGCAATTTTTCAAACAAAAGGATCTAAATTTTTGGCAGTAAAGATGATTGGAGCTTCTAAAGGACTATGATACCACTATTCTGTATCATACCAGGAAGGACAATGTGGTGGACGATACCTTGAAGATGGTGAGTAGGGGTAGCCATGCATTTGTACCTGTTGGTGATAGACCACTTGCAGTTTATGTTCAGGCCTTAGCCAACCAATTCATGAGATTAGATGTTTTGTAACCCAATCTGGTTCTAGCTTGTGATGGTTTCTGGGTCTACAAATGTCAAGCAGCATCTTTTCAACACTTCCAAACTAAGTATCTAGGGAAATTGAAGTAATTTCCAGGTATTGAGGTTGCTCAGTCTAGATCATGTGTTGTTATTTCATAGTGGAAGTATGCCTTAGACATTCTTGAGGAGACTGGAAAGATGGGCTGTAGATATTTTGACACTCTTATGGATCCAAATGCTAAGCTTCTACTTGGACCGGGGGAGCCTCTTAGAGATCCTATGAAATATAAAAGGTTGGTTGGAAAACTGAATTACATCACTGTGACTAGCCTAATATTTCTTTTCCAATGAGTATTGTAAGTCAGTTTATGGATTCTACATGTGATAGTCATTGGGATGCACCAATTTGCATTCTTCGGTATATAAAGTTAGGTCAAAGGATTAATATTCGAGCATCGGGGCCACAAGCAGATTATTAGGTACACATATGCACGATTGGGTATGATCACCTTCTAATAGATATTCTACGTCTGGATATAGTGTTCTAGTAGGATATAAGTTGGTCTCTTGTAAGAGCAAGAAACAGAATATAGTTGCTCGATCGAGCACCGAACCCGAAAATAGGGACATGGATGTGGTAACATGTGAGATAGTTTGGTTCTGGAAGTTGCTCAAGGAGTTAAAGTTCAGAGAAATCAGCAAAATGGAACTGGTGTGTGATAATCAAGTAGATCTTCATATTGCGTCAAATCCGATGTTTCATGATAGGACTAGACATATTAAAATCGACTGTCACTTTTTCAGTGAAAAGATACTCTCAGGAGATATTGTTACAAAGTTTGTGAAGTTGAATGATTAGCTACCGGGTATTTTACTAAGTCTCTAACTGGTTCTCGTATTAGTTATATTTGCAAAAAATCAGTACATATGATTTATATGCACCGACTTGAGGTGGAGTGTTAAGTAGTTAGTCATGTATAGTGTCCCTACATCGGGAAGTAAATACCTATTATTATGTAATCAATCCATATAAATAGGGTGTTGTACAAAACTTTAGATAATTAATAATATTTTCTCCCGTACTTTTTCACAAACTTCAAGCACACATATAAACAAGAACATTATCAGATTACTGCTAGGAACCCAAATATTTTCATCATATGTCGTAAGAATGGAGTAAATGTCATGCCCCAAAATTCAAGTAGCGAGATCGGAACTAAACCAAGTAAACCCGATTGAGCAAGCCTATTAGGTTTCATCCTACCCAGACCAACTCAAGATTAAATAGGAGACGTACTCCATTAATCAGATTTAGTAAGTATTTCATCATCAACTTCCATTTCATTTACATTAGCAACTTAAATTATAATTATCAAAATATTACAAGTTTTATGAATCTTTGCCAAACATCAATATTTCTACTTTAATTCCAACACCCGACACGACCACAACCTGTCTACGGAGCCTCTAAACACAACTGAAGAGTAATATAATATGGGAATATTGGTAGCAAGGCTCCGGCTATACCTCAAATACAATGTACAAGATAAGTAGATGAAATAGGCCCTCTAAAACGAAGTGGAGTTCACCAAGTCAGCTAAAAGGATAATGCTATACTAGTTGCAACCAACAGTGTCGGCTATGGAAACACCTACATACATTAAAAGATGTAGAGCCCCTGGAAAGAGGGACGTTAGTGCCATCGAATAGCACTAGTATGTATAACTAAATACCATCAAGTTAGAAAGAACATGATAAAAGAACAAATAAATCATAAACATCTTCTCATTAGGAAGAACTATCAAACAAGAATACAGAAATCATAAACACCTTCTCATTAGAAAGAACTATCAAACAAGAATAAGAAAACCATAAAGGTCACTAAAAATCTTTAACAATCACTACATAATCAAATCGAAGAATCATATGACTTTCAGATAATTTGCAAAGCTTTAGGTTGGGGCATTTGATATTGTTCATCATCATTCATAATACCACCACTTTCTTGAGCTAGTCCGATCACGACCCGATCGGCTAGGTTGCCTCATTTGAGACATATACCTCAATCACAATCTCATTCTCAATTATCGAAATTCAATATCAGCACAATACCACCATGTGTGCGGCATGGTGTCCGATCAGGACCCGATCAGCTAGGCTGTCTTACCAAGACGTTGTTCCTTTTTCATTAATCATCTCATTTCAATTTGTACGTCACACGTATCAATTCATAGGCACTTGGGGCCATAATTATCATATCACGCTTGGCACTAGGCCACATTTCATAACTTAATCTCTTCTTTCCCACATTTCACATCCTTTCCACATATTTTACATCAATATCAATTTCCACAATAAGCAATTCAATTCAAGATGTCAAGTACACATGAAAGGAATCATGAATCATGGGTATATACAATATTATAGAAATCATATACCTCAAGTTTATTAATAGTGGAACTTGAAACACAACGGATTCTTCCAAAAAGAGGGGACACACCAAACCGTAATAAAAATACACATCAAAGGCATAAGCAAGCAATTATATCAATCGTTCTTGAATTACTCTTTGCCAATCATGATAATGTACAATTTCAAAATCGAAGTATGTAACAACTCGGATCACATTGGATGTACTCATAAGGCAAAACATTATCTCGAATAGCAACTTATGGCATAAATTATGTCCAAAGCTTCTAGGGAACTTTATTATTGAATTCATTTATGGAAAGCAAGGTCGAGGCTCATTTCATAATCTATTTCATATTCTCTCATGTCATAGGCATCACTAGGTACAAAGTTAATTCAAGTTCTCGGTACATTGGCCACACTCTATTTCCCAAATTCATTTGATTACTTCAAACATCTTGATATATAAAGGATTTTACATAGTTTGGCATAACAATTTCAATTTAAACTTGACTTGAAATCTAGTCATTTTAGAACTTAGTTCACATTCTTCACATATCCTCATTTACAAAGAATAACACATTAAACACGTGAATAAGTACCTAGCACATGCATTTTCACAACAATAATTTGCTTAACATAACAAAAACAACTCCTGCATCAATCATGTTTCGAACTTACAACATTGACATGGGCACCACAGAAGCTCAATTCCTAAGAGACGAGGTTTTAGCCATATATACCTTGTTTAAGCTTTCGTTATGTTACTACGATATTCAAAAAATTCTAGCAATCCCAATCTACTTCAAGACATAACATAATTGAACACAAATTAGGAAGGTATTCATGTTTTAGCTCATTTGAGCATTTTATAAAATACTAGTTGAGCATCTTGATTTCAAATCTCTTTTACAAGGTATCCTTCATTCCCCAACCCAATCATTACTTATTTATGTTCAACAATCTTTCCACAAACCTAATTTGTACATGCATGTATACATAATAGTATTACACCCAAGAATCATACCTCAATACCCCATCTTATACCCCAAACTCAAAATTAAAGCCTAATGTATAGAGTCTTACCTCTTAGATGAAGAACTTGTGATTGGATTCTTTTATTCTTGAAGATTGGTGCAAGATTGGATGATTGAATATTAGGTTCCTCCTTCTCTCTCTAAAATGCTCTCAACTCTCTCTAAAATCAATAGAAAAATAACCCCAAATGTAAGGCCCCATAAAAACTTGTACTCAAAATCTGCTAACTTGTAGCCCCAAGTTCAAATATGTGTTAGGAATGTGTAAACTTTTACTGATCTAGATTTTAAAAATCAAGAATCAAAATTTTCTAGAAAAGTTTTTTTATGCAATCGCAGATCAAGTATGCGGATCACATTTCTGCCGCAGACTAAGGTAGTGGTTTGGTTAAATTGAGATCAAAAATGTGATCCATTATGCAACTGCATAACTAATATGCGGACTACATAGTCATGATATAATTTCCTTAGAATTTTGTGAAGGGCAGTTCTGCGGTGCATTATGCGGCCGCAGAACGTGATGCGGACCGCATTCTTGTCACAAACCCAAACAGTTCACCCAGTTTATAAGAACATTTTTGCGGTCTATTCTACGGACCGAATTTCTACTCTACGATCGCAAAGTGCGATCGGAGATCTAACTCTTGCTCTAATTTTCTAAAATTTTAAACCCGGCCCCTTCTTCATAAACCCCCAACCCCTCATTTTTACATATTTCTGAAAAAACTAGAGAGAGGAAGAGAGAATTCTTCAGAGAGAAAGTTTTGCATTTGTTGATTTGATTCTTCAAAGTTACCCGGGCCAGGAAATCTCAAGTAATACCTTACATCTCTACTCTTGCAGGTAAAATCCCTAATCCTTTTTCATTCATTTTTAAATTTAAACAAAAAAGGGGATTCTTATGCATTGATTCTTGAAACGTGAGTTGAAATATGCATGCATGTTCTTTAAAACCTAAAATCTAGTCAAAGAAATTGAGTAGGAATAAATATTTGCAAAAGGAAGGGTTGATAACCTAAATATGTTTGGGTAGTAATTATGAACTTCAATTCTAAGATGTATGTGTTAACTTGTGAACTAGATTGTCGGTACTAGGCTGTTGGTGAGCTGAAAGTTGAGGTAAAAAGGGAAATTCTACTCAAGGTATGTATGGCTAAATTTAACCTTTGTAAGGTCATCTTGTTGGTGTACAAGTACTTGGTATGTGTCACTTATGTGGACTATGTTTGAATTCTAGTGATTAATATGCCTTGAATGCTGCTGGTTAAGTTTCTCGATATGATTGTATAAGTAAATGGCAACAAACCAAGTATGTGTAAATGTGTTTATGTGGTAAGAGTTATATAACAAATGACGGAAAGAAGTCGTAATTGATATAATTGAAACACTGTGGTAATATCATGTGTGGCTTGTCGTGGGCAATTATTATTGTTACTTGAATTGTATCCGGGCTATTATACTTGATGGAAATAGTATTGATGTTTATAAAACACTTTGTGAGCTGTTGTTGTTGTGTGATCTATGATTGTCCTGTGGGATCGGGTTGCACGCCGCAACATGAAGTAATAAGGTGTGGGTTGTGGTGATAAGGGTGGAAGGGGTAATAAGGGTAGAAGAGGTAATAAGAGTGGAAAAGTGATTGAAATCACTATTAAAATGCAAATATGAAAAAGTTATGAAAATCATTGATGTGATGGAATAATGTTGAAAGGAGAAAAGGAGACATTGTGAAACTTGTTTGGCTTTGGTTGTTCCTTTCATGTGCATTTGATCATTGATTCCATTACTGTTTGTTACATGTGCATTGCTTGACTTTACTTGGTGTAAAGCTTGTTCATACATACCAGTACAATTCAAATGTACTGATGTCCCTTTTGACGGGGGTGCCACATTCGTGTTATGATTGTAGGTGGATCCATAGCAGGTACTACAGTCCACCGACAGTAGCACTCCTTCACTTGCCGTCAGCTAAATTTGTGAGACCCTTTCTTCTCGGGGTCTTGTGCTGCTCATGCCGCCTTTCTTCTAGAGTTTTATTATGACATTTGTGTAAGGCATAGCTGGAGCCTTGTTACCGGCAAGTGTTGTATCTCCATTTTGTATCTTTAGAGGCTCCGTAGATAGAAAATTTTTGTTATGAACTTGAGTAAATATGTATTTTGTATGTTGGGTGGTGTAACTTGGAAACCATGCAAAGTAACCTTGTATGTTATGTATGTCTCGTAAGAAGGTATCTAAATTATAAATGGCTATTCGCTTGATTAATGAGTAATGAAAACACGGGGTAACAAGTGGGATAGGAAAGGCACCCAAGTCCGCTTGACCTGAGCTACCTGGTTGAGCATCAGTCATGTCCCTCGGTTTTGGGGCGTGACAAACTTGGTATTAGAGCCTAAGGTTATAAAGGAGTCCTAGAATGTCTCGGAGCCTTGTCTAGCAGAGCTCTTCTTATCGGTGTGTTGTTGACCATATTTATAAGTGGGGGGATACATGGACATTTAGGAAATTACCCTTTTCTTTGTTATTCTATATTGTGCGGTGAATGAAAAGTGAACGTATTTATGTCTAATTCGTGCTCTGTTCCAAAATTTTTAGTAATGGCACCTAAGAAGAGAGTTAGACTTGGTCTTGGGGCCAATTCCACCCCAAGTGTGGTTGTGGACTATGTACCTGATACTGTGGGAGAGAGTGACTCCCCAGCCTTGAATCTACCTGGCCCATCAATTCCAAATCAAAGTTGTCTTGTTCCTGCTACGGCAGGGGATGCTACCATCCCTCCCGCCGATGTTCCTGATTCTGATGTAGTTCCTGCTCCCGGACCTAGAGTTTCTTATGGGGACCATAGAGGAGCCATCCATATGTTTACCCGATTAGTGTCCGTTCAGGCCTAGAGATATCATGATACCTTCACGTCCTCCACCGGACAGGGAGATTCCGCCAGCTCTAGAGTCAACTAGTTTCTACAGTTGGCCCCTCCAGAGTTCACAGGCATAGACCCAGAGGCCGATCTGCAGGATTTCCTTGATAAAATGTATAAGACTCTTCGAGCGATGAAGGCTTCAGACACTTAGAGAGTTGAGTTGGCTTCCTACAGGTTGAGGGGAGCAGCATATTCGTGGTTCAAGATGTGGGAGGATTCCCGTGGGGAAGAAAGCCCTCCGGCCAAATGGGATGAGTTTGTAGATGCATTTATGGACCACTTCTTGCATGCCGAGACAATGGTAGCCCAAGCCACTGAGTTTGAGGTCCTCAAGCAAGGTAGTATGAGTGTTTGGGAGTACCACATGGAGTTTGCGAGATTGTCCAAGTATGCTCCTTAGTTAGTGTCGACCATGAGTTCTTGAGTTCGGCGATTCGCTCAGGGCCTTAGTTCCTTGGTGGTGAATGAGGATGCTACCGTAGCCTTACAGTCAGATATGAATAATGGAAAGATTATGGGATTCGCTTAGGCCACAAAGGCTAGGAAGTTTAAAATTCGGGTCGAAAGGGATAGTAGCAGCAAGGCCCAATCAGTGGGTCACTCAAGAAGACCAATTAAGGGGAGAGAGACATCAGGGCCATCCCAGTCATATGCTCAATCTTCAGTAAGCGCACCATCATCTATGCACAGTTATCAGCAGAGCTGTCGCTCGAGACCAGGTTCACACTTTTGGAGGTCCTATCAACCCGGTCGTCTAGGAGGAAAATTTCAGCAGCAGGGTAGGCCTTCGTGCCCAAATGTGGGAGTTCATACCAAGACTTCTTATTCGAATATCCCGATATGTTATAGATGCAGGGTGAGAGGTCATATCCAGCAAGATTGTCGTGCGCCCAGTCAGGGTATGGGTTGGGGATTTGCTCAGTCATCTAGTTCCTCAGCTACCACATCATCCACGCATCCTCCAGCTTCAGCAGAGCGTGGTGCAGTTAGGGGTGGGGCTCGTGATAGAGGTGGACTCAGCCGATTTTATACTTTGAGTGGTCACCAGAGTGTAGAGGCTTCTCCAGATGTTGTTATATGTATCTTGCTTGTTGAGGCCATTGAGTGTTATGCTCTTATTGATCCGGAGCTCTATTTATATTATGTCACCCCATGCATTGCTACAATTTTTGGGATAGAACCCGAACAGCTTCATGAGTAACTCTCTGTATCGACTCTGGTTGGTGATTCTATTATAGCCGCACGAGTTTATAGGAATTGTGTTTTCATAGGATGTGGTCTTGATATGACAGCCGACCTTATTGAGCTTGGAATGGTGGATTTTGATGTTATTATGGGAATGGACTGGCTTTATTCGTGCTTTGCTAAACTTGACTGTCGAACGAGAGCCATGAGACTCGAGCTCCATGATGATCCTGTTATTGAGTGGAAGGGAAATGGTATGGTGCCAAAGGGTCGGTTTATTTCCTAACTTATGGCTTCGAAGATGATTAATAAAGGATGTATCTATCATTTGGTCCGGGTGGCGGACACCACTTCAGAAGCGTCTGCCCCCGAGTCCGTTCCAGTTGTGAATGAGTTTCTTGAAGTGTTTGTGGATGAACTTCCAAGGATTCCGCAAGATAGGGAGATTGATTTCGGGATTGATGTATTTCTATAGACGGAACCAATCTCTATTCAACCATACAGAATGGCACCAGTAGAGTTAAGGGAGTTAAAGGAGCAGCTGAGGGATTTATTAGAAAAGGGGTTCATATGGCCGAGTGTGTTGCTGTGGGGTGCTCTTGTTCTTTTTATCAGAAAGAAGGATCGGTCACTCCAGATGTGTATTGATTATCGGCATCTCAACAAAGTCTCCATCTAGAATAAATATTTTTGCCTCAGATAGAAGATTTGTTCGATCAATTGCAAGGTTTTAGGTTCTTCTCCAAAATTGATCTACAGTGCGGGTATCACCAATTAAAGATCAGAGAGAAAGATATTCCTAAGACCACTTTCAGAACTCGCTATGGTCACTTTGAATTCTTGGTCATGTCTTTTGGGCAAACCAACGGCCCAGCAGCTTTCATGGATCTTATGAATCGAGTCTTCAAGCCATTCCTAGACTCCTTTGTGATTTTTTTTAATTGATGACATCCTTATTTACTCGCGTAGCCGGGAGGATCATTCCTATCACCTCAGGGCAGTTCTGCAGACTCTTTATCAACACCAGTTGTATACTAAATTTTCAAAATGTGAATTTCAGTTGGAGTCTGTTACCTTTCTGGGTTATGATGTTTCCAATGAAGGGATTCAGGTGGATCCCCAGAAGATTGCAGCAGTAAAAGATTGGCCTAGACCCACGACCTCGACGGAGATCCATAGCTTCTTAGGTTTTGCAGAGTATTATCGGAGGTTTGTGGAGGGATTCTCTACCCTCGCCTATCCAATGACTTAATTGATGCATAAAGTAGTTAAGTTCCAATTGTCTGACGCTTGTGAGAAAAATTTTCATGAGTTGAAGTCAAGGTTGACCTTCGCACCAACATTGACTTTGCCATAAGGCACAGAAGGATTTGTAGCTTATTATGATGCTTCCAAGGTTGGTTTGGGGTGTGTGTTAATGCAACATGGGAAGGTTATAGCGTATGCTTCAATTCAGCTCAAGAATCACAAAAAGAATTATCCAACGCATGATTTAGAGCTCGCAGCTATTGTGTTTTCCTTGAAAATATGGCAACATTTTCTTTATGGGATCCATGTGGTATGTTCTCGGACCACATGAGTCTCCAATATTTGTTCACGCTGAAGGAGTTGAACTAAGGCAGCGATTGTGGTTAGAATTGCTCAAGGATTATGATATGAATATTTTATACAGTCCAGGAAGGCAAATGTGGTCGCCTACGCTCTCAGCCGAAATTCCATGGGTAGTTTGGCTCATTTGGGGCGAATCAGAGGCCCTTGGCTCGGGAGATGTATCAATTGGCCAGTCTGGGGGTTTGTATTTCGACCTCAATGAGGGGAGGGTTTTGGTGCATAATGGAGCAAAATCTTCACTTGTAGCAGAAGTCAAGGAAAAGCATTTTAACGATCCAGCATTAGCACAGGTGAAGGAGACAGTTTTGAATAACAAGACTTCGGCATTTTCACTTGGCGGTGATGGTGTTTTGCAATGTCAAGGTACGCTATGTGTTCCAAATGTGAATAATATTACGGAGAGGGTCATGGCGGAGGCTCATAATTCCATGTATTCTGTGCACCCAGAGTCTACGAAAATGTATCACGATCTCAAGGAAATTTATTGGTGGAACGGTATGAAAAGGGGTGTGGCAGACTTTGTATCTAAATGTTTGAATTGTCAGCAAGTAAAAGCTGAGCATCAGTGGCCCAGTGGGTTAACTCAGCTTATAAAAATACCGATGTGGAAATGGGAGATGATCAACATGGATTTCGTGGTAGGGTTACCTAGCACTCAGTGCAAGTTCGACTCAGTTTGGGTAATAGTGGATCGACTCATGAAATCAGCTCACTTCTTGCCGGCCAAGTCCACCAATACTACGAAACAGTATTCCCAGTTGTATATCAAGGAAAGAGTAAGGCTTCATGGCACTCCACTCTCTATTATCTCAGATCGAGGGGCCCAATTCACAGCTAACTTTTGGATGGAATTTCTGCAAGGTTTGGGTACTCTAGTGAATCTCAACATGGCTTTCCATCTACATACTGGCGATCAAGCGGAGCGGACTAATTCATACACGTAAAGACATGTTGTGGGCTTGTGTCTTGTATTTCAAAGGTAATTGGGATGATCACTTCCACTTTTAGAATTTGCTTATAATAACAGCTTTCATGCTAGTATTCAGATTGCCCCATTTGAAGCATTGTACGGAAAGAGGTGTAGGTCTCCGACTGGGTGGTTTGAATTGGGTGAAGCAGAGCTCATGGGGCCAGATCTCGTGCGCAACGCTATGGAAAAACTTAAATTCATTCATGAGAGGCTGAAAACTGCTCAGATTCGCCAAAAATCCTATACGGATGCGCCGAAGAGAATCAAAGATCCAAGTAGATGATTGGGTGTTCTTGAAGGTATCTCCTATGAAGGGAGTCATGCGGTTTGGAAAGAAAGGAAAGTTGAGTCCTTGATATCTCGGGCCATATCGGGTCGCTCAAAGGATAGGACATATGGCTTATAGGCTGGAATTTCCCCCTGAAATGTCATTAGTGCACCCGGTGTTCCACATGTCTATGATAAAGAAAGTGGTTGGAGATTTATCCACCATCGTGCCCTATTGAGACCATCGAGGTTAATGAAGGGTTATCATATGAAGAAGTCTGGGTCACCATTCTTGATAGGCAAGTCCGTAAATTGGTAAATAAGGAAATTTCTTCAGTAAAGGTATTATGGCAAAGTCAACGAGTTGAAGAAGCCACGTGGGAAACAGAAAGTGAGATGAAATAAAGTATCGTTTTCAAATTGGTATAAAGGCACCCCATTTTCTCCCTTAAATGCTTTACTAATGTAAACCCCCCCCCCCCAAATTGTGCATAAATTGTACGTACTGTGATTATTTGAGTTATGTACAAACTCATTTGGTAATTGAAAGTTTTTATTACTCATGTAATAAGTGAATAATTAATGGTAGCATAGATTGGTAATGATTAATTGAGATGCATATAGTATGTTGAAGTGATTAAATATGTGCCAGAGTTGAGGTAATGAATTGTATGTCAATTGTAGGGACAATAGGAAATGTATATTGGTGCTTGAACTATGTTTCGGGGGCTCTCTGCAAGGTAGATAAGTCTAATTACAAAGTAAACTCTTGTGAAAGTTTCTAAAAATATAGGAGCTAGTGAAAATTTGGAGTTTGCATGTCACGTTTTCAAAACCAACTGATTTCCAAAATCCTCATTTGAAGGAGAATGATTTTAAGTGGAGGAGGATGTAATGCCCCGTGAAAACTTGTACTTAAAATCTAGTAACTTGTAGAGCCAAGTTTCGAATATTTGTTACGAATGTGTAAAACTTTACTAATCTAGCTATTAAAAATCAAGAATCCAAGTTTTCCAGAAAAATACTATTATGTAGTCCAGAATGCGATCGTATATCAAGTATACGGACCGCATTTGTGTCGTAGACTGAGGCAGTGGTTTGGTTAAATTGAGGTTAAAATGCGGTCCATTATGCGACCACATAACTAATATGCGGATCGCATAGTCGTCGCATAATTTTCTAAAGATTTTGTGAAGGACAGTTCTGCAGTGCATTATGCGACCGTAGAACGTAAATGTGGACCCCATTCCTGTCGTAGAGCCAAACAATTTCCCTAATTATTAGAATATTTTTTGCGGTCCATTCTGCAGACTGCATTTCTACTCTGTGATCATAAAGTGCGACCGCAGATCTAACTCGGGCTCTAATTTTCCTAAATTTGAAACCCGACCCCTTCTTTAATAAAACACATCAAGCCCGCACTTTTTACATATTTCTGAACAAACTAGAAAGAGGAAGAGAGAATTCTTCAAAGAGAAAGTTTTGCATCTGTTGAATTGATTCTTCAAATTCACCCGGGCCGGAAAATCTCAAGTAATAGCTTTCATCTCTGCTCTTGCATGTAAAATCCCCAACCCTTTTTCATTGATTTTCAAGTTTAAACAAAAAGGGGGATTCTTATGCATTAAGTCTTGAAAACATAAGTGGAAATACGCATGCATGTTCATTAAAACCTAAAATCTAATTAAATAAATTGGGTAGGAGTAAAGATTTGCAAAAAGATGGGGTTGATAACCAAAATAAGTTTGGGTAGTAATTGTGAACTTCAATTCTAAGATGTATATGTTAACTTGTGAACTAGACTGTCGGTATTAGGCTGTTGGTAAGCTTAAAGTAGATGTAAAAAGGAAAATTTGACTACAGGTATGTATGGGTAACTTTAACTTTTGTAAGGTCACCTTGTTGGTATATGAGTGCTTGATATGTGTCACTTATGTAGACTATTTGCGAATTCCTATGATTAATATGCCTTGAATGATGTTAGTTAAGTTTCCCGATATGATGGTATAAGTTAATGGAAACAAACCAAGAATATGTAAATGTGTTTATTTGGTAAGAGCTGTATAACAAATGATGGAAAAAGTTGTAATTGATGTAATTGAACGACTGTGGTAATATCATGCGTGGCTTGTCGTGGGCAATTATTGTTATGACTTGAATTGTATCTGGGTTGTTGTACTTGATGGAAATAGTATTGATGTTTATGAAACTCTTTGTGAATTGCTGTTGTTGTTGTTGTGGGAATTATGATTGTCCGGTGGGATCGGGTTGCACACCGCAACATGAAGTAATAAGATGTGGGTTGTGGTGATAAGGGTGGCTGAGGTAATAAGGGTGGACAAGGTAATAAGAGTGGAAAAGTGATCGAAATCACAATTGAAATGCAAATATGAAAAAGTTGTGAAAATCATTGATGTGATGGAATAACATTGAAAGGGAAAAATGAGAGATTGTGAAACTTGTTGGGCTTTGGTTGTTCCTTTCATGTGCATTTGATCATTGATTCCATTACCATTTGTTACCTGTGCATTACTTGATTTTACTTGGGTAAAGTTTGTTTATACATACCAGTACAATTCAAATGTACTGGCGTCCCTTTTGCCAGGGATGCTACATTCATGATATGATTGAAGGTGGATCCATAGCAGGTACTCCAGTCCATCGATAGTAGCACTCCTTCACTTCCCGTCAATTGAATTGGTGAGCCCTTTTCTTCTTGGGGCCCTGTGTGGCTCATGTCGTCTTTCTTCTGGATTTTTATTTTAACATTTGCGTAAGGTATAACCGGAGCCTTGTTACTGGCAAGTATTGTATCTCCCATTTGTATCCTTAGAGGCTCCGTAGATATGAAATGTGGGTTATGAACTTGTGTAAATATATATTTTGTATGTTGGCGGTGTAACTTATTAACCACACAAAGTAACCTTGTATGTTATGTATGTCTCGTAAGAAGGTGTTGAAATTATAAATGGCTAATTCACTTGATTAATGAGTGATGAAAACACGGGATAACACGTAGGATAGGAAAGGCACCTAGGTCCTCTTGACTAGGGCTACTCGATCGAGCGCTGGTCATGTCCCTCGGTTTTGGGGCGTGACACCAAATGAAGCCCCAAACACTACATTTTAAAATGGGGTCAGGTTAAAAAAATATGAAGATTAACCTTCCGAATCCTGGTCTACGGTTGCATAATGTACCGCGAAATGGGTAAGTTGGATGCAAACACATTGCAAAACTGGATGCCTAAAACTAGCTAAAATGATCCAGTTTGTGACCAAATTTACGATCGCAAATCAAGTAAGCGGACCGCATAATGGTTTTTGCGACCGTGTATCTGACACGGGATCGCATTTTTCAAGCCTTTGGTCATTTAACCATAACTTTGTGTAGGAGTGTCTAAATAATAAACAGTTTAAAGTGTTGGAAACTAGACTCAAAGACCTTTCATTTGATAGGTTATTCATCATATAAAACCTTATACATATTTATATATGCTCATTCAAACTTAGGACTTGTGTTAACTCATTTTGAATCTTAGCCTATTATGAAATTTCCCATTTGACTTGGGCTTAGGCCTTTCCTTGGGCCCCAAATTACTTACCATAAGACTCGTACACTTATTTACCAATTCCAATTGATGCCCACCATGTTAATAGCACACAAAATATTATAATTAGCATACGTGACACCACGAAATCCTAAATTACTTAGCGAAATTTTTTGGGGTATTACATTCTCCCTCCCCCCTCCCCCTAGGATCATTCATCCTCGAATGAGGAGTAAAATCCACCCTAAACACTAAGCACAACATATCCCTTTTCTCACCTACCTCAACTCCCTAAATTTTGACTACTAACAAAGTTTTTAGAAATTTCAGCAGTGTCTTCTTTGTAAATAGGACTATCCATCTGCCAGAGAACCACCAAAACCATCCTAATAACTAATCCACAACTTGACAAAGTACCATAATGTATATATCAATAATGCAAATCTTACAATTACGAGCTCCTCATTATCATATTGATACCAAAACATGGACTACACATTTTAAATCATAACACCTATAAGGTACCGTTCAAATCAAGACCAACTTCTATACAATCAAGAGAAAATACCTTATTTCCACAATACTATCGGCCTTCAATGTGGCCTCTTATAGTTATAGGATTTTCCGTAACACATTCACAAGAACAACCCCAATCTATAAACTTATCTAACAAGGATGACATATAGATACCTCGCATAAGCTAACTATGCATTAACATTCATCTTCAATAATTTACACCATGGTGATACACAAATGATCTCCATCAACCTTCTTTGACATCGACATATAAAAACACAAATTCATGAGGCACAACTATGGGGAAACATCACACTCCTAGTGTGATCTAATGGGAAATGCTCTTATATACCCTTCATTATCAATTCACATAATAACTAATAATCGGTTCACCCTCCTGAATTCTAAATCTCTATGCAATCACCCAAACTAAATTCATGGTGACCTTAACAATTACTCTAAGATGTGCTATCATTAACTTTCCATATAACTACCTTTCAAATATATGTGATCACACGGGGATGGTCCCTATTTGACATGTTTGGACCGTCAATACCCAATAAATTTAATGCAATGAGGAACACAGAGTTCAATATTGGGCTGGAGTTATCCAGGAACTCATTAATGCACTGAGCAGAGTACTTTTTGAGGCTATATACTAAGGGATATAAAAATTACTACTAACAATGCTGACATGGTTAATCACTGTGACGACACCAATTATTAGACAAGTGAGGCATATGGGTAAGTAGTACATTGGCAATAGGAATCATTAAGGAGGAATATTAAAGTACATGACCCAGTCATCTCCTAGAATGTAAAAAAAATTTGTTTATCAAGAATGAGAATGCTTTGGCACCTTGAATGCGATATGGCTTTAAAAATACATGAAGTTGAATTACACTCTCAACGTTAACTAACACACGGAATCTATGCCACACGCCCATGAGGATGAAAAGAGGTTGAACACTTATAGGATTATCATGTTTCAAACAACTTAACCCTTCTAAATAATTGACTCTATATGACAGAACTAAAGATATGACAACTGGTCTTCCAAATCAATATTCTCATGATATGTGCAAAAATCTGAGGGCATCTAATCTCAACCTTTCACGAGTAAAACCACATAGCTAGGACATCTAAATGTTGGGAAGAAATCATGTATTGGTTAGAGGCATTCTAATGGTTAACATGGTGCTCCAGGGAGAAAGGCAAATGATACTCTTATCCACCCAAAGGGGTGGAATACCAAGGATAGCAAAACTCCCCGCACATGATAACGACATAGTCAATGATTCTAGAAGTCGAGGGTTTAAACAACCAAACTCAATGAGACAGTGATCATGGACAGTTTGCAGTTGTTCATGATGAATTCTATGGGTTTTGACTTCAGAAAGGAAGTGTCATAGTGACACATAGAAGGGCATATTCTCTCATGGTTATTGTAAAAGTGCTGGGAACTAGCACAATGAATTCACTAACTAGGGAATGCAGTTAACACGTTGTGGATGTATAAAGAGAAAATAATCGTTTTTATGAGCTACATGCTTCTGCTATATTAACTCTTAGACTACAATACAAGACTACATCGTGGGTGACCACAATACTAGAAACCAAGTGAGCTAGTTGCTATGGGATCTCCCGAGTTGACACCAATGTTTTACCACGATGGCGACACATGATCTTCATATGACAGAGATGTGAGGATCTCAATTTTTTGAGAGGCTTCATGCGCACAGTGACCATTTCGATTGACATGCACTCATATGATAGGTGCTAATATATGCTCTTATGTCACTAAACAGTGAGAACGTTTCATGATGATACACGTAAGAGAGTAGAGTGACTATTCAAACCGTAGAAACCATATACACCAGTGACAAAAGTAGTGACTCCGGAAGGATCGCAACATTGGGATGCTTTTCATAGAGCTCGACACCACATAGGTAAACTTTACGATGGTACATGCATAGGCAAAAACGAGTAGATGTTATTTATTTAAATAAAAAGTTTTTGTAAGAAATTAATCGGGAATAGTCCGTTGTTGAGAATTTAGGAAAAGCAAGTGGGAAGTATCAATAGTGTTACAAGTCAATTTAGGAACATAATTATAGAGCTCAATTCCGTAGGAGGATGTAAGTAAGAGAAATGTGATCGGGAGATTTTGTGAATAGTATGTCTTATTCAAAGAGCAGACACATGCACTGTTTTGTGATTAAGATTCTGGTTAAGACCATATCTGTCAAGGCTCCCCATACATGTGTACATATATAATAAGGAATAGTATGGGGCGTTTAGAATGATGTACTAATAGGTCACTTACTTGGTGACTCTACATTGGCAGGGCAATGCCTTAACTAATGCACCCTGACCCCACATCTATAACATACATTGGTAACATGCTGATAAACTACATGATTTGGTGGTGCACTGACATTAATAGGAACAAAGTTACTCCCCTTAGCAACTAGTTCTATCAATCTCTCCATGGCTCAATACATTTTCCTAACAAGTCCTTGGGATATCCACTCAGACTCAATGGTGGGATCAATCCCTCCTTACATGCTTCGAATTCGTGGATTATGGTGTCAAGATTACCAATCTTGAGAGTAAGACTTAGAGAGGAAAACAGATCAATATCTTGAGCTATATCGCACGATATGGAGTATCAAAGAAGGGTGAAATTTTTGAATGTCCAAACAGCCTCCAACTTATAGATGTGGTCAACAACACAGCGATAAGAACGACTCTACTAGACACGGCTCCGAGACACCCTAGGACACCTTAAAACTTAGGCTCTGATACCAAGTTTGTCATGTCCCAAAATCTGAGGAGCACGACCGATTCTCAATTGAGTAAATCCGACTAAGCAAGTCTGTTAGGTTTCATCCTACCTAAATCAACTCATGATTAAATAGGAGACGGACTCCATTAATCAAATTTAGTAAGTATTTCATTGTCAAGTTCCATTTCATTTACATTAGCAACTTAAATCATATTTACCAAAAAATTATAAGTTTTATAAATCTTTGCCTAACATTAATATTTCTACTTTAATTCCAACACCTGACACTACCCACAACCAATGTACGCAGCATGTAAGTACAACTGAAAAGTAATGTAATATGTACATGCCGATAACAAGGCTCCGGCTATACCTCAAACACAATGTATAAGATAAGTAGATGAAACAGGTCCCTAAAACGATGTGGGGCTCACCAAATCAGCTGAAAGGATGATGCGGCACTAGCTGCGACCAACACTGCCTCCTATAGAAACACCTACATCCTTTAAAAGACGTAGCACCCTCGGCAAGAGGGACGTTTGTGCCATCAAATAGCACTAATATGTATAACTAAACACCATCTAGCTTGAAAGAACATCATACAAGAACAAATAAATCATAAACATCTTCTCATTAGAAAGAACTATCAAACAAGAATAAAGAAATCGTAAACACCTTCTAAAAGAACTATCAAACAAGAATAAGGATATAATAAAGGTCAATCAAAAGCTATAACAATCACCACATCATTAAATCGAAGAATCATATAAGTTTTACATAATTTCCATAGATTTAGGTTGGGACACTTTATATTGTTCATCATCATTCATAATACCACTACTTTCTTGAGCGGAATCCGATCATAACCCGATCAGCTAGGTTGCCTCCTTTGAGACATGTACCACAATCACAATCTCATTCTCAATTTTCGAAATTCAATATCAGCATAATACCACCATCCCGCATCACGGCCCAATCGACTAGTCCGTCTTACCAAGAAGATTTTTCTTTTTCATTAATCATCTCATTTAAATCTTTATTTAAGATATATAAAATCATAGGCACTTGGGGCCACAATTATTAGATCACGCTTAATACTAGGCCACATTTCAAAACTCGATCTCTTCTTTCCCACATTTCACATCCATTCCACATATTTCACATCAATATCAATTTGCACAATAAGCCATTCGATTTAAGATGTCAAGTACACATGAGAGGAATCATGAATCATGGGCATATACAATATTTCAGAAATCAT
The DNA here is from genome assembly GCA_034376525.1 of Nicotiana benthamiana. Lineage (NCBI taxonomy): Eukaryota > Viridiplantae > Streptophyta > Magnoliopsida > Solanales > Solanaceae > Nicotiana > Nicotiana benthamiana. Next base: position 37,498,067 of record CM067324.1, read on the forward strand.
ACACCTCAAGTTTATTAATAATGGAAATTTAAACACAACGATTCTTCCAAAAAGGAGGGAACACACCAAACTATAATAAAAAACACATCAACGGTATAAGCAAGCAATTACACCAATTGTTCTTGAATTATTCTTTTCCTATCATGATAATGTACAATTCCAACATCGAAGTATGTAACAACTCGGATCACATTGGATGTACTCATAAGGCAAAACATTATCTCGAATGGCCACTTATGGCATAAATTGTGTACAAAGCCTCTAGGGCACTTTATTATTGAAGTCATTTATGGAAAGGAAGGTCGAGGCTCATTTCATAATCGGTTTCATATTTTTTCATGTGATAGGCATCAGCAAGTACAATTATAATTCAAGTTCTCGATATATTGGCCACATCCTATTTCCCAAATTTATTTGATTACTTCAAATATCTTGATAGATAGAGCATTTCACATAGTTTGGCATAATAATTTTAAATTAAACTTGACTTAAAATCTAGGCATTTTAGCACTTAGTTCATATTCTTCACATATCCTCATTTATAAAGAATAACACATTAAACATAGGAAGAAGTGTCTACCATGTGCATTTTTACAATAGTAATTTCCTTAACATAACAAAAACAAGTACTGCATCACTCACATTTCGCTTACAACATTGACATGGGAACCACAGAAGCTCAATTTCTATGAGACGGGGTTTTATCCATATATACCTTGTTTAAGCTTTGCTTAAGTTACTATAACATTCCGGAAATTCTAGCAATCTCAATCTACTTTGAGACATAACAGAATAGAACACAAATTAGGAAGGTATTCATGGTTTCAGCTCATTTGAGCATTTTATCTAATACTAGTTTAATCGTTTGATGTTTTCCTTAATTTCCATATAAATTAAGATTTAGTAAATTTTGAAATTAATTGGTTCAGTTTTAGATTTAAATCACGTCTTTATTATTTTTAATGCTAATTTGCTATTTAATAAAATCAAAATTATTAATTAATAAATAAGAGAAAAAGGAAAGAAATTGGAAAAATATGGCCTTGATCAAATAATTGTGGCCCAGTTTTAATTTAAATTTCAACCCAAACCCACCATAAACCCGGTCCAGCCCACCTCAGAGACCCGGTTCAAACCTCGCCTCTCAAAATGACATCATTTAGGCAATCATCAATCACAGTCGTCCATCTCTTTCGATCCAACGGTGTCAAAGCTAGGGTGTGATTAGTATATAACTATTTTCAAACCCCTTATACCCCCAAAGAACCTGATACCTTGTCTCCCCCAAACCCTAATAATCGCACCGTCTCTCTGTCGTCCGCCGCCGGCCGGAAATCACCTCTATCGGTGGCGATGCTCCAATAGCCTCCAAAAGAATACCACCCCACCTCCTCGACCTCCTCTTTCCATTTCTGTCATAGACATAGCTCGAATATCGACCAGAGTCATCGAACATTCATTTGAATCGATGGTCGCTCCGCCGCCCATGGCGGCCCAATGCCAATCGCCTCCAAACTAACACCCTAGATTCTCCTAACCCTCCTCCACCCAAACCCTCGAATGTTAGCCAAACTTCTCGAATATCAATTTGAAAATTCGGCAAACTCTCACAATCATCCAAACCCTTCCGAAATCGTACCTCATGGCCTCCTCAACCTCCTCAACCCGATTCTCAAACCAAAATCCCTCAAACTCCAATGGAATCCCATGAATTTTAAATCTAGGGTTCGACTTTGGAGAAGTTTGCCTTGCTGGGGTTTTCATGTATTCGATTGATCCCCCAGTTAATATTATGTGTTCATTTTGGCAAAATGAACACATAATATTAGCGGGGGATCAATCCAAGTTGCGACCTAAATCAGTAAATTCTTATCATTTTCTTTCTTAATCTGTTTTTGCTTTCTATTTGAATGTTTCATTTGTTCATTCCTTTGCATGTTTTCTTTTTGGTTGAATTAGAGTTTTTCAATTTAGGTTTCTGATTTTCACATATTACAGCCAACTAGAAGACCTAAACCAGTAAGGTTTCTTTCAAATGATGTAAATTAATTTAAAAATTTTACGGTTTTGATTGATTTTTGTTCTGTTGATCCTGCTCTATTGTAGTTTTCAATTTTGTTTAATTTTGTTCTATTTTGTTGTATTCAGTTAGTTTGATTTTGTATTTGGCATCGATTGAATGATTCTAGTTGTTAATTTGAATTTAGTTTCAAGTTTAATTGCCATTATTTGTTCGTTCACTGGCTACTAGATTTAATTTCCATGATTAATTAGAATGTTTAATTTTTAGGATTTGTTTGGTTATAGCTATTTGATTCCAGCCCCTGGATAATTAATCAATGTTAGTTGACCAAGGTAAAAGAACTTGGACTAGGTTCAACTAGGTTAGTAATTCAGAGTTCAATTAAGCGCAATAGAGGTAATTTAATAAAAGGAATCCTGCAAATAACTGAAATTGGAAACCCCTAGAACTTTCAAGATAGGGTTCTAATTAGAATATCAGAGATTTAGTGGTCTAACTTGGGCAACAAGGTATAAACTGAGGGACTAACTAAGCAAGAAATAAAATTAAAAGAGTGACCTAGGATGTAACTGAAAATCTGAAAGTTGCCTTAGGTCTTGCCTATAAAAGGCATATCCCTGCCTTGTTTCAGCAGTTTTGGAGAGATTTTAAAAGTGGGGGAGAGTCATAAAATACCTAACAAATAGGCACTGAACTTCAGGCAATATAATTGAAACAAAATCATTGTTTCATTGCACCTTAGAGTGATTTCGAGCTTCAAAAGTCCAAAACCAAAGACTCAACTTATCTAGGGATAGAAATGGCTTAAGTCTTCTTGTGATTTTGGTAATCAAGGGTTTAGGGGGTCCCTGAGGTTTATTTTAAGTCAATATTGAGTCATTCAAACTTCTTTTGATTGTTCAATGTTTTGCTATCTGACATCAACTCCTGGGCTGCTTGACACTATTGTTTGGACTCTAAAATCGATCTGATTGTTGCTGTGTGTTGTTGTGTGCCTAACTGACCTTGATTTCACTTCATTTTGTGTAAATTTCCAGGTACTCTTTCAGCCCCAAATGACATATGAAATTTGAGTCAAATGTACTATCAAATTGGAATGAATGATGAAGTGCAACCTGTTATTGTGAATCTTCCATTACTTTACCTTAGCTTAAATGCCTAGTATAGTTGTATTTACTTAAGGCATTGCATTACTTGCAACAATTGGACTGTAAAAAGAAAACTTAAATTGCTCACATTTGCCCCAGTGTTCCAGATCTAGTATAGTTTAGAAATTTTTGCAGTTCTCAGTTGTTTTGAAGTCATAGTTGTGAGGCATGAACATAGTTGGAGAGCTATGATTCAAGTAATGAATGCATAGTTTGACAAAACTCACAACTGAAGGTTCTACATGTTTTATTGTTAGAAGATTCCGTTATGAAAGTCAAGTGTTGCATAACATAATAGGTTATTTGAAAGTAATAACAATGGTTAGTAATTTACAAATTTAAATTCTCTTTCGTTAGTCAGGTTCAGCAGTTCTCTTATTCGAATAATTAGGACATTGTGTCCCTTATTTAGCCATAACAAATTTGAATCGGAGATGCATGCTAAAATAATTTTAGTTAGTTAATTAGGTAAAATGATGAAATCAGCACCTGGGTCTGTTAATTGGCCTTCCTATTCCATGAGATCGTATGTTTTGGTACTGTGTTTTGGACCATGGTTTAATTCGGTCATAAGAATCGGGCCAGATGAGGCCAATCATGACTAGTGCCATTTTTAGTATACATCTTCGAGCTCTGCTCCAATTGTAGCCCATTTTACATCTCAAATTGCATCTAAAGCTGGACAATCTGGCTATTTTTTGGGCTGAAGTCGAAGCCCAAATGTTAGAGGCCTGAAGTCATATTCGAAGTCATTGGTTTAATTCGCCATATAATTTTGGGCTTTCCAAGTTAAGTAAGAGGTTTTAGTCTTGTTCAAGTGTGGACTCGAGCTTGAGGCCCGAATTTCTTGAATGCTTTTAATAACACTAATTAACAATGCCAATTAATTAGGCCTTTTAGAGACAATACCTAATAGAAAATAATAATTCCTTCAGGGTGGCCTTTAAAATAATTTGAAGTGTGCTGCACCAAATAAAATCACAAATTGCGTGGCCCTTTTAATATATTTTTAAAATCTTTAGAATTCAGGACGTGTCATTAAGCAAATTTTCATGGCCTCCGCAAAGTTAACAATGCGTTAGTCGCCTTAGGCACGTTATTTAATAATTTTATCTTCCTAAATTCGGGTGTGCATTTCATGTGACCCAAATCCAAATTCAAAAATATTGAATAAAATGTGTTCCGGATCCGGGTGCATTTCATGTGACATGATCCAAAAATACGTTTTAAATAACGTTCACATTCTTTAAAATTAATTAAAAGTGGTAAATAATTTTAAAATTGCATTATAGTATGACATGTATTAAAATTAGATATTAAGCCATTTATAATGGTTTAAGCGACCATGCTAGAACCACGGAATCCGAAGGTGTCTAACACCTTCCCTCGGGTTAACAGAATTCCTTACTCAAGAATTTCTGGTTCGCAGACTTCACTTGGAAAGTCAAAAAGTTCCTCAATTTGAGATTCAAGATAAGTTGGAGATTTGGGAGTCCAATAGCCAAACTTATCCCAAATGGCAACTCTAATAAATAAATAATTCCATTTCGAATAATGTTACTTAAATTGAAAAAATTTCCTTATACCACCTTTGAGGTGGTGTGTAAAAAAGAGGTGTGACAAGGATGATTAACCCTCCGAATGCAGGTTTGCGGTCGCATAATGGACCGCATAATGGGTATGTTGGCCGCAAATGTGTCGCAAAACTCAATGCCTAAAACTGGCTACACTAATCTAGTTTGCAATCAGATTTGCGATCGTAAATCAAGTATGCGGACCGCATAATGGTTTTTGCAATCGCATATGTGACACATGACCGCATTTTTTAGCATTTGCTAATTTGACCTTAACTTTGTGTAGGAATGTCTAAATGGCAAACAGTTCGAAGAGTTGAAAACTAGACTCAAGGACCTTTCATTTTATAGGTTATTCATCACATACAACCTTATAAATATTTAGATATGCTCATTCAAAGTTAGGACTTGAGCAAACTCATTTGGAATTTTAGCCTATTATGAAGTTTTTCCATTCGACTTAGGCTTAGGCCTTTCTTTGGGCCACAAATTACTTACCAAAAGACTCGTACAATTATTTACCAAGTCTAATTGATGTCCACCATGTTAATAGCATATAAAATATTATAATTAGCCTATGTGACATCACGAAATCCTAAATTACTTAGCGACATTTTTCGGGGCCTTACACTAAATACATGGCACAAACCTATAAAGTCCCTGGGTATAGGAATATTTCCTTAATAGCCTAGGTCTTAACTTCTAGCATGCATAAAATTTAATAGTCTCAATTAAAACTTCTAAACAATATTAATAGATATGTAAATTAACCACTTAAATTAAAACCTCTAAAAGAATTAACATAGATTCAAATGAACAACTATAATTGAGACTCTCTAAAGAGTACTAATAGAGCCTTAAGTTAATAGTCCTATCTCATTCTAAACAAATGAAGAACTAGTGATTGTGTTCTTTGATTCTTAAAGATTGATGCAAGATTGGATGATTGAATGTTTGGTTCCTCATTCTCTCGCTAAAATGCTATCGACTCTCTCTAAAATCAGTAGAAAATGACCCCAAATGAAGCCCTAAACACTATATATTAAAATGGGGTCGGGTTATAAAAATAGGACTGTGAGCATGTGACTTTTGCCTAACTCGAATTACTCCTATAAATTCTTAAAATTAGAATTTTTCTTCATTTATGAGATTTCTAGAATTTAATTGCATAATCGTGTGTTTGTTTGTATTTTTTGTGCATTTTCATTGATATGATTCATGAAAAAAATACAAAATAGCCCATTTGCATTTAGGATACCAGTATTCAATATTTTAAGGTTCATTAATTGGTTAACATTACAAAAACAAACACAAGAAAATAACAAAATTACTTCTTTTGCATTTTTCACTTTTTAAATCGTTTGATGTTTTCCTTAATTTCCATTTAAATTAGGGTTTAGTTAATTTGAAAATAAATTGGTTCAGTTTTAGATTTAAATCATGCCTTTATTATTTTTAATGTTAATTTGCTATTAAATAAAATAAAAATTATTAATAAATAAATAAGAGAAAAAGGAAAGAAATTGAAAAAATATGGCCTTGATCAAAAGACCAATTGTGGGCCAGCTTTAATTTAAATTTCAGCCCAAACCCACCATAAACCCGGTCCAGCCCACTTCAGAGACCCGGTTCAAACCTCGCCTCTGTAAATGACGTCATTTAGGCAATCGTCAATCACAATCGTCCATCTCTTTCGATCCAACGGTGTCAAAGCTAGGGTGTGATTAGTATATAATTATTTTCAAACCCCTCATACCCCCAAAGAACCCGGTACCTTGTCTCCCCAAAACCCTAATAATCGCATCGTCTCTCTGCCGTCCGCCGCCGGCCGAAAATCACCTCTGCCAGCAACGATGCTCCAATAGCCTCGAAAAGAATACCACCCCACCTCCTCGACCTCCTCTTTCCATTTCTGTCATCGACATAGCTCGAATATCAACCAGACTCATCGAATATTCATTTGAATCGATGGTCGCTCCGCCGCTCATTGCGGCCCCAATGCCAATCGCCTCCAAACTAACACATAAGATTCTCCTAACCCCCTCCTCCCAAATCTGTAAACCTTAACCCTCGAATGTTAGCCGAACTTCTCGAATATCAAATTGAAAATTCGGCCAAATCTCACCATCATCCAAACCCTTCCGAATTCGTACCCCATTGCCTTGTCGCGGTTTTCATGTATTCGATTGATCCCCCAGTTAATATTACGTGTTCATTTTGGCAAAATGAACATATAATATTAGCGGGGGATCAATCCCAAAGTTCATCCAAGTTGCGACCTAAAGCATTAAGTTCTGATCATTTTCTTTCTTTATTTGTTTTGCTTTCTATTTGCATGTTTCTTTTGTTCGTTCCTTTGCATGTTTTCTTTTTGGTTGAATTAGAGTTTTTCAATTTAGGTCTCTGATTTTCACATATTACAGCCAACTAGAAGACCTAAACTGGTAAGTTTCTTTCAAATGATGTTAATTGATTTAGAATTTTTAAGGTTTTGATTGATTTTTGTTCTGTTAATCCTACTCTATTTAAGTTTTCAATTTTGGCTTAATTTTGTTCTGTTTTATTGTTTTCCGTTAGTTTGATTTTGTATTTGGTATCGATTGAATCACTATTGTTGTTAATTTGAATTTAGTTTCAAGTTCAATTGTCATTATTTGTTAGTTCACTGGCTATTAGATTTAATTTCCATGATTAGTTAGATTGTTTAATTATTAGGATTTGTTTGGTTATAATTATTTGATTCCAGCCCCTGAATAATTAATCATTGTTAGTTGACCAAGGTAAAAGAAATTGGACTAGGTTCAACTAGGTTAGTAATTCAGAGTTCAATTAAGGGCAATAGAGGTAATTTAATAAAAGGAATCCTGCAAATAACTGAGAGATTGGAAACCCCTAAAACTTTCAAGATGGGGTTCTAATTAGAATATCAGGGATTTAGTGGTCTAACTTGGGCCACAAGGTCTAAAATGAGGGACTAAACAAGCAAGAAATGAAATTAAAAGAGTGACCTAGGGTGTAATTGAAAATATGAAGGTTGCCTTAGGTCTTGTCTATAAAAGGCATATCCCTTCCTTGTTTCAGCAGTTTTATAGAGGTTTTAAAAGTAGGGGAGAGGCATAAAATACCTAATAAATAGACACTGAACTTCAGGCAATAAAATTGAAACAAAATCATTGTTTCATTGCACCTTAGAGTAATTTCGAGCTCAAAAGTCCAAAACCAAATACTCAACTTATCTAGGGATAGAAATGGCTTAAGTCTTCTAGTGATTTTGGTAATCAAGGGTTTAGGGGGTCCCTGAGGTTTATTTTAAGTCAATATTGAGTCATTCAAGCTTATTTTGATTGTTCACTGTTTTGCTATCTGACATCAACTCCTAGGCTGCTTGACACTATTGTTTGGACTCTAAAATCGATCTAATTCTTGTTGTGTGTTGCTGTGTGCCTAACAAAACTTGATTTCACTTCATTTTGTGCAAATTTCCAGGTACTTTTTCGGCCTCAAATGACATATGAAATTTGAGTCAAATGTACTATCAAATTGGAATGAATGATGAAGTGCAACTTGTTATTGTGAATCTCCCATTACTTTACCTTAGCTTAAATGCCTAGTATAGTTGTGTTTACTTAAGGCATTGCATTACTTGTAACAATTGGACTGTAAAAGAAAACTTAAATTGCTCACATTTGCTCCAATGTTCCAGATCTAGTATAGTTTAGAAATTTTTGCAATTCTCAGTTGTTTTGAAGTCATAGTTGTGAGGCATGAACATTGTTGGAGAGCTATGATTCAAGTAATGAATGCATAGTTTGACAAAACTCACAACTGAAGGTTCTACATGTTTTATTGTTAGCAGATTCCGTATTAAAAGTCAAGTGTTGCATAACATGACATGTTATTTGAAAGTAATAACAATGGTTAGTAATTTGCAGATTTAAATTCCCTTTCATTAGTCAGGTTCAGCAGTTCTCCTATTCGAATAATTAGGATATTGTGTCCCTTATTTAGCCATAACAAATTTAAATCGGAGATGCATGCTAAAATAATTTTAGTTAGTTAATTGGGGTAAAGGATGAAATCAGCACCTGAGTTCTGTTAATTGGCCTTCCTATTCCATGAGATCGTATGTTTGGTACTGTGTTTTGGACCATGGTTTAATTCGATCATAAGAATCGGGCCAGATGAAGGCCAGTCATGACTAGTGCCATTTTGAGTGTACATCTTCGAGCTCGGCTCCAATTGGAGCCCATTTTTCATCTCAAATTACATCTAAAGCTCGACAATTTGGCTATTTTTTTGGGCTGAATTCGAAGCCCAAATGTTAGAGGGCTGAAGTCATATTCGAAGTCATTGGTTTAATTCGCCATATAATTTTGGGCTTCCAAGTTAAGTAACATATTTGAATTAAGAGGTTTTAGTCTTGTTCAAGTGTAGACTCGAGCTTGAAGACCGAATTTCTTGAATGTTTTTAACAACAGCAATTAATAATGCCAATTAATTAGGCTTTTTAGAGACAATACCTAATTTAAAGTGTGCCGCACTAAATAAAATCACAAATTGTGTGACCCTTTTAATTATATTTTTAAAATCTTTACAATTCAGGACGTGTCATTTAGCAAATTTTCCTGGCCTCCCGCAAAGTTGATAACGCGTTAGTCGCTTTAGGCTTCCTATACTCGGATCTGCATTTCATGTGACCCAAATCCAAATCCCAAAACGTTGAATAAAATATGTTCCGGATCCGAGTGCATTTCATGTGACTGATCCAAAAACACGTTTTAAATGATGTTCACATTCTTTAAAATTAATTAAAAGCAGTAAATAATTTAAAATTGCATTATAGGATGACATGTTTTAAAATCAGATATTAATCAATTTATAATGGTTTAAGCGACCGTGCTAGAACCACGAAATCCGAATGTGCCTAACACTTTCCCTCGGGCTAACAAAATTCCTTACTCAAGAATTTCTGCTCGCAGACTTCACTTAGAAAGTCAAAAAGTTCCTCGATTTGGGATTCAAGATAAATTGGTGACTCGGAACACCAAAAGCCAAACTTATCCCAAGTGGCAACTCTAATAAATAAATAATCTCATTTCGAATAATGTTACTTAAACTGAAAAAATTCCCTTATACCACCTTTGGGGTGGTGTGTAAAAAAGAGGTATGACAAGGATAATTAACCCTACGGATGCAGGTTTGCGGTCGCATAATGGGAAAGCTGGCCGGAAATGTATCGCAAAACTCAATGCCTAAAACTAGCTTCACTAATCTATTTTGCAATCAGATCTGTGATCACAAATCAAGTATGCGGACCGCATAATGGTTTTTGCGATCACATATGTGACACAGGATCGCATTTTTTTAGCATTTGGTAATTTTACCTTAACTTTGTGTAGGAATGTCTAAATGGAAAACGATTTAAAGAGTTGAAAACTAGACTCAAGGACTTTTCATTATATAGGTTATTCATCACATACAACCTTATAAATATTTAGATATACTCATTCAAAGTTAGGTCTTGTGCAAACTCATTTAGAATCTTAGCCTATTATGAAGTATTTCCATTCGACTTAGGCTTAGGCCTTTCTTTGGGCCTCAAATTACTTACCAAAAGACTCGTACAATTATTTACCAAGTCTAATTGATGCCCACAATGTTAATAGCATATAAAATATTATAATTAGCCTATGTGACACCACGAAATCCTAAATTACATAGCAACATTTTTCAGGGCCTTACAGTAAATACATGGCACAAACCTATAAAGTCCCTGGGTATAGGCATATTTCCTTAATAGCCTAAGTCTTAACTTCTATGGGTGGTGTGCAAAAAAGAGGTATGACAAGGACGATTAACCCTACGAATGCAAGTTTGCGATCGCATAATGGACCGCATAATGGGAAAGCTGGCCGCAAATGTGTCGCAAAACTCAATGCCTAAAACTGGCTACACTGATCTATTTTGCATTTCTGCAATCATAAATCAAGTATGCGGACCACATAATGGTTTTTGCGATCACATATGTGACACAGGATCGCATTTTTTTAGCATTTGGTAATTTTACCTTAACTTTGTGTAGAAATGTCTAAATGAAAAACGGATTAAAGAGTTGAAAACTAGACTCAAGGACTTTTCACTTTATAGGTTATTCATCACATATAACCTTATAAATATTTAGATATGCTCATTCAAAGTTAGGACTTGTGCAAACTCATTTGGAATCTTAGCCTATTATGAAGTTTTTCCATTCGACTTAGGCTTAGCCCTCTCTTTGGGCCTCAAATTACTTACCAAAAGACTCGTACAATTATTTACCAAGTCTAATTGATGCCCACAATGTTAATAGCATATAAAATATTATAATTAGTCTATGTGACACCATGAAATCCTAAATTACTTAGCAACATTTTTCGGGGCCTTACAGTAAATACATGGCACAAACCTATAAAGTCCCTAGGTATAGGCATATTTCCTTAATAGCCTAAGTCTTAACTTCTAGCATGCATAAAATTTAATATTCTCAATTAAAACTTCTAAACAATATTAATAGATATGTAAGTTAACCACTTAAATTAAAACCTCTAAAAGATTTAACATAGATTCAAATTAACAACTATAATTGAGACTCTCTAAAGAGTACTAATAGAGCCTTAAGTTAATAGTCCTATCTCATTCTAAACAAATGGCATTATTGGAGAATAGGGCATACTATTATACACAAATAGTAACAATAGAAGTTCACCTCAGGTTCATAGGTTAGGAGTAGTTCACATATGTGAGTTGAATGAAGTTTTAAGGACAATGTAGGCATTTATATGACTATGAAAGACAAACGGAGTTATTTGGAGAACAATAAGTGCAGAGTATCCAAGGGAACGCCAACAAGGCACACTTAGCAGAAATCATATTATGACAAACATGAATTAGGATGCTATCCTAATAGACTTAAGCTAACAGTGTCACTATATGAGTTTCGGAAAGGAGCAAAGGTATCATTACATTAGGGAATCTATTAATCAAGTCAAGTATGGGATTTCTGGTATAGTGAGACCAAATTACAACACTTTAGCACAACAGATGAAGCATTAGAACATGAACACGTTTAACCAAACCTCATAGCTTAGTTAAGTGCATGGTAACTTTAAAAATCCACACAAGAGTGGTACAAGAATCTAATTAGCCTAGGGTATGCTTATATAATGTGTTCAAGAATTCATGAGTTTAGTTAAATGATTAATGACCTTCTAAAAATTAGCAGAATCACAAAGGCATGCAAAAAAACAAAAAATATGAGGTCAATGTCATGAACTGGTATTTCAAAACTAGGCACTCTTATTTTTATCACTAAGCAAGTTCACATTTCATTTAAGTCTAGGTTACTAGGTGAATCATTATAAAATGCAATTAAAAACCAAGACAGATATGTATAACAGTCACGGCAGTTCTAATAAAACATCAAATAAGTCCAAACTAGCTATCATGATTGTTTATAAGTTCCTTAGTTGTTTTCAAAGTTAAGCAGTAGATATAAATCATCAGATGTTCATTAACATCAACACATAGTTCTAATATCGACAACTTAAGAAACTTATGATTCACGAATCAATTTATCAACCATATTCCATTAACAAATACATGAAAACAGTCAGCTATTAGCACATCATCAACAATATCATTTAGTAAGAGATAAAGAATGAATCATGTTTGCAAACTCAAACCATTTAAAAAGAGAGTAGAGTTGAGGTTCTACTAACCTCCTTTAAGGCAGCAAACCAAAAACCTGCTTAATTTATCTATTTAGAAAGCCAAAGGCTCAAGCTTCTATCAGTAAGCAAACTCAGAACCAGAAAGAGGAGAAACAAAAAGATTGAGTAAGAACTTGAAATTCAATTAAAAATTTCTAAATGATACTATACTGTGTAATAATTTTCTTCTGATGTTAGGTGTTCTTCGGCGTGTTAGGTGATAGCATTTAAGGCTTGTATTTATAGTGGCCATTAAAGCCTTTAGGGTTCTAGCAGATTCAAGTTAGATAGTAGAGAGTGACGAAAGATTGATGATGATAGCAAGGTGGATAAAATCAGTGAAACACAGGGGAAAATCATCAAAAACATTATTGAGAGTGAGAATTGGTAGTTGTTGGATCCTTGTGATTCAATGGCTAAGATTATATATTAAGTGCATTATTTTAAAGAGAAAATAGAGTTAAAAATCGTCGGACGTTGATCAAAGAAATGAATGGTCCAGATTAGTTGTGTTTGCTTTGTGTGTGTTGGAGACAGGTGATGTGGCATGCTTTGATCGGTTTAAAGGGAATGGAAAGGATTGCCAAGGTGCATTGGAGGGGTTGCTAGGACTGGGTAATTTCAAATTGGACTTGCTCATTGTGCCAAAATTAATTTAAACGATAGTCACTCTATGTTTAATTAAGAATTGTAATTATAGCCTTTTAACTCCTTTGAAATTATTTTAAATAAATATAATTATTTTCAATAAAATCTAGTAAAAATTACAATTCCCAAATATATTACTAATTATTGTAATTTATTATTTGTAAAATACATTGTCTTTTATATTAAGACACTAATTTTGAATTACAAACATAATAATCTAATTGATTATAAATTAAGGAATAATTCATTAAATTAATTATAAAGCCTATGTGACATATGTAAAAGTACTTAATAATCTTAAAATAGTAAGCATGGTATTATTATAGTTATTATAATATCAAATTGTTAATTTCAAAACTACAACAATATTTAATTAATTTTGCAAAAAAATAGATATTAATTATTGAAAATATTTTCAACACATTCGTTGCAAATTATTAAGTATCATAAATTAATTTAAAATGGGAGGGTCTAAAGTTGACCATCAACATATTTGATATATGTTTACTACGGAATGTTCATATGAAAACTTACTTATTAAGCGAATTGCATTATTTTCATGCATATTTTTTCGTCATATAGCCATTCTCCGTTTATTTTGGAATTTGTTGGGATGTTAAGTATGGTATGAATTAAAAATGAAAGAAAAAATGAAGGAAAATGAGATATTTGAATTGATTCTTTTTTACAAAGGACTTTTCTCCCTCATTGGAAAGGAAGAAGAAGATTGTTGTGCTTAGAAGCACTTCTTCTATCTCTTAAAGAGTTGATAAGTAAGCAAATGTCACGACCCCGAGCCGAACCCGATAGTAATGACGCCTCTCGTAAAGACAAGGCCAGCTGACACAATTTCAAATTCAGTTTTAATAGGTTAATAAATCAATTTAAGTCATTTATAAGGATAAATCCGCAACAAGTACAGATTTTAACGAAATAAAACAAGTGCGGAAATGAATACAGCCCGACATCAGGGTGTCACAAGTCACAACCATCTACTAGGGTCTAAAATACGACGGCATTCTTGAAAATATACAAGAATAATCTAATGACATCAAGAGGGAGTAGAGTTGTGATGCGGACGTCGGGCAGCTACCTCGCTAAAACTCTAATAACTCTTTCTCGGCTCAGCAATACCCTTCTACCAGGTGCTGAAATAAGTGAATCTGCACAAAAGGTACATCGAGTGAAGTAAATACTCTAACTCAGTAAGTAAAAATTATAACTAAAGTCTAAATGGTAAGAAATCACGAAAGGTGCATCTGTTGTATAGAAGCACTACAAAAACCAATAAGAAAGCAATGAAGCTATAAAATCCCTTAAAACATCTAAGCTCTATTTAAACTTCTTTGAAAATGACTTTTTCAATAGTTACGCAAATGAATGTAGAACAACTCGTGAAGATAAGCACATAAATCCGCATGTCGGGCACAAATACACAATTAAATAGATAATGATAGGTAAATATGGAAGATAAACACATAAAGGCTCGCCCCTCGGGCACAATGTCAATAACTTCGTCCCTCGGGCAATATCTCAGATCAATACCAGCCCCTCGGGAAATTACATAAAATGGTACCAGCCCCTCGGGAAAACAAATAGAACAACACCAGCCCCTCGAGCTATATCTCACACCACAATGGGTATCCGCGCTCACTAGGGTGTGTAGACTCTTGGAGGGGCCAATTACGGCCCAAGCGCAATATCAAGCAACCTCGTGGCATCAGAAACAAGATATCGACCTCATATCTATATCAACAAGCCACCTCGTGGCGTACATATTTCATGACATCGGCCTCATAATCAAATCAGTGTATCACGGTTGCGGTGTGCAGCCCGACCCCAAATATATCCTCACAACACTAGCCCTCGACCTTACTCGGTTAAAAATCACATAAGCCACTCGGGCAACAGTAAAACATGATGTTGTTCATGTATATAGTCAAAACAGTAAGGAAATATCAACAATAATCCCCGAAGAGTTCAAATACCCGCACTAGGCCCAAATATGGCATTCAGCCGAAATAATGACGATGGCAAATAGTTTTCAATCAAATACCCATAAAATCATCAATTGGGACAGACCAAGTCAGAATAGTGCACGACCACACGCTCGTCATCAAGCGTGTGCCTCACCTCAATATAGCACTACGATGTGCAATCCGAGGTTTCAAACCCTCAGAACATCATTTTGAATCATTACTCACCTCGATACGGTCCAAACTCTAGTCACCGGTGCCTCGCCTGCATGAATCGACCTCCGAATGCTCCAAATCTAGCCGCAATCAGTACATAATTATTAAAATATACTAAGGGAATGAAGCCCACTCAAAGTATCCAATTTACATCAAAAACCCGAAATAGCTCAAACCTGCCCCCTAGGCCCACGTCTCAAAATCCTACAAAGGTCACATCAATAGAATCCTCATCCTCAAACAAGTCTATACTTACCAAGTACATCAAAATCAGACCTCAATTGCCCCTTCAAATTCCCAATTTAAATCTCTTAATCTCAAGCCCGAATTGTTAAATTTTTGGCTTAGATTCCATGATTTATTAGGTAGATTTCACAATAGAATCGAGTATTGAGTTTAAAAATCTTACCTTCAGGTGATCCCCTTGAATCCCTCTTCAATCCTCTTCAAAAAGCTTCAAAATTGACAAACGGTGGAGGAACTTAGCCTCAAATTCCCGGAAATGAGCTTTTAAAACATTCGGCCCAGATCCTATTTTTACTTAATCACGATTGCAGGAAACCCATCGCGATTGCAAAGCACAACACCAATGGTCCATAATTCATTCTACATGATAGCGTATATCCTCACGCGAACACGATGCACAAAAGTCTTCCAACTACATGATCACGAAAGAGACCACGACCGCGATTCATAGAAATATAAACCTACGCGATCACAACCATATCTACGCGAACGCGTAGAACAAAAGCATTAAGGATCCCAGCTAATCCTCTTCCTCTATGCAAACGCGACATAGCCCTCGCGAACGCGAAGAATCAACAATCACAATATCTCGAATGCGATAGAGGAAACATTAACACGAAGACCATCGACCTTACACCTTCGCGATCGCGGAACATGTATTGTGAACGCAAAGGTCAAAAACATGCAACACCCACAACTGAACTTCTGCAATTTTTCACAACACAAAATGGTTCGATTGACCACTCGAAACTAACTCGAGACTCTCGGGACCTCATCCAAACATGCCAACATATCAGATAACCTCATTTAAACTTGTTCCAACCTTCGGAACACTCAAAACAACATTAAAACACCAAATTTGCACCGGATTCACGCTTAAGAATTCCAAATTCTTCCAAATTACGCTTTTGATAAATAACCCAACCAAACCACACCCGAATGACTTGAAATTTTCACAGATATCCAAAATGACACAATAGAACTACTAAAACTTCTGAAATTTTATTCCGGCATCTATATGAAAATATCACTTATCAGTCGGAAAACGCCGAAATCTCAATTTCACCAATTCAAGTCTAAACCTTCCAAGGACCTCCAAAATGCATTCAGATCACGCTCTTAAGTCCTAAAACACCTAACGAAGCTAACAAAATCAAAAAAATTCCAATCTGAGTTCATATACAAACAAGTCAAATCTTCTTCCAACTTTTCAAATTTTAAGCATTAAACTGAGAATTGTTCTGCAATTTCATTCTGATTAACCTGAAACCAAAACAAATGATTTACATAAGTCATAAGCCATCCAGCTGTCACATCCACTAACAGGGACACAATGGAACATATAAGTTCAAAAACACTTGTTTACATAATCAACACCTTAATGCTCAAACTATAGGCAAAGATCCAGCCACAAGTCCTCCAGACTGGCCCAACATCAACTAACAGAGATCACATCTCGCCCCTCGGTCAGGGAATCACAAGCAATCAATATACATCTAATACTGAGCGCTAATCCGCGCATATGAACACGTGGAAGGAATTTCAAGAGTTACTTTTCAAGCTGAATCAAAGGACTCACGATAAGAATTAAAGAATGTGAAGTTTTCCTAAAGGTTCTGCAGCCTCCTGGGGATAACTACAGACGTCTCTATGCTGATCCGCGAGACTCTACTAAACCTGCTCACGGTTCGTGAGACCTATGTAACCTAGGCTCTGATAACAACTAGTCACGACCCCAAATCGAACCCAATCGTGATGGCGCATCCCGTGAAGACAAGGCCAGATGACACAATTCCCAATTCAGTTTTAGCAGCTTAATAAATCAATTTAAGTCATTTATAAGGATAAATCCCCAACAAGTACAAATTTAATGAAATAAAACAAGTGCGGAAATGAATACAGCTCGACATCGGGGTTTCATAAGTCACGAGCATCTACAAAGGTCTAAAATACGATGACATTCTTAAAAATATACATGAATAATCTAATGACATCAAAAGGGAGTAGAGTTGTGTTGCGGACATCGGGAAGCTACCTCGTAAAACTCTAATAACTCTACCTTAGCTCGGCTAATACCTGCTACCGGGTGCTGAAATACCTGAATCTACACACAAGGTGTAGGGTGTAAAGTGAGAAGTCCAACTCAGTGAGTAATAAGCATAACTACAGTCTAAATGGTAAGAAATCATGAAAGGTGCATCAACATTCTCTATAGAAGCAGTTCAAAAACTATTAAGAAAGCAATGAAGCTTTAAAATCCCTTAAACATCTTAGCTTAGTTTAAACTTCCTTCAAAATGACTTTTTTAACAGTTACACAAATGATTGCAGAACAACTAGTGCAGATAAGCACATAAATCGAGCCCTCGGGCACAAATACACAATTAAAAGGTATATGACAGGTAAATATGAAAGATAAACACATACAGGTTCGCCCCTTGTGCACAATGTCAATAACTCCGCCCATTGGGAAATATCTCAGATCAATACCAGTCCCTCAAACAATGACATAGAATGGTACCAACCCCTCGGGCAAACACATAGAAAAATGCCAGTCCCTCGAGCTATATCTCACATCACAATGGGTACCCCGCACTCTCTGGGGGTGTGCAGACTCCTAGAGGGGCCCCTTACGGCCCAAGCGCAATATCAAGCCACCTCGTGGCATCATAAACAGGCTCTCGGTCTCATATCAATATCTACAAGCCACCTCATGGGGTACATATCCCAGGCCCTCGGCCTCATAATCAGATCAGTGTATCACTGCTGCAGCCTGTAGCCCGACCCCAAAGATATCTTCACAACAGAGGTGCTCGGCCTTACTCAATCAAAAATCACATAAGCAACTCGGGCAACAGTAAAACATGATGCTCAACTCAAATATTATTTAATATATCATTTCAAGTGTTAAAGCAAAGTAAACATGGTTGAGTTTGAAAACAGTGGAAAACAACATGACTGAGTTCAAGTATAAAGTCAAAACAGTGAGAAAATATCAACAACTACCCCCGAAAGGTTCAAATAGCTAGTACTAGGACCAAATATAGCATTCAGCCGAAATAATGATGATAGAAAATAGTTTCCAATCAAATATACGGTAAAATCATCAATCGGGATGGACCAAGTCACAATCCCCAATAGTGCACGACCCCACGCTCGTTATCAAATGTGTGCCTAACCTCATTATAGCACTATGATGTGCAATATGGGGTTTCAAACCCTCAGAACATTATTTACAATCATTACCCGTCTCGATCCGGTGCAAACTCTAGACCGCGGTTCCTCGCCCACATGAATCGCCCTCCAGATACTCCAAATCTAGCCACAATTAGTACATAATCATTAAAATATGCTAAAGGAACAAAGCCCACTACAAAATATCCAATTTACATCAAAAACCCAAAATAGCTCGAACCTCCCCCAAGACCACGTCATAGAATCCAACAAAGGTCACATAAATAGAATCCTCGAACTCATACGAGTCTATACATACCAAGAACATCAAAATCGGACCTCAATTGCCCCTTCAAAATCCCAATTTAAGTCTCTTAATATCAAGCCCTAATTCTTCAATTTTTGCTTAGATTCTATGGTTTATTAGGTATACTTCGCAATAGAAACGAGTATTGAGTTCAAAAATCTTACCTCTAGGTGATTCCTCTTGAATCCCTCTTCAACACTCTTCAAAAAGCTTCAAATTTGACCAACAATGGAGGAACTTAGCCTCAAATTTGCGGAAATGAGCTTTTAAAATATTCGGCGCAACACCTATTTTTACTTATGGTGATCGCTAGAAACCCATCACGATCGCGAAGCACAACACCACTGGTCCATAATTCACTATATGGGATCACGTATATCCTCATGCGAACGAGATGCTAAAAAATATTCCAACTACGTGATTATGAATGAGACCACGTGACTGCGATTCAAAGAAACATAAACTTACACAATCGCAACCCTATCTACATGAACACGTAGAAAAAAAGCATTGAGGAGCCCAACTAATCCTCTTCCTCTATGCGAACGTGATATAGCCCTCACGAACGAGAAGAATCAACAATCATAACATCACGAACGCGATTGAGAAAATGCGAGCGCGAAGACCGTCGACCTCACACCTTCGCGATTGCAGAACATGCATCGCGAACGCGAAGGTCAAAAACTTGCAACACCCACAGCTGAACTTCTACAATTTTTCACAACACGAAATGGTCCGACTGACCACTCGAAACTCAGTTGAGGCCTTCAGGATCTCAACCAAACATGCCAACATATCCCATAACCTCATTATAACTTGTTCCAACCTTCGAAATGCTGAAAACAACATTAAAATACAAATTTTACACTGGATTCAAGCCTAAGAATTTCAAATTCTTCCAAATTCTTCCAAATTACGCTTTTGATTTAAAAAACCCAACCAAATCACGTCTGAATGACCTGAAATTTAGTACACACACCCCAAATGACAAAACAGAACTACTGTAACTTCCGTAATTTCATTCCGGCCTCTATATCAAAATCTCATTTATCAACCGGAAAACGCCAAAATCTCAATTTCGCCAATTCAAGCATAAACCTTCCACGAACCTCCAAAATGTATTTCGATCATACTCCTAAGTCCCAATTCATTATGGAGCTAACCTAATCATAAAAATTTCAATCCGAGATCGTATACAAACAAGTCAAATCTTGGTCAAATCTTGGTCAAACTTTTCAAATTTTAAGCTTTAAACTGAGAACTATTCTCCAATTTCATTATGATTAACCTGAAATCAAAACCAACGATTTACATAAGTCATAATACCTCCCACGAGGCAAGTCATACCTGAGAGCTGACGATCAAAGTGCAAAAGCTCAAAGCGACCAGTCAGGTCGTTACAGCAAAACTCGCACCATCATTGTCGTCGCTTGCTTGCCTTAAGGCTGTAAATTTCGCGGTTCCGAATCGGAACCGCGGCCCTGCCGGTTCCGGCGGTTCCGGTTCTAGCGGTTCCCGGGAACCGTGGCGGGGCGGTTCTACCCGTTAGAACCGCCAGAACCGGAACTACCAGAATCGGAACCGGCTCGCGATTCTGGACCGGTTCTGGCGGTTCCAAACGGTTCTGCCGGTTCTCTAACGGGCATTTCTCAAAAAAAATTTAAAAAAAAAATTATTTCCAAACGGCTCTTTGCAAATAGTAGCCGTTTGGAAGTTTAAAAAATAGCCATTTGGCTCCCAAACTTTAATTTAGCCCCAAACTTTATATAATTACACTATTTCCCATTTCTCAACTATAAATACCCCCTCATTCTTTCATTTTTATTCACCAATTCATCAATATCTCTCAATCTCTCTCAAGCTCTCTTTCAATCTTTCTAGTGCAACTGCTTAATTTATTGTTGAAAATTCGTGAAAAATTGTGAAGTTATTGAATTGAAGTTTTCAAGTGTTCAAGTTCAACGATTTTCAATTTTCAAGAAGTTGTTCGTCAACCCGGTAAACTCGTTTCAACTCTAACGTGCTAATAGTATTTTTTTGTGTTGTTAGTTTGCTTAATTATAATTATTATGGCATTTTCGTTGAAAAAAATGTTCGGTAAAGGAAACGCTAAAACCGGTGAAAGTAGTGGCCAAAATACTACCCTTCCCCCGGCTCCCCGACCTAGAAAAGATAAGCAAGTTCAAAGTAGTAGCCAACCTAGAAATCCTAATGAACCCTTCGGAATCCTTGATGGTGATCACCCTTGTTTTCAATTTAGCGATATTGATTTTCTACATGATGTAGCAGTAGGTGATAGAATAGATGATGATATTATGAATGCTCTTTATCCTAATGCACCTATATTAGAGGGAAATGAGGATAATGATGATGATGATGAAACCCAAGCTCCAGTAGATTTAGATGATACACCTATTAGTCCTGCTCATAACTTAGGTAATGAACCTGCACACCCACCCATACAAACTCCCACTTTTAATAGACAACCTCCTAAACATATAGAAACATCATTAGTTTGGCAATTTTTTATTCAACTAAGAGAACAAGATAAGGCTAAGTGTAAATTTTGTGGGAAATTACTTGTTCAGAGGTATACTGGAGATCGTAGCGGCACCGGTAGTTTAGTTAAGCATATAAAATTACACCCTAGCGATAAGGCTAGATATTTGCAATTGAAAGCGCAACAAGAGGGGAGGACAAGTGCTGATTCTAAAGTTAACCCAAGTACTGGTTCAAATCTAGTTCAACCAGGAATAAACACAGTCACCGGAGATATATTATATTACGATCCAAATAAGGATCGTGAAGAATTAGCGAAAATGATTACTGTTATGTGTTTGCCTTATTCTTTTGCTTCTAATCCTGCATGGATTCATTATATTAGAAGAGTATTTAATCCTACGTATAAAGGTTGGCCTCGCGCAACAGTTAAGGCCGATATTTATAAATACAAGCATGAATATGAACAATACTTGCGCTATTTATTTACCCATATAACTAATCGTATGTCTATTACAACTGATATTGGTAGAAGTAATAATGATTGTGATTATCTAACCGTAACCAGTCATTGGATAGACGAAGACTGGACAATGCAAAAAGCATAATTGCATATAGGATAATTAATTCACGGCACACAGGTAGGTTTATAGCTAACACTGTTTCAGATGTATGCAGATATTTTTGCATTAGTGATAAAATAATATCAATTTCTATGGATAACGCTTCTAGCAACACTAGTGCAATAGGTATGCTAACAAGAACACTTAATCCTGCTTTTACTAATATTTTCCATGTTAGATGTATTTGTCATATTTATCATTTAATTGTTGGTGATGGTATGAGAATATTAAACTTAGAAATTGAAAAGGTTAAAATGGCTCTTAATTGGCTATTTTATTCAAACCGTAGAAGTAGACTTAGAGAATATTATAAAAAGTGTGACGAATATGGCCTTAGAGAAAGAAAGGTTCCAAAACCTTGCCCAACTAGGTGGAATTACATGTACGAAAGTTTAGTAGTAGCGTACGAATATAGAAACCCAATTAACGCTACGTATAATTCTCGGGATTGTGGTGAGGAAGATGATGAAATGCTAACTACACAAGATAGGACTAATGTTAAAATTCTTTTAGATTTTTAGAACATTTTCATGTGGCTACAAATGCTTTTTCTGGCCAATATTATCCAACTATTTCTAACTATTTAGTTTATATTGCCGCACTTGCTAATTTGTTTGTTGATTTTAGCGAGGGAGGGGACATTTATGAACTTGCAATAACTGAAATGAAAAAGAAGTTTAAAAAATATTTTTTTCCAATCCCTCCTATTTTTAGTGTGTCTGCTATGTTAAATCCAACTATGAAATTAGGAGGTCCTCACTTTTGGTATTCTACTATTTATCAATCTTTAGATCTTTCAGAAGTAGAAATTGCTACACTAGCTGATGCGAAAGCATCAATTAAAGTTAATGCTCAAACTGTTTATAATGCTTATAAACAGGCGTTAGAGCATGCTAGGCCTAATATTCCAACCCCTACTTCGTCTACATCACAATCGTCTAAAAGAGCTGCTGGCTTAACAGCTCTTAAATCGTGGACGGAGTTCAGGGGTACTCAAGGTGATAATTTAGATGAAATTTCCCATCTAAATGATCTTCAAGTTTATTTGTCACAGGGACTAGAGAAGGAGAATCCAGACGGCTCTTTCGACCTTTTGGAATGGTGGAAGACAAGGGAAAAGCATTTTCCCGTTCTTGCAAGGATGGCTCGGGATGTTCTGTCGATTCAAGCGTCAACTGTTGAAATGGAGAGCGCTTTTAGTCAAGCAAGACTACAAATAGGTGATCACAGAGCGTCGATGCGGGACATCTTGGAAAAATCAGTGCTTTTTGAGATTGGATCCGCGCAGAAAGAAGGAATTTTGGCCTAGCAGAATCACAACCAGAAATAGATGAGGCGTATGAAGAAATGATAGCAGAACTTGCTCAGGAAGCAACTTCACCCGGAAGTGGTGATGAACAAGCTTCATTTCCACCACCGCCAATACAACCACCTCCAAACCTTGAAGGTTTTATGAGATTTGTTAGAAATAATGCATAAATTATGATGTAACTTGTACATTGGCATGTCTTCTTTTAGTTTTTTTTTCCTTTTAATGGTGGTATTAGTACTATGTTGTGCTCATTCCATTGGGAGAAGGAAGACTAAGAAAGATATGCCATTTTGGTCAATAAATATGCTCTTTATCATATCCTTGAATATCTTTTGTCTCAATATTTCTTTGTCTTTACTTCTATATCAATCCTTGAATATTTATATAACATACAATATATAACATACAACACAATATACTAATGAGAACATTCTTTTATCAATATATACTACTTATATACAATTTATACTAATTACTAACTACAACACAATATACACTACTTATATACAATATATACTACTTAAATACAATATATACTACTTATATACAAAATATACACTACTTATACACAATATATACTAATTACCAAACACAATATATACTATACTAATAACATAGCACACCATATAAAATATATTCTACAATATACTAATGACTACTATACAGAATATTGATTTAAAAAAAAAAATAATCAGAACCGCCGGAACCGCCAGAACCGCCAGAACCGGAACCGGATGGTACCCGGAACCGGATGGTACTTGTTCCACCTTCAGAACCGCCAGAACCGAAACCGCCAGAACCAGAACCGCCAGAACCAGAACCGCCAGAACCGGAACCGCAGACCCAAATAGACCCAGAACCGGAACCGGATACAGCCTTAGCTTGGCTCAGCTTCTGCTATGACGATGAATTGGGATTTGAATTTGATGAAATGATCTGATTGATTGAAATATTTGTTTGGACCAAATTTATTAGTCCTTTTTGTTAATTTATTTTTATTTTTTTGATACTTTTTCTGTACGAAATTTTAAGTTAAAATTCGCAATTCTTTCCTAAAGATAATTTCAGAATTTGAATTCACAACCAAACGATACTTAACAGAAATTCGAATATTTTTGTTGAACAGGCACCTTCTTCACAAACATCATGCACTTGTTAGTTCTCGTTACCTATAAATTTAGAGACTTTGCCTTATTTTTTCACCATCAAAATCTAAAAAGCTTTTCCTCTCCTTTCTATATTTCTACTTAGTTGTTTGTAGTAAAACGTAAGTATTCACTGTGTGATTTGCTCATGCATTTGAGTTTGCCAAAGTTTTATAATTTGCACAGCCGCTATTACAAAATAATTATTTGTTCTATCTTTGATGGAACTATTCAAATACCTTTCTCACTAATGAGGAATTAAATTTTTCTAAGACACTACGAAAAAATTGTGAGCTCGAAATAATTTTATATTACCTTCTGTTTTCTAATTTTTTTTCTTGATCAACACAATTTTACGAGTAGTGTGTTTCTGGTGGAAGAAATTTGTCGGTGACGGTTGCTCCCGAAGAAGAACATAATGGATTGTCCCCTAGAAATTTGATAAAATGGTTAAAATCGATTATGACCCATAAATTATACTTCCAACAATAATAGACGAACAATATGATGTTAGATGTGTTAATTATATCATGAATACGCTCAGCTTGAAGTGCTTATTGTTATATTTTTATCAAGTAGAGGCGTTTAAATAAAAAATGAGTAAATTTGATTTTGGTGTGACATTAATTTAAGTTTAGGGGGCCGTAGACCATTTAGCTGTGAAAGTACAAATCTTGAATTCTAGAGGAACCGAAATGTAATTTTTGTGAAAGTTTGATTTTCATCCTTTTTCCCTACAGCAGCTATATTTCAAATCCAAAGACAAAGTGCTCTTCATGGAAATTAATAAGCCAACATCGCATGGTGGAGGCCAATGTAAAAAGACTCGCTGGCATATCCCCAAATACTGCAGTTATAGCAATGGTTTCTACCCTTTCTCTCTTGCAGCCGACTGTTACGTTTACTGGTAAGTACTTTCATTTAGTGTTAAATTCTGGGACTTAATTGGATCGGCAGACAAGTTCTTCAGCTTTTTCTTAAATTCTAGTTTGAAGCATGAACTGCCATTTTCATTTAGTTTTCTAAACAAGCGTTAGCCAATGGCCTATTTATTTAGTTATTTTTTTGGTTTTACCAAATTTTGAATGCAATATCATAAAATTGAAGTTTTATCGAGATTTCCTTTTCCTGTGGAGAGGAAGGGGAAATTTCTGCTGATACAGATTTTTTTTAAATTTTCCGAAAAAAAGGAGAATGAGATTAAAGCAAGGACCCTTTCAAGTTAATATGCTACTTAGAGGAAAAAAAAAAGAATTGAAAAGACGGAATTTCAAATTATTCAGGATGATCATGACCAGTCAATTAAAGGCTAGGATTGTTCTTGCCTTTTGAGAATTTTTCTAGCAATAGTAAATAAACCAAATCAATATCTGATTTAGGGGTTTTTAAGGCATGAAATTTATAGGAGGATTAGCAAAACCGCTTGAGCAAAATCACACAGTGAAATGGATGCATTATTACAGAGGGGTGAAAGGATGAGTTTCTGGTGTTGTGTTACTACATGATGTGAGGTCTGAAAAAAGATGTGTCCATTTGTTTCTGTGCAATGTTATGTGATTCTTATAGTGCAGAGAGGACTAAAAGATGGTAAAGCTGCAATTATTTGGGAATGTATTTTATGTAGAATATGGAGACAGACCCTTGAGTCTAAGGGTTTCAAGATTAGCAGATCTAAGACAGAATATATGGAGTGCAAGTTTGGCGAGGAGCCGAGTGGGGTATGCGGGGAAGTGATGCTAGGTTCTCAGGCCATCGCCAAGAGGGACAGTGTGAGATATCTTGGGTCTGTGATCCAGGGGGACGGAGAGATTGACGGGGACGTCACCCATCGGATAGGAGCGGGGTGGTCAAAGTGGAGGCTTGCTTCAGGGGTCCTGTGTGACAAGAAAATACCGCACAAACTAAAGGGGAAATTCTACAGAGCCGTGGTTAGACCTGCAATGTTGTATGGGGCGGAGTGCTGGCCCGTGAAGAACTCGCATGTTCAGAGAATGAAGGTTGCGGAGATGAGGATGCTTAGGTGGATGTGTGGGCACACCAGGCTGGATAAGATCAAGAATGAAGTTATTCGACAGAAGGTAGGGGTGGCCCCGGTGGACGAAAAGATGCGGGAAGCGAGGCTGAGGTGGTTCGGGCATGTTCGGAGGAGAAGCTCCGATGCCCCGGTGAGGAGCTGCGAGCGGTTGGAGATTGTTGGTGGTCGGCGAGGGAGAGGGAGGCCTAAGAAGCATTGGGGAGAGGTACTTAGGCAGGACATGGCCAGAATGCAGGTTACCGAGGACATGACTCTTGATAGGGGAGTCTGGCGGTCTTGAATCAAGATTGTAGGTTAGGGGCTCATATGTGATTAGTGTTTTAGTATGGTAGTTCCTGCTTGATATTACTGCATGCGACTGTATTTATGTTGCTGATGTTTTCATAACTATTTACGTTACTTTTGTGGGAGTACCTATGCTTTATTATTTGATTTTGTCTTGCTTGTGTTTCTAATTTTATCTCTGTTTCTTAATGCAGCTTTCCCATTTTTACTCTACTCGCCGAGGGTCGATTGGAAGCGGCCTCTCTGCCCTTTCGGGCAGGGGTAAGGCTCGTCTACATATTACCCTCCCCAGACCCCACCTGGTGGGAGTATACTGGGTAGTTGTTGTTGTTGTTGTTGTTGTTGTGTAGAATCTATTCCAACTCATTAGCTGATAAGACCTGGATTTTCTGTATAATTATTCATCTCACTGAGAGAAACTATATTAACTTTCCCCTCTTAAGTGTCGAGCTTAATGGGCTTCACTCATAATCCTTGAGCCATATATAACAATGAAAAAGATGCATCACCATAGAGGGGGAAGATGAAAATTTTGTTGCGCTGTTGAGATTTTTGTTTTCTGTTCAAGTGTTATTACATGACATGAGTCTGAAAAAGGATTTTTCTTTCTGTTACTGTGCATTGTTAGGATGTGGTTTTTTGGGTGCAGTAAAGGCTAAAGCGTTAACCCCTTGGTGAATCTGCATGTAGAATGACTGAATCGCTTCCTATATGTTCTCTCTAGCATTATTAAGCCCTCCTTTCATATAGCCGATTGTAAATAATTGAATGAACCGTTGAAGATGTTATAAACTAGTGTTGTGCAATAAGCATATCCATGAGTACTTGTTAAATTTAAGTTCTTTGCCTACATGCCATTTTCTTTTCACTTAAAATTGTTAGAGCATGATGCCAGTTGCCACTGCTTGTCATTAGTGGGAAAGGCAAATAAATGCTAGGAGAATTTATATACGCAAAATATTTGACATGGTTATAACCGGAGATCAATGCTATGGGGAGTGTTTGTCCTGATGCACAAGGTCGGGTAAAATTAACAAATTAAAAGACTTGGGTTGTGGTTCTTCAACATTTTAGTGCTTAGTGTAACCTCAGAAAGAACATCATTCTCCTCAAACAAGGTGGAGGATAACATGAAATTGTGAAGTGTATTTACATGATTAGTATCATTTCGTGGAACGACGTATGAACTTGTAAAACTGTTATTGTGTCTTTGTATTGTAACTCATTAGTTGAAGAAGTTACATATGAGCAAAGTGACCTTCCTTAGACAATTTCCCTTGCATCCACCTCTGGAGCATTTCCAGTGCTGCCTTAGGTTGATCCATTGGAACCATGTGACCTGCATCATGGACCTTGAGGAAAGTTAGAGGCCCATGGTTCTTTTGGATTCCTTTCTCTTCACCATCTACTGTAAAGGGTACGGATCGGGCTGCCCCAAAGTCTTTCTGCCCGGACCATTCCATTGCATGGACCCATCTCGAGTTCCCTGTCCATACAGGGAAAAGTAGTTTAGTTCTGGATTACAACAACTATGTCCTGAGGCGGATGAAGGATTTAGCAGGATTTAACCTTGATGACTTAGACCTTTACTAAACTTATTTACTTTTAAAATTATGAGTTCAGATCTAATATTTGTTGAAATTTTAGTGAGTTTTCATATAGAGATCTATGTTCCACATTTAAAATATTCAGTATGAATGAACCTGCAGGTTAAGAGCTATATCTGCTCCTGACTACGCCTCAATCTCAAGCAAGTTGAGGTTAATTATATGAATCCTCTCTGAAGGTCGCTCCATTTAAGCTCATCTCACACTGTGGATCAGTAGGTTTAAATAGACTGCACATAATCTAGAACTCCCAGTTCAAGATTGTACTAGTTCTTTTGGATCACAAATGAATTAAGCTTACCAAGCCAATTGCAGATAAGGTCATATTCCCCGGCATAGACAAGTAGCTTGATGTCATCCTCAAGAAGTGGAGGAATACCAGCTTCAAGATTCCTCATCCAATCCAACTGCATTGCCTGGTAAACTGTAGAACTGCACGAAACGAAATCAATACCTCCGACACCAAGGGCATGCTTAACTTGTTCATCGTTGAGGAGAGTTTCCATCTTGGAGAAGTCGTAGCAGAGGTCACCATCACAAGTCTTCCTGACATCGTAGTACTGCAGCTCGAAGGTAACAAATTAACACATTTTATGGTTAGAAATCTATGTGATCCTTGTTACAATATGATTAGCTGATAGAGCAAATAAAAAAAACTATGCTTTCTCACATTTTTGTCACCCACAACGTCCATAATTTTGTTGAAGATGCTTGTGCAAACAAGATATGCAGCCATGCATGCACTTCCACCATCAGTTCCTAACGTTTTTTTTTTCATAGGACAAAGTTGATGTAAAAAATAATGAAGGATTATGGGATAAAGAAAACAGATTGTGGGGTTTTAGTGAGATAAATACCACAAAGCCTAATAGCCTGTTGACATTTTGGGTATGACTTGTCTATGGCATTGTAATCAGCTTTTTTGATCAACCTCATATCCAACGCATAGTCAGTGTAGGCTTTGTACTGAATTTCTGGATTAGTGAGTCCATTACCAATAGCAAATCCCTAATCAAATATAATTAGCGCAATTAGCAGCATAATAAGTGCAAAAGAGTTGGTGATTGAGAATTGACAAAAAGAAAAGTATTTATAGATGGACTAATTAGTTATAAATACCTTAAGGTTTATGTGAGTTCCTTCCTTGTTCTTGTTACCTTGATGAACCCGAGAAGCAAATGCAGGAATGTAATGCCCAGCATATGATTCTCCAGTGATGTAGAAATCATTCTTTTCATACTGTGGATGTGCTTTGAAGAAGGCCTAGTAATTTAAAAATAAAAATATTAAATTTTGTACTTTAAATTGGAAGCTAGAATGACAATATTCAAATTATTTTGATATTAATACTTGTTAAAAATTAGAGGTTTAAAATGAGAAGGCAAAACAGAGTAACACACCTGCAAGAAATCATAAAGATCATTGCTTACACCCCTTTCGTCGTGACGAATGTCATCCTCATCAGAGCTGTAACTGAAACCAGTTCCAGTTGGCTGATCTACGTATATTAGGTTTGAGACCTATCAAATTGCAATTAAACTCGGTGTTATCATTCTTAACAATCAAAAGTGAATCGAGGGTGCATTTCAAAAAAGATAAGTTCAGTTTAACTATTTAATTTTCAAAGTCCATTGGTTTGCTTAATTCGAATTCAAGGAGTGCAGTTCAAAATTTTCAATTGTGGTCATATCTTGCAACTAATTGATACTGAAAAGCTACTTAAATCAAGAAATATATCAGAAATTCGAGGAGACGAATCTTACTTATTCAGGAAAATGAAAGCAAATAAAGTTATTAGGACACTGTGTTGGAAAAAATATTTAAGATGAACAGATTCACAAGGACTTTACGTGTAAATGAAGAGAAAGCAAAAAGCTGGAAAATTTTGCTTAAAGGTCTCAACCGTACCGTTAATCAAGAAACAAGAAAAAGAACCTTATCACTTTTGAACATGCATAATTCTACTAGTCCCAGCTAACAAACAGCAGGTAGGTGAAAATATACTTTGCATGATAGAAATTCTTTTGAATTACATCTTAGTAAAGTGGAGTATATTCTCATCATAATCTTTCAAAAAATCTAACCTTATTATTTTCTTTTAAACAATGATGTTTAAATCAGTTTACATGCATCTTGAAATAAACTTGCCTTAATGTTTAAAGAAAAAGAAAAAGAAAGAAGGAAAAACAAGAACCTTGTCCCAGCCGAAATCATTCCAGACAAGTGACATATTGTCTGCTATACTGAAAGGTCCATTTTCATAAAACACAGCCAGTTCACTGCTACATCCTGGCCCTCCTGTTAGCCATATAACAACTGGATCATTCTGGTTGCTTCTTGATTCAAAGAAGAAATAAAACATCCTGCGAAGCACCAAAATTGAAAAAAAAATTCAAAACAGTGAACATTTTAAACCTAAATAGCTATGATTGATTAAATTGTGTTGGTGGAACAGTCTTAATACTGTCAGTGCATATAATTTAAGCGATTAATAATACTCATATATACCTTGCATCTTTAGTATGTGGAAGACGATAATAACCAGCATGGTGACCCAAGTCTTGAACAGTGGCTCCAGAATCACCAAGATAAGATAAATTGAATTTCTTCTCAAAGAGTCTTTGCTCAGTGGTTACTACAGATTTCCCTGGTTCAACCTTATTGATATCATGCTTAGGGAATAAGTTAAGTTGATTGATAAGTTTTTCTGCCATTGGTACAGGGAATTTAGTAGAAGATAGGACAAACTCATCGTCATTATTGGACGAAAGACTAGGAGAAGAAAGAAAAAGAAGAAATAAAGCAAGAAAGAGAAAAGAGAAAGAGGATGCCATTTTCTAAGAATGATTTTGTG
The DNA here is from genome assembly GCA_034376525.1 of Nicotiana benthamiana. Classification (NCBI taxonomy): domain Eukaryota; kingdom Viridiplantae; phylum Streptophyta; class Magnoliopsida; order Solanales; family Solanaceae; genus Nicotiana; species Nicotiana benthamiana. Next base: position 37,529,486 of record CM067324.1, read on the forward strand.
GGGGGCATTGATATTTATAAGGAGGAGGAGGAGGAGTGTGAAATAGGCTTTGTGCTGTGTAATGCTACTGTGTGTCTGTGTGAGAGAGAATGAGTGGGGGAAGAAATACGGGATTTAAAACGCTTTGTTTGTTTAGAATGATGCTAATATGGACAAAGTACCCATTCTTTTTGGGGGAAAGGTGTGAGGTGAAGGAAAAGGTATGGATTTAAGTTTTCATATTGCAGAGAATTTACTAATTAGGTAATTTGTCATCACTCATTGGACATTTGCATTATTATTTCTCTTCAAACAGAACTCAACCCCTACCTACCAATCCATTTTTCCTCACTTTAAGAGTCATTTATTATCTTTAGTATAAAGAAAATAATTTTTAAAAAATTGCAAATATCATATTATTTTATCTCTCGTTTTGTTGGAATGTCCAACTTTAGGATAAGCAAACTCGGGACTATTTGTATATAATTTTGACATTATGTGTATCACATTCAATATGGAATAACAATACCGGGATTAGCTTATCATTGGATAAACTAACTCAACAACAAAGATGCCCTTCTCTCAAAGTTCATCTCCTTTAACATGGCTAAGCTTACAGTTAAAAATAAATGTTTATCCAAGTTTATTCAGTTTAAACCAAACAAATATTTGAATTATACATCGTGAACCAAACAAAACACCAGTACTGAATAGCTCAGGTATTATTAATCCCAATATAAGTACTATATCTTTTGCTTCATAAACATCAAACTACGTAAACTTGCCGTGGGTTGGATGCATGTCGATAGTTCATTCTGATGAGAACAAGAACCTCGTATGTAAGTTGATAAGGGTAGAGAGACGGACTCATTATCCATCAAGTTTTTAACAATGCGCCAGCTAACCCTCGTAATAAAAAGTTAATTTTTTCCCCTTTATATGGTGCAATTAATTCATGATAGCAATAATCATCACCCCAGTTACTGATATTATTAGAGGAAACTTATTTTACAAGAACAGGTAATGAATCTTTTTAATTACTGTAAATCTATAACGATTGCCACCAAACATAGAATAATGAAATGAGATGATTCATTATCATTTTTAATTACTGTTGATTCCAGTCATCGTGCAAAAGGATTATTCATCTTTTTGGGGATGGGTATGGTGGGTGAAGAATGCTATAACTCCATGGTGTTTCTGAATCTAAAGTTGTTCGTCTAAAGACGATGTGTGTAAATAAAAGTGTATAATAATATATAAGACGTATTCATATACCCATATACACTATTATACAATATTATACAAAAACAAACTTTGTCTTTTTCCTTGAGTATCTTCTTAAATTTAACTTAAATCCATTTCAAATTATTTTAAATTTAAATTATAAACTCCTCTCGATGACTCCAGCCAATCAGAACAATGCCGAGTCGAAATAACTAACAAATTCTAGGATGATTTGCACCCTATATAATTTCACTAATATTAATCGACACCTATTGGGTTTCTTCGATAAATAAACTTTCAGATCTGGAACACAATTTAAAAACCTCATAGCCTCAAGTTCATCATCCAGATCCCTCAAACTAGATAAAATTGTATGAAGCAAATTTTCGTCTTTCAAAGAAGCTAGCTAAGAAGGGTGTGATTCTTTAATAAAATTTCAGATCTGGAAGACAATTTAAAACCTCCTCTCCTCAAGTTCATCATCCAGATTCCTCAAACTAGAAAAGTTATATGAACCAAATTTTCATCCCTGATAGAAAGTAAAGGAGAAGGGATAATAATGTGGGCTACAAGATTTTAATAAATAAAGATTATGTATATTAATCTAAATAGTAGTCTATCTAACCATTTAAATTAAAAATAGTCAGTAAAGATATGATATATTTATAATTTATATATTATATGTGTATAATTATATATAAGTAATATATAATTTATATATGTGGCTAGAAAAAGTTACCAATAAATATGACCGGCTAATTATATAAATATGCCATGGGGTAGTTAGGGGTAAAAGTAAAAATATGGTGGAGCTATTGGCCTAACCGACAAAGAGTATAATATTTTCGCACAAAATGCTCTTTTATTTAAACATTTTCCCTTTAAAATATACGGAAAAAGTACACGATTAGCCATTAAAAAAAAATATATATTTATTTTTAAGTCATTAGTTGTTCATAATAATTTATTTTTAAGAATCAAAATATATTATTTTTTTGTACAAGGTTAAAAGAAAATATAATCATATAAATTGCAAAGGATGAAGTAAATAAATATATAGAGCTCAACTTTTATGTATTGAGTAAATAAATTTTTACATTATTTGCGGATTACATAGAAATAGCTACAAATAAATATTCATAATAAGTGAAATCAGTAATCTGAAAATAATATAGATAATGTGTTACTCCGTTCCAATTTATGTGAATATGTTTGACTGTGTACGCAATTTAAGAAAAAATAAACAATTTTGGAATTTGTGGTCATAAATAAGCTAAAAAAGGCCCCTGAGTATTTGTGCGGTTAAAATCTTGTCATTGAGGATAGAATTGTAAATTTAAGCTAAATTGTTACCAACTTTAGAAATTTGTCATTCTTTGTGGAACGGACCAAAAGAAAAATAAGTTCAAATAAACTGAAACAGAGGGAGTACAATATTTTATAATACTTGTAATTTTTCTTAGACTAATAATATATATAGGTTAAATATTTTTAAATAGTATCTTACAATATTAGGCTCAACTTTTGTGCATGAAATCCAGGCTTCGAACGGGATGGCAATATGTTGCTTATAAGGGAAATACAATGTGGCCCTTCACAAACCAACACGCTAGTCTCGTTTGCCCGTAAAGCAACGGACTTTAGGGTTCTTCATTCGTAAGCATATATCTACATTGATTAATGACAAAAAACTTCTTCGGGCATCTTATTTCTATCAATCAATTAAATTAATGCAAAATTAACGTTGTCTTATCACATTTTATTTCTTTCTTTTCCTTTTTCTTGTACGTTCTTTAAATTCTGTGTTTATGATTTCTTATTGGTGAACAGTTCCAAACATTTTTACTACATTGAGTCATATAGCGTCTGAAATTGAATATATAGTGGCATTCATATGGTATTTCTTTTTACGACTTAATTTGATCGCACACAAATTGAAGAGTATAAACAAGATTTTTGAATCTTGTGGGATTAAAATAGAGGCTTGCACAATATATACTAAAAGTATCAATTGAATCTTATTGCGTTAAATTTTAAACATGATATGTCATTTCTGTAACCAAATGTCATTAAGGATAAACTAAAATAAAACTAAAAATTATTGAGCATAGCTGATATTCTTTTTGAAAGAGGCAATAATCAGGGTTGATTTATTGTAGGTCATTCAACTTTTACTTGATTGCATTAGAGTCCATAAACTATTCTTTTGTAACATAGAATCACTAAACTTTGCTCTAGTATCATATAAAGTTACTAAGGAATTGGGTATATGTGTTGATCTTAGCACGACATTTCACCCACATGCCTATGAACAATCCAAGCAGATTAAAGGACATGTTAAGAGTATGTCTCATTAGCTTTAGAGGCCATTGGGGATGATCATTTGCCTTTAACAAAATTTTCCAATAACAATAATTACTAGTCCAGTATTCAAATGGAGCCGTTTGAGGCATTATGTAATCGCCTGTATCATTCTCCTATTGGTTGGTTTATCTGGTGAGGCGAGGTGAAGCTATTGGATCCAGACTTGATAGGTCAGACCTTAGAGAAGGTCAAGGTGATTCAGGATCGACTTTGGATAGTGTAGAGTAGACAAAAGTCTTATAACACTGTACAGTGATGTGATCTTGTGTTTATGTCGGGAGATCATGTATTACTCAAGGTTTTGCCTATGAGAAGTGCAACGAGGTTCAATGTAACGACCCGACTTGTCGTTTTGACAACTAACGTCCCGTTCATCATCATAATGTCTTGAGCAGCCCTGTATTATGTGTTATGACTTGTGTGTATGGCCGCGTTCAATTTTCAGATGATTCGGGAACAATTTGGAAGAAGAATTCATGTTTTAGAAACTTAAGCGGTAAGAGTTGACTGGAGCTTTGAATTTTGTAGACGACTCTGAAATGACGTTTTGAGGATTTCAACCGCTTCGTATGGTAATTTTATACTTAGGCGTGCATTCGAATTTGGATTTGGAAGTTCGTAGGTTTGAAGCATTTTCGGCGAAAACTGGAAAGTTGAAGTTTTTGAAGGTTAAGAGGTTTGACTGAGAGATGACTTTAGTGATACTGGTTCATAATGCAATTTCGAGAGTTTGATTAGCTCCGTTATGTCATATGAAGCTTGCATGCAAAATTTGACGTTATTCCAGGTTTATTTTCTTGTTTTCGATCTCATCATTGTTGTGACCAGAAATATTATTCTCGAATTCATCTACTGTAACGATCCAGCTGGTCGTTTTGAGAATTTAAGTTTCGTTTAGTTCCATAAGGTCTTGAGCAGCTTCATATTATGTGTATCAACTTGCGTGCATGATTGAATTAAGTTATCGAATGATTCAGAGTCGAATTGGAAGAAGGCATCTAGTGTTAGAAGATTAAGTAGTGAGAATTTGACCGAAACTTAACTTTTGTGTAAACGTGTAAAGCCCCAAAAATTTTTGCTAAGTAACCTAGGATCTCGTGGTGCCATGTAGGCTTATTATAATATTTTTATGTGCTATTAACATAGTATACACTAATTGGATTTCATAAATAGGTGTAGAAGTCTAATGTTAAGTAATTTGGTGTCCAAGGAAAGACCTAAGTCTAAGAAAAATTGCAAAAGTTCTTAATAGGCTAAAATTTCAAATGAGCTTGCACTAGTCTATTCTTTGAACGAGCTTATCTAAATATGTATAAGGTTTTATGTGATGACCTATCAAATGAAAGGCCTTCGAGTCTAGTTTTTAACGCTTCAAACCGTTCATCATTTAGACATTCCTACGCAAAGTTATGATCAAATTACCAAAGGCTGGAAAATGCGATCCTGTGTCAAATTTGCGATCGCAAAACCTGTCGCATTTCTGACTTTGCGGTTGCATTTCTGTCGCAAACTAGGCCAGTTTAGTCCAGTTTTGGGCGTCAACTTTGTGATGCATTATGCGGCCAACATTCTTGTTTTGCGGTCCATTTCACAATAGCAAACCCGACTTCGGAGGGTTAATTTACCTATTTTTGTAACCCGACCCATTTCAATATATAGGCTTTAGGGTTCATTTATTACTGATTTTAGAGAAAAATGAGAGCATATAGAGAGAGAAAGGAGAGGTCTAGCTTCATAATCATCCAAACTTGCATCAACCTTCAAGAATTAAAGAACCCAATCATAAGTTCTTCATCCAAGAGGTAAGATTCTATACATTAGGCTTTAATTTCGAGTTTGGGGTATAAATTAGGTTTGTGGAAAGATTGGTTAACATAAATGAAGGAAAACTTTGAAAAAGAGATTTAAAATTTAGATGCTCAACTAGTATTTGATAAAATGCTCAAATGAGCTGAAACGATGTATACCTTTCTAATTTATGTTCAATTTTGTTATGTCTCATAGTAGATTGGAATTTCTAGAATTTTTGAAACGCTGTAGTAACTTAAGGAAAGCCTAATCGAGGCATGTATGGCTAACTTTGACCTTGTAAAGTCACTTTGTATGGTATATGATATCTATGTGGACTATTTGTGAAATTCTTGTGATTGGTATGCTCCGAGTGTTCGTGGTTAAGTCTCCCGAAATAATGGTGCAAGTAATTGGCAACAAACCAAATGTGTGTGTGAATGTGTTTATGTGGTAAGGGCTTGGAAACAAATGATGGAAAGAAATCGTAATTGATACAATCGAAACAACTGTGGTTATAACATATATGGCTTATCATGGGCAATTACCGTTGTGACTTAAATTGCATATGAGCTATGGAATATGATGGAAATGGTATTGATAGTTATGGAAATTCTTAATGAATTGTTGTTGTTGTTGTTGTTGTTGTTGTTGTTGTTGTTGTTGTTGTTCCTTGTGAATTATTATTATTATAGTTGCTGTTGTTGTTTGTGAATTGTGATTGTTCGGTGGGATCGAGTTGCGCGCCGCAATACGAAGTAATAAGGTGTGAATTGTGGTGATAAGGGTGACCGAGATAATAAGGGTGGCCGAGGTAATAAGGGTGGAAAGTGATCGAAATCACCATTGAAATAAAAATATGAGAAAAATTGTGAAATCATTGACGTGATAATGTTGAAGGGGAAAAATGAGAGATTGTAAACTTGTTTGGCTTGATTGTTCCTTTCATGTGCATATGATTGTTGATTCTATTATTGCTCGTTACTTGTGTATGGTTTGAGTTTACTTGGGGAAAAGTTTGTTCATAGATACCAGGAGAATTCAAGTGTACTGATGTCCCTTTTGCCGGGGGCGCTACATTCGTGTTATGATTATAGGTGGTTCCATGGCAGGTACTCCAGTCCACCGACAGTGGCACTCCTTCACTTCCCGTCAGCTGAATTAGTGATCCCCTTTCCCCTCGGAACCCGGTGTGGCTTATTCCGCCTTTCTTCCGGAGTCTTATTTTTGTTTTTGTGTAATGTATAGCCGGAGCCTTGTTGCCAGGATTTCCATATTATTCTCTAGTTGTGTTTAGAGTCTCCGTAGACAGGTTGTGGGTAGTATCGAGTATTGGAATTTAAAATAGAAATATTGATGTTTGGCAGTGATATATAAAACTTGTAATGCCTTTAAAATGGCGAATGAAATTGGTAATGGAAATGAAATAGAAATCTTTAATGATATGTTTGTAGATTTTGATTAATGGAGTCCGTCTCCTATTTAGTCATGAGTTAGTTTGGGTAGAATGAGATCTAACAGGCTTTTTCGGTCGCGTTTACTCGGTTGACAGCCGATCGCGCTCCTCTAATTTTGGTGCGTGACAAACTTGGTATCAGAGCCTAAGGTTTTAAAGTGTCCTAGGATGTCTCAGAGCTGTGTCTAGTAGAGTCCTTTTTATCGGTGTGTTGTCGACCACATCAATAAGTTGGAGGCTATTCGGACATTTAGGAATTTCACCCTTCTTTGATATTCCAATCGTGCGATAGAGCTCAAGTTAGGGAGCTGATTTCCTCTCTAAGTCTTATTCTCAAGATTGGTAAATTTGATACCATAATCTGTGAATTTGAAGCATGTAAGGAGGGATTGATACCACCATTGCGTCCGAGTGGATTGTCCAAGGACTTGTTAGGAGAATGTATTGAGATGTGGATGGATTGGTAAAACATATCGCTAAGAGGGGAGTGTCCTGGTCCCTATTGATGTCTCTGCACCATCAGATCATGTAGTATATACCTACGTACTTTAGGGATGTGGAGTCGAGGGGTATCGATTAAGCGATTTCCCTATCAACCAAACGTCATTAAGGGAGTCAAATAAAAATTTCTACTCATTGTATATGTACATCCATATTGAAGAGTTCTCATAAACATGCTCTTAACAAGGTGTTGAATAACAAAACATTGTGTGTATCGACTCTTTGAACAAGAGGTACTACTCGTGAATCTACTCTATTATGAATTCTCTTATTACATTCTTTTGAAATTAAGTTCTATTATTATGCCATTGAATTGCATTATAAATCTTGGATTGATACTTCCCACTTGCTTTTCTTAAATTCTCACTAAGTGACTATATTCGATGAATTTCTTATAGAATCTTTTATTTAAATTGAAAAAAATCTACTCTCTTGTGCCTATACATACACCGTCGTAAAGTTTACCTATGTGGTGTCAAGTTCCATCCAAAGCATCCCAGCATTACAATCCTTCTCGAGTCACTCTTTTACTCAGTTATGTATATGGCTTATATGGTTTGAACAATCAATCTACTCTCTTGCGAATATCATCATGAAATTATCTCACTACCTAGTAACATAAGAGCATACCTTAACACCTCGCATGAGTGCATGTCAATCAAAATGGTCACCATGTGCATAATGTCTCTTTGAAAATTGAGATCCTCATATCCATGTCATAGGAAGATCATGTGTCGCCATAACTTTCGTGTCCACTTGGGACATCCGATAGTAAGTAGCTCACTTTGTTCTAATTTTGTGGTTGCTTGTGGCATGGTCATATATTGCAGTTGGGAGTTAATATAGCAGAAGCATGTCTAGCTTATAATAGATCTGTACTTTCTATTTACACCTTCATAACATGTGTTCATTGTGTTCTTTGGTTAGTGACTTCATTGTGCTAGTTTCCCCACACTTGTTCGATAACCATGAGAGAACATATGCTTATATGAGTCGTTAATACTTTCTGTCTCATAAGGACCCTTACTAGGCTCGTCGTCAAGACCAAGCACACCTTTGGGGGTTATTATAGCTCAACCTAGACGGCTAAGATTGATCGTAACAATACGAGGTCGTTTGGTCGCCCTAGATGGGAGACCAGGTTAGGGAATGGGTTTGGGTCGGTTCAGGAGGGTTTTTTCACGGGTTGGGAAGGGTTTTGGCTTGGGTTGGGCATTTAAAATCAATGATTGGCCCAAATCTTGAGCACTTTTATTTAAAGGCTCAAATTCTTTTTTTTAATATTTTCTTTTCTTTTCTTTTCAAAAATTAAAACTAAAACTGAATTAAATCCTATAAATTAAATTAACCTACCCAATTATATTAAGCTCTAATTAATAATCAACACAATTGATTTAACACCAATTTAAAGGAAACTAATCAAATTCAAAGCTAAAAATTAAACAAAGCAAAAATAAATCAAAATTTTTGTTTTTTTGTATTTTTTGTAAAATTCTAATTACTAATTAATCTAAAAATATATAAAATCAAGTCCTAAATGCAACATATATTTTTTTTGTATTTTCTCATGAATATATAGATTAAAATGCACATAAAAATGTAAACAAACACGAAAATTATGCAATTAATCCTAAAAATCAAATAATTAAAAGGAAAAACCCTAAATCTATGGATTTTGTAGGAGTGATTCACGCGAGGCAAAAATCACGCGCTCACAGCTGGCCCTCATTGCTTGGAGACATGAAGGGTTTTTCGGGCAAAGATAAATGAACAATCATGAGGGATTTTTGCCCGCTTGGCACTAAATGAGAAGAATTTTTGAAAAATGTCTGACCGAACCTCGCTTCAAAGGTTTCCTACATATCCTTGGCCGTAAAGGAATCAAGTCAGTGTAGCTCTGAAAGTTTTGATAGCTGGGACTACTAGGAGCTGCGCTTTCGCTGCTGATGTTGCTGCTATTGCTTGCTGACCTCCTTATTACACTAAAAAGGAAAATCAAAAGCTAAGCTAGCCATGCCTATCAACTACGAGTACAAGATTCCTATCTATAAATTCTTGAAGATTGATCTTGAGTCTTAGCTGATTTTGTTGTAGATCCTGACCTAAATCTTGATGCTCATAAGCTGTAGGTGCTGGTTCTTTCTTTAACATTGGAGCAGAGCGGGACATGCGAAGCTTGTGACTCTGATCAAATTCGAACAGTTCGCATTCCTTTTTTTCAAGCACTATGGGTTTGCTTCTTTTTTTTCTTTTCTTACTTTATTCTGAATAGAGACTTCCTCTTTCGATCATCTCGAATCCAATGCCTAGAGGGAAAACCTATTCGGAATCCAAAACAAACAAACAAACAAACAAAATTTTCTGTCCCAATTTTCACTAGGAAAATTTCATGAGTTATTTGTATCACAACTTCAAGCAACTTTAATTGAAAGCAATAACGATCAAGATTGTGTATCCTTCGTAATGCAGCCTTAAGTTGGGAGGACCACCAGGTTATGTTGGACAATGACCGGGTTACACCGGAAGAATGAAAGGGTAATTGGGTTATGCCGAGGAGATCCATGGGTTATGCCGGGATAAAAGAGAAGTGTTCCTGCTGGGGATAAAAGGGAAGTCCACGGGTTGAGATGAGAAGGAAAAAGGGCTCCTGGGTTATGCCAGGGGGATCCACGTGTTATGCCTGAATGAGAGAAAAAGGCTCCTGGGTTATGCCAGGGGGATATACGGGTTATGCCGGGATGAAGGAAAAAGGGCTCCCGAGTTATGCCATGGACGATTCACAGGTTATGCCAGGATAGAAAGGAAAAGGCTCCTGGGATATGCCAGGCAATCCACGGGTTATGCCGGGATTGGAAGGAAAAGGCTATAAGGTTATGCCAAGGCGATCCATGGGTTATGCCGGGATAGGAAGGAAAAGGCTCCTGGGTTATGCTAGTGGGACCCACGAGTTATGCCAGGATAAGAAGGAAAAGGCCCCTGGGTTATACCGGGGGGATCCACGAGTTATGCCGGGATGAGAGAAAAAGGCTCCTGGGTTATGCAAGGGGGATCCACGGGTTATACCGGGAGGAAAAGAAATGATCCTTAGGTTATGCTGGGGATAAAGGAAAATTTCCCTTGGGTTATGCAGGGGAAGAAAAGAAAAGATCCTCAGGTTATGCTGGGGATAAAGGAAAATAACCCTCAGGTTATGCCGGGGAGGAAAAGAAAGGATCCTTAGGTTATACTGGGGATAAAGGAAAATGACCCTCGGGTTATGCCGGGGAGGTCTACAGTTTATGCTAGGGACAACTAGGGAATGTGGTCCTATATTTGGGAGGATGCAGTTAGGGATTGGAGGCCCTATGCTACCATGATTTTTGTGATTTTCCTTTTCTTCTTTCTTTTATTAAAACTGCAGGAAAGGATTTGAAAGAAACTTCCCTTTTGGGCTGATTGTTGCAGTGAAGCTGTTCCTAGCTCATACGTATTTTTTTTGGGCTGCACCCGCTTTTCCCCGGTTACTTGAATTTCACCTGTTTCAATTTGCAAACAAAGAACAATTGTTAGTTTGGAACGGTTGTTGTTTTTGTGACCTTGATTGTTTGATCGCTGGATCTTGGCCCAACTTCTGTTTGAGAACCTGTAATTTTCCAAACTTTGCCTTGATGGTTAGTCGGTGGAACTCAACTTTCAGATTTATTCGCCTTCGTAGGCCTTTCATTTTTGACTTCTTTATTCAAACTTCTATTTCAGAGCATTTGGATACGTTGGCTTTTCAAAACTTTACCGAGAAAACTAACCCCTTGGGACTCGACCTTTTTAAATTTATTTTGCCTTTGTGGGCATTTGACCTTGATTTCCTTTCTTTTCAACCACTTCTGCTTCCGAAGCATCAGCCATTATGGCCAGTTAGGATCAACTAGCTGTGCCCGTTGAGGCTGGTATCCTTTTTCGGTTTCTGTTAGGCGGAGCGTGTAAAGCCAATCTTGCCACCTTTTCTTTATATTAGTGTCGGGAGACAGAGTTAAACCGAAGGGATTCAAGAAAAGTAAGCGAAAGCAAGAAAATGAATTTGAAGAGAAGCATTCCTTTCTGGGAGAAGAGAAGGGCTTATCTGGGGTACGTGCGGACTTCAAATAGACATGACATACTTTTTTGGCGGGATGCTCGATCCGCAGCAACTTTTCCCCGCCTTTCGTAAACTCATTATCACATATTTCAAAACCAGGGAATCTTCCCAGGACTTTTAGCGGTGGACGCTGTGTTCTTTTCGTCCGATGATGCCCATTTAGGGTTTTTGCTAATCGACCCTCTCTTATTTCTCCTCTCACCATTGTCCGATAGCACTCTGTACGAGTTTTCACTAAGCGGACTCTCTCATTTTCAACTTCTCTACTCACCATCGCCTTATGGTGCCCGTAGGTTTTCACCAATAAGACTCTCTCATTTTATTTCTCTCAGTTTGATTACACCAAACTCCAATAGCGGTGCCTCCCATTCCGACGCCTTTGCCAATTGATCATATGAACCTGATCCAATATGCTGATACACAGGAAATGCTAAATAATTTGTAAATCAATTTTGCACTTGTCCGTTAGTAGAAACTATTTTTGCATCGAAATAATAATTTTACTTTGGATCTCTATAACACTTAATTTAAAATATAATTAGACTTAACAATGTCGGTAAAAAATGAAGCAAGTCAACTCCTAATCAAATCAAACTGCATGCTGATTTTAACTTCAATTTTCATACATATTCACTCGCTTATAGACTGATGAACCAACATATTTATTCCTGAATTTTAACAGTAATTAAACTTCAATTATTACAACTTTATAGAACCTATTCATGGGTTGGAACTTGAAAACAACTACTGAAGCTTTCGATTTACCAAATTAACATAAATCTAAGTGCTGAATGTTTCTTCCCAACAGTCCAATATACAGTCCTTTTATACATTTCAAATTCAATGAACAAAGCCCAAATCAACATGTATCGTTCTAATTCTCATTCAGGGATGTGAGAAAAAAACAATAAGAAAATCAGAACACTTCAATTCCAGTATCCTCTTCATTTAGCACGAATTTCAAATCCTTTATATATGTAGAGAGAAATCTCAATTGTGAGCTTAAGAATATACCTGGAGATTGAAAAAAAGGAAAAAAATGAAGATAAGTAGAGTAATTCAGCAGTCAGCAATAGTTGGATACCAAGTTCTAGCCCAGGAAATGTATCATGGAATCCAGGAATCTGTTTTGGACAAATAACACAACAGCAAGCATATAACCCAGCTTGAACAACCCAAGTGGAAACTCAAAGTACCCCCAGGAGCCTCAAAAAACCTTAGATACTAAAAAATACATGAAAATTTAAGCCATTCTCGACATTAGATAAGCTGGAGATTCAATTTAAAACTTGGAACTTCAAGATCACCCTAAGAAAATTCAATGGAATTGTGATTTTTTTTTGGAGTTTAGCCGCTTGAAATTTTTTAGAGTTTCTTCCTGCCTCTCCCCTTAGTCCTAAGTAACAATGCCTTAATAAGAAAGTTACTAGGGCAAACTTCAGACCTTAGGTTTTTCACGTTTAGTCCTTTTTGGTTTTCTATTTTTAACCACATAGTCCCTCAATTCATGACTTGTTACCCAAGGAATGCTACCAATAATTTAAAATTGCTATTCAAGACTCGACCTAGAAGCTTCTAGGGGTTTCTCAGTTCAAGAACCAAACAATTTACCCAAAATACCCCTTTATTATCCGGCTTTTACTTTGGTCAATTAACCCAATCTTCATCTCATGGGTCCAGTTGACCCAACACTTAAACCCAACTGGATTGACCTCAAATTAACCCAATTCAACAGTCCTAATAGACCCATACCAAATTTTGAACCAAGCAAATTAAATTGGGTCCAGAAGTAAAAGACCAATAGCACTACAGAAGTTGGTAACTAAAATTAAACCAAGCATGAATAATATTGCAAAAGGACTAAACAATAAAAAACGAACTGATGATTTAAATGTATATTCAAACAGAACAAAACATAAAAGGGGTGTTAAATTAGTTCTATCCTGGGCATGCAGAAGGAAATACGACCAAGAAGAAGCTAAAAGAAGAAAAACAAGTGAAGAAGGAACTCTGAGCACACCTGTCTGAGATGAGTAAATAAAATGCAGAATCAAACCTTTGAATTGGCCTTGTTATGGGTTGAAACTAAAGTCCAAATATAACCCAAAATTTATCCAATTGATCATTAAGAAAAATATAGGGTTTCCAGACTTGATTTTAAATTTGAGGAGTTTGGGTAGGATTCGAGGGATTATGGATGAGGATTTGGAATGAGGGAGGGTCAGGGGTCCTTTGGTATGATTTTGGGGTGGTTTGGAAGCGGCCGCGCCGTACACGGTGGCGGAGTCCATATTTCAAAATGACATTCGAGGAGCTCCATGAATATTCGAGGGATGGTGGTTGTATATTTGGATAGAGGAGGGTGAGGGGAAGAGATTGTTTTATTTTGGTGGCCTTTAGGTGATCGCCTCCGGCATAGACAATTTCTGGCGGTGGCAAACGGTGGTGTTAGAGGTTGGTCTCTAAGGGTTAACAGAGAAGAGAATCAAGAGGGGGGGGGGGGTCATTTGGACACTTAATATTTGGATACCCTCAGTTGTGGACCATTAACTTACTCAACCTAGATGGCTAAGATTGATCGTAACGATACGATGTCGTTTGGTCGCCATAGATGGGAGACCAGGTTAGGGAATGGGTTTGGGTCGGTTCAGAGGGGTTTTTGGACGGGTTGGGAAGGGTTCTGGCTTGGGATGGGTATTTAAAATCAAAGACTAGCCCAAATCTTGAGCACTTTTATTTAAAGGCTCAAATTTTTCTTTTTTTTTTAAATTTTCTTTTCGTTTCTTTTCAAAAATTAAAATTAATATTAAAATTGAATTAAATCCTAAAGATTAAAATTAAAATTGAATTAAATCCTAAAAAATTAACCTATCAAATTATATTAAGCTCTAATTAATAATCAACACAATTGATTAAATACCAATTTAAAGAAACTAACGAAATTCTAAGTTTAAAATTAAACAAAGCAAAAATGAATCAAATTTTTTGATTATTTTTTGTATTTTTTGTAAAATCCTATTTACTAATTAATCTAAGAATATATAAAATCAAGTCCTAAATGCAATATATATACTTTTGTATTTCTCATTAATTATATAGATTAAAAATGCACACAAATATACAAACAAACATGAAAATTATGCAATTAATCCTAAAAATCAAATAATTAAAAGGAAAAATTCTAAATCGAAGAATTTTGTAGGAGTAATTCACGCGAGGCAAAAATCACGTGCTCACATTGATGATAAAGGTTGCATAAGTGTATTCCACATTAGGCTGCACTAGGAGTATGAAGTGTCTCTATAGTTATTCGCCATATATTTTATGGATTCACATATCTATGTCTAAGAAAGTAGGTGGATATAAATTGTGTATCATTCTGGTGGAAATTATTGAAGGTGAAGTTAGTGGATAGTTAGCTTATGCGAAATATCTACTTGTTATCCTTGTTAAGTAAGTTTAGGGGTTGAAATTACTCCGGTGAATGTGTTCTGGTGAAGCTTGTAGATATAAAAGGCCATTGAAAGCCGAGAGTGTTGTGGATAGCAATTGGTTTTGGATTTGAAAGAAAAAAAATTCCTCTTGATTGCATAGCAATTGGTTTTTGATTTAAAGGTACCTTCTAGGCGTTATGATTTAAATATGTGCAGTCCATGCCCGAGTATCATCATGATAAATTAGTGTTTATAATGCTGAGGTTCTTGTCATTGATATATACTTTATGGTGCTTTGTCGAGTTGTGCGTGTGTTTTTAGGACGGTTTTTGTGGTTCTCTAGCAGGTGGATAGGCCTATTTACAAAGGAGACTCTGCCAAAATTCAAAAAAAATTTAAGAGAGAGCCAAAATTTAGGGTGTTGAGGTAGGTTAGAAAAGAGATCTATTATATTAAGCATTTAAGGCGGACTCTACTCCTCATTCGAGGACGAATGAGCCGGGGGGGGGGGGGGAAGGAGAATGTAAGGCCTTGGAAAATTTCGCTAAATAACCTAGGATCTCGTGGTGCCTCGTAGGCTTTTATTGTATTATTTTTATGTGCTATTAACACGGTGTATATCAATTGGATTTGTTAAATAGGGGTATAAGTCTTATGGTAAGTAATTTACGGTCCAAGGAAAGGCCTAAGTCTAAGAAAAATTGAAAAAGTTCTTAATAGGCTAAAATCCCAAATGAGCTTGCACTAGTCCGTACATTGAACGAGATTATCTAAATATATATAAGTTTTTATGTGATGAATAACCTATCAGATGAAATATCTTTAAGTATACTTTTCCAACGTTTCAAACCGTTCATCATTTGGACATTCCTACGCAAAGTTATGATCAAATTACCAAAGGCTGGAAAATGCGATCTTGTGTCAAATTTGCGATCGGAAAACTTGTCACATTTCTGACTTGCGATCGCATTTCTGACACAAATTGGGCCAGTGTAGCCCAGTTTTGGGCATCGATTTTGCGATGCATTATGCATCCATCATTCCTGTTTTGCAGTCCATTTTTCGATAGCAAGCCCAATTTCGGAGGGTTAATTTTTCTATTTTTATAACTCCACCCCATTTCAATATTTAGGCTTTATGGTTCATTTTGGGGTCACTTCTTATTGATTTTAGTGAGAGATGAGAGCATATATATAGATAAAGGAGAGGTCTAGCTTCATAATCATCCAAACCTTGCATCAACCTTGAAGAACCAAAGAGCCCAATCATAAGTTCTTCATCCAAGAGGTAAGATTCTATGCATTAGGCATTAATTTCGAGTTTGCGGTATGAGATAGGGCATTGAGGTATGATTCTTGTGTATAAAACTATTATGTATAAATGCATGTGCAAATTAGTTTTGTGGGGAGATTGTTTAACATAAATAAGTAAAGATTTGGTTGGGGAATGAAGGAAAACATTGAAAAAGAGATTTGAAATTTAGATGCTCAACTAGTATTTGATAAAATGCTCAAATGAGCTGAAACCATGAATACCTTTCTAATTTGTGTTCAATTTTGTTATGTCTCATAGTAGATTGGAATGGCTAGAATATCTGAAATGTTGTAGTAACTTAAGGAAAGCGTAATCAGGGTATGTACGGCTAACTTTGACCTTGTAAAGTCACTTTGTTTGGTGTATGACTATTTGGTATGTGATATCGATGTGGACTATTTGAGAAATTCTTATGATTGGTATTCATTGAGTGTTTATGGTTAAGTTTCACGAAATAATGGTGCAAGTAATTGGCAACAAACCAAATGTGTATGTGTGAATGTGTTTATGTGGTAAGGGCTGGGAAACAAATGATGGAAAGAAATCATAATTGATACAAGCGAAACAACTGTGGTAATAACATATATGGCCTGTCATGGGCAATTACCGCTGTGACTTAAATTGCATATGAGCTATGGAATATGATGGAAATGGTGTTGATAGTTATGGAAATTCTTAATGAATTGTTGTTGTTGTTGTTCCTTGTGAATTATTATTATAGTTGTTGTTGTCTGTGAATTGTGATTGTTCGGTGGGATCGAGTTGCGCGCCGCAAAACGAAGTAATAAGCTATGGGTTGTTGTGATAAGAGTGGCCGAGGTAATTGTCACGACCCAAACCGAAGGGCCACGACGAGCACCCGGTGCCTTACTCGACCGAGTACCAACGTAACATATCTTTCTTATCATATCATAATGGGTAAGTGAGCCATAAAACCCATCATGAGATAACAAGAATAAAACATAAGGGAATACTCAACATATGATGACCCAACATGATAGACAAACTTATATATATGACATAGAGGCCTATAAGGCCAACATGACCATTTTGAAACTCAAAGCATAGGCCGATAAGGCCATACAAGTATCCATAAACCTGGCATCTATCTACAAGCCTCTAAGAGTACATAAAATTATAAAGGTCGGGACAGGGCCCTGCCATACCAATCAACATATATCCAAAGCATACCGACCAAATAGGCAATTCCGGAGCAAGTGCAGTGCACCAATGCCTTCGCTGAGCTGATAGCCTACTAGGAGGATTTTCAACCTATCAATCGGGACCAGTAGACATGAAATGCAGCGTCCCCAGGAAAAAGGGATGTCAGTATGAATAAAGTAACGAGTATGTAAGGTAGGAAAGAATAAATAAGAACAGTAATGTAAAGTGAGATAGAAGAGAGACAACCTGTAACATCTGAGACTATTGACATGAAAGGCATAATACATATATATACATAAAATTTTAAATACATTCTCTGTTGGCATCATCATCATCATCATATCGTACCTAGCTTCATAGAGGACTCAGTAAAAACGTACCCGGCCATCATAAGGCTTGGCAGAATCGTACCCGGCCTCGTGGAGCTCGATAAACCCAACTGATTAGTGGTTTCACAATAGGTGTCGTACCCCGCCGACTATAGCACAACTCGGTAGAATAACATAGATACATATATATAATGCATACTCGACTCATGGAATCAAATTCTAAACCTTTTGGATGTTTAAGTAACATTATAGACATCCCTACAATCAATATGAACCTTAGTAGGATTTAAGGATCATACACACTTGTTTAGAATAACTTTCTAAAGAAAGAACAACATGGATAACCATAGTTTCTAGGAGTAGATCTGTTATGAATTAGCGTACTGTTTATGTTCATGTCACTTTAGATCATGCCAAAAGAAAGAAGTATGTTCTTTAACATATCTTAAACATGTTGAGTCCTTAATACCTTCCAAGAAACTCTTCAAACAAGTCAACTCAATGTATTATAGCATAAGGAGATTCAAAATCAGTGCTGAGCAAATGCTAAGTCTATAACTTAAGCTAGTAGCTCGTTTACTTAAATTTGGTCAGCATCTCCCTTGCAACAAGAGCCTTCACCAATACCATATACCAACAACAACAACCAGAAAAATCCATCAACATATAAATGTCAATAACAAGACACCATATAGCAACAACAAGTCACAACTACTTCACGACGAGCGGCAAGCTCCAATTGGAATCCGAATAACCCATATACCCCTTATAGACTTTGTACATTCACTTACAAGTATCAATAACATGATAATAAAGTCATTCATCAAAGATTCTATCCTTATACCATATATTTATAACAAAGGAAACAATCAACACTTCAACTATGTTCAATTAGTAACTTTATTCGCTATTTCATATCTACTCCATCCATTTAACTTAATCAGCGTCACTATAACCTTAGGACCATGCAAGAACACTATATACCTACCTCTTATAGTAACTTCAAGTTGAAATCCAAGATATATTCATCTTACAATATCCCTCAATGGCAATACCACACCATAGAAGTGACTTAAGCTAATCCAAGTATTATCTTGTAGTTTATCATCCTAACAACTTAACCAACATACATGAAAGCTTAAGAAAATTTTTTAGGCTGTAATAATCACCTTAGACAACAGAAAAACTTGGAATTTCATCCGAATACAGCCCAGATCAATCCTCAATGACAACACAACCTCAAAGAGGTGTAGTTCTTCAGTAGGACTAGGTTTGATGTTGAAATATGGTGTAATCACTTTGGAATCACTTAAAAACCTTGTGGTATCTATTTAGAAGGGTTAGTAGTAGTTTGGAGACGAAGTTTAGTTGAAAAATGAGCATAAATAGTCGTCCAAATCGTTTATAAATTGAAGTAGGTCAACCACCGCCTATGGGTCCCATTGGGAGCTGCTTGCTCGATCTCGCAAAAACATGAATATTTCTCTACTCCGATTTCGTATGGATGAAGGGTTTAATGAGTTAGAAAATAGACTCCAAGATATTCGATTTGGCATGTAGTTATCCCTTGACTCCAAGTATATTTGGAGAAAATTTCATCTATATTTGACCTAAATTTCATCAAATTTATGAATGTAACTGGTTATGACCTTTGCCAACTCTTATTCCACAACTTACTTGCCTTATAAATATATAAGATGAATATGATAAACTAAAATAACTCATAGAATAACCTTCTTATCCTTATAAGAACCCTTGTATCACCCCAAAGTACATGTTATAACATTCCAAACTTGTTGATTTTCGATGAAACTTATTTTCTTCTGTTCGTTTAGCGTTAAGCTTTCCAACCCTTTTGGTACTTATTATTCATCATATTGAAGATTTTTAACCTACAAGATAACAAGATGAAACTTACATTATGCACTTTCAAAAATGATCTCATTTCTGAGCTTACATTAATTGGCTTACGATGTACTCTCACGTACGAAATCATGGGATGTAATATCATTCCCCCCTTTGGAACATTTGTCCTTGAATGTTGACTGATGTGCTTATCAGTTTCATAAACTATAGCTCTTACGTATACATTAATGCTCACCATTCCATCTAAGCAACTATTTTGTGAATAAATTTAAACGTTTGGGCATTCTCCCCTTTAGGCCTTTTTTTCACGTCATGACATGTTGTTGAAATTCTTCCAATATTGTAACATTTGCTAGTTTATGTCATGCAGTATGTATGATTGTGTCCTTGTATGATCCTATCAACTATCCTTCCCCTTTTCCTCCATCTTTTAGCTAATCTCTAAGCCTCACTTTATGAACGCACACAGAATTATGACAAGTTGTCCCTCTAGGCATCTATAGGTGTACTGATTTCTTTTGCTTGGTACTTATCGAACTTAAGACTATTTTCTATCTCTTGTTTCATAGACTTTTATCTATCCTTATAGATTTACTACATCTAGGTAGGTTATACTATACCATAAAACTTACTTCGGTTAATTATTACTGAGGTTTGCTACCCAACTCAAGGTTACTCTCTCGCTGCTTATCCTATATGTATAAATCTACGTACTTATGTGCTTCCTCATTATTATTCATCTTAAGAATAACAAAAAAATCTCATCTCGTACTTTGGAACTTGCACCCATCTATTGTTTATTCACCTTAATCTTGATCCATAATCTATCACTGATAACTTGCAGCCTCTTATGTAATACACTATCACCAAGGCTCACATCTCCTCGGGGAACAACTGAAGTGATCTTTCCTGATCTACTTAGGGATAATACTATGCTTCAATAACCATATTTCATTGCATCCCAACACGATTCATCTTATGGGGGTATTCTAATCCCGTGCAATTAATGAAATCCCTTTCTCGTTAAATCGTTACTCAATCAAAGGCCTAAGCATCATCCTCTTATCTATCACAATATCACCCTTATTCTACTGCCAGGGCAACATTCCATCTCTTCTAAATGCACCTAGTCTTAGACACCTCTGAGTTTGTTCAGGCTATACCGAGCTTTCAATAACTTATGGATGCCATCAACTCTATTATTTTGATGGGTTTAATCCTGAGGACGTACATATTCTCTTCACCTCCTCACTCACCTTTTCATATCCTTACTCGTACCTACCTAAAACCTTTTTGCTCTAGAATAATTTACCTTACGACCTACACCTATTTATTCTACTCGCAACCTTCCTTTGACTTGCTAGCACCATAAATTTCCTTTCTTGCCTTCTCAGTTGTCCTTAAATGTAAGCAATTGCTTTTCCTGGTCGTTTTATCACTTGTTTCATGTATACTTGGCTTGTCTTATTGCCCACGAATGCTATAATTTTCTGTACCTCATATAATCTCTAACATCACTTTTGATGGCTTTTTTCTTTCCATTCATTAGCCATGATAGGTGCCACTTTCTTATGGAGTGTATACAATATTGTAGTAAGACTGTTGTTACGAGATCATTTACTCTTTAGCTCACTATGCTTAGGTGGAAACATTCTTCCTTATTTCCTCAGCTAGTCTTTCGTTGTAGTACTTAGGGAGACCTTATGGATCTTATAAAGTTGCAAGCTTGTTATATCGTACATCCAAAGGAATTTTTTGTTATTCTTACTCGCCTATAAAAATCCTTAATTACATATCTTTGTGCCTTTGTTCTCTTATTGTTACTTCTAAGCTCAAATTTTTATTGTCTCCTTAGTGGCACTCTCTCTTATTTCCATAAACCTTAAAAAAGGTACCTTTAACTGCCTCAAATCCTATCTGAATTATTTTTCAAATGATTATGATCTCATATCTGTGAGAGTGAATTCACTATGTTGCGGTTCACTTCATTTATCTTACATGATCTATTGATTTATCTGTGGCCTCTTATCTTGCCATAACTAGGCTCTTCTTGAATCAACTACTAATTACTCGTTAGTCCATTCTTATGTATATATATATATATATATATATATATATATATATATATATATATATATATATATATATATATATATATATATATATATATATATATATATATATATATATATATTCTGCATAGCCTCTCTTGGGATATATCCTTTGTCTTAACTTATCTCTCGCCACTAGCTCCTGATGTATCAAATGTCCATTCACACTTATTTATCAATAACATCCTGGCCAGAAACTTTTACTGCCTCTCCCCAGAGTCGTTCTTGTATAATGCTCTGGAGTCGCAACATATATGTAGGTACTGAATAAATGCAACATCATCCCTTTCTCCTTTTACCACATTCTTCCTTTACCATTCCATAGTTAGCTGAATCGCTTAACTCCGACTTAATACCATATCACACCATATTCCCCCCTTTAAGGGAGTACTAAGATTTTGTACTACGACGATCTACCTATAGTTGTTTTACCTCTTCATATTTGGCATCTTCTTACATTATCAATGAGCCTTAATCGCCTTATGATAACCTTCTGTACCAGGGATAACTAATTTCTTATGTACAGAAGTGACACCTACTGTAACTTGCACACGTAGTCCCTTAAGATTAACTTTGCTTAGAGTGCTTTCTTTAGGTAAGCGACTTCGTAAATGGCCTTTCAAGGTTATTCATTTGCTGTCTATTCTATTATTGTTAGAGCATGATATTTGAAATTCTCATGATGTCGACCATTACTAAATCTTCCGGTCCCTAATTCATGTACGGTTTTTTCTTGTTCACCAGCCCATATTGATTGCTGTTACTCTGGGGTCTTACCTTTCCTCCTGGTAATCACGTTAAAGTCACCAACTCATTTCTCAAAATAAGGATATGACTTTATGGCTTATTCTCTTTTATTACCTCAAGGCTTGTCACCTCTTGTATTTTCCTTCACTTGACTGTAGACTCTGTCATCGTGTCATATATTGATTTACTGTTATCACCCATATATCACATCTTACTCATGATGCTTTATTTACTTTCTTCTTATTCTTCTGATAATATTTTTTTGTCTATCACTTTATTCTGAAACATCAACAAAATGTTCTTTCCCTTTTAGCCCCCCTAGCTTCATCTCATTGGCTCTTCGGAACGCCTAGTATTCATTTTTTACTTGAGGCCAGAGTTATACTAAGGTAAATATTTGTCCCTTCTAGGATCCCGCTGCCTATGTTCTGAAATTTTTGAATATTCCAGTATTCATATCTGATTGTACTACTCTAGAGTTCACCATCTGGGTATCTTACAAGGAGATCTATTACCACATTTGCACCATCTTTCGGAAATATTACTTAACGATAACAACCCATCCACAATTTATTTGGGTTATTCTAACTCCAACTTGATCCTAATATCCCATATTTCTCTTAAATAATATCTAGTAGATCCTATAAAATATAATGGAGATGAGAGTGGACAATTGTACGTACCCTTGTCATAGATGAAGGTACCAAAATGCTTATATTTATATGCTTGATTTGAAAATATTGATAATCTTTGTTAACTGGGTGCCTCGTACCTCTCTTCACCTTACTTATTTTACTTATTGAAACTTGTATCTATCTTCTGAATCCCTCATAGATTTTCACCATATTCGTGAATAGATATCCTCTCCATAAGGCTCCTTATTAAGAAGCTTACACATCTAAGCGCACACATGATCTGCTGAAGACCTCACATTTATTCATCATAAGCATGATGTGAAATCGAGTTCCTCTAACTCAACCCTTCCACATCCACATGCAATCTCTTACCAACAGTCTTTGTAGATGTAGATATTGTCGTATCATGAATAAGATAGAGCTTAGGAAATTTATTTCTTACAACTGACCACACGATCTAGAATAAGAAGAAATAGTGACAATCCTAAATGCCCAGTAGCCTCCTGCTTATAAGTGTGGTGCACAACACACCCATAAACAAGACTCTACTAGACACGGCTTGTAGACTCCCTAGGACAGAACCGTTGTGATACCACTTTAGTCACGATCCAAATCGAAGGGCCGCGAGGGGCACCCGATGCCTTACTCGACCGAGTACCAACGTAACATATATTTCTTATAATATTATAATGGTTAAGTGAGCCAGAAAACCCATCATGAGATAACAAGAATAAAACTTAAGGGAATACTCAACATATGATGACCCAACATGATACACAAACTTATATATATGACATACAGGCCTATAAGGCCAACATGACCATTTTTAAACTCAAAGCATACGCCGAAAAGGGCATACAAGTATCCATACACCTAACATCTGTCAACAAGCCTCTAAGAGTACATAAAATCATAAAGGTCCAGACAGGGCCCCGCCATACCAATAAATACATATTCAAAGCATACTGACCAAATAGGCAACTCTGGAGCAACTGGAGTGCACCAACACCTTCACTGAGTTGATAGCCTACTAGGAGAACTGTTAACTTGTCAATCAGGACCTGCGGGCATGAAACACAGCATCCCCAGGAAAAAGGGACATCAGTACGAATAAAACACCGAGTATGTAAGGCAGGAAAGAAAAAATAAGAACAGTAATGTAAAGATAGATAGAAGAAATACAGCCAGTAACATTTGAGTGCCTTTGGGGACTACTGAGATGAAATGCATAATACATATATATACATATACTTCTAAAAATATTTGCCTCTGTGGGAATCATCATCATCATCGTATCATATCCGGCCTCTTAGATGACTAGGTAAAAATGTACCCGGCTATCATAAGGCTCGGTACAATCGTACCCGACCATGTGGAGCTCGATAAACCCAATTGATCAGTTGTTGCACAATAGGTCCTGTACTCGGCAGACTATAGCACGACTCGATAGACTAAAATAGATACATTTATATATATAATGCATGCTCGACTCATGGAATCGAGTTCTAAACCTTTTAGAGTGACCTAAAAACATTATGGACATCCCTACCATCAACATGAATCTTAGTAGGATTTAAGGACCATACAAACTTTTTTAGAATAACTTTCTAAGGAAATAACAACATGGACACCCTTAGTTTCTAAGAGTAGATCCGTTATGAATTAGCGTACACTTTATGTTCATGTCACTTTAGATCATGCAAAAAGAAAGAAGTAAGTTACTTATCATATCTTAAACATGTTGAGTCCTTAATACCTTCCAAGAAACTTTTCAAACAAGTTAACTCAATCTATCATAGCATAAGGAGATTGAAAATAAATGCTGAGCAAAGGCTAAGTCTATAACTTAAGCTAGTAGCTCGTTTACTTAAATTTGGGCAGCATCTCCCTTGTAACAAAGGCCCACACCAGTACCATATACCAAAAACAACAACAAGAGAAATCCATCAACATATAAATGTCAATAACAAGACACCATATAACAACAAGCACAACTACTTCACGACGAGCGGCAAGCTCCAATTGGAATCCGTATAACCCATATATCCCTTATAGACTTCTTACATTAACTTAAAAGTATCATTAACATGACAATAATGTCATTCATCAAAGATTCCATCCTTATGACAGATATTTATAATAAAGGAAGCAATCCACAAATCCAACTATTTTCAGTTAGTAACTTTATTCGCTAATTCATGTACACTCCATCCATTTAACTTAATCAACATCAATATAACCTTAGGAACATGTAAGAACACAATATACATACAGTAAATTCAAGTCGAAATACAAGTTATATTCAGCTTACAATAACCCTCAATGGCAATACCACACCATAGAAGTGACTTAAGCTAATCCAAGTATTATCTTGTAGTTTATCATCCTAACTACTTGACCAACATAAAATCAAGCTTAAGCATAATTTGTAGGCTTTTATACTCACATTAGACAGCAGCAAAAACATGGAATTTCATCCAAATACAGCCTAGAACATCCTCAATGACAACACAACCTCAAAGAGGTGTTGTTCTTCACTAGGATAGGTTTTGATGTTGAAATATGGTGTAATCACTTTGGAATCACTTTATACCCTTGTGGTATCTACTTAGAAGGGTTGGTAGAAGTTTGGAGACGAAGTTTAGTTGAAAAATGAGCAGAAATAGGCGTCCAAATCGTTTATAAATTGAAGTAGGTCAACAACCGCCTAAGTGGGTCCCAGTGGGAGGTTCTTGCGCGGTCTCTCGAAAACACGAATATCTCTCTACTATGATGTTGTATGCATGAACGGTTTAATGCGTTAGAAACTAGAATCGTATATATTTAATGTGGTATGTAGATAATCCCTTTAATCCATGTATATTGGGAGAAAAGTTCCTCTACATTTGACCTAAATTTCATCAAATTTATGAATGTAACTTGTGATGACCTTTGACAACTCTTGTTCCAAAACTTGCTTGCCTCCTAAATATGGAAGATGAATATACTACAACTAAAATAACTCATAGAATAACCTCCTTATCCTTTTAAGAACCCTAGCATCACCCCAAAGTACATGTTATAACATTCCAAACTTGTTAACTTTCGATGAAATTTATTTTCTCCTGTTTGTTTAGCGTCTAAGCTTTCCTACCCTTTTGGTACTTATTATTCATGATATTAAAGATTTTTAACCTACAAGATAACAGAATGAAACTTAAATTATGTACTTTCAAAAATTATCTCATTTTTGAGCTTACATTAATTGGCTTATGATGTACTCTCACGTACGAAAACATGGGATGTAACAGTAATAAGGGTGCGAGGTAATAAGGGTGAAAAGCAATCGAAATCACTATTGAAATGAAAATATGAGAAAAATTGTGAAATCATTGATGTGATAATGTTGAAGGGGAAAAAGGAGAGATTGTAAACTTTTGGCTTGATTGTTACTTTCATGTGCATTTGATTGTCGATTCTATTATTGCTTGTTACTCTTGTGGGGTTTGAGTTTACTTGGGGCAAAGTTTTTTCATACATACCAGTACAGTTCAAATATACAAACGTCCCTTTTGCCGGGGGTGCTACATTCATGTTATTATTTTAGGTGGTTCCATAGCAGGTACTCCAGTCCACCAACAGTGGCATTCCTTCACTTCCCGTCAGCTGAATTGGTGAGCCCCTTTTCCTATCGGGGCCCAGTGTGGCTCATGCCGCCTTTCTTCTAGAGTCTTATTTTGGTTTTTCTGCAAGGTATAGATGGGGCCTTGTTGCCAGCATTTCCATATTATTCTTCAGTTGTAATTAGAGGCTCCGTATACAGGTTGTGGGTAGTGTAGGGTATTTGAATTTAAAATAGAAATATTTATGTTTGGCAATGATGTATCAAACTTGTAATGCCTTTAAAATGGCAAATAAAGTTTCTAATGGAAATGAAATGGAAATCGTTAATGATATGTTTATAGAATTTGATTAATGGATTTCATCTCCTAATTATTCATGAGTATTCTTGGGTAAAATGAGATCTAACAGGCTTGCTCGGTCGGGTTTACTCGCTTGAGCGCTAGTCGCGATCCTGAACTTTAGGGCGTGACAAAATGGCTCCGAAATAAGTTTTGGATGATGTCAGCAGCTTTGTATGGTGACTTTGTACTTCGCAGACATCTAGTTTAGATTTGGGGGTCCGTAGGTAAATTTGGAGCATTTCGGTAGAAGTTGAAAAAGTTGAAGTTTGGAAAATGAAGAAGTTTAACCCATAGTTGATTTTTGTGATATCGGGTCAAAATGTGGTTTCGATAGTTAGAAAAGCTCCATTTTGACATTTAGGACTTGTATGCAAACTTTGGCATCATTCTGTGTTGGTTTGTTTGGTTTCAGCATGAGTTTCCAAAGTTAGAAGAATTGGAAGTTTATAGTTTTATTCATGGCGTGATTTGCATTTTCGGCACTGTTTGATATGATTTGAGACCCCGTGTGAGTCTGTGTTAGGTTATTGAACTTGCTTGTATGCTTAGACAGGGTCTCAAGGGCCTTGGGTGTGTTTCGAATGGGCTACAGGTCAATTTATTCTATTTTTTAATTGATGGTTTTTGGTGTCTAATGTCCTCTTTTGCAATCGCGTAGTCCTAGTCATGATCGCGTAGTTTTTTATTGACCTGCCCTATTTTACTTCTTACCGTTTGCGTAATATTCCACGCAATCGCGTATCTCTACACATCCCCTTCATTGTGTTTGCGTCCTCCATTCCATGTTCATGTAGTAGAAACCAGACCCTGAGCATTGTTGGTCTTTACTCTTTGTGTTCGCGTGATTTCCTACGCGTTCCTGTAATTCTCCATCTTCTCTTCTCCAAGTTCAAATGCGTGACTTCACGTTTGCGAGCGTGACTTCGCGTTCGCGAAGCACTTCCTGCCAACCTTAAATTTTTCTCCTTCGCAAACACATCCATTTCTATGCGTTCACAATGCTTTCGGACGTGGGCAAAATATATGTTTTTTCCAAAGCGAGGGTTAGGCCATTGTCATCATATTTTGACTTGTAGAGCTTGGTTTTGAGTGATTCTTTGTGGCTTTTTCAAGCAATTCTATTGGGTAAGTTTTCTTCACCTAGAATTTAATATATTTTGTGATTTTATCTTTGTTTTTAGCATTTAATTTGTGTTTTGGGTTAGGAAAATGTTGGTTTTTGAAGAAATCTTTCAAAATGAAAAACCATAATTTGAGGAACCAAATGGTATCGAAATTTGATAATTTTTGTACGATTGAACTCACATTAGAATGCTTGTTCCATTTTTGCAAAATTTGCTAGGTTCCAAGGTGTAGGCCGGGGGGGGGGGGGTCGATTTTTGGATTTTGTTAAAGATTGAGAGTTAATGATTTGAAATAGTTTCTTATAAGTTTTATTTGTGCTTTGATATTATTTTTATCAAACTTGAGCTGTCCAGAGGTCATTTCACCCGAGAAGTTCATTTTAGAGCATCGACTTGTCTTCTTGGAGGTAAGTATCTTGCCTAACCCCGTGTGGGGGATTTCCCTTTAAGATTTGAGTCTTCAATGTTCGTTATAGTTCATGTACGTGAGGTGACGAGTGCGTGCTCGGACTTATTTGTGGGAAATCGGCCTTTTAGGATTCTTAGGTCCTTATATTCACTATGTTTGAAGTTGTTCTTGATATGACTGAGTTCCTATTTACTGGTTCACATCTACTTGCTTAAATTAGAATTAGTTGCTTTAGCATTTACTCTTATTACCTATTTGACTCTTAATTGAGTAAGCTGAATATTATACCTCTTCTATTGCCATGCTAGCTTTTTATAACTGCTTATCTTTATTTGAAATTATCATCATCTCATCTTATAATTGCTTAGTCGTAATTAGGGTTACGATTATCTTGTCACTGCTTATCCTTAATTGAATTGTCAAATATCCTCGAAATTGCTCAACCTTAAGAGATGTTTAGACATCTTATATATTAGTTGACTTGCCTCTATTATGAACTACCTGACTCATGTTAGCTTCCTTACTGTTGAATTGTATGTTGTGGGATCGTTGCTATATTTTGGTTCCCTTTGTTGAATTGTTCTCTTTATGCCTAGCGGTCTTTACTGTGGTTATTTCTTGTGACTGGTTATGCTGTTTCTTTGTGATTGAAAGTTCTGGAGTGGATTTACTTGCTATACTTTTTATTATTGTCATTATTGCTATTGTACTTATTGTGGTGATGCACGAGGTTTCTACCGTGCTGTAATTGTTATCTTTGTTGGTTATGCTAGACAATTACTTTGGGACTGCAGAAAAGTATTCCGTGATCTCCTTGTACTGCATATTTACTTTGGGACTATGGAACGATATTCAAGGAGATCCTCCAACGCTGCATATTTACTTTGTGACTACAGAAGGCATTTCAGGTTTTTTCCACCACTGTATAATTACTTTGGCACTACGGAACGGTATTTCGCGAGATCCCGCTGCACATTTACATTTGGCACTATGGGACGGTATCTTGGCAGATCCCTTGTTGCTATCATTGTGTTCTGAGTTGTTATCTATCATTGATTCTATTCCTGTGCAAACCTTTTACGTGCTATCCATTGTTTTCCTTATGCTTACTAGATAGTAGGAACTATGCTAGAAAACTTGCACAAAGCATACGTACCCTTTTCGGATGAGGTTTTCTTGATATTGTTGACTATAAATGGACGCCTTTGGTTACTTGCCCCTATGTGAGAGTGGCTCTTTTTGGCACGTAAATTGTCAACATATTTATGAGGTGTGATGAGGGCACATGATGCCAAGTGTTAGAGTTCAGGTATTGAGACCCGTGAGTTGTAATTTATCCAAGGTTTGGTACTTCGTGGAGTTTGTTGACTAAGAACTGATATGAGAACTACTATATTTTCTGAGTTATTATTTCTCCCTGCTATATCAGTGATTTTGGATTTAAGTTGTGTTTCCACTCACTCTTCTGGGTTACTATTATGAGATTCCGCTGGTACTTGTCATTTTTTCATTTCTTATTGTAATTGCTGTATTGTTAGTCATATTACATAGTCTTCATGTACAAATCATGCACTATTGTTCCTATACATATATTTTTTCGGTTTATTAGACTACTAGGTATTTTGACTGTTCTTCATCACTACTCCACCAAGGTTGGTCTTAATATATTCTGGGCCCCGTTATGGTGTGCTCATACTAACTTTTGTACATTCATGTATAGGTCCAGGTTTTGGCTTGTTAGTAGCGATATGGATCGTTGCTGTGGAGACTCTAGGTAAACAAGTTGCTGCATTCACAAGCTTCGAAGTCACTTTTTTGTATTCACACTGTTCTCTTTATTTCGAAACAATTGTATTTGGAAGTTGTAGTAAACTATATAGATCTTATGACTTGTAGTGGCGGTTTTCAGAAATTGTAAATTCAGTAAAGATTTCTATATCGATACAGTTACATTATCTTTATTATAGTTGTCATTCAATAAATGTTAGGCTTACCTAGTCCCTATGACTAGGTGCCACCACGATACCCAATGGATGGGAAATTGGGTCGAGAAAACATGGTATCATAGCTCTAGGTTATAGGTGCTACCAATTATAAGCGAGTTTAGTAGAGTCTTGCAGATCGGTATAGAGATGTCTATACTTATCTTTGAGAGGCTATGGAACTACTAGGACAATCTCACTTCTTTCATTTCTATCGTGCAAGCTTATTGATATCAGAATTTGAATTTTTATTGTTTCATCTCTCACAGATGGTGAGGACACAAGCTACAATAATCGATGATGCTTCTCAAAAGCAGGTGTCGCTAGAGGCTGATATAGAACCCTATAAGGAGCACGTACGACAGCTAGAGCACCTACCGAATCAGCAGTTGAGGTACCGCCAGTAGCTCCAGTTGGGTGTAGGTACCGGAGGCACCTGCAGTTATCCCCGTACTTCAAGAGACCTTAGCATAGTTCTCGAGCATGTTTTTTACATTAGCTCAAGCGAGGCTGATTCCGATTGCACTAGCTACTTCCCAAACCGGGGGAAGGACTCGGACTCTCGTCGCCCATGCTTCAGAGCAGTGAGTTCACGTTGGTTAGGTTCCAGGTGTCTTGGTAACACAACCTATGGTTCCGGTTCAGCCAATGGTCAGGGCAGCATCATTTGAGGAAAGGCAGCTTAGATTTCCAAGTTTCAAGAAATATGACCCTTCTACATTTAGTGGTTTGGATTTAGAGAGCGAACATGGTTTTGTAGAGGAGTTCCATCGTATTCTTCGCACTATGAGTAATGTTGAGATTAGTGGGGTTGCTTTTACTACGTTCCAGCTTAAGGGAGCAGCTTATCAGTGATGGCAGGCATATGAGTTAGGTAGCTCGCCAATGCAACTTCACTTACATGGGTTCATTATTCAGAGATGTTTTTGAGAGAATTTGCATCTCAGTCCCTTTGGGATGCATGGCGTGCGAGTTTGAGTAGTTGCGCTGGAGCACTATGTCAGTATTAGAGTATGCTATCAGATTCAGTGATTTGACTAGACATACACCTGCCTTGGTCATTACAATTAGAGCAAGTCTGTAGGTTCATTTATGGACTCAGGCATAATATTCGGTTCAGCATAGATCGGGAGTTGGAGTTAGATGTTTTGTTTCTACAGGTGGTAGGGATCATTCAACGATTAGAGGGCATGTGGGACTGAGAGCGAGAGGATAGGTGATATGAGGAGAGAGATCTGCTGGCCCTTATTTTTTAGGCACAGTGCAACATGGTAGAGGTTTAATGGGTTTGCCAAGTGAGTTTTCACTTCAGGCTTCACATAGTGATTCAGGTGTTCATAGGTCTCATAGTACCCATACCGCACAGTTACGACGGCCACATCAATAGAGGGGTTGTTTTGAGAGTGGAGATACTAGCCACATGGTGAGAGATTGTCCCAGACTTCAGACAGATATTTCACAACGAGTTATTTAGGTGGGTAGCGGCACCCAAGAAGGGGAAGCCCAACCCGTTGATATGTTTCATATGGTAGGCTTGAGGCCGTTGCGCCAGATAATGTCATACAAGTATTCTTTCGGTTTGTTATGGAGCAGTGCATTATGCATTTCATTTCATTCTGCTTATCGGGGTGAGTTCCCTGTTTGTTGCTCCACTTATGGGTATGTTTCATGTTTTACACTTCGTTTATGTGTTACCCTGTTGGGAGGTTCTATGAGTGATAGCCCATATCTATCCCTTGTTTTTATTAATTATTGAGAATTATGTGACTAGTAGTGAATTCCTATTGTCCATTACGATAGGCTTGATGTGATTTCTGAGTATATTAAGTTACAAGCTGTTATTATGACCCACCCAATGTGGGAGCCTATACATGTTGTAACTTTGTTGACGAAATTAATCTAGTGAAAGGTTACAGTTGGATTGATGTATATCCTACTTGTGATTTAGAGTTGAGGTCAGGACTCTCATGATTTTTATGTAATTTGATGTGTTCGAACCAGGCTGTGTATCGCGGTGGACGTTATCTGGACAAGATCCTCGTGGTTTGTTCAAGTATATTGAACTTTTTCATTGGACTAATTCGTAGAATTTTACTAATAGAGAGTTGTTCCTATCGGGCTTGTTTGGTACCTCTCTTATATGTTTCTCTTTACATATTTAGTCATTTTTGTTCTGTGCTTCTTAAATTTTAGCTTGCGGGGTGTGTTCCCAGTGGTTTTATTTAGGACTTGGTCATTCAGGTGTTTAGATATGAGGTCTTTGGTGTTTCTTGCATCATTGTCAATGTTATTGTCACACCCTAAAAATCGAGGAGCACGACTGGTGCTCACCCGACTAACCTGACTGAGCAAGCCTGTTAGGTTTCACTCTACACAAACTAGTTCATGGATAAATAGGAGAAGAACTCCATTAATCATACATAGTAAGTATTTCATTAACAACTTCCATTTGAGTTCCATTAGCATCTTAAAACATAATAACCAAAATATTACAAGTTTTATAAATCTTTGCCAACATCCATATTTCTACTTTAACTCCAATACCTGACACAACTCACAACATGTCTACGGAGCCTCTAAACACAACTAAAGAGTAATATAATATGGAAATGCCTGTAACAAGGCTCTGGCTATACCTCAAACTCAAAGTACATGATAAATAGATGAAATAGGACCCCGAAATAAAGTGGGGTTCACCAAGTCAGCTGAAAGGATGATGCAGCACTAGCTACGACCAACATTGCCTGCTATAGAAACACCTACATCAATTAAAGACGTAGCACCCCCAGTAAAAGGGACGTTAGTACCATCGAATAGTACTAGTATGTATAACTAAACACCATCTAGTTAGAAAGAACATTACAAGAACAAGAAATCACAAGTAAAACTCAAAACATTGACGATCACCACATTATCATATAAAAGAATCATACAACTTTCACATCATTTTTCCATAGCTTTTAGTTTGGGGCATTTCACACAATACAACTACTATTTTTAGCGGAGTCCGATCTCGACAAGATTGGCTAGGTTGTCTCATTTGAGACATATACTTCAAGCACAATCTCGTTTTCCCTTTTTACGGAATTCTCACAATACCACGCTAGCTTCACTAGAGTCCGATCTCGACCCGATCGGCTAGGACGCCTTACCAAGGCATTGTTCCCTTCTCATTAATCATCTCGTTTCACATATATCATTTTATAGGCACTTGGGGCTACAACTTATCACATCATTATTGGCACTAGGCTGCATTTTACATCATTCCTAATTTCAATATTAGCTTTTCCAATTAGGAAAGTATGTGCGCACAAGAGCAATTTAAATTGTAAGCATAGATAAGACTCCACATAGATGGCACAATATATGCAACTTCAATGTCAATTTACGTCCCAAGAATTTCAATGCGTAATTCATATATTTTGCCCCTTTCAAGTTGTAAAGATAACACGTTGATCATGTTGAGACACATCTTTCAGGCATATAAGGTTATAACACCAATTCTAGTAAAATAACAATCGATGCAACAATTAAAATTTTATCTTACCATATTAACGCAAATACCGATGAAGCTCAATTTCTAAAAGATGGGGTTTTAGCCAAACATATCTCAAAGAGCTTTCCCTTAAGGTTTTTGAACACACCAACACCTCTAGCATAAAAATCTATGAGGAAATAGCAAAAATCAATTGATAATTAGGAAGCTCACCCATGGTGTAACTCTCTTAGAAATTTCATCAAACACTTAACAAGTGACATAGACTACAAGGATCTACAATGGAAATCCTTCTTCCCTTATCCAATTTCATCAAGAACTACCCAAAATAGTTCATTAATCCCACATACTATAGCTTAGTGTCACATGCATGGCCTATTTATAACCCCACAATATACTTTTAAACTCATAATCTCATATATGAAATATTAGAAGTAGGACATACCCGAAAGATAGTGAACTAGAGATTAGCATGCTTGATTCTTGAGGGTTTGTGCAAGATTGATGATTAGGTGGATAGGTCCCTCTTTCTCTATCTAAATGCTCTCACATATCTCTAGATTTAGTGTAAAAATATTCCTAAATGAAGCCCCAAAGCTATTTATCAAAGAAGGTTCGGATATGAAAATTTTCAAAAATGATCCCCAAAATAAAAAATGTGGTGTTATTATGCTATACCATAATCGAAATGTGGGCAGCATTCTTGCAGCATAATTGAACTACGATTGAATAATCGACATCATAATAGATTATACTACAACATAATAAACATGCGACAACATAATGTTTTGCCTGACACTACTTCACTATGCGACACATATACGGTCCAAATGGTCGTTTTGTGATCGCAAATTGGTCACAAATCCAGCCTTTGGTAAGTTTACCATAACATTGTGTAGGAATGTGCAAATGACGAACGGTTTAAAGCACTAGAAAATAGACTCAAAGACCTTTCATTTTATAGGTTAGTGATCACATAAAACCTTATACATATTTAGATATGCTCGTTCAAAGTATGGACTAGTGCAAGCACCTTTGGAATCTTAGCCTAATTTGAAATTTTCCAATTTGACTTAGACTTAGGCCATACCTTGGACCCCAAATTACTTACCATAAGACTTATACACTTATTTACCAACTCAAGTTGATTCCCATCATGTTAATAAAAAAATAGTATTATAATTAGCCTACATGGTACTACGAAATCCTTATTTACTTTGCGATGTTTTCCGGGGCCTTACATTCTCCCTCGCTTAGGATCATTCATCGTCAAATGAGAGGTAGAGCCTAACCCAAGCAGCTAACGCAACATATCTCTTTTCTAACCAACTCAAGTCCCAAAATTTTTACTAACTCCCAAATTTTATAGAAATTTCGGTAGATTCTCCTTTGTAACTAGGCCTATCCACCTGCCAGAGAATCACCAAAACCATCCTAATAACACATCCAGAACGAGACATAGCACCACAATGTATATATCAACAATACCAATTTCATCAATACGAGCACTACATTATCATAACGATACCTGGATATGAACTGCACATTTTGTAAATTATAATACCTAGAAGGTACTTTTCAAATCAAAACCAACCGCTATACAATCAAGAGAAATCGCCTTATTTCCATAATACTCTCGGCCGTCAATGTGGCCTCTTATACTTACAAATTGTGCCATAACACATTCACGGATGCAATCTCCACCCCCAAACTTACCTAACAAGGATGACAAATAGATACTCTTCGTAGACCAACTATCCATTATCTCCACCTTTATCAATTTCCACCGAAATGATGCACAAAGATCTTTAACTACCTTCTTAGACATAGACATGTGAAAACACAAAATTTATGGGGAAGAACTATGGGGAAACTTCATACTTCTAGTGTGGCCTAAGGTGACATACACTTATGCAACCTTCATTATCAACTCACATAACACCTTTATAGGAAAATATTGGTAATAATCTGTTCTCTCCTAAATTTTAAATCTCTACTCGAAAACCCATGCTATACCTTGATGACCTTCGATGATTACTCTAAGATGTGCTATTATAAACTGGCCATAAAACTACCTATCATATATATATGGTCACACGTGGATGATCCCACATTTTACATATTTGAACCTTCAATACCTAATAAATTTAATGCAATAAGGAATACAGAGTTCAATACTGGGTTGGAGTTATCTAGGAATTCGTTAATGCACTGATCAGAGTACTTTCTGAGGCTATATCCTACAGGACTTGAAAATTACAACTAACAACGCTGACATGGTTAATCACTGTGACAACATCAATTGTTAGACAAATGAGGCATAGGGGTAAGTAGTACATTAACAATAGGAATCATTAAGGAGGAATATTAAGTACATGACCCAGTCATCTCCTACAGTGTAGAGAAAATTAATTTATCAAAAATGAGAATACTCTGGCACCTTGAATGTGATATGGGATTCAAAATACATGAAGTTGAATTACACTCATGAAGTTAGCTCACAAAAGGAATCTATGCCATAACCCCATGAGGAGGAAAGTGAAGTTAAACAATTATGGGATTATCATAATTCAAACAACTTAACCCTCCCTGACAATTGACCCTATATGAGAGAACCAAACATACGAAAACTTGTCTTACAAATCAATATGCTCATGATAAGTGCAAAAAATCTGATGGCATCTAATCTCAACCTTTTACGAGTAAAACCACATAGCTAGGACAACTAAATGATTGGACGAAATTATGTATTGGTTAGAGGAGTTCTAATGGTTAACATGATGCACGGGGGAGAAAGACAAATGACACTCCTGACCACCCAAGGAGTTGGAATATCAAGGGAAGCAAAACTCCCCTCACATGACAATGATATAGTCAATTGTTCTAGAAGTCGAGTGAGTAGAAGGACACATAACTCATCCAATTCGACCCATTTAAGACTTTTGGAAAGGGGACACACTTTGGTTTGAAATCTTAGTAATTTAAGCTTGAACCTTAAGGAAAATCATTACTTTGAAACCTATGAGACAAGACCTCGTAGTCAAAGAAAATCGTTAACAATGGCAAGAAGTACTTAAAACCATTACGAGTCGGTATACAACGAGGACTCAAAGTGACCACATGGATAAGTTTGAAAGAATGGGATGCCTTAATGCATTTGTCGGGGAAAAGTAACCTAGGTTATCTAGTCACATAGACAAGTAGATCAAGTAGATGATTGTTAAGGAGAAAATCTCATAAGGAGTGCGAGCAATATCCTTTTATCCTAACAAAAGGAACATACCCCAACCCTTGAAACCGTAAAGCATCAAATTATATTCACGAGGAGATTTACCAGATGAAAATAACACAACTAAGAGTACCGCTTCGAATCAACAAGCTTAATTAGAGTCGAAGACATTAGAAGGTTGTAGAAAATGGGATATTTGCCCCCTCTCAGGGCACTTGTAGAGTATATAGAAGTAAGGTTGATTAAATGAAATCATATAGTTGGATATCGAGTCGAGAAATCGAGATAATATTGCATTGAAGATTATGGATATACAACACACGATGCAAGAAAAATGGAAATAAAGTGAGAAAGCCTTATGGAACTAACCTTTACATTGTAGCCACTAGGAATGGTGGTAATATAAAGCGATTACGAGATGCTACATTCTTTGAAAGAATATCTCTCTATTTAGTCATGCAATGTATAGCTCCAGAATTTAAAGATCCAATTAGGGTTAGCAACTCAACTTCACAATGAAGCACTACAACACAATTCTACACTACCAACTATTACCAGCCAAATTGGGAGACACTATAAGACTTGATTGAGAGAAAAGTGTTTGCATACAAATGTGTTACTAGGTGTATTGTTCCTTTTTCAACCGAAAACCAAAAGGCAAGAGTTAGGCTGATAACTAGATTGTTGGACTAGAATATGTGTAGATAATCCATTATCAAAAGGAGTTCATTCAATCTCAGCAATTGCGGTATGCTATCAACCCTTAATGAACTTGAAGTGAGGTGGGAACCCAATGAGATAGTATAAAATAATTATGGAAGGTTTGCGAATGTTCATAATAAGTTCTCCATGGATTTTGACTTGAGAAATACCCAGATTTCTAATAAAAGACAGAAAATAGGAGACACATACGTTGTGATATGATAAACTCCAAAGGTGTGCTTGGTCTTGAAGAACAACCTAGTAAGGGTCCTCACAAGAAAGGAAGTGTCACAATGGCTCATAGACGGATATGTTTTCTCATGGTTATCGAGCATGTGTTGGGAAACTAGCACATTGAATTCACTAACTAAGGAACACAGTAATCACATGTTGTTGAGGTATAAGAAGAAAGTAAATATCTTACACGAGCTAAACATGATTTTGCTATCAACTACTAGACTGTACAAAACCACATCACAGGCAACAAAAATACTAGGAACAAAGTGAGCTTCTTACTAAAGAATGATCTGAGTGGACATGAAAGTCATATTGAGATGGGCAAAAAAATGATCTTCTTGTGACAGATTTGTAAAAATCTCAAATTTCTCGAAAGTTCTATACAGAAAAACGACCCCTTCATTTTTCATGTACACATATGATAAAAGGTGGGATATGCTCTCATGTTACTAGACAGTGAAAAATTGTCATGATGATACTCGCAAGAGGGTAGAGTTAAATCTTCAAATCCTAGAATCCATATACACATGTGAGAAAAAGAGTGACTCGAAAAGGATCGCAACACTGGGATTCTTTACATGGAACTTGACAACACATAAGTAAACTTTACGATGGTGCATGTATAGGAACAAACGAGTAGATTTTGTCCATTTAAATAAAAAAGTTTCTATAAGGAATTCATCTAGAATAGTCCCTTGATAAGAATTTACGAAAAGCAAGTGGGACGTATCAATCCAAGAGTTTATAACCCAATTGCAGAAAATAATTATATAGCTTAATTCCACAAAAGGGTGTAAATAAGAGAATTTGTGATAGATTGGATTTACGAATAATACATCTCGTTCAAAGAATAGGTGCATGCAATGTTTTGCAATTTAGACTCTTTTCAAGACCATATCTATACAGGCTCCCAATATAGGTGTACGCATATAAAAGGAAAAGTATGTGGCATTCAGAATGACGTACTAATGGGTCACTTACTTGGTGACTCTAGATTGATAGTGCTATAACTTAATCGATGCCCCTCGATTTAACATCCCTAATGCATGTTGGTAACATACTAATATACTATATTATCTGGTGGGTTTGGATATGAAAATTTCCAAAAATGACCCCCGAAGTAAAAAATGTGGTGCAATTATGCTATAACATAATCGAAATATAGACAACATTTTTGCAACATAATCTAAATGCAATTGCATGATCGACTGCATAATCGATTATGCTACACTATTATCAACATGAGACATCATAACATTTTGCCTGACATTGCTTTACTATGCAATGCATATGCGGTCTGTATGGTCGTTCTGCGATCGCAAATTGATCGCAAATCTAGCCTTTGGTAATTTGATCTTAACTTTGTGTAGGAATGTCCATATGACAAATAGTTTGAAGTATTATAAACTAGACTCAAAGAACTTTCATTTGATAGGCTAGTCATCACATAGAACCTTATACATTTTTAGATATTATCGTTAAAATATGGACTAGTGCAAGTACCTCTGGAATTTTAGCTTATTATGAAATTTTCCAATTTGATATAGACTTAGGCCTTCCTTTAGACCCAAAATTACGTACAATATGACTTATACATTTATTTTACAACTCAAATTGATTCCCATCATGTTAATAGAACAAAAAATATTCTAATTAGCATACATGGCACCATGAAATCCTGATTTACTTAGCGGAATTTTTCGGGGCCTTACATAACGACTCCACTGCTACTGCTGGCTGGGCCTTGATGGAAGTGCACTAGCTGAAGACTGTGCAACAGACTGGGGTGGCTGTAATGACCCTCCCCGAAAATCTGTTCTTCCCCTACCTAGAGACTCGACCATGTTTCCCGCAGACCGGGTCTTTCTGCTACCCTATCTCTCCATTCTGTTCTTTAATGTGTGATATTTTGTTGCCTGAGAAAATGCTACAATCTGCCTATTATTTATGTCGCAATTCAATGCAGCTGTAGAAGACTCATAAATAGTCAAAGGATTAAGGCCGTGAATTAACCGGTGCACCATAGCCTCTGTTGTGGGAAACATGTGAATAGTATATTTGGACAGACGGGCAAACTCCATATGGCACTCCTATACACTGCTGCTGCCTTGTCTCAGATTCTCAAAAACTCAGCCGCATGGGCTGCCCTTATCTTCTCAGGTAGAAAATTATCTATAAATGCATAGGCAAACTCGCTCCACCTTGCCGGAGGGCTCCCCTCCTCATAGGAATCTTCCCACAACTCAAACCACAAACAGGCTGCCCTTTTCATACTGTAAGCAGCTAACTCTACTCCCTATTTCTCAGTTGCATGCATAACCCTAAGGGTCTTGTGCATCTCATCAATAAAATCTTGAGGGTCCTCTTCCAGATTGGCACCCATAAACATAGGAGGGTCTAATTGAAGAAATCTCTTCACCCTAGAACTGGTGGAATCCCTTTGCTAGCTAGATGAACTGGATGCAACACTTTGACCTCTGAGCCTGAGAGGTTACTATCTGGGGTCGGTCAAGAGAGAGATCCCATCAGTAGCAAAGCCCTGTGCCCTAGGTGCGGGAAGATCCACACAGGGATTTGCTGCATGGAGTTGCCCGTATGTTATGGGTGTTGGATTAGCGGTCATATTTAGAGGCCTTGTTATGTATCTCTCTAGAGAGCAGGTAGGGGTAAAACACAACCACTCATCCCAGCAGCTGCTGTTGGAAACACGTTTCAAATGCAATATACTAAACGTGTGTTCTTTTGTAGGTTTTGATGAATGTCAAACAAAGCAATAAGCGATATATAGCAGTGCTCAAGGACAAGCACAAAATGGATGCATTACAAGAAGCTCAAGACAAAGTTTAGAAATGTTATAATTGAGTCAATATTAATTGTGATCTTGATTCCTCAATCTTGGCTCATAACATGGCTTCTCTACTAAAATTATTTTTCCAAAATCATGCATATCTAACTTAAGTGTCAAATGATTTTAAACTATGCATATTTATATTTGTTAAAATGTTTTTCAAACATGCCTCAAAAATCTGGGCTAAGATAATCGATTATGTACTTATGATAATCGAGTATCTCTAAGCCAAGACTGCATGACAATCGATTGTGAATTAATGATAATCGATTGTGAGTAAGTCAGTTAACATCAGGTTTTTGCAAACTGCATAACAATCGATTGTGTACTTTTGATAATCGATTGTTAACTGAGGCAAAGTTTTCAAAACTCAGAAAAATCGATTATGAACTAATGGTAATCGATTAGAATGAGAAAAATGTCTCCCAGTGTTTTTAAATAAATTAATAATCGATTGTGGCTTTTGATAATCGATTATATATGAGACAGAAAGTTTTGAAATTAATTAATAATCGATTGTGGCTTTTGATAATCGATTATATATGAGACAGAAAGTTTTGAAATTAATTAATAATCGATTATGGCTTTTGATAATCGATTATATATGAGACAGTAAGTTTTGAAATTAATTTATAATCGATTGTTCTATTTGATAATCGATTGTTGGAACTAACCGTTGTCATACATTTTCAAATTACCTTCAGGTAATCGATTGTTGATATTTAACAATCGATGTTTTGCGTAAAATCTGGAAAAGATTTTCTGAACGTTGTTAAAATAATCGATTGTTGATTTCCTGATAATCGATGTTTTATGCCAAAAATTGGAAAGGATTTTTTAACGTTATAAATAATCGATTATTGATTTGAAGTAATCGATTGTTGACGTAAAATCTGGGATTGAATTTTTGATCTGATAGGCAAGCAATCGATTGTTTAGTCTTGACAATCGATTGTCACTGAGTAATTTCAGCAATCCTTAATTGGCAATTAGACAACGGTAAGACTGAGTTTTTCACCTATAAATACAGGCTTAACTCAGTGTTTTCACAACAACAACATATACAATTTAAGTATTTTCATTGCTAAAAGCTTTCTTACATTGATCATCATTTTCATTCATCCATAAAGCTTTTTGAAGAGCCATTCTATTGAGCTAAGTTGTTGTGATCTTGAGCGTACTATTTCTACTCATATCTACTCATTGAGGAGTACTTTGTAAAGTGAGTTTGTTTTGTGTTTGTAAGAGAATTGCGATTCTCGTTTGTTGAGGAACTTGTGATTCCTCAGTTGAAGTCTTTGGGATTGTTATCCCCGAGCAGTTGAAGTCTTTGGGATTGTTATCCCCGAGCAGTTGAAGTCTTTGGGATTGTTATCCCCGAGCAATTGAAGTCTTTGGGATTGTTATCCCCGAGCAATTGAAGTCTTTGGGATTGGTATCCCCGAGCAATTGAAGTCTTTGGGATTGTGATCCCCGAGCACCTAGGTGAGGCTTGTGTCCTCAGCTGTAACGGTTTGTTAAGCACCCGTAAGCTTGACAAGTTTAGTGGAAATCTCGAGAGAGTCTCTCGGGGACTGGACTAACCACGTTTGTGGCCAACCAGGATAC
The DNA here is from genome assembly GCA_034376525.1 of Nicotiana benthamiana. Lineage (NCBI taxonomy): Eukaryota > Viridiplantae > Streptophyta > Magnoliopsida > Solanales > Solanaceae > Nicotiana > Nicotiana benthamiana. Next base: position 37,572,091 of record CM067324.1, read on the forward strand.
ATCATTGTGTAAGTTTATTTTACTGCACTTGTTTTAATTTCTGCAAAGTTTTTAAATTCCGCACTAAAACGCTTAATATTTTTAAAACGCTATTCACCCCCCCTCTAGCGTAAAGCGTTATTTCCAACAATTGGTATCAGAGCCATACTCTCTGAAAGACTTAACCGTTTGAGAGAATCTTTCCATGGCTTCTACTCTAGACTCTTTTGCAGGTATTGATGAAGGACAGTGCCCCACAAGACCTCCTTTGTTCAACGGGACTAATTATTCATATTGGAAAGAAAGGATGCAGATATTCGTCAGATCAAACAGCCCTTACTTGTGGAAGGTGTACACCAAAGGAAATGAGGTTCCTGTCAAACAGGTGGAAGGAATATGGGTGCCAAAAACAGAAGAGGAATTCAACGCCGAGGATAATCGAATGGTCCAAAATAATTTTAAAGCTATTAATTTATTACTCTGTGCTGTTAATGCTAATGATTACAGGAAAATCTCCTGCTGCAAAACAGCGAAAGAAATGTGGGACAAGCTTGAGGTCACTTACGAAGGGACTGACCAGGTAAGAGAAGCTAAAATTGATTTTTTAACTCATGCTTACGAATTGTTCCATATGAAGGAAGGCGAAAAGGTAGACGAGATGTTTGAGCGGTTCTCATCAATAGTGAATGATCTCCACGCACTCAAGAAGACGTTCATAGACAAAGAACTAGTTCAAAAAATTCTTAGGAGCCTAACACCGGCATGGCGATCAAAGGCCGATGCGATTCAAGAGTCAATTGGAATCACGAACGTCACCATAGACGCTCTTAGAGGTAATCTTAAGACTTATGAATCCACTATTCTTAACCCTGTTGTTGACGAACAAAGAAGGCAAAAGATTGCTCTAAAGGCGAGCACAAGTCAATCACCAATTGAAGAGGATGGAGATAGCGAATTTGGACTCATCATCAAAAAGTTCCAAAAATTCATGCGAAAAGAATATGACCGCAAAGGGAAAAAGCAAGGTGAGCAAGTTAAATGTTATGAATGTGGTGAAACAGGGCATATCAAAACAAACTGCCCAAATCTTAAAAAGGAGAAGAAACCCTTCAAGAAGCAACGAGCATACATATCTTGGGGAGGAGATTCCGGAGACGAATCCAGTGAAGAAGAAAACGAAGAAGCGGCAAATCTCTGCCTCATGGCACAGGAAGAAAATCAAAGTGAGGTAAGTCAAATCTCTTCTCAAAATTTTTATACTCTTGATGACATGAGAAATGCCTTTGATGAATTGTATGCTGAATTTCTCAAAGTTACAAAAACCGTCACTAGTTTAAGAGAAAATGCTTCTCTAAAAGAACAAGATTTTCAAAAACAGTTTTCATTAAAAGAAAAAGAATTAGAAAAATTGGCTTTGGAAAATGAGAAGCTACTAGAACAAAACAAGTTTTATGGGAAAAGAAGTTCTGACAAGCCCGAGAGTTCTACAAAAAATTGTGCTTCTTGTGTAGACCTTAAGAATGAAGTAGGTAGATTAAAAGGCACACTAGATAAATTCAACTCCTCTCATAAAAACTTGAATGTGGTGCTTGATAACTTGAAATCAACCAAGCATGGAATAGGCTTCATAAATGAAGAAGAGGTTGATGCAAAAACCCAACCACCTAGAGCTCAACCTAGGATTAATAACAAAAATGCCTTTCCTAAAACAAACATGCATGCTAGACAAAATATTAGGAGACCTAGACATGACCTTCCGCCTAGCAATCGTCACCATAGACATGATGCATATTTTAGGCACAACAATGATCATGCTAGAAGATCCCGAAATGTTCAACCTAGAAATGACTATGGTGTTCAAATTAGGAGAAATGAAAATAGAGTAAACAATGTGCATTATTCTAGCTACTATGAGCCTAGACGCATGCATAATCCAAATGTGACATGTCATTATTGTAGACGAATTGGTCATATTGCTCCCGCATGCTTTACTAGACATAGACATGCTACTCAAACATATCATTATAGTATGCATAACCCTCAAGGACCCAAAATGGCATGGGTACCAAAAGAGCATTGATTTGTTTTGCAGGTGTGCTTGAAGGAATCAAGTGTAGTGGATGCTCCAAACACTTGACAAGAGACGAATTCAAAATTCCTTCAATTAAAGCACAAAGAAGGAGGAAGAGACGGAAAAGTCGACTTATGTTTTTTTAAATCGGAAGTATTTTCGAAAAATTCAAAAGGCAAAATTGTGGAAAAAGCTTCGTAAATTGGAGAATGAGCCAAAAGACCAAAATGAACGGAGGATGTTCAAAATCAGGTAATTGGCAAAGTCGAAGGGAAGGTAAGTACCCTAAACCCTCTTAAGAACATCCTAGGACAAAATTCTTAAGAGTTCATTTTTTTTCACCCGACTACACGAGTTTCAAAGTTATTATTTCATTTATAGATTACTGACTTGAGCGTCGGAGATGTTTAATTCTATTTTGCAGGCATCCCCCAAAAGGTAAGAGGAAAGTATGAATTATCTTGATACAAAAAAAAAATCGATCATAATCGATTATTTATGCTTACAATCGATTATCAGTATCAATAATCGATTATTTGTTGATTCAATTTTTTTGCCATGAAATCTTGTTAAATGTTTACATTGCCTGATAGAATTAAGTCTCATCATTTCAGCATCCCCCTTCCAAACAATCGATTATTTGTTCTGCCAATCGATTATTTGCCAAAATTCAAACTCTCTGTGAGTGAAACAATCGATTACTATATATTGACAATCGATTATCTGTTTTAAACTTATGTTACCGTTTTGGCTCCATAATCGATTCCTGACAGGTCATAAATATGAAAAACAATCGATTACCAAGTTTGACAATCGACTATCTTTTTCAAATTTTCTTACCGTTCTGGCGTGTAATCGATGTGTCAGATCATTTTCATTAATGACAATCGATTATTCCATTCAAACAATCGATTGTTGAACGGTCAGTGAATTTATTTTTACCGTTTCAGACTTCAAATCTCTTCAAATCATTTCCAATAAATGTAAGATTCATTCCTTCTCTATATATAGGCTGCACATATGCTCTTGTATACTCACTCAAGCCTCCCAAGCATCAAATTCTCTTGTTTTCTTTGAAAAATCCTAGCACATCCTTTCAAAAAAAAAATGTCAAGCCGCAACTCAAAACGTGCTCGTTCCAAACAAGGTGCTTCTTCTTCTCGCCATCCATATCAAGATGGATCGGTTCTATTCTTTGAATCCAATGAAGAGCTCACCCGTTTCTTAACCAAATTTGAGAAACGCCTTATTCTCCCTCCTCGCTTTTCAACAAACGCTCTTGTTGCACCATTCATTCCAGCCGCAAATATGCTAAGAGAGTGCAACCTTTTCAATTTCCTACTCCTTACTCACCCCTACTACAACATTTCTTTGGTTGAAGCTTTTTACTCCAACCTTCACAAAGATGATGAGGGTGAACTTGTTACCAATGTTAACGGCATTCCCATTCTAATTTCTGAAGATAACCTCCACCTCATTGCCGGCATTCCGCATGATGGTGAAGACATCTACCAGTACATAAATGATGCCGGGGTCATGATTGATGAAGCTAATCTCTTCCGCCAAGCCGGAGTAGCCTATGATGAGTCCTCTTCCCGTCGTCCCACCATAAAGGGTATGGACCCGAATTATCGTTTCATTCTCTATTTCATCACTCGTGTTCTCAAACCCCGTAAACTCAATCACACCACCATTTCCCAAGAGGATGCCAAATTTCTTCATGCCATTGTCACCGGTGTTAAAATAAATTGGTGCAAGCTTATTCTATCTCATATGTTCAATGCCACCAGAGATGACATACCTCTCCCCTATGCCCTCTTAATAATGAAATTTCTTGAAGCTTCCGGAGTCAATATTGCTAATGGTCCTCTCAAAAAGAGCACCAAAATCTGGGAAATTTCGGAGTCTTCCTTTCATCATGATGGTGATCATGCTCCCGCTCCTCCTCAAAATCGACAAGCCCGTCGTGCTCATCCTCCTCAGGAGCCTACCCTCCGGACCATTTCTGACCAAATTACTCAACTAACCCGTGAGGTCCATGGTTACTTTGATCACGTGCATTATGCCTATGCTCAGATGGTGCCATATCAAGCGCCTACCAATGATGATGAAGGGGATGGGGGTGATGAATGATGAAATTGTTGTTGTTATGAGAAATTGTTGTTTTTGGTCTGTTTGTTCTTGATTGGTTAGTTATGTTTGGTTTCACCCTTGTAATGTTATCTTAATTTTCCAATAAATAAACTTGTGTTTATTTCACATTTTTTTCATATTCTTCCCTTGTGTAAATTTTTGCTAATGGCAAAAGGGGGAAGAAACGGGATATCAAGAAGTATGCTATATCACTCTCAACTTCATTCATGCTTAAAGTGAGGGGGAACATGAATTGAGGGGGAACATCAAATTGCATACTTTACTCTTGTCTTGGATTATCAAAATAATTATTGCATATATCCCGCTTATGTTTGCCATTATCAAAAAGGGGGAAATTGTTGGAAACACGTTTCAAATGCAATATACTAAACGTGTGTTCTTTTGTAGGTTTTGATGAATGTCAAACAAAGCAATAAGCGATATATAGCAGTGCTCAAGGACAAGCACAAAATGGATGCATTACAAGAAGCTCAAGACAAAGTTTAGAAATGTTATAATTGAGTCAATATTAATTGTGATCTTGATTCCTCAATCTTGGCTCATAACATGGCTTCTCTACTAAAATTATTTTTCCAAAATCATGCATATCTAACTTAAGTGTCAAATGATTTTAAACTATGCATATTTATATTTGTTAAAATGTTTTTCAAACATGCCTCAAAAATCTGGGCTAAGATAATCGATTATGTACTTATGATAATCGAGTATCTCTAAGCCAAGACTGCATGACAATCGATTGTGAATTAATGATAATCGATTGTGAGTAAGTCAGTTAACATCAGGTTTTTGCAAACTGCATAACAATCGATTGTGTACTTTTGATAATCGATTGTTAACTGAGGCAAAGTTTTCAAAACTCAGAAAAATCGATTATGAACTAATGGTAATCGATTAGAATGAGAAAAATGTCTCCCAGTGTTTTTAAATAAATTAATAATCGATTGTGGCTTTTGATAATCGATTATATATGAGACAGAAAGTTTTGAAATTAATTAATAATCGATTGTGGCTTTTGATAATCGATTATATATGAGACAGAAAGTTTTGAAATTAATTAATAATCGATTATGGCTTTTGATAATCGATTATATATGAGACAGTAAGTTTTGAAATTAATTTATAATCGATTGTTCTATTTGATAATCGATTGTTGGAACTAACCGTTGTCATACATTTTCAAATTACCTTCAGGTAATCGATTGTTGATATTTAACAATCGATGTTTTGCGTAAAATCTGGAAAAGATTTTCTGAACGTTGTTAAAATAATCGATTGTTGATTTCCTGATAATCGATGTTTTATGCCAAAAATTGGAAAGGATTTTTTAACGTTATAAATAATCGATTATTGATTTGAAGTAATCGATTGTTGACGTAAAATCTGGGATTGAATTTTTGATCTGATAGGCAAGCAATCGATTGTTTAGTCTTGACAATCGATTGTCACTGAGTAATTTCAGCAATCCTTAATTGGCAATTAGACAACGGTAAGACTGAGTTTTTCACCTATAAATACAGGCTTAACTCAGTGTTTTCACAACAACAACATATACAATTTAAGTATTTTCATTGCTAAAAGCTTTCTTACATTGATCATCATTTTCATTCATCCATAAAGCTTTTTGAAGAGCCATTCTATTGAGCTAAGTTGTTGTGATCTTGAGCGTACTATTTCTACTCATATCTACTCATTGAGGAGTACTTTGTAAAGTGAGTTTGTTTTGTGTTTGTAAGAGAATTGCGATTCTCGTTTGTTGAGGAACTTGTGATTCCTCAGTTGAAGTCTTTGGGATTGTTATCCCCGAGCAGTTGAAGTCTTTGGGATTGTTATCCCCGAGCAGTTGAAGTCTTTGGGATTGTTATCCCCGAGCAATTGAAGTCTTTGGGATTGTTATCCCCGAGCAATTGAAGTCTTTGGGATTGGTATCCCCGAGCAATTGAAGTCTTTGGGATTGTGATCCCCGAGCACCTAGGTGAGGCTTGTGTCCTCAGCTGTAACGGTTTGTTAAGCACCCGTAAGCTTGACAAGTTTAGTGGAAATCTCGAGAGAGTCTCTCGGGGACTGGACTAACCACGTTTGTGGCCAACCAGGATACATCATTGTGTAAGTTTATTTTACTGCACTTGTTTTAATTTCTGCAAAGTTTTTAAATTCCGCACTAAAACGCTTAATATTTTTAAAACGCTATTCACCCCCCCTCTAGCGTAAAGCGTTATTTCCAACAGCTGCTACATCTTCTTCCTCTCTCTAGCTCGAGGTACCCCAGCACCCGCATGGCGTGGTGTAGCTAGGGGTGGTGCGCAGAGTTCCGGAGCACCTAGCCAGTTCTAAGTTCTTAGTGGTCTCCAGACTATAGAGGCTTCCCCAGATGTTGTTACAGGTATTCTGATTGTCCAATCTCATGATATGTATTCACTAATTGACCCAGTTCCACCATATGCTATGTTACCCCTTTTTGTTACTATAGAATTGTGGATAGAACCAAAAAGATTCATGAACTATTCTTGGTATCTACTCCGGTTGGTGAGTCAATTTTGGCTACTCAATTTTGTAGAAGTTTTGTTGTCACGGTGCATAGTAGGAATACCATGGCCGATCTTATTGAATAAAGGATGGTTGATTTTAATGTAATAATTGGGATAGATTGGCTTTATTCATGTTTTACCAAGCTTTACCGTCGAACTAGATCTATAAGGCTTGAGTTTCCTAATGAGCCATTGTTGGAATGGGAGTGAGATAATGTAGTGCCTAAAGGTCGGCTTATTTCTTACCTTAAGTCCTCTAAGATTATCAAGAAGGGGTGTATCTATCATTTAGTCCATGTTACGGACGCCGATGACAAGGCACCAAGCCTCAATTCTGTTCCTGTTGTGAATGAATTTATTGATGTCTTTCCGGATGAGCTCCCACAGATTCCTCCATACATGGAGATAGACTTTGGAATCGATATGATGCCAGGCACGCGACCTATATCAATTCCGCCTTACGGAATGGCACCGACTGAACTGAAAGAGCTAAAGGAACAATTGAAGGATTTTTAGGAAAGCGTTTTATCCGTCCGAGCGTGTCACCATGGGGCACACCGAGTTTATTTGTGAAGAAGAAAGATGGGTCGTTGCAAATGTGTATTGACTACCGGTAGCTTAACAAAGTTACAATTAAAAAGAAATACCCTCTGCCAGGAATCAATGACCTGTTTGATCAATTGCAAGGTGCTACATGTTTCTCAAAGATTAACTTGCGATCTGGGTATCATCAATTGAAGATAATAGAGTAGTATACTCCAAAAATAGCTTTCAGGACTCGGTATGGGCACTTCGAATTTGTGGTGATATCTTTTGGGCTGACAAATGCCCCGGCAGCTTTCATGGATCTTATGAATTGAGTCTTAAAGCCTTTTCTAGACTCCTTTGTAGTAGTGTTTATCGATGATGTCCTTGTGTATTCTCGAAGTCGGGAGGACCATGCTGACCATCTCAGGGCAGTTTTGCATACTCTTCAGCAATATCAATAGTTTGCAAAATTTTGAAAATGTGAATTTTATCTTGGATCTATCACGTTCTTGGGTCATTTCCTTTCGAGGAAAGGAATTATTTTTGACCCCTAAAAGATTGCAGTAGTGAGGAATTGGCCTAGACTACTATACCAATTGAGATTCAAAGTTTCTTGGGTTTGGACGGGTACTATAGAAGATTTATGAAGGGGTTTTATACTCTTGCCTCTCCATTGACTAGATTGACCTATAAAGTAGTTAAGTTACAGTGGTCATATGCTCGTGAGAAGAGCTTCCAAGAATTGAAATCAAGATTGACTTCAGCACCGATATTAACTCTGCAAGAGGTACTGAGGTATGTATGATGTATTGTGATGCTTCAAGGGTCGGTGTGACGACCCAATGGGATCATCACTTCTTTATTTTCCGTTTTGTACTTTCGAGTCCTTAAAACCTCCTCTCAAGTTGCCTCGATTTGCATGTGCAGTTCGAGCGCTTAACCGGAAAATTAAAATATGAATTCTATGATGGAAATGCTAAATTTTGATACTAAATTGAATAAATTTGACTTTGATCAATATTTTTGGTAAACGGGCCCGGACCCGTGATTTGCTGGTCCCGGAGGGTCCGTGGGAACATATGGGACTTGAGCGTATGCCCGAAATCGAATTTCAAGGCCCCAAGTTCGAAAATAAATTTCTATGTGAAATTGTTTTCTGGAAATAATTAAGGGAAATGGAAATGAAATTTATCAGAAGACTAGAGTATCAAGCCTGTATTTTTCGTTTCGGCACACGGTACAAGTTCTATACAGGATTTAGGAAGTTTCTATAAAGTTTGGTTAAGAATGGACATCATTTTACGTGTTTCGGACCTGAAATGGGTATTTTTATGTCTTATGAAAAATTTGAGAAGTAATCGTGAGCTTTGAGGCTTGATTCGGTGTATACGATATTATTTGGCAATTCGATCGCGTGAATGAGTTCGTAGGTGTCCTCGAGGTTGTGCATACATTTGTTTTAGAGCCCCCAGGGCTCGGGTGAGTTTGGAGTAGGTTCCAGGAGGTCGTAGACTAAAAAACACAAGAAATTGCAGGTCAGGAAAAGTTGCAGGTTCCAGCGCTCCTGTGGTCACCTTAGCGTGGTCCGCGGTATGCGCTGCGCGGCCGCCTTAGCATATTCTACGGTGTGAGCCGCATGGCCACAATCGTCCTCGCACGGTCCACGCTGCAAGCTTCAGTAAGCCAGCAGCCTTCAGTTCCACCAGTGTGACCGCAACCGCCTTAGCACGGTCTGTGATGTGAGCCGTGTGGGCGCGGGCATCCTCGCACGGTCTACGCTGCAAGCTTCAAAAAGTATAAATACACAGCATTTTTAGTTATTTCTCAGTTTTCAAAAACCCAATAGCTAAGAGGCGATTTTCTTAGCAATTCTTCTTTTTCAAAATGATTGGTAAGTGATTTCTAACTCATTTTCTTTGCTCCTTAACACCTTTCAACATAATTTCAACATCAAATCAAAGATTTTAATGGGGAAATTTGGTATATTGGATAGGACCTTGGGTTTTGCTAAAATTTGGGGTTGGACCTCAATCCGAGGTCTGATTTCAAAACTAATAATATAATTGAATTCGTGGGGGAATGGGTAATCAGATTTTAGTTCGAACATCAGGTTTTGACCACACTGTCTCGAGGGGCATTTTGGTCATTTTACCTAAATTTGCATCTTAACTTTAAATTGAATAGTAGGATCATTTGCTTGAGATGTTATTTATGAGATGTAATTGAAATAAATATATTTGAGCCATTTGGAGTCTTAAATGCATGTTTTATGATTATATTGTTTATTGACCAGTAAGTGTCTTGACTGTTCCTCGTTACTACTCCACCGAGGTTAGCGTTGATACTTACTGGGCACCACCTTGGTGTGCTCATGCTTACTCTTCTGCACATTTTTGTTGTGCTGATACAAGTACTCCCACTTAGTTCTGTCAGCCTTGGAAGGAGGCATATCGGTAGAGACTTCGAGGTATATCTGTTACATCCGCAGACCGAGGAGTCCCTTTCCATCTTTCTGTAATAAGTATAACTCTTTCAGTATTTCTCCTTTGTATGGATATTCTTGAGTCAGAGCCTCGTATATATCCCTTAGCTTGTGATTTGTGAGATTCCATGTTTTTGGAGTTATTGTTAGCTTTGAGAGTTATGATTGTATGTGCCGAGTGGCACCTTAAATGCATGTTTTATTTTGCTAGTTCAGCTTTAATTATTTTCTTCCGCAACTTAGTTTATATTATGCATTGCTAGGATTACCTGGTCGTGGAGACTTGGCACCATCACAACATGTTCACGGAGGGTGAACTGGGGTCGTGAAAGTCAGGCTAGGGTGTGTGTTAATTCAACATGGTAAGGTTATAGCATATGCTTCCAGGCTACTCACGATCATGAAAGAACTATCCGACCCATGACTTAAAGCTTGCAGTAGTGGTGTTTGCGCAAAAGATTTGGTGACATTATCTATATATTCAAACAGAAAGAGGTTAATTTGAGGCGCAGAAGATGGCTGGAGTTACTCAAGGACTATGACATTGATATTCTCTATCACCCAAGAAAGGCAACCATTTTGGCTGATGCTGTTAGTCGAAAATCTATGGGGAGTTTGGCTCATTTAAAGGCGCATCTGAGGCTGTTGGCCTATGCAGTCCATTAGTTGGCTAGTTTTGGAGTTCGCCTTGCGGACTCTAGTGAAGGAGGGATAATTGTGCATAATAGAGCCAAATTGTCACTTGTGGCGGAGATGAAAGGAAAGATATCCAATGACCCATTATTAGCACAACTAAAAGAGGGTATTCATAAATACAAGACCATGTATTTTTCCCTTGGTATGGATGATGGTACCTTACGGTACCAAGGCCACCTCTGTGTTCCGGATATTGACCATTTTGGGGGAAGGATCATGGCAAAAGCTCAAAATTCTAGGTATTCAATACACCCAGGTTCTACAAAAATGTATCATGATCTTAAGGTAGTTTATTAGTGGAACAACATGAAAAAGGACGTGGTGGACTTTTTGTCTAGATGTCTGAACTATCAGCAAGTGACGGCTGAACATCAAAGACACGGAGGACTGACCCAAAAAATAGACCAACGTGAAAAAGGAGATGATAAATATGAATTTTGTGGTAGGGTTTCCGCACACTCCATGCAAGTTTAACTCAATTTGGGTGATTGTTGATTGACTCACAAAATCAGTGGATTTCTTGCCAGTCAAATCTACTGACACATGGAACATTATGCTTAGTTGTATATCAAGTAAATATTCAGATTTCATGGAACTCCACTCTCAATCATTTCAGATCGAGGGGCTGAGTTCACATCCAACTTGCAGAAAATGTTTCAGCAAGGTTTGGGTACACAGGTAAAATTTGGCACAACTTTTCATCCTCAAATAGATAGGCAAGTTAAGCGGACTATATAGAAGCTTAATGACATGTTGCGTGCTACTACTCTTGATTTCAAAGGTAGCTAGGATGACCATTAGCCGCTCATACAATTTTCGTACAACAACAGCTTCCATGCGAGTATGCAGATGGCACCATTCGAGGCATTGTATGGTAAGAGATGGAGGTCTCCTACTAGGTGGTTCATGTTTGGAGAAGCAAAATTGATAGGGCTGGACCTCGTGAATCAGGCCATGAAGATAGTCAAGATTATTAAGGGGAGGTTGAAAATTGCTCAGAGTAGCCAAAAGTCTTACTCGGATGTTCGTCGCAGAGATTTAGAGTTCAAAGAAGACGATTGGGTATTTTTGAAGGTTTCCGCTATGAACGGTATCATGCAGTTTGGAAAGAAGGGAAAATTGAGTCCGAAGTATGTCAGATCGTATAGAAACATGTAGAGAATTGGTTGGGTGGCATAAAAGCTCGAGCTACCACCTGAGATGTCATTGGTACACCCGGTATTTCATGTGTCTATGTTGAGAAAGGTAGTGGGAGATCCTTCCCCTGTTGTGCCAGTTGAAACGATTGAGGTTAATGAAGAGTTGTCGTATGAAGTAGTTCCTGTTTCCATTCTTGATATGCAAGTTCGGAAATTGAGAGTAAGGAAATTTTAGCCACTAATGTGTTATGGGGGAACCATCAAGTTGAGGAAGCCACTTGGGAAGCTGAGGATGTAATGAAAAAGATGTACCCACATTTGTTTATAGTCATGTAAATAGCTCTTAGGCATTTCGTTCCTATAAACTGTTAACTTTTGATTTGATCTATCTAAAGCTGTTCCATTTAAGTTATATTTTCTGCCTATACGGCCATGGTTAATGAGGTAAAATATATGTTATGTCTATGGGATATGTTTACGCTGTTAGAATATGTTTCTAGGCTTTCTGATAGGTAGATAGGCGTAAATACAAAGGAAATTCTGGCGAAATCTTCAGAAATATAGGGAGTTAGACAAATTTGGAGACTATTAATTGTATTAGGTTGCAAAGAGAAGATTGCATGAGGACTGCTAATAAGTGAACCTTGATCTCTATTCGAGGACGAATAATCTTAAGTGGGGGAGGATGTGAGGCCCCGTGAGAATTTCTACTCAAAACTCGAATCTCATAGTGCCACATTAGGACCAGGTGTTACAAATTTATAAAATGCTTTGCGTCGAGCTTGCGAGCCGCGGTTCGGACCCTTTTGGGCGCTCTATGCACTGATAATTCAACAAATAATGTTTTCGATAAAAGTGCGATTCCGCGATTGAGAATGCGGTCGCATATTAGGTATGCGGACCGCATAGTCACCGGAAAGTGAATCACTGTGTTAGCCAATTTGAATTCAACTATGCGGTCAAATATGTCATCACATAACCAATATGCGGAGTGTATAGTCATCGCATTAATCATTTGGGATTCTGTGAGGGGCAATTTTGCGGTGCATAATGCGATGGCAGAACGGGTATGCAGACCGCATTCCCACGCATACCCAAACAATGTCTTCAGGTTTTGGGGGTGTATTTTGCGGTCCATTATGCAGACCACATGTAAACTTTTGTGATCGCAGATCTGAGCCGGGGCTCCATATTTCTAAATTTTAAACCCGACCCCCTGCCATTATATCCTGTGCTATAGCTCAGTTTTAGCCTATTTTGTTGATGCTTTTAACGTTATTTGGGGAGATCCCCTAGAACAACATATTTACTTTGGGACTACGGAAATGTATTCTAGGAGACCCCCCTGTATATTTACATTTGGGACTATGGGACAGTATCATGGTAGATTTGTTCTTGCTATCACTATGTTCTGAGTTGTTGTCTTTATTAGTTTTATTCCTGTGTAAACCTTCGAAGTGCTGTACATTCTTTTTGTATGCTTACTAGCTGGTCGGAACTATGTTAGAACACTTGCACAAGAATAATAACGAAGTACCCTTATAGGATTAGAGGTTTTCTTGATATTGTTGACTATTGATGCACACCCTTGATTACTTGCCTCCTACGTGAGAGTGGCTCTTTTTGGCATGTGAGTTGTCAGCATGATTATGAGGTGTGATGAGGGCGTAGGATTCCTAGTGTTAGGGTTTAGGTATTGAGAGATGTTAGTTGTAATCTGTCCGAGGTTCAGTACTTCATGGAATTGTTAACTAAGACCTGATGTGAGAACTGTCATAGTTGCTGAATGATTATTTGTCCTTGTTGTATCTGTGATTTTGGATATAAGTTGTGTTTTCGCTCACTCTTCCATGTTATTATAATAGGATTTCGCTGGTACTGTCAGCACGTGATTTTTGCCTTGCTTGAAATATTCCTCTAGAATTCTTAAAATTAGGATTTTTCTTTTATTATTTAATTTTTTAGGAATTAATTGCATGTCTTTGTGTTTGTTTGCATTTTTTGTGCAATTTTAATTAATATAATTCATAAAAAATAAAAAAAAACATGTTTGCATTTAGGACTTAATTTTCATATTTCTTAGGTTTATTAGTTATAATATTTCAAAATAAGAAAAAACAACAAAAATGGTCATTTTTACAATTGTTTAGTTTTCTTTTAAAATTTGGGATTTACGTTATTTAAGAAGTAAATTAGTTTATTTTGTAGAATTTAAACTTGGTTTGGTTTCTCTTTTATTTTATACTTATTAAAATCTGAAAAATAAAAATTTTAAAAAAAGTGAAATAACTAAAAAAACACAAAAAGAAGAGGAAGAGAAAGAGGTGTAAATTTGGGCAACTTTCAATTAAATCCAGCCCAAAACCCATAAACCCATAAAAATTGGCCCAAACCCGTCCCCCAACCCGGTCTCTCATCAGAGACACCCCAAAACGACGTCGTTTTGGGGCACATAATTTTACCCTTCAGCTCCCATTATCCAACGATCCATATTTGGCCTCAATTTTGAATAAAAATGTCTGAAACTATTCACAACCCTAGAGACAAAGTCCACCCTCCTCGTACAACTGCTCACCGGTGTAACACCACTCATCCACCGTCCGACGCCGGTCGAAAATGGCCTATGCCGGCGGCCGGTCTCCAATCTTCCCCAAATTAACACCGTTTTCTCTCTCCGTCTCCTCCTCTTTCCAACCCTCCAAGATACAACGCTCGAATCTCGGCCAAAGTTCTCGAATCTTCATCCAGAGGAGTGACTGCTCCGCCGTCCATGGCGATGCCGACTCCAATGGCCACCAAAAAGACACCCTAGCCTCCCCTTTGCCTCCTCTACCCAAAATTGAACCCCACTTACTCCGAATAGCTCTGAAACTACTTAAATTTTTGATTTGAGAACTAACTAATTTTTTAGAGGACTGTCAAATCTCGATTTGAATTCCCAAATAAAGTTATATGTTTGTTCTTACCAAGAAAAAGCATATAACTGTATTTGGGAGTTCGATTTGAATCCAGTCAAGTTTTGAAGGCCAAAATCAGTAAGTTTTTACATTCCATTCGATTATTTTTATTTTTTATTTTACTTCTTCTTTTTGATGATTATGTGTTGCATTATTTCTGATTTTTTATAGTTTTTAGTTTAGTTTAATTGAAAGTTTTGATCATGTTTAGTTCTTAACTATCTCAGTACTCATTTTCCTTTGTTAATTCAATTAGACTTGGTTTTGGTTTCTTTTTATCCTTTATTCGATCACATTTTTATTTTTATTTTGTTTGATGATTCTGTTCTGCATTATTGTTTTTTTTAAAGATTAGTTGGTAGTTTTTGCTCATATTTAGTTCCTGATATCATGACCGCTGTTTGATTTTTGTTGGATTAATTTTGCATATGGTTAATCATGTTGTTCTCTATTTGTTCTGATTGTAGTTTTAGTCGTGTTTTGATTTGTTTTTATTTTGAAATCCTAGCATGCTTAAGGATCAATTTAGGTTTTAAGATGATTGTGTTTGCTTTGAGTTAGTCCTGATTCTTAATTAATTCTTATAATTTGAATTGTTCGTGGTTAATTCAGATCCTAACTAGGGTTCAGATGTTATGACTATTTGGTTATAGCTGATCACTTTAAATTAGGATAAAAAGGGGATGTAGATTCGTAAGTACTTTCAGACCAGTACAAGGGCATTTGGGGTAGTTTAACAATAGGAATCTTACATAAGAATTATTTGAATACCCCTAGAACATTCTATATAGGGTTCCAATCATATTTTAAAAAAAACTACAATGAAGTAACTTGGTCAACAAGTTAAGAAATGAGAGAATAAGCTAATAAAATTTTATAATAAAAGGAGGATTGCTGGTTAAAACAAAAAAATGAGAGGGTTGGCCTAAGCTTTAGCTATAAAAAGGCACCCTAGTACCTTCATTCGCAAGTTTGAACAATCTAAAATCCATAAAATTCCCTAGTTCTTGCAAGTCTGAAAATCCCAAAACAATTCCCAAAATTTGAAGTCGGAAAAATCCTAAAAAATACCTAAAAATTTCCAGAAATTCAAAAATTCCCATAAGTTCAGAGTTTTGAAACTATAGTGTTTTATTTAAATATTTTCCTCAGATTAATTTCAACCTCCAGCCATTAATTTGAATTATTAAGGGGAGATTTGCCTAAAATGCATGTAGTTGAGGTGTTGCTATTGTACAAGTTGGTTAGGTTCAATTTCGAGTGTCTTTGGAGTCCCAACAGGGCTGTTTTGGTTTGTTATTGTTGTCAATTTTTGAAAATCCTCCTGGTTTATGTGACAATCAATCCCTGGGTGTTTTTCAAAAAGTGATTAATGCGGGTGTTCAATTGCTGTTGCTTGAATTGCTGCTGACATTCCTTTTGTTTCATTACAAATTCCAGGTATTTCCGCCTAAATTAGGAGGTCTGGAAGGGCAAGTCTATGTGTAGGCACAGTTTCATATTCCGATAATGAAGGAATATACATATTTGTATTGAAATGGTAGATGTAAATGCTGTTAGTTTTAGTGATAGCTAGAATACTTATCCAATGAACTTGTTTGTAATAATGAACACTTGGACTGTAAGGACTTTCATTGGTGCTGAATGTGATCAGTTCTAGTTTGACTTATGCTAGTATTCATCCACAAGATTATACTTTGTTATTAAGATTAGTATGTCTTGCCATTTCTGGAGCAATGTGTCTAGTGGATTACCACTATATAATGTAACATATGAGTATCAGTTTCACTTCAGCATTTCGAGTCTTGAAACTGCGGAAACAATGTTTTAGCATGTTAATATAGGTTAGTTTCGAGTCAAATACCTCAGTATAATCAGTGGTTGTATTAGTTTGCTCATTGTTTTCTCCTAAAATGTCTGTAGTAGTTTGTTGGAAGTGATTTGGAAATAATTTCGAACTCAATGACAGTGTTGATCTGAAAACACCTTGGATTTCCCTGTCACAGAATCCGTTTGGAATAATTTGCCATAAGGTTCACCAACCTTAGGACCTAATTGAGGTCTAATGTTTCTTGGGATTGCAATTTGCCAATGGGCATGATTGAAACCCCTCCTCATTTGGGCTGATCTGGAAGGCTAGTGATTTAAATTGAATAATACAACTCTCTTGTTCAGATCTAGGCTCAAATTAGAGACTTGTATTTTATAATAATCGATTGAGTTTTATAGAGACGCATATTTTAGAAATCCTAGTTAGGTTTAGGCCAACCTTTCAATAATAAAATGAGGTGAGCCACACCGAACGAAATCCATAAATAGCGTGGCCCATTTTAAATGTTTATATTAAAATACTTAGAAAATTCGGGACATGCCGTTTAGTGAACTTCACCGCATCTCGCAAATATAATAACATGTTTGTCGCTCTAGGTACGTTTTTAATAATTTTACCTTCCTAAGTACGGGTGCACATTTATGTGACCCAAATCCAAATCCCAATGAAGTTGAAATATGTCCAAAAACAGCGGGTGCATTTATGTGACGTGGCTTGCGGCATGTTTTAACGACATTGTAATTTTCTTTAAAAAAATATTAAAAGCAATAATAATATCTTAAAATCGCACTGTAGGACAAACATGTATAAAAATCAGATTCTTGGCCTACTGTAATAGTTTAAGCGACCGTACTAGAACCACAAAATCTGAGGGTGCCTAACACCTCCCCTAAGGTCAACAGAATTCCTTACTTAGAATTTCTGTTTCGCAGACTCCGTTTGGGCAATCAAAAAATTTTCTTGACTTAGGATTCTAAATAAATCGGTGACATGAGACAACAAAAGCCAAACCTATCCCAAGTGGAGACTCTAATAAATAAATAATCTTATTTCAAATAGAGTCACTTTAGTTTGAAAAACTCCCTTATACGTTTATCCTTCGGGGAGTCGTGTAAAAAGAAGGTATGTTAACTCCGGCAACTCTGCTCGGGACCGAACCCAGAATCTCTGGTTCAGGGTTCAAGAATTCGAGGTTATAATAACTATTATATTTGGCTTTATCTGGTTTCATTAAATGTTTCATGCTAATTTGCTATATGCTTTACCGCTTTGACATGGAATGAATTGTATATATAAACTGTTACAGAACCCTTCTCTCTTTATCTTCGGGGATGTGCTCGTTGGTCGAGACTCCCTATTTTGTTAGTGTCATACCTAATATAAGAAAGAGGCTCGGACAAGTTACTAAGCCAGACGATCTTGCGGGTACCCGGTTTATAGCCCCCTCCTCGACTCGAGTTGTCCGTTCGGGTACACAGTCTAGAACAAATACCCATGTTCTGAACCTAGTATAACAAAACCTCATGCTAGATCCCTAGTAGAAACTTTTTTTGCATCACGTGCATTTGACTTAGGGGACTTAATATAGGGGTTAGGTCCGTCTAGGACAGGTGACCCGAAATGAAAAAACTATCCTGATGCATATTACATGCTACTTGCACATTTATTTGCTTTGGATTTGCATGTTGAGCCGCTTATAAATAAGGAGAGAAAGTAGAGAAAATAACATTGTTAGGGCTAAATAAGGGTAACCACTTGTTTCGCAAAACCAATATCCAAATAGCACCAGAATGATGCCATATTTTTTAGAAAAGAGAAAAGAGGAAAACAAGGATAAAGGGACATGTTTAGCAAATTTTGGTTTTGACAAAATGTTTTGCCCGAACTACGCTGGTTTGATTCTCACCAGGTGTGAGATACGTAGGCAACCCCCATCGGGTCGAACCTCCCTTTTGAAAAAATAGCCAAAAATAAAGAAAAACATATGTCAATTTTTATTTGTTGTCCTAAATAAATCAGGTGATGCCGCTGTTGTAAAGAATAGACAAATGTTCCCGAAAGGGACGCCGGAAGGCTGATTTTCCACAAACGGCCACCTTTGAGTTTTTATTTTATTTCTGGCCGGTTAGCAGGCACAACCTTAAAATCTTCCTCTGGAAGTGCTGGAAGGCTGCATTTGCAAAAGCTGGCCTTTTGGTTTTAGAAAATAAATTTCATAAGGAAAGGGGTCAATTTTGATTTTTGAGGTCAAAAGGAAAAAAGTTATAAGTTACTAATTCGCCTTAATAAATGTGCAGGATGAGCACAATCCAAAACGAACCTTTTTCATTCGTAAGCAGAATCCCTTTGGAGTTGCGGCTGTGGTGGAATGATCTAGGTATAGAAGGGCAAGATGAGGTAAAGAAATATTTGGGGGGCCTTCCTGAATTATTGAGAGATTGTACCCTGAGGAGACATCATAAGAGCGTTGGTCACGTGCTGGGACCCGACGTACAGTGTGTTCCACTTCTCAGATTTTGAACTTATCCCGACTTTAGAAGAAATAGCTGGGTACATTGAGATGCAGAACTTCCTTTGATACACAAGTATTTTGTTGCTCCAAGAGTTGTAGCTGTGCATAAATTCTTAGATACCCTTAAAATAAGCAGAGTGGTAAAGGACTCGAACTTGGAATCAAGGTTTTGCTATTTTTCATTCATGTATAGCAGGTATGGTCATATTCATGTATAGAAGGTATGGTCATATAGGGGGGGGGGGGTTCAACATACTAGAGAACAAAATCTGCAACAAAGGAAACTGCGTCAAATGGGAGAGCATAGACGTTTTTCTTTTACGGTGGGTTTCCTGGTGTTTCCAAGGAAAGATGGGAACATCGACATAAAAATAGCAGGGGTTGTCAACACTTTACGCACCCAAGCTAAGTCCACACTCGCGCCCATGATAGTAGCTGAAATATTTCATGCTCTCACAGCTTGCAAGGCCGGGAAAGATTTCTTTAAGGGTGCAATCTATTGTTGCAAATATGGATAACCAAACATTTATGCCACCATCCCCAGTTCATAAGCTATGGGTCAGAAGATAAAACTTGCATAGAAGAGTTTTACACAAGAATTGAAGGGCTCAATTTGCCCGATGGGGTAACAAGATGGATATCTTACTTTTAGTCCCTCACTGCCTGTCAAATCGAGTGGATGTTGGGATGGTTGTTTGTGGACGAGATCATATACATGCCAGCAATAGATTCTCTCTTCCTTCTGATGGGTCTTAGGAACATCCATTCATATGCCCTGCACCGGGTTTTGAGACAACTTGGGAGAGTCCAGATAGTACCAAAAGACGAAGATCTCAGTATCCGGGTAGCCGAGATTTGACCAGATGGTCAGTTCCCCGAAGCAATGGTTTGCAAACATTTGAAATGAATAACAATACCTAACGGCAAACACTTGTGTACGGGATCGGTCCAAAGGCGAAGTGTTGCCTGGATACCATGCTTGGTACATGAGAGAAATTGAGTTCGAGAGGCCAGCCAAAAGGCCCCATCTCCAGGAATTCGTTAATGAATCGCAGGAGCAGTGGGATTGGTTGGCTAGCGAACACGAGTACAGGGCTACGATAAGCAAACTGGAGAAGCAGGTCATGAATTTGCAATTCGAGAGATTTGCAGGCCGCCAAAGATGAGGGCAAAAATAAGAAACTAGTCAAAAATAATAATAATGAAGCCCTTCGGGCCCAATTTCAGAAGAGGAAAGTAGCAGCGGAAAACCTCATCCGGAGTGCCAAGAATACAAAACTTATAGATGGCTTGAGACGGAATGTGAATGACCACAGTTTTGATTTGAACAAAACAGAATGGGAACTAGCAAGGGCTCGAAAACAATTGGCTGAAAATACGGCAGAACGAGCATGTCTGGTTAGGAAATTAAAAGAAGAGTTCGATGGTGAGGTGGAAGGGTTAAAGAAAACGGCCGTCATCGCAGAAAACAAAGTGCTCAAACAAGCAAAAGAGTTCAAAATTGCAAGGGAACATTGTTACACATCATTGACACAATTAGAATGGGATTTGCAGCTGCTTCAAAAGGTGAATCAGGTAGTCGAACAAATTTTGGGAGCCAGAACTGAGCAGATTGGGAGGTTATTGTAGGAGAAAGGTGTCATACGAGAAATAATAAAAAGAATCGCTCACTACATCACAATGACAAGTAAAAGTTGTGAGAACATACATAGATCTATGTTCTTTGTCACCGCGATGCTTTTCGTTCGCCGCGTAATGGAAGATATTCATCACCTCCAAAGGGATTAAGCTAGTCGACCTGCGGCAAAGCCGAACGATGCCTCGCGGGCTCCACGATCAAATGAAGACCTAATGTATTCGTTATTTCTTGAGACTGTATTTTTCTATAAAGTCTGTCAGTTTGTCTTAGAGTCTGTATTTTCTTTTGCGCAAGGTTAGTTGTTCGTCGAGTCTGTAGTTCGTCTTTCATTAGATTATGTTTGTTTTTCAAGTCTTTATAACCAAAGATAGTTATTATGAAAAAAAATTGAACATTCCAAAATATTTTAATCTTCACTTTTTATTTGCATGAACTGCACTTGATCTGATTCATACGGGGCATGATACGTAGGCAATCTTTATAAGATTCGACCGTAATCATAAAAAAAAATCCACAAAAAGGAAGGAGGGAGGAATGAGAAGAAATAAAGAGACAAAACCCAAAAGAAAAGAAAAACCAGAGAGGAAGAAGAATAAAAAAGGGGAAAGCAAGAAAAATAAAGAGTGGAAATCAAAAGGGAGAAAATTGGAATAAAAGCCAGTATGACACATGCAACCATTGCAAATATGTAGACATCAGTTAGATGTATAGGTGCATCACACCCCAATGTGGGATTCCCTATCTCTTATCTGTCCCTAGCTAACCATTTGTCGTTGTCCAGCTCCAGTCCAAGTATTAGAAAAAGTGGTTGGTTTGTGGTAAGCTGGCATCACATCAGTATTTAAACAGATCGAAAGGAAGCATAGAAATGTCGTCTGAAATGACTTTGCTGGCAATTCCCATCTCAAAGGATAGCCCGATCACAAGCATCCTAGCCTCAGAATCTACGGCAGCCGAGGAAAATAGGATCCTACGTCTCAGGGTCATGGAGATGTGGGACACATCGACAAATGAAAAAGAGCCTCCGAGTGCTATCTCTATATTTCCTGAGCTCTTCCCAAGATGGGGGGGGGGGGTTCCACTGTCCCCATTAGCTATGCAAACATCCTCTTGGGACAACCCACCATAACGGCCGATTTTGTTGGAGCACCCTCTGATGTCTGCCCTCAGGTGTTCACATCTTGTGCAATCCCCAACATTTTTACGGCTCCCCCATGTGCAGCTACCACACAACCCCTACTACCAAGACCCATATTTGATCCAACGACTTTTATATTCCAAACCCCCAATTACCAAACTGAACCTCCTCCATACCTCCACATACACTTATCCTCAACCACCATACGAGCTTACACCAGTGAAGGATAAAACTCCTAAAGTGCCTGAACAAGATGAGATAGCAAGAAAATGAGGAGCCTTGAGCATAGCTTAAAGAAAATACAGGGCCTGAGTGGGCAAAAGAGTGTTTCTTACACAGACCTATGTATGTTACCGCATATACATCTTCCCATGGGATTTAAAATGCTACAGTTTGAATAGTATGATGGTCATGGCGACCCCATTGCTCACCTGAAAAAGTATTGCTACCAATTCCATGAGGCGGGCGGAAAAGAAGAACTGTTGATGGCATACTTCGGAGAGAGTGTGGTAAGCATTGCTTCAGAATGGTATATGGACCAAGATGTCTCATGATGGAACATCTGGGATGATCTTACAAGAGATTTTGTAAGGCAATTTCAATACAACATTGACATTGTGCCAGACAGAAATTCCTTGGCTAATTTGAAGAAGAAGACTTCAGAGAGTTTCAGAGAATATACTATTAAGTGGCGCGACCATGCGTCGAGAGTGAAGACACCCATGGATGAGATAGAAATGGTCAGTATTTTTCTCCAGGCCCAGGAAGCAGATTACTTTAAAAACATGATGTCGGCCATGGGCAAGCCTTTTGCCGAAAAAATCAAGATTGGCAAGATGGTAGAAAATTGTTTGAAAACGGGAAGAATTTTAAGTCAGTCAGCCATCGGAGCAACCTCCCAGGACATTCAAGGCGGGGAAGGAGGAGTCGCAAGGAATAAAAAGAAAGAAGAATCCTCAATGGTAGCATCTGGTATGAGGAGACATCATGCTCACAGGCCCATGATCTCGAAAAGAACCCCTCAACACTATTATCCTCATCAAGACATGCATTATTCTCCCCAATCTTATGCAGTTATGAACGCCCAGCCATTTGCACGACCGCAGCATCAAGCCAACAGGAACCAAGCCCCGAGAAATCAGCCACCCTATCAAAACCACTATAATACCCGCCCTCCTCAAAACAATTTCTGTCCCAGGGAGCCACCCACAAGACAAAACTTTACCCCAATCGGGGAGTCCTATACTAGCATGTTCCCAAAGCTGGTCCAGTTGGGTCTCTTGCAGCCTGTGCCTCTGAAAGGACAAAACCCTGAGTCACCTTCTTACCAACTTGGGTGCCCGATGTGCTTACCATTCAGGGGCTAAAAGGCACGACACAAAAAATTGTTGTACTCTAAAGCGAGCTTTGGAAGATCTAATAAAACAAAGGAAAATAGTGTTGAGGGATGAAGATTTCCTTAATGTGACTAACAACCCTTTGTCGGTCCACAACAACGGACCAGTAATCGGGATGATCTACGAAGACAAAGAATTCGACCCTGCTTTGAAAGCCATAATTGCTATTGCTGATGTAGATAAATAGCCAAGAGCAGCCTCTAAGAAAGCTGATGAAGAGAAAACGAATAAAAGCACGCACCTTGAAGCTGAAAAGAAGGTTGAGGCTAAAACTGAGGCGGCACCTGTCAAAGAAACTGGCCTTTATGTCCCACGGGGTCGTCGGAAAAAGTAGCCGACTCTGAGTCCCCCAAAGATATTTAAGTTAAACAGGACTATGTACGTACCCAAAGGAACCTATGTGGTAGTTGGTTGCGCACCTCAGAGGCCTATGACAGACCCCTCTATAGTCCATTGTAACTATCAAGAAATAGTGGTGACATATAAAGGAAAAGAAGTCACTAAAAAAGCTCAAGAAAGCCACCCTACTAAGAAATACTCTTACTTGGAGGAAGTGAACAGTGCTACCAAAAGAAAATTCCCACCCAAGAAGCCAGTAAGCGCCAAAGAGGCGGAGGCCTTCTTTGGAAAGATGAAAATGCCGGACTATGAAGTAGTGGACCAGCTGCAGAAGTCCCCTAAACAAGTCTCTTTATTATCCCTGCTGGTAGATTCTCCGGAGTACCAGAAGTTGTTATCCAAAACTCGAAATGAGGCTTACGGTGCCGGCTGAAACCTCCGTGGACCAATTGGAGAGAATGACGGAAAGATTCTTCACCGTTAATCAGATCACATTCAGTAAGAATGATTTTCCTCAGAGGGAGCCGCCCACAGCAAAGCCATGCATTTAACTGTCAAATACAAAGGCTACTACGTCAAAAGGGTAATGGTAGATGGAGGATCCGGGGTGGACATATGCCCATTTTCAACATTACAGAGAATGGAAACCGAGAGGAGAGGATTCACCCCAATAATGTATGTATTCGAGCTTGCGATGGAATTAAAAGAGACACAATACAGAGAGATGATCTGGTCTTGACTATTGGCCGAGTTGATTTTGAGGTAACATTTCAAGTGATAGATATGGACACATCCTACAATTACCTCCTCGGAAGGTCATGGATTCACGCGGCAGGAGCTGTGCCTTCAAGTCTGCACCAGATGCTGAAATTTTAACATGAGAACCAAGAAATCGTGGTCCATGGTGAAGATGAACAATCAATTTACTGCGATCCCTCCGTCCCCTGCCTCGAAGCTACAGAAGGAAGTGAGCATATAGTCTATTAGGATTTCGAAATCATGGCAGCTGATCAACATGAAGAGTTTCAACCCTGTCCCCAACCTTTCCTCTCCAATGCCTCAATTATGGTGGCTAGAGAGATGATACATCAAGGATTCAATTTGGGGAAGGGACTCGGAAGTTCTTTACAAAGGATAGTTGAGCCGATTTCTTTGCGCATTGTAGAGAATTTTTTCGGGTTAGGCTTCCACCCAACACCAGAGGATATAACATGGGCGAATTGCAGAAAGCGTAATGGATGGGCTTTATCTCAACCCATACCCCACTTGTACGAAACATTTTTGAAGCCAAAGTACAGTGATGAGGAAGAAGATGAGACCTTCACAGCGGAAGAAATCAAAGACATATGAGGGGCCATGAGAAAACTATTAAATGAAGCTTACATGGTCCAGCTTGGAGAAGGCTCGAGAACCGCTGAGGTGCTTTACATGGGGCCGGATGCCAAATTGCAAAATTGGAAGGATACGCCTTTCCCAGTCAGGCAGGACTCCCGGTAGTCCGGTCTTGCAATCTTTTCTTGCATCACAAGTTATTTCAAGGTGTAACTCGGGTGTTTTCCTTTAGTGTTTTGTCCTTCTAATTTCCAAATGTAAACCCTATTATCTTACAATTTCAAAGAAATGAAATCAATATTTCATCGCCTATATTCCTTTATTCTTTCTGATTTTGTTGTTTTCTTTTTATTCATTTCTTTCAGTTCCAATAATGTGGCTTTAAATAATATGATATGCTCACGGACTTCATGCTCCGATCAAAACATGTTGCCTAATTATGAAATAATTAACCAAGAATCGGAGTATGATGAAGAAGAGGCATTCAGGGACATCAATCGAGAACTGGAACACTTTGAAGATAAACCTAAGCCAAATCTAAATGACACCAAACCGGTTAGCTTGGTTGATCCCGGCAAAATCAAGGAAACCAAAATAAGCATCCATGTAAATGAGAAAATCCGGGATTCACTGATTTAACCTCTTTGAATTCAAAGACTTGTTTTCTTGGTCCTACGATGATATGCCAGGGTTGAGCGTTGATTTGGTTCTTCATAAGTTTCCTACATACCCCGGAGCCCACCAGTCCAACAAAAATAGAGAAGTTCAAGCTTGATGTCATCGATAAGATCAAAGAAGAGATCACAAAGCAGTTAGGGGCGGGAGTAATTTGAGTGGTTCGATATACCACATGGCTGGCCAATGTAGTCCCATTGCCAAAGAAAGATGTGAAACCCTAGTTTGTGTATACTACAGAGATTTGGACAAGGAAAGTCCCAAAGACAATTTCCGTTGCCCAATATCCATATCATTGTTGATAACTACGCCAAACACGAGATACAATCTTTCGTGGACTGCTATGCAAGATATCACCAGGTGTTAACAGATGAGGAGGATGCAAAGAAAACTGCCTTTTCCACACCTCGGGGTACTTATTGCTATAGGGTTATGCCTTTCGATATAAAAAATGCCGGGGCAACATATATGAGGGCTATGACCACTATCTTCCATGACATGATGCATCAGGAGATAGAAGTATATGTGGACGATGTGATTATCAAGTCCAAGAATCAAGGTGATCATTTATGGGACCTAAGAAAGTTCTTTGAAAGGCTTCACAAGTATGATTTGAAATTAAACCCATCCAAGTGTGCATTCGTGGTCCCTTCGGGCAAGCTCCTGGGGTTCATCATCAACCGGAGAGGTATTGAGCTGGATCTAACAAAGACAAAATCCATTCGAGAGCTACCTCCTCCGAAAACCAAAAAGGATGTAATGAGCCTGTTGGGAACATTGAAATACATTAGCCGATTCATTGCCCAGTTGACTTCTACGTTTGAGCCCATATTCATGTCGTTATGAAAGAATGCAGCAATCAAGTGGACGGATGAGTGCCAAGAGGCTTTTGACAAAATTAAGCGTTACCTGTCCAATCCACTAGTCTTGGTCCAGCCGGAATCGGGTAGGCCACTATTTCTATATCTGACGGTCCTGGATAATTCCTTTGGTTGCATTCCCAGGCAAAATGATGTCGCTGGAAAGAAGGAACATGCCATTTATTACTTGAGCAAGATGTTTACCAGTTACGAGGCCAAGTACACCTTGTTAGAAAGAACCTGTTGTGCCTTAACTTGGGTGGCTCAGAAACTGAGGCATTACCTGCAAGCCCACACCACCTACCTCATAACCAGGTTGGACCCTTTGAAGTACATATTCCAAAAACCGATGCCCACATGGGGATTAGCGAAACGGAAAATCCTGCTCACCGAGTTCTACATAGTCTATATCACTCGCACCCCGATGAAGGCCCAAGTATTAGGAGATCATCTAGCCTAAAACCCAGTTGATGATGAATATCAACCCTTGAATACATATTTCCCGGATGAAGAGGTGAATTCGGTGGAGGTAACATCTTAGGACATCACTGCTTTGAAAATGTTTTTCGATGGAGCGGTAAATGCAAAAGGCATAGGAATTGGGGCAATCTTAATCTCACCCCTTGGTCAACACTACCCAGCCATGGCTCGGCTTCAATTTTTCTGCACCAACCAATTAGCTAAATATGAGGCCTGCATCATTGGCATGAATATGGCTATCGAACAAGATATCGAGGAACTATTGATCATGGGAGATTCATATCTTATTATCCAGCAAGCCCATGGGGAGTGGGAAATGAGAGATGTCAATATCATCCCTTATCAACACCATGTGCAAGATCTCATCAAATGGTTTAACTCTAAATAGTTCAGGTACATTCCTCGGTGTCACAATGAGTTAGCAGACGCACTCGCTATTTTGGCCTCCATGTTGCCTTACCCCGGAAATGGCTACATCAATCCCTCGGAATCCAGATCAGGGAAAGGCATTGATATTTTAATGTGACTGAGGCAGAATCCAGCACTCATCGATGGTATTATGATATCAAGAAATTTCTGACGGCACCAGAATATCCTGAACAGGCCACATGGGAACAGAAGAGAACCATCAAATGACAGGCGAGTGGTTTTTTCCTGAGCGGTGATATCTTGTACAAAAGAACCGGGGATCTCAATTTGCTAAGATGTGATTATACCGAGGAAGCCGGAAGAATTATGCATGAAGTACATGCATGAGTGTGTGGGTCTCATATCAATGGGTATTTGTTGAAAAAAAAAATACTTCGAGCAGGGTATTTGTTGGGAAAGAAAATAACTATGGAGAAAGACTGCTTCAGCTTCGTTCGGGAATGTCATCAGTGTCAGGTGCACAGTGATTTGATTCATGCACCACCAACTGAATTGCATCCTATGTCAGTACCTTGGCCATTCGCTACCTGGGGCATGGACGTCATTGGGCCGATCAAACAAAAAAGTCTCAAATGGACATAGATACATATTGGTTGCTATTGACTACTTTCAAAGTGGGTTGAAGCCATCAAACTTAAGTCAGTCACCAAGAAAACTGTGGTAGACTTTGTGCATTCCAACCTCGTTTGCCACTTCAGTATTGCTGCAACCATCATCACAGATAATGCTATAAACCGAAATAGTCGCCTGATGGGAGAAATATGTGAAAATTTCAAGATAAAACATAGAAACTCCACTCCTTACCAGCCCAAAGCCAATATTGCTGTTGAAGCAGCCAACAAGAACATCAAGAAGATTCTGAAAAATATTATTCAAAGCTCAAGAAAATGGCATGAAAATCTGCCTTTTGCATTGCTTGGATATCACACCATGGTGCGCACGGTGGTATGGGAAACCCCATACTTATTGGTCTATGGAACCGAAGCTGTTATACCCATTGAAGTAGAAATCCTTTCGCTCTGGATAATTTTCGAAGCAGAAATTGAGGATAGTGAGTGGGATAAGACTCGGCTGGAGCAGTTGTTGCTAATCGATGAAAAATGAATGGCCGCAGTTTGTCACGGGCAGTTGTACCAACAAATAATGGCTCGCGCGTACAACAAGAAAGTGCGCCCCAAGAGTTTTGAGGTGGGGCAGCTCGTGTTGAGGCGTATTCTCCCTCACCATCAGGAAGCAAAAATGAAATTTGCTCCCCACTGGAAAGTCCCATACATTATCACAAAAATATTTCCCAAAGGAGCATTATACCTAGGCGACATGGAAGGAGACGATCCTGAACACATCAGTGAATGTAGATGCAGTAAAAATGTACTACATTAAACTCCCTACAACGATGATTCAGTCTGGTTGAAATGACGAAGGCTTTCCCTTCCCGCTACCCCAAATACCTAGGTATAATGCTTGAACCCGCAAGTTCTATTAAAAAAAAAGAAAAAAAAAGAAACAACAAAACAAAATTAGTTTAGGGAACACTTCCTGAACTACGTCTCACTTGATTCAGAAAGGATACGCAAGCAGCCTCTCCCCGAGGTTCAATCATATCAAAATAAAAACCCCAATTCCCCAAAATTAAAACTGGGGCAGAAGATGTCATGGTTCGGCCATGAACCCGCGAAAAAGGTTCAAAAGTTGTAGTTCCATCTAAGTTCCTCTACCCAAAACCTGGCCCAAGTCCTTCCGATCGATTAGCAAAGGCAAGGAAACGAAAAACGTCATTGTTGGGATTTGGCACAATTCAAATTGAGAGAAATAAAATGAGAGAGTCTTATTGGTGAAAACCTTTGAGCACCGTAAGGCGATGGTGAGTAGGGAAAATGAATATGAGAGAGTCCGTTTAGTGAAAACTCGTAACTAGCACTATCGGGTGACGGGAGAAGAGAAATGAGAGAGGTCGGTTGGGAAAACCCGCAAAGGGCGCTATCGGATGAAAAGAAGGTATATCACTATCAAAAGTTTGAGTAAGCTTCCCTGGTTTTGAAAGGTTGAAATACGGTTCTCGAGAAGCTGGAAATTTTGTATGGGTCGGGCATCAAGTCCGAGAAACATGTCATGTCCATTTGAAGTCGGCATGCATCCCTAGATAAGTCCTTCTCTTTTCGTCGAAAGGGACACTTCTCTTTAAACCCATATGATTTCTTTTACTACTTCCTTGAATCCTTTTCTGCTTAACTTTTATTTCATGACTATTCCACAAGAAAAGGTGGTAAGACCGATTTCAGAGGGCTCGCCTGGTAAGGACTAAAGAAATACCTGATCTCAGCAGGCGCATCTAGCCGATCCCGGCTGGCCATGATGGCTGACGCTTCAAAAGCAGAGAAAGGTTGGAAAGAAAGAGAACCGAAGTCAAATGCCCCCACGAAGGCAAGATGAAGATTAGAAAGGTTAAGCCCATGTGGGCTAATTGTCTCAACAAAGTCTCAAAGGCAAGATACCTCAAGGTTTTGAAAATGGAAATCGGGGCAAAGAAATTATAACTGAAAGTTCTACAGAGGCGAAATAAATCTGAGGGATGAGCTCTCCCGACCAACCAACAAGGCAAAGTCTGAAAAGCCAAAGGTCTTCTCAACAGAAGTGAGGCCGGGATCAAGAAATCAAGGCCACAAAACCAACCACCGTTTCGAACTGACAATCGTGCTTTGTTTGAAATCTAAAACAGGTGTAATCAAAAGAAATTGGGCAAATAGTAGATACAACAGAAAGAAAATGCACAAGAGCTAAGAATATCCTTACAATAATGATCAACCACAAGGGAAGTTCTCTTTAAAATCTTTCCCGCAGTTTTCATAAAAGAAAAGAAGAAAAAGAGAATCACACAACTCATGGTAGCATAGGAACCCCGATCCTTAACTCCATTCCTCTAAATCTAGGACTATATCCCCTATCCCTTCACAGTATAACCTATGGACTTCCCCGGCATAACCCGAGGATCATTCCCCTTTCTCCCCAGCATAACCTGTGGACTTCCCCGGGGCATAACCCGAGAATCAATCTCCTTTCTCCCCAACATAACATGTGGACCTCCCCGACATAGCCCGAGGGTTATTTTCTCTCTATTCCCCGGCATATCCCGAGGACCAGTTTCCTTCATTCCATGGCATAACCCGAGGACTAGTTTCCTTTATTCCCCGGCATAACACGAGGACTAGTTTCCTTTTATCCCCAGCATAACCTGAGGGTCATTTCTTTCTTTCATTCCCTAGCATAACCTGAGGATTCCTTTCCTTCATTCCTCGGCATAACCAGAGGGTTCCTTTCTCTCTATCCCAAGCATAACCTGATGGACCTCTCTTTCTTTCATTCCCCGGCATAACTCGAAGGTTCCTTTCTCTCTATCCCCAGCATCCTGAGGGTCTTTCCTCCCCCAGCACGAGTCGTTTTCTTCCCAAATCCCGGCATAACTCGCGGATTCCCCTTGCATAACCCAAGAGTCTTTTCTTCCTATCCCAGCATAATTCGCGGATCCCCTAACATAACCCAAGAGCCTTTTCCTCCCATCCCGGCATAACCCACGGATTCCATGGCTTAACCCAGGAGATTTTCTTCTTATCCCCGCATAGCCCGTGGATTCCCCTGACATAATCTAGTAGTCTTTTCTTTCAACCCCAGCATAACCCGCAGATTCCCTTGGCATAACCCAGGAGTCTTTATTCCATCCCAGCATAACCCAGAGACTCCCCTAGCATAATCCAGGAGCCTTTCTTCCATCCTGGCATAACCCGCGGATTCCCCTGGCATAACCAGGAGCCTTTTCCTCCCATACCGGCATAACCCGCGGATTTCCCTGGCATAACCCAGGAGCTTTTCTTCTTATCCCGGCATAACCCGTGGATCCCCCTGTCATAGCCCAGGAGTCTTTTTTTCAATCCCGCCATAAACCGCAGATTTCCCTGGCATAACCCAGGAGCCTTTATTCCATCCCGGCATAACTTGTTGGTTCCCCTAGCATAACCCAGGAGCCTTTCTTCCATCCCGGTATAACCCGCAGATTCCCCTGGCATACCTAAGAGTCTTTTTCTTCCCAAATCCCGGCATAACTCGCAAATTCCCCTGGCATAACCTTGAAGCCTTTTCCTCATATCCCGGCATAAGCCACGGATTCCCCTGGCATATCATAGGAGCCTTATCTTCCCATCTCGGCATAACCCGCGGATTCCCCTGGCATAACCCAGGAGTCTTTTTCTTCCCAAATCCCGGCATAACTCGGGGATTCCCCTAGCATAACCTAGGAGTCTTTTCTTCCCATCCGGGCATAACCCGCGGATTCCCCTGGCATAACCCAGGAGTCTTTTTTGTCCCAAATCCTGGCATAACTCGCAGATTCCCCTAGCATAACCTAGAAGTTTTTTCTTCCCATCCCGACATAACCTGCAGATTCCCCTGGTATAACCCAGGAGTCATTTTCTTCCCAAATCCCGGCATAACCTAGGGATTCCCCTGGCATAACCTTGGAGTCTTTTTTCCCATCCCAGCATAACCCGCGGATTCCCCTGATATAACCCAGGAGACTTTTTCTTCCCAAATCCTAGCATATCCCGTGGATTCCCTCAGCATAACCCAGAAGTCTTTTCTTCCCATCCCGGCATAACCCGCGGATTCCCCTGGCATAACCTAGGAGTCTTTTTCTTCCCAAATCCCGGCATAACCCACGAATTTCGCTTGCATAGCCCAGGAGTTCTTTCTTTCAATCCCGGCATAACCTGCAGATTCCTCTAGCATAACCCAAGGGTGTTTTCTTTCAATCCCAGTTTAACCCGCGGATTCCCTTGGCATAACCCAGGAATCTTTGTCATACCATCCCGGCATAACCTGTATATTTTTCTTCTTCATCCCTAACAAGGACTCTTTATTCCTATCTCGGCATAACCCGTAGATCCTCTTTTTATCCCCAGCAGGGAACTGTTTTCTTTCTTGGCATAACCCGGTCATCTGCCAGCATAACTTAGCAATCCTTCCAAAAGATAAAGAATCGTGACTTTTATTGTTTTCAATAGAAATAGCTTAGATTTTCGTTACAAATAACTCACAAAACTTTCCTAGTGAAAACTGGGGCAGACGATTTTGTTCGTTTATTTGTTTTGGCATCCGAATAGGTTTCACCTCAAGGTGTAGGATTTGAGATACCGGAAGAGCGATTATCAACCCAAAATATAGGAAAAGAATAAAAGAACAAAAAGGAAATAAACCCAGAAGAAATATACGGACTACTCAAAGTCACAAGTCGCGCATATCCCGCTTGGTTTCAATGCTGAAGAAAGAACCAGCACCTATAGCTTATGAGCATCAAGATCCAGATCGGGGTCCACGGCGAATACAGCTAAGACTCAAGATCAAGCTTCAAGAGATTTGTAGATAAGAATCTTGTAACTCATAGTTGGTAGGCATAGCTAGCTTAGCTTTGACTTTTTCTTTTTCTTCGTAATAAGGAGGTCAGCAAGCAGTAGCAGCAGCATCAACAGTTGAAATCATAGCTCATGGTAGTCCCAGCTACCAAAACACTCCAGAACTACACTGACCTGATTCCTTTATAGCAAATGATATATAGGCAACTGTTGAAGCAGGGTTCAATCAGACAGTTTTTAAAATGCATCTCATGGAATGCAAAGCAGGCAAAAATCTCTCAGTTGCTCATTTATCTTTGCCCAAAAACCCTTCATGTCTCTGAGAAAAGAGGGGTAGCTATGAGTATGTGATTGACTCTCTTGAAATACTCTTATAGAATTCTTAAAATTAGGAATTTTCTTTTATTATTTGAATTTTTAAGAATTAATTGCATGTATTTGTGTTTGTTTGCATTTTGTGCATTTTTAATAAATATAATTCATAAAAAATACAAAATAACATGTTTGCATTTAGGACTTAATTTTAATATTTCTTAGGTTTATTAGTTAATCAATATTGCAAAATAAGAAAAAATAACAAAATGGTCATTTTTACATTTGTTTAGTTTACATTTTAAATTGGGGATTTAGGATATTTTAAAAATTAGTTATTTTATTTTGTAGAATTTAAACTTGGTTTGATTTATTTTTTCTTTTATACCTATTAAAATCTGGAAAATAAAATAAAAAAGTTAAATAATTAAAAAACACAAAAAGAAGAGGAGGAGAGAGAGGTGTAAATTTGGGCCACTTTCAATTAAATTCAGCCCAAAAGCCCTGAACCCATCCAAATTGGGCAAAACCGTCCTCCAACTCGGTCACTCATCAGAGACGCCCCAAAAAACATCGTTTTGGGGAACATAATCCTAGCCGTTCATCTCCCACTATCCAACGGTCCATATTTGGCCTCAATTTTGAATTAAAATGTCCAAAACTATTCACAAACCTAGAGACAAAGTCTACCTTCCTCGTACAACTGCTCACTAGTGAAACACCACCACAATACTACCACTCCTCTGCCGTCTGCCGCCAGCCGAAAATTTCCTTCGATGGCGGCCAGTCTCCAATCGACCCCAAGTTAACATCGTTTGCATCCCGCCTCCTACTCTTTCCATCCCCCTAAAAACCAAGCATCGAATCCCGGCCGGAGTTCTCGAATCTTCGTACAAAGGAGCGACTGCTCCGCCGTCCACGGCGGTGCCGGCTCCAATGACCAGCAAAAACACATCTTAGCATCCCTTTTGCCTCCTCTACCAAAATTTGATCCCTAGTTCCTCCGAACAGTGCCGAAACTGCTCGAATTTAGATCTGAGAACTGACTAATTTATTAGAGAACTGTCAAATCTCGATTTGAATTCTCAAATGAAGTAATATGTTTGTTCTTACCAAGAACAAACATATAACTCTATTTGGGGGTTCGATTCCAATCCAGTCGAGTTTTGAAGGCCAAAATCAGTGAGTTTTTACTTTCCATTCGATTATTTTTATTTTTTTATTTTACATCTTTTTTTTGTTGATTATGTGTTTCATTATTTCTCATTTTTTTTTAGTTTTTAGTTTAGTTTAATTGAATGTTTTGATCATGTTTTGTTCTTGACTATCTGCGTATTCATTTTCCCTAGTTAATTCACTTAGACTTGGTTTCGGTTTCTGTTTATCCTTTATTCAATTACATTTTTATTTTTCTTTTATTTGATGATTCCATTCTGCATTATTGTTTTTTTAAGTTTACTTGGAAGTTTTTGCTCATATTTAGTTCCTGATCTCATGAGCGCTGTTTGATTTTTGTTAGATTAATTTTGCTTATGGTTAATCATGTTATTCTCTGTTGTTCTTATTTTAGTTTTAGTCGTGTTTTGATTTGTTTTTATTTTGAAATCCTGGCATGCTTTAGGATCGATTTAGGTTTTAAGATGATTGTGTTTGCTTTGAGTTAGTCCTGATTCATAATTAATTCTTATAATTTGAATTGTTAGTGGTTAATTCAGATCCTAACTAGGGTTCAGATGTTAAGACTATTTGGTTATAGCTGATCACCTTAAATTAGGATAAAAAGGGGCTGGGGATTAGTAAGTAATTTCAGAACAATACAAGGGCATTTAGGGTAGTTTAACAATAGGAATCTTACATAAAACTGATTTGGAAACCCCTAGAACATTGTAGATAGGGTTCCAATCATATTTTTTTTTATAAACTTGCAATAGCTTGGCCAACAAGTTAAGAAACGAGGGATGCTAATAAAATTTGAAAATAAAAGGAGAATTGCTGGTTAAAACAAAAAATGAGAGGGTTGCACTAAGCTTTGGCTATAAAAGAGCACCATATTGCCTTTATTCACAAGTTTGAATGGTCTAAAATCCATAAAATTTTCCAAGTTCTAGCAAGTGTGAAAATCCCTTAAAAAATTCCCAAAATTTGATGTCTGAAAAATCCTAAAAAATTCCTAAAAATTTCCAGAAATAAAACAATTCCCATAAGTTCAGAGTTAGGAATTTATACTATTTTATTTAAATATTTTCCTCGGATTAATTTCAACCTCCAGCCATTAATTTGAATTGTCAAGGGGAGAATGGCCTGAAACACATATAGTTGAGGTGTTGCAATTGAACAAGTTGGTTAGTGCAATTTCGAGTGTGATTGGAGTCCCAACAAGGCTGTTTTGGTTTGTTATTGGTGTCAATTGTTGAAAATCCTCTCCTAGTTCATGTGAAAATCAATCCCTGGGTGTTTTTCTAATAGTTATTACTGCGGGTGTTCAATTGTTGTTGCTTGAATTGTTGCTGGCATTCCCTTTGTTTCATTACAAATTCCAGTTATTTTCCCCTAACTTAGGAGGTCTGGAAGGGCAAGTATATGTGTACGCACAGTTTCATATTTTGGTGATGAACATAATTGTATCGAAATGGTAGATGTAAATTCTGTTAGTTTCACTGATAGCTAGAATACTTATTCAATGAACTTGTTTGTAATAATGAACACTTGGACTATGAGGACTTTCATTGGTGCTGAATGTGATCAGTTCTAATGTGACTTATACTAGTATTCATCTACAAGATTATACTTGGTTAGTAAAATTAGTATGTCTTGCATTTGAGGAGTAATGTGTCTAGTGGATTATCATTGTATAATGTAACATATGAGTACCAGTTTCACTTCAGCATTTCGAGTCCTGAAATTGTGGAAACAATGTTTTAGCATGTTAATATAAGTTAGTTTCGAGTCTAATACCTCAGTATAATCAGTGGTTGTTTTAGTTTGTTCATTGTATTCTCCTAAGATATATGTAGTAGTTTGTTGAAAGTAATTTGAAAATAATTTTAAACTTAATGATAGTGTTGATCTTAAAACACCTTGGATTTCCTTGTCACAAAATCCGTTTGGAATCATTTTCCATAAGGTTCAGCAGCCTTAGGACCTAATTGAGGTCCAATGTTTCTTTGGGATTGCAATTTTCCAAAGGGCTTGATTGAAACCCCTCCTCATTTGGGCTGATCTGGAAGCCCAATAATTTAAATTGAATAATGCAACTCTCTTGTTCAGATCTAAGGTGAAATTTGAGACTATTTTATAACAATAGATTGAGTTTTATTAGAGACACATCTTGTTGAAATCGTAGTTAGCTTTAGGCCAAATTTTCAATAATAAAATAATGTGTGCCACGCTGAGCGAAACCCATAAATTGCGTGACCCTTTTTAAATGTTTATATTAAAATACTTAGAAAATTTGGGACATGCCGTTTAGCAAACTTCATGGCTTCCCGCAAAGATAATAACACGTTAGTCACTCTAGTGGCATTTTTAATAATTTTACCTTCATAAGTACGGGTGCACATTTATGTAGCCCTAATCCAAATCCCAATAAAGTTGAAAGTTGTCCAAAAACCACCGGTACATTTATGTGACGTAGTTTGCGGCATGTTTTAACGACATTGCAATTTTCTTTACAAAATTATTAAAAGCGGTAAAAATATTTTAAAATCGTACTATAGGATGAACATGTATACAAATCAAATTCATGGACAATTGTAATAGTTTAGGAGAATGTGCTAGAACGACGAGGTCTGAGGGTGCCTAACAGCTTCCCTCGAGTCAAAAGAATTCCTCACTTAGAATTTTTGGTTCGCAGACTTCGTTTGGGCAGTCGTAAAATTTCCTCTAC
Organism: Nicotiana benthamiana; assembly: GCA_034376525.1. NCBI lineage: Eukaryota > Viridiplantae > Streptophyta > Magnoliopsida > Solanales > Solanaceae > Nicotiana > Nicotiana benthamiana. The sequence goes on from CM067324.1 coordinate 37,608,851, forward strand.
TTGGGATTCTAAATAAATCAATGACTTGGGACACTAAGAGCCAAAAATATTCCAAGTGGCGACTCTAATAATAAATAATCCCATTTCGAATAATATAACTTTAATTGAAATAACTCCCTTATACCTTTATCCTTCGGGGTAGCCGTGTAAAAAGGAAGTGTGACATGTACTTGTCATTTTTCCTTTCTTATTGTAGTTACTGTATTGTTAGTCATATTGCATAGTATTCATGTAGAAATCATACACTGTTATTCCTATACTTATACTTGTTCAGCTTATTAGGCCAGTAGATGTCTTGACTATTGCTCGTTACTACTCCACTGAGGTTGTCTTGATACTTACTGGACACATCTGTGGTGTCATGACCCAGATTTCCCACCGTTGGGATCGTGATGTCGCCAAACTCATAGAATCCTAGGTAAGCCAGCAGATATAGTTCCAAGAAATTAATCATTAAACAAAACAGTAATTAACATTTATTTAACTAAACATATATGATGTACGGAAATTCTATAATAGTTTAAAACACTAATACATAACTACCCAAAAGATCTGGTGTCACAATCCACGAACTTCTAAGAATTTTCTACAAACACTAGTTTAAAAGAAATACATCTGTTCTTGAAATAATAATAGACAGGAAATCTAAGATAGAGGGAAAGGGACATCTGGGTCTGCAAACACCGGCATATCTACCTTGGGTCTCCTAATGGACTGAAGGAAGCAACCCAACTCTACTCACGAAGTCCGACACATAATCTGAACAGAAAGTGCAGATAGTATCAATACAACCGACCCCATGTACTGCTAAATGCTGAGCCTTACATCGGCGAAGTAATGACGAGGCTAGGACATGACAACAATATAAACATGTGCAGTTAAATAATACACAAGAGAATAATAATAACATAAACTTAATAGAAAATGACGGGAAGGGGAAAGTCATGCTGAGGGGGAAATATCAAGTTCTGGAAGAATACAGTTACGAGACAAACTAAATATCATGCTTTGAACCAATAAGAATAATAACTCAACAACATATGCACAGAATCACCCTTCGTGATTTTATTCTCGTCCTTACCATAAGAAACAACAGAAACGACACAGCATAACTCTTTGTGCATTAACTCTCTCATAATCATGGAACGACATCACCCTTCGTACATTAACACTCGTAGAATATGGCACGTCATCACCCTTCATGCATTAACACTCATAGAATATGGCGCGAAATCACCCTTCGTGCATTAACACTCACTCACAATATCGTTCACGACATCAGCTTTCGTGCTGTAGACTTTTCTTCACCAAAATAATAGAAACAGTAACATCTCGGCAAGGGAATCAACAATAACCAATCTTGTTTCAATAGTTAACTTCACAATATAGATCTCAACTTGAGTCAATACTCAACAATTTTCCAATACAAGGGAAAAATAGTAAGACTTGTTCAACATGAAGAATAACCAGTTTAAGTATGAAATACATATAAAGAGACACAACAGTCACAAGTATAAGACTCACTTACGTGCTATGACCCAAAAATAACATATAGATACTCTCACCTCACCTATATGTCGTACTCAACAACTAAACACGTAGAAAATAAGTCAACAACACCTAATCACTCAAGCTAAGGTTAGCAACGACACTTACTTTAATTCGACGGCCAAAATCAAGCCTCAATTACAGCTTTGCTTCTTGATTCCACCTCCAATCAACTCGTATCTAGTTATAATTAACTTAATAATATCAATTATTGCCAAAAAAATCAAGTTCAATGCATAATTAAAAGTTTTCCAATATTTTTTTCAAAAAATCAAAAACCAACCTGGGGCCCGCTTGGTCAAAACTCAAAATTCGGGCCAAAACCTGATTACCCATTCACTCTCGAGCCCGGAAATACAATTTATTTTGGAATCGGACCTCAATTTGAGGTCCAAATCCCCAAATTTGGAAATTCCTAAATTCTACCCAACACCCAATTCCACCATGAAATACCCTAGATTTTGTGATGAAATCTTGTAAAAAGATAAAATGGATTGAATAAATAAGTTAGGAACCATTTATCTAAGATTTTGGGATGAAATGGTCTTTGGAAAATGCCTCTTGAAGCTTAGGGTTTGAAAATTTGAGAAATGAATCAAATATTCCGTTGAAAACTCGTTTTGAACACTTGTAGATATCGCATTTGCGAAAACAGGTTCGCAACTGTGAACATGCAAATGTTAAGGTTGTCATGGCTTGTTTGCGTCGCTATTGCTAACAAATGGTCACAAATGCAGCTACTGTTCCAATCATAATTGTGATGATGAGCTTCACCAATGCGAAGGTCCCCTCCTAGCCTACTAATCGCAAATGTGAAGATTATTCGTAAATGCGATGCTTGCATTTGCGAAGCAGACTTTGCATATACGAAGTTTGCGGACCTGCAAAATATCAGAAAATTTTTCCTAAGTCTAAAATCATTCCGTAGCCGATCTAAAACTCACTCGAACACTCGGCGCTCCAAACCAACCATGCACACAAGACAATCATACGAACTTTTTAGTGTGATCAAACCGGCAAAATAACACCTAGAACTATGAATTCAACACCAAAACACATGAAATTGTAAAGATAGGTTTAAATTTCATATTTTCTCAACCAATAGTCCAAATCACGTCCAATCACTTTCGTTATTCACCAAATTTCACATGTAAGATTTAAATATTTTAATAGACCTTTACCGGGCTCCGGAACTAAAATACTGGCCCAATATGAACAAGTCCAAACGCGTTATTCAATTTCCATAAGCTTTTATATTTTCAGTTTAACAATTTTCTTCAAAAATTTATTTCTCGGGCTAGGGACATTGGAATTCAATTTTGGGCATACGTCAAGTCCATATTTTACTATGGACCCTTCCACAGCATTAAATCAAAAGTCCGGATTGTTTTGCTCAGAATGTTGACCAAAATAAACTTAAATGAAATAATAAAATCAAAAGTCAATATTTTTCTCAAATTTTCATATAAGGCTTTCTTAATGCACGCTCCGAGTGTGCACATAAACCAAGAAGAAATAAAATTAGGTTTGGAAGGCCACGAAACACAGAATCAGATTCTAAAAAAAAGATGACCCTTTGGTTCATCACATTCTTTGCCTCTAAAATAACCGTTCGTCCTCGAAAATACATCTAAAAATACCTGAGTTGTTGAAAAGATGGGGATATCTGCTCCTCATATTGGACTCGGACTCCTAAGTAAATTCCTCAATATGATGACCTCTCCACTACACACGAACCAAAGGGTAACTCTTCGATCTCAACAGACAAACATGCCGGTCTAGAATAGCTACCGGCTCTTCCTCGTAGGTCAAATCTTTGTCTAGCTGGATAGTGCTGAAATCTAATACGTGGGATGGACCGTCGTGATACTTCCGAAGCATGGACACATAAAACATTGGATGCACAACTAACAAACCCGGTGGCAAATCAATTCTGTAAGCCACCTCTCCCACTCGATCGAGGATCTCAAAAGGTTCGATGAACCTAGGGTGTAGCTTGTTTTTCTTCCCAAATCTCATCACGCCCTTCATGGGCGACACTTGAAGCAACACCCACTCTCCGACCATGAAATGCCACATCACTAACCTTACGGTCAGCATAATTCTTTTTCCTGAACAGAGCTGTATGGAGCCTATCCTAAATGATCTTAACCTTATCCAGGGAATCCTGCACTAAATAGTATGCTTGGACAGTCTCTCCATCTGAGAATGAAAATCTATGCCCAACTCGACCCGTGTACGCAACTCATGCTGAACTTCCCTCTAAAAATGTGAGGTAAACTTTGTACCTCGACTTGAAATGATAGACACGAGCACACCATGGAGTCGAACAACATCACGGATATAAATCTCAGCCAATTGCTCGGTAGAATATGAAACTCCCACAGGAATGAAATGCGATAACTTGATCAGCCTATCCAAAATAAGTCATACTACATCGATCTTTCTCTAAGTTAGTGAGAGTTCAACACAAAAATCGATAGTCTTCCACTCAGGAATCTCAATCTTTTGAAGCAAACCACCAGGTCACTGATACTTGTACTTTACTTGCTGACAATTCAAACACTGAGCTAAATATGCAACAATGTACTTCTTCTCCTCCTCTGCTAATAATGTTGCTTCTCACACCTCCTTTGTGACACACCATCTCGAATGGATAGTGTATAAGAATTTTTTTTTACTTTAAGTGGCATTATCCGGAATGAAATTATATATTTATTTTTATTCAGAGTCGTCACTTGGGATGGTTTGTTTCTAGTGTCCCAAGTCACCGGTTTATTTTTAAAATCCAAAGTTCGAGGAAAATTTGACTTTCCTTTTGAAGCCTGCGAACCAGAAATTCTGTTAACCCGAGGGAAGCTGTTAGGCATCCCCCGATTCCGTGGTTCTAGCACGATCACTTAAACCATTACAACTAACCTTTTATCTGATTTTAATACATGTTTTAGCCTACGGTATATTTTAACTTATTAACCGCTTTTAATTAATTTAGGAAGATTCAACGTTATTTAAAATATGTCTTTGGACCATGCCACATGAAATGCACCCCCAGTCCGAGATACATTTTATTTAATGTTGTTGAGATTTGGTTTTGGATCACATGAAATACACACCCGAGTTTAGAAAAGTACATTAAAATAATGCGCCTAAAAGCAACTACGTGTTGCAAATTTGAGAGGACCACGGAAATTCAACTATGTGGCACGCTTCGAATTCTAAGGATCAATACTAGATTAAGCAAATGAGAGCCGTGCATTTTTAGATTTTATTTGACACGACAAAATTCGATTTATCCATAAAAAATCATAATTATGTCACACCAATGTGTCCACAATTATGATGGTGAATTAAAGCACGCCTATGAAATACTACGAATAATTGAGAATTGTTTATTCGTCTAGTATGAGACTTAGGCTCTAGAGTTCGTTAAAAAAATGTTATCATTTCATTTAGATTCCCTTTCAATTTTTAATGGGTCCGTAATTAGCAATATTTTGCAAAAAATAAACACACACAGTAAACATAAATCAAATTGATCAATTGAAACTGAGAAGTACGTATCACTGAATTTGCAATACGTAGAGCCAAACTTTACCCACAACCACACCGAACATAGTATATATGAGTGTGTTGAATAGCACAAAAATTAGCATAAAAAATCAACCATAAAAATCATTCTAAAATTATCATCAAAATAACAAAACAACAACACTGATGAACATGATAATAATTACAATAAAAAATCAGTTCGTTGTACACTCTTACTAGTTAAACTTCTCAATATCAAATTCCAACTTGCATACAGGTATTATTACTATGGTAAAAAATGCAGAATACAAAGGTAACATTTTATTTTAACACTTTAGTCTTGAATTCAAGCTTTCCCATTTCAAATCTAACAAAAGAACACTGCCCATCAGCGAAAATTAAACATAACTAAAATTAATCCAACTACTTCATTGGTATTTTGACAAAGATAGGAAGCCTAGAAGGTAGAGACAACGTCATATTTTGAAATTACTCATAACTAGAGTTATAACAAAGATAAGGAGAAGATTATGGACCTTAAATGAAGCTTTCGATTGATGAATGTTTCAGTATATTACAACGAACGGAATCGCGTAGCTGCGAGCAAAACCCGAAATGCCATTGAACTCAAATGGAATCAAGGACCACACCTTGAACGGATTTCGAACGGAAAACCTCACTTCGAATCGAACTAGGCTCATTTTATAGTGGTTGGTGGAGTGTGGAGGAGCTGCTCATTGGTTTTTTGAGAGATGGGGGTAGGAAGCTACTCAAGATTAAAGATTGACTCACAACTTCTGGGAATTAGGAGGTTCTGCCATTTCTTAACTTAGATTTTAGGTGTGTGTTTAGGTTGTTTCATGGAGAAAAAGGCTCAACCTCCATGGAAATGGCTTGGGATGGAGGCCTTTTTGTTGGTTCTGTTTTTGTCCAAGAAGAAAATGTTTAGGTTGGGGGATCCGTGCTTAACAAACGGCGGATTACGTCTCCTTTTTCTTTTATTTTTAGGTGTTAGAGATAATTATATAGGAGTAGGGATTATGGTTATATTTTTTTTTCTTCATTAGTCCTTAGATTTTTTGTGTTAAGATTTTAGAATCTTTTTATTTGTTTTCATTTCAGAGAAAAGTCTAGAAGGATCCCTAGGGTTGACTTGATAGGTATTGGGTATTGGACTTAAGGAATAAGCTAGAAACTTGGCTATTTAACATTAGCTTAATTGACTCAAAACATTAATTAGCTCTACTTAAATAAACATAATTATTAAAATAAAACGACCATTTAAAACCAACTTATTTTTTTGTATTTTTCAAATATCATAGTAAAAGATAAAATAAAACAGAAAAATCATTGTAAAATTAAAATAATACTCTTAAAATTAAAGTGGAAGTATTTTTATATGTTTGTTTGAATTTTATGTAAAGTAGATAAATTAAAAGTAACTAGATTAACTAAAAAAGAAAATATTTTTTTTGGTTTTTATTTTTGTGATAAAGTAACGTTAAAAGAGTCAAAATTGGTTGAAATAACTACATTAGGCCTAAACTAAATATTTACACGCTAAAATATATAAAATCTTGGCGAGGGTCAAAAATCACATGCCTACATTGCTGCAAGTCTTGATACATTTTGGCGGCGCCTGAATGACTAGAGTATCGGGGACTATGGGCCTCCTCTAGAATCAACTTACGAAGCCCATCCATATTGGGCACACAAATACGTCCCTACATCCTCAAAGCTATATCATCTCCAACGGTAACCTTCTTGGCATCTCCATGCGGCAGTGTGTACATAAGAGCAAGCAGATGAGGGTCATCATACTGTATATCTCTGATACACTCAAATAATGAAGACCGGGCGACTATACAAGCTAGAAAATGGATGGGCTCAGAAACATCAAACCTCACGAACTGATTGGCCAAAGCCTAAACATCCAAAGCAGGCGGTCTCCCACTATTTAGAATATACGCAAGGCTACCATACTTGCCGAGTTCCTACTTAAAGCATCGACCACTATATTGGCCTTCCATAGATGATACAAGATGGTGATATCATAGTCTTTCAATACCTCTAACCAAGTCCTCTGCCTCAAATTTAGCTCATTCTACTTGAATAAGTATTGCAAACTCTTCTGATACGTGAACACCTCACACGACACGTTATATAAATAATGACTCCAAATCATTAATGCTTGAACAGTGGCAGCTAGATCTAAATCATGAACTGTATAGTTCTTTTCGTGAATCTTTAACTGCCGTGAAACATATACAATAACCTTGCCATTCTGTATCAACAATGCACCAAGTCCAGTATAAGATGCGTCACAATACACTGTATATGGCCCTAAACATATGGGCAACACCAACACCAACATCGGCACCGTAGTCAAAGATGTCTTCAGCTTCTGAAAGCTTGCGTCATGATGATGGGCTATAATTATGCATTTTAGTCGCTTATTACACTCAAATTTACTGCAATTTTATTGAGTTTGAGCTTTAATCGCTAGTGTTTTGCACTAATTATGTGTTTTATACAGTGTAAGAGTGATTCCGAGCTATATAGATGTTATTGAGTGAATTCAAGTGATTTGGAGCTTTGAAATCTGAGTAATATCCCAAGGATACAAGCTGGGAAGACACCAGTAGGCAGATTGTGCACTGTCGAGTAAAATAAACATAATTTTTTATCAAAACTTCATTGCTATCTCAAAGGCCTACAACTTTCATGTTTTACGTTTTTCCAAATTCTAGATGGAACATGGTGAAAGTGCGCTCTCAGATGCACGATCGTGCTAGTTTTATAGCAGCCAAGATAGAAAGTTTTCCAACTAGCGCGCCCAGATGCGCGATCACACTAGTCAAACCCAGGAAAAATGTCCCTTTTCACATTGGAAACGGTATAAATTTTGAGCCGAACCCTACTTGGTATATATACATGAAAAATGGTATTTTATGGGGGAAGATGCCACTTAGGAGTAAAAACACACACGGGATCGTGAGGAAAAGGAGAATTCTCAGTTTTCTTCATCTTTTTCTAGTATTTTCAATTGATTCAACAATCATGCAATTGTTTGATTACATTATGAGTGGCTAAACACCTATCGTTCTGGGGTGGTGATTTAGCCATGAATATTGTAGTTTTATTATTAGCTTGACCTTGATTATAATTCACCAATATATGGTTGTTTCTTCAATTCTGCGTTTAACTGCTTAATTGTCTGGCCAACAGTAAGGTTCTATTTACTATCTATGCTATGCTTGGGAAAGCCATGTTTAGGATAAAGAAGAATTGAAGAGAGCATGATGTTAATGTAGAAAATCACTCTATCTATGATATGTGCGCTTTGTTGGTATGAGCATGATTTTCAGGTATAGGTTTTGATCAATGACAAACAATGAAGTCAAGTATCAAACAACGATATTACATGACAAACAATCAAGCTTGAATGTCGAGAAGCATATTGATGAACGGATTGCAATGGAAAAGCCAAAGACGAGCTCAAATGGTCAAGACCGAAGACCCAAGGCGTAGGTCGTTAGGTAGAACTAATGTAAGAGCAACGCTTAAGTTATCTCGTCTTTTGGCTCAACATAGGTCATCATAAATATGCAGAAAATCATTTTATTAAGTCATATTTATCATAAACATATTTTATTAAATCATATTTATCATAAACATATTTTAAATACTTCAAACAAAATGATGTTAAAGTTTTCATCTTAACCAAAATGGTTTTTGAAGTAAGTTTTCAATTCTGCCTCAGAATAATCGATTATCAGTATATGCGTAATCGATTATGCTGTAGACCGTTGCCAGTGTTTGAACACTGCCACAGAATAATCGATTATGCAGTATCAGATAATCGATTATTCAGCAGAAAATCAGCTTCTGATTTTCTAAACGTTGGAGAATAATCGATTATCAGATACTGAATAATCGATTATCTGGGCACAAAATCAGCATAATTGATTGCCAATTAAGCAACGGACATACACCATTTTTCACCTATAAAAAGAGGTCTTTTGAGCTGATTTTAAACACACAACACCTCCCAATATTGATATACATATTGACATTACTTGAGCATCATTTTAGAGCTTTTGTTGAGCCATTTGAGAGACAACTTTGAGTTGTTCATAGAGCTAAATTTGTATCTCTTTATCTACTCTTTTGAGAGAGTTCTTGTTGTAAAAGAGAAAGGTGTTTGAGAAGAACATATCTTCTCATTGATTGTCGGGTTCGCTAAGTACCCTAAGTCTTAGTGTGTGAAGTCTTGTGGTGCGGTATCCACGAGCAAGGTTGAAGTCTTGAGGTGCGGTATCCTCGAGCAAGTTCAAGTCTTGTAGAGTGTACATCTACGAGCTAGTGTAACGGTTTGTTAAGCACTCGTAAGCTTAACGGAGTTAGTGGAATCTCGAGAGAGTCTCTCGGGGACTTGACTAGCCACAAGTTTTGGTGAACCAGGATAAATTCGGTGCGTTCTTTCCTTGTTATTTTAATTACCGAATTTATTTTATTCCTGCATTTTTTAATTCCGCAATATTTATCAATATTCTCGTGCCGCACTATTCACCCCCCCCCCTCTAGTGACGGGCATAAATCCTACCAATTGGTATCAGAGCCTAACTCTCTGAAAGCCTTAACCGGTTGACAGCGATATATATTATTTTGAGAATATTGAACGCAGGAATAATGAGTGAAGGACACTCCACCGAGAGGCCTCCATTTTTTTATGGAAGAAATTATACATACTGGAAAGAGCGGATGAGAATATTCTTCCAATCACACAACTTTCGATTATGGCAAATCATCAAGAAAGGTGAACAAATGCCAACAAAGAAAGTTGTGGAAATCATGGTTCCCAGGGAGGAAAATGAATATGATGCCGAGGAAATCAAGAAAATTGAAAGAAACGCAACGGCCGTCAACTTACTATTTTGTGCGGTGAATCCGGACGACTATCGGAAAATCTCTTGTTGCACAACCGCAAAGGATATGTGGGATAAACTCAAGATCACTTATGAAGGTACGTCTCAAGTCCGAGAATCTAAAATTGATTTTCTAACACATGAATATGAACTTTTTAGAATGAGGGAAGATGAAAACATCGATAATATGTTCGAACGCTTCTCAATAATCGTCAATGATCTTCATGCTCTCGGAAAAATATACTCGAACAAAGATCTAGTTCGAAAAATCCTACGGAGTCTCACTCCCAAATGGCGCTCCAAAGCAAATGCTATCCAAGAGTCGATAGGAATCATGGACGTCACAATTGATGGACTACGAGGTAATCTTAAAGCTTATGAAAGCACAATCCTTAATCTGTATCTTAGAAGTAAGTCGAATATTGCCTTCAAAGCCTCATCTTCTAAAAGAGTAGAGGTAAGTGATTCGGAAAGCGATGATGATATTATTTCTAATGATATAATTGAAAAGTTTTGTAAGTTTATGAAGAAGTAAATAAAGAAGGAAGAACCAAGTCCTTCATGTCAAAAGTGTGGAAAACTTGGCCACACCAAATCACATTGTCCAAAATCAAAGGACAAGAAAAAGAAACACCATAGGCGCGTAACATGGGATTCGGACAGCTCGGGCGATGAAACTGCCGCATTATGCCTCATGGCCAACGAAGAAGAAGAGGTAAGTATTTCTAACTCTTACTCATTAGAAGAATTGCAAAATGCTTATGATGAATTATATGGTGAATTTGTTAAAGCTTCCAAAACCATAAAAGAATTGAAGAAAACACTTTCTTTGCAAGAAAAAGATTTTGAGAAAATACTTTCTTTGCAAGAAAAAGATTTTGAGAAAACACTTTCTTTGCAAGAAAAGGATTTTGAAAAACAACCTTCTTTAAAAGAAAAAGACTTTGAAAAATTGACTTGTGAAGAAAATGATCTTTTAGAAAATGACATTACTTTTCTTAAAAATAAAATCAAAGTTTTAGAAGAAGAAAATAGATTTTTGGAAAATGACAATGTCGATCTCAAAAATAAAATCAAGGAGATGAATGAAGCCTCTTTAATTGTTCAAAGTTCAAATTGTTCTTCTTGTAGTTCTTTAAAAATGGAGAACGTAGAACTTAGAAATACACTAGAAAAATGTAGTGTAAATGATTCTAGAACAAGTGAGGTAATTAAAAAGGACGATAGAAATAAGGTTAAACCGCCTAGAAACGACTCTAGGATTTTTGTTAATAAGTCTAAAACTAATCATTTTAGACCACCTAGACACAATTCTAGGAATTTTAACAATGAGTCTAGACTGAATAATTTTAGACCACCCAGAAATAACTCTAGGAATTTCAACGCTTCTAGGAATAACAACTTTAGATCACCTAGAACGCATTTGGCTCAATCTAGACATATGCACAATCCTAATGTCATATGTCATTATTGTAACCGGGTAGGACACATTGCACCCGTATGTTTTGTTAAACATAGAGATTCATATTTTGATTATGACTATTATTTGCCTAACCCCCAAGGACCCAAAAGAAGTTGGGTACCGAAAACCTATTTTTAGGTACTTTTGCAGGTGTGCTTGAAGACTACAATATTGTAGTAGATGCACCAAGCACGAAACCTTACTGCATCAAGGGGGAACATCGGTTAGTTATCGTATTTTTAATAAAAACGTAATAGTTGATATGTGCTCACAATTGATATTAATTATTGATTCATGTTTTGATAAGTTTTATTTTGAATAAACAATTAGTATCAATTATTTTTATGTTAAATGATTGATTCATGTTTTGATGAATATTTTTAGGTTGAATAACAGTTGGTATGTAATGAAAAACCGTCATTATGATTGGTATGGTTTTACAAACATTTGGTAGTATTTGATGTTGATATGATTATTTTTCTAACAATTGGTATCGTCAATAGTTTCAATAATAATTGGTATACTCTTTTTGCTAATGCCAAAAGGGGGAAGAATTTAGGCGATATGCATCGAATAAGGGGGAATGTCTTCACATTCTAGTATGCTTTAATTGAGGGGGAATATTCTATTAAGGGGAATTATATTGAATTGTCTGCATGAATTGTATGTTGAGATATAGCATGAATTTAGGGGGAATTTGATATGCATATCTCCTATTGTTTGTCATTATCAAAAAGGGGGAAATTGTAGAAAATCACTCTATCTATGATATGTGCGCTTTGTTGGTATGAGCATGATTTTCAGGTATAGGTTTTGATGAATGACAAACAATGAAGTCCAGTGTCAAACAACGATATTACATGACAAACAATCAAGCTTGAATGTCGAGAAGCATATTGATGAACGGATTGCAATGGAAAAGCCAAAGACGAGCTCAAATGGTCAAGACCGAAGACCCAAGGCGTAGGTCGTTAGGTAGAATAATGTAAGAGCAACGCTTAAGTTATCTCGTCTTTTGGCTCAACATAGGTCATCATAAATATGCAAAAAATCATTTTATTAAATCATATTTATCATAAACATATTTTATTAAATCATATTTATCATAAACATATTTTAAATACTTCAAACAAAATAACGTTAAAGTTTTCATCTTAACCAAAATGGTTTTTGAAGTAAGTTTTCAATTCAGCCTCAGAATAATCGATTATCAGTATATGCATAATCGATTATGCTGTAGACCGTTGCCAGTGTTTGAACACTGCCACAGAATAATCGATTACGCAGTATCAGATAATCGATTATTCAGCAGAAAATCAGCTTCTGATTTTCTGAACGTTGGAGAATAATCGATTATCAGATACTGAATAATCGATTATCTGGGCACAAAATCAGCATAATTGATTTCCAATTAAGCAACGGACATACACCATTTTTCACCTATAAAAAGAGGTCTTTTGAGCTGATTTTAAACACACAACACCTCCCAATATTGATATACATATTGACATTATTTGAGCATCATTTTAGAGCTTTTGTTGAGCCATTTGAGAGACAACTTTGAGTTGTTCATAGAGCTAAATTTGTATCTCTTTATCTACTCTTTTGAGAGAGTTCTTGTTGTAAAAGAGAAAGGTGTTTGAGAAGAACATATCTTCTCATTGATTGTCGGGTTCGCTAAGTACCCTAAGTCTTAGTGTGTGAAGTCTTGTGGTGCGGTATCCACGAGCAAGGTTGAAGTCTTGAGGTGCGGTATCCTCGAGCAAGTTGAAGTCTTGTAGAGTGTACATCTACGAGCAAGTGTAACGGTTTTTTAAGCACCCGTAAGCTTAACGGAGTTAGTGGAATCTCGAGAGAGTCTCTCGGGGACTGGACTAGCCACAAGTTGTGGTGAACCAGGATAAATTCGGTGCGTTCTTTCCTTGTTATTTTAATTACCGAATTTATTTTATTCCTGCATTTTTTAATTCCGCAATATTTATCAATATTCTCGTGCCGCACTATTCACCCCCCTCTAGTGACGGGCATAAGTCCTAACAGTTAACCCTTTGGCGGAGCGGATTTCTGGTGATCGGAAAATACCTAAGAATCGTGCTTAATTAAATATTGTAATCTTAATGCATTTTTAATAGATTGATTTCATAGAAATATAGGTGTTAATCTATTAAGAATAGGTGAGCAGTACATCGGGAGAAGGCTTTGAGAGAATTTATCGATTAATTAGCAACCATAGGTGAATTATATGAAAGGGAGAGTTAATTAGAAGTCGATGCATGGTGAATCGATCACAACCCTGGAATACTTATCTCTACTGAATACAAAACTATTAATTCGTTACTTGATTATTTAGTTATTACTTAGAACCGCAGTATAATATAATCATATTATTGGACTTTGATTTTGGCTGGACTAAATAACAATTTTAGTAATTCCCTGAGTTGTATAAACAAGTCTTTGTGAGTTCGACACTCAACTTATCAATATATTACTTGTCGATCACGTATACTTACGTGTGCATTTAGAAGCAATACCTCACACTCGTCGGACCATCTGAAGGTGCACCCTCCGCTGATACAGCGTGACCAAGCAAAGTACCTGAACTCAACCAAAATTTGCACCTCGAAAACTTAGCATATAGAGGATGTCTCTCAAAGTCTGAAGAACGAATGGAAGATGTTGCTCATGCTCCTCTCGGGTGCGGCAGTAGATCAAGATATCATCAATGAAAACAACTACAACGGTATCGAAATAGGGCTTGAACACTCAGTTCATCAAATCCATAAATACTGCTAGGGCATTTGTCAACCCAAATGACATCACTAGGAACTCAAAATGCCCGCCAAGTCCTAAAAGCTATCTTAGGGGCATCAGATGCCTTAATCCTTAACTGGTGGTAGCCACACCTCAAATAAATCTTCAAAAACACCTTGGAACCCTGAAGTTGGTCAAATAAATCATCAATTCTTAGCAACAGATACTTGTTCTTAGTGGTGAATTTGTTTAACTGCCGATAGTCTATGTACATCCTTATTGATCCATCCTTCTTCTTAACAAACAACACAAGCGCACCCTAGTAGGTCAAATATAGCCTTTATCATGCAAATGTTGCAACTTTTCATTCAATTCTTTCAACTTTGGTGGGGCCATCCAGTACAACAGTATATAAACGGGCTGGGTGCTCGAAGCCAAATCAATACAAAAGTCACTATTTGTTTGGTGGCATCCCCGACTGGTCTGCAGGAAATACCTCTGGAATCTTATGAATAATTGGTACGGAATCCATGGAAGGAACCTTTGAATGCAATCACGAACATACGCCAAATAAGTCAAATACCCCTTCCTGACCATATGCCAAGCTTTCATATAAGAAATGAACCTACTGATAGAATGACCATGAGTCGATCTCCACTCAAATCGAGGAAACCACAGAAAGGCTAAGGTCACGGTCTTAGTGTGGAAATCAAGTATAGTAGGATAAGGTGACAGCCAATCCATCCCCAAAATGACATAATAACAACCATATCAAGAAGTACGAGATCTACACGGGTCTCATGACCCCCAATAATAATAACACACAAGCGATAGATACGATCTACAATAATACAATCACCTAGTGGTATGGAAACATATACAAGAGCACTCAAGGAATCATGAGGCACAACCATATACGTAGAAAAATAAGATGACCCATAGGAGTATATAGATCCTGGATCAAATAGAATAGAAGCATCTCTGTGGTAAACTAAAATAATACCTGTGATAACAAAATCAGATGCCTCACCCTCGGGCATGGCTAGGAAAGTATAAAATCGCGGCTGGGCTCCACCACTCTGAACTACATCACTGGGACCGCCTCCTACTGACTGGCCTCCATCTCTAGCGGGCTGACCTCCACCTCTAATACCTCGACCTCCACCTCTAGCTGCATGACCCCTACCTCTAGCTAGCTAAGCGAGAAATGGAACACCTGATGCTAGAACTATGGAATAAGAACCCTAATGCCAAGAACTGCTCGATGCTTGATGGCAGTTTCTTGCCTCGGATCGCCACAAGTATAACAAGACCCCGGCTACTGAAACTGCTGACCATAAAACTGACCCTGACGGTCCGAGTAACCACCCTGAAAACTCTGGAGCGGACGTACACTGGAGGGCGGGTGGTACATTATAGGGTAGCTTATTAGAATACTGCATATGAGAGTCATGACCACCTGAAGCATCGTGAGAAGCCTGAAGTGCTGAATTAAATGGCATAGGAGGTTGGATTCTACCAAAAGAATCCCTGCCTCTAGATGAGGCACCACTAAACCTACCAGAATGATTAGGCCGTTGGTCAAACCCCTGACCAGTCCCCTGAGCTAAAACCATCTCAACTTGCCTGGCCACATTGGCCGCATCATGAAAAGAAATTACGCTCCCTGTCTCCTTAGCCATATGCAATCAAATAGGTTGAGCGAGTCACACAATAAACCTACTATCTCTCTCTCTATCTATCTATCTCTCTCTCTCTCTCTCTCTCTCACTCTCTCTCTCTCTCTCTCTCTCTCTCTCTCTCTCTCTCTCTCTCTCTCTCGATGGGGAGTGTAAGAAGATCATAACAAGCCAAACCAACAAACCTAGCCTTGTACTGAGTGACAGTAATTAAACCCCGCTAAAGATGCTCAAACCGCCTGAGGAAGTCACGTCTCTGAGTGACCAAAAGGAACTTCTCAAGAAATAGATTAGAGAACGGGTCCCAACTCAAGGCAGGTGACCCGCCTGGTCTGCTCAACACAATATCATTCCACAATCTCTTGGCAAACCCTATTATCTGGAATACAACAAAGACGACCCTATTGGTCTCAACTATCCCCATGTTCTGCAACACCTCATGGCAACGCTGAAGATAATCCTGGGGGTTCTCAAAAGCTGCCACACTGCAATGAACCGCGAAAAGCTTTGTGAACTTATCCAACCTTAACAACGCCTGTGCCACATCAACTGGCCGAGCTACTCCTACTGGCTGAGCTGCTGGATTTTGGAACTAAAGTGCCATCTTCTCCGGAGTGTGGGTAGCGAAAGTCTGGGCTCCTCCCCTAGCCTAAGAGATGGTTGGTGCTACATGAAATGTTCCAATCTGAGCTACGCTTTCCATAAGGCTAACTAGTTGGAGCAAAGAATCCTAAAGTACCAGGGGGCACGATGAACCCCTCGGGAATATGACATGGTCTTGCTGGAACGGCATGAGAAAGAACCTCATCATCAAACTCCAACTTAGGCTCCGCTATTGGTTCTGTTGCTCGAGCTCTAGGTTGAGCCCTGCCATTCCCCCGGCCTTTAGCACAACCTCGGCCTCGTCCTCTAACCTGTGTAAGGGCTGTCGCTAGGCGCTCGGATTTCAGATTAGATGATAAAGCTGTACATGTTCTTTCCATCTGTGAAAGAACAGAGTAGAAGCTCAATTAGCATTGGAAAATCAGATCGCACGACAAAGAAGAATAGATTTGAAGTTATTCCTAAAATCTGTAGCCTCTAGGGGATAAGCAAATACATCTCTGTACCGATATCTGAAACTCTAACTAGCTTGTTTGTGAATTGTGAGATCTTGACAACCTAGAGCTATTATACCAACTTGCACAACCTGGATTTCCGACCGTCGGGATTGTGATGGAGCCTAACTAATAGAATGCTAGGCAAGCTAACATATACTGTTCTAGCACATTAATTATTAATCAATATAACAATTAACATAAATTTAAACTAAGCATATATAAAGTGCAAAAATTTCATAATAGTTTAAAAGACTAATACATAAATACCCAAAAGATCTTGTGTCACAATCCACAAACTTCTAAGAATTTTTTACAAACAATGATTTAAAGGAAATACATATGTTCTCAAAATAAAAAAAGACAGGAAATCTAAGATAGAGCAAAGGGGAGTCCAGGGTCTACAAACGCCGGTAGATGTACCTTGAGTCTCCAGTGGACGGAAGGCAACATCCTACTCGACACACAAGGTCCGACATTGAAATCCACACAAAAACTGCAAAGTGCAGTATCAGTAATACCGACCCCATGTACTGGTATGTTCCGAGCCTAACATCGGCGAAGTAGAAACGAGACTAGGACACGGAAACAATATAAACATGTCTAGTTAAATCACATACAAAAAAATAATAATAACAAAAATTTAATAGAAAATGACGGGAAGGGAAAAGTCATACTGAGGAGAAATCTCAAGTTCTGGAACAACAAAGTTAAAGAGACAAAGTAAATTACATGCTTTGAACAAACATGAATAATAAAACAACAATATATGCATGAAATCACCCTTTGTGCTTTTACTCGCATCCATACCATAAGAAACAACAGAAATGATACGGCATCACCCTTCGTGTATTAACTCTCTCATAATCATGGCCCCGCATCACCCTTCATGCATTAACACTCACTCACAATATCGTGTACAACATCACCTTTCATTTTTTACACTCTTCCTCACCTAAAAAATAAAAACAATAACATCCCGGCAAGGGAATCAACAATAATAAATCTCGTTTTAAGAGTTAAATTCACAATATATGTCTCAACTTTGGTCAATACTCAACAATTATCCAATAACGTGAAAACATAATGAGATTTTTCAACATGAAGAATAACATGTTTAAGCTTGAACAGTATGTACAAAGACACACAACGATCACAAGTATGAGGCTCACTTGCATGCTATGACCCAGAAACAACGTGTAGATACTCGTCACCTCACCCATACGTCGTGCTCAACAACTAAACACATAGAAAATAAGGCAACAACACCTAATCCCTCAAGCTAAAATTAGCCATGAGACTTACCTCGATTCCACGGAAAAAATAAAGCCTCAATTATCGCTTTAGTTCTCGATTCTACCTCAAATAATCTCTTGTGTAGTCATAATTCATTTAATAATACCAATTTATGCTAAAAAAATCAATCCCAATACATAATTACAAGTTTCCCAACATTTTTCCCAAAAAGCCAAAAATAGATCTTGGGCCCACTTGGTCAAAACTTGAAGTCCAGACCGAAACGCGATTACCCATTTACCTCGAGTCCATATATACAAGTGATTTTGGAATCCAACCTCTATTTGAGGTCAAAATTCCCAAATTTTAAAATTCCTTAATTATACCCAGAAACACCCACTTCCACTATTAAAAAAACTTGATTTGTGATTAAATCTTGTAAAAAGATGATATGGATTCAAAGAAATAAGTTAGGAATCATTTACTTATGATTTGGGGAAGAAATGGTCTTAGGAAAATCGGCTCTTGAAGTGTACGGTTTGAAAATTTTAGATATGAATAAAAAATCCCATCCAAAACTCAGTTTGATCAGTTGCAGGTATCGCATTTATGATAAAAGGTTTGCAAATACGTACATTACCTCGCAAATGCGAAGGTTGTCCTAGCCTGCTCGCATCGCATATGCAAAAAAATGTTTGCAAATGTAGCTTCTCATCCCGTGGCAATTGTAACGATGAGCTTCGCAAATGCGAAGGTCCCTTCAGAACCTACTTATCGCAAATGCGAAGATTCTTCACAAATGCAAGCAATGCAGACGTGCTACATACCCGAAAATTTTTCCCAAGTACAAAATCATTCAGTAGCCTATCAAAAACTCCCCCGAGCCCTCGGGGCTTCAAACCAACCATGCACACAAGTCTTAATATATCATACGTACTTTCTTGTGCGATAACATCGCCAAAATAACTCCTAGAACTATAAATTAACCACCAAAACACATGAAGTTTTCAAGATAGCTTCAAACTTCCTATTTTATCAACCAAAGGTCCGAATCACATCAAATCACGTCTGCTTTAACCAAATTTCACATATAAGGTTTAAATATTATAACGGACATGTGCTGGGCTACGAAACTAAAATAAGGGCCCGATATAAACAAGTTCAAACACTATTAAATTTCCATAAACTATTATATTTCCAGTTTAATAATTTAATTCAAAAATTTATTTCTTGGGCTAGGGACCTCGGAATTCATTTTCGGGCATACGTCTAAGTCCTATATTTTACTATGGACCATTCGAGACCGTCAAATCAGCGGTCTGGTCCATTTACTTGAAATATTGACCCAAGTCAACTTAAATTAATTTTTTAAATCAAAACTAAATATTCTTCTCAAATTTTCATATAAGGCTTCTACGAAGCCCGTCCTGACTGTGCACGCAAATTGAGGAGAAAGAAAATAAAGTTTTCAAGACCTCGAAGCAAAGAATCAGATTCTAAAATCAAAGATGACCTTTTGGGTCATTACATAAGGTGTGCTCATTCTACACTTCTGTACATTCTTGCGCCGATCCATGTTTTTGCTCTTGAGCATCATGTCACGACCCAAAATCCGCTAAGGGTCGCGATGGTGCAGGACACTACTATCAGGCAAGCCAACAAAATTACATGATGAAGTTATCATTTTTAAGAATCTTGAAAACTAAGATTTTCCCTCAATTTTTCATGAATAAAAAGATTAATGTTTCAATTCAAATTAAATAACAAGCAATTAGTACAAATTATTTCAAAACCATCTCAGAATCCGGTGTCACAAGTGCATGAGCATCTACTGATAAGGAAATAAAATGCAACATCCGTTCGGAATACAGTGGATAGGATGTAAATACAATATACTGGAATGGATTGTATTAGCTGCGGACCGCCTCGAATAATGCAATTCACCTAGTCCAAGAATCATCCGTGCTGCTATGCCTAGTAGGCCGCTAGAGTTATATATACATGTGCAATAAAAATGCACATAAGTGCAGTATAAGTACGAAAATAACGTGTACTCAATGAGTATCTGTCTAATCTCGAAGAAGTAGAGACGAGATGGTCGACTTTGACACTTACTAGTGGTCCAATAATAGTGGATTTCTATGAACATGATTTTAATCCAATAGAATGAAACAAGGAAACAATTGTTTTAATAGGAAATTTCCAGATTTTTCCTTTTCATTATTATCCAATTATTCTCAAACCAGGAAGAGGCAATAAGGACTTAAATAAGTTCAATGAAGAAATACAAGCATGCGCATATTATGTCGAGGCGACGACTCGATCCAACAGAAATAAATTGTTCACTTGCCGAGGGTCGACGACACGCCTATAGATGCATCTATTTAATCTGTCGAGACGTTCGGCCCGTTCTAAAATTAAATACACACAGACGGTAAATCAAGTAGTCAACAAGGAATAATTATCCACAGAAAAGACAATTCTCTTTTAAATATTTTTGAAAATGAAGTTTAATCTTTTGTGGAAACTCACTTACTAACTCGAGGTGATTTAACTTCAAATGTTGATGAGTTTACAATTAATCCAAGTATAGCATGCTTTTGGGTCCTAGACTACCTAGACAATAGCATAATAGTAGTTACACATGGACTCTCATCACCCTGTGCATACGTAGACCCCACAAATAGGAGCACATAACCAATTAACTCACTTATGGGGACAATTCCCTCTTACAAGGTTAGAAAGAAGACTCACCTCGCTCCGAAGAACCATAACCAGCATTCCACAACCTTCCGAAGACTCTAATTGATGCACAACGCCCCAACACTATCCAATGATTACACTATACGTTAATATATGCTCAATTATTCATTAGAATCTAATTTATAGCAATTCCTAACCCCAACCGAAAAGTTGACGAAAATACCCTCGAGCCCACGTGCCCTGAATTCGATTTTTTTGAAGATAAATTTACCCTTAGCCTCACAAACACAAATAAATGATTTTATCTATATTCCATACCAAAAATCGTGGTCAAAATGTAAGAATACTAGTTTTCTAGGTTTTCTGTCAAACCCTACGTTTCCCCTAATTTCCATGTTAAAATCCATATATAATCGATGCATTTAACTTCTAACAAGTGGGGATAACTTACCTTGCCATTGAGTGGTGAAACCTCCTCTCGAAATCGTCCAAGAATAGCCTAAAAGAAGAGAAAAATTAAAGAAATGGGCCAACTCCCGTCTTAAAACAAGTCAGTGCCCAGCACTGCCCTTCTTTGCAAACGTGGAAAAACCCTCGCAATTGCGAAGCACAACCTGCTTCAGCCCCAAAATCTCTTCATCGCGTTCACAGCTGTATGCTCGAGTTCACGAAGGCCAGCTCCTCGAAACCTACGCATTCGCGTTCCAGGTCTCGCGCTCGCATAGGCCAATGACTCATGCCAAACGTTTCCTCCTATGTGTTCGCTATCTCCTCCTTGCGTTCGCGTCGTAACCAGCTCAAGTCCTTCACGTTCATAATCTCCACCTTGTGTTCGCGAAGGGTAAAACCAGCAGCCTCCCATCCTCCTCTTCACAAGCACGGGACTTCCTTCGCATTCGCGAAGAAGGAAACTAGATACCAGCAAAATAACAGCAACCTTTAACCCAAATTCAATCCGCTAACCATCTGGAATCCACCCAAGGCCGCCGGGACCCCAACAAATCATACCAACCAGTCCCATCACACATTACAAACTTGCCTGAGGCCTCAAATCATACCAAACAACGCCAAAATCATGAGTCAACCTCCAATTCAAGCTTTATGAACTTTAGAATTTCAAACTTCTACTTTCGATGTTTAATCCTATCAAATCATGTCCGATTGACCTCAAATTTTGCACACAAGTCATATTTTACATTAATGAACTTGTCCAACTTCGGGTATGGGATTCCGACCCCGATATCAAAAAGTCCACTTCTGGTTAAACTTCTCAAAAACCTTCAAATTTCTATCTTTAGCCAACTGGCACCAAAATGACCTATAGACCTCCAGATTCATTTCTAATTGCGCTCCCAACTCCAGAATCACAATACAAAGCTACTCCAATACTGGGAATCCTAAACGGACATCGATAACACTAAAAATGCACTTCAAGCCAAACTCTGTGAAATTTCTTCCAAAATGCTAACTTCCACAATAGGCGCCAAAATGCCCACGAGTCACCCAAAACCTGATCGGGGCATACGCCCAAGTTTGAAATCATCATACGAACCTGATGAAACCTTCAGATCCCGATTCCGATGTCGTTTACTCAAAATTCCAATCCTAGTTCATTCTTTTAATATTAAGCTTCTGAAATTAGAATTCTCTTTCCAAATCACTCTGAACTTCCCGAAGCTTAATTCCGACCACAGGTTCAAGTCATAATACCTCAAATGATGCTATTCATGGCCTAAGACTGCTGAACAATGCGCTATTGCTCAAAATGACCAGTCGGGTCGTTACATTCTCTCCCACTTAAACATACGTTCGTCCTCGAACGTGATGAGAACTATGTTGAAGTAGTCTAGAATCACTATTCAACACCTCATGCACCTTCCCGTGCTACCACAACTCAGTTACTCATATTAGCTCAAAAAATTCTAAAGATATTCCCTTTTATTCAAGTAAATAAGCCTTAAGGCCCAATTCCAACATCCAGAATTTACTACTAGGACTGTTTCCAACATACGATCACACATAAATCACTACACGATGCAACCAATTGAGACTGCACAATTTGTTGAATTCACACCTTGCATCACTTTTCCCACCGGACCACCATAACACTTTGCGATCGACTTGGTTGAAATTCCACGAATTTGATGCTCCTATTGCACTTATGACACCCATGGGTCTTACTCTAACTCTTTCAATACCGCCCCGACCGAAGAGATGTGCCGATATTCATAATCAACTGCTGAGTGGACATTTTTTATATCGGGGTCGGAATCCGATATATTAATTATGCTTAATTATTAATGATAATCTAATTTATAGAAATTCCTAACCCTTATCGAAAAGTTAAGGAAAATGCCCTCAGGCCCACGTGCCCGGAATCCGAATTTTTTTAGAAGATAAAGTTTACCCATAACCTCACAAACTCAAATGTATAATTTTATCTAAATTCCACACCCAAAATCGTGTTTAAAATCCAAGAATACTAGTTTTCTAATTTTTTCCTCAAACCCCAAGTTTTCCCTAATTTCCATGTTAAAATCCATATATAATCGATGTATTTAACTTCTAATAAGTGGGGATAACTTACCTTACCATTAAGTGGTGAAACCCCCTCTTGAAATCCTCCAAGAATTGCCCAAACCAAGAGAAAAATGAAAAAAATGGGCCAAATCCCGTCTTATAACAAGTCACTGCCAAGCACTACCTGCTTCCGCCCCAAAATCTCTTAATCGTGTTCGCGACTCTACGCTCGTGTTCGTGAAGGCCCTCTCTTCGAAACCTACGCGTTTGCATTCCAAGTCTCGTGTTCGCGTAGGCCAATGACACAAGCCCAATATTTTCTCCTACGCGTTCGTGATCTCCTTCTCGCGTTCGCCTAGTTACCAGCTCGACTCCTTCGCATTCGCAACCTCCAACTCACGTTCGTTAAGGCTAAAACAAGCACCCTCCCATCCTTCTCTTCGCAAACGTGGGACTCCCTTTGCGCTCGTGAAGAAGAAAACCAGATACCAGCAAAACATCACCTGCCTTTAACCCAAATTCGATCCGCTAGCCATCCGAAATCCACCCGAGGCCCCCGGGACCCCAACCAATTGTACCAACCAGTCCCATAACATGTTATGGATTTGATCGAGGCCTCAAATCATACCAAATAACGCTAAATCATGAATCAACCTCCAATTCAAGCTTTATGAACTTTAGAATTTCAAACTTCTACTTTTGATGTTTAATCCTATCAAATCATCAATTGACCTCAAATTTTGCACACAAGTTATATTTGACATTACAGACCTACTCTAACTTCTAAAATCAAACTCTGACCCCGATATCAAAAAGTCCACTTCCGGTCAAACTTCTCGAAAACCTTCAAATTTCTATCTTTAGCTAAATGGCTCCTAAATGATCTATGGACCTACGAATTCACTTCCGATCGCGCTACCAACTCTAGAATCACAATATGAATTTAGTCCAAGACTCAAAATAGCAAACAGACATCGATAACACTGAAATGTACTTCAAGCATAACTTATGAAATTTCTTCCAAAATACTAACTCCCACAATAGGCGCCAAAATGCTCCTGGGTCATCCAAAACTCGATCTGGGCATACGCTCAAGTCCGAAATAATCTTACGAACTTACTGAAACCTTCTGATCCGGATTTCGAGGTCGTTTACTCACAATTTTAATCCTAGTTAATTCTTTCAACTTTAAGCTTCCGAAATGAGAATTCTCTTTTCAAATCAACTCTGAACATCCCGAAACTTAATTCCGACCATGCGTACAAGTCATAATACGTGAAATAAAGTGGTTCATGGCCTCAGATTGCTGAACAATGCGCCATAGCTCAAAACGGCTGGTCGGGTCGTTACACATCCTTGCTATGGAGACTCAAGGTAAACGTGTTACTGCGTTCACAGGCTTCAGAGTCACCTTCATATTTTTTGTGTTCACACTGTCCACTTTTTTTCGAACAGTTGTGTTTAGAAGTTATAGTGAACTCTGTAGAGCTTATGACTTATACTGCCGGTTTCGGTAAATTATAAATACTGGAATGATTCCTATATCGAGACAGTTATATTCTCTTTATTATTGTTGTTATTCAGTAAATGTTAGGCTTACCTAGTTCCTAAGACTAGTTTCTAAGACTAGGTGCCATCACGATATCCAACGGAGGGGAAATTGGGTCATGACGTCAACTCTGCTATTTCATCTATATTTTAAGGCTAAGTATTATACATTTTTCTAGTTATTTCATTATTTTCAGGGTCAAATTAATTTACTTTTCTAAAAATTATGTATAAATTTAACTATAATATTTTACGAGTAAACAAATACGTAATTCACGTAACTCACTCATAAGATTAGGGATTACATGTATTTTCTTATTTCTTTTTCTCCCTCATTTATCATGAACTATATCACATCTCCGTCCACACTCTTAGAAAGAGCACTACTTAGCAATTTTGAGCCAGTTTAGACCAATATTTTTCCTTTCACCGATTTTGCACGTAAGATTTCGTATTTTGATTAGTTTCGGAGTTAAACATACCTTTCTTCATTTATTTTTCCATCTCCTCCAATTATAAATTAGTGCTTATATTATATATCTTTATTATATAGTGTCTGTAATTAGCTACACATATTTATATTAAATTAGTCTGAAAGTACGGGCAATGCGTGTGTATTCTATCCCAATAACTATGATTTAGTTAAACATTATATTTAATTATAAAATTTTAACTTATTGAAGATGATTATAAATGTTGATCGTATATAACTAACTTGATAAAAAAAAAATACTGTTTCATATAATTTCTCTACTGTCAGACAACAGTTTAATTGGAAAAATCAACTTTATAATTATAACTTCATTTTCATAATTCTCTTGCTTCTTTTTCAATTTCAGCTCAAATATGTAACAACTTGAAAATCTAAATATTATTGAAGGATAGAACTTAAAACGTACAAACACGCTACTATTAATTAAGTATTAGAACAAGTTAGTGAGAAAATCTACAATTGAAACATGGGCTTTGAAGCGTTACTATACAAGTAAAATTAATATTATTCTAATATTCCCTAACTCTATAATTCTAATATTTGAAAATATATTAACTTTTTTTTTGTTCGAACACATGTATTTCCTCTTAATTTTAAATGGAACATCCTTTTTAATATCACTTGATAATTATAATTATTTCTGTGTCATAATATCATCAGATCTGACTGAATATTTATTATAATATTTTGTCATGATTCTTTAAAGAGTCTTCAAATTAATATAATTTTTCAAAATTTAAATATTTCTTTTAAAGATTTGAAATGAAGAAGTCGGTCATATATTTCCTAAAAAATGAATTAAGCTGAAATGGAAAATGTTAAAATGACAAATATCCAATAAATATCTTATAATAAATAACATAATATAAACAAATTTGGAGAGTAAATTATAGGAATTGATGAAAAATGAAAAAGAATTAATGTCAGCTTATTTTGAATACATTGTATCTATAGAAGCGTCTTTGTCAAGTCTGAAATTAAAATAATTTGACTCTTAACACTTTAGTATAAGAGATTTGTTGATTTTTTGATTTCTTTCTATCACCGAGTCCTTATGAAAATAATTTATATACCCTAAAATTGGGTCAATTGAAAATTTCACTTGATTTTTGGATTTTATTCATCACCAATGGTCTTTTTGAAAATAATTTTTATATACCTTAACAATTGTGTCAACTGGAAAATAATTTTATTTGTATTTTGAATATTTTTGGTTTATTAAAATTCTTCAATATTACCTTATACTAAATTTTAAAATTTTAATTCTAATTAGATTTTTTAAATAAGGATTCTCTTTTTCAAATAGGTAAAAAATCTAATGGGAAAACATCCATGCAAGCCATGTTCCAAAAGTCATGACCTTGATTTCTTACTGTCATGATCGTGATGGCGCATAACTTTTAGGATGCTAGGCAAGCCAACAAATAAAGACCTAATAAGCTGTGACGATCCAAAAGTATCATTACTTGTTTTCCTACCTATTATGTACTTTCGATATTTTGAAAACCTCATCTGGGGTTGCCTCTATTTGCGTGCGCAGTCCGAGCGCATAGCCGAAAAGCTTAGATATGGAGTATGTGAGGAAAATGCTATTTTTTTTGATTAATTGAATAAATTTGACTTCAGTCAATATTTTGGCTAAATAGACACAGACCTGTAATTTGACGATACTGGAGAGTCCACAGGAAAATATGGGACTTGGGCGTATGCCCGAAATCGGATTCCGAGGCCCCAAGCTAGAGAAATAAATTTTTGCGTGAAATTATTTTCTATAAATAATTAAGAAAATTAAAAATAAAATTTGATTAAAAGATTATGGTATCGGGTCTGTATTTTGGTCTCGGTGCCCGATACGAGTCTTATATATGATTGGATTGTAATTTGCCATTTTTATGCATCATCATTTATTATTTTCTCGCTGTTACTTATTGTTCCTTTCCTTTATTGTGAATTGTAGGATTTTTTTTCATTCATGCAGTCTTTACATGTATATACATCGTTTCCATTATTCATATGATTATACTGTTTATTCACCGATAGGTGTCTTGACTATTCCTCATCACTACTCCACCGAGGTTAGTCTTGATACTTACTGGGTACTGTTATGGTGTGCTCATGCTACTCTTCTGTACATTTTTGGTTTGCAGATACAAGTACTCCACCTCAATTCTGTCAGCCTTGGAAGGAGGCGTATCGGTAAAGACTTCAAGGTATATTTGCTACTTCCGCAGGAGGGGAGTCCCTTTCTAGCTTCTATAATAAGTATAGCTCTTTTAGTATTTCTCCTTTGTATAGATATTCTCGAGTCAGAGTCTCATATGTATCCCTTAGCTTGTGATTTGTGAGATTCCGGGTTTTGGGAATTTTTTTATCTTCGAGAGTTGTTATTGTATGTGCTAAGCGGCAACTTAAATACATGTTTATTTTACTAGATAAGTTTTAATTTCTTTCTTCCGCATTTTGGCATATATTCTGCATTGTTAAGTTTACCTAGTCGTATGGACTTGGTGCCGTCATGACATGTCCACGGAGGTTGAGCTGAGATCGTGACATATGCTAACCATTAACAAAAATAATAAATAATAATAATTTAATCTAAAACAAGGTAAAGAAGTGCGGAAATTTATAACAATCTAAACACTTATAAACGACTACCCAAAATCTGGTGTCATAATCTACGAACTTCTAAGAGTTAAAAATACTAGTCTAAAGGAAATACATATGTTCTAGAAATACAAGAAAATGGAGAAACTATGATATATGGAAGGCGACTCTAGGATTTGCGAATGCTCGTAGATCTACCTTGGGTATCCTGATGGACTGATGGCAGCAACCCAACTCTGATCAACAAGGCTCAATACCTAAATTTTTACAGAAAATACATAGTAAAATATCAATACAACCGAACCCGTATACTACTAAGTGCCGAGCCAAAGCTCAGCAAATTAGTGATGAGGCCTGGATACAACAATAACATGAACCTGTGTAGCTAAGTCATATACGAGAAACTAATAACAAATGGAAATGTAGCAGATAATAATGGGAAGGGGGAAAACATGCTGGGGGATTATAAGATCCTGGCAATAGAATAGTAAAGCAACACAGTAAATATCATGATTTGCACCAACGAATGTAATAACATAGTAACAAGTGCATGATATAACCCTTCGTACTTTTATTCTCATTCTCACTTTAAGAAACAGTAGAAATGGCACCACATGTCACGATCTGAATTTTCTATCATCGGGAGTCGTGATGGTACCTACTCGTACTATCTAGGCAAGCCAACTATTAAGGTTCTACACATTAACAATCAACAAAAACAATTATAAACAGTAACTATAGCTAAATAAATAAAAAGTGCAAAAGAGTTATAACATGATAAAGTAGACCAATACATATCTACCCATGAATCTGGTGTCACGACTTCACGAACAACTAAGATTTTTACTACAAACAAGTATGGAAAGAAATGTACAACTGTTCTCAGAATGAAAAGAAACAATAGAAAGCTAAAGCATGGAATGGGGACTTTAGGCTCTAGGGACGCCAGCAGATCTACCTTGCTCTCCCCTCTCCGTAGGTTGAAGGAAGCTACCTCAACTACTCATCGGGTCCAGTACCAAAATCTACACAAAAGAGTGCAGAGTGTAGTATCAGTACAACCGACCCCATCTACTGAGTAAGTGTCGAGCCTAACCTCGATGAAATAGTAACAAGTCTAGGAAATGACCATCATATATACATGTGCACCTAAATTATATAGACATAATCATAATAACAGAAATCAATAAAATAAGGTGGGATGGGGACATGTTGCGAGGAATATCAGATTCTAAGAATAAACAAATAAAGAGTAATCAATGAAGAAGCATAATGAACACCATATCTATATCAACAAGACCGATGAAACAGTAACACGTGAAGAACATCATCCTTGGTGCTCTTACACTCATCATCATCATATGAAATATCAGAAATTGCACGACATCACCCTTCATGAATTACCTCTCATAATTATGGAACAATATCGCCCTTCATGCATTATTACTCACAATATCGGCACGAAATCACACTTCTGCATTAACTCTCAAATCATGGCATGACATTACCGTTTGCGCATTAACACTCATCACGATATCACTCTTCATGCTTTACACTCTTCCTCCCCCAAAAAATTGAATCAATGCGTCCCGGAAAGGAATTCAAGAATATCAACAAGATCTCTTCAAGGGATTCAATAATATCAACAATAATTTTCCGGCAAGGGATTCAACAATATCAACAACAACATCTCGGCAAAGGATTTATCTATAACCAATTTCCTTTGAAAAATTTCTTTACAAAATGAAACTCAACTTGAGTCAATTCAGCAATAGTCAATTACCAAGAAACGTTCATAAGCTTTGTTAAACTTCAAGAATTATCAATTTAATCATGGACAATTGCATAATAGAGTCATAATAATTATGATATAAGACCAATGGGGATGCTTGACACTAATGTAAAGATACTCGTCACCACACCTATACGTCGTACTCATGCTAACACACAAAAATAACACAAAAACTCTTTTTCCATCAAGATAAGGTTTGGCCAAACACTTATCTCGATTAAACGAACAAGATTAAGCCTCAATTACTGCTTTACCTCTTGGTTCCACTTCCAATATGTTTGTATCTAGACATAATTTACTTAATAATGTTAACAAATGCTAAATAAACCAATTCTAATGCATGAAAATAGGTTTCCCATTGTTTTTCTCAAAAAGTCAAAAATCGACCCAGGGCCCGCTTGGTCAAAACCCAAAGTTCGAACAAAAATCCGATCACCCATTCACTCACGAACTCAAATCAGCAATTAGTTTTAAAATTGGACCTCAAATTGAGGTTCCAAATCCCTAAAATTTTAAAATTCTAACTTCTACCTAAAAAAGACCCGATTTGCCATGAATAAAGCCTAGATTATGCTATGAAATCATGTAAAAAGATGATATAAATTGAATAAAATAAGTTATAATTTGTTTACATATGATTTGGGGAATAACTCTCTTCAAGAATATTGCCTATGGGAGTTTCGGGTTTGAAAAAGTTATAAAATAAAGAAAAATCACGCAAAAATCCCACTTATCAGGTTGCAGATGTCCTCACAATTTCTACTATCTTAGCAACTACAAAGCAAAATGTTGCATTTGTGACGTCTAGGCCATCTGAAAACCTTCGCATTTACGAAGTACATCTCGCATTTGAGAGAAAGGCTGGCCCAGAGATCTTCACATTTGCGAAGCAAAGGCTCGCATTAATGATCACCGATTTCATTGCAATTGCGATGCCTGATCTCGCAATTGCGAGATCAAAGGCCTGCTACATAGTTACAACATACTCGCAATCATCCTAAGTCAAAAATCACTTCGTGGCCTATCTAAATCTCACCGGAGAACTCGGGACTCCAAACATGCATGCAAGTCTAAAATCATCATACAGACTTTTTTGTGCGATAAAATTATCAAAATTACACCAATAATTACAAATTTAACTTCAAATTCATAAAATTCCTTACGAACATTGAAATTTTAATTTATTCAACTAAAGGTACGATTTCTACCTAATCAACTCCGATTCTTACCAAATTTCATAGATTCGACTTTATTTCTATATTAAACATGTACCGGATATCGGAACCAAAATACGAGCTCGATACCATCAATAAAAAGCATCATTTCATTTAAAAAAGTCTTTATATTTTTCAGCAAATAGTTTTCTTTAAAAATTCTTTTCTCAGGCTAGGGACCTTGAAATTCGATTCCATATTTTACTACGGACCCTACGGGACCGCCAGGCCACGGGTCCGGATGCGTTTATCAAGAATGTTGACCAAAGTCAACTTTAATCAATTTTAAAGGCTGTTATTTTTCTTAAATTTCACATTAATGATTTTTGAAAATGCACCTGGATTGTGCATGCAAATCGAGGCGAGACAAAAAGAGGGGTTTAAGGCCTCGGAATACAATTTTGACTCTTAAAACAAGAGATGACCTTCCGGGTCATCACATTGCATCACCTTTTGTGCATTAACTCTTCATAGAATGACAAGACAACACTCTTCATGCATTAACACTGACAGAATATGGACTGACATCACCTTTCGTGCATTAACACGGCACGCCATCACCCTTCGTGTATTAACACACATCGAATATGGCACATCATCATCCTTCGTGCATTATCACTCACTCACAAAACATTGAACGACATCACACGTCATGCTTTGCTCTCTTCCTCACTCAAACAATAGAACCCGGCAAGGAAAATCATCAATAACCAAACCAATTTCAATGTTAAATTTCACAATATAAATCTCAACTTGAGTCAGTACTCAACCAATATCTAATTTCAGGAAAATGTGATAAGATTTTTTTAACATGAAGAATAACCAGTTTAAGCATGAACACTGTGAATAAAGAATACAACGTTCACAAGTATAATACTCACTCGCATGCTATGAATCGACGACAACGTATAAGTACTCGTCATCTTACCTATACGTCGTACATCAACCACCAAACACATAGCAAATAAGGCAAGAACACCTAATCCCTCAAGCTAAGGTTAGCTACAACATTTACCTTGATTGCACGACCAAAAAAAGGCCTCAATCACCACTTTTCCTCTAGATTTCACCTCCGAACAACTCATATCTATTCATAATTAACTTAATAAAATAAATTACTGCTAAATAAATCAATTTAAACATACAATTAGAGTTTTCCTAACATATTTTCCAAAAAGTCAAAAATAGACTCCATGCTCGCTTGGGAAAAACTCAAAGTTAGGATCAAAACTCAATTACACATTCACCCCCGAGCCCGGATATACCATTTGTTTTGAAATTCGTCCTCATTTTGAGATCTAAATTCCCAAATTTTTGAACTCTTAAGTTCTATCGAAAAACCCAATTCCGCCATGAAAAATCCTACATTCTAGAATGAAATTTTGTAAAAAGATGCAATAGATTGAAAGAAATGAGTTAAAAATCATTTACCTATAATTTGGGGAAGAAATAGCCCTTTGAAAATCACCTCTTGAAGTTTAGATTTGAAAAATCAAAGAAGAATTAAAAATACCATATAAGTGCAAAGTTATCAGCTGCAAATGTTGCATTCCGACAAGAGCTTCGCATATTCGAAGCTCTCAAATGCGAGAAAAGCATCAAAAATGCGAACCTGTTGCATTTTTGCTGCTGTCGCAAATGCGAACCATTTGGTATCAAATGCGAAGGTCCCTCCCGAATTCTCACTTTGCAAATGCGAAGGGTTGTTCGCAATTGCGATTTGGGCTGGCCCAACTTCTCTTCGGATTTGTGATGTGAAGCTCGCAAATGAGACCTCATTAGTAGTCGTAAACGTGAACCTTGACCTTTTATTTGTGAGGTCTGAGTCCTGCAAAAGTTTATGCTTCACCAACAATAGTTTCTAAGTTCCAAATCACTTTGTAGCCTATCTAAAACTCACCCGAGCCAACAGGGATCCAAACTAATCATTCAAACAACTCTGAAAATATCATACGAACTTGTTCGTGCAATAAAATAGCTAAAATTACATCTAAAACTACGAATTTAACACCAAAACCCATGAAATCCATAAGAACACATAAAATTCTAGTTTTCACAACGGGACGTCCGATCACGTAAAATCAATCCTGTGTCTCAGCTAATTTCATATTCATGAATTAAATACTTTATTAAACATGTACCGGCCTTTGAAATCAAAATACGGCCCCGATACCAACAAGATCAAATATTATTCTACTTCTTTGAATCCTTAGATTTTTAGTTTAACAATTTTTAACAAAAGTTCATTACTCAGGCTAGGGACCTCGGTATTTGATTCCAGACATACGCCCAAGTCTCATATTTTACTACAATCCCTTGGGGGCCGTCAAAATATTGGTTCAGCTCCGTTGACTAAAAATGTTGACTGAAGTAAACTAAAACGTCTTTTTGAGTCAAAAATTATTTTCTAATATTTTCAAATAAAGGTTTTTGCGAAAACGCACTTGAACTATGCACATAAATAGAGGAGAGGTATGATGAGATTTTGAATGCCTTGAAACCCCGAATTGGGTTTTAAAAGACGAGATGACATTTTGGTTCATCACATTCTCCACCTCTAAAACAATCATTCATCTTCGAATATACATAGAAAAGTACCTGAGCAAGGTAAAAGACGGAGATAGGTGCTTCGCATATCGAACTCGGGCTGCCCGGTAGCTGGTCCCAACTGGCTGACCTCTCCACTGCACACGAACCAAAGGATATCTCTTTGACTCAACTTCTGAACTTTCTAGTTTAGAATAGCCACCTGCTCCTCCTGGTAGGTTAAATCTTGCCAGCTGGACTGTACTGAAATCTAACACGTAGGATTGATCGCCGTGATACTTCCTAAGTATGGACATGAAACATTTGGTTAACCACTGATAATCCTGGTAGCAATGCAAGTCTATAGTCCACCTTTCCAACTCGATCAATGATTTCAAAGGCGCAATGAACCTCAAGCTTAACTTTCCCTTCTTCTCTAACCGTATCACACCCTTCATTTGTGACACTCGAAGCAACACTCTCTCTCTCTGACCATCAATGCCACATCACGAACCTTACGGTCAGCATAATTCTTCTGCTTGGACTGAGCTGTCCAAAGTCTATCCTGAATAATATTATCCTTTTCCATGTCATCCCGTACTAAATTTGTACCCAATAACGGAGCCTTTCTCGGCTCATACCATCCAACCGGTAATCAACACCGTCTACCACACAAAACCTTATAGGGAGCCATCTAGATGCTCGACTGATAACTACTGTTGTAGGAAAATTGTGCTAATGGCAAGAACTAATCCCAAGACACTCCAAAGTCAATAACACAGTCGTTGAGTATATCCTCAAAAATATAAATAATACACTTGGATTGTCCTTCTGTCTGAGGATGAATGTTGTGCTCAACTCGACCCAATATCTAATTCATTCTGTACTACCCTCAAGAAAAGCGAGTTAAACTTCCTACCCCAATAAGAAATGATAGAAACGACCATACTATAGAGATCTTACTTATATAAATCTCTGCCAACCCCTCCGAAGAATAGGAAATTGCCACAGGAATAAAATGCGCTAACTAGGTCAGCCTATCCACAATAACCTATGCTGCATTGACTTTCTGTGAGTCCGTGGGAGTCCAACAATGAAGTACATAGTGATATGCTCCCACTTTCACTCATTAATCTTTATCTTCTAAGGCAAACCACCAGGTCTCTAATGCTTGTACTTTGCTTTTTGACAATTCAAATACTGAGCTATATATGCAACAATATCCTTCTTCATCCTCCTCCACAAATAAGGATGCCGTAAGTCTTGGTACATAATAGAGGCCCTCGAATGAATATAATACCTGGAATTGTGAGCCTCCTCTAGAATGAACTCACGAAGCCCATCCACATTAGGCACATAAATATGACCCTGCATCCTCAAAAATACATCATCTCCAACTGTAACCTACTTGGCCTCTTCGTGCTGCAATGTGTCACTAAGAAAAAGCAAATGAGGATCCTCATATTGCTGCCCCCTAATATGCTCAAACAAGGAAGACCATGCGATTATATAGGCTAGAACACAATTGGGCTGAGAAACATCTAATCTCACAAACTGATTGGCCAAACCCTAAATATCTAACGAAATGGTTTCTCACCGATTGGAATATATGTGAGACTCCCCATAGTAGCTAACTTCTTACTCAAAGCATCAACAACAGAATTGGCCTTCCTGGGATGACACAAGATTGTGATATCATAGTCTTTCAATAGCTCAAACCACCTTCTCTACCTTAAATTCAACTTCTTTTGCTTGAATAAGTACTACAAACTCTTATGATCTATGTGCACTGCACATGACACACCATATAGTGCCTCTAAATTTTCAGTGTGTGAACAATAGCTGCCAACTCCAAGTCATTAACTTGATAATTCTCCTCATTAATCTTGAACTGCCGCAAAGAATATGAAATAACCTTGACACCTTTCATAAATACCGCACCGATTCCAATACGAGATGTGCCACATAATACTATATATGGCCCTAAACCTACGGGCAGCACCAACACCAGTATCGTACTCAAAGCTGTCTTGAACTTCTAAACGCTCGCCTCATAAGTGAATGGGGAAGTCTTCTAGGTCAACCTGGTCATCGGGGTTGCTATGGATGAAAACCCCTTCACAAACCAAAGGTAGTAATCTATGAAGCCCAAGAAACTCTTGATCTCTGTAGCTAATGTGGGCCTAGGTCCTTCCTTGACTGCCTTAATATTCTTAAAATCTACCTAAATACCCTCTGCGGATACCACGTAACCAATGAAAGCAATTGAACTCAACCAAACCTCATATTTTGAATACTTAGCATATAATAAGGTGTGTGTTAGAGTCTGAAGAACGATCCGAAGATGTTGGTTATGCTCCTCTTGGTTGCGGGAGAAGATCAATATATCATCAATAAAAAAATCATGAAGGAATCCAGATAAGGCTTGAATACCCATTTTGTCAGATCCATAAATGCTGGTGGGGCATTTATCAATGACATATCCAGAAATTCATAATGCCTATACCGGGTACGAAAAGTTGTCATAGGGACATCAGATGCCCTAATCCTCAATTGATGGTAGTTAGACCTCAAATTGATCTTTGAAAACACCTTGTCACACTGAAGCTGATCAAACAAGTGATCTATTCTCGGCAATGGATATTTTTTTTATTGGTGACTTTGTTCAACTGCCTATAGTCTATGCACATCCTAATCAATCTATCCTTTTTCTTTACAAACAACTCCAACGCACCACAAGGTGAGATATTGGGCCTAATAAAGCCCTTATGTAGCAAATCTTATAATTGCCCCTTTAATTCTTTTAACTATGGCGAGTCCATATAATATGACAGAATAGAAATGGGCTGAGTGCCCGAAGCCCAATAAATGCAAAAGTCAATATCCCTGTTGGGTGGCATCCCTGGCAGGCATGCAGGAAATACCTCTTGAAACTCGCAAACAACAGGTACAAAATCCATGGAAGGAACCACCACACCAGAATCACGAGCATAACACCCCTTCTCAACCATATGCGGAGGATTCATATAGGAAATAACCTTGCTCGTAGAATGACCAGGAGTCCCTCTCCACTCTAATCGAGGAGACTCTGACAAATCTAAGGTCTCGGTCTTTGCGTGAGAATACAATATAGCAAGATAAGGTGACAGCCAATCCATCCCAAAAATAACATTGATGTCAACCAAATCAAGAAGTAGAAGATCTACGCTATTTCAAGACCCCCAAAAATAACAACACGTGAGATATCGACACGATCAACAACAATTGAATCACCCAAAGGTTTAAACACATACACGAGAGCACTTAAAGAATTATGAGGCACAACAAAATAGGAAGAAAAGTAAGATGAACAAACAAATAAGTGCATCCTGGTCAAATAATACTAAGCCATCCCTACTGCAAACTAAAAGTATACTTGTGATAATGACACTGAATGCCTCGGCCTTAGGCATGGCTAGAAAAGTATGTCATTAGGGTTGGGCCCAATCACTCTAAATTACACCCCTAAGATGACTTTATGATTGCTGGCCTGCACCTCTTGTAGTCTGACCTCCACCTCTATTACCTCTACCTTTACCTCTAGTTGTCTAACCCCTACCTCTACTAGACTGCATGGGCGGTGGAACACCCAATGCCGGAACAATGGCATGAGAACCCTAGTGTTGAGAACTGCCCAATGCTCGAGGGAAATACCTAGCAATGTGCCTTGGATTTCCACACGTATAACAAGACCTCAAATGATGAGACTATAGACACCGAAACTGACCCTGGCGGCTTGGTTAACCACCCTAAAAGTCCTGGAGCGGAGGTGCACTGACATGAGCTGGTTGTGCACTGTAGGGTGGCTGATCAGTGTCACACCTTCTTTTTTACAAACCACCTATAAAGATAGTGTATAATGGAATTTTTCCAATTTAAGTGACTTTGTTCGAAATGAGATTATTTATTTTTCAGAATCGCAGCTTGGATGGGTTATTTGGTTTCCCAAGTCACCGGTTTATTTCCAAATTCCAAATCAAGAAAAATTTGACTTTCCTTTTGAAGTCTGCGAACCAAAAATTATGAACAAGAAATTCTGTTAACCCGAGGGAAGGTATTAGGCACCACCAAATTCTGTGGTTCTATCGCAATCTCTTAAACTATTATAATTGGCCTATTATCTGATTTTAATACATGTTTTAGCCTACGGTATATTGTACTTATTAACCATTTTTAATTATTATTAAGAAGATTTCGACATTATCTAAAACGCGTCCTTGGACCACGCCACATAAAATGTACCCACACATTTTATTTAACGTTGTAAGATTTAAATTGTTGTCACATGACATGTGCACCTGCGTTTAGGAAGGTAAATTTATAAAATAACGCGCCTAAAGTAACTACGCATTTTTAAGTTTGCGAGGGCCATGAAAAATTTGCGAAATTACACGACTCGATTTTGTAAGAATTTTAAAGAAATAAGAAATTAGGTCCATGCATTTTTTAGATTTTATTTAGCACGGCACACCTTAATTCCTCTTTTAAAAGGGGATTCAAACTAAAATTTTGTGTGGCCATAAATTATTTTGTATTATCTAATGTGGCTCGCCCAAATTCTTTTTAGGAACACTAGTTAATGGAAGGGCATTAAAGGAATGCTAATTACTGAAAAATCGAATATACTTGGTAGCGAACATATTCGCGTTTGACTAAGCTATTAAATGAAAGCTGTTTCAACAAAAAACACCTAAGCGAGGACTATGGATGGGTTTAACAAAACTAAACAAGCTTAAGTCCATGAAGTACAGAACTATATTTATAAATTCCTTTAAGGCTTGGGCCTGGGAGAAGCCCACTTCAAAATGAAAGAAAGCATCTAAAGTAGGTGACAAACTGCCATGTCTGTTACGAGCTTCGTCAATTGGACCATCATTAGACCCAATTCTTCAAATCCCTAATATTTGCTCGATCATATAAAGCTGATCAGTTTAAAACTATAGGGAAACAAGAAGTCAAACTAATCCAAACTATTTCTAAACTTCAACTAATTAAGAAACTTAACAGTTTTTGTCACACAACACTCTAAGAGATCATCACCATCACAAGAAAATCCAAAAATTCAATTGAGAAATGGATGGATAAACTCTTTGATGCATAACCAAGACCCCAACATGCATTCCCATACAAACAACAATTGTGCTGACTAAATGTCATCCTGTTCAATTTTTTGCTTAACATGAATCACTACTGATTTCAAACCAATGCATGAAAAAATAACCTGTCAACCAAATAGGACCCAATCAGACCCAAGATTTCAAGACTAGTATTTCCAAATGAGACAACCATCTAGCTCTATCTGCATTCTTGCATTACATCAGGCTATCATTCTGCCTTCCGAGGATAAGCTCTACCTCCATATACATTCTTGCATTGCATAAGGCTACCATTCTGCCTTACAAGGTTAAGCTCTACCTCCATCTATATTTTTTCATTGCATAAGGCTACCATTCTGCCTTTCGAGGTTAAGCTCTATCTCCATCTGCATTCTCTACATTGCATAAGGCTACCATTCTGCCTTGCGAGACTAAGCACTATCTCCATCTGCTTTCCTACATTGCATAGGCTACCATTCTACCTTTTGAGGTTAAGCTCTACCTCCATCTGCACAACTAAAAAATCGCCACCTTTAATTACATCTTACATCGGTTGAAAGATCACCACTTTGTTTATATCTTGCATTTGCTAATAGATCGCCGCCTTTACTTCCATCTAAACGGCTTAAAGATCGCCACCTTTATTTATATCTTGCATCGGCTGAAAGATCACTACTTTGATTACATATTACATCGACTGAAAGATCGCCACCTTTGTTTACATCTTGCATGGGCTAAATATCGCCACTTTGTTTAAATCTTGCATCAGATGAAAGATCGCCACCTTTATTTACATCTTGCATCGGCGGAAAGATTGCCACTTTTATTTATATCTTACATC
Source organism: Nicotiana benthamiana (assembly GCA_034376525.1). Taxonomy (NCBI): domain Eukaryota; kingdom Viridiplantae; phylum Streptophyta; class Magnoliopsida; order Solanales; family Solanaceae; genus Nicotiana; species Nicotiana benthamiana. The sequence continues at coordinate 37,648,456 of CM067324.1, forward strand.
GGCTGAAAGATCGCCGCCTTTTTCTACACCTTGCATTCGCTGAAAGAGTGCCACCTTCTGCGTTGCATGGGCTGAAAGATCACCAAATACTGCATCTCATGGTCTAAAAGATATCCAAATTATCTAAAGGCATCATTGTTCAGAGGCATCATTATCATAGCTCGAAAACTCCATGCCATGGCCTTAGGACCCCTTTTAATCTCTTGCATATCATTATTCAAAGGCATCATAGTTGGGAGGCATCATTCTCATAGCCCGAGAGCATCATTTCATGGCCTGCGAATCCTTTATTATACATTTCATGTCCCAAGACATCATGGTCTAAGGACATCATCCTAACCATCCAAGCACGGCATTCATGGTCCGACGGCAAATTGCATCATGTTTAAATTTATGCACAATATATGCTTGTATTATTTATTTGCAGGTAAAACCAGCAAGCAACGGTTGTCTCAGCAGGAGCAACCACACTCCAATTCCACAACCATTAGGCTTTAACCATCCATCCCAACTTGAATATCATGTCCATTCTCAAAAATCTCAATTGGCATACTGCGTTGACGGATCCTGAACTACATATGACCTGATTCCTGTAACACTAGGGATATGTAGGCAGCTCAGGAACCATAGCACGGTCAAAACTAAAAGTACAAGAGGGCGGTGAATTGTAAATCCTTAAAATTAATTTCTTACAAGTTGACTTTTAACTTGAGTAGTCGACTGCATATGATAATTTAGCAGATATGGTAACTGAAAGTAAAATAGAGAGAACAATTGCAGGAATTAAAAACATCGGAATTTTTATACTGGTTTGGATTCAATGTGAATCCTAATCCAATCCCCTTGGGTTGCAAGGGAATTCTTTTTAGTAAATGAGTTTCTTCCAAGCACAGATGTGGTGTATATCTCTCAGTTTCTCTAGCACTCATTTTTGATACAGTGCCTCACCAATTTTGTTCTCTCTTTCTATCCCTGACTTTTTACACAACAGATCTTAGTGAACTACAATGCTTGTTTGCAGTAGAATAAAGATAGGGACTTGGTTTGATCAAAGTATATCTACACTAGGGTTTACAATGGAGAATAAAACTTTGATGGATGGTAGAGGCTTGACAACCCTAGATATTTGATCCTTGCAAAGAATTGATTCTTTCTCAAAATAAGGAATCAGTTGTTGCTTCTCTAGATTGCTTTCTTCAACAGAGGATTGCTTCACTTGATTTCTCTTTTATTGTTGGTTCTTCCAAATGTGTCGCTTCCCAGATTTCCTTGTATCCTTTAGTATTCCGTGATTATGCCCATGATTCATACCATTGTCTAAAGCTTATTTGATTTTTCCATCTCGGATAATCATTGTTATTGTTGATTGATTCGTTCATTTGATTGCGCTAAGATTTACGAGACCAATCTAGATTTGCTTATCACATGTTGATTGATTTCTTTCCTTGTACATCATGAACCATTCCAGCAGTCTTCTTTGCTTCTTGATTTCCTACATTCTATAGTATTTGCATCATTAAAACATGATTTAATAATCTCACTCTTTTTGATGATGGCAAATAATATAATAAGGTAAAGAAGTAAACACCATTCGACTTCCCTATGTTTTACTAGTCGACTTGACTCCCCCTCAATGTTTGCATTCGACTTGACCTATCCATGACACTCCCCTTCAATGTGTGCAGTCGGCTTGTACCAACTTATACCTATATAGTATACAATATATGCTACCAATATACATATAAAATCTGTGCAGTCAACCTGTACACATACACATATAGACACATAGTCAACTTGTACTCGTACACATACACATAACGTAGGAAAAATATATGATACACATATAGACACATAATCGACTTGTACCTGTACACATAAAATAATAATATGCCTTTTCTCCCTCTTTTTGACATCAGCAAAGTACGATTAGAAACATAGATAACAGTATAGTAGAGAAGGTGAAGATATTGTCCAGCGGCTGGTGAAACAACCTACAGTAGCAAAAAAATAATTATCCAAGGGCTTAAATCACAGCCAACAATACCACCAAAACAAGTTGTCAGAAAAACATAGATTGAAAAACATCAATACTAGTGGCGCAGGAATAGGCAGGGCTATTGAAAATGGCCTCCTTCAACTGTTCGAAGCTAGTATGTGTAGTGACGCTCATAAGATCTAGCCTGTTATGAACCTCCTTGAAGGCCTTGACAGCATTCTCCCTTACTCTAAGAACAACAACTCTGATTTTTAACACGTCAGCCCTGTTTCTTTTGAAATAGCATGATTGTCACCCACAGTGGACTAAGTGGTGGAAAGAAGATTCTTGATGTCAGAGAGTTTTGAGTCAATAGAGCTACGCTTCTTACTAAGCTCAGAACTGACAAAAGTAGGAGGAGGAACAACTGATGAAGGTTTATTTTCCATAAGGCCTACTTTGCTTCACTCTCATTTTTCTTAACCGAGGAGCCCTTGATACTCACATAGCCCATACTAGCAAAGGCTCTAGTATTATAGGACTTAAAGACAGTAATGAAGGGCTAGTTGGATAGAGAAATTTGAAGGGCTTCCAGAATATGAGTGGTTGCCATGCCATAAGGTAAACTAGTGGGGTCTTTAGCACTTTCTATGATGAAATTGATGATCCAGGAGGAAAGCTTGAGTTTGAGTTTGGTGATGAGGCAGTAGACAAAGAATATATCATTTTGAGAGACGGTTGAAAAGGAACTAGTACAGGGAAGCAGGGTCGTTTCCACAATATGGGCTAAAACCCGAGTTTCAAAACTTACATCAATGGGGCCCAATTGTTTTGGAAGAATTTTCGGAGGGACACTTAACAATACACTCTTTGTCTTGGTCAAAGAAAATTAAAAATTCTCAGGCCACACATTTTTAAAAGGAACAGGGAAACCATAGCAATGACATTGGAAAAGAGAGTCAAACAAGGTACAATAAAGAATAATATGCTTACCTAGCACTAGAGATTCTAGCCTATCTGGTTTATTGGAGCAAAGATTTGCATAAAACATTTTGACTAGGGGTTCATATACCTTCGACGGAGGAATAGAGAGGAATTTTTCTCACCCTTGATAAACAAAGAGTTCTTTAATCTTATAGTTGAGGGCTTCCATATCATCAAGATCCACGATCCTTCCATGGGCAATGGGCTTGACCTTAAGAGTAATGAAAAGATGCCTATTTGGGGTATCCCAGAAGTTTAGGCCAGACTCGAGTGAGGCAGAGAAATCAACCTTTGATTTCTTTTGGGTGGATGAAATGGGAGGATCTTCCATGGGTCGTTTGCCTAAGGAGTGTTGAGTGAAATCATCTTGAGATGAGGCGAAGCCTTCAGAGTGATCAGACCCTAGGTTTACATGCTCAGGGGAACAGAAGGGGGTTTCGCCTTAGAGCGGGTACTTTTTCAAGCGGAGGCAGAGAGATTCTTGGGGCGTTTCGCCATTGTAAAAAAGGGGATTTGCTCGAGGTTTTGGAGAGAAGATGGAGATAAGAGTGCCTGAAATGGTTTTCTAACTTAAGAAGAGGGTTTTGGCGGTTGGGTACAGAGAAGGAAATTTGTCAGTTGAGAAGACGTGATGATTGGCTTTCCATCTTCGACTGCGAACTAATGTGAACGAAGTGAAAAGAGAGGGGGAATATCGGAGGCATAATTAATGCGAGAGGAAGGACAATTATAGCACTTAAAAGTAATTGAGCACATAGGACCTAAGCGTTATTAGAAAATCAAATAATACAAAGTAAGTTTCTCAAAGTACAAAATCTTTCATCTAACCAAGGTTTAGTAAAAATATCGGCTAATTGAGAAGAGGTGCCAACAAAGACTATTTCTATATCTCCCTTAAGAGCATGATCTCTAATAAAATGATGTTTAATATCTATATGCTTTGCTCTATAATGATGCACAGGATTTTTTGAAAGAAAAATAGCACTAGAATTATCACAAAAAAATTGTATAGGTTTAAACGAAAGCTCATAGTCATCCAATTGATGAGACATCCACAGTAGTTGTGCACAACACTATCCAATAGCAATGTATTCAGCTTCATAAATGGATAGCGTGACTGATGCTTGTTTTTTACGATTCAAAGATATCAATTCCTTTCCTAGTAATTGACAAGTGCTGCTTGCGCTCTTTCTATCTTCTTTATCACCTGCAAGATCAGCATCTGAAAAACCTTCTAACTTAAAATAGGTATAATGTGGATACCACAATCCATGAGATAAAGTTCCAATGAGATATCAAATAATTCTCTTTACAACAGTCAAATGTGATTCATTGGGGGCTGACTGAAACTTGGCACATTTACATACGTTGAACATAGTATCTGGTCGACTTGCTGTCAGATATAGAAATGATCCAATCATCCCCTGTATTTGGTTTCATCAACTGGGGTGCCCTGTTCATCTTGTCTAGATTTCTAGCGGGGCTCATAGGAGTGCCAATTGATTTTGCATTGTTCATACCAAATTTCTAAATAAGCTTTTTTGTATATTTGGTCTAAGAAATAAAAGTTCCTTCTTCGATTTGTTGGATTCGTAGCCCAAGGAAGAATGTGAGTTTACCTATCATGATCATTTCAAACTCACTTTGCATAAGATTTGAAAACTCCTTGCACATAAGAGGGTTAGCACTACCAAATATAATATCATCAACATAAATTTGAATAATGGAATAACCTTCTAATTATCGTTTAATAAATAGAGTAGTGTCTATTTTACCTCTAGTAAAGCCATGATCAATAAGAAAGGTACCCAGACTATCATACAAGGCACATGGAGCTTGTTTGAACCCATACAGTGCTTTGGTAAGCTTGTATACATGGTATGCAAATTTTGACTTTCTCTGCCGATACCGAAGAGGGTAACTAACCTCTTGACTAAGGGCTTGCTTTGTTTACAGAGTGAAAAAAGGAAACTTGTCAACTAGACTTAATCCTAAAGCCTGGAGGCTGTTTTGCAAAAACACTTCTTCCTCGATAAATCCATTCAAAAAGGGGCTTTTAACATCCATTTGAAATAGCATGAATCCTTTAAAGGATGTGTATCCAAAAGAATTCGTATAGACTCCAAACGAGCTACCGGGGCGAAAGTTTCATCATAGTCGACTCCTTCCTGCTGCGAATAGCCTTGTGCAACTAGTGTTTTTTTTATTTCTTATGACCTTTCCATCCTCGTTCAATTTGTTTCTAAATACCCATTTTGTTCCGATCACAAACACGTTTTCAGGTTTGGGTATTAGTTTCCACACTTGATTCTTGCTGAACTGATCTAATTCTTTCTGCATAGCATGCACCTAGCTTAAATTCTTTTGTGCTTCCTCTACCTTTTTTGGCTCAATTTGAGAAATTAATGAAATATTGCTTTCTTGTTGAGGGCAGCTGGCTTCATTCTTTCCGTTTGGATCCCCAATAATGAATTTTTGGGGATATTCGGGTTCACTTCTCCATTCATTTGGTAAAATCATATTTCGAGTCGACTTGACTTGTGGATCTGGTGTATTGCTACTATTTTCTCCAATTGACTCGATCACCCAACACGTTCTAGTCGACTTCTGTGATTTTCCTTTGTCCTGTCTTGAGTTTGATCTTCGTCACCTGCAATAGTTCTTTTCTCGACCAGGGGATTATTTTCATCGAATATAATATGTACAGATTCTTCTACACATAAAGTACGTCAATTGTAGACTCTAAAAGATCTGCTATTTAACGAGTAGCCAAGAAAAATACCTTCGTCATTTCTTGGGTTAAACTTTTCAGGATTATCTTTACCGTTATTATGAATAAAACATTTGCTTCCAAACGGATGGAAGTAACTTATATTTGGATGTTTATCTTTCAATAGTTAATACGGGATCTTCTTCAGAATTGGCCTTATGAGGCAACGGTTAAGGATGCGACAAGCAGTACTTGCGCCTTCATCCCAGAAATGATTTGGCAATGAATGTTTTAGTAGCATGGTTCTTGCCATGTCTTGGAGAGTTTTGTTCTTCCTTCCACAACCCCATGTGGTGAGCGTGGTGCAGAGAAATTTTAAGTGTATCCTTGATAGTTGCAGAAATCTTCAAAAGCTTTTATTTTAAATTCTCCTCCATGGTCACTCTGAATTTTTTAGATCAGATATCCCGTTTCTCTTTCAACTTTTTTGCAGATTACTTCAAAATTTCTTAAGGCTTGATCCATATGAGACAAGAAGATTACCCAGGTGAAATGTGTAAAATCATCAACAATAACAAAAGCATACCTCTTACCTCATATGCTAGCAGTTCTAGTATGCCCAAATAAATCCATATAAAGTAATTGCAAAGGTTTTGAAGTAGACACAATATATTTATTTTTGAAGGAATTTCTTGTTTGCTTACCCATGCGACATGCATCACAAATATGAGTTCCATAGAATAGGCAAGCCAATAACTAAATTGTGTTTAGACAGTTATTCAATCAGATGCATGCTAGCAAGGCCAAGTCTTCTATTCCATAACCATGGATCATCAGAAATAGAGGATAAGCAAATGTGGCCATCTATATTTTCAAAGCCATCAAGTAAATAAACATCTCCATGCCTTTTTGCAGGAAGGATTATCTTACCTGATTTGTCTTCAATAGCACACCTGTTCTCTTACATTTTACCTCATATCCTGAGTCGCGGAGTTGACTTATGCTCAAGAGATTGTATTTTAGGCCATCAACAAGATATACTTCAGTAATGTCACAATTTTATTTGAAAGGAATTGTTCCAGCGCAAACTATTTTGCCCCTTGAATCGTCTCCTAATTTTACACTTTCTCTATTGATCTTTGTAACTTCCTTGAATAGGTTTTTGTCACCTGTCATGTGACTGGAACACGTACCATCTAGATACCATTTTCCTTTGAGGCTTACTCTGTGGTGTTCCTACAAGACAAGGTGGTCACTTTCTTAGGTACCCAAGCTTGCCTGGGTCCTGGACTGTTAGTGTTACTAGGTTCAGAATTTTTTGTTTTCTAAACCCATCCTGACACAATTGATTTACGAAAGTGACAACCGGAATATTTATTTCCACTTTTATTATAGTAATGACATTTAGCACCAAACCTGTTTATAGGTCTTTCACAAGTGTTAGAACTAGCTGACTTAGATTTAGCTGGTTCTTTCCCAGTTAACTTGTAAGTCATCTGGTCCGACCGACTAGTCGACTTAGTTCTGATTGGTTCTTTTCAGTTGACTTGTAAGTCATCTGGTTTGACCTTACAGAACTATGACTTGTGGATTTGCACAAGATATTAAGCTGCATTTGCAACTCCTCAAACTCTTCTTGAAGTACCTCTTTTTCGATTTCACATAGTTCATATTTGAGTTTCCAGTCTTTAACCTCCCTAGTGAGTCTCTTAAATTCATTCATCATTCATTAAGACTCTATTAAGGTTAAGTCAATAATATCCTGTAATTCATTACATGTATCGCAGTAATAAGATCTTACCTCCCTAATTTCACCTCGTGCCATGAAACAGTTCTCGTCATCTGAATCATCTTCATCTATCCACCATCTTGAGGTTTAGTTTATTTTATTTTCCAGAATTATCATGAAACATAGATTTGCTATTTCTTCGTGGTCTGAGTCGTCCTCATCGCTCCAGCTTACAAAGGATTTGTTCTTGTTAAAGCCTCTAGAGATCTTCCTTTTCAAATTTGGGCATTCAGCTTCAATGTGCTCAAATTTCCACATTCGTAGCATTTTCCATTGTTCTTATCCTGTTCATTATATTGCCTGAATCATCTTGGTGGGAATGTTCCTTTCTTTGTGTTTGTGTATGTTCTCATCAGTCCATCCATATTTCTAGACATCATAGTAATCTCTTCTTGTAGAACTTCAGGATCATAAATTTCATTTTCAACCATTTCAGTAGAGGTTTTGAATGCAACTATTTTATTTTTCTCCACTTGATTTGTCTTTTTCAAATGCGTCCTTCCGAAAGCAATGAGTTCTCCTCGCAGTTCATCATAGGACAATTTGTTTAGGTCTTTAGTGTTACACCATATTTTTCGTACGTGAGAGTACGTCGTAAGTCAATAGATGTAAGCTCAGAAATAAGATTCTATTGGAAGAAAATATAGTAAGTTAATCATGTTACCTTAGAGGTTACAAATATTTAAGTTCATGAATAACAAGTACCAAGATGGTTGGAAAGGCTTAGAAGCTAAGCAAATTGAAGGAAATAAGTTTCGTTGAAAGTTGATAAGTTTGGAATGTTATAACATGCACTTTGGGGTGAGACTAGAGTTCTTAACGTGATAAGGAGGTTATGTTATAATTTATTTAATGTTTATGATAGTCGTGTGTTACGTTTTGGAGTCAAGCGATTTGTGGAACAAAAGTTGGCAAAGGTCATCACAAGTTGCATTTACAAATGTGCTAAAAATTAGGTCAAATGTAGTGGAGATTTTCTCACAATATGCTTAGAATTATGAAATTATCCACATATCAAATTGAAGAACTATGAGTCTAATTTTTTATGCATTGTACGGTTTGTCAATACGATAGCAGAGTATAGAGATATTTACAGTTTCACAAGACTGCATAGTTGGCAAGAAGGTATGCCACTAAAGCTCTTTGAGCAATACATTTATTGTATTATATGAGGTATTTTAGGGAAATATTATATATCAAATTAAAATTCTTGGAATTTAATTTCCAACGCTCTTAACCGTTCGCTCATATGACACCCGGATAAAAAGTTATAAGCATTGGAAGATGAACCAATGCTAGGGTCCAAGTAGCACCGTTTTGACTGTTCAACCAAAATGGATATTTATCTTCCTATGTCGTCTCTTTATTCATAATTCCAGATAGCTCAACCAAATAAGACCCCAAATCTTCCCTTCAAGCTTTCCACAAGGGTTTCCAACAAGATTATCATCCGGGGCACGAAATCAAGTAGCGATAACATTAAAACGAACCCTACTGCCTCTCCTTTTCTTTGTAGTTTGAGTTTGGAAGGTAATTAATAGTTAGGAAAATGACTTATTTCTGTATTTAAGCTTTTAAAAATGAATGAAGTTTGATAAAGTCATTTCTAATAGCTAGAACTCACGAGACGGTGATTGGAAGTTGTGAGTTTGAATTATTCGACTTGTTGTGGGCTGTTTTGTGGGCCGTTTTGTGTAACTATTGGATAGTACCTTTTGCTACTGTATTTATGGAGTTGAGAAGAGAAATGGTGTGGAGAAACACCACATAATGGAAGGGTGGTTTGCTGGTCGTTCGTTGTAATATTTCTGGGTCGTTTGACACTAGTAAGGTGGTCATCTTATGTATGAAGTGATTAGGTTGTGTGGACTATTTTAGGGGGCTCAATATGAATATTAATTATGTTGTTTTGGATTTTTGGTGATTTTTTTGACTTGTGTGAAGTAATATACATAGGGGAAATGCTGTCCGTTTCCTCGTGAAATAGGTTACGTTCGATACATAATAGTTACGACGCCTAAACGATAACGATAGTGTCGTTTCTCTTATTGTAGACCAAGGATCCATGAAATTGCGTAGCTTGAGGTTGGGAAGAATATACAAGGTATGTGAGGCTATCCCTTTCCTTCTTTTTCATGACTCCGATTGTACATAATGTAACCAACGAGCTTCCAATGATACTACTCGTAGAAGCTAGCAGTACTTACATTGTTTTCCCTCTTGTGGAACGATTGATTTGATGTTTCTTCTCTTATTCTTATGTTATCAATGTTGTTGGTACTTTCTGACTCTTATTAGGTTCATGGTGAAGAGTTAGTACATATATATATTACTCTACCGAGACGTGTTATAGCCGGCTGGGTATGGCATTAATTATGCAACCACTGATCAGTTGGGTTTACCGAGCTCCACGTGGCTGGGTACGATTCTACCTAGCCTGATTATGGCTGGGTACATTTTTACCGAGTCCTCTTTGAGGATGGGTACGATATGATGATGATGATGCCCACAGAGGCGTATATTTTTAAAAGTGTATGTATATATATATATATATGTATGTATTATGCATTTCATGTCAGTAGCCCCTAGGGGCACCCAGATGTTGCAGGTTGTATTTCCTTTATCTCTCTTTACATTATAGTTCTTCTTTATTCTTTCCTATCTTACATACTCGGTACTTTATTCGTACTGACATCCCTTTTGCCTGGGGAAGATGCGTTTCATGCCCGCAGGTCCCGATAGACAGGTTGACATTCCTCATAGTAGGCTATCATCTCAGCGAAGGTGTTGGTGCGCTCCACTTGCTCCGGAGTTGCCTATTTGGTCAGTATTCTTTGGATATGTATTGATTGGTATGGCGGGACCTTGTCCCGACCTTTATGATTTTTTTTACTCTTTGAGGCTTGTAGACAGATGTTAGGTGTATGGATACCTGCATGGCCTTGTCGGCCTATGTTTTGAGTTTACAAATGGTCATGTCAGCCTTATAGGCCCGTATGAAACATATATAAGTTTGTATATCATGTTGGGTCGTCATATGTTAAGCATTCCCTTATGTTTTATTCTTGTTATCTCATGATGGGTTTTCTGGCTCACTTGCCCATTATAGTATGATAAGAAAGATATGCTACGTTGGTACTCGGTCGAGCAAGGCATCGGGTGCCCGTCGCGGCCCTTCGATTTGGGTCGTGACAATTAGATTCCAGAGTGACTTATTTGGTTTGCCAAGTGGTTGGTAAACTTCTGAGGATTTTTCTGACTTGATCACCACTGGTATAGGGCTTGTCGAATGCCATTAAGTCACCAATTATCTTACTAAACCTTGCAAACATTTATTCAATAGATTCTCCTTCTTTCATTAAGAAGAGTTTGTAGTCATGAACTAGCATGTTGATGTGAGTTACATTTACTTTGGTGGTTCCCTCATAGGTGACCTCAAGTTTGTCCCACATCTCTTTGGTTGTATCGCAACTTGATATTCTCGTATTTTTCACCACTTATAGCATTGTGAAGCAGATTTCTTGCCTTGTTATTTACTTGTATCATTTCTAGTGGCTCCTTTGAGTATGAACCTATATCATCAAGATCAGCAAGTGGTGGAGTTCTAGCAGGTAAGGGATAGTTTCCCTTTTTAATGATTCTTCAGACTTTAACACCGTATGCTTTAGCAAAGATTTCCATTCATACTTTTCAGTGAGAGAAATTTTTTCCATTGAAGTATGGTGGTCTAACTTATGAAGTTCCTTCCTGAATGAGAGCTCCTATGATAACTTGATTTGCCATGATCTTTTCTCACAAGATATTAAGCAAAAACTAAAATGTGAGCCTTGCTCTGACACCAATTGAAAGCATAAGAGGGGGGTAAATTATAAATCCTTAAAATTAATTGCTTATAAATTGACTTATAACTTGAGTAATCGACTGAATATGATAATTTAGCAGATATGGTAACTGAAAGTAAAATGCAGAGAATAATCGCAGGAATTAAAAATACCAAAATTTTTATACTGGTTCGAACTCAGCGTGAATCTTAATCCAGTCCTTTTGGGTTGCAAGGGAGTTCTCTTTAGTAAATGAGCTTCTTCCAAGTACAGATGTGGTGTATATCACTCGGTTTCTCTAGCACTCGCTTTTGATACAGTGCTTCACCAATTTTGTTCTCTCTTTCTATCCCTGACTTTTTACACAGCAAATCTTAGTGAACTACAATGCTTGTTTGCAATAGAATAAAGAGAGGGACTTGATTGATCAAAGTATATCTATACTAGAGTTTACAAGGGAGTATAAATACTTTGATGGATGGTAGAGGCTTGACAATCCAAGAGATTTGATCCTTGGAGAGAACTGACTCTTTCCAAGAATAAGGAATGAGTCGGTTCTTCTCTAGATTTCTTTCCTTCAACAGAGGATTGTTTCACTTGATTTCTCCTTGATTGTTGGTTCTTCCAAATGTGGTCGCTTCCCAGATTTCCTCGTATCCTTTTGTCTTCTGTGATTCTGCCCATGATTAGTGTCTTTGTCCAAGTCTTATTTGATTTTTCCATCTCAGCTAATTATTATTATTGTTGATTAATTTGTTGATTAGATTGCGCCCAGATTTACGAGATCAATCAAGATTTGCTGATCACGTGTTGATTGATTTCTTTCCTTGTACATCATGAACCATTCCAGCAGTTTTCTTTACTTCTTGATTTCCTGCACATGTATATTATTTGTATCATAAAAACATGATCAAACAAAAACCTCTTCAAACCATTTTGTTCGGTCAAAACTGGCCATCATATCTTTACTTGATAACTCTTTCATCCTTCCTAGGTAAAGAGGGGCAGCTGTTGATACCCAATTTTTTTATGTATATTTTTATATATGAAAAGTACTTTCAAAATAGCATACGTATGCATATATAAGTGTGTTCAAATATTTTAATATTTTTTCTAATTTGTAAAATAATTTTTTTAATCAATTTATTACCCTATTTTAGCAGTCAAAAAATAAACAATTATTCCTCATATTATCATTTTGGTGATTAATTTTCATTCTCATATTTATACCAAATATATCTAAGGAAATTTTTGTAAATTTTTTTTGTAAATTAATTGAGTATTTTTAAAATTAATCTGCACATAACTGTAATTTTAGCCTAGTTTAAGATTGAATTGCGTTTATAATTACAAATTTGATTCTAGTACTTATTATTTAATATTCATATATTATTAATCAATTTAATACCTTTAATTTATTTTCAAAAATTATTTTACTATTTTTGTAAAATAAAAAGGGGAAATGGCTACTAGCCCTACATATATAAATTTTAGCCCAAATCGACCCTCCACCCCCCCCCCCCAATTAACCCAATTTCATTCTCAAGTTGGCCAACCCAATTCCTAAATTATCCGCCCCTGATCCAATTTAATCCGATCCGCCCGGCTCCCCAATAAACCTAGGCCATTGATCAAAATGATCAGGCCACGATCCCTCCTTTCCTTTTTAATTTACCAACCCCCCCCCCCCCAAACCTATTTCATTTTCAATTATCCACCAACCCTGAAACCCTCCCCTCTCTCAAAAACTCTCAAAACCTTCTGTAACCCTAGCTGTCTCTCATCATCTTCCACTGTGAAACCCACCGGAATCCATGGCTTTCCAGGCTGCGATAGCCGTATACTCACCTCCCCTTGCTCTTATGCACATGATCGTTGAAGATTCAAATACTGAACCTTGAAGGTTCGAACCCAGACCGCTATCGATTCAAGGTTCTCTGGTCATCCCCAGCCTTGCTCCGGCGTACTATAGTTGTTTGAGCCTGGTTCTAACCTCTCGGACTCAGATCGATGATCTTTCAAAGCCTTTCTCATTCCTAGGGTCCTTCTGAAACGCTAACTCTCTGAGGTATTCTCCGATTTCTTTTGATCCGTAGTATATCTATGCTCCCCTTGAGTTTTTCAAACGATTTCCCTAACTTTTCTTTCAAAAATTACTTTCTTTTAAATCTTTCTTTCCAATCTAGGGTTTTCTGAAAAATGTTTAAGTATTTTTATTATTTTCTTTGTTATTCGTATGTTTGCCTTTACTGTGTTGTTGTATCGGCTCTTGTATGATTCTCTTGTTGTATTATAGTCTCATAGACTTGTCTACTGTAGTTTTTTAACGTGTTCTTATATGTTTATCTTACTATGTTTTCCTATATGTTTTTATGCTACACTATTCCAGTGTTCTCGTGTTCTTCTACTATATTTTCCTACTATGTTCTTAAGTCTCTCTACTTTCCTTCTACTAAGACATGTTTAAGTTTCTTCTGAAAAAAATTCTTAAACATGTTTACTGTTCCTATCAGTGTTTTTCCTCTATTTTTCTTCGAGTGCTTCTACTGTGTTCTTCCAGTTACCTTGATATCATGCTTTCTTATGAGTTTTGATGTTGATAGAAGCATGCAAGAGGTTTCGGTTCTTCTCTGATACCTCTGAGCCTGCTTCGACCACTTGTCTTCTCATTTATGTATTTGATTCAAGGCGGAAACCCTAAAATTTTAGGTTTCTTCCAAGTTTGATCATATGATTTGATTGAGATAGAGTTTTATCGTTTAGAACCCTTAACTCTTTTAGACTAACTTTGAGGCTTTGAATTAAGTTTGGACTTCTTGCTAAACTCTTCTATACTAGGATTTTCTACTGATTTTAACTATGACACTATAGCCTTCTTTCATGTTTAACGTGTTTGTATGCTCCTTATATATGATGAACTCCCCTCTATAGTAGTTTTTAAATCTGTAATTAGTTCATACTCCCCTATGAAATATGGGTCAAATGGATTCCCTTTCCATGTTTGCTGATTTCCCTTAAGTTAAAAATTTTTCCCACCTTTTGACTCGGTTCATTCATGGCAAATCTCTGACCTCTGATTTCTTGGCAATTAATTGATTCACTTTCCTTAATTGCACAACCGTGTATTTCAAAATTCTATTTTAAAATGAAACTTTTATGTATTTACTCCTAATTTCCTACTTTGCACAAAGTGGTTGATTAATTCCTTTCCTTAATTGGTTTATACCTGTTTGAATCTGAATCCCTTAATTAAGGGAAGTCTTGTGTAATTTATTCACAATCAGTTCCATAAATGTTTTCTTGCATTGTTTCCTCAAGACATTCTACACTATAAAATACGATTAACAATCCTACACTACACACTTTGTAATTCAGAAGTTCTTCTGCACTCATACTCACTTACATATGATAGTATTCTTCCTTCTTGTCTGCATTCTAACTTTCACAAGACTTCTGATTTTTCCAATTTCTTTCCTTGAAACCGGTATGTCCTAATTTTAATTTTTAAGTATCACCACAATGTATTTACTTACAGCTTTTTGCATCTATGTCTCTTTACTACTTCTGCAGAGTTAAATACTTAATTAACATGCTGATTTCCTTTTGCTTGTTTCTGCTATGAATCCATATCCCATATTTCCCTTTATGTGCTTTTAGTTACAGTTTAAAACGTGGAAATATGCAAGTTATTGTATATGGATTGTACTTGATCCCTTAGGGGTAACCTCTAAACGTTGTGTTCCAGTAGGCTTATGGGTGTGCCAGCATCTCCCACTGTTGGGTTATGCCCACTAGCCTGATTTCTACCTCTTGCAAATCCCCATATCCTACATCCTTATGTATGCTATTTCTCTTCCCCTTTCCCCTTTTCAGATTTTTGCACTTGCACTCTACTCTTAGTTCCTAAGTTCTGCCCCCTCTTGTGATCCTAGCCTTGGGACCTTGAGTTTCCTCTGAACTTGGACACCTGAGGGATGGACCTTCCGCACTGCACTATGTCTTAACATGGCGATACATTTAGGTGTAAGCACTGTCCGGAGTTCTTATGAAACTCTTAGGGAACTTTGACACACCCAAGTGAGAGAAAGGTTTTGGATCATGATCTTTGGAGTTGGTTTACTTCGCAATTCAGACAAGAAGTCTGAATGAGGCCCCCCTTGGTTGTAATTTTCAATTTCTGATGTATTTTCTTTTCTTTGGACTGTAATAACTTGTAATAAAACTTTTGGGAATGGTTAGTGAAAAGAGAAGGGTAACCATATATGCAGAAGAGGTAGATATCCTACTCATAGGGAATTTCTAATCTGCATATCATAGGGAATTTCTTATTGCTGCATATCATGTAGATATCCTGCTCATTGGGAATTTTTGATTTCTGCATATCACCTAGACATCCTGCTTATAGGGGATTTCTAATTTCAGCATGTTCACATATAGATGCCATGTCTATAGGATTTCAAATTTCAGCATGTTCACATATAGATGCCATGTCTATAGGATTTCTAATTTCAACATGTTCACATATAGATGCCATTTCTAAATTTAGCATGTTCATGCGTAGATATCCTGCTCATATAGGATTTCTGCATTCTTATATATAGACAACATGTCAATAGGATACACATACATGTAAAAAATATGCCTATAGGTCCTCTCTGATTCTCCCATATCCATTCCTTATTAGGCAATTATGTTTATAGATCTTAATAACCAAATGTAAGCAGATGTCACGTTGGCAACACCTAGATATCATGTTGTAGGTTTTCTGCATTTTCTTCTATGTTTATAAAGTGTTTAAAATGAGCAACGTGTAGAAAGCATGTCTACAGGGACTATCAACCAAGTCTAAAACGTTTCTACTCACTTGTGAGTCTAAAACCAGTAATAACATTTACAGAACATGTAACCTTTGTTAAAGTTTACTATTGTTTAATAATCTGGTAACCCCTTATCAGTATGTATTCAACCTACTTTATTCTTTTCTGAAATCAGTAGTTATCATGTCTATTCGAACCTTTGTCCCACACTTAGTCAAGCCTTAGGGTAAAATCTATAAACTTAATCGAATTTTATTAACTATAACCAGCAGGAAGGCCTGAGTCAGGCTTCCTATCTGAACTATGTAATAGATCAGTCTTCCTTAATTCTTTTAAGTATTAATTAGACCTAAACAGTAAAGGCAAGACATGCTAAACTATGTGCTTTCTCTAGTTACAAGGAGGTCTATCTGAGCCTTGTTATTTGTTTATATGCTTCCCCCCAAATTTGCTATATGTGTTTTGTTTGTCGCCTTAGTATCTTTACCTTTTCAATTCACAAATCAGCCTATCATCTCCTCCCTTTAGGATTAGTAGTCCCAAGTACCTCCGGGTAATAGCATATAAGTAAACGAGACCATTCCGCGATTTAATACCTTAACGGGATAGGAAAGGGTAGATTTGGATATGATGACCATGCGATAACACCACGTGTAAGAGTGACTATCAGATGTTGTGTGGGGTGATCCATATTATTAATAAACCCTAACCCCCTTTCCTTTGCTCTTTGTTTCTTTAAATCTTATAAAATGTTTCTTTTAAATCAACTCCTTCCAATTCTTTCCAACTTTGTTTATTTCTAACCTATGTGTGAAAAATCCCCTCTTATTTGAAGTCTTACTTGCCTATGTGTTATTTGTACTTTAAGTCACAACAATAGTTTGGCCGGGAACCACACTAGTGGATCCTGAGGGGTGTCTAACACCTTCCCCTTGGGATAATTTCAAGCCCTTATCCAATATTTGGTTACTCAAATCAAACTCCTCTTAGTGTCCTATTTCACTTAAATCATTAGGTGGTGACTCTTCAGTTCGTAAACCTAATTCTCAAAAGGAAATCGAATTGTCATCCCAGATATCATAAACTCGATTTTCGCGGAGGAAAAAGGGGGCGCGGCGCCCTTTGGTTGATATAATTGTGGTGACACACATATCATCCACACTGTGACCCTCACGACCTTCATCTCCATCCATATTTCTTTACTTTTCTCTTGGTAATTTCAATAGAGCACCATCTAGTGTGGCACCTGCAGTTCAACCAAAACCTTAATGGTCGCCTTACCTTTTGGAAGATACTTATCCATCAAGAAAATACTTGTGCCTAGTGTATCTTCATTGGCAGACACTCCCCACTAAAAGTGGAGAGACACTCTTGTCGCCAATGCGAAGCTGGCCCTCATGGACAAGGTAGCCATCCCTCGATATGGAAACTCTTTCCAACCATTCCCTCATGGTCCTAGTCTTTCCCGGCTAGAAGGTCTCACTATGGTAGCTCTACAAACAAGGTCAAATCCCAATCCCCCAATTCAAACTGACTTGCAGTTACTTGATCTGATACTCAAGAAGACAAATCATGGCTGATTCAACATCTTTCCTAACAATGACTATACCTACCCAATACTGTACAAGTTGAAATATATCATGGCCTGTAGAAACCCATGTTGCAACATGGTCTTCGAGCTTCACACGTTTTGCACCCTTTAGCACAAATAAAGCTCTTGGGACGTACTCCCATTAAGTACTTCATTTTCTTACATGGATAGCTTTGCAATATTGCCGACGACGCTTTGTTATCAAGTTGTCCCTTCCTTAGTAATTACCCAACATTCTTGGTAAGTACCTCTATACCCAACCCAACAGCAAGAACCCTCTTGATTCTTCTATCAATGGGCCATTTTATCCGATGTACCTCTGTAAATGGATCAAACTCGTTTGTTCCATGGTGGTTAGCCATAAGTTTTGGAAGACCATGAATTCAACTTGAAAATCTATCAATCTCTGATGCTTAGTTATTCACACCCTGCTCCTGCTCCTGCCTCCTCATATTTGTGATTCAGCACAATGCCTTCCCAATATGGTGGTCTGGGCAAATCGTATTTGGAAAAATTCGCTGCTCACTTTGAACAATCAAGAATAATAATAACAACACAAAAATAATGGAAAAGGGCCAAATATATGTATGTACTTAAAAAAATGGTCGAAGAATATCTCTCGTTATACTATTGGGTTATTTATATGCCCTACTGTCATATTACAGAACAAAAATATCCCTATTTTGGATGGACTGCCACGTGGCAGCAACACATTAAAATGACCTTTTTTACCCGACCCGTTTTTCAAAACCCATAACCCCGCCCAATTTTCAACCAAGGCTAAAATTAGCATCTTTTGTTCTAAAGCAATTGTTTTGTAAAAACGGGAAAAAAAATATTCAACAAAAGATTTTTGTTTTTTTTAAACTAATGCACCTGTAGTCCATTGCTTTAGAAAAGTCTTTAGGCCACCTCACCCACTCTTTCTTGGAAGATATGACTAAAATAAAATGCATAGACTTGGTTAGCATGTCCAAAATGACCCAAACACCGTTAAATCTCCTCAGTGTCCGTAGCAAAACTACCACAAAGTCTATAGTGACGCGCTCCTACTTCCACTTTGATATCTCGATCTTGTGAAGCAACCCACTAGGACTCTGATGCTCTTACTTGACTTGTTGAAAATTCAACCACTGAGCAACATATCCAATAATGTCTCTTCATCCTCCGCCACCGATAATGTTGCTTCAAATAACAGTACATCTTCACATCACCCGATTGAATAGAATATTGCAAAGTAATATGAACCTCGTCAAAAATAAAATCTCTCAGCCCATCCACAGTAGGAATACAAATTCTCCCTGAAGCCACAATACACCATTATCACCAATAGACATTTTCTTAGCACTAGCTCACCGCATTGTGTCCTTAAGGACAAGAAAATGTGGATCTGATGAGCCTTAATATGTTGAAAGAAGGTCGATTGGGTTACAACACAAGTAAGAACCATTCTAAGCTCCAATATATCGAATCTCACAAACTTATTGACCAAAGCATGAACATACATAGCTAGTGACCTCTCCCCAACTATAATAAATGCTAAACTCCACATACTCGCCTTCTTTCAACTCAAGGCATCTGCTACCGCATTGGCCTTCCTTTTATGATAAAGAATGGTAATATCATACGGTTTCAAAAGATCCAACCACCTTCGTTGCCTCAAATTCAAATCCTTTCGCTTGAACAAATGCAGAAGAGTTCGATGATCCATATACACCGCATAAGACACCATATTATTAATGCCTCCAAATCTTGAGCGCGTGAACAATAGTTCTTAACTCCAAATCATGCATTGAATAGATATTCTTATGGGGCTTCAACTTGACGCATAAGCAATCACCTTCCATCTTGCATCAACACACACCCAATGTCAACCCGTGAAGCATCAAAAAAACTATAACTTTATCATGATGGCAACACCAAGAGTGTAGTTGTAGTCAAGGTTGTCTTGAGCTTCTGAAAGCTCTCGTCACACTCATCCAAACACTTGAACAAAACGCCCTTCTGAGTAAACTTAATCAATGGCTATAATAGATTAAAATCCCTATACAAATTGACATGATACTTTGACAAATCCAAGAAGTTCCTGATCTCTATAGTGGTAGAAGGTATGCGCCAACTCTGAACTGCCTCAATCTTCTTCGGTCCACCTTGATCCCATTATTAGATACCACATGACCCAAAAATGCAACTGAGTCTAACCAAAACTCACACTTGGAGAACTTAGCATATAGCTTCTTCTCCTTTAAAATCTAGAGCACAATCCTCAAATGGTGCTCGTGATCCTCCCTATTACAAGAATACACCAATATATCATCAATGAACACAATGTCAAAAGAATCAAAATAAGGTTGGATTACATTATTCATCAAGTGCACGAAAGTTGTTAGGGCATTAGTCAACCCAAGCGACATCACCAAAAATCATCTACAAAGCATCTCATTAATGGCATTACAAATTTCGTCAAGTCATTTTCTCATTTGATTTTGAGATGAAACTCATTGATGATTGTGTATGTCCAGTTCAGTTGGAGTAAGCATATTGTGTCGATCTGTTTGCGTCTATATATTTGCATACCATTTTGAGATATTGGGCAGATATTAAATAACCTTAATTTTTATGTTTGAAAAGAAGTCGATGTTGGGGCATGTACTATTAACCATGCATTTGGATATAGTATATTCTAATAATTATTATGGTTAAAAGTCTAAGTGGGAGATTATTGGGATATATACTATTAACCATGGGTTTGGTTTAGATATAGTATTTATTATGAAATCATTCTTTATTCAGTTTTAGAAAAGTTTTAAATAGATCGTATAATAGTATGTGTCATTTGCTTATATAGTAGATGATTTAGTGTATAGAGTTTAGCTTATACACGGAAGATTAAATCATCGGTTCTTATAAGTATAAAGTTTGAGTTCACAATCTAATGATGGAATTGGACAAACCATCAGAAATGATTGTAGCACAAGATTAAATATAATTTATCTTGACTATGGGAAAGGTTTACTTCCAGCTTCTTATGCTAGTATATTTTGTATGTATTGAACTGACCAGGTGGAGATAAGTATTTTACACAGACTTAATAAAATTAACTCTCTAGCCATTAAATGTACTTATACTCTTAATCTTGATATAATTATTATTAGTTGTGTATAGTATTATTGTTTTGATTTATTAAAAGGCGAGATTCTTTCGTGGGTCAATATGCCTGGTAAATTTGATAATAATAATGTACATTTGCGAAGTAATAGTTAGTTGATGGAATCTATGTCTCAGTTTAGAGATTGATGATACACCTTTATGAAAGCTTATAAGTTTTCATATGTAAACTCGGCCGGTGGATTTTGTATCCGACACATGAAATAAGTAAAGCGAAAGTCTAAAGGAAATAATCAATAAGTTAAATCGTCAGTAATTTAATTTAATTGATTCGTATTTGAATCAACATGGGGAGTTAAATAAGATTTAATGAATGAATTTTGAAATTGACTAAGGAGTGCAATTATGAATTTTTAGTGGAATAATTCGTAATTAATTATAGTAGATATTAATTTTGAAAATTATAAATTAATTCCATAATTAGAAGCCTTATTAATTAAAATTTTTGGTCCCTACTGTGCCTATATAATAGGAAATAAGGGAATCATTTTTCTGGTGGAAAAGAAAACTCAACAGGTTTTGGAGAAGGGTCTTAACCCTTAAAACTTGTCCTATAAATACATAAGGTTTTTAACCTTGAAAAAAAAAGGATATGGTGCTGAAATTTTCAGCCAAGTTTTCCTAGAAATTTCGCCCACACAAAACTATTATTTTCGGTTATTATTTGGGCAACACAGTAGAAGACCGTGGAACGTTGGAGGATCACGATTGTGCGGGTGATGGAGATTCCATTAAGAAGTTAAGGAACAGAAGGCTCACATGGTAGAAGAGATATGTTCAAGCTTCAAGAGGTAACCCCTGAAATCTCGTTTATACTAGTTGTCTAGATTACATGTGATTTTGATACTGGGATTGCTTCCGCTCCTTATTATAATCCATCAATTGGTATCAAATCTCACTCACATCTAATTAGATAACTAAGTTTTTCATGAAACGAGAATATGGTGTTTATGTGTGTTTTTTTTAATTACATAAATATGTGATTTTCTGAAAAACTGCACTCTGTTTTGTGAATTAACTATGCAAAATTTTTGGATTATTCTTGTAATCATGAGATATCTGTTTTCTTATTGATATTTGACTGAGATTATCTAAATCTTTTGGGGTAAACCCTAGAAAAACGCAAAACCTATTTTTGACCGAATAGCCGGTAATTTCGGAGGTCAGCAAACTTGACGGACTCCGATTGAGCTGAAATTTGGTGGATCCATTGGAAACGACGTGGTGAGAAAAACTTACTTCTTTTAACCATGGTGTTTTTTCAGCATTTTGAGGTCGTTTGGACTGTGTTTTGGACGTTTTTCTATTTTCTGGAAATTATTTCTTAATAATTTTAATTTCTTTTTAATTCAATGGTGGTGGGTGTGACTCCCCATGGTCCCCATGATTAAATACTAGTCATATAATAGGTTTACACATTGACTATTAGCAAATAGACGTGTTGTTGTATTAAATTCAATAATAAATGTGTAGAATTTTATCGACTATGTCTTACAGGGTATAATTGATATTGTGTGATGATATAATTATTTTGTAAGAAAGTAAAATTCTCTATTTGATATCCTGGATGACTAATGATTAGAGCGTTGCATATTTGTGCATAAAAAAAATTCTCAAATTTAAGTTTATGTTTCCATGCCCTACGTGATCACTAGTTTGAATATTCGATGAAGAATTTTGTTCTCTGATTGGAGGTTCTAATTAAGTGAAATATGACGGTATTTTGTATAGGTTTTATATTGTTGGTATGACTTTTAAGCTATGGTCTACCATAAAATAATTTTATGAGCTAAATATATATTCACTTGTAAATTGAGAATTTTATGAGTAATAAATAGTTACCGCTGAAGTGGTTTGTTTATTTGAACTCATGAAAAATTCTTAGTAAATTTGTACATGTGAAATTATATCTATTCATGGATTGAGCATTATGATTAATAAGTAGGATCCACAAAATGATCTATTTATTTGAGCCATTGAAATATGTTTAATATACCATGTGAAAATTATCCTTAAGAAATCTACATTAATGGTGGAGGTTCTTAATTAGAAAAAGAGTTTTATATTTGGGTACTAGTGAAACTAACTCCACCCATGAGAAGAGATATTGGGGTTTTCACCAAACGGAATAAAATATTATATCTCAGGTTCTTATGTGTTTAATAAAAGGATAATTTATTGCAAAGGAAGATATTATATATCCTAGAAATAGGAAGAACATAATATATGCCTTGAGCTCATAGTGTAATTATAAGGAGAATGAAAATAAATATCATATATATTTTAATGCATGAGATTACTTAAAACAGTTATTCTCCGAGTTTGGTTACAGGCTGGTGGTCATGAATTTGACGGACTCCGATTGACATGAAACTTGGTGGGTCCATCAAAGACAATCTAGTGAGAAAAACTCACTGCAATGCAGTGAATCATGTTTTTTTGGTATTTTGAGGTCGTTTAGATGGATTTTCAAGCAGTTTATTAAATTGAATTTGTTATAAATATGAAAAATTATTCCTTATATATAGGCTATATTTGTGTTAAATCTGAAACATGTGATTTAACTTGATATGATATATATGAACAATGCAAATCACATGAATTTAATCCTAACTACGCCAAAAATAATTAATTCGAATTTGGTCCAATTTTGGCAATCATGAATTTCAGGATCTCCAAATGACCTGAAATTCGGTAGAATCATCGAAAACGGTCATTTAAGAAGAACTTACTTCTATGCAGTGAATCACATCGTATTTTGACGATTCAGGATCGTTTAGATGAGTTTTTTGGAGGTTGACGGATTAAAATGTGATTTACATACGAAACTTCATTCTTTCTATCATTTTATTTATGTCTAATCTGGAACATGATAACACATGTTGATTTGACATGAATTGATATATGATAAAAAAAATACAGGTTATATTTTAAATTCTTAAAAAATGCTTTAAATGATAATTTTCTAAATTTGGTCGCAACTTTTGGAGATTGTGACTTTAACGATCTCCGATTGATATGAAATTTGGTAGATTTATCAGAAACAGTTCAATGAACAATAATCACTAATATGCAGTGTAAAATATTAATTTTAGTATTTTAAGATTTTTTAAATGGGGTATTGAGCATTTCTTTTTAAAATTGTGGAACTTAATACTCAGAGAAAAGTTTATGGTTGTGATAAAGTGGTGATAGGAATTAACCCCTATGGTCTTTATTTTTTTATTTATAGTGAGATAGTAAATTACGCGTTGACATTAGGTCTTCCTCCATATCGGATAAATTTATTATGATCTCACTGGATATAGTTATTAGGTATTGATAACCTATGTTAGCTCTCCATCTGAGTTTAAGGGTTAAATCAATTTTGTAACTAAAATACAATCATGATTAAATGGTGATAGAACTATATTTCTATGGTCTTTCACTATTAATTTCAAGTGAGTAATAAATTTACGCGTTGACTTTAGGTCTTCCTCCATATCGGATAAATTTATTATAAGCCCGCTAGGTGAAATACTAGTAAATGATATCGTGTACTTACTCTCCATCTGAGTATACATGTTGGATCAATGGAACTAGAGCTATTAAAAATGATGTTCACTTGACTTAAATTAACAGTATACTCTCTATCTGATTTGGGTCTGTTTTAATTATTAGAGTGAATAATCTGGAATTGCATATGTATGTTGCATGAATAGTTCTATTCCCATCGAAATTGCTATTCAAAATGCATGACATATATGTGTAGTGTGTTTGAAATTTTTGTATTTAAAAGTTATATATAATTGACTATAAATAATAGTATGTTATCCATCTGAGTTGGTTCTATTTATTTTTGGATTGTATAATTCTTGCATTATATAATATACTTTGCATGAATGATTCTTTTCTCATCGAAATTTATTATTCCATATGCATGTATGTATATAAATATTAAATGCAGTCTGAATTTTACTATTCACTGTTTTGGCTTATTATGATCTATTTAATATTTTTATCTCAACTCCACAATAATTTTATGCAACTAAAAAAATTTTAGTAATAAAGGCATTAATTTTAAGGATGCAATATATGTACTTTTGTTAGAAGGAATTTAATTCCGATTTCTGGGAAAAATAAGAGATGGATATTTATTTTATTTTTCGAATAACTCTAGAATTATTGAGCTTATTAAATATTTTATCTATTGTGGTACATGAATGCATGACCTTGTTATTATATATTGATGTTTCTCCTGAACAGAACAATATTAGTCTACCTCATAAGAGAATATGTTCTTCAAAAATTGAGTAAAACTTATCTGTGCACTTTTGTCTAAGTCATATTAATCTCGATAGGATTTCAAGTTGGTCCAGGATGGACCTTAACTTTCATTGAAAGTAGCGGCACTACCAACTTGTGGATCCTATTTGGAAGGAAATTTAACTAAAAGATGTTTCCTTTTAAAAGGAAATAAAACTAGTGATAAGTTAGAATGAATCCTTTTTTATTTGTATGGTTAAATGAACATACTCGTAAGAGATAGATTTTGAGTATTTTGTGATGTTCATAAATGATTACTCAAAATATTAATATATTTATTTGATGCACTGTAAGTCTTAATGAATTAAGTAATTCAAGATTTTTAAGACTTGAAACGGAGAAGCATCAAAGAAATATATTAAGTTACTACAATTTGATTGTAGTGGCGAGAACATCTCTAAAAATTTCTCTTGTTACATATCAGAATAAGGGATTACATCTCGATTGACTACACTGTATACTCCATAATAGAGTGGTGTAGTAGAAAGAAGAAATAAATCTCTTTTGGATATGGATAGACTAATGACGTGTTATTCAAATTTGCCTTATTTGTTTTTGGAATATTTCCTGGAAACTGCAAATTGCATTCTGAATTTACTTTCTTCTAAGTTAGTACCTGGGACACCTATAAAACTCGGTCTGTGGATATTCAGATATAGGATTGTCCCACATATGTGCTGAAAAGGAAAGCAGATATGTAGATTGGAACTAAGAATGGATAGGTGCATGTTTATCGAATATCCAAGAAAATGAATGAAACTTTATTTTATCGTCCTAAAGAAAATAAGGCAATTGTTAAAACAATTGTATTTTTCTAGATAAGGATAGTGTAATAAAATATGTTCCTAGAAGTAAACTATTTTACAGGAACTGGGCAAAGAAATAACTAGATGTTCAAGAACATCAAAACCCACACGTTAGAATTGACGTTCCATTGCATTTAAATATGGGGAGAACGTTAATAGACATGATATGCCTTTATCGAGTGGGAGTGATGTTTGAACATTGAACACTACAGTAAGAAGTTACTAATATTTCAATGTCGTGAGGTAATGAAGGTAATATTAGTAGTACTTCGTCGTAGTGGGAGAAAGCTAAATAAAATCATAGATCAGTGTACATTCTTGGTGTTGAAACACGTTCTCAAGGCACTAACTAAACGTGTGTTCATATTTGTAGGTTTTGATAAATGACAAACGATGCGCAATTGACATATGACGAGGTCCAAGCACAAGTGTGCAAATGTCACGTAACGAAGTTCAAGCACAAGACAAACAAAGATCAAGATTAAACAAAGTTATACTTGAGTCGCTATTTAATTGTGATCTTGATCCGACAATTTAACTCAAGACTTGGCTTCTCTCGTAAAAACATTTTTATCAAATCATGCATATTTAATTTAGAGCAAAATGATTTTAAATCATGCATATTTATTTTAGAAAAATGATTTTTAAACATTCCTCTAAAATCTCGACAAAGATAATCGATTATGTACTTATGATAATTGATTATGTTAAGGCAGTGTCCATCGGATGTTTGAAATCTGCATGACAATCGATTGTGTACCTTATGACAATCGATTGTGTTGAGACAGTGTCCATCAGATTTTTCAAAGCTACAAAATAATCGATTGTGAACCTTATGACAATCGATTGTGTTGAGCCAGTGTCTATCAGATTTTTCAAAGATACAAAATAATCGATTGTGAACCTTATGACAATCGATTGTGTTGAGGCAGTGTCTATTAGATTTTTCAAGACTGAAAAATAATCGATTGTCCATATAGCATAATCGATTATGTAAATGACCGTTGCCAAAATATTTTCAAACTCCGTCAGATAATCAATTATAGGATTTTAATAATCGATTGTTTGAAGTAAAATCTGAAAAAGATTTTTTGAACGTTGCCAAGTAATCGATTGTATATTTCTGATAATCGATTGTTTGAAGTAAAATCTGAAAAAGATTTTTTGAACGTTGCCAAGTAATCGATTGTATATTTCTGATAATCGATTGTTTTAAGTAAAATCTGGAAATAATTTTTTGAACGTTGCCAGTAATCGATTATATGTCTTAGATAACCGATTATGCTGCGTAAAATCTGGGAATGATTTTTGGAACGATTGGAAAACAATCGATTGTGCCAATTAGACAATCGATTGTCGTAGCACAAAATCAGCAATTCTTAATTGGCAATTAGGCAACGGTTATGCATGTTTTTGACACTATAAATACATCTTCAAATCAGTCTTCTAAACACAACAACTGATCATATTATTGCTAAAGCTTGCATACTCTCTTATTCATCATTTTCTATTCATTACATAAGTTTTTGAGAGCCAAATTCTTGACGAAAGTTGTTGCGTTCTTGAGCGTATTTATTTTTCTCATATCTACTCTTAAGGAGAGTTTTGTTTTGAGTGCAAAGTGTTTTTATACACTTGAAGGGAAGTGTTAATCCCTTGTATTGTAAGAAGGAACGTTGTGATTCCTTTGGTTGAAGTCTTGAAGTGTTGTATCTTCGAGCAAAGATTGTTGAGGCTTGTGTGACTCAAGTTCTCAGTTTGTAACGGTTTGTTAAGCACCCGTAAGCTTAACGAAGTTAGTGGAAATCTCGAGAGAGTCTCTCGGGGACTAGACTAGCCACGGGTTGTGGTGAACCAGGATAACATCGGTGCGTTCGTTCCTTATTATTTACTTATCGCACTTATTTCATTCCTGCAATTTTTAAGTTCCGCAAGTTTATGCTGTTTTTTATTATAACGCTATTCACTCCCCCTCTAGCATTAAGCGCATATTCTAAGAATTGGTATCAGAGCCCAACTCTCTGAAAAACTTAACCGTTAGAGAGAGACAATCCATGGCTTCTACTCGTGATTCTTTTGCAGGAATAGGCGAAGGACAATGCTCCACCGGACCACCACTATTCGATGGCACAGACTATACGTACTGGAAGGAGAAGA
The DNA here is from genome assembly GCA_034376525.1 of Nicotiana benthamiana. Classification (NCBI taxonomy): domain Eukaryota; kingdom Viridiplantae; phylum Streptophyta; class Magnoliopsida; order Solanales; family Solanaceae; genus Nicotiana; species Nicotiana benthamiana. The sequence goes on from CM067324.1 coordinate 37,676,579, forward strand.
TGAGAATATTCATTCAATCGAATAATTTTCATCTGTGGAAGGTTATAATGAAGGGAGAACAAATTCCAACCAAAAAGGTTGAAAATGAATTGGTTCCAAAATCCGAAGATGAATACGATGCGGATGATATCCGAAAAGTGCAGAACAATGCTAAAGCCATCAACTTATTATATTGTGCTGTAAACGCTGATGATTACAGAAAAATATCATGTTGCACAACGGCGAAGCAAATATGGGATAAGCTGGAAATCACGTACGAAGGTACGGACCAGGTAAGAGAGGCTAAAGTTGATTTTCTAACCCATGCATATGAACTGTTTCACATGAAGGAAGGCGAAAGGGTCGATGACATGTTTGAACGATTTTCAAAAATCGTTAATGACTTACATGCTCTAAAGAAGACCTTCAAGGATAAGGAACTTGTCCGAAAAATTCTCCAAAGTCTCACTCCGGAATGGCGCTCCAAGGCCGACGCGATTCAAGAGTCTATTGGCATTTCAAATGTCACCATCGACGGCTTAAGAGGTAATCTTAAAACTTATGAATCTACTATACTTAACCCTCTTGTTAATGATCAAAGGAAACAAAGAATCGCCCTCAAGGCAAGCACAAGCCAACCTCAAAATAACGAGGACGGAGATAACGAGTTCGGACTCGTTATTAAGAGATTTCAAAAGTTCATGCGAAAAGAGTATGAACGAAAAGGCAAACAACAAGGAGATCAAGTAAAGTGCTATGGGTGCAGAGAAATCGGGCACATTAAATCAAATTGCCTAAATGTCAAAAAGGAGAAGAAACCCTTCAAGAAACAACGAGCATACATATCCGGAGATGAGTCGAGTGAGGAAGAAGAAGACGAAACCGCAAATCTCTGTCTCATGGCTCACGAAAACAATCAAGAAGAGGTATGTCAAATTTCTTCCAAAAACTTCTATTCTCTTGAGGAAATGCAAAATGCCTTTGATGAGTTGTATAGTGAATTCATTAAAGCTTCCAAAACTGTTAAAAACATTAAGGAAAATGCTTCTTTGAAAGAAAAAGATTTTGAAAAATAACTCTCTTTGAAAGAAAAGGATTTGGAAAAACTGATTTTGGAAAATGAGAAGTTGAAAGAAGAAAATAATTTTTTCGGCAAAAGAAGCGCCGACAAACCCGAGAGTTCTAGTAAAAATTGTACTTCTTGCATGCATCTAAAAGATGAGGTAGAAAGACTTAAGGGCACCTTAGATAAGTTCAATTCTTCTCATAAATATTTGAATGAAGTTCTTGTTAATTTGAAATCGACCAAACATGGGATAGGTTTTAAAAACGAGCCTAAAGAAAAAGTTGAAGCCAAACCCCAACCACCTAAGGCTCAACCTAGGACAAATAAAACAAATGTTCATCCTAGAGATAACAATCCTAGAATCAACATGCATGCTAGACCAAACACTAGAAGAAACTTTGAACATTTTAGGACACCTAGAAATGGCCTTCAACCTAGAAATAACTATTCTAGAAGTGATGCATATCCTAGACCAAACACTAGAAGAAACGTTGAACATTTTAGGACACCTAGAAATGGCTTTCAACCTAGAAATAACTATTCTAGAAATGTTGCATATCCTAGAACAAATAGTAGGAGAAATGATTTTCATGAAATGCGCAATAGTCATATTGTCGAAAATAGAGTAAACAATTTTCGTCCGTCCAACTACTATCAACCTAGAAGAATGCATAATCCTAATGTCATTTGTCATTATTGCAATCGAATTGGACATATTGCTCCTTCTTGCTTCACTAGACATAGACACTTAACTGCATGTCAAGCACAACAGCATGTTACACCTAACTCTCAAGAACCCAAAACAGCTTGAGTACCAAAGACTCATTAATTTGTCTTGTAGGTATGTTTGAAGGGATCAAGTGTACTTTGGTACCTTGATAGTGGATGCTCCAAACACATGACCGGAGACGAATCCAAGTTCCTTCAACTAGAACACAAGGAAGGAGGAATCGTTATTTTTGGAGATAATAACAAGGGAAAAATTATCGGCATTGGATCGGTCGGTAAGGATGAACCTTCTTCCATTAAGCATATATTGCTAGTTAAAGGTCTAAAACATAATCTCTTGAGCATAAGTCAATTATGTGACAAGGGAAATCTTGTTTTATTTGATTCGGATGAATGCTTAGTTTTTCGCCGTAGCGATTTTAAAATTATCCTTCGTGGTTTTAGAATGGATAACATCTATATGGTTGATCTCAAAAAATTTTCATCTGAGTATGTGAATTGTCTTATGAGCAAAGAAGATGATATATGGTTATGGCATCGTAGAGTAGCTCACATCAACATGCATCTTTTAAACAAATTGGTTTCACAAAATTTAGTTATTGGTCTTCCAAATTTGAAATTTGAAAAAGACTCCATTTGCGATTCTTGTCAAAAAGGGAAGCAAACAAAAGCATCTTTTAAATCGAAAAATATTGTTTCAACTACTAGACCCTTGCAACTTCTTCACATGGACCTTTTTGGACCATCTCGCATTGAAAGTCTTGGTAGAAATCGTTATGCTTTTGTTATTGTTGATGATTATTCTAGATTTACATGGACACTATTTCTTGCTCATAAAAGTGAAGCTTTTCATAATTTTAAATGTTTTCTTAAACGTGTTCAAAATGAAAAGGACACAACCGTTACTTCAATAAGAAGTGATCATGGGGGAGAGTTCGATCACAATCTTTTTGCGGATTTTTGTGACGAATTCGGTATCGAGCACACCTTCTCTGCTCCACGCACACCACAACAAAATGGAGTGGTGGAAAGGAAAAATAGGTGTCTCGAAGAGATGGCTAGAACCATGCTCGATGAGGCTAAGATTCCCAAACATTTTTGGGCGGATGCCGTGAGTACCGCATGCTACGTTTTAAACAGAGTAGTCATAAGGCCAATACTCATGAAAACTCCCTATGAACTCTACAAGGGAAGGAAACCAAAAATCTCCCATCTTAGAGTATTCGGTTGTAAATGTTTTATTCATAACAATGGTAAAGATAATTTGGGAAAGTTTGATGCCAAATCCGATGAAGGAATTTTTATTGGTTATTCTTCACGTAGCAAAGCATATAGAGTATTCAATAATAGAACCGAAACTGTGGAGGAATCCCCTCATATTGTGTTTTCCGAAAATAATGCTCGCTTGGCGAGAAAGGATTCTGGTTTTGAACTTGCAGGTAGTTTAAACTCAATGAGTCCTCAAGACAAAGTACAAGAGGAAACTCCTAAGGAAATTCAAGATGAAATCTTGGAACATTTATCGGAGGAAGCGCCACAACTGGAAAAAGAAACAAGACTGCCTAACGCGTGGAGGACAATCAAAAACCATCCTCTCGAACAGATAATTGGCGACATTGAACAACAGGTAAGTACTCGAAACACTCTTAAGAACACCTTAGGACATACTGCTTTCGTTTCTCAAATTGAACCTTCAACCATCTCCGAAGCAATTGGGGATGAATTTTGGACCTTGGCAATGCAAGAGGAGCTTAACCAATTCAAACGAAATGACGTTTGGGATTTGGTGCCAAGACCCGAAAATCATACCATAATTGGTACGAAATGGGTTTTTCGAAACAAACTAGATGAAAATGGCGTAATCACTAGAAACATAGCTAGGCTTGTAGCAAAAGGCTATAATCAAGAAGAGGGAATTGACTATGAAGAAACATATGCACCCGTAGCAAGGTTAGAAGCTATTCGTTTATTGCTTGCTTTTGCCTCTTCTATGAATTTCAATTTATATCAAATGGATGTAAAAAGTGCTTTTCTAAATGGTGTTATTCAAGAAGAAGTTTATGTAGAACAACCCCCGGGCTTTGAAGATTTTAAATCTCCCAATCATGTTTTCAAACTTAAAAAGGCGCTTTATGGTCTCAAACAAGCTCCCCGAACTTGGTATGAACGATTGAGCAAATTTCTTTTGAAAAATTAATTCATTAGAGGGACAGTTGATACCACTCTATTTGTTAAGCATAAAAACAATGATATTTTATTAGTTCAAATCTATGTGGATGATATTATTTTTGGTGATACTAACAATGCTTTGTGCAAGGAATTTTCTGATTTAATGACAAGCAAATTTGAAATGTCTATGATGGGTGAGCTAACCTTCTTTTTGGGGCTGCAAGTAAAGCAAATGAAAGAAGGAACCTTCATTTGTCAAGCTAAATATTGCAAAGAATTGCTAAAACGATTTGAAATGAGCAACGCAAAAGCAATGGCCACTCCCATGAGCACATCCGACCATCTAGACAAAGACGAGAAAGGTAAGGAAGTCGACACCAAGAAGTATCGAGGTATGATTGGATCTCTCCTTTATCTTACTGCTAGTAGACCGGACATCATGTTTAGCGTGTGCTTATGCGCTCGTTATCAATCATGTCCTAAGGAGTCTCACCTAACTGCGGTGAAACGGATATTGAAGTATCTTGTTGGTACTGTAAATGTGGGTCTATGGTACCCCAAAGGTTCTTCATGCCAACTTGTTGGCTATTCCGATTCCGATTTCGCTGGATGCAAATTGGACCGCAAAAGCACTAGTGGCACTTGCCATTTGCTCGGTAGCTCTCTAGTTTCTTGGTTTAGCAAGAAACAAGTAAGTGTTGCGTTGGCCACAACCGAGGCTGAATATGTAGCCGCGGGGAGTTGTTGCGCTCAAATTCTTTGGATGAAACAGCAACTCTTGGACTATGGCCTAAGTATCGATCATATCCCTCTTAGATGTGATAATACTAGCGCCATATGCTTGACGAAGAACCCCGTTCTTCATTCAAGCACAAAACACATTGAAATTAGGCATCATTTTATAAGAGATCACGTTCTCAAAGGTGATGTCGAAATTGAATTTGTTGAAACCAAAGATCAATTGGCCGACATCTTCACAAAACCTTTAGAGAAAGAGTCCTTCTTCCGAATTCGTAGTGAACTCGGGATTCTTGACTCCACATTGATCTAAGTCATGCATTGCATTTTCCCTTTCACATGATTATTAACTTGAGCGTCGGAGGCGTCTAACGTATTTTTGCAGGTATCGCCCTAAAAGCAGGGGGAATTATAAAGACTGGTGCAGAATAATCGATTCCTCTTTAGAATAATCGATTTCTCTTTAGTATATAATCGATTATCAAGTATCAATAATCGATTACGTTGACATTATTTGCTTTATTATCCCTTTTATGAAGTTGAAATTTTTGATTAATCAATAAACAAGTTATTTACCAAATTTTTTTTGCTAATGTCAAAAGGGGGAAGAATAAGGGCTATGCACTTAATACTTATTGGCACAAATTGAGGGGGAATTCATATGTTGAGGGGGAACTAATTGCATATATATATACTTGTCTTGGATCGCCATTATGAATTACCTAATATGCATATCCCGATTAAGGTTTACCATTATCAAAAAGGGGGAAATTGTTGAAACACGTTCTCAAGGCACTAAACTAAACGTGTGTTCATATTTGTAGGTTTTGATAAATGACAAACGATGCGCAATTGACATATGACGAGGTCCAAGCACAAGCGCGCAAATGTCACGTAACGAAGTTCAAGCACAAGACAAACAAAGATCAAGATTAAACAAAGTTATACATGAGTCGCTCTTTAATTGTGATCTTGATCCGACAATTTAACTCAAGACTTGGCTTCTCTCGTAAAAACATTTTTATCAAATCATGCATATTTAATTTAGAGCAAAATGATTTTAAATCATGTATATTTATTTTAGCAAAATGATTTTTAAACATGCCTCTAAAATCTGGACAAAGATAATCGATTATGTACTTATGATAATCGATTATGTTAAGGCAGTGTCCATCAGATGTTTGAAATCTGCATGACAATCGATTGTGTACCTTATGACAATCGATTGTGTTGAGACAGTGTCCATCAGATTTTTCAAAGCTACAAAACAATCGATTGTGAACCTTATGACAATCGATTGTGTTGAGGCAGTGTCTATCAGATTTTTCAAAGATACAAAATAATCGATTGTGAACCTTATGACAATTGATTGTGTTGAGGCAGTGTCTATTAGATTTTTCAAGACTGAAAAATAATCGATTGTCCATATAGCATAATCGATTATGTAAATGACCGTTGCCAAAATATTTTCAAACTCCGTCAGATAATCGATTATAGGATTTTAATAATCGATTGTTTGAAGTAAAATCTGAAAAAGATTTTTTGAACGTTGCCAAGTAATCGATTGTATATTTCTGATAATCGATTGTTTGAAGTAAAATCTGAAAAAGATTTTTTGAACGTTGCCAAGTAATCGATTGTATATTTCTGATAATCGATTGTTTTAAGTAAAATCTGGAAATGATTTTTTGAACGTTGCCAGTAATCGATTATACGTCTTAGATAATCGATTATGCTGCGTAAAATCTGGGAATGATTTTTGGAAAATTGGAAAACAATCGATTGTGCCAATTAGACAATCGATTGTCGTAGCACAAAATCAGCTATTCTTAATTGGCAATTAGGCAACGGTTATGCATGTTTTTGACACTATAAATACATCTTCAAATCAGTCTTCTAAACACAACAACTGATCATATTATTGCTAAAGCTTGCATACTCTCTTATTCATCATTTTCTATTCATTACATAAGTTTTTGAGAGCCAAATTCTTGACGAAAGTTGTTGCGTTCTTGAGCGTATTTATTTTACTCATATCTACTCTTAAGGAGAGTCTTGTTTTGAGTGCAAAGTGTTTTTATGCACTTGAAGGGGATGTTTTAATCCTTGTATTGTAAGAAGGAACGTTGTGATTCCTTTGGTTGAAGTCTTGAAGTGTTGTATTTTCGAGCAAAGATTGTTGAGGCTTGTGTGACTCAAGTTCTCAGTTTGTAACGGTTTGTTAAGCACCCGTAAGCTTAACAAAGTTAGTAGAAATCTCGAGAGAGTCTCTCGGGGACTAGACTAGCCACGGGTTGTGGTAAACCAGGATAACATCGGTGCGTTCGTTCCTTATTATTTACTTATCGCACTTATTTCATTCCTGCAATTTTTAAATTCCGCAAGTTTACGCTGTTTTTTATTATAACGCTATTCACCCCCCCCCCTCTAGCGTTAAGCGTATATTCTAACACTTGGGATAATTTCGGTAACAGGATCCCTGAAGAGTTTAATACCAAACTAGATAGTTACGACAAAGCACTACTGGACAAATATTGCATCAGATATAACTTGGCAAGATTCTTTAACAAAACCTTATTTGGTGAAGACTTTGATAGTCATGTAAAAGAATGCATGAGAAAGTTGTAGATGCATGGTTATGAGTCTAAGTGGGAGATTGTTGGGGCATATACTATTAACCATGCATTTGGATATAGTATATTCTAATAATTATTATGGTTAAAAGTCTAAGTTGGAGATTGTTGGGATCATACTATTAACCATGGGTTTGGTTTAGATATGGTCTTTATTATGAAATAATTGTTTATTCAGTTTTTATAAAGTTTTAAATAGATCATATAATAGTCTGTCTCATTTGCTTATATAGTAGATGATTTAGTGTATAGAATTTAGCTTATACACGGAAGATTAAATCATCGGTTCTTATAAGCATAAAGTTTGAGTTCACAATCTAATGATGGAATTTGACAAGCCATCAGGAATGATTGTAGCACAAGATTAAATATAATTTATCTTGATTATGGGAATGGTTTAATTCCAGCTTCTTGTGCTAGTATATTTTGTATGTATTGAACGGACCAGGTAAAGATAAGTATTTTATACTGACTTAATAAAATAAACTCTCTAGCCATTAAATGTACTTATACTCTTAATCTTGATATATTATTATTAGTTGTGTATAGTATTATTGTTTTGATTTATTCAAAGGCGAGATTCTTTCGTGGGTCAATATGCCTGGTAAATTGGATAATAATAATGTACATTGGCGAAGTAATAGTTAGTTAATGGAATCCATGTCTCGGTTTAGAGATTGATGATACACCTTTATGAAAACTTATAAGTTTTCATGTGTAAACCCGGTCGGTGGATTTTGTATCCGACACATGAAATAAGTTAAGCGAAAGTCTAAAGGAAATAATCAATAAATTAAGCCGCAGTAATTTAATTTAATTGATTCGTATCTGATCTTAACATAGGGAGTTAAATAAGATTTAATGGATGAATTTCGAAATTGAATAAAGAGTGCAAATATGAATTTTTAGTGGAATAATTCGTAATTAATTATGGTAGATATTAATTTCAAAAATTATAAATTAATTCCATATTTGGAAGCCTTGTTAATTAAATTATATGGTCCCTACTGTGCCTAAATAATAGAAAATAAAGGAATCCTTTTTCTGGTGGAAAAGAAAACTCAACAGGTTTTGGGAAAGGGTCTTAACCCATAAAACTTGTGCTATAAATACATAAAGTTTTCCACCTAGAAGAAAAAGGATATGGTGGCTGAAATTTTCAGCCAAGTTTTCCTAGAAATTTCGCCCACACAAAATTTCTATTTCCGGTTATTATTTGGGTAACACGGTAGAAGACCGTGGAACGTTGGAGGATCACGATTGTGCGGGTGATGGAGATTTCATTGAGAAGTTATGGAACAGAAGGCTCACGTGGTAGAATAGATATGTTCACGCTTCAAAAGGTAACCCGTGAAATCTTGTTTATGCTAGTTGTCTAGATTACATGTGATTTTGATACTGGAATTGCTTCCACTGCTTATTATTATCCATCAGTCGAAAGGTTCATAAGGTTATTTTAGAGAACGTACATATATCTTTATACACATAAATAAAGTTAAAGATAATTAACTATTCAGATACCGACTTTTCTAGACGCCAATCTAGTATACTTGGTTGATGATTTATATCGAGAAGAGTTTAAAATGGATACTCATAGATCTTTTCACCATGACAGTTGAGTTTATAGAGCAATATGAGGCATCTAATATATGGAATATGATTGTCAAATTTGGTCACTTGGCTGCGACTTTTAAATGAAATTCAAAAACCACTTCATTTATTTTATGATAATAAGTCAACAATCATGTATTCCAATAATAATAGGAGTTTGGTAAAGTCAAAGCATATTAACATAAAGAAGATTATTTAATAAAGAACTCAGAGTGGTTCGGTGTCTCTAGAATATATTAGTACAAACTCGATGGTTATGGATACACTTATTAAGGGATTACCACTCAAGGTTTTTCATGAGCACACTGCTCATATGGGTTTCATATCATTTGAGGATATAAAATTTTAGTGGGAGTTTTTAACCTTCTGAATATTCTTTATATAGACATAATTTAGTTTTCAATTTAAGGTTCAGGTAATGATTTCAAATTAAAAATAATTGAGGTTAACTTTTGCGAAAATAAACTAAATTCGGACTTATTTTTTAATTTGAACCAATTGAAAATAGAAATGCTTAGATAAATTGAATGTAAGTTTCCTGCTATGTATTCATACTTGATCTATGTCGTTTGATTATATTGAATTCATGATTAAGGAAGGTTTAGTTGCGATAAATGCATCAAAAATCGCCTTGATTCAGTATTGGCATGATTGATCGACGAAATTGTTTGGAAGTATCTCAGATTATGATAGCAAGTATTTTAAGCTCAAAAAGTGACACACAATATAAGGTTATATGTACGTATATATGTATAGTCCAAGTAGGGATTGTAAGTTGTATGGACCAACAACTATATATGTATTAATGATAATTGTATTTTGGTTGCTACGGTTGTCCCAAATTAAAGTGGTCTGCTAAAGTTTAAAGTAAACGGATCTATAAGACACCTCATAAAATTTGGGATCTTATGTGTGGCCACCCGAATGTAATTCAATTGTAATAATGGGCTGAAGTAGAATTACAAAAATATGTGTATCTATAAATGGGTTATGGTATCCCATCGTTGGAAGAGAGCTGGACTTACTCTTGATTTGGAGCGTGTATGCAGACCTTATTCCTACCATGAGATAGATTGGTTTTGAGGACCAATAGCCGCAATATAAAGGATTTCATCCTCTCTCGTGAATTCTGCTACTTTTTACTATCTAGATGATTTGACATGATAACGACTTGCGTAAAAGATAATTATTTCATATTGAAGTTTTTGGTTCTAACAATTGCCAACCGAGCAATGTATCATGTTAAATCATTAATATTTTCTTCAAGTATAATCAACATATAGCGAAACTCTTCGATAAATAGCAAAACTAATAGCTTCTGGGTCTGGTAATTTAGGTTCTTCCGGGTTTTTCAAGAGCTCAGAGTGGTTCGGTGTCGAATGAGCAATGCCAAGTGCACGTCCTTCTGCTTGATAATACTCAAGTACATGTTGTCTCTGCAGTCTGCACTACTACAATACATCCAAGCAGACTACAAATCCCAAAAGATTCGAGAATAGATATTTCAAGAGAAAACTAAAAACAGTTGGAAACATGACAAAGGTCAACAACAATTACAGAGTGAATATAACGTTTCCTTGGACCATTAAAAAGAGTATACCCCAAGAGGAAAAGTTATTGGATAATTTCCCATTTACTTATATTATCTGACCAAACACTGCCACAAGAGAAAGCATTTGAGTGCCAACCTGGGCAATCAGGCAATATAATACATCAAGCTATTCTAAGTTTCTATAGCACATACAAGTAGATTTTATCCTACAAGTTAAAACAAAGTTTCTCAAGCTCTGCTGTACACTTAGATGATGGTTCTGCATAATGTAGACACCACCTTGAATGCTGGTAATGGGGTGAGCAACCTGATCTAATACCACAGGTATATGCTACCTCCCTTCAGTTTGAGTTTGTTTCTTTTAATAAAACAGTTGCATTGTCATGGTAACATTGCATCACCGGTTGATGTAATCATCTGTACATCTGTTTCCCCAGCTGTTCCATTCGTTGAAGGATAGTGTTTGGAATCACCTGCAGACATAATAATATAGAACATAGAAATATTAAGTTCAAGTTACAACAGTGCTGCAACAATAACGCATGGTGGAGCTTGGCTATATCAATCGTCAATATCCCATGTTGCTCCATTTAGGCTCATCTCAGTTTAATATTATACTCCCTCTGTTTCAAAAAGAATGAACCTAGTTCCTTTTTAGTCAGTTTCAAAAAGAATGAACCCTTTCTAAATTTGGAAACAATTTAACTTTAAAATTCTCTTTTTATCCTTAATCAGATGATTTATAGCTACATAAATATCTATATATTGTTTTAGACTACAAGTTCAAAAAGTCGTTCTCTTTTGTCTTAAACTTCGTGCCCAGTCAAATACAACAACTACCCAGTATATTCCCACCAGGTGGGGTATGGGGAGGGTAATATGTAGACGAGCCTTACCCCTACCCGAAAAGGTAGAGAGGCTGTTTCCATTCGACCCTCGGCGCATAGGATAAAATGAAAGCTGCATTAAAACAAAAACAAAGACAAAATTAGAAACAAAAACAAGACAAAACAAAACAATAAAGCATTAGTAAATCCCGCAGAAATAACGTAAATAATTATGTAAACATAAGAAACATAAATACAGTCGCATGCAATAATAACAAACCGTAACTACCATACTAACAACCATAAGGGGACATAAGCTAAAACACTAATCATCTATGGGTGACCCTGCTATCCCCCACCCAACCCCGGGTGCGGCGTACGAAGAACTCTATGAGCCCCTAGCCTACAACCCTGATTCTAGACCTCCAGACTCCCCTATCAAGGGTCATGTCCTCGGAAACCTGCATTCTAGTCATGTCCTGCCTAATCGCCTCTCCCCAATGCTTCTTAGGCCTCCCTCTTCCTCGCCGACCGCCAACAATCTCCAGCCGCTCGCAACTCCTCACCGGGGCATCGGGACCCCTCCTCCGTACATGCCCGAACCACCTCAGCCTCGCTTCCCGCATCTTCTCATCCACCGGGGCCACCCCTACCTTCTGTCGAATAACTTCATTCTTAATCTTATCTAGCCTGGTGTGCCCACACATCCACCTAAGCATCCTCATCTCCGCAACCTTCATTCTCTGAACATGGGAGTTCTTCACGGGCCAGCACTCCGTCCCATACAACATCGCAGGTCTAACCACGGCTCTGTAGAATTTCCCCTTGAGTTTGTGTGGAATTTTCTTGTCACACAGGACCCCTGAAGCAAGCCTCCACTTTGACCACCCTGCTCCTATTCGATGGGTGACGTCCCCGTCAATCTCTCCGTCCTCCTGAATCACAGACCCAAGATATCGGACGTTATCCCTCTTGGCGATGGCCTGAGAACCAAGCATCACGTCCCTGCCTACCCCACTCGGCTCGTCGCCAAACTTGCACTCCAGGTATTCTGTCTTTGAACTGCTTATTTTGAAACCTTTAGACTCGAGGGTCTGTCTCCACACCTCTAACCTTTCACTAACACCGACCCTCGTCTCGTCTATCAATACTATATCATCAGCAAAAAGCATACACCAAGGCACATCCCCTTGGATATGTCGGGTTAGAGCATCTATCACTAAGGCAAACAACAGGGGACTCCGCGCCGATCCTTGATGGAGCCCCATTACCCCAGTCAAATAGATTCAAACAAATTGAAACGGAGAAAGTATAAAATAAGGCCTCTGACAAAAGGCATAACAAGTGTCTCCAGTTCTTTTCTGTATATTCTCCATAGGCATATCTTACATGACTAAATGACATTGGACCTTAAGCAAATATACTAACATGACTAGAACTTAATCCAACTAATTGGTATCACCTATATAGATCTTTATCTACCTTTATGCCCTATCTTTTGCTAAGTTATGACAATATTCAAGGTAGTAAAACAAAACTTACCAAATATGGAATCAATTGACTGTCTAGGTGAGGTACTCCTCGTAGGATCTGAAAATACAAATGAAGAGTTAGATCACACGCAGTATTTCAAAAGCAAAGAGGAACTTCACAGATACTACATGCCAAATCAGCGTACAGGGCACCGTTGGGTGTGTTATCCATACAGTAATTTCATTTACTTGGAAGTATAAGCGAATAAGGAAACAAATAGTAGCTTTTAAGACACAATAGACCACTAACAACATGAGCATAAAAAGCATCAGCTGAATACTGGAACGTCCAAACTGGACTTGCTTGTGATGACAGATTTTCGGAAACCAAAATTAGCAAAGAAACCAAAACAGTTTTGGGTTTAGCAGTTATGAGTGGTCTCAGGTAGGTTATGATGAGGCAATTTATCAGCACAGTAGTCCACTTTACCCCCCCCCCCCCCAACTAACAACACGAGCATAAAAAGCATCAGCTGAATACTGGAACGTCCAAACTGGACGTGCTTGTGATGACAGATTTTCGGAAACCAAAATTAGCACAGAAACCAAAACAGCTTTGGGTTTAGCAGTTATGAGTGGTCTCAGGTAGGTTATGATGAGTCAATTTATCAGCACAGTAGTCAACTTTACACCCCCCCCCCCCAACCCCCAAAACCACCCACCCAAAAGTTTAAAAGAAAAAGAAAAAAGAGAGTGAGAAACTCTGATGTGGTGCAAGTATGACTCACCTGAATTGTTGCGTAGTGCTTTGACAGCATCAAAATTTTTGTAAGTATAGCCAACGAAGCTTAAATCTTTGGGTGTCAATGATATCTACAAAACACAAAAGAAAGGTTCAATGCATTTCTAACAATTTTGAGGCGAGATATATTACTTGGACTTTAATTTGCGCATAAAATATAAAAAGGGAAGCGAAAATGATAGAACAAAGGAAAATAGGGAAGTTGAGACAGAAGCTTCAAGATTTACTAAAAATAAAGCTGATGACAACTTGAGAATTGAGCTTAAACCAAGCTTTTAAATGTTCACAAAACACAATGTTGAGATACCCATCCACATTAGCACCTACGTCTTGTCCCGCTTGATTATTGTGTCAAAAAAATGGATATTTGTAGACACATAAAACTTCAAACTTCGAAAATTCTTTTCCCATGCATCTGTAATAGGCTATATGTCCCAAAACGATCATGATGGGCCCGGCCCCGTTTCCGTAGATCATATTAATTAAACAGCTTTCTTTCGTTAACATTCAGTGAAAATGCATAGGTTCATTGAGTGTCTGCTTATTGAAAACCAAATCTAGGGATGGGACCGATCCCGAAAAAGAGGTCTTTCTTCATGGTTATGAAATTACTTTGATCAAAAAGCAAGTTTTTTTTTTCAATTCAAAAAAAAAAAAAAACAAGTTGATGATGCCATAAGTCAAACACACTTTTACTTGGATTATTACAAATTGACATTTCGAAATCATAGTAAATGACCACATCATCCTATTGCTTTATACAAATTTAGGAGAAGAACGATCAAAGCAGATGAAAAAAACCACACTACCAATTCATATAAACTGAAACACAGGGATGTCCAAATACATAGGTTTCATCTGACTGTGTATTACATAATGTATGTATTTATTATGTGTTGATTCACAATTCCTACTACAAAAGTCTAAAGTGAGGTTATGGGGTACAGCTTGTATATCTACTGAATAATTTTAGACAGTAATTTAACAAGGAAAATAGATACAGTTTTTAAGCAAATTTGAAAACCCTCCCTTCGTCCCACTTTTGCTCTTTGCTGTGCTAGTTAAGTTCAGTCGTAGTGTTAGAGAAGAAGGTTACATAAACTTTGATAGCAACAAAACCTTACCATATTTGAAAGGTATTGCAATAGATAACGATGAGAATTAATGCTTACATACCTTCCGAGAAGGACCAGAACCAGATCTTGCCGGTGTTGGAGAATCCATCTAATGAAAAATCCAGAATGCAAATTATAAGGAAAAGCACACTCGTGAAGTATTGGATAAAAGAAAAAAAAGGAGAAGTATGTATGCATCAAATTATGTCTAACATCCCATTTAAATATTTAAACTAAATAGAAGGGAAAATTTCTATGTACTTCATTATGTTGTTAATACGCCTACCAACATGAGAGTCAGATTCCTTTTTGAGAGGCAAGAACATGAAAATTTTTACTAGCGGTAAGATTCCAACTTAAGACCTTTTTCTGTTATGCTAACATGTCAATAGTTTGCATCATTCCTTCTAAACGCTCAAGAAGCTAGAGGGACATTAGTTATACAATAACATACCCAGTATAATCCCACATGTGGGGTCTGGGGAGGTTAATGTGTACGAAGACCTTACCCCTATCCGGAGAGGTAGAGAGGTTGTTTCCGACGGACCCTCCGCTCAAGAAAGTGTGGAGTCATTTGTTATATCTTGAACAATACACAGAAGAATGGCATGTATGAATTAGTAGAATTTCATATGTTTTTAACAATAGGAAGAAGAATGACACGTGTGACTTACTATAATTCCATCATATTATTGCAGAAGGCACAAAATTTTTTTTGAAAAGGTATTATTGCAGAAGGCACAAAATGTAACACATCTTTCTCATTAAGAGGATTAAGAAGAGTGAGATCGACGACAAGAAGGTTGAAAATGACAAACCCAAAATTATTGAAAATGACAAACCCAAAATTAAAGGTACCAAGAACTGTTTTTCTAGTATGTCCAGAACTATACACCACCAAGCCCACTATATGTGGCTAACATAAACTAGAGAGTGAGATAAAGGAGAACTCAACTTACATACTACATCAAGCTTAGTAAATTTGGAGCATTTTTTTATAAATGTAAAATTTTACTGATATAAAAAAAGGAAACTCTGATATGAATGGGATACAAAAGTAGAGAATTAAGAAAAACAGTATGATTCTCTACAAAGGAGTATCCAAACACCAATGCTAACCGGGATATCAAAGTTACTCCAAGTAATCTTACAATTTGAGCATATAACTATTTTAATGAGAAAATCATCAGACTATTGTCCAATGGATAACAAAATCACAGAACGGGGTAGATATATTGAAAAACAGCTGGAAGTAGAAATCAGAAAGAGAAAGTGGAGTTAATAGAAAACAACTGTTCAAGAACTGTTAGTTAATAGACAAAGGGACGAACAGGAAGGATTCCTGATGCATCTTTTTCTTATTTTCTCTTTTTACTAAAAACTCTCTGCCACTGCTTTCCTCGTAGATTCTGAGAAGATAGTGAAAAGAGAAGGTTGTAGTCTGTTTATCAGTTAATGCAGATAGTGGGAAACTTGGTTATAATATCATACGATTTCTTATCAATTGGATAATTAGAGAGCAACTGTACAAGAGGTCCAAAAGGATAAAAGAGTGATAATTATGTGCCATTTTGGTACTTATCCAAAAAAAATGTGCGCCATTGGTTACGTAAGAGAAGATTTTTGTACACAACCTCATCAAACTTCATAAAATTCTGAGTATCCAGCTCCCCATTAACTTCTGGTTTGAAGGCTGCCTCCATTTCATAAAGCTTATCCCACAAAATATCCTTGAACCAAGGATGAGCCTGATAAAAGGGCCACTTGGAATAAGTTTTACCAGAAGAAACAGAAAATATGTGATGAAATCAATTGAATGTAATTGATTGAGATAGTACCTTAATTTGGTTTGCACCTCCTCCAGTGCCAAGTCTGTGTTCAACATCACATAGCAACCTGCAAATAAGATCCTTTGCCTCCGCTGACAATTTGGCATCTTCGGGAAATTTTAGCTGATTTCTCCAATGGACAATCTGGAACCATAAAACACAAAGTCGAGATATGATAAGATTAAAAGATGTAGGCCACAGAGAGGTATATAGAAGGTGTTTGGATAAGTTTACAAGCTGGTTTGGCTTAGCCATTATTTGGTAAACACCAAAAGTGCTTATAAGACAAGATCAGCCAAAAGCTATAAGTTAGTCAACCCAAACTTAAAACTTTTTAGCTTATAAGCGCTTCTTGTTGAACCTGATTTTCCTATTTTGTCCTTCTTTTGGTAATTTCCAGAATACCCATCCCAAAATAAAACCCCTAGATCCCTCCGTTAATTTCTGCCATTTGTCCTTCTCTCTACTTAAAAAACTTTAGTCAAATTATTATTAGGGCAAAAGCTTTAAGATATTTCAGTCATTTTAACATTTTTCCCCAAAACATTTTTTTTAACTGGTAAATAAGTACATTAGTGATATAAAAAACACAAAGAAAATACTCTGTAAAAGAAGGCTCCTATATGTACAGAAATTGATTCCTGTAGTGAATTGATGAAATCTAACATACTATTTTCATCCTTTACATCCTGTGTTGCACCAATAAGCCAAAACCAGAGACACTTTTATTTTAACATCTGTACAGAGACAGCTTTCCCTTCAAAACACCTTGTATTTTTTTCCCATATATATTAAAAACTTACTATCAGTTTCTTCACTCTATCCTAACATGTCATTGCTTCTTATTAATATCAGTTCAGCATTAAAAGTTCTCTTCAAAGCGGGCTCATAGTCATGGCTAATAGCTGGTGATCATGTAAAAAGAAAGGCAAAAGTTACACTCCACTGAGTTCCATACATTGATGGCATGTCATAAACATTCCTTCCTCACACTAAACACTGGTCTGTAGTACTGCAAACATATCAATGTGAACACTATACTTTATTCTGCTTTTAAAGCACAAATAGATAAGTTAACTCACCGGCGCCACATTAAACAATCAGTGACTTTTAGTACTAGGCACAAAGGTCGGATCAGGTGTTCAACTAGTCTCCAATAATGTATCAAACATAGATTAGGTTATCAATTGGACAAAATCCTGTAGTAGATGGTAACTTGTACTTCTCAACCTTTTTATTTCCTCTTTTCATTGATTTTAACCGTGAAAGTAGAGGGTGACCGATCTGCTTGCACAGCACCGATGAAATACTCTAATCAAAACGAAAACACAAAAATACACAAGAGGAAGACAGAAAAGCAGGAAATATGCTACCTTCCTGCAAGTAGTTATTGGATCATCAGAGTAGAACGGAGGGTAACCAATGAGCATTTCATACGTAATTGCACCAAGGGACCACCTGCATGTTGTAAGGCAGATAAAAAATGAGAAATGGATGCAGACAATCCTCCCACGATTGCACTTGTAGCACTATCAACTCTAGCAATTATCAATAATTTTCCCCACATTTCACCAACTTCCAAGGCTCTCTACGTTGGTATTTTGGATGCTTTTGGAAAAGATTTATGCATACTAGACATTTATTAGCAGAGAAGCCAAGAATCTTCGTAATTTCAAAGAACATTACTGGCTATATATAATTAAAAAACTAACCAGTCACACTCCATTCCATATCCTTTCTTCAACAATACCTCCGGAGCAATATAGTCAGGCGTACCCACTGTTGAAAAGGCCTTTTGACAGAAGAAAACAGAATCAGAAAATTAGTGTCAAGACTTGCATGCAAATTGTGAGTTATGAAATAACATAGATCAAAGGTTAAGTATCTATAAAAATGCAAATACAGATTCTATCTGACAGTCAGTCCGCCATTTGCAATGAAGTGAAAATTCTTCAATTCACTCACACACGGGCCATAATAACCTCTAGTTCCTGTGGTAATTCTTCTTTATGTATGTGCATGTGTTTGGGAATGTGATCTCTAAAGCTCATAAAAGAAAAACCTTTAACAATAATACTTTTAGAAATCGAATGGATTCGGTCTTATACATACGCGAGGAAGGTAATCAAAAAAGAAAGAAAATGGGTTCTTCTTTCTTTTATCACTTAGGAGCCGCATTACTAGCTGAGCTTCCAGCAAACAGCAGCTTTTTATACAGCACATTATTATTAATCACCTTTAAATGTCAGATTGTACTTAAATGAAAAATGGAATAACAAACAGTAAATCCAAACGGGACGCTGATGGATGTATTTCCATTGGAAGTACTGTCTACCAAATCTTAAGAGGTTAAAACATAAACCTCCCATGTTTAGATAAAATAAGGCGCTCCTCACGTCCAATTGTCTTTTCTATGGTTTGACTTAATGTGGAAGCTGTCATATTTTAGAAAAATCATTGATTTCTTTACAGTATTGATAAGAATGGACATTGGGTTTAACTCAACCCCAAAAGCTAGCTTGTGAGGTGAGGATTGCCAAGCCATATAAGGAGAGACTAAGGACCTCAAATTCCTCCGATGTGGCACAACTCAACACCTCCCCCCAGGCCTCTGGAGCGTGGACAACATAAATGGGAGCCCAACATTGGTAACAATAATGGGTCTAGCTCTGATACCATGATAAGAATGGACATTGGGCTTAACTCAACCCCAAAAGCTAGCTGGTGAGGTGAGGATTGCCCAAGCCATATAAGGAAACCAAGGACCTCAAATCCCTCCGATGTGGGACAACTCAACAAGTATAAACATTGTTGTTTTACATAGTATAGCATTTTGGGATTAGTCTCAACTCCCATTAGAAACCGAAATTGCATCAGACATTTGGATTTGACAAACAAGTCAAACAGTCCCATATAAGTTATGCAAGAGATACATCATTGAGCTGGAAGCAGGAAAATATAATTAGTCTAAGCAGAGAACCTTCATGATTTCAGAAAGTCCTAGCCTTTAATCCCAATTATGTTTTCCTCCTTTAATAACAGAATAACTGCAAAATTAACGACTCTCACAAAATCCAAAGAAACAGAATGCATTTTTATAAATATCATACCAATTTCCTCCTATTCATCTGCCAATGCTGAATCTGCTCACGAGGGCTTCTCCAGTTACTTCCATCATTGGCATCTGGGAAGCTGCTATCAATGTCCATCAGGTCCCTGATATTCTCATCATCCATAGCTTCATTTTCATTTAATGTAGATAGCGTTCTACAATCAAGAGGCTTACAGAGACCAAAATCAGAGAGCTTCATGTGACCCTTTTTGTCCAGAAGAAGGTTGTCAGGTTTGATATCTCTGGATGAAGAAAATGGGCAAATATGAGGAAGAGACAATTAGTCAGCTAAAAAGTTTGTACCTCAAGAGAAAACTGTTGTAGTCACAATATGCTGTAGTCCTAAATAAATTTCAAAGCAAATAATCTTTACAAGTCAAAAGTAAATGATGCACCTGTGAATGTAATTATGCTTGTGAATAGATTCTATAGCTAGGACACTCTGAGCAATATAAAATTTAGCTACACTTTCTGACAATGTGTCTTCTCTCATCAGCAGTGTCATCATGTCACCACCAGGAAGATATTCCATGACAAGGTAAAGATACTCAGCATCTTGGAATGAGTAGTATAATTTCACAATACAATGGCTGGCCACTTCTGCCAGCAGGTTCCTTTCTGCTCTAACATGCTCCACCTGCAACAAATGCAATTTGTCAACATGGACAATGGGACAGCAACAACAACAACAACAAACTCAATATAAACTCACAAGTGGAGTATGGGGAGGTAGTGTGTACTCAAACCTTACCCCTACCTCGTGAAGGTAGAGAAGTTGTTTCCCGTAAAACCTCGGCTTAGGAAAAGCACAGTCACAGCATTGTTGAAAAGAAATACTCAGCATTGTTGAAAGAAATACAGTTCACAGTAAATATAGAAGCCACTGAAAATAAGCAATAACAAAAAGCAGTAACAACAACTAGATAATAAAATAACTGGAGCAAAAGACACCCAGTAGTAGTAGAAATCCAAGTATAAGAAAGTATGAAATAATATTGATACTACAGGTATGAAAAAGATATACGTTCAACTACTTACTATCCTTCTACCCTAGTCTCGACCTCCACACCCTCTTATCAATGGTCATATCCTCGGTAAACTGTAAACTGTAGATGTGGCATGCCCTGCTTTATCACCTCTCTACAATAATTCTTTGGCCTACCTCTACCTCTCCTCAGACCTACCATGGCAAACATCTAACACCTTCTCACTGGAACATCTCCTCTTCATATGCCCGAACAATCTCAGTCTCGCTTTCCGCATCTTGTCCATCTTATCAACATGGATAATGACAACTATAATAAATTTAAGCATATCATGATGATGCAAGTCGCACATGGACAAGTGATCCCCCCCCCCCCCCCTCTTCCAAAAAAGAATCACGTCATATTATTGAGAACGGATAGGATTTCAGCTTCAATTGTAAACAAACGAGGATTTCCTTACTGATGTACTAGTAATAAATATCCAACCTTGATATGACGCTTGATCATTTGCATTTATTGAAGGAAGTAATGCCCATCTTATTAGCATATACCTCTCACTCTCGAGGAAAGAGGGTAGGAGAAGGGCCAACTTGATTAAGTTTCAAAAGAAATCTTTTTAATGAAATATGTGACTATGACATCTAAAATCTTAAGTTGTTAGAGGGTTCACATTCGTTTTATTAGTAGAGAGATCAATTATGTCTTTAATATGCCAATTCAAGAGCGAGCCTAATTCTTTTTCATAGGCCAAGTAGGTTGAAATTCTTTTTGATAATGGGCGGTGGAGAGACTCAATCTTTGGAACTCTATTGGCTCTGATTTCATGTTTTGAAATGTGTGTCTCATGTGAAAGCTTAAGCTATTTAAAAGCACACTTTTATCTACATAATTATGTCTCAGCACTTTCAATCTAGGAATATGTAGGAAAGAACGGAGGGCCCTAATAACATTCCCAAAACCACATGCCGAACGTATGCTATAAAATTCTCCTAACATATCCCATGATATGATTAACTTCCAAAGATGAAGAGAAATGAAGAAGAGATTAAAGCTTGTTATTTACCGAACATTAAAGCAAAATCTATCGAGCTCAATGTTATCAAAGGCGCTTAAAGAGCGGTTGAGCCCTGAAACGAGGTTCAAAATATACTAAGCGCTTCGCCTCGCTTAGCGGGCGCTTCAGCATTGTCATCAAAGCTCTAAGGCATACTTTTCTTTGCTAATGAGCGTAATCCTGAAAAGGCCACACTAAATAATTGATATTTCATTTTATTGTAAATTTTCTTCAATTTCTCGGTCCATATATTTGGTATTCATGCTTATAAATATTAGTTTTGGACCACGCATACATATTTGTAGTTTTTCTCTATTTGCATCTTGCTTCATTTAAGCCCACACTTTATTTGTGCTTAAAACCCCAATATAGCTTAAAACATTTTTGCGCTTTTCGCCTTTGATAACACCGATCAAGATGCGAGAAATAAAGCAAGAGAACAAGGAAAATCTCTACAAAGAGAGCCATCCATTGTAGGAAGAGCTAAGAGTGGGGGAATGACAATATTTTAACATGCAAACAAAAATGTCACTTTTAAGCTCTGACATCGGAACTGTGCCTGCGCCATTTTTAAATATGTAATTCTCTCACCGCCGAGGCCTTTTCGGCTAAGGTGTCCTTTTATTATGGGTGATAGACTAATCTTTATTTCAGGTGACAAATCTTTTGAGTTAACAAACATTAGCTATGGCCGGAGCAGATGGTTCTCGATTACGGAACGAAGCAGACGATTTACGAGCAGTATCAAGATCGACGAAAGTAACCTCCAGTGGCTCTGTTCAGTGCTTCATCTAACATTTAGGGGAACAGGGGATTTATACAGAAGATGGGAAAGGAAACAACAATCAAATCTATACAGGGTCTACCAAAACTACAACGTATATGGTCGATTCTTGAGGGTGGAAGCTTGGCTAGGGGACCAGAAAAAAGCCATCATCATTCTAGAATCAGAATTTGACTATGGCTGGGTAGAAATAGTAGACAGATTACTTCGTCATCTGGAAAATTGAAACCATTTCGCACCTCCAACGCTATTACTGAAAACTTATTCTGCAGCTGCTACTATTCAAAGCTGAGCAATAGAGGCAGCACCAGCTCCTCTTGTGCATGAAAGCGACCATCCTATTTCTAGATGTTTAATTGGAAGGTTCTCGAGGTGGAAAATTCCTGCAGGTCTGATTGGGACCAACATGATGTAAATGTTCATTCTATAAGATAGGAGAAAATGAAAAGATATGTGAAACTCTCACCATCACTCATTTAAAAGGATAACTTCGGTATTTTGCATATATTTGGCTTAGCTGTCAAAAGTTTTCTTTACTTTTTATATTTCGTGCCCAATCAAACACCTTCGTCTCAAATGGGGCGGAGGAAGACTAATTTTCATTGGAGTTCTACCATCGCATTATGAAGAGTTTCATTTGCTAAAGAACGATTTTTTTATTATTAAATGCATGTTTTCTTAAAATACTTGCCCCACCTTCTAGAGGGAGGTTTATGATACTTACGAGGCATCTTAAAATCCACCTTCTTCGTGTTTACAGATCCCGAGAACCATCACGGCACTACAGCTTGAGCACCAGTTCTTCCACTTATATCTTTGGTGGTGATATTCATTTTTGCTTACTTCTTTGTTTATCCAGGCTGCCTCCCAATACTTTCATTGAACATTTTGATACTCTTAGGGACTCCAGATTGTCCTTGTACTTGCCACTTACCTATGTCTAATTTGGATCACATACCTTATTATGTTACTTTTGGGGATGATTGTTGGCATAGTCCCTTTATGAGACGTGCGTATTGAGTAGGGGATTTTCAGTCTTCGATATCTTATAAATGTGATGTGCGTTGAAATATTGGTGCCTAATATGGTACTTAGATTATGATAGGGGTTAAAGGATAAGGGTTCATTCGACAGAGAATATGCTGTTGTATGTCCGTCACAGCCCCCTATTTTGAGTTGTGTGCACAACAGAGAGAAATCTATTTCATATTCTCCAGAAAGAGGTAATGATGATGTGAATCTCTAGGAGCTCACCAACGTAATTTGTATGGGTGGCTAATAAGGAACTGGAAAAGCTGCTGGAACAGTGAAAGGAAAAGCTGTTGGAAAGGTTGCAAAAAGTATGACATGCACAACAGGCATAAGAGGCAGTGTGGTTGGACATTCCAACAGATATTATATGTAATGTCATCCGAATGGTCGCAGCAAAAGCATGGTGTCATGGCAACATTTGCCAAAAGAGGCTCAGTGCTGTTAGAATAATACTGTAAAAAGGAATGGTTCTGAAGGAACAATATCCAAGAAAGACGCACAGAAATAAAAAGAACTTCTGAATTACAAGTAATGAGGAATCGGGAATGTTTCTTAAATCTTCGGATGCTTTGCTATGACAAGATCACTATTTTTAATAATTATTATGAAAATAATTAAAAAATTATACATAATTCTTTTAAATGATTCCTAGACTTGGAGAAGGCGTATGACAAGGTCCCCAGGGAGGTGCTATGGAGGTGCTTGGAGGCGAAGAGCGTGCCGGAAGCCTACATCAGAGTGATCAAGGATATGTACGATGGAGCTAAGACTAGGGTTAGGACGGTGGGTGGCGACTCAGACCATTTTCCAGTGGTTATGGGGCTCCATCAAGGATCGGCGCTTAGCCCTCTCTTGTTTGCCTTGGTGATGGATGCTCTAACCGACATATTCAAGGGGATGTGCATTGGTGTATGCTATTTGCTGATGACATAGTCTTGATAGACGAGACGAGGGTCGGTGTTATTGAGAGGTTAGAGGTATGGAGACAGACTCTCGAGTCTAAGGGTTTCAAAATAATCAGATCTAAGACATAATACCTGGAGTGCAAGTTTAGCGCCGAGCCGAGCGAAGTAGGCAGGGACGTGATGATTGGATCTCAGGTCATCGCCAAGAGAGATAGTGTCAGATATCTTGGGTCGGTGATTCAGGGGGACGGAGAGATTGACTGGGACGTCACTCATCGTATAGGAGCAGGGTGGTTAAAGTGGAGGCTTGCATCAGGAGTCCTGTGTGACAAGAAAGTTCCACAGAAACTCAAGGGGAAATTTTATAGAGTTGTAGTTAGACCTGCAATGTTGTATGGGGCGGAGTGCTGGCCAATGAAGAACTCTCATGTTCAGAGAATGAAGGTTGCGGAGATGAGAATGCTCAGGTGGACGTGCTCACCAGGTTAGATAAGATTAAGAATGAAGTTATTCGAAAGAAGGTGGGGGTGGCCCCGGTGGATGAGAAGATGCGAGACGCGAGGCTGAGGTGGTTCGGGCATGTGCGGAGGAGAAGTCCTGATGCCCCGGTGAGAAGTTGTGAGCGGCTGGCGATGGTCGGCGTTCGGCGAGGCAGAGGGAGGCCTAAGAGGTATTGGGGAGAGGTGATTAGGCATGACATGGCTAGAATGCGGGTTTCCGAGGACATGGCCCTTGATAGGAAAGTCTGGAGGTCTAGTATCAGGGTTGTAGAATAGGGGCTCCTAGAGTTTTTGGTACTGCTCACCCGGGGTTGCGAGAGGCTTGGCAGGGCTATCCATAGAAGATTTGTATTTTGAATTGTGTCTCCCTTATGGTAGTTATTTATGGTAGTTACTGTATGATATTATTGCATGCTATTTTACTTATGGTTACTATGTTTGGATAATTATTTACGCTATTTCTGCTGGAGTTACTAATGCTCTTTTGTTTTTTGTTTTTGTTTTTCCTTTCCTTCACTGAGCCGAGGGTCGATTGGAAACAGCCTCTCTGCCCTTTCGAGTAGGGGTAAGTCTCGTCTACATATTACCCTCCCCAGACCCCACTTTGTGGGACTATACTGGGTAGTTGTTGTTGTTGTTGTTGATTCCTAGACTTTACACTAGAGGGGATATTTCCCTAGAAGTATTGAAAAGCCTACTGTGCAGATGTTTTTACCACAGGCTACTAGGATTATTTATCTTGGAAAATTGGTCTCTCGGAAACCAAAGGGATTGACATAATGAGAGATGTTTGCATTAAAGTTAATGCTTCTTAACTGGTGCATCAAAGAATATTAAATACATTATATCAAAAAAAATCAAAAGGCTTTGTTATCGTCCTCTAATAACACAGTTGGAGCAACCATCCACCACAGGCCTCCCTCCCAAAAGTAAGGGTACAGAAAAACAAAGAGAATAGAAGATAGAAAGTTTAAAGATAGTGCTTCATCATAGAAAGTTTAAAGATAGTTGCTTCATCACACATATCGCAGACACATACGACAAAGCAGCAACATATGCTGAACTGGGCCCCTGCTTAAGAACATTGCAGACCAGGGACTTGTAATATCCAGAACCATCTTAGCGCACTCACTTTCCAACTTACCGCCTTTTCTCTTTTATTTTTCTTTCTTTTTTTTTCCTTACTACCAACTTACAATCTATCTGAGCAATCACTTTCTAGCTCCGAGTTTTCTTACCATCATATAATGCAAACTTTACCTTCCTGTTCAGCACCATCTTAGTGTTTTACTGCTCTTACTTTTTTTAATCCTTGCATGTAATCCTAGCGCTGTCCCAAAGGGTAGTCTTAGCAGCGCTGGTGGGTGGCTTAGAAATTAGATATCTAGAAAAAACCAAAGTGGTAGTTCTTGACTGCTCTTACTTGAAAACACTTACTTCTCCCCCAAAAAAGAACAAGGAATACATACTTAGCCAGAGATCTTGCAACAAAAGAAAAAAGATAAATGGAAATATTCCTCTTCTGACCTGTCCCCTTATGAGCATTTCAGATTTCTTCAATTTCTTCATAGCATAAATATTGCCTGATTTCTTCTCCCTGCATAAACGAACCTATAGAGCCAAAGTATCAATATTATATCAAAAATAGGAATACGTCTTCATGAATTGATAGATTCAGATTAAGGGATTGCATCTCCGCCCTTCCAGGATAGGGGTAAGGCTGCGTACACCCTACCCTCCCATACCCCACTTGTGGGAATACACACTGGGATGTTGTTGTTGTTATCCTTGTAAACAAAAGATGTTTTTTCCAGAGGCCACAGGACACTATTTCTATTAATTCATCATAGCTTAAGTAGTAGGTACTGGAAGAAAGAAAGCCAGTTTTGGTTTGATCCTGCATGAGTTTGAATGCATCTACCAACTTGGACCATGGAAGTCAAGTGCGAGCAGTATGATTTCTGTATGATTTTATTAATATCATGGATCGATATAAATGTTTTAAAGGGTTATATCATGATTTATATTTCACTTGCCCTTTAATTTATATTGATGAAGAACATGAATTTTTTGATAGAACTGCTTACTACTGTTTATATCAAATATCAACTGCATTAATTTTTATAAAATTCTTGTCTTACAAACTTGAGTTAGAGAGAGTTTATGACATTTATTTAGTATTGCGACGGTGTACTCAGCCCATGCGGGCTCCCCTTCTCCAAGGCCCCGCCTACTCTATATGTTTCAGGATGAGCTATGGTACGTGCCATGTGGATTGGGCTTAGAATGACTCTTTTTTTCAGGTAAATGATGAGACGCCACATCTATTCCGTGGCAGCTGACATGTCAATTTTTATTTTCTTTTAGTCGGGAACTGCCCCAGTATTTATTCGAGGCTCCATAGATAGTTGTGAAGAGTTGTCATAGTGGGGTTGTACACGACATACATGAAAAGATATTTATTTTACTTGGTCTCATAGTTATTGTTTGAATTGGAAAAATGTTCCATCATTTAACTTGAAAATATATATGATTTTCAAAGAGTTTCCGCGGTTAAATTAGTTTTCATGCATATGGTTTGGGTGCATCATATGGGTTGGTTCGCTTGGGTCGAGTAGTGGTGGTGGTGGTGGGAGGGGGAGTCACGAATTCAGGTCATGACAGTTTGACTCGATACGAAGATTAAATTAGTTTTCATGCATATGGTTTGGGTCGGGAGAGGGGGGGGGTCAAAATTTTGGCTCGTAACTGTTTGACTCGACACGAACTTTAAGATGGATATGAAAACTTTTGATAGGTATATGAGTAGCTATAAAATCTTCTCAATAAAGGTAAAATGGGAAAGTTAAAATTAAGTGTTCCAAATATAGAAATGTGTCATTCTTTATTGAAAGGACCAATAAGAAAATAATCTTAGATAAACTGAAAAGGGGGACTAATAATTATACCTCAACCTAAACTAGTTGATGCCATTTTTTTCAATGTAATTTCAGGTCTACCTAATCCTTTTTTACCACCTTCAGTCATTATAGTGTTGCACTCACAGACCATTGCATTGGAGATCTGCGTAAAAGAGCAGTCTAGTGGACAAGACATCCCGCATTCACGCAATGTCCAGGGAAGGGTCTCACATTAGTGGTTGCTTCCATGGCTCGAAACTTGTGATTTACAGGTCACACGGAGATAACTTTACCGATGCTCTAAGGCTCCCCTTCATATTTGGAGGTCTACGTAAAAATTGCAAAATCATGATGATAAGTTGGTGTTTTATATGATTTTGTTAAGAAACTAAGGTATTTGTTAAGGTTTATTAGGATATTTCAGGTATTATGTGATTTAGACAAAATACGGGAAAAAACAAGTCAAAATGGGTTAAGATGGAAAAATTTACTATTGCCAGATATTGCTCTTTGCGATCACGAAATGAATTAATACGATCGCGAACTTTATGTAAAATGTCATCGTGATGCAGAGGATGGGCTGCAAACACGAAGAAGGACCAGCTGGTCAGCGGCTAGTCAAGTACTCTACGCGATTGCGAGTTGGAAAGATGCGATCGCGTTCGCCCTGGAAGATGCCTATCAAGAAAGCGAAGACCTTTACGCAAACGCGATGCAGAAAAGCCTAGCCAGTGGCTTGTCAAATGGTCAACATGAATGTGAGGTGCAGTACGCGATTCCGATCCTTTGCAATATTGTTCAATGCGATCGCAGGACTTCCCTCCGTGATTGCGATTCGTATAATTGGGCAGAAAATTTAACAGAACCGTCATTTCACATTTGTTTGCACCCAAACCACGCATACTCGACTCAGCTCATTTTGGAAGATATCTTTGGCAGAAAATACAATTTTTGGAGCTAGGGTGTCTTGCACCACAAGTGGCGGTTGAAGATTTGAATGAGAAATTTCTTACTATTTAACTCATTTCTTCAATTCCTTGTTAAGTATTAAATATCTAAGTGTGTCGCATTTTATTCCATTACTTGAATCTTGTTTAGGGAACTATTCATCATTAAAGTTTGGATTAAAACTCTTCTTATGCTTATGTATTGAATGATTTTTATTAATTATGAAGTAATTTAATTGTTTCTTTAATTATTCTTGTTCTTTAATATTTCCAAAGGTATTAACGAACCCTAGGACCCGCCCATTAACTTCAAATTAATCTTGAAAAAGTCAAAGTTAGAGTTCTGAAAGATTAATTAGCAAGAACTTGAGGCGTTAGTCCTCATTTTATAGATTCTACCTAGGAATAGGACCGAACTACTTGTAGCCATATTCAAGTGTATTAAATTCTCTTAATTATTTTAATTTTTAGGGATAATTCAATTACGAAGTCTTGTTAATCTTCGGAAGAAGCTAATATAGAATTGTTATCCGTGGCTAATTAACATAAACTCGCTCATATTTGTAAAATCGTGAAATATATTATATCATTACTTGAGTATAATTCCCCTTTTATCCATACGTAGCCATAGATCATTTAACTTGCTTTCTAGGTTCGTTTATATTTCCGCATTAGTTATAATATTTTCTCAAAACCCCCTATCAGTGTTTGGCTTAGCATAAAAAGCGATATTTCTCTTACCTGCCTAATCGCATACATATTTTTTCCGTTGGTATTCGACCCCGATTTATAGTTAGGTAAATTACATTGCATGTGACCGTGTACACTTACTCTTTGAGGAGTGGATTTGGACGTCATCACATGCGGTCTTGTCTCATCCCATCCTCTATGAATGCTACTTGCATTCTCAGTATAATGTGATCAGTTGCCCAAACTACAAACAATAAAAATTAAAAGGCGTGCTACTTGCACCCTATGCCTAATGTAATAGTTGGCCCAAGCTACAAAGGATAAATATTCAAAAGCCTTTGAAATAGATAGGCAGTTGGAATGGTCGCAGCTGTAATGGGCTACTGAGGATTTGATTGGTCAATAGAAAATAAAGGCAACAAATCTAGTAAACGTGTGATTGGGTCTGGGTCAATGGAAGAAGTGGGTTACAAAGCTTAAACACTCTAACTGCTACAAACTAGTTTCTGAGGTGCACTATTTCCCATACAAAAATAGACAATGGCACATGCCAGGTGGGAATATCATCTGGCAGGCTTAGTAGGCTTATGAAATAGGAAATCATCTTTATTTATAGTTGTGATCCGAAAAGGGGTGTGACAGTAGTCATGTATTATCCTTTAGTGTCTTGCTTAGGCTACAAGAGTGAGCTTGAGACAGCAAACTTTTCCATGACTTACTGTTATCATCTTGTCTGTAGCTAAGCATTTATATGAATATAATGCAAATGAAAATGGAAATTAAAAGATCATGAAAGAGAAAAAGATGAACTACTAATATTTGCAATAAACAGATCACTTTGCTTAAATGGGAATAATCACGAACCTCGCCAAAGGCTCCTCTGCCAATAATTGTTAGAAGCTCAAAGTCATCCACGCAAATCTTGTGCCGCCTCAGTCTCATATACTCTGTCTCCTTTCGCTCTAGATCCTTGATCAGATTCATCTGCTCCTCTTTAGGCACATCTGAAGATGCTAACTTTCTCTCTAGAATCCAGCGCCTATTGTCAGTCAATATTGTGTTAGAACAAAGGCATACTAAGATCTATTCTAAATAAGACTAGTTCGGGCATACGTAAAAATGCAGTAGTAGACTTCAATAAACAATGATAAGATGTTGTAGAAGTTCTATAGAAAAAATGTCGTTGAAGTTTAAGTTACTACCCATGGATAAACATTGGAAATGTAGGTTGGTAACTTGGTATATGCAGTTAAAGCAACAGAAAGAAGAGGCACAGACAACAGAAATGACATTTCCAGCATATAAGGACAAAAAATGTCCTGGAATGTGGCAGACAGGGGAATGAAAATAAAAACTTTCCCATGTCGATGCTAACCTCAGTGCTCAAACGACACAAAACAAATTACAAGTGAAATGGTTGATGCACTGTGGAAGACTGTGCAAGCCTGTCCTACATCTCTAGAAGAACATGCAAGAGGAAACTTTTATTCACATATTGTTCCCCCAACTTTAAGGTAATTTGGTTCAGAGCAGAGATATCCAGGTATTGTAATCCCGGGATTATAATCCCACATCATATATGGGATAGCTAATACCAAGATTGTGGTATAAAATTCATTCCGGTATTAGCTAATACCCACAACCAAATATGGGATAAATATA
Source organism: Nicotiana benthamiana (assembly GCA_034376525.1). Taxonomy (NCBI): domain Eukaryota; kingdom Viridiplantae; phylum Streptophyta; class Magnoliopsida; order Solanales; family Solanaceae; genus Nicotiana; species Nicotiana benthamiana. Next base: position 37,707,673 of record CM067324.1, read on the forward strand.
ATCTAAAATTTTATAATGAGATTAGTATCCTTCTCCAGGTAATGAAACGATCCCTTAACCTATGCCTTTTTCCCCTTTTTTCCTTATAATAAACTTAGATATGTCAAAGGAGTTAAGACAATTCTGTAGCAATTGCAACGTTAATGGGTACTTCAAGAAGAAGAGAAAAAGGAGATTTAAACAAAGAGCACAAGCAGATAAAACAGTTGAAGGTACTCTGTGGCATGAGAAGAACCGAGAAAGATTGGATTACAACTACAAAAATATGATAGACACCCCCATCTAGATGTGTATTCTTTTAAAAAGAAAATAAGTGAATGTGCGTCTCCAGACTCCCAGCATTAGTATTGTAAGTTCCAGACACTTAAGATTCACTTGTTCTGGAAAAGGTAACTGAATGAACACTAGCCTTCCACAGCAGTAGCATTAGAAGTGACCAATTTCTTATCACACTGTATAACTCAGACAATCTTATAATAACTGTAGTTGAATTAAGGCATCCATTCAAAAACCCTAAAGCTAATACACTACAATAAAGATACCTAAGCCAAAAATACTACTCTTTTAGTCGCAAATTGTAGTCAACTCTTCTTTAGTGTGAAATTTCAGTAGCTGGACGAGTTTCAGTTGACAATAATATTAATAGATTTGAATATTATAAAGACACTACACTTGGAATATTTTTTCATTTCCAAATGCAAATACTGTCCAAAAAGAGAGTATCGCGGTCTAATTTTTACACCCATTCAATAGGTCCACCATTATATCCATCCATCAAAACCTTTTAAATATCACCTTCAACCTTTGCAAAAGATTATTACAGCAGGTTTCAAATTCTAGTCACAGTAAAATCATTCCATTGAACAATGTAACAATACAAGAGATTATTTCCTGACTCATCATAATGTATCTTTTTTTAATAAATAGGTAAGCTCATCCGAGATTATTTCCTGACTCCTGTTTGTTTGAGAATGGAGGAAGTAGTGCTCCTAAATGTATGATTGATTGTATGCCTAAAGGAGAATACTTCTATTGCAAAGTCAGTCAGGTAATCTTTTCAATCAAAAACAAAGTCAATCAGGTAATCTTCCAGTTCAACAAAAGCACAAGATAAACGGATTTTCAAGGTGTTATCCAATACTCGACAAGGAAACTGGCAGAATAGAAGATTTCTAACGAAGGATCAAACTCGGAAATCCATATGTTAGTGGGAGGGGATTTAATGAAGGAAATTGATTCTCAGGGAAAAATAAGGAGGGGTCACATTTTGTGCACGAGAAAGTGACGAGGACAAAACAAATAAAAGCATACAGTACATGCTCCAATGATGATGAACAGGGACTAAGACGGGTATTGTTTCAAATATATAAGAAATCATTGTATAAATTGAATTGTCTGGTCAGCTGTGTTGTGAGAAGCCACCCACATGCTGCAGAATTTTTTCAGCGACCAAGCTAAAAAGTTTAATCGCGCTACAAGAGCATTTTGGAAGAAGCATTCCAATAATTATCGAAATATCTTGATGTTGTGAATGAATTGATAATGAAACGGACATTCATAAGCTTTTCTTTTCTGTTTAATCCTAAGTAGGACTTTAGGTAGTAAGAGCTTTAACATGTTCTTTCAGCTATTCAGTGAACTAAATCAAAGAATTTGGAAGAAGGCTAATTCAAAGAATATGGAAGAAGCTTTTTTCAGTTTAATTCCTAAGTAGGACTTTAGGTAGTAAGAGTTTTGACATCTTCCTTCAGATTTTCAGTGAGCTAATTCCAAGAAGAAAAAGATTAAATGGTAAAACAGGCGCGTGTATTTCACCACTGAAACATAGATGTGGTTGTGGCATTTTAAGCGGGTATTTTTTCCACTTCGGAAATGACCAGGAGGGTTAATAGGAGTCCCGCAAAGTACAAGTGTATAACTGCAAATAAAAGAGAGAGAGTAAGAACTTCAAACGAAGCGTTGTCATCGCGTAACGCGCATCTGCCCTTGACAAGTTCCATGCATATGAGACAAGGAAGCACATACTCACTCAACATGATTTCCCTAACTCCCATATTAGCTTAACATTTCCTTGTCATTTTTCATTTTGTATTATACATATCTGGAGATAGTCTTATGGTCCTCTCACCAAGTCAAAAGCTAGTCAATCTCAACTTGTAAACTCTAATCTCCACAATTAACCAGATTAAAAGTATAGGTCTTAACATAGAGATATACCCCTAATGGATGGCTGACTAGTGACTGGTTAAGGCATAGGAGTAACAACTTAGAGACCCCAGTTCAAATCTTACTTATACACACATCTTTGTGGGCACTTGCCTGGACACTGTTGCTACCTGAGAAATAGAGATTTGACTGACTTTCAATGACATGAAAGAACAATTACTTATCCTCGAGCCACCACACAAATGCCAGATTCTATTTTACGAGTACCAACTTGCGCACACCTCAACTAGGCTTTCAGATGAGAAGGAAAAAATGACCTAATTTAATTTTTTCTGCCTTGGAATTTGAACTTGAGACCTAAGCAGCTGATGCACTTGGGTCAAATTATTTCCGCATAAGCAATAATCAAAAAACCCAATTAACTCATTTATATACTTCCAACCATGAAGACGTACAAACCAAGGACATAAATACTATCAGTAGATCTTCAAGTGAAGCACAAGCAAATTGACTCACATCAAAATCAAGTAAACTTGCAGAAAATAACATTAGAATATTCTCAACAAAAAGAAGGGGAAAAAAACAAATACCTCTCTTTGCGGTCTTGAATGCTTTTCATCTGAGTCTTATAGTGATTCTCAATAAATTGTTTAGCAGCAGCAACTTTCTCCATTGTTAAGCTTGAACCAAGTACTTCCTCTTGCTGTTGTTCTTCCTCCATTCTTTCTCGCTCTAATGTCTAAACCAACCTCTTTCTCTCTCCAGAATTCGTATATAGAGAAACGCAGTTCAGACTTACATTCAGCAGTATATGCGGAACGGGGTCGCATCCCCTGTACTTGACAGGTCCACTCTACTACTTTAGGCCTTTTACTTGGACAACTAGCCATTTATTACTACGTTCTGTTTGGAATGTCCTTTATTTGACGCATATCTTATTGATTTCAGAAGAATAAAATTATTTTTATAATTTAGAAAAGATAAAAATATTTATGTCGTTATAAATCGCCTAATTCATCCACCCCAATTTATGTGACCTTTTTCTAATTTATTTTTGAAAAATAATAAATTTCTTATATTTAGTAGTAATAATTTAACTTAAATATCTATTTTTTCTTAATGATATGATTTATAGCAATGTAAATATTTTTAACTTATTTTAGATTACTAATTTCAAAAAGAACTTTCTTACTCAATCAAATACAATTACATAAACTGGAACTAAGAGAAGATCAAGGATAAATAAATATTTCAAAAAAAATTATATGTGAAAATTTCATTTTAAACATACTAAAAGAAAATATATCACATATGAGCCTTTTTTTTTACTTTTTAAAAATTTCCTCTTTACTTTTTGTAAAAGGAATTTAAAGGTAAGGGGTGGCTTTGGAGAGTGAAGGAGGGAACATGGATGATTGAGAATGAGAAGGTGTTAGCGATAATTGGAACTTTGTACTTAATAGTTGTATAAGCTTAAATTGCAAAAGAGAAGTTCTTTCCGGCCCTAAGTTCCTCCGATACATTTTCTCTCGCCGCATGTTAGCTTTACGGGCGCATCCATGAGGAAGAGGGCACATTCCATCTCAGAAAGCACTAATGGTGCAAGCGTCGTCATTGTTGGTACTGATGATAGGCTATAGTTACGTATTTTAGTCAATTATTACGCTCTAATTTACTGCACTTTAGTTGAGTTTTCGCTTTAATCGCTAGTGTTTTGTACTAACGGTATGTTTTATGCCTTGTAGGAGTGATTCCGAGCTATATAGATATTATGAAATAAATTTAAGTGATTTAAAGCTTTAAAATATTAGTAAAAGCTCAAGGAATTAAGTCGGGATGTTTGGGGGGTCCAACGGATGATAGTTAGAGCGAACGAAAAATCGAGTAGGCATATTGCACACTTTTTAGTAAAATAGATATAACTTTTTGCTCAGAACTCCATTTGGTCTGCACAATATATGGTTGGAAAGCTAACTCCCAGGGATATAATTTTCATATTTATATTTTTTCAAATTCCAAATGGAACAGGGTGAAAAGTACGCGTCAATTGCGCGGCCGCACTCGTCATGCAGAATTCTGGCCACTAGCGCGGCCACTAGTGCGGTCACGAGCGTGACTGCGCTAGTCAAACCCGGGAAAAGTCTCATTTTTCATATTGGGGAAGGTATAATTATTTGGGTCAAACCCTACTTGGTATATATACATGGAAAAATGGTATTTTGAAAGGAGGAGGGCGTTTTTGAAAGGAAAACACAAGCATATAGCCGCCGTGGAGGCCGAGTTTAATCTTTTCTTCCACTAACTTAGTCTTTTTATATTTTTTTGTATGATTTGTTGTTTTACTACCATGTCTATGTGGAGTTAAACTTCACGTTTTAGGGGTGTGGTTCTTTTTATGACTATTGTTATTCGGATATTGATTTTGATTTCTTAGTTTATCATATTGGTTTATTTATTCAATCATGCACTTAATTATTGACTGTTTGATCACCAATCGAATACTATCTATGAAGCTAGAGTTGAACTCGAAAGTAGGAATTCTAGATTGCATATAGGATTGAATAGAGCAAGTTCTTGAACCTGGGCATCGGGAAACGGATTCGCGGTTAGGATAGACATATACCTAATTGCCTTGCTTGGTTAATTTACATGAATTATAAATGCGTTCTTGTTGATTCTAACTCCATAGACATATAGGCGTTAGGTTAGAATAGGAGAGTAAGAACTCGACAGATTCTTATGAATAATAACTCTGTCAACCAATAAATTAGTTAGTCAATTCAATTGAAGAATACAATAGAAATGTTAGATAGTTGACATCATAAAAATCTGTTCTTCTCTGTTCAATGTTCATTATTTATTTTTATTTATTTTAATCGGTTTAGAATAAAATACTTCTAGGTTTAATTCTTGTATAGATAATCAGGATAGTATAATTTAGTTATTAATCACAAGTCCTTATTGGTTCGACATCCGAATTTTAGTCACTTTATTACTTGACGACCGCGTATACTTGCGTGTGCGTTTGGCCGCAACAGGTACAAATCAATGAAGGAAAAGAAATCAAAACAAATTTGATGTGGCAGTGAGCCAGTCACCGATGGGTAAGGAAAACGCACAACTAGAGGAATAATTGAGGGATGAAGAGATCGATTCACATGTAGAAGTGCAAGAGGACTGGGCTAAAATAGCTCAATTGCCGATGAGCAGTCGCAAATTGTCTTTAGGTAGAGGAAGTGGAGGCAGCAGAAGAGACAGTTCTTGAGATAAGAGAAGCTACATGATTTAGCTTTGTATAGAGACTTGTACATTTTGTGTATACTCAGTGTATATTTTTGGTATATCCATGGTATACCTTGTAATTGGGTTGTCATTGGGCTATGATGATTTGTGTGTCTGAGCCCACAGGTCATTATTTAATTTTGGGCTGGATCACCCGACCCGACCCGTCCGTGTGTAATATGTATATATTGTAGGTGAGATATTTTCTCACTTACCGGATTTCATTTCCTCTCATTTTTCTCTGTAATAATATTTCTCTCATTTCCAGAGAGTTCCAAACGCTCTGTCTTCTCTCTACTTTCTCTCTCTACAGTTTCTATGATTTCTCGGTCTAATATCAATATTTACATGGTATCAGAGCTTATACGACGATCCGATTATGTTTCTCTACATCTCGTTGTCTTGGTTGATCTCTTTTTGAGATTTTTTTTGGGGATTTTTCTGAGACCTTATGGTCGATCATGGTTCTGACCTAGATCGGATGCTTTTTCGAGTTTTTCGTCATGATATTTGAGTATATTTTCTTCACCCGAACATTCTAAGAGTTTTTCTACTGATTTTGGGTGGTTTCTCGGTGACCTATCGGCTTCTAGGGTTTCTGGTGGTTTAACCTAGGGTTCTACTGCTTTTCGGTGTCTCGATTCTCACTCAGCGGTTGTTTTGGGTGCCTCTCCGACGTTCCTAACCACATTTCCAGTTAGGATTTCCAAGGTTACACCTAGGGTTTTATACCTAGGGTTTTCTCTGTTGTTTGAAGGCCGATCTTCTCCGGTCGCGAAGAAGGGTAGTAACTCTGTCCTTATCTTCGGTATTGTATGCGATTATCTGGTGTTGTGTGTTAATACCTGATTTGGTTATACTCTGTTTGTTAGTTGTTGTGTGTGAATACCTGATTTGGTTATACTCTGTTTGATGAAAATTGTTCTTTTAAGCCGGTTCATTGACTATGGCTTCTAACACAAATACTGGTGCCTCCTCTTCTGTAGACTCTTCCAGTCCCCTTTTTGTATATTCATCTGATGTTCCTGGGGTCTCCCTTGTTCCCACTCCCTTCTCGGGTAGTGGTTATGGGGGCTGGAGACGTAAAATGATTGTCGCTTTGTCAGCCAAAAACAAAATTGGTTTTGTTGATGGCACATGCTCCCGACCTGCCACTAATGTGGCTCAACAAAGGTTGTGGGATAGGTGCAACAACATGGTGATTTCTTGGTTAACTGCTTCCCTCTCCCCTCCAATTGCTGAATCTGTACAGTACTCTGATACTGCACAGAACATATGGTCCCAACTCCAGGCCAGATATGGCACTGCAAACAGGACCAAAATCTTTGAACTGAAAAGAGAGTCGTCCCACACCTCTCAAGGGTCCTTAGACATAGCTTCGTATTTTAATAAGCTAAAAGGTCTGTGGGATGAACTTGATTCAATGTGTGTTAATCATGGTGAAAGGTGTATTTGTGCTGCAAAAGATGGTATAGTACAGGAAAGTGATGACAATAAGGTCTTTCAGTTTTTAATGTGTCTGAATGAAGCATATATGGGGGGTCAGGAGTAATCTTTTGATGATGCAGCCTCCTCCTTCTCTTGACAATGTCTATAATATGGTCCTCAATGATGAGAAACAAAGACAAGTCCAGTCTTCTTCTCACTTTAATCCAGACTCTGTCTCTTTCAACGTACATACTAATAGGCAGCCTGTTGGATTTAACAAGGCCACAGTGCCTGTTCCTCCTTCTCCTTTCAGACAGAGAGTCAATTTTGACCAAGCCAGAGGACCTTTATTCTGTAGATACTGTAAAAAATCTGGACACTTAATTGATAAGTGCTTCAAGATCCATAGGTATCCACAAAGTACAAATTTTAACAAGGGAAGGAGACCTGCTGCTGCTCATCTTAGTACTGGTCTGGATTCTCCTCATTCTGATGGACATCTGTCTGTTCCTCAAGGGAATCCTCCTGACAGCCATCAATCTGTTGTAAGCATAGATGGCCAGAGCTCTGTGATACCAGGGTTGAGCAGACAAGATTATGACCAGTTGATGAATTTATTACACCAGACCAAGTTAGGGGACTCCACTACTCATACTCCTCCTCCCAGGGTTGAGCAGACAAGATTATGACCAGTTGATGAATTTATTACACCAGACCAAGTTAGGGGACTCCACTGCTCATACTCCTCCTCCCATATATGCTGCAAACTTTGCTGGTACTATGTTAACTGAGAACCCTATTTCTGATTCCAAACTTTGCTTACTTACTAATATTAACTCTGTCACCTGGATTATAGATTCAGGTGCCTCTAATCACATGACACATGATAAACAGTTACTTTTTAACATCACACCCTTAACTCTATCATATCTTGTCACTCTTCCTAATGGCTATAAAGTGAAAGTGACATGCACAGGCTCTTTTGCACTGACTCCTTCCATCACTCTTCACAATGTACTGCTACTTCCTTCTTTTAAACACAGCTTGATTTCTGTTCACAAGTTAGTGAAGCAGTTGCATTGTATAGTTATGTTCACTGAACATTCCTGCTTACTACACATGATGCAGGACCCTTCTCTGAGGAGGCCTCTGGATCTTGGTAGAGAAGCTGATGGCTTATATAAACTGGCTTGGGTCCCTCCTTCCCCTTCTTCCTCTGTTAGTTGTTCCTCTACTTCTGTTTTTCCTGTATCTGTTTCTTGTAATGATAGCAAAGTTGTTGCATTGCCTTCTGTGTCTGTTTCTTATAATGATGACATCTTGTCTGATAACAAGGCTGTTCCATTGCCTTCACATGTAAATATTTCCATCTGTAATACTGATTTTACATCTTATATGAATTACATTTGGCACTTAAGACTTGTACATACTCTTTTTGCAAATATGAAATGCATTTCTGGTCTGTCATTTCCATTTGCTTCCAAACAACCCTTTCCCTGTTCAGTCTGTCCTATGGCCAGACAGACTAGGCTTCCATTTCCTGATAGTTCCATTAAGACTTCTAGACCTTTTCAACTGATTCATGTGGACAGCTGGGGACCTTATCATACTCCAACCTCTTCTGGTTGCAAATATTTCCTTACGATTGTTGATGACTTTTCAAGGGCAACATGGACACACCTACTGGGATCCAAAAGCAATGCTTTTTCTATGCTTAAGTCATTTCTTTCTCTGGTCATAACCCAATTTAATGCTGTGGTTCAGACTGTTAGAAGTGACAATGCCTTAGAATTGGGCTCTAGCAATGAGGGTATTTCCTTCTTTAGCAGCCACGGGATCCTACATCAAACCTCCTGTCACTGTCCCAACTGCTTCAAATTCCCTTCTCCTTTCAATCTTGCCAGCTCACCTCCCGTTTTAGCTGCTTCTCCCTCTATTCCTGCTCCCAGAAAGTCTCAAAGACAGCATAATCATCCTTCCTATCTTAAGGATTATGTCTGTCAACTACCTGCCTTCTCTGGTTCATCTTCCTCTTCTTTGGAATCTAAGCCTCTATATTACTCTCAGGCTGCATCTGTTCCAGCACGGCAAGCTGCCATGAGACAGGAGTTTGAAGCTTTGGACACTAACCATACTTGGGATGTTGTCCCTCTTCCTCCTGGTAAGAAACCCATTGGTTGTAAATGGGTTTATAAAATAAAATACAAGGCTGATGGCTGTGTTGAAAGGTCACAGGTTGAGGGGATTGATTTTACAGACACTTTTTCTCCAGTGATTAAAATGACTTCTGTGAAATGCCTTATTGTTGTGGCTGTCAAGAATCATTGGCCTCTTTTTCAGCTTGATGTCAATAATGCCTTTCTTCATGGTGATTTGGATGAGGATGTTTACATGAAACTTCCTCCAGGTTTGACTGTCTCTGCTTCTACTTCTGGTTCTGTTTCTACTCCTTATACTCCTTCTCCTCCTCTGGTCTGTAAACTCAAGAAATCCCTGTATGGGCTGAGAAAAGCTTCCAAACAATGGTATGCCAAATTGTCTTCTGCTCTTTATTCCAGAGGGTATAAACATTCTTTGAATGACTACTCCTTGTTCATCAAAGGTAACCCTGGCTCACTTGTGGTGGTAGCAGTCTATGTGGATGACATCATACTTACTGGGGATGACGGTGATGAACTTACTGCTCTAAAACTGTTTCTGGATGATCAGTTTAAAATCAAAGATTTGGGGTCTTTGCACTATTTTTTGGGTCTTGAGATGTCAGTGGTCCCTGGTGGGATGCTCCTTAATCAGCATAAGTATATTTCTGATTTGCTGCATCAGTTTGACTGTGTCAATGTCTCTTCTGTTGTGTCCCCTTTGGACATCAATGTCAAACTTCATGTTGATTCTGGTGACATCTTGCCCTCTCCTGACCAGTACAGGAGTATAGTTGGCATAAGTATATTTCTCATTTGCTGCATCAGTTTGACTATGTCAATGTCTCTTCTGTTGTGTCCCCTTTGGACATCAATGTCAAACTTCATGTTGATTCTGGTGACATCTTGCCCTCTCCTGACCAGTACAGGAGTCTAGTTGGCAAGATGCTCTTCCTGACTCATACTAGGCCTGATATTTGTTTTGCAGTCCAGCATCTGAGTCAATTCCTCAAATGCCCCAGACTTCCCCATATGACTGCTGCCCTGCATGTTCTGAGATACCTTAAGGGCACTCCCTCCTTGGGTTTGTTTTATTCTGATCATGCTGATTTTTTTGTTACTGGGTATTCTGATAGTGATTGGGCTGCTTGCCCTGATACTAGGCGATTTGTTACTGGTTTTTGTGTGCTTTTGGGTGGCTGTTTGATCAGTTGGAAATCAAAGAAACAGCATGTTGTTTCTCTATCCTCTGCTGAGGCAGAATACCGAGCCCTTAGCAAGGTTGTTGCTGAGTTGACTTGGCTTTCTCATTTGTTGGTTGACCTTGGGGTATCCGTTTCTTCTCCTATTTCTGTATATTGTGATAGTCAGGCTGCTGTTCATATTGCTAACAATCCTGTTTATCATGAACGTACCAAACATATCGAGGTGGATTGCCATTTTGTTCGGGACTTGCTACTATCTGGTTTTCTCAAGCTACTTCATGTGCCTACTTTTCGTCAGCTGGCCGACCTGCTTACTAAGCCCCTACTTGGCACTTTGCTCCTTCCGCTGCTCACCAAGTTGCAGGTGGTTTCCCCCTCCAACTTGAGGGGGGGTGTTGAGATAAGAGAAGCTACATGATTTAGCTTTGTATAGAGACTTGTACATTTTGTGTATACTTAGTGTATATTTTTGGTATATCCATAGTATACCTTGTAATTGGGTTGTCATTAGGCTATGATGATTTGTGTGTCTGACCCCACAGGTCATTATTTAATTTTGGGCCGGATCACCCGACTCGACCCGTCCGTGTGTAAAATGTATATATTGTAGGTGAGATATTTTCTCACCTACCGGATTTCATTTCCTCTCATTTTTCTCTGTAATAATATTTCTCTCATTTCCAGAGAGTTCCAAATGCTCTGTCTTCTCTCTACTTTCTCTCTCTACAGTTTCTAAGACAGTGCCAAAAAGGTCAATTTGGGACAACTTCAATATTGGGAAAATATCTAACGCTGGTTTCAAATTTAAATACATCGCTCGTAAAACTCATGGTAAGTCTTCTGTTTGCGCAATTAACGTCTAGATTACTGGAAGTCGATAGTAGTTTGCTATATCCTCGGGGCACACCACATTTTTCTGTGCTAAGCGGATACATTTAGAGGTTATGGGCAAAGCATGGAAGCAACAATATTCCTATGCTGAAGAATGGAATTGTATTAGTTCGATTTGATTTAGAGGAGGAGAAAAACAAAGTGATACAAGGGGGACTTTATCATTTCGACAATAAATCATTTATAGTTAAAGCATGGAATCTGGATATGAAATTTACAAGGAAGAACTACTTACAATTCCTATATGTATCAAGCTACTCGGCCTCGAATTCAAATACTGAGGTCCTAAGGGCTTGAGAAAAATAGGCAGTTTAGTTGGGAAACCACTTTTTGCGGGATCACAAAACTGAGAAAAAAATGGGGCTCAATTTTGCTAGGTTATTCATAGAGGTAGAAATAGATTCTAAGCTTCCCGATGTGATAATGTTCAGGAATGAGAAGTGAGTACTATTAGAACAAACGATCCAATATGACTGGAAACCTACATTATACAATTTATGTCGTAGGTATGGGCACTTCGAAGAAGAATGTAGAAGAAGAAGGTTACAAAACATGGATCATCAAAACAATGAGAACATGTGAGGAAGGAGAAACAAGAAGAACAGAGGGAGAAACAAAGGGCGGATATTGAAGAATTAAGGGAATCATGAGAAGATACACTACGTTAAAGCAACAGCCATGATTAAGGGATGAATGACACATGCAAAATCATCTACCAACTCAGTGAAGACTAAAAATGTGTAGAGTGGGCGACTAACTGATCAGACCACAGGGTGGATTACTCTAATAAAAGTAAGAAAACAACAGTTCAAACAAAACCAGCAAATGATCAATCAAAATTCATTCCAAATCCTTGACAAGGAAAGTAATAATACTCAGATTCAATTGAGCTCAGTTGAAAATGAAAGAGGCCAGCTTATTCCTCTGTCAGGAAATGATTACTCTTAAGATGGAATGTAAGGGGCCTCAATGGCCATAATAAGCAGGAGGTAAGATTCCTCTGTAATGAACAAGAAATTAGGACTTGTTGATTTATTAGAAACAAATGTCAAAGCTAATAAGATTGAGGGTCTAGGAAACAAATTGTTGGAGGTTGGAAATATGTCACAAACCTAGAACATCATTACAATAGCAGAATTTGGATTACTTGGAGGCAATATTATTATCATGTAAATCCTCTTATAGTTCAGCACAACCAGTTGCATGCAAGGTGAGGTATACTCATATGCATGTGACATTTATGCTGACCTTTGTGTATGCTTTTGACCAAAGGGCAAAAAAAAAGAGAATTGTGGAGCTATTTAGAGAATCGAAGTATAGGGTGTAATATTACTTGGTTGGTCATAGGCGATTTTAACTCAGTGTTGCACCAAGAGCACATAATTGGAAGGAATCCTATAATTTTAGCTGAGATGCTGTACTTTCACACTTGTGTTGAATCATGTTGACTGCTAGAACTTCCAACTCATAGTAGTTGATATTCATGGAATGATAAACAATGATATCAAAGGGTGTTTTCAAAAATAGACTGGGCTTTTGTTAACAATGAGTGGTTAATTAACATGTTTGCTTATGCAACCATATTTCTGCCTGAAAGCATAAGCGACCACTGTCTAATTAAGGTTGATATGCTGAATATTCTTCCGAGAATAAAGAAGCATTTCAATTTTGTAATGTTTGGTCGAAGCATTTTCAATTTGTTGATAAAGGGAAAGAGGTGTGGAAAGTCCAAGTAGATGGATGTAAGAAGAAGCAAATGGTAAAAAAACTTAAGTTACTAAAAAGGAAGCTGAAAGAGCTTAATGAGCAACATTTCAAAAACATTCTAACAGATACGAGTGAAGATAGGGAAACTCTAGTTCTAGCTCACAGATCTTTGCAAGCCAACCCTTTGGATCCAGTGCTTTAGTACGATGAAAAAATGAAGTAATAGAAATAGAGAATATCATCCTATCTGGTTGAGTTGTTCCTGCAACAAAGAAACCAGGAAATATAGATCAGGCTAGGTGATGACAATATAAATTTTCTCAGCTATAAAATTAGGCAGATGAAACAAGCTATTACTCAGCTGCAAGATAAGAATAAAAAAGTGTAAACAAAATCTAATGATATAGCTGGAATACTGGTGGAGCACTATGAAGGACTATTCGGGAGGAAAGATACAACAAGAATAAAAGCTTATGCAGGATTGTTGAAGAATGGTCCAAGACTGAGCCTAGAGCAACAGATTGAGTTAGTGGATCCTTTTACGGAGAGAGATGTTACGGAAGCTATATTTGGAATAGATAGTAATACGAGTCCTGGTCCGGATAAATGTGAATATGGATTTTATAAAGTTGTATGGGAAATAATAGGCAAAGACATAATTGAAGCAATGTTAGAGTTTTTTAACAATGGAAAATTTTTGATCAAGTGAATACTACCATGGTTTCCTTGATTCCAAAAGTCAAAGCTCCAGAAAATGCTAGCTAGTATATACCCATCTCTTATTACAATGTATTGTACGAATGTATCTCCAAGATGCTATGTACTATATCAAAGATGGAAATCACTCATTTAGTAGCTGATAACGAAGCAACATTTGTTACATGGAGGTCATTGGTTCACAATGTACTTATTTTCCTTGATTTGTAAAGCCACTACAATAGAGAGACCTCTCATATATTTATGATGAAAATTGATTTAAGAAAGGCATATGAAATAATTAATTGGGACTTTATTGAAGAGGCAATAGAAGGGTATGAATTCCTAATAAGTTTTACTCAAAGAGTTATGACATGCATCACTTTCACCAGATTTTCTGCTAAGTTAAATAAGACAAGATATAGGTATTTTAATGGGAAGAGTGGTCTAAGGCAAGGAGATCTAACTTTTTCATTAATTTGCCTTGTTATGGAGTACATATCACGAGTAGTAAGAAAAATATGTGAGCTTCCAAATATTAAACTGCATCCCATATATAATTCAAAACTTACACATCTTTACTTTTGTAAATGATTTAATGATCATTTGTAAAGGTAATATTGCTTCAGTAACCAAAGTAATGGAGGCTTTAGATCATTTTAGCAAGGTGACTGATTTGATAGTAAATTGACAAATCAAATATCTTCCTAGCAAGAGTTGATGAATCTGTAGAGGAGGAACTATTAGGCATGACAGGTTTTACTGCAGCTAAAAACCGCAGGTACCTTTCCCGTTAGATACTTGAGACTACTATTATCCTCAAAGAAATGGAGCAAGGTGAAATTTCATCGACTAGTGGATAAAATAACTATCAGAATCACTAGGAGTTATGCAAGATAATTTTCCTATGCTGGAAGGTTACAAATAATTAATGACGTCATGTTTTCAATCTACAACTTCGCGAGAGCTATTTTCATTTTGCCACAAAGCTTATTGAAAGAGGTGGATAAAAAGTGTAGAGTGTTGTGATGGTCCAAAAGATCATTACTTGCTTTTAAATTAAATTTTGTATTTCGAGGCTTTAAAAACCTCTTTTAGCATTACCTCAGTTTACGTGCGCAGTCCGGTCACATATCCAAAACTCTTAAATGAGAAAATCTATGAAAAATGATAAATTTTAACTGTAAAATAAATTAATTTGACTTCGAACAATGTTTTAGATAAATGAACCTGGACATGTGATGTGACGGCCTAAAAGTCTGTAAGAAAATATGGGACTTGGGCATATGCCCGGAATTGAATTCTAAGGTCCCAAGCCCGAGAAATGAATTTTTAGATAAAATTATTTTCTAAAATTGTTTGAAGGATTTGGAAATGAGTTTTGATTATAACACGTTGGTGTCGGGAACGTATGTTGGTTCTAACGCTCAATACAAGTCTTATATATGATTTAATATAACTCTAAGAAACGTAATCCATTTGACGTGATTCGGAACTTAAATGCAAAATTTGATGTTTAAAGAGTTTTGACAAATTTCATTGATTTTGAGGATTAATTCGATGTTCATGATGTTATTTTGGTGATTTGATTACACGAATAAGTCTGTAGGGTATTATTGAGATAGTGTGCATGTTTGGGTTGGAACCCCGAGGGCTCAGTGGGTTTCGGATAGGGGTCAGAGTATTTTTTGACTTAGGAAAGTTGCAGAATCTACTGTCTGCTGGTGTCCAAGTGTTTTTGCTATGCGATCGCGTAGGGAAGTTTGCGATCGCATTGGGTAAATTTCAGGGGTTCCATTTTGTGCTATGAGATCGCATAATTCCTTCCGCGATCACATAGATTATAATCTGAGAGGTCTATTTTTGTCCTATGCGATTGCACTCTTTCCTCCGCGATCGTAATGTGTTAGCCCAAGCCTGGGAAGGGAATCCATTTTACTTTATGCGATCACATAGCCTTGTCTGCGATCGTAGTGTCCAGTCACATTTACTCTATGCGATCGCATTTCATTGTCTACGATCGCAGAGAACAAATTTGCCCAGTCATTTAAATAGAAACCAGCACATTCGGAACTTAATCAAAATTTTCATAACTTTTTCTTCTCCTTACCTCTTGGGCAATTTTTGAAGAGAAACTTCACCATATCTTCATCGGTATGTGATCCTAAGCTCGTTTTCTTCCATTTTTATCAACACCCACTAGATTTCTAAGCCTAAAACATGAGATCAAGGGTAGAAAATTAGGAATTTAGGCAGAGTTAGGGCTTTCTGATTACTTGGAATTTGACCTCATTTTGGGGTCGGATTTCAAAATAAATTATATATTCGGGCTCGTGGGTGAATGTATAATCGGGTTTTGGTCCGAACCTCGTGTTTCGACCAAGCGGGCCTGAGGTCAATTTTTATCTTTTTGGGGAGATAATTAGAAAGCTATAATTAGGTATTAGAATTAGATTGTTGAGCATTTATTGATGTTATTAAATCAATTATGTCTAGATACAATTGATTTGGAGCCAAATTCAAAAGAAAAAGTGGTGATTGAAGCTTGAGTTGGCCGTAGAAGTTCGAGGTAAGTGTTTGGTCTAACCTTAGCTTGAGGGATTAGGAGTTGTGTCTATTTTCTATGTGTTAATTGTGGAGTACAACGTATAGGCATGGCGACGAGCATCAATACGTCGGTATCAAATATGCCCGTGAGTCTTGTTTTGTAGTTGTTATGACTCCTTTATGGTTTATTGCACCTTACATGCTATTATCATCGTTGTTCCCTTGCCGGGATATTTGTTTGATAGTATTGTTCCCTTGCCGGGATGTTGTTAAGATCATTGTTCCCTTGGGAAGATACTATGTTGCTTTTGTTCCCTTGTCGGTATTTCTTATGATTATTATCGGCTTGTAAATGGGAGCAGGTGGTATGCCCACCACAAGATTTAATAAAATAGGAGCGGGTGGTACATCTACCACAAGATTTAATAAAAAGGGAGCGGGTGGTACACCTACTATGATATTTAATAAAATAGGAGCGGGTGGTGCGCTTATCACAAGATTTAATAAAATGGGAGCGGATCGTATGCCTACTATAAGATACATGAAATGGGAGCGGGTGGTATTCCTACCAAAAGATACATAAAATGGGAGTGGGTGGCACGCCTGCCACAAGATAAATGAAATGGGGGCGGGTGACACGCATACCACAGGATATGATAAATGGGATCGGGTTACACACTGCAACAAGATATGAACTAAAAGTAAAATCTGCCTTTGTTTTCCTTATCCTTGTTAGTAGTTGGATTTTGGTTCCCTATAATTCTCAGGATACTCTATTATACTTGTTATTCCCCGAAGCATGTTCCCCTTCCGACCTTTAATTATTTATTTTATTTTACTTTCCGCTATATATTTTATAATTCCACAGGTTTATATGGTAGTCTGGTCTAGCCTCGTCACTACCTCGCCGAGGTTAGGCTAGACAGTTACCAACACATGGGGTCGGTTGTACTGATACTACACTCTGCACTCTTTGTGCATATCCAAGTGCTGTTGACTTTGGACCGTAGTTGGAGGCTACCTTCAGTCCACGTGAAGATCAAGGTAGACCTGCAGGAGTCCGCAGGTCCTGGCGTCTTCTATATCCTTATTTCCCATTTCATTTTCTTTACATTCAGAAACAATGTATTGATATTTTCTTCAGACCTTGTATGTAGTAAATCTTAGACCGTCTATGATACTGTGACACCAGGTTTTGGGTGGTTAGGTCTTAAGTACTTGTAATAGATATGGTCTTCATATATTTTATCATTGTCTTTCTGATTAAATTTGAATTTCCATTGTTACCGTTTTATTTCTTTATAATTGCTAAAAAAGAAATAATTGGATAATGAGATAAGTAGTTAAAGTATTGGCTTTCCTAGCTCACATTAGTAGGTACCGTCATGTCTCCCGAGGATGAGAAATCCAGGTCGTGACAAGTTGGTATCAGAGATCTAGGTTACATGGGTCTCACGGTTCACATACAAGCTTAGTAGAGTCTGAGGGATCGGTACAGAGACGTCTCTAATTATCCCAGAGCTACAGAGTTAGGAAAAATTTCACATCTTTCTTTCCTGTCGTGCATTTGGTTTCTCAATGGTGATTGAATTTCTATTACGTTCTCTTGCAGGTGCCGAGAATGCGTGCTTTCTCATCCGCTGATAGCAGTTTGAGCCCACAGCAGCAGCACCCATGAGGGCAGAGGGCAAGGTTGAGGCCGTGCAAGAGACCGAGGTATGGTCAGAGCTCAGCCTAGAGCAGCAGCACTCGGAGCAAAGCCTCAAGTTGATTTTGATGATGAGGTTCCGGCCCCAGTAGTTGCAGTAGGCCCAACTCAGGTCCTAGAGGGGTTTATTACTACCCCAATTCTTCAGGATGCTCTAGTCCATCTAGTGGGCCTTATGAAGAGTGTCACCTGGGCAGGTTTGCTTCTTGTAGCACCAGCCATCTCTCAGACTGGAGAAGGAGCCCATACTCCTGCTACTCGCACTCTGGAGCAGGTAGCTCCCACTTTTAGACTCCAACGGTTCAGCCAATTAGAGCAGTTCAGATGGAGTGGTAGCTCAGACCGGCGATAGAACAATTATGTGTGGCGATGCTTTGTGGAGATTGGACAGGTTCACCAAGCTCTTCACTACTACTTTTAGTGGTGCATCTACTGAGGATCCCTAGGATTATCTAGACAGTTGTCACGAGGTTCTTAGCAACATGGGGATAGTTGAGACCAATGGGGACGATTTTTCCATTTTTTGCTTTTCTGGGTCCGCCAAGACTTGGTGGAGAAATTATTGCTTGGCTAGACCAGCCGGATCGCCAGCCTTGACTTGGGAGCAGTTTACACAACTATTTCTGGAGAAGTTTCTCCCTATCATACATAGAGAGGCCCATCGAGAGGTAGTTTGAGCATCTTCAGCAGGGTTCCATGACTGTTATCCAGTCTGAGACCAGATTCATTGACTTGGCTCGTGATGCTCTTGTCATACTCCCTACCGAGATAGAGAGGGTGGGGAGCTTCATTGATGGGCTTATTCAGCCAATTCATCTTAGATGGCTAGGGAGACTAGGAGTGAGAAATCTTTCCAAGAGGCGACCAATGTGGCCCAGAGAGTTGAGATAGTTCTATCATAGGGAGATGATCATGGGTTGGACAGGAGACCCCAGAATTTAGGCAAATTTAGTGGTGCCTCGTCTGGAGGCAGGGATTCGCATGGTAGAGGCCATCCTCCTAGGCCCTTTCAGTCAGCACTTCAGGTTTCTCATGATGCTTTAGGTGGTCGTGGTTCCCACATGCAGTATTCTGATCACCAGTCCTATAGTACACCACCAGATCCTATTAGTGCACCATCATATTAGAGTTCCATGGTCGTTAGCCCCAGCAGCCGAGGTCTTGTTTTACTTGTGGCGACACGAGGCACATTTCTAGATATTTCCCT
This sequence comes from Nicotiana benthamiana, assembly GCA_034376525.1. Classification (NCBI taxonomy): domain Eukaryota; kingdom Viridiplantae; phylum Streptophyta; class Magnoliopsida; order Solanales; family Solanaceae; genus Nicotiana; species Nicotiana benthamiana. Next base: position 37,726,648 of record CM067324.1, read on the forward strand.
CGAGCACCAAGTAGCTCTCAGCATCAGGGTTGTCGTGCCATGGTTCAAGAACTAGTTTTTCACAGCTCGCTAAGCCATCTAGAGATGGGGGTAGAGGTGCTAGAGGTGGAGGTAGAAGTCCTAGAGGTGGAGCTCAATTCGTTGCAGGTGGAGGCCAGCCAGTAGCAGACCGTCCCAGACATGTGGTTCTGGGTGGTTGGGCCCAACCCCGATGTTATGCCCTTCCAGCTAGGCCCGAGGCTGAGGCTTCAGATGCAGTTATTATAGGTATGGTTCTGGTTTGTGATAGAGACACTTTAGTGCTATTTGATCCGGGGTTTACCTACTCGTATGTGTCATCTTATTTTGCACTGTATCTGGTCATGCTTAGTGATTCCTTGAGTGCTCCTATTTATGTGTCTATACCGGTGGATGATTCGATTGTAGTAGATCATGTTTGTTTGTTTTGTATTGTGGTGATTGGAGGTCTTGAGACTCGTATAGATATTGCTTCTTCTAGACATGGTCGATTTTGATGTCATATTAGGGTTGGACTGATTATCACCTTACCACGATATCTTGGACTGTCATGCTAAGAATGTGAACTTAGCCTTGTCGGTTCTACCTTGTTTAGAGTGGAGAGGGACTCCTTGGCATTCTACCCGTAGTGTTATATCTTATGTGAAGGTTCAGTGTATGGTCGAGAAGGGGTGTTTGGCCTATTTGGCTTATGTTCGCAATTCTAGTGCTGAGGTCCCTTCTGTTGATTCTTTGCCCATTGTTTGGGAGTTTCCGTTTTCTTCAGACCTGCCAGGTATGCTACCCGACAGGGATATTGATTTCTACATTGATTTGGCTTCGGGCACTCAGCCCATTTCTATCCCGTTGTATCATATGGCCCCGCTTGAATTGAAAGAGTTAAAGGAGCAGTTGCAAGACTTGCTTGACAAGGGTTTCATCAGACTCAGTGTTTTGCCTTGGAGTGCACCGGTATTGTTTGTTAAGAAGAGGGATGGGTCAATGAGAATGTGTAATGATTACCAGCAATTGAACCAGGTTACAATTAAGAATAAGTATCCACTGCTGAAGATTGATGATTTGTTCGATCAGCTTCGGGGTGCCAAGGTATTTTTAATTAACATGAGGTCTGGCTACCATCAGTTGAGGATTAGGGCCTCCGATGTCTCTAAGACAACTTTCCGCACTCGGTACGGGCATTATGAGTTTTTGGTGATATCATTCGGGTTGAAAAATGCCCCAACATCTTTTATGGATTTGATAAACTGAGTGTTCACCCCTTATTTGAATTCGTTTGCTATAGTCTTCATTGATGATATATTGATATATTCCAGCATCCAGGAGGAGCACGAGCAACATTTTAGAGTGGTTCTTCAGATCTTGATGGATAGTCAGTTATATGCTAAGTTATCAAAGTGTGAGTTTGGGTTGAGTTCAATTACATTTCTAGGTCATGTTGTATCAATAGAGGGTATTCAGGTTGATCCAAAGAAGATTGAGGCAGTTAAGAACTAGCCTAGGCCAGTATCAACTACAAAGATTCAGAGTTTCTTAGGATTGGCAGGCTACTAACATCGGTTCGTGGAGAGGTTTTCATCTATTGCAGCCCCGATGACCAGGTTGACCCAGAAGGGTGCCCGGTTCAGATGGTCGGATGAGTGTGAGGCGAGCTTTCAGAAGCTCAAGACAATTGTGACTATGGCACCAGTGTTGGTTTTGCCCACAGGTTCAGGGCCTTATACAGTCTATTGTGATGCATCTCGTATTGGACTTGGAGTAGCGCTGATGCAAGATGGCAAGGTCGTTGCCTATGCTTCGTGGCAGTTGAAGATATATGAGAAGAACTATCTGGTTCATGATTTGGAATTGGCAGCCATTGTTCATGCATTGAAGATTTGGTGGCATTATCTGTATGTCGTGGCATGTGAAGTGTTCACGGATCATAAGAGCCTTCAGTATTTTTTCAAGCAAAAGGAGTTGAATTTGAGGCAGAGGAGGTGGTTGAAGTTGTTGAAAGACTATGATATCACCATTTTATATCATATGGGAAAGGCCAATATAGTGGCCGATGCTTTGAGTAGGAATTCAGCCAGTATGGGCAGTCTTGCTCATATTTCGGTTCGGTTGGCGAGAGACCGCTTGCTTTGGATGTTTAGGCTTTGGCTAATCAGTTCGTGAGGCTGGATGTTTCTGAGCCCAGTCGTGTGTTACGTTGCACGATAACTCGTTCTTCATTATTGGAGCATATCCGTGATCGGCAGTATAATGATCCCCATTTGTGTGTCCTTAGAGACACGGTGCAGCACGGAGGTGCTAATCAGGTTACCTTAGGTGATGATGGAGTTTTCAGATTGCAGGGTCGAGTTTGTGTGCCTAATGATAACGGACTCTGAGAGATGATTTTAGAGGAGGCCCATAGTTCTTGGTACTCTATTCATCCAGGCGCGAAGATTTACTAGGATTTGCGGTAACATTATTGGTTGCAGAGAATGAAGAAGGATATCGTTGCATATGTGGCTCGGTGTTTGAATTGTCAGCAGGTTAAGTACGAGTATCAGAGGCCTGGCGGTTCATTTTAGAGGATTGAGCTCCCGAGTAGAAGTGGGAGCGGATCACTATGGATTTCGTTGTAGGACTCCCACAAACTCGGAAGAAGTTCGACGCAGTATGGGTCATTGTTGATAGGCGACCAAGTTAACGCATTTCATTTCTATGGCAGTCTTCTATTCTTCTGAGAGGTTAGCTAAAATCTATATCCAGGATATTGTTCGCCTTCATGGTGTGCCCGTGTCGATAATTTCGGATCGAGGTACGCAATTTAACTCGCATTTTTGGAGGACTGTTCAGCGAGAGTTGGGCACACGGGTTGAGTTGAGCACATCATTTCATCCCTAGACAGAAGGGCAATTTGAGCGGACTATTCAGATATTGGAGGATATGCTCCGAGCTTGTGTCATTGACTTTGGAGGCTTGTGGAATCAGTTTTTGTCTTTAGTAGAGTTTGCCTACCAGTCGAGTATTTAGATAGCTCATTATGAGGCTTTATATGGTAGGTGGTGTCGGTCTTTAGTTGGGTGGTTTGAGCTGAGAGAGGCTCGGTTGTTGGGTACGGATCTGGATCAGGATGCCTTGGACAAGGCTAGGATCATTCAGGATAGGCTTCGTACAACTCAGTCTAGGCAAAAGAGTTATGCCGATCGTAAGGTTCCAGATTTAGCTTTCATGATCCTTGAGCGGATATTGCTTCGAGTATCACCTATGAAGGGCGTGATGAGATTTGGGAAGAAGGGCAAGCTTAGCGTAGGTTCATTGAACCATTTGAGATTCTTGATCGAGCGGAGATGTGGCTTATAGACTTGCATTACCGCTGAACTTATCAATCGTGCATCCAGTGTTTCATGTGTCCATGCTTCAGAGGTATCACGACGATCTATCCCACGTGTTAGATTTCAGTACTGTCTAGTTGGACAAGGACTTTTCCTACGAGGAGGAGCCGGTACCTATCCTAGACCGACAGGTTCGTCAGTTGAGATCGAAGAGTTTTCCTTCTGTTCGTGTTCAGTGGAGAGGTCAACCTCCTGAGGCATCGACCTGGGAGTCTGAGTCCGATATGCGGAGCTGTTATCCCCACCTTTTCCCTGACTCAAGTACTTCCTTTTTATGTCCGTTCGAGTATGAACAGTTGTTTTAGAGGTGGAGAATGTGATGACCCAAAAGGTCATCACTTTTTTAAAATTGAATTATGTTTTGTGAGGCCTTAAAAACCTCTTTTAGCATCGCTTTGATTTGCGTGCACAGTCCTGGAGCGTATCCAGAAAGCTTAAATGAGAAAATATGTGAAAAATAATAATTTTTGACTATAAAATGAATTAATTTGACTTCGGTCAACTTTTTGGGTAAACGAATCCGGACTCGTGATGTGATAGTTTTGGAGGGTCCGTAGGAAAATATGGGACTAGGGCGTATGCTCGGAATTGAATTTCAGGGTCCCAAGCCAGAGAAATAAATTTTTAAAGAAAATTATTGTCTTAAATTGTTTAAAGGATTTTGAAATGAGTTTTGATTATTGTTAGAAACACGTTCTCAATGCAATATACTAAACGTGTACTCTTTTGTAGGTTTTGATGAATGACAAACGAAGCAAAAATTGATATATGACGGAATTCAAGTACAAGCGCACAATTGTTGCGAATAAGATTGAAGTTCAAGAGATAACCTTTAATTGTTATTGAGTTGTCCTAAAATTGTAATCTCGATCCTATAACTTGACTCATAGTATGGCATCTCTCATAAAACTATTTTCCAAAATCATGCATATTTAATTCTGTGTCAAAAAGATTTTCAAACATGCATATTTACATTAGACAAAATGTTTTCTAAACATGCCTCAAAAATCTGGGCTAAAATAATCGATTATGTACTTATGATAATCGATTGCTTCTGAGTCCAGACTGCATGACAATCGATTATGAATTACTGGTAATCGATTGTGAGTAAGACAGTGAACATCAGGTTTTTCCAAATCTGCATGATAATCGATTGTGAACAAATGACAATCGATTGTTGTTGAGGTAAAGTTTTTCAATACTCAAAATAATCGATTATGAACTAATGGTGATCGATTGTGTTGAGTTGATGTCTTCCAGTGATTTTAAATTTAATTAAGTAATCAATTATGTCTTTAGATAATCGATTATCACTGAGACAGTAAGTTTCATGATTTTCAGAAAATAACAAGTAATCGATTATGTCTTTAGATAATCGATTATCACTGAGACAGTAAGTTTCATGATTTTCAGAAAATAACAAGTAATCGACTGTTGCAAAGGACAATCGATTGTTGAAGCTGACCGTTGTCAAATGATTTTCAAATACCATAAGGTAATCGATTATAGCTTTTATATAATCGATGTTTTGCTTAAAATCTGGAAATGATTTTTAGAACGTTGCTGAAGTAATCGATTATAGATTTTATATAATCGATGTTTTGCTTAAAATCCGGAAATGATTTTTAGAACGTTGCTAAAGTAATCGATTATGAACTTAGTGTAATCGATTATCTGATTTTGAATATTGCCAGTAATCGATTATAGATTATGTATAATCGATTGTGAAGCGTTAAATCTGGGATTGATTTTTAAACTGACTGGCAGATAATCGATTATGTGGTCTTAATAATCGATTATCACTGAGTAATTTCAGCAACTCTTAATTGGCAATTAGGCAACGGTAATGCCAAGTTTTTCAACTATAAATACAGCTTCACTTCAGTGTTTTAACAACAACAACATACACAAACTGATCATTACATTGCTATAAGCTTTCATTCAATTGTTCTTCATTTTCTACTCATTTCATAAAGCTTTTGAGAGCCATATTATTGCTTAAAGTTGTTGTGATCTTGAACATATTCTTTTACTCATATCTACTCAATAAGGAGTACTTTAGTTAAGTGAGTGTCCAAGTATTTGATATACTTGTAAGAGAATTGCGATTCTCTTGTTTCAAGGAACTTGCGTTTCCTTGGGTGAAGTCTTTGAGATTGCGATCTCCGAGCAACTGTTTGAGGCTTGTGTCCTCAAGTGTATAACGGTTTGTTGAGCACCCGTAAGCTTAACAAAATAGTGAAAAATCTCGAGAGAGTCTCTCGGGGACTGGACTAACCACGTTGGTGGCCAACCAGTATACATCTTTGTGTAAGTTTATTTTTCTGCATTTATTTTACTTCCTGCAAAGTTTAAATTCCGCAAGAAAACGCTAAATTTTATTAATACGCTATTCACCCCCCTCTAGCGTAAAGCGTAGTTTCTAACAATTGGTATCAGAGCCCAACTCTCTGAAAACTTAACCGTTTGAGAGAACCATCCATGGCTTCTACTCTTGACTCTTTTGCAGGAATTGAAGAAGGACAATGCTCTACACGACCTCCTCTATTCAACGGCACAAACTACTCATACTGGAAGGAGAGGATGCAAATCTTTGTGCAATCAAATAGCTTTCATTTTTGGAAAGTATTCACCAATGGAAACCAAATTCCAACCAAGAAGGTGGAAGACGAATGGGTTCCAAAGACCGAAGAGGAATATACCGCGGAGGATATTCGTAAGGTTCAAAATAATGCCAAAGCTATAAATTTATTATATTGTGCTGTTAATGCTAACGACTACAGGAAGATATCATGTTGCAAAAGAAATGTGGGATAAGCTTGAAGTGACATACGAAGGAACTGACCAGGTACGAGAAGCTAAAATTGATTTCTTAACTCACTCTTATGAACTATTCCACATGAAGGAAGGAGAAAAAGTAGACGAAATGTTTGAGCGATTCTCAATGATCGTGAATGATCTACACGCCCTCAAAAAGACGTTTACGGATAGAGAACTTGTCCGGAAGATCCTCAGAAGTCTCACTCCGACATGGCGATCAAAGGCCGATGCAATCCAAGAATCCATTGGCATCACAAATGTCACAATTGACGCATTAAGAGGTAATCTCAAAACCTATGAATCAACTATACTTAACCCGGTTGTTGATGATCAAAGAAGGCAAAGGATTGCTCTAAAGGCTAGCCAACCACAAATTGATGAGGAAGGTGACAACGAGTTTGGACTCGTTATCAAAAGGTTTCAAAAATTCATGCGCAAGGAGTATGAACGCAAGAACAAAAAGCAAGGCGATCAACTAAAATGCTATGAATGCGGAGAAACCGGGCACATAAAATCAAATTGCCCAAACATCAAAAAAGAGAAGAAACCCTTCAAAAAGCAACGTGCATACATCTCTTGGGGAGGAGATTCCGGAGATGAAGCAAGCGAAGAAGAAGACGATGAAGCAGCAAATTTATGTCTCATGGCTCAAGAAGATGGCAAAGACGAGGGAAGTCAAATCTCCTCTCAAAATTTCTTTACTCTTGATGAAATGAGAAATGCTTTTGATGAACTATATGCTGAATTTATCAAAGCTTCAAAAACTGTCAAAAGTGTTAAAGAAAGCGCTTCTCTAAAAGAAAAAGATTCTCAAACACAGCTTTCATTAAAAGAAAAAGAATTAGAAAAACTGGTTTTCGAAAATGAGAAGCTAAAAGAGGAAAACAAGTTTTATGGAAAAAGAAGTGCTGATAAACCTGAAGGTTCTACTGGAAACTGTTCTTCTTGTGTGCTTCTTAAGAATGAAGTAGCTAGACTTAAAGGCACATTAGATAAGTTTAATTCTTTGCATAAAAACTTGAATGATGTGCTTGTTAATCTAAAATCAACTAAACATGGAATAGGATTCAAGAATGAAGAAAAGGTTGGTGCTAAACCACAACAACCTAGAGCTCAACCTAGGACTAATAACCAAAATGCTTATCCTAGAAGTAGAAATCCTAGAAATAACTTGCATGGTAGACCAAATAGTGAAAATGCTAGAAGACCTAGAAATGATGCATATTTTAGGCCAAACCTTGAACAATTTAGAAGACCAAGAAATGACCCTCCACCTAGAAATAGATATTCTAGAAATGATGCATATTTTAGACAAACTTGTGAACCTCCTAGAGCTCATAATAGGAGGAACAATGGTGCTCAAAGTAGAGTAAGCAACCTTCATTCATCTAGTTACTATGTACCTAGAAAAATGCATAATCCCAATGTGACTTGTCATTATTGTAGACGTATTGGTCATATTGCTCCCGCTTGCTTTACTCGTCATAGACATATAAATCAATTGCATCATTATAACATGCCTAACCCTCAAGGACCCAAGATGGCATGGGTACCTAAAGAACATTAATTTGTTTTGTAGGTGTGCTTGAATGGATCAAGTGTACTATGGTACCTTGATAGTGGATGCTCCAAACACATGACGGGAGATGAATCCAAATTCCTTCAACTAGAGCACAAAGAAGGAGGAAGTGTCATATTTGGTGATAACAATAAAGGAAAAATCATCGGCATTGGTTCGGTCGGTAAGGACGAAAACTCCTCTATTAAACATATTCTACTTGTGAAAGGTTTGAAGCATAATCTCTTGAGCATAAGCCAATTATGTGACAAGGGAAATCTTGCTCTATTTGATTCGGATGAATGTCTTGTATTTAGACGTAGTGATTTCAAGATCATACTTCGTGGTTTTAGAATTGATAATATCTATATGGTTGATCTTGCAAACTCCTCACCCGAATATGTTGATTGTTTATTAAGCAAAGAGGATAACTCTTGGCTATGGCATCGTAGAGTAGCACACATGAACATGCATCTCTTGAACAAGCTTCTTTCTCAAAACTTAGTAGTTGGACTTCCCAGTTTAAAGTTTGAAAATGATTCTATTTGCGATTCTTGTCAAAAAGGGAAGCAAACCAAAGCATCTTTTAAGTCCAAGAATATTGTTTCAACGTCTAGACCTTTGCAATTACTTCACATGGAATTATTTGGTCCCTCTCGTATTGAAAGTCTTGGTAAAAATAAATATGTTTTTGTAATTGTTGATGACTTTTCTAGATTTACTTGGACTCTATTTCTTGCAAATAAAAGTGATGCTTTTCAAAATTTCAAGTATTTCCTTAAGCGTGTTCAAAACGAAAAGGAATCGACCGTCACTTCGATTAGAAGTGATCATGGGGGAGAGTTTGATCACAATCTCTTTGCGGACTTTTGTGACGAACTCGGAATCGAACACACCTTTTCTACTCCACGGACACCACAACAAAATGGGGTGGTGGAAAGGAAAAATAGGTGTCTCGAAGAGATGGCAAGAACCATGCTCGACGAAGCTAAGATTCCCAAATACTTTTGGGCGGACGCCGTGAGTACCGCTTGCTATGTTTTAAATAGAGTAGCAATTCGGCCGATACTCATGAAAACCCCATATGAACTTTATAAGGGTAGAAAACCCAACATTTCTCATTTACGTGTTTTTGGTTGTAAATGTTTTATTCATAATAATGGCATGGACCAATTGGGTAAGTTTGATGCTAAATCGGATGAAGGTATTTTCATTGGTTATTCCTCACGTAGCAAAGCATATAGGGTCTTTAACAAAAGAACCCAAATTGTGGAGGAATCCCCTCATGTTGTGTTTTCCGAAGATAATACTCGCCTGGCGAGAAAGGAATCCGGTTTTGATCTTGCAGGTATCTTGGATAGCTTGAAAGATAAAATCCAAGAAGAACCTTCAAAGGAAAACAAAAATGAAATTGGGGAACAACCAACGGAAGAAGCGCCACAAGTAGAAAAAGGAATAAATACGCCTAACGAGTGGAGAACGATCAAGGATCATCCTCTCGAACAGGTAATTGGCGATGTTGGAGAAAAGGTAAGTACCCGAAACTCCCTCAAAAACGCTTTAGAACTTACTGCTTTTGTTTCTCAAATTGAACCTAAAACCATCTCCGAAGCAATTGGGGATGAATTTTGGACCTTGGCAATGCAAGAGGAGCTTAACCAATTCGAACGCAATAACGTTTGGGATTTGGTGCCAAGACCCGAAGGTCATTCTATAATTGGTACGAAATGGGTTTTTCGCAATAAACTAGATGAAAATGGTATAATCACTAGAAACAAAGCTAGGCTTGTGGCAAAAGGCTATAGTCAAGAAGAAGGTATTGATTATGAGGAAACCTATGCTCCCGTAGCTAGATTAGAAGCTATTCGTCTATTACTTGCTTTCGCCTCTTCAATGAATTTTATTCTATATCAAATGGATGTGAAAAGTGCTTTTCTAAATGGTTTTATTGAAGAAGAAGTTTATGTCAAACAACCCCCCGGCTTTGAAGATTTTAAATATCCCGATCATGTTTTCAAACTCAAAAAGGCTCTTTATGGTTTAAAACAAGCTCCTCGAGCTTGGTATGAAAGGTTGAGTAAATTTCTTTTGGAAAATGATTTCATTAGGGGAAAAGTTGACACAACCCTCTTTGTCAAGCATAAAAACAATGATATTTTATTAGTTCAAATATATGTAGACGATATTATATTTGGTGCTACTAACAATGTTTTATGCAAGGAATTTTCCGATCTAATGACTAGTGAATTTGAAATGTCTATGATGGGCGAGTTAACATTCTTTTTGGGGTTACAAGTGAAACAAATGAAAGAAGGTACTTTCATATGCCAAGCCAAATATTGCAAAGAACTACTAAAACGCTTTGAGATGAACAATGCAAAAGAAATGGCTACTCCCATGAGCACATCCGATCATCTAGACAAAGATGAAAAAGGTAAGGAAGTCGACACTAAAAAGTATCGAGGTATGATTGGCTCTCTTCTTTATCTTACCGCTAGTCGTCCGGACATCATGTTTAGCGTGTGTTTATGTGCTCGCTATCAGTCATGTCCGAAGGAGTCTCACCTTACTGCGGTGAAACGGATATTAAGGTATCTCATTGGTACTACAAATGTGGGTCTATGGTACCCCAAAGGCTCTTCATGCCAACTTATTGGATATTCCGATTCCGATTTTGCTGGATACAAATTGGACCGCAAGAGCACAAGTGGCACTTGCCATTTGCTTGGTAGCTCTCTTGTCTCTTGGTTTAGTAAGAAACAAGTAAGTGTTGCGTTGTCTACCACCGAGGCTGAATATGTAGCCGCGGGGAGTTGCTGTGCTCAAATCCTATGGATGAAACAACAACTCTTGGACTATGGCCTAAGTCTTGATCACATTCCTCTTAGATGTGATAACACTAGCGCCATATGCTTGACGAAGAACCCCGTTCTTCATTCGCGAACAAAACACATCGAAATCAGACATCATTTTATTAGAGATCATGTACTCAAAGGCGATGTCGAAATTGAATTTGTTGAAACCAAAAGCCAATTGGCAGACATCTTTACCAAGCCTTTAGAGAAAGAGTCCTTCTTCCGAATTCGCAGTGAACTCGGGATCCTTGACTCCACTTTGATCTAAGTCATGCATTGCATTTTCTTTCCTACATGATTTCTAACTTGAGCGTCGGAGGCGTCTAACTTTTCTTTGCAGGTATCACACTAGAGATAAGAGCAATTCTTAAGCAAACCGCGAATCTGCAGCAATGTCCCTATAAAAATCGATTATCCCGTATCAATAATCGACTACCCTCTTTTTTTTCAATAAATAAACCTTGTTTATTTCATCCTTTTGCATCTTTCCTTACTATTTTTTTGCTAATGGCAAAAGGGGGAAGAAAACGGGATATCGGGTATGCACCACCTCTTAATTCATTGATTGCTTATAAGCTTAAATTGAGGGGGAACTCTTAAATTGAGGGGGAATTGCATAATCGTTACTTGTCTTGAATTGTCAATATCTTTTGCCTAAATTGCATATCCCGCTTAATGTTTGCCATTATCAAAAAGGGGGAAATTGTTAGAAACACGTTCTCAATGCAATATACTAAACGTGTACTCTTTTGTAGGTTTTGATGAATGACAAACGAAGCAAAAATTGATATATGACGGAATTCAAGTACAAGCGCACAATTGTTGCGAATAAGATTGAAGTTCAAGAGATAGCCTTTAATTGTTATTGAGTTGTCCTAAAATTGTAATCTCGATCCTATAACTTGACTTATAGTATGGCATCTCTCATAAAACTATTTTCCAAAATCATGCATATTTAATTCTGTGTCAAAAAGATTTTCAAACATGCATATTTACATTAGACAAAATGTTTTCTAAACATGCCTCAAAAATCTGGGCTAAAATAATCGATTATGTACTTATGATAATCGATTGCTTCTGAGTCCAGACTGCATGACAATCGATTATGAATTACTGGTAATCGATTGTGAGTAAGACAGTGAACATCAGGTTTTTCCAAATCTGCATGATAATCGATTGTGAACAAATGACAATCAATTGTTGTTGAGGTAAAGTTTTTCAATACTCAAAATAATCGATTATGAACTAATGGTGATCGATTGTGTTGAGTTGATGTCTTCCAGTGATTTTAAATTTAATTAAGTAATCAATTATGTCTTTAGATAATCGATTATCACTGAGACAGTAAGTTTCATGATTTTCAGAAAATAACAAGTAATCGATTATGTCTTTAGATAATCGATTATCACTGAGACAGTAAGTTTCATGATTTTCAGAAAATAACAAGTAATCGACTGTTGCAAAGGACAATCGATTGTTGAAGCTGACCGTTGTCAAATGATTTTCAAATACCATAAGGTAATCGATTATAGATTTTATATAATCGATGTTTTGCTTAAAATCTGGAAATGATTTTTAGAACGTTGCTGAAGTAATCGATTATAGATTTTATATAATCGATGTTTTGCTTAAAATCCGGAAATGATTTTTAGAACTTTGCTAAAGTAATCGATTATGAACTTAGTGTAATCGATTATCTGATTTTGAATATTGCCAGTAATCGATTATAGATTATGTATAATCGATTGTGAAGCGTTAAATCTGGGATTGATTTTTAAACTGACTGGCAGATAATCGATTATGTGGTCTTAATAATCGATTATCACTGAGTAATTTCAGCAACTCTTAATTGGCAATTAGGCAACGGTAATGCCAAGTTTTTTAACTATAAATACAGCTTCACTTCAGTGTTTTAACAACAACAACATACACAAACTGATCATTACATTGCTATAAGCTTTCATTCAATTGTTCTTCATTTTCTACTCATTTCATAAAGCTTTTGAGAGCCATATTATTGCTTAAAGTTGTTGTGATCTTGAACATATTCTTTTACTCATATCTACTCAATAAGGAGTACTTTAGTTAAGTGAGTGTCCAAGTATTTGATATACTTGTAAGAGAATTGCGATTCTCTTGTTTCAAGGAACTTGCGTTTCCTTGGGTGAAGTCTTTGAGATTGCGATCTCCGAGCAACTGTTTGAGGCTTGTGTCCTCAAGTGTATAACGGTTTGTTGAGCACCCGTAAGCTTAACAAAATAGTAAAAAATCTCGAGAGAGTCTCTCGGGGACTGGACTAACCACGTTGGTGGCCAACCAGTATACATCTTTGTGTAAGTTTATTTTTCTGCATTTATTTTACTTCCTGCAAAGTTTAAATTCCGCAAGAAAACGCTAAATTTTATTAATACGCTATTCACCCCCCCTCTAGCGTAAAGCGTAGTTTCTAACAATTATAACATGTTGGTATCGGGCTTGTATTTTAGTTCCGGCGCCTTGTACAAGTCTTATATATGATTTAAGATAACTTTGCGAAGTTTGGTGAGAAACGGAATCCGTTTGATGTGATTCGAACCTTAAATGCAAAATTTGATATTTAAAGATTTTTGAGAAATTTCATTGATCTTAAGGTTTAATTCAATATTCATGATGTTAATTTGGTGATTGAGTTACATAAGTCTGTACGGTGTTTCTGAGGTAGTGTGCATATTTGGGTTGGAACCACGAGAGCTCGAGTGAGTTTTAGATAGGCGTCAGAGTGTTTTTGGACTTAGGAAAGTTACAGAATGCGTTGTTTGCTGGTGTCTAGGTGTTTGTGCTATGCGATCGCATAGGGAAGTTTGCGATCGTATAGCGTAATTTTCAGGGGTTACATTTTGTGCTATGCGATCGCATAGTTCCTTCTGTGATCGCGTAGAGTATAATATGAGAGGTCCATTTTTTGTTCTATGTGATTGCACTCTTTCCTCCATGATTGGAATGTGTTAGCCCAAGCCTGGGAAGGGAATCCATTTTACTTTATGCGATCGCATAGCCTTGTCTACGATCTCTGTGCCTAGTCACATTTACTCTATGCGATCACATCTTGTCCACGATCGCACAGAAAAAATTTGCCCAGTCATTTAAACAGAAACCAACACATTCGGGACTTAATCAAAAGTTTTATTACTTCATCTCCACACCTCTTGGGCGATTTTTGAAGAGAAACTTCACCATAGCTTCATGGGTAAGTGATCCTAAGCTCGTTTTCTTCCATTTTTATCAACACCAACTAGATTTCTAAGCCTAAAACGTAAGATTAAGGGTAGAAAATTAGGAATTTAGGTAGAGTTAGGGCTTTTTGATTACTTAGGAATTTGACCCCGTTTTGGGGTCGAATTTCAAAACTAATTATATATTAGTGCTCGTGGGTGAACGGATGATCGAGTTTTGTTCCAGACCTCATATTTCGACCAAGCGGGCCCAAGGTTAATTTTTGAATTTTTGGGGAGAATGATTAGAAAATCTATGATTAGGTATTAGAATTGAATTGTTGAACATTTATTGATGTTTTTAACTCGATTATGTCTAGATACAATTGATTTGGAGCCAAATTCAAAAGGAAAAATGGTGTTTGAGGCATGAGTTGGCTTTCAAAATTCGAGGTTAGTGTTTGGTCTAACCTTAGTTTGAGGGATTACGAGTTGTGTCTATTTGCGACGTGTTAATTGTGGAGTACGATGTATAGGCATGGTGACGAGTATCTATACGTCGGTGTCAAGTATGTCTATGAGTCTTGTTTTGTAATTGCTATGACTCCGTTGTGATTTATTGCACCTCACATGCTATTATCATTGTTGTTACCTTGCCGGAATATTTGTTTGGTAGTATTGTTCCCTTGCAGGGATGTTGTTAAGATATCATTGTTCCCTTGCCGGGGAAATTATTATGTTGCTTTTGTTCCCTTGCCAGGATTTCTTGTGATTATTATCGGCTTGTAAATGGGAATGGTTGGTACGCATACCACAAGATTTAATGAAATGGGAGTGGATGGTACGCCTACCATAATATTTAATAAAAAGGGAGCGAGTGGTACGCCTACCACAAGATTAAATGAAATGGGAGCGGGTGGTACGCCTATCACGAAATTTTTTTGAAATAGGAGCAGGGGGTACGCCTACCACAAGATTTAATGAAATGGAAGCGGGTGTTACACCTATGATAAAATACATAAAATGGGAGGGGGTGGTAGGCCTACTACGAGATACATGAAATGGGAGGTGGTGGCACGCTTGCCACTAGATAAATGAAATGGGAGCAGATGACACGCCTGCCACAAGATATGAGAAATGGGATCGGGTTGCACGCCTGCAACAAGATGTGAACTGAAAGTAAAATCTGCTTGTGTTTTCCTTATCCTTGTTAGTAGTTGGAATTGGTTCCCTGTAATTCCCTGGATACTCCGTTATACCTGTTATTCCACGAAGCATGTTCCCCTTCCCACCTTTACTTATTTATTTTTCTTTACTTTTCGCTATATATTTTATAACTGCACAGGTTTATATGGTAGTCTGGTCTAGACTGGTCACTACCTCGCAGAGGTTAGGCTAGACACTTCTAGCACATGGGGTCGGTTGTGCTGATACTACACTCTGCACTCTTTGTGCAGATCCCAGTGCTGTTGACTTCGAACCGTAGTTGGAGGCTACCTTCAGTCCATGTGGAGATCCAAGGTAGACCTGCCGGTGTCCGCAGGCCCTGGCATCTCCTATGTCCATATTTCCTGTTTTATTTTCTTTACATTCAGAAATAGTGTATCGATATTTTTCTTCAGACCTTGTATGTAGTAAAACTTAGACCGTCTGTGACACTGTGACACCAGATTTTGGGTGGTTAAGGCTTAGTACTTGTAAATAGATATAGTTTTCGTATATTTTACCATTGTCTTTCGCTTTAATTTGAATTGTCACTGTTACCACGTTATCGCTGTATATACCGGCGGAGGACACTAGTTGCTGCCTATGTGAAGCTGTACGTACGGAGACACAACGATACCTATTCTCTGAATGTAAAGCTTAGCAAACTGGATTGAGTAACTATGAGAAAGCTAGGAGTCATGCATAGTCTACAGTGGATTAAAAGAGAGATCACAGAGCGAGTAGGTTTGCTAAGAGGATCAAAGAGAGCCCATAGATGTAGTTTACTGATTAGAAAATTATGTGATTAGTTTTGTCAGGGGCCTTAACAACCAAATTAGTTTCTTAGGTGCTCTATATGTGTATTGTTTTTTTTATATGGTAATTTTCAAAGTTATTACCAGCAAAAAGAAGTTGAGATCGCAACGACCGTGCTTCAATCCACTTAATTATTGAAATTGCTTATTTTATTTTTTGCATATTGAATGCTATATTTTGCAAAGATCCTTTTTTATTAATTTGTATCGAACAATTCCTAATGATTGGCTGGAAAGCTTAAATTCCTTGAAAATATAGTTATATATAGATGTTTAATTTACAATAGGGGTAAAAAAAATCACGTGTTCGTAAATTTGGTACTTCAAATTACATTTAAGATTTTTTTTCAATTATAAATGTGTAGATTTTCTTTCACACTTTCATATAATATATACTATTTGAAACAAAATAAAAATCCATTTAACTGTTTGTTTGTTTCAACTAAATTTATGTATTTGCTTAAGTTTTCTCATACTAATTTTGCAAAAAGATTCTTTCATAAAAAACTATTTTCCTGCAATTTGATTTTAGGATGTACATTCTAAACAAAAGTTCTTTCTTACACTTGTTAATTTTTCAAAATATACAACCATGGGACTTTTCATTTTACAGACTTTTCTCTCATGAAACTTTATTGAAAAAAGTTGTCTGAAGTTCCACTGTTACATAAAAAATAGAATTTCCTTTTAGTTTACTGCATTGTTGAAAAAGATATTAGGAAGCTTATTTTCTAGGCAAAATACTTTAAATTACTCTTAAATTTAATTCAAATTATTAGTATTCTTTTCGAATTATGCTTAATTTTAATTACTTCCCTCAACTTGGCCATTTGGAACCATTACCCCTAGACGCTGATGTGGAAAAAGTGTGGGTGCATTCGCTTGCCACGTGGATCTTTCTTTATATGTGGTATTTTTCTGAAAAATAAAATATATTTTTACCTTTTTAAGAATATTAGTTTTTAAATAATTTTTTTCGAATATAGTTTATAATAAAACATGGATAGAACTACATTATTTAAGCTAAATATTATTATTTTACCAAAAATAATAAAATTTTAGTTAAATCTGTTTTTGAATTTGACTTGAAAATAAAGATTTATACAATTGAAATAAATAGTCAAGTCATTTTATATAGTTTGAAATTAATTATTTTAGCTATACTTTTTTACATAGATCCTAATTACGGTGCTCTAATTTTGTTTTTGCTTTTATAGATTTTACCTAAAAAGTAAAAATATATAGTTGAAATAAACAGTCATTACATCAAACGAAGAAATAAAAAAAGTATATAATTGCAGTATAATGCAAGTGGATCATTTTATTTCTTGCAATTTGATACTCTTTTTATTTCTTTTTTTGATACAGTGACTATTTATTTCAACTATGTATTTTTACTTATTTAGATAAAATCTGTAAAAAAAAATTTGGAGCACCGTAATTTAAAGCTATATAAAAAGTTATAGTGAAAATAATTAACTTCAAATTATGTATTTCTTATAATTTTAGAAAGCCTTTACTATTTATTTCAATTGTACAAATCTTTATTTTCAAGTCAAATTAAAAAAAATTACCTAATACTTTATTTTTTGGCCTAATAAAAATATTTAGCCTAAATAATATAGTTCTATCCAAGAAATGCCACATTTACACAAAAATTCACGTGGCAGGTGAGTACATTCACACTTTTTGTCATATCAGCGTCTGAAAGAGAGGGGTGATGACTCTCAAAATGCCAAATTAAGAGGGATAATTAAAATCGAACATAATTTGAGAAGAGTACTATTAATTTAAGCCAAATTTAAAATACTTTTTTTTATTTTCTACTAGTGCTTAAGCATACACTAGGAGAAATCAATTCTATCCCAACTTTTACAAAATGAGTAGAGAGAATAACCTTTAATGAAAGTGTACCAAATTTAGTCATAAATAATGCAACAAAACATTAATAAATGTCCTTATTCTGCAAAAAGCGATGCCACTCCCTATACGGCGAAACAGCACTAAGTTTGTACATTTTTTATCTGACTGGCACGTGGCTATGACGTGATCCAGGTTGTATTCCTTGGTAAAAAAAAATTTATTTTTTGTTTTATACTATTTGATACTATTGATAGTAGTTGTATGAGATAATTTTTTTATACAATAATTTTATGAACCTAAATTTTTATGAATCCAGAAATATTATTTGAATCCATAAATTTATGAAATAAAAAGAAGCTTCATATAACTAGTATGAATTATACGAGATACAAAACACGGTAAAAAAAAATCTTTTCCATTCGTGTTAGTATTTGAAAAATGACTAAACAAAAAGCAGCCGCAATTGTCGGCGCGTGTTCATAACTCTCGGCCGGCGGTTCTTCGGGAGGATATCGGGTCTGAATCAAGCAGGTTATAAGGTGACCACTATACTTCACAAATTTTAGTACAAGGAAAGGTGCTGCTGCTCTGTTGTGATGAATGCTGTCAAAGGAAGGAAGAAAAGTACCACATTAATGACATAAAACTCCACTTGCCTCATTTCTGGGTAAGTGAATTTATTAAGGTGTATTTACGGACTATTTGTTGGTCTATATACTTTTACTTGGCATGAATATTAAAAATATATTTTTATTTTTGTTTGTTACTTTACGCATATAAGATTACTGATTTCAAATTATTTTTTTAAATTCAATAAAATATGTATAAATTAATATGGATATCATGGTAAAGTATACAAACCATTTATTATTTCTTAAGGTGCGTCAAAAGTCAAATCGAACTAAATAAAAGTGAATGGAGGAAGTAATTTATACGTTTAATTATACCTAATGAGCCAATTCCTACTCCTTCGGAGTCTTCTGTGGAGCTTTCTTCTCTGATGCAATTCCGAGTGGAAGAACTTCTGACTTCCCCCAAAGAGCTTAATAGCTCTGAGTGAAGCTCCTGAGTTTTCATTAGCCCCTTTTCTAATTGAAGGAAGAAAGCTATTGAGCCAATCATTCAATAAAGAAAATAAGTAAAGAAAAAGAAAGGTGAACAAGAAGGGAATAAGCTCTCAAGCCTCGGAGGAGAGCATAGTACTAAGCTAGTGTTTAGACATAGATTTGGTTGAAACATAAAAGAATAAGTTTTTGAAAATGAGATGAAAAATAGTTTTTGAAAGTTGAAATTGTGTTTGGACATGCATTTTACTTGAAAAGAATTATTTGAAGTTTTATGAGTAAAAATTTTTAGAAACTTCAAAAACTATTTGAAGATTTGCTTTCAAGATCTGCTAAAAATGCTTAAAATCTATAAAGAAACATATATTTAAAAACAAAATTTGAAAAAAATCAAATTTTATGAGTGATAAGGGTACATTGAAAGAAAATAATAATTTTTTCTTGATTTAAGCTAAAATTTAATTTTAGTATATTGAATTAGTAAAAAGTAAGGGTGCTTATCGGGTGGTTTGACTAGATATTTGCGCTTAACCGTTCGATTTATCGATTTTCTGTTTTTAACTAAACCAATATGCTAAACTACTTACTAAGATATTGCTTGGTTAAGTATGAGTTTAATGGTTAGCAATCAGTTTATCGGGGTTAATCAACCAGCTAATTGAAACTGTAATGAAATGATTAGAAAAGTGCAGCAAATGTTTGCAGCATAGAGAACACCTGAACATCAGTAGCTAGAAATTTTGAATTGATCAACTTCACACTATAGATTGAGAATTATGCCTGGACTTTATTATCATTAGCAATTATTTTTGAAGTTTTAGTGCCAGTTTACAAGAGTTGCCATGATATAATTGCATGAATTAGATGCTTTGGTTCCTATTATACATATGCGTTGTGGTAGGCTTATGGAAAAATATCACAAAGTATACTGTAGTGTAGATGTTAGATCTTAGTTTCAAACGGAAAATGGTCAAAATTATCTTTAAACTATTGGCTTAGGGCTAAAAATACCCTTCGTCCACACATGGATCTAAAAATGCAGCGACTGTCTTTTGGCTTATTTCTATCCTTATAACTAATGGTCAACACCAAATTAATTTAAAAAGTTTATGTAAATATCACGTAACATTTTTTCAGTGGCAAAATTTAAAATCCGTTCCAAATTATATAAATCCACCCAAGTAAGGTGTTCGGACTTATACTCAAAGCTAAACCCTAAAAACTCCCCCCACTGATGTCATTTGGTATCAAGAGTTTAGGCTAAAGGATTATTCCTAGAAATTTTTAATTTTAGCTTGACATAGTTATAATAAAAGAAAAACAAAAAAATCCAAAAAGACACTTCACTATTCTCGTTTATCATTATTGCGAAAACTTCTAAAACCCATTTGCTAAAAGAATTTTTGGAATTTGATTGAAAATTACTTATATAAAGTGAGTTTGACTGGTTCTAACCTTATTTATTGCTTGAGAAGTACTGAAGTTTTTTTTGGTCGTTAAAAGAACGTCTATTAATTAAGTAGTAACATTACGAAGAGCTACTTGTAAACTATTACAAAAGAAGTTATCCAAATTCGTTGGACTACAGTATCTCACAAGACGTTTATAGACAATCCCTACTTGAAGCTAGTATTTGTTATAACAAAAAGTCTGGCAGTTGAGCGGAAACAGTTACGTTATCCCGAGGTTGAGCAATCAAGCCTTGTTGAACCAGATAATGTGCTGCATAGTTTTGCTCCCTGAATGTGTGAGTGATGGATGGATTACCCAACTGCTGGAGTAAGTACCTGCATTCTGTTAGAGAGGATGAGTAATGAAGATTATCATTATAAAGCATTAATATTATCTCTGTATAGTCCATATTTACTTCCAATGGTGTCAGTTGATGTTGTTGTGCAAGTTATAAACCTTGTAATAAGGCTTTTAATTCCATGCATGTGGAATTGCCTGCTGAGGAAGAGCCCATGAATCCCATTAAGCAATTTCCTGTTGAGTTTATGAAAATTCCTCCAACCCATTGGTAGCAAGGTTTGTTTTGGACGCTCCGTCTGTGTTAAGTTTAATAGCGCCCACCGTAGAGGGGTGCCATTTAATATACATTGGCGTAACCATGTGCTTTGTGTTATGAGCTTTCTCGGTTCGATTAATAAGATAATGGAGTTCCACTACTTGGGAAATCAATTGTTTTGTGGAGGGTAGTGGTTTATTAGTTTGGTGATTAAAAACATAGTGGTTCCTTAATTTTCATATATGCCACACAATATGAGGGATAAGAGTAGATGAGGGTAATTGATAAGGTAAGTCCTTTGCATGTTGGATTATGTAGTGGATTGTCTGAATAGGTGTTAAAAGATGTGTGGTACTGTGTTGAAGGTAGGTAGTCAATCCTAGTTGTGCCCATATAGTATTTGTGTACGGGCAGTAGAATAGAAGATGGTTAATAGTTTCAGCGTATTGATGGCATAGAGTACAAGTGTAAGATAATGTAACCTTTATATGGTATAGGTAAGAGGCAGTTTGTAAGTGTTGATGTGATACTAACCAAAGAAAGTGAATTATATTTGGTAGGGGATTCAGTTGCCAAAACGTTGATGTGATACTAACCAAAGAAAGTGAATTACTTTTGGAGAGCTGCGTGTAGTGATTTAACTGTAAACATAAATAAATTTTTTGGTTAATCACTACGAAATTTAAAGTTAAGTTCCTGAGTAGATTCGAGGATTGTGTTTGTTAAGAACCAAAAATCCAACTAGTCGTGATAGCACCCAACCCAACCTGCTAGATAAACCAATTAACAACAACCCAATTAAATGTGATTTATCGAGAAATAATTTATGAAATAATTAAACTTTTATACATCCCAAGGACTGATAGTACAAATCATGAGTTTCTAAAATTTAGAGTTCATAAAGCTGGTATGAAATAAATACATCATTTGTTGAAATATATATGAACAGATTAAAAATTCGAAAGCTAACAAGGACAAGAGGCAGCCGGAATGCAGATATATTTTCAAATCCAGCTCCGCTATACACAGCAACATCCGTATCCAACATCTACACGTAAGGTGCAGAAGTGTAACATGAGTAAAATCGACCACATGTGCTCAATAAGTAACAAATCTAACCTCAGGTTAAAAGTAGTGACCAGCTGGAACAAAGGTCGGAATCTAACACCAATAGCCAACAACATTTCATAATAAAATAATAATGGTACAACAAACATACTCAAATATAAGATGATCAACTCGTTCACAGTTCTGAAAATAATAGGCATGCTTTTCAAGTATATCAGTAAAAATCCACTTCTCTTACCGAAACAAAATATGAGTAGGTTTGTAAAACTAAGATTTTACCCAAAACTTTTAAACAACAGATAAGATGTTTCATTGTCAAATGGCATGAGAAAAATGCATCTCTATGCCGATATGTCAATGTATGCATGCCAACTGTAATATAATGCCGTGATAAAACTATATGCATACTTGATAATAGGCTAGATTCATATAGTTTGCCAACTATTTATGCCCCAACTTGACTATGCTTCACCGTTCTAGGAAGGTTAAATGACGATAAAATGGCTTTAATTGTGAATTTCATGTTTGGCAGGAGCAAGTTGTGCTTATTAGGACTAAGAACAGTGTTTGGAGCTAAATTAAAGAAAGGAAAGCCCCTCGGAGCTGAATACGTGTGAAAGAAGAAAGAAAAGAAGAGAGAAAATGCTGATTCACTCTAGCCGGGGCCAAGCGCGGCCTTAGCGCGACCGCGCTAGAGCAGAAAAAAGAGACAGTGTCCTTGGCCTTACGCGCGGCCCCTAGCGCAGCCACTCTAGTCAATCCAGACCGCAAGAAGTTTAGGGGTAAACTTGAAAGTTTGGAGATAATTCCACTTAACCTATTAGAGGTCCATCTCACCCAAAAAGAGATTATCAAGGTTTTTATAATTTTTTTGAAGGCAAGAAGAGGCAAGAGGCAAGGAGGATAATTTGACATTGAGTTTTACCTTTTTTCCTTTTGTATTTATCATTCATGAAGAATTTTTCTATTGTTATTATTATGAACACAATTATGAGTAGCTAATTATTTAGTCTATGGTTTGGATAGAACCTATTGAGAAATGAACTTCTTGCTATGTTAATATAATTTTTCCAATTTAATTTCTATTTGTTCAACTACGTTCTTGTTGTAGTTAATTGATAGGATCCTCAATTAGCTGTGCCTATTTAATATGTATTACTCGTGAGAGAGTATATATTTAGGTAATTGTTGAACAACACCACTCTCAAAATATATGAGGAATCAACAACGAGGGTTTAAAGGTGTGATAAGGGTTAAAAAAACCTTGGGTGCGATCTAAGTGAGTTGTAATAAAATCTAGCTAGCGTAGCTCGGGTGAGTGTACCTAGTAAATTTTCATAATTACTCGGGAGAGATTTATGATAGTAAGAGTGCTCATGATCGATAGAAATGATTAGGAAAATCTATGCGAAACATAACAGGAAGGGATTGAATGGGAAATTACAACCTTAGATCCTTCTCTTATTTGTTACAACTCAGTCATAGCTAGCTTTTAGTTTATTTAATTCATTCAGTTATAGTCAGTAGAAATATTACCAAGTGTTATTCAAAATATCTGAGAAGTTGATTACGGAGAATTTAGTGAGTCTGACAAAAGTAATTGGTAGGTTCATTCCCTGTGGGATTTGACTCTAGGCTAAATACCCAGATTATATTTGCAACGACCGCTTGTCCTTTTTATAAGGCATATTTGGACGTGATCAGATTTTGGCTTCATTGTCGGGGAGTTAACAGTGTTATCAATTACAGTTGAGAGAAATACAAAAATTCTTAGTGTAGTCAGTTTTCTTTATTTTCAATCTATACATTAAAATTTTAACGTTTATTAACTTGGTTGTACATGTGCATATCTAGAAACTCATCGAGAACTGGTGAAGTATTTGAAGCATTATCAGATTCCGAGAAAATTTTCATGGCCTTGAATCGAGCGAGCTGGAAAAACAAACACAACAATCAACTGAACAACTTGAGCCAAATATGGGGGATCACGAGGTAGACCCGGTTGTGCAGGTAGTGGAGCCTCTTGTGCCAGAGGCTCCTATATATGACTCAGTGCAACCCACAACAATGAATTTGGCCACAACAATATTAGTCCCGCAGATACAGGCTGAATCTTTTCAAATCACAAACAACATGTTGCACCTGTTGCAAAATAAGGGACTATTTTTGGGGTCATACATTGAAGATCCTCAATAGAACTTGAAGAAGTTCCTGTCAATCTGCAAGACTCAAAGACAGCCCAACGTAACTCAGGAAGCAATAAAGTTGTTGTTGTTTCCATTCTTAGTGACAGGAGCTTCCTAGACTTGGCTAAATTCACTCCCCATTAATTCCATTACGACTTGGGAGGAGTTAGTCAAGCAATTTGTGAATAAGTTTCATCCAACCCAACAAGACTGCTCAACAAATTGATGAAAGTTTGAGCTTCAGACATAAATTAATGGAAACATTGCAAGAAACATGGGAAAGATTCAAAAGGATGTTGGTTATATGTCCACACCATGGTATTTAGGAGCAGATGTTGGGGCATTAGTTTTAGATGGGTCTGTCGATAGCATGAAGGCTATTGTTTATGCTTTAGCTGGTGCAGCATTGTGGACAACCAGAAATGCACAAATCACTCTAATAAGTTCACTCATTTCCCTTAGATCCCTCCAACTCTCTTGCTGAAAATATGGCCACCTTAATGACACAAATGAGCATACTTACCAAAAAGGCTGAAGAGTCAAGGTAGAAGCAGCAGGTGCACATTATAGATACAACCAATGGGGGCCCTATGCTAATCTTGTATTAATCAACCAATTGGCAGCCAATGGAATGCATAATGTAATCATCATCATTACCCTGAAGACATAAATTATGTGTCTTAATTATGGGAGTCAGAGACAGGATAGTCAGAATTGAGGCCAACAGAATCGGCTATATAGGCCAGTCCATCCACAACACAACAATGAAAATATGGAAGTCATGCGACCTCAGAATAATGTGGCATCCTACCAAAGGCCACAAGGGTACAACAACCAAAATTAACAACATGGTTATCATCCTCCTCAGCAACAACATAGTGGGAGACAAGAAGATGAATTTTCTACACTCGAGGCAATGATTGCCACACATCCTTTTTCCCCAGGGGGATATGAAAATTTTCAATTTAACCGACATAATCAAAATGAGATTATATATTTTTTTCAGAGCCGCCACTTGGGATAATTATATGGTGTCCCATGTCACTGGTTTATTTTAAATCCCAAATCGAGAAAGTTTGACTCTATATAAAGTATGCGAAAATCAGAAGATCGGGTAAGAAATTCTGTTAACCCGGGAGAAGGTGTTAGATATTTCCGGATTTCGTAATTTTAGCACGGTCGCTTTAATCATACATGGATTAATTAATTTATTTAATTGCACAGTTTAAAACCTATGTGCATTTTACCTTTTACTACTTTTAAATTACTTGACTATGACATTATGGAATTATATTGAAATAAGTTACGCGTACGTTTACTCGTTTTGTTTGGTATGTCAAGAATTATATCACGCGTACGCGTACACAATTCACAACACTTTTTTAAAGATTGTTTGTCAAAAATCGCACAAAAGCGTACTTCAATTTTAATTATGGAAATCACAATTATATCACGCGAACGTATACATAATCCAGTCAAACATAGTTCATTGAACTGTATTTTTTATTTTGTTTGTTTTTTTTATTTTCTTTTTCTTTTGCTTTTACTTTTTTCTTTTTTTCTTTTTTTCTTTTGTTTTTTTTTCTTTCTTTCTTTTCTTTGTCATTTTTTAATAATAACTTCCAGATTACAAAGAGGGTAGTCAAAGAGAGGGAACCGACTCAAAGGGTTTGCAAACGGGTTATTGATGTTTGGATAGCGAGAAAGAAAGCCTCCGTCATGCCAATCAGAGAATGTTAAACAAAGTAATGAGACATAGTAACTTTTGATTGCATATGTATTGACTGTTGTCTCGAGAACATTTCCTTTGATGTCTCCCAAATACAACAGGTCTATGCAATACTATTATTAAAATGTATGGACCTTTGTAATTTGGAGCAACTTTTTCCTTAGCTTCGTCATGGTGCGGGAGAATATGTCTCAGGACGAGTTGCCCCACTTCAAATTTCTTTGGACGTATTTTTTGTTGTAAGCATGTGCTATTCTTTGTTGTACAACTACCCGTGGTAGACTCCTGCCAATCACTTTCCATCAATAAAAGATAATGTTTCAATTGGGCCTTGACTCAATCTTCATCAATGATCTTGGCTTCAACAATGATCCGAAGAGAGGGAATCTCATTTTCGGTTCAATTCTTTGTTTATTTTCTTACAAGCTTTATCTTTAACACATTATTCTTCTTGGTTCATTATTTTAAAATCGGACAGTATTTTAGGATATGGGCATAAAGTCCGCAAGCATGTCATGTTATTAAAATCTGCATTTATAAAACTTAAAAGAGAATAAGAAAGGTAATAAGATTAAGAAACGAGACATTCATGGATGATGAAATATTGATTTTATTTATTTGAATATTTCTAAAAAAAGATAGAAAGGTTTACATCAGAATGTAAGACAGTAAAGTAAAAATATTTGGATGACACACTGAAATAACTCGAAAGGATAAAGAGATAGTAAGACCGGCTGCCGAGATTCCTGTCTAATAGGGAAAGTTTCTGGGTTGGCGCCCATTTTTTGTTTCTCTGCTGCCGCAACAATGGCTAATATGAGTTTCAATACTGGATCAAATCCCCCATCATCAAATCATCCCGGTTAGGCAATGTCCTATTGCTTAAATCTGGTAAGGTCAACCCCACATTAGCCGTTATTTTTTATTTTTTACCATCAACTTGCCTACTTGCTTTTTCGTGACCTTGGATCAACAATAGTGGTGCTTCTTCCATTTGTTGAGAAGATTCTTTTACTTTCGAGGGATCTTGGATTGTTTGCGTGACTCGCCATTGTAAACCAACAAAACCGACCACCTTTAACTAGCTTTTATTTCAAAACAACAAGCATGTTTGAATAAACACCACTTTATTCTCTTTTTTTTTTTCTTTTCAAATGATTCGTTCACACCTGATGTAAGTTGCCTAGGTATCATGCGTAGACATGAATCAGATCTTGCGTAGTTCAGAAAGATCAAGAATAAAATAAATAAACTAACTTTTTTTTACTTTAAAAAAAATCTAATAGTAAAAGCTCCTAACAAAGAAAATATTTTGAACTTTGAATTCTCCATATTTTTTTATTATTTAGAATTTTCTTAAGAAACACTTCTAAACAAGAAAAAAAATATTTTTGAATTTTTATTTTTGGTAATTTTCGAAAGAAAGAAACATTTTTTGGATTTTGATTTTGATTGATTTTTTTTTTAATTTTTGGGAGAAAGACTTCTAAAAAATGGTGAAAAATAGTTTTTGTTTTTGGATTTTTTTTAAATTTTGGGTCGAACCCGATAAATGTTGCCTATGTATCTCACATACGATGAGAATGAGACCCGCGTAGTTCAATAAATATTTTCGAAATAGGTTGACACTTTTTGAAACATTTAGACTTATTTTGTAACAGTCTTTTTGGGGTAAAAATCGAGATTTTTCAAAAACCGAGTAACTTTTCTCTCTTCTATTTTCTCCCTTCTGGTTTTCCTTAATTTTATATTGTTATTTTATTATTTTTTTAGAAACCGGTCAACATGCACAAGCGAAATAAAACATAATGCACAAGTAGCACATAAGATGCATTAGGATAGTCTTGTAATTCTCGAATACACCTGTCCTAGGCGGACCCAACCCATGTGTTGAATCTCCAAAGTCAAATGCATATGATGAAAACAAACGTTTCTACTAGATATCCGGCATGAAACTATGTTATTCTAGGATTAAATCCTGGGGGAGTGTTTTAGACCTGACTTACCCAAGCGGACAGCTCGAGCCGAGGTGAGGGCAACATACTGGGAGCACGAAAGTCTACCCCGCCTAGTTACTTCACCCAGCCTCGTTCTAATTGGTATGACTTCTAACAAAAAAGTGAGCCACGCGCACGTGTGCACCATAAATTTAAAAGACTCAGATGGGAGGCTTAAGAAGACAGTTTAATACAATTCAAATAATATCAAAGTAGTAAATAATCTGCAATTAGCACGTTTGGCCTAAAAATACAATAATAAAATCAAATTAATTAAACCAAGTATAAATGACATTGCAAGCTTGAATACTTAACCGTGAACCAGAAGTTCTGGGTTATTATCCCCAGCAGAGTCGCCATAGCTGTCACACCTCACTTTTTCCGAGGGGAATATGAAGTTTTTCCAATTTAAGTAACACAATCAAAATGAGATTATTTATTTTATTCAAAGTCTCCACTTGGGATAATTATATGGTTTCCCAAGTCACCGATTTATTTTAAATTCCAAATCAAGGAAGTTTGATTCTGTTTAAAGTCTGCAAAAATTAGAAGACCGGGTAACGAATTTTGTTAACCCGGAAAAAGGTGCTAGGAATTTTCGAATTATGTGGTTTTAGCACGGTCACTTTAATCATATATGGCTTAATCAATTTGTTTAATTACGCATTTTAAAACCTATGTGTGTTTTACCTTTTATTGCTTTCAAATTACTTGATTATGACATTATGGAATTATCTTGAAACGAGTTATGTGTGCATTTACTCGTTTGGTTAGGTACGTCAAGAATTTTATCACACGTATGTGTACACAATTCACAATACTTTTTTTAAATATTGTTTGTCAAAAATCGCACGAACGCTACTTCGATTTTAATTATGAAAATCATAATTATGCCATGCAAACGTATACAAAATCATGATAATCGATTTAATTATGCGTGCATAAGGCATTCTAATCAGATTTTTATGAATTGTTTATTTTCCTAAATTAGTTTAGAGTTATCTGTGAAGGCCTTGCATTACTAGAAGTGCATTACTGTCTCAATTTTCAAGTATGATAACAAAATTTAAAGAAAGTATCTTAATATTATATCTACAGTTATTGAATTTATGGCAAAGAAACACTTTGCCTTCTTTAGCTTTTACTCAAGCATGAAAAAAGGCCTCTTTTAGTAATGATCCTTTAGCAAAACAATGGATCACTAGATAACAGTAAACGTTTTGCTTTTTTAATTTCAATTATCTATTAAAATACTTCTGAATTGTTGATGACCATATTTATTATTGAAAACACGATGAAGTCAAGGAAAAAATTATTAAATTCTATGTCTGGTACTAAGAAAACTAATAGTGACTCTCACTGTTAACCCGATCCATTTCAAGCAAGATTAGGCAAAGATAGGAAAAGTAAAGATGAACCTGTTAAGCGAGGTCTATATAATAGCAGAAATTGCAAAGAATCAATTACAAATTCTGACTCTAAAAATCGGCCCAAAAATTGACAACAACTAATTCAACACCAGAATCGCGAATTAAATCTCGAACTCCGTCTTCGAACTAAAATAACATACACTCCAGTTTTCCAAATGAATCTTGACTATAAAATAACAATGGTTTTTTTTAGTTCTGATGTGTCTTTTTAGACGTAGTAAAAATATTTACACTAAAACAATATAGAATTTAGATGTGATCAAAATTAAGCATTCACAATGATGCAGCAGGTTAATGGGTCAAATGCGAAAATCAACGAAAGAGTATATGCACATGGGTCAACCATAAAGAATATTGAAGTGAAAAAGGGCCATATCTAGATGTCTTTAAATAATCTTCCTCATGGGACATTGCATGCAGACATTCAGGTAAATCCAAAAGATCAAGGCCCGAAGCAGTTGATGGCAGTGAGACTACGTAATGGTAGAGACTTAGACTTAGAGCAAGAGAGGGCTGGAGAAAGCAGACAAGCTGAGATACTTGTACCAGTGCCTATTGATCTAGATGATTCAACAAAACTGACAGAGATGACAGTACAGCCTGCCCAGGAAGAAACTAACACATGGATTGAGGATGAGAAATAAGCTGAGACAGCCTAGGAACCGGTAGTTGAGGGGGTGTCTGATAAAACCCAAATCATTGGGAAGAAGAGACCTCCAGCACCACTCCCACAGAGGCTAGCCAAATACCAAAAAGAAGAACAATACAAGAAATTCTTGGAGATGTTGAAACAAATCCAGGTAAATATCCCATTGATTGATGCTCTAAAGGAGATGCCTGGTTATGCAAAAATGATGAAGGACTTGATACCCCAAAAATTTGACTTTCAAGATTTGGTCACACTGACTCTAACTCAAACCTCCAGTGCGGTGGTGACTAGACCAGTTGCTGGGAAGTTGTCTAATCTAGGGAGTTTCACAATTCCCTGCACCATTGGTAAACTTTGCCTTTGCCAAGGCACTCTATGATTTGGGGGCTAGCATAAATCTTATGCCCCTGGCAATCTATAAGAGGTTGGAGATTGGAAGAGCTAGACCCACGTCTATTTTGTTGTAGTTGGCTGACAGAACCGTGAAAACACCCTCAAGTATTTTGGACGACGTGTTGATACAAGTAGGGAAATTTGTGTTCTTTCGAGATTTTGTGATTTTGTATTGTATAGTGGATGAAGAAATTCCCATAATTTTGGGAAGGTCGTTCTTGGCCACAGGGTGAGCCCTCATTGATTGTGAAATTGGTGAGATCAAGATGAGGTTGAACGATGAGGAGATAACATTCAACATGTAAAAATCTATAAGTCGACCAAGTGAATCCACTAATTGTTCTCTTATTGATATTGTGGATGTAATCGTGGAAGAGAATGATGAGACATTGACTATTGAGGATCCTCTTGCTGCATGTCTTGTGAATTTAGATGAGGTGACTAGGGACGAATTGGCAGAACGGGTGCTGGCTCTATAGGGAAGAGGGTTTTGGGAGAGAACACATGAATTCAAGCCCTTGCACTTGGAAAACAGAGAAACTCCTCCAGGCTAGCCATCCATAGAAGAACTACTATAGCTGGAGTTGAAGCCACTACCCGCCCATCTCAGGTATACGTTACTAGGGCCTAACTCCACAGTACCTATTATTATCTCATCTAGTTTGTAGATGTGCATGTACAACAGCTTTTGCAGGTACTCACGTAGTGCAAAACTGCCATCGAGTGGACCATGGCAGATATTAAGGTAGAAGATACACTCAGTGGGAGAGGTCTTTAAAACCATTTGTGTAACCGATAAGGAAATTGTATGGATGAAATATGTGAAGAAGTTTCATTCCGTGGCGCTCATTTTTGAAGGGAATTTCCTGTTGTGTGTCATCAAAAAATGCCTAATCCCGTCTTCCAACACCACGGAAGTTAATGCTCCTCGAGCTACTTTAATTTGGTGCTTTATAAATGGTCTCAACTTTGATGTGGCCAAGCTTATTCATGAGGAGATGTTTACACATTGTTCGGTGATGAGGTATGGTTTCTTCTTCCCTTCCCTAGTCACTAGGCTTTGCCGGGCAGCTCAAGTGCAGGAAAATTTGAATGTGGATGAGATAGTGTTGAAAACTCCAATTTCGAGATGATAAATTAACTATTGGGAAGGAGCCTGTGGCACCTGGTTGTGATGATAATGCTGACTCCGATGAATTTTAGGAAGGGGAGGATGAGTAAGAGGAAATAAGGGCCGAGTCACCTGCCCATGAGTAGATTTCAGAGGCTGCAGGACCATCTGAAGTTGGTCAGGTTACTCGGTTCACAACCTTAGAGCTGGAGGTGGTAGGGTTCTATACCTCGGTCATTGAGTTAGGTACACATGTTGATGCAGTGGCCACCCAACAGGTTAAATCAGAGAAGAAAATAATGAACTGGCTCCGGGCTCTGGGTCGTGCATGTCCTCTAAACCCTGAGACGCTCGACAATCAAGATTGATCAATCATGGAAGTTACTTTACATTACGGTTTCTTTATTTTGTATGCCATGAGGTCATATTTTCTTTTTAAGTGTGGAGTGGGGATACTTCAATGTATATGTATATATGTAAGAACTTGACTGCTTTATGTTTTCTTTGTGTTTCTTGATTATTTTGTGTTTTCTTTGTTTTTGTGGTTTTGAGTAGCAGTAAAATTAGGTAAGTCGACTTATGCCAACGACATATCTCTTTCGACGGGGTTCTTGAGGGTCTAAGTCGACGGGAAAATCTAAAAAGAAAAACAGAAATATGTTAGACTTTTCCTGATGACGAATCTTCTAGACAGTTTTCTTGAGGTAACTAAGTCCAAAGAAATTACCAAAAAGATTTTTTTTGTTTGTTTTAGGTAGTGTAGTAACTTCCCCTTAATTTTTCTTTGGTCCGGGGTTCTTTTCCAAGGGTTTTGTTTGAACCAATTATAGTTAGTTTTTGTTTATTTTGTTTCTAGTTTTTAGTTGGTACTTATGGGTGATGAGTCGAAATAGTACGAGAAGCCCTTAGCGTAGATACACCTGAACACAGTAGACACTAGAGTATGACACTTGTCTCAATGGTTGATTCTTGTTAGAGTGACTTCAATTGTATGTTTGTAACTGACTTTAGTACTCAAACGAGGGTGTTTTGATAAGCCAATCTAGAGTGAGTCATGTTCCATGTGTGTGAGAGTTGTATTGTATTCTATGCTCTCTATTTGATACCTAGAACTTGTCCCGTGTGTTTACAAAGCGTAATAACAAGTTTATTCAGTATTAGAAGTGATATAGGCATTTTTTTGTTAAGCTAGATATATAAAGTAGATCCACCTAGATGCGATACATCGTAGTTAACCCTATTGAGTTATAGGCCTGTTTCTTTGGCAACCACATTACAAACCTTACCCAATTTTTTGAATGACCCATATGTTTGAACCTCTTTACCTCCCATGAGCACTTGAATGGTTATGAAATATGCAAAAGTTAAGTGTGGGATGGTGGTTTGGTTTTTGAGGAGAACCAATGAAATAGAGAAAAAGGTACAGTTTTTTTTAAAATTAAAAGAATAAGTGCCACAAAAAAAAGAGAAAAGAAAATAAGTAAACATAGTCCTTGATAAGTGGTGACTTGATACAATTGTGTTGGACAATACGCTTTACGCTAGAGGGGGGGGGGTGAATAGCGTTTTAAAATTATTAAGCGTTTTAGTGCGGAATTTAAAAACATTGCAGAAATTAAAACAAGTGCAGTAGAATAAACTTACACAATGATGTATCCTGGTTGGCCACAAACGTGGTTAGTCCAGTCCCCGAGAGACTCTCTCGAGATTTCCACTAAACTTGTCAAGCTTACGGGTGCTTAACAAACCGTTACAGCTGAGGACACAAGCCTCACCTAGTTGCTCGGGGATCACAATCCCAAAGACTTCAATTGCTCGGGGATACCAATCCCAAAGACTTCAATTGCTCGGGGATAACAATCCCAAAGACTTCAACTGCTCGGGGATAACAATCCCAAAGACTTCAACTGCTCGGGGATAACAATCCCAAAGACTTCAACTGCTCGGGGATAACAATCCCAAAGACTTCAACTGCTCGGGGATAACAATCCCAAAGACTTCAATCGAGGAATCACAAGTTCCTCAACAAACGAGAATCGCAATTCTCTTACAAACACAAAACACACTCACTTTACAAAGCACTCCTTAATGAGTAGATATGAGTAGAAATAGTACGCTCAAGATCACAACAACTTAGCTCAATAGAATGGCTCTTCAAAAAGCTTTATGGATGAATGGAAAATGATGATCAATGTAAGAAAGCTTTTAGCAATGAAAATACTCAAAGTGTATATGTTGTTGTTGTGAAAACACTGAGTTGAAGCTGTATTTATAGGTGAAAAACTCAATCTTACCGTTGTCTAATTGCCAATTAAGGATTGCTGAAATTACTCAGTGACAATCGATTGTCAAGACTAAACAATCGATTGTTTGCCTATCAGATTAAAAATTCAATCCCAGATTTTACGTCAACAATCGATTACTTCAAATCAATAATCGATTATTTATAACGTTAAGAAATCCTTTCCAATTTTTGGCATAAAACATCGATTGTCCGGAAATCAACAATCGATTATTTTAACAACGTTCAGAAAATCTTTTCCAGATTTTACGCAAAACATCGATTGTTAAATATCAACAATCGATTACCTGAAGGTAATTGAAAATATATGACAACGGTCAGCTTCAACAATCGATTATCAAATGGAATAATCGATTATTAATTAATTTCAAAACTCTCTGTCTCATATATAATCGATTATCAAAAGCCACAATCGATTATCATTTTATTTAAAATCACTGGGAGACATTTTTCTCATTCTAATCGATTACCATTAGTTCATAATCGATTTTTATGAGTTTTGAAAACTTTGCCTCAGTTAACAATTGATTATCATAAGTACACAATCGATTGTTATGCAGTTTGCAAAAACCTGATGTTAACTGACTTACTCACAATCGATTATCATTAATTCACAATCGATTGTCATGCAGTCTTGGCTTAGAGATACTCGATTATCATAAGTACATAATCGATTATCTTAGCCCAGATTTTTGAGGCATGCTTGGAAAACATTTTAACAAATGTAAATATGCATAGTTTAAAATTATTTGACACTTAATTTAAATATGCATGATTTTGGAAAAATAATTTTAGTAGAGAAGCCATGTTATGAGCCAAGTTGAGGAATCAAGATCACAATTAATATTGACTCAATTATAACATCTCTAAACTTTGTCTTGAGCTTCTTGTAATGCATCCATTTTGTGCTTGTCCTTGAGTACTGCTATATATTGCTTTTTGCTTTGTTTGACATTCATCAAAACCTACAAAAGAACACACGTTTAGTATATTGCATTTGAAACGTTTTTCCAACAATTTCCCCCTTTTTGATAATGGCAAACATAAGCGAGATATATGCAATAATTATTTTGATAATCCAAGACAAGTGTAAAGTATGCAATTTGATGTTCCCCCTCAATTCATGTTCCCCCTCACTTTAAGTAAGAATGAAGTTGAGAGTGATATAGCATACTTCTTGATATCCCGTTTCTTTCCCCTTTTGCCATTAGCAAAATTATATACAAGGGAAGAATATGCAAAAACATATGAAATAAACATAAGAAACGGGTGAGCTCTTCATCGGATTCAAAGAATAGAACCGATCCATCTTGATATGGATGGCGAGAAGAAGAAGCACCTTGTTTGGAACGAGCACGTTTGGAGTTGCGGCTTGACATTTTTGAAAAAGATGTGCTAGGATTTTTCAAAGATAACAAGATAATTTGATGCTTGGGAGGCTTGAGTGAGTATACAAGAGCATATGTGCAGCCTATATATAGAGAAGGAATGAATCTTATACTTATTTGAAAAGATTTGAAGAAATTTGAAGAGCTTTGAAGTCTGAAACGGTAAAAATAAATTCACTGACCGTTCAATAATCGATTGTTTGAATAGAATAATCGATTGTCATTAATGAAAATGATCTGACACATCGATTACACGCCAGAACGGTAAAAAAAATTTGAAAAAGATAGTCGATTGTCAAACTTGGTAATCGATTGTTTTTCATATTTATGACCTGACAGGAATCGATTGTAGAGCCAAAACGGTAACATAAGTTTAAAACAGATAATCGATTGTCAATATATAGTAATCGATTATTTCACTCACAGAGAGTTTGGATTTTGGCAAATAATCGATTGGCAGAACAAATAATCGATTGTTTGGAAGGGGGATGCTAAAATGATGAGACTTAATTCTATCAAGCAATGTAAACATTCAACAAGATTTCATGACAAAAAAAATTGAATCAACAAATAATCGATTATTGATACTGATAATCGATTGTAAGCATAAATAATCGATTATGATCGATTTTTCTTGTATCAAGACAATTTATACTTTCCTCTTACCTTTTGGGGGATACCTGCAAAATAGAATTAAACATCTCCGACGCTCAAGTCAGTAATCTATAAATGAAATAATAACTTTGAAACTAGTGTAGTCGGGTGAAAAACGTGAACTCTTAAGAATTTTGTCCTAGGATGTTCTTAAGAGGGTTTAGGGTACTTACCTTCCCTTCGACTTTGCCAATTACCTGATTTTGAACATCCTCCGTTCATTTTGGTCTTTTGGCTCATTCTTCAATTTAAGAAGCTTCTTCCACAATTTTGCCTTTGTCTTCCTTGTATTTTGTCTTTTAAATTTTTCGAAAATACTTCCGATCTTGAAAAAAAAATGCCTAAATCGACTTTTCCGTCTCTTCCTCCTTCTTTGTGCTTTAATTGAAGGAATTTTGAATTCGTCTCCCGTCAAGTGTTTGGAGTATCCACTACACTTGATTCCTTCAAGCACACCTGCAAAACAAATCAATGCTCTTTTGGTACCCATGCCATTTTGGGTCCTTGAGGGTTATGCATACTATAATGATATGTTTGAGTAGCATGTCTATGTCTAGTAAAGCATGCGGGAGCAATATGACCAATTCGTCTACAATAATGACATGTCACATTTGGATTATGCATGCGTCTAGGCTCATAGTAGCTAGAATAATGCACATTGTTTACTCTATTTTCATTTCTCCTAATTTGAGCACCATAATCATTTCTAGGTTGAACATTTCGGGATCTTCTAGCATGATCACTGTTGTGCCTAAAATATGCATCATGTCTATGGTGACGATTGCTAGGCGGAAGGTCATGTCTAGGTCTCCTAATATTTTGTCTAGCATGCATGTTTGTTTTAGGAAAGGCATTTTTGTTATTAATCCTAGATTGAGCTCTAGGTGGTTGGGTTTTTGCATCAACCTCTTCTTCATTTATGAAGCCTATTCCATGCTTGGTTGATTTCAAGTTATCAAGCACCACATTCAAGTTTTTATGAGAGGAGTTGAATTTATCTAGTGTGCCTTTTAATCTACCTACTTCATTCTTAAGGTCTACACAAGAAGCACAATTTTTTGTAGAACTCTCGGGCTTGTCAGAACTTCTTTTCCCATAAAACTTGTTTTGTTCTAGTAGCTTCTCATTTTCCAAAACCAATTTTTCTAATTCTTTTTCTTTTAATGAAAACTGTTTTTGAAAATCTTGTTCTTTTAGAGAAGCACTTTCTCTTAAACTAGTGACGGTTTTTGTAACTTTGAGAAATTCAGCATACAATTCATCAAAGGCATTTCTCATGTCATCAAGAGTATAAAAATTTTGAGAAGAGATTTGACTTACCTCACTTTGATTTTCTTCCTGTGCCATGAGGCAGAGATTTGCCGCTTCTTCATTTTCTTCTTCACTGGATTCGTCTCCGGAATCTCCTCCCCAAGATATGTATGCTCGTTGCTTCTTGAAGGGTTTCTTCTCCTTTTTAAGATTTGGGCAGTTTGTTTTGATATGCCCTGTTTCACCACATTCATAACATTTAACTTGCTCACCTTGCTTTTTCCCTTTGCGGTCATATTCTTTTCGCATGAATTTTTGGAACTTTTTGATGATGAGTCCGAATTCGCTATCTCCATCCTCTTCAATTTGTGATTGACTTGTGCTCGCCTTTAGAGCAATCTTTTGCCTTCTTTGTTCATCAATAACAGGGTTAAGAATAGTGGATTCATAAGTCTTAAGATTACCTCTAAGAGCGTCTATGGTGACGTTCGTGATTCCAATTGACTCTTGAATCGCATCGGCCTTTGATCGCCATGCCGGTGTTAGACTCCTAAGGATTTTTCGAACTAGTTCTTTGTCTGTGAACGTCTTCTTGAGCGCGTGGAGATCATTCACTATTGATGAGAACCGCTCAAACATCTCGTCTACCTTTTCGCCTTCCTTCATATGGAACAATTCGTAAGCATGAGTTAAAAAGTCAATTTTAGCTTCTCTTACCTGGTCAGTCCCTTCGTAAGTGACCTCAAGCTTGTCCCACATTTCTTTCGCTGTTTTGCAGCAGGAGATTTTCCTGTAATCATTAGCATTAACAGCACAAAGTAATAAATTAATAGCTTTAAAATTATTTTGGACCATTCGATTATCCTCGGCGTTGAATTCCTCTTCTGATTTTGGCACCCATTCTTCTTCCACCTTTTTGACAGGAACCTCATTTCCTTTGGTGTACACCTTCCACAAGTTAGGGCTGTTTGATCTGACGAATATCTGCATCCTTTCTTTCCAATATGAATAATTAGTCCCGTTAAACAAAGGAGGTCTTGTGGGGCACTGTCCTTCATCAATACCTGCAAAAGAGTCTAGAGTAGAAGCCATGGAAAGATTCTCTCAAACGGTTAAGTCTTTCAGAGAGTATGGCTCTGATACCAATTGTTGGACAATACGCTTTACGCTAGAGGGGGGGGGGGTGAATAGCGTTTTAAAATTATTAAGCGTTTTAGTGCGGAATTTAAAAACTTTGCAGAAATTAAAACAAGTGCAGTAGAATAAACTTACACAATGATGTATCCTGGTTGGCCACAAACGTGGTTAGTCCAGTCCCCGAGAGACTCTCTCGAGATTTCCACTAAACTTGTCAAGCTTACGGGTGCTTAACAAACCGTTACAGCTGAGGACACAAGCCTCACCTAGTTGCTCGGGGATCACAATCCCAAAGACTTCAATTGCTCGGGGATACCAATCCCAAAGACTTCAATTGCTCGGGGATAACAATCCCAAAGACTTCAACTGCTCGGGGATAACAATCCCAAAGACTTCAACTGCTCGGGGATAACAATCCCAAAGACTTCAACTGCTCGGGGATAACAATCCCAAAGACTTCAACTGCTCGGGGATAACAATCCCAAAGACTTCAATCGAGGAATCACAAGTTCCTCAACAAACGAGAATCGCAATTCTCTTACAAACACAAAACACACTCACTTTACAAAGCACTCCTTAATGAGTAGATATGAGTAGAAATAGTACGCTCAAGATCACAACAACTTAGCTCAATAGAATGGCTCTTCAAAAAGCTTTATGGATGAATGGAAAATGATGATCAATGTAAGAAAGCTTTTAGCAATGAAAATACTCAAAGTGTATATGTTGTTGTTGTGAAAACACTGAGTTGAAGCTGTATTTATAGGTGAAAAACTCAGTCTTACCGTTGTCTAATTGCCAATTAAGGATTGCTGAAATTACTCAGTGACAATCGATTGTCAAGACTAAACAATCGATTGTTTGCCTATCAGATTAAAAATTCAATCCCAGATTTTACGTCAACAATCGATTACTTCAAATCAATAATCGATTATTTATAACGTTAAGAAATCCTTTCCAATTTTTGGCATAAAACATCGATTGTCCGGAAATCAACAATCGATTATTTTAACAACGTTCAGAAAATCTTTTCCAGATTTTACGCAAAACATCGATTGTTAAATATCAACAATCGATTACCTGAAGGTAATTGAAAATATATGACAACGGTCAGCTTCAACAATCGATTATCAAATGGAATAATCGATTATTAATTAATTTCAAAACTCTCTGTCTCATATATAATCGATTATCAAAAGCCACAATCGATTATCATTTTATTTAAAATCACTGGGAGACATTTTTCTCATTCTAATCGATTACCATTAGTTCATAATCGATTTTTATGAGTTTTGAAAACTTTGCCTCAGTTAACAATCGATTATCATAAGTACACAATCGATTGTAATGCAGTTTGCAAAAACCTGATGTTAACTGACTTACTCACAATCGATTATCATTAATTCACAATCGATTGTCATGCAGTCTTGGCTTAGAGATACTCGATTATCATAAGTACATAATCGATTATCTTAGCCCAGATTTTTGAGGCATGCTTGGAAAACATTTTAACAAATGTAAATATGCATAGTTTAAAATCATTTGACACTTAATTTAAATATGCATGATTTTGGAAAAATAATTTTAGTAGAGAAGCCATGTTATGAGCCAAGTTGAGGAATCAAGATCACAATTAATATTGACTCAATTATAACATCTCTAAACTTTGTCTTGAGCTTCTTGTAATGCATCCATTTTGTGCTTGTCCTTGAGTACTGCTATATATCGCTTTTTGC
Organism: Nicotiana benthamiana; assembly: GCA_034376525.1. Taxonomy (NCBI): domain Eukaryota; kingdom Viridiplantae; phylum Streptophyta; class Magnoliopsida; order Solanales; family Solanaceae; genus Nicotiana; species Nicotiana benthamiana. The sequence goes on from CM067324.1 coordinate 37,766,442, forward strand.
TTTGTTTGACATTCATCAAAACCTACAAAAGAACACACGTTTAGTATATTGCATTTGAAACGTTTTTCCAACAAATTGTACCTAATGGAGTTTGGGGTATTATAAATAGAAGTGTGGTGGAACGTCTGGTCTGACATAAGTAAATTTTTGAATGCGAAGGTGATTGTATTAAAAGTGCTTAGGGAGGTTAGTCACTATATACAAATATATTCTACCCATCCCTAAGCCTACATTACAACCAAATGAAGTCCTAGTTGATTGTAGAGTGGATAGGCTCGATTAGTAGAGCAGTACACTACGAGAAAGCCAATGGTGCATCTGTGTGGCATATGAATTTTCTTTCTGAGAGTGAGCGAATTTTGTCTTTCTAGGTTCCTAATTATTCTTAATATTATTATTTGTGGAACAACTCTCCTGTGTGATGTGACGGCATTTGATTCACGAAGGAAAGGTAAGTCTTGACCTCTGTATAGAGTAATTTGAGTAAGTATGTTGCATGGCACGTAAGAGTCGACTCTCGGGGAAAAGATGTGACACTACTAGATGTAGCTTTGGTGATTTGTTCTTGGTGTGATACATTAGGAAAAAGCTTAGTGAAGGAACCTTTATAGAGTATGGCAGATTTCTTGGGGACTAGCAATGATTTAAGTGTAGGTTATTGGTAATAGGTTAGATTCATTCAGCTTGGCGACTATTTATTCCCCAACTTGACTATGCTTCATCGTTCTAGGAAGGTTATGACGATAAAATGGCTCTAATTGTGAATTTCATGTTTTGCAGGAGCAAGTTGTGCTTATGAGGACTTAGGGTAGTGTTTGGAGATAAATTAAAGAAAGGGAAGCCCCTCGGAGCTGAGTACGTGTGAAAGAAGAAAGAAAAGAAGAGAGAAAATGCTGATTCACTCAAGCGCGGTCGAAGCGCGGCCTTAACGCGACCGCGCTAGAGCAGAAAAACGGGACACTGTGCTTGGCTATATGCATGACCACTAGCACGGTTCGAGCGTGGACGCGTAGGAAGTTCAGGGTTAAACTTGGAAGTTTGGGGGTAATTACATTTAACCTATAATAGGTTAAGCTCACCCAAAGAGAGATTATCAAGGTATTTATAATTTTGTAGAAGGCAAGAAGAGGGAAGAGGCAATGAGGATAATTCGACATCGATTTCTACCTTTCTTCCTTTTGTATTTATCATTCATGATGAATTTTATTGTTGTTATTATGAACACGATTATGGGTAGCTAATTATTTAGTCTAAAGTTTTGATGGAACATGTTGAGGGATCAACTTCTTGTTGTTTTATCATGATAGGCTATATCTGCATATTTTAGTCGCTTATTACACTCAAATTTACTGCACTTTAATTGAAGTTTGAGCTTTAATCGCTAGTGTCATGTACAAATTGTGTGTTTTATGCCTTGTAGGAGTAATTCTGAGCTATGTAGATGTTATGGAATGAATTCAAGTGATTTGGATCTTTGAAGTCTGAGTAAAATCCCAGGAATTATGTCGGAATTGTATTTGGGGATCAACAGATCATAGAGCAACAAATTGAAGAATCGGGTACGCATATTGCAGACTATATAGTAAAATACATATAACCTTTTTCTCCAAAATCCATTTGTACTCCACAATATTTGATTGAAAATCTAACTTAAAGGGCTACAACTTTCATGTTTACATTTTTCCAAATTTCAAAACGGAACAGAGTGAAAATGTAGTTGAAACCGCACCTATGGACGTGAGGCAGTAGACTTGTCAAATACCGCGCCCATGCTGCGGTTGACTGCGACGGCAGCCGCTAGAAAAAATGATCCTTTTTCACGTAGAAGAAGGTATAATTATTTGGGCCCAACCCTACTTGGTATATATACATGGAAAAATGGCATTTTTGAGGGAGGAGACCAATTTTTAACACAAATTCGACCTAAGAAGGCAGAGACACAATAAGAGCAAGACGAGGAATTCTTCTACGAGTTTTTCCTTCCTCTTCCTATTTTTTCAGTGTTGTTTGTGACATTTAGTATTATAGTTTTACATACTATTATGAATTGCTAATTTTTTATCTAGGGTTTTGATGAACCTTTTGTAGGAAAAATTGTTGTTATGTTTTTATATATTGAGCCGTTGGATTTATCTAATTGTTCAACTGCGTGTATATTGTTGTTGATTGAATGGCCATCGATTGACTGTGCCTATTTATTATGCGTTTCTTGAGAAAGGATAAATATTTAGGTAGTTGCTGAACAACGTCACTCCTAACGTATGTGAGAAATCAATACAACATGTTTAAAGGTAGGTTTAGAAATAACAAAGCCTTGACATGGTCATAATATGCAGTTAAATAAAGCTAACTAGTGTAGTTCGAGAGAATATCTCAAGTAAATTATGTAGTTTCTTGAGAGAGAATTACAACACCTAAAGTGATCATGATCAGTAGAGAATACATAAGCAAAATTGCGGGGAGCATAGCAGGAAGGATTCTGACAATTGGGGAAATCATTACTCTAGACTTCCTTAATCTTGTCTCCAACCTTTAGTATCTTTGTTGTTAATTTATTTTTTTAATTTGTTTGTTAATTGGTTAGGTATAAAAATCTTAATATTATAACTTAGAAATTGTTCAAACTTGTCTTCTTTACGATGTTGAATAATTATAGTGAAACCTTAGTTCTCTGTGGGATTCAACTCCGGACTTTTAGACCAGATTATATTTGCATCAATCACTTCTCCTTTTTCGGACTAGAGTTGGGCCTGATCAGCTTAAAATAGTTTTCCCAGTTTAATTTCCATTTGTTCAACTATGTTCTTGTTGTAGTTAATTGATTGGATCCTCAACTAGTTATGCTTAATTAATATGTATTACTTGGGAGAGAGTGCATATTTAGGTAATTGTTGAATAACACTACTCCCAAAGTATACGATGAATCCATAACCCAATGTTTAAAGGTGGGATTAGGGATAAAGAAACCTTGGGTGCGATCTAAGTAAGCTGTAATAAAAGCTAGTAGTGTGACTCGGGAGAGTGCGTCTAGTAAATTGTTGTAATTACTCGAGAGAGATTTACAGTAGTAAGAGTGCTCATGATTGATAGAGACGATTAGGCAAATATATGCGAAACATAACATAAAGGGATTCCATAAATAGGGAAAATCACAGCCTTAGATCCTTCTGTTATTTGTTACAACTCAGTCATATTTAGATTTTCACTTATTTAATTTCATTAAGTTATAGTTAACAAAAATATCACCAAGTGTTATTCAAAATATCTAGGAAGTTGATTACGGAGAATTTAGTGAGTCTGACAAAAGTAATTGGAAGGTTCATTCCCCGTGGGATTCGATTCTGGGCTAAATACCCGGATTATATTTGCAACTACCGCTTATCCTTTTTATAATTCATAGTTGGGTGTGATCAATACTCTTGGTGTATGGATGCACTCAGTTCTCCCAATCACTAAATCCTCACAGTCACATAGTCCTCACAGCCACTCAGTTTTCACGACCCTAACCTCGAACTCGGTCGTGATGGCGCCTCTCGTAAAGACAAGGCCAGCCAGTCTAACACAAATTTTCCTTTTAAGTAGTTAAATAACACAAAGATAGTTTAATACATGATTTAATAGCAATAGTTAGCGGAAATAGAGATAACAACGCGAAAAACCATCCCGGCACATCCCAAATCGGGGTGTCACAAGTCACGAGCATCTATGATACTAAATCCTCAATCGTAACTACAGAGTTTCAAATGCTGAACTAAAAGCATAAAAGAAATAGATAGAGTAGAGCTCCAGGCTGCGAACGCCAACAACTACCTAAAGACTCCTCGAAGATCCGCCTAAAGCTAGAATAAATCATCACTCTGGAGCGGAACCTGCTAAGCCTGAATCTATACACATGGTGCAGGGAGTAATGTGAGTACTCTGATCCAGTGAGTAATAAAAATAAATAATGGCTGAAAGTAAGAAAACACAAAGACAGAAGGTATTCTGTAATGAAGCAGTTAAATAAGTACTTTGCTAGCAGGAAAACAATGAAGCATGGCATATAATACTTCTACAACAGATAAACAGGTAATTGACACACAATAAGATAAAGTCAACACATAAAAGCTCGCCCCTCAAGCACAATATCAATAATTTCATCCCATCGGGATCAATCTTACATCACAATGGGTACTCGAGCTCACTGGGGTGTGCATACTCTTGGAGAGGCCCCTTACGACCCAAGTGCAATATCAAGTCATCTCGTGGCATCAAATCTAGGCCCTCGACCTTATATCAATCAAGTCACCTCGTGGCGTATATGTAACTCAGGCCCTCGGCCTCAAATCAGTATCAATGTATCCTCACAACTAGGCACTCGGCCTTACTTAGTCCAAAAATCATCACAAGCCCCTCATACATTAGTAATATAGTATTTCTCAGCCCAAAACATCATTTAAGTCTCAAAACTGAGTAAAATGGCCGAGTAGTAAAATAGTATAAAAATAACATGACTTAGTTTAAGTAATAAGTCAAAAGTAGTGAGGAAATAGGGATAAAAATCCCCGAAGGGTTCAAATACTTGGCACGAACCCCAAATATGGCAATCAGCCTAAATCATATTGATAACAAATAAATTTCAATCAAATACGAGGTAAAATCATCAATTGAGATAGAACAAATCACAATCCCCAATAGTGCACGACCCCACGCTCGTCATCGAGCATGTGTCTCACCTTAATATAGCACTACAATGTGCAATCCGGGGTCTCGAACCCTCAGAAAATCATTTACAGTCATTACTCACCTCGAACCAGCTAAATCTCTAGCTTGCAATACCTTAACCTCTCGAATCGGCCTCCACACACGTTGAATCTATCCAAAATCAGAATGAATACATCACAATATGCTAAGGGAACAAAGCCCAAGCGAAAAGAATCGAAAAATACCAAAAATTCCGAAATTAGCAAAACCCGAGCCCCGGGGTCATTTCTTGAATCTCAAAAATTTTCACATGATTAGAATCCATATCACCCCACGAGTTAATACATATCAAAAGTTCTCAAATCCTACCTCAAATGGTCTTTCAAATACCAATTGAAAAGTCCAAAATCCCAAGCCCTAGTTCATCCATTTTAGATTAAGTTCCATGATTTTCTAGGTAGATTTCATAATAGAATCGAGTTTTAGGTCCAAAATTCTTACCTTCAAACATTTCTCCTTGAATCCCTCTTTAATATCCTTCAAAAAGCTGTCAAAATGATCAACTATGGAGGAAATGAGCCCCAAAATCGCGGATGAAATGACTTAAAACATTTTGCCCAGTTATGATTTTCCTTCATCGCGATCGCGGAAATGCCCTCGCGATCACAAAAAACAATTCTTCAAGACCCCCAAAAAAACACTATGCGAATGCGACAAGGACACTGCAAATGCAATGCTTCCACCTCCTACACCTTCGCGAATGCGAGCTCACTTAAGGAACTGCGTTGAACAAAAAACCCTGGGTCCCTTAGACCAAATTACTCTACGCTATCGCGAGTGCGATCACTGAACCCCAGCCTTCCGCGATCGTGAAGCCTCTTATTCTAACGCTAAGGCTTAACTCTTGCCTTCCTCAATTCCTTCTATGCGGTTGCGATACACCCCATGCAATTGCGAAGGGCAATTCCACTACAACATTTGAACTCAGAATCTACAACTTTCAAACTCCAAAAATGGTCCGATTGATCGCCCGAAACTCACCTGAGGCCCCATTAACCTCAACCAAAAACACCCACATATCTTAATACCTTATTCAAACTAGTTCCAATCACCCAAACGACTCAAACAACATCAAATCGCTCAAAACACATCGGATTCAAGCCTAAGTTTCTAAAATCTTCAGAAATATGATTTTGATCAATAACCACATCAAACCACATCCGAATGACCTAAAATTTTGCGTACATATCCCAAATGACACAACAAAGGTACTGCAACTCTCAGAATACCATTTCGACCCTTATATCAAAATCTCACCTATCAACCGAAAATCGCCAAAATATAAGCTTCGCCAATTCAAGCCTAATTCCTCTCTGGACCTCCAAAACCAATTCCGATCACACTCCTAAGTCATAAATCACCTCCCAAAGCTTACCAAGCCATCGGAACTCAAATCCGATCCCTCTAACATATGCGTCAACATCCGCTTGACTTTTCCAACTTAAACCTTCTTAAAAGAGACTAAGTGTCTCATTTCTTACCAAATATTCTCCGAACCCAAACTAATAAACCCAATCAAATAAATATGGATAGCGAAGCATAAAGAAGCAAAAATGGAGAAAACGGAGCAATAACTCATGATACGACTGGCCGGGTCGTCACATCCTCCCCAACTTAAACAAACGTTCGTCCTCGAAAGAGTGAAGAAAAATACCTGAAGCCTCAAACAAGTGAGGATATCAGCTCCGCATCTCTCGCTCGGTCTCCCAGGTAGCCTCTTCCATGGGCGAACGTCTATACTGCACTTTCACTGAAGCTATATCCTTTGACCTCAACTTCTGAACTTAACGACCTAGAATAGCTATTGGCTCCACATAAAGGGTCAAATCATCATCAAAATGAACCCTACTGAAGTCCAAAACATGAGACGGATCCCTAACGTACTTCCAAACCATAGAAACATGAAATACCGGATGCACACTTGACAAGCTGGGTGGCAAAGCTAGCTTATAAGCCACCTCCCCAATCCTCTGAAGAACCTCAAGAGGCCCAATGATTTGAGGACTCAATTTTCCTTTCTTCTCAAATCTCATAGCACCCTTTATGGGTGAGACCTTCAACAGAAGCTTCTCGCCAATCATGTAAGACACATCTTGAACCTTCATGTCCACATAATTCTTTTGCCTTGACTGCGTTGTACGAAGTCTCTCTTGAATTACCTTCACTTTATCCAAAGAATCCTGAACTAAATCTGTCCCAATAGCCTAGCCTTACCGGGCTCGAACCAACCAACTGGAGATCTACACCACCTCCCGTACAAAGCCTTATATGGAGCCATCTGAATACTCGACTGGTAGCTATTGTTGTAGGTAAACTCTGCAAATGGTAGAAACTTATCCCATGATCCTCCAAAATCCATGGCACAAGCACGCAACATGTCCTCCAATATCTGAATAGTATGCTCGGACTGCCCGTCCGTCTAAGGATGAAAAGTCGTGCTCAACTGCACCTGAGTACCCAACTCTTTCTGCACGACTCTCCAAAATTGTAAAGTAAACTGAGTACCTCTATCTGAAATGAGGGAAACGGGGGCACCATGCAACCGAACAATCTCCCGAATATAAATCCCTGCCAACCGCTCTGAAGAAGGTAGTACATACATGAATGAAGTACACGGACTTGGTCAGCCTATCTACAATCACCCAAATAGCATCAAACTTCTTCAAAGTTGGTGGGAGTCCAGTTACGAAGTCCATAGTGATCCTCTCCTACTTCCACTCCAGAATAACCATCTGCCGAAGCAAGCCACCCGGTCTCTGATGTTCATATTTCACCTGCAACAATTGAGACACCAAGCTACAAACCCCACAATGTCTTTATTCATTCTTTTCCATCAATAATGCTGCCTCAAATCTTGGTACATCTTTGCGGCTCCTAGGTGAATAGAATACTGTGAGCTATGGGCCTCATTCATAATCAACTCCCGAAGCCCATCCACATTGGGCACACAAATCCAGACCTGCATCCTCAATACTCTATCATCACCAATGGTCACATCTCTAGCATCATCATGCTGAACTTTGTACCTAAGGACAAGCAAATGCAGATTATCATACTAGCGCTCTCTGATGCGATCATATAAAGAAGACCGAGATACCATACAAGCCAATACCCGACTAGGATCAGAAATATCTAACCTCACGAACTGATTAGCCAAAGCCTGAAAATCAACAGCAAGAGGTCTTTCCCCAACTGGAATATATGCTAAACTCCCCATACTCACTGCCTTTCAGCTCAAAGTATCGGCCACCACATTGGCCTTTCTTGGGTAGTACAATATAGTAATATCATAATCATTAAACAACTCTAATCATCTCCGCTATCTCAAATTAAGATCCTTGTGCTTGAACGAATGCTGAATACTACGATGATCCGTGAATACCTCACAAGATACGCCATATAAGTAATGCCTCAAAATCTTTAGTGTGTGAACTATGGAAACCAAATCCAAATCATGAATGGGGTAGTTCTTCTCATGGGGCTCAAGTGAGGAGAAGCATATGCAATAACTCTACCCTTCTGCATCAACACATAACCAATCCAAACTCTCGAAGCATCATAATACACTGTATATGAACTTGAAGCTGATGGCAAAACCATCACTGGAGCTGTGGTCAAAGCTGTCTTGAGCTTCTGAAAGCTCTCCTCACACTCGTCTGACCATACAAATGGAGCACTCTTCTATGTCAACTTGGTCAAGGGCGATGCGATAGATGAGAATCCCTGAACAAACCGGCGATAATATCCTGCCAAACCAAGAAAACTACGAATCTCATTAGCTGAGGATGGTCTGGGCCAAGCCTGCACCGCTTCTATCTTCTTTGGATCAACCTAAATCCCCTCATTGGACACCACGTGTCCTAAGAATGCCACTGTCCTGAGCCAAAACTCACACTTGGAGAACTTTGCATAAATCTTCTCCTCCTTCATCCTCTACAACAAAATCCTCAAATGCTTCGCGTGCTCCTTCTGACTAAGCGAATATACTAGAATATCATCAATAAAGACTATAACAAATAAATCAAGATTAGGCCGAAACACGTTTTACATTGCATGATCGCTGCTGGGGCATTGGTCAATCCAAATGACATAACCAGAAACTCATAGTGACCATATATGGTCCTGAAGGCTGTCTTAAGAATATTGAAATCCCTGATCTTCAACTGGTGATAGTCCAAACAGAGATTAATCTTGGCGAACACCCTTGCTCCCTGAAGCTAGTCGAATAGGTCATCAATGTGAGGCAAGAGATACTTGTTCTTAATTGTTACGTTGTTCAATTGCCTATAGTCAATGCATATTCTCATTGTACCATCCTTCTTATTCACAAACAAAACCGGCGCACCCCAAGGTGACACACTAGGCCGGATGAACCCCTTATCTAGGAGTTCCTAAAGTTGCTCCTTTAACTCCTTCAACTCCGCTGATGCCATAGGATACGAAAGAATAGAAATGGGCTGATTTCCCAGCACCAGGTCAATACCAAAATCAATATCCCTATCCAGCGGCATGCCTGACAGGTCTACAGGAAATACATTAGAGAAGTCCCTCACCACTAGAACAAAATCAATACTGGGAGCCTCAGCTCCGACATCCCTCACAAAGGAAAGATACGAGAGACAACCCTTCCTAACCATACGCTAGGCCTTCAAGAAAGAGATTACCCTTTTAGGAACATAATTAGTCATACCACGCCAGTCAATCCCGATACACCCGTCATAGCTAAAGTGATTGTCTTAGAATGACAGTCTAAAATAGCACGACACAGAGATAACCAATCCATGCTCAAAATGACATCAAAATCCATTATACTCAGTAATAAAAGATCAACTCAGGTCTCCAAACCCCCAATAGTGACCACGCATGACCGGAACCCACGGTCTATAATAACAGTATCGCCTACCGGGGTAGATCATGAACAAGAAAAGCAAGAATCTCACGGGGCGTACCCAAATAGTGAGAAATGTATGATGACACATAAGAAAAGGTGGATACGAGATAAAATAATACAGAGGCATCTCTGTGGCAGACTGCAACAATACTTGTAATAACTGCATTGGAAGCAATAGCATCAACTCTGCCTGGAGTAGCATAGAAACGGGCCTGATCGTCCCCTAATCATCCTCCCCCTCTAGGGATACCCATGGCTAACTGTCCTCCACCTCTAGCTGGCTGAGCGCATGGTGGCGAAGCAACTGGCACTAAAGTCGAAGACTGACCCCTCTGCTATGATGAACTAAAAGCACAATGAGGATACTTCCTCCACATGTAGCCCATCTCACCACACTCATAACAACTCCCGGGTGATGAAAAGGGGACTGAAGGGAACTCTTTGCACCGGAGTGACTAGCAGATGCGCCCGACATAGAAGAACCCTGAACTGATGAGGCATGAGATGAACTCTAAGCCGGAAGGGCGCTGAGTGATGACTGGCCCTACTGAGACCCATGATAACCACGACCTGAAGATGTCCCTTGATACTTTGGGCTGGCTGGCTGAGCAGGCCTAAAAGGACGTCCTCTACCATGCTAAAACTGGCCCCTCAAAGGAGCACCACTATAGCTACTAGATCCTCGAGGCCTTTTGGCCTCCCCCTCCTCTTGCTCTGATGGCGAACTGACTCAATCTCTCGAGCGATATCAACCACCTCCTCGAAGGTGGCACTTGTCACCCTTTCTGTAGTCATTAGAATATGGAGCTAGTAAGTAAGGCCATCAACAAATCTCCTGGTCCTCTCTCGATTTATCGGAACCAATCAGATGGCATGACAAGCCAACTCAGAAAACCTCCTCTCATACTGGGACATGGTCATCTCCCCCTAACGCAGCCACTCAAACTACCTACTGGAGCTCCTCTTTGCAAGACTGTGGCATAGACTTCTCCGGGAAGTGAATGGAGAACTGCTTCCAAATAAGGGGTGCTGCACCAACAGCACGCCTCTCAAAATACTCTCACCAAGTGAACGCAACCCCAAAAAACTGAAAGGTGGTAAATTCCACTCCACTAGTCTCAAGAATCCTTGTTGTACGAAGCATCCGCCAGCACTTTTCTAAGAAACCATGGGCATCCTCTCCCTCTGCACCGCTGAATGCCGGAGGCTGGAGTCTACCAAACCGCTCAAGTCGACGCTGCTCATCATTCAGCATAACTGGTACTACAAGCTCCTGAGCTAGTGCAATCGGCTGGGCTGGAAGTGCCCCCGATGTCTGGACTCCCTGCTCAACCTACAGGTGTGCGAGCAACGAGGTTTTGGATCCCTCCCCCGGTCTGTAAAGTAACTGCGGCTTTAGTAGCTGAAATCGTTTGAGCCAAACCGGTACATACTGACAGGATCTGAGCTAAAGCCTCCTAAAGTCCTGGAATCACGATAGGTACAGCGGGTGCCTGCACTAGTGCTTCTGGAGTATCCATAGCTGGAGCCTGATCCTGAACTGGGGCAATTGGTGGATCAACAGGTGTTGACCTTGCTGCTTTGCCTCTTCCATGACCACGACCACATCCATGGCCTCTAGCGGCCTCAGCTGGTGGCACAGGTGGTCATCCACCTTATCCGGTAGTTCGTGTCCTTACTATATGTGAGCGAATAGAATAATAAAAGTTTGTTACAAGGACCAACAAGTTCATACGACAAGAAGTTCAAGACGTGAAGTTTTTCCTAAAGGTTCTGCAGCCTCTCAAGGATAAATACAAACGTCTCCATATCGATCTGGAAGACTCTACTAAACCTGCTCATGACTCGTGAGACATATGTAACCTAGGCTCTGGTACCAACTTGTCACGACCCTAACCCCAAACCCGGTCGTGATGGCACCTCTCGTGAAGACAAAGCCAGCCAGTCTAACACAATTTGTCCTTTTAAGTAGTTAAATAATATAAAGATAGTACAAAACATGATTTAATAGCAATAGTTAGTGGAAATAGAGATAACAACGCGAAAAACCATCTCGACACAACCCAAACCAGGGTGTCACAAGATAGGAGCATCTATGATACAAAATCCTCAAATGTAACTACAGAGTTTCAAATACTGAACTAGAAGCGTAATAGAAATAGATAGAAAGGAGCTCTAGGATGCAAACTCCCAAATGCTATCTTAAGACTCCTCGAAGATCCGCCTGAAGCTGGAATAAATCAGCACTCAGGAGCGGAGTCTCCCAAGCCTGAATCTGCACAGATGGTGGAGGGAGTAATGTGAATACTTCAACCCAGTGAGTAATAAAAATAAATAATGGCTGAAAGTAAGAGAACACAAATACACAACATATTCTATAATGAAGACATTAACTAAGTTCTTTGCAAGCAGGAAAACAATGAAGAATGTCATATAATACTTGTACAACAGATATACAGGTAATTGACAGATAATAAGATAAAGAACACACAAAAAAGATCACCCCACGAGCACAATATCAATAATTTCATCCCCTCGGGCTCAATCTCACATCACAATGGGTACCCGCGCTCAGTGGGGGGTGTGCAGACTCCTGGAGGGGCCCCTTACGGCCCAAGCGCAATATCAAGCCATCTCGTGACATCTACTCTAGGCCCTCGGCCTCATATCAATCATGCCACCTCGTGGCATATATATAACTAAGGCCCTCGGCCTCAAATCAGTATTAATGTATCCTCACAACTAAGCCCTCGGCCTTACTCAGTCCAAAAATCATCACAAGCGCCTCGGGCATTTGTAAAATAGTATTTCTAAGCCCAAAACATCATTGAAAATATTATTTAAGTCTCAAAACTAAGGAAAATGGCTGAATAGTATGTCACGCCCCAAATCGAGGGACATGACCGGCACTCGACCGGGCATCCCCAGTCAAGCGGACCTGGGTGCCTTTCCTATCTCACGTGTTGCCCCTCATTCTCATTACCTATTAACCAGGTGAAATAGCCATTTATAGGATATGGACTCCATTAACCAAATATATAAACATAATAATAACAATTTCCATTAGAAACTTCATTCACCATAATAAAGGTATTCCAATTTTTATAAACATTTCCACACATCAATATTTATCTTTTAAAGTACCATGTACGACACTACGCACAACCTGTCTACAAAGCCTCCAGATACAATTGAAGAATATTATGGAAATGCCGACAACAAGGATCCGGCTATACCTTATACAACATCAAAACAAGATCAGAAAACAGAAAGTGGCGTGAGCCACATAGGGCCCCAAATGGAAAGGGGTTCGCCGAATCAGCTAACAGAAAGTGATGAGGAGCTACGGTCGGTGGATTGGAGTGCCTGTTGTGGATCCACCTACAATCATAACATGAATGTAGCGCCCCCGGCAAAAGGGACGTCAGTACATTTGAATTGTACTGGTATGTATGAACAAACTCTGTCCCAAGTAAACTCAAGCAAAGTTTCATAAACAAGTATAGAACTGAACAGCAATAGTACACGTACAACCAGGAAGAAACAACCAAACATTCCACAACAAATAATTCAAGTAGGCAAACAAAGGGGAAATCAGTGACCCACAGGTTACAAACTCTCCTGCTGTCTCCTTTCACAATTCCACATTTATCATTTCCTGATTCATATTCATATCAATAGTGATATTTGATCACATTTTCCACCCTCATTGCCTCGTACACCCTTATTACCTCGGCCACCCTTATCACCCCAACCCACACCTTATTTCACCGTGTTGCGGCACGCAACCCGACCCCGCTTGATAGTTTTCAATTCACAACAACAAACAGCACAACAACAAGTACAAGGAATCAACCATGGCACATTGTTAAAATAATTCCACAACAAGGGTATTGAAATCCCACAACTAGCAACAACAATTTCTCATGTTCATCAAAATTGATACACAATTCAGATCATCACAACAATTATTCACAACTAATCACACACATTGTTCCACAATGTTTCCATTTCCATTGCTCCATATTATTCCCATTTCCATTGTTCCACATTGTTTCCATTACCATTGTTCCATATTATTTCCATTTCCATTGTTCCACATTGTTTCCATTACCACTATTCCACATTATTTCCATTTCCGTTTTTCCACTTATGAGTTCCACAACATTTATCACTAAATGTTACCACACAATCATACAACACAGAAGCTTCACGATGATTCTCACATGAATATCAACTATCAACAATTTCACAACTAGCATATGGCGATTTCACAAGGATCACAGTTAGCCATACATACCTCGATTGAGCTTTCCTTAAGTTACTACAACACTCCAAAAACTCTAGCAATTCCAATCTTCTATGAGACTTAACAAAATTAAGCACATATTAGAAAGATATTCATGAAACTAGCTCGTTTGAGCATTTTATCAAATACTAGTTGAGCATCTTGACTTCAATTCCGCTTTTTAAGATTTCCTTCATTCCCTAACCCAATCTTTACTAATCTATGTTAAAAAATCTTCCCATAAACCTAAGTTGTACATGCATGCATACACAATACTAAAATACCCAAGAATCACACCTCAATAACACATCTTATACTCTAAACTCGAAATTAAAACCTAGGGCATCGAGTCTTACCTCTTAGATGAAGAACTAGGGTTTTCACTTGATTATCTTTAAGGAATTAACAAGATATTGTGGAGAAATTTTATGGGAGAAACTTTCCCTCTCTAAAACCCCTCTCTCTCACTCTAAAAATGCTCAGAAAAATGCTTAAAATGAGTTATGTGGTCAAATATAACGATAGGGGGTCGAGTTTAGAAAATAAAAAAATATCCCACGATGTCGATTCTGCTATAGCAGAAGGGACCGCAGAATCGACATGCGGTCCGCAGAATGCGTCGCAGAATCGACGCTCAAAACTGCGCTTCTCGGGTTCAAAATGCGGCCAAAATGCGATCGTAGAGTGCATTCTGCGATCCAAAATGCGATCGCAGAATTGACTCAGGATATCAATTTCCAGCCATTGGTAATTTGACCATAACTTTGTGTATGAATGTGCAAATGACGAACGGTCAGAAGCGTTGGAAAATAGAGTCCAAGGGATTTTATTTTATATGCTATTAATCACATAAAACCTTATACATAATTATATATTCTAGTTTAAAGTGGAGCCTTGTGCGAATCCATTTGGAATTTTGGCCTATTTCAAAAATTTTCCCATTTGGCATACACCTAGGCTTCCCTTTGGACCTCATATCACTTACCATAAGACTTATACTCATATTTAAAAAGTCTAATTTATATCCACCATGTTAATAGTATATAAAATCATTATAACAAGCCCGCGTGACACTACAAATCCTAAATTACTTAGCAAAATTTTCCGGGGCCTTACATAGTAAAATAGTATAAAAATAACATGACCGAGTTCAAGTAATAAGTCAAAAGTAGTGAGGAAATAAGGATAAAAATTCCTGAAGGGTTCAAATAGTTGGCACGAAGCCCAAATATGGCAATCAGCCTAATCAAATGATAACAAATAAGTTTCAATTAAATACGCGGTAAAATCATCAATCATGATAGACCAAGTCACAATCCCCAATGGTGCACGACCCCGCGCTCGTCATCGAGCATGTGTCTCACCTCAATATAGCACTATAATGTGCAATCCAGGGTCTCGAACCCTCAGAACATCATTTACAATCATTACTCACCTCGAACTGATTAAATCTCTAGCTCGCGATGCCTTCGCCTATCGAATCGGCCTCCACGCGCAACGAATCTATCCAAAATTAGAACGAATACATCACAATATGCTAAGGGAACAAAGCCCAAGCAAAAACAATCGAAAAATACCAAAAATTCTAAAATTAGCACAACCCGAGCCCGAGCTCATTTCTTGAAACTTAGAAATTTTCACATCATTAGAATTCTTATCACCACGAGTTCATACATATCAAAAGTTCTCAAATCCGACCTCAAATGGTCCTTCAAATCCCAATTGATAAGTCCAAAATCCCAAGCCCTAGTTCTTCAATTATTAGCTTAAGTTCCATGATTTTCTAGGTAGATTTCACAATTGAATCAAGTTTAGGTCTGAAATTCTTACCTCCAGACGTTTCTCCTTGAATCCTTCTTTAATCTCCTTCAAGAAGCTCTCAAAATTATCAATTATGGAGGAAATGAGCCCCAAAATTGAGGATGAAATGACTTAAAACATTATGTCCAGTTCTGTTTTTCCTTCATCGCGATCGTGGAAATACCCTCGCGAGCGCGAAGAATGAATCTACAAGACACCCAAAAAACACCACGCAAATGCTTCAAGGACCCTGCGAACGCGATACTTTTTCCTCCTACAACTTAGCTAACGCGAACTCACTTAAGCAAACACGATGATCAAAAGACCCTAGGTCCCTCAGACCAAATTACTCTACTCGTAAACACGATTCACTGAACCCAAACATTCCATGATCGAGAAGCCTCTCATGAGAATGCAAAGGCTTAAATCTAGCCTTCCTCAATTCCTTCTACGTGATCGCGATACACCACACGCGATCGCAAAGGGCAGTTTCTATGCAACAGCTGAACCCAGAATCTGCAACTTTCAAACTCCAAAAATGGTCCGATTGACCACCTAAAACTCACCCGAGGCCCCCAAGACATCAACCAAAAGCACCAACATATCCTAAAACCTTATTCAAACTAGTTCCAATCATCAAAACACCTCAAACAACATCAAATTGATCAAACACATCGGATTTAAGCCTAAGTTTCTAAAATCTTCCGAAATACGCTTTTGATAAAAAAACCCAACCAAACCACGGCCGAATGACCTGAAATTTTGCACACAAATCCCAAATGACACAATAGAGTTACTGCAGCTTTTGAAATTCCATTCAACCCTTATATCAAAAGCTCACATATCAACCAGAAATCGCCAAAATATTAACTTCGCTAATTCAAGCTTAATTCCTCTCCAGACCTCCAAAACCAATTCCGATCACACTCCTAAGTCATAAATCATCCCCCGAAGCTAAATGAACCATCAGAACTCGCATCCAATCCCTCTATTAAATAAGTCAACATCCGGTTGACTTTCCAACTTAACATTCTTAAAATAGACTAAGTGTCTCATTTCTTGCTAAATCTTCTCCGAACCCAAACTAATCAACCCAATCACATAAAACACGGATAACAAAGCATAAAGTAGCAAAAATTTGGAACATGGAGTGGTAACTTATGAGACGACTGGTCGGGTCATCACATCAGTCCTCACAGTCACTCAATTCTCCCAATCACTCAACACTCGCACTTGGCACTTGCACTCAGTAGGTACCTGCCCTCATTAGGGGTTTGTACGGACTTCGGAGGGGCTCCTTCAGCCCAAGCTCAATAATAAGCCAATCATGGCGTAAATCAATAACATCTGATGCAACATGCATCCCACTCCAATCATAAATCAATAATACTTAATGCTACGTGTAGCCAGATCCCATCAATTACCCCAAAATTAGGCCCCCGGCCTCACTCAGTCATCAATCTCTTCAGTCTCTCGGCCTCATAATGTCATGAAAATCAGCCCAAAAATAATGATGTGGTGTATCAATAAATGGTAACCGAGATTGAGATATGATATGCGTATGAATGCGTATTACTCAGTATATAATTGCAATGTAAGAAAATAACTCAACAACAGAAATAACCTCAGTTGGTCCCAATAGAATAAATATATAGCCTAGACATGGTTTCTAACATGGATTGCAGCTCAATTACTCTAGCACATAGAGATTTTATGGTTACAGATAAGATCAGGTAGCTACACAGTACGACAGAAATAACTAAGTCACAATTCACACGGTGAGAAGCCACACGCCTGCCACCTAGCACGTGCATCACCTCAACACCAAACACATAACATGTAATTTAGGGTATCATACCCTCAACACCAAGTTTAGAAGTGTTACGTACCTCAAACAAGCCAAATCCAATACCGAGCAAGCTGAAGGATACTCTAGAAATGCCATCCCATGCGTACCGACCTTCAAACTTTTGAAATTAGCCAAAAGCAACTCAAGAATATCAAATGGTACCTAAGATAACAGTTCCAAATGATAAAGGTTGAATCTTTAATCAAAACCTTAAAGTCAACCAACAAGTCAAATTCGAGCCCACGCCTTGAAACCCGATAAAACTCACAAAATCTGACAACCCATTCAATTACGAGTCCAACCATACTAGTGTCACCTAAATCTGACTCTGAATCGATGTTCAAAACTCAAAAATTCACTTTAAAACTTTAGGTAAAAACCCCCAATTTCTCTTTAAAATTCATAATCCAGTTACCAAACACGAAGATAGATTCATAAAATATAACCAAAACCGAGTAGATAACACTTACCCTAATCCATAAGGTAAAAATCGCCAAAAAATTCCCCAAATTCGAGCTTCCCAACTCAAAATATGATCATATGAAAAACCCTCGATATTAAATATCTTTCCCCAGTTGTTCTGCCTCGATTTGTGTTCTAAAAAATCTCGAAACTCGATTTTGATGCCTCAAGTGGATTCCTTGTTAAATTCCGGTCAAGATAGGCTTTTGAATCGCTCCATTTTACCTTATAATGAACGATATATATTGGTTTCATTCTTTGGAAATAATGCAGATATTTTAAATACGAAATTAGTGGCAATTTCGTAATTAATTTGAAAAATAGCAACCTAATTTTTAGTAAAATGACCTTAAACCCTCATACAATGTCCAAATTTGATGATTCTTTTTGCTATGGGTCCGTAATTATGATACAGATCTAATAGTTCAATCAAAGTAGAAATTGGAGCTCATTTGCTTAATGTGGTACTGGTTATGGTTGAAGAAACGACATCGAAACATAAAAAAGGAGCGCAACACAACCTAAACCTATTGGAAACTCACCCGAGCCCCTCGGAATCTCGTACGAACATACCAATAAGTCCCATAATATACAACATCGAAACGATGAATCGCACCCCAAATCAAACTTAATGAACTTCGACTTCCAAAAACTCGCGTCGAAACATATCAAATCAACTTGAAATGAACTCAAATATTGCACATAGGTCCCAAATGATATAATGAAGCTATTCCAATTTCTGGAACCACAATTCGAATTCGATATCCTCAAAGTCAACTCTTTGTCCACTTATGAAATTTTCCAAACCTTCAAATTCCAATTTCGCCACTTAGTGCCGAATCTTTCTAGAAATATCAAATTGCAAATCCGGGCATACACCGAATTTAAAATCACCATCCGGACCTAACAGAACCATCAAAACTCCAATCCGAGGTTATATACTAAAAGTGAAACTTGGTCAACCCATCACACTTAAAGCTTCAACAATGAAATTCATTCTTCCAAATCGATTTCGAATAACCTGAAAAACCAAAAGCGATGATTCACACAAGTCGTAATACTTCGCACGGATCTACTCATGCACTCAAACAACTAAGCAAAATGCAAATGCTCAAAACGACCGGTCAAGTCGTTATATTCTCCCCCACTAAAATATACGTTTGTCCTCGAACATACCAAAAGTTGTTCCTAAGTCATCAAGCTGCCGCATAATCTTACCATGCACATACCTGGGTATGATCCCAAGTCATCTTATCCCATTTAGGCCCAACAACACAACATAACTAAAGATTATTACGTCAACTTTACATCGTAAACAACCTAATCCAATTTCCAACATCCAAAATTTCTTATAAGACCCAAACCTCGTATATACATATTATATAAGTCTGAATATGCTGTATCAAGCCATAACCATAACCCAAGATGTACTCACACGACATACCATACGACTCGCATACTCCTAGCAAAATTTTCGATCATAGTAGCTGCTCAAAATAAAAATACCAGTAATAAACCTCATATCAAACGAGACCTCTTTCTAAAAGCACCGTACACTGCCAATGATTAAAGAAACACACATATACTTATAACCACTTATCAATTCAACAAAACATGGAACTCTCCCTACTTCGATAAGAAATATAACCACTTTCTAAACCGACTTCTGATATTATCCTTCCAAATATTCTGCAATCAGATTTGATAGCACTCATCCTACGTCCAATGACCTCATCTCGTTAAACACAACCATCCTATTGACATGCAACACCAATACAACCTAGACATTCAAACAGTGCAATCCATGTACCAATACGCAATAACTTAATGCACCAAAAATACGCAATAACTCAATGCACTAATACACAATAACTAATGTACCAAAAGTCTAATAAGAAAACCATCCTGAAAGCTCAACAAGAACCACAACCACAACCGCAGTGCCATGAACCTATCATATATAGAAGCATCAGACACCCGAATGTAACATAAAGGATTATATCTCAACATAACTCCGCCATAATGTGCGAACCCATCTAAACACCGGCCTATATGAAAGACCTCGAGCAACCATGCTCAAAATCAATAACCACGCGCAATTTGACATCAAATACCAAAGGTGCATAACCATAACAATAGAGAAGCAAATATCGCAATGCCACACAAAATCGAAAGAACATAGCCAATACACAATCAATCACTCAACACCCAAATACCTATCTAGCTCAAATTCTGGTATAAGGCCCAAATAGATCTACACCATGTGTGCATATAACCAACGGATCACAAACCCTCATAGTATAGAAGGGTAACTCGCAGAACATCTTAAAACGCGAATAAGCTCAACTCTAACCAAATGGCACATACTTCAACAACATCAGTACAAAGTTAGCCAATCTGACCGGGTGTAGAACACACATCCTTATTGGGCCTACCAGTGGACCCCAAATCAACTACGTCACCCACAAATAGATACATAATCCTCTAAATGTCCACAATGACTGAATCATAAAGCATACTATCATCTGGCTAGCTTTGGCAACATGTTCATAGTCCACAACCAGAAACAATCTATTTCTGAGAACTCCCAGTCTCCAAATCCATAGAACACATGAATCACCGTATGTGATACTCTATCGCTCGAATGTCTAATACATTTCTCACACACGATCATCCCACGTGGAATACTTCTGTAATTTTTCTATGCCACATAGCAAAATCTGAATATCAGCAGTAGATCAACTAGGCGAGCACCACAATACAAATAAAGCATGTGTAAGTCAAAACACAATACACCTTCTGAAATGTGCACCCTTCTCAGGCAATACCAAGTAGTAATAACATTCATCCATACATCTAAAATCATCCATGTTGTCTCAGAATTTATAACCTTCCTTTCAAAACTGAATCGTGGCCTTGCACATGCAAATCTCAATCCTGCACAACACATCGCATCTACCATGCCATTATATGAAAAGTATGGGAATCTCATAATCAACTCTGAGCCACCATCAGAATACATACCCTATCAG
This sequence comes from Nicotiana benthamiana, assembly GCA_034376525.1. Lineage (NCBI taxonomy): Eukaryota > Viridiplantae > Streptophyta > Magnoliopsida > Solanales > Solanaceae > Nicotiana > Nicotiana benthamiana. The sequence continues at coordinate 37,787,507 of CM067324.1, forward strand.
GTAGGAACTTTCTGTTCAATCCCATCCAGAAAAAAATCACAATACTCAACATGCTCATCGTGCTGGTAGGAAATATCCATCTCAAATCGTGGTTAAAACTGTCGAGAACTCTTCAAAACCTATTTGCACAGAACCAAGCCATCAGAACTGAATATCTCTAACTCGACCAAGCCACGCAGGTCATCATACCTAACATTTTTGCCACAAAACACCTGTAGAGACTCACCAAATCATAAGTACCCGAAGAACTGATCATATCCATTACCATATTGATCGAACCTACTGCCAAGTTGTCCTATTTTCCTCCAAGTTCCTTTCGAATTACCCTCAAGTTGACACTTCTCCTTGACAACACAATACGATCCTTACCTACAACTCACCACAAGAGATTCTAGAATAAAATCACACCACCCTTAGGTCCATAAGTTGCCGTATTACCCCTTAAGCACCCCAAAATTATCACAATCAAGGTACCCACTCTGAAGAGACCATTATGTGGGTCTACAGTCATTCTCTTTACCTCCCTGATACTGAAATATGTAATCCATAATGACACAGAAATACCACAAGTCTAGACACCATCTAATATAAATCTAAGATTTTAGCCATTTACAAATTTGAAAAATTCTCAATTACTACATATAAATCTTGAACCCATTAGAACCTTCTCGATAGTCATTTACTCTACTCAAATCTCAATTGCACCGCCCAAATGAGTCAAACGACTTGTGCCCTATTAGCATAATAACACCCCAAGAAGTAATCCACACCTAAAAAAATCAAATTATATTCCTACCCCATGCACACTACACCCATCACGAATAACCGCTCAATTATTCAACGATTCACACATACCCATAGAGTATAATACAACCCGCATCCAGAAATTCCTTTCCTCGAGTCATCCTCGATCTCAACCTCTGCAAATCATAACCAAATCACAAGTATTCCTCATACCACAACTAGTGCATCACATAACCATGTATCCAAATCATCAATAACAGACTCCCCTACTTGGCTCAAAGCCATTGAAAAAAACATTCGATAACTCATAATATCCATGCTCTATTACTGCCATAATCCCGCACCGAAATTCAACTCAATCCCTCTTAAGTTCATGTAACACAAACCCTCTAATACCTCAAATCATCTGCAAACTTCGTATTCATTCTCGTGATTATCATGGCAACTATTACAACTGATTTAAACTCAAATTGCAAAATACAACCCACTGATAGAAAGAAATTCTCCATATAACATCACAAGGATCATACGTCCGTAGATTACCCCGCAAGTGATAGTCCACCCGCTTAGCCTCAAACTAATATCTCGCTATGCCCTTCCACAGCTACAACTACTACGCTATCACCTGATCTTTCTGAGTCTAAATTCATAAAAAGACATGAGAATCTAATTTGTTCCACAACCAAACAACATGAAAGATCCTCCAATACACTCATAACTTGAGACTATGCGTCACATCAAAATAGAATAAAGTACCCAAACTGTCCTATTTACATCTCAAGCAAACTCTTATCATCACATGCAATCCATCTAAATACATCCCGCAATCACATGATACTCATCATATAGCCATCCAACCACTCGAGCCACAAATTCTACTAATAGGGATAGTACCAGACTTATAGTCCAAAAGAACATTCTCACACAATTGAAATTCCCATGCTCAAGCTATAGTAAAAAACCGACCTCAAGTCTTCTAGACTGGCCAATCATCAGCACACAAAAATCACATCTCATACCTCATCTATGGAATCACAAGCCGTCAATGTACAACTAATACCGAGCGCTCACATGCATATATGAATGTGTGGAAGGAATTCAGAGAGTTACGTTTCAAGTTAAATCAATGCTGCATGATAAGGGAAAAAAGATGAGATGCTTATCCTAATGCCTTGTAGCCTCTCGAAGATAGGTTTGGACGTCATCATACCGATCCGCATGACTCTACTAGACACTTGCTCATGACTCGTAGAACTTATGAACCTAGATCTCTGATACCGAATTGTCACGACCCAAAAATCCAACTAGTTGTGATGTCACCTAAAAACCAACCCGATAGGTAAGCCAACAAACAATAACCCAATTTAATGTGATTCACCGAGAAATAATTTATGAAATAATTGAACTTTTATATGCATCCCAAGAACTAGTAGTACAAATCACGAGTTTCTAAGATTTAGAGTTACAAATCTGGTATGAGACAAATACATCATATGTTGAAATATATATGAATAGATTAAAAATTCTAAAACTATCAAGGACAAGTGGCACCAACGACTGGAACACAAGCATATCTTAGAATCTAGTTCCCGCTATGCACAACAACATCCACATCCAATATTTGCAAGCAAGGTGCAGAAGTGTAGTATGATTACAACAGACTCCATGTGCTCAATAAGTAACAAACGTAACCTTAACTTGAAAGTAGTGATGAGATGGAATAGAGGTCGAAGTCCAAAACTAATATCTAACACATTTCATTACAAAATAATAGTGGTACAAGAAACATACTCAGATATAAGATGCTCAACTCGTTCATAGTTCCAGAAAAAAATAGGCATGCTTTTTAGGTATATCAGTGAAAATCCAGTTCTCTTACAGAAATCACCAAAATATGATAAGGTTTGTAAAACTGTGATTTTTCCCAAAACTTTTCAACAATAGATAAGATGTTTCATTATCAAATATCATGAGAAAAATATATCTCTATGCCTATATGTCATTGTATGCATGCCAACTTTAATATAATGTCGTGATAAAACGATATGCATAATCTCGGTGTATCAATGCACCTAGTTCTTCCAATCACTCAATCCTCTCAATCACTCAATCCTCACGGCCAATCAGTCCTTATAGTCACTCAATCATCCCAATCACTCGGCACTCACACTCAATAGGTACCTGCGCTTACTAGGGGTATGTACAGACTTCAGAGGGGCTCTTTTAACCCAAGCGCTATAATAAGCCAATCATGGCATAAATCAATAACATCTGATGCAGCGTGCAACCTGCTCCCATCATAAATCAATAATACTTGATGCAACTTGCAGTCCGATCCCATCAATAACTTCAATAAATGGTAATAGAGACTGAGATATGATATGCATATAAATGCGTACGACTGAGTATGTAATTGCAATATAAGCAAATAACTCGACGCAGAAACAACCTCAATGGGTCCCAACAGAATAAACATGTAGCTTAGACATGGTTTCTAACATGGATCAAAGCTCAATTACTCTAGCACGTAAAGATTTCATGGTTACAGATAAGATTAGGTAACTACACAATATCACAAAAATATATGAGTCACAATTCACAGGGTGCACGCCCACAAGCCCATCAACTGGTATGTGCATCACCTCAACACTAAACACATAACACATAATTTGGGATTTCATGCCCTCAGTACCAAGTTTAGAAGTGTTACGTACCTCAAACAAGCCAAATCAAACATCGAGCATGCCGAATGATGCTCTAGAAATGCCATCCCACACATACCAACCTTCAAACATTCGAAACTAGCCAAAAGTAACTCAAGAATATCAAACAATGCCTAAGGGAACAATTCCAAGTGATAAATGTTGAATCATTAATCATAATCCTAAAGTCAACAAACAAGTCAATTCGAGCCCGCACCTCAAAACCCGCAAAACCGAGAAAATCCGATAACCCATTTAAATATGAGTCCAACCACACTAATTTCACACAAATTTGACTCTGAATCGATGTTCGAAACTCAAAAATTCACTTTATGAAACTTTAGGCAAAAATCCCCAACTCAAAATATGTTCAAATGGACAAACACTTGATATTAAGAGCCCGTTTGGACATAAATTTTCCCCCTCTATTCCAAAAAAAATCATTTTTTTCCGAAATCAGCGTTTGTTTATGAAATATCCAATTTTCACTGGAAGATGCATTTTGAAAATTGTTCAAATTTTGAAAAACTCCAAAAACCTATTTTTAAAAATTTTCACTCAAATCACTCACAAAACTTCAAAAATAACCCAAAATTATATTCATGTCCAAATGCAACTCTAAATTTCAAATACAATTTTCACTTAAAAATGTTTTCACCCTATCTTGGAATTTTACAATTCTTATGTCTTAACGCCCACTAAATAATTTTATCTAGTTGTTATACCTCGATTCTTGTGCCAAACCTTGATTTTGATGCGTCTAATTGATTCTTTATCAAATTTCAGTCAAGATAGACTTTTGAATCACTCAATTTGACTTTATAATGAAGTAGATATGTTGGTTTCAATATTTTGAAATAGTGTAGATGTTTTAAATACGAAGTCAATGGCGATTTCGTAATTAATTTGAAAAACTAGAAACCTAATTCTTAGTGAAATGACCTTAAACTCCTCATACAATGTCCAAATTCGATGATACTTTTTTCTATGACTCCATAATTAAGATACGGATCTAATGCTTCAATCAAAACAGAAATTGGAGCAATTTTGCTGTAATGACTCGACAGGTCGTTTTGAGATTTTGTACTTGATCGCTAGTTCTCGGGCATGACTTGACCTGCATGATGTATTATATCGTTGGTTTTGGTTTTCAGGAAAATATGGAAAGAATTTGAAAGAACAGTTTCAGTTGAAAGCTTTAAATTTGAAAGGTTTGACCAAGAGTTGACTTATTTGGATATGAGTTCGGATCAAAATTTTTATGATTTATTTAGCTTCATTGTGTGATTGATGACTTAGGATCATGATCAAAATTGGTTTTGGAGGTCCGGTGTAGAATTAGGCTTGAATGGCAAAGTTAGTATCTGGCGAATTTTGGTTGATAGGTGAGATTTCGATCCGAGCGCCGGAATGGAATTTCGAGAGTTGCTGAAGCTATGTGATTTGGGAAGTGTGTCCAAAATTTCAGGTCAATTGGACGTGGTTTGGTTGGGTTTTTGATCGAAAGAGTATTTAAGAAGTTTTTAGAAAAACTTAGGCTTGAATTAAATGAGCTTTGGGTAATTCGATGTTGTTTAAGGTGTTTTGATGATTGGAACAAGTTTGGATGATGTTATGGGACATGTTGGTGGCTTCAGTTGAGGTTCCGGGGGCCTGGGGTGAGTTTCGGGTAGTCAATTGGACCATTTTTGTATTTGAGAGATTGCAGATTTTCAGTTTTGGTGTTGCAGGTATTTTGGCCTTCACTTTCACGAAGGAGAGCTCACGTTCGCAAAGGGCTGAGTTTTGTGAGCTTAGCATTTGTGAGGGTCCATTCCGTGTTCACGAAGGCTTGTGAGGGGACTTCATCATATTCGTGAGTATGTGTACGTGATCGCGGAAGAGGATTTGGGGCTGATGGTCAGTTATTCCTCGCGTTCGCGTGGAAGCAAACGCATTCGGAAAGTTCAAGGCTATGGAAGCATTGCGTTCTCGAATGGATGTCATGTTCGCGTATGGAATCAATTGGTCAACATGATTTTGTGGTACGCGTTCGCAGGTTGACCGCATTCATGAAGAATGAATGTCAGGCCTGGACAGAATGTCTTAAAGACGTTTTGTTCGCGAATGTTGGGGTATTCTTCCACCATAGCTGCTCATTTTTAAGGGTTTTTGAAGGTTATTGAAGAGAGATTCAAGGGGAAGCATTTGGAGGTAAGTTTCTTGAGCTTAAACTTGATTATCATGCGAATTCCACCCAGAAATTTGTGAAATATAAGCCTAGAAATCAAGAACTAGGGCTTGAATTTTGAAACCAAACAATTGAGATTTGAAGGGTTGTTTGTGGATGGATTTTGATGTTCTTAGTATGTATGAAGTCGTGGGAGGATAAGGAACCCGCTGATGTGAAAATTTCTGAGTTTTGAGAAGTGGGACCGAGGCTCAGGTTTTGGTAATTTCGGGATTTGTGCCCATTATTGATTGTTTTTGCTTGGGCTTTGTTCCCTTAGCATATTTTGATGCATTCGCTCTTATTTTTGATAGATTTGACGCACGTGGAGGCCGATTTGAGGGGCAAAGGCATCGCGAGCTAGAGATTTTACCAGTTCGAGGTAAGTAATGATCGTAAATACTGTCCTGAGGGTTGGAAACTCCGGATACACATCGCTGTGTTACTTTGAGGTGACTTACACGCTAGATGACGAGCGCGGGGTAGAGCACCGCTGGTGATTGTGACCTAGTCCATCCCGAACAATTATTTTCATGCATATTTGATAGTTAATTGTTTGATGTTACTATATTTTGGACTGTATGCCATGTTTGGGGTCTTGTGCCGACTTGTTGAGACCTTTAAGGGCAATTTTAATATCTTTCCTGACTCTATTTGTTTGTAAGCATATCCTCAATCATGTTTTACCTGTTTAATACTCATATTTGGCTTTATCACGATATTCTTAAAAGTGTAGAAACTGTTTTGGACTGAGTTCCCTGTTTTACTGAGATAGACGGAGAGTCTGATGGTGAGGTTAATGACGGAGAGAGGCCGAAGGCCTAGTTTTGAGGATCATATATATATGGATTGGGCTGCACGCCGCAACAATATATATATATATATATATATATATATATATATATATATATATATATATATATATATATATATATATATATATATTTATATGTATTGGGCTGCATGCCGCATCGATATATGGATCGGGATGCACGCTGCAACGATACTTATGTGGATGGGGCTGCACGCCGCAATGATATGTTGGATCGGACTGCACACCGCAACAATATAGCGCTTGGGCTGTAGGAGCCCCTCCAGAGTTGCACACCCCTAGTGAGAGATGTCGACGAAATATATGGATGAGGTTGCACGCCTCAACAATATATGGATGGGGCTGCATGCCGCAACCGTTCCTATATGGTACCTATTGAGCGCGAATGCTGAGTGCGAATAATGATTGGTAAAAGTTGATTTATGAGTGGCAGAGGTGCTAGCCCGAGGGCGATAGATATATACATGTACATATGTGATGTTTTCCTTAGAGGCCTGTTTATGAATTTATTGATTTCACTCCTTTTTAAAATGAGTTTGTATTGTATATGCTGGATTATTGATTGTTTTCACTCATTTTTATATGGAGTCTCTGTCGAAATATCGAGAAAATATTTTAAATAACTTTTATTTAAACTGGGGTTCATGAGATGGTCAGAAATTAATCATTGATATAACGTTTGGCTATCTCCATCGAGGTTTTCGAGTTATGAAATGTTTATGATTACTGTTTTTTCCGAGGGGATGTTTTACGAACTACGCTTTGCTCGATGGGCCGATTATGTATTTAATCTCTGTTATTATTTTAAATGGTATTGAACTCTACTGAAACTGTTTGAAAGTATTTCAAAATAATTTTTACTAAAAGTTGGATTTTAAAAGGGAAGATTGACTCGTATTACGATTTGAAAGCATATTGTGTTTATTGAGCCTAAAGTGAATGTGGATTCATTGTTTCCTACTGCTCAGTCTTTATTTACTCTTATTACTTACTGGGTAGGAGTACTCACATTACTCCCTGCACCTCATGTGCAGATTCAGGTATATCGGAACCCGGTACCGGGTGTTGATTTGCTCAGGTGTGGAGTCAGCAGAGTTAGCAAGGTGGCTGTATGACGTTTGCAGCACCATTTCCGTCCTCACAATGCTATTACTGTATTTAGTATATTATTTTATACTTCTTGTTGTATTTAGACCTTGATAGATTCTCATGAGTAGTGACACCCCGATATCGGGCTTGTATTTTTATTCCGCACTGTTATTTAGAAGCTATTATGAAACATTGTTTAATTAAATGCTTAAAAATGACTCTTAATGCTTAAGCGGTTAATATGAGTGTTGTGTCGGCTGGAGTTGTCTTCACGAGAGGCACCATCACGATCGGGCCGGTTTGGGGTCGTGATATTTGCTTAATGTGGTACCGTTTATGCTTGACGAAACGATGTAGAAACATAAATATAACGAGCGCAACACAACCCAAATCTATTTGAAACTCACCTGAGCCCCTCGAAACTCCGTATGTTTTTACCAATAAGTTTGATAATATTGAACAGACCTACTCAAGGCCTCAAATCACGCATAACAACATATAAATAATGAATCACACCTTAAATCAAACTTAATGAACTTTCAACTTCCAAAAAACTCATGCCAAAACATATTAAATAAACTCAAAATGAGCTCAAATTTTGGCATACATATCCCAAATAAAATAACAAAGATATTTCAATTTCCGGAACCATAATCTGAATCCAATATCCTCAAAATCAACGTTCGGTCCAACTTATGAACTTTTTCAAACCTTCAAATTCCAACTTTCTCCAATTAGTGCCGAATCCTTCTAGAAATATCCAATTATAAATTTGGGCATATGCCCGAGTCAAAATCACCATTCGGACCTAACAGAACCTTCAAAACTCCAATCTGTGGTCAAATACTAAAAGTCAAACTTGGTCAACCCTTCCAACTTAAAGCTTCAACAATGAAATTCATTCGTCCAAGTCGCTTTCGAATAACATGAAAAATCAAAACTGACGATTCACAATCGTAATACATCATATAGATCTACTTATGCCCTCAAATAACCGAGCAAAATGCAAATTCTCAAAACGATTAGTCAGGTGGTTATAGTGTTAGTGGATTGAATTTATGAATCAAGTTGTTTCCCTGATTCTAATTCCTTAGATGCCGCTGAGATTCAAAAATTGAGAAAGAACTTTGACAAACCCATACTGATATGTTTAAGCTCAGATTTGGTTTGTGGTTTCAAATTCTTTGGAGACTTGATGCGTAAAACTTATTTGATTTTATTATTGAGCCAGGAATCAAGTTACTTGTTGATCTGAAAACTTGAGATTAGGAAGAAAAATTCATTGCTGAAATCCTAATAGCTTGGTTAAAAAACAATTAAAAAATTTATTAAAAAAAGAAAGAATTAGATTTGGGTTGGATAAGGGTCCGGAAACGATTATGTGTGGGTGAATATTTTTTTAATTGGGGTCAGGGTTTAAATTCGACCAATGAGAAAATATCATGTGGTATTTGTATAAATCTTTTTTGTATTTAATGTTGACTGTTAGTTATAAGGGTAGTAATGGGCTAAAAAAATAAATACCATGCGCATTTTTAGACAAATAGGTTTATTTTTAGCCCTAAGCCAATAGTTCAACAGTAGTTTGGCCCGTTTTTCGTAGTTTCAATGATAAAAAAATAAGGTTATTCTTCTTGTAGGAAATCAAAATAAAAGAAGATGAACCAGGCAAAAAGAAGGAAAATGAAATTATGAATCAAGTAATAGAAGATCCGTATAAATGTCAATTACGTCTTTAAAATAAAGCAATCAATGTTCACGCGTGTATGTATCAAGGAACATTTCATGTAAAGCTTCACTCTTATTCTTAAGGAATCAATCAGGATTCACTCCAATTATCAATTCCTCTGGGTTGTCAATCTTTCAAAATGTATATCAATCAAGTCCATAGATAGAGTCTTATTGATGCTATATATACTCGAAATAATTGTTCTACTCTTAATATACATTGTAATTTAGTGTAATTTATTATGTAATAATTGGGGGGGGGGGGGGGGGGGGGGGGGGAAGATAGAGAGCGAGAGAGATTGGTGAGACATTGAATCAAAAGATTCAACATTTTCCTTAGTTTCAGAAATCAGTTGGTGTATGCGAAGGAAACTCAATAATACCAGGGCACTCAGAATTTCAGGAGTTTTAAAAAGAGAACCCTCTTACAACTCAAGAGAATTGAATTAGGATTCACATTAAATTTAAACCAATATAAAATATTATATGTCATTAAATTTCTGCACTTATCGATTTATCTATGCGATATTAATCTTTAACCGACTATCAAGTAAATAGAGTCAACAATTCCCCTCCCCCCTCGTGTACTTGGAGTAGCAATTATCTTTTTTTTTTTTTTTTTAATTTTGGAGTAGAAATTATCACATTAAAGAATAACCCAGTTTAGCAAATGGGTATGAATGGTCATTAGCATTTGCAATTTGATTTTTCTATAATTCTATTGGCTACGTTCAAGTGGTCTCTCAAAAATTACTATTGAAGTTTTTGTAGAATTTATTTAAGTCATATTAGAGATTTTTTTAAAATTTCTTTTGAAGAGTTATTACAAAAATAACTTATTTTTCAAGGAAAAAGATTTAATGTAATTTTAATTTTTTTCACATATAAGGGTATAAATATAAACTTAATTATCCTTAATTGATTAACGGCTAAATCGATAAGAAAAATGAGTAAATAAAACACAACGTCACATGACCCAACGATCTAACTGAAAATGGCCCAAATTTAAAGCTCTTACACTATTTGGTTCGAGTACATAACTTAAAAGAATCTTTTCATAATTTAGCCTATTATTAAATAGGGATTTTTACCTATACATCCAATATAGCAAACCTTATTACCATTATTGTGCCTTGTTTGGTTATTACCCTCACATCCCATATATACCAAACGGAATATTTGCTGATTTTCCATCATAAATTAACGCTAGATAATTAAGGCTAAAAACGATTCTTAATAAAGTGTAGCCTAAAATAACGCCTATCTTTATGGCTTCTAATTAATCTTTGATTTTCTACCAAATAAATGCTAAATCAGTTAAGGTAACATATTAAATGCTCCTAATCTCGCCTCTAAACTGAACCGATTCTCTCCTCTAAACTGAACCGAAATTGACTACTCTCATTCCTCCATTGAAAATCAGATTTTCTTGTTATTCAGTGATAGCCAGTTTCGTAGTTCTTCCGTGATCGTACTCCAATTCCTCCAGATTCTCTCTGATTTTCTCATATTTTGTAGTTCTTCCGTGATTGCCAGTAAGGAGATTCTACAATGTCAAAAATTCCGATAATGCTTAAATGTAATGGTTATTGGGATAACTATGGCAGTTTCAGAGATGTTGAAGTTGACGCCATTTTGGTTGATGAGACTGCAAGCTACGGAATGCTCCAGTCTACAATTGCAGAACAATTATCGATTGATACATCTGATAAAATTGTAGAAATAAAATACATTGTGAATGATAATTGTCCTCCGTTGCAGATTAGAAACGATATGGGCATTCGTGTATATATGGAAACGAAAAAAGAGAATAAAAACTTAGGTTCGTATCCGTTATGTATTAGCATAAGAGATTTCAATATAGAATTGGCAATCACCAATGAATGCCCCATCAGTATAGGTAAGTTTGCGTCGAAACCGAATTATGAGATTTTTGTGTTCTCTAATCAACTACAATTTGACGCCAATTATCTATAATGAATATACAATGTCAATGTATTGTCTGCAGGTTCTTCAGGATCATTAAGGTTAATAGAAATTCCATCTTCACCAGCTATTGAGGAATATCAAAGTGAAATAATACATGAATGTTCTCAAACATGTATTGAAGAAGGTCAAGTGTACAAGGACAAGAATACGATTGTTGCTGCAATGAAGAATTATGCAGTTATGCAGAAGTTCCAGTTCAGAGTTAAAAGATCAAGTTGTAGAAGGTTTGTAGTTAGTTATTCATTTTCAAAATTACAGTATTATTTTTATTTAGGCAGTTGTAGTTAATTGTAGTTAAATGTAGTCAATTGTAGTTAAATGTAGTCAATTGTAGTTCATTGTAGTCAATTGTAATTGTTTGTAGTCAAATGTAGTTACGGAAAACCAGTTTGTCGGTATTTGTAGTTAGTTGTAGTTAAATGTAGTCAATTGTAGTTTATTGTAGTCAATTGTAGTTGTTTGTAGTCAAATGTAGTTACGGAGAACCAGTTTGTCGGTATTTATAGTTAGTTGTAGTTAAATGTAGTCAATTGTAGTTCATTGGAAACACATTGTACTTAATTGTAGTATTTAATAAATATGTCTGAAAATTGGATTTTTTTGTAGCTACTGGCTTGTATGTGTTGCGGAGAACTGCAAATGGCACTTCAAGGCAACATCTATTCATGATTCATCATTGTTCAAGATAAGAAGTTTTAGCTGACAACACACATGTTGCCGAATGGACGAAACATTCATAAAGCGCAAGTGTACTGCAATAGTAGTTGGTAGCATTGTCGTTCCAAAGTTTTGTGATCCTAAGACTGTTTACACGCCAAAGGACATACAAACTGACATGTTATCCGAACATGGAGTCAACCTAAGCTACATGCAAGCATGGAGAGCAAGGGAAAAAGCATTACGGTTTCTGCGAGGGAATCCGTGTGACTCGTACAACAGATTACCAAAATATTTTTATATTCCTTGAGAAGAATTATCCCGGTTCTGTTGTTAAATTGAAGAAGGCAGCAAATGATTGCTTCTTGCATGCATTTGTTGCTCTTTGTACATCAATAAATGGTTGGCAACATTGTAGGCCGGTAGTAGTGGTTGATGGGACATTCTTAAAATCAGCATATAGGGGTATTATGCTGACAGCAAGCACCATGGATGCAGCAGGTAACAGATGTAATAATATTGTAGTTACAATGTAGTTACTTTGTATTTATATAAATCAATGTATTTTAAATTGCCTAAATTATCCATATATATTTGTATTTAATAGTTAGTCTCAAGTTATGTCTACAAATTGTAGGTTCTATTTTGCCCTTGGCATATGCTGTTGTTGATTATGAAAACGACGCGTCTTGGAGGTGGTTCTTTGAACAATTCAAGGAGGCATATGGTGAAAGACCTTCTATGTGTGTTGTCTCAGATAGGCATGAGAGTATATCGAAGGCAACATCAGTTGTCTATCCTGGAATGGCACACTATTTTTGCATGTGGCATATATGGACAAATATAAGGTCAAAATTCAAGAAGGCACATCTACAATTACATGAATTGTACTTTGCTACAGCACGGTCATATACTCTGGATGATTTCAATGAAAGAATGATGAAGATTCAGGAGGTAGACCCACGTGTTTCGTCTTACCTATATGATATTGGCTATCATAGATGGTCAAGAGTACATGCAACGGCAAATAGAACTTTTACTATGACATCAAACATTGCAGAGTCGTTGAACGCTGTTACAAAAGAGGCAAGAGAGCTGCCAATATTTGATCTATTGGAGTATATGAGGACTATTATAGAACGTTGGACAAAAGATAAGTTATTGAAGGCAAAGGGTACTTTCACATTGCTTGGGCACAAATTCAACAAAGAATTGGAAGATAACAATACATTATCCCAGAAACTAAAGGTAATATATTCTTGTTTGGTGCAGGAAAAAATATACAAAAAAAGTAGTAGCTGTTGAAGTTGTTTCCAGAGAGTTTTAAAAATGTAGACGATTGTAGTTAAATGTAGTTAATGTTTTATGAAGTATTTCCAGAGAGTTTTCAAAATGTAGATAGTTGTAGTTAAATGTAGTTAATGTTATATGAAGTATTTCCAGAGAGTTTTAAAAATGTAGTCAAATGTAGTTAAATGTAGTTAATGTTATATGAAGTGTTTCCAGAGAGTTTTAAAAATGTAGACGATTGTAGTTAAATGTAGTTAATGTTTTATGAAGTATTTCCATAGTTAAATGTAGTTAATGTTTTATGAAGTATTTCCAGAGAGTTTTAAAAATGTAGATAATTGTAGTTAATGTTATATGAAGTATTTCCAGAGAGGTTTAAAAATGTAGTCAAATGTAGTTAACGTTTATATGCCGTTTGTTTGTACCTGATTTGTAGTTAACTGATTGTTGCTAACATAGTTAATTTATTGACACCTTATTAATTTCTTTTTGATCTTGAATTGTAGGTGAGAGCTTCAACAGATCATATACACACTGTGTTAGATGGCGTGAAGCGGTACATTGTATGTTTAGAAAATAAGAAATGTAGCTGTGGACAATTCCAACTTGATGAACTTCCATGTGCACATGCTTTGGCATCATTAAGGCATAGGAATGAAAGGCCAGACAACTATTACTCACCGTATTACACAACTAAGAGCCTACTACTTACATATGAATTGCCAGTTAATCCTCTTCCTGATGAAGCGAAAAGGGATGTTCCACAACATATTTTGGATGATGTAATAAAGCCACCGGCTGGAGATAAAAGGCAGCCAGGAAGACCTCACAAGGAAAGATATAAAAAATTTGATGAAATAAACTCAAAGAAGTACAAGGTGTCATGTGGCAATTGTGGAGGTGAAGGGCATAACAAAAGAAGTTGCAAGAATGCGCCGAAAAAGGCATGAATATAATGTAGCTACAATAGTTATTCAAAATAAATGTTAGTTATCCCAGATTATCGAAATTTAATGTGTAACTGTAATACGTTTTGACGATAATAAAGAAGTTTACTAATATACTTGAGTAATGTAAACTGTTTGCAGATTGTAGTTATAATGTACTGTAAGTGATTTCTAAATGTTTTATCGACATAATAGATAAAGACAAAATGTTGTAGATAAAGAAAAAACATTGTAGATACAGTTGAAAAATATGTCTGAATAACGTATTTTTTTGTATCTACTGGATGGTATGAGTTGCTGAAAACTGCAAATGGCATTGCTATGCAACGTCAATTCTTTATTCTTCATTGTTCAAGACAAGAAGTTTTATCCGAAAACATATAGCGCAAATGTACTGCAACAGTACATGTAGCATTGGACTTCCAACAATTTGTAGTTATGTAATTGTAGTTATATGCAGTATAGATGTGTAGTTATATGGAATTGTATGTAATTGTAGTCACTACATTAATAATGTCTAATGTATTCATGAAGCTATTGTTCAGTACAACCAAATGACTACATTTAAAATACAGATTGCCTTGAGGAGAAGAGGGAGCATGATATGAAATTGTAGGTAATTGTAGTTACCTTTAATAATGTTATCATTATCAATAAAGTTAAATTCTGTATTGAAGCAATTCTATATCGTCGAATTGATTGAACTGGCTTCAAATTTTATTTGATAGTGTTGATTTCAGACCTGAAAGAACACCTTGGATTCCAATCCATGAAGTTGGATAATGCAAGCACTGGCATGATAATGTCTAATGTATTCATGAAGCTATTGTTCAGTACAACCAAACTGACATAATTCTCGACTAACTACATAATTGTTCAGTATTCATGAAACATTGTGGGTTACAATCAAAGTTCATTACAACAGTACACACTATTTCCTCTTTCGTTCCACTTTAGTTCTCTCATTCTTTGGCGGTGGACCCTTCCTCCTTGCAAGCCTGCCTGTAACCTCGCTCTCACTGATTGAACCATCATTTAGCTTCTTTGTGGCGTAGTCCCACAACAGAGCTCCATAGCGTCTATGGTGTTTGTCAATATCAGTAAGATCTTCCTTTGGTATAGACAAATCACCATTGCTAATATATTCCGCAAAGGCAGCCACAAATACACCGCAATCCCTGCAGAATATGAGTAATTTTCATTAAATACCAAAAACAAAAAAAAATTTAATTAAACATATAGAAAGGGAGTTTAGTTTTTTACAGTGAGCCTTCCTTTTGTTGTGGAATCTCGGCAACCATCCATTGTATGTCTAGAGGGTCCGTAACTGGCTTCTCTACGTATGACTTTGTAGTCTTGAAGTCAATGTCCTTGCGTTTACCGTAGAAACCAGTGCATGACAAATAAAGAGGAATAATGGTTGAAAATTTTTCAGCCAAAGTTTGAACAGTTTTGTTATACTTTGCCCTCACCAATGAATCATAAACATACAGTTGCCGGTCCTTTATGTCAAACACTAACAACAACCAATGAAGGTTCTTTACAAGGTTAACAGGCATTACCACATAATCCACAAGATCCCATGCTACATTAGCAAGAATTCGATAGCCCATAATGTATTCTCCAATATCGTCATCGGCTTTTACAACAGAATTCCTTTGATTCATTGGAGCACCAGAGAACTTCTCATAGATACTTTCAATTTTTGTCTTGAACAAGCAATCGGTTGTTGTAAATCTACAGTTGTTGTTGGGGCCATATTTCCCCTTTTTTCTCAAATAGTACATTATAACATCAATGTGCTGAAAAAAGTAAAAGTTCAATTTATAATATGTAGTTTAAGTTTGTACATTAAGGCAATCTGTACTTTAAATGCAAGTTGCAGTGTTCAATAAACTAAATATTGTAGTTAAATGTAGTCAATTGTTTTTAAATGTAGTTAATGCAATCTGTAGTTAATGCAATTGTAGTTAATGCAAATGTAATCAATTGTAGTCAATAAGAACTACATTTGCATATAACAATACATACTTAAAGATGTTTAGATAGAATAAGCTATTGGATACCAGTTGTTCAATATCAACAATTAATAGAGCATACAAGAGGAAAGAAAACAAATAATGGCTGTGTATAACAGTTTGATAGCTACAAAAGTGAAAATAACAGCTACAAGATACAAATAACAGCTACAAAATATGTAGTTCAAGTCTGTGTATTTCAATTTACTTATAACCAATTCTAGTTATGTGTAATCTAGTTATAAGTCTGTACACATCAAGGCAATCGGTATTTTAAATGTAGTGTTCAATAACTACATAACAGTGAGCCAGCTACCAGATAAAGACAAAACTGCAATGATAATCCATATACTTACTGTACAATTGATTAATTGTCCGGGGTGAGCAAGGGCGTAGAACCAGTCCTTCTTATCAATTTTTTCGCAACCCAAATCCAACAAAGGATTCAGATGGTTATCCTTCTTCGAATAGAAGTACTTCCTTCTGTAATAATAATATAATTAAACAAACAACTACAAAAAACAAACACATTGACAACTTTAAAGTCTAAATTTGAGAGAAAAAAAAATAAAACAAGTACATACAACATAAGACATTTAAGCACCATATCTCCTAGATGATTTGTCACTTCGATGGTATAACCAAGTAGTAAAACTATCTATTAGTTCAGGATCAACATCTTCACCAATGGGATTTGTGAATGGGTGCTTTATGTAAAAAAATTTTGGCCCAAAAGACGTGCTGCCTTCAGTACTGTAGAGTGGAGTGAATGGTGAACGTGCATGTTTTCCAGGTAACCTTGTTCTTACTTGATGAAGAGGGGTTGAATCAACTTGAATTGGGTCACCATACATGACCATTTGTGATAGGTTTCTGGAATTTCAAAATCGTCCAGTGTCACACCTTTCTTTTCAGTTCTTCCACACATCACTCCAATCTCTTCTTCTTTTTCAATGCATTCTTCGACAATTTCAGTCACAGTTACACCATGAATTGGTGACTGTGGAACATTGTCTTCAACATATGCTACAAAAATAATACATATGCTTTAAAGCATTATAACAGTGTATAATAAACTATTTTATATTAAAAACTACATTAATAAACAAAACCTTCTTTTGATACATCAGCTGCTTGTTGTAGGTCATCATACAAATCAACTTGTTGTTCAAGTTGTTGAGGAGAAGAAGGAGCTGAACATGTAAATTTATTATTTATTAGCAATTCAAGATGGAAGTATATATGTATGTAGGAATTATCTAGATACCTGTTGTACTGGGGCCTGCACGGAGTTGAGGACCAAAATTGAACTGAAATTCTTTGTTTTTCTCTGCTTGATTTACGTTCGTTATATTTTTTTGAACTAGCAGCAAACTACATTGTGAGAGGAATAATTTAGTGTTAGAATAAATTATCATAACTATTATATAGTGTTAGAATAAATATATGTAAAATCTTACCTTGGACTCATCCAATTCATTTCTCTTGTTGACAGCATTCACTAAGCTTTTCAAAGATTCATCTATGAACTCTTGAAGTTTTGAGAGTTCATTTAAAAAACATCATTCTTCAACTGATCTAACTTTCCATCAACCTAAAAATTAAATATGTATATGAGTTGGTAAGAATATTCGATTTGTTACACTAAAATAAAAAGAAACTACAATGTCGAAGGAATGATTTCAATTGGTACTAAACAATGACTACACAACTGTAAATTCTAACAGTACCTGCTCAAGCTTCTGTTCCAACTTCCTGATTTGGCTTCTTACAGATTCCATATCATTTGGGGAATTAGCCTCTTCATGTTGAACTGTCGGAGAAGCAGCAGATGAGACTATTGATGGTTGAGTAACCTCTTCATCTTCATAATTAAGCTATCCTGGGAGGTTGAGCGCTCCAATCTCTTCCCCGGATGTAGGGGTGTACATGGACCGGGTTGGTTTGAATTTTACAGTTACCAAACCAAACCAATTGTGTCGGGTTACTAAATCTAAAGACCAAACCAAACCAATAAATTCGGGTTTTTCAACATCGATTTTTCTCGGGTTTTTTCGGATTTTCGGGTTATTTGGATATTTTCGAATTTTTTTCCGAAAAAATATTCGTAGAACAAAATATATAACGTATGCTCAAAATATTTCTTTAATCCTAGTAATATACAACTATATTTTTCAAGAAAATAATACAAACTATGAGATATGTCATGACTCATGACATTATCCTAAAATATTCAACAATAAAAAATAATAAAATTATGTACTATAAATATTGCTAATTAAAAACTCATTATTAAAATAAACATATTCTAAAAGCACTAATTCATGCTAAACTAGATAGACTAATGAGGGAGTATTAATTATATGCCTAAAAGCTAAAGAAAAATAAAAATAGGTTATGTATTTTTATCTAAATTATTGCAAAATAAAAAATAGACATTTAATACATTCCCGTTCGTAATATTGAATTGAATGTCTTTTGTTAACATTAGTATTGATTGCTAGCATTATTTAATTTACTAATATTAATGTCTATAAAACTTATTGGAGCATTCAAAAATTCTAAAGCAAACCTTGAAATAATATCTTAAAAGATAAAATTATGAAATTTTTTAAGAAATATCTATAAATTACATTACAATAAGTATATTTATATATTAAATATATCTAAAATTGCTATATATGTAATGTCGGGTTGGTTTGGTTTCGGTTTGACTTTCTTTAGTTAAAACCAAACCAAACCAATTATGGTCGGGTTTTTTTTCCAACACCAAACCAAGTCAAACCAAGCCATATTTGGGTTTTTTTTCTCGGTTTGACTCGGATTATCGGGTTGATGCGGTTTATCGGTTTTCTTCGTACACCCCTACCCGGATGCAACCAAGTTTGAGAACTGAAAGATGGATGAAGACAGTTAAGTAAATTTGAAAGAAATTGTAGATGTCATGTAGTTACTATAGTAGTTATTGAAGAATTACACAAAGGTTAACAAGAATACCTTGAGCCACTCAGGCTTGATGATTTTTTCTTCAAGAACACTTAACCAAATCTGTCCTTTTGTAGCCGACCATCTTAAAATACGAGGAATGGAGTCAGAGCACCGTGTAGCAAGCTCGGTGCTGACAGAAGAACAGCACTCGTACAGCCACACTTGTAAGGCTAATGAGCATCCCCGTATAAGATAAGAATGGACGTTGGGAGTGAGACGATGTCTGACAGACTCAACAACTTGCTTGAAAGATTTTGTACCCCATGGGTACGAATCAAAATGACCACTCTCTATAAGAAAAAACGTAAATTTGTCTATCAAACTAACATTGTCCTTATCAGAAGGACAAACAAAGAATTCCAACATATACAAGACACACAACTGTACAACATCCAAATCATTTGTCCAGGATTTGGATGTCACTACATTTCTCAAAAGCGATTTCTCTACCCGAGATTTTTTAGGGAAGTATTTAGTCATTAAATGGCTAACATAACTAGAATTGTAACCATAGTCCGATAAACTATCAACACAGTTAAACCCAGTTATCAAACAAAAATCCCTCAATGAAAAAATCAAATTTTGTCCATAAAGAACAGAAAAATAGTCGCCAGTAGACTTTGATAATTCATACTTCATTAGAAGATGAATTGATTGGTTCTGCATGCAGATAGGGGGCATATCTAGTAAATAACCAAAACAAGTGTTCTTGAAAGCACTTAATTGGGTTGGGGATAATAAAGACTTTATCTGGGATGGTATCGTTGCATTGCACAAGCTATGGAACCGTATCACACCATAATCAGCATTATGTTGAGCATAGTAAGGTCCATTCTGCAAAAAAAGTATATTAATTGTCGTTAGAATGAAGCTAGATTTCAGCATTACAATATATAATGTAACATATCATATAACTACATTTTTAACATACAAACTACATTTTTTACATACAAACCACATTTTTCCTACATTTTTCTGTATATTGAAACAGTGAGCCAGCTACAAATTACAAATAACAGCTACACAGTATGTATTTCAATTCTGTATATTTCAATTTACCTATATCCAAATGTAGTTATATGTAATGTAGTTATAGGTTTTTGTACACTAATGCAATGTGTAGTTTAAATGCAATCTGTAGTGTTCACATACATACAGATTTTATTCAATTGTAGTTAAATGTAGTCACTTGTTTTTAAATTTTGTTAATGCAATCTGTAGTTAATACAATTGTAGTTACTGCAATCTGTAATCAATTGTAGTCAATAAGAACTACATTTGGATATAATAAGACATACATAAAGACGTTTAGATAGAATAAGATTTTGGATACCAGTTGTTCAATATCAACAATTAACAGAGCATACAAGAGGAAAGAAAACAGGAAGTCTGTGTATAACAGCTTGCCTGTGTATAACAGCTACAAGATACACATGAAACTACATTAAACTACAAAAAACTACAGTTAACATCTACATATTTGATTCCACAGTATAATTTGTCAATGAAATTTAGGTCAACTAAAACAGTTCCAAATAATCATTGCATTAAACTACATTAAACTACAAAAACGACAAAAATATACAATTTTGATTCAGCTGTGACATTGTCAAATAAAACATTACATAACACTACATTAAACTACAAAAACCTACAATTGACTACAAATTTGTTTCAACACTATATAAAAGAACAGTGAGCCAGCCACAAAATACAAATAACGCTACACAGTATGTATTTCAATTCTTTATATTTCAATTTACCTATATCTAAATGTAGTTATATGTAATGTAGTTATTGGTTTCTGTACACTAATGCAATGTGTAGTTTAAATGTAATCTGTAGTGTTCACATACATACAGATTTTATTCAATTGTAGTTAAATGTAGTCACTTGTTTTTAAATTTTGTTAATGCAATATGTAGTTAATACAATTGTAGTTACTGCAATCTGTAATCAATTGTAGTCAATAAGAACTACATTTGGATATAATAAGACATACTTAAAGATGTTTAGATAGAATAAGATTTTGGATACCAGTTGTTCAATATCAACAATTAACAGAGCATACAAGAGGAAAGAAAACAGGAAGTCTGTGTATAACAGTTTGCCTGTGTATAACAGCTACAAGATACACATGAAACTACATTAAACTACAAAAAACTACAGTTAACAGCTACATATTTGATTCCACAATATAATTTGTCAATGAAATTTAGGTCAACTAAAACAGTTCCAAATAATCATTGCATTAAACTACATTAAACTACAAAAACGACAAAAATATACAATTTTGATTCAGCTGTGACATTGTCAAATAAAATATTACATAACATTATATTAAACTACAAAACCTACAATTGACTACAAATTTGTTTCAACACTATATAAAAGAACAGAAATTTGTTCCAATCTCCTCTTCTTTTTCAATGCATTCTTCGACAATTTCAGTCACAGTTACACCATGAGTTGGTGACTATTGAACATTGTCTTCAACATATGCATTGTCAAATAAATTATTACATAATACTTTCATAACACTACATTAAACTACAAAAACCTACAATTGACTACAAATTTGTTTCAACACTATATTCTGCCAAACAAAAATACATTAACTCCGAATAATAACAATTAACTACAATTTGTATAAGCAACCATAATATGCAATAATACATTACATTTTACAAAAAACACTTAGACGCCAAAAAAAAAATTGAATTCTCATTTTTTGGCAAAAAAATATTAAACTACAAAATATTGTCGAGAAAAAAAAAGTTGTTTACCTTAACCGAAACTTGTTGCGGAACCAATTTTGTGGTTTTCTAGAGGGTTTCAACTTTTTTTGCTTTGAGGGTGAATGAGACACCTTCTGTATTTTTGTTTTTTGAACATTGGGTGAATCGTCCACAAAATCATCATCATCCACCCACAAGCTTTTCCCCTTTCGCTTGCGTTGTTTGTCGGCTTCAATTTCTACACCGGCTGCATCAACCTCCTGCAAGTGCTTTGTTCGAGTTTCAGCTCGTATTTGTCTCGGCGATGCAGGAACACTTTCTTTTCCACTTGCATGGACAGATTGTTGTCTTTTTACTGGAGATTTAGGTGTTAAAACACCCAAATCAAATGATGGAATTTCGCCTATTTTTTGACGTTGGGGAGTAATATGTTTTTTCACCATTTTGACTATGGATAAATTTTTTTTCACTGAAAATGTGTTTTCTTTACAGAACTTTGAAGATTTTTTGGCGATTGAATGCTGAAACTGAAGAAGATGACAATGGAGAGAAGTGAGACCAGAGAAAGAGTTAAAGGTAAATGAAAATACACGGGGGGTGGGGTGTAGTTTTTATTGGGAAATGTTATCGGTTTATGGAAGAAAGATAAAAATTAACAAAAAAAACGTGGGGTTAATTAATAAGGTGATTAATAAGGTTAAAAATCTGGTGGAAGAAAGAGAAAAAAGTGGGGAAAGAAAATATGAAAATATTTTGTTCCACAAATAAAGCCCCTAATAAATCATTGGTAATTAAACCTTAAAAGTCAATTTTGGTACATATATTGAAACATGGTATACTTAAATGTAATAAATACTAACCTTAAACATGAGTGGTTATAAGGTTTGTTATATGGGATGTATATGTAAAAATCTCTATTAAATACTCAGTTCCTCTACGGTCCATATAACACACATAAGCTTCTTCATATCTCTCTTTTATGTATATTCTGCCCTATCATATAAGAGCACTTCAACTCCAACAATGAAGCTGGTTTTTGAACAAGATTTGAAGCTGTTTTGTTATAAACATGCCTTGTTGTTAGGTTTAGTATTCTCTTTGTTCAAGTGTATATAATCATAAAACATCCGTTATTGGAGCCCAAGTTTCTCCAACTTAAAATTTGATCGATTAAAAAAAATTATATTGAAGGGTGAAGCTTAAGTTTGAATGATATCTAAGATTTTGTGTTTGAAAGCACACTTAGATTTAAAATTTGAGATTAATTTGAAATGGTTGTTATTGGATTTGCTTGAAAACATGATTGGGGTGCTGTTCTAATTGATTAAAAATATCAAAAGGAGTTTAAAGCTTAAATTTGAAGTGATTTAGAGCAGGTTATATTTAAGTCAAAGTAAAGGCTCAAGAAAGAAGAAGAAAACTTGTGAAACTCCATTGATAGGATTCAATTGTATAGCAATGTATAATATTGTATAGGGGTGTAAAACATCTCTATGCACTATTATACCAAGTTGATAAATATATATAAGTGTGTATGCTTTTGTATAATTATGTATGTACCAATGTATAATAATGTAGAAAGGCGAAATTAAATTTTTGTATATTCACCTTTTCTCGAGCTGGACAACCTCCTTGGTTTGTTCTAACTTATTCTCTATTTTGGATTAAACTCTATTAGTGGCACCATTGAAGGAAAAAAATTCTCTGTTCTCTGTTTTGGGTTAACTTATTCTCTGTTCTTCTACTATTTTATATTCATATATTATATATTTAATAACTATTTAATTGAAATCCAACAAATTCTTTTCCTCTAATAAAGGGAAAAAACTACCAATTCTTTTTTTCTTACGCTTTTTCATATTTGAATATTTTTTTATTAATTGTCTCATAAAGTTAATAATAATTTTGGTAGAAGATAAATACAGAGCTCCGCTCAACAAAAGGAATGTTGAATAGCATTGACCGCAAGAACTACCAAATTTGGGCCTATTGTCTTTGCCTATAACTTTGTAAAGTTATAATTGGACTAATTGGACTACTCAGTTAGAATGCGTGTGTATGAGTTTCACTTATGTGCAACTCTCTCATAGTATAATGGTATTTGATTGAATACGAAATTTAAGATATATTGAGCTTATATATAATATTAATGACAGTGCAAGAAGAATATTAAAGTAATAATTTTAAAACTAGTATAACAAAGAAATTATGACATCATAGTATAATGAATTTAAAATTTTGAAAGTAATAGATGTCACGCTATAATTGAATAACAATTATTATTACGCTTTTGGTCATATGCTTTTGGTCTCGGTCTTAGTCTTGATCTAGTGACAAGGAGATAAGGAGACCATTTCTTGGCAAATTTCGCCTGTTTGTTGCTGAATGAGGCCTAAGGATTAAGGAAGAAAGAAAGGAAAGGACCATATGAAAATACAATTGCCTTGTTCCTTGTTGAGTGAATTTATTGAGAGGTCCTTTTAAATATTAAAAAGGAATATTATTAATTATGTCTATATATTGGCCGTTCATTATAAGAATTGGTTAATTGATAAAAAATTATTAATATTAGCCAAATTAATCAACTAGTTATTTGTAGCAAAAAATATTAAGTTTTACTTTGTTTTGAGTGGGTGTTATTAGAATAGACTGGCACAACTTAAGGAGTTTGAATTTCAGTTTTAAGATGATTTGGTGAAGTTTTAATGTGGTTTGAATTGAACATTCGGTAAAAATTGAACATGAAAAAAATGATTTGCGTATCAGACCGCTTATCATTTGTGTATCACATATGTATCATATTTGTATCTATTATGTATATATATATATATATATATATATATATATATATATATATATATATATATATATATATATATATATATATATATATATATATATATATATATATATATATATATATATATATATATATATATATATATATATATATATATATATATATATATATATACCTGTGTGGAGATACATGCTTGATACATGTGTCGTAGAAGACTTTTTTTGAACTCGATTTAATTACGAATTTTGATACAAAACCAGTCTAAATCACCTCCAATCATCCTTAAATTTTGTATATTGACTTATCTATATATTTTCAATCAATTTCAACTATACCCATTGAAAAAGTTTCTTTTTTGCTTAGATTTTTCGAATATTGTATATATTTTTTGTGTTTCATCACCTTGTTTGTTACCTCATCCATAAAATTTCCTTTCCATCTTGTATTTAATGTTGCTAATCACGTTTAAAAATATGGAAGGTGATTTTTGCATGTGATTCTTTGAGAGAAAGAACCCTATTATTTGATTTTTCAATTTTTATTGACTAGTATTGATAACTCTATTATTAGTGGCTAGAGGTTGTAAGATGAGTCTTATTTGGGACATTTGTGTAAGTTTCCCTATTGAAAACCTTGGTCTTGGTCTTTAGAGTATCTAGAGCCTGTTCGGCAAAATTGTCAAATACTACTTATTTTAATTTTTTTAAAAGTACTTTTCGAAATAGTTTTTAGAGATTAATAGATTGTATTTGGCCAATTCATTTGAGAAGTAACTTTTGCAGTAGTTGATAAGCAAATTATCTTTGGCCAATCTTTTCAAAAAGCACTTTGAGTGTCAAATTACAATAAAGAATAGTAAATATTTACTTTACAATTAGCATTATTTTAAAAAGAGAAATTTTAAATATTTATTATAAAATAAATAATTTTTTATTTTATTTTTATGTAATTAAAGTATAAAATATAAATTAATATATATTAGAAATTTAATCAATATAAAATATAAATATATAAAAGCAATAATATTGGTAGGAACATATGTGCTAGCAAGTTACATGTATGAAAAACGTTATCGATTCTTGAGAAAACAACAAACTAAATAGTATTGCATTATGTTAACTATGTTATATGCATGCACGCCAAAAATATATATTATAAAACTACGAACTGGAGATCATATAATATTAATATACTATAAAAGAAAAAAAACATACACTATGAAAAAGTGTTTGAATCTGGTGATTAACCTTGTTATTTCAAAGAGAAATATGAGATGAAGAAAAGAAGAAACAGCAAAACAGAAAAAAGAGATCTATTTATAGTAAAGAGATTATTCAAAATAAGAATACGAGAAAGGAAAATAAAAATACGGCAAAAAAGGAAGAAGAGAAAGATAAACAAATAAGAATAACTTAATAAGAATTTATTAAGGAAATCTAATTTATGTTAAGGATAATTTTTTCATGAAAAAAAATTATTTTTTGCTTTTACTTTTTGGGAAAAAGCTAGAATTTTTAGTTGCTTTCCAAAAGTAAAAAAAATATTTATACTGTTGCTCAAAATCAGTTTTTTGTTTGGGCCAAATATCTTATATTTCTAAATAAGTACTTTTTCTAGCAAAAGAAAATATAAATTTGACCTCCCATAAGCTTGACCATACAGCCGTTAGTTTTTCACCATTGAATCTGTCACGACCCGAAATCCCATCCTCATGAGTCGTGATGGCGCCTACTTGTGAAAACTAGGCAAGCAATGAACTTTGAAACCATTAACCTCTTTCATATTAATTGACAATGAATAAGTATTTAAAAAACATCGGAAAATAAAATTAACGAAAGTCTTAATTAAATATAGAAGCAAACGTCTAGAAAACCAACATAAGTCTCTACCTAGCACCTGGTGTCACAACATACATGAACTATCTATGAGTGCTACATACAAGTGTCTGAAATGGCGGGCCTGCGGACGCTTGCAGTACTACCTCGGGATCTCGTGGACTGAAGGCTGGCTCACGAACTACTGCTGATGATCAAATGCTGCTCCGAAATCTGCACACAGTGTAGAGTGTAGTATCAGTACAATCGACCCCATATGCTGGTAAGTGTCTGGCCTAACCCCGACGAGGTAGTAACGAGGCTAGACCCAGACTCTAGATAAACCTGTACAGTTATATAACATATGGCAGAAAAGTAAACAAGTAATAAGCAATTAAAGCTGGGAATGGGAACATGCCGCGGGGTAGCAGATAAAATAGAATATCAAAGAATAATAAGAAAATTATAATTTAACTGCTAACACAGATAAAGATTAATAAAGGCAACTTTCACTTTCAATTTCATCTTGTTGCAGGCGTGCAATACATGGCTTGCATTTGCGAGCTCGCATATGCGAGACTTGCTTCGCAAATGCGAAGCCTGCAGATCAGAAATACCATCAATTTTTCCAAGTTCAAAAATGCACCTATGGCCTACCCAAAACTTAGCCGAGCTCTCGAGATTCCAAACCAAATATACACAGAACCTCAAAAATGTCTTACGGACTTATCCGCGCGATCAGATGGCTAAAATAACATCGAAAAACCCGATTAAACCTCAAAATCCATGAATTCTTTCAAACTTCTTAAAACATCAAATTTTCCATTTAAAGTCTGAATTACGTCAAACTAAGTCCGTTTTCAACCAAATTTTACAGAGATAACTTAAAATATATATATATACGATCTGTACCGGGCGCCGGAACTAAAATACAGGCCTGATACCATCGGGTTCTAATCAGATTTCATTTCAAATTTTCCTTAAACATTTTCAGAAAATAATTTTACTCAAAAATTCATTTCCCGTGGTTGGGACCTCGGAATTCGATTCCGAGCAAACGACCAAGTCCCATATTTTCCTACGGATCCTCCGGGACAGTCGAATTATGGGTCCGAGTCTATTTACCTAAAATGTTAACCAAAGTCAAGTTTATTCATTTTAACATCAAAACTTAGCATTTAGTTTTACAGAATTTCATATTTAATCGTTCCGGCTACGCGCCGGACTGCACACGCAAATCGAGACAACTCTAAATGAGGTTTTCGAGGCCTCAGAAGCACATAATTTAACTAGAAATAGGTTTGACACTTTGGGTCTTCATAACCTCCAGTTTTAAAACAATTGTCCGTCCTCGAATGGGCAAAAGAAGGAAGTACCTGAGTCGGAGAAAAGATGAGGATAACGGCTCCACATATCGAACTTGGACTCCCAGGTCGATGCCTCAGGAGGCTGACCTCTCCACTAAACACGAGCAGAAGGGAAACTCTCCGACCTCAACGGATGAACCTGCCAGTCTAGAATAACCACCGTCTCCTCCTCATAAGGCAAGTCCTTATCCAGCTGGACACTGCTGAAATCTAATACGTAGGATGGATCGCCACCTCTCTCACTCGATCAAGAATCTCAAATTGATCAAGAATCTCAAACTCGATCTAGAGCTTTCCCTTTTTCCCAAATCTCATCACGCCTTTCATAGACGACACTCGAAGCAATACCCGCTCACCGACCATGAATGGAAAATCATGAACCTTGCGGTCGGCATAACTCTTTTGCATGGACTGAGCTGTATGAAGCCCATCCTGAATGATCTTGACCTTGTCCAAGGCATCCTAAATTAGATCCGTACCCAACAACAATTCCTCTCCCGGCTCAAACCATCCAACCGTAGATCGACACCGCCTACCATATAAAGCCTCATAAGGGGCCATCTGGATACTTGACCGGTAGCTGTTGTTTTAGGCAAACTCTACTGAAGGCAAAAACTGATCTCACAAGCCTCCAATGTCAATGACACAAGCTCGGAGCATATCCTCCAAAATCTGAATAGTCGGCTCAGGTTGCCCATCCGTCTAAGGATGAAATGTTGTACGCAACTCAACCTGGATGCCCAATTCTTGCTGAACTTCTCTATAGAAACGCGAGGTAAACTGCGTACCTCTGTCCCAAATAATAGATGTAGGCACACCATGAAGAAGAGCAATCTCCCGAATATAGATCTCAGTTAACCTCTCGGACGAATAGGAGACTGCAATATGAATGAAATGCGCTGACTTGGTCAGCCTATCAACAATGACCGAAACTCCGTTGAACTTCCTCCGAGTCTGCGCGAGTCTAACAACGAAGTCCATAGTGATTCACTCCCACTTATACCCGGGAAGCTCAATCCTCTGAAATAAACCACAAGGCCTTTGATGCTCATACTTAACCTGCTGACAATTCAAACACCGAGCCACATATGCAACGATATCCTTTTTCATTCTACGCCACCAATAATGCTACCACAAATCCTGATACATCTTCGTGGCGCCCGGATGAATAGAATATTTGGAGTTATGGGCCTCCTCTTAAATCAACTCTCGAAGCCCATCCACATTAGGCGCACAAACTCAAACCTGCAATCTCAAGACTCCATCATCACCTAAAGTAACATGCTTGGCACCTCCATGCTGCGCCATGTCTCTAAGGATACACAAATGGGGATCATCAAACTATCGATCATGGATACGCTCCAATAATGAAGAACGAGCGACCGTGCAAGCTAATATTCGAGTAGGCTTCGAAATATCCAACCTCATAAACCGATTGGCCAAAGCCTGAAGATCCAGAGCAAGCAGCCTCTTACTGACCGGAATGTAAGTTGGACTGCCCATATGACTCCTACTCAAAGCATCAGCCACCACATTGGCCTTTCCCGGGTGATATAAGATAGTGATGTCATAATCCTTCAACAACTCCAACCACCTTCTCTGTCTCCAATTCAACTCCTTTTGCTTGAACAAGTACTGAAGACTCTTATGATCCGTGAACACCTCACAGGCCATGCCATACAGATTGTGCCTCCAAATATTCAATGCGTGAACGGTGGCTGCCAACTCTAACTCATGGACTGGATAGTTCTTCTCATGAATCTTCAACTGTCTATGCATAGGCAATGATCTTGCCACCCTGCATCAAAACTACACCAAGCCCAACACGATAAACAACACAACAAACCGTATAAGGCCCTGAACCTATAGGCAAAACCAATACCGATACCATAGTCAGAGCTGTTTTGAGCCTCTAAAAGCTCGCCTCACACTCAGCCGACCGTCTGAACTGGGCACCCTTCTAGGTCAACCTGGTCATCAGGCTGCGATAGATGAGAACACCTCCATGAACCGATGATAGTAGCCTGCCAATCCTAAGAAACTCCGAATCTTTGTAGCTGATGCTAGTCTAGGAAAATTCTTAACTACCTCAATAGTCTTCGGGTCAACCTAAATACCCTCTGTTGATACAACATGACCCAGGAATGCAACTGAACTCAACCAGAACTCACACTTCGAGAACTTAGCATATAACTAATTATCCCTCAAAGTTTGAAGAACCACCTTGAGATGGTGCTCGTGTTCCTCCTGGATGCGGGAATATACCACAATATTATCAATGAAGACTATCACGAATGAGTCCAAATAATGACTGAACACCCGGTCCATCAAATCCATTAAAGCTGCCGGGGCATTTGTCAACCCAAATGACATAACCAAGAACTCATAATGCCTGTATGGAGTGCGGAATACTGTCTTAGGAACATCAGATGCCGTAATCCTTAACTGATGGTAGCAGACCTTAAGTCAATCTTTGAAAATACCTTATACCCGGAAGCAGATCGAACAAATCATTAATCCTCGGTAGTGGCTACTTATTCTTGATTGTGACCTTGTTCAACTGCCGGTAATCAATGCACATTCTCATCGAACCATCCTTTTTCTTAACAAACAACACCGGTGCACCCTAAGGCGAAATGCTGGGTCTAATGAATCCCTTTTGAAGCAAGTCTTGCAACTGCTCCTTCAATTCTAGTAGGGCCATGCAATACGGCGAAATAGAAATGGGCTGAGTGCCCGGAGACAAATCAATGCAGAAGTCAATATCCCTGTCGGGTGGCATCGCCGGCAGGTCTGAAGGGAAAGCCTCAGGAAACTCATGAACCACGGGCACCGAATCAATAGACGGAACCTCAGACTGGAATCACGAACATAAGCTGAATAAGCCAAACACCCCTTCTCGACTATACGCCAAGCCTTCACATATGAGATAACGCTACGGTAGAATAACCAGGAGTCCCTCCACTCTAAACGAGGCATACCGAGTAAAGCTAAAGTCACAGTCTTGGCATGGCAATCCAAAATTGTGTGGTAAGGTGATAACTAGTCTATTCCCAATATAATAT
Source organism: Nicotiana benthamiana (assembly GCA_034376525.1). Lineage (NCBI taxonomy): Eukaryota > Viridiplantae > Streptophyta > Magnoliopsida > Solanales > Solanaceae > Nicotiana > Nicotiana benthamiana. Next base: position 37,818,484 of record CM067324.1, read on the forward strand.
AGAAGTTGACCATGTCTAAAAGAAATAAATCTACGCGAGTCTCGAGACCTCAATCAGCGTAATACATGAACGATGGACTCAATCAACCACGATATAATCACCCACCAAGGTAGATACATAAATAGGAATGTCACACCTCCTTTTTCTTTACACCCCACAAAGGGTGTAGCTAAAGGAGTTTTTCCTATTAAAGGACAATCGAAACGAGATTATATTAATTAACAGATTCAAAATCGCCACTTGGGATAATCAATGGTGTCCTAAGTCACCAGTGCAAATCCCAAATCGAGGAAAGGGATTGACTCTGTTTAACAGTCCGCGAACCAGAAACCTGAGTAAGGAATTCTGTTAACCCAGGAGAATGTGTTAGGCATTACCGGGTTCCGTAGTTCTAGCATGGTCTCTCAACTGTTATATTTGGCTTCATTATCTAAGTTTAAACATGTTTTAGCCTATGTTTCAATTTTAACTTCAACCGCTTTTATCCATTTTAGGAATAATGCAACGTTGTTAAAATACGTCTTGGACCGCGTCAGATAAATGCACCAGCGGTCTTTGACATATTTTAACTAACATTGAGATTTGGATTTGGGTCACGTAAATGTGCATCCGAGGTATGGAAGGTACATTAATAAAATAATGTGCCCAGAAGCAACTACCCGCTGTTAACTTTGCGAGGGCCATGGAAATTTACTAAATGGAACACTCCGAATTTAAGTATTAAATCCAACTTAATTTAGCGAGGGCCGCACAATTTATCAATTTATCTGGCACATGCACCTGGAAGAGTTCCAAACTAATTCATGAGGGCCATACTTTATTCCAAGTTATCTAACTGTGGATCACCTCAATTTATTGGAGAAAATTAATTATTCCATGATTAAAGAAAGGAGGCTTCCACTATTACCTATACTAACAAAGAGTGTTGTTTTAAAACTAGAAGGACGAGTCGAGTAGTAAAATGAGGAGGGGGGCGTATGGACTGAGCATGAAGCCCAACAGCCTGCATCGTGCAAGTCTACTTCAATAAAAAATATTGTGCGGCTAAACTACATTAGGCCCATTTAGAGCCCTTATGAAGGAATAGGCTGATGCCCTTTCGAATCCCCTCTCAGCAGAAATATTAGAAAATTATTTCACAATTTACAAATCAATCTATTTTAATGATTCCAACAATTATTAATTGAAATTTCACAATGGAACCATTCTGTACACTAATGCATCGCTATTCAGCTCACAAACCAACATTAACTGGCTTAGATTAAAGGCGAAAAACAAAATCAAATTAACATTTGATCCTAAGCTTTAACCAATGAATACAAGTTACTCAATTGAAAGTCTATTGTTACCTTATCATGCAATTAACCAAATGCTAAAAAATAAACCAATATTTCAATAACAAACTATGTCCCCATAAAGGACCCCAACATCCCCAAACTTAGAGGGCTCAAGACTTTTGACGAGCAAAACTAAACAAAATTCCCAGCTCCAACATCATGTCTAGGTGAATGCAAATCAACCAGGATTGACAAATGAACATGCCTCCCTAGATATTAGTATCACTGATCATTAACATACCCCCAAAGCTTTAAATATTACAAAATAACTAATGTCCAGGAGTGCTTCATAAATAAATGGAAAAATAAACAAACAAAGTAGCTTCAATACAGTCCCTTGTCACTTAAATTACATAATAGGAAGCAAGATCTAAGAACCGACTAACTTGACACACTCTAATCCAAGGTTTAGCATGTTCATAATTATTTTTACTTTAACATAATAATGTCCAAACTCTCAATTGCACCTATGTCATTTAAAGGAACAAGATACAGAAGAATGTAAATGTACATAACTAAGAACTAAAGGTCCAACATCCAAGTATCAAAATTCCGGCTTTCATTTCTCAATCTTCGATTGAATATCGCATGGTGTGAGTTTCCGGAATGTGTACCTGGAATTTGCAAAAGAACAGGGTAAGGACAGTCAACAACAGCGAAACAAAACAACATTGATGGAATATCCCAGAAATAACCAAAGCAAAATCAGTTTAGAAACAAAAATCTCAAACAATGCTCAGTAATCAACAGATAACCAAAACTTGACCCAAAGCTCTTGAAAATCAACCAAAAATCAAGTTATTTTTTACCACTAATTTTCGAGAGATGATTTCATAAATGAGCATCCAGGATTACCAAAAGTTTCAATGGAACAGTGTTTTTATTATATATTTTCAGCCATTTTTTATTTTTGGATTTTTGGCTCCTCCAAATCTTATTTTAGCTTTAGGTTCTATGCTTTCTAGGCAAGCAATTAGGGTACAACTTCATATTTCAATTTTCCTTTTAGTCCTTTTTGAATTTTCTATTTTGCTTCTTCATCCTTCATTTTATGACTTGTTGGTCAAGTCATAGTCTGAAAATTTAACAAAAACCCCAACTAGAAGCTTGTAAGTCGGTTATCCACAAGATTAGTTTCTCTCATGTTATTTGGATTGGGTTTTTCCTCAAATTGGCTTAATTCTTTACTAATTTCTTCAAACGCCCTTTCCTCATCATACTCTAGTTCATCCTCACATTCTATCTCTTGAATTATTATTTCAGAATTAGATAGGCTTTTAAGACTGGGCCGAAGATTCCTTATGCGTGTCATGTCATTGAAGCCAACATAAAAAGAACTATATTAGAAGGAAAAGAAAAGCAAAGAAGACTAAAAACTATCAGAACCGATGAAAAGGCAAATTGCATTTCATTGAAATTGAACGATAACAAGGTTTATACATTCAAATGGATGGAACATAGACTCTGAATTACAACCATGAAATAATCCAGAGAAATTGAAAAAAAATCAAAGCAAACTACCAAAACTCTTTCCTGGTCGGGAAAGGAGTAGCTTCCCAATTGCTGATTTTTGCACAGGGCCCAACAAATTGTACATCTGCCTTGCTAGAGCCCTCCCCAGCTTCTGCCATTTTCACATCTTCAAAGAACTTCTTGAACCTTTCAAGCAATTCCTTATCAGGACCAACCATAAGACTGAGACTTAATGTTGTCGGGCACTTCTTGTTGCGGGCCTCACAAATGATCTGAAGAGACGCGGCATAGGCTTGGGAAGGAGCCATGCTTTGTGCATCATCTTTCTGCTGCAATCGTGGGCTTGAAGGTGTCCATGTTTTTTGGGAGAGACACAGGTTTTAGGATACCTTGAAGTGACGCCCCCAAACCCTTTCCTGGAACAAACCCATTTCTCAACATTTCAACAGCCACCATGACTGATGCAGCGACTACCTTCGGCATTGGAAGTGCACTCCCCTTTTGGAATTTTCTTCATTGATACGGTGTCATAAACCTGATATACCCAAGGCCCCTTGTCGTCATCAGCCTCAATGAATGTCACAATAACATCATTGTGAGCATACATATTGTCCTTGCCGTTCATAACTATTTCTTGTCTCTCCCATTTAAATTTCACCATTTGATGTAAAGTAGAGGAAATCGCTTTAGCAGCATGGATCCAGGGTCTCCCCAACAATAGCTTGTAAGATAAAACCACATCTAGCACATGGAATTCCATGGTAAAATCAACTGGTCCGATTGTCAGCTCAAGCACTATGTTACCGACCGAATCTTTCCCTCCACCGTCGAACCCTTACACACAAATATTGTTCTTGTGAATTATTTCATCATCCACCTTCATCTTGTTAGGGTGGAAGGAGGGCAAATATTTGAACTTGAACCGTTGTGAACTAATACTCGAGTAACCACAGAATATTTGCACTTCACCGTAAGATAAAGGCCCTATTGTGCTCAGTACCCTCTACGGGCAATTTATCATCAGAAAAAATGACTTTGTTTACCTTGAAAATCTTGTTAGCTATCTTTTCCAAGTAACTGATTGAGTTTTGTAATGTGGGCCTCGTGGAGGATCTTCATTAGTGCCCGACGATGCTCGTCTGAATGAATCAACAATGATAATAGTGAGATTTGAGCAGGCATCTTCCTCAATTGTTCCACAATAGAATAGTCTTGCACTTTCATCTTTTTCAGAAACTCTTCTGCTTCCTCTTCAGTCACAACTTTCTTCACCAACATTGAGTTATCCTTGGAGGGTTTGGGTTTTCTCAACTCCTCGGGGCCAAAGCACCTCCCCAAACGGGTAAATCCATGGGTTTCAAAAACTTCTACTCTAACCTCTTTCCCCTTGTAAGTCACAGTTACTTGCTCATAATTCCAAGGGATGGCCCTGCTGTTGACTGGTAACTGAGTTACAGGTTTGATAATGACGGGCTCTATGCAAGCACCTTCCACAACTACAACAGGCTTTCTTGCCACTCATGATACACCAATTTTGCAGTTTCTTGTTTCACTATCCCATTTTCGGGGGATCCCTTCTTGACTACGGCGAAAGGCTCACTGCTTGTTCCACTCAACTTATGCATCGACATCTCACTTGTTAGTTTTTCAACCGGCTTACCCTCACTAGGTCGGATCATCATGACAGTTTGCGAAGGCTTTTTGGGCTCTCCCTCTCTGTGCACTATCTCAATCATGTTTGTTTCTTGATGAACTGGGAGTGGGTTCTGATTAATATTGGGTGCTTCCAGAGCTTGCACCTCAATCCGATGTGAATCAATAAGCTCTTGGATAGCGTTCTTCAGATGCCAACATTTCTCTGTGTCATGCCCCGGGGTACCAGAATAATATTCACAACTGACAAAATAATCAAGATTTCTCGGGGGAGGATTCAACAACTTTACTTCAATCGGCCGCAACATATCTAACTGTCTCAACCTGTGGAATTAGCTGGTATAAGATTCTCCCAATAGAGTGAAGGTTTTCTTCTTTTGCAATCTTTCATTCTTGAAAGCTTGGTTGGCCCGGAAAGCTGGTCTCGGGAGGTTTTGGTAGGCTTTTGGAGGTAGATGGGCATTCTGTGGAGCTGAGTAATTATATTGCGGGGTTGGCGAATGCCATTTTGTGTGGGCGGGAAGTTGAGTGTATGTTTGTGCATGGTGGATGGAAAAATGGGGGTTAGGGGGTGGATAATAGTGTTGTGGTAGGCTATATGGAGTGTGGGGATAGGTTTGGTGGTAGGGTCAAGGCTGGTTGTAATGTGGTGAACCCAGGGCCTGAACCAAGTTCCTGAGTTAATTGTTGCTACCTCCTCCTCCTCCTTCTTTCTGATTGCTCCCCCGGTCCCGCTCTAGTTGGCCTGGGTGGTTGCTTTGATTGCAGAATAACTCATAATTTTATTAGATTTGAGCCCCTCCTCTACCATGATCCCTATTTTTACTACCTCATTAAAGGACTTTCCCACTACCGATACCAGGTGACCAAAATAAGTGGGCTCCAAGGCTTGTAAGAAGTAATCTACCATTTCGCTTTACTTCATTGGCGGGTCGACCCTCGCCGCCTGTTTCCTCCAACAGAAGCCATGCTCTCTAACATCATGCTTCTTCTTGAGTTTCGTCAAGGACAAACGATCCGAAATAATTTCAAGATTATTCTAAAAATGGCAGGCGAATGCTTGGGCTAGATCGTCCCATGTGTACCACCAACCATGATCTTGTTAGGTGTACCATTCCAAAGCAGAGCCACTTAAACTTTGACTGAAGCACGCTATCAGTAATTCATCTCTCCCGCCCGCTCCTCTCATCTTGATACAAAAACCCCTCAGGTGTGCCACTGGGTCGCAATGCCCGTCGTACAAATCGAACTTGGGCATCTTAAATTCTGCCGGCAATTGTTCATCCGGGAACAAACATAGATCTTTGTACGCCACACCTACCTGGCCTCCCAACCCTCGCATGTATCTGAACGATTTCTCTAAGCTTTTGACTTTCCTGAGCATCTCGCCTTGCTCGGGATTTTTGGCTGGTTTCTCAGCCTCTGCAGTGAGTTCAAAATGGGGAGTGCGCGAATAGGGTTCTGGGGCATTGAAAGTGGGCTCTGGTGGGTAATACTGGTTGTCATGGGTTTGGAACAAAGGTTCACTGGAGGATCTGTGGAGTGTAGCGGGTGGGGGTGCGATGAAGATAAGAGCAACTAGTGGAGAAGGGTGTGGAACAGGTTTGGGTGGTGGAACTGGTGCTGTCAGGGAAATTGTTGGTAGATGGGGAAGCTTTGAGGCAGATCAGTGGCAGGGTGATCATGTGACGGGGCTAATGGTGGGATGAATGGCCGGTTGGCGGGATAAGTTGGTGGTGGTTGCCCCTTTACCAACGCTTGATACATTCCAGCCATTTGTTGTTTCAATTTATACACCTCTTAGTTCATTGTGTTGACATCCAAATCTTCCAGCTCTCTTGAGGGATCAATGATACTTGCGTCAGGCTCTTGGTTGGCTATTGTCAGCTTGTTTTTGGAACGGCAGTTGTAGGGGTGGGTTGCCAGAATGCCACAAAACTAACCACCTATGTGTATTGGATAAACAACATCAAACTTGTTAGCAGTTGGGTTTTAAAAGATAGGCAACCATATATTCAGGAATGAATGCACCTATCAATTATTGGTTCCTATTATGCATTGGATCGGGTGCTTGCGTCATCTCGGCTTTTATCCTATATAACACTCCTCTTTTTCATTTCTCTCTTGTTTTTTTTCGTTTTTTTATTTTCTCCCCTATTTTGCTGTTGTTTCTTTCTTACGATTTCTTGTTTTTCTCTCTTTATTTCCTCCCTTTTTCTTTTCCTTTGGTTATGGTCGAATCCTATGGAGATTGCCTATGTATCATGACCCCGCATAAATCAGACCCAGCGTAGTTCTGGTAGATTAATAGAAACATTTCTGGGAATTTCAATTTTCATAAAGTAAAACATTTTTTATTACAACCACCAAACTAATGGACCTGAGAAAAGAAACTAACAGACTCTGACTCAAAATAAGACCAATAGACTCTGACAGAAAGGTGAAAACAACAGACTCAACAAACAGCTACAGACTCAAATAAAAGAAAAGACAGACTCGAGTGACAATCACGAATACATTAATGCCTCTAATGCTCCTGGTGCCTGCGGGACATCTTTCGGTCTCGCCGTAAGCCTGCGCGCTTCCTTGGAGGTGGTGGAAGTCTTCCATCACTTGACGAACGAAGGTCATTACGGTGGCAAAAAACATGGATCTCGTCATATCTTCACAGCTACTACACTTTAATCTGTGTAATCAGCGATCCTACGGACCCTCTCTCTTATGACACCATTTTCTTGCAACAATTGCCCAATCTGCTGGGCCCTGGCTTCCAAACATTTTTCGGCTACCAGATTTAGTTCTTGAAATTGATGCAAATCTCTTTCTAGCTGTGCTATTGCTATGTAGTAGTGCTCTCTTTCAGCCTTAAAGTCCTTTGCCTACTTAACCATTTTGTTTTCAACAATGATGACCCTCTTTCTCAATCCTGCAACCTTATCGTCGTACCTTTCTTTCAACTGTTCAATCATGCATGATCGTTCTTCTGCATTTTTGGCCAATTGCTTTCGGGCCCTGGCTATGTCATCCTCTGCTTTGTTCAAGTCAAAACCATATTCTCCTACTTTCCGCCTCAGGTTGTCTATGAGCTTCTCTTCTTTTATACTTCTGGTGGGATTCACTGCGGCTATTTTTATTTTCTGAGTTTGGGCTCGCAAGGCTTCATTTTCTTTGGCTAGTCTTTTCTTTTCACCCTTTTCCACTGCGGCTTGCAATCCATCCTCGAATTGAAGGTCTTTGACTTGTGTTTCTAGCTTCCCTATTGTGGCCGTGTATTCATTTTCTTTACCCAACCAGTCCCACTGTTCTTGTGACGCCTCGGCAAATTCCTGAAGATTGGGACCTTTGGCCGCCTTCCGAACTCCACTTCCTTTTATACCAAGCAAGGTACCCTGGTGCAAATTCACTTTTGGACAGGTGACGTACTCGAGTGTTCGTCGTCAAGTACTGGCATATGCTCCAAATTTGGTGGACTGCTGCATCATGAAACTGACCATTGGGACCAATATCGACCATGTAGCGACTGATGTCTACATCCCTAGGCACCATCTGGCATCTCGCTAACTGTCTCAGCACCCGGTATGGGGCATAAGGTTGGATGCTCCTAAGACCCATAAAAAGGAAATGAGGCCCGGTAGCTGGCATATATGTAATTTCATCGAGGGGGAGCCACCCAAATGTGCACTCTATCTGACTTGCACTTATGGCACGGAGATATGATACCCATTTTGTGACTCTCTCTCGCAATCTAAACCCATCAACCGTGGTATAAATTTCCTCTATACAGCTCTCTTTTGACGACCCATAACTCATGAATTGAGGACGATGGCAAAGATGTTCAATCATCCACATCAGCAACAACAAGTTGCATCTTTCAAAGAAGTCTCCTCCGATCTTATAGGCTGTGAGGGCACGGAAGATTTCAGATAAGATCATGGGTGCGAGGGTACTCTTAGCCTGAGTAAGCAAAGTTCCGACAACTCCCGCTATCCTTATATCAATATTTCCATCTATCTGGGGAAACACCAAGAGCCCAAGAAGAATACCATAAATGCAAAACACCTATGTTCTTCCCATTTGAGGCAGTTTCCCTTATTACAAATTTTATTTTTCGGGTCGTTAAGCCTCCTATGTGTCTGTACCTCTTGTATATAAACCGTGGAGTACAAAAAATGGTTGATAGATCTGGGTTGTGAACACCCATGCTTATTTTTAGTGAATCTAAGAATTTGTGTACAACGACGACCCTTGGTGCAATCAAGTACTGGTGTCTCAGAGGAACTTTAGGGCCCCCGATATATCCAGTTATTTCTTCTAAGGTTGGGGTGAGTTCAAAGTCTGAGAAATGAAATACGTTGTAGGCCGGATCCCAGAATGTAACCAACGCCTTTATGCGTCCCCCTAGGATTAATTTTCAACAACTCGGTGAGACCTCCCAAGTATGAATTGACCTTTTCTTGCCCTGATTCACCTAGATCATTCCACCACATATGCAGCTCCTAAGGTATCTTGTTCATGACTGTTATGGGCAAGTTCTGGTTCGTACTTATTCTGCACATTTATTAGGATGATTAAGCAAAAAATCATGATTGATTTGACTCAAAACAAAACAAGGGTGACATTTTTTCAAATTTTCCATTTCAAGAGTACAAATCCGGCTTTGTAAATATGGCCTTTCAGCACTTCCGGGGGAAGATTTTAATGCTGTGCTTGCTACTGACTAAAAATTTGGAATGAATCCAAAGGTAGTTGTTCTTGCAAAAACAGCCTTCCGGCGTCCTTTTGGGGACATTCGGCTAATTTGACAAGACTTTATTTATCACAATCAAAATTTGGTTTTTTTGAGGCTATCTTTGCAAAATGGAGTTGGGCGCGATGTGGGTTGCCTATTTATCTCACACCCTGAGAATTAAATTGACGTAGTTCGGGCAATTTTGACAAAACAAAAACCAAATTTTCTTTTCCTTTTGAAAAAATAACAAAAATCTTTTTCCTTTATTTTTTCAAAATTTCAATAAAATTTCAGTATCTATTTGGGATATTGGTTTTTCGAAACAAGTAATTACCTCATTTATCCCTCACACTGCTATTTTCTTTGCCAAGTTCTCCCTTTTTATTCAAAAGCAAGTCATCATGCAAATCCGAAATAAATTCACAAGTAGCACGCAAGATGCATCAGGATGGTATGTTATTTTGGGTACTCCTGTCCTAGACGGACCCAAACCCTGTGTTGAGTCCCCTACGTCAAATGCACATGATGAAAATAAGTGTTCCTACTAGGGATCCAGTATGTGGCTAAGTTATTTTAGGTTCAAAACCTGGGTATATGTTTCTAGACTGTGTACCCGAGTGGACAACTCGAGTTGAGGAGGGGGCTACGTATCGGGAACCAAAAGGCTATCCGGCTTAGTAACTTGTTCAAGGTATGAAGGTAACAGAATAGGGTGTCTCGACCAGCGAGCACATCCTCGAAGATGAGAAGAGAAGGGTTTCGTATCAATTTATACAATTCAAATAATATCAAAGCAGTAAAAGCATCATTTAGCACATTAGGCCCAAACATGTAAATATAACTAGATAATAAATAAAGCCATGTATCACAATTATTCTAAGCTCGATTCTTGATCCCTGAACTAGAAATTCTGGGTTCTTATCTCTAGCAGAGTCGCCAGAGCCGTCACACCTCCTTTTATCACAACACCCCGCGAAGAGCGTAGATAAGGGAGTTTCTCTAATTAAAGGACAATCAAAATAGGATTATATTAGTTAACTGATTCAGAGTTGCCACTTGGGATAATTAATGGTTTCACAAGTCACCGGTGCAAATCCCGAATCGAGGAAAGGGATTGACTCTGTTAACAGTCCGCAGACCAGAGATCCGGGTAACGAATTCTGTTAGCCCGGGAGAAGGTGTTAGGCATTCTCGGGTTCCGTGGTTCTAGCACAGTTGTTCAACTGATATATTCGGCTTAATTATCCGATTTTAAACATATTTTAGCCAATGGTTCAATTTTAACTTCAACCGCTTTTATCCATTTTAGGAGTATGCAACGTTGTTAAAACACATCTTGGACCGTGTCACATAAATGCACCCGCGGTCTTTGACATATAAAAACTAACGTTGAGATTTGGATTTGGGTCAAATAAATGCCCACCCGAGTTTAGGAAGGTACATTAATAAAATAACGCGCCTAGAAGAAACTACGTGTTGTTAACTTTGCGAGGGCCATCAATGTCCCGATCTCTAAGTATTAAATTCAACTTAATTAAGCGAGGGCCACACAATTTGTCATTTTATTTGGCATGACGCACCTCGAATAGTTCCAAACTAATTCAATAGGGCCATACTTTATTCCTAGTTATCTATTTGTGGCCCACTTCAATTTATTGGAGAAAATTAATTATTCCAAGATTAAAGAAAGGAGGCTTCCACTATTTCCTAAACTAGCAAAGAGTATTGTTTTAAAACTAAAAGGACGAGTCAAACAGTACGGGGGGGAGGGGGGTGTTTGGACTGAGCATGAAGCCCAACAGCCTGCATCATGCAAGGCTACTTCAATTAAAAATCATTGTGCGGCTGAACTACATTGGGCCCATTGAGAGCCCAGATGAAGGAACATGCCGATGCCCTTTCGAATCCCCTCTCAGTAGAAACATTAGACAACTATTTCACAGTTTACAAATCAAGCTATTTTAAGAAATCCAACAATTATTAATTGCAAATTAACAATTGAAACATTCTGGACATTAATGCATTGCTATTCAGCTCATAAACCAACATTAACTGGCTTAGATTAAAGGCAAAATATGAAATCAAATTAACAATTGATCCTAAGCGTTAACCAATGAATACAAGTTACTCAACTGAAAGCCTGTTGTTACCTTAGCATGCAATTAATCAAATGCTCAAAAATAAACCAGTATTTCAATAACAAACTATGTCCCCAAAAAGGACCCCAACCCCCCAAACTTAGAGGGCTCAAGACTTTTGACGAGCAAAACTAAACAAAATTCACAGCTCCAACATCATGTCTAGGTGAATGCAAATCAACCACGATTGAGATATGAACATGCCTCCCTAGATATTAGTATTACTAATCATTAACATACTCCCAAATCTTTAAATATTACAAAATAGCTAATGTCCAGGAGTTCTTCATAATGAAAAGGAAAACTGAACAAACAAAGTAGCTTCGATATAGTCCCTTGTCACTTAAATTACACAATAGGAAGCAAGATCTAAGAACCGACTCACTTGACACACTCTAATCCAACGTTTGGCATGTTCATAATTATTTTTACTTTACATAGTAATGTCCAAACTCTCAATTGTACCCATGTCATTTAAAGGAACAAGATACAGAAGAATGTAAATGTACATAACTAAGAACTAAAGGTCCAACATCCAAGTATCAAAATTCCGGTTTTCATTTCTCAATCTTCGATTGGATATCGCATGGTGTGTGTTTCAGGAATGTGTACCTGGAATTTGAAAAAGAACAGGATAAGGATAGTCAACAACAGCAAAACAAAACAGCAGCAATGGAATTAACCTAGAAATAACCAAGGAAAAACCAGTTTTGAAACAGAAATCTCAAACAACGCTCAGTAATCAATAGACAACCAAAACTTGACCCAAAGCTCTTGAAAGTCAACCAAAACTCAAGTCATTTTTTAGCAGTGATTGTCCAGAGATGATTTCATAAATGAGCCTCCAGGATTACCAAATTCTTCAGTGGAACCGTGTTTTTACTAGATATTTCTGTCTTTTTTTTATTTTTGGATTTTTAGCTCCTCCAAATCTGATTTTAACTTTAGGTTCAATGCCTTTATTGGGAAGCAATTAGGGTACAACTTCAGATTTTAATTTTACTTTTAGTCTCTTTTTAATTTCCTATTTTGCTACTTCATCCTTCATAGTCTGAAAATTTAACAAAAACCCCAACTAGAAGCTTCTAAGTCGGTTATCCACATTATTACCATACTTCATTACCTAAATTACCCTTTTAAACCCCTTCATTTTATATTATATTGACTGGCTATGGGTCAAATTGACCTGGGTTGACCCATAGGTAACCAGCCCAAGACTGGATTTAAAAGTATACTCCTCGAGCCCAAAAGCAATCAAACCCAAATTTCTGGATTAAAATAAAAGCAAGACGCAACTTGAGCCAAATTTTTCATGAAGTCCAATTAATTCAACTAATACTCAATAAGCTGAAATTAAATTACTAACAGACCAAATGATGAAATACTAAAAAAAGTGTTGAACTTTTCACAAATGAAAACATGCTTGACATGAATCAGACACTCAAACATTCCCAAGGTCATTTAGACCAACGTTTAAACAGAGACTCCATTACAAAAGTCATCGCATTTAAACTAAGCAACGATTTAAACAAATTAAAACATAAAATGACTGACATGAGATTATCAAGAAAATAATACGAGCATGTATTTCAACTTGAAGGAGAGGGGATGAGAAGGAAGATGAATCAATAAAAAGAAAATCAAAAGGAATGGAGAAAGACTTACCTAGTTGAACAGAATTGAACCATTGACTTCGTCCACAATAACGTCACCTATTTGTTCTTAGCGAGAACAAATAAACAACGTTATTGAGGTATGGAACCAACCAAAACTCGAGAGAGACCCTCATGCATCAATTTTGGACATGGACTTCTGGAACCCTAGATTTAAAATTTGTACGGTTTTAGAGGTGTTTTAGAGAAACTGAGTGTGGATTTAGGATAAGGGAAACAAAATGGTTATACGTCTGATTTTGGGGAGGTTTGGTGGTGACGCTGTCACCGAAGAAAGTGTGGCGGCGCTAGGGTTCATAGTTTCAGATCAAGATTCGAGGAATCTGGGTAGGTTTTGAGGGAAACTAGTTGTGGATTCGAGATGAGGAGGCAAAGGAGGGGATATGGTGTAAATTTGAGGGGCTATTGAACGCCGCCCGCTGCCGTAAGCGATTTTCGGTCGGCGGCAAGCGGTGGCTCAAGGCGGAGAGGTTAGAGACGATTAGGAGGGGGGGGGGGTTTCTGAGAGAGGGTTGGGGTAGGGCGTTAGGACAATTATATATTTAGGAGTCCTCACTTCCGAGCAATGGATCGTTTAACCTCGACGACTCAGATTGATTTAACGTAAAACCGGGTCGTTTTGTATGGATGGGGAACGAATCGGTAGGGACTCGATTTTGGGCCGGGTATTCGGTATTTTGACTGGGTAAATTGGGGTTTTGGTTTGGGATGGACCAAATTCAAGTCTTTATATTTTATTAAATAATAAAAATCTATTTTTTTCTATTCTTTTTTTGTTTTAATTTTATTAAATCCTAAATCAACTTTTAAACTAGATTAATTTGTAAAATTCAACTAAGTACTCATCAAAGTATTAATAGCAACTAATTAACTCCCAAATTAAAAGAAGCTACAAAATTCAAAATTAAAAAGCTAAAAATGCAAAGTGAGTCATTTTTTTATTTTACTTTACAAAATAACCTAATTATTATTTAATTCTTAAAATTCACAACTAACTCCTAAATGCTCACGAAACATATTTTTTGTATTTTTCACCAATTAAAATGCACAGACAAATATACTCACAATTAACAGAAAATGCCACAAAAATCCGCAGAATTGCAACTACTAAAAGAAATTATTTTGTTTCGAATTTATAGGAGTAATTCGTACAGGGAAAAAAATCACGTGCTCACTAGGAAACACTCAATGAACTACTAGGCATGACCAGGTACAGTGCAAAATAAGATGATACATACGAATAGGAAGACCCTGGATCAAATAACTCTAAAGCATCTCTATCACAAACCAGAATAGTACCTATAATGACTGCATCTGAAGCCTCAGCCTCGGTCCTTGGTGGAAGGGCATAACATCGGGGCTGAGCCCCACAACCCTGAATTACCTCTTTGGGACAGCCCGCTACTGGCTGGCCTCCACCTCTGGCGGCCTGATCTCCACCTCTAGGACCTCTACCTCTACCTCTAGCACTTCTACCTCCACCTCTAGCTGACTAGGCGGGCTGTGGGACATCTGGTGCATGTACCATAGCACGAGAACCCTGATGCGGGGAACCGCTTGAAGCTCAAGGGCAATACCTAGAAATATGCCTCTTGTTACCACAAGTAAAACAAGCTCTTTACTGACGGCCCTGGAAACTCTGAAGCGGTGGTGCACCGATAGGTGCTGGTGGTGCACTGAAGGACTGCTGATCAGGATACTGCATCTAAAGACCACGGCTACCTGAAGCACCATGAGAAACCTGAAAATCAGACTGAAAGGGACTAGGAGGATGGCCTCTACCATATGAATCTCTACTTGCTGACGAGGTACCACTGAATATGCCTGAATCATGGGGCCTCTTATCCGACCCATGACCACCTCCTTGTGAAGAACCATCTCAACTCTGCAGGCCACACTGGGTGCCTCCGAAAAAGATCTCACTCCCCGCCTCCTTGGCCATCTGAAGACGAATCGGCTTAATAAGACCATTGCTATACCTCCACACCCTCTCTTCTCAGTAAGGAAGTATGACAAGAGCATGCGAGCTAAGTCGATGAAACTGGTCTAATACTGGGTGACTGTTGCGGCGAAACGCACGTGCAAGTATACGCGGTCGTCAAGTAATAAAGTGACTAAAAGTCGGATGTCGAACCCACGAGGACTTGTGATTAACTATTAACTAAATTAGACTATCCTAATTCTCTAAACAATAACTAAACATAGAAGTATTTGGTTCTAAACTAATTAAAATAAATAAATACATATAATGAACTTTGGACAGAGAAAGAGTAGATCTTTATGATATCAATGTAATGAAATGATCTAGGGTTATGCGTTATCTAACATTCCTATTGTATTCTTCAATTGAATTGGCTAACTAACTTATTTAGTTTATTGGTTTACATGGTTAATATTGCTCATATGAATCTGTCGAGTTCTTACTCTCCTATTCAAGCTAACCTAACGCCTATATGTCTATGGAGTTAGAATCAACCACAACGCATTTATAATTCGTGTAAATCAACCAAGCTAGGGAATAAGGTATATGTCTATCCTAACCGCGAATCCGTTCCCCGATGCCCGGGTTCAAGAACTTGCTCTACTATCCTATATGCAATCAGAATTCCCACTTTCGAGTTCAATTCAAGATTTGTATATAGTAAATTATTAGTGATCAAGCAATCAAATAATTAAGTGCAGAATAAATAAATAAACCAATATTGTAAACTAAGAAATCAAAATCAATATCCTAATAATAATAGTCATGAAAGAACCACAACCCAAGAACGTAAAGTTTAGCTCCACATAGACATGGTAGCAAAACAACAAATCATACAAAGAAACATAAAAATACTGAGTTGGTGGAAGAAAAGATGAAACCCGATGAATTTCGGCCTCCACGGCGGCTCTGTGCTCTCTCTCACCTCAAAATACCATTTTTCCATGTATATATACCAAGTAGGGTTAAGCCCAAATAATTATACCTTCTCCAATGTGAAAAAGGATACTTTTCCCGGGTTTGACTAGCACGGTCGCGCTCGTGACCGCACTAGTGCCCAGTATTCTGCCTGACCAGCGTAGCCTGAGCGCGGCCGTGCTATTGACGCGCACTTTTCTCCCTATTCCATTTGGAATTTGGAAAAAATGTAAACATGAAAGTTGTAGCCCTTTGAGTTAGATTTCCAACCATATATTGTAGATCCCAAATGGAGTTCGGAGCAAAACGTTATATGTATTTTACTAGACAATGCACAATATGCCTACTTGAGTCTTCGTTTGTTCTTAACTATCAAAGCTGACCCCTGCCACAATCCTGGCTTAATTCTTTGGAGTATTACTCAGACTTAAAAGCTCCAAATCACTTGAATTCATCACATAACATCTATATAGCTCGAAATCACTCCTACAAGTCATAAAACACACAGTTAGTGCAAAACACTAGCGATTAACGGGAAAACTCAACAAAAGTGCAGTAAATTAGAGTGTAATAATCGACTAAAATAAGTAATTATAGCCTATCATCAACACCTGATACTTAAATGTTGCTCGTCCTCGAGTCAACCAACAATTTACTCTATCTATTAGCACTTAACATATTCGAAGCACGCTACACCAATGATTATGGTTGATAGAAACAATTCAACTCTAGCATATGCAATCATCATACACTTCCCTTTACTTATGTCATTCTTCAAAAAGATTCAAACAAAGGCAATATGCCCACAACTATCATAGTCTCAAAAACTGACTCACTACCACAATGCGCTCACGTCTTGAACACCCAACATCCTGGAGAAGTCTAATAATGTTACCTATCCCTAAAAAAGCCATGTGCCCTACAACCAAAGCAAAGAAAGTAAAATCTATCCACATATTCGAATCTCATGCTCACATATATCAAAGAAAATCGCTCACCCTCACAAAAGAAGTCACATGCATGTAGTTGGTACAATAGGCCTGCCCTTAATGTAAATCTCTACTAATGTAGGCTCGCTCGATCTAAAAGCAATTAGGTCAGGGATAGGTAGGATATATTTAGGAATAGTGACTAACCCTCCTAAGCACTTTAACACACCACATAATCAACTTTAAGCATAAATTCTTCAATCCACTTCACTTTCACAAACAATATCATCCCAAAAATGATCCCTTCTTCTTGAAGCACTATATTAATTCATACCCACTATCAAGAACAAGACAACAATGTATTCATCTTTATTTTTTTCCAGATTATTCTTTTTTTTTCAATTTTCGCTAGTGGTGTATTATTTTAAAAAACAAGTGCACCTTTCTTCCTTTTATTGGTTTCACTCAAAAGCCACCCCACACTTAGTTCCTTATTACTTATTTTAGCGTTCAACTCACAATTAAAGTGCTTTAAGAGGAAAATGGATCAAAACAATGTCAATTAAGAATAAAAAGGGTATAGGCTTGTAATGTGGGTTCCAAATAAAAATCTATAGGCTAAAATGGGTTAACTAGGGATAAATTTTATTTGTGGTAAGCAATTAATCTCAAAAAGATCAAAGAAAGCCTAAAATCATTTTTCAAATCGAGCATCACCTAAAATTTCGCTTTGACCCACAAATCGGCCAAGTTCTAGACACAAGTACAATACATGGACTATACAAAAACCTCACCACACATGACACATGACTCACTAAGGACGACCCCATTCGGACTCTCAAACAAATGCAAGTATTCACGGAATCGCGATATATTAAGAATTAAGCACAAAGTAAATATAAGTCAAGAAAATGAGACATAGGCGCCACAAAAAATGCTATCCAAGTAATTAAGGCATCATCAATAAATTCAAATCATAGGGAAGATACTATACATACCAAAGCTTAAATGTGCTACTATCAAACAAGTCAAGGGTGCATAGGTTTATCTCATCTTTCTTCCTACATTTTATTCCCTAAACTACTCTAAATGAAAAAACAACCTGGTTCAAAGTACATCCTATGGAAAATAATCGAGGCACAAAGAAAATCCAGGAGGGACTATTACTACCTAAAGAAATCTAAAAGACACATTTTTGTGTTTTTTTGTTTAGACTTTAATCCCTCAAGAAAACTGTCTAGGAGATCTATCGTCTGAAAAAGTTCAAATTTTTCAATTTTTTTTATTTTCCACATAAAAAAATAAATTAATCTACTAAACTATTACAGAACTACGAAGAAAAAGAAAGGCTAAAATACTAAAAAACTGATTATCCAAAGGAATTCTCCCGCCCCACACTTAAAAGAGTGCAATGTCATCAATGCATATATAAAGCAAACAAGCATGGACAAGAAACTCCCTGGAAGGCCAAAGGCCAAAGCACTAGCTGCTCAAGAGGTACTCAGACTTCTCCCAAGCATGGTCCTTTGTGCGGGACCTCACACTAGTTACAATTAGCTGGCTCGCATTTGCACACTTCAAGTTGCTTTTCTTCTATGCTTATAATCCTACAAAAGCAAAATGCTACAAAGATAGAAAAATAAAATAAACAAAAATAAAAGAAAGGATTAAAGCTGGGTTGCCTCCCAACAAGTGCCTAATTTAAAGTCGCAGTGCGACTTGAACCAATTTTTGTCTCCACCTTGAACTTATGAATTGTACCTCTAACATGGCATCTAGTATGTGACTATGCTCCTTTGGTGGGGCTACAAAGATAACCGGGCCAAGTAATAAATTTTTCTTTCTTCACCTCTCGGCCTATATATGAGGAATGCAATTTTCACTTTTTGGCCCAACAAATTCAAGAATATAGGCACTCTCTTCCTCACTCTTTGACCCCTTCATTGGCTCAAATGGCTCGATTATTATCTTACTATCTAAACACAATGTGGAAAATTGATTCGAATGAGATCTAATGCGCTCTAACTCATGAATTTTACTACTATTTGCTTCCTTATATTTACACACACTCAAGTCTCCCATACTAATATTATCTACTCCCTTACATGACTCTAGAGAACTCTTCTCAATATTGACATCCTCAAGAAAAACATGGTCTAGTGATTGGTATTCTCATTTTAGCTCCTCAATTTGGTCTAGAAGATTTTTTTTAGCTTCACACAACTCATTATTAATTTATTTTGGCACTACACGCATCCACCTTTGTGCTCTAATCTGCATCTATATTATGTACAACCATGCAAAATTATCAATTTGATGTGCAAGTTCATCTCTATCCTTAGACCAATCATTCACCAACGTTGTCAGAAGACAACATCGTTCCGCATATTCGCCTAATCGAGAATATACGTCCCAATACCAACACTTACTACCATATTCAAATTTAGACCTTCCAGATTCACGTTGAGAGAACTAGAAACACACTAGGAGAAAAGTCAAATAGTAATAAAATTAAAATATTTACAAAAAGAGAAGAAAAAAAACTTCTAAAGATAAAAGTAAAAGTCTAATTAATAAAAACAGTTAATTTCTAAGTCCCCGGCAATGGCGTCAAGAACTTGTTGCGGCCAAATGCACAAACAAGCATACGCGGTCATCAAGATTCGTAGATAGTATTTAATTGGTTATCACGCAATAAATAATTAAGTGCAAGATAAATAAATAAACCAATATTATAAACTAAGAAATCAAAATCAATATCCGAATAATATTAGTCATGAAAAAACCACAACCCTAGAACGTGAAGTTTAGCTCCACATAGACATGGTAGCAAAACAACAAATCATACAAAGAAACATAAACAAACTAAGTTGGTGGAAGAAAAGATGAAACCCGATGAATTTTGGCCTCCACAGCGGCTTTGTGCTGTCTCTCACCTCAAAATATCATTTTTCCATGTATATATACCAAGCAGGGTTGGGAATAAATAATTATTCCTTCTACAATGTGAAAATGAATACTTTTCCCGGGTTTGACTAGCGCGGTCGCGCTTGTGCCAAGTATTCTGCCTGACGAGCGTGGCTTGAGCGCGACTGCACTATTGACACACACTTTCACCTTGTTCCATTTGGATTTTGGGAAAACATAAAACATGAAAGTTGTAGCCCTTTGATTTATATTTTTAACCATATATTTTGGAGCCCAAATGGAGTTTGGAGCAAAAGGTTAAGTATATTTTACTAGATAGTGCGCAATATGCCTACTCAAGTCTTCGTTTGTTCTTAACTATCAAAGTTGACCCCTGACACTATCCCGGCTTAATTCCTTGGACTTTTAATTAAACGTAAAAGCTCAAATCACTCAAATTCATTCCATTACATCTATATAGCTCGGAATCACCCCTACAAGGCATAAAACATACTGTTAGTGAAAAACACTAGCGATTAAAGCTAAAGCTTATCTAAAGTACAGTAAATTAGAGTGTAATAATCGACTAAAATACGTAATTATAGCCTAGCATCAGTGACCATCGTGGAACCCTGCTAAAGGCGCTCAAACTGCCTCCGATAGGCATCTCTTTGAGTCACGAGGAGAAATTTCTCTAGAAACAATACTGTAAATTGCTCCCAAGACAAAGATAGAGATCCGACTGGCCTAGCTAAGCAATAATCTCTCCACCAAGTCTTGGTGGATCCAGACAAGCAGAATGTAGCAAAATCGACCCACTAGACGTAAATCTGCCTTAGTGATACTCTCCATAAATCCTACTAGATGGACCAGAACATCCTAAAGGACTGGGGTGGAAATAAACCCCTCTGGGACCTGAGCTAGGCCCATCTAAACTACTGGGGATGGAACCTCCTCCTCAAAATCAACCCGAGGCTCCGCGACTGGTGCTGCTGCTCGAGGCTGAGCTCTGCCCCTACCTCGGCCTCTAGCACGTCCTCGGCCTCTACCCCTAGTGGAAGCTGTTGCTGGGGCTCAGGCTGCTGAGCGATAGATGAGGAAGCATGTGTTCTTTCCATCTACGAAAGAACAGATTAGAAATCCAATTAGCATTGAGAAACAGATCTGCACGACAAGAAAAAAAACAAATATGAAATTTTCCTAACTCTGTAGCCTCTGGGGGATAAATACAGATGTCTCAGTACTGATCCCTCAGACTCTAGTGAGCTTGTTCGTGAGTTGTGAGACCTATGCAACCTAGAGCTTTGATATCAATTTGTCATGACCTGGAATCCCCACCCACAGGAGTCGTGATGGCGCCTATTCGTGAAAGCTAGGCAAGCCATGAACTTCAAAACCATTACTCTCTTCCGTATTAATTAATAATGAATAAACATTTAAAGAACAACGAAAAATAAAATTAGCGGAAGTCCAAATTAAATATATAAACTAACGTCTAGAAAACCTACACATGTCTCTACTCAGCACCTTGTGTCACAACATGCACTGACTATCTAGAAGTGATACATACAAGTGTCTGAAACAAAAGAAATAGATTCTGTCTCGGGTACAAGAGGAAACAAAGCATCAAAATAGATAGAAGAGATGCCGGGCCTGCGGACGTTTGCAATACTACCTCAGGATCTCGTGGACTGAAGGCTGGCTCTCGAACTACTGCTGATGATTAAACGCTGCTCCTGAATCTGCACACAATACATAGTGTAGTATCATCACAATGAACCCCATATGTTGGTCAGTATCTCGCCTAACCCCGGCAAGGTAATGACGAGGCTAGAACGTGACTCCAGATAAACCTGTGTAGTCATATAATATGTGGTGGAAAAGTAAACAGGTAATAAGCAATTAAAGCTGGGGAAGGGGAACATGATGTAGGGGTTGCGGATAAAATAGAATATTAAAGAACAATAAGGAAACTTTAATATAATTGCTAACAAGGATAAAGTGTAATAAAGGCAACTTACACTTTCAATTTCATCTTGTTGCAGGCGTGCAACCCGATCCCATTTCTCATATCTTGTGCTAGGCGTACCACCCGCTCCCACTTCATACATATTGTGGAAGGCGTACCACCCATTCCCATATCATCAATCTTGTGGTAGGCGTACCACCCGCTCCTATTTCATCATATCTTGTGGTAGGCGTACCACCCACTCCCGTTTCATGAATCTTGTGGTAGGCGTACCACGCGCTCCCATTTCATGAATCTTGTTGTAGGCGTACCACGCGCTCCATTTCCATGTCATCACATAATCACAAGAAATCCCGGAAAGGGAACAAAGAAATATATTAACTTCCCAGCAAGGGAACAAAGGCAATACAATAATTTCCCGGCAAGGGAACAAACAATATCGAAGCAGCCATCCTGCAAGGGAGAATCAGCTATAACCAACCTTAACTTAGCTTGTACTCATCTCAATTAATGAAAATTCTCAACCATAAATAGGATCTACGAGGATAAACCAAGTCTTTGCTTAATATAGTAGATCATCAGTTAAAGCATCTGAAATGCCCTTTAAGAACACAATAACTGTTAGTCTAAGACTCACGGTCATGCTAGATACCAACGTATAGATACTCGTCACCATGCCTATACGTCGTACTAAACAAGAAGCAAGTAGCAAATATGATTCAACTCCTAATCCCTCAAGCTAAGGTAAGATTGAACACTTACCTCGATGCCTTGAACACTACTCAATCCTAAATTATAGCTTTGCCCCTTGATATTACCGCCAATTCACTCGTATATTATCTTGAATTACTTATTTTCATTAATAAATGCTAAATGAATTAATCCCAATACATGAAAATGAGTTTTCCAAAGTTTTGCCCAAAAAGTCAAAAATCTCCCCTGGGCCCACGTGGTCAAAACCCGAGGTTTGAACCAAAACCGGATTACCCATTCCCCCACGTACTCAAATATATGATTTATTTTGAAGTTAGACCTCAAATTGAGGTCCAAATCCCCAATTTAAAAAAAAACCCAGGTTCTACTACCCAATTTTCTCCATGAAAATCTTTGATTTTGAGTTGAAAGCATGTTAAATGATATTAATGATTGAAGAAAATAAGGAAAAACTAACTTATAATAGATTTGGAAGATGACTTGTTCTTGGAAAATCGCCTAAGTGTATTTAGGTTTGAGAAAATAAGAAAAATGAGGTTTAAAGGCTAAGTATAAAATTGCAGGTCTCAATTACGGGGAAATGCGAACCCCTGTGAGCACGTGATTTTTGCCTCGCTTGAAATATTCCTATAGAATTCTGAAAATTAGGATTTTCCTTTTATTATTTGAATTTTAGGAATTAATTACATAAATTTATGTTTTGCATGCATTTTTGTGTGAATTTTTAGGCATCATAAAAATGAAAGTTATAAAAATAGCATACCTGTATTTTAGGACTTAATTCTAGATTTTGAATTAATTGAACATCATTCAAAATAAGAGAAAAATGCCAAAAATAATCCTTTTGCATTTTTGCTCCTTTAATTTCACTTTTGTTTAAATTTCCTTTTAAATTAGGATGCCTTATTTTAGAATTAATTTAGTTTTTTTCTACTTTTAATTTTGCATTCTCGTAAATCTAATATTTTAATAACTAAAAAATAAAATAACATAACAAAAAACAAACAGGATACTTAGCTTATGAGTTCCATTTTGAGCCTTGGACTTCGAATAGGGGTCCTTCATGCATTGTGTTGAAATTTTTGAAGACCCAAATCCAGCTTTGGGTAAATAAGGGTTCTGGGTCAAACTTCGATCTGAAATTCGAGGCAGTCTAGTAATGTTTGATGGCAACAGGCTATGGATTCATGAAGGGGGAGATGAAGAGACTGTGTGGTGTACATTTGGTCGGATTTGGGGTGAGCACTGGCTCAGATTTGAAGGGAAATAAGGCTAGATATGGGTTGAGGAGATGAAGACAGTGCTATGGTGTAAAATTTGGCCTGGTTTGGGTGACCGCTACCGAATAACGCGGAGACGACGTCAACAAATTCGATTATTTGAAGGGCTGGTCTCATATTCGAGGGATGGTGTTTGGGGCATTGGAAAGAGGAGGAGGATGGGATTCAAAGATATATTTTTGGGGTTGATTGGAGCATCGCCGCCGGCAACGATGATTTCCAGCCGGCGGCGGACGGCGCAAGGGCGGTGGCTTTAGGGTTGCAACGTTTGGACTAGATATGAGGTTGATTTTGGGTAGAGGGTTGATATAGAACAGTAATATACCTGTAACGTCAAGGCTTGGATACCGTTGGATCGAATGGATGGATAGTTAGGATTTGTTTAGGTCGAAACAATGTCGTTTCGATGGGGAGGGTCTGGACCGGGTTTGTGAGATTAGGCTGGTTTGGGAGACGATTTGGAAGGGATTTTTGGGTGGGTTTGGTTTATTTGGGCTGGGGTTTAATTAAAGGGTGGCCCAAATTCGGTCTTTAATTAAGACCTCATTATTAAACTTCTTTCTTTTCTTTTCTTTATTTTATTTTATTTATTTATTGAAATTTTGGATTTTATGAGAATGCAAAATTAAAAGTAGCCAAAAACTAAATTAATTCTAAAATGAGGATAATTAAATTTCCTAAAATTAACTAGATCCTAATTTAAAAGGAAATTTAAATAAAAGTGAAATTAAAGGAACAAAAATGTAAAAGGATTTTTTTTATTATCATTTTTCTCTTATTTTAAATGATGTTCAATTAATGCAAAATCTAGAATTAAGTCCTAAAATGCAAGTATGCTATTTTCGTAACTTTCATTTTTTATGATGCCTTAAAATGCACACAAAAATTCAAGCAAAACACAAAATTACGCAATTAATTTATAAAATTCAAATAATAAAAGGAAAATCCTAATTTTCAGAATTCTATAGGAATATTTCAAGCGAGGCAAAAATCACGTGCTCACAGCTGCCTCTCTTTGCTCAGAAACACGAAGGGTTTTCGGGCAAAGATAAATGAGCAATTGAGAGATTTTTGCCTGCTTGGCATTTCCATGAGAAGCATTTTTCAAAGCTGTCTGACCAAATACTACTTCAAAGGTTTCCTACATATCCTTGACTATAAAGCAATCAGGTCAGTGTAGTTCTGGAGTATTTGGTAGCTGGGACTACCGAAGCTGTGATTTCACTACTGCTGCTGCTGTTGTTGCTGTTGCTGCTACTGCTCCTAGACCCTCTTATTACACCTTGTGAACAATAAAGAAGCTCGACTAAGCTATGAACTTATGGATTACAAAAGAACCTATCTATGTCTTCAATCTTGCTCCTGATCCTTGTTGCTTTGTTGCCTTGTATTTCTTCCTATGAACTCCTTGTTGGTTTGTTGACTTCTTATTTTCTCTTCATATATGTTTATTGCCAAATTGTTGGACTTGAAGTGTATTCCCACATTTTACAGGTGGGCGCCTAATTACCAAAACGTGAAAAATACTCCGTTGTTCTCCAGTTGGGCGCCTGATTACCAAACTTCAATCTTCAAAAATATTCTTCGTTCTACAGTGGGCGCCTGATTACCAACACTCGACTCTTGAAGAATATTTCCTTGTTTTACAGGTGGGCGCCTGATTACCAAAACTTGAATATTGAAGAATATTCCCTTGTTCTAAAGGTGGGCGCCTGATTACCAAAACTTGAAAAATATTCCCTTGTTCTCCAGGTGGGCGCCTGATTACAAAAACTTGAATCTTGAAAAATATTCCCTCGTTCTACAAGTGGTCGCCTAATTACCAAAACATGAATCTTGAAAAATATTCCCTTGTTCTACGGGTGGATGCCTGATTACCAACACTCGAATCTTGAAGAATATTCCCTTGTTCTACAAATGGGCTACCCCAGTCACGCAGTTGCTGAAATATGCTATCAACAGGTCATCTTTCTCTCCGACGCCTCTCATTTCAATGCAATAAACCCTCAGGTGGGTTACCGGATCTCTACACCCATCATACAAGTTAAATTTTGGCACTTCGAACCTTGCGGGTAGGCGAAGGTTATGGGATACAAACACTTCTTCGCAAGCCATATTACCCTGTTCTCGCATTCCTTGCTTGTTCTTCAAGGATTGTCTTATGCCTGGCAGCCTCCGAGGTGTTCCATCCTGCCTTTCTCTTCCTGTGAACCTTTCACTTCCTACATGCTCGTCTCGCGGGCCTTGCTTTTGTGAGTTGGAAACCTTGTGGGCAACCTTTGAGGGGAAGTATTGGATATCATAAGCTTCGAGTAGGTATTCATTGTTGGGGAGAATGGATGTGACAGGAGGGCGCTTTTGGGAAAAGATAGTTGGAGGATGAGTGCCGGAGCTACTAGTGCGGTTGGGAAAACTATAATAAGCAGGTGCATCTGGACAGTATGGAGGATCATTTGGAACCATGACCGAAGTTTGGATGACGGTAGCGTCTGGGAAGCTAGGTGGTGGCTGGGGTGTTGTCTCAACATTTTTACCTCTTCAATTAACCTACTGTCCTGGTCAACCAACTGCTTTCGAGCCCCGTTATCGGCCAACCCAGTTTTGTTGTTGTCTGCCATTGCCTTTTGACTTTATGTTGAAAAAGCAGTTACCACTTTAAAGCCACAAACCAACCACCTTCTTGTGAAACGTGGAAAATAAACCAGAACTGCATTTCGACGAACCTCAAAATGGACCCTGACGAACCTCAAACCGTCGACCAGCGGACAGCTCCTCGATGGTACCTCGGATCAGTACAAGAAATTTTAAATGGTACACGATCTCAAATCCCCTCCACTGTGGAACAAAATTCACAAAAACGATGCCTTTGCTTTTTGAGAGGAGAATCACGAAAATGCAAGACGAAAACAGAGTATTTTCATTTTTTGTATGAATGATTGAATCGTGGCTGCGTCTTGGAGTTTCTGGCTAGACCTGTGCAAGTGACGTTTTCACTCGCTGGTGATCAGTTCCGGCAAAGCAACAACTCGAATGAGGAGCGCTGGTTGTGGTGGATTGCGTGAGAGAAGAGATCTCCGTTTGGTTTTTCGCTGGTCTGGTTTTGTCGAAGAAGACTAACTGACGAGAGTTCATGAATAAGGGGACTCTTCAGGGATACTTTGGAGAATAAGAAAGCAGAACGTTTTTGGGAAGGGCCTCTCCAAAGCTGCGCTACTCTTTCAATCTCCAGGCGTATCTATTTTGTGTCTTAGGTCTAAGGGTTTTTTAGGTGGGGAAATGGGTTTGGGTATTGGGTCAGGCTGGTCGACCCGGTTTGGGGTTGGGGTAGGGGCTAATTTGGGTTTATATTTGAGCTCAGCCTTAATTTGGCGCAAATTAAATTTAGGACCAAGCCTTTTGTTTCCCTTTTCTTTTTTTTATTTTTCTTTTAATTAATTAAAAACCTAAACTAAATTCCTAAATCGATTCAAATTGTAAAATTAAGTTAATTACCTAATTAGGTAAAAATGATAATTTTTTAATTTTTGATTAATAACACAAATTACTCAATGTAATTAATTCCTAAATGCATATTGAGCCTAAGATGACATAAAATTAAAATTAACACTTTTTATGGGTTTTCTATGATTTTAAAAATATTAAAAATACATGAAATGCAACTAAATAAAGAAAAATATTTAAAAATCAATTAAAAATATTTTGGTCTATTTTTAGGATTTATTCTCTTGTAGGGCAAAAACTACGTGATCACAACCCCGACCTCTGCAGATCTGGGAAATACGAAACAGGGTTTGTAATTGCGAACCCTTCATAAATTCCTAACTACCGCATTTGCGATATATATGTCGCATTTTCGACCCCGCATTTGCGATAGATGTATCGTATTTTTGACCTCTGGAAAAAAGGGAAACTTCGCATTTGAGATCCCAAATGTCACATTTGCGATCCCAAACGTCACATTTGTGACTGGCCTTCGCATTTGCGAACACATTGATCGCATTTGCGATCAGGGCTGCCCAGGTCTCATCTTCGCATTTGCGAGACCTGCTTCACAAATGCGAAGCCTGTAGATCAGAAATACCAGCAATTTTTCAAAGTTCAAAAATGCACCTGTGGCCTATCCAAAATTTACCTGAGCCCTCGGGGCTCCAAACCAAATATACACACAACCTCAAAAATATCCTATGGACTTATCCGTGCGATCAGATTGCCAAAATAACACCATAAATATCGGATTAAACCTCAAAATCTATAAATACTCTCAAACTTCTTAAAACATAAAATTTTCCATTTAAAGTCCGAATCAAGTCAAACAATATCCTTCTTCTGCAATTTTGCAGTTTAAAGCTGCCCCTATATTTTTCCCCTATATCTTTTTCTCCTCCCTCTTTCTTCCTTTCCCGGCCTCGTCGGCGGCGTTCCCTTCGTTTTCCGTCGGATCTCCGACTTATCCACCTTCCCTCTCCTCTCTTTATATCTATCCAGAAAAAAAAAGAAAAAAAAGCTAAAAAGAAAATCTATTGGAAAAAAATCAATATTTTCTGGGGTTTCAGTATCTTCTATCTCAAAATTCTCAATCTCATCGATTTTGATTGATATCGGCCTTTTATTTATATGAGATTTTGTATCTGCGAATAAAAAGAGGAGAGGGAAGTAAAAAAAAAACAAAAAAATCGGAAAAAGTTTGAAAAAGAAAATTATCTTTATTATTATTATTATTATTTTTTTTGCGTTGAATAGGGATGGCACAGGTTCAGGTGCAGCAGCAGCAGCTACAGGGTGGTGTGAATAATGCTGGTGGTGTCAACAACCAGTTTGTGACATCACTGTACGTGGGTGACCTTGATGTCAATGTGACCGATTCACAGCTTTAGGATCTGTTCAATCAGCTGGGGCAAGTTGTTTCGGTTCGGGTTTGCAGGGACTTGACTAGCCAACGGTCGCTCGGTTATGGTTACGTCAATTATGGGAACCCTCAAGATGCTGCAAGGGCATTGGAAGTGCTGAACTTTACTCCTCTCCATGGAAAGTCAATCAGGATAATGTACTCAAATCGAGACCCAACTATACGAAGAAGTGGCAATGGGAACATATTTATTAAGAATTTGGACAAGGCAATTGACCACAAAGCACTACATGATACATTTTCTGCATTTGGAAACATTCTCTCTTGTAAGGTAGCTGTAGATTCATCTGGCCAATCCAAGGGCTATGGGTTTGTGCAGTATGACAGCGATGAAGCTGCCCAAAAAGCTATCGAGAAACTGAATGGTATGCTGCTGAATGATAAGCAAGTGTATGTAGGACCCTTCGTTCGTAAGCAAGAAAGAGATATGGCTGTGGATAAGAAAAGATTTACCAATGTCTTCGTGAAGAATTTATCTAAATCAACGTTAGAAGAAGAGCTCAGGAAAATCTTTGGTGAATTTGGTACTATTACTAGCGTCGCAGTTATGAAGGATGAAGATGGAAAATCCAGGTGCTTTGGATTTGTCAACTTTGAGAATGCTGAAGATGCTGCTAGAGCTGTTGAAGCTCTGAATGGCTACAAATTGGATAACAAAGATTGGTTTGTAGGAAGAGCTCAGAAGAAATCAGAGAGGGAAATGGAATTAAAACATCGATTTGAGCAAAGTGCCAAGGAGGCGGTTGACAAATCACAAGGTTTAAATCTATACATAAAAAATTTAGATGACAGCATTAGTGATGACAAGCTTAAGGAATTGTTCTCTCCCTATGGCACAATCACTTCATGCAAGGTTATGAGAGATCCTAGTGGGGTAAGCAAAGGATCAGGATTTGTTGCATTCTCAACCCCTGAAGAGGCTTCAAGAGCGCTCTCGGAGATGAATGGAAAGATGGTTGTTAGCAAACCTCTGTATGTTGCCCTTGTGCAGCGCAAGGAAGAGAGAAGAGCAAGGTTACAGGCTCAGTTTTCTCAGATGTGTCCAATTGCAATGGCATCTTCAGTTGCTCCTCGAATGCCGATGTACCCTCCTGGCGGTCCTGGTCTAGGTCAACAAATATTCTATGGCCAGCCACCACCAGCTATGCTTCCCCCACAAGCTGGTTTTGGATATCAGCAGCAACTTGTACCTGGAATGAGGCCTGGTGGGGGACCTATGCCTAATTTCTTTATGCCCGTGGTTCAGCAAGGGCAGCAAGGTCAACGTCCCGGAGGCCGACGTGGAGGTGCTGTTCCATTGCAGCAGGGACAACAGCCAGTTCCATTGATGCAGCAACAGATGTTTCCAAGGGGGCGTGGTTTCGGTATCCTCCAGGACGTGGCCTCCCCGATGGAGCTTTTCCAGGTGTAGGTGGTGGCATGTTCTCTTATCCCATATGATATAGGTGGCATGCCTGTCCGTGATGCAGGAATTGTTCAAACTATTCCAGTAGGGGCTTTGGCTACTGCTCTGGCTAATGCTTCTCCAACAGAACAAAGGACGATGCTAGGTGAGAACTTGTACCCCTTGGTCGAACAGCTGGAGCCAGAAACGGCTGCCAAGGTGACTGGCATGCTTTTGGAGATGGACCAGACTGAGGTATTGCACTTGCTTGAGTCGCCTGAAGCCCTGAAAGCCAAGGTTTCAGAGGCTATGGAGGTTCTGAGGAATGTTTCTCAGCAGCAGTCTAGCAATCCGGCTGATCAGTTGGCTTCATTGCCACTGAATGATGGTCTGGTTTCTTAAGTTAAAAAATATCTGATGCTCTTCACCATCAATACTATTCATTTTCTAGGGTGATATAACTTTTGGATTTTCTTCACCTAGACAATCTCTTTGACTTCATTGCTTGACTAGCATATTGTTGGGGTTGCATTTCGTTTCAGTTTGGAGTTTCTCAAACAACTGGTTTACCAGAAGCTTTGCGCTGGTACTTTTATTTTTATGGCTTTTGGATTATTTCTTTGGTGTACTTTTTTGGTACATATGCTTGTGCAAGGTTTTCTTGTTGCGGAGCAGGCTTCTTCATCAGAAAAAAAAAAAAAAGTCAAACAATATCCATTTTCAAACCAAATTTTACAGAGATGACATAAAACATATATTAGAGTTGTATCGGGCATAGGAACCAAAATACGGGACCGATACCACCGGTTTCTAATCAGATTTCTCTTCAAATTTTCCTTAAAAATTTTCCGAAAACGATTATACTCAAAAATTCATTTTTCGCGTTTGGGACCTCAGAATTCGATTCCGGGCATAAGCCCAAGCCCCATATTTTTCTACGGATCATCTAGGACCATCGAATCATGTGTTTGGGTCTGTTTACCTAAAATGTTGATCGAAGTCAAAGTTATTCATTTTAACATAAAAATTAGCATTTTTCACAGAATTTCATATTTAATCTTTTCGGCTATGCCCCCGGACAGCGCACGTAAATCAAGGTGACTCAAAATGAGGTTTTTGAGGCCTCGTAAACAAAAAAAAAATGATTAAAAATAGATGATATCTGTCACTCCCTTTGTGAGGGTGTTAAAAGGAGTCAACTAAGTTAATTTCTCAAATAGTCACTTAATTTAATGAATTTATCTAGCATTTTATTTTTCTTTATTTTATGACAATAAAGTCATTCAACTATTATGTGATTTCTTAAAAGGTCACGCCTGTCAAATTATGATGCAAGGTACACCGAAGAAAACCAACACAAGTGTGTGAAACAAAACAAATAGAGTCTGTCTCGGGAACAAGAGGAAACAGAGCATCGGAATAGATAGAAGAGATGCAGGGCATATGGAGGCCTGCAGTACTACCTCAGGATCATGTGGACTGAAGGGTGGCTCCCGAACTACTGCTGATAATCAAATGCTGCTCCGGAATCTGCATATAGTACACAGTGTCGTATCAGCACAATCAACCCTATGTGCTGGTAAGTATCCGGCCTAACCCCGGCGAGGTAGTGACAAGGCTAGAACCAAACTCCAGATAAACCTGTGCAGTTATATAATACAATGCAGAAAAGTAAACAGGTAATAAGAAATTAAAGCTGGGGAAAGGGAAAATGGTAGCAGATAAAATAGAATATCAAAGAACAATAAGAAAACTTTAATTTAATATCTAACACGGATATAGAGTAATAAAGGCAACTTCATTTTATATTTTATCTTGTTGCAGGCATGCAACCCGATCCCATTTCTCATATCTTGTGGTAGTCATACCACCTGCTCCCATTTCATCAATCTTATGGTAGGCATATCACCCACTTCCAGTTCATCATATCTTGTGGTAAGTGTACCACCTACTCCCATTTCGTCAATCTTGTGGTAGGCGTATCGCCCGCTCCAATTTTGTCATATCTTGTGGTAGGCGTACCACCCGCTCCCATTTCATCAATCTTGTGGTAGGCCTACAACCTGCTCCCATTTCTATGTCATCATATAACTACAAGAAATCCGGCAAGGAACAAAGTAATATAATAACTTCCCAGCAAGGGAACAAAGGCAATATAATAATTTCCCAGCAAGGGAACAACAATATCGAAACAGTCATCTCGGCAAAGGTGAATCAGCTGTAACCAACCTTAACTTAGCTTGTACTCAACTCAATTAATGAAAATTCTCAATCATATATAAGATCTACGAGGATGAACAAAGTCTTTGCTCAATTTAGTGGATCATCAGTTAAAGCATCTGAAATGCCATTTACGAACACAACAACTTTCAGTTTAAGACTTACGGTCATGCTCGACACCAATGTATAGATACTCGTCACCATGCCTATACGTTGTACTCAATAAGAAGCAAGTATCAAATATGACTCAACTCCTAATCCCTCAAGTTAAGGTTGGACCGAGCACTTACCTCGATGCCTTGAACACTACTCAAGCCTCTATTATATCTTTTACCCTTGATTCTACTGCCAATTCGTTTGTATCTAATCTTTAACTACTTATTTACATCAATAAATGCTAAATGAATCAATCCTAATGCATGAAAATGAGTTTCCCAAAGTTTTACCAAAAAGTCAAAAATCGCCCCCATGCCTGCATGGTCAAAACCTCAGGTTCCAACCAACATCCAATTATCCATTCCCCCACGAACTCAAATATATAATTTTTTGAAATCGGACCTCAAATTGAGTTCCAAATCCCCAATTTTTAAAAAACCTAGGTTCAACTGAGACACCCAATTTTCCCCATGAAAATCGTTGATTTTAACTTGAAAACATATTAAATGATGTCAATGATTTAAGGAAATGAGTAAAACCTAACTTACAATCTATTTGGAAGAAGATTTGTTCTTGGAAAATTGCCTAAGTGTATTTGGGTTTGTGAAAATATGAAAAATGAGGTTTAAAATCGACTAAGTATAAAGTTGCAGGTCTTAGTTATGGGAAATGCGAATAGAGGTTTGCAATTGTGAACCCCGACCTCTGCAGATGTGGGAAACGCGAAACAGGGTTCGCATTTTCGTGTACGGCTCCGTGAAAATTTGTACTCTAAATCTAGTAACTTTTAGTGCCATGTTTCAAATATGTGTTAGGAATTTGTAAAATTGTACTGATCTAGCTTTTAATAATCAAGAATCAACACGAAGTAAGGGTGGGTTATGGGTTGTGGTGATAAGGGTGGAAAAGTGATCGAAATCACTATTTAAATGCAAATATGCAAAAGTTGTGAAAATCATTGATGTGATGGAATAATGTTGAAAGGGGAAAATGAGAGATTGTGAAACTTGTTTGGCTTTGGTTGTTCATTCATGTGCATTTGATCGTTGATTCTATTACTGTTTGCTAGTTGTGCATTGCTTGATTTTACTTGGGGTAAAGTTTGTTCATACATACCAGTACAATTCAAATGTACCGACGTCCCTTTTGCCGGGGGTGCTACATTTGAGTTATGATTGTAGGTGGATCCATAGCAGGTACCCCAATCCACCGACGGTTGCACTGAAGGGAGTTAAAGGAGTTAAGGGAGTTAAAGGAGCAGCTAAAGGATTTATTAGAAAAATGGTTCATACGATCGAGTGTGTCACCGTGGGGTGCTTCAGTTCTTTTTGTCAGAAAGAAGGATGAGTCGCTTCGGATGTGTATTGATTATCAATAGCTCAACAAAGTCACAATCAAGAATAAATATCCTTTGCCTCGGATAGATGATTTGTTCGACCAATTGCAAGGTGCAAGGTTCTTCTCCAAAATTGATCTACGATCCGGGTATCACCAATTAAAGATCAATGAGCAAGATATTCCTAAGACCGCTTTCAGAACTCGCTATGGTCACTTTGAAATCTTGGTCATGACATTTGGGCAAACCAATGCCCCGACAGCTTTCATGGATCTTATGAACCAGTCTTTAAGCCATTTCTAGACTCTTTTGTGATGTTTTCATTGATGACATCCTTGTTTACTCGCAGATCCGGGAGGATCATACCTATCACCTCAGGTCAGTTCTGTAGACTCTTCACCAGCACCACTTGTATGCTAATTTTAAAAAATGTGAATTTTGGTTGGAGTCTGTTACCTTTTTGGGTCATGTTGTTTCCAATGAAGGGATTCGGGTGGATCCTCGGAAGATTCCAGCAGTAAAAGATTGGCCTAGACCCACGACCCCGACAAATATCCGTAGCTTCTTGGGTTTAGCAGGGTATTATCGGAGGTTTGTGAAGGGTTTCTCTACCCTCACCTACCCATCGACTAAGTTGATGCAAAAAGCAATTAAGTCCCAATGGTCCGATGCTTGTGAAAAAATTTTCAGGAGTTGAAATCAAGGTTCGACACCGGTATTGACCTTGCAGAAGGCACAGAAGGATTTGTAGTTTATTGCGATGCTTTTAGGGTTGGTTTGGGGTGTGTGTTGATGCAACATGGGAAGGTTATAGCATATGCTTCAAGGCAACTCAAGAATCACGAGAAGAATTATCCGACACATGATTTGGAGCTTGTAGTTGTTGTGTTTGCCTTGAAAATATGGCGACATTATCTTTATGGGGTCCATGTGGATGGGTTCTCAGACACAGGAGTCTCCAATATTTGTTCAAGTAGAAGGAGATGAACTTAAGGCAACGACGATGGTTAGAATTGTCCAAGGATTATAATATGAATATTTTATACCATCTAGGGAAGGCGAATGTGGTGGCCGATGTTCTCAGCCGGAAGTCCATGGGTAGTTTAGCTCATTTGGGGGCGGATCAGAGGCCCTTGGCTCGGGAGGTGTATCAATTGGCCAGTCTGGGGGTTTGTATTTCGACCTCAGATAAGAGGGAATGTTACGGTGCATAATGTAGCAGAATCTTCATTTATAGCGGAAGTCAAAGAAAAGAAGTTTATCGATCCAGCATTGGCACAAATAAAGGAGGCAGTTTTGAATGACAAGACTTCGACATTTTCACTCGGCGGCTATAGTGTGTTATGATGTTAGGGTAGGCTATGTGTTCCAGATGTGGATTATCTTCGGGAGAGGGTGATAGAAGACTTTGTATCTAAATATCCGAATTGTCAGCGAGTAAAAGCTGAGCATCAGCGGCCCGATGGGTTAACTTAGCTTATGGAAATACCGATGTGGAAATAGGAGATGATCGACATGGATTTCATGGTAGGGTTAACTCGCACTTAGCGCAAGTTTGACTTAATTTGGGTAATAGTGGATCGACTCACGAAATCAACTCACTTCTTGCCAGTCAAGTCCACCGACACTGCGGAACAGTATGCCCAACTGTATATCAAGGAAATAATAATGCTTCATGGCGCTCCACTCTCCATTATCTCAGATCGAGGGGCCTAATTCACAGCTAATGTTTGGAAGAAGTTTTAGCAAGGTTTGGGTACTCAGGTAAATCTCAGTATGGCATTCCATCCACAGACTGACGGTCAAGCGGAGCGGACTATTCAAACGCTTGAACATATCTTGTGGGCTTGTGTCTTGGATTTCAAAGCTAATTGGGATGATCACTTGACACTTATTGAATTTGCTTACAAATACAACTTTCATGCTAGTATTCAGATATCCCCATTTGAGGCATTGTACGGAAGAAGGTGTAGGCCTCCGATTGAGTGGATTGAAGAGGGTGAGGTAGGGCTGATAGGGCCAAATCTCGTGTACCGGGCTATGGAAAAAGTTAAAGTCATTCAGGAGTGGATGAAAACTGCTCAAAGTTGCCAAAAATCCTATACGGGCGTGCGTAGAAGAGAATTAGAGTTCTAAGTAAATGATTGGGTATTCTTGAGGGTATCTCCTATGAAGGGAGTTATGCAGTTTGGGAAGAAAGGAAAGTTGAGTCCGAGATATGTCGGGCCGTATCGGGTCGATCAAAGGATAGGACAAGTGGCTTATAGGCTGGAATTTCCCCCTGAAATGTCATTAGTGCACCCGGGGTTCCACGTGTCTATGTTGAAGAGAGTGTTGGAGATCCATCCACCATCGTGCCAGTTGAGACTATCGAGGTTAATGAAGGGTTATCGTATAAAGAAGTCCCGATGGCCATTCTTGATAGACAAGTCCGTAAATTAAGAAATAAGGAAATTGCTTCAGTCAAAGTACTATGGCGAAGTCAACGAGTTGAAGAAGCCACGCGAGAGATGGAAATTGAGATGAAAGAAAGTATCCCTATTTGTTTGAACAAGTCTCGTAGTAATCATGCGAACTCCTATCTCTAGGCAAACTGATATTGTATCCAGATTGGTATAAAGGCACCCCATTTTCCCTTAAATGCTTTACTATTGTAACCCCCCCCCCCCCCCAAAGTTGTGCATAAATTGTACGTGTTGTGATTATTTGAGTTATGTGCAAATCCTTTTGGTAATTGAAAGTTTTGATTACCCATGTAACAAGTGAGCGATTAATGGTAGTATAGATTGGTAATGATTATTTGAGATGCATATAGTATGTTGACGTAATTAAATATATGCACGAGTTGAGGAAAAGAATTGTATACCAATTGTAGGGACAATAGGAAATGTATATTGGTGCTTGAACTAGGTTTTATGGGCTTTTTGAGGGGTAGATAAGTCTAATTATAAAGGAAACTTTGGCAAAATTTTCTAAAAATATGGGAGTTAGTGAAAACTGGGAGTCTGCATATCACGTTTTTCAAAATGAGCTAATATCCAAAATCCTCATTCGAGGATGAATGATTTTAAGTGGGGGAGTGCCCCAGACTGAGACAGTAGCCTTGGTAAATTGAGATAAAAAATGCAGTCCATTATGCGACCGCATAACTGATATGCAGACCGCATAGTTATCACATAATTTCCTAAGGATTTTGTGAAGGGATGTTCTGTAGTGCATTATGCGACCGCAGAACGTGAATGCGGGCCATATTCCTATCGCAGACCCAAACAATACGCCCAGCTTTTGAGAATATTTTGTGGTCCACTCTGCGGACCGCATTTCAACTCTACGATCGTAAAGTGCGATTGCAGATCTGACTCGGGCTCTAATTTTTCTAAATTTTAATCTCGACCCCTTCTTTAATAAAACACCCCAGCCCCTCATTTTTACATATTTTCTGAACAAACTAGAGAGAGGAATAGAGAATTCTTGTGAGAGAAAGTTTCACACTTATTGATTTGATTCTTGGAAGTCACCCATGCGGGGAAATATCAAGTAATAGCTTTCATCTTTGACCTTGCAGGTAAAACCCCCAATCCTTTTTCATTGATTTTCATGTTTAAACAAAATGGGAGATTCTTATGCATTAATTCTTGAAAACCTAAGTTGATATACGCATGAATGTTCTTTAATACCAAAAATCTAGCAAAAGGAATTGGATAGGAGTAAAGATTTGCAAAAGGAGGGGGTTGATAACCTAAATAAGTTTAGGTAAGTAATTGTGAGCTTCAATTCTAAGACATATGAGTTAACTTGTGGACTTGATTGTCGGTACTAGGCTATTGGTGAGCTGAAAGTAGAAGTAAAAAGGGAAATTCGACTCCAGGTATGTATGGCTAACTTTAACCTTTGTAAGGTCAGCTTGTTGTTGTACGAGTTCTTGGTATATGTCACTTATGTGGATTGGTTGTGAATCCTTGTGATTAATATGCCTTGAACGATGTTGGTTAAGTTTCCCGATATGAAGGTGCAAGTAAATGGAAGCAAACCAAGTATGTCTAAATGTGTTTATGTTGTAAGAGCTGCATAAAAAATGAAGGAAAGAAGTCATAATTGATGTAATTGAACAACTGTGGTAATATTATGTGTGGCTTGTCGTGAGCAATTATTGTTGTGACCTGAATTGTCTCCGGGTTGTTGTACTTGATGGAAATAGTATTTATGTTTATGAAACTCTTTGTGAATTGTTGTTGTTGTTGTGTGAATTATGATTGTTTGGTGGGATCGGGTTGCGAGCCACAACACGAAGTGATAAGGTATGGGTAGTGGTGATAAGGGTGGCCAAGGTAATAAGGGTGGAAAAGTGATCGAAATCGCTATTTAAATGCAAATATGCAAAAGTTGTGAAAATCATTGATGTGACAGAATAATGTTGAAAGGGGAAAAGGAGAAATTATGAAACTTGTTTGGCTTTGGTTGTTCCTTTCATGTGCATTTGATCGTTGATTCTATTACTCTTTGCTATCTATGCATTGCTTGATTTTACTTGGGGTATAGTTTTTTCATACATACCAGTACAATTCAAATGTACTGGCATCCCTTTTGCGGGGGGCGCTACATTTGTGTTATAAGATTGTAGATGGATCTACAACAGGTGCCCAGTCCACCGGCAGTAGCACTCCTTCACTTCTAGTCAGCTGAGTTGGTGACCCCCTTTCTTTTCGGGGCCCTGCGGGGCTCATGTTGCCTTCTTCCGGAGTTTTATTTTGATCTTTGTGTAAGATATAGCCGGAGCCTTGTTACAGGTAAGTATTGTATCTCCCTTTTTATATCCTTAGAGGCTCCGTAGACAGGAAATGTTTGTTATGAATTTATTTAAATATGTACTTGGTATGTTGGGTGATGTAAATTTGAAACCACGCAAAGTAACCTTGTATGTCATGTATGCCTCGTAAGAAGATGTTTAATTTATAATGGCTAATTCACTTAGTTAATGAGTAATGAAAACAGGGGGTAACACGTGGGATAGGAAAGGTACACAGGTCCGCTTGATTGGGGCTACCCAGTCGAGCGCCAATCATGTCCCTCAGTTCTGGGGCGTGACATTGCGAACCCTTGATAAATTCCTAACTATCGCATTTGCGACCTTTGGCGAAAAGGAAAACTTCGCATTTGCGATCTCAAACGTCGCATTTGCGACTAGCCTTCACATTTGTGCACACATTGATCGAATTTGCGATCAGGACTGCCCAGGTCTCATACTCGCATTTGCAATGCATGACTCGCATTTGCGAGACCTACTCGCAATGCGAATCCAGCAGATCTAAAATACCATCAATTTTTCAAAGTTAAAAAATGCACCCGTGGCTTATCCAAAACTCACGCGAGCCCTCGAGGCTCCAAACCAAATATACACACAACCTCAATAATATCCTATGGACTTGTCTATGCAATCAGATTGCCAAAATAACATCATAAACATCGGATTAAACCTCAAATCCATGAATTCTTTCAAACTTCTTAAAACATTAAATTTTCCATTTAAAGTCCGAATCACGTCAAACGACATCCGTTTTCAATCAAATTTAATAGAGATGACTTCAAACATATAAAAGAACTGGGCCGGGCGCCGGAACCAAAATATGAGTCCGATACCATTGGTTTCTAATCAGATTTCATTTCAAATTTTCCTTAAACTTTTTCACAAAATAATTTTACTCAAAAATTCATTTTCAGGGGTTGGGACCTCGAAATTTGATTCCGGGCATACGCCCAAGTCCCATGTTTTTCTGCAGATCCTCCCAGATCGTCGAATCATGGGCCCGGGCCCGTTTATCTAAAATGTTGGTTGGAGTCAAATTTATTCATTTTAACATAACAAATTAGTATTTTTCACAGAATTTCATATATAAGCTTTCCGGCTATGCACCTGGACTATGCACGCAAATCAAGGCGATTCTAAATGAGGTTTTTGAGGTCTTGAAAATATAGAATTTGATTAAAAATAGGTGATGACCCTTTGGGTCATCATAGAAGCTGTCACTCCCTGTGTGAGGGCGTTAAAAGGAGTCAACTAAGTTAATTTCTCAAATATTCACTTATTTTGATGAATTTATCAAGCAAGTTATTTTTCTTTATTTTATGACAATAAAGTCATTCAACTATTACGTTATTTGTTAAAAGGTCACGCCTGTCGAATTATGATACAAGGTACACTGGAGATTTAAATATACATTGTTAGTTGAAATTGCATCCGCAAAATATGAAACTTTTATGAACTACAACTGACATTTTTATGAAAGAATTACGGCTCTTGTCACTTGGCCTAATAGCCCAATCGAAAATAGTCCAGATTTGAAGCTCTTACCCTATTTATCGCGTGTTGTACATAACTTAAAAGAATCTTTTCAGCCTTTAGCCCAGTACTAAAGACACACTTTTTGGTTTTTTTTCTTCTTTCTTCATTCTCAGCACACCAAATTCTCTATCACCGCTTCGCGCTTCTTTCTTTCCAACCCACATAGATCCCTCATCCAATCCCCCGCTATTCCCCCCCCCCCCCCCACCCCCACCCGCGCAGTTCTGCCATCAATGGCTCAAAGAACGCTCGGGCTCCTACTCCGTCGTCTATGGTGGCAAGCAAAAGAATATTGAAATTTTTTGAAATTGGGTTTGACTCTTT
Source organism: Nicotiana benthamiana (assembly GCA_034376525.1). Classification (NCBI taxonomy): domain Eukaryota; kingdom Viridiplantae; phylum Streptophyta; class Magnoliopsida; order Solanales; family Solanaceae; genus Nicotiana; species Nicotiana benthamiana. The sequence goes on from CM067324.1 coordinate 37,858,851, forward strand.
ACAATTTGAAACCCAATGTCCGTCGAGCTCCGAGGAGAACAGATCAAAAGCTAAATCAATCTTCTACATGATGAAGCAGAAAGCTCCAGACTTGCTTGTTCTTGAGCTTGTTGACCTTCTTGGCTCATTGCAAGTAATTGATTCCAGTGGTATATATGTTGTCCTGCTTGAAGTCTCGAATCTGAAATTGGGTGTATCGTACCTGTGCATTGAATTCCGAATCGTAGGCACAAAATTTCTAACCTATAGGCGAGTTGAATCATCCAATACCTTCTACTACAACTCGAGGCTTGCATAAAAATCATAACTATGTAGCAGTTTATATAAATATTGTATAATTGTGTATAATTGTGCATACGAATATACAAATAGCTCTTATACACTATTATATATATTTATACAAGTTATACAGTATTGTACAATTGTGTATAAATGTGTATATTTGTGTATAATATTATATAATTATATATTTTTTTTCAGTTTATAAGGATGTATATACATTGTTAGTGTGTAAGAGGCCTCTATGGAAGTTTGACACTTCCTTCTCTTCTTCTTTTGCATGTATGTGCTGTATAAAAAGGATTTGTACGTGTTGGAGGGATTCTACAATTCATTTACCAAGTTTTTATTTTTATTTTATCATGTTGGATTGCTTCAGCAATTGCACATAATAGTGTATAAAAATAACTGGTTGTATAAAGAGGGAGCAATAATCGTAATTGATTGAGTGAAATAAAGTTGTCTTTAGGGAATTAGCTTATTTTTTTGGGCTATAGATTTGCAAAGTGGTATCTAAGCTATTATTTTGCAAGTCAGGTGTGCTAGTCATATTTATGTGAAATTATCTCATTTTTAATTTATGTTTTATGCTATTTTGTTTCCGGTATTTTATTTTAATTAATTTCGTCTAAATTTAATTTTTTTAAGAATATCAAATACAAGAGCCAGCTTTTCATAAAACCATCAGGAGTGCATTTAATTGTTGGATGGTGAAGTTGATGGACAGATTTTACTTCAAATTCTTTAACGTTTTGTGGCTGGACAAATTTTACTTCATACGACCAAAACTCAAAAACTTGAGATAAAATGGATATTCTATACTCCAAATAAGCCGCCCAAATTGTTGAATTATGACCTGTTTATTAACATGAAATGACCTATAAGACTCTCGGCTCAAAATAGTGCAACCCAATAGATCAAATGTATTCCAAATCCAAACATACAAAATCAAATTTGGAGATTGACAATAATTATAAAGAACTTAAGCTAATACTTAAAGAAGAATATATTAGTAGCTTTTAATTTCTTTTCTTATCTCAAAAAACAAACTAACATTGAGGAAAGTTTGGTGATGTTGGGACTTGGGCGGCTTAAATTATGTCCCATCATTTGACTCATTTTAATCTAATTCGTCATAAATTACAGGTTGCATCATATATATGGACCCCATAATCATATATCTCTCTACAACAATATCTCTACAAAATCAGTGACGAAGCCAGAAATTTTTTGAATGGTGTTCAAACTTGAAATAAGTAAAAAAAAAATCCGACAAATGATGTTCAATATATATTATGTACCTCTAAAACTAGATATTTTACTTATATATGCAATATAATTTTTCGACAAAGGGTGATCAATTGGCCACCCTAAGATAAGTGTGGCTTCGCCCCTGTATGTAACAACTATTCACTATAAAAGTCATGTTTATCTCGGAATCAATTCTTTTGTTATGTTATAATATATGTCCTTTATAACAGCGTTTTACTATAGCAGCTAAAAGAATTTGAAACAAACGAGTTTGTTATACTAAGGTTTGACTGTACATTGTTATTTTCAAAATAAAATGGATTTTCGGTGCACTTTGTACCATAATCCAGCAGGTATGACCTTTTAAGTAACTAAGTAATGGTTGAGTAACTTTGTTGTTATAAAATACAGTAAAACATTAACTTTGCTAGACATATTCATTGAATTGAGTGATCATTTGGGAACTAATCATATTATAATTAATCAATTAATATTTTTCCCGACCTTGCGTGAACACCGAATATCTTATGCATTAGATAGATGATCAACTTTTTGAAATTTTTTATCTTTCATTCCATAAAGCAAGAAATTAATTCATTACTGATACATCGTTAACTATATTTTAGCCCTTATTTATAAGTAAAACTAAACTAACTCCATACCAAAAGGAAACAGGTGTTCTTAGTTCGGAACTAGGCTAAAATGGAGGAGCAGTGGTAGGTTCAAATTAGTTTCAATCTAGTTTGTTGAATACTTGGTTCTGTTACCTTTCAAGTCTTGTTTCTGTTGTATCAATCCATCATTTAGTTAGTTTGAAGGTATGGGTATATTAGCTTGAATTTCAGTCATGAAGAAGCTAAATACTTGAGTATAGGGTACTTGTTTGCGAAATGAGGCAAGAGTATCAGCATGAGTATTTGCGAAATTATGCTGCTGCTGCCCAATCCTTTTTGTTGCTGCATTTTTCATCCAAATAACACATTCTTTGCTTGTTCCAATATGTTCCTGATGTTACTACATTGTGGATGCATGTACCACCTGGAGGCTTTCTAGGAATGAAATCTGGAGCATCCAACTTGCTCTTTAGTTTTCCAGTCGATTTATTTTCATGTTTTGTCATCAGATGGGCATCCTTGATAACATTTTCCATGCGAGGGCTGGAAAACTGCAGCACTATAGTGTTGGAATTGAGTGTGACACCTGAAATCTGCTGCTATTCATGTCCTACTGAAAGTTCAATCTCCTTCATGCCTACTGGTAGTTTGGTGATCTGGTGCGGTGCTGAAGATAGTTCCTTTTTGTCATCCTTCAAAAGTTGCTGAGAGGTCAATGTAGGCGATGCATTCTAATTCTACTCACTCGGCACAAACACATGAGTGTTTGGGCTACTTGACAGAACATTAACATAAGTGTTGTCCTGTTCATGATGCATCTTCAAAGTTGTATCTTGCACCTACTGCACCTTCGTGTATTTCTTCCTTGTTGCTGCCTTTGAGCTTGCTATATTAAATTAGTTTGTCCCTGAATTGTTTTCAATTAGCTGCTACTATCCTGAAGTTGGTGCTGCTTTATGTCGATCATGCACGGAAATGGCAGCAGAAGTGTTCACCTGTTGCTCCTCTGCTTCACACTCAATTTGATCTGCCCAGATTTTAATCCTTGGCAGCATTGGATCAAAAGTTTTCTCCTCTTGTTGAATTGTTATTTCATTGATAATCTCCCTCAAATCTTGACTTCTGTCCTTCATCACTTCCTTATCATTACCTGTAGATAGTAGAAGTTGCCCAGAACCACCACTATGTGAGCCAAACAGCTCGACAATTTGTGAAGGGATTTCTTGCGCCAATGTATTCAAAGTGACCAAAGGTTTCTTGATCATGGGCATCATGACCACCTGAGTGTCCTTGATGATTTTCTCAACTTGAGGACTAGAAAAATGCATCCTGGAGGGGCTAAACATAGGTATACGAACACCTTTCAGATTGCCATTGGGCTTATCTCTATTGCTACTGCTGGAAACTGGAACGACTGTCCAATCTCCTGGTTTTGTATTGTGTACTGCTGCCTGCCCAATAGCTTCTGCTTCCTTAGTAGCCTGTTCCACCCTCTGAATAGCTGCTGATTTTTCAAATGGAGCAACAGGTGCAAAATCACCCATATTAACATGCCTTGATGCAACTTGATTCATAATTTCAATACAATAGCTGCCTCAAAATTTGAACTTACAGAAGCTGGAGTCTTGAGTACTTGTGCAGTAGCTTCAACTATATCTGTTCCCTTCTTCTTTGCACTTTGTACCTGCTGAATCTCTGTCTGCTCCTGTCTAACATCAACTGCCCAATAATTGGTTCGACATCTGTAGCATCTGCACTACCGAAAAATCTCGTCTGCAGCAGTAGTTTTGATAAACCCAATATTAATTCGACTATCAGTTGTATTTAGAGCAACATTAGCCTCTAATTGTGAATCTATAGGACCTGGGCGTGTTTCAACTTTGTCACCTTGCCCCAACTCTGCTACTGCTGCATTATTTTTGCAAAAATATCCTCAATCATGTCTTGCATGTGTCTAGTAGAGAATGTTATTGTCTCATAGTGTTGCTTTAAGTTTTCCCATAGATGTGTGATGAGATCTACTTACCGGAGTTTGAGCATGACAGATATTCCAGGGCCACTGCATTCAGAAATTGCTTAAGGAGATTTTTATTATTTTTTATGGCATCTTTTACGTTATAGTTGTTTAATAGTAATGTCGAGTTTTCTTTTATTGCCATTATATTTTTTATTTTGCATCTGAAAATGTGTGTTATAAATCAAAAATTCAAAAATAGAGATTTTGCATTTTATATTTCCGTTGGAAGTTTTCTTTGGAATACTAATTTTAGGAATTAAAAAATAATTCATTTGAGGTAGTTTTTCCTTTCGGCAATGAATATCTAGAACTTAAAATAAAAATTGATTATATTTCCTTTTAATGCATTAAGACCACTAAAAATTCAAAAAAAGAGAAGAGAATTTCCTTGTAGTACCTCTTTAAAAGTTTTTTTAAGGTATTAATTCCAAAATCCAAAAAGATGTTCTTTTGAGGTGTTTCTTCGGGGAATTAGTGAAAAATGATTTTTTTTTAATTTTTCATTAGAACTTTAGGATATTGTACATAGGAAAATGCGTACTTTATATTTTGTTTATCATTAGAATTTCTTCTTTAGGAAATCCAAATTGAAATCTGAAAAAATTATGTTGCTTGTTTTGAAACTCAGGATATCAAATGAAAATTTAAAATATTTTTCTGTGGTTTATTCATTAGATTTTCTTCCTAAAAAAAGTCAAGAAAAATATTTTTCGCTTCTAGAATTTTTCCTTGATAGAGTATTTGTTTCAAAAAGAAAAAAGAAGGAAAAAAAACATGCCCGTCGAGCTTGAGTTTGGAATAGGTTATGGAACATTAAGTCTAGAAAAGAAAAAAAAAGAGAATTGCTTCTTCTATTTCACTTTTCTCATCAGAGTGGTCATTAAAGTACAAAAAAAAAAAAGAGAATGTCAGTTTGTTTATCTTATTCCCGATCCTCCAGAATTACGCAAAGATCTGATTCATACGGGGTCATGATACGTAAGCAAACTACATAGGGTTCGATCGAATCATTTTGTTTTATTAAAAAAACAAAGAAAAAGTAAGAGAAAAGAAAAAAAAGATAAAAGGGTGTAATTATGGGACATGAAATTTAGAGGAAAGAAAAGAGTGATAAATAGAAAAAGAGGAAGGAAAATGATCAAACAAGTGCCAGAAAAGAAAAGAAAAAGAGAGGTTGAAATGAACAAATTGGGATGATGCCATATGACCTTCATACCCTCGAAGTTATGTTAGACCGGTAACTGCGACTAGGTGCATTGCACGCAATGTGATATTTGAGCTGTTTAATGGCCTAACGCTAATATGATGGATTCATTTTGTTATACTCATAGCAGAAGGGTGGTTGGTTTGTGGATTAAAGTAGTAACTCTCCTCTACAACACAAAGTCAAAGGCAATGGCGGACAACGACATAACTGAATTGGTTGATACCGGGGCCCAAAAGCAGTTGGTTGACTAGAACAGTGGGTTGATTGAAGAGGCAAAAATGTTGAGACAACACATGACAAAAATGTATCAGGATTAGATGACCGGGACATAAACCACCCCCGCCACCATCCAGCTGCTTAGATGCTTCCCTTCTCCAAACTCCGATCATGGTTCTGAATGATCCTCCATACTCTCTAGATATACCCACTTACTAAAGTTTTCCCAACCACCCTTGTAGCTCCGTCACTTGCTCTCCAACTATCCCCAACAATGAATATTTACTCAGAGCTCATGATATCCAATACTATCCCGCAGAGGTGGCCCACAAGGTTCCTGACTCGTACAAGCAGAGACTGCAGGATGAGCCTCATGTTGAGAATGAAAAGTTCACAGGAAAAGAAGAGCAGAATGGAATACCCAGAGGTTGGAGGGCATAAGACCGTCCTTGAAGAACAAGCAAGGAACGGAAGACCAGGGTAATTATTTCAGTCATTTGGTCCCCGCCCTGGGAAAACCTTTCAATGATGTGTTAAAAATAGGGGAGCAAGTAGAAGAGGGAATCAAGTCAGAAAAAATCATGAGTGGTTTGAAAGCCATTCAGAACATCCAAGTAAGCTTCGGCGGAAGAAAGAGCAATAGAAAAGATGATCAGCATTTTAAGCCTCGATATCGTCCTCGTGGATATCCTTGCATACCAGATGATCCTCCCCAAGGCTGCTTCGCTCCATCAAGCTCCCAAAATCGTACATCACTTTCCCCGTATCCAGCTCCACAGAATGCCTACCTGCCCCCACGTGCATAACGAAAACCTCCCGAATCAAGTTTCCAGCCACGGCAAGCATGTAAGAATGAGAGGCTACTGAAAAACGAAAAGGCTTTAACCCCTATCAGAGTATCATATGCTAGTTTGTTCCAAAGGTTGAAGCAATGAGACATGTTGAAGACAATTTAGATAAAAATGCCAAACCCTCTATCAAAGAAGTTTGATGTTTCTCAAAGGTGCGCATATTGCTCAGATGCCCTGGGGCATGACAAAGAGAAGTGTTGGACAACGACAAACTGAATTGGTTGATATCGCGGCCCAAAAGCAGTTGGTTGACCAGAACAGTGGGTTAATTGAAGAGGCAAAAATGTTGAGACAACACATGGAGAAATGTATCAGGCTTAGATGACCGGGACATCACCACCCCCCCCACCACCCAGCTGCTTAGATGCTTCCCTTCTCCTAACTCCGATCATGGTTTCGAATGATCCTCCATACTCTCTAGATATACCCGCTTACTAAAGTTTTACCAACCACCCTTGTAGCTCCGTCACTTGCTCTCCAACTATCCCCAACAATGAATATTTACTCAGAGCTCATGATATCCAATACTATCCCGCAGAGGTGGCCCACAAGGTTCCTGACTCGTACAAGCAGAGACTGCAGGATGAGCCTCATGTTGAGAATGAAAAGTTCACAGGAAAAGAAGAGCGGAATGGAATACCCAGAGGTTGGAGGGCATAAGACCGTCCTTGAAGAACAATCAAGGAACGGAAGACCAGGGTAATTATTTCAGTCATTTGGTCCCGGCCCTGGGAATTTCAATGATGTGTTAAAAATAGGGGAGCAAGTAGAAGAGGGAATCAAGTCAGGAAAAATCATGAGTGGTTTGAAAGCCATTCAAAACATCCAAGTAAGCTTCGGCAGAAGAAAGAGAAATAGAAAAGATGATCAGCATTTCCAGCCTCGACATCGTCCTCGTGGATATCCTTGCATACCAGATGATCCTCCTTAAGGCTGCTTCGCTCCATTAAGCTCCCAAAATCATACATCACTTTCCCCGTATCCAGCTCCACAGAATGCCTACCTGCCCCCACGTGCATAACGAAAACCTCCCGAATCAAGTTTCCAGCCACGGCAAGCATGTAAGAATGAGAGGCCACTGAAAAACGAAAAGGCTTTAACCCCTATCAGAGTATCATATGCCAGTTTGTTCCAAAGGTTGAAGCAATGGGACATGTTGAAGCCGATTTAGATAAAAATGCCAAACCCTCTGTCAAAGAAGTTTGATGTTTCTCAAAGGTGCGCATATTACTCAGATGCCCTGGGCATGACACAGAGAAGTGTTGGAGTCTAAAGAAAGCAATTCCAAAGCTTATTGATGCAGGTGACATTGTCGTGGAAAATCCAGATGTAGCAGACACTAGCCAAAGTCCATCGCTTGTGCATAATAAGATGCACATGTTGGAATGTGAGAATTCTTCTGGGCGCCTCGGAGGCACGAGTGCTGCTAAGCTTTCAGCGCTATCAGAGGTGGATCTTCAGAATGAGCTGGCGAAAGGAACCCAAAAGCAATCTGTTAAGAACAATGTGATGAAGGCTTGTGAAGTGCCTAAAGTTATTGATGTGAAACCTAGTGGCTACTATGTCGTGATGGGTAATTGGGAAGACGATCATTTTCTTGGTCAGCCAGAGAGGAGTTTTGGTGGTTTATTTTGTTGTCATTTGTGTTGTCTGGATTATTTGTAGGGTTGTAATTCGGATATTGTCTTGTGATTCAAACCCTTCTCTCCTTTTATTTTCCTAGTTTGTTTGGAGTCGTCTAGTTTCGTTCCAGGGTTTTAACCCCAGTCCTTTTACTTGTTTTGTTGTCCAAGTTCTTTCACCATATGTCTAATGCAATTTTCTACTTTCCGTTATTTCTAGTCATTTGGTTTAGTTTTCTTTTCTTTTTACAATTCTTTCCCTGTTGGCTTTAATGACATGGCATGCATGCATAACCCCAGGCCTGGTCTTAAAAGATTACTCATAAGGCATATAGAACATGAAGAAATCATAATAGCAAGTTTACCAAACTGCCAGGGACCATTTGTTGTAGATGGAGTATTGTCCAAGGGTGCATTATATTTGATGGATGAGGAAGAGAAATGTGTAGAAATGACTATCAATTCTGATGCAGTCATGAGATATTATGTATGATTCCTTTGACTGATTGTACTTGCTTGGCTTGGTATATTTTGAAAATTGGAATGACGAAAGCATTTTATTTTGCTATCTAAACACTTTATCCATTGCTAACCCTTTTGAGCTTTTATTATTTTCTTTCATACCCCTATTTCGAAATCAACAACAGAAATCAGAAGCGCAAGTGTGAGAACGCAGTGAAAGGAAAAGAAAGGAATGAATGAAAAGAATGGAAATAAAAGAAAAGAAAAGCAAATAAAAACAAGAAAATAAAAGAGAAAAGAGAAAAGAGAAAAAAAAGGAAAAAGAAAGAAAGAAAAAGAAAACAAAAGAAAGGAAAAAAAGAGAGAAGAAAAAAATAGAAAAAGGGAAAACACACAAACAACAACAAAAACAATGAATCGATATGAACTATGTTTGACCTGATTCCTTTTAAGGATATGTAGGCAGCCTCACAGTTCGGTCTCATCAAAATAAAAATCCAAAAGTCCCCAAACAAGAAACTAGGGCAGAAGTTGTGGTTGGTATAAGAATTTGATTATGAAAGTTGTAATTTTGATTACAGTCCAAAGGAAGACCTTTTGACCACTCTTCAAGAGATTCCAATTTGAGCAAGTAGAGGTGATTCATGTCAAGGGCAACACTCCGGTCCAAGCAGGAAAGATAATAAAAATGAGATAGCCTTATTGGTAAAAAATCTCACGGGCATCGTAAGGCGAAATGAGCTGAGAGAAATAAAAAATGAGAGAGTCTTATTAGTGAAAACCCTCACGGGCACCTTGAGGGGACTGTAAGTTGAGAGAAAGAATAAAATGAGAGAGGCTTGATGGTGAAAACCCTTTGGGAACTACAAGTCGAATAAGGATTGTGAATCAGATTGGATAATCAAAGCATTGAAGCCCATCTTCAAGGTCTGGGGGTATAACAAGAGTTGAACATCAATGCTTAACAGAATAAGCCATAGGTGCATGTCATGGTCATTAGAGTTGGTACCCGCATTTTATAGGTTTCTATTTTAGTTTTTTAGTTACGAATCATCTCCTTTCATTGTCCTCTACTTTGTTCCTTTTGTCTTGTTAATTCCCTCTTCTTGAGTTTGTTGGTTCAAAACAAGTGAGAAAGGACTTCAAAATTGGCCACCTTCTTTCCAATTGCACAAAACGGGATCTGTTTGGTCACATCAAAGCAGCATAAGTCAGGAAAGAGCAACAGGCACACTGAGCTGGTAACAATCAACATGCTTTGGGATACGTTTGAAATACAAAGGCTCGGTATATATAAAATCATGGACAATGCAGCAGAATGAGGGCTATAGTGAATGGATCAAAGGTGTTTTTTATGACAAGAAGGGTGGTAAACCAATCACAAGCAAGATCTTCCAAGAAGAAATCGAAGTTATCATGGCTAGCGATGGAGCAGTAGACCTCAAGGTCAGAGCCAGTGATTTGGGTCAGGAAAGAACATCATATAAAATGTGGTAGCAAAATATGCTTTGGGGATCAGGTGAAACACAAGGGTTTGGTAGATGACGGTTCAGGAATAATGCAACAGATGGAAGGTATTGGTTCGAATAAGAAGAGGTATTTTCTAGGTTAAGGTATACAAAGGAAGCGGTTAGTCAAGGGGAAAATAGGGTCCTCAAATGAAAATGAATCATCATGACAAGTGAAGGAGCAACAAACCTCAAGGTCAAGGCCAGTGGTTTAAGTCAATAAAAATAGCATACACACGAAGTGGGGGTGATATACGTGCTTTGGGGGGTCATGTGAAACAAAAAGGGTGGGAAGATGTCAGTTCATAAGCAATGCAACGAATATAGGATATTGGGTCTGAATGGAGAAGGGGTATTTTCTGCGATAAGGGTGACAGAGAAATTGGTTACCAATAAGCAAGCAGTGTCTTTCAAGGTGAAATCAAAGTTAGCGTGGCAAGTGACGAAGCATAACACAAAGATGGGAAAGGCCACAAAGGTTAGCCAAGAATAGTAAACTAACTCAGCAATGTTAGGAAAGATGTACGAGTTTTGGAAAAGGGTTGAAAATGCAACACAAAGTTGGGAAGCAGAGTAAATCCACAAGGCTCAAGGGACGGCCGAGCATAACATAGTGACCGGGCAATCTCAGAAAGGATGCAAAGATTCTGGCGAAAGAGTCAAAAGAGCAACACGAAGCAGGAAAGGACACAAGTATTAACCAAGCGTAATACATTGACTTACCAACCTCAGGAAAGGATACAATAGTTCTATTAAGAGGGTGGAAACTGAAACACAAGTATGGGAGGAGTAGAGTAAAGCCACAAGGGTTAGAGGGTCAGCCAAGCATAATACATTGACTCGATAATCTCAGGAAAGATGTAAGGATAAGGGAAAAGGGTCCAGGAGTGTACAAAATAATGAGGGAGCAAAGTAAGTCGCAAGGGTTAGAGGATCAGCCAAGCATAATACATTGACTTGATAATCTCAGGAAAGATGTAAGAATTCTGGCAAAGGGGCCAGGAGTGTAACATAACAATAGGGGAGTAAAGCAAAGCCATAAAGGTTCGGGGTCAGTCAACCCACTCAGGCAACTCATCATCAACATGGAAATCTGAACACAATGAAACACGACAGTGAGGCGCCGCTTCCAACAAGAATGCTGCTAGCCAACCACAACTTTTTAAACTGACAAGTTTTCTTTGATTGACACACGAGCAGAAAAATTCCAGAAAATCCTAAGGGAGGCCACCCACAGGGGAGGGCAAGCACATGGCAGGTATGATCAAAATCTCAGGGCCAATATACAAGTGGGACCCAGTTAAAACTAAAAAAGAACATAGTCCGTCATAAATATCCTCCCCAGCAAGAGCACAATCAGGCAAACCTTAATTAGAAACCCCCAACAGAAACAACTGATGGTTAAAAGGGGAGTGGGAGTTGAGATGGAACACAGTTTAAAACTCAAACAGGTGCGGGTAACATAGGAAACCACCAACATCTTCCCCAGTAAGAGTCGCTGAAACCCTCCAGGACAATGATCCCAGCAGAAACAACCAGAAGTTAGAATTGGCATCTAATCTGGAACCCTCAGGACCCTCCTGGAAAATGGGACTTATTTAAATGATAGAGGTAGTCATGGATAACAAAGAGCATAAAGTGACTTGCATAGGATTCAGTTAGAGGTTGTCAGGACCCTCCTGAAAAATGGGACTTAGCCTATAACACAAACAGTCGAGCGGCATGGTCAAACTCAAATATTTCCCCAACAAGTGTAAAGAGTCATCAGGACCCGCATGGATAACGAGATTTAATTGTAGCAATTGTCAGGACCCCCCTGGATAATTGGACGTGACTCTAAATACTAACCTCCAGTAGACACGGTTAGTCATCTAATTAAGAGTTGTCAGGACCCGTCTGGATAATGGGAAGTAGTTTTATTCACCAGTCACAAGCAGATCCCCAGTAGATATAACTCATAACAAGACATAGTTAAATTAATACCTTTCAAGAAGCATAACAGAATCTTAAAATTGTTATCAGTCAGGAGATGTGAGGACCCTCTTGGATAATGGGACTCAGCTAGGTTTAGATTTAGTGAAGGATTTAAGTAACACTCACAGATCCGCCCAACACCAAACTGGTGCAGGAAGAATATTTTTGAAAATTCAAGTTTTGGCAATCAGGCGCTCACTTATAGAACAAGGGACTATTTTTCAAAATTCAAGTCTTGGTAACCAGGCACCCACCTGTAGAACAATGGAATATTTTTCAAAATTCAAGTTTTGCAATCAGGCGCCCACCTGTAGAACAAGGGAATATTTTTCAAAATTCAAGTCATTGTAATCAAGGGCTCGCCTACAGAACAACGTAATGTTTTTCAAAATTCAAGTCTTGGTAATCAGGCGCCCACCCGGGGAACAAGGGAATATTTTCAAATTTCATGTTTTGGCAATCAGGCGCCCACCAGTTGAACAAAGGAATATTTTTCAAAATTCAAGTCTTGGTAATCAAGCGTCCACCCAGAGAACAAGGGAATATTTTTCAAATTTCAAGTATTGGCAATCAGGCGCCCACCTTTAAAACAACGGAATATTTGTCAAAATTCAAGTCTTGGTAATCAGGCGCCTACCTGGAGAACAAGGGAATATTATTCAAAATTTCAAGTTTTGGCAATCTGGCGCCCACCAGCAGAACAAGGAAATATTTTTCATAATTCAAGTATTGGTAATCAGGCGCCCACCTGGAGAACAAGGGAATATTTTTCAAATTTTCTGTTTTGGCAATCAGGCGCCCACCTGTAGAACAAGGGAATATTTTTCAAATTTCACGTCTTGGTAATCAGGCGCCCACTTGGAGAACATGGGAATATTTTTCAAAATTCAAGTCTTGGTAATCAGGCGCCCACCTAGAGAAAAAGGAAATATTTTTCAAAATTTTAAGTTTTGGCAATCAGGCGCCCACCTATATAACAAGGGAATACTTTTCAAAATTCAAATCTTGGTAATCAGGCGCCCACCTGGAGAAAAAGGGAATATTTTTCAAATTCCATGTTTTGGTAATCAGGCGCCCACATGTAGAACAAGGGAATATTTTTCAAGTTGCAAGTTTTGGCATAAAGCGCCCACCTGTAGAATAAGGGAATACTTTTCAAGTTTCAAGTTTTTGTAGTCAGGCGCCTACCTGGAGAACAAGGCAATACTTTTAAAGTTTCATGTTTTTGTAATCAGGTGCCCATCTAGAGAACAAGTGAATATTTTTCAAGTTTTTGTAATGAAGCACCCACCTGGAGAACAAGGTAATACTTTGCAAGTTTCACGTTTTGGTAATCAGGCACCCACCTGGACAACAAGTGAATACTATTCAAGTTTTGGTAATCAGGCGCCCACCTGAAGAACAAGTGAATACTTTTCAAGTTTCAAGTTTCGGTAATCAGGAACCACCTGGAGAATTAGGGAATACTTTTCAAGTTTCAAGTTTGGATAATTAGGTGCTTAATTGGAGAACAAGGGAATACTTTTCAAGTTTCAACTTTTGGTAAGCAAGCGCCCACCTGTACAATAAGGGAATACTTTAGAAGTTTTGGTAATCGGGTGCCCCCCTGGAGAAGGGAATACTTTTCAAGTGTCAAGTTTTGGTAATCAGGCACCCACCTGGAGAACAAGGGAATACATTTCAGTTTCATTCAAGCTTTGGTAATCAGGCGCCCACCTGGAGAACAAGGGAACACAATTCAAGTTCAGCAATCAAGCATCCACCTTGAGAAAGGGAAAACAACTCAGATTATAATTCAAGTCAGCAACAAAAGAAGCTGGCGGCAAGAATGCAAGTCAACAATCCGTGGTAATCAATAAAAGTTAGTGACAATAAAGAAAAAAAGAAGAAGAAAAAAGGAAGGCAAGCAAGAAGTTAATCCAAATAAAAGAAGATGAAATATGAATTCCTCAAGGCATGGTTGAAGTCGCAAGCGCTATATGTCCGGTCTTAATTAAGAAAAGCTGAAAAAAAAAACGAGCTAGTACCTGCACATAGCAAGAGTCAAGGTTGAAATCTAAAGTTTGAATGAAGAACCACTCAAGACTCAAGATCAAGCTTCAGAAGACTTATAGATTGGAACCTTGTAATTCGTAGTCGACAAGTTTAGCTAGTCTTTTTCATTCTTTTATTTTTATGTAATAACAGGACCACTGACTGGAACCTCAGCGGAATGAGACCTCGACCGGATCTTCATCTCGGCATACACCTTTATCTCACTCATTACCCGAACTACACTGACCTGATTCCTCTTTAGCAGAGGATATGTAGGCAAACTCTGAAGCAGGGTGCAGTCAAGCTTTTTAAAAATGCTTCTCATGGAGTATTCAAACAGGCAAAAATCGCTCGTGTCTGCTCACTTTATCTTTGCATGAAAATCCGTTGGGTTTTCGAGTAAAGAGGGGCAGCTGTGAGTACGTGCATTTTTACATACATAAAAATAACTCCTAAAAATAGACTAAAATAATTTTAATTTGTTTTTGGGTATTTTTATTTATTTAGTTGCATTTCATGCATTTTTAATATTTTCAAATCGTAGAAAAATCATAAAAATGTTACATTTTAATTTGATGCCACCTTAGGTTCAATTTGCATTTAGGAATTAATTACATTGAGTTAATTGTGTTGAAAAAAAAAGTCACAAAAATAGTTATATTCGCACTTTTTAATTTTAATTTTGAGGTTTGGTAGTTTGTCCTTTAATTTGAGTTTAATTAATTTTTGTCATTATTAGTTTAAAATTAATTAAGTCAATGAGGTAGGGTTAACTTGATTTAGGATTTAGTTTGATTTTGTTTTGGTTTTTATTTGAAAAAAAAACTTAATTAAAAGAAAAAGAGAAGAGTTTGAAATAAAAGAATTAATTTGGAAAAGAATGAAAAGGAATTGCATAATTTTTGGGCTACTTTAGTCCTAAAGCCCAACTCAAACTCAGCCCAACTCAAGCCTAACCCCCCTTCTTCTCGTTAACCCGCCCCAACCCACCAAACCAACGCCAAAACCCGACCCGGGTCCCTCTTAAAATGACCTAACCTAAACATATACACACGCCTGATATTAAAGAAGGCTGCACGGCTTCTCAACAGAGGACCTCCCCCACCCCACTTCGTCTTCTTCTCCAGAACACCAACGCCAACGCCAAACCCAACTAGTCCCCCTCCTCATTAAAACTCGCCAAAAAGAGAGCAACCACCAATCGCTACTTCTTCTTCTTTCCCATTCTTAGCAGTCATACACCACCCTTCAACACCAGCCAATGACCCCGCCCTGAACGACCAAGAACGGTCACGCCGCTGCCTTCCACCACACCCCTCAGCACTCGAAAAACCTCCCACCAGAAGTCACCCACAAGCCACACCTACAGCCGCAAAACATACAGACATAGACAAAACTGACAAAAGGATCATGGATTAAGAATGGAGGCAAAATAGAGATCGGCAACAATGAGAGAACCAGGGTGAGAGGAATTTCAATCTAAAACAATCGAGTGGGCAGGGATAGAAAAACAGGGGAATCCAGCGACCATTTTCGTATTTTCCTTCTCGCACGTCACACAATTTCGAGTTGGGTTCAGTTAGCTTGAGTTTTTCGGCAAGTTTTGATGTCGCCAGAGGTCGTCGTGCAAGGGGTCCGTTTCAGTCGTGCGTCGAGGTACAATCTACTTATTGCTGATTTGAGTTCCCATCCGCGATCCGTTATTTGTTTCACGCTTCAAAGTTGTTGAACCATCAAAGTTCAAAATCAGTCTTGAAGATGAATTGAGGTCTGGGGTTTTTTTGAGTTCAAGTTTCAAGCTAGTGTTTGTTCGAGGCCGAGGTTCAGGTTCTCGTCACCGTTACCCGATGTTGTCGTGAAAATTGAGTACCCATTTAGGTAATTTCATAGTCCAATTTTGGTACTTTATTTTCATTTAGTTTTTACAGTAAAGGTGATTGCTTAAAGAAAATTTAAATGTTGTGTTTAATTGAATTGTTATTCAGATGATAATTCTAACTGTTGGATTGTTTTTTTTTTTTTTTTGTGTTTGTTCAATAGGTTTCAGTTGTCTGCTGAGCTTGGGAACTATAACGTGGCTAAAGTTTGTTGCGAAAATGGGACGTTTTTCAAACAGTACATATGGAGTAGTATTATCACCTTATATCTTGATCATGTCGTAATAGAATCAATCTTGTCAAAATTTCTTTGCCAATTTTCTCATTGTGTTTAGATGTATGCGCTGTTAACTTCTCCGAATTAGGCCATTTTTCTTGTTTGGTCTGTGAAACTTTTAACTTTAAAATGGGCTCATGTTATATTTTAATCAGTTGTTTTAATCATTGCTCCCATTTTAGTTCCCTGATTGTTTAAGTGTTCTTTTAGGACCTTATTTGTTTGGTTGCGTTGTGATGTAGTTTGAGTAGTCAGGAATTAATGATTGGAAACCGTCTTGTAATTGCTTTTAATTTGAACAGTCATGTAGTAATATTTGGGGAAGTTGCATCTGATAACATTGACAAGCAATCAAAGTATCGCTGGGCAATATAGCTTAAACGCTAATTGAGCCTTAGAATACAATCACCACTCTTAAGTAACAGAATGTGTGGTTACTCCAACAAATAATTTCCGCAATTTTGGGCCATTCACACTATTCTCAAAGTAGTTTAGTAAAATAATTCATAAACTTTGTAGTTTGCTTTAGTTGAGTACAGTCCTTTGAAATTAGAATCCGAGAGCGCCATAACAAACAAAAATGAATATTGCATGGCCCTTGTTTTAATTAATCTTGTTTATATCCAGACCTCGGAACGTGTCATTTAGTAAATTTTATGGCCTCCCGCAAAGTTAATAATGCGTAGCTGCTTTAGGCACGCGTTTAATAATGTTAGTTTCCTAAATTCGGGTGCACATTTATGTAACCCAAATCCAAAACTCAACGAAGTTGATATATGTCATAAGCCATGGGTGCATTTATGTGACGTGGTTCGAGACATGTTTTAACGACGCTGCAATTCTCTTTAAAAAATAATAATAATAAAAGTGGTTAAAAGATTTAAAATGCACATAGATTCATAATTGTATAAAATTAGTTAATTTAAGCCAAATATAACAGTTTAGCGATCGTGCTAAAATCACGTAATCCGGGAATGCCTAACACCTTCTCCCAGTTTAACAGAATTCCTTACCCGGATTTCTGGTTCGCAGACTATTAAACAGAGTCATTCTTTCCTCGATTCGGGATTCTAAATGGTGACTTGGGACACCATAAATCTCCCAAGTAGCGACTTTGAAATTCTCTTAAATAATTGAATCTCGTTTCGGTTGTCCTTTAATTGGAAAAACTCCCTTATCTATGCCCTTAGCTGGGTTGTAGTATCCAAAAGGAGGTGTGAAAACTCTCATTGTGCTTCTTTTCCAGTTTCGTCAAACACAAGCGATCCAGAATAATTTAGAGATTGCACTGAAAATGACAGGCGAATGCTTGTGCTAGATCGTCCCATGTGTACCACCGAGCATGATCCTGTCGAGTGTACCATTCCAACGCTGAACCACTTAAACTTTGACTGAAGTTTGCCATTAGTAATTCATCCTTTCCGCCTGCCCCTCTCATCTTGCTGCAAAAACTCCTTAGGTGTGCCACCGGATCACCATGTCCGCCGTACAAGTCAAACTTGGGCATCTTAAAGCCAGGCGGCAATTGTACACGTGGGAACAAATAAAGGTCTTTGTATGCCACACTTACCTAGCCTCCCAACACTCGCATATCTTTGAATGATTGCTCTAGACTTTTGACTTTTCTGAGCACCTCCTCTTGCTCGGAAGTTTTGACTAGGGTTTCACCCTCAGCAAGGATTTCAAAACGGGGAAGGTAAGAGTAGGGTTCATGGGCTTTGAAGGTGGGTTCTATTAGGTAATACTGGTTGTTATGAGCTTGGAGCAAAAGTTCACTAGAAGATCTGTGGAGTGTGGTGGGAGGAGGTGCCACAAAGTTGGGATGTTGTACCCTGGTATGTTGGTAGATGGGGAAACTTGGGGGTGGATCAGTGGCGGGGTGGTCATATGACTGTGCTAATGGTGGGATGAAGGTCGGGTTGGCAGGATAAACCGGTTGTGGCTGCCCTCGTACCTATGCCTGATACATTTCAGCCATCTGATGCTTCAGTTTGTACATCTCCTCTTTCATTGCGTTAACATCCAACTCTTCCACCTCTTTTGAGGTATCAATGATACTTGTGTCGGGTTCTTGATTGGCCAGAGTCGGCTTGCTTTTGGACTGAGTGTTATAGGGGTGGATTGCCAGAATGCCGCAAAAACTAACGACCTGCCTGAGGATAGACAACAACAAAACTTGTTAGCGGTAAGGCTTTAACACATAGGTAGCCACATATTCGGGGATAGATGCACCTAAGCAGTTGCATCACACATAATTAAACCAAAATTGAACGAAAAATGACCTGAAATTAAAGTTAAAATTAAAAGGTGCAATTTAAATTATTTTAATTTTTTTATAAAATAACTAATTGCTAATTAATTGGTGAAAAATATCAAATTAACTTCTAAATGCAAGTGCAACACATTTTTATATTTTCACTAATTAAAATGCACAAAAAAAATGTAAAAAATAAATGCCATGAAAATTCACAAAATTACAAACAAACAAAATAAATTATTTTGTTTTTTTTAATTTATAGGAGTAATTCGTATAGGAAAAAAATTACATGCTCACACCGCTTAACTTGCATGACACCATGTCCAAGAAAAGGACTTATAATAGCCGTGCAGGTAGGGCCAACGCCCACCAAATCTTTTATCGGGCTGTGGTTTTCTCGTCCTGATAAAAGCCTTTGGTCTTTGACAGGCCATGTCTCCTTTTTCTGCTTATTCTGCATCACTTTCCTTTTCTTCATCTTCTGCCTTGAAGATGCCGTTCTGGAAGATCCAGATGGGCTATTCGAGAAGGTGATGCTCGAGGACACTGCTTCCGAGGATGAACCATCGAGAATAGGCTAGGCTCTTGGCTTTAATTATATGTGCACCATTTTGCTTCTTTATTCTATGTAAGGAACCCTCGTGGGATTTTGTAATCATTTGTTATGATATAAAGATGTTTTTTCAATTTGTCTCTGATGTATGCTATATTTCCCTTTATCTACGCTTGTGAAGAATCTCAGTGCATAACCCCATTGATTGGTGCAAATATTGAGCCTGAGTGCGAGCATTTCCTTGGCTCTTGACTGAATAACACGATTTTGCATAGCACCCTTTGCCGCTCCTTGGACCGAGCTCGAATTGGACTAATAAACTCGAGCTATCAGGACCCACAACTTTGATTTGAATAAGAGTAGGGCTTCGCACCTTTGGGAAGAGACATAACCTTTTAGACCTGCGGGGGTTGCTCCGATGCCTCGAGGCGAACCCACATGAGTAGGTTATTAGAGCTCATCTCCCTTGTGGTGGAGGTCTTCAATATCGGGTAACATCTTGGGACTTGTAATGAAATTGATGGCTTTCTAGAGCCAATCTTCCTTTTGGTGGAGGTCCTTGAGATCGGGTTCCATCTCGGGACTTATAGTGTTATTAATGGCTTCTTAGAGCTTATCTCTTTTTGATGGGGGTCCTCAAGATCAGGTACCATCTCGGGACTTATAGTGATATCAATGGCTTTCTGGAGCCTAACTTCTTTTTGGTGGAGGTTCTCGAGGCCGAGTACCACCTTGGGACTTACAATGACTCCAATTGCTCCCTGGAGCCTAAGTTCTTTCTGATGGAGGTCCTCGAGGTCGGGTACCACCTCGGGACTTGAAATGATGCCAATGGCTTCCTGGAGCCTAACTTCGTTTTATGGAGGTCCTTGAGGTTGGGTACCAACTCGGGACTTGGTTGACCGACCTTGAAGCATCTTATGGCGACGTCGAGTGTAGGCTGCGGTTATGAAATGGTCGAGGAGATTTTTCCGGTGTATCTTTCTATAGAGATAAAATCTCTAGCCAATATTTCTAGTCGACCTTTGGGGCAAGCAGGTGATCGCTGCTTTTCCCATATATAGGGTTGTCTTCGCTCTTTTGGAGAATTTGTTTTTCTGAGCAGTTATCCTCTTTCATAAATTTTTTCTTGTTTGCACCAATTTTCCTTTAACTAAAAGCTTTCACCCAAGCCTTCATTTCCTCTTCCTTCGTTTTACTATAGCCATGGATGCTGTGCTGCAATCCGTTTGGCGGGGAGAAAATAGCCACATCTCTAGGCACTTTGCTTCGTGAGGGAATTTCCTATCAGAAGCGACTCCCAACGTTTGGGGTTACCAGAATTATCCCTCAAAGTTCATTTCTTTAATAGTAGAGGAGCAACTTGAGTTGGTGAGGAAGGGCTGTGGATGGAGAGAAAACATTGTATTGCAGATGCCTTCCTCGGAAGAGAGCATCATGGACCGTGCCGAGGGGTTTTCTTAAATGTACACGTATCCTTTTACACTGTGCCCCTTGATTGAGTTGTGCTTGAGTTTTGTCGAAAGTATCAGGTTACCCTGGCATAGATTCACCCTTAATTTTGGCAAATAGTACTGATGGTGAGGTTCTTTGCGGAAGACGCAGGTCTTGAATTCACTCTTAGCCACCTCATCAGGATATATCGGCCCTTTCACTATCGATGCCTACTAACTCTGATTCGTCCAGGTGCAGGCTGTCGATATTATTCCAGTGGTGTTTCTTTCATTTCCTGAGGAATGGAATTTTACACGTAATTCACTATCGATGCCTACTAACTCTGATTCGTAAGTGTTTATGGCAAAGAAGGGCTTCGTAAATGCATATTGTTTTATTTTTTGTAGCGATTTTGTGGACACCGAGCGAGGTTCCCATTCTGCCAGATTGGGTCCGGAAGTTGGCGACACACTCGTCATATAATGAGCGTAACTGGCGAGCTTTATCTTGGGATAAGTGGGAGGACAAACACCACGGTATATTTTATGTGATTTTCTCCCTTATTTTTTTCTCGGAATAGTGCTTTTTTCTTTCTGCATACTAACTCTATATCGTAGGCATCAGGGAGTCCCTCAAAGTGAGATCGTGTCTTTTAGGAGATGGAGAAAGATTACTAGTTTTCGGGTTAAAAAATGATAAAATAAGCAATAAATACCTTTGCGGGGCGATGATATTCAAAGCAAGATAAACCCATATCGGGGGCTCGGAGAGGATGCATTGACTGAGTCTGCTTCACCGTGATTTCTCATTCCGAGAAGATGGTTCCTCCTCCTCTGCCATCTTCTTTTTCCATCAAAGGTACTTCGAGGAATACATAATACCCGAGGTCATTTACACAAAGCGATTATATCCCAATGGGGGTTGACTCTTTCGAGGCTGAGGGAGCCATACTAGTAGATGTGCACTCGACCTTCGAGGAAGTACAGTGGCTTCACTCTATGGTGATTTTTGGCACAGGCCCTTTTGAGTTTCGCGCCCTCCCTTCCTTATTGAATTTTCTTTTGCAGGACTTTGACAAGCTTAAGTTCGAGTTACTTCGTTGTGAGTCCAGGTTGTGGGAAGCTTTGGATGTGGAGAAATCCCTTTGGCTCTTTTGCAATGAAAAGGAGGTTAAGCTGGTACTCTTACGATATGAGGCGAGTTGGAGGTTGAATTATGAGAGCTACCTGAAGGAGCATGTAGTTTTTTTTCCGAGTGAGTGTGTGTTCCTTCTTCTAGCTCCTGAAGCTCACATTTTATATCTTTCAGTTGCATAAAAAGATGGAGGACCTGGAGTATCTTCGGAATGAAGTTAGCCGAGCCAAGCACGAGTATGATGAGTTAAAGGCTCAGACGGACGCTCAAGCTTCGGCAGAGAAGGGTGCTCTAGGTAAAGGTTGTGCCTTTGAGGTATAACTTTGCATAGCTCGTGATAATAAGTCAATTTGAATATTTATGATTACAAAGCTCAATTATGTGCTTTTGAAGGCCCAGGCTGAGGTTGTGGACGCCCAGGATGAAGCCGTAATGAGCGAAACTAAGGCTGACCAAAAGGTGGCGGTCTATTTAAAAGACGTTGTCGATTCTCAAGCTGAGCTGAGAAGGATCCTTGACCGCGAAGATAGGAGCAAAGAATATGCTCGGTGTAAGTATCGGAGGAAAACCCTAGAGGAAATCCGTGTTAGGGGATTTGACCTCTAGGAAGATTTGACACGAGCGAGGGCGGAAGAATGTGGCGCTCAGTTACTTCTGCCTGACGTCGAGAATAGCGAAGGTGAGACTGACAGGCCATAGCCCCAAGGGGGTACGTAGATTTTACTTTCTGATCCAGTGTATAGAATTTTTAATGCATGTTTGTAGATGTAGCTTGTGTTTTTTCATTTATGTGTACAAAAGAAAACCTTGTGGTTTTATTTCTTTTGTATCTCTTTCTGTCTTGAAATTAGTCAAATTAACTGGTCTTTAAGCTAAAAGGAATCTTTAGATTCATAATACGGCCTTGAGGCTCATTGGGCTAGCCCGTAGGCTCTTACGTGCTTGGCCGATGCGAGCTTTTAGTATAAGCTAATGTTTGAGCTCTTACGCTTTTGCTCTTAGTCATGTTTTGATCAAGTGTTTTGGGCTCAGTCTCTGAATCGGGTATCAACTTGAGCTCATTTTCCCTCAAGATATCGAATTTTAGGATGACGATAGTGACTCTTACGCTTTTAGTCGATGCGGCCTTTTAGTGTAAGCCGGTGCTTGAGCTCTTACGCTTTTGCTCTTAGGCATACTTAGTTAACCGTTTTGGGTTTAGTATACTAATTAGGTATTTACTATAGCTCATTCAACCCCCAAGTTTTATAATTTCAAGCTATCCCTTAGGCTCTTATGCGTTGGGTCAGTATGACCTTTTGTGTGGGCTGGAGACAATGGTTCTTACGCCTTGGGTTGATGCGACCTTTTATTTGGGCTGGGGACAGAGGCTCTTACATGTTGGGTCGGTGCAAACTTTTATTGGCTTTATTTTTCCCTTGATAAGGACTTTTGATAGAGTGTTTGCCTGACTCTTCGACGGTTTAATAAAAAACCTTGATTTTATGTCGTTATATGTCGATGATCGAGACCTCGGGAGGTTTGGCTTGGAAGTTGAGTATCTCGAAGCTAGTATTTAAGAGCTGACTTGGTCGAAGCTCTTTTGCCTATGTAGAGGGTAGCCTATTTAACTGGTTCTTTTTGAAGTATATTCGAAGTAATTGAAGGCCTGTGATTTTGTAGCAAGGTCGAGCGTCCTCGAGTTGTGTTAGTTTGGCAGGTACAACCTTGCGACCATAGTTGTTTGTATCTGGCCGGAGCATTTAAGTCCCGAGAAAAGTAGTTTTGGTGTCTATATCAAGGGTATGCCTTTTTAGGGGTCTTACAAGTTCAATATATAGCCTAAACTTTGAGATCAAGTTTATGCCTTTAGTAAGGTCTTATGCCTTTTAGGTCTTACAGTTTTGGATACTTGGTACAAGTATGGTTCATTCCTTTCTTGAGGTCTTACAAATATTTTTCATTTCCTTATGTAGGTCTTATGAGATCGAGGTTATCCATTTGGGGTCTTATGATCTCAGATTTTTGATAAGTCGATGGAGATGGAAATTGATGGCAGTCCCCAAGTTATCGAGGATTTCTCGGCTCGGCAGCTATTATGATAGAGATGGTGATTAACGACAGTCCGCGACTCGTGGATGGTTTCTTGACTCGGGAGCCATTACTTGTAAACTTGGTATTCCTCATTGAGGGCTTACGATTTCGGATTTTCCAACTCAGACGTCATGTGGACTTGAGTTTTTAACGTAATTCCCCGAGTGTTCGGGACATTTTTGGCTCCGGAGCTATTTGTGATCTTAGTATTGCCTTCTTGAGGGCTTATGAGTTGGAGTTCCCCATCGGGGGTCGCATTGTTATGAGTTGTTGGGCGCTTCCAGCTTTGGAGCCATTTTTTACAAAAATACTGAGCTTTTTTGAAGCGTGAAATGCTTTGATGAAAAGTATACTTCGATTTCTTGGTATAAGTATACGTGTTTTGCACTGTCAGGGGCCTAACTATTCCATACGGACTCGGTTCGTTCCCGTTTGGCCTGGTACATCATTTTCCTTTCGAGACCCCATTCGGTGTAGCTTGACTTCTTCGAATAGCTGATCTTCAAGGGGGATGCTCCCTCTTATTTGAGGTTGATTCCAAAGGAAGCTATAAATACTTTGTTGATTCTTCCTTAGGTAGCATGTGGAAACCTTGCCGGTAAAATCCTTCTTGGGATAAAAAAACCCGATCAAAGGAAAAAAGTGCAACGTATGCTTTAAAACCTTAAGGTGTTTGAGGTGGCTTAGCGTTTGGCTTCCTCGCTCGGACGCCTGCATAAAAGTTAGTATGACGTATATAAAATAAAAAAAGAAGATGATCATACCTCATTGTAGAATGTGTCGGTGATATTCCGAGTCCCAATATGTTCCATTTATTTGTGATGAGGACACGGTACAATCCTTTAGTTTGTTTCATTGGGCTTAAGTGAAGCTGTGGTTTTATCTCTTTTCTATTTGACTACCATTTGGGTCCTTTGAGGGTAGATGTACTAGTG
Source organism: Nicotiana benthamiana (assembly GCA_034376525.1). Lineage (NCBI taxonomy): Eukaryota > Viridiplantae > Streptophyta > Magnoliopsida > Solanales > Solanaceae > Nicotiana > Nicotiana benthamiana. The sequence goes on from CM067324.1 coordinate 37,883,426, forward strand.
TTGGCTATACATCGTGCACTAGGAACATTTCTCTTACCGCATGCCATTCCCCGTAGATGATTTTAATCCCATCCTTTGTGGGGAATTTCATCATTAGATGTTGGGTATATGGTACTTCTCCCAATTAGTGTACTCATGCCTCCCGAGCAAGGTGCTATACCTCATTTCTCATTTAATGATGGAATTTGGCATTTTGGGTTATGCCGGCCACATTAACTGGAAGGGTGATTTCTTTTTTTGGTGTTTCACTTGTCATGTTGAATCCATTGAGGACTCGAGTGGCGGGCACGATTTGGTCAAGTAGTTTGAGCTGCTTTATCACCCTTGACATGATAATGTTGGCCGAGCTACCCGGATCTACAAACACGTGTTTAATTTGAAATGTATTTACAAAGAAACAGATTACTAGTGCGTCATTGTGAGGCGAGACAAGGTCTCAATGTCTTTGTTGCTAAATGTGAGAGCATCCTAGAGTATGTAATCCCGAGTTCGCTTTTCTCTAGTGATGGATATTTTTGTTCTTCTCATCAACGGCTCATCTGGGGCATCGACGCTTTCTAAGATCATACGGATGACATGTTGTGGCTCATTTGTTTCGTTATTCTTAGCTGCCTCTCTCTCCCGAAACAGATTTTTGGCCTGGTCGCTAAGGAATTCTCGGAGGTGACCTTTATTGAGTAGTTTAGCTACTTCTTCTCAGAGTTGGGGCAATCCTTGGTCCCGTGGCTGTGCGTGTTGTGAAATTCACACACTAGATTATGATTACTTTGCGAATGATGTGATTCTAAGGCCTTGGCCACATGGCATCTCTGATTTTACTGATGGTGAACACGATGTCTTATACGTCGATGTTGAAGTTGTATTCTCACAAGCGAGGTGCCTCTATTGACCTTGTATTTCTATAAAATTCGGTTATGTTGATGAGTCTTCGAGGATTCTATCCTCGGTCCATGCTTCATTCGCTGCGGGGTATGTTGCGCCTCGAGGCATATCTCCTGCCTTCAATGCATAACTGGTACCTTTTTTTGTTTGGATTTGGATCTTTCATCATAAGTCTGCCTTGGTATACCGAGCCTAAGGTGGATGCTAGTTGGCCATCCTCGACTTTGATTTTTTATTGATATCGGTTGTGAACATCCGACCAAGTCATGATGGGATATTCAACCAGATTCTTCTTCAGGTGCTTCGAATCCACCAAGCTTCGTTCATTAAGACCATGAGTGAAGGTCTGTTCTGCCCACTCGTGGGAGACTAGTGGTAGTTCAATTTGAAAGCGAGATACGAATTCTCGTAGTATCTTGTTCTCCCTTTTCTTGATCTTGAAGACGTCGAATTTCCTTGTGGCCACCTTGATGGCCTCGACATGTGCCTTTATGAATGAATACGCCACCATGGCAAATGAGTCTATAGAATTTGTGGTCAGGTTGTGGTACAACATCATTGCCCCTTTAGAAAGTGTTTCTCTAAACGTTTTCAACAAACTGGAATCGATCTCGTTGTCTTTTAGGTCGTTGCCCTTCACTGCACAGGTGTTAAGCGGTAACATGCTCATTGGGGGTCCAAAGTCCCATTGTACTTTGCAAGGAATGGCATTCTGAACTTCTTTGGAATGGACTTCAGGGCCGCTTCATGCGAGAAAGGCTTCTGCACGAACTTCTTTGAATCAACGCCTTTCAAGATCAGGGGTGCGCCCGAGATTTGGTCGACCCTAGATTTATAGGTCTAGACCTTCTTGTTGTTGGCCTCTATCTTCTATTCACCCAATTTGATCCTCCATATGAGGTCCTCGAGCATCTTTACGATGGCGGGATCGGCTGCCGACCCATTGTTGCTTGATCTCTGCGATACCTGCTCGGCTAGGGGAGTCATCCCCGGTGCTACCGTGCTAGGAGTTTTCTGGTGACTCTACAGCTGAGTAATAGCCAGCTGTTGTGCCTGCAACATTTCAAAAATAACATGAAGGCTAACCACCCGTTCTTCCCTAGTTGGGGTTTTCTAAGCTTCTTGTCGGTCTCCTTGGTACCACTCATGTTAGTATGGGAGCTTATATGGTCGTGTTGGGTGATGCATGAGACCGCGTCCATGGGAATTGACTCTAGTGTGTTCTCAAGGTTTCAGAGTGGTACACCAACAGCTGGAATATCCACACCATTTTCTCCATGGTTCTCAAGATTGTTTTTCACCAAATCAGACACTTCGACTTGAAGTCAAAGATCTTGGGCAAGAAAAAGTGTAAATGATAACTTGTGCTGTGTAGCAAAACCAGCAAGAAAATAATCACTAATATTTTTATCCCCATGGTGGGTGCCAAACTATTTACTGTGAAAATAGTAATAACAATTAAATTTGATTATGGGATTCCAAAAATACGTGATCTATTTTTATGCTAGTTGTTAAGCAGTTGATGCAATGTGAAAGACTACGAAATGACATAAGAGCTTAGGAGCAGAGTGATAACAAACCGAATGAACAGTAATCAGAGCCTCGAGCTCGACTATTCGGGGGCCTCGAGGTCGAGTCTAGAGCTTGAATGGGAGCTATCGAGGGTGATCAACGAGTGAATAACAGTTATGATAAGATCAATGACGGCTAAGCAATAAATGAAGAACAGTAAGTATAACACAACAAATATACATAATAAATAATGTAATGAACTCGAGAGAATATATTAGAGAGCAGAGAATGTTCTTGGTATTTAGTATGGAGTAACAAATATTTACAAAATGGCAAGGACCCTCTTTTATATATGAGGAGAATTCATACATAGTACAAAAAGCATTAATTGTAAAGATATGGAGATGAGACAGCTAGTTGACACCTTGATTTGTTTTTGGACTAATCCACTAGACTTTGTTAGCCCTAGTCATATGTCTTGGGAACTCCCCACTTTTACCATAACCATGCCAATGATGGTAAGACAATGTTTAATTAAATTCACATTCCAAGTAAGTCCTCCCTCCCCCTCTGCTTAATAATTCGAATATTAAAGGGAACACTCTTATTGATCTTATACCTACTAATGATGATGATAAAAAGGTTAATGCTATTGATACAAACAATTCATTTGGAGCATTGGACAATCAACCTACTACCACCAATGAGCTCTTTGGAATCCTAGAAAATAACGACAACACTTGCATGGCAATTGACGTGGCTAACAATGGACCAATAGAAGTCCACTTGGCAGACCCTAAGACCATCCAATTACTACTAATGATACCCTAAAGCACGCGAATACTATACTTCTTCCACACTCAACCCCTCTAAATCCTCTAATTTAATGCCATTTATTCAAAATACTAGTTTAACTAGCTGCGTAGAAGATAATCTCCGAACCAAGACACACAACCACGTGGCCACGGAACTTTCCTCCCCACCCTATATGTCTAATGAACAACACCACGTTTCCCTAACAAAATCTTTGAAAAATCTCACTCAGAACACTGCCACAGGAAACCTAGTTGATATCAATATAGATATCACTACTACTACTAGTCCTTCTATCTCTACTAGTCAAATTAAAAACCTAGACTTCTACTCTCTCAATACCCATATAAACCCTACTCTTACCCTTGACAATGCCAAGGATCCCAATCACTCAAAGAAGACACTATCGTCTAGTGCAAATTCTAAGACACCAAAGAAGCCTAAACATGTCCAACCCACTGCTATCCCAGAATTGGGCAACACACAATCAAACCTACTTCATACAACCGCTATTACCACAAGATCATCAACCCATTTCGTGGGTGGAACAAGCCCTGACAGGCCATGCAATAACATTCAGCATGGTACTCAATAGTCGATAGACAATAATAGTTCTCCAAAACTCCCATTTTCTATCTCAACTAGTTTTGGAGGGAATGAATATGGCCATGAACAACTACTTCAACCATGTGTGGTTGAACAATGCCCTCCATCCACTAGCCCCATCCCTAAATCTTAATCAAGCCCAAGCTATGAGGTGTCAATGGAGTCTCCCACCCTACTTCAATCCCATCCAATCCCAACAAGTGCCGATAGATCTCCTATTCTTTCCCCCAGGAGAGATTAACAATATGAATCTCATTTTCATTCCATAGACAACCCCATTTGACCCAATAACTCCACAAAAATATCAACAACAATCCAATGCATCACCCCCACTCCATGCACAACCTCCACCCCCATAGCCACCACTTGCCAACCACATATCTCTATAATGAACCCTCAAGTTCAGCCTCTCTTAATGCACTAGAACAAAAAAATGTAGAGATAGAGGAGGAGGACTAAGTAAATCTACTGGGATCCGGTCTAGTCCTAGAGTTTTCAAGGCTCAATGAGATAAAAGTCTACCTCTTCAGGGATCAAAGGGGAAAAAGGCATGTTATAGGCTATCCCATAGCACTACACAAATTCTCCATGGATGTGAGACCCCTCAAGACCCAACAATAGGGAATCATGCTATGATCCTAGTTCCTTCATTAAGGAAGAATCAAAGTTCTCAAACTCAGAGGAAAAGTGGGAGACCACCAAATCTTCCAAATATTTATAGACCTACCAACATAATAATTTGAACATCCGAGGTGGTAATAATGAACTCTTTAGGGGTAATTTCAGAGAAATGCTTGATACACATAAACCATGCATGGTTACTCTTCTGGAAACTAGAATGGAGAGCCACTTATCCCTTCTAATTGACTTTGATTTTTTCTCAAATGATCGAGGTGCCAAGTAAGGATCAATCAGGAGGCATAGTGCTAATTTGGGATGCAATGTGGTCAGGTTTCACAATTTTGTTAGAAACAATCAAGAGATTCATGCTGTGATAGAGGTACTTCCTTTAATATTACTTGGTTATTTTCATCTATTTATGCTAGCACAAAGTTATTTAATCGATTAGAGATGAGGAGTAACATATAAAAAATTAGTAAGATTGTTAATGGCCCATGGCTTCTTGGGGGAGATTTCAACAATGTTATTAACTATAATGACAAGCTTGGTGGTAATTCTATTAACTGTGGACGAGGCAAAGAAATCTAGAAAAGTATTAACTATTGTAAACTATTAGATTTAGGTTATAAGGGTTGCAAATACACTTGGTCGAATCATAGAAAAAAATCCGAGGGATTAATTATGGAACGACTTGATCGAATATTTGTGAACAAGGAGTGGATTGATCTATACCCTAACGCAGTAGTGATTCATCTCCCTAAAACTCATCTAGACCATAATCCTCTCCTATTAAACTTGAAACCTAGGCATGGTAACAATATTGATAATCCTTTTCGTTTAGAAACTATATAGTGTAGACACCCGAATTTCATTAATATTGTTGAAACAATTGGCTTGGTAAAGACCTTGTTGAAGCCCAGAATAATTTTACAAAAGATATTATACATTGGAAAAATTGTACCTTTGGAGATATTTTTTTTTAAAAAAGAGAAAATTATTAGCTAGACTCAATGGAATTCAAGCCTCTCTCAATTACTACAATAGTGATTTTCCACAAAACCTTGAATTTACTGTTCAATTAGAATATAATAACATCTTACATAAGGAATATGACATTTGAAAGTTAAGATCTAGGAGTAATTGGCTAAGTGATGGTGATGCCAACACTATGTTTTTTTTCATATTATGGCCTCTAATCATAAACGTCGTAATGTCATTATGTATTTTACTGATGAAATAGGAGATTGGATTACTTATCCAACCAAAATCTTAAATCACTCCTTTAATTTCTTTAGTGAGGCCTTTCAAAGTGCCCACACTGCCTTGCCTATTAAAATTTTTATATATGATTCATCGTGTATGAATAAAGTTGATCTGCACTATCTTGATAGTTCACTGTCTATTAGTGAAATAACAAAAGCCATCTTTTCTTTCAAACCTTTCAAAGCCCCTGGTCCGGATGACATACACCTTTTTTTTTACCAAAGATATTGGCATGTATTAAAAAACTTCTTTACTTCTTACTGTCAAAAAGTTTTCTCCACCCGATCACTACCTAGTGGAATAAACAACACTTATTTATGCCTCATCCTAAATTGCCTAATGCCAACAATTCAAAAAATTTCAGACATATTGGTCTATGTAATATTGCTTTTAAGGTAATTACTGAAATTATTGCCAATAGACTGAAATATTTCCTACCTCTCCTCATTACTCCCATGCAATCTATTTTCATGAAAAATAGAAGAACAAGTGATAACGCCATAATCATTCAAGAAAATATGAGTTATCTTAGATGTTCAAAAAGTTCAAATTTAAATAATCTCATTAAGCTTGACTTAGAAAAAGCATTTGATAGATTGGAGTGATCCTTTATGTATAAGACCCTTCACCACTTTGAATTCTCTCCTAAGACCCCTAAACTCATCACACATTGTATTACAACGAGTTCTATGGGGGTTTTAGTAAATGGTGGAAGAACCTAATTTTTCCGGCCTAGTAGGGGTATTCGTCAAGGTGATCCCCTCTCACCTTACAAATTCATATTGTGTATTGAACTTCTTTCTAGACTTATCAACCACCAAGTTGATCTTAGGAATTGGGATTCCATCCAAATTGTTCATAGGGGCCCCTCATTCTCCTATATACTCTTTGCACATGACATAACTCTGATGGGAAAAGCGATAAAAGAAACTAGTCATTGTATAAAAAGGTGCTTGGATTATTTCTCCAAAGAATCTGGTCTTACCGTAAACTATTCTAAATACATATTATCTACACTCTTATTTTGACATAAAATGTACCACTGAGTTTGGTAATTAACTGGGATTCCCTATACTCAATAAATATCCCAAGACCAAATATTTCCAATTTATTTTGGATAAATTACAAACTAGACTCTACCATTGGAAATGTTCAATCTTTAATATGGCCGGACGTACCACACTAGAAACTAGTACTCTAGGAGAAATTCCTTCCCATATAATACAATATACTCTTCTCTCCAAAACTCTCAAATCCATCAACAAAATTCAAAGGAATTTTATTTGGGGTAATACAAATACTTCAAAAAAGCTTCATCTCATAAATTGGGACATTGTCACTAAGGATAAAAAGGATGGTGGCTTAGGTATCCACAAGACAAAAGATAAAAATTTGGTCTCCCTTGCAAGCCTTGTGTGGAGACTCTTAATGAATCAATCACTGCCTTTATGTTATCTTATTAATTACAAGTATGCTCGCTCAAAGAATATTACAAACCTTCCTTTCATTTGGAAATCCATACTACAAGGATGGAAACTTTGTAATAAAGGAATTCTATGGCATCCTTATAAAATTCGTGCTTAAACATTTGGCGTAATAATTGGATTTACAACACCCCAACCCTAAGGAGCTCAATTGAGGGCCCCCTAAATAATTCTGAATTTAATCTCTTTCTGGGCAATCTGTCTCGGAAAACAAATCGGGACATTGGTAAAATTAGCTTTGAATTGCCCCCGATATTATTCAAAATATTAATCTTACTCATACCCCCTCAAATAATTTCAAGGTAGATGAAATCAGCTGGAACATAAACTCCAATGGTATTTTCTCCGCGAAATCTTGCTATAATTTTCTCAATAAAGCCTTCATTCCTTCTAGTTGTTATAGGTGGATATGGGGTCTACAATGCCCTACCACGATTAAGATCTTTCTTTAGAAGTGTAGTCACCATCGTATCCCTTGTAGAGCTTACCTCAATAGAATTTTCATGAACGTGGATGAAACATGCACTACATGCAGAATGGGAATTGAGAATATCCAACATATTTTTCTTCGCTATACATCAACCCAAAGATTCTGAAAGGCCGTGAGCATTAGCTTTCAGATCAAATTGGGATATATAAACTAGCTTAAAAAGTTTCGTGATGCCTTCATAAATCTAATTCTCACATGATTGACTGAAAAACACTTTTTCCTTTTTGCATCTGGGAAATATGGAAGAACATGAATAATAATAATGTAAATAACCTATGTGGTCATCTCAATATTAATCACCCATGCATTCTGCGTGGTTATATCATTTCTTCACCGAAAGAAACCCCTTTAAAATAAAAAAAATAGTTGTTGAAACTAGGTGGTATAAACCATCCATAAATACTATCAAACTTAACTGTGATGGTACTTTCTCTTCTACTAACAATGCAGCAGGTATTGGTAAAATATTTCGCAATAGTAATGAGGATTGGATCTTGGGTTATAAAAAAGGACTCATACTGCCTCCCCAATCCATGCCGAACTCCTATCTCTTCTGGAAGGGCTAAAATTTGTAATAGACTTTAAAGAGACAAACATGGAAATTGAAACTAATAGCACGAGGTTATCAAACTTCTTCATGACGAGGGCACTAACTTTCTAAATGTTATACTTGAATGCATGGTTAATGCACCAGTTGAAGCTCCCAGTACTGAAAGACAACTTTAGGGAAAAAAATGAAGCATCTCATTGAATGGCTAAGGATTCTTTGCAGAAATCTCCCAGTAACAAATGCCTTTACCATGCTCGTCCACCTTTTTTTTTGTGAAAAAAGAAATCCAAAAAGACAATCAGGACTCTTGTAATAATTTAAGAATTATCTCTATGGATGTTTGTAATTTCCTAGCATTGATGGACAATAGTAATGCTTTAAAATCTGTCTGACTCGTGTACTTTATTTTGTAAAGTAATACAAATGTCGTGTTTTTATGTTAAAAAAAAACCAAAGTTGAACAAAAATTGATACTATAACTAACTCATGAATAATTAAGTTTGGTAGAAAATTCAATTCGGTTGTCACTTAGCATGGGCTCCTCTTTGGAATGAAAATAAGTAGTTTTGATAGGAATTATAAACCTATTTTCTATATTTCTTTTTTTGGTTTCTCATTATGTGTCCGGTATTCGCATTGAAGCTCGACTATATCTGAATTCGCGTCATTTAGGATCCCATTCGGGAAAGCGCTCCCTACCAATTCTTTTATCATATATAGAGCTTGAGCACAAAACCTCTAGCTAACGGAAAAGCAATACCATCCACTACACCATATTCTTCCTATGACGACAGTCGGTATCATTGTCTTAATTAACTAGATAGATAAAGGGAATATAATAATCAGGTGCAAATCAAAATTTTCAAATTTACCACTAAACTATAGCTCAGTTCAGCAAATTATGCTACCTTTGTTAATTAGTTGATGGCAAAAAAGTGTTTTTATTTAAAAGATGCGGAAACACACTACTAGGGCACATTGTTACTTTTTCTTGTTTTGTAAAATACATTTTTAAAAGTAATGTTACAAAAATAAGTTGCCAAAAAATACAGTAATAAGGCGAAAATTTTATTTACCTCGAAAATACGAGTAACAACTAAACTTCATTTATGGTTTTAAAAATACGTAATTTAGGCTGATACTGATTAATTACCAAGAGACCTAGAGTATAAATGAACAAAATAAGTAAAACCTAACAACAATGTAGATCGGTCTCGACCTCGAGAAAAATCAAGAATAATAAAACAAGAATAATAAAGCTAAAGGAAAATTATGATTAACAATGAGCGAGAAAGTAAGAGAGTATATTCAATGCCAACGATTGATGATGTTCACAAATGATTGGGGTCCCTTTTATACGATATGAGAACCCTAAATAAGGTACATTTCTATTTACAATAAAGAATCTTATTGGAACATCTGTCTAACCACCTAGTACGGATTCGTATTAATCTATTCCAGGATTTATGCCATGATCATGGGGACGTGGCAGGAATCTTGCTAATTTTGTTACAAATCCATAACGATATTATCTCGAGGCCGGTCATATTAGGTTCCGACATTCCTCGAACTCTTAATTATTTGAGCCTTGTATTCTGTCATCGAGCTCGAGCCATCGAGCTCGAACTTGATCTATCCTGAATTAGGGCTTAAGGCGACCCCTCGAGCACGTGAAATTGGGCATGCCTAATTTTGACCGTATACAGATAATACGCACGTTTCTTAGAGTAAGATGATAAGAAATGATTTGAACGTTGAATATTAGGAGTCTCTAATGATGATGTCATTTTTGTGACGTAGGCGTTAGAAGTGACCGAAACGTTCCGTCGGTTCACTTTGTAGAAATATTAAGTGCATGTCAGTAATGGTCGACCACTAGTGCCGCCGAACCATCACCTCTCATCTATAAATACGGGGCTCCTTCTTTGAATTAAGAACTTTACTTATTCATTACGTTCACTCTGATACCCTTTCTTCTTCATCTCTTTCTCTCATCAAAGAGATGCAAACATGTATCTCGATATATAAGTTTGATATCAAAGAAGCACCTTAAGGCCATGAGAAGACTGTAGCTGGGGAGACGAGGTCGTGGTACAGATCCCCGACCTCGAGGAAAGTATAACTACTCACATAGAGGGATTTTTAAGTGTTTACACTTACCCCTTCACACTGAGTCCCTTCGATCCGGTAGAGATTGAATTCTGCAAATCGTACGAGGTTAGTCTCGTCTAGATCCATCCCTCCTATTGGCACATCCTGATTATGCTACGCTATTTCTCCAGCAAGGCCGAGGAATTAGAGTTTATCTTTAACCATCTCATTCGGCTGCATCGTCCTCAGCTATTTTGGGTGCTCATTAAGCTTCAATATCGTTAAAAAAGGGTCTCATTTGCTAGTAATGCTGAGGATAAATTTCGAGGCTGGATGAGTTGGTTTGGTAGAGTTGAGGACCTCAGACGTCATTCTTAAGGGAAAAATGCCATTCCCGAAGAGATGGAACTTTAATCGTAAATGAAGTCCTTTACCAAATATCTACTCATATTCTACTTCCGTGTTTTGTAATGCCTTTATCATTTTTACGACTGTTGCTTGGACGTCCCACTCGATCCCCGACCTTGAGGACTAGGTTTGAAAGTTAGCTGCAACCTCTTCGTCTGATGAGCACAAACGGCATGAATTATCGAAGGTAAAATGGGAGGCCAAACATCGTGGTAAGTTCTCTTCCCAGGTTTTTTGATGCTTTTCTTTTATCACTTATGTCATCTCACTCATGCTTTTGTGTAGGCCTCATAGATGTCTCCAAAATGGGGCCAGCTAAAACCAGAAAAGAGACAGAGTCCCCAATTCCGAAATTAGGGAAAGGAAATAAGAGGAAGAGGGATTCGAAGCCCAAATACACTCAGGAGGAGAGGTCCACCACTCGAAAGCCAAGGAGAAAGCTTATCCATGTGGACATTGATTCACCCCTCTAATTTATGGAAGATAAAGAAAATGAGGGCGAAAAATCGATGCTGGTACCCTAATCTAGGAAATGGGTCGAGGCTTCCAAGCCCTTCGAAGTCTTATGAATTTGCGTTTAGATGACTCGAATGCGTTGAACGTCGATGAAAATCCCCATGTATTTGACGTGTATTAGCATTTTGGCCCTTGAGCCATTTCTTGCAAAATCATAAGTATGATGTTCGTATAGTAGCAAATTTCTTTGAGACACAAAGAGTTTTTTCATATATAAAGAATGTTTCTTTGAATAATTTGATGCATGCGTACATATTTTGCTTTCATGGCTCGACTATTCTATATGGACACGGTTTATCTGACCGTTAGGTCCACTACAAAGTTTTCCTATTGAGTCTATTTTCTCGAAAATATAATCTCCGAGGGTGATGCCACAACGTATTTGAGGTTGATTGAAAAGAAGCCTTGGATATTGTTGAGTTCTCCTTAGGTAGCGCATAGTTGTTGCCTTGTTAAAAACCCCACTGGTAAAACCCATTTGGGACAAAATCCGATATAAGGGAAAAAGAGTGCAATCCGTGCTTTAAAACCAAGGTTTTCGTGTGGGAAAGGTGTGCTCGTCATCGATCGAACACCTGCAATAAGTTAGCCCTAGTTTAAATAAAAAAAAGGGAATTCCATACCTTAACACTAATATCATTTGAGTAATGATACATTCCAATTGTTTGACAATTACTCGCCTTCCGTTGTGCCATATTTGTAAGATCCTTTGCCGAAAACTCCCATGACTCAGTGCGTTCCGTCCCAATTCGGGCCTAGTTTCCCTTCATTCAGGTCTCAACTATTAAGGGTGACTTTTTGCAAAACTAAGTTCCCGATTTTGAAGTATCGAAGGTTGGTCCTTCTATTAATTTATCTCAGGACTCTTTGCTTTTGTGCGGCCATCCGAACAAGTGCTGCTTCTCGTTTTTCATCCAATAGCTTCAGGCTAGTATTCATAGCCTCGTGATTTGACATTTTCTATGCATGTTGAAACCTGGTGCTGGGTTCTCCGACTTCGACCGGGATTAAGGCCTCAGAGCCATATACTAAAGAGAACATAGTAGCCCCCGTGCTGGACTTCAATGCCGTTTGATTTGTCCAAAGGACCTCGGGTAGAACTTCTCTCCATTTTCCTTTCGCATCATCCAACCTTTCTTTAGGTTTTTAGTGATAGTTTTGTTTGTTGTCTCGGCCTGTCTGTTCCCAGTTAGATGATGTGGTGTTGATAATATCCCTTTTATTTTGTATGCGTCGAGGAACTCCATTACCTTGATGCCGATGAATTGCTTGCCATTGTTGCACACGATTTTTGTGGATACCCCAAATCGACACACGATGTTGTCCAAAATGAAGTTGATAAATTCTTTTTCTTTGACCTTCTCAAAGTCCTGTGCTTCCACCCATATAGAAAAGTAGTCAGTCATAAACAAAATGAATTGAGCCTTTCCTGGTGCCGTTGATAGAGGACCGACTATGTCCATTCCTAATTTCATGAAAGGCCACAGGGGCAGGACTGTGTGTAGTTGCTCTCCAAGCTAATGAATCATTGGTGTGAAGCTTTGACATTTATCACACTTTTTAACAAACTCCTTAGTGTCTTTTTCCATGCTATCCCAATAATACCCTTCTCCAATAATTTTGTGGACCAAAGACTCGGCGCCCGAGTGATTCCCACAAGTACCTTCATGGATTTTGTGTAGAACATAATCGGTGTCCCCCGACCCTAAACATACTGCAAATGTTCCATCGAACTTCCTCCTATACAATGTTCCATCTACATCTAATGTGAACCTAGAAGCCTTGGTTCGTAGAGCCCTTGATTCTTTGTGGTCCAATGGGAGTTTTCCATTTTTCAAATAGTCGATACACTTATTCTTCCAATCCCATGTCAAACTTGTAGAATTGTTCTAGGCATGACCCTCTTCAATCACAAACTTTGATAATTGGAGAAGATGATATCGTCCCAGGGGCAATAGTCAGCCAAGATTTGAGACTTAATGGACGTTCGAGGTTGATATCCAATATCGTACCCCCCAGTTCAACTGCCCATTTGGCCAATCGGCCTGACAGTTCAGGCTTATGCAAACCATTTCGGAGAGCATAAGTAGTTAACGCATATATTGGGTGACACTGGAAATATGGGTTTTACTTTCTAGATTCGCTTATTGATGCAAGTGCTAATTTTTCTAAGTGAGGGTGTCTAGTTTCAACATCTCCTAGAGTTCGACTTACATAATAAATAAGGAATTGCATACCTTGCTCTTCTCGAACTAGTACACCACTTACCTCTATCTAGGATACTGCCAAATATAAGTAAAGCTTTTCATCTACCTTTGGAGTGTGAAGCAAAGGTGGGCTTGATAAGTATCACTTTAGTTCTTCTAAGCCTTGTTGGCATTCCGGGGTCCATGCAAAAACTTTTTTCTTTTTGAGCAAGGAGAAGAACCTATGCCTTGGATCTGATGACCTCGAAATGAATCAACCCAAGGCAGCTATTCGTCCTATGAGCCTTTGCATGGCTTTCACACTATCCCCAATTATGATATCTTTGATGGACTTGATCTTATCGGGGTTGATCTCTATTCCCCGATTGGACACCATGAAACCGAGGAATTTTCCGGAGCCAACTCCGAAAGCGTATTTTTCTAGGTTAAGATTCATGTTGTACTTCGTCAAGATTTTGAATGTTTCCTTAAATGAGTTGAATGGTCCTCTCCATGCACTGACTTAACCAGCATATCGTCAATGTAAACTTTCATTGATTTACCTATCTAATCATCAAACATTTTGTTAACTAGGCGTTGGTATGCAGCTCCCACATTTTTAGTACGTTTTAAAAATAAGTTCCAAACTTAGTTACAAATGAGGTTTTCTCCTAGTCCCCCGGGTTTATCTAAATCTAATTGTACCCAGAGTAGGCATCGAGAAAGGTAAGGGATCTTGTGGCCGGTCGTGGCATTGATCATGCGACCGATGTTAGTAAAAGAGTCTTTAGGATATGTTTTGTTTAAATCCTTATAATCTACACACATTCTAAGTTTGTTTCCCTTTATTAGCAACTACAACTGCGTTGGCCAACCAGTCTGGGCATTTTACGTCCTAAATAGACCCTATTTTAAGAAGTTTGGTTACCTCATCCTTTATGAATATATGCTTTACCTCGGACTGGGGACTCTTTTTTGGCTTTATTGGTTTGAAACTGGGGTTGATGCTTAGCTGGTGCATTGTTATTTCTGACGGGATCCTTATAATGTCTAAATAGGACCAAGCAAAGCGATCCATATTATCACTAAGAAATTGAATGAGTTTTTTCTTGAGTTTGGGGGTTAATTTCGTTCTCAAGTATACCTTTTTCTCGGGCATGTACTAGATAAGTATGACCTGTTCCAGCTCCTCAACCATTGACTTAGTTGCATCTGACTCTTCAATAACAACTAAAGTTCTAGGTGTAAGGAAGTCCTCTTGTTTTTCTTCGATTACCTGTTCCTCCGGCTCGATCGTGGCTGGAATTGGTGGTATCTATTTGACAGCCTATTTTTCCTTGGCCCCCAATTTTTTCGATCGTCAAAGGCACAGGAATCGGTGTCACTTCATGGACTGCACACATTTACTTTGTAGCGTGTTGTTCACCATAGACCATTTTCATGCCATCCACCATTGGGAATTTCATCATCTGATCAAGGGATGAAGGTACAACCCTGATGTTGTGGATCCATGGCCTCCCGAGAAGTGCATTATACCTTATTTCACCTTCAATTATATGGAATTACGTATATAGGATCGTTTTGGCCACGTTTACTGGCCGGATTATATCCTCATTTGTTGTTTCGCTTACCATGTTGAAGCTATTTTGGACTCGGGATGCAGGTACAGTTTGATCCTGTAGGCCGAGCTACTCTACGACCCTCGATCTGATTATGATTGCTGAGCTGACTAGATCTACTAGAACACGTTAACTTGAATTTTATTTAACAAATTGAAATTACCAGGGCGTCATTGTAGGTTGAGATATTCCTTCCACTTCCTCGTGATTGAATGGAAGGAAGCCCTCGGGCACATAGCTTCTAGTCATTTTTCTTTGATGATCGACACCTTGGTACATTTGAACACAGGTCCTTGTGGAACATCGACACCGCCGACGATAATATGGATTACATGCTGGGGTTCTTCCTGATCATTTGCTCTGTTTCATCTCTTTCCTTGAAGTGGTTCTTAGCTCAATCACTGAGAAATTCTCAAAGGTGACCCTCGTTGAAAAATCGAGACTTAGTTGCCTGCAATGTTCGGTTCTATAGCCATGTGTGCCATGATACTTACACATCAAGTTTGGATTTCCTTGAGAAGGATCAGTTTGAATAGGCTTGGGTCACTTGGTGTCTTTGATTCTTCCAATAGTTAACACGATCCCCGATGCATCTACATGGAAATTATGCTCAGACAATTAAGGTGCTTCCGTAGTGTTGGTGTGCTTATTGAACCTATTCTTACTCGTAAATCAGGGAGAGCTTTGACCTTGATCATTTTTTCGATCATTCCAAGGAGTGTTATGCTCCTAGCCGTTTTTTCTCCGATCGACATACGACTGATAACATTCCTTGTTTGATCTCAAATCCTTGTCTGTACCTCTCGGGGGCTTGCATACCAATATATAACTGAACCGGAGGAGCCTCCCAACTAGTCATCATCAACCCTGATCTTCGATTGGTAAATATTATGTACGTCTGACCACATCACAGCTAGATACTCGAGCAGATTCTACTTTAATTATTGAGATGCAATCGAACTCCACTCACTTGTACTTCCTAATCATCCGAGATTGGTGGTAATTCCATTTGCTTTACCTGAAACAAGGGTATGAACTCCCTTATCATTTTATCGTTCCTCTGTCTTATCTTAAAGACATTTTATTTCCTTGTCGCCACTTTTATGGCCCCGACCTGTGCTTTCACAAAGGCGTCTGCTAACATAGAAAATGAATCAATAGAGTTTTGGGGAAAGTAATGATGCCAAATCATGGCTCTATTATACAATGTTTCCCCAAACATTTTCAACAGTATTGATTCGATATCATCATCATTCAAGTCGTTTCCTTTAATCCTGCCAGTATACGAGGTAATATGTTTGTTAGGATCTGTTGTTCTTTTGTATTTAGGTATATCAGGCATGCAATACTTCTTAGGAATTGGCTTCGGAGACACACTTGGAGGGAACATCTTTTGTATGAACTTTTTGGCATCTAAACCTTTCAATACCGAGGGTGGCCCCGGTATTTGATCCATCGAGAGTTAAAAGTCTCCAGTTTTTTTGTCATTATCCATAATCCTCTTTTCCCTGGACTCAATTATATTGGTGATTTCCTCGAGCATCCTCATAATTGTGTGGTCAGTCCCCAAGCCATTACTATTTGATCTCTCTGGAACCTACTCAGCACGTCAGATGTTTTTTGGTTTGACCATACATGGAGTTTTATTATGACTTTGAAGTTGAGCAATGACAATCTGTTCAGCTTGTAGCATCTTGAATATTACCTGGAGGATGACTCCCCCATCTCTTATACCTCAATTTCCTTGGCCCTCAGATCGGGCTTCCCTATGTACACTTCCTACGTGGTCTGCACTTAGATCTGCATTGAAAGCAATATGTGAACTAACATCAACTAGTTCCATATTTGATACTTCCCCAAGGTTTTGTCGGTGGTACACCGACCCCTACATTGTTGTTTTCCCCATAAAATCAAAGACCATCATTGTCGTGTACATGTGCATTTTTCCAGTTTGACATGTTTTAAGCTGAGAAAAAAAAATTCTTAACAAGAACAATTATGAAAATAATGTGTTAGCAGAATCAGTAGTGAAATAATCACTATTATCGTGAGCCCCACAGTGGGCGTCAAACTATTTACCTCGAAAATACGAGTGACAATTGAACTTGATTTATGGTTTTGAAGATACATGATTTAGTTTGATACTAATTATTAACCAAGAGATTTAGCGTATAAATGAAAGAAATAAGTAAAACCAAGCAAGAATGTAGACTAGTCTGGACCTCGAGCTAATGTGACCTCGAGGAGAATCAAGAACGGTAAAGCAATAATAATAAAGCTAAAGGACAATTTTGATGAACAATGAGTGAAAAAGTAAGAGAGTATATTCTTTGCCAATGATTGATAATGTTATGAAATGATTAGGGTACCATTTATATAATATGGGAACCCTAAATAAGGTACATTTCTATTTATAGTAAAGCATCTCATTGGGACATCTGTCTAACCACCTAGTATAGATTCGTACAAATCTATTCTGGGATTTATGCCTTGATCTTGGGGACATGGCAGGAGTCTTGCTCATATTGTTACAAATCCATAATGGCATTATCTCGAGGCCAGTCGTATTAGGCTCCGACGTTCCTTGAACAGTTAATTCTTTGAGCCTCGTATTCTGTCATTGAGCTCGAACTCGATCTATCCTGAATTTTTGCCTAAGGCGACCCCTCGAGCATTAGAAATTGGGTATACCTAATTTCAATCGTGTACAGATAGTCTGCACATTTCTTAGAGTAAGATGATAAGAAATGATTTGTACCTCGATTGTTTGGAGTCTCTAATGATGATGTCTTTTTTGTGACGTAGGCGCTCGAAGTGACGAAAATGTCTCGTCGATTCGCGTCTCAAAAATATTAAATGAATGGCAGTAATAGTCAACCACTGGCACCGCCGAACCGTTACCGCTCATCTATATATACGGGGCTCCTTATTTGAATTAAGAACTTTACTTCTTCATTACATTCACTCTGATCCCCTTTCCTCTTCATCTCTTTCTCTTATCATCTGCTTCCACAACCCATTTAAGTGTCAGTAAATTCCAAGCTCCTAAGAAAACACCATGCTCCGCTACCTTCTGCATCTCTTAGCTTAAAACCATGGCCAAAACTTCTAAAACAGTCCACGGAAAAGAGAAGGCATCATCTTCTTCTTCCTGGCAGGCTGAACAGTGGCACCGACCCTTCACAAAATCATTACCGCCCCAGTGTGATAAAAAGGATTTCAATATTGAAAATACCCCCAATACCCCAAGCCAAAGCGAACATGTATCTCGACATATCAGTTTGATGTCGAAGAAGCACCTTAAGGCCATGAAAAAGGACTTCGGCTGGGGAGATGAGGTCGTGGTACAGATCCTCGACCTCGAGCAAAGCATGACTACTCACGTGGAGTGGTTGTTAAGTACTTATACTTACCCCTTCACACTGGGTCCCCTCGATCTGCTAATGATTGAATTCTGCAATGGGTATTAGGTTAGTCTCATCCAGATCCATCCCTCTTTTTGGCACATCATGATTATGCATCACTATTTCTCTATCAAGTCTAGGGGATTAGAATTTACCCTTAACCATCTCATTCGGCTGTATTGGCCTTAGCTGTTTCGGGGGCTCATTAAGCTTCAACATCGATAAAAAAGGGTCTCGTTTGCTAGTAACGAATATGGTATATTTCTATTTACAGTAAAGAATCTTATTAATACAGTTGTCTAACCACCTAGTACGGATTCGTACTAATCAATTCCGAAATTTACGCCATGATCTTAGGGACGTGGCAGGAATCTTACCCATTCTGTTAAAGGAGGGAAACATTGTGGCTATTTATTTAGCAAACCTTGTGTTCTCTTTTGTAGGTACAATCCAGTTTCACTCCTTCTACGAACTATCCAAATGTAACAACAAGTTCATAAACATAATACGGACTTTATCGAAGCCTTGGAACACATAAAACAACATCGAAACCAAGAATCACTCCCTAAAATCAAAATAATCAACTTATAAACTTCAAACTTCTTCAACTAACTGCGAATGCAATGAATCATTCCTAGACTACTCAGAATGATGCCAAACTTTTTGCACGTCACAAATCACCGTATAAACCTATTCTAGGTTTGAAATCCCAAACGAATATCGATATCACCAAAGTCTACTTCAAACTAAATTTAAGAAACACTTAAACCTTCAAGCGCCAACTTTCAACATTAAGCGCCGAAACGCTCCTTGATCACCTAAAAATTGATCCAAACACACGCTCGAGTACAAAATTGTCATACGCACTTATTAGTAACATCAAATCCCAGTTTCGAGATTGTTTATGCAAAATTTTAACTCAGGTAAAACTTGGCCACCTTAGGCAATTGTTAATGAACTAAGTGTTATGAATTCAACCCGAACCCTTTTAAAACTAGACAAACTATCCATGTAAGTCATAAAATAGTAAAAGCACATATAAAATATCTTAAATTGGATAACAATGATATGGAAAGTATAACAACCTGTTGGATCGCTACATGATGGGCTTGTAATTCTCCATCTCAAATTTCTTTAGACTAATTCTAGAGTTTCCACCAATGCATGTATCTCCCAATATACTTAATCTACTAGGTGGTTAGAAAGATGTCCCAATGAGATGCTTTACTATAAATAGAAATGTACTTTTTTTTTTGTTTTCACCCAGTGTCCGATACTTACATTGGAATTTGACTAATTTGGATTCGCGCCGCATAGAGCCTCATTCAGGGGGGAAGTGCTCCTTACCAAAAGCATTTTCATATCCAGAGCTCGAACCCAAAACATCTATTTAAGGGAAGAGCAGTCACATCTGCTGCACCACATCCGTTGATGGTTTAGGCTTGACTTAATTGGGCATTTGCACGTTATTTTTGCAGGTTGTTGGAAGGTTTGAAAGAGTGTAATAACCCAACTTTTTATACATACTTATTAATTTACAAGATTAAAATTAATTTAGTATGTTGCTATTTGGTGTAATATTAAGCTAGCGGAATTTTTTTTAACATATAATATATGAGATATTGTCAAAATAAGTACTAACGTATGCTAAATTCTAAATTACACTTGTTTGTGAATTATAAAAGACTTTCGGGGTAAAAAGAAGTGGGACCAAGCAAAATAGGTCATCAAAGAAATGAGGCCCGCATGAAAAGAGATTCCTAGCTCTGGCGAACAAGGATTACAATTGGTTGTTGTTGGGAATTTTTCTTATGGCAAACTAGTTATTCATGAATTACACAAGGCAATACAAATTCAATGTGAATTGAAGGGTCCTCGTTCTATTGCTTTTATAGAGGATAGTCATGTTCTTATTAGCTTTCATTAATGGAGGATTACATTCACCTATTATAGAAGCCAACCTTTTTTTTAAAAATTCAACTAGATATGTTGCAGATGAGAGCACCAAGTGGAATCCATGGCGAAAGCCTAAACAAGAAAGTCCTCTAGCCATAGCATGGATATCCATTCAAGATTTGTCTCCCAACTTCTTTGGTAAGGATTTTATATTTTTTTGCTAGGGCAGTTAGAACACCTTTAAAAGTTGATTTGGATACACAAAATGACACATGACCTAGTTGTACTAAGGTTAACGTGGAGGTAATCAATTTTTTCTCAAAGAATCAAAATTGTATAGGAAGAGGATGAGACTGGACCTGAAGTATCAAAATGGATTAAAATTAGGTATAACTAACTACATGCCTAATTATTGTAGAACTTGTAAAAAGTAAGGGTAAGGAGAGTTAATGCTGGGTAGTTAATCCCGAGCTTAGACAATTTGAAGAAGCTGAAGTTGATGATGGCAAGGGAAAGGAGCAGATTGGTACTGCAAGAGCTACTACAAAAGTTCTAACTAGTGCTGAAGTCTTGGGGAAACCACCTCCTAATAACGCTAGGCAAGAATGGATGCAAAGGAGGAAGAACAAATATCAGCGAGACAAAAGAGGGAATATTATTGAAGAAACAATTTGTAAAAAAGTATTTCAAGGAGTTAAAGAAAGAATAAATTTGCTGCTTTTGAAGTTGAAGAAACTAACCAACCAATGCTGAGAATCACTGATGGAAAAGGAGATGATAAGGTATCAAGCAAAAGGAAAAAAAGAAACTGGAAAACGAATCCAGCAAAGCGAAGGAGAAGAATTCAACCTCTAATCCTAAAGAAACTAGGATTAGTTAAGTGACTAAGGATGTTACTTCAAATCCTAGTGGAGAAGGGATTCTAAGGAGGCAGTTGTTTTAAGCCATATTCCTAAGAATACTGAGAATGAGATGGATATAAGAAGGGAAAGAACAATTGACTGGGTTGCTAGAAGGTTTGGGGTTGCTCGTCAAGACATCAATGTTACCACAAATTATACCTTCACAAACAATAGATGGTCATTCAAGGGGATTGGGAGCTACTGAAGCTACAAGTGATAGAAGAGCATCATAGCCGGAAGAAGTAGAGGAGCTGGAGATTAACAAGAAAGCTGAAAAGAATGCAAAAAATAATTCCCTAAGTGGCAATCAACATGCAATGAAAACAGGTGGTTTTACAGGAAACCCTAATGTGCAGGAAACTAGGAGTGATGTTTTACAAACAACCACGATTCAACACACAACACGGTCAATTGGATTAGGTAATGGGTCACCTAAAGAAGCTAGAATCAATGACGATGTAGGCGAAAAAGCTACAGTGATGAATAAAAGCAATGGAACAGTATCCTAGCATAACTAGGCAGGTTTCTACTACAGCTGCATCTCAAGCGATTGATGAATTAGGGGTAGGACCTATTGACAACACTCATAGAAGGGTCTTAGATGATTCAGTGGGGTCATGTCATCAAAAAGTGGTGGGAAAGATGTTTCATCTCAATGGAACAGTAAATTCTGCAATTGGTGCAACAGTGAACCCTAGTCTAAGGTTTGTTTATGAACTTCAATGTAGGTTATTCAGGAGGCTATTAGCGACAAAGAGTAGAGAAGGAAACTAATACCTCATGATCAATCTTAGTAGGCCATTGTTCCAAAAGTTTCAGGTTCAATCAAGGTAGTTCCATTAGCTTGTTGTTAAAATCAATGCTAATTAAAATAACATATACAAAATAAAAATAAAATATGTGTTTAATGTTGGACGGTAGTGTGAAAATTAATTTTATGAAATTAAACATGTGAGTCAAAAAAAATTGTAGACAAAAATGGTGGGTTGAATTTTTTGTACTGTTCACATTGTATTGTTAGGTGTATTCATATTGTATGTTCACATGTAATGTTAAGCCTATATAAGGGTTGTGTACTCCATTTGCAAGAGATAAGAGAAAAACATACAAAAAAAAACTTTCATTTAGTTCTTCTTCATCTTTTATATTTTTTAGACATTTCATTTTTTCCTTCTTGATTAGCATATCAATTTTTCCAATGAAGTAATATTCTAACAAGTGGTATCAGAGCACAAGTCGATCAAACGGGAACAATTGCGGCACAACACTAGCATCATTCTAGCACAATTCAAGCACTAGTACAGCACAATTTCCAACCTGATATCAGCACTAGTTCCTTCAAACAACACTACCATGGCCACATATAGTTCAACTCAACTTGTTCCCGTCTTCAACGGAGAGAATTATGATTTTTGGAGCATCAAAATCAAAACCATCCTACGAGCTCATGATTTGTGGGAGGTTGTTGAAATTGGTGTTTCAAAAGAGGAGAAAACTCCTACTTCTGAAGATTCAAAACCAAGTTCATCGACAGCTTCATTGAAGGAATGGCTTAAAAAAGATGCAGATGCATTAGCCAAAATTCATGCAGCTGTCTCAGACTCAATTTTTCCAAGAATCATGAATTCTACTTCAGCAAAGCAAGCATGGGAGACGTTGCGGGACGAATTTCAAGGCACCGCCAAAGTTCGAGCAGTTAGAGTTCAAACTCTAAGAGGAGATTTTGAGAATCTCCGCATGAAAGAAGGAGAATCCATAAAAAATTTCTCTTCAAGAATTATTGAACTTGTCAATCAAATGAAGGCTTATGGCAAAGACATCACAGAACAAACAGTGATTGAGAAAATCATGAATTCTCTCACTGAAAAATTTGATTCTCTGGTTAGCATCATTGAAGAATCAAAGGATCTCTCTCAGCTCACAGTCACAGAGTTGATAGGTTCTTTGTAAGCTTACGAGCAACGAATTTCTCAAAGATCCAAGGCTATCCGTGAAGGCGCTTTTCCATCTCAACACAAGAATCGTTTTTCAACAAAAGGAAAAAGTTTCAACAAAGGAAAAAGTGGAGCAAGCAGTTCCAAGGAAGGAGAATACCAAAATAAATTCCCACCTTGTGGAGTTTGCAAAAAGACATGCCATCTCGAGAAGAATTGTTGGCAGAAAGGGAAACCTCGATGCCAAATCTGTAAGAAATTTGGTCACACAGATCAAATTTGCAGATTTAAGTAAACTCATCAAGCCAGCATGACAAAATCCAAGGTGGAGGAGAATCAGTTGTTCCTTGTCTCTCAAGCAACCACCTTAAAAAATGGTGACGTGTGGTTAATTGACAGTGGTTGTAGTAACCACATGGCGAAGAACCAAAGTTACTTCACTACTTTGGATACAACAATTAAAGTTCCAGTCCGAATCGGCGATGGAGCTTTGATGGAGTCCAAAGGAAAAGGCACAGTTGCTGTCCAAACCAACAAAGGTACCAAATTCATCAAAAATGTTCTTTATGTTCCTGACTTGGATCAGAATTTGCTCAGTGTACCTCAGATGATCGCAAACGGTTATTCTTTATTATTTGAGAATAACGCATGCGAAATTTATGATCAACAAAAGAAGATGATAGCATGTGTCAACATGGAGAATAAAATGTTTCCAATCCATTGGAATCACACCGTTGAAAAATCAATGGTGTCAGAAGCTGGGTGAGATACAACACTTTGGGAAAAAAGATTTGGTCACTGCAGTATCCAAAGTCTTAAACTACTCTTTCAAAAATCCATGGTGAAAGATTTACCAACCATTGGATATTTGAAAGGAGTATGTGAAGGCTATCAACTTGGGAAGATGCACAGGCAACCATTTCCAACAGGCAACACATGGCGAGCTTCACAAAAGCTTCAGTTGGTGCACACTGATGTTTGCGGTCCAATGAGAACTCCATCATTGGATAATAACAGATATTTTATCCTCTTCATCGATGACTTATCTAGGATGAGTTGGGTCTATTTTCTGAAAGAAAAATCCGAGGTATTCCGAACATTCCAAAAATTCAAGAAGATGGTGGAAAATCAAAGTGGCTGCCAAATTCAAACTCTTCGCAGTGATCGAGGTACTGAGTACACATCTAAAGAATTTAATAAATTCTGTGAAGATGAAGGAGTGGAGCGACAACTTACAGTTGGATACAAGCCACAACAAAATGGTGTTTCAGAAAGGAAGAACAGGACCGTCATGGAAATGGCGAGATCGATGCTGAAAGACAAATCTATGCCATACAAATTCTGGGCGGAGGCTGTTTATACAGCCGTATACGTCCAGAACAGGTGTTCTA
The DNA here is from genome assembly GCA_034376525.1 of Nicotiana benthamiana. Classification (NCBI taxonomy): domain Eukaryota; kingdom Viridiplantae; phylum Streptophyta; class Magnoliopsida; order Solanales; family Solanaceae; genus Nicotiana; species Nicotiana benthamiana. The sequence continues at coordinate 37,907,994 of CM067324.1, forward strand.
CAAAGGCTGTTTCAGACATGACTCTACTTGAAGCTTGGTCAGGTCACAAGCCATCAGTCAAGCATTTGAAGGTGTTTGGTTGTATCTGTTACATGCATGTTCCGGCAGAAAAAAGGCACAAGCTGGAAGCAAAAGCCGAAAAAGGAATATTCTTGGGTTACAGTTCTCAATCCAAGGGTTATAGAATTTACAATCTGCAAACTGGCAAAGTTCTAGTAAGCAGAGATGTAGTATTTGATGAAGAATCCTCTTGGAATTGGGAGGAAATATTGAAGATCCATCACTGAATGTACTTCCATTTTTTGACAAAAATAAGAAGGAAGGTCAACCATCCAGTGAAAATTCTCCCGCTCGAGAAACTCAACGGGATGATTCACTAGTTCGTGAACCAACTTTCCAACAGAGTTCAACCGAGTCATCACCAACATACTCACCAAGGAGTGGTGAATCATCATCATCAGAATCTCTAATATTGAAGACAAAGTCACTATCAGAGATTTATGAAACTTGTTCTGAAGCTGAACTTTGTGAAAAGATGCCTTATTGCAGTTCATGAACCGCGCAGATTTGAACAAGCAGCTCAGGAGAAAGAATGGCAACTTGCAATGAAGGAGGAGATTAGAATGATTGAGAAGAACCAGACATGGGAATTGGTTGAAAAACCAGCTCATAAAGATATTGTAGGAGTGAAATGGATTTACAAGACAAAAGTTAATCCAGATGGCTCTATTCAGCAGCACAAGGCTCGATTGGTTGCGAAAGGTTTCACTCAACAATTTGGAGTCGACTACAACGAGACTTTTGCCCCAGTTTCAAGGCAAGATACTGCGAGAACCATCCTTGCACTTTCAGCACAGAAAGGATGGAAAATATATCAACTTGATGTCAAATCAACTTTCTTTAATGGTTATCTAAATGAGGAAATTTACATCGAACAACCACCAGGATTCGTAGTGAAAGGAGAAGAAGAAAAAATTTTGAAGCTGAAAAAGGCTTTGTATGGCCTCAAACAAGCCCCACGAGCTTGGTACAGCAGAATTGATTCTTACTTTGCAAGTCAAGGCTTCAGGAGGAGTTCTAGCGAACCTACACTCTACGTCAAGACTCATGGATCGGATGTTCTAATTATCTCCTTGTATGTTGATGATTTAATTGTGACAGGAAATAACTCTACTCTGATCACAACATTCAAGGAAGATATGAAGAAAGAATTTGAAATGACAGATCTTGGCTTAATGAACTACTTTCTCGGTATGGAGATTATTCAAACCGAAAAAGGTATTTTCATTTGTCAAGAAAAATATGCCAAGAACTTGCTGAAAAAATTCAAGATGGAAGAATGCAAAGCTGTCAACACACCACTGGACCAGAATCACAAGTTGATGAAAGAAGATGATTTGCCCAGTGCAGATGAAAGACTATACATGAGCATCATCGGTAGTTTGCTATATCTGACAGCAACCAGACCAGACATCATGTTTGCAACAAGTTTGTTGTCCAGATTTATGCAAAAGCCAAGTCAAACTCATCTTACTGCTGCAAAAAGGATACTCAAGTATGTGAAGGGTACTATTGATTTTGGCATCTGGTACAAACCAACACAAAACATAGAGTTGGTTGGATACACAGATAGTGATTGGGCAGGATCAATAGATGACATGAAAAGTACATTTGGTTATGTTTTCTCTTTCAATACTGGTGTATTTTCATGGTTATCACAAAAGCAAGGTACTGTGGCACAATCGACAGCAGAAGCTAAATATATTGCAGGATGCGCGGCAGCAAATCAAGCTATTTGGCTGAGAAGAATCTTGCATGATATTGGAGAAACTCAACAGAAGCCTACTCCAATATACTGTGACAATATGTCTGCAATTGCTATTGCCAAAAATCCAGTTCAACATAGGAAGACAAAACATATCAAGATCAAATATCATTTTCTACGGGAAGCTGTGAGCGAAGGAGAAATTAGTCTTATCCACTGCCCCACGGATGAACAAATTGCAGATATTTTTACCAAAGCACTTCCGAAAGCTAAGTTTGAATTTATTCGAAACAAGCTTGGAGTACATGGAAAATTTATTAATTAGCATTGAGGAGAAGTGTTAAAATCAATGCTAATTAAAATAAAATATACAAAATAAAAATAAAACATGTGTTTAATATTGGACGGTAGTGTGAAAATTAATTTTAAGAAATTAAACATGTGAGTCAAAAAAATTGTAGACAAAAATGGTGGGTTGAATTTTTTGTATTGTTCACATTGTATTGTTAGGTGTGTTCATATTGTATGTTCACATGTAATGTTAAGCCTATATAAGGGTTGTGTACTCCATTTGCAAGAGATAAGAGAAAACCATACAAAAAAAAACTTTCATTTAGTTCTTCTTCATCTTTTATAATTTTTAGACATTTCATTTTTTCCTTCTTGATTAGCATATCAAATTTTCCAATGAAGTAATATTCTGACACTTGTGCTTCAGGAGTGTGCTTCAGGAGTTGAAAACTGATGCAGAGTCAGATCTACGTTCTATTAATGTCACCTAATCAAATTCTACATGACATCATCACTCACAATGTTGTACCTATGGAATTTTAGAATACAGTGTTAGAGCGAGGGCAACTTGAGGATGAAGTTGAAGATGATGCTGCTGCTGGCAACTTTAAGGTAGTAGCTAGGGAGGAGAATCTTTCTCATAGAGTTGGAGAAAAAAGTGGCAAGAAAGGGAAGAAGCAAGGACAACATAGAAAAGAGCAACAACCTAAAAGAATTTTTCCAAAGTTGGCAGTATCACAGACCAAATTATGATCAAAGCTTTGCTATGGAATATAAGGTTTTTGAAGAATTAACATGCCTTCAAAAGGGCGATCAATGTGCAAAAGGAATTTGGATTCTTTAAGGTTGCTTTGGTGGAGCCATTTAAGAATTCTAGACACATTAAATATAAAGAAGAAGACTCAATATGAAGGCCGCTTTTGCTAATAAAAACGGGAAGATCTACTTGTTTTTTGTGCTGCAGTAGCATGGGAGCTAGTAATGGACACTCATCAGCAGGATAATATCAAACTGTTTCATCAGGACATTGGCCAACACATTATGTATACTTTTGTATATGCTAAATGTTCTACACTAGAAAAATTGAAGTTGCGTGATAATCTTTATTAAATTTCAAGTTATATGGAGTTGCCTTGGATTGTAGGTGGAGATTTTAATGCATTACTTCATGAATATAAGAAGATAGGTGGGGTTCTAGTTCATCCTCTTGAGTATGAAGACTTTTCATTTTATGCGAATTCAAGTGGGCTGTTTGATCTAGGCTACAAAGGCAGTCCCTTCACTTAGTGGAATGGAAGGTCAAATGTAGAATGTATTTTCACGAGGTTGGATAGAATCCTTGTGAACTTGCCTTTCTTGAATTTGTTTCCAACTATTGAAGTTGAACACCTCATAAGAACTAGCTCAGACCGTGGTCCTTTGTTGATGAGTTGTGGTGAACAAAGGTCTAACTATATTAAGCCTTTTAAGTTCTTAAACTTCTGGACTAAGCATGAGAATTTTATAGAGGTTGTGAGGCAGAATTTATTTGCAGACTTCCTTGGTGATCCTTTCCTCATGTTCAAAATAGAAGTTGAAGAGGGTGAAGGCTGCACTGTTTAAATTGAGTAAGGAAATCTATAGAGATATTTTCAGGCAACGTTCAACCAGGGAAGATATTGTAAGGGTGAATGAAATGTTATTCGAAGAAGAGCCAACTATGGAGAATAAAAATGTCTTACAAAAAGCTCAAAATAAATTGAAGAGTTACCTAAGTATTGAAGAGTAGTATTAGAAGCAGAAAGCTGATATGACATGGTTCATTAAAAAAGACAGGAACACTAGATTTTTTCACAATCATGTAAATGGCAAGAGGTAAAAGCTAAAGAGGATTCAAGATAGTAATTCAGTATGGGTTGATGATCAAGAGGTTTTGGCTAAGGCTGCTGTGGAGTTCTACGAGAGGAAATTTACACATGAAGAAGATCCTACAGATTTCTCTTTATTAGCTAATGTTCCTACCATGGTAACAAGGGAGCAGAATCTTGAACTTTGTGGATATCATACCATGAAAGAAGTGAAACAAGCTGAGTTTGAACTTAGTAGAGAATGTGCTAGTGGTCCAGATGGATTAACTGGTATTTTTATTAAGAGTGGTGGGAGATCATTGGAAAGGACATTAATGATATGGTATTACACTTCTATGGGGGAGCTGAATTGCCTAAATCTGTTACTCCTACTAACCTAGTGCTTCTGTCAAAGAAGCCTATGGTTTAAGGTTTCTCAGATTTGAGGCCTATAAGTTTGAGAAATTTCATTAACAAAGCGTTTTCAAGATTGCTTCATGATAGACTGGAGAGTCTTCTACCTTCATTAATATCAAACAACCAATTTGGATTTGTGAAAGGTGTAAGTATCTTTGAGAACTTCCTACTAACTCAAGAGATTATTACTGATATTATATTGAAGGCCAGGCATGCTAATGTAGTCACAAAACTTGATATGAATAAGACATATGATAGAGTGTCCTGGAAGTTTTTGTTACATGTGTTGAGGGAAATGAGATTTTCTGAACATTTCATCAACATGATATGGAGTTTACTGTCCAATAATTTGTATTTGTATTGGTGAATGACTAGTATTAAGGGTTCTTCAATTCTTATAGAAGTGTGAAGTAAGGAGATCCATTGTCTCCTGCCTTATTTATCCTATCAGCTTAGTTTCTATCTAGGTCATTGAACAAGTTTTTTGACGACAAATCATTTGTAAGCTTAGGAATGCCAAAGTGGACTAATCCCTTAAATCAACTTGTATATGCTGATGATACTATCATATTTGCATCAACTCATACAGAATCTTTGTAAAATATCATGGTACTGCTGAATGACTTTGAGAAGATTTCTGGAAAGTTGATCATCAATAATGCAAAGAGCTCATATTATATGCACTCTATACTTTGTTCCAAACAGTTGGGGATCTTACAGGCTGCACTAGAGGTGCATTTCCTTTTACTTATCTAGGATGCCCGATATTCTATACCAGGAGGAAGTACTATTATGATGATCTTATCAAAAAAGTGAAGCCTAAGTTACACTCCTTGAAAGGAAGCCGTTATCTTTTGGAGGCAAGGGTACTTTGATAAGTAGTGTACTTCAAAGTATGCCTATACACATGCTCTCATAACCGAATCCACCTATGAATATCATAGAACATTTGCATTAACTCTTTGTAAGGTTCTTTTGGGGTACAAAGAAAGAAGGGGTAGTATGCATTGGGCATCATGGCAGGAGTTGTGTCTTCCAAAGGAGGAAGGAGGGCTAGGTTTCACATCATTTTTAATGTCTCCAAAGCACTGCTTGCAAAGCTGTAGTGGAGGTTTAGGACCACAAAGTCTTTGTGGTCAAATTGCAGGTGGAATAAATACTGCAAAAATGAGTTGCCTACAGTAGTACAGTTTAGGAAATGATCACACATATGGAGGGAAATGTTGAATGATAGACATGAAGTTGAGCATGATATTTGGTGGGAGATGAAGGCTGGAACCATTAATGTGTGAAAACTAGACAGTTCTAGGATCTTTGTATCACCTAGTGCCTCCAGATTTTTACATTAATAAGGAGTTAGATAAGGTGGTTTAACTCAGGCAAGAAGATGGTTGGAATGAGGATTTGAGTGACCAATCATTTCCAGAAGACATTATAGATCACATCAAGGTACAATACAACTTAAAGGAAGTGATGGATTCTGGTATAGGCCTTGGTGGAACCTACTGTTGGAAGAGGATTGCTATTAATATTTGGAGGGAGGCTTTTAGGCTAAGGGAATTTTGGAAGAGTAGAAAGATTTTGGAGAAGAGAAACTTTTATTACTCAAACTTGTTTTTGATTTTTTTGGCTTGATACAAAATGAGCAACCCTACACTTATGTATACTTGGCCAGTTCCTCAATCAATGGCCAAGATTTATCCAACACAACTTTAATCTAATGGCTACAAATCACCTTCTACACAATTCTACAAAAATATCCACTCTCTAGATCACTCCATACTTATCTATATCATTATACTATTCGAAAGATATTTCTAGAGCACATTTCTAGAACATGGGCCAAATGGGCTCACATTCTAGAAAATAGGCTAATTGGCTTCTTTATTTTTCATAATTTCTTTAGCCCAAATAATTATTACAAAATCAAGTTTATTTTAATTTTATTTTAAATACCCCCCCTTAAACTTGATTTGTCATTCCAAGCAAACTTCTTAAGTTGATGAAGTCCTCTTGCTTGAGTGGCTTGGTGAAGATATCCGCAACTTGGTCTTTGGACTTCACGTACTCTACTTGTACATCCTTTCTTGTGATGCACTCTCTTATGTAGTGATAGCGTGTGTCAATATGCTTGCTTCGATCACGGAACACCAGATTTTTCTCCAATGCCAACGTCGACTTATTATCCACGCAAATTGTAGTTGGATCTTCTTGTGGCCATCAGAGCTCCTTTAGCAAACTTCGCATCCAAATTGCATGTCATACACAAGAGGTAGCGGCAACGTACTCAGCTTCACATGTGGATAGAGAGACAATTGGTTGTTTCTTGGACATCCAAGTGAAGGCGGTGTCTCCCATGAAGAACACGAAACCCGTGGTACTTTTTCTATCATCAATGTCTCCGGCCCAATCGCTATCGCTATAACCAACAAGCTTATAATCATTAGAAGTTGAATAGAACAAGCCAAAGTTGATTGTACCATTGAGGTAGGAGAGAATTCTTCTTGCAGCCATCAAGTGAATAGTAGTTGGATTCTCCATGTAGCAACTTATGAGGCGGGTGGCGTAGAGAATGTCGGGTCTCGTGCAAGTCAAATATCGTAAGCTCCCAACTAAGATCTTGAACATCGTCGTGTCCACTTTCTCGGCTTCTTTTTTCATCATGCTTCGACAACTTGATCCCGCACTCCACCGGTGTGTTGACTGGGTTACAATCATCCATCTTGAACTTCTTTAGGATCTCCTTCGCATAGCCCTCCTGTGAGATGAAAATTCCATCCTCAAGTTGTTTGACTTCAATGCCAAGATTGTACGCCATAAGCCCAATGTCGGTCATCTCGAACTCTTTCGCCATCGCTTGCTTGAACTCATCGATCATCCTTTGGTTATTTCCTGGAAAGATTAAATCATCCACGTACAAGCAAACGATCAAGATATCTCCATCTTTCATCTTGGCATAGAGCGCATGCTCATGTGGGCATTTGGCGAAGTCATTTTCTTGCAAGTACTTGTCGATCCTACTGTTCCACGCCCTTGGTGCTTGCTTTAGTCCATATAACGCCTTCTTTAATCTTAAGACTTTGTCTTCCTGCGTCTTTACCTCATAGCCCATAGGTTGTCGAATGTAAACTTCTTCCTCAAGGACTCCATTCAAGAACGCCGACTTTACATCCATTTGGTGTATCTTCCATTTATTTTGAGCTGCCAGAGAAATGATTAGTCTTACAGTTTCTAAACGGGCTATAGGGGCAAATACCTCGTCATAGTCGATGCCGGCTCTTTGACTGTATCCTTTTGCAACAAGCCTCGCCTTGTATCTTTCGATTTCTCCCTTACAGTTTTTCTTTGCCTTGTACACCCACTTGACGTCGATCGCCTTTTGCCCTTTTGGAAGTGAAGTCAGCTCACAGGTGTCGTTCTTTCGATGGACTGGATCTCCTCATCCATTGCATCTCGCCATTTCTTACTTTGTACGGCTTCTTCAAAGGTAACTGGTTCACAATCAGCAAATAGACAAAGAAGAGTTAGGTCCTCTAACCTTTCAGTGTCTTCATAAATGTCTTCCAAACTCCTTGCGCATTCCTCGCTCCTTTCATTCAGAAACGATGGTGGCGAGTCATCTTGAACTGCTGTTGGCGAGGTAGGTGGAGTAGTGCATCCTCTGCTGTAGAACTTTGTTCTTCTTCTTCGGTTGGAATAATGGAATTAAAGTCCTCGTGAGAACCAAAATTCCATTCTCCTTCTTCATCAAACTCCACGTCCCGACTTATCACAAGCTTGTTAGTATTTGGATTATATAATTTGTAGCCTTTGGAGTTGGAATCATACCCGATTAAGATGAACGCCTTACTTTTGTCATCAAGCTTGCTCCGTGTCTCGTCAGGTACATGTGCGTATGCTTTGCTTCCAAAGACTCTTAGATGGGAGATTCCTGGCTTCCTTGCACTCCAAGCATCTTGTGGTGTCTTTCCCCACACGCTCCTTGTTGGTGATCGGTTGAGTAGATAGACTGCACACGCTACTGCTTCGGCCCAGAATTCCTTTGGTAGCTTCTTGCTCATTAGCGTACTCCGCGCCATGTCTAGAATTGTCCGGTTCTTCCTTTCCACCACTCCATTTTGTTGGGGGGACCTTGGTACCGTTAGTGGACGCCTTATTCCATGCTCCTCGCAAAAATTCTGGAACTCTCTAGAAGTGAACTCGCCTCCACGATCGGATCTCATGGCCTTTATGTGTAGTCCACTTTCTTTTTCCACTGCCACTTTGAATTTCTTGAATACTTCAAATGCCTCCGATTTTTGCTTCAAGAAATACACCCATGTCTTTCTAGAAAAATCATCAATAAATAGAAGGAAATAGTTGCTTTAACCGAAGGAGCTTGACTTGATCGGACCACATATGTCGATATGTATGAGCTCCAATGGCTTTTGGGCTCTCGAGCTTGACTCCTTTGGAAAACTCTTCCGAAATTGCTTTCCGAGTAGGCATCCTTCGCACAGGGGTGTCTAATGGATGGTAGTCCTCGCACCATGTCCTTTTTGGATAGTAGCTCCAAGCCTCCAAAATTCAAGTGCCCAAATCGAAGATGCCAAAGCCAAGATACATCTTTGTAGCAAGCTTTAAGACACTTTGCAATATCATTTTGAATGTTCAACAAGAACATTCTATTTTTGGACATAGGCACCTTAGTGATTAAATTATTTTTGTTATCTCTTATGGAAAGACTATGATCTTTCATGTGAATGTCATAGCCCTTCTCTAAGAGTTGCCCCAAACTCAATATATTATTTTTCATGTTGGGCACATAGTAGACATTGGAGATAAATTGGTGATTTCCATTCTTCAAGCGGATTAGGATGTTACCTTTGCCTTTCACTGGTATTTTGGATTCATCACCAAACGAGACATTACCACTCACCGATTCGTCGAGCTCCACGAACATGCTCCTCTTTCCACACATATGGTTGCTCGCCCCGGTGTCAAGGTACCAAGTGTTGTCTTTTCTCCCTTCTTCTCCTTTGTATGCTAGTAGTAGGGTCACGTCTTTTTGGCCCTTATCGTCCACAAGGTTGGTGGTCTCTTCGACTTTGGTTTGAGACCCTCTACATTGTGAAGCATAGTGTCCATATTTTTGACAAGAATAATATTTGATTTGAGATTTATCATGCCTTGCACCTTGGTTGCCTCTCCCACGACTTGGGTATTCTCTTCTTTCTTCATTGTTGTTGAAACCTCCTCGTCCACGTCCATGGCCTCGACCTCGTCCACGACCACGACCTCTTCCATATTGACCTCGTCCATTTCCGATATTTTCTTCCTTATCTTTTATTTGCATCTTGAATAATTGCTCCACTATATCTTGTTTTTTCTTATGCTTTTCTTCATATGCTTGTAAGGATCCCATTAATTGATCAATCGACATCTCCTCCAAATTTTTTGTTTCTTCAATTTTTATGACAATATGCTCGAATTTGGAAGTTAATGACCAGAGTATCTTCTCAATAATTCAAACATCTTCCAATTTTTCACCATTTCTTTTCATTTGATTTGAAACCACCATAACTATTGAAAAATAGTCGAAAATGGACTCCCCATCTTTCATATGTAAAGACTCAAATTCTCCTCTTAATGTTTGGAGACGTACCTTCTTTACTTGCTCGGCACCTTTGCAAGACGTTTGGAGTTTCTCCCAGGCTTGCTTAGCAGTGGTTGCACTTGAGATCTTCTCGAAACCATCATCATCCAATGCTTGGTAGATGAGGTAGAGAGCTTTCTTGTCTCTCTTTCTTGAATCCTTCAAACCATCCTTTAGAGTTTGGGATAATGTAGATTCATCTCGGGGCTCATTGGAGCTTTTCTCTACAATATCCCAAACATCATGTGCACCTAGGAGAGCCTTCATCTTGATACTCCAATTATCATAGTTGCTCTTGTTGAGCATAGAAACTTGGAAGGATGCAACACCATTTGCCATGATTTTAGAAATTTTTGGTTAGAATCTTGTGGCTCTGATACCACTTTGTTGGAAGAGGATTGCTATTAATATTTGGAGGGAGGCTTTTAGGCTAAGGAAATTTTGGAAGAGTAGAAAGATTTTGGTGAAGAGAAACTTTTATTACTCAAACTTGTTTTTGATTTTTTTGGCTTGATACAAAATGAGCAATCCTACACCTATTTATGCTTGGCCACTTCCTAAATCAATGGCCAAGATTTATCCAACACAACTTTAATCTAATGGCTACAAATCACCTTCTACACAATTCTACAAAAATATCCACTCTCTAGATCACGCCATACTTATCTATATCATTCTACTATTCTAAAGATATTTCTAGAGCATATTTCTAGAACATGAGCCAAATGGGCTCACATTCTAGCAAATAGGCTAATTGACTTCTTTATTTTTCATAATTTCTTAAGCCCAAATAATTATTACAAAATCAAGTTTATTTTAATTTTATTTTCAACACCTACTGCTTATGGCAGGTTTATTGTGAGTAGTGCTTGGAATCTTGTAAGGCATGGGGCAAACCCTAATCCTAAATTCAAAATTGTGGATAAAGGGAATTCCATTCAAGATTTCTTTCTTTTAGTAGATGTTATAGAGATTCAAACTGGCTACAGATGATTTTTGGAAAAGCCAAGGTTACATTTCACAGAGGAGTCTTATGATCATCTCTTCTTGACAGGAGTAACTACAATTAAGGTGTGGAGGACCTTTCTAAATGATGCTGGGATCACTGTTCCATTGGTGCCGGTACATCAAGTTATTAGGGCATGTGCCATGGTGGAATGCTACTTGTTGTCCAAAATTGAAGCCTTTATATCAAACACCACCTGCAATCATCACTTGGGAACTTTGAAAGATAAGAAACAAAAATAGGATTGGGGTTCAATGTTAGTTCTAAAAGTCATTCATGATATTAATAAGACATTGCACTTCTTGTCAAAAACTTGGTATAGATGGTTGTCTAACATACCATATCTTTGGCTATATATGATCAAATTCTTTGAGGGGTATAAGCCTAAACAAAAAAGTAGCATGGCATTTCCCACACATTAGATGGTATAAGTGCCATATATATGAAGCATCAAGAGAGAATCCATGCCCTAATTCTACTAGTTTTTGTGTGAGAAATAGTAGAGGTGATTTGGAGTATGCTAAGGCACAATTACTAGAGGACACAACAAATATAGTAGCTAAAGCTAGGGCAATCCAAGATGGCTTATCATTCTATGTTTAACATGATCTACACCCTTTTATGCTGGATATGGATTCACGTGTGATGAAGAAGATCATTAAGGGAGAATAGGAATCGCCTTAGTGCATTGTGGCAGAGGTTAAGAGAATAAAGGGATGAAAGAGAACTTTAATGTGATATTCCAGCATGTGTTAAGGGAGGGCAACATTGTGGCGATTTATTTAGCAAACCTTGTGTTCTCTTTTGCAGGTACAATCCAGTTTCACTCCTTCTATGAACTATCCAAATGTAACAACAAGTTCATACACATAATACGGACTTTATCGAAGCCTTGGAACACATAAAACAACATCGAAACCAAGAACACTCCCTAAAATCAAAATAATCAACATATCAACTTCAAACTTCTTCAACTAACTGCAAATGCGATGAATCATACCTAGACAACTCAGAATGACGCCAAATGTTTTGCACGTCACAAATCACCGTATAAACCTATTCTAGGTTTGAAATCCCAAACGAATATCGATATCACCAAAGTCTACTTCAAACTAAATATAAGAAACACTAAAACCTTCAAGGCGCCAACTTTCAACATTAAGCGCCGAAACGCTCCTCAATCACCTAAAAATCGATTCAAACACACGCTCGAGTACAAAATTATCATACGAATTTATTAGAACCATCAAATCCCAGTTTCGAGATTGTTTATGCAAAATTTTAACTTAGGTGAAACTTGGCCACCTTAGGCAATTGTTAAGTAACTAAGTGTTCTGAATTCAACCCGAACCCTTTTGAAACTAGAGTATCATCAAATTCTACCATTTTGTTAGTATCATCATTTGTAATCTCGTCACAGAGTATGTTATAAACTCTGTGATGATCATAAAATATTTAGTCGTGTCAAGTTCTTATTTCATGCATTCTTGTTCATAAGTAAGGTTGCCAAGCCTCAATAAGATTAGCACGGTAAGGTTAGCCCGGTCTGTTCAATACCGATGCTGATGTCCCCATTATTTGTTCTTTTCCTAAGTGTTTGTAATTTCTTTCAGTTTTCAATAAAAATCTAGCATTAGGCACTTGCCTAGTGTATTCAAAAAAAAAAAAAAAAAAACTAGACAAACTATCCCCGTAAGTCATAAAATAGTAAAAGCACATATAAAATATCTTAAATTGGGAAACAAGGATATGGAAAGTAAAACAACCTGTTGGATCGCTACATGATAGGTTTGTAATTCTCCATCTCAAATTTCTCTAGAATCTCCATTTTATTTTCTTTTTAAGAAATAAAGATGCTATTATTAATTTGTCTCACTTTGATTCCAAGATAATAGGAAATTAGTCCAATCTCGGTCATCCCAAATTCTCTTGTCATTTCCTCCTTGAATTCTTCCAATGTCGATCATCTCAAATTCTCTTGTCATTGCCTCTTGGGATTCTTCAAACTTCTTTGAATAATTTCTTATCAAGATCAAATCATCCACGTACAAGCATACTAAGTAAAATATCATCATTTTCATTAATATTTACATAAAGTGCATATTTATGTGGAAGCTTTGAAAACCCATATGCTTAGAGGTAGTTGCCAACTCTACTAATAGAGCTCGTTGAGCTTATTTTAAGCCATAGAGAGCCTTCTTCAATTTCAAGACATTATATTCATGTTCTCAATCTTATATCCCAAAGGTTGATTAATTTAGACTTCTTCCTCCAAAACCCCATTCAAAATAGCCAGCTTCGCATATATTTTATGAATTTCCCATTGGGTTTGGACTGCCAAAGAAATTTATCAAGCTAATTATTTCCAAATGAGCAACTAGTGCAAATACCTCATCATAATTAATATCAGCCTTTTATTTGTACTTGCTTTGTACCTCTCTATATCTCCTTTGAAACTTTTGTTTAGATTGTATACCTTTTGGACTCCAATGTCACTTTGCTTTTTGGAAGTGTGACCAACTCTCATGTATCATTATTCTTGATTGCCTTGATTTCTTCATCCATTGCATCTCTCCCTTCTGAATTTTGGACAGCATTTTCATAACTTAGAGCAAGACAACAAAACATAAATGCTTAAAAGCTCACTAGAGATGAAGTGGATGAAGAGAGGATATTTGTAGGTGTTTTGCACCATGTATCTACCGAATTCATGTTTTTAAATTTAAGACTTCTCCCATCCCAAGTAAATGAACAAGAACTTACTAGACTAACTCTAGAGTTTTCCACCAATGCATGTATCTCCCAATATTCTTAATCTACTAGTTCATGAACTAAAACTGAAGAAAGATAATGCATGAACAAGTTTAATTATTATCTCAACAACATCATTGTATTCTCAAAGACTTGTGTCTATATTGTCGATTGTGTATGAGATATACTGAGTATATTTATAAACTTTCGCCTTCGCTTGAAATGGTGATTCCTACACATAACCTATGGTGGCATGCTCTATTTGTTAATTCGTTTGTGTAGTCGTGCTCCATCACCTGTACTTCTTTTTGCACTCATATAGGCTAAATGACTAATCCTGGTGGATAATATAAATTCTTTTATGTAGTTATGAATTTCGATGTCCTATGTAGGGACTTATATGGGAGTGTTGATGCCTAGGGGTCTTTATGTGACTCCATGTTGTATATTAATTTATATAAGCTGGTATATGATGATACAGTTCCGCTCAAAACCCCTTTGAACGTGTTTGATGGTATAAGGACTCCTCATAAAATAAGTGTTGATTTTTACGTTAATAGGACAAGGGTTGATGGGTTCACTTATTGGAGAATAGTAGTAAAAAAATGGTAAGAAAAAAAAAATATTGTCCACCCATATTATCCACTAGAAAATGAGTTGGATAAGGAACTATTTAAAAATGGGTCAAATATGGATAAGAACCATATTATCCATTTAGAAAATAGATAACTAATTTTTTTAAATTTTACATTTGAAAAGCTTCAAATCGAGGGTTCATTAATTTAAGGAGACTAGGAGTTTTCCCAAAAATGATCATATTGAAGATGTCATAGATAATAATGTAACAACTCAATAGGTCATTTTGAGCTATTCCCTTAATTTTCCTAATTTGAGAACCCCTATAGCTTCATTTGATGTTTCTTGATTCACATGCGTGCTTTGTATTGCTTTTCGAAAAACTTTTATATAAAATTTTGAAGAAAATAAATTTTTTGACTAAACGCGAGGCTAACCACGATCAATATTTTGGGTAAACGAACCCAGATCAGTATTTTGAAGATTCAAGTAGGTTTTAATTATGATTTTGGACTTGGGCGTATGCCACGAATCAAATTCGGAGGTCCCTAGATTGATCTAACTTGTTTTTCCAAAATTATCAATTATAAAGTTTAGAAATTTCCGAAGTTTGACTGTAGATTGACTTTATGTCTATCGAGTCCAGATTTTGATTTTGGAACTTGGAATAGGCTCATTTTATTATTTGTAACGTGTCTACAATATTTGGTGAAATTCGGAGTTGTTTTGATAAGATTAAGACGCTTTGTGATTCTAGAGGTTCTTGAGTTTGCTTTTAGATTTCATGCATTATGATATCTGATTCATGATTGTAGATGTCATTTTTGGTATTTTTATTGTTTGGGTAAATTTATATTATGTTATTTTACTTATGTGCATGTTTGGTTTGGAGCCTGAGGGGATCGAGTGAGTTTCGGAGGTGCTACAGGTGAGTTTGGGTTAGTTGAAAACTACTGGTGCGCTTCAGTTCTTGTGCTGGGCTATAGGTCTTGCATTTGCAGTGGCCTATTTGCAAATGCTAACTCTACTTATGTGAAGTTGAGCTCGCAATTGTGATGGGGGACTGGGTAGGTTAGTCTTCGTATTTTTGAAGAAATGTTCGCAATTGCGGACATCTGAGACTTTACTTTTGCGACTGAGCACTGGGCTTAGGCAGGTTCACAAATGCGAACCTTTGGTCGCATTTGCGAATATATGGGACATCACAAATGTAATGTTTTGGTTGCAATTTGGACTTATGGAGGCTGGGGTACAGTTAGCATTTGCGGCCTGTATTTTGCAATTGCGATGGTCACAACTGTGAACAAGAGTTCGTTATTGCGACATCTACATTTGGGTAAAAGAGGAAAAAATTGGGACTTGGCTTATTTTACATCAATTCTCAACCCTAATAATTTTAGAGGTGATTTTTCAAGAATTTCGTCTTCCCAAAATCATTGGTAAGTAACTCTAATCTACTCTCTTTCAATTCCCCATTACTTTTCATGTGTTTTTAACATCAAATTAAGAATTTCCATGGTAGAAACTAGGGATTTTGGTAGATATTAGGAATTTTGTAAAATTGAGATTTAGACATCAAATTGAGGTCAGATTCGAAAAAAATTATATATCCGAGCTTAGGGGTAAATGGATAATTAGTTTTGGGTTCAAATCTCGGATTTTGGCCAAGTTGGCTTAGGGTTAACTTTTCTCGAACTTTTCAAATTCATCAAAGATTGAATCTTTTTGCTCCGTGAGTAGTTTATAAAGCTTATTTTGAATTTTTTGATCGATAATTGATTAGGTTGGTTGGTATGGAGGCTTGTTCAAAAGGCATGTTCGATGTTTATTTTGACTTGAGGAAATAGGGTTTTTGGTTTATTTTCTACGTGAATTATGTGTGGGGATGGCTATATATATATACATATATGTATATACACACATACGTTGTCATTGGTTTAAAGTACGCGGGTGGAAATTATTTTATTGTATTATGCTATTTCATTGATTATGGTTTCCATGCATTAGTTCATTATTCCTTTTTTAATTCTTAGCCTTCATATTTATTATTCATTTTGAAAGTTTTGGGATTTTAAAAGTTGAGTTTGGTAATCATGACACTATCATTGAAGTGAAATTTGGTACCCATCTTGCATTGCTATTTAATTTAGTGTTGTTGTAGGGTGAGGAAGAGTGAAAAGCACAAAGGCTGTTAACGTGCCTTATGGGAATATTATTTTCATTGATTGAGAGATTGTGAGGATTGAAGCACGAAGGCTAATGCTGTGCTATTTCATATATCATATCATTATTATATGGTGATGATGAGATTAAAACCATGAAAGTGCGACATCATGTCATTTTGATTTATCATATCTTTATTATATGGTGAGGATAAGAGTAAAAGCATAGAAGGTGATGCCATTTTATTGTTGATTTTATTGCTTTATTTAATTTCTGAATAGGTGATTTAATTGAGTGCATTGTGGTTTATTTCGGAAAAAGAATACGTGGTAATTTTGTACTTGTTGTTCTTATTATACTTCCCTTTGTACTTGTTTCTTTCCAGTTATTGTTTTATATGCCCTACTTGTTATTTTTGCTACTTTATGCATATATCTGCATATTATTTTAGTAGGTGTCCTGTCAAATCCTCATTTGGGTTAGGCTCGACACTTATGGAGCACATTACGTCGGTTGTACTCATGCCATACTTCTGCATTTCTAGTTTTGATACTAGTGTTGCTCCTAGTTGTGTTTACCGGTGATAATGCCTGGATCGTATCTATAATGGAGATTTGAGGCAGAGCTGCCAGCCTTCGCAATCGGAAGTTCCCATCTATTACTACCTTACTGTTTATTTCATTTCTAACAGTTATATTTTGTTCAAACCATACTTGTAGACTTCCAGTTGCTCATGTACTAGTGACCCCAGATTTCCTAGACTAGACTAGACCTATATTATTTACTATTCGTTAATAACTAATATCTTAATGATTTCAATTGCTGAAATGATTAATTGGTTATCTAATGTTAGTTTCCTAGCAAGTATATGTTAAGTGCCATCACGGCCTCGGGGTTGGGAATCCGAGTCGTGAAAAGTTTGTACCATAACACTAGGTTGCTTATATCTTACAAGCCATGATCAAGTTCAGTAGAGTCTGGAAGATCGGTATGTGGACGTCTGTACTTATCTTCTATAGGCAATGGAGCTTTCAGAAAATTTCACTTATTTCTTTCTCGTTCGTAAGATTTTTTCTATTACTAAAGTTTGAATCATTCCATTCATGTGATCTTGCAAAGGGTGAGGAGACACACATCATCCACGATGGTTCAGGAGCCAGAGCCCTAAGTTGCTGCCACTACAAGAGGTATAGGCTGGAACCGAGGTCGAGCCAAAGGTTGAGGTAGAACTCATCCTAGATCACATGCTGTAGCACCTATTGTGGAGGATCATACCGAGCACTAGGAGGAGGTTATTGTTCATACAATATCAGTTGGACCAGCTTAGGTCTTGGAGGGTTTTATTGTTACACCGGTATTTCAGGACACTCTAGTCCACTTAGTGTGACTTATGCAGAGCGTGGCCCATATTGGTGCATTTCCGGTGGCACTAACTGCCTCTCAGGCTCGGGGAGGAGCCTAAACATCTGCTACTCAAACACCAAAGTACATGGCTTATGGATATCTGACTCTGGTAGTTTCGTCGGTTATAGTGGCTTAGCCTATTATTTCTACACAGAACGGGAAGAGGCTTGCTATGTCTTCTGAAGGGTTGATGAGATTAGACAAGTTTACAAAGTTATCTCCTATTCTCTTTGGCAGCACACTTTCTGAGAACCCACAAGATTTCATTTACTATTTCCTCGAGGTGTTGCACAACATGGATATAGTGGAATCCAAATGGAGTTAAGTTTACAATATTCAAATGCATGACTCGCCAAGAGGTGGTGGTAGGACTATGATCGAGTCAGGCCATCAAGATTGCCTCCACTCACATAGGATCGGTTCTCATAGCTATTCTTGGAGAAGTTCATTCCTTTTACTATGAAAGAGGAGTACCTAGGAAGTTCAACAACCTTCAACATGGTTTTATGATTATTACCTAGTGTGAGACTAGATTTGTGGATTTAGCTCCTATGCAGTTATCTTTCTTCCTACTGAGCGGGAGAGACTGAGGAGAGTCATTGATGGTATTACTTTTGATATCGGGCTACAGATGTCCAAGGAGACTAGGGATGATATTTCTTTCCAGTTGGAAATAGCGATTGTTATACCAATCAAGATATTTCATGGTAAGGGTAAGGAGAGGGTATCTAAGAAGAGCCCTCATCATTTTGGTGGTTTCAACGGTGCATCGTCTGGAGGCAGGTGTTCATTCGGGGGAGGACATCCTCCCAGGATGATTCAGTCAGCGTTCAAGCACCATGGTGCTTCGGCTAGGCTTGCAACATTTGGGCCAGACCTGGGTGGCCAAACCCTTTTCCCTGTAAAATATACCTAGCACCCAGCCAAAAATAGGGTCCCCGACCCAGCCCATATACAACCTGCCCAAAACGACGTCATTTCAGGGAAAGGCCACCACAGCCGGTTATCGACCAACCATCTAACGGCCTTAAAACCCTCACTAACATTAAATAAATATGTCCAAACGTCTCTAAAAACTTAGAGACCAAACCCATCACCTTCCTCGTACCAAACACACCGCTCTAACGCCTCCCCATCTCCGCCCTTTGACCGCCATTGACCACCCAGCAACCACCCCAACGCCGCCACCAAAAATCTCCCCATGGCGGCAGCCGGTCACAAAACCCCCCCAAATATACACCATAGGACCACCAAGACCTCCTCTTCCCCGTCTTGCAATAAGTTTCCTTCAAACAACCCTCTATCTGCTCGAATCTTCAAAAGACGGATCGTCGGAACCACCGTTTCCGGTGACTCAACCCTAAACCCATCCAAAATTGCACACCTGAACCATCTCATCTTCTTCTTTCCAACCATCCATGTCACACCCTTCGAATCCAAGTGAAACGGCTTGAATATCGATATAAAGTTTACCCTAAAACCTAAATCCCACCGGATTCCAGACAAACTAACCTCAGATAATCCCCTTCCAGCGCTCACCCCACCATGCCATCCACAGCCCTCAAACACCACTAACCACCAATACAATTCAGATCTGAGACCTCACTTGGTCTCAGAATCACAAACTCCCATTCCTGAACCCCTAAACCCTTTGTCTGCAAGGCAAATTGCCTAAAGGTTAGAAACCTCCCCAAAAGCGGCCAGAAACCCGCGAAATTGATTCAAGCTGCATGAACCAAAAGCTAAGTATTCTGTGTTCTTGTCATTGATTGTTATTTTCTTTGTTTCCTTTAAGGTATTAATTTTTCTCACCCTAAAGTATGATAAATCGACTTCTTTGGTTATGTGGGTATCACTGGTTGGGGCGCACCTTCTATAATAGTCTGGTATTATGTTTTTCCTTTTAACTTGACAGTTTGTTTTCACCTCTGAAACTTTACATGGCTTGTATTTACATGTTTTGTTGATCCTCATTTGTTGATTTTCATTTGTTTCACCCCCTGAGATCCTGATTAATTTTCGTAAATGTTTATCTTTTGGAGCTTACTTGTATTGCGTCATGATTCTGAGAAGTTGTTTTTCATGTAGGAGTGTTCATTCCTGTTTGTCATTCTGCTAGTCACCTTTCGTTCTATTGATATTTTGAGTAGCATTATCTTGAGTGCATTCTTAGGTTTGTTTGATCATCTCTGAAAGTCCTGGAAATAATCATTTTTGTCTACTCCATACCATGCTGGAAATTTTGGTTAAGACTCTTTGCTCATCATACTTCTTGCTTAATTTGCATTAGTGGAGGCTAAGTTTGTGTGAATTTCTGATATTACTCTTATTCTCATCTTCTTTCTCGCTTCTAAGTTTTATTGAGTTTTTCTAATTGGGTCACTTCTGTAAGTCTTGCATTAATTGATTGGCTTCCTTCCCTGGTCGATTTGATCCATTGGTTTTTGACAAAAAGATTCCAGAAGTTATAATAATTGTTGCTGAATAGTCCACATTAGGATATTTAGTTGTATGGTCTAATGCTTAAACCTGTCAAATGAGCCTGCAAGTCCAGACAAAATTTGGCCCATAATTTATACACAGTTGACCACGGTCAGGTTGACCAAACAAAATGAAAAACCTTAGGTTAGTTAATTAGGAAGGAAAATAGGGGTATAAAGGGTATTTGAGCCTGAAAGAATCTTGTAACAACCCCTAGAACATTATAGTGAGGGACTTAGGCATAATTTCAGCCTCAAACTTGAGGCACAAGTTAGAAAACTAACGACTATTTAGGTAAAAACTGAATTTAAATAAAGGACTAAAAGAGAAAAAGTGTTGCCCTAAGGCTTCACTATAAAAAGAGCAATCTGAACATTTGAGAGGGGGATTTTTTCTGATTTGGAATATATTTTCGTGCAGACTTTTCTTTTGAAGCTGGATTGAATTAAGATATATATAATACATATTAGTTTCCTCTATATCCTGGAGAAATCCTCAGTGCTTTTCTTATTACTATGGAATTTTGATTCTCTCAAAAGCTTTCTGAAAGTCTAGGTGTTTATTGTTCGACTGGCTGCTGCTTGCTTGCTACTTGCTTTCATTTACTCATAGGATTTGTTACTTGCTGAATTCTAGGTACATTTTGATGTCCATTGATGTATGGAGTTTGAGTTGGATATATTCCCAAAATTAAAGATCTATGTTTATTATTTTCTCTTCGAATCCTCACCCTGTTTCCTTTTCTTTTAGCTTTAATATACCTCATGATAGAGATAGTTACCTTGTAATAATTGGACATTTGGACTGATATTTTAAATATGTACAATTAATAGTAAGATTAACTAATGGTATGGCCAATTCAGATGTCTATTGTAATTCATAACTCATAGCTTGACAACTATTCAAATGTCAAAACGTTGTGTAGTGTTTTAGTTCATTTGAGTTTCAGTAGATTTAGAAATGGCCTGCTCAGATTTGTTTAGTATAATATGAAATTATAATTGAGGTTTGAAAATTGAATTTGTATACTCCGACTGATGAGTATTATATATTGTTTCGTTCAAATTTATGGTTTAAATCTGGTACAAAGTCGTCTTCAGCATCTTCCTTGCAAAAAAATATTGTTGATACATTTCATAGTAGTCATGTATATAGTTTTAATCATTAAGGTAAAATTGAAAGAAGAATTGTTGTGACTTATTTATGGACTCATTCGTCCAAATATCTCTGGGCCCAATTAGAAGGCCCATCAATGACCAATTGTAATATGGTACTCCACGTTCCTGGGCTGGTTGAAAGAAAGCCCAAAGCAGCCACATATGAGGCTTAGAAATGCGAATGTTGATTGTCTTCTACAGAATACATTACCCCTGTATAAATAGCTAGGATATTTAGATACCATAATAATAGAAAATTTAATATGTTTTAGGATGTCCTTATAAAATAAGGTGAGTTGCGTTCATGTAATCAAATACCATGAGGCTCCTTAATTTAATAAAATATTTAGAAAATTGGATGTGTCGTTTAATGAACTTCACGGCCTCCCACAGAGTTTTGAAGACGTAATTGCTATTGGCGCGAATTTGCTAATAAAATAACTTCCTAAATTCGGGTGGGCATTTATGTGACCCAAATCTAAATCTCAATAGAATTAAACTATGTCTAAAACTGCGTGCGCACTTATGTGGCGTGATTCAAGATGTATTTTAGTAACTTTGCAAATCTCCAAAAATCTATTAAAGTCATTAATATTTAAAACATGAATCATATGTCTAAACATGTACAACAAATCATATTTTTGACACTTATAATAGTTGAGCGACCGTGCTAGAATCACGAAACCCAGGAATGCCTAACACCTTCTCCCGGTTAACATAATTCCTTACTCGGATTTCTGGTTCGCGGACTATTAAACAGAGTCATTCTTTCCTCGATTCGGGATTCTAACCGGTGACTTGGGACACCATAAATATCCCAAGTTGCAACTATGAAATTCTCTTAAATAATTGAATCCCATTTCGATTGTCCTTTAATTGGAAAAAACTCCCTTATATATGCCCTTCGCCGGGTTGTGGATAGCCAAAAGGAGGTGTGACAGCTCTGGCGACTCTTCTGGGGATCGAACCTAGAATCTGTGGTTTAGGGTTCAAGAATTCGAGCTTAGAATAATTGTTGTATTAGACTTTGTTTATTATCTGATTTTATTAAATATTTGGGCCTGATGTGCTAAATGATGCTTTTACCACTTCGATATTATCTAAACTGTACATATAAACTGCTACGAAACCTTCTCTTCTTGTGTCTAGGGATGCGCTTACTGGTTGAGACTCCCTATTTTATTAGTGTCATGCCCTAAAACAAGAAAGGGGGCGGATAACATACAAACCGGATGGCCTTTTGGTTCTCGGTACGTAGCCCCATCCTCTTCTCGAGTTTTCCGCTCAGGTACACACTCTAGACCCTATACTAAGGCTTTTATCTTAGAATAACAAAACCTCATGCCGTATCCCTAGTAAGAACGTTTATTTGCATCATGCATTTTACTTAGGGGACTCAACACAGGGGTTGGGTCTGTCTAGGACAGGTGCCTTTAAATGAAAGACCATCCTGCTGCATTTTATGTGCTACTTGTGTATTCATCTGCCTTGTATTCGCATGTTGACCGGCTTGCAAGTAACGAGAATAAATTGAAAATGGCAGTGCTAGGGTGATCAGCTGTAAAACCAATACTTAAAATAATGCCGAAATGCCGCCGAATTTTTGATAAAAAGAGAAAAGGAAAAGAGAGAAAAAGAAAAAGAGAAAGAAAAAAAAACAAAACACAAAAAAAAAAAAAACAAAACAAAATGAGGTCATTTAAAGTTTTGAGTTTGATGAATTATTTTGCCCGAACTACGCCAGTTTGATTCTCGACAAAGTCGAGATACGTAGGCAATCCCCATCGGGTCCGGCCTCCCTTTTGCAAAAATAGACAAAACAAGAAAAGCAAGTGTCCGTTTTATTCATTCTTCTTTCAAATTAAACTCGATGATGCCATTAGTGCCAGAAGTGGGCGAATGTTACCACAAGGGATTCCAGAAGGTTGACCTTTCACAAATGGCTACCTCTGAATGTTATTTTGGCCGACGAGCGAGCATAGTCTGAAAAACCTTTTCTCCGAAGTGTTGCAAGGCCATATTCACAAATCCGGTCCTTTACTAGAAATAGATTTCATCAAATGTCGGTTTTATATTTTTAAGAATACTAATTCACCTTAATTGATGTGCAGAATGAGCACGATAATGAACAAAATTTCCTTTGAGTTACGACTGTGGTGGAATGATATCGGGGAAACAGGGCAGAAAAGGGTCAATGCACATCTGGGAGGCCTCACTAGTTTACTGAAGATAAGCCCAAGGGGGGACATAAAGGCCTTGATCACATTCTAGAACCCTGCCCACAATGTCTTCCACTTATCGGACTGTGATCTTACCCCGACATTAGAGGAAATGACCGAATATATCAGGACCCATACAACCCCTTTGAGACACCAATACCTAATTTCTCTATGAGCCCTCGCCGTGCACAAGTTCTTGGACTCTTTAAAAATCAGTAGGAAAATGCACAACCCAAACTTGTCATCTGGATTCTACACTCCGCAGTTCATATATAAGAGGTACGGGCATATAGGGGGATTCAATAACCCGGATAATTTTATTTGTAGCATAGGGAACCAACTCAAATGGGAGGAGCACCAATGTTTTGCATACCATTTTCTTGGGTATTCTGGTGTTTCCATGGAAAGACAGAAATATCAACATACGGATAGCCGGGGTTGTCAGCACTCTAATGACTCAGGCCAAGAGCACCCTGGCTCCTATGATCTTGTCCGAGGTTTTTCGGGCTCTCACCACATGCAAAGCAGGAGGAGACTTCTTTGAGGGGTGTAACCTACTGTTACAGATATGGATGATTGAGCACCCATGCCATCGACCTCGGTTTATGAATTGTGGGTCACGGGCAAGGATTTGTATAAAAGAGTTCTACAATAGGGTTGAGGGATTTAGGCTACCCGAGGGTTTCACGGAATGGACGTCGCATCTCCGGGCTTTTACCGCAAATCAAATAGAATGGACATTAGGGTGGCTCCCAGTAGATGAAATTGTGTATATGCCAGTCATCAGGTCTCATATTTCTTTTGATGGGCCTCCGAAGTATTCAACCTTATGCGCCATACTAAGTGTTATGGAAATTGGGTAGATCCCAAATAATTCCCCAGGATGAGGATATTAACCGTCATGTTATTGAAATTAGCCCCAATGGCCATATCCCTAAAGCTACACTGCGCAAAATCTGGAGAGAGTGTCAATACCTGACAGCTGATACCCTGGTACGGGAGGTATCTAAAGATGAGGTCGCACCTGGATACACTACCTGGCATAGAATAGAGATAGAGTCCGGGAGGCCATCTAAAAGACCACATCTCGAAGAATTTGTTGAAACATCACAGGAACAATGGGAATGGCTAGCCAAGGAAAATTAATACAAAGCTACCATAGGAAGATTAGAAAGGAAAGTCCAAGAACTGAAATTTGAAAATGATTTGCAAGTTGCAACAGAAAGGAAAGATAATAAGGTGCTACGAGCCCAAATCTAAAAGATGCAAGCAGCCACAGTGAATCCCGCAAGGAGCGCAAAGGACGAAAAACTCATAGACAGCTTGAGACAAAAGGTAACCGAATATGGTATCGACCTAAATAAAGCCGAAGGTGAGCTATTTACGGTCCGAAGACAACTAGCTAAACATGCGGCGGAATGGGCTTGCATCATTGAGCAACTGAAGGAAAGGCATGACGATGAGATTGTCTGGATAAACCGGAGGTCTATCAAGCAAGTTGGGTACCTCAAAGCCGAAAGAGAGCATTGCTATGCAACAATAGCAAAGTTGGAGATAGATTTGAGGAGATTCCAGGAACTGAACCGGGTAGCCGAACAAACTCTAGAGGCGAGGGCTGAACAAATTGGGCGCCAATTGCAAGAAAAGGGTGTTATCAGGGAAAGAGTACGGGCAATTGCATACTACATTACCACGAAATACAACAACTGTGAGGACATGAAAAAGCTATGTTTTTCGCCGCTGCCATGACATTTGTCCGTCAAATGATGGAAGATATCCACCACCTCCAAGGGAGTTTGGCACGCAAGCCAGTGGCAAGGCCGAACGATGCCCCGCGAGGCCCAGGATCACTAGAGGCATTAATGTATTCCTAAAAGATTGTACTATCAGTTTGTTGGCTTTCAGAGTCTGTTTGTTGAACCGAGTCTGTATTTTATTTATACATAGTTAGTAGTTGTTCGAGTCTGTAGTTAGTTTGTCACCATTTTTTAAATTTGTCACCTTTCAAGTCTTTGTAACTACAGTTTTTTATAAAATTTTTCCCAAACATGTGATGTTCCAAGAACTACGCTCGGTCTGATTCATGCGGGGTCATGATACATAGGCAATCTACATAGGATTCGAACATCATTGAATAAAAGTAGGAAATTGAATAAATATAGGAAAGAGATAGCATGGGTCAAAAACAAGAGAGAGTTTCACAAACAAAAGCCAGGATGATGCAAGCAACCAACGCATGTAGGAACCAATTGTGCATTCATACCCAATGTGTGGCCACTTGTGTGTAAAGAATATAACCACTAATGAGTCTTTGGTGTTGTTTGTCCAGTTCAAAATTAGACAGGTGGCTGGTGCTCGTAGGCATTCTGGAAACTCACTCCTACAGCACGCGGTCAACAAGCAAACAAGTAATGGCCAACCAGGAAGCAAATATCAGCATTATTGACCCCTTGAAGGAGGCATATGAATTGGATGTTAACGCTACGAAGGAGGAAATTTATAAGCTTAAACAAAAAATGGCCAAGATGTACCAGGCATGGGCAAGAGGACTGCCACCCCTGGCCTATCCGGCAAACCTAACCTTCATACTGCCACTGGCTTAAGCACCTGACCTGTCCGTCACTGATCCACCTCCAAATTTTCCTATATACCCAGCCCTACTAACCAAAATCACTCCTTGCCCTCCCCTGCCAATCACTTCTATATATGTAGCACCTCCGACTCCTGCACTGCATAGGTCATCCAGTGAACCGTTGCTTCAAGCCTATGACCCTCAATACTATCCCCCGGAACCCGCCTACAAAGCCCAGGCGCCTTACTCTTATGCCCCTCGTCCTGAAATCCCAGTGACAGTTGAAAAGCCGACCAAAGATTCCGAATAGGAGGAAATGCTCAAAAAGGTCCGGAGTCTTGAACAGTCATTCAGGGACATGCAGGAATTAGGTGGCCAGGTGAGCGTGGCCTAAAATATCTTTTCTTGTTCCCGGATCTACAGTTGCCTCCAGGTTTCAAAATGCCAAAATTTGACTTATACGACGGTCACGGCGATCCAGCCGCACATTTGAGAGGGTTTTGCACTAAAATGAGAGGAACTGGAGGAAAAGACGAACTGCTAATGACATACTTTAGCCAGAGTTTTAGTGGATCAATATTAGAATTGTATACTTGACAGGGCACCAACCGATGGTACACCTGGGACGACTTGGCGCAAGCATTTGCAGGCCACTTTCAATATAATCTAGAGATTGTGCCGGATCGCCTATCTGTGATTAAGCTGGAGAAGAAAGAGAATGAGAGTTTCATGGAATACGGTTTCTGTTAGAGGGAACAAGTAGCCAGAGTTGATCCTCCCATGAAGGATAGTGAGATGGTTGGCTATTTTCTGTAAGATCTGGAACCTACCTACTTTGGGCATTTGGTGTCGGCGGTAGGGAAGTCTTTTAATGAAGTGGTCAACATGGGAAGTATGGTTGAGGAAGGTCTCCCATCCGATAAAATCATGAGTTACTTGGCAATTAAGGCAACTACCCAATCCATCCAAAGTGGAGCTGGGGGAGCTTTCGGAAAAAAGAAGAAAGAGGAAGTAGCGATAGTGGAGTTAGGAACCTGGGCCGGGCCTCGGGCACCATCTCATTACGGTCAACCCCGTCCCCACCACAAGACATACCCTCACCCTCTATATGGCCCACTTCAACATTACTATCCACCACCAGAACATCGCTTCTCAGTCCATCATGCACAGGAATATACCCAACCCTCCACATAATGGCGTGTGCCACCCTCTCAAAACACTTACCTAAATCCAAAAAATCAATACCCGCAAACAAGAACTTACCACCAAACCCCGAGGCCCGTCTTCCAAGGCAATCCATCCATAAAAAATGAGAGGGTGGAGAAAAAGAAGACTTTCACTCCGCCGGGAGAATGTTACACTAGCCTGTTCCACCGGCTGCGACAACTGGATATGTTAGGACCAATTGAGGGGATGCTGCCAAATCCTCCCCCAAAGAATTTGGATTATTCGGTCAGCTGTGAATACTGTTCTGGTGCACCAAGTCATGGAACCGAAAAACGTTGGCATTTGAAGAACGCCATTCAAGAACTCATTGACTCTCACAAGATCAAGGTGCAGACTTCGGAGGTGCCCAATATTAACTAAAACCCACTGCCAAACCATCAGGAAACAACCATGATTGAAATTGAGGAAATAAGAGGATAGTTTAGAAGACCTTCACAAACGGTAATGATGATCAAAGCCAGTGAGCCAACCAAGGTCGAAAGCAGTAACAAGATGGCAACCAGAGCAACGGAAGTCAATAAAACTGTCATAGCGTAGGGGAATTCAGCATGTGCGCCAAAGCAAGAATAGGCAAAGGTAACAGTAAAAGAAGCTGCTAAAGAACCTGTCGTGGTTGTGGAAGGTGTCCGCATAGACCCGGTTATTGGTAAACCAGTTATCCAGCCACAAATCATCAACAATAGAGTCGTTCCTTGGAGGTATGAACAAGCTATAGTGATGTACAAAGGGAAAGAAATGAGGAAGGAAGTATGCGAGGCACGAGGCCTAACTCGATCAGGAATGTACTTTGCCCAGAAGAGTTGAGAAAGGGCAGAATTTCTAAAGATAATTTGGAAGCAGTGAAGAAAGCTGTATCAAAAGAAGAGGTAGAAGAATTCTTGAAGAAAATGAAAATGCAAGATTACTCCATCATAGAGCAGTTGAGGAAAACACCAGCCTAGATCTCTTTGTTAGCCATACTAATTCACTCAGATGAGCACCGCCGAGCCTTGATGAAGGTTTTGAATGAAGCTCATGTCCCGGATAAGATAACCGTAAACCACGTGGAAAAGATTGCAAACAAGATATTCGAGGTAAACTGGGTTACATTCTCCGACGATGAATTGCCTATGGAAGGTATGGAGCACAACCGGGCTGCTTATCTGACTTTGAAATGTGAAGATGTCGTGGTCAACCGAGTTTTGGTCGACAAAAGATATAGTGCAAATATTTGTCCATTATCCACATTGACCAAGTTGAATGTGGAAAATGAAAGGGTCCGCAAGAATAACATCTGTGTTCGAGGCTTCGACGGCGGATGTAAAGACACCGTTGGGGATATAGTGCTCGAAGTAACTATAGGGACCGTTGAGTTCATTATGGAATTCCAAGGGCTGGATGTAACAGTCTCCTATAATCTGTTATTGGACAGACCCTGTATTCATGCAGCCAAAGCAATACCATCTACGCTGCACCAGATGGTCAAATTTGAGCGGGACATGCAAGAGATTGTCATGCATGGAGAAGATAATTAGTGTACCTTGGGTGATGTGATCGTTCCTCTCATTGAATCTGAGGACAACAAAGGGCCATGGGCTTACCAAGTGTTTGATACGGTGTAAGTCTAGAAGATCCCAGAAGGTGAAAGTATTGTGACCCAAAAGCTAACAATTGCATCCTTCATGGTAGCTTCAGCAATTTGAGAAATGGCTTTGTACCCGGCAGAGGGTTGGGATCTTCTCTGCAAGGCATTGCGCAACCAACATCCTTTCCCAAGAATCTAGAAACTTTTGGTCTAGGGTTGAAACCTACCCACGTAGACATAAGGCAAGCAAGAAAGCTGATACTGAAGGCCTGGGCCCTCCCGTTGCCTATCCTAAGGTGGTCTTAATCATTTGTCAAATCCAGTACTGTCCCCAGACCCAAGATTTTCGGCCCACTGATCAACGCGGATGGAGATTTAGATAAGGGGTTAGCAAGAATGTTCAATGAGGTGAATATGGTAGAGGTAGGAGAAGGATCGAGTAGGGCAGATGTGCAGCTATTGGGAGCACGCGCAAATATCAATAACTGGGAAGCCACTCCTGTTACCACCCGGAGGGAGTCGTGGTATTCGGCTTTGATTTTCCTTTCAGTCTAGTTTGTATTAGCGTCACTCAGTTGTTATTTCTGTCCGTTTGGATGTACAAACTCAATTATCTTTGATTCTAATAAAAGGCAATTTCCCTTTCAGTAATGCTGATAGTTTCCATTTCCTTGTTACTTTCCTTTTTTCTCTTTCTATATAATTTTTTATGTTGGTTCCAGTGATCTGACATGTATAAGGACTCCTCGGCTAAATCTGTGCAATAAACCTAGTTCAGAAATGGTACTTCAGCGAATAGAACACGAGGATGAACCAGGGTACAATGAGGAAGGGCCATGGGATGAGATTAGTAAAGAGATGACCCAATTTGAAGAGAAACCCAAACCAAACCTGAATGATACAGAGGCAATCAATCTTGGATGCCTTGATAATATCAGAGAAACAAAAATAAGTGTGATCTGGAGCCACAGCTTAGGAAGGAAATAATCGAGGTATTGTTTGAGTATAAGGATGTCTTTGCATGGCCCTACGACGACATGCCCGTATTGATCACTGATTTGGTTGTCCTGAAATTACCTAATGTCGTAGCCTGCATTCCCATCAAACAAAAGCTTAGAAAGTTTAAAACATATATAAGCGTGAAAATCAAAGAAGAGGCGACCAAGCAAGTTGAGGCAAAAGTTATCCGAGTCACACGATATCCCACCTGTTTAGCTAATGTCGTGCCTGTACCAATGAAGGATGGTAAAACCAGAGTGTGCGTTGATTATCGTGACATCAACAAAGCAAGTAAAAAAGACAACTTCCCCTTGCCGAATATCCACATATTGATTGAGAATTGTGTAAAGCACGAGATCAGGTCATTCGTGGATTGTTATTCAGGCTACCATCAGATTTTAATTGATGAAGAAGATGCGGAGAAAACAACATTTACCACACCGTGGGGGACATACTGCTATAGGGTCATGCCTTTTGGTTTGAAAAATGCTGGGGAAATATACATGAGGGCAATTACAACCATTTTCCACGATATGATGTATATAGAAATTGATTTCAATGTGGACGATGTGATTGTGAAGTCCAGAATGCAATCTGATCATGTCAATGAATTGAGCAAATTCTTCCTGAGGGTCCGCAGGTATGATCTCAAGCTCAACCCGAAAAAATGTGCATTTGGGGTTCTCAGAGGAAAATTGTTAAGGTTCATAGTCAGCCGCCGAGGCATCGAGTTGGACAATTAAAAATCAAAGCTATACAGGAGTTGCCGCCACCCAGAAACAAAACAGAAGTAATGACTCTATTTGGAAGGCTAAATTACATTAGTCTATTCATCGCCTAGCTCACAACCATCTGTGATCCCATCTGTAAGCTGTTAATGAAGGATGCTGCGGTGAAATGGACAGGAGAGTGCGAAGAAGCTTTTGATAAGATAAAGGGATATTTGTCAAACCCGCCAGTACTGGTCCCGCCAGAACCTGGGAGGCTTCTGACCTATATTTGACAGTCCTGGACAATTCAATTGGGTGCGTGCTGGGTTAGTACGATGTTTCCGGGAGAAAAGAGCAAGCCATATACAACCTCAGCAAGAAATGTACGAGCTATGAGGTTAAGTACACTCATCTTGAAAGACATGCTACGCCTTGACATGGGTAGCCCAGAAGTTGAAGCATTATTGGTCATCATACACCACTTATCTCATCTCACGACTGGACCTATTGAAATACATTTTCCAGAAGCCCATGCCCACATGGAGGCTCGCCAAATGGCAAATCATGCTTACTGAATTTGACATCATCTACATAACCAGGTCTGCTATGAAGGCACATGCATTTGCAGACCATTTAGCAGAGAATCCCATAGATGAAAACTATGAACCCTTGAGCATACATTTTTCGGACGAGGAAGTGATGCACGTCAATGAAATGGAATGGGGGGAAAGGTCAGGGTGGAAATTGTTCTTTGACGGGGCTTCCAACATGAAAGGCATCGGGATAGGAGCGATACTCATTTCTGAAGAAGGGCATCATTACCCAGTCACAGCTCAACTCTTCTATTGCACCAACAACATTGTTCAGTATGAAGCATGCATTTTGGATTTAATATTAGCAGCGGACATGGGTGTCCAGGAAGTCTTGGTCTTGAGGGAATCGGACCTTCTGGTAGACCAGATCCAAGGGGAATTGGAGACAATAGACTTAAAACTCATACCTTATCGGCAATACTTGCATGATCTTTTTCAGCAATTTCAGTCAGTAGAGTTTAGGCACATTTTGGAATTCACAATGAGGTTGCTGACGCCATGGCTACTCTGGCATCAATGTTACATAACCCAGACAAGGCTTGTGTTGACCCAATACATATCCGGGTCCATGATCAACATTCTTATTGCAACATGGTGGAAGAAGAGATCGACGGAGAACCTTGGTTCCACGACATCAAGGAATATATTAGGAAAGGTGTGTGCCTGATGTAATCCACGAGTGACTAGAAGAGAATAATTTGTCGTTTGTTAAATGGGTTCTTCCTCAGTGGAGGGGTATTATACAGGAGCACTCCAAATCTGGGTTTGTTAAGATGCGTAGATGCTCGACAGGCGACGATCATGATGAATGAGGTGCATGCCGGCGTTTGCGGGCCGCACATGAGTGGATATGTTTTGGCAAAGAAGATTCTCCGGGTAGGGTATTATTGGATCACCATGGAACGAGATTCTAGCTGCTTTGTGCGCAAATGCAACAAGTGTCAGGTGCACGGAGACCTAATTCACTCTCCCTCGTCTCAATTGCACACAATGTCAGCACCTTGGAATTTTGTTTCTTGGGACACGGATGTGATCGGACCCATCAAAACAGCAGCTTCCAATGGGCACATATTTATCTTGATCGCTATTGACTATTTCACCAAGTGGGTTGAAGCCAAAACTTTCAAAGAAGTGACCAAGAAGGCCGTGGTCGATTTCATGCATAAAATTAGTTCGGGATCCCCACGACGTTCATCACCGATGCTGGGGAAAATCTCAACAGTCACCTAATGAGAGAGGTATGTCAGCAGTTCAAGATCACACATCGAAACTCTACCCCGTACCGCCCCAAGGAGAATGGAGCTGTTGAGGCAGCAAATAAGAACATAAAGATGATACTTCATAAAATGGTGGAAGGATACAGGCAATGGCATGAGAAGCTGCCTTTTGCATTGTTAGGTTATCGCACAACTGTTAGCACTGCAGTAGGGACCACTCCATACTTAATTGTATATGGTATAGAGGTGGTAATCCCGGCCGAGATTGAAATCCCCTTTCTTAGAATTGTGGCCAAAGAAGGAATCAACGACGAAGAATGGGTCAAAGCTCGGTTGGAACAGGTAATTTGATTGATGAGAAAATATTAGCGACAGGCTGTCACGACCAGCTTTATCAACAAAGAATGGCCAGGGCATATAACAAGAAATTGCGCCCCAGGAAGTTTGAAGTAGGTCAATTGGTACTAAAGAGCATCTGCCCTCACCAGGCTGAGGCGAAAGGCAAATTCGCACCAAATTGTCAAGGGCCATTCATCGTATCAAGAGTACTGTCCAAAGGGAAATTGTATCTGACGGACGTGGAAGGGAAATATGCAGAAATGACTATCAATTCGGATGCTGTCAAAATATATTATCTATGATTTTCTTAAGAACATTGTTTACACTTGACATCTGTTAGTACTTGGCAAATTTTTAAGATTGAAATGACAAAGGCATTTTGTTCTACTACCCAAACACTGTATCCTTTGCTAACCCTTTTGAGCATTAATTAATTTCTTTCATACCCCTCAATCAGAATCAATAACAAAAGTCAGAAACGCAAGTATGAGAAAGAAGAAAAAGAAAACAAAACAAAGGAAGAGAAGAGGAAAAGAAAACCAAACAAAGAAAATAAAAGGAAGAAGAGAAAAACAGGAAGACAAAAAGGGAAGAAGAAAACCAACAAAAAAAAACAAGGAATAATCATGAACTATGTTTGACCTGATTCCTTTTTAAAGGATATGTAGGCAGCCTCACGGTTCGGTCTCATCAAAATAAAAATCCAAAAGTCCCCAAGCAAGAAATCAGGGCAGAAGTTGAGTTTGTTATAAGAATATGATTCCAGAAGTTGTAAACAAACCCATTTGAGTTATTTCGAGCCTTTGATACCCTTTCTTTCTAACCCTATCCAAAAGCCTACATTACGGTCCAAGAAAGACCTTCTGATTAGTCTTCAAAAATGCCGAGCCGAGCAGGTAAAGGGTATTCATGTCAGGGGCATCACTTTGAGCCAGACAAGAGAAATAATAAAATGAGACAGTCTTATCAATGAAACCCCTCACGGGCACCATAGGGCGACGAGAGTTTGAGAGATAATGAAATGAGAGAGTCTTATTGGTGAAAACCTTCATAGGAATTGTGAAGCGAAGGTAAGGAAAAAGCAAAATTCAGAACATGTTTATTGATGGAAGAACACTGTAGAGCAGGTCGAGCTAGGGTTTGGTAAAAAGAAGTGCTTTAGAAGGGTCACGACAGCAAAAGCACGACAATGCAGGGTCGGTCATCGAAACAGATTAGGTCGACCAATCTGAAATGCATGTCATGATCATGAAAACCAGTTCTTCTTCTTCTTCAGATAAGTCTCCTTTCTTCTCTTTTCAAATAGTTAGCGAGCCTAGAATTCTTTTCCCTAAATACCATTTAGAGTCTTTGCATTTCATTTTTCTCTCGAATCTATAGAGTTTTTTAGGAAAGAGAAAGGAAATTCGAAGCCGATTATCAAACTCCCAAAGGAACAAAGTGCATGACGCCCCAAAAACGTTACAAAGACAACAAGCGTGGAACAGCAAAGGGAAGGATTCATGAAGCTGCAACCGAGGGAAGAGATAAGGATCAGCAAAGAATTCCGGTAAAGAAGCGAGAGCGCAATATAAGGTGGTGAGCAAGTAAAAGTCAAGAGTTAGTCAAGTATCACAAAGAGACCATGTAATCTCGAGAGAGGGACATGGATGTTTGCAAGGGCTCAGAAATGTAACACCAAGATAAGAAGCAAAATAAAACCACAAGGATCAGGGGACCAGCCAAGCATAACATCTTAACTCGTAAATCATCGTTAAGAGGAAGTATATAATAATTCTAGAGAATGGTCGGAGGTGCAACATGAAGTAGGGAGTGACAGTTTAGACAGATTGGTTGATTCCGGGAAAGGGGAAAGGATTTTTCCCAAGGACGGAAAGGGTAGTACAAAGATAAAGAAAGGGCGAGACCAAAAGGAGGGAACATTTTACCAAAGAATGGTACATCAACACATCAATCATGTGGGAAGGACAGAAAGAAGTGCTAGAAATGTAATAATATTGGGAAGAAAATTAAATACATAAAGGTTCGAGGGGTCAGCCAACCAGCTCAGGCAACTAATTATCAACATGGAAATTTGCACACAACGAAACATGGCAGTGATGAGGCCGCTTCCAACAAGAATGCCTCAAGCCAACCACCGCTTTTCAAACTGACAAGTTTTCTTTGATTGACACAGGGGAAGAAAATTCCGGAAGAACCTAAGGGAGGCAGTCCACATGAGAAGGCAGGCACATGACAGGTATTTTCAGAATCTCAGGGCCTCCCTGGAAGTGGGACTCCATGAGAACTCAAGAGAGACGTAGTCGGTCATAAACAACCTCCCCAGCAAAAGCACAAGGAGACAGACTTTGAATAGCCAAACCTAATAGAAACAACTAAAGGTTAAAACAGGCATGGAAGCTGAGATGAATGTAGTCCAAAACTCAAAGGAAGATTAGAAAGGAAAGTCCAAGAACAAAAACTTGAAAATGATTTGCAAGTCGCAGCAGATGAGGGAGAAAATAAAAGACTAACTAAAGATATTGAGGTGCTACGAGCCCAAATCCAAAAGATGCAAGCAGCCACCGAGAATCCCGCCATGAGCGCAAAAGACGAAAAGCTCATACACAGTTTGAGACAAAAGGTAACCAAATATGGTTTCGACCTATATAAAGCCGAAGGTGAGCTATCTAGGGTCTAAAGACATATAGCTAAACATGCAGAGGAACGGGCTTGCATCATTGAGCAATTGATGGAAAGGCATGACAATGAGATTGCTGGGATAAAGCGGAGGGCTATCAAGCGAGTTGGGGACCTCAAAGCCGTAAGAGAGCATTGCTATGCAACAATAGCAAAGTTGGAGACAGATTTGAGGCGATTCAAGAAACTGAACCGAGTAGCCGAACAAACTCTAGAGGCGAGGACTGAACAAATTGAGCGCCTATTGCAAGAAAAGAGTGTTATCAGGGAAAGAGTACGGGCAATTTCAGACTACATTACCAGGAAATACAACAACTGTGAGGACATGAAAAAATCTATGTTTTTTGCCGCTGCCATGACATTTGTTCGTCAAGTGATGGAAGATCTCCACCACCTCCAAGGGAGTTTGGCACGCAAGCCAGCGTCAAGGCTGAACGATGCCCCGCGAGGCCCAGGAACACTTGAGGCATTAATGTATTCCTAGAAGATTGTACTATCAGTTTATTGGCTTTCAGAGTCTGTTAGTTTAACTGAGTCTGTATTTTTTTTTATACATAGTTACTAGTTGTTCGAGTCTGTAGTTCGTTTGTCACCATTTTTTTATTTGTCACCTTTCAAGTCTTTGTAATTACAGTTTGTTATAAAATTTTTCCCAAACATGTTATGTTCCAAGAACTACGCTCGGTCTGATTGATGCGGGGTCATGATACGTAGGCAATCTACATAAAATTCTAACATCATTGAATAAAATTAGGAATTGAATAAATATAGGAAGGAGAGAGCATAGGGCCAAAACAAGAGAGAGTTTCGCAAACAAAAGCCTGGATGACCCAAGCAGCCGACGCATGTAGGAACCAATAGTGCATACATACCCAATGTGTGGCCACTTTTATGTCAAGAATATAACCACTAATGCGTCTTTGGTGTTGTTCAAGTTCCAAATTAGACAGGTGGCTAGTGCTCGCAGGCATTGTGGAAACTTACTCCTACAACACGCGGTCAAAAAGCAAACAAGTCATGCCCAACTAGGAAGGTAATATTAGCATTATTGAGCCCTTAAAGGAGGCAGAGGAATTGGACATTAACGCTATGAAGGAGGAAATATATAAGCTTAAACACCAAATGGCCGAGATGTACCAGACATGAGCAAGAGGACAACAATCCCCGACCTATCCAACAAACCCAAACTTCATACCGCCACCGGGTCAAGCACCTAACCCATCCGTCACTGATTTGCCCCCAAGTTTTCCTATATACCCATAGCATCAGGATGCTACATCTCAGCCACCAGCCCCATTACCCAAATACACTCCTCACCCTCCCCCAAGTAAAACACGAACTCCTAATGGCATACCTGGCCAGAGTTTGAGTGGATCATCATTAGAATGGTATACTCACCCCAACCGATTGTACACCTGGGACGACTTGACGCAAGCATTTGCAGGCCACTTCCAATATAATTTCTAGATTGTCGCGGATCGCCAATCTCTGATGAAGTCTTATGGAGAAGAAACACAACGAGAGTTTCATGGAATACGGTTTCCATTGGAGGTAACAAGCAACCAGAGTTGTCCTCCCATGAAGGAGAGTGAGATGGTTGACTATTTTCTGTAAGCTCTGGAACCTACCTACTTTGAGCATTTGGTGTCGGCGGTAGGGAAGTCTATTCATGAAGTGGTCAATATGGGAAGTATGGTTGAGGAAGGTCTCAAACCTAATAAAATCATGAGTTACTCGGAAATTAAGGCAACTACCCAATCCATACAGCGTGGAGCTGGGGGAGCTTTCGGAAAAAAGAAGAAAGAGGAAGTAGCGATACTGGAGTCAGGAACTTGGGTCGGGCCTACGGCACCATCTTATTATGATCAACCCAGTCCCTACCACCAGACATACCCTCACCCTCCATTTGGCCTACCGCTACATTACTATCCACCACCAAAACATCACTTCTTAGTCCATCATGCACAAGAATATACCCAACCCTCCATAAAATGGCGTGCACCACCCCCTCAAAACACTTACCTAAATCAAATAAATCAATACCTACCTTTGATAGCTTACCACCAAACCCCGAGGCCCGCCTTCCAAGGCAATCTTACCATAAGAAATGAGAGGGTGCAGAAAAAGAAGACTTTCACTCCGCTGGGAGAATCTTACACTAGCCTGTTCCATCGGCTGCGACAACTGGATATGCTATGACCAATTGAGGGGAAGCTGCCAAATCCTCCCCCAAAGAATTTAGATTATTCGGTCAGCTGTGAATACTTTTCAGGTGCACCAGGGCATGGCACCGAAAAATGTTTGCATTTGAAGAACGCCATTCAAGAGCTCATTGACTCTCACAAGATCGAGGTGCTGACTTCGGAGGTGCCCAACATTAACAAAAACGCACTGCCAAACCATCAGGAAACAACCATGATTGAAATTGAGGACTGAAGAGGAGAGTTCAGAAAACATTCACTAATGGTAGTGATGATCAAAGCCAGTAAGCCAACCAAGGTCGCAAGCAGTAAAAAGCCGGCAACCGGAGCAAGGAAGGTAATAAAACTGTCGTAGCGTAGGGGAATTCAGCATGTGTGCCAAAAAAAGAATAGGGAAAGGTAACAGTACAAAAGGCTGCTAAAGAACTCGTCGTGGTTATGGAAGGTGTCCGCATAGACCCGGTTATTGTGAAACAAGTAATGCAGCCACCAATCATAAAAAAAGAGCCGTTCCTTGGAGATATGAACAAGCTATAGTGATGTACAAACGGAAAGAAATAAGGAAGGAAGTATGTGAGGCACGAGGCGTAACTCGATCAGGAAGGTACTTTTCCCGAGAAGAGTTGAGAAAGGGCAGAATTTCTAAAGATATCTCAGAACCAATGAAGAAAGCTGAATCGGAAGAAGAGGTAGAATAATTCTTGAAGAAAATGAAAATGCAAGATTACTCTATCATAGAACAGTTGAGGAAAACACCTGCCTAGATCTCTTTGTTAGCCTTACTAAATTACTCAGATGAGCACCGCCGGGCGTTAATGAAGATTTTGAATGAAGCTCATGTCCCGGATAAGATAACGGTAAACCACCTGGAAAAGATTGCAGATAATATATTCGTGGTAAACTGGGTGACATTATCCGATGATGAATTGCCTATGGAAGGTACGGAGCACAACCGGGCTTTTTATCTGACTGTGAAATGTGAAGATGCCGTGGTTAACCAAGTTTTGGTCGACAATGGATCCACTGTAAATATTTGTCCATTATCCACATTAACCAAGTTGAAGGTGGAAAATAAAAGGGTCCGCAAGAACAATATTTGTGTTCGAGGCTTCGATGGCAGAGGTAAAGACACCGTTGGGGATATAGTGCTCGAAGTAACAATAGGGCACGTCGAGTTCATTATGGAATTAAAAAGGCTGGATGTATCAGTCTACTATAATCTGTTATTGGGCTGACCCTCGATTCATGCAGCCAAAGTAGTACCATCTACGCTGCACCAGATGGTCAAATTTGAGTGGGACAGGCAAGATATTGTAGTGCATGGAGAAGATAATCAGTGTACCTTAGGTGATGTGATCGTACCTCTCATTGAATCTGAGGACAACAAAGGGCCATGGGTTTACCAAATGTTTGATACAGTGACAGTCCAGAAGATCCAAGAAGGTGAAAGTATTGTAACCCAAAAGCTAACAACTGCATCCTTCATGGTAGCTTTAGAAATTTTGAGATACGGCTTTATACCCGGAAGAGGGTTGGGAGCTTCTCTGCAAGGCATTGCGCAACCAGCATCCTTTCCTAAGAATCTAGAAACCTTTATGTCTAGGGTTGAAACCGACCGAAGTAGACATAAGGCGAGCCAGAAAGTTGAGACTAAAGGACTGGGCCCTCTCGAAGCCTATCCCAAGGTTGTCTAAATCATTTGCCAAATCCAATAGTGGCCCTAGACTCAAGATTTCCGGCCGGCTGATCGATGCAGATAGAGATCTAGATAAGGGGTTAGCAAGAATGTTCAATGAAGTGAATATGGTAGAGGTAGGAGAAGGATCAAGCAGGGAAGATGTGAAGTTCACGGGAGCACGAGCAAAAATCAATAACTGGGAAGACACTTCTCTTCCCACCCGGAGGGAGTCGTGGTAGTCGGCTTTGATTTTCCTTTCAGTCTAGTTTGTATAAGCGTCACTCAAGTATTATTTCCGTCAGTTTGGATGTGCAAACTCTGTTATCTTTGATTCTGATAAAAGGAAATTTCCCTTTCAGCAATGCTGATAGTTTCCATTTTCTCTTTACTTTCCTTTTTTTTCTTTTTCTGTACAATTTTTTTATGTTGGTTCCAGTCATCTGACATGTATATGGACTCCTCAGCTAAATCTTTGTAATAAACCTAGTTCTGAAATGGTAATTCAGGAAATAGAACACGAGGATGAACCAGGGTACAATAAGGAAGGGGCGTGGGATGAGACTAGTAAATAGATGACCCAATTCGAGGAGAAACCCAAACCCAACCTGAATCATACAGAGGCAATCAATCTAGAAAGCCTGGATAATATAAAAGAAACAAAAATAAGTGTCCATCTGGAGAAACAACTTTGGAAGGAAATAATCGAGGTATTGTTGGAGTATAAGGATGTCGTTGCATGGCCCTACGACGACATTTCCGAATTGAGCACTGATTTGGTAGTCCAGAAATTACCTACTAACCCAGCCTGAATTCCCGTCAAACAAAAGTTGAGAAAGTTTAAAACTGATATAAGCGTGAAAATCAAAGAAGAGGTGACCAAGCAGTTTGAGGCAAAAGTTTTCCGAGTCACACGATATCCCACCTGGTTAGCTATTGACGTCCCTGTAGCAAAGAAGGATAGTAAAAGTAGAGTGTGCGTTGATTACTGTGACCTCAACAAAGCAAGTCCAAAATACAACTTCCCCTTGCCGAATATCCACATATTGATTGACAATTGTGCGTAGCATTAGGTCGGGTCATTCATGGATTGTTATGCAGGCTACCACTAGATTTTAATGGATGAAGAAGATGCGGAGAAAACAACATTTATCTCACCGTGGGGGACATACTTCTATACGGTCATGCCTTTTGGTTTGAAAAACGTCGGGGCAATATACATGAGGGCAATGACAACCATTTTCCACGATATGATGCTAAAGAAATTGATTTCTATGTGGACGATGTGATTGTGAAGTCTAGAAAGCAATCCGATCATGTCAAAGATCTTGAATAATTCTTCCAGAGGCGCTGCAGGTATGATCTCAAGCTCAACCCAGAAAAATGTGCATTTGGGGTTCCCGCGGGAAAATTTTTAGGGTTCATAGTCAGTCATCGAGGCATGGAGTTGGACCCATCAAAAACCAAAGCTATGCAGGAGTTGCCGCCAAACAGAAAAAAACATAAGTAATGAGTCCATCGGTAAGGCTAAATTACATTAGTCGATTAATCGACAAGGTCACAACCATCTACGAGCCCATCTTTAAGCGTTTAATGAAGGATGCTGCAGTGAAATGGATAGGAGAGTCGCAAGAAGCTTTTGATAAGATAAAGGGATATTTATTAACCCCGCCAATACTGGTCCCGCCAGAACCACGGAGGTCTCTTATCCTATATTTGACAGTCCTGGACAATTCATATGGGTGTGTGTTGGGTCAGCACGATGTTACTGGGAGAAAAAAGCAAGCCATATACTACCTCAGCAAGAAATTTACAGCATATAAGTTTAAGTACACTCATCTTGAAACGACATGTTGCGCTTTGACATGGGTAACCCAGAAGTTGAAGCATTATTTGTCATCATACACAACTTATCTCATCTCACAACTGGACCCATTGAAATACATTTTCCAGAAGCCCATGCCCACAAGGAGGCTCGCCAAATGGAAAATCCTGCTTATTGAATTCGACGTCATCTACATAACCAGGACTGCTATGAATGCACATGCATTGGCAGACCATTTAGCAGAGAATCCCATTGATTAAAAATATGAACCCTTGAGCATATATTTTTTTGACGAGGAAGTGATGCACGTCAATGAAATGGAACAAGGAGAAAAGTCGGGGTGGAAATATTTCTTTGATGGGGTTGCCAACATGAAAGGCGTCGAGATAGGAGCGGTACTCATTTCTG
Source organism: Nicotiana benthamiana (assembly GCA_034376525.1). Lineage (NCBI taxonomy): Eukaryota > Viridiplantae > Streptophyta > Magnoliopsida > Solanales > Solanaceae > Nicotiana > Nicotiana benthamiana. The sequence continues at coordinate 37,949,694 of CM067324.1, forward strand.
AAGAAGGGCATCATTACCCAGTCACAGCTCAACTCCGTTTCTATTGCGCCAACAACATGGTTGAGTATGAAGCACGCATTTTGGTTTTAAGATTAGTAGCGGACATGGGTGTCCAGGAAGTCTTGGTCTTGGGGTACTCGGACCTTCTGGTTAAACAGATCCAAGGGGAATTGGAGACAAGAGACTTAAAACTCATACCTTATCGGCAACACTTGCATGATCTTTACAGTTTCCATTTTTTCTTTACTTTCCTTTTTTTTTTCTATTTCTGTACAATTATTTTATGCTGGTTCCAGTGATGTGACAAGTATAAGCACTCATCGGCCAAATCTATGCAATAAACCTAGTTCATAAATGGTAATTCAGGGAATAGAACACGAGGATGAACCAGGGTACAATGGCAGGGGCATGGGATGAAATTAGTAAAATGATGACCCAATTCGAAGAGAAACCCAAACAAAACCTGAATGATACAGAGGCAATCAATCTAAGAAGCTTGGATTATATCAGAGAAACAAAAATAAGTGTCTATCTGGAGCCACAACTTAGGAAGGAAATTATCGAGGTATTGTTGGAGTATAAGGATGTATTTGTATGGCCCTACGACGACATTCCCCGATTGAGCATTGATTTGGTAGTCCAGAAATTACCTACTGACCCAGCCGGCATTCCCGTCAAACAAAAGTTGAGAAAGTTTAAAACTGATATAAGAGTCAAAATCAAAGAAAAGGTGGCCAAGCAGTTTGAGGCAAAAGTTATCCGAGTCACACGATATCCTACCTGGTTAGCTAATGTCATGCATGTATCAAAGAAGGATGGTAAAACCAGAGTGTGCGTTGATTACTGAGACCTCAACAAAGAACATCCAAAAGACAACTTCCCCTTGCCGAATATCCACATATTGAGTGAAAATTGTGCGAAGCATGAGATCAGGTCATTCGTGGATTGTTATGCAGGCTACCACCTGATTTTAATGGATGAAGAAGAAGCGAGGAAAACAACATTTATCACACCGTGGGGGAAATACTGATATAGGGTCACACCTTTTTGTTTGACAAATGCCGGGGCAATATTAATGAGGGCAATGACAATCATTTTCCACGATATGATGCAAAAAGTAATTTATTTATATGTGGATGATGTGGTTGTGAAGTCCAGATAGCAATCCGATTATGTCAAATATCCGAGAAAATTCTTCTAGAGGCTCCGCAGGTATGATCTCAAGCTCAACCCGGCAAAATGTGCATTTGGGGTTCCCGCGGGAAAATTTTTAGGGTTCATAGTCAGCCGCCGAGGCATCAAGTTGGACCCATCAAAAATTAAAGCTATACAAGAGTTGCCGCCACCCAAAAACAAAAAAGAAGTAATGAGTCTATTCGGAAGGCTACATTACATTAGTCGATTCATCGCCTAGCTCACAACCATCTGCGAGCCCATCTTTAAGCTGTTAATGAAGGATGCTGCGGTTAAATAGACAGGAGAGTGCCAAGAAGCTTTTCATAATATAAAGGGATATTTGTCAAACCCGCTAGTACTTGTCCCGCCAGAACCATGGAGGCCTTTGATCCTATATTTGACAGTCCTGGACAATTCATTTGGGTGCGTGTTGTGTCACCATGATGTTACTCGGAGAAAAGAGCATGCCATATACTACATCAGCAAGAAATTTACGGCCTATGAGGATAAGTACACTCATCTCGAAAGGACATGCTGCTCCTTGACATTGGTAGACCATAAGTTGAAGCATTATTTGTCATCATACACCACTTATCTCATCTCACTACTGGACCCATTGAAATAAATATTCCAGAAGCCCATTCCCACAGGGAGGCTCGCCAAATGGCAAATCCTGCTTACTGAATTCGAAATCATCTACATAACCAGGACTGCCTTAAAGGAACAAGCATTGGCAGACCATTTAGCAGAGAATCCCATAGATGAAAAATATGAACCCTTGAGCCTATATTTTTTGGACAAGGAAGTGATGCACGTCAACAAAATGGAACAGGCGGAAAAGTCGGGGTGGAAACTGTTCTTTGATGGGGCTGCCAACGTGAAAGTTGTCTGGATAGGAGCGGTACTCATTTCTAAAGAAGGGCATCACTACCCAGTCACAGCTCAACTCCGTTTCTATTGCACCAACAACATGGTTGAGTATGAAGCATGCATTTTGGGTTTAAGATTAGCAGCGGACATGGGTGTCCAGGAAGTCTTGGTCTTGGGGGACTCGGACCTTCTGGTACACCAGATTCAAGGGGAATTGAAGACAAGAGACTTAAAACTCATACCTTATCGGAAATAGTTGCATGATCTTTGTCAGCGATTCCAGTTAGTAGAGTTAAGGCAATTCCCAGAATTCAAAATGAGGTTGCCGACGCCATGGCTACTCTGGCATCAATGTTACAACACCCGGACAAGGCTTATGTTGACCCACTACATATCCGGGTCCATGATCAACATGCTTATTGCGTCATGGTGGAAGAAGAGATCGATGGAGAGCCTTGGTTCCACGACATCAAAGAATATAAGAAGAAAGGTGTGTACCGGATAAAGGCCACGAGTGACCAGAAGAGAACTATCCGCCATTTGTCAAATGGGTTCTTCCTCATTGGAGTGGTATTATACAAGAGAACGCCAGATATGGGTTTGTTAAGATGGGGAAATCTCAATAGTGACCTAATAAGAGAGGTATGTCAACAGTTCAAGATCACACATCGAAACTCTACCCCGTACCGACCCAAGGCGAATGGAGCAATTGAGGCAGCAAATAAGAATATAAAGAACATACTTCATAAAATGGTGGAAGGATATAGGTAATGGCATGAGAAGATGCCTTTTGCATTGATAGGTTATCGCACCACTGTCTGCACTGCAGTAGGGACCACTCCATACTTATTGGTATATGGTACGGAGGCTTTAATCCCGGCCGAGATTGAAATCCCCTCTCTTAGAATAGTGGCCAAAGCAGGAATCAACGACGAAGAATGGGTCAAAGCTCGGTTGGAACAGTTGAATTTGATTGATGATAAAAGATTAGCGGTAGTCTATCACGACCAATTGTATCAACAAAGAATGGCTAGGGCATATAACACGAAAGTGCGCCCCAGGAAGTTTGAAGTAGGTCAATTGGTACTAAAGCGCATCCACCCTCACCAGGCCGAGGCGAAAGGCAAGTTTGCCCCAAATTGTCAAGGGCCATTCATCGTATCAAGAGTACTGTCCAATGGGGAATTGTATCTGACGGACGTGGAAGGGAAATATGCGGAAATGGCTATCAATTCGGATGATGTCAAAAGATATTATGTATGATTTTCTTCAGAACATTGTTTACACTTGACATATGTTTGTACTTGGAAAATTTTGAAGATTGAAATGACGAAGGAATTTTGTTCTGCTACCTAAACATTGTATCCTTTGCTAACCCTTTTGAGATTTATTTATTTTCTTTCATACCCCTCATTCGGAATCAATAACAAAAGTCAAAAACGCAAGTATGAGAAGGCAGTGAAAAGAAAGGAACGGAAACAATGAAAAAATGAAAACAAAAGATAAGAAAAAGAAAAGAAAAAAACAAGAAAAAGAAAACAAAACAAAGAAAAGAAAAAGAAAAGAAAAACAAGAAAAGAAAACAAAACAAAGAAAAAGAAGAGGAAAATAAAACAAAACAAAGAAAAGAAAAGGAAGAAGAGAAAAACAGGAAGCGAAAAAGGGGAGAAGAAAAACAACAACAAAAAACAAGGAATAATCATGAACTACGTTTGACCTGATTCCTATTAAATGGATACGTAGGCAGCCTCACGGTTCGGTCCCATTAAAATAAAAATCAAAAAATCCACAAGCAAGAAAATGGGAGAGATGTTGAGTTTGTTATAAGAATATGACTGCAGAAGTTGTAAACGACCTATTTGAGTTATTTCGAGCCTTTGATACCCTTTCTTTCTAACCCTATCAAAAAGCCTACGTTACGGTCCAAGAAAGACCTTCTGATTAGTCTTCAAAAATGCCGAGACGAGCAGGTAGAGGGTATTCATGTCAGGGGCAACATTTTGAGCTAGACAAGAGAAATAATTAAATGAGAGAGTCTTATCGGTGAAAACCCTCATGGGCACCGTAGGGCGACGAGAGTTTGAGAGATAATAAATTGAGAGTCTTATCGGTGAAAACCTTCATTGGCATCATGAGGCGAAGGTAAGGAAAAAGCAAAATTGGGAACAAATTTATTGATGGAAGAACACTGTAGAGCAGGTCGAGCTAGGGTTTGGTCAAAAGAAGTGCTTTAGAAGGGTCACGACAACAAAAGCACGGCAACGGAGGGTCGGTCATTGAAACGAATTGGGTCGACCACGCTAAAGTGCATGTCATGATCATGAAAACCAGTTGTTCCCCTTCAGATAAGTCTCCTTTGTTCTCTTTTCGAATAGTTAGCGAGTCTAGAATTCTGTACACTAAATACCATTTAGAGTCTTTGCATTTCAACTTTCTCTCGAATCAATAGAGTTTTGTTTAGGAAAGAGAAAGGAATGTCAAAGACGATTATCAAACACCCAAAGGAACAAAGCGCATGACGCCCCAAAAACGTAACAAAGATATCAAGTGTGGAACAGCAAAGTTAAGGATTCATAAAGCTGCAACCAAGGGAAGAGACAAAAATAAGCAGAGAATTCCGGTAAAGAAGTGAGAGTGCAATATAAGGTGGTGAGGAAGTAAAAGTCAAGAGTCAGTCAAGCATCACAAAGAGACCAGGTAATCTCGAGAAAGGGACAAGGATTTTTGGCAAGGGCTCAGAAATGAAACACCAAGATGAGAAACAAAATAAAACAACAAGGATCAAGGGACTAACCAAGCATGACATCCTAACTCGTCAATCATCGGAAAGAGGAAGTATAAAAGAATTCCATAGAAGGGTCGGAGGTGCAACATGAAGTAGGGATTGACACCGTAGATAGATTGGTTGATTCCAGGAAAGGGGCAAGGATTTTGCCGAAGAAATGAAAGGGCAACACAAAGATAAAGAAAGGGCGAGACCAAAAGGAGGGAAGGTTTTACCAAAGCATGGTACATCAACAAATAAATCACGGGGGAAGGACACAAAGAAGGGATAGAAATGTAACAATATTGGGAAGCAAATTAAAGAAATAAAGGTTGGAGGGGTCAGCTGACCAGCTCAAGCAACTCATTATCAACATGGAAATTTGCACACAGCGAAACATGGCGGCGAGGAGGCCGCTTCCAACAAGAATGTCGCAAGGCAACCACCGCTTTTCAAACTGACAAGTTTTCTTTGATTGACACAAGGGCAGAACATTCCGGAAGAACCTAAGGGAGGCCGTCCATATGAGAAGGCAAGCACACCACAGGTATGGTCAGAATATCAGGGCCTTCCTGGAAGTGGAACTCCTTGAGAACTCAAAAAGAGAGGTAGTCGGTCTTAAACACCTTCCCCAGCAAAAGCATAAGGAGACAGACTTTGACTAGCCAAACCTATTGAAACAACTAAAGGTCAAATGAGGCATGGAAGCTGAGATAAATGCAGTACAAAACTCAAACCGGTGTGGGTAACATAGGAAAGCCCCAACACCTCCCCAGTAAGAGTCGTAGAAACCCCCAGAAATTAGAAGTGGCATTTAAGTTGGATCCCTTAGGACCCTTGTAGAAAATGAGACTCTTTTAAAGGATAGAGGCAATCATGGATAGTAAAGGTCATAAGAATGACTTGCATGTTGAGTAGGATGCAGTTAAGAGTTGTCAGGACCGTCCTAAAAAAAAGGACTTAACTTAGAACACAATAGTTGGGTGGCATGGCCAAGCCCAAAACTTCCCCATATGAGTCAATAAGAGTCATGAGGACCCTCCATAAAAATGAGACTTAGAGCAAATATTCCCCCGGCTAGAGTCAATAAGAGTCAAGAAAAGTCATCAGGACCGTCCTGAAAATGGGATGTAGAGGGAAAATTTCAAATTTCCCGAGCTGACTAAATAAGAGTCATTAGGACCCTCCTGAAAAATTGGACTTAGAGCCAAAATCTCCCCAACCAGAGTCAACAAGAGTAAATAAGAGTCATCAGGACCCTCCTGAAAAATGGGACTTAAATTAGATATTTTCCCAACAAGAGTCAACAGAGTCATCAGGACCCTCCTGAAAATTAGGACTTGGATTAGATACTGCCCCAGCAAGAGTCAACAATAGTTGTCAGGACCCCTGGATAATAGGATGTAGCCCTAATTACTAACCCCAGCTGTCACTGTTTGTCATCAAATTAAGGTTGTCAGGACCCGCCTGGATAATTAGAGGTAGTTTAATCATTAGTCACCAGCAGATCCCCAGCAGATAGAACTTATAGTAATACACAGTGGAAAATAATACCATTTCAGAAACATTGCATGGCCTTGAAGTTGTCAGCAGTCGAGAGTTGTCAGGACCAATTTCAACAATCAGGAGCCCACATGTAGAACAAGGGAATATTTATTAAAATTTTAACTTTTGGCTAGTTAGGCACCCACCTGTAGAACATGGGAATATTTTTCAATTTTCTAATATTTGATAATCAGGCGCACACCTGTGGAACAAGGGAATATTTTTCACAATTTCTCATGTTTTTGACAATCAGGCGCCCACCTGGAGAATAAGGGAATGTTTTTCAAAAGTCAAGTTTTAGTAATCAGGCGCCTACCACTAGAACAAGGGTTGATTTTTCAAAAAATGCAAGTTCGGTAATCAGGAGGCCACCTGTAGAATAAGGGAGTACTTTCAATATTTTTCAAAATTGCTAAGTCAGGCACCCACCGGTAAAGTAAGGGAATATTTTCAAATTTTAATTTTTGATAATCAGGCACTCACTTGTAGAACAAGGGAATATTTTCCAATTTTCAAATATTTTATAATCAAGCACCCACCTGTAGAACAAGGGAATATTTTTCAAAAATTTAAATGTTGCAATGAGGAACCCACCTGTAGAACAAGGGAGTAATTTTCAAAATATTTCAGGCACCCACCTGTATAATAAGGGAATATTTTTCGATTTTAATTACGCGTCCACCTGTAAAATAGGGAAATATTTTCAAAATTTTAAGTTTTGGTAGTCAGGTGCCCACCTGTAGAATAAGGGAGTATCTGCCAAAAAATAAAGATTTTGCAATCAGGCACCCACCTGGAGAACAAGGGAATACAGTTTTTTGTCATTCGATTTTGACTATCAGGCACCTACCTGGAAACAAGGGAATATTTCACGAAAGTCAAGTTTGATGATCAGGTGCCCACCTATAGAACAAGGGAAGATTTTTCAAATTGCGAGTTCAAGCAACCAGGCGCCCATTGGTAAAACGAGGGAATGCTTTCAACGGGGTACATTTTTAGACCAGCAATTCGGCATCAAAATAGAGGAAGATAAATGCAAGACAACAAGGCAACAAGAAGCTCCGCAGGAGGAAACAACGATTAATAAATAACCAAGAAGTTCCACAACAAGAAATGCAAGACAACAAGGATTCAGAGCAAGTCGGAAGATATAGATAAGTTTCCTTGTAATTAATACTTCATAGCTTAGTCTAGTTTCTTTATTTTTCACAGTTGTGTAATAAGAGGGTCTAGTAGCAGTATCAGCAGCAGCAGTAAACTCATAGCCTCGGTAGTCCCTTCTACCAAACAATGAAGAACTACACTAACCTAATTCCTTTATCGCCAAGGATATGTACGCAAACTTTGAAGCAAGGTTCGGTCAGAAATTTTTCAAATTACTTCGCACGCAGTACTTATTTGGATGAATCTTGCTCATATCTGCTCACTAATATTTGCACAAAAACTCTTCGTGTTTGCGTGCAAAGAGGGACAGCTGCGAGCATATGATTTTTTCCCTATTAAGTCGACTCCTACAGGACTCTTAGGTTTAGGTTTTTTCTTTTAATATTTGTTTTAGGATTAAATTGTGTGTGCCAGTGTGTTTTCATTAATGCATGCTAAAAATCTTTTAGGATTTAATTTTATTTTTTTTGCTAAAATAATTGTTAATTAGTTTATTTTCACAAATATAAAATTTAAAATATATAAATAGTATTCCTGCCATTTTAAGCATTTTGTTTAATTTTTATTTGTCGCATTATATATATATATATATATATATATATATATATATATATATATATATATATATATGAATAACCACCCAGGCTGGCCACATTTGGTCCAGACCGTGGTGGCCCAAACCCTTTCCTCTGTATAATATACCCAGCACCCAGCCCAAAATAGGATCCCCGACCAAGTCTATATATAACCTGCCCAAAACAACGTCATTTCAGGGAAAGGCGCTCACTGTCGTTGGTCGACCAACCATTTAAAGACCCCAAAATCCTCACCTAGATTAAATAAATATGTCCAAACGTCTCTACAAACACAGAGACCAAACCCATCACCTTCCTTGTACCAAACACACTGCTTAACGCCTCCCCGTCTGCGCTCTTTGACCGCCACTGACCACCCAATAACCACCCCAACGTCGCCGCTGGAAATCGCCCCACTGCAGCGACTGGTCACTAAACCACCCCAAATTTACGCCAAATGACATACAAGACCTCCCCTTCCCGGTCCTGCAATCAGTTTCCTTCAAACAATTCTCCATCTTCTCGAATCTTCAAAAAAAGGATCGCTGGAACCACCATCTCCGGCGACCCAACCCCGAACCCATGCAAAATTACACCTCTGAACCATCTCATCTTCCTCTTTCCAACCATCCATATCACACCCTTCAAATCCAAGTAAAAGGGCTCGAATTTCGATTTAAAGTTTACCCTAAAGCATAAATCCCACCGGATTCTGGCCAAACTTGCCTAAGATAATCCCGTTCTAGCCTTCTCCCCAACCATGCCATCCACAGCCCTTAAACACCACAAACAACCAAGAAATTTACATTTGAGACCTCACTTGGTCTCAGAATCACAAACTCCATTCCCGAACCCCTGAACCCTTTGTCCGCAAGGCAAATTGCCCTAAAGGTTTGAAACCTCCCCAAAAGAGGTCAGAAAGTCGCGGAATTGGTTCAAGCTGCATGAACCAAAAGCTAAGTATTTTGTGTTCTTATCATTGTTTGTTATTTGCTTTGTTTCCTTTAAGACATTAGTTGTTCTCACCCTAAAGTATGATAAGTCGTCTTTTTTGGTTCTGTGGGTATCACTAGTTGGGACGCACCTTCTATAATGGTCTAGTATTATGTGTTGCCTTTTGACTTTTCGGTTTGTTTTTCACCTCTGAAACTTTACATGGCTTGTATTTACATGTATTTTTTGATCCTCATCTCTTTATTTTAATTTGTTTCACCCACTAAGATCCTAATTAGTTTTGGTAAATTTTTATTTTTTGGATCTTAGTTGCATTGCGTCATGATTCTGAGAATTTGTTTTTCATCTTAGAGTGTTCATTCATGTTTGTCATTCTGCTAATCACCTTTAGTACTATTGATATTTTTAGTAGCATAATCTTGAGTGCGTTCTTAGGTTTGTTTGATCATCTCTAAATGTCCTGTAAATAATCATTTTTGTCTGCTTCATACCATGCTTGAAATTTTGGTTAGGCCTCTTTACTTATCATACTTCTTGCTTAATTTGCATTAGTTGAGGCTAAGTTTCTGTGAATTTAATTAGTCTTGTTTTCGTCTCCTTTCTTGCTTCTATGTTTTATTGAGTTTTTGTAATTGGGTTACTTTTGCAAGTCTTGCAGTAATTGGTTGTCTTCCTTCCCTGGTCGATTTGATCCATTGGGTTTTGACAGAAAGATGCCTGAAGTTTTAATAATTGTTGCTGAATAGTCCAAATTAGGATATTTAGTTTTATGGGCTAATTCTTATACCTGTCAAATGAGCCTGCTACTCCAGACCAAATTTAACCCATAATTTAAGCACAATTGACCAAGGTCAGGTTGACTGGACCAAATGAAAAACCTCAGGTTAGTTAATTAAGAAGAATAGGGGTATAGTAGGTATTTGAGCCCGAAGATTCTTGTAACAACCCCTAGAACATTGTAGTGAGGGACTTAGGCATAATTTCAGCCTCATACTTGAAGCACATGTAAAAAAAACTAAGGACTATTTAGGTAAAAACTGAATTTGAATAAGGGACTAAAAGGGAAAAAGTGTTGCCCTAAGGATTCACTATAGAAGGAATAATCTGAACATTTGAGAGGGGGATTTTTTCTGACTTTGGAATATATTTTCGAGTAGACTTTTCTTTTGAAGCTGGAGTGAATTAAGTTATATATAAATATATATTTGTTTCCTCTATATCGTGGAGAAATCCTCAGTGCTTTTCTTATTCCTGTGGAATTTTGATTCTCTCCAAAGCCTATTGAAATTCTGGGTGTTTACTGTTCGATAGGCTTCTGCTTGCTTGCTGATTGCTTTCATTTACTCATAGGCTTTGTTCCTCGCTGAATTCTAGGTATATTTTGATGTCCATTGATGTATGGAGATTGAGTTGAATATATTCCCAAATTAGAAGATCTGTGTTTATTATTTTCCAATCGAATCCTCACTCTGTTTTCCTTTTCTTTTAGCTTTAATATACCTCATGATAGAGATAGTTACCTTGTAATAATTGGACATTTGGACTGATATTTTAAATATGAACAATTAATAGTAAGATTAACTAATGCTATGGCCAGTTCAGATGTCTGTTGTAATTCATAACTCATAGCTTGACAACTTTTCAAATGTCAAAACATTTTGTAGTGTTTTAGTTGATTTGAGTTTCAGTACAATTAGAAATGGTCTGCTTATATTTGTTTAGTATAATATGACCAGAATTATAATTGAGGTTTGAAAATTGAATTTGTATACTCCAACTGATGAGTATTATAAATTGTTTCATTCAAATTTAATGTTCAAATCTGTTACAAAGTCGTCCTCAGCATCTTCCTTGCAAAACAATATTATTGATACATTTCATACTAGTCATGTATTGTTGTAATTATTTATGGACTCATTCGTCCAAATATCTCTGGGCATAATAAGAAAGCCCATCAACGGCCAAATGTAATATGGTACTCCACGTTCCTGGGCTGGTTGAAAGAAATGCCATAGCAGCCACGGGGGAGGCTTAAAAATGCGAATGTTGATTGTCTTCTTCAGAACTCATTACTCTTGTATAAATATCTAGGATATTTAGACATTAGAATAAAATAAAATTTAATATGTTTTAGCATGTCCCTATAAAATAAGTTGAGCCGCGTTCATCTAATCAAAAACCACGAGGCTCCATAATTTAATAAAATATTTAGAAAATTGGAAGTGCCGTTTAACAAACTTCACGGCCTCCCACAGATTTTTGAAGACGTAGTTTCTATAGGCGCGAATTTACTAATATCAACCTTCCTAAATTCGGGTGCGCATTTATGTGACTCAAATCTAAATCTAATGGAATTAAACTATGTCTAAATTTGTGTGCGCATTTATGTGGCGTGATTCAAGATGTATTTTAATAACATTGCAAATCTCCTAAAATCTATTAAAGCGGTTAATAATTTAAAATTGAATCATAGGTCTAAACATATATAACAAATCAGATTTTTGCCACTTATAAGAGTTGAGCGCCATGCTAGAACCACGGAACCCTGGAATTCCTTACACCTTCTCCCGGATTAACATAATTCCTTACTCAAATTTCTGGTTCGCGGACTATTAATTAGAGTCATTCTTTCCTCTATTCGAGATTCTAACCGGTGACTTGGGACACCATCCATCTCCCAAGTGGCGACTATGAGATTCTCTTAAATAATTGAATCCCATTTTGATTGTCCTTTAATTGGAAAAAACTCCCTTATCTACGCTCTACGCCGGGTTGTGGATAGCCAAAAAGAGGTATGACAGCTAGTGGTGTTTCTTATGGGGTCTCATATTGAAGAACTATCTTATAGTGCACCTTTAGCTTTTGTTAGTTCACCTTCTATTCAGAGTTATCAGGGTGGTTATCCACGCACACAACGTCAGTTCAAGGTTAGCCATTTACAAGAGTTGAGGACTTGTTATACTTATGAAGATCTGAGGCACTTCGCAAGGTTATTCCTAAAGTCATGGGGCAATATGACAAAAAAGTTCTCGTTCCATGGTTCTGTACTGCTTTCTCCATCGCCTGCTTTGCCAGCTAAATGAGGGTCTTAGGAAGCTCAAGCCAGTGGTCATGCCATTAGAGGTGGAGGTCAGTGAAGCACAGGCCATGCGAGAGGCAGAGGCCAGAGTTTTGATGCTTATCCCCGTTTCTATGCATTTCCAGCTAGACCTAAGGCAGAGTCATTTGACGCGACAATCACATGTATTGTTCTGATTTTTCCTAGAGATACCTTTGTTTTCTTTGATGCATGATCCACTTATGCATATGTTTCATCTTATTTTGATTCATATTCAGTAATGCCTTGTTATTCTTTGAGTGCTACTATTTATGTGTCTATGATTGTAGGACATTTTATTTTGATAGATCACGTCTATCGCTAGTGTGTAGTTTGTATTAGGAGCTATGAGACTAGGGCAGACCTTCTACTTCTTGATATGGTGGAATTTGACTCTATCTTGGGCATTGATTGGTTTTCACCTTATCATCCCATTTGTATAGTCACACCAAGACTATGACATTAGCTATGCCAGGGTTAACTCGATTAGAGTTGAGGGGGACTCTTGGACGTTAGGGTTATATCTTATATGAAGGCTCGACGTACGGTCAAGAAAGAATGTCTAGCATATATGGCCTATATCCGTGATCATAGTTCAGGGGTTCCGACTATGGATTCAATACCAGTTGTGTGTGAGTTTCTAGAGGTGTTTCCTAGAAATTTTTTGGAGATACCACCGACATAGATATTGACTTCTGCATTGATCTGGATGGGGGCACCACTCAGCCTATTTCTACTGCATCGTATCGTATGACCCCATTTCAGTTAAAGGGAATGAAGAAACAGCTACATGATTTGCTTAATAAGGAATCTATTAGACCGAGTATTCTGCCATGGTGTGCACCGGTGTTGTTTTTGAGGGAAAATAATGTAACAATGAGGATGGGTATGAAGTACTGAAAGTTGAACAAAGTCACTATTAGAGAAAGTATCCGTTGCCAATGATTGATGAGTTATTTGACCAGATTTATCTTGTGAAGACGTTTTATGAGATTGACTTTAGATCTGGCTACCATAGGTTGATGATTAGGGCATCCGATGTCCCTAATATAGCTTTTCATACTTGGTATGTCCACTATGAGTTCTTACTGATGTCATTTGGCTTGACTAATGCCCCAACGACATTAATCGATTTGATAAACTAGGTGTTCACACCATAGATAGATTATTTTGTGATCGTTGTCATTGATGGTATCTTGGCCTACTCTAGCACTCGAGAGGAGCATGAGCCACATTTTTGGATCGTACTTTAGACTCTGAGGGACCATTAATTATCTGCCAAGTTTTCTAAGTGTGAGTTCTTTTCGAATTTGATTGCCTTTTTGGGACATGTTATATCCTTCGAGGGGATTAATGTAGATCATAAGAAGATTAAGGCAGTTCAGAACTATCCTAGACCTACTTAAGCTACAGAGATTCGAAGCTTCTTGGGTTTGGCGGGTTACTATCACTGGTTCGTGGAGGGTTTTCATCAATCATATCCCTGTTGACGAAGTTAACCTATTAAGGTGCTAACTTTTAGACGGCTCGATGAGTGTAAGGTTAGCTTTCAGAAGCTCAAGGCTGCATCACTAGTTTTGGTATTTCCTTCAAGTTCGAGATCCTATACTGTATATTATGATGCATCGTGTATTGGACTTAGTGCGGTATTATTGCAGGATTGTAGGGTGATTTCCTCCGCGTCTTGGCAGTTGATGGTTCATGAGAATACTTCCATTGCCCATGACTTATGGTTGGCAACCATTATTCAAGAGCTGATCATTTAGAGGCACTATCAGTATGGCATTCATTATGAGGTCTATACTGACTATCGGAGTCTCCAACACTTATTTATGTAGAAAGACCTCAATTTGCAACACCGGAGATGGTTAGAGTTTTGAAATACTATGGTATCACCATATTATATCACTTGTGGAAGGACAATGTAGTGTCCAATACATTGAGTAGGAAGGTGGAGAGCATGGGTAGTTTGACATATTTACCGGTAGTTGAGAGGCCATTTTCCATGGATGTTCTGGCTTTGGACAACTGGTTTGTTAGATGGGTTGAGAGAGATAATGCTTGAAGAGGCTCATAGTTAGCGCTATTCCATTCACCAAGGTGTCACATAGATTTACCGTGACTTGAAACAACACTATTTATGACAAAGAATGAAGGAAGACATCGTTGCTTGTGTATCTTAGTGTTTGAATTTTCAACAGGTAAAGTAAGAAATCAGAAACCGGGTGGATTCACCTAGATATTTGAGATACTGGAGAGGAGGTGGGAGCACATCATTATGGATTTTGGGGTAGGATTTCCACGGCACTTGAGGATGTATTACGCAGTTTGCGTTATTTTGGACTACATGACTAAGTCTTCACATTTCATTGAGGTGGAGACTTCCTATTATTCTTATCCATTGGGTAAGATTTACATAATGAGATTATCCACCTGCAGGCATGGCCATTTCTATCATTTCTAGTCAAGGCACGCAGTTCGCATCGCATTTTTGGGGAGTCATACAACCTGAGTTGGGAATGCGGGTTGAGTTGAGCACAACATTTCATCCTCAAAAGGATGGACACTCCGAGAGTACTATTTAGATTTTAGAGGACATGTTACATGCTTGTGTTATACATTTCGGAGGTTCATGGGACCATTTCTTACCTCTAGACAAGATTAATTACAATAGTATTTACCAGCCGAGTATTAATTTGATGTTGTTTAAAGCCTTATATGGGAGGCGATGTCACTTGCTAATTGGTTGGCATTAGCTTGGAGAGGCTAGGTTGTTTGGCCTGATTTAATCCGTAATGTTACGGAAATGGTTAAGTTGATTCAAGAATGACTTCGTACAACTCAATATGGAAAGAGTTAAATGGACTGGAAGGTTAGAGATGTAGCTTACATGGTGTGGGAGAAGGTTACTCTCCGAGTGTTGCCTATGAAGGGTGTGATGCGGTTTGGGAAGAAGGGAAAGTTGAGCATGAGGTTTATTGGACCATTTGAGATCTTAGAGAGAGTTGGGAGGTTGCATGCAGGCTCATGTTGCTTCCTAGAATATTAGGAGTACATCATGTATCCCATATTTGCATGCTTCGGAAATACCACGAGGACAACTCACACTTTCTAGACTTCAACACAGTCCAACGTGATGAAAATTTGCCCTATGAGGAAGAGCAAGTGGCTATTATAGCTCGACAGGTTTGGAAGTTGAGATCTAAGAGTTTTCCTTCTGTGAAAGTGCAATGGAAAGGTCATCTGATTAGAGCAGCTGTGTAGGGAATCTGTGTTCGATATGCAGAGTAGATACCCTTACCTTTTCACCAGTCCAGGTACCTTTCTATGTCAAATGAAAGTTTCTTTTTAGGTGGAGAATGTGACGACCCAATAGGTCATTTTAAGTTGTAGCGTAAATATTTATGATTCGATACCTCCTCTGGCTTCATTTGATGTTTGTTGGTTTTTGTGCATGTCCTGTGTTGCTTTTCAAAAAACTTTTATGTGAAATTAAAAAAAAACATTTTGACTAATAATGAAGCCATAGTTGAACATTTTCAACATTTTCTGGTATATAGTCCCAGATCAATATTTTGACGAGTTTGGTATGTTTGTATTTTGACCTGGACATATGCCCAAAATCAAATTCAGAGGTCTATAGGTGTATTTGACTTGTTTTGCCAAAAGTTAGCAATTTGAAAGTTTTGAAATTTTTTAGGTTTGATTGTCATTTGAATTTAAGGTTATTGGATTGGAAATTTGGTTATGGGACTTAAAATAGGTCCATTTTGTTATTTCAAATTTGTATTCAAAATTTTGTGCAATTCGGAGTTGGTTTGATATGATTAAGGTGATTGGTTATGATTCTAGTGATTCTTGAGGTTTCTTTGAAATTGCATGCCATTCGATGTCCGATTCGTGGCTTTAGATACTTTTTTGGTGTTTTTATCATCCAAGCAAGCTTAAATGATATTATTACACTTGTTTGCATGCTTGGTTTGAAGTCTGACAGTTTCATGTGAGTTTTGGAGGTGTTATGGATAAGTTTGGTTTAGTTTAATACTGTTAGTGCGCTTCAGTTCTTGTACTGAGCTACAAGTCCCGCATTATCTATGAACTATTCGCAATGCAAACTCCGCTTTTTCGAAGTTGAGCCTGAAATTGTAAAGAAAATTTTGCAATTGTGGACATGTCGATTTTTTTTTGTAATGGCTTGGTCGCATTTGCGACTAAGCACTAGGCTTAGGCAGGTTCACAAATGCAAACGTTCGGTCGCATTTATTGGATGGGACATAAAAAATGTGATGTTTTTGTTGCAATTTTGACATATGGCGGCTGGTGTGCAGTTTTCACTTGCAACCTATATTTTGCAATTGTGATGGTCATAATTATAGACAAGAGTTCGCAATTGAGACATCCACAACTAGGTAAAAGACGGTGAAATTAGGACTTACTTATTTTATACCATTTCTCAACCGTAAATACACTACAGGTGATTTTTCAAGACTTTCTTCTTTCCAAAATTGGTAAGTAACTCTAACCTACTTTCTTTCAATTTCCATTACTTCTCTTGCATTTTAACATCAAATAAAGGATTTCCATGGTCGAAAATAGGAATTTGCATAGAATTCGAGAATTTTGTAAAATTAAGATTTAGACCTCAAATTGACGTAGGATTTCAAAATAAATCACATAACTGGGCTCATGGAGTTAATGCATAATTGGATTTTGTCCAAGTGGGCCCAGGGTTAGCTTTTGTTGATTTTTTTCAAATCCATCAATGATTGAGATTTTTTCCTTCGTGGGCAGTTTTAATAGTTTTTTTTTTGAATTGTTTGATCGATCACTAGTTAGATTTGGTTGGTTTAGAGGCTTGTTCAAATAGAAAGGTCATGGTTGATTGATTGACTAGGATGCAGAGTGAGGTAATTTTCGTGGTTAATTTTAAATTGAGAGATTAGGATTTGTTAGTTTATTTGCCACATGAATTATGTGTGGGGACGACGTATATGTAAGGTGATGAGTATATATGCGTTATCATTGGGTTAAATCATGAGAGTGGAAATTATTTTATTTTGTTATGTTGTTTCATTGGCTATGCTTTCCATGCCTTCTTTAATGGCCCATATTCATACTTATTGTTTATTTTGAAGTTGTTGAGACTTGAATAGTTGAATTTGCTTATCATAGCACTATAATTGGAGTGAAATTTTCTACCCTCCTTGCATTTCTATTCGGAGTTATATTGTGTCAAGGTGAGGAAGCATGAAAAACATTAAGAGTGTTGCCGAGCTTTACCACAACTATGGGTGCTACATTAGGGTTCGCTTGGCAATGTGAGGGGAGTATTGTCCTTGAAGGCTTTTTGAACAAAAATGCTCGGGGTTTCTAGGAGTATGCCTCGAAACATGCTTCTTTAATATGAGAGAGGAACCTTGAGTCAGTGAGGAATTCTTTTCATTTGGCGTCTTCCTTTTCTTAGTAAGCTTTCTTTTGCAGTACTTTGACAAGGTTAAGTCCGAGCTGCTTCGCCTTGAGGCCAGGCTGCGGAAAGGTTTGGATGGGGAGAAATCCCTTAGGCTTCTTTGTACGAAAAAGGAAGATGAGTCGGTATACCTGCGGGATGAGGCGGATCAAAGTCTAAACTATGAAAGACATCTCAAAGGACAAGTAACCTTTATTTCATGTTGATGTATGCTCCCCCTTCTTCTTTCGAAGATTAATATTATAATATTCCAGTTGAAGAATAAAACAAAAAAGCTGGAACGACTTTAGGGAAAATTTGGACGGGTTAAATATGAGTGTAGCAAGCTAAAGGATCAGGCAGATGCCCATGTTGCGACCAAGAAGGGTGCTTTGGCCATGGCTTCCACCTTCGAGATGCAACTCCAAAATTCTCATGCAAACAGTTCTTTCCGAGAGAATATGATTAAGAGGCTCGACTCTAAGCTTTTGAAGATGAAGGAAGAGGTTGTGGATGCCTAAGCTGAAGCCGTAATGAGCCACACTAAGGCTGATAAGAAACTGTCGGTCTATTTGAAGGAAGTTTTCGATGCTCGAGTTGAGCTGAGAAAGGATCTCGATCGTGACAGCAGAAGCTTGGAGTATGCATGGTGCAAATCTCGAAGGGAAACTTCTAAGGAGATCTATACTAGGGGCTTTGATCTCTCATAAGAGATAAAGCGGGCAAAGGAGAACGGATGTGATGGTTAGTCCTATTGTCCGATGCCGAAGACAATGAGAAAGAGGCAGATGGGTAGTAGTCCCTGAGAGGGACGTAGATTAGGCCTTTCCTTTTTTGATTTTGTATGCAATAATTTCAAAGTATATTGTAAATATAACTTGTATTCTTTCTCATATATGTACAAAAAGAAATCTTGCAACTTTATTTTTCATGTCCCTTTCGATGTTTGTTAGCATTTAGCAAGAAGAACTGGTGTTTGAGTTAAAAGGAATCCTTAGATTCACAGTATGACACTGGGGATTATTAGGCTGGCCCGTAGGCTCTTACATGCTTTGATCGGTACAACCTTTTAGTATAAGCTGGTGTTTGAGCTCTTATGCATTTTTCTCTTAGGCATATTCAGTTAATTATTTTGGGCTCAGTCTCTATGTTGGGTTTTGACTCGAGATTATTTGACCTTTATGTTTTTATATTTAAATTTGGCCCTTGGGCTCTTACACATTGGGTCGGTACGGCCTCTAATATGGTGGCGATAGTGGCTCTTAAGCTATAGGTAGGTACGACCTTTTATATGAGTTTCTATAAGTGGTTTTTACGCATTAGGTCGATACGACCTTTTATATGGGCTGACAACAATGGCTCTTATATATTGGGTTGATGCGACCTCTGATATATGCTTTATTTTTCCCTCGTTAAGAACCTTTTGAAGTTCTGTTTTCTCTTTGACGGTTTGATGAAAACCTCGATTGTGTGTCGTTATATGGGGATGATCGAGAACCTTGGGAGGTTTGGCTCGGTCGCTAAGTATCTCGAAGCCTATATTTTGGAGCTGACATAGTCGAAGCTTTTTTGTCCAATGTCGAGGGTAGCCTATTTTAACCAGTTCTTTTCGAAGAAAATTCGAAGTAATTGAAGGCCTATGATTTTATAGTGACGGTCAAGCATCCTTGAGTCATGTTAGTTTGGCTGGTATGGACTATAGTCATTAGGTTTTGCTAGAGCCTTCCAGTCCCCGAGTGAAGTAGTTTCAGCGTCTATATTGAGAGTATGCCTTTTAAGGGTCTTAGAAGTTCAATATATAGCCTTAACTTAAGATCAAGATTATGCCTTTTGTAATTTCTTATAAGTTTTAAATGCCAATGAGTTCTTACAAATTTTGATTACTTGGTACAAGTATTGTTCATGCCTTGCTTGAGGTTTTACAAATTTTGATTACTTGGTATAAGTATGGTTCATGCCTTGCTTGAGGTCTTACTGATTTTGATTACTTGGTACAAGTATAGTTCATGCTTTACTTGAGGTCTTACCAATATTTACTACTTGGTACAAGTGTATTTCATGCCTTGCTTGAGGTCTTAAGTTTTTTTTGTTGCCTTATATAGGTCTTACGAGACCGAGGATTCCCTTTTGGGCTGTTATGGCTGTTGGCAGCAGTCCCCGAGTTATCAAACATTTCCTGGCTCGGACTCATTTCTTGTAAACTTGGTATTGCGTAATTGAGGGCTTACAGTTTGGAGCTTTCGACCCGGAGGTCGTGTGGCTGTTGCGTTTTTGACGTCAATCCCCAAGTGTTCAAAACGTTTTGGCTTTCGGGGCCATTTATGCAGACTAGATGTTGCCATATTGAGGGCTTACGAGTCTGAAGCTCCGACCTAGAGGCCATACGACATTAAATTGTTGACGCCAGTCCCCATGTTTGGGACGTTTTCGGCTTCTATGGCCATTTATGCAGACTTAATGTTTCCTTAATGAGGGTTACGAGTTTGAAGCTCCGACCTGGAGGCCATACGGCTTAGAATTGCTGACGCCAGTCCTCGAGTGTCCGGGACATTTTTGGCTCTGGAGCTGTTTTTGCAAAAATAACGTACTCTTTTGAAGCCTGAAATAGATTATTGGAATGTATTCTTTGATTACTTGGTACAAGTATACACGTTTTCACTGTTAGGAGATCGTTTACTCTATATGGACACGATTCATTCCATCGTTTGGGCCGGTATATTATTTTCCTATCAAGACCCCTTTTCAGCACTTCTTGGCTTTTCCAAGGGTGTGATCTTCCGGGGGGGGGGGGGGTTCCTCCAGTATTCTAATTGAAAAGGAAGCCTTGAATACTTGTTGAGTCTTACTTAGGTAGCATATAGGTTTTTCTTTGTTAAAAAGCTTGCCGATAAAACCCTTCTTGGGATAAAAACGCGGTCGAAGGAAAAGAGTGCAACATATGCTTTTGAAACCTATGGCTTTGAGTTGGAGAGCACTTATGGTATTTCGATCAAATACCTGCACTCAAGCTAGTGTAAGATGTAACTGACAAAGGGAGATTATCATACCTTAGTGTTAACAGTGCTTCGACCACTGATATGTTTCGATCGCTTGTTACGAGGATGTGGTATGGTCCTTTTCTTCTTTTTATCAGAATTAGGCAACAAGGTGGCTTGTTATTTCTATTTCATTGTACTCTTATCTTTTAGCTCCTTTGGTGACAGAGGTATTGGCGTCGGTGTTATATCGTTCATCGTATACATCTATTTTCTGGCATGCTTCTCCCTGTAGACGATTTTTATCCCATCCTTTGTTAGAAATTTCATCATTTGATGGAGGGTGGATGGTACTGCTCTCATGCAGTATATCCACAGCATCCCGAAAAAGGCATGATATTGCATGTCTCATTCCATGAAATGGAATTTGGCATTTTAAGTTGTGCCGGCCATGCTGATCGGGAGGGTTATTTCCCCTTTCATTGTTTCGCTTTACATGTTGAATCTGTTGATGACTCAAGAGGCGGGTACAATTTAGTCGAGCAGTCCGAGCTTCTCTACCACCCTTGACCTAATAATATCTGCCAAGCTACCTGGATCAAGATGTACAAGTTTAATGTGATGCGGAGATAAGGTCTGAATGTCGTTGTCATTGAATGTGAGTACGTCCTTGGGTGTGTAACCCAGAGTTTGATTTTCTCTAGTGATGGATAGTGTTTGTCTTCTGATCATGTGTTCTTGTGGAGCATTGATGCCTTATAAGATCATATGGATGACATGTTGTAGCTTATTTGTTTCATTCTTCTTGGGCGCCTCTCTTTCTCCGAACACTTTTTCTGGCCTGGTCGTTGAGGAATTCTCAGAGGTGACCTTTGTTGAGTAGTCCGGATACTTCTTCCCGCAGCTCCCAACAATCCTCGATCCTATGATCATGCGTGTTGTGGAATTCATATACTAAGTTATGGTCCCTTTGCTAAGGATCTGATTTTGCACGGGCCATGGACACCTAGTGTCTTCGATTTTACTGATAGCGAATATGATTTCTGAAATATCGACATTCAAGTTGTATTCTAACAAGCAAGGTGTCTCAATTGGCCCTCTGTGCCTATCAAATCCAGTACTACTGACATGTCCCCGATAGTTCTAATCTCGATCCATTCTTCGGTAATTGCGGGGTATGTTGCTCCTTAGGGCGTTTCTTCTATCTTTGGTGTATGGTTCGTATCTCTCTTATTCAACACTGACTCCTTTGCTGGAAGTCTATTAGGATATAGCCAGCCCTAGGGGGCTCCTAGCTGGTCGTCTTTGACACTGAACTTCGATTGGTATTGATTGTGGACATTCAACAAAGTCACAGCGGGATATTCAACTAAGTTCTACTTCAGCTGCTTTGAAGCTACTGAGCTTTGCTCGTTCATACCTTGATTGACGGCCTGCACCGCCTAGTCGTCGGAGACCGGTGGTAGTTCCATTCATTCTATTTGAAATCAAGATACAAACTCTTGCAGCATCTTGTTCTCCACTAACCTTAATATTGAATACGTCGGATTTCCTGGTAGCTACTTTGATGGCACTAACATGTGCCTTTATGAAAGAATCTACCAGCATGGAAAATAAAGCTACCGATTTTGGGGCCACGCTGTGATTCAACGTCGTATCCCATTTTGAAATCATCTCTCTGGACTTTTTCAGTAGGACACACTCGATATCATCGTCTCTCAGGTTGTTGCCTTTCACTGTGTTAGTGTAAGCAGTGACGTGCTCGTTGGGTTTTGATGTTGTGTTGTACTTAAGAAGGTATGGAATTCTAAACTTCTTTAGAATTGGTTTTGGAGCAGCTTCATGCGGGATGGCTTTTGTACAAACTTCTTCGAATATGCACCTTTAACAATGGGGGTGCTCTCGAAATTCGGTCGATCCTAGAATTGTATGTCTCTACTACTTGTCATTGGCCTCTATCTTCTTCTCGGTTGACTCGATCCTCCTTGTGAGGTCCTCAAGCATCTTTACGATGGCAGGGTCCTTACCGACCCATTGATGCTTGATTTTTCTGGTAGCTTCTTGGCTCGGGGAGCTGTTTCTGGTACTACCGTGCTGGGAGTTTTCTAGTGACTTGTAGCTGAGCAATCTCCAATGTTTTGTGTGTAACCTTTCAAAAATAATGTTAAGGCTAACTTCATGTTCTTCCCTAGCTGGGGTTTCTAGGCTTCTTTTTGGTCTCCTTTGTGTACACTCCTGTTACTGCAGGAGCTAATATTGGCGTGCTAGGCATCCCTTGAGACCGCATCTTCGGGGATTGACATTGGCACGTCTTCAGGGTTTAGTGGTGGTGCGCCAACACCTAGAATGGCTACACCATTCTCTCTGTAGTTCTCTAGGCTGTTGTTTTCATATCCATTTACTAAGTGAGATATTTTGACCTGAAATCGAAGTTCTTGGACAAGGAAAGTGCGAAATATAACTTGCGTTATCGAGCGAACCAGCAAAAAAATAATCTTTATTATTTTTAGCCCACTGTTTACCTTGAAAATGGTAATTACAATTAGAGTTGATTTTATGGTTCTAAAAATACGTGATCTTTTTTTGTGCTAGTTGTTTAGGCAATAAATGCTAAATAAAAGACTTGGAGACTAGATAAGAATTTGAAAATAAGGTGATAACCAAACCAAATGGCTGAGAATCGGGCCCTCGAGCTTTCTTATTTGGGCCCTCGGGGTCGAGTCTGGTGTCCCACCGAGGGTATTTGATGGATGGTTAACAACTATAATAAAATAAATGACGGCTCTTCATGGCAAATAATAAGCAATAAATGAAGAACAATAAATAGAACACGATGAATGTAAGTAATAAATGAAGCAGTAAGAGAAAGATGATATGTTAAGTTAGAGAGTAGAGAGAATGTTCTTGTATTGAATATTGAGTATCATGTCTCTTACAAAATGACAAAGATCCCTTTTTATATGAGGGGGAATAACATAGTACGAAGGCATTCATTACAAATATATGGGGCTGGTACATCCATTTCATGCCATGATACAGGTCAGAGCTAGCCTACAAGACTTTGTCAGCTCTAGTCGTGCGCCTAGGGAACTTCCTACTTTTCCACCACAACTATCTACTTGCACTATCTCGAGGTCATTCGTCGATGACCCATTGGGTGTAATTCTTGACCGTAGTCTCAAGTCTCTGGAAAACATGTTTATGAAGCATCGTAATGGCAAAAAGTTGACCCTTTACTACAGTTAGTCCCCGCATTTGTTGGAGTGAAATGATAAGAAATGATTTTGATATCCGTCTCTTCAAACTTTTTGTGATGATGTTAGACTTATGATGTAAGCCTTTGTGGATTGACCTATAGATTGGAGATACCAGAGTGGAAGTGGGAGCGCATTAGTATGGATTTTGTGGTAGGCTTGCTACAGACCTTGAGGAAGTATGATGCAATTTGAGTTATTATGGACTGGATGACTAAGTCTGCATATTTAATTCTAGGGGAGACATCTTATTCTTCATATAGGTTGGCTCAGATTTACATAATGAGATTGTCCACGTGCACAACGTGCCCATTTTTATCATTTCTAATCGAGACACGTAGTTCACATCATTTTTTAGGGAGTCGTGCAGCAGTAGTTGGGAAAGCTGGTTGAGTTAAGCACAATATTTCATTTTCATACGCACGGACAGTCCGAGCACACTATTTAGTATTCGGAGGACATGATATATGCATATGTAATAGATTTCAGAGGTTCATGGAACCAGTTCTTACCTCTAGAAAAGTTGGCATACAACTGTAGTTACCAATCGAGTATTCATATTGCATTGCATAAGGCCTTATTTGGGAGGCGATGGTGTTTGCTGATTGGTTGGTTTTAGCTTACAGAGACTAGGTTGTTGGGCACTGATTTAGTACGTGATATTATGGAGATGGTAAAGGTTATTTAGGAATGACCTTGTACAACTCAGTATAGATAAAGAGTTTTGTAGACTGGAAGGCTAGGGATGTATCTTGTATGGTGAGGGAGAAGGTTATTCTCTGAGTATTTCTCAAGAAGGGTGTCATGCAGTTTAGGAAGAAGGGCAAGTTGAGCCCGAGGTTTATTGGGCCATTTGAGATCTTAGAGACAGTTCGGAGGTTGCATTCAGGCTTATATTACCCCCTAGCATATCAGGAGTACATCCGGTATTCCATGTTTCCATACTTCGAATGTACCATGAGGACAACCACACGTTCTAGACTTCATCACGGTCTAACATGATGAAAATTTGGCCTCTGAGGAAAAGCTGGTGGCTATTCTAGCCTAATAGGTTTGAATGTTGAGATCTAAGAGTTTTTCGTTTGTAAATGTACAATGGATAGGTCAGCCGATTTGGGAAGCTGCGTGGGGAATCCGATATGCAGAGTAGATAATCTCACCCTTTCACCCATCCAGGTACCTTTCTACGCCAGTCAAAAGTTTCTTTTTTTGGTGGAGAATGTGATGACCCGATAGGTTATCTTGAGTTGTAGCCTTAATAATTATGATTTGATACCTCTCGTAGCTTTTTGATGTTTCTTGGTTTGCATGCATGGCCGTGTCGCTTTTCAAAAATCTTTTATGTGAATTGATAAAAAAATATACATTTTGACTTAAATGAGGCCATAGTTGAACACTTTCAACATTTTTGGGTATATAGTCCTAGATGGATATTTTGACGAGTCCGGTAGGTTTGTATGCTGATTTTGGACCTAGGCACATGCACGAAATCAAATTCGGAAGTCCCTATGTTGATTGGACTTGTTTTGCCGAAAGTTAGCAATTTGAAAGTTTGAAAATTTCCTAGGTTTGACCGTCGGTTTAATTTATAGTTATCGGGTCGGAATTTTAGTTTTGGGACTTGGAATAGGCCTGTTTTGTTATTTCAAATTTGTATTAAAATTTTTTATGTTGAGTTGGTTTGATAGGATTCGGACGCTTTGTTGTGATTCTATAGGTTCTTGAGTTTTCTTTTTAATTGCAAGCTTTTTGACATCCGGTTTGTGTGCATGTTTGGTTTTAAATGTGAGGGGCTCAGGTGAGTTTTAGAGGTGATATGGGTGAGTTTGGGCTAGTTTAAGACTATTTGTATGCATCAGTTCTAGTGCTGGGCTAGAAGTCTCGCATTTGCGATGACCTGTTCGCAAATGCAAACTCCGGATTTGACAATGTTGAGTTTGAAATTTCAAAGATAATTCCACAATCGAGGACATCTCGACTTCACCTTTGCGATGGCTTGGTTGCATTTGCGACTCAGCACTGGTCTCGGGCAGGTTCACGAATGCGAACCTTTGGTCGTATTTGCGATTCGATGGGACGTCACAAATGTGATATTTTTGTTGTGATTGTGACTTATGAAGGATGGGGAACAGTTTGCATATGATACATGTATGTTGCAATTGCGATGGTCATAATTTCGAACAAGAGTACGCAATTGTGACATCCACAGCTAGGTCAAATAAGGCAAATCAAGACATAGCTTATTTTATGCCAATTCTCAACCCTAAACACACTAGAGGTGATTTTTCATGAATTTATTCTTTCCAAAATTGGTAAGTAACTCTAATATACTTTCTTTCAATTCCCATTACTATTTATGCGTTTTTAACATCAAGTATATGATTTCCATGGTACAAATTAGGGATTTGCATTGAATCTGAAAATTTTGTAAAATTGAAATTTGGACCTCAAATTGAGGTCAGAATTTAAAATAAATCAGATAATTGGGCTCATGGGGTGAATGGGTAATGGGATTTTGTCCAAGTGGGCCCAGGGTTAATTTAGTTGACTGTTTTCAAATTCATCAAAAATTGAACTTTTTTCCTTCGTAGGTAGTTTTTAAAGGTTGTTTTGAATTTTTTTGATCGATAATTAGTAAGATTTGGGTGGTTTTGAATTTTGTTCAATAGGCAAAGTCATGGTTATTTGATTAGCTTTGATGCGGAGAAAGGTAAGTGTCTTGGATAGTTTTGACTTGAGAGATTAGGACTTGTTGATTTATTTTCCACGTGAATTGTGTATGGGGACGATTTATATGTAAGGTGACGAGTATATATGCGTTATCATTGAGTTAAGGCGTGCAAGTGAAAATTATTTTATTCTATTTTATTGTTTCATTGGCTATGCTTTCCATGCCTTCTTTAATTGTTCATCTTCATATTTATTGTTTATTTTAAAGTTGTTGAGACTTTAAAATTTGAGTTTGGTTATCATGGGACAATGATTGGAGTGAAATTTGCTACCCACTTTGCACTGCTATTCAGATTTATATTGTTGCAAACATGAAAAACATTAAGAGTGTTGTTTTGCTTTATGTGCATATTATTATCATTGATGGAGGGATTATGAGGATTAAATCACTAAGGGTGATACCGTGTCATTGTTGATTTCATTGCTTTATTTAATTTCTAAGTTTCTGATATAATTGGGTGCATTGTGGTATATTCCGGAAAAAGGATATGTGGTAATTTTGTATTTGTCGTTCTTATAGTACTCCCCTTTCTACTTATTTCCTACAAGTTATTGTTTTAAATTCCCTAATTTCTATTTTTGGCTATGTCTATATTTGCACATGATTTTAGGAGGTTTCTTGTCGTAGCCTCCTCACTACCTCGTCGAAGTTAGTCTAAATACTTACGGAGTACATTGGGTCTGTTGTACTCATGCTATACTTATGCACTTCTTGTGCAGATATTTTTGATGGTCCCAGGGTGCTTCTGCCAAGATCATATCTACATTGGAGACATGAGGTAGAGTTGTTGGCGTTCGACGTCCCTGAAGTCCCTATCAATTTCTATCTTACTGTTTATTCAATTCTGAACAATTGTATTTTATTGAAATCATACTTGTAAACTTCTAGTTGCTCATGTACCGGTGACTTCAGATTTTGGAATTAAACTGGCCGTAGAGTATTATTGGTATTATCTTATGTATTACAACTTTACTATTCGTTACTAACTATTATACCTCTGTTATAAATTGTTAAATGGTTAATTGGTTATCTGATGTTCTCTTTCCTAGCAGCAGATGTTAGACATCATCACGATCCTCAGGTCCAAATTAGGGTCGTGAAAAATATGGATATTCATATTATTGTCGGTTAACTCATTTTTATCCGTAGTAAATATGGGTTCGGATAAAATAATTTATTTATTTTTGCAATACTCGTTTTCAACCCAAACCATATCCGACCAGACACGACTGTTTGTCACTCCTAGTGACGAATATGCTATCAAGTGCACGTGGCATCTTCCGACATAGATATTGACTAACTTTACCCGCTAAGTCTTAAACGTATAAAAATGGATCTCAATAAATTTGAAGAATAATCTATTAAGGTCTTTTCTCACTCACTGACCCTAGGTCACCATCAGATGTGAAGTCATAATATAATTTATAGAAGTCAAAAAGTCATAAAATACTTTACAGATGTAGTTTTTTCCATTTCGTCTCCGGTGGCCATTAGATTTTATTAATTTTCTTAATCAAAATCTTTCACTAGAATTTATATTAGTTTTAACCCTACACAACAATTGGTGGATTTTGATTAAATAAGAAAAATTAGTTTGAATTTGTTATAAATCTCGTGAATGTAGATGTCCTTCCGTAACTTGTTTGGTAATTCATGTACCAAATGAATAAACCCATTAATTGTTATAATTTAAGGAGACTTTGATAACTATAAATAAAGAACTTTGGCTTATAGGTTAGATATTTGAAATAAGAAAAAAAGTCCACCCACCTTTCTACATCTCTTGTTTACTCTTGGTTAATATTTTTATTTATTTTTTTTATTTTATAACATGTTATTAGCATAAGTCTCTAACTACAGGAGTTGAGCTGATTTTCTTTCCAATTCAGTCTGGTAGTATTTGAAGCTAGAGGGTTCAACATAAGAAATTAAATTTATAATAAAATTATAAGTAGGCAATGAGGTACGTTGCTGACCTCAAGTTATATTTCCTTTGATTTTTGTGGCAGGAAGCTATGTTATCATTCTTGAATTAGGTAAACTATACTAAATTAATATTTAATAACATATTTAGCTCTCAAACCATGATTATTTACCGATATAATGTTATAGTTTAATTTATAGTGTGATTTTTAGACAAACTAATCAATGTGATCCAAAAGTGATGAATAAATAAAGACATGTATGAGGTAAAATCGGAGGGCCCAATTTTCAGCCATTAGGACGCTTCGTAAGCAAGTTTTTTAAATGCACGAGACTATGGGCGAGATTTACACCCAAAGGGTCAACGATGCCCGACATCGAGACAGTGCAAGTCGACAGTTAAGACAGAAAAGTAGAAAGTTCCCTAGATGCGTTACTAGGGCTGACAAAGTCTAGTAGGCTAGCCCTGACCTTTATCAATACATTAAAAGGCTGCACCCGTCCCATATATTTTTAATTAATGCACTTGTACTTTGTTTGGATGTTCCCTCATATATAAAGGGGATCCTTGACTTTTTATAAAAGGAATTAATGCTAAATACTAAATGCACAAGAACATTCTCTCTGCTCTCCAACACATTCTCTTAATCTCATTAATTCCATTTATTAATTGCATGTATCGTATTATACTTATTGTTCTTCATTTATTGTTTATCATTGGCTATAAAGAGTCATCGACGATTTTATCGTAACTGTTAGTCATTCATCGACTAACCTTGATCACTCCAAGCCATCCAAGAGGCCACACATGCGACAACTCGAGGCCCCGATCTCCAGTCATTTGTTTGGACCTTTGCATCGTTTTTAAGATATACTCTTGCCTTCTAATATGTAACTTAACATCCATAGCCTAATGACTAGCATAAAAATAGGTTACGTATTCTCAGAACCACATAATCAAATTTAAATATTATTACCATTTTCACAGTAAATAGTTTAGCGCCTACCGCGGAGCTAAAAATAACAGTGATTATTTTCTTGCTAGTTTTATAATATAATGCGGGTTATTTTTCACACTTTTTCTTGCCCATGATCTTTGAGTACAGGTCAAAATGTCTGACGTAGTAAACAACAATCTTGAGAACCATGGAAACGATGGTACGGATGTTGTAGGTGTTGGTCTACTACCATGAAACCTTGAAAATGCACCAGACCAATTCCCGTGGACGCAGTCTCACGCGATGCCCAACATATCGATATAAACTCCCATACTAATAAGAGAATACACTAAGGAGAGAAAGCAACAAGAAGTCCAAAAAACCCCATCTCGGGAGGAACAAGTAGTTAGCCTTCATGTTATTTTCGAAATGTTACATGCACAACAGCTTGCTATTGTTCAGCTGCAAAGTCACCAGAAAACTCCCAACACAGTAGAACAAGGGAATGTCCCCCTAGCCGAGCAGGTACCAGAGAGATCAAGCAACAACGGATTGGCAGCCGATCCTGCCATCATAAAGATGCTCGATGACCTCACAAAGAGAATCGAGTTGGACAGGAAAAAGATAGAAGCCAATGACAAAGAGATAAAGACCCACAATTCCAGGGTCGACCAAATATCTGGTGCACCCGTGATTCTGGAAGGTGTATATTCAAAGAAATTTGTTTAAAAGCCATTTTCTCACAGGAATCGGCCACAAAACCCATTTTAAAGAAATTCAGAATGCCCGAGCTTCCGAAGTACAATGGAACCACGGACCCCAACGAGCGCGTCACTGCAAACACTTGTGCAGTGAAAGGCAACGACTAAAGGGACAATGAGATCGAGTCTGTCCTACTAAAGAAGTTCAGGAAAACACTATTTAAAGGGGCAATGATGCGGTATCATAACGTGGCCCCAAACTCGATAGATTCATTTGCCATGCTGTAGATTCTTTCATTAAGGCACATGTTGGTGCCATCAAAGTAGCAACGAGGAAATCCAACATATTCAAGATCAAGCAAAGGGAGAACAAGATGCTGCGACAGTTCGTGGCTCGCTTTCAGATGGAATGAATGGAACTGCCACCGATCTCCAACGAGTAGGCAGTGCATCCCTTTGTCAAGATTTGAATGAACAAAGTTGGGTGGCTTCGAAACAGCTAAAATATAAGTTGGTTGAATACCCCGCCGTGACTTGGTTGGATGTTCACAACTGATACCAGTCAAAGATCAAGGTCATGGACGACCAACTAGGAGCCCCTTCAGGCTCTTTATATCTAAGCAGGATCTGATAACTAGGAAATATGATGCATTTTACACTCTTTTTGTTGCTTAAGTTTTAATTAGAAATAAGCAAAAAATAGTCCCAAAGGCTCATATGTTGTACTTGATTGCAGGGTTTGATCAACAAGGTAACAATTTGCCAAAAACCAGCTCAAAAAGGAGTAAAACATGCACAAGTACCAATATCAAGGCCCATCTCAGTAAAGTAGGACAAGTGTGTTCGTATACCATTTTGTGTGATTCACAAATACGAAGTTCAGAAAGTAGGCATTTAAGGCAGCCAGGAAATACGGTTGTAAAGCATAGTGCACGGACCGCATTAATGTAATTATGGCCACATTCGATGTTGTGCAATCCGCAGAGCCCGAGATCAAATAGTTTCCAAGTTTGAGGATGATGCCCAATGTGGTCCGTGGTACATTTTTGTGCGAGCCGCAATAGAAGCCACAACGGCCATGCATTTTATGCGGTCCGCGGTTGCCAACTTCAGAGAGCATATTAGTGAGACAAGAGCCTTAGTGTTGCCACACTTGTTTTTGTGTGGTCCGCACTAGCCTCGCCGGGGTATTTTTGTCCAGAATTTTTGGCGTAGTATAAATAGTTTCTTTGCCCATTTTTAGGTCATCAAATAGATTTTTGTGATAGAGCTACGCTCGTGAACACTTCTCTTTTACAATTTTGATTAATTTTAGCTTAGTTTCATTATTGAATCTTCATGTTTTATCCAGTAATTAAATATTATGGGCTTTTCTTCTTCTATTTCTTTATTTTCTTCTACAATTATGAGCAGCTAGACCCATTAGCTAGGGTTTTGGCTCAACCCTAGTGTGGGTAATGGTAATTGATGGGTCTTCTATTTTGATGCTTGATTGTCTATAGGTATTTGGTATTTGGGCTAATTTAGGGTTTTAACATTGATTTAGCGGTTGCAAAAACCAGTTTATACCTTGTATACTTTGGCACTTCTTGAGAATGAGACCCTCAACCCATGAAGTAGGTCGAACAAGGAATTGGGGCTTATTCAAGAGATTGATAGCCACAATTTTTGAGAAAGTCAATTCAGGCAAAATCGCTCGAACTAGTGAGAGGTATAGAGTGAGTAGAAACGTCTAATAGTTTTACCATACTCCCCAAATATGACAATCTAGCTTTAGACTCGAGAATCCGTTAATTATCCACCTAGGAGAAAGCCACTACCCTAGTGTCTTTCATCTATTTGAACAACTCTCAATAGTTTAATCTTTTACTCAGTCTAATTTAGCATCCTAGTAGTATAAAATTAGAAGTAAAAATGAA
Source organism: Nicotiana benthamiana (assembly GCA_034376525.1). NCBI lineage: Eukaryota > Viridiplantae > Streptophyta > Magnoliopsida > Solanales > Solanaceae > Nicotiana > Nicotiana benthamiana. The sequence goes on from CM067324.1 coordinate 37,981,726, forward strand.
AACCAACAATGTTTAGACGTGCAATTAGGAACAAATATGCAACTCAAATTTAGATAGAAACTCAACTCCAATATATATCTCCCTGTGAAAATCGATCCCGACCTTCTCGGGTAAAAGATGCTTTGACCACTCTTGCTACATTATTGTAGTACAGGGTTGGCCTTGATCACTTTTTGGTGCCGTTTCCGAGGAGCTAACAATTTTGGCTATCTATCTAAATAGTTTTGTGTATTTTTCTTCTTTCTTTCTGCATTACTAATTTATGTATGTCACAACTTCAGGAAGAAAAATGATTGAAAAAGAACAATGATCCTCTTTGAAATGTGATTGCGAGGGAGAAGGTAAAAGATAATAGAGAGGATGAGGTACCTCTTTTACCTCAAGGACGACAAATTGGCTGCCAGGCCAATGCTAATGATAGTATCCTAAACCCTTCACCACCACCTCCAAGAGTGGCTCAACGAGTGATTCCAAACCAAGGCAGTGATTCCAAACCAAGGCAATGCAAGTGCAATCGTCCCACCCCGAATCCGGGAGGACAACTTTCAAATAACCAATGTTATGTTGACATTGTTGGAGCAGCGTGGATATTTCATGAACACGGCCAATAAAAATTCTTACAAACATCTTAAGGGTTTCGTAGACACCTGTTGGGGGAGCAAGGGAACCAATGTTTCTGAAGATGCACTTCGGTTGAGACTCTTCCCTTTCTCACTTAGAGGGAAGGCATTGGATTTACTTGACTCGCTTTCCAATCATTCAATCGCTACTTGGGATGAGTTGGCGAATAAGTTCATAGCAAAGTTTTTCTCACTGGGATACATGGACACATTGAGGGATAAGATCTTAGCCTTCAAACTGGAGCCCACCGAGCCATTACATGAGATTCGGGAGCGAAATAAAACAATGGTGAAAGAATGCCCCATCAATGATATAACCGAGGCGATGATAAAACAGACTTTCTACCGGTGCATTAACACAACAAACCAATGCATAGTGAATCAACTTGTTGGGGGACATTTTATGAAACTGTCCTATGATGAGTCTTGTAACATTCATGATGAGATGGCTGACACTTCCTCCGCTTGGCAAAGTAGAGCCATTGTGCCCCAGGGTGACCCCACAACACTTATTTACACAAAGAGTTACATGATCATGGGTAGACTATAATTGAATGGACAACTACAATGAAGTAACTAGCAAACACACAGTTGTAACAAGTTCAAAATCCTTGCCAAGTGAATGCTATGGAGGGTGTCAACATACTAGTGAATAAAAGAAGACAAAGAAGTCAATAGAACCAAGGGAGTTCATATCTATTTGACAATAATTGTGGTGGATTCCAAGATGATGGTTATTTTGAGTAGAATGAGGAGGTTCAATACGTGAATAATTATCAAGGAGGGAAATTCTTCAAACCAATAACAATAGATACCCCAAGGTAATTGGGGCAATCAACAACAGCAAGGCAATGGTAAATGGGGAAACAACAACGAAAATTCCAATTGGGGAAATAAGAACAATAATAAAAATAATCAGGGTTATTGGAATAGAAACAACAACAATTGGGGTGGTAACAATAATCAAGAAAGTTTGAATAATAGAGATCAGGGAAACTGGGGGCAAGGCTTTCAAATGGCCCCAATGTATCAACAACCGAACAATCCACCCCATTTTATGTTTTGTGCTCTGGGGGACAAAATAGGGCTTAAAAATGACTTTTCAATTCATCCACCGCATCCCGGTTGAGGAGAATGCAGTTTCGATCGCGGTAAATCGCTGGAACACTGCCTCGCACCGTGGTCGCTGTAAACTGCGAAAGGACAGCTGTAGTTGTATACCTTTCTATAAAACTAGCATAACATTTTACACAGAGCTCTGTTTGGGCTCCACAGTATATCGTTGAAAATATATTTCAATGGCCTATAACTTTCATGCTTTGAGGTTTCCAAAATTCATTACACGTTTTCACTAAAATCTACTTGAAATCTGACCTTTTGCAAACTTAGTTGATTTTGTCGAATCTTATGAACCTCACTTTCCATCTTGATTTTGAAACAACTACTTTCTCCAATACTAGGACTTTATATGTCTAGAATATAACCTTATTACTCTTTTGCTCATTCATATCTAACCCGAATGTGCAGTGTATTACAAGTGCACCACAACGGTACTCAATAAGTGCCAAGCCTAACCTTTGTCGGGTGGTGACGAGGAAGGTTAGGGCCCTACTAAGGTTAATAAATTATGAAATGACCGGATAAGATAACAATGTAATTGAGAATTTAGAGTAAGAGTCTATACATGATAATGCGAGTAAAATAACAGAATCAAAATTTAAAGACAATTACAACGAAATACCACTCACAACAAGGATAATAACTGAGGATCTCTTGATATCCTCAATATATACACTAGGTATCCTCAATATATGCCAGAGATCTCTTAGTATCCTGAGGATCTCTCGGTATCCTCAATATATATTAGGGATCTCGAGGTATCCAGAGGATATCTTGGTATCCTCAATATATACCTGGGATCTCTTGGTATCCCGAGGATCTCTCAATATCCTCAATATACTTGCCAAGGATATATTGGTATCCCACATCGGAGTCCAGTTCATATACACGTGTAGGGGATCTCCTGGGATGCCGTTTCGTAGTCCAAGGTTAAAAACACATAGCAGCAAAAGAAGAATAATAATTAAATACCATTTCATACAAGTAAACATTTAAAGTCTAGCCTAACATGCTTCACGTGATGCAACTTAGGCATTTTAAGCAAATATGCAATTAAGTCACCTAAGCATACTTTCCTAACTAACAACATGCTAAGTTTGCAAGTTGAATAAAACTGGAAAGAAAGGAACTCAGCTAAAATATTTAAAGTAAAACTGGATTCTCAACAATCGGCTCAGGTAAGCACTCTTTACCTCAATTACAAGGTATTTCAATTATATAATATCATATCCTAAGGGGAAGGTCCGCACACAAGGTTAGAGAAACCATTTACCTCGAATAATCTCAAATCAACCCCAAACCACTCTTTTTCCACAAGTACCCGACTCCAAATGACTCAAATCTATTCAATTTCTATTTCATAATGTAAATAATGCTTCAAGTAGCTGATTCTACAGTTAAATTCTAAAATAATGCACAAAATTATGTAAAATGACCAAAATACCCTAGGGCCCACGTCTCTGAATCGAGTTAAATTTATATTTTCAGAATTTTCACACTCACAGGGGTCTAATGATATAAGAATCTATCAAACTGAAGGTCAAAAACCCAATGAAAACTCAATAATTAGTCCAATGAAGTTTACCCAAAATGTCCACCAAAATTTGAAATTTAAAGGCTAGATTTAAGATAGGAATCATGGAAATTGATCTAAGCTCGGTAGAGATCACTTAACCAAGTTTCGCAGGTGCAAATGACTTCAAACATTACCCCCTCTGATCTCCCAAATTCGAAAAATTGAAAATAGGCTTAAATCCTCGAGTTGCAATAATTATGGGTTTGCCCTGGTATTGTTCATTGTGATTGCATGAAATTTTGTACGATTGAGAAGAGGAAAATTTGAGGGTCCTCGAATAGGCTTATGCGAACACAATAGAAGGTATGCGATCGTGGATGAGGAAAAAGTAGACTTATGCAATCGCGGAATGGGCCATGCAAATGCGAAGGTAAAAGACTACTGAGCCACTGGCTTCAAATTCTTCTATGCGAACGCAGAAGATGAATTGCAAACACGAAAGAGGAAGGGAAAGACTTCCCCAATTGTGAACCAGCTAATGCCATCTTGAAGAAAAAATCGATCATCCTCCGAAATTACTCTACGCAAACACGGAGGAAGGGCTACGATCACAATGAAAGAATACCAGATACCAAATTTTCTGAAATTCCACAAGTTCCAAAAATAATCCGTTGAGCATCCGAAACACACTTGATTCCCCCAGGACCTCAACAACCCTACAAACCCATAACATCATTTAAACTTGTCCCAACCTTGGAAATGCTCAAAACAACATCAAAATACTTATTTTTCGTCGGATTCAAGCTTAAGAGTTCCAAAAAATCTCAAAACACACTTTTGATCAAAAAGTCTATCAAACCTTGTCGGAGTAACATCAAATTTCGCACACATATCACATTAAACACTACGGAAATACTCCAACTTCCGGAATTCCTTCGGATAAAAATCTCACTATCGAACTGGAAACTTAAAAAATTCAACTTTCAACATTTCAAGCCTAAATATGCTACGCACCTCCAAATCACATTATGAACACGCTGCTAAGGCTGTAATAACCTAACGGATCTAACAGGACCATTGGATTTCCGTTTCTAGTTCATCTTCACACCGTTCACGCTACGATTTACTTTCCAATATTTGAGCTTTCATTTATGGACAAAGGTCTCAAAAGTCTCTGAAACTCAAAACCGAATATCCCGGCAAACCGAAATAGCATAAATTAACTTGGGGAAAGCAGTTAATAGGGGATTGGGACATTAGTTCTAAAAATGACCAACCGGGTCGTTCCATCCTCCAACACTTAAACATTCATTCGTCCTCAAACGAGCATAGAGACATAGCTGAAGCAGTGAAAAGATAAGGGTATCGGCTGCACATATCCCGCTCGGTCTCTCAGGTCACCTCCTCGACTAGCTAACCTCACCACTAAACCTTCACTGATACAATCTCTTTGGTCTCAGCTCTCTAACCTGCCTATCCAATATTGCCACTAGCTCCTCAACATGAGATAGATCTTTGTCCAACTAGAATGAGCTAAAATCCAACACGTGAGAAGGATCACCGTAAGACCTCCGAGCATCGTAACATGAATTACCAGATGAACTCCTGCAAGGCTGGGAGGTAAGGCAAGATCATAAGCAACCTCCCCAACTCGCCTCAATATCTCAAAAGGGCCAATAAACCTCGGACTCAACTTCCCATTCTTCTCTAATCTCATAACGCCTTTCATAGGCAAAACCTGAAGCAGGACCCGCTCTCCAACCATACATGATATATCTCGAACCGTACGGATCCTATGCTAAATCCCTTTAGCCTTATCTAAAGCATCCTGAACCAAAAATGAGCCCAATAATCTAGCTTTACTTGGCTCGAATCAACACATAAGAAATCTACACCGCCTACCAAATAAATCCTCACTCCGTGCCATCTAAATGTTGGACTGATAACTGTTGTAGTAAGCAAACTCTGCCAATGGCAAGAACTGATCCCAGGAAACCCTAAACTCAATCACACACACACAGAGCATATCATCAAGAATCTGAATAGTGGGCTCGGACTACCCGTTCGTCTAAGGGTGAAATGTTGTACTCAACTCTACCCGAGTAACCAACAAATGTTGAACGACCCTCCAAAACCGTGATGTGAATTGAGTAAATCTATCTGAAAGATGGAAACTTGAATACCATGTAGATGAATGATTTCTCGCATATAAATATCCGCCAATCTCTCCGAAGAATAAGTAGTACACACAGGAATGAAATGAGCGGACATAGTCAGCCGATCCACAAGAACCCAAATGGAATCGAACTTCTTCAAAGTTTGTGGGAACCCAGATACGAAGTCGATGGTGATCCTCTCCAACTTCCACTCCAAAATCTCTATATTCTGAAGTAATCCACCCAGCCTTTGGTGCTCATACTTCACCTGCTGGCAGTTGAGGTACCAAGTTACAAACCTAACTATATCTTTGTTCATCCGCCTCCACCAATAGTCTTGCCTCAAGTCGTGATACATATCCGCGGCACCCGGATGAATGGAATTCCCCGAACTATCGGTCTCCCTAGAACGATCTCCCGAAGCCCATCAACATTGGGTACACAAACCCGACCCTACATTCTCAATACTTTATCCTCACCAACGGTCATATCTCTGCCATCACCATGCTGAACCTTGTCCATAAAGACAAGAAAACTAGGGTTATCATACTTTCGCTCCCTGATATGATCCAATAAGGAAGATCGAGAAACCATGTAAGCTAGAACTCGACTAGATTCTGAAAGATCCAATCTCACAAACGGGCTCGCTAAGGCTTGAACCTCTATTGCCATAGGCCTCTCTACTACTGGTAAATAAGCCAAACTCCCCCAACTCTCAGCCCGACGATCAAAGCAGCGGCCACTACGTTGACCTTGCCCGAGTGATTCAAAATAGTGATGTCATAGTCCTTCTGCAACGCTAACCACTTCCTCTGGTGCAAATTTAGATCCTTTTAATTGAATAAGTGCTGCAAGCTTCGATGGTCAGTATATATATCACATGGTATGCCATATTGATAGTGGCACTAAATCTTCAGGGCGTGAACGATGGCACCTAACTCAAGATAATGGACATGATAATTCTTCTCATGTATCTTTGACTCTCTGGACGGGTAGGCAATCACCCTAATGGCATGCATCAATACAGCTCCAAGACCAACATTCAAAGCATCACAATAGACAATATAAGAACCTGAATATATAGGAAATATCAAAACTGGGCCATAGTTAAAGCTGTCTTGAGCTTTTAAAAGCTCGCCTCACAATGTTTTGTCTACTGGAACGGAGCACCCATCTGCAACAATCTAGTCATAACGGTTACCATCGATGAAAACCCCTCCACAAAACGATAATAGTAACCTACAAACCAAGGAAACTGCAGATCTTTGTAGCTCAAGATGTTCTGGGCCAACTCTTCACTGCCTCTACCTTCTTTAGATACACCCGAATACCCTCACTCGATACCTTGAGGCCTAAGAATGCCATGGAATCCAACCAAAAATCACATTTTGTAAACTTTTCATATAACTTCTTTTCCGTCAGCGTTTGAAGCACCGTCCTCAGGTGCTGCAAATGATCTTCCCGACTCCGAAAATATACCAGAATTTCATCAATAAAGACAATGACAAAAGAGTCAAGATATTGCCGGAATACACTACGCATCAAATGCATAAAAGCAGTCTTTGGAATATCTTGCTCCCAAATATCCAACTAATGGTAACCTAAGCGCAAATCAATCTTATAAAACACTTGTGTACCCTAAAGCTGGTCAAATAGATCGTCAATACGAGGCAAAGGATTAAGTTTCTTCATTATGACCTTGTTCAACTGGCGATAATCAATACACATATGCATATAACCATCTTTTTTCTTCACAAACCATACAGGAGCACCCAAAGGTGAAACACTAGGCTGAATAAAACCCTTATCAAGAAATTTCTATAATTGATCCTTCAACTCCTTCAACCCTGAAGGAGCAATACGATACAGAGGAATAGAAATATGATGAGTGCCCGATAACAGATCAATTAAAAAATCAATATCTCTATCAGGCAGCAAGCCTGGAAGGTCAGATGGGAACACATCGGGAAAATCCCGTACTACTTAGATTGAATCAATTGAAGGGGTATCAATACTGACATCTCTCAGATAAGGTAAATACACATCATACGCCTTCTCAACCATATGCTGAGCCTTAAGGAAAGAAATAACTCTATTGGGAGTATGATCTATGGTACGCATCCACACAACACGCGGTACACCTGGCATAGCCAGCGTCACGGTTTTGGCATGATAATCAAGAATAGCATAATAGGGTGACAACCAGTCCATGCTCAAGATAATATCAAAATTAAGCATGGTGAGTAACAACAAAATTGGATATCAAACACGACCAAAAATTGCAGTCCACAACCAATGAATCTCCCACAAGAGTAGAAATATAAACAGGGGAACTCAAAGAATCCCGAGGTACAGCCAAATGCGGAGCAAAATCAAAAGATACATAAGAGTAAGTAGAGCCTGGATCTAATAGAACCAATGTATCTCTGTGGCACACCAATATAATACTTGTCATGACAGAATCAGAGGCAACGACCTCGGTACGAGCAAGAATGGCATAGTATCTAGCCTAGCCTCCCCGTTGAGGGGTGACCTTTACCTCCCCGACCTCCCTGACCTCCACCTCTAGCTGACTGAGCAGGTGGGATAGCAGCTGGAGTTGTAATCATAGCCTGAGAACTCTGCAGGGCATGCTATGGCTGAGGATTCTGTGGAGGTGCACCCTTCCCAATTCGCGTGTGTCACCACACTTACCACAAGCTCTAGGAAGACATGGTGGTGTGATTAGCTACGGCTAGGCCTGATGGACTGACCTCTTAAAGCACCGCGTGCAGTAGACGCGCTAGAAACTAGAGGTGCATAATAAGGCTCCGAAAATCTAGGAGGAGATGGAGCACTACTGGTTGTTGGAAGTGCTAAATAAACAGGCGGACTCATATAGCCCTACCATGATGACCTGCAGCTGGGGTACGGTCAAAAGAATAATGGCCCGACTCCCGAGACCTCTTGGTCTCCCTCTCCTCTCTCTCCCTATCATGCATACCCTCAATCCTCCTAATAATGCTCAGCACCTGCTGATAAGAAATATCCATCTCTAAATCACGAGCCATACTAGATTTGATGCTTGGAATAAGACACTCAATAAATTGGCACACCCTCTCACATACCATAGAATGGTCATAGCACCCTGACGCAAATGCTCAAACATTGCATGCCATGCGTCCTTGAGGCTCTGAAAAACATACTTCCTGAGAAACATATCTTAAAACTAAGCACAAGTCAGTGAAGCAGCCTCATCTAGACTGTCTAACTCATAGGTGTGCAACCACTCATAGGCGGTCCCTCGAAGCTAGAATGTAGTGAAAGAAACCTTTTTGGATCCTAAGATACCCATGGTACGGACAATGCAGTAACACTCATCAAGAAATCCCAAAGCATCCTCCGATGTTAGACCACTAAATATAGGAAGCTTGTACTTCTTGAACCTCTCAAGCCTTAGTTGCTCATCCTCGGAAGTCGCTTTCCTATCCTCGGGCTGAACTGGCAATGCAGGCGATACAGAAAAAACTCAAGGATCTGCTGAACATGCACTCACTGCTCAAGAGTGTGGGTGGCGGGAGTTTGTTCTCCTCCCCTGACCTGGGATGTGGCTGGAACAAGGGGAAGCACCCCTGCCTGAGCTAAAGTTGTGTACTTGCTCATGAACTGTGCCAGAGTCTCCTGAACAGCTGGAGTAGTAGAATATGTAGTAGTCATGTCATGTGCCAGGACTCTGGCTGGAACTGCTGGTGGTACCTTTGCGGCAGCTTGCGCAGGTGCTTAGGCTACACCATGTGCGCGTTCTCAACCTCTACCCCAGCCGCGGACTCTGACGACTACCGTAGGGGGCACGGGTGCCTGATCCTCTCGGTTAGCGCGTGTCCTCACCATCTGTGACAGAATAGAAAGACAAAAGTTAAGTTGTGATATCAAAAATCTCGCACGACAAGGAAATCAAATGAAGTGGAACTAGCCTCTCATAGATAAGTACACCAGCTTGTGATCCATGACTCCTATGAACCTAAAGCCCTGATACCAACTTTTCACGACCTCGGTTCACCCTCCGTAAACCATCGTGACGCTTGGTCTATGGACGCCATATTTAAAAACATAATTAAAGCAAGAATAGTGTTCAAGGTGCCACTCAAGATACACCATATATATATATATATATATATATATATATATAAGTCTCAAAAACCAATATTTGAATCCAAGACTCAAAACCCCACGAATCACAAGGTAAGATAAATGCTACATAGCTCTTACTCCGGAATGTGTAACGAATAGAAGAGTACAAAAGCACTAAATACTAAAGAAGGAACAGAAAGGGACTCCTTGGTCTATGGATGCGGTAGATGTACCTCGACGTCTCTAAGCAGTGGCGCCCCTGAAAGATGGTAGTCCTGAGGCACGAGGACACCCCAACGGTACTTAGTAATTGCCAAGCCTAACCTCGATCAAGTAGTCACGAGGAAGGTCGGGGCCCTACTGAGTTTAATAAATTATAAAAGTAACCGGATAAGATAACAATATAATTGATAATCTAAATTAATAGTCTATACAGGATAATAAGAGTACAATAACGGAAACAGAATATAAAGACAACCACAAAGAAATACCACTCACAACAAGAATAATAATCGGGGATCTCTTAGTATCTCGAAGATCTCTTGGTATCCTCAATGTATACACTTGGAATCTCTTGGTATCTCGAGGATCTCTTGGCATCCTCAATATATTCCATGGATCTCTTAGTATCCCGAGGATCTCTAAGTATCCTCAATATATACTTGGGATGTGTTGGTATCCTGAGGATCTCTCGTTCTTATTAATATACGTGCTACGAATCTATTGGTATCCTACACCTCAGTCCAATTCATAAATACGCACAGGGGATCTCCCAGGATGCTGTCTCGTAATCCAAAATTAAAAACACACAGCATCAACACAATAATATTAAATTAAATGCTAATTTTATACAAGTAAACATTTAACGTCTAGCCTAACACGCTTCACATGATTCAATTACGGAAGATTAAGCAAATAGGAAATTATGTCAACTAAACATACTTTTCTAACTAACAATATGCTAAGTTGGCAAGTAGAATGAAACAAGAAAGAAAGGAACTCAGTTAAAATACATAAAGTAAAATTGCATTCTCAACAATTAGGTCAGGTACCCGCTTGTGATCTCACTTACAAGGCATTTCAATTATCAAATATCATATCCTAAGGAAAAGGTCCCCCACACGAGGTTAGACAAGCTACTAACTTCGAACAACCTCAAATCAACCCGAAACCACGTTTTTGCCACGAGCATCCGACTTCCAATGTCCCAAATCTATTCAATTCCATTTCATAATTATAAATAATACTTCTAGTAGCTAATTCTACAATAAAATTCTAAGCTAATATGTAAAATTTAGTAAAATTACCAAAACACCCCTCGAGCCCATGTCTCGGAATTAGGTGAAATTCATATTTTCAGAATTCTCACACTCACACGAGTCTAATCATATAAGAATCTCAAAAATTGTAGGTCAAAAGCCAATGAAAATCAATAATTCGGCAAATGAAGTTTACCCAAATTTTCCACAAAAATTCGAAATTTAAAGGCTAGATTTAAGTTAGGAATCATGAAAATTGATCTAAATTGGGTAAAGATCACATACAAAAGTTACCTAGGATAAAAAGTCTTCAAAAATATCCCTTCTCGAGCTCCCAAATTCGAAAAATGGAAAATAGGCTTAAACCCTCGAGTTGGGATTTTAATGGGTCAGGCCAAGTATTGTTCTTTGCGATTGCAAGAAATTTTCTGCAATCGCGAAGAAGAAAACTAGAGGGACCTCGAACTAGCTTATGTGAATGCAATTGAAGCTATGCGATCATGGATGAGGAAAAATCAGACTTACGCATTCGTGGAAGGGGCTATTCGAACGGGGAGGGAAAGACTACTGAGCCACTGGCTCCAAATCTTCTATGCGAACGCGAAGGAGGAAGGGGAAGACTTCTGTGGTCGAAGACTAGCTGATGAAATCAAAAAGAGTAATTGTTCACTCTCCAGAATTACTCTACGTGAACACAGAGGAAGGGCTACGATCACAATGAAGGAAACCTGATACTAGATTTTCTGAAATTCCACAAGTTCCAAAAATAATCAGTTAAGCATCCGAGACACACCCAAGGCCTCTTGTACCTCAACCAAACCTACGAACATATCATATAACATCATTGAAACTTGTCTAAACCTTTGGGACACTCAAAATTGTATCAAAGCACCTATTTTACATCGGATTCAAGCTTAAGAATTTCAAAAACTCAAAAATGATACTTTCGATCAAAAAGTCTATTAAACCTTGTCCAAATGTCCTAAAGTTTTGCGTACACGTCACATAAAACACTATGGACTTACCCCATAACTCCAACTTTCAGAATTTTATTCTGACCCTCGAATCAAAATCTAAGTATCATAGCGGAAACTTCAAAATTCAACTTTCGGCATTTCAACCTTAAATGATCTATGGACCTCAACATCACATTCTGAACACGCTCCTAAGTTTGAAATAACCTAACGGAGCTAACGCGACCATCAGATTTCCATTCTAAGGTTGTCTTTACACTTTTCCGCCTATTGTCAACTTTCCAATACTGAAGCTCTCATTTAGGACTAACTATCTCAAAACTCTCCGAAACTCAAAATCGAATGTCCCGGCAACCAAAATAGTAGAAATAAACTTGGGGAAAGTAGTTAATAAGGAATCAAGGTTTTAATTCTAAAAACGATCGGCGGGGTCATTACAGAACGTGGTGGCAAGGAGCAAAACGTACTGGAGAGTACTGCTTCTCCATCTGGAAATCAACCTCATCCAGAGGTGGATAAGTTTGAATTGCTCATGAAGGAGGAAATGAAGAACTGTATCTTTGATGTAATAAGGTTAGCAAACTGTTCTTTTTGCTGTATATGTATCGCTTAAATGCACGTTTAAATGGTCAAATGAATCTTTTAATTCTTTTCCTCGACTGTTGAAAGATGCGCTTCCCGAATGAGAAAAATTGCCTCCTTCTTTCTATGAGATCAAAAAGATCGTTGAAGGCTTGGGATTAAAGTATAAAAAAAAATCCATGCTTGTCCTAACGATTGCATACTTTTTAAGAAATAAATTGCTAATAAGAATGTTAATAAATGTATAGTTTGTGGGGCTTCTAGATGGAAAAATGATGCAAGAAAAATTCCAGCCAAGGTCCTAAGGTATTTTCCTTTAAAACTAAGGCTACAGAGATTGTTTATATTTTCAGAAATTTCTAAAGAAATACGATGGCATCATGAAGAGCGCAACAAAGATGGAGTTCTACGGCATCCTGCAGATTCTGAAACTTTGATAAATTTTGATAGTAAATATCCTGAATTTGCTGGAGATCCTTGCAATGTGCGCCTAGGATTAGCTTCTGATATGTTTAATCCATTTGGCACAATGCGAACTGTACACAGTACATGGCAAACAAATTTTATGCCATATAATCTTCCACCATAGATGTGCATGAGGACTCAGGAGAAACTCCTTCTGATTGTGAACACATTTCTGCTGTTTTTATTGAAAAATCTCAATCCAAACGCAATAGATCTTGAAATATAGTTTCGTCATTCTGTTCATCCAAATTCCAAATCAGATTCAACATTCAAGCTTACGGATGTTAATCTGATTTTCTCCAACTGGTCTCTTTTACAAATCAGTATCATTGCTATCCAGATCTTGTTTTGTCTAAATTCTCTGTAGATCGAAGGTTCATTTGCTCATCCCATCGACTGCTTAGAGAAATGCAGGAATTAATCTTTGTATTCTGTTCCTGAATCCATGTCTGCGAGGTCCTCTCCCCAGCCTTTGGCTGTGGGAGAGAAGGCTGTGGGAGAGGAGGTTCAAAAAATTTCGAATCCTGCATCAAATGAAAGATTGAACCAATCATATGCTGCATCTTTACAATCAAAGCAGCCGACTCTATCAAAATTAGAGTTAAGTCCAGTGATGTATGATCACGGTGAACCTATCATCCAATTCACAATGGAAGAGGTCAACAACTTCACAAAGGAAGAAGGATTACATCAGGCAGTTGTCGTAAAGTTTTCATATGGCAGACCTGACTTAGGGACAGTGCGAAAGATGTTTTCGTCGCATTTTGATGTTCATGGTCAATATAATATCGGGCAGCTCGAATATCGGGATTTGCTAATCAAATTCCATTTATATTCTTTCTATCAAAGTCGACAGGATATCTTAAATCCAAAGGCGAAGATTTCCTATTCAAAACTTTCCCGTGGACATTCGGTTTCAATCCGAGGGAAGAGACGCCGATGGCTGTTGTGTGGATATCGCTGCAGGATTACCTCCAAGTCTTTTTGCTAAGAGATCGTTAATGTCTATAGCTGCAGCAGTTGGAAAACCTCTTGCTGTCGACAAGGCGACGCAGGACAGATCGAGGCCTAGTACGGCAAGAGTGAAAGTCATAGTGGACTTGTTGAAGAAACAGCCAAAAAAGGTTACGCTGCAAATCTTAGACTCTGTCTCAGGTAAAACTATCGAACTTCTTCAACATATAGTGTTTGACAATCTGCCAAAATATTGTGTGTTCTGCAAACATCAAGGACACGATTTAACAGTATGCAGAATTCGTAAACAAAAATCTGGAACTCAAGAGGGGAAAGGAGAAGATCCAGTTAATAATCAATCTCAATTCGAGGCGAATAAAATAGACAAACTAAAAGGAGATGCAAGGGATTTTTAAATAATAAAAGAGCTGAGCAATGTGCTAAAGAATTTCATCAAAGAAAGGATAATTCAGGAGATAAATTATCAAAAGGAGAGCAGCACTTGTCTGGATTTTTGATTTCTCAACAGTCTGCAGATTCGAATTTGAAATTTGGACAGTGTAGGTCAGAGGTAATTCCGGGTACTGCTGAGAAACAGAAAAATGGTAGTCAATCTCAAGTTGGTGCTTTCAGTGATGCAACAGCTATGAATGCTGTGATGATAAGCAATGCACAAATCAAAAGTCCTACTGATCAAGTTGGGACAATGCAGAATTTTACTGAGAAGTCTACTGGGACAATGCAGAATGTTAATGTGAAGTCTACTGAAATTTCTGAAATGGATGTGAATGAATATGATCAACAGTCTACTCGGAAGTCTGATATAGAAATAGAATTGCTTGATGTCTCAGAATTTGAATCTCCAGCAGTGAAGGAGATTCATAATCTGGATAATTCTTAAGTATTAATTCAGGCTTGTCATAATGAAGGCTGCACTGAATCAAAACAATCATCTGCTCATGATAATGAACAGACTGAGCAACTGTTTGAAGAGGATGAACAGCAGCTGCAGCAGCAAGCTGTGTCACCTGTTACATTCCCATTGCTAAATATAGGGGGCGATGCTGGCTTAACCAAACAGACTACTGTTCCATTGAGTCTGCAAGGTAAGATCGATGAAGAAAAGTTAGCATAAAAAATATGTAACACTAAGGTAATACAGAACAATATGGTTAGCAGTCAATGTGAGCAGATGTCTGGATGCGAGGGAAATCAATACAGTGGCAATGTGCAGCAAGTATCTGGAAATGCAGTAACTGGAAATACGATAATACTCTTGAAAACTATGCAGTTAACTGAAAAGCAGCAGTCTAAGACGAATGGCAATACATCGATGCCTGATCAAGCAATAAGAAATTTGGAAACACTGCACAGGGATCAAACAGACTCGTACATTATACCAGCAGAGAAACCAGCAGTTTATAATTCCAGTGAGGTGTCAAGAAAAACTGGACAACATCATAATGATCGAACCAACTCACAACAGTGTGCGGAGAAAGTAGAAGCAACCCATGCAGAGATTCATGATGTTTATTCTGTACAAAGTCTCGCAATAACTGGAAATGTATTAACCAAATCTCCTTCAGTTGAGGACAGTTTGGGAAAGACATCTGGACAGAATACATTTCATAATGCTGAGATGTCTCAACAAAAAAATAATAAAACAGTGGCGACCTTCTCTAACCCCCCTCCAGAGGATACGCAACTGCCTAAGGATACCAAACAACAAAATGAAAGGTACAATCTGTCGTCGAGATCCAACAGAAGTAAATCACTTCAAAACAAAATCAAACAGTCTGCAAATAAGGGCACAGCAATAACGACAAATTCCAATTCTCTGGCCGTGATTGAAAAGACTGGTAAACAAGACGGAATTTGGTCTGGAGGAGTGATTCAAAGGGTTCAAAGTTATCTTCCCATTTCTATATCCAGTACATATAGCGGAGAAGATATTAGTGATAGTGGGGAATTCTCAAGTCTCGAGGGAATGAACAAAACACTCATCGTGGATAACATGAGAAACATGGTTATTAAATCGAAACTATGGGACCAACATCATTTTGATGATGACAAGAGTTGGGACGAAGGATCTGGGAGTTGGTCGTCTGCTGAAGAAGGACATCAAGATGACTGCAACAGTTCAGATGATGACGTGATGCTACAACCAAGCGAACGGTCCACAAGAATACTGTAGATAAGAAACAATCATCTACTGGTAGCAAATTGAATCATAATGCCCCAGTGTTCGTTCCAAAAAAGGATATAACAGCAAATCCTTCAAAGGTAAAACAAAGGGAGATTGAACAACAAATTCAAGCACAAAAGGTAATACAATACGTGGGCGAATCTTCAGCTGGTGGAAACAAAAATCCACTGCCGCCACCAATGAAATGCATTCCTTCGGAAAACAAATTAGTAACATTTTCGCAAGCAACACAGCACGAGCAAATATCCTCTCAAAGGCTAATCTCCTTAGTCCAAACCAGAATCAAATGGATGGAAATCACATATATGAAGAAGGAGAGGAAGAGGATATCTTAGAGCATTGCCAAAAAAATGCTGCAAGAGCGGGGGATCTATCACCAAGGCACAGTAAAATAATAAAAAGAGTCATCAAAGGGATAGAAGTTGGGACGACAAGATGGTTGAAGATGCAAAACTAAGGAAGCTCCCAATGAGAATTGCAAAACAAAAACAAATCTCACAAACAACTCTATCAAAGGCCAGTAAATCAAAGTCCAAAGCATGAATTCCTCAAATTCATCTCAAAGTAGGAGAAAGGTCAACTCATAAATCGCGTAACCATATTTTGATTACCGCAATTTATCATTATATGTAATATCATCACGTTGATCTTAGGATTACCGTGATGATCAAGAATTATTTTCAAACAAGTTTCTATGTTGTAATTTTAATTTTGTTATTAATAAAAATCTTACACTAGGCTCTGCCTAGTGTTTTACCAAAAAAAAAAAAAAACCATAGATGTGCATGAAACAATAGTTCTTCATTTTTTCCTTACTTATTCCTGACCAAAAGTTCATGGAAATAATGTTAATGTCTTTTTTCAACCTTTAATAGAAGAGTTAAATGAATTATGAGATGATGGAATAGAAACAAATGATACCTCAACTAAGGAGATATTTCAAATGCGAGCAGCTCTCATGTGGACCATAAATGATTTTACAGCATATGGTACTCTCTCTAGATGGTGCAGTTATGGTCAGTTTACATGCCCTACTTGTAACATAAACACTCAACCTAGAAAGATCACACAGGGTAGAAAGTTTATTTACATGGGGCATCAGCGTTTCTTAAAGAAAAAAGCCCTGCACCTTGTCCAGTATCTCGGTCAGCAGTGTTGAATCAAGTTAAAAATATAAAATTTACTCTTGGCCAATTGAGTGAAGGGGTAAGTGGAGTGATTAAAAATACATGGAAAAAGAGGAGTATTTTTTTCGAAATTCCTTATTGGAAGAGTAACTTGGTGCTCCATAATCTTGATGTGATGCACGTAGAAACAATGTGTGTGGTAAGTTAATTTATACATTATTGAATCTTGGTATAAAGTTTAAAGATAACTTAGAAGCTCGATTTGACTTGAATGAGATGAAAATAAGACAAAGTTTATGGCCTCAACTTCGAGCTAGTAGGAAAGCATATCTTCCTCCTACATTTATCACAATGTCTCAAAATAAAAAGGAGTTATTTTATGAAGTACTACAAACTGCCAAAGTCCTAGATGGCTATGCATCTAATATCTCATGTTTTATTCGCAAAAGAAAGATATCTGGGTTAAAAGCTCATGATTGTTATGTTATAATGCAAGAACTTTTTTCCCTTGCCTTGAGGAGATCAGTAGATAAAAAAGTTAGTTTCATTTTAATTAAACTATGTACATTCTTTTGTGTTCTGTTTAGCAAAGAACTAAAAGTAGAAGAGTTAACGTTGCTTGAAGAAAAAATTTCAGAAACATTGTCTACTATGGAGAAACATTTCCTCCTGGGATTCTTTACTATTATGATACATTTGGTAATTCACTTGACAATTGAGGCTAAACATGCTGGGCCAGTACATTATCGTCGGATGTACCCCGATAGAGAGGTATGAAGAATATCAATTAAACATTATTACATATCTTTAGTTGTTAAATATTATAATATCAAACGAATGCTATTATTTTATTCCATAGGTATTTGGGTGCTTTAAAATCATATGCTCGTAATCGAGCATGTCTAGCAGGTTCGATAGCAGAAGCATACATAGCAAACGAGTGTAGGACATTTTTCTCACATTACTTGGAGGGTGGAGATTCAAGGTCTTATTTTTCAAGAAAATATGGTGATGAGATTGAGCACGAGTATATTAAAGAAGAATGTCTTTTTCCAATTGTTGGGGAGTCGTACGGTGGAGTAGATGTATTTGAGATGGATGAGAAAACTATGTTGCAAGCACATCGACATGTGCTTTTCAATTGCGAGTTAGAAGTGGTTGAGAATTATAAAAGGTATGTATTATATCTATTATTTAATATTTGTATATTACTTAATTGATAAAAAGATTAATATATGCGAGTTAAATGAATAGGGAACATATTGCTGAAATCAAGAGATCACATCGTAAGTGCCGTTTGACTCAACATCAACTTGATCGTGTGCATTTCGATACATTTCTTGAGTTTTACAAGGAGCTAGTAAGTAGTAGGACTAAGTTATTGGTTAGGTTAAATTATTTTCCTTGTAGAAATACTCACATTTATAGTTGTATCTTTTATTTGGTTAGGTAAATGAACTTGACTCTGTGGTAATTTAATTAGATGCTCTATCGTGTCTAGTTTTTTAATCTGATCCTTCTAGATCTACTCAATTTTAGGTCAGATTATCGGAGCCATTATACTACTAATAATAAACAAACAGAACATAAAATCAAATTGTATAACTGAATATTTGACTCTTTAAATTAAAGATATGTAGATAAGTTTTTGCTTTTGTTCTCCTCCTACTTCCATTCCAAATCTATAGGTGCTTGTGTGAGAGAAAGTGAACTTGCTACATCAAAGTTAGTCATTATGACAGTGACGTTTGCTTTGGATCAGTGATGATCGTTGATGAACATGTCCATTCAATATCAAATGTTGTTGTCCCTAGGATGCTCTGAAATAAATCATTAGTTTATAATAGTAGTATATTTCTTGAAAAGCACTAAATTTATTGCCAAAATTAAATATCCACCATGGATTGCAATGATGACAATGCTGCTATGATGCTAACTTGTTGATCATGTAAACAATAGAAATAAGTATCACATTATATGTAATTAGGGAGACTGATTTTTCAGAGCTCCATATCCCATATAGGATGGTATATAGAATAGTATAATCAGTATAAGATCAACGGACCACCACAGATGATCTTACTTGGACTAATATTTCAGAATGACAAGAGTAATATGTAGTTAAGGTACTAAAATTTCACTTATCATATACTTAGTACCATAGATTTCTTCCTTAATAGCAGGAGCGGCTGTGATCTTATTTTTTGGGTTCTCGTAGCTTCTCAGTTCTCCAACTGATGTAGAGTAGAAACACTCTGAAAATTCAAACAAAGATGTCGAATTTAAGAAAAATATAAAGGACAAAGGATATGTTTCATGTTCTGGTTGATTTGTTGTCTGTGTGAATATCAGTTTCTCTATTATTTATTTACAATCATGTTTCATAGTGTGTGATAGTATGAATGCTTGCTAATCGCTTCACTAAAGAGTTACACATTGATAAAGGTTCACTTTACTGGAGTGATATGTTAGTACTGTATGTTTCATAGGATATTTGGCTCAATGAATCTTTAGCTTTAAAATGGAATGCTTGCTAATCACTTCTGTTTCATCTTTGATTAGAGTGTGTGATGGTATTTTCACCTCAAGTGATAGTTGCCACAGTATAATAAGAAATCCAATTGTTTGGTTAAAATTAACATTTGGAAATATTCCTAAAAAGCAAATTTTGATTCGTGAAATCTGGAACATTTTGTTTGGTTGTGTAACTTATATCTCTCTTTCATTTACAATGAGAAACTATATCAACAGTTTGTTTGTAGGAGTTTGATTGTAAGAGTTTGTCACTTGTCGAGTTTGTAGCCTTCTTCCAGCACTAGAAATCTATGAGAAAGAATGAAATTCAATTGTTCATGCAAAAGAAAATGCAATATTAGCTATAACACTAGTCTCATGATTCAGCACTTCGTGTTTATGGCTAAGTTTAGAGTTGCTCAGATTATTCTTGTTTCTCACCTCAAGAATTCTGTTTCTGTACAACACTCATGGCTGTAGCTTATTCCTGTCTCTGTATATGTCCAATCCTCAAAGATGGACCAAAGAATATGCTATCATGTGGTCTGAAGGTGTGAGTCCTTTGCAAACATGAGTGTTTGTTAAATGGCAGTCAAAATAAAATGTGTGATACATTTTAGTAATGATTGGGCAATTTAAGATAGGTCCTTTAATAAAATTATTTTATAATTTCAGGTCATACAATCTAATGTTCGATAGTTTAGCGATTGGAAGATTTCAAAATAATGAAAAGTTGCAGAAATCATTTGAAAACCATCATTCTGGATTATTACTATGATGACACTAACTATTTAGTCCAAATAATATATTTTTAAGTTTTAAACTACTGTGATATTAAATTTTTTATTAGTACTTCCTCTTTATTGTTAAGATTTAATGAGATATATTATATTTTTTGAATTAATATTAATATATTTTATTAATTGGGTCATATTTTATACAAATGTAGTAACTATTATTAATTGTCTCCAAACTATTGATATTAGTGCTAGTGACTTTTAAAAATATTGATTTTTAGCAGGGATGCTAAAAGGGCAAACTAATCGCCATTAAAAATGCGGATGTTTAGCGACAATTATTTTGAATTTAGTGGCTATAAAAATGAAGCATAATTAGCCGTTTGGATTGGATTTAGTAGTCATTATAATTGCCATAAACAATTACCGTTAGAGATGCGAACTTTTATCTGCAACTATTTTGAATTTAATGGCTATAAAAATGAAAGGTAAAGCAGTATTATTATCCGTTTGAAATGAATTTAATAGCCATTATAATTTTCACAAACAATTGCTGTTAGAGATATGAACGTTTAGCGGCAATTAGTTTGAATGTAGCAGCTATAAAAATAGCTACTAAATAAGTATTTTTTTTTTTGGCAAATTATAGACTTTATTAATAGAATATAAAGATACCACAAATAGGAGATTTACGAGTAAGGGAGTCAAGTCGCCGGAGTTGTTACCCATATAACACAACCGGTCTAACCATACCGTATTCGACCTATTATGATAATATTACAAAAAAGGAAAAGAAATTACAAGAAAATAGGTCTATACGATAAAGAGAGGGACGCCAGTATTGTCACCCATATAACAAAAACTGGCAGCAACCTTACCATATAAATCGTATCGAGGCCCAAAAAGCCTCATGAAATAAAAGCAATAAAATGATGAACATTAATGTGATGGTAATGAAAGCGGATTTGCTTTCATTTCTTCATATTTGTGGACTGTTGGCTCCAATTGTCTTTAACCTTCACGCTTATTCCTCGACCGAGAAGGTTTTAAGACGGATGGTTGTATGACTTGTTTTTGCTTTGCGATTCTCATCAGGGGCTTTCGAATAGTAGCATCTACGCCCATCCTGTTGTCACAAACTCTTTCTCTTTCACAAGATTTCTTTTTCTCTTTACTATGCATTGGTGATAAATCACCATTCTCGCTGCTTCAGCTCGGCAATGTGATAAGATTTCTTTTTCCTCCCCTTCTTCATAGGTATGCCTTCCCTATTTCCTCATTCATAAATTGGCTATTCTGGATAGTAACTTGTGAAGCATTTAAGACAATCTGTTGGCTTTCCTTCTCCAAGTGTGAGATTGACTTAGATTGGACAATCTGGTTTTGAACAAGTGTAGGCAGTGATGGTGACTTTCCATTAGCAGTTACAGATTCAGCTGGTTTTGAAGTTTTTTTTGGAAGAAATATTGGAGCATTATGGTTCAAGATTGTCCTTCTGTTTGCAACAGCTTGCATATTGACATTGCAATGGCTTGACGATATATTCCTTCGACTTTTGTACTGATCGTCGTAACCCTCTTCGTCTGTATCTTCTTCACATTCTTGATCATCTTCTGAAGACGAAAAGGCAGCAAATCCTTCTCTCCAACTCTCCTCATTGTCATAGTCTCGTTGGTCGTTCCACAATTTCGATTTAACAACTATATCCCTCATAGGTATTTGTTTGTTAACTACAGTTGCTGTTGACTTTCCTCCATAAGGACTTGTTGTTTCCTGTCGAGATAACTTTTGCTCAATATCATCTCTCACATTTATAGGTTGTTTTGCATCTGATTGCAATTTAGATCCTATTTCTGGCCGAGAGAGGACTGCAGGTACTGTTTCATTGCACAATCTGTTGGATATGTTGTTTCCTTCAGCTGCATTGGGCATTGGAGATTTAGACAAGATCGAAACTTCTGCTGTTGTTTCCTTCTGCTGAGTTGGATCTGAACTTTCCTTTTTTGTATCAGCTGTTTTATCCACCAGAGGAGAATGCTGACATGCCAAAATGTCATTTCCAGAGAAAGCATTCAGAGGCTGCCTCACTGAGATGGAAGATGGCATCACATACTGTTGTGCATTGTGACTAATTGTGGTCATAAAAGTTGGTACAGTTGCTGTTGTAGAAGCAGAATCAGAATCTACTACTGTACTACTATCCAATCTTTGATGATTAGACTTTCCCTTTTCCATCACAGCAGCATGTGGATTGGTAGTTGTCTCCAAATTTGTATCAGTTACTGGTTGCTGACTTGTCTGGGCAGTATCACCATTTGTTTTTGCAAGAGATTTTGCTTTTACACCTGTTATATCTGATTGAGGATTCAATATTGAAGCCATTTTGTCTGATTGAACAGTAGTATCATCAGGCTGTCCAGCTAACACTGTGGTTGTGGTATCCCCACCAAGGTTCAAAAAATTTCTAACACACTCCTTCAACTAGTCGTTTGAATGAAATAGAATTTCTGGCTTCTCTACAGGTCCAGTGCATATAACTGGTGAATTACTCAGTATCAAAAACTGCTGATCCTCCTACATACAGGCATCTCTCATTTTTTGGCTAGAGCTTTTTTCATCTTCTACTATTACATCCAGTGTAACAGTAGAGTTCAATGCTGACTTATCTGGTTGTCCAGTATGATCAATCAATTTGTCAGAATGACCACTAGGTATACTATGATCTGCAGAGGTAAGACCTGACACAGCAATCTCTCCAGTTGCAGCAGGTATTTCACTAACATTAGTAAAAGGTCGACTGTCCAAAATCCTTACCTCATCCATTACCCTCTGTGGATCTGCTGCCTGAGGCACTACTGAAGCATTAGAAGTCTCAGCAGCCTTCAGATTACCAATCACTGCAGGAAGGATATTCATACAGGCATCTCTCATATACTGGCTAGTGATTTTTTCATCTTCAGCTGTTATATCCAATAGAACAGTAGATTTCAACTTTGATAACATGTTATCTGATTGTCCAGAATGATCAATCAACTGTCCAGTATGATCACTAGATATAACATGTTCTGTAGAGATTGGAACAGACACAGCAGTTTCTACATTTACAGCATGTTTTTCATTACCAGTGGAAATAGGACGACTGTCCAAATTCACCACATCCATTGCCCTCTCTGGATCTGCTGCCTGAGATCTTTTACCAGCTTTTGTAACAAATGCCGCTAAAGCCTTTGCCGACTCCAACATCAGCGGCAAAAGACTAATGGTCGGTAAAAGTTATAGCGGCTATAGTTATTGGCACTAAAGCTGTTTTGTATTGCCACTAAAGGTATTTTTTGTAGTTGACTAGTCATGAGTATGGCCTTAGTTAAAAACATGCTTCGAGCTTCATTTTTGACTTAGTGGATATACCTTTGTGTATCTAGAAAAGTCATCTACAAAGGTGATATAGTATTTCTTTTCACATTGACAAATAGTATTTTTGAAATCTGCTAAGTCTGAATGTACTAGTTCAAACAATTCTGTTTTTTGTACTAGTTACATTCTTAAAAGGCTTTTTGGTATGTTTACACAAACAGGACACTTAGAAAAATTATCAACATTAACTACGGGAATTAATTTAATATTTCTATGACTTTTAATAGAAGCAATATTAACATACCCTGTTCTACCATGCCACAAATCAATTGACTCAACAATATAAGCAGAATTGAAAGTACTAGCATTATTAGTAATCTCTTGAGTGATGTTTAGTGCAAATAAACCTCCACTAAGGTAACCTTTCCCAACAAAGTCTCATGCACGAGAAATAATTACTTTATCAGATTAAAAAATAAGTTTAAGACCTGCTTTGTCGAGAAGTGCACTAGAAACTAAGTTTCTACAAAGGAGGGTACATATACAACATTATTCAAGGCTAAGGTTTATTCAGAAGTTAGCTTAATGAGAATTTTTCTTTACACATAACTCCAGGTTTAGTGGATTTACCTATGTAGACACACTCGCTATCAACAGATTCCTCAAAGTCGTGAAACAGCTCTTTGTTGTCGCAAAGATGCCTTGAAGCGCCTATGTCCAGTATTCAGTCAGTCTTGTTAGCCACCATGTTTGCCTCAACTACTACGGCAGAAGTGACATCACCATCCTCATTAAGGTTAGCTTGTATTGGAGCTTTTCCTCCATTCTCTGAGCTTTGTCCTTGTCTCTGGTTGCATTGAAAAGCCTTGTGACCAATTTCCCAAAAGACATAGCAAGGTCCTTTTGACTTTTGAATATGGCTCTCCGGCTTATTGACGTAATTCTGCTTCTTCACATGTCCTATATTATGGCTTTTCTTATGTTTTCCTTTAAAATTATCTTTCATAAAAGTACTAGAAGATTCCACAAGGTTAGTTTTAGAAGAATTAAAGAGAGATTTCATCTTATCCTTAAGTCGTTCAGACTCCTCATCATTAAGATGGTTTGCTTCCTCAGTCCTCATGTGACCGATTAGTTCTTGAAGAGTTAAGTTTTTCTTCTTGTGTTTTAGTGTATCCTTTAATCACTCCAGGAAAATGGAAACTTTTCAAGCAAATCATTAGCCTGAAGAATCTTACACATCTCCATTCCTTCATTCAAAACACCAGAAGTTAAGTTCTCATACTCGTGAACTTGTTCAATGATTGGCTTATCATTAACCATCTGAAACTTAGTCCACTTTCCAATGACATACTTCGTTTTTCCTGCATCACCAACACCATATTTCTTCTCCAAACTGTCCCCTATGACTTTAGCAGATTTATAATTTATAAACAAATCAAAGAGAGGGTTAGTCATATGGCTAAGCAGATACCCTCTTACTGTTTTATTATTCTTTTTAAATTTCTTCTTAGAAGTATCATCAGCAACATCAATATTAGCAGCACTACAACTATTAGCAACAATATTAGCAGGAGGATCGTTAAACAAAATATAATCAACTTCTAATTATTCAAAGAAAATTAAAAGTTTCTAGGACCAATGCTTATAATAATTTTCATGTAAAGGCTTAAGCGTTGAAAGATCAGGAAGTGTTTTCTTTCAATGTGGTGGCCATTAGTCAATATTATATGTAAAATCGCTTTCAAATTGTAAGAAAAATTAGTAGATAAATATTGATTAAGAAAAATAAGACTACAACTTATCAAAAATACTGTGTCGTGGCAAGCAGTGGCCTTGAAAATAATTTCAGCCCGACTGGGTGCAAATCGTTAAGGTCGATCGCTCACCAAGGTTCCACAACAGTTCCAAACACGTGCACTCATGGCTGGAAGATTAGAATTTGCACAAAATAGTTGCCCAGGAAGAAGAGAAGATGAAGGTATTTTATGTGTTGGATAATTCACAAAGAAGACTAGGAAGAAAGGAATGATTAGGTATATGTATTCTTGGTTAAGCATTGAGTGATTATGGTTTAGCTAGATGTATTGTTAGTTAAAAAATTGAGTGATCATGATGGCTAATTCATAACCTATTTATAGGAAATTAAGAAGGTTGCATGTATGATAAGTGTCGAGAGACTTTTGACACTTGTCCCATTATGTTAGTCTAATTAGCTCCAATATTGACAAGTGTATCTTGTTTTCTATGTATGAAGATATTTGGCTCCAATATTTACAAGTGTATCTTGTCTTCCATGCATGAAGACATATAGTAGATTTGCATAGCCATTTGTCAAAGTTATTCAACACTTATTTTTAAAGCTTCATGCAAGAGTCCATTTGAAAATAGATATGACATTTGAAAACTTAGGCACGTGATCGGCACAGGAGAAGTCAAGCATTTGAGGCAAGCTTCAACGTAGGCACGTGATCGTGCTTGAAAACTTAGGATAAAAGAAGGCTGGCTTATAGTCAGGTGGAACTACAAGTGCTGCACGGGCTAATTATGTGCCACTGACACTTTGTAGGAATTGGCTCGTGAGATGACTTATGATAACATACTTTGCTTATTTTCATGTTATTACTTTTGTTTGACGTACTTTTTCTCTTCCCTTCGATGTTTATTTCTTTTTTTATTTTGTCAATAGTTGTTGTTTCATTATGTATGGTCATATGTACTAAAGAGATTCATGTAATGAAGTCCGTAGTAAAAAGATGCGGTGTTTATTTCTCTTAAATGTCCATTTTTTTTAACTCAGTAGATTAGTGGCGGATAAAATGAAGAAGACCCTTAAAAGTTTTTTTTTGTGTTAATTAGGATTGTATGTAATACTGTTGGTTTTCTTCAAGTCACAGTTCCATTCAAGAGAATGTTTTTCTTATTTTGAACCGGTATTTTCTATTTAACTTTATCATACCCTATTTTTTCGTACGAAAGAGTATTAATAAGTCAAGTGATATAAGGTCACAAATAAGATCCACGTCGAGAGTACATAAAGATAGTTAATCATATTATCTTGGATATTAAAATTTTTTAAGAATATGGACAACAAGTACCAAGAGGGTTAAAAGGCTAATAAGCTAAACAAATAGAAGAAAATAAGTTTCGTCGAAGGTCGACAAGTTGGGAATGTTATAACTTGTAATTTTGTGACGTGACTACGGTGCTCAACAAGATAAGGAGTTTATCTTATGGGTTATTTTAGTCGTATGATAGTCGTGTGTTATGTTTATAAGTCAAGCAAGTTGTGGAACAAAAGTTGACAAAAGGTTATCATAAATTAAATACATAAATATGTTTAACATTAAGTCAAATATAAATATGATTTTCTCACAATTTACTACGAATTATAGGAACTACCTACCAAATTAAATATATGTGAGTGTAGTTGCTAACTTATTAAATCGTTCATCGACACAATATCGGAGTAAAGAGATATTCGTGTTTTCGCGAGACTGCACCAAGCATCTCTCCATGGGACCCACAATGGCAGTTACGATATAGTCATATATAAGTCGCCTCAACCCTATTTTAACTCATTATTTTTCAGTATTTTCAGACCCTAGCTACCTAAAAACATCTCTCAGGGTCCTCTCATGATCCAAGACCAAAATAAATGGCAAACAACATAAATCAAGTGTCCAGAATCCCGTTACACTATTAAGTTTCTTATTCTTCTTGTTGTTGCTGATACTTGGTGGTTCCACCTTGTGTGGGAGGTTGTTTTATGTAGTTTATATTTTTAAAAATACTCTTCCAAGGTTTTTGTATCAACTCAAGGTTATTTCAGGTCTTACAAATGGATTACACCATTATTAAACATCTCTTTGAAGTTGTGCTGTCATTGAGGACAGTTGTGAGCCGTGTTGTTGATACCTAATTTTTTTCTCATATTTTAAATTGTATATATATAATTTTAAAATTGTACATTTGCATCATCATTTAGTTTATGAAACTATACATGCATTTTACATAATTTTAAAGTTTTTGAACCAATTTTTTTTCAGTATTTTTATTATATACATACCTAATAATTATCCTTCAACATTTTTTTTATGGCGATTTAGTCATCCAAACTCATAATTTATACAAACATTTATGTTTGAAAATATTTTACTATTTTTTATAATTACATTTGTATGTTTTAGGCTAATTGCACGTTTTTTTCCAAGAATAGCCCATATTCATCTAAAATTATGTTATTTTTACAAATAATATTTTTATTTTTATTTTTTAACATTAATTTATTACTTTTTATCGTTTAAGTGTATAAAAAATATTTTTGTTATTTATTAATTATATAGTTTGCTAAATATTGGGTATTTAAATAATAACCTAATTTAAAACTAATTTTCGGACCTAAAACTACCCAAACCTCAGTCCAATTACCCCATATAGTGGCTCAATACTCCTAGCCCAATCCAAATGACCCCTAACCCAAAAACCCAGTTGGTACTTGTTTCTTTAACCACCCCCAATCCCATTTTAAAATCGTGGTTGTTGGTCTCTAAGATCAACGACCTACAATTATCCTATCCCTTTATTACCCAATCCCATGCCCTAATTCCCCAATCCCTCCATGACTGCCGCCCTCATATGCTCTCATATCTCTTCTCTTCTGATGAACCCTAGCTATCTCACCCCTAAATCCCCTCTCCCAATCCAGTTCATAATGTGATTTTACCATTATTTGTTTACATTATTGATCTCTTCTCACAACTAGTTGTCCGTCGCTGGTGTAAGCTAGTTTTTTGCCTAAACATGGAAAGCAAATCTCATCCAAATCAAATCAAATTTTATTCAAATCCTTAGCATTTTTGCTATTCCGTCTATATTCACTCTTGTTCTATTATAGGTACGAGTCTCTGTCGCGCCCCTTTTTCCCTCATCATGGAGAGAGGTGCTGTTTTTGACATTCATGGGGTGTGCTAACTCATGTTTTTTGGGAATTAGGTATAAGAGTTGCCACCTAACGGATTACTATGCGTTAGGGAACCTAGAGTGATTAACTCTTAGATTTCTTTGCATTACTAGAGATTTAGTGTAAAGGCTCGAAATAACCTCGAGCAGAAAGTGTTAGACATCCCTCTTGGTCCACAACTGTGGGTCACAGTCATACTTATATTCACAAATAAGTCTATTACAAATAAACAGTTGAATCAAATAGGTTGCAGGTAAATCACGTTAGATAACTCAAGTAATAAGATAAAGACTTCTTGAACAAGTTTTAAACAAAGGTTTTAAAAAAGAAACGAAGGAATTTTTGAAAGGAGGAGTCCAAGGTTGGTTACCCTATAGGATCAGCCCACACAATATTCGGTAAACACTCCTCGATGAGGGGCTACACATGACATTAGCGCGTAGTCATTATATCCCATATCTACCCTTCCCATCCCCTTAGTGATCATTCAAAGAGTGTGTTGGTCAACGATCTCTATTACGTGATGTAACCCGTCCCTTCTTAATAGTTCTGGAGGGATTTAGGACCTCTACCTATAGGTAGTTCTAGACAGATCCCTAAGGTTTAAAACGTAAAAAAACTAAGGCGACAGGCAATAACAATTAGGACTCTTTGCAAATAAGAACAAATGGAGCAATTAGAGGCTCAAAGTTTCCTTCTCAAAAAAGGAACATAAACAACACGACTCAAGCACAAATAAGGCCTTTTGTTAAATAGTATCCTAAGGTAAATTTCTTACTAAATGTACAAAAAACAGGCAATTTGTTTTATAAACTCAGAAGTAATGACCTTATCTGTGACCTACTGATTTTAAAGCTTGCTTAAGCCAAGACAACCTTAAGTTATAGAAACAATTTCAGAGTTACAAGCTTTGAAAACACCCTACAGGCTTGACTCTACGCAGAATATTGATGACTACATTTTATGTTATGAGACAAAGCAGGTTTTGAAACGGACTCTTTAATACCTATAGGCATGCTATCTAATGATAGATTAAGGCAGTTTTGAAGAACTCGTTTCAAGGAAATATAAGCCAGTAAATTAAATCAACTTAGAAGTGAGCTAATCGTTAACAAGATTGATTTATTACCAAACTAGTTTAGATCTATGGGTAGAATCTGATGTTGTTCCCTATAGGCATAATATCTGATTTTAAATACCGGTTTTAAAGACTTGCAGGCATAATGACACATGGAAGTCAGATTTGGATTATATCCTATATGCATGGCATCCACTTGTGAAATTGATTTATGACCCATTAAACATGATTTCCATCGTGCAATCAATTGAGACCTATAGGCATGATATCTAACATAACAATATACAAAAGTTCTATAGGTATAGTTTCTACTTATAAAGGAAAACACAACAAATTGTAAAGTCCTATACGCTTAGTTCCTACCCGTATTAATCTTACACATGTAACTACCCACCCTTTTCACTAATTACCCCATTATTCGTTTATAAGTTATTACAGACCATATGAATTAATTACATAAATAAATAAGAAAATAAGAAGTTATACTATAGGGAGCCTACAGATAGGCCAAGATTTCCAAAGTCTCCAATAGCATCAAATGCCTCAATTCCATAGACAATGTCATAGTCTAGGTGCATCAAAGTTTCCTAAGGATCTCAAGGATCCCGGGCAGTGCTTACATCTAGACTTAGTAACCAAAATTGAATAAGTGCAGTGTGGAAGGGCCAGCCTTAGTATACCAGAGTTTAGGGGGTTCTCAAGTGGATCCAAGGCAATACGCATACTGGAGGGTGCATAACTTATTGAATTAGGAGTAGAGTGAAAGTGCTTGACACAAGTTGAAAGGTTCTAATGGGAAAACTGTATTAATGGGAAGTTTGTTTGAAATAATTAAGTTAAAAAACAGAGACAGTTTGAAAAGAGAGTGGAGTAGTGAACAACAGTTTAAACACAACACCCTTAAAATAGGTTCATACATAAATAACATGGGGTCATAGAACCAAAGCAAGTGCAGTAGTCACAAGCAGGGTGGCAAAGGGATTTTGGGGGACAAATAGACAAACACATAGTTATAAGAGAACTTAGGCACAAAATCAGTAGCATGCTAAAAGGCTAAAGAACCCCAGACTTTACGCAAAATCAAGTCATTTAAAGATAGCCAACCTGTTTGCATAGTAGTAAAGGAGAGTCATAATGGGGTATACTAAACGGTTTAACATTCATACATATGCTGAATCTAAGGGGTATCATATAACTAATATAAAGAGACTAATTACATGTTGAACAACAAAAATAGAGATAGAAAAAAAAATCTGGAACATGATGAACTAGAGGAGGAAAAGAAACATATTGCTCGAGAGAGTAATGTTGAATTAGGACATACCACTAAAGTGACAACAAACAAAAGTTAAGGAGCAGGGGAGCACAATACTCAGCCTTGGCTTGCAGCCAGCTAAATCCAAGTAATTAGCAAGTAGCACAAAGAGAGAGAGAGAGAGAGAGAGAGCAGAAAGTTTATGTGAGAGAGAGATAGAGCTTTTTGAACCAAAGAGTGTTCGTGTATGTATTAATGAAAGGGTGTGCATATATAGTTTGAAAGCAAGTGGAAAATAATGTAAAAAGCAAAGTTCATCAGTAATTAAGGGGACTCAGAATCAATCAGTCGTGAAATCAAGGTAAGCACTCGTTTAATTGAGGAGTCAACTTCAGAAGGTAATAAACATGTGGAAAATAAGGAAGGAAATCGTATAAGGCTGAGCATAATAATAAGGACATACTTTCTGCATAGTACAAGTACAGAACATGTAATAGAGGCTAGGTTAAGCATATTTCAATAAAGGAAAAGACTTATGAAATAAATTAATAGCATAATTGACGGTAGAATAAGGTTAGAAAATATTTAACAAGGTTAAAAATTAGTAGAGATATCATGAGAAATCAACAAAAGATCAATCACAAAGATTCAAGGGATCAGAAGTAGAGAATAACATTGATTTAGCACAACTTTATAAGAACAAACACATAGTAAGTAAACAACAAAAGCTGTAAGAGGTCGAGTAGGACAAAATATATATAAATTAGAGATTCATGTAAAGCATAGTCTGAATTTGTAGAATAAGAATGATACCGGTATGAGAAGTGAAAAATCAGAAATATCGGTGAACAAAATAGGGTAAGATCACACAATAAGCAGAGATAGCCCTAATAACCTTAACAAGCAATCATAGGTTAAAATCACAGAATTATCGAAACATTTAGATTAACTGAACACATTATCAACACAAAACTCAGAAATCCAAGATTAGAACTAACAAATCAGGATTTTCAACATAGGCAAGTTGAAAAGCTAGTAAAATGACATATTCAGTCGAAATATGCAAGTGATAGAAGTTTAAACATAAAGAATCGGTTAAAACAAAGTTTTAGAATAAGTTCTGAAAATCCTAATTTGAGAAAGTGGTGAAAACATTTTGAAATCGATGATTTTTTTAAAGAATTGCAAGGATAGTTTAAAACATCAAAGAAACAGACTCAAACCATTTAAAAATCATATAGATCTAGGTGATATAACCAAAAATTATGGTTTTCAAAAGAAACCCAAGTAGAGATAAAGAACATGTTTAGAAATCCCAATATAGTGTGATTTTTCTCGAAATCACACTGGAGTATCCAACAAAAGCCAAATAGCAAACCCTAGATGCAAGTCAGCGTGGCCAAAGGCCCTTAATGACTTTAGAGAAGGCAAGCATTGCAATAGAGGAGCCATTGGAGGCTTAGTAGTTGACGGGAGATCACCGAAGAAGACCGGAGAAGAAAGTCAACGTTTAAAAGGAGCTAGGGTTAGATTGACTGGTTGAGAGATGATAGAATACATAGACCTTGGAATTTGAAAATGAGATAGGGTTAGGGGGTAGTTGGAATTAAAAAAAAAGGTAAGAACAGAAGAGGGCCATTGATTTTTGGATCAACGGGTTGGATTTAATTTGGCTTTGGGTCGAGTAGGCAGGTTAGGGTTTGGATCAAATAGTTTGGTTAGAAATTGGGTTGGGGTTGGGCTTAATTTAAGCTACAATTGAAAGGTAAATGTAGCTATATTTTAAATAGATAATTTTCCCTATATAATTTATATAAATAATAAATAATTTCTAACAAAACTAATTTTATGTACCAAATAATTTAAAATAGATATTTATCATTATAAAAATACAGGAGACCAATTTTATGCATATAAGTGTAATTATACATTAATAAGGCTATTATTGCAATTATATACAATTTAGCCTTAAAAAATAAAAACTACAATTATAAAAAAGCACAAAAAATATTTTAACGATATTTTGGAATAAATATAGAAATTAAATGACTAAACTACTACAACAATAATTTAAAGGATAATTATTGGGGTTATTTTATGAGTAAATGGAGAGGAAATAAATCAATTTAAATCCTTAAAATAATGGAAAAAATACTAAAAACCTCTTGCATGCATATATATATATATATACATATATATATATATATATACATATATATATATATATATATATATATATACATATATATATATATATATATTGGGTAGCAAGAGCTTCCCCTCTTTACTCGGGAAGGATGAAGGAGTTTTCTGGTAAAGAAATGATGGCCAATTTTGACTAGACGGGATGTTTTGAATGACAGAGGCTGGACTTTAGCCTTTGAGTTGCTTATATATCCTTGATTTTACAGGAATCAGGCCATGTGTAGTTATAGACTCATCAACGGAATATACCGATAAAGTTAGTGCAAGAACGAACACGCGATGTGGAAGCAGCTAAGGCGAGCGGTTAAAGCTCGGGATGGTTAAGGGAATTGGAGCGAGATTTCTCCTACTAGGATAGCGGTTGTTCTTTTTATTGAAACTGTGTTTAGCTATACATACTAGTGCTCTTCAATGGCACTAACATCCCTTTTGCCGGGGTGCTACGCCTTTAAATGAATGTAGGTGTTTCTATAGTAGCAGTGTTGGTAGCAGCTAGTGCCGCATCTTCCTTTCAGCTGAATTGGTGAGCCTCACTTCATTCAGGGTCTTGTTTCATCCATTTATAATTTACTTTGTATTTTGAGGTATAGCTAGAGCCTTATTCCCGACATTTCCATATTATTCTATAGTTTTATTTAGAGGCTCTGTAGAAAGGTTGTGGGTGGAGTTTGATAATGGGGAATTGAATTAGAAATATTGATATTTGAAAAAGATGTATTAAACTTGTCATATTATTTTTTTAAAACTATGAATGAAGTGGAAATGATGAAGTTGTTAATGATATATTTTCAGAATTTTAATAATAGAGTCCATCTCCTCCTTATTCATGAATTAGTTAATGTTTACTTAGTTAAGCGCCAGTCGCTCTCCTCTGTTTTTGGGGCGTGAAAAACCATAGTCTCAGAGCCTATGGTTTTAACGTGTCCTAGGATATCTTGGAGTTGTGCCTAGTAGAGGCCTTCTTATCGGTATGTAATCGACCACATCTATAAGTTTGAGGCTATTCGGACATTTAGGAATTTAACCCTTCTTTGATACTCCGATCGTGTAGTAGTAATTTCTTCGCTATATTTTATTCCCAAGATGAGTAATCTTGATTCCATAATCCATGAGTTGAAGTAGTAAGGAGGGAATAGCCCCACCATTGAATCGGAGAGATATTTCCCAAGAGTTTATTAGGGGAATGTATCGGGCCATGAAGGGATGGGTAAAACTTGTTGCTAAAGGGAGTACCCTTGTTCCTATTATTGTCACTGCACCACCAGATCATGTAGTATGTAAGTATGTTACTAATGTATGTTATATATGTGGAATTAGTGTACATTAGTTAAGGCACTGCCCCGCCAATGTAGAGTCACCAAGCAAGTGACCCAGTAGTACGTCATTTTGAATGCCACATACTTTTCCTTATTATATACGTACACATATCTTGGGAACCGGTATAGATATGGTCTTAATATGAATCTAAATCACTAAACATTACGTGCATCTACCATTTGAATGATACGTATTCTTTGTAAATCCACTCTATCATAAATTCTCGTAGTTTAACCTTTTTTGTGGAATTAAGTTATATATTTATTTCCTTGAATTGACTTATAACTCTGGTCCCACTTTCTTTTCCTAAATTCTCAACAAGTTTGAGGTCCCAAAATCCGAGGAGCCAACCGGCGCTTGTCACGACCCCAATTCACCCTCCATTAACATATCGTGATGGCACGTAGTCCCTACAACTAGGTAAGCTTAAGAACGCAGATATTAATATAACTGGCGGAAAAATTTGATTAAATTTAACAAAAACAAGGGGAGAAATGGTATATAAGTGCCACATGGCATATACAACCCCCCAAAAAAATGCGGAAGTCTACAACTCATTCCTAAAATGCGGAAACTCACGTGAAACACAGGCGAAAGGAAAATACTGTAAATGCTCTAATCTCCGGAGTGTCTACACCAAAGTATGATAGAATCTAAACACAATAGATAGAATAATGAAGGAAACTCTTTGATCTACGAATGCTACATATGTACAAGACTCTACTGAGATAAATATAATATCTGATAAGATAATGAAAAATAGAATAGGTAAAATCTACAGAGAGCATCTAAATAGGATAAATAAGGGAAACATCAATAGGAAAAACGAAAAAAACAATACAAGTAACACTACCCACAACAAGAAATAATAACGTGGGATCTCTTGGTATCCTCATTATATCCGCTAGGGATCTTTTGGTATCCTCATTATATTCACTAGGGATCTCTTGGTATCGCGAGGATCTCTTGATATCCTCATTATATTCACTAGGGATCTCTTGGTATCCCGAGGATCTCTTGGTATCCTCATCATATTCACTAGGGATCTCATGGTATCCTGAGGATCTCTTGGTATCCTCATCATATTCACTCGTGATATATTGGTGTCCCGAGGATCTCTTGGTATCTTCATCATATTCACTAGAGATCTCTTGGTATCCTCATTATATTCACTATGGATCTCTTGGTATCCTTATTATATTCACTAGGGATCTCTTGGTATCTCAAGGATCTGTTGGTGTCCTTATTATATTCACTAGGGATCTCTTGGTATCCTCATTATATTAACTAGGGATCTCTTGGTATCCTCAAATATTACAATCTCATGTGCTAGGGATCTCTAGGAATTCTGCATCCTCAGTCCAGAACATATCAAGTGCAAGGGGGTCTCCCAGGAGGCCAACCCATAGTCCCAATTTAAAAGCACGCAATAGCAACACAAACATTAGGAAAGATACTAACTCAGGGAAATAAATAGGAAATACTAGCCAAACATACTACACGGAGTAGTAATAAGACGGTATGAACACCTAGGCAAGCAAGTCAAATGAAAATGCTTTTCCAAACTAGCATAGAATAAATTCACCACTTAGAATGAGCAGGTAAGCAAGAATACTCAATTTAACTACTTTAGGTAAAAACGGATTTTCCATCAATTTGTTCAAGTACGCGCTCATCACCTCACGTACGATTCATTCAATTAACAAACATCATATCCTAAAGGGAAGGTCCCCACACAAAGTTAGATAAGCCACTTACCTCAATCTGCTCCATAAATCAACTTGAAATCACTCTTTTGCTACGAGTATCTGACTCCAAATGGCCAAAATCTATTTATTTTAATTGTATTTCGTAAAATAAAATCTCAAGCAACTAATTCTACTATTAAATTTACAGCTAAGATGAAATTTTAGGTAGCTACGAATCCAACTATGTGATTAGTTTTGAAAAGGAACCTCAAATTGAGGTCCAACCCCTAATTTAGCAAAATCCTAGCTCCTACCCAATATACGCAAATTTACCCATTGAAATCTTCGATTTGAGGTTGAAGCTATGTTAAAAGGTGTTAAGGAATGAAGAAAATAAGTTACAAACCACTTACCAATTGTATTGAAGAAGAAGTATTGCTTAGTAAATTGCCTCTTATGTTTTGGGTTTTTTTGAAAAGGGAGAAATAACTGAAAAATCCCGTGTATTTATACTCCATGAGCCACGGACTACGCGGCTCACATCGCGGGCCGTGCTAAGGCGGCCACAGCCGCGCTGGTAAAGCTGAAAATTGTTGGTCCTCTGAAGCTGGCAACACTGACCAAGCGAGGTGACCGCAGCCGCGCGGCTCACGCCGCGGACAATGCAAAAACAGACGCGACTGCGCTAGAGGAACTGAGGGCTGTGGGTTCTCTGAAGGTGGAAGCGCGGACCGCGCGAGGAAGACGGTGGCCGCGAGACGCACGCTGCGAACTACGCGATCACGACCGCGACCGCGCTGGAATCTGCAGGATAAAAAATTTACAAGAAGATCTCCAATCATATATAAAAAATTCCCATTTCGGGTCGGAAACCCGTCACACGATGTCCGTTTTCAATCAAACTTTCCATGAAGATCTCCAATCATATATAAGAATTGTACCGGGCACTGAAATCAAAATATAGGCCCGATACCCCACTCTTCTAATCAAATCTCGTTTCCATTTTCTTCAATTACTTCACGAAAGCAATTTCACATGAAAATTCATTTCTCGGACTTGGGACCTTAGAATTTTATTCCTGGCGTACGCACAAGTCCCTTATTTTCCTACGAACCCTCCGGGACTATCAAATCGCAGGTCCGGGACCGGGTCCGTTTACCCAAAACGCTTGCCGACGTCAAATTTGTTCAATTTAATACAAAAAATTAGCATTCTTTTTCTCATAGAATCCATGTGTAAGCTTCATGGCTATGTGCCGCGACTGCACACGCTAATCGAGGCAACCCGAGAGAAGGTTTTAAGGCCTCAAAAGTACAAAATAGAGAATAAATAAGTGGTGACCCCATTGGGTCGTCACAACGCTCAAACGAGTAAACCCAACTGAGCAAGCCTATTAGGTCTCATTCTACCCAAACTAATTCATGAATAAATAGGAGATAGATGCAAATTCTATAAACAGGCCCTTAACAATTTTCATTTTAACAATTTTAAAGGGATTACAAGTTTTATACATCATTGGCAAACATCAACATTTTTATTTTAATTCCAATACCTGAAATTACCCACAACCTGTCTATAGAGCCTCTAAGTACAACTGAAGAATAATATGGACATGCCGTTAATAAGGCTCTAGCTGTACGTCAAATACAAAATACATGATTAACAGATCAAACGGGACCCCGAAATGAAGGGCTCACCAAGTCAACTGAAAGGATGATCCCGCACTAGCTGCGACCAACACTACCTCCTATGGAAACACCTACATCCACTAAAGACATAGTACCACCGGCAAAAGGGACGTTAGTGCCATCGAATTGAACTAGTATGCATGAACAAACTTTATTCTAAGTAGAGTCAAACAATATACAAGTAGAAGACAGTTATGGAAACCAAACTATGATGCACCAAACTACAGAGAACACAAGTGAGAGTTTCATAATTTCTTATTACGTCTTTTCATCCTTTTGATTTATAGTCTCTTAGTGTCAAGTTCAACAATTCTTAATGCTACCCCAGGATTTTTAACACAGAGTCCAGTCTAGCCGACCGAAAAAGCAATCCCAAGTGAGACGTATCCATATTCACAATAATTTTCTGGAACCCAATATAAAGGCCAGCATGTGTACAACATGACGTCCAATCTCGGCCCGATCGGCAAAGCCAGATCACTTGGGACCGAACATCTTCTAGTTATTCCTTAGTTCACATTTCTTTCCATATTCCCATTACATGGCACACCACACCTCTTTATTAGCTTATTTCTTGGCACTTGGATATATTGTTACAATTAAAATATTCTAGTCTTCCCCTTATTTATGCATTCATATAATATTTACCTTTATGCTGATAAGTTCCAACATATGATGAATTGTGCATATAATAGGATGAGAACAACCAATCATGATTCGCTAACTTCAAGAAAAATGGTGAAATGGTAAACAACTAACACAACTAGGGAACCTAATATTTCACCTCAGCATATTATAACAAACAGTTCAAGTATGATCAATCAAGAAACTCATATCAAATGCACAAACACTAACGAGATGATTCTACAAAGATTAAAGTTAGCCATACATATCTCGTTTAAGCTTTTGTTAAGTTACTACAACGCTACAGAAATTTAGCCAATGCTAATCTACTTTGAGACTTAGAAAAATCAAACACAAATTAGGAAGGTATTCGTGGTTTCAGCTCATTTGAGCATTTTATCAAATACTAGTTGAGCATCTTGATTTCTAATCTCTTTTACAAGGTTTCCTTTTTCACCAACCCAATCGTTCTTTATTTTTGTTCAACTATCTTCCCACAACCTAATTTGTACATGCATGTATATATAATGCTATAACACACAAGAATCATACCTCAATACCCCATTTATACCCCAAACTTGATATTAAAGCCTAATGTATAGAATCTTACCTCTTAGATGAAGAACTTGTGATTGGGTTATTGGATTCTTGAAGATTGATGCAAGAGTGAACGATTGAATGTTGGGTTCTTCTTTCTCTCTTTAAATTTATCTCAACTCTCTTTAAAATCAGTATAAAAATGATCCCAAATGAAGCCCCAAAGACCATATATAAAAATGGGATCGGGTTATAAAAATAGGGAGATTAATCCTCCAAATGCGGGTCTGTCGTCGCGTAATGGACAGCAGAATGGGTATGCTGGCCGTAAACGCGTCGCAAAACTCGATGTCAAAAACTGGGCTACACTGGTCTAGTTTGCGACAACATTTTCGACCGCAAATCAAGTATGCGGACCACATAATGGTTTTTGCGATCGCGTATCTGTCACAAGATTGCATTTTTCCGTCCTTTCATAATTTGACCATAACTTTGTCTAGGAATGTCCAATGATAAATGGTTTGAAGCGTTGGAAAGTCGACTCAAAGACCTTTCATTATATATGTAATTTATCACATAAAACCTTATAAATATTTAGTTATTGTCGTTCAAAGTAATGGATTAGTGCAAATACCTTTGGAATCTTAGCCTATTATGAAGATTTTTCCATTTGGCTAACAACTAGGCCTCTCCTTGGACCCCGTGTTACTTAATATATGAATCCTAAACTTGATTACCAAATCCAATTAATTCCCATCATGTTAATAGCACACAAAATATTATAATTAACCTACGAGGCACCACGAAATACTAGATTACTTAGCAATATTTTCCGGGCCCTTACATTCTCCCCCCTTAAGATCATTCATCTTTGAATGAGGAGTAGAGTCTGAATTAAACGCTTAATATAATGAATCTCTTTTCTCACCTACCTCAAGTCCCTAATTTTAACTCCTCAATTTTTCAGAATTTTCGGCAGTCTCCTTTGTAACTAGGTCTATCCACCTGCCAGAGAACTACCAAAACAATCATAAAAACACATCCACAACTCAACAAAGCACCACAATGTATATATCAATAACATGAACCTCAGCATTACAACAACTACATTATCATAACGACAACTATACATGGACTGCACATTTTTAGATCATAACACCTCTGAGCTATTTTTTCAAGTCAAAGCTTATTGATATACAATCGAGAGAAAATAGTTTCCTTCCACAACTAATTCGGCCTTCAAGGTGGCCCCCTCGGCTTATAATCTTTTCCATATCACATTCACAGAAGCAATCACAACCCCTAAAATTATCCGACAAGGATGACAGATAGACACCTCGCATAAGCTAACTATCCATCAACATTCACCTTCAATAATCCACACCAGGATAATACACAAATAATCTCCACCTACCTTCTTAGACATAAACATGTGAATACACAAAATATATGACGAACAATGATGGGGGTACCATCATACTTCTAGTGCGGCCTAATGTGGAATACACATATGCGACCTTTATTATCAACTTACATAATATCTTCAGGGGAAAATATTGAGAACAACCTATTTACCCTTTTAAATTCTAAATTTCTAGGCGAACCCACACACTAAACCATTGATGACTTTCGATGGTTATTCTAAGATATGCTTTCATAAATTGACCATAAAATTACCTACTAAATATAGTGATCACAGAGTGACTTTGACACATTTGAACATTTAATATAGATCTAATATAGTAAGGAGAAACGAAGTTCAAGATTGGGCTAGAATTATTTAAGAATCCATTTATGCGTCGAGCAGAGTATTTCATGAGGTTACATACTAAGAGACACGAGGATTTCTATTAGTGATTCTAACATGGTTTCGTCCAGGTTATTTCATAAATTATTAGAGAAATAAGGCATAGGCTTAACTCGTACATCTGTAGTAGGAATTACTAAGGAGGAAAATTTAAGTATGTGACCTAGTCGTCTTTTGGAGTGTAGGGAATGTCAGTTTATCAAGAATGAGAATACTCTGGCACCTTGAATATGACATGGTTTTCAATAACATGAAGTTGGATTACACTCTTAACATTAATTGACACCAGGAATATATGCGACAAGCCCATGAGGGTGAAAAGAAGTTGAACACCTATGAGATTATAATTTCGCAAACAGTCGAGCCTTTAATGATAATTTTCTTTATATGAGAAAACTAAAAATACGACGACTACTCTTCCAAATGAATATGCTCATGATATGTGCAAAAATTGAAGGCATCTAATCTTCCCCTTTCATGAGTGAAACTATATAGCATAGGACATCCTACCATAGGAGTGAAATCATGTATTAGTTAAGGAGTTCCAATGGTTGACGTAATGCTTCGAGAAGGAAGATAACTATTACTCACATCCTTATTAAGGAGGTGAAATGTCAGTGGTAGAAAAATTCTCCATGCATGACTATGACATTGGCAATAATCCTAGAAGTCGAGTGAGCAGAAGGCTGCGTAACCTATACAATCCGACCCTTTTGTGATTTTTGTAAAGGGGGTGTACTTTGGTTCGTAATCAAGACAATAAAAGGTTGAACTTAGGGGAAGTAAGTAATTTTGGAAGCTATGATACAAGCCCACATTGCCCTAGAAAATCGATAACAATGGCTAGAAAATACTTAAAACCATTACGAGTTGGTATAAAAACAAGGTCTCAAAGTGCCCACATGGATAAGTTTGAAGGAATGAGACTTCTTAATGCACTTATTGGGAAAAGTAACCTAGGTTATCTAGACACATGGACACATAGAACTGGTAGATAATTGCTTAGGAGAACATCTCATAACGAGTGCGAGCAATATCTTTTTATCCTAACAAAAGGAACATGTCTCCGTCCTTAATGCTATAATACTTCCTCTTTGATGCCATGAAAAATAAATGAATTTTACAATGAGAGTTATCAGATGAAATAGATAGTAGGGTAGCTAAACTATTGAGCACCATTTGGAACCAATGATCTTAAACCAAGTTGAAGACATTAGAAGCCTGTAGTAAAGGAGAAATTTGCCCGCTCTCAGGGTGCTTGTAAAGTACATAAAAGTGAGGTTAATTATATCAGATTATATAGTTTGGCAAGTAGTAGATAAATTGAAATAATATCGCATTGAAGTTTACAGGTAAACAATACATGATGCAAGACAAATTAAAAGAAAGTGAAAGAGCCTTGCGGAAGTAACCTTTACATTGTAACTACTAGGAATGATCGTAATATAAAGCAATTATGAGAAGCTACATTTTTTAAAGAAGATCTCTGTATGAAGTCACATGATGTATAGCACACTTCGACATAACCAACTATTACCAGCAAAATTGGGAGATGCTATAAGATTTGATTGAGAGAAAAGTTTTGACATACGAATGTTTTAGTTGGTGTATTGCTCCTTGGTCAACCCAAAACCAAAGGCGAGAGTTAGACTGATAAGCAGATTGTTGAACTAGCACATATGTAGATAATCCATTATCGAAAGGAGATTTTCAATCTTAGAAATTACGACATGCTATCAACCCATGATGAACTTGAAGTGAGGTAGGAACCCAACGGGATAATATGAAATGTTCATGGAAGGTTTGTAGATGTTCATAATGAGTTCTCCATGGATTTTAACATGAGAACTGCCTATACGCTAATGAGAGATAGAAAAATATGAGAAACATGCGTTGTGCTCTAATAACCCCCAAAGGTGTGCTTGGTCTTGATGGAGAGCCTAGTAAGGGTCCTTTTGAGAAAGAAAATTTTACAATTACTCATAGAAGGATATGTTCTCTCATGGTTATATAACAAGTGTGGGGAAACTAGCACAATGAATTCATTAACTAAAGAATACAATTAACACCTGTTATGGAGGTGTAATGAGAAAATAAACATTTGTTATAAGTTGGACATGCTTTTGCTATTAACTCCCAACTGCAATATATGACCATGCCACAAGCAACCATAATGCTAGGACAAAGTGAGTTACTTATTGCGGGATGTCCCAAGTTGACACGAAAGTTATGGCAACACAATATCTTCCTCATACGTAGATACGAGGATCTAAATTTTCATAGAGACTTTATGCACACGGTAACCATTTTGATATGACATGCACTCATATGAGGTGTGAAGGTATGATCATATGTTACTAGATAGTGAGAAGCTT
Organism: Nicotiana benthamiana; assembly: GCA_034376525.1. Taxonomy (NCBI): domain Eukaryota; kingdom Viridiplantae; phylum Streptophyta; class Magnoliopsida; order Solanales; family Solanaceae; genus Nicotiana; species Nicotiana benthamiana. The sequence continues at coordinate 38,024,956 of CM067324.1, forward strand.
TCATGAAGATATTCGCAAGAGAGTAGAATGAATTGTTAAACACATATGAGCAATATACACAACAGAGTAAAATAGTGACTCGAGAAGGATCGCAACACTAGGATGTTTTACAGGGAACACGACACCACATAGGTAAACTTTACGACGGTGCATGCATAGGCACAAGTGGGCAGATGTTGCCTATTTCAATAAAATATTCTGTAAGAAATTCATCGGGTATAGTCCCTTGTTAAGAATTTAGGAAAAGAAAGTGGGAAGTAGTAATCCTAGAGTTATAACTCCATTGAAGGACGTATCTATTGAACTTAATTCCGTAAGAGGATGTAAATAAGAGCATTTGTGATAGAGTGGGTCAACAAACAATATGGCTCCTTCAATGAGTAAGTACACATAAGTCTTTGTGACTCACATCTTACTAAGACCATGTTTATGAGGACTCATCATTTTGAGGTAGCGAAAATGATAGTCTTCGTTGTCCCAATCGGATAACATTGTAGTTGCATGAAGACTAAACATAGTACTTTTTCACTGCATCTGCATTCACATTTGTTTCAGGATCATTTCCTTCGACATCCCCAAGTATAATGCCTCTCTTGGCAATATCTTTCTGATAATATATGGGCCTTTCCAATTAGGAGCAAATTTTCCTTCTCTTTCCTGATGATGGAGAAGAATGCGCCTGAACACGAGTCGCCCCACTTCAAAATTTCTTGGGCCGCACTTTCATGTTGTAGGCATGAGAACTTCTTTGTTGGTACAACTACCCGCGGCAGACTGCTACCATTCGCTTTTCATGAATCAGGGCTAATTGTACCAGATGGGTCTTAAGCTACTCACTGTCATCAATTTTAGCTATAACAATGATCCGGAGAACGGATTTTAACTTCAGAGGGTATTACGGCTTCAATGCCATAGACCAAGATGTATGAGGTTTCTTCAAATGATGTGTGCAACATAGTGCAATATCCCAACAGTGGAAAAGGTAGCTTTTCATGCAACTACTTGGAGCTTTAAATCATCTTACTCAAAATCCTTTTAATTTTCTTGTTTTCTTTTTCGGGGACACCATTGGCTTTAGTACAATAAGGAATGGAGTTCCAATGCGTTATTTTGAATTATTCACATATCTCCTCCATCAAACGACTACTCAAGTTTGTAGCATTATCTATCATGATAGTTGCAGGAATACCAAAATGGCAGATAAGATTGGAGTGCATGAAATCTACCACAACTTTCTTTGTGACTGATTTGAGAGTGATGGCTTCAACCCATTTAGTGAAATAGTCGATGGCGACCAGTACGAATCTGTGCCTATTGGAGGCTTTCTTCTTGATTGGCCAAATGACGTTCATACCCAAGGCAACAAATGTCCAAAAGGTGATAAAATGGGATACAGCTCTGTGGGTGGTGCATGAATCAAATCACCGTTCACCTAACACTTATGACACTTCCGAAAAAAGTTGAAACAGTCTCTTTCCATGATTATCTAGTAATATCCCACTCGAAGGATTTCTTTTTCAAATACATAATCGTTCACATAGGGCTCGTATACTCATGTGTTCACTTCGTAAATGGTTCTTCCTGCCTCCTCTGCGTCAACATATCATAACAACTTGAGGTTCGAAGTTCTTTTGAAGGACATCACCACTGAAAAATAAACCACATGCGTGCCGTCTAATGGTTCTCTTTTGGTCTCAATTTGCTTGCTCGAGGTATTCTTTTTTTCAGAAATCTTCTGATGTTATGATATAATGGTTGACAATTTGGTTCTGGATCAACCGTATTATAGTAAGAGTACCTTTCTCGAATTTGGATTTCCATGGGATCTATGTGAGCACTGCCTGGGTATGGTAGCATCGAAGCCAAAGTAGCAAGTGCATCAGCCAGTTGATTGTGCTAACGAAATATGTACCAGAACTATCTGGACTTGAATTGTCTACCAAGATCTTCCACATGCTGCCTGTAAGGGATAAGTGTAACATCCCGGGTTTCCCATTCTCCATGAGCTTGCCAAATAATTAGATTTGAGTGCCCCATGATTAAGAACTCTTTGATATCTTTGATAAATGCCATGTATACACCCATAATAAAGGCTTCATATTTGGCAGTGTTGTTTGTGCAGAAAATTTGAAGCCGGGCCATCGCTGGATAATGCTGACCAGTGGGTGAGACCAAAATTGGCCCAATTCAAACACCTTTTGTATTTACTGCTCCATCAAAGAACTTATTCCAAGCATTAGTATCTTTGGATATTGCCACGACTGAATTTACCTCTTCATCCAGGAAGTAAGTATTCAAAGGTTGGTATTCGTCATCTACCGGGTTTTCAGCCAAATGATCCGCTAACGCCTACGCTTTCAATACCGTGCAAGTGATATAGACTATGTCAAATTCGGTGAGCAGGAATGTGCCATTTTTCTAACATTCCCGTGTGCATTTTTTTTCTTTCATATGTACTTTGAAGTTTGTAACTTGGTTATCAGGTAAGTGGTGTAGGCTTGCAGATAATGCCTCAACTTCTGAGCTACCCAGGTTAAAGCACAGCTGGTTCTTTCCAACAAAGTATACTTAGCGTCATAACTGGTAAAAAATTTACTTAGGTAGTAGATTGCCTGCTCTTACTTTCCGGTCATATCATGTTGCCCGAGGACATAGCCAAAAGAATTTTCCAAGACTCTTAGATTCAAGAACAAAGGCCTCTATTGGTCAAGCGGGACCAGAACTGGTGGGTTAGACAGATATTCTTTGATTTTATCAAAAGATTCTTGACATTCATTTGTCCATTTGATTGCCGCATCTTTTTTCAGCAATTTTAATATGGGTTCACACGTGGATGTCAACTGAGCAATGAGCCAGCTAATATAGTTCAATCTACCTAATAAGGACATCATATCTTTTTTGGTTTTCAGAGGAGGGAAATACCGATTAGATTTTATCTTTGTTGGATCAAACTCAATACCCCTCAGGCTAACTAGAAAGCCCAAGAGTTTGCCAGATGGAACCCCGAATGCACATTTGGGTGGCTTTAGCTTCAAATCATATTTAAACAACCGTTTAAAGAATTCCCTCATGTCTCGAACATGGTTTTCCTCGGTTTTGAACTAGATGATCACGTCGTCCACATACAACTCTATCTCTTGGTGCATCATATCATGAAAAATGGATGTCATGGCCCTTATGTAGGTTGCTCTGACATTCTTCAGACCAAATGGCATGACCCTATAACAGTATGTTCCCTAGGGTGTGGTAAAAGCTATCTTTTCTGCATCTTCTTCATCCATCAACTCTTGGTAATATCCTGCATAACAATCCACGAAGAAGGGTATCTCATATTGGGTGTAGTTATAAACAATGATGCGGATGTTCGGCAAAGGGAAGTTATCTTTTGGACTTGCTTTATTTAGATATCTGTATTCCACAAATACTCGTGACTTGCTTTATTTAGATCTCGGTAATCCACACACACTCGGGTCTTCCCATATTTCTTTGGCACTGGAACTACATTGGCTAGCCATGTGGTGTACTGAACCACGTGGATTACCCATGCTTTCAACTGTTTCGTGACTTATTCTTTGATCTTGTCCCTAATATAAGTTCTAAAATTTCATTGCTTTTGCTGGATTGGGGGTAATCGGCGTAAGTTGGCAATTTATGAACTACCAAATCAATACTTATTCCTGGCATGTCGTCATATGACCAAGCAAAAACATCTTTGAACTCAAACAACAGTTGGATTAATGCATCCTGGGTTTTTTCATCTGTGTGAATGCTTATCTTGGTTTCCTGACTTCTTCAAAAGTACCCAAGTTAACCGCCAGAATGTCATCTATGTTCGGCGTAAATATATTCACAATTTTTTCGAGTTCTTCGTTTATTTCCCTAAATGCCTCTTCTTTATCATATTTTTATTCTTCCTTAATTATTTCACAGATAGACAACTTGTTTGGATCTAGGCATGAAGTCAGCAAGCATGTCATGTTATTTGAAGCCGCATTATTAGAACTCAAAGAAGAACATAAGAATGAAAAAAATCAGAAGAAATAAAGAAATATGAAAAATGAAATGTTAATTTCATTTTATTTAATTTGAAGACAACAGGGTTTGCATTGGAAATTAAAAGACGGGAAACTAAAGAAAACATCCGAGTTACACCCGAAAATAACTCGTGATGTAGAAATAGTGGTAGGAGAGGTCTACCAGGACTCCCGCTTGATTGGGAATGGTGTAGCCTTCCAATTCTATAGTTTGGCATTAGGTCCCATATATAGCACCTCAGGGATGCTTGAGACTTCCCCTGGTTGGACCATCTGGGTTTCATAGAGTATCTACCTTATTTCCCCACAGATTCCTTCAATTTCTTCGGTAGTAAAGGCCTCATATTCCTCTTCCTCATTGTATTTAGGTGTGACGAATGTTCTATACAAATGCAGAAATGGCTCAGGCAAGACCCAACAATCATTCTTTCTATCATCTACCCATTTTACATCAGCTGGAGTGGGTCGAAAGCCTACCCAAAAGAACTTTTCACTGGTGTTCCGGTTGATAGGTTCAACTATTCCTTGCAATGTTTTCCCGAGAACCTTCCCATGTTTGTAACCATGCCTGATCATTTCTTTGGCAACCATGATTGACGCATTTGAAAGGAAGGGTTGAGGGCAAGGATTTCCTTCTTCACACTAGTCTGTGACCATGATCTCAAAAGCTCGATAGACTATGTGTTCACTCCCCTCTCTTGCTTCAAGACACGGGACTCACGGGTCGCGGTAAATTGATTACTCATCTTCCCCATGAACAACAATCTCTTAATCGTCATGTTCGTATTTCACCATCTGGTGGAGAGTAGAAGGCACAACCCTCACTGTATGAATCCACGTCCTCCCCAAAAGAATTGTAGGAAGTGTCCAAGTCTAAAATCTGGAAGGTCACTTCGAAGTCTACTGGGCCGATAGTCAGAATCAGATCAATATATCATATTGTATCCCTTTTAATGCCATCAAAGGCACGTACATAGACGTTGTTGGGCCTGATTCTCTCAGTACCGATTTCCATACATTTCAGAGTTGAGAGTGGGCAAATATCAACCCCAGAACCACCATCTAGCATGACCCTTTTCACGTAGTACCCTCCACATTTGACTGTCAGGTGCATGGCTTTGTTGTGTGCATCCCCCTTCTGCGGGCAAATCATTTTTGAAATAGGGGATTTAGTTTATGGCAAAAAACCTTTTTGCCATCCTATCCAACTGTTCTTTTGTGGTTTCAATAGGAACATATGCTGCATTGAGAATTTTGATCATTACCTTGTGATGTTCCATGGAGTTCATCAATAGAGATAACAGGGTGAATTAAGCAGGAGACTTTTGAAGCTGGTCAATTATATCGTAATCTGCCATTTTTATTTTTTGAAAGAACATCTTTGCTTCTTCAACACTCACCGGCTTCTTAGGTGGGAAATGCTTTCTCATGGCATTGTTCACCTCCTCCAAATTGAAATACTTATTACCCGGGTTATTTTCTTGAACTTCTTCTGAGATTTCTTTGCCTTTGTAAGTCACTATTGATTTGTTAGAGTTCCAAGGCATAGCGGTGGGATTTGTCATGGGCCTTTGTGGTGTGCGGCTAATAACTACGGGCTCACTCAACCTTGGTGGAATTATTGGTCCCCGCATCACGTAGGCCACCTTGGGCATTTACATTTGAGCTGCTTTGCATCTCAAACATCCTAGGAGGATCAATGACATATGTTTTTTCTTACGGCCTCGAGGGACATAGAGAACAACATTGTTGGAGGGCGCTGCCCAAGTTTCAACTTCCACTTTCTTTTCCAACTTCTTAGGGGTGGTTTCATTCTTTTTCTCCCCCTTGTCGTAGTTTAGGGAAAAATATTTGTTTCTTTTATACGTCGGCTATGGCAATGATGGCTTTCAAAGCTAGGTCAAATTCCTTATCTTTACAAATCATTCTGGTAACCAGACCGTTGTTATGATCCGGTAGTGGATTATTGGTTACATTAGGAATATCTTCGTCCCTTAGCACTATTCGCTTTTGCTCTATCAGTTCTTCTATAGCCTCTTCAAAGTCCAACAATTTTCTATATCATCCCCTTTTTCCTAAATGATAGACACACCGGGTGTCGTGCTAGTAAGAGGGTGACTTTGGGTTTTGCCTATTCAGGGGTATGGGTTGCAACAAACCAATTTGGACTAATTTTTGGAACAGGCTAGAATAGGGCTCACCAATGGGTCTGAAGTTTGTTTGCTTAGGTGGTCCCTGGTTATTGAAGTTGTTAAGTGGAGGCCGGGGATTGTAGTGATTTTTGTAAGGAGGTTGATTTCTGGGAAATGGAACTTTGTTCCAATTGAATTATTATTGTGGCCTGACATATGGCTGGGCATTCATAATCATATATGGCTGAGAGCATATGTCACATCTTGGTGGGGATAATATTGTTGTGGGGTTCTTTCAAAGAAAAGGGGTATGGGTGTACAAGGTTTTCCTGCACTCAAAGTTGCCATTGATGTTTCTTCCTTTTATTTTCGATTTTCTTCTCCTCCAGACCAACCCTGGATGGATTGGGAGGTAGCCCTTATAGTAGACTGGCTTAAGATTCGCCCTATTTTCAACCCATTTTAAAACAGTTCGTCAAATTTAATGGCCTCAGCGAAAGGCTTACCATTACGGACATCATGTTTTGAAAATAATCAGCCTCCTAGGCTTGGAGGAAGACCGTGACCATTTCAATCTCGTCCATCTATGGCTTTACCCTGGAGGCTTGCTCGCACCATTTAATAGCGTACTCTCAGAAGCTTTTCGAGGACTACTTCTCTAGATTTGTCAATTAGTTACTATCAGGGGAAATATCGATGTTGTACTGAAACTGCCAGCCAAATTCCGGAGCAAGGTCATCCCATATGTGCCAGCGGGATATATCTTGGTCCATATACCATTCAGACTTGATGCCGACAAAACATTGTCCAAAGTAGGCCATGAGGATTTCTTCCTTTCCACTTGCTCCCTGTAGTTGGTTGCAATAACTTTTGAGTTGGGCAAGGGGATCCTCATGCCCATCATATTTCTCAAACTTTGGGGTTTTAAATCCCAATGGTAGATGCACGTGAGGAAACATACATAAGTCAGCATAAGATACACATTTATATCCGCTCAAACCCTGTATGTTTTTGAGACCCTGCTCCATACTTCTTATTTTTCTTGCAATCTTTTCTTGATCAGGGGTTTTGGTAGCTTTTTTTTTGCTTCGCGGTGAACTTATATCGGGGTGGTTGAGATTAAGTATAGGTCGGAAACTATGTAGGTTTTAGTGGGAAGGATGGTGTTTGGAAGGTGAAGGATTATGGGTCAAAGCTAGGCCAAGGTAGTGTAGGCTATGCCGTACCCGAGAACGGTGGAGCAGTTAAGATATTTGAAGTCGCACCAGACATTAACACCTTCGGGCGAGCCTCAGAAGATGTTCCAACAAAATGAGCTGTGAATGTAGGGTATCATTGTGGTGTATTTGGATGACCGATCGGGATGTTGGAGGCACCACTTGCCCTAGGAAAGAAATCAGGGAATCCCGGTATTACGCTTGGTAATTCTCTTCCATTGGCCCAGGCATCCCACTTTTCCATTACATGGAGAGGCAGAATTATGTATTCTTTGGCAGCTGCTGATTTTGAGGTTAGGATGCCCGAGATTGGACTATCATCCATATTGGGAATTGTTGGCAGAGTCATTTCCAAAGACATTTCAATGCTTCCTTTCGACCTCGTCAAGTATGTATGTAATGCCAGACTACCAAAAAACCAACCACCCTACTATAAAAACTTTGATATAATAACAGCAACATAACGGTCAGTTTGAAGCAAATAACACATAGGTAATCACACGTTGGGGGTACAATGCACCTATATAGTTAAATATGTTTCTACGTGTTTCGCAACGGTTGCATGTTTCATCCCGACTTTACATATTTTTTCCCGATTTACACTTCTTTGTTCTTTCAAACTTCCACTCTTTTCCTTTCATCTCTTTTCTTGAATTCTTTTTTTCATTCTCTTTTGATTTTTCTTCCTTTTTTGTTTTTTATCTTTCGTTATTGGAATTATTCATAAAATCATGACCGGATCCGAGGAGGATTGCCTACGTATCACGACGTCGCGTGAATCAGATCATTACGTATTTCAAAGAATAAGATGCAAAAAATAAAAAATAGATTTTTGAAATGTTCGATTTTCATTGATAAAAACGCCTAAACTTTCTATTACGAAAGAGTTCGAACTACTCATTTTCTTGGAATATAAAGCTACGAAAAAACTCAAAATAAAAAAAAAATATATTCGATAAATGAAAAATCAAGAATACATTAAATCTTCGACTCGTGGGGCCCATGGAACATCATTCGGTCTCACTATGGGCCTACGTGAGAGAGATGCCCTTGAAGACGCTCCAAATAACTCATTTTCATGCGGACAAATGTCATTACTTTGGCGAAGAAAGTGGTTCGAGTCATGTCCTTAAATGATTGGCATTTCGTGACAATATAGTCATCAATGGCTCTAACCCTCTATCGGGTTCTACCTTTTTTCCTGAAGTAGTTTTCCGATTTGCTGAATCATGTCTTCAAACACCTAAGTGTCGTGATGGTTTTGATTTTGCAGCTGTTACATTTCTTCCTCTGTCTGAGCCATCAGAGCATAGCAATGTTCTCTGCCAGCTTTAATGTGTTTGGCCTAATTGGCTACCTCATTCTCAAGGGTCGTTAACTTTCTTTTCAGATTGGTGATTGCCCCTTAATATTTTATTTTCATTTGTTGCACAAACTATGCCCTCCTTTCTGCACTCTTAGCCAATTGGGCCTGGACTTTTGCTACACTAGCTTCAGAATTTTCTAAGCCATCTTGACTCTCAAGTGATTTCTTTCTCATACTGCTTATAAGCATTTCATCTGCTTGGCTTCTTTCCGGGTTTCTAGCTGCTTTTCTAATTTTATAGATTTAAGCTTTGAGGGTTTCTTTTCCCGAGTTAGCTTTTTCTATTCCCCTTCATCTGCGGTGGCTTGGATACTCTTGGAAAACTCGAGGTTCCTAATTTGTCCTTCTAACTTACATATTTTGGCCTAGTAGCTTTCTTTTCTTGAAAACTATCCCCACTACTCTTGCAATTCATTAGCTATTTCTTGAATATGGGCTCTCTAAGCGGGTCTCCTAGGAATCTAAAACCTTTTACTGAACCAAACAATTTACCTGGGTCTTTCTCACATTTAGCGAGATCACGCACCAAAGTCTTAGGTTCACAAAATCTGCATTCATTCCACACCTGGCAAATTGTTCCCTTCGAAAATATGGATTTTTGTCCCAATTTGACGACATGTCTACTCAAATATTCGTCGTGGAGAATGGTTTGAAATCTGCTCAGTTGGCACAAATCCGTGTGAGTAGCATACAGCTGGATGCTCCGGATGCCCATCGGGAGATCATAACACACTTCGGCTGACATACAACATCGGTGATAGGAAGCCATCCGAACACTCACTCTATTTTATCAGTGGTCAAAGAGCTCAAGTTTCCAAACCAATCTTCAGTGCCCTTGGGGAATTCATCACCCATCCCTCATCTTTTAAACTCTTCGATGCAACTCAAACCAGTCATACCTTATTTCATATACCCATTATGGTGGCAGATGTGCTCCTGTATCCATAATTGTAGTAGCAGATTGCAGCCTTGGAAGAACTTTTCCCCTTCTCGACAGATATTTAAGGCTCAGTTTTAAATAAAAAATGAGGGGAACCAAAGTGCTGTTAGCTTTCATGATTACGACATCAACCATTCCCACAAGGCCCACTTCTACATTGCCATCTTCATGCAGGCATATTACAACCCAAGAATGCTACTATAAAAACTAAAGCCAGCCTTGCCTCCCATTTATTTTTTTTCTGGCCTGGATGAGACTAGTATTCGGCACTTCAAACTCTAGGGTTACCATAGCGTTGATCAAGAACTGGAATGTGCAATACCCTTCAGATAAATTTGCATCACGTATATCCTGATTAATACTCAACATATCCAGAAAATTGTGGGGAGATACCGGTCTTTCTGATACTAGGTACGGACTTCTATGTTTTTCATTAAGGCCAACATAACCCGCAATTTCCTCTACTGTGGGTGTGAGCTCAAAGTCAGAAAAATGGAACATATTGCGAGTTGGATCCCAAAAAGGTATCAAGGCTTCAATCACGTCCAATCTTGGCTTGATGTTCAAAAGTCCTATGAGGCCACCCAGAACATTTACCATGATTCTCTACTACCTTTTCCCAAATTATTCCATCACATGTGGAGCTGTAAGGGGATCTATTCAAGAGCTGCAAAAGGTTTATTTTCATTGTTGCTCATCCTCCACATTTATTAAGGTGATTTAATAACTCATTTTGACTTAAAACATAAAAAGGTAGCACTATTTTTTCAAAATAAAACCCAGCTTTCCAAATACGGCATTTCAGCACTTCGAGGAAGAAGATTTTAAGAAAGTGCTTGCTAATCGGTCAAAAATTTGAAAAACAACCAAAGGTGGTTGTTCTTGCAAAACAGCATTTCGGCATCCTCTTAAGGACATTTGGCTTATTTTAAACTAGAATAGCATCGCCTTGCTTATTTGCGAAAAAAATAACTGTTTTTCTTTTAAGGCTATTTTTGCAAACGGGAAGTTGTACCCGATGGGGGTTGCCTACGTATCCCACAACTCGTGAGAATAAAACTGGCGTATTTTGGAATATTTAGCAAAAAAAATATTTTATATTTTGAAAACAAGATTTTCTTTCCTTTTTTTTCAAAAATTCGGCAGAGTTTCATTCCCTCTTAGATATTGGTTTCCAATATGGGTAATTATCTCTCTTAATCCTCACGCTACTATTTTTTTTCCCAACTTTCTTCTATTATTCATAAGCCGGTCAACATGCAAATCCGACGCAAATAAATGCACAAGTAGCACGTAGGATGCATCAGGGTGGTGTTCTCATTTCAGGTACACCTATCCTAGACAGACCCAACCCCTGTGTTGAGTCTCCAAAGTCAAATGTGCGTGATGCAAACAAGCGTTCCTACTAGGGATACGGCATGCAATTTTGTTATACTAGGTTTATTGTTCTAGACCTAGCTTACTCGAGCGGATAGCTCGAGCCAGGAGGGGGGCAGCGTATCTAGAATACAGAAGCTTCGCTGGCTTTGCAACTTTTCTGAATCTAGATCTAAAATTAAGGATATGACTCTAACAAAAAAGAAGTTACACTAAGTGCACACTTCCCAGATGATTTAGAAGACTCGGAGAGAATAAGGGTTTCGTAGCAGTTTATATACCGTTCACGCAATATCAAAGCGATAGGCCCACTGGGCTAGTATAGGCACACAAGCTATCTGAGTATGACTTCAACATCGATGTCTCAGTCATCGTATCAGCCATAGAAAAAATCAAAGATGCTAGGTGGGCAAAACTAGTGATGTTGGTCCCTTAATAGAGGAACCTTAACTTAATGTGCAAATATCACAGCACTCACGGTCACCAGATCGAGGATTGTAGGCAGCTTAGGGAGGAGGTAGCATGTTTGTTCAACGACGGGCATTTTCATGAATCTATCAGGTGACCCGACTAGGAACCATTTTCGAGAGAGAGATGCAAATAGGAAAAATGAACCAGAAGAACCACAGAACGTCATCCACATGATCGTTTGAGGAGTCGATGCCCCACATGATCCCGATTTTAAATGGACAAAGATATCCATCACCAAGGAAAGGCAAACTAAGAGTTACATACAAGAGGATTCCCTCAAGTTTAGCAAAGAGGACAACAGGACCTTGTCTCATCCTCACAATGATTTACTGGTAATTTATTTTCTTATGAAAAAAATTTAGATTAAACGTGTACTCGTGGATTCGTATAGTTAGGCTAGGATAATAACGTTGAGTGTGGTGGAGCAGCTCAAACTACTCGACCAGATTGTACTCACCTCTTGAGTCCTTAATGGATTCAACATGGCAAACAAGACAACAAAAGAGGAAATCATCCTCCCGGCCAACGTAGCCAGAACAATCCAAGTTACCAAGTTTCATGTCGTCGAAGGCGATAGGAGATACAACGCCTTTCTTGGAAGTCCGTGGACACATATTATGAGGGCAGTACCCTCAACCCTTCATCAAATGATGAAGTTTCCAACCAATGATGGAGTAAAAGCACTGTACACAGAACATCACACAGCAGGAGAGATGTTCGCGGTGCATGACGAAGCAGCGACATCTACGCTCTCTATGTCGAAGAGTCAAAAGATAAGCAAAAAAACAAATAGCAACCACACGCTATGTTCTTGGTTCCATCCGATTGAGTAATTAAAGGACTCTATCTCGTTCTCAGAGCAAACAATAAAAAAAGGATCAAAGCTCTAATATTATCAATGGTAAGGTATAACCTTTTCCCTTTTCATTTATGTTTTGTACTTACTTATTGCAGGTGTCTAATTAACAGGAATTGAAGCACCTTCCAACTCGAAGACCTCGAAGACCTTATTTTTTAGAGCATGCGTTGTTCTCTTTTTCCCTTAGATCGTATTTTATCCCCAACGGGTTTTACGACAAGGTTTTTATTGAGGCAACACCTATATGCTACTAAGGAGAACTCATCAATGTTTCAAGGATTCCCTTCGATCAACCCCAAATATTGGGGGCATCACCCTGTGTTAAAAAAACTCAAACAATTCCAAGGAGGACCTCGATATGAGAATGATGTATTGGACCAAACAGTCAAATGAACCGTATCCATATAGAATAACTGGGCCTCATAAGAAAAAAAAAGATGTATGAATACATCACATAATTGAGGAAGCCTCTTTTATTTTCAAAACACTCAAAGAAATTTAATGCTTTCACGAAAAAACGGCTCAAGGGCAATAAATATCCAAGCACTAGGGAACTATCAACGATAGTCTGCTCATTGAACCATCGAAATTTCGAATTCGTAAGACTTCGATCAAGCAACTTGGAGCTTATAATCGGCCAGAAGGGCAACACAAAAATTGTAAAACCTCAACGAGGCATGTCAAAACTCGTAAGCCCTCAGTGAGGCAACACCAAATCTGTAAGACCTCAACAAGGCATGCCAAAATTTATAGGACCCTAAAAAGGCATAACACCGATATTAAGACCGGCTATATATCGAACTTGTAAGACCCCTAAAACGGCATACCCTCAACATAGATGTGAGGTTATCTCACCCGAGATCTATCGACTATGGTCGCATCAAAATTTTCCGGCCAAACTAACATAGATCGGAGACGTCCGACTACCACAATAAAACTAAAGGCCTCCAAATACGTTGAAAATACTTTGAAAAAACTGATTAATAAGTCTACCGCCGGCATAAGCAAAGGAACTTCGATCATATTATCTCCAAAAAATGACACGTCTTTGAAAAATCAGCCTTTAAGAGAACCTCCTGAGGTACTCAATTATCGCCACATATCGATTCATAATCGACAATCTTATTTGATCCATCAAAGAATCGGACGAACACAAAACCTTCCAAGGCATAATAAAAACATTATCTAAAATGGGGAAAATTATAGTCATATCAATGTCGCATCGACCGAATCTAAAATGTGCCTAACGGCTAATGCGTAACAGCCTAAGGGCCAATTCATAAGAGCCTAAGGGCCATCCTAAAGAGCCTTAGGGCCAATGTGTAATAGCCTTAGGGTCAGTATATCGAAAACCTAAGGGTCAATGAGCCTGAGTAAAAACTTGATTCGAGGACCGAGCCTTGAATGGTTAACTATCATCAATCACTCATCGAGCATGAAAACCCGATGGGTTTATATCATAAATCTGATACATCAAACTGGTTATCGACAAATATCGAAATGTATTCCAAAAAGCCAAAGGGAAATTAAGAACTGGTGAAAAGCAAAAGCCCATATATATATATATATATATATATATATATATATATATATATATATAGATACATACATACATATATGTATATATACATACATACATATATGTATATATACATACATACATATATGTATATATACATACATACATATATGTATATCTACATACATACATATATGTATATATACATACATAAATATATATATATACATATATATACATACATATACATATATATACACATACATATATATATATATATACATACATATATATATCTATATATATATATATATATGACAAGGTTTCACAAAATCATATCTACAAGGATCACACCTAGAGTCCTTACACAAAAGGGAAAAAATAAAAACCTAATCTAATGTCGCGGTTACGGGACCAGATGGAGCCCACTCGAAAGTTATGCCTTTTAGCAGCTCGGCCCTGGACCCCCGGGTCATGGACAACCTCTTCCCCTCTGAGGGACTTCACCATCGTCAGTATCATCCTCAGAGCCACTTGTGGAACCATTAGTTCAACTATTCTTGGGAGAAAATAGAATTCCCGATTCTTCCTGTTGTGCATTCACCCTCTCAATCTCGACAAATCAATGCCCTCTGAATATACATCCTCTAGATCTCGTCTCCTAGATCTTAATCGGGTATGTTCCAAGGCTCGAGACAATTTGAGCTCGACCTCTTCGGATATCTTCCTTGCTTTAGCATTTGTAGCAGCAACATCCTTTCTGTATGTGGACATGAGCTCGGTGGCGTCAAACATGGCTGCAGATAGCTGAACGACTCGTTCATCATAGAGGTCTTCGTACTTGCAGCTTTCTTTCATTGCCTCTTTGAGTTGTCACTCAACCGAGGCCACCATCTCTCGAAGAGCTTCTCTATCGGAAGAAACCTCATACAAAGTTTCTTGAGTTCAAGGACTTTTATATCTCTGTCTCTAAGCTCATCTCGTATTAAATCATGTATTAAGCTTAAGATGAAAAGCCAAATTAAGATATCAAACACTCAGTTCAATGAAGCACAAAAATAAGCCCACAAGGGTCGTACTACCTGCTCATCGAGATTGGCCTACTTTTGAGATATCTTCTCCAAATAAACTTGAAGGTCACCCAGCTCCCCATCCTTTTGGGCATGAATGGCCTTATGTTCGCCCAATACATAAATGAGCTTCCTAAATTCGTCCTCATATCTAGCCAACTCCGCTTGTGACTTCGAAAAATCTTGGTTGGAAAGCTTTAAAGATTGAAAACACAATGGAAGAAAGTCAGAAAAACAAGAATCGAAACTCAAAATACGGCGGTCAAGTAAAGATTACCTGTTGTTGAAGCTTCTCGACATCTTCAAATATCAACGAGGAATCAATATCGGGGCCTTCCTCAAAGGTAGAAAAACATCCTTCAAATGTACTATTCTATCCAAGTGACGCCCACTCAGTGGGATTTTTTCATATCTTGGGAATCCCGTACTTACCTAGGAGAGAATGACGTTTGATCGTATCGATTATTCAATGGGAGCCCTCTCCCCCCCTTTGAGGGGCTTCATCATTGGTACCTTTAGGCTCATCAGCCAGGTGCCCCTCGGCACCAAATGCACTTGGGTCATTGGTCGACTCGGGGACTTTCTCTGAAATCCCCTCATCTTAGGATAGGACCACCTCAACAGCTCCGATGCAGTCACCTTCAGCTCAGTAGATTTCGAGGCAGCAATTTTTTTTCTCCTCCTAAGTACCAACGAGTAGTCATTACTATCAGCACCCTCAGTACAAAGACTCTTGGCCGCCTCCCCATATGACGCAACTAAGTTGGCCTCGGTCTTTTGAGTTTTAGCCTTTTGGCTTCGGGGACACAACCGGTAATTTCTTCTTTCTCTTTCTCCTTGGAAGGCGTTGGGGTCTTTTCTTCCCAAGCAGGGGTTCCCTCATCAAAATGGCCTCTTTTAGGCCTACGTAGGAAAAAAAGTTGAGAATAATAGAGAGAGATGTCTTCTCAAAAGAATGAAAGTATGGACAAAGGTGAAAACACACCATGGTTTTTGTCCTCCCAACGGGTCTTGGCCAGATAATGCCACATACGCTTAGCATATGGGTAGATCGAATCAAGTTCTTGGACCTAGCCCAAAAGATTTTTGACTGCACTGGATACCACTTATGATTCATATTCCATTCTCGAGAAATGGCATTCTCTCAATGGGGACCGATCCGAGGTCCTGACTCGGATAAAGTGGCTCATTAATATACCACTTATTGTCCTTTTTGATTCTTGAAAAGAATTCCTTCGAGGATCGACATTTCACATTAATCAAGCCACCTCGATAAAATCGGAGGCTATACAGTATAATTAGATGGTCGGGGGTAAAAGGAATCCCCTCAACCATGTTTGAAAAATCCCAAAGCATATAAACGATGTGCCATAATGATGGATAAATTTGTACGAGTGTCATGTGATATTGGTTGCAGAAATCAATGATCAGTGGATTGATCGCTGATAAAGAGGCTACTATTGGGCCTAAGGTAAAAGGATATGTATATAGATTGAGGAAATCGGCCTTGTGCTTTTGTTGTGGCATCTCCGCGTGAAGGAATCTCTACTTGCACCACCTTTCCCAAATGGAAATCGGGCTTCACCTTCTCGATTTCAGTTATTGAACTGATTTATTGAGACATGGGTTCACATCGTCCCGGAATAGAGGAGGGGTTTTCGACCTAGAAATCAGAAGATGTATCAAAAGCCTCGGGAGTACACTTTTCGATACTAAGAGGAACTAACGGTTTACCTTTAGTAATTCGAGAATAAAATGAAGTTCTTTCTTTTTGAGAAATGGTTTTAGAGGTTTTTTCAATTTATAAAGCGGAATACCCGAGAAATTAAAAAAATTGCTAGGATGAAAACAAAAAGTTCAAAGAAATTGAAAGGGGCCAAATGAAATCATCGAAGCACTAAGATAGTAACATCGGCAAATGGTAAGGGTTTGTGTTATAAAGATCATTCGAGCGTGGTAAGAAAGAAATTCTTCTGTCTTTTCAATCGCTAATGTCATAACGTCAACATTAGAACTAAAAAATTAGGTATCGGATTTTCATAAAATATTGAGAACAATCTTTGAGTTTGGCTCGAGAAATCATTTCACTCGATTATTTAGCTCCCGGGCTATCCTAGTTCGAGCCATTTCTCGCTTGGGGCTATGTATAATGCATTGAGGTTACCTTTTCTCTTGAGTTGAGCGTACACTCACTTGATAATCTAGCCCCCAGGCTGCAAAAGTTTGAGCCAGCTCTTGCTCAGGGACTATGTATAAATCCTCAGGTTACCTTTTTCTCTCGAGTTCAGCGCGAACACTCACTCAATTATCTATCCACCGGGATACCTGAGTTTGAGCCAATTCTTATTGAGAGATTATGTTCAAAGCCTCACGGTTAACTTTTTCTCTCGAATCCGAGCGAACACTCACTCGATTATTTAGCCTCCGGGCCACCCGATTTCGAGCCAGTTCTCACCTAGGGACTTTTCATATAGCCTCATGGATATCTTTATTTCAAGTTCGAGCAAACAATCGCTCGACTACTAAGTCCAAGGGCTACCCAATTTTGAGCCATTTCTCACTCAAGGACTATTCATGAAGCCTCAGGGCTATCTTTACTAGGAGTTCGAGAAAATGCCCGGTCGACAATTAAGCCCAAGGGCCACCCGAGTTCGAGCATATCCGTGCTCAGGGACGATTTATAACGCCTTAGGGCTATCTTCATTTTCAGTTCAACATAATTTTTTGCTCAATTGGAGGCCAACAGAGTTCAAGCAAACTCGCACTCGGGGACTATTTGTAAAGGCCTACGGGCTATCTTTCTTTTCAAGCAGACTCTAACTTAAAGACTAGCAACGAGGCCAAAAAGGCTAAGCTTTATTTTAAAGGAAATTGAGACACTACTCTCATTCAACTCAAACTCAAAATTCCTGGCGACCTACGTTTGTGTTAGATCAATCCAAACTTAGTTCGAGGGATGACAAAGAAATTCAAGGAATATCATATTTAGCAATTGAGAACCAAAGGGATTACGATGTCTGGGTCCAGCACTCAGACCGATCGAAGGTAAAATGGAATTTCAACACAAGTCAAAGGCAAATCAATGAAACTTTTGTAGGAATAAAAGTAATTACAAAAGCCCACAAGGGGTTCTTACATAGAGGCAAAGAAGCAAAAAATAACAGCTAAAAAGCCTAATCTACTTTCGAAGGTATATCCTCGGGTGAGACATCTGTGAGAACCATTTCCTCAAGGACCCCATTTTGATCTTCAGACCGAAGTCTTCAAGAATATCCTCAAAAACCCAATAGATGAAAGATGGTTGTAGCCTCTCAAAGAGCAAAAGCTTTTAACAAGCGAGAAAAATAGTGGCTTGGTGAAAAGTTTTGCGAGTATGGGTCTCGTCAGCACTACAATCCCCTTTTTGAGATATTGCGTCGGTGTGGGATGCAAAAGTTAGTAGAGGATGGCACCTAACACATATAAATCAAATGGAATGAGGCACCACCCAGGTTGAAGTTATGGGAGATGAGCAGCGGTTTACGGTCCAGACATCTTCTGGTATAGAAAGAAGTGGAGGCTCGTCCCTCATTATTTCGAGCAAACAACAACTACAACAAAAAAAATAACTCAGTATTACCCCATTCAATGAGGAAAAGCTCTAAAAAAGAACCATGGCATAACCGATAAATTTGCTTCCATATGACCTTATGGCCACGAGTTTGAACCATTTAAATAGGGATTTGGAGGAACATTTAAAGAAGGGAAAGTGCAAACGGCTGCTGAAAAAAGAGTGAGTAAAGTCACGGTTTAAGAAATCCACCATTTATAGAGGGAAAGTAGTGTAACCGACAGTGCAATCAATGCATTTGGAAAATGTATCGACGGTGCAATCAATTCTTTTTGGGGAATGGATCGGCAACATGATCACCGCTTTTGGAAAAGAGAACTGGCGGTATGCTCAATGCTTCTAGAGAGACAAATTGCTGGGTAGTTCCAGTCACTTCAAATGCTTACATCACCAGCATGATGTTATCACATGATGTTCGAGAAAGTAAATGTCAAGATCGTTCCTTATCATTTCATTCTAAGAAACGCACGGACTATCTGTTTATAGTACAAAATCAAAAGAGTTTGACTTTGGGGTTATCGTAGCATTTCTTGCCCGTCTTCGAGGAGATCAATGGAGAATTTGGACTATGCCCTCGAGGTGATCCCCTCGAGGGAGCACATCGGAGGTCGATTTTGGAGCAACACGAATCGATGACCGTCATGGAAAGGCGAGAAAGCTCCCAAAGACATGTGGTCAGAGCTAACCAGGTTTGCAAGAATAATACAAGTCAATACTAAGTCATTACACACTTGTACCAGTAGCATTTGCTCGCCATTAATATACATGTACTATGTTTGGATTCCCCCTCAAATTTAAAGGGGACCCTTGTCATCTTGTAAGAGGAGGCAGATTATTACACAACGCATTGAATACAATACAACATTATCTACTCTCCTTACTAACATAATTGGTCTTTACACTTATTGCTTGCTCTTTCATTGTTCATTCATTATTCATTTATTGCTCATCATTAACCACAAAAGGCTTCCTTTGAGGCCCTGATTATCATTGATCCTTCATTGATAGTTCATAGCTATTAGCCCACCTAGATTTCGAGGCCCTACTCCAGCTAGCTCGAGGCCCAGCTTTTGAATCCTATTAGTCTGCATTTCTTATTTTCTATATTCACACTTAGCATCTTTTTTCTAACAACTAGTATTGAGAAAAATCACGTATTTTTAGAACCACAAAATCAAATATAATTTTAGTTACCATTTTCAAGGTAAACATACGTGGATGAAATCATCATCAAATCCAGAAGAAGCACAGATCATATAGCAGACTAGAGAAAATTCTTTAATCGACTTTGAAAGTACAATATGAAACTAAATCTTTCAAAGTGTGCCTTTGGAGTCCCTACTGGAATTGCTAGGCTTCATCGACAGTCGCAGGAGGATTGAACAAAAGCCATTAAAGGTCAAAGCTATCCAGGATTCCATCGCCAAAAAATAAGAAAGATGTGATGAGCTTCTTGGGCGTCTCAATTAAATCGTCCAATTCACATCACAATCCATCGTGATCTGTGACCCGACTTTCAAAATTCTGAAGAAAGACTGCAACAAGTTGGACTGAAGAATGTCAAAAAGCTTTTAATAAAATCAACGAATACCTGTCCACACCACCAGCCATGGTCTAGACCTTTGCTACTTTATCTGTCCGTTCTATATAGAGATTTCGATTGTGTCTTGGGACAATACGATGAGACGGGAAGAAAGAAGCATGCCATAAATTATTTGAGTAAGAAGTTTACACCCTATGAAGCTGGTATTATTTGCTGGAATGCCCCTGTTATGCCCTTACGTGGATAGCTCGGGATATTAACAATAGAAAAATAATATCCCGGCAAGGGAATTAAAAGTATAAACAATAACATCACGGCAAGGGAATCAACAATAACCAATCTTCTTTCAACAGTTAGCTTCGTAATATAGATCTCAACTCGAGTCAATACTCAACAATGGATAATTTCCAAGAGAATATCATATGTCTTACTCGATAAGAATAATCATCAATTTAAATAAGAATGGTACATTATAAGGATCACGAAAAAAGAAGAAGCACGATAACGTCAACAAAACAACTAGACATAATAAGCACGTGATAACTACATAGGTAACCATAACAATTGGACATGTCACGCCTCCTTTTTAAACACCCGAAGGTATATAGAGGGAGTTTTTTCAATTTAAGTGACATTATTCGAAATGGATTATCTATTTGTTTTCATAGTCGCCACTTGGGATGATTTATTTTGTATCACAAGTAACCGGTATATTTTTAAATCCTAATTGAGGAAACTCGACTTTCTTTTTGAAGTCTGCAAACCAGAAATTCTAAATAAGGAATTCTGTTAACCTAGGGGAAGGTGTTAGGTAGCCCCGGATTTCATGGTTCTACCACAGTCGCATAAACTATCATAAATGGCTCATTATATGATTTTAATAGATGTTTTAGCCTATGGAAAATTTTTAAATAATTAACCGCTTTTAATTATTTTTATGAAGATTTCAACTTCATCTAAAACATATCTTTGGACCATGCCACATGAAATGCACCCGAAGTCCGAGACACATTTTATTTAAAATTGTTAGATTTGAATTTGGGTCACATGAAATGCACACTAAAGGCACGGTTTGGACCATAGGAACTGAAAAATTCTTTAATGCCTCCAATTATAGCCAATATTGACATTAATCGTGTGTTTTCAAAATCAAACTTGACTCCAATCTTTACCGATTTGGGTGATTTAGAATTTTAGGATTCGGGATCGGGTTACTTGACTGCAAATTTGAGTGGTCCTAGGGGGGATTTGAGGGAAAGTAGTTAGGGATTGGGAAAGGAGAGGTTGTGGGGGTAGTGTGGTGTTGATTTGGTGCCTATTTGAAGTGGCGCCGCCACCTTAAGGAGGTGGAATTTCAGGGCGGCTAGCTAGGGTTCCATTTTTTATATGAATTTCGAGGAATTCCTGGTGGATATGAGGAGAACGCAATTGGGATTTGAGACTAGGGGGTGGAGAATAACCAGGGATGTAATTTTGGGGGCGATTGGTGGCAGGCAGCCGCCGTGGGCGATTTTTGGCGGGCGACGGTCGGTGGTTTAAGGCGCCGATTTGGAGAGATGGATGGGGTGAGAGACCGAGTGTGTGAGAACATGTTTGGGGGGTAGGGGAGTGTTTGGACATATAAATATAAAATGGGTGATTCAGTTCTGGGTCGTCCAATCAAACGAGATCGACGGCCCTGATCGAAACTTATTCAAATGACGTTGTTTGGTCCTAGCTTAGGGCTGATCGGGTTTTTTTAGTGGGTGGGCCGACTTCGTTTGGGGTATTTGAATGGGAAATCGGCCCAAACATATTGTTTCTCAAAGTTTCTTTTCTTTCAATTCTTTTTCAAAAGCAATTCTTTTTTTCTTTTTCAGATTAAAATAAATAAATAAGTAAATTAACTCTTAAGCACTAAATTAACCTAGCAAATACTAATCAATTTTAAATAATAACTATCACAAATAATTAAAAACCAAAGTTAAAGGAAAACTACTAGAATTTAGAACTAAAATTAAAAAATGTAAAATGAGCTATTCTTTTGTGATTTTCTATCATTTTGTAGCATTAATTTACTAATCGGTCTAAAAATATAAAATTGGATCCTAAATGCAAATGTAACATATTTTGTAATATGAATTAAATGAAAATTAAGCATGCACAAAGAATGCAAACAAATAGGAAAAAATATGCAATAACTCCTAAAAATACCAAATAATTAAAGGAAAAATCTAGTTTTAGAAATTTTGTATGAGTACTTCATGTGAGGCAAAAACCGCGAGCTCACAACTGCCCCTCTTTGCTCGGAGACACGAAGGTTTTCGGGAAAGATAAAATGAGTAATTATGAGGGATTTTTTCATGTTTAAAACTTCATGAGAAGCATTTTTTAATGGAGTCTGACCGAACCTTGCTTCAAAGATTGGCTGCTATCCTTGGCTATAAAAGAATCAGCTTAGTGTAGTTCTCAAAATTTTGGTAGTTGGGCCTACCGCAAAGCTGTGATTTCACTATTATTGTTGTTGCTGCTGCTTGCTGACCTCCTTATTACACCGAAAAGGAAAATAAAAAAGCTACGCTAGCAAAGCCTTTCAACTACGAGTTACAAGATTCTGTCTATAAATCTATTGAAGCTTGATCTTGAGTCTTAGTTGGTTCTTACTATAGACTCCAATCTGGATCTTGATTCTCGTTAGCTACAATCACTGCTTTATTCTTCAGCTTTTGGATCAAGGCGGGACATGCGAAGCTTGTGAATTTAATTAAATTTTAAGCAGCCTGCATCCTTTGTCCGCTTCAGCATTTGAATTCATTTTTTGTTCTTCTTCTTCTTTTCGTTAATCTGGATTAAAACTCCTTCTTTTAGACACCTCGAATTCTATGTGTCAAGGTCAAACCTTCTGAGAAGCCAAAACAAATAAATGAATGAAATTTTTCTGCCCCAGTTTTCATTAGGAAAATTTTGTGAGTTATGTGTGACAAAAGTCTGAACTTGTTCTCTTTTTTCGTTTCTCTTTCTTTTCTTTTTTTTCTTTTTTCGAAAGAATAAAATAAGGATTGAGTTTTTTCTGAAGGGAAAGATTAGGGAATGGAGCCCTAATGTTGGCAAAAAAGATGACTAGGGAATGGAGGCCATATATCTAAAAACTCAACTTAGGGATTGGAGCCCTATTGTTGACAAAAAGGTGACTAGGGAATGGAGGCCTTATGACTAACTCAACCAAGGATTGGATCCCTAATGTTGGCAAAAGGAGAGTAGGCAATGGAGGCCCTATGTCAAAAAACTCAACTCTAGGATTGGAGCCGTAATGTTGGTAAAAAAAGCGACTAGGGAATAGAGGCCCAATGTCTAAATACTCAGTTTGGGGATTAGAGCCCTAATGTTGGTAAAACGGTAACTGGGGAATGGAAGCGCTATGTCTAAAAACTCAACACATGGATTGGGGACCTGATATTGGTAAAAAGGAAACTAGGGAATGGAGACCATATGTCTAAAAACTAAAATCATGGATTGGAGCCCTAATGGTTTAAAAGGGTGACTAAGGAATGGAGGCCATATGTCTAAAACTCAAATCAGGGATTGGAGCCCTAATATTGGTAAGCGGAGACTTGGGAATAAAGGCCCTATGTATAAAAATTAAACTCAAAAAGGCGTCTAAGGAATGGAGGCCCTATGTCTGAAAACTCAACTCAGGGATTGGAGCCCTAATATTGGTAAAAAGGCGACTAGGGAATGGACGCCCTATTTCTAATAACTCAACTATGGAATTGGAGCACAAATTTTGGTAAAAAGGCGACTAGGCAATGGAGGCCCTATGTCTAAAAACTCAACTCGGGGATTGGACCCCTAATGTTGGTAGAAGGCGACAATGGAATAGAGGCCCTATGTCTAAAAATTCAACTTAGGGATTGGATCCCTAAAGTTAGTAAAAGGCGTCTAGGGAAAGGAGAACCTATGTATTAAAACTTAACTCATGGATTGGAGCCCTAATGTTGGTAAAAAGTCGACTAGGGAAATGGAGGCCCTATGTCTAATAACCCAACTCAAGGATTGGAGCGTTAATGTTTGTATATAAGGCGACTAGGGAATGGAATCCCTATGCGTAAAACTCAACTCAAAGAGTAGAGTCCCAATGTTAGTAAAAAGGCGAATAGGGAATGAAGGCCCTATGTTTAGAAACTCAACTCATGGTTTGGAGACCTATTGTTGGAAAAAGGCGTAAAAGTTTGAGGCTTGGAATCCTAAGCTATCAATTTTTTTTAGGATTTTATTTTTTTTTCTCTTTTCTTTTTCATTTTCCCTTTAGTTACATTTTTATTTCAATCTAATACAGAAATGAATTTGGGAGGAAAACTTCCATTTCAGGTTGATTATTTCTGCAAAGGTGTTTCTAGCTTTTACACATCTTTTGCTTTTGGTTGCGCTTGCTTTTGCATAGTTGCTTTGGATGCACCTCTTTCAATATTTAAAACAAAGAACAATTGTTAGTTTGAAATGGTGGTTGGTTTTGTGGCCTTGATTGTTTCGATAACTTGATCTCGGCCCAACTCTTTGGTGAGAACCTCTTTCTGCTCATTGGCTTTTCTAATGATTGATCTCTCTAGGAACTCATTTTTTCAAAATGGCTCAGTTGTGTGAGGCTTTGTCTTTTTCATTTCATTCTGCCTCTAAGGGCGTTTGACTTTAGATTTCTTTTTCCTTTTCTGTAACTTTGATCTCAAAGCATAGGCCATCATGGCCAGTCGGGATCGACTTGATGCACCTGCTAATGCCGGGTACTTTTCTTTGGATTTTGTTAAGCAGGACCCTGTAAATCCAATCTTTCCACAATTTCTTTGTATTAGTTTTGGAAACAAAGTTAGATTAAAAGGGATTTAAGGAAGAGTAAATAGGGGGCAAGAAAAATAAATTTAAAGGGAAGTGTCCCTTTCAGGGAGGAAGGAAAGACTTATCTAAGCTACATGCAGACTTCAATAAATATGACATACTTCGTGAATTGGATTCCTGATCCTCACAACTAACCCAACTTCTCATAAACTCATTGTGACCCACATTTTGAAATCAAGAGCCAGGACTCTAATGGTGGTGACGGGTGTCTTCTTTTCGATCGACGGTGCCCTTTACGGGTTTTTGCCAATCGACCTCTCTCATTTCTCTTCGCACTGTCGCTTTATAGTTCTCTTTATGAATTTTCACTAACCAGGCTCTCTAATTTTTAATTTCTCTCCTTACCATCACCTTATGATGCCCGTAGGTTATTACCAATAAAACTCTCTCGTCTTGATTGTATCGGATCCGAACAATTGTGTTCTTAGATTTGAAAACCTTTTGTTGATTGGTCAGAAGGACTTGAATATGGTTTGGGTAAAAGAATTTTATCAAAATTACAACATATGAACTGTTCGGATGAGCTTATCGCCGAACCATTATAACATCTTTGAGGTTCTAAAGAGGGTAATCAAATAAGAGTACTCGGCTCAAAGGGTTTGAACAAGGTTAATAGTGGGTAGAGAGAATAAAAGCCTTTGTTATCCCAATCAGATAATGTTGTTGCTGCAGAAAGCCTAAGCATAGTACCTTTTTATTGCATATACATTCATTGCTACTTCGGGATCATTTCCTTCGACATCTCCCAAGTATAGTGCCCCGCTAGGCAATATCTTTCCGATGATATATAGTCCTTTCCAATTAGAAGAAAATTTTCCTTTTGCCTCATGATGATGAGGAAAAATGTGCCTTAACATGAGTTGCGCCACTTCAAAACTCATGGGCCACACTTTCTTGTTGTAGGCACGGGTCATCTTTGTTGGTACAAGTGCCTGTGGCAGACCACAACCATTTGCTTTTAATCAATAAGGGTCAATTGTTCCAGATGGGTCTTGACCCACTAACTATCTTCAATTTCAGCTTCAACAATGATCCAGAGGGAAGAGATTTCAACTTCCACATGTATTACGGCTTTAGAACCATAGATAAAGAGGTATGGGGTTGCCCCAACCGATGTGTACGCCGTAGTGCGACATCCCAATAATTCAAAAGGTAGCTTTTCATGACACTGCCTAGTGCTTTGAATCATCTTTCTCAATGTCTTTTTGATGTTTTTGCTAGCTGTTCGACGGAATCATTGGCTTTAGGTCCATAAGGAGTAGAGTTTCTGATGCACTATTTTGAATTGTTTGCATATCCCCTCCATAAAACGACTATTCAAGTTTGCAGCAATATTCTGTGATGATAGTTGATGGAATGCCAAAGCGGCACATAATATTGGAGTGCACAAAATCAACCATAAATTTCTAGGTGACAAATTTGAGAGTGATGGCTTCAACCCTTTTCGTGAAATAGTCGATGGCGACCAGTATGAATCAGTGCCCATTTGAGGCTTTCGGATCAATTGGCTCAATGGCATCCATACCCCATGCAACGAATAGCCATGTTTCTGACCTGGGATGTAGTTCTCTGGTCAGTGCATGAATCAAATCACCGTTCACCTAACACTAATGAAACTTCCGAACAAAGGTTAAACAGCCTCTTTCCATGGTTATCCACTAATAGCATGCTCAAAATATGTTCTTTGCTAAAACATAACCGTTCATGTAGAGTCCACATACTCCTATGTGCACTTTATACATGATTATTCCAGCCTCCTCTACATCAATACATCTTGACAAGTTGAGATTCGAAGTTCTTTTGTACATGAGGTCACCACTCAAAAATAAATCACTTGCGTGCCGCCTGATGGATCTCTTTTGATCTCTACTGGCTTGCTTGGGGTATTCATTTATTTTCAGAAATCTTTTGATGTAATGATACCATGGTTGACTATTTCGTTCTACCTCAACCGTATTACATTAACCATGCCATTCCCGGATTTAGATTTCCAAGGGATCTATCTGAGCATTTCCTCTGTATGGCAGCGTTGAGGCCAAAGTAGCAAGCGCATCAGTCAGCTCATTGTGACAATGAGGGATGTACCTGAATTCTATTGACTTGAATCTCCTGCCAAGATCTTCCACATTCTGCTTGTAGGGGATAAGTTTGACATCTCAGGTCTCCCATTCTCCAATATCATGCCGAATAATCAGATTTGAATACCCCATGATTAACAATTCATCGACGTCCTAGTCGATTACTATATTTATGCCCATAATACATTCTTCATACTCGATAGTGTTGTTTGTGGAGAAACCCAAATGCCCGATTGTGGCTGGATAATGCTGCCCGAAGGGTGAGATCAAAACTGCCTCAGTTCCCATACCTTTTGCATTTACTGCTCTATCAAAGAATATTTTTCAAGCAGTAGTATCTTTGGATATTGCCTTGACGGATTTTACCTCTTCATCGAGGAAGTAGGTGTTCAAAGGTTGGTATTCGTCATCAACCGGGTTTTCAGCCAAATGATCTTCTAAAGCCTAGGCTTTCATTACCGTGCGAGTGACGTAGACTATGTCAAATTCAGTGAGCAGGATCTTCATTTGCTAACCTTCCCGTGGGTATTGGTTTCTAGAATATGTATTTCAAAGGATCCAACTTGGTTATGAGGTAAGTGGTGTAAGCCTGCAGAAATTTCCATAACTTCTAAATGATCAAAGTTAAAGCACAGCGAGTTCTTTCAAAAAAAGTATACTTTGCTTCATAACTGGTAAACTTTTTACACGGATAGTAAATTGCCTGCTCTTTCTTTCTGATCACATCATGTTATCCGAGGACGTAGCCAAAAGAATTCTCCAAGACTGTCATATACAATAATAGAGGTCTCCCCAACTCAGATTGGGCTAGGACTGGTGGATTAGATAGATATTATTAAATTTTATCAAAAGCTTCTTGACATTTATCTATCCATTTTACTGTTGCATCTTTCTTCAGCAATATTAATATAGGTTCACATGTGGTTGTCAACTGAGCAATGAACCGCCTAATATAGTTTAATCTACCATATAAGCTCATCACATCTTTCTTTGTTCTCGGAGGAGATAAACCCCGAATAGATTTTATCTTTGTTGGATCTAACTCAATACCCCTCCGACTAACTATAAAGCCCAAGAGTTTGCCTGATGGGACTCCACATGAACGTTTGGCTGGGTTCAGCTTCAAATAATATTTATACAACCATTCAAAGAATTTCATCAAGTCCCGAAAGTGGTCGTCTTGGGATTTAGATTTCATGATCACGTCGCTCACATATACCTCTATCTCTTAGTGCATCATATCATGAAAAATGGCAGCCATGGCCCTCACGTAGGTTGCCCCGGCATTCTTCAGACCTAACGACATGACTTTATAACAGTATGTACCCCAAGGTGTGGTAAAAGCTGCCTTTTATGCATCTTCTTGACCCATCAACACCTGGTGATATCCTGTGTAACAATCAATAAAGGACAGTATGTCATGTTTGGTGCAGGTATCAACAAGGATGTGGATGTTTGGCAAAGGGAAGTTATATTTGGGACTTGCCTTATTTAGATTTATGTAATCTATAAACATTCGGGTCTTCCTGTCTTTCTTTGGCGCTGGAACTACATTGGCTAGCATGTGGTGTATAGAACCACTCGGATCACCCCTACTTTCAATTGTTTCGTGACTTCTTCTTTAATTTTGTCACTAAGATCAGTTTTAAACTTTCTTTGCTTTTGATGGACAGGGGTTAATCGGGGTAAGTTGGAAACATATGAACCACCAAATTTAAACTCAGTCCTGGCGTGTCATTATATGACCAAGCAAACACATCATTTAACTCAAATAACATTTGATTACTGCATCCTGGGTTTTTTATTTTTGTAAATGCTTATCTTGGTTTCCCTGATTTCTTCAGAATCGTCCAAATTAACCGGCTCAGTATCATCTGCGCTCGGCTTAGGTTTATTCACAAATTGTTCTAGTTCTTGATTTATTTCGCTAAAAGCCTCTTCTTCATCATATTTTGGTTTTTGGTTTATCATTTCACAGTCAGACAGTGTGTTTGGATCTAGGCATGAAGTATGCAAGCATTTCATGTTATTTAAAGCCGCATTATTATAACTGAAAGAAGAAATAAAAATAACAAAAATCAGAAGGAAGAAAGAAAGATGAACGATGAAATATTGATTTCATTTCATTGAATTTGAAGATGACAAGGTTTACATTAGAAATTAAACGACATGAAACTAAATAAAACATCCGAGTAACACCCTGGAATAACTTGTGATGCAGAAAAAGTGGCTGGAACAATCTACTGGGACTCTCGCCTGATTGGGAATGGCATAGCCTTCAAATTTTGTAGTTTGGCATCAGGTCCCATGTACCTCACCGTTTCTTGAGCCTTCCCTCGGCTGGACCATGTGGGTTTCATACAATATCTTCCTCATTTCCCTACAAATCCCTTCATTTCTTCGGTCATAAAGGCATCATCTTCTTCTTCCTCATTGTAATTGAGCTTGAAAAATATTGTATAAAAATACAGAACGGGCTGAGGCAAGACCCAACCATCATTCTTTCTTCCATCCGCCCATTTTATATCAGCTAGCGTGGGTCGGAAGCCTACCCCAAAAAACTTCTCACTAGCAGTCATGGTGACAGGTTCAACTATTCCTCGCAATGATTTCCCGAGCCCCTTCCTAGGTTTTATGCCATCCTGATCATTTCCTTGGAAACCATGATTGATGCATTTGAAAGTACACGATCTCAAAAGCCTGATAAACTATGTGTTCACTCCCCTCTCTTGCTTTAAGACACAGTACTAATGGTTCCCGATAAATTTATTTCTCATCTTCCCCGTGACCACAATCTTTTGATCCCCATGCTCGAATTTCAGCATTTGGTAGAGAGTAGAAGGCACAGCCTCTGCTGCATGAATCCACGGTCTGCCCCCAAGAAAGTTGTCGAAAGTGTCCATGTCAAAAACCTAGAAGGTTACTTTTTAGTCTACTGGGCCGATATTCAGAACCAGATGAATCTCTCGTATTTTATTCCTTTTTACGCCATCAAAGGCACGTAAATTGACATTGTTGGGTCCTATTCTCTCAATATCAATTTCCATACGTTGCAGGGTTGAGAATGGGCAAATATTTACCCTAGAACCACCGTAAAACATGACCTTTTTCACATAGTACCCTTTGCATTGACGGTCAAGTGAAGGGATTTGTTATGTGTGGCTCTTTCTTGGGGTAAATCAATCTCGCTGAAGGAGATTTGGTTGATTGCAAAAAATCATTCGGCCATTCTCTACAACTATTCTACAGTGGTTTCAACGGGTACGTATTCCTCGTTGAGAGTTTTGATCAATACCTTTTGATGTTAAGTGGAGTACATCAACAGAGAAAACAGAGAGACTTGAGTAGGAGATTTTTGAAGCTTGTCGATTATCTCATAATCTGCCATTTTCATCTGTTGAAAGAACTCCTCTGCTTTTTCAGCACTCACCGGCTTCATAGGTGGGAAACGCTTTCTAGTAGCATTGTTCACCCCTTCCAAATTAAAATACTTCTCATCCGGGTTATTTTCTTGAACTTCTCCCGAGATTTCTTTATCTTTATAAGTCACTACTAATTTGTTATAATTCCAGAGTACAGCTGTAGAAGCTGTCATGGGCTTTTGTGGTGCGCGGCCAATAACCACAGGCTCAATCAGCCTTGGTCGAATTATTGGCCCCTACATCACGTAAGACCCCTTGGGCACATACATTTGGGCTATCTTGTTTAGCTCAAAACTCGTGGGAGGACTCAATGACATCTGTTTTTCTTTGCAGCCTCGAGAGACATAGAGAACAACATCTTTGGGGGGCGCTGTCCAAGTTTCAACTTCCATTTTCTTTTCCAACTTCGGAGGGGTGGTTCTGTTCTTTTCCTCCCCTTTGCATTGCTTCGAGATGTCTTTTGGTTTCTTTTCTACATCAGCTATGGCAATGATAGTCTTCAAAGTTGGGTCAATCTCCTTATCCTTTCAAATCATTCTTATAATTGGCCCGTTCTTGTGAGCCGGTAGAGGGTTGTTGGTTATATTGGTAATATCTTCGTCCCTCAGCACTATTTTCCTTAGTTGTATCAAGTTCTCCATGCCCCTCTTTAGATTCAACAATCATCCGTGTTATGCCATTATGCCCCTAAGTGGAAGGCGCATCGGGCACCGGTTCTGTAAGCGGGAGGTGCCGGGTGCTGCCTGGGTTGGGAATGCTGTAACAAACCCATTTGAACAAGTTTTGGTAAAATGATTGAAAAGGATTCACCGACTGGTGTGAAATTTTGCCTCTTGGGTGGTTCACGGGTATTGAAATTGTTTTATGGAGGTCGTGGGTTGTAGTGAGCTTGGTAAGGAGGTTGGTTTCTAGGAAATGGAGCTTGATTTTGATTGAGCTTGGTAAGGTGTTCTTTCTTTCCACCTGCTCCCACAGCTGGGTACAATACCTTTTGAGATGGGCAATGGGATCCATGTGCCCATCATATTTATCAAATGTTGGGGTTTTATATCCCAACGGTAGATTCACATGAGGTAATATACATAAGTCGACATAGGATACACTTTTTTGTCCACTTAGGCTTTGTATGCTTTTAAAACTCTGCTCCATACTCTTCACCTTCCTCGCAATCTCTTCTTGCTTAGGAGTTTTAGTGGCCCTTTCTTGCCTCCCAGTAAACTCATACCGAGATGATTGAGAGTAATTATAGGTGGGAAACTGTGTAGGTTCCAATAGGAAGGATGGTGTTTGCAAAGTAAAAGATGATGGGTCAAGGCTAGGCCTGGGCAGTGTAGGTTATGCGGTAGCCGAGCAAGGTGGAGCAGTGAAGATATTTGAAGCTGCATCGGACATTAACACCTGGGGGCGAACCTCAAAAGGTGCACAAAATGAGTTGAGATAGTAGGGTGTCCTAACGGTGTATTTGGGTTACTGATCGGGACATTTGAGGTACCGCTTGCCCTAAGAAAAAGTTCAAGGAATCCCGGGATTACATTTTGTGGTTCTCTTCCATTTGCCCACGTTAAATGTGTTTCTACTTGTTTTGAAACAGTTTCATGTTTCATCACGGCTTTACTTATTTTTCCCAATTCTTCTTTCCACTTTCAAAACATACATTCATTCCCTTCATCTCTTTTCTTGCTTTATTTTCTCTTTTTCTTTTACTTTTTCTTCTCTCTTTTTTCATCTTTTCCTTATTTGAATTATTCACAAAATTATAACTGGATTAGATGAGAATTTCCTACGTGTCAAGACGTCATATGAATCAGATCATTATGTAGTTCAAGAAAAAATAAATTGCGCAAAATAAAGGAAAACATTTTTTTTTGAATTTTTTGTTTTCATTAATAGAAACTCCTAAACTTCTATTACAAAAGATTTCAAACTACTCATTTTCTTGGAATACAAACTACGAAAAAACTCAAAATAAACCAGAGTATAGACTCGATAAATGAATAATCAACTCCTGGGGCTCGTGGGACATCATTTGGTCTCGCTACAGGCCTACGTGCGAGATGCCCTTGTAGACGCTCCAAATCACTCATTATCTGCCGGACAAATGTCATCGCTACAGAAAAGAAAGTGGTGTAATTCATGTCATCACATGCTTGGCATTTTGCGACGATGTAGTCGGCAATGGCTCTAACCCTCTCTCAGATCCTACCCTTGTCCTGAAGTAGACGCCCGATTTGCTAACTACTGGCTTCTAACGCCCGAGTGTCATGATGGTTTTTACTTTGCATCTATTGTATTTCGTCCTCCATCTATGCCATTACAGCATAGCAATGTTCCCTGTCCGCCTTAATGTCTTTGGCTTGCTTGGCTGTCTAATTCTCAGGGGTGGTTAACTTTCTCCTCAGATTGGTGATTCTCCCTTCATACTTCCTTTTCATTTGTTGCACAACTTGTGCCGTCCCTTCTGCATTCTTATCCAATTGGGCTTGGACTTTTTCTATACTGGCTTCAAACTTCTCCAAGTCATCTTGACTCTCACGTGCTTTCTTTCTCAGACTACTTATAAGCCTTTAATGCGCTCGGCTTTTTTTCGCGTTTCTAGCTGTTATTCTCATTTTCTAGATTTGAGCTTTTAGGGCTTCGTTTTCCTGAGTTATATTTTTTTTTCCCCTTAATCAGCGGTGGCTTGGATACTCTTGGCAAATTTGAGGTCCCTGATTTGTCCTTCTAATTTACCAATTTTAGCCTTGTAGCTTTCTTCTTTTTCCAACCATCCATACTGCTCTTTCAAGTAGTTAGTGAATTTTTTAATGTGGGCTCTGTTAGTGGGTCTCTCAGGAATCTGAAACCTTATACCAAACCAAAAAATAAACTTGGGGTCTTCCTCACCTCTAGCTAGGTCCCTCACAAAAGTCTTAGGTTCAAGAAACCTACATTCATTCCACACCTGTCGAATTCTTCCTTCCGGAGGTACTCCGTTTGGCCCCGATTTGACAATATATCTACTCAAATCTTCGTCATGGGGAATGGATTGAAATCTACCCAGTTGGCGCAAAACGCTGTGAGGAGCATATTGTTGGATGCTCTGGATGCCCATTAGAAGGAGATAACACACTTCGGCTAACATGTATACTGCTTCGGTGACAGGAAGCCATCTAAACGCCCAATCATTTTTATCGGCAGTCAAAGAGATCAAGTGTGCAAACCAAGTCTTAGTACCCTCGAGGAATTCAACACCCACTACTCGGCTTTATAATTCTTCAATGCAACTCAAACCGGTCATACCATAATTCATATACCCAACCCAGTTGTAGAGATGCTCCTGCATCCACAATAATAGTAATAGATTGCAGCCCTGGAAGAATTTTTCCCCTTCTCGACAGATGATTAAGGCTTGGTAAAATTTAGATAAGATCAGGGAAACCAAAGTTCCATTAGCTTACTTGATTTAAACATCATCCATTCCCACAAGACCCACATATATATTACTATCTTCTTACGGACATATTACAATACACAATAATGATCCTACATAAGCCAGACCCCTCCTTGACTCCCATTTTTTTTTTCCTGCATGGGTCTAATCAGTATTCGGTGCTTCAAAACCTTATGGTGTACCTTAGCGTTGATATTAGAACTGGAAAATAAAACACCCTTAAGATAAATTTTCATCCTGAATATCTCGACTAATACTTAGCAGATCTAGAAATTTGTGGGGAGATACCGGTCTTGGACACACTGGGTACCGACGTCTAACGTTTCCGTTAAGGCTAGCATAACCCCCAATTTCCTCTACTGTGATATGAGCTCGAAGTAAAAAAATGAAACACATTGTTGTTGGATCCCAAAAAGGTATCAAGGCTTCAATCACATCCAACCTTGGCTTGATATTCAAAAGTCCAATGAGACCACCCAGAATCTTTACCATAGTTTCTCTACTGCATTTTCCCAAATCATTCCACCACATGTGGAGCTGTAAGGGGATCTCTTTAAGAGCTCCAATGGTTCATTTTCATTTGTGCTCATCGTGCACATTTATTAAGGTAATTTTGTTAGAAACACGTTCTCAATGCAATATACTAAACGTGTACTCTTTTGTAGGTTTTGATGAATGACAAACGAAGCAAAAATTGATATATGACGGAATTCAAGTACAAGTGCACAATGGTTGCGAATAAGATTGAAGTTCAAGATATAGCTTTCAATTGTTATTGGGTTGTTCTAAATTGTAATCTCGATCCTATAACTTAACTCATAGTATGGCCTCTCTCATAAAACTATTTTCCAAAATCATGCATATTTAATTCTGTGTCAAAAAGATTTTAAATCATATATATTTACATTAGACAAAATGTTTTCTAAACATGCCTCAAAAATCTGGGCTAAAATAATCGATTATGTACTTATGATAATCGATTGTTTCTAAGCCAAGACTGCATGACAATCGATTATGAATTAATGGTAATCGATTGTGAGTAAGACAGTGAACATCAGGTTTTTCCAAATCTGCATGATAATCGATTGTGAACAAATGACAATCGATTGTTGTTGAGGTAAAGTTTTTCAATACTCAAAATAATCGATTATGAACTAATGGTGATCGATTGTGTTGAGTTGATGTCTTCCAGTGATTTTAAGTTTAATTAAATAATCGATTATGTCTTTAGATAATCGATTATCACTGAGACAGTAAGTTTTATGATTTTCAGAAAATAACAAGTAATCGATTATGTCTTTACATAATCGATTATCA
The DNA here is from genome assembly GCA_034376525.1 of Nicotiana benthamiana. Taxonomy (NCBI): domain Eukaryota; kingdom Viridiplantae; phylum Streptophyta; class Magnoliopsida; order Solanales; family Solanaceae; genus Nicotiana; species Nicotiana benthamiana. Next base: position 38,060,210 of record CM067324.1, read on the forward strand.
CTGAGACAGTAAGTTTTATGATTTTCAGAAAATAACAAGTAATCGATTGTTGCAAAGGACAATCGATTGTTGAAGCTGACCGTTGTCAAATGATTTTCAAACACCATAAGGTAATCGATTATAGATTTTATATAATCGATGTTTTTGCTTAAAATCTGGAAATGATTTTTAGAACGTTGCTGAAGTAATCGATTATAAATTTTATATAATCGATGTTTTGCTTAAAATCCGGAAATGATTTTTAGAACGTTGTTAAAGTAATCGATTATGAACTTAGTGTAATCGATTATCTGATTTTGAATATTGCCAGTAATCGATTATAGATTGTATATAATCGATTGTGAAGCGTTAAATCTGGGATTGAGTTTTAAACTGACTGGCAGATAATCGATTGTTTGGTCTTAATAATCAATTATCACTAAGTAATTTCAGCAACTCTTAATTGGCAATTAGGCAACGGTAATGCCAAGTTTTTCAACTATAAATACAGCTTCATTTCAGTGTTTTAACAACAACAACATACACAAACTGATCATTATATTGCTATAAGCTTTCATTCAATTGTTCTTCATTTTTTACTCATTTCATAAAGCTTTTGAGAGCCATATTATTGCTTAAAGTTGTTGTGATCTTGAACATATTCTTTTACTCATATCTACTCAATAAGGAGTACTTTAGTTAAGTGAGTGTCCAAGTATTTGATATACTTGTAAGAGAATTGCGATTCTCTTGTTTCAAGGAACTTGCGTTTCCTTGGGTGAAGTCTTTGAGATTGCGATCTCCGAGCAACTGTTTGAGGCTTGTGTCCTCAAGTGTGTAACGGTTTGTTGAGCACCCGTAAGCTTAACAAGATAGTGAAAAATCTCGAGAGAGTCTCTCGGGGACTGGACTAACCACTTTGGTGGCCAACCAGTATACATCTTTGTGTAAGTTTATTTTTCTGCATTTATTTTACTTCCTGCAAAGTTTTAAATTCCGCAAGAAAACGCTAAATTCTATTAATACGCTATTCACCCCCCCTCTAGCGTAAAGCGTAGTTTCTAACAATTGGTATCAGAGCCCAACTCTCTGAAAACTTAACCGTTTGAGAGAACCATCCATGGCTTCTACTCTTGACTCTTTTGCAGGAATTGAAGAAGGACAATGCTCTACATGACCTCCTCTATTCAACGGCACAAACTACTCATACTGGAAGGAGAGGATGCAAATCTTTGTGCAATCAAATAGCTTTCATTTGTGGAAAGTTTTCACCAATGGAAACCAAATTCCAACCAAGAAGGTGGAAGACGAATGGGTTCCAAAGACCGAAGAGGAATATACCCCGGAGGATATTCGTAAGGTTCAAAATAATGCCAAAGCTATAAATTTATTATATTGTGCTATTAATGCTAACGACTACAGGAAGATATCATGTTGCAAAACAGCAAAAGAAATGTGGGATAAGCTTGAAGTGACATACGAAGGAACCGACCAGGTACGAGAAGCTAAAATTGATTTCTTAACTCACTCTTATGAACTATTCCACATGAAGGAAGGAGAGAAAGTAGACGAAATGTTTGAGCGATTCTCAATAATCGTGAATGATCTACACGCCCTCAAAAAGACGTTTACGGATAGAGAACTTGTCCGGAAGATCCTCAGAAGTCTCACTCCGGCATGGCGATCAAAGGCCGATGCAATCCAAGAATCCATTGGCATCACAAATGTCACAATTGACGCATTAAGAGGTAATCTCAAAACCTATGAATCAACTATACTTAACCCGTTTGTTGATGATCAAAGAAGGCAAAGAATTGCTCTAAAGGCTAGCCAACCACAAATTGATGAGGAAGGTGACAACGAGTTTGGACTCGTTATCAAAAGGTTTCAAAAATTCATGCGCAAAGAGTATGAACGCAAGAACAAAAAGCAAGGCGATCAACTAAAATGCTATGAATGCGGAGAAACCGGGCACATAAAATCAAATTGCCCTAACATCAAAAAGGAGAAGAAACCCTTCAAAAAGCAACGTGCATACATCTCTTGGGGAGGAGATTCCGGAGATGAAGCAAGCGAAGAAGAAGACGATGAAGCAGCAAATTTATGTCTCATGGCTCAAGAAGACGGCAAAGACGAGGTAAGTCAAATCTCTTCTCAAAATTTCTTTACTCTTGATGAAATGAGAAATGCTTTTGATGAACTATATGCTGAATTTATCAAAGCTTCAAAAACTGTCAAAAGTGTTAAAGAAAGCGCTTCTCTAAAAGAAAAAGATTTTCAAACACAGCTTTCATTAAAAGAAAAAGAATTAGAAAAACTGGTTTTTGAAAATGAGAAGCTAAAAGAGGAAAACAAGTTTTATGGAAAAAGAAGTGCTGATAAACCTGAAGGTTCTACTAGAAACTATTCTTCTTGTGTGCTTCTTAAGAATGAAGTAGCTAGACTTAAAGGCACATTAGATAAGTTTAATTCTTCGCATAAAAACTTGAATGATGTGCTTGTTAATCTAAAATCAACTAAACATGGAATAGGATTCAAAAATGAAGAAAAGGTTGGTGCTAAACCACAACAACCTAGAGCTCAACCTAGGACTAATAACCAAAATGCTTATCCTAGAAGTAGAAATCCTAGAAATAACTTGCATGTTAGACCAAATAGTGAAAATGCTAGAAGACCTAGAAATGATGCATATTTTAGGCCAAACCTTGAACAATTTAGAAGACCAAGAAATGACCCTCCACCTAGAAATAGATATTCTAGAAATGATGCATATTTTAGACAAACTTGTGAACCTCCTACAGCTCATAATAGGAGAAACAATGGTGTTCAAAGTAGAGTAAGCAACCTTCATTCATCTAGTTACTATGTACCTAGAAAAATGCATAATCCCAACGTGACTTGTCATTATTGTAGACGTATTGGTCATATTGCTCCCGCTTGCTTTACTCGTCATAGACATATAAATCAATTGCATCATTATAACATGCCTAACCCTCAAGGACCCAAGATGGCATGGGTACCTAAAGAACATTAATTTGTTTTGTAGGTGTGCTTGAAGGGATCAAGTGTACTATGGTACCTTGATAGTGGATGCTCCAAACACATGACGGGAGATGAATCCAAATTCCTTCAACTAGAGCACCACGAAGGAGGAAGTGTCACATTTGGCGATAACAATAAAAGAAAAATCATCGGCATTGGTTCAGTCAGTAAGGATGAAAACTCCTCTATTAAACATATACTACTTGTGAAAGGTTTGAAGCATAATATCTTGAGCATAAGCCAATTATATGACAAGGGAAATCTTGCTCTATTTGATTCGGATGAATGTCTTGTATTTAGACGTAGTGATTTCAAGATCATACTTCGTGGTTTTAGAATTGATAATATCTATATGGTTGATCTTGCAAACTCCTCACCCGAATATGTTGATTGTTTATTAAGCAAAGAGGATAACTCTTGGCTATGGCATCGTAGAGTAGCACACATGAACATGCATCTTTTGAACAAGCTTCTTTCTCAAAACTTAGTAGTTGGTCTTCCCAGTTTAAAGTTTGAAAATGATTCTATTTGCAATTCTTGTCAAAAAGGGAAGCAAACCAAAGCATCTTTTAAATCCAAGAATATTGTTTCAACGTCTAGACCTTTGCAATTACTTCACATGGATTTATTTGGTCCCTCTCGTATTGAAAGTCTTGGTAAAAATAAATATGTTTTTGTAATTGTTGATGACTTTTCTAGATTTACTTGGACTCTATTTCTTGCAAATAAAAGTGATGCTTTTCAAAATTTCAAGTATTTCCTTAAGCGTGTTCAAAACGAAAAGGAATCGACCGTCACTTCGATTAGAAGTGATCATGGGGGAGAGTTTGATCACAATCTCTTTGCGGATTTTTGTGATGAACTCGGAATCGAACACACCTTTTCCGCTCCACGGACACCACAACAAAATGGGGTGGTGGAAAGGAAAAATAGGTGTCTCGAAGAGATGGCAAGAACCATGCTCTACGAAGCTAAGATTCCCAAATATTTTTGGGCGGACGCCGTGAGTACCGCTTGCTATGTTTTACATAGAGTAGCAATTCGGCCGATACTCATGAAAACCCCATATGAACTTTATAAGGGTAGAAAACCCAACATTTCTCATTTACGTGTTTTTGGTTGTAAATGTTTTGTTCATAATAATGGCAAGGACCAATTGGGTAAGTTTGATGCTAAATCGGATGAAGGTATTTTCATTGGTTACTCCTCACGTAGCAAAGCATATAGGATCTTTAACAAAAGAACCCAAATTGTGGAGGAATCCCCTCATGTTGTGTTTTCCGAAGATAATACTCGCTTGGCGAGAAAGGAATCCGGTTTTGATCTTGCAGGTATCTTGGATAGCTTGAAAGATAAAATCCAAGAAGAACCTTCAAAGGAAAACAAAAATGAAATTGGGGAACAACCAACGGAAGAAGCGCCACAATTAGAAAAAGGAATAAATACGCCTAACGAGTGGAGAACGATCAAGGATCATCCTCTCGAACAGGTAATTGGCGATGTTGGAGAAAAGGTAAGTACCCGAAACTCTCTTAAGAACACTCTAGGACACAATTCTTAAGAGTTCACGGCATTACTTGCTAACACTAGTGTAATTTATTAATTTCGCTATAAATTACTAACTTGAGCGTCGGAGACGTTTAAATCTATTTTGCAGGTACCACCCCAAAGGTAGCAGGAATTATGAAGTATTAGCACAAAATAATCGACTATTTCAAGCCACTAATCGATTATTTTTTTGTGCAGTACATCGATTATCAGTATCAATAATCGATTGTTTGTGACTGATTACTACTATTATGCATCTGTGTTTAATTTTTTACTTCCTAAATTGCATAATCGATTTCCGCCTCAGTCATTCAGCAATGCTTTCTACAACAATCGATTATTTTTTCATACAATCGATTATTTGACAAATTCTGATATTCTCCAAGTTCACTGTATCAAATTAGTTCCCTAAATAATCGATTACCAAGAATTGACAATCGATTACTTCATATTAATTATTAGTTACCGTTTGGCTCCTCAATCGATTCCTGTCAGGTCTTAAATGCTCCATAATCGATTACCAAAATTTAACAATCGATTATTTCATTCAAATTTTTTACCGTTTGACTCAAGAATCGATTTGTCAGATTCAAAATCTCAATCAAACAGTAACTACAATCGATTATTTCAGTTCAATAATCGATTATCTAACGGTCAGTAATTTTAATTCTTACCGTTTTCTGACAGCTCCTAGACCAAAATCTCAGCAAATGTCTCCATTCAATGCTTGATAATCCTTTCCTCTATAAATAGGCATCATAAGAGCTCACATTCACCCACTCAAGCACTATCTCTAGTATTCAAAAGCTAAATCTCTTCTATTTTCTTTGCCAAATTCCAGCAGTCTTTCTCCTAACATGTCTGGACGATCTTCAAAACGTTCCCGATCCAAACATGGCGCATCAGCCTCAACCGCCCCTCCTCCTTTAAAGTTTCCATACCAAGACGGTTCCGTCTTATTTTTTGAAAATGAAAATGAACTCACAAGGTTCCTACCAAAATTTGAGAAACGCACCATTCTTCCTCCTCGGTTCTCAAACAGTAAACTCTTTGAACCTTTCACCCCTGCCGCAAATATGTTAAAGGAGTGTCAACTATATGACTTCTTGCTTCTCACTCATCCTCACATAAACACAACTCTCGTTCAAGCTTTTTACTCAAACCTCCATAAAAATGAAGATGGCGAACTTGTCACCTCCATTAATGGGGTTCAAATTCTTCTCTCTGAAGAGAATCTCCACACCATTGCCCGCCTTCCAAATGAAGGTGAAGACCTTTACCGGTATATTGATAAGGCCGGGGCTCTCTTTGATGAAACCATCCTTCTCCACCAAGCCGACATAACCTCCTATGATCCATTTATCTCTACCCGTCGTCCTACCATAACGGGAATGGATCCAAACTACCGGTTGATTCTTTACTTCATCACCCGAGTCCTCAAGCCTAGACGGCACAATCACACCACCATCTCCCAGGAGGATACCAAACTTCTGCATGCCATTGTCACCGGAGCCAAAATAAATTGGTGTCGGCTCATCAAAATTCATATGCTCGATGCCATCGGTGATGACATGCCTCTTCCTTATGCCCTCCTCATTATGAACTTCCTTGAAGCATCCGGATTTGTCACGGAAAATGGTCCTCTCAAAAGGAGTACCAAAATTTGGGAAATCTCGGAGTCTTCTTTCCATCATGATGGTGATCATGCTCCAGCTCCTTCTTCAAGTCGTCCACCCCGTCGTGCTCGTTCGTCCCAAGAGCCTACTCTCCAAACCATATCCGACCAGCTCGCTCAACTCACTCATGAGATCCATGGATACTTTGATCATGTCAATTATCCATATGCAGCTCTCGTTCCTTTTGAAGCAGCACCGGATAACGAGGCGGACAACGACGGAAATGAATAAATCTTTTTTGTGTTTTGTGTGGTTTTTACTGTTGTTCTCTTTAGTTCCCATTGATGTACCTTTTTTTTTCAATAAATAAACCTTGTTTATTTCATCTTTTTGCATCTTTCCTTACTATTTTTTTGCTAATGGCAAAAGGGGGAAGAAAACGGGATATCGGGTATGCACCACCTCTTAATTCATTGATTGCTTATAAGCTAAAATTGAGGGGGAACTCCTAAATTTAGGGGGAACAAGAACAAAATTGCATAATTGTTACTTGTCTTGAATTGTCAATATCTTTTGCCTAAATTGCATATCCCGCTTAATGTTTGCCATTATCAAAAAGGGGGAAATTGTTAGAAACACGTTCTCAATGCAATATACTAAACGTGTACTCTTTTGTAGGTTTTGATGAATGGCAAACAAAGCAAAAATTGATATATGACGGAATTCAAGTACAAGCGCACAATGGTTGCGAATAAGATTGAAGTTCAAGATATAGCTTTCAATTGTTATTGGGTTGTTCTAAATTGTAATCTCGATCCTATAACTTAACTCATAGTATGGCCTCTCTCATAAAACTATTTTCCAAAATCATGCATATTTAATTCTGTGTCAAAAAGATTTTAAATCATGCATATTTACATTAGACAAAATGTTTTCTAAACATGCCTCAAAAATCTGGGCTAAAATAATCGATTATGTACTTATGATAATCGATTGTTTCTAAGCCAAGACTGCATGACAATCGATTATGAATTAATGGTAATCGATTGTGAGTAAGACAGTGAACATCAGGTTTTTCCAAATCTGCATGATAATCGATTGTGAACAAATGACAATCGATTGTTGTTGAGGTAAAGTTTTTCAATACTCAAAATAATCGATTATGAACTAATGGTGATCGATTGTGTTGAGTTGATGTCTTCCAGTGATTTTAAGTTTAATTAAGTAATCGATTATGTCTTTAGATAATCGATTATCACTGAGACAGTAAGTTTTATGATTTTCAGAAAATAACAAGTAATCGATTGTTGCAAAGGACAATCGATTGTTGAAGCTGACCGTTGTCAAATGATTTTCAAACACCATAAGGTAATCGATTATAGATTTTATATAATCGATGTTTTTGCTTAAAATCTGGAAATGATTTTTAGAACGTTGCTGAAGTAATCGATTATAGATTTTATATAATCGATGTTTTGCTTAAAATCCGGAAATGATTTTTAGAACGTTGTTAAAGTAATCGATTATGAACTTAGTGTAATCGATTATCTGATTTTGAATATTGCCAGTAATCGATTATAGATTGTATATAATCGATTGTGAAGCGTTAAATCTGGGATTGATTTTTAAACTGACTGGCAGATAATCGATTGTTTGGTCTTAATAATCGATTATCACTGAGTAATTTCAGCAACTCTTAATTGGCAATTAGGCAACGGTAATGCCAAGTTTTTCAACTATAAATACAGCTTCATTTCAGTGTTTTAACAACAACAACATACACAAACTGATCATTATATTGCTATAAGCTTTCATTCAATTGTTCTTCATTTTTTACTCATTTCATAAAGCTTTTGAGAGCCATATTATTGCTTAAAGTTGTTGTGATCTTGAACATATTCTTTTACTCATATCTACTCAATAAGGAGTACTTTAGTTAAGTGGGTGTCCAAGTATTTGATATACTTGTAAGAGAATTGCGATTCTCTTGTTTCAAGGAACTTGCGTTTCCTTGGGTGAAGTCTTTGAGATTGCGATCTCCGAGCAACTGTTTGAGGCTTGTGTCCTCAAGTGTGTAACGGTTTGTTGAGCACCCGTAAGCTTAACAAGATAGTGAAAAATCTCGAGAGAGTCTCTCGGGGACTGGACTAACCACGTTGGTGGCCAACCAGTATACATCTTTGTGTAAGTTTATTTTTCTGCATTTATTTTACTTCCTGCAAAGTTTTAAATTCCGCAAGAAAACGCTAAATTCTATTAATACGCTATTCACCCCCCCCCCCCTCTAGCGTAAAGCGTAGTTTCTAACTAATTTAATAACTCATTTTAACTCAAAACAATAGAGTAGCACTATTTATTTTTCTAAATTTTATTTCAAAATAAATCCAGCTTTCAATACGGCCTTTCAACTCTTCATGGGGAGGAGATTTTAAGGATGTGCCTGCTAACCGGCCAAAAACATGAAAAATGACAAAAGGTGTCTATTCTTCCAAAATGGCCTTTTGGCGCCCTTTTAGAGACATTCGGCTTATTTAAACATGAATGGTATCACCTTGCTTATTTGGGATAAAAACAAAAAAAATTGGGCTATTTTTTGCAAAAGGGAAGTTGGACCAGATGGAGGTTGCCTACATATCCCTGATCTTGTGAGAATCAAACTGGCATACTTTAGGCAAATTTAAAAAGAACAGCTATTTTTTGAAAATAGATTTTCTTCTTTTTCACTTTTTCTTAAAAAAAAATCGGCAGAGTTTCGGTACCTTTTGTACATTGTTTTTCAAAATGGGTAATTATCTTTCTTAACCCTCACATTGTTACTTTCTATTCCCAACTTTTTTCTATTATTTACAAGCTGGTCAACATGCAAATCCGAAACAAATAAATGCACAAGTTGCAAGCAGGATGCATCAGGATGGTCTTTTCATTTAAGGTATACCTGTCCCTAGACAGACCCAACCCCTGTGTTGATTCTCCTATGTCAAATGCACGTGATGGAAACAAATGTTCCTACTAGGGATCCACCACGAGGCTTTGTTATACTAGGTTTAAATACTTGGTTTATTGTTCTAGACCTGGCTTACCCGAGCGGACAGCTCGAGCCGGAGGGGGCGGGGGAGGCAGCGTACCGAAGAATACATAAGCTTCATCAGCTTTGCATCTTGTCCGAACCTCATTCTAAATTTGGGATAAGACTAACATAAAAGAAGTTACACGAAGAGTACACTTCCCTGATGATTTGTAAGACTCGGAGAGAATAAGGGTTTCGCAAAAGTTTATATACAATTCACAAATATCAAAGCACTAAAAGCATTTAGCACATTAGGCTCAAACATGCAGTAAAATTAGATAATAAACAAAGCCAATCATAGCAGCTATTCTAATCTTGAATTCTTAAACTCTGAATCGAAGTTCAGGGTTTGGATCCCCAACAGAGTCGCCAGAGCTGTGACCCCTCCTTTTTACACAACGGAAGGTATATATAGGGAGTTTTTTCTATTTAAGTGACATTATTCAAAATGGGATTATCTATATATTTTCATAGTCACAACTTGGGTTGATTTATTTCGTGTCCCAAGTCACTTGATTACACTTAAATCCCAAATCGAGGAAATTAGACTTTCCTTTTGAAGTCCACGAACCAGAATTCTGAATAGGGAATTCTGTTAACCCGGGGCAAGGTGTTAGGCACCCACGAATTTCGTGGTTCTAACACAGTCACTTAAACTATTATAATTGGCTCATTATCTTAATTTAATACATTTTTTACCCTATGGTTTAACTTTAAATTATTAACAACTTTTAATTATTTTTAAAAATATTTCAACGTCACCTAAAACGCGTCTTTGGACCATGCCACATGAAATACACCCACAGTCCGAACATTTTATTTAATGTTGTGAGATTTGGATTTCGGTCACATGAAATGCACACCCGAGTTTAGGATGGTAAATTATTAAAATAACGTGCCTAAAGAAACTACGCGTTTGCAACTTTGCGATGGCCATGAAAATTCGCTTAATTGCACGCCTCGATTTCTAAGGATAAGAATAATAAAGATTAATTAAATGAGGTCGTACATTTTGATGGGTCGTACATCCTGCTAGCCCTACGATGTTGCGTACTTCAGATGGTGTTGTAGGTCTAGGCCAATTCTTTACTGCATCGATCCTCTGAGTGTCGACACTAATACTCTCGTCAGATATCACATGGCCAAGGAATGCTACTAAGTTCAGCCAGAATTCACATTTGGAGAGCTTAGCATATAACTTACGATCTTGGAGAATCTGTAATACTATCCGCAAGTGAACGAGAATACACCAAAATGTCATCAATGAATACAATCACGAACACATCAAGATAGGGCCTGAATATTGTATTCATGAGATCCATAAAAGCTGCTGGGGCATTTGTTAACCCGAACGACATCACCAAAAACTCAAAGTGCCCATATCTTGTCCGGAAGGCCGTCTTAGGAATATCCTGCTCCTTAACCCTCACTTGATGATACCCTAGATGTAAGTCAATCTTGGAGAAATACTTGGCACCCTGGAGTTGGTCAAACAAGTCGTCAATTCTTCGAAGTGGATACTTGTTCTCTATAGTGAACTTATTCAACTGTCGATAGTCGATACACATCCATAACGACCCGTCTTTCTTCCGCATGAATAGAAATGGTGCACCCCCAGGTGAAGTGCTAGGCCTAATGAATCCCTTACACCGTAAGTCCTTCAACTGCGCCTTCAATTCTCGCAAATCTGTCGGGGTCATTCTGTATGGAGGGATGGAGATCGGTCGAGTGTTAGGCAACACATCAATGCTAAACTCAATCTCCTTTTCAGGAGAAAGGCCTGGGTGTTCATCAAGGAAAATATCTAGAAATTCATTGACCACGGGGATTGATTGTAGAGTTAGGCGGCTTCGCCTCCACATCCCTAACGAGAACGAGATGATAAATGTAACCTTTTAGGATCATTTTCCTTACCTTAAGATAGGAAATAAACCTACCTTTTGGTGTAGCAATGTTCCCCTTCCATTCAATTATGGGTTCACCAGGAAATTGAAACCTAACAATCTCCGTACGATAATCAACGTTTGAATAGCATGAGGACAACCAGTCCATCCCCATTATCACATCGAAATCAACCATTTCTAACTCAAATAAAATTGCCCAGCTTTAACGACTAAAAATCATCATAGTGCAACCACTATATACTCTTCTAGCAATCATATAATCTCCAATTGGAGTAGATACTGCAAGGGTTTACTTATTAATTCAGGTTCAATGCCAAACTTATTAGCTACAAAGGGTGTAACATATGATAATGTGGATCCCGGATCAATCAGCGCGTATACATCATAAGAAAACACAGACAAATCACCTGTAATAACATTTGGAGATGACTCGAGATCCTGTCAACCTACTAGAGCATAGGTTTGACTTTGAGCACCACTCAAACTTGGCCCTGCACCTCTACCTCTACCACGACCTGTCGACTGCTGAAAAACCCGTGCTGGAGGTCGAACTGATGAGAAAGAACCCAACACAGATCCTGTCGGCTGAGCCATACCATCACCTCCTCTATTAGGGTAATCCTACATCATATGTCCAGGTTGTTCGCAAGAATAACACGTATTAGAACCTCAACGGCACAGTCCAAAGTGGGCCTTACCGTACTGATCACAACATGGTGTTGGGGTTCTCTTCTTACTAGTATCCCTGTGATGTTGCGTGCTAGATTCCCGCAAACTTTAACATGGACCAAAATAGGATCGATCATATCATGGCCTTCGAAATTGTGGAGGAGCACTAGATACAGGTGGCGCCAAACTCCACGAAGACTCGGGCCTGACGCTGCCTCTATAGCCATCAAGATACCTTGCAAATCTCGCCCTCTTATGTTGACCCCTATACTGCTCCCTATTTTCCCTCTGTTGGCGCTTAGGATCATCTAGGCCATGGGGATAAGCTTGAATACGGGAAATATCCATGCCCTCCACCAAGGATGCTGTCGTGCACTCATTTATCAGAGTGGTCCCAACCCGTTCACAAACAAATGCACCCTATAACTTATCTCGACTACCATATGGGGATCATACCTTCCTAAAGAATCAAACTGCATATTGTATTCTCGCACACTCATATTACCTTGTCTAAGGTTCAAGAACTTATCGTATCTCAACTGGCAAGTAGTGTCGATGAAAGGCCTCAGAAAATTCCTTCCACACAGCTGGAGGAGCGTTTGGACCCCTGGATCCCTCCCAACTATCATACTAGAGAACCGCTAAATCCCGTAGCACATAAGAAGCCAACTTAACTGCCTATGTATATCAATTATGCATAACCTGTATGTACAATGAACCTGGTCAGCAAAACTCTCCTGGTCCTCCTTGGGGTCCGCTCCGGTAAACACTGGAGGGTCTAAATTAATAATATCACGAACTCTCATACTAACTGGTTTATCAACAACACTTGTATTGTGCCTCTGAGACTGAGCAGGTACCAAGCTAGTCAATAACTGCAAAGCACTTCGCATATCCTAGTATGTAGTGCCTGACGGAGGAACCGGAGGTGTTAGGTTACTTCTAATATCCCCTAGAGGATATGGAATAGATGAGGTGTGAGACGGCATCTCAATCTGAGCTTCACTTTGGCCTACTCTAGCTTGGGTCACCTGACTGGTACCCTCTCCCGCAGCTGTATCAAACCTTCTACTAATTGTTTGCTTCCTTGTCGAAGTCGTTGCTGAAATAAAACAAGGTTAATATTAGAGACGAACACTTAGTACTCAACTCTATGCACGAGTTATATGCAGGAAGAAGGTGACAATACTAAATGTCCTGTAGCCTCCTGATTATAGATGTGGCGCTCTACACATCCATAATCAAGACTCGACCAGACACGGTTCATAGACAATCCCTAGGATAGATCGGCTCTAATACCACGTTTGCTACGACCCTAATTTGGAGGGCCATGACTATCACTCGGCCATACTTGCCGCGCACCATCACACATTTTACCTAACCTTCTTTATTATCTGATACGGCCAATAAGATCAATATATATGGTATCCATGGATCACAGACAACCAATGACAAAAGATGATGGCATAAACATACATAACATGGGGTGGACAGACAATCAAGAAACTATATATAAGGTACGAGCTACAATAATACCATGAGTGACTATACAACAAAAACCACCCAACAAGGCATACCAAACTATACATGAGTCAACACATGTCTATGAGCCTCTAAAGGAACATAAGTTCTGCAACATAGCCAGATCAGGGCCCCGACATACCCATAATATATGTAACAAAAATGCATAGAAGACCACAGCAAGTCCAAAGAAGGGATCTCGCCAATCATCGCTGAACGGGACAGCCTACAGTGGTGGGGGAGCAACACCTGCCTATCTACCAGGACCTGCAGCACGACATGCAGCGTCCACAAACAAAAGGACATCAGTACGAATAAAGTACTAAGTATGTAAGGCAGGGAACAATAAATATGAACAGTAATGTAGGCAAGGATAGAGAATATACAACCTGTAACATGTGAGTACCTCTGAGGGCTACGGACATGAAATGCATGATACATATGAATAAATACATAACCTTTTAAAACATACGCCTCTGTAGGCATTATCATCATCATATCGTACCCGGCCGTAATAGGCTCAGTAAAGAAAACGTACCCAGCAATCATAAGGCTCGGTAGAATCGTACCCGGCCACGTGGTGCTCGATAAAACCCAGATGATCAGTGGTTGAACAAAAGGTGTCATACCCGGCCGACTATAGCAAGGCTCGGTAGAGCAAAATAGATACATATATATATATATATAATGCATGCTTGACTCATGGAGACACGTTCTAGATCTTTCAGAGTGACGTATGATCGGCATCCTCTGTACACGTTATTAGGACTAATTATTCACCATGAACCCTATTAGAATCAATAAGTACCAACAACATTGATAACATAAGAATAAGAGAAGCAACATCAAATCAATCGTTCTACAAGAGGGGAAACAATGTAAGTACTGCTAGCTTCTAAGAGTAGAGTATCTCTGGAAGGTCGTTCATTATATTATATACAATTGGAGTCATGCAAAAGAAGGTAAGGGATAGCCTCACACCTTGTATATACTTCACCAAAAAAACACAAAAAAAAAAAAAACTTCCCCAATCTCAAGCTATGCAACTGTCACATCTCCTTACTCTACAATAAGAGAAATGATACTATCGTTATCATTTAAGCGACATAACTATTATTTATCAATCACAACCTATTTTACATTGAAACAGACAGCACCTCCCCTATATATATGACTTCAAACCATTCAAAAAAATCACAAAATAGCAGAAACAATATCAATAATAATCATATTGAGTCTCCCAAAACAGTCCAGGCACAATCTAATTACTTCACATTTACGACAACCACTGTAGTCGTGTCAAACGACCCGGAAATGCTAGGAAGAACTGTCAGACTAAAACCATAAATATATATGGTGTTTCTCCACACCCTTCCACCTCCAAAACTCCACAAAACAGTAGTAAAACACGCAGCCCAGCAGCAACACAAAACAGTCCACAAAACAGTCTGCTACAAGTGAATAACTCGAACTCACGGCTTCCGATCACCATCCCATGAGTTCTTACATGTATTGAACGAATTACCATGAGTTCACAGCATAAAAAATTTATGAAATAGTGCAGTAAACTTACCTTACTCTTTGGATAACTAAGCCCTACCCTTGATTCTTCAAACTCTTGATTTTACCCTCAATTAGAACTTGTAAGAGAGGGAAAATCGATTAGGGCTTGTGTGGGATTTTTGGGAGGAGGTTTGCAGGGGTTTTGGTATGAGTATTTGTGAGATATATTGAGGGTTATATTGCATGATATAGCCCTTTAAATGGGCTCAATATAAACCCGAAATTTCCCTTTTTGGGTTATCATTTTAACAAGTAGGTGACACACCTACTTGTCACCTAGAAGCTTGTGCAGTTTCACAAAAGTAGTTATACCTCTCTACTCTAATGTCGTATTGGTAAAAGATTTAATGATTTGGAAAATAGACTCATATATCATTAATTTAAGGGGCAGATCACCCGATAATTCCTTGCAAATTGGGTGAAAATCTTAGAAGCATTTGACCTAATGTTTAAGTAAACTTTTGTCGACTTTTGTTTCATAACTCGTTTGACTTCAAGAATATGAAACGGATATTATATGATTCAAATACCTTATAACATGACCTATTTAGTGTATTAATAACCTATAGGTTAACCCAAAAATATGAGTTAAAGCACCCTTGATTCGTTTAACTTCTAATACTTGTTAATCACCCTTATACACCCTTGTATCACTTAAGATCAATAGGATTAACTTCTTATCATCTCAAGGATAATTCCCTCTTGGATTTATGTTAGCTAACGTATGGCATGAACTAACGCGTGTGGATATGTGTTGTAACAAATAATATGAATCGTACATATGTTATCATATCCAATAGATATCAATCATTTTATTAGTCCTCATCTGCACACTAAATGCGCAGAATTATTTTACGGTCTTCCCACTCCAATTTTGAACTTACGCTTGAGTCCTAAATCACCATACGAAAGTGCATGAGATTTAAGACATTCAACATGATGTTAATTCTTAAAATGACATGCCGGGTCGTTACAAGTTCTCAGGTGCATTAGCCACTTTGTCCTCTATGATACATCATCTGGACAAGAATTCATCAATCTTATTCCAGTAAGAATCCATAATTATCCAGCTTATTGCGCTCTTGTTGAAGAAAAAATGGTTGGGAATCCGTGGTTCCAAGCAAATCATAGTCAGAAACGCACACTCTGAAGATTATCCAACCATTTCTTCCAAAGTGGAGGAATTATGTATATATGGACTCCAGACATGCGATTATTACAATGCGTTGACGCCAAGGAAGCTCCCAAACTTCTAGAAGAGATACATACCGGAACTTGTGGACCACACATGAATGATTTTGTTTTAGCCAAGAATATATTGCGAGCTCAATATTTTTGGATGATTATGGAAATTGATTGCATTAGGTATCTCCAAAAGTGTCACTAGTGTCAAAATACATGTAGATATGATACAGGTACCACCAAATGAACTCAATGGCCTTTTGCCGCTTGGGGAATGGATATCATTTGTTCGATCGAGCCTACCGCTTCGAACAGGTACACGTTAATTCTAGTGGCCATACACTACTTCACAAAATGGGTTGAGGTTGCATCTTACAAGGCTATAACCAATATAGTCGTCATATATTTCGTCAGGGATGATATTGTTTTCCGGTTTGGGTACTAGATCCATCATCACCGACACTGCAGCCAATCTCAACAGAGACTTAATGAAAGCTATATTTAAAACCTTCAAGATCAAGCATAAGAATTCCACGTCATACAGACCTCAAATGAATGGGATTGTGGAGGTTGCACAACCACAAGCAACAGCACGAGAAATTACCATTTTCCTTATTGGAGTATCGTACCACAGTTCGCACATCAATCGGAGCAACTACGTATATGTTGTTCTACTGTACTGAAGTTGTCATTTTGGCTGAAGTCAAAATTCCCTCATTGAGAATTATAGAAGAAGGAAAACTCAGTGATGCGGAATGGATACAAAGTTGATATGAACAATTGGCTCTTGTTGACGGGAATAGAATGACTGCGGTATGACATGGTTAGTTTTATCATAGCAGAATGTCAACACCTTTCAACAAAAAGGTCAGATCCAGACAGTTCACACGGGGGAAGCTGGTGCTGAAGCGAATCTTCTTCCATCAAGATGAAGCCAAACGGAAATTTGCACCTAATTGGCAAGGGCCTTAGATGGTTCATATGGTACTAACAGGAGGAGCACTAACACTTGCAGAAATAGACGAAGAAATTTGGCTAAAACCTATCAACTCAGACATACTCAAGAGATACTATATTCAGAGTGTTTACATTTCTTCATTTCATATAACTGAACTATGCTTGCTTTGATTCCTGTTTATGAAAGGATAGCCAATTAGCTATTTGTAGAAAAAAATATCAAATTTTTTCTTTGTTCTGAGCAGGTATTATTAGAATAGATTAGGAGAAACCTAGGGAACTTGAATCTCAGTTTTGGGATGATTTGGCAAAGTTTTGAGGTGGTTTGAATTGAAAATTCGGTAAAAACTGTACATGAAAAAAATGATATGTGTATAAGACTCTGTATCATTTGTGTATCATATATGGTAACATCTTAATAAAATATTCATTTTCCCCATGGTCATAAACTAGGGCAAATGTTTAAGGATTGACCCTCAAAATTCCGGAGTAAGTCCTGCCAATTTTATCATATGCGGGAAAACCAAAGAATCGCTTATTAAATTTGGGTAGAATTTTGAGGAGGAACCTAAAAATTCTAGTGCTAAGAAGTCGTGATGTCTCTTAAAGTGTCACAGTCATTGGTTCATCTAATTCACTTGATATCATATACTACTATGTTTTCAAATAACCTTCTTATCAAGTGCATGAATATTTCTCGAAAACATATTTTCTATGGAAACCAGATGATACTAATGGTAACTCAAACAGGATCTCAAAAGCAAAGAAGACCAAAGCAAGGAGGCGAAGGCACGAACCAACCTTCCTGCAAAAATCACAATTTTTCTTTGTATGTTGGCACAATTAACATAACAGAGTACACGTGAATACACATATATCAAAATCACTATATTCATAACGACAATATTGCAAGACGCAAACATGTCTCCAGATAAGAAAATACTCTACAATCACTCATTATCATTTCTTTGTGTGAGGCTAAGCACTGCCTCCCATTTTGCATGAGGATAAGCCCTACCTCCTCAATTGCATATGGCTAAGTACTGCCTTCCATTGCATGAGACTAACCCCTGTCACCTTTCCTTTCATGAGGCTAAGCACTGCCTCTCATTTTGCATGATCCCGCTGTGAGCATGTGATTTTTGCCCTATACGAATTACTCCCATAAATTCAAAAAACAACAATTGCGTTTGTTTATTTGCAACTTTGATTTTTCCTGGCATTATTCTGTTAATTGTTTGCATTTATGTGCATTTTTGAATAACAAAAATACATGAGGCGTGTGCATTTAGGAGTAATTTTGCATTTGGAGACATCACTTAGTAATTAGAAAATGAAATTCAGAAAAATCTCTTAATGTGTATCTAAGTTTTATTTTAAGTAATTTTTCAATAATTTATTTGTTAATAATCATTGGATAATTAAGTTTTGTAGATTAATTAGGATTTTGATTTTAGGGATTCAATTAATAAAGAAAAAGATTAAAAAGAACACCTGAAAATACAACTCCATTATAATATATTCTTTGGGGCCATTTGTAATTAAAACCCAGGCCCAAAATACCCAGTCCATTTGTCCCCAATCCGGTCCAGCCCAGGGGTGCCAAACGACATCGTTTGGCCCCCGTTCATCTCATTACTCCATCGCTCATCATCCAACAGTCCACAGAAGACATGGCAAACCAAATAAAATGGTCCGAACATGTGTAACAAAATCATAGACCAAAGGCTCCATCCTCGTACAGTTCCTCACTGGTGTAAAGCCGCCCATGAGCCATCCTAACCCCAACGTCCACCGCCGGCCGGAACGTGTCGCCACCGCTGGAGTAATCCCAACGCTTCCAAAATTTACACTATATAGGCATATCATTCTCCTTTTCCCATTCCCATGAAAATCATCCCTCGAATCGCCGCTGATGTGCTAAATTATCCGACTAATATACGACAGCTCCGTCGTCTACAGCGGCAGCCGGTGGCAAACCACTCAAAAATCAACACCGATAACTCTCCTCACCACCCTCACCCTAACCTTGCCAGTGGTTACCCTCAAATATAACTACAATCCGCCAAATATTCGCCTGAAGATGGCAGCTCCGCCAAGCACGGCGGTGGCTGACATCCAATTCCATCTAATGCCACCCAATGCCATCCAATTCCGTTAAACACAACCTTGTTAACATCCCATAACCCATTTTTCCTCCTTAATGTCCAATATGTCATTAGACTCCTTCAAAACCACCCAAAACTATACATTTCCTGAATCTAGGATTTCTTAGGCCAAATCTTGAACGGATTTTTGAAAGTTATGTCTCGAGTTGTGAGTATATTCCACCTCAAGCCATTCTCAATTAGGTAAAACTTTCCTACCCTGTTTCATTTTCTTA
The DNA here is from genome assembly GCA_034376525.1 of Nicotiana benthamiana. NCBI lineage: Eukaryota > Viridiplantae > Streptophyta > Magnoliopsida > Solanales > Solanaceae > Nicotiana > Nicotiana benthamiana. The sequence continues at coordinate 38,079,641 of CM067324.1, forward strand.
TCGTTCATCTCATCGTCTTCTTTTCTTTTGATTCATATGTCAAAACTCAAATTAAGATTCTGTTCATCTTGTTGAATCAATTGCATAGGTCTTACTCTTTGTGTGCTTGTTCCAAGTTAATTAGCTTAGGTCTGGAATTTTTTGCTTATTGTTTAGTTCCGACAAATATGCCATCAATATCCCCTTTGTTGGATTAGTCTAAATGACATTGGAAATGTTAGTTGTGTTCGTTCAATTGCTAACAGGTTTTCTGCAATTCTTATCCTGATCCAATTGACTCATGTTAGTATAATGGTTAATACTGACTTAAGCTTTTGGTTATGTGATAAACCCTGTAATCTTAAGGTTCAGACTGTTTAAACTTTACATATTTGATTTGAGCATCGTATTGTAATGGGTCTTAAATTATTGCTTTGATGGTGTAGTGTTTATTATGATTGTTGTTTGAGTTTTTGTACAGAGTTTGGGCCTGATTGGCAACAGCATGCCCATTTATGGAATTAATTCAGGGTTTATGACCCATTTAACTGAGCCAGTCTGGCCCAGGGAGGTCGGGGTAAAAACAGGGTTCCTGGGAGGGTAATTTGGATGTTTAGGTTTAGGGAATTTTCGGTAGTTAATTTAAAAAGCTTCCAGTGGGGATTTATTAGCAAAAACTTTAGATGTGACTTGTCTAGGAAGTTATAACATCAAGGACTTAAAGGAAAAAGGGGAAATCTGAAGTTTCCCTATGGCTTTGCCTATAAAGGCAACCATTTCTTCAATGATAGGGGCTGGAAAAAAACATTAGAAATTATATACACATACAGCTGATCAAATTTTACTGTTACATTGGATCGATTGTTGATCTTCTAAAGAGCTTCCCAATGTGAAAAACTTTCGAGCTATTTGGCACCATTTGATTTGAGTTTGGTTATATGATGATTTAAAGTCATTTTTAGGGGTTCCTTTTACCTCATTTCTTCAAGTCAAAAATTATCTTGTCATTTATCTTCAATAGTCTGGGATCTGAGATTATTTTGACTGGTTGTGTTGCTATTACTCTGCTGATTATTTGTTGAACCACCATCCTATCTTCTTTTCTTTTTTCCAGGTATATGTTGGCCCTATTGATCTCATACGAATGTAATATGAAGCTGTTACTTTGGAATGCAAGTGTTTAATGATTAAAAATTTCCTTCCCTTGTCTCATTTAGCTGATAAATTTTATATAGGGTATAGTGGTGCATCCCATTTGCGTGATGTTTAATTAGGAATCCCATTGTTTAAGTTATTTCTGCAGTCAGCCATTGTAATGTAATAAATTTATTTCCAATCTTGCATTTAGACCTGGCGAGAATACTGAAGTGTTTAGTGAGTTGCAGGTTATCCTGTAACTGTGATACATCCCAGGCAAAGTTTGTTTGTATAGTTTATTGGAACATCAGTGTAGTGATAGTGTATTTAGTCGTTTATGTAGCTTTCATGTTCATACAATTTGTGTATGCTCGTAATTAACTCAAAGGACTCTGTATGAGTTGTTGTTAGTATGTCTATATTTAACAAATGCAAGTCCACTTTAATTCAATTAAGGGTTGGATAAATCTGAGGAGTTGTTTGGACTGTTAAAATGCCTCACATGATACATGCTAGTGATATCATTGCGTCTAAGACTTCAACTATTTGTGCAAGCCAAGCCTGTTTGGGCTAATTGGGCCATATGGCCCACCAACTTCAGTAGTCGGTATATACATAGTCCCTGTGATTCAACTTGCATTTATGTCATGGCCCAAAGTATTAACGAATAATTACTCTCCTCGAATGTGAAACAGGTTGCCTTTGGACCCAAAGCTTAGGGATGTCAAGCTGGGTTCTATTAAGGCCCAACTGATAAATGAACGCAAGCCATCCGGATGTGGCATTGAAAATTAACCCTCGTAGTTAATTTTTAGGATCAAATAGTCTCAAACTCAAATATTCCTTGGGACATCTCTTGTAAAACGCAGAATTTAACACATTTAGAATTCGAGATGAGTCGTTTAGCGAATATTCACGGCCACGAAGATAATAATATGCTAGTTGTCTTAGGAAGCGCCTTTAATAATTCATCCTTTCCTAAATACGGCTGCACATTTATGTTACCCAAATCCAAATCTCAATAAATTTGGAATATGTAAATCAATCCACGCATGCATTTATTTGATGTGGTTCGAGGCGTGTTTTAACGACGTTGCAATCCTCGTTAAAATAATAATAAAAGTGGTTTAAAGTCAAAAAACAAATAAGTCAAAACTTTTTCTAAAATGAGATAATTTAAGAAAAATATAACAGTTGAACGACCGTGCTAGAACCATGGAACCCGGGAATGCAGACTGTTAAATAGAGTCATTCTTTCCTCGATTCAGGATTTTAACTGGTGACTTGGGACACCATAAATCTCCCAAGTGGCGACTCTGAAATTCTTTTAAATAACCGAATCTCATTTCGATTGTCCTTTAATTGGAAAAATTTCCTTATCTACGCCCTTCACCGGCTTGTAGTGTGTAAAAAGGAGGTGTGACAGCTATGGTGTCTCTGCTGGGGACGCGAACCCAGAATCTCTTGTTTAGGGTTCAAGAATTCGAGCTTAGAATAATTGTTGTATTTGGCTTTTTATTTGATTTTACATGTTGGCTTAATGTGCAAAATGATGCTTTTACCGCTTTGATATTATCTGAAATATAAATATAAACTGCTACGAAACCCTTCTTTTCTCACCTACGTGGATGTACTAACTGGTTGAGACTCCGTATTTTGTTAGTGTCATACCCTGAAATAAGAAAGAGGCCGGACAAGTTACAAAGCTGGATGGCCGTTTGGTTCCCGGTACGTAGCCCCCTCCTCGATTCGAGTTCTCTGCTTGGGTACACAGTCTAGACCCTATACCAAGGTTTTTGCTTAGAATAACTTGGCCCCACGCCAGATCCCTTCTAAGAACGCTTATTTGCAACATGCATTTGACTTAGGGGACTCAACACAGGGGTTGGGTCCGTCTAGGAAAGGTAACCCGGAATGAAAAAGACCATCCTGATGCATGACTATGTGTGCATTTAACTGCCTGGGATTTGCATGATATCAGCTTGCAAATAAGGAAACAAAATAGAAAATAGCAGTATTAGAGTTTTTTGGGATATCAGCTTGCAAATAAGGAAACAAAATAGAAAATAGCAGTATCAGAGTTTTTTGGGATTAGCCATCTGTCTTGTAAAAACCAATGCTTAAATAGCGCTGAAATATTGCAAGAATTTTGAAAAAAAGGAAAAGAAAAAAAAACAATAACAAAATGAGGTTGTTTAAAGTTTTGATTTTGATAATTTATTTTTTCCGAACTATGCTGGTTTGATTCTCGTCGGGAGCGAGATACACCCCTATCGGGTCCAACCTCATTTTGCAAAAACAACCAAAACAAGAAAAACAAAGGTTCTATGTTATTCCTTTTGATTCCAAAATAAACCCGGTGATGTCGTTTCTGCTAAAAATAGCCGAACATTACCGCCAGGGATGCCGGAAGGCTGATTTCGCACGAATGGCCACCTCTGAGTCTTACTTTGGCCAGCGAGCGAGCACAGCCTTATAATCTTCCGTCGGAAGTGCTGAAAGGCCGTATTTGCAAAGCCAGTCCCTGGTTTTTTTAAAAAAATATGCACTTCATAAAAGAAAAAGGGCAGTTTTAATATGTTGACGAGTAAATCAGTGAAATTTCGAGATGCTAATTCACCTAAATAAATGTGCAGAATGTGCACGATAACGTTCATGAAAAGAATTCCCATGGAGCTGCACTAGTGGTGGAATGACTTGGGGGAAGCACGGCAAAACAGGGTCAACACGCATTTGGGAGAAATTACTGGACTGCTAACAATTAACTCGAGGGGAGATATCCTAAAGGCATTGATCACATTCTGGGACTCAGCTCACAATGTCTTCTATTTTGCGGATTCTGAAATTACACCGACGTTTAAAAAAATAACTGGATACATTGGGACCCATACAATTACTTTAAGACACCAATACCTAATTGCACCGAGAGCCCTTGTCGTGCAAAAGTTCCTGGACTCTTTAAAAATCTGTAGAAAGGTTCACAACCCGGAATTATCAACTAGTTTCCTTACCCCGCAGTTCATATATTTGATACGATGTCATTTCAAAATATCCTAGAAGGTGAGATTGTTGTAACTCCAAAGATAACAACGGCATCCTCCATAAAAGCTTCAGAAATGTTGAGAAATGGCTTTATACCCGGCAAAGGGTTGGGAGCTTCTCTGCAAGGCATTGCATAACTAGTGTCCCTTCCCAACAATCTTGACATTTTTGGACTAGGGTTCAAACCCACAGATGCAGATATAAGGCAAGCCAGGAAGCTGAGACTGAAAGCCTGGGTTCTCCCGAAACCTATCCCAAGGTTATCCAAGTCGTTTGTCAAATCAAGTAATGGTCCCAGACCCAAGATTTCCGGCCAGATGATCGATGCGAACAAAGATCTTGATAAAGGGTTAGAAAGGGTGTTCAATGAGGTGAATATGGTCCAGGTGGGAGAGGGATCAAACGGGGCAGATGTGCGGTTTGTGGGAGCGCGCGCAAGATCAATAACTGGGAATCCACTCCTCTTCCCACTCAGAGGGAGTTGTGGTAGTCGACTATGAATTTTCTTTCAGTCTAGTTTGTATTAGCGCCAACTCAGTTGTTATTTCTGTCCATTTGGATGTGCAAACTCTATTATCTTTGATTCTAATGAAATATAATTTCCCTTTCAACAATACTGATAGTCACTTTTATGCTAGTTCCCGTGGTCTGACATGCATAAGGACTTCTCGGTCCAATCTTCATAACAAGTCTAGTCCAGAAATAATAATTCAGGAAATAGAACACGAGGATGAATCGGGGTATGATGAGGAAGGGGCATGGGATGAGGTTAGTAAAGAGATGACCTAATTCGAATAGAAACCCAAACCAAACCTGAATGATACAGAGGCAATCAATCTAGGAAGTCCGGATACTATCAGAGAAACTAAAATAAGTGTCCATCTGGAGCCATAACTTAGGGAGGAAATAATTGAAGTACTGCTAGAGTACAAAGATGTCTTTGCATGGTCCTACGACAACATGCCCAGACTGAGCACTGATTTGGTAGTCCAAAAATTACCTACCGACCCGGATTTACCGCTTGTTAAGCAAAAGTTGAGGAAATTCAAAACTGATATGAGCGTGAAAATCAAAGAAGAAGTGACCAAGCAGGTTGAGGCAAAAGTCATTCGCGTCACACGATATCCCACCTAGTTAGCTAATGTGTGCCTATTCCGAAAAAGGATGGAAAAACTAGGGTGTGTATTGATTATCACGACCTCAACAAAGCAAGTCCAAAGACAACTTTCCCTTACCGAACATCCACATATTAATTGACAATTTCGCGAAGCATGAGATTGGGTCATTCATGTATTGTTACGCTGGGTACCACCAGATTTTAATGGATGAAGAAGATGCAAAGAAAATGGCGTTCATCACACCGTGGGGGACGTACTGTTATAGAGTCATGCCTTTCTATTTGAAAAACGCTGACGCCACATACATGAGGGCTATGACAACCATTTTCCATGATATGATACATAAGGAAATTGAGGTCTATGTGAATGATGTAATAGTCAAGTCTAGGAAGCAGTCTGATCATGCAAAAGACCTGAGGAAATTCATCTAGAGGCTTCGCTGGTATGACCTCAAACTCAACTCGGCAAAATGTGTGTTCGGGGTCCCCTCGGGAAAGTTGTTAGGGTTCATATTCAGCCACAAGGGCATTGAGGTAGACCCATCAAAAATCAAAGCTATACAGGAGTTGCAGCCACCCAGGAACAAAACAGAAGTAATAAGTCTACTTGGAAGAGTGAATTACATCAGTCGGTTGATCACCCAGCTCACAACCATACGCGAGCCCATCTTTAAGTTGTTGAAGAAGGATACTGCGATGAAATGGACGGGGGAATGCCAAGAAGCTTTTGATAAGATAAAGGAATTTTTGTCAAACCCACCAGTATTGGTCCAGCCAGAACTAAGAAGGTCTCTGATCTTATATTTGACGATCCTGGACAACTCATTCGGGTACGTGTTGGGTCAGCACAATGTCACCGGGAAAAAAGTGCGAGCCATATACTACCTCAATAAGAAATTTACAGTCTATGATTATAAGTATACTCATCTTGAAAGGACATGCTGCGCCCTGACGTGGGTAGCCCAGAAATTGAAACATTATCTGTCGTCATATACCACTTATCTTATCTCACGACAGGACCCATTGAAATATAGTTTTCAGAAGCTTATGCCCACCAGGAGGCTCACAAAGTCGCAAATCCTGCTCACTGAGTTCGACATTGTATACATGACCAGGACTACTATGAAGGCGCAAGCATTGGCAGACATTTTAGCGGAGAATCCAATAGACGAAGAATATGAACCCTTGAACACATATTTTCTGAATAAGGAAGTGATGCACATCAATGAAATGGAAAAAGATGAGAAGTCAAGATGGAAATTGTTCTTTAATGGGGCTGCCAACATGAAAGGCGTCAGGATAAGAGCGGAAATCATTTTTGAAGAAGGGCATTATTACCTAGTCACAGCCCAACTCCGTTTCTATTGCAGAAACAACATGGCTGAATATGAGGCATGCATTTTAAGCTTGAGATTAGCAGCGGACATGGGTGTCCATGAAATCTTGGTCGTGGGAGACTCGGACCTTCTAGTACACAAGATTCAAGGAGAGTGGGAGACAAGAGATCTAAAACTCATACCTTACCGTAAATGCTTGAATGATCTTTGTCAACGATTCCGATCAGCAGAGTTTTAGCACATTCTAGAATTCACAATGAGGTCGCTGATGCCCTGGCTACTTTGGGGTCAATGTTACATCACCCGGACAAGGCTTACGTTGAGGCGATACATATTCGAGTCCATGATCAAAATGCTTATTGCAACAAGGTGGAAAAGGAGCTCGAAGGTAACCCTTGGTTCCATGACATTGAGGAATATATCAGGAAAGGTCGATGCAAGCCACGATTGACCACAAGAAAACAATCTGTTGTTTTTCAAGTGGATTTTTTCTCGGTGGAGGGATATTATATAAAATAACGCCAGATTTTGGTTTGCTAAAATGCATGGATGTTGGGCAGGCAACGGTCATCATGAATGATGTGCATGCTACCGTCTGTGGGCCGCACATGAGCAGATATGTTTTGGAACAGAAGATTCTCCGGCCAGGGTAATATTCACTTACCATGGAACGGGACTGTATCATCTTTGTGCGCAAATGCCACCAGTGACAGGTACATGGAGACCTAATTCACTCTCCTTCATCTGAATTGCATGCGATGTCGGCACCATGGCCTTTCATCGCTTGGGCCACAGATTTATCCTGGTTTCTATTGACTATTTCACCAAATGGGTTGAAGCCAAAACCTTCAGGGCAGTAACCGAGAATGTCGTGGTCGATTTCATGCACACAAACATTATTTGTCGGTTTGAAATCCCCAAAACACTCATCACTGATAATGGAGCAAATCTCAATAGCCACTTACTGAGAGAGGTATGTCAGCAGTTCAAGATCACACATCGAAACCATACCGCCCCAATTCAAACGCAACGCTCGAGGAAGCCAATAAAAACATAAAGAAGAAACTTCATAAAATGATGGAAGGATCCAGGCAATGGCATGAGAAGCTGCCTTTTGCATGTTAGGTTATCGCATCACTGTCCGCACTTTAGTGGGGGCTACTCCATACCTATTGGTATATGGCACGGAGGCGGTAATCCCGACCGAGATTGAAATACCCTCTCTAAATATCATGGCCAAAGCAGGAATTGATGACGAAGAATGGGTCAAAGCTTGTTTGGAACAATTGAATTTGATTGATGAGAAAATATTGGCGGTGGTCTGCCATGGCCAGTTGTATCAACAAAGAATGGCTAGGGCATATAACAAGAAGGTGCGCCTTAGAAAGTTCGAAGTAGGTCAACTTGTACTAAAGCGCATCCATTCTCACCAGCCTGAGGCAAAGGTCAAGTTCGCTCCAAACTGGCAATGGCCATTCATCGTATCAAGAGTGTTGTCCAATGGTGCATTGTATCCGACGGATTTGGAAGGGAAATATGCGGAAATGGCTATCAATGCGGATGCTGTCAAAAGATATTATGTATGATTTCTTTAAGACATTGTTTATACTTGACATATGCTTGTACTTGGAAAATTTTGAAGGTTGAAATGATGAAGGCATTTTGTTTTGCTACCTAAACACTTTACCCTTTGCTAACCCGTTTGAGCTTTTATTATTTTCTTTTATACCTCTCTTTAGGAATCAATAACAAAGTCAGAAACGCAAGTGTGAGAAGGCAATGAAAGGAAAGGAACGGAGAGAATGAAAAAGAATGAAAATAAAAGAGAAGAAAAAGAAGAAAAAGAAAATAAAACAAAGGAAAAAGGAGAAAAAGAAAAAGAAACGAAAATAAAAAACAAGAAAAGTTGAAAGAAAATAAGAAAAGAAAATCAAAATAAAAGAAAAAAAAGAAGAAAAACAGAAAAAGAAGAACAACATCAACAAAAACAAGGAATCACATGAACTACGTTTGACCTGATTCCTTTTGAAAGGATACCTAGGCAGTCTCGCGGTTCGGTCTCATCAAAATAAAAATCCTAAAGTTCCCAAGCAAGAAACTGGACAAAAGTTGTGTTTGTTATAAGAATGTGATTCCTAAAGTTCTAATTCTTAACCCATTCGAGTTATTTTAAGCCTTTGATACCCTTTCTTTCTAACCCTATCCAAAAGCCTACGTTACGGTCAAAAGAAAGACCTTCCAATTAGTCCTCAGATATGCCGAGCTGAGCAAGTAGAGGGTATTCATGTTAGGTACAGCACTCTAAGCCAAATAAGAATAATAATAAAATAAAATAGTCTTATCGGTGGGACCCTCACGGGCACCACAAGGCATCGAGAAGTTTGACAGAAAATAAAATGAGAGAGTCTTATCGGTGAAAACCTTCACAGGCACCTTGAGGAGAAGGTAAAGTAAAAGCAAAACTCAGAAAGGGGTTATTGATGGGTGAAAACTCAGGGTATGACGAGTTAGGGTTTGGTTAAAAGGATAGGTTTAGAAAGGTCACAGAACAAAGCACGACAGCGGAAGGACAATCATCGAAACAGATTGGGTCGACTAAGCCGAAGTGCATGTCATGATCATGAAAACCAGTTGTTCCTCTTCAGGTAAGTCTTCTTTCTTTTCTTTTCAATAGTCAGCGAGTCTAGAGTTCTTTACCTTAATTACTGTTCGGAGTCTTTGCATTCCCTTTTCTTTCAAGAATAAAAACTTTTGTTTAAGCCAACGAAAGGGACGTCAAAGCCGATTATCAAACTCCCAATGGAACAAGGTGCATGCTGCCCAAAGGCACAACAAAAATAACAAAAATTGTAATTGACAGAAGAGGCAAGAATCGACAAAGTGAAGGAGTACTACACAGAAAGGGATATGCAAATTAAATTGCAAAGGTTCTGGGGTCAACCGAGCGGCATATGCTGATTGGGCTATCTCAGATAGAACGTAAAGTTGGCTCAACATGAAAACGAGAAAGGTCACAAGGTCGCAGGGTTTGACCAAGCGTAATACATCAGTCGTCAATGAAAGTATTAAAGAAGTCCGATGAAGGATCGAGAGTGCAACATAGGGTAAGAAGCAAAGTGAGAGCATAAAGGTCAAGAGACAGTCGAGCACCCCAAATGGACCGGGTAGTCTTAGGAAAGGGATAAGGATTTCGGGCGGGGGTTCAAAAATGTAACACCAGGAGGAGAAATAAAGCAAAGCCACGAGGGTTAAAGGATCAGCCAAGCATAACACCCTAACTCTAATATCGTCAGAGAAGGGTATAGGGCTTCCGGCAAAAGAGGCAAAAGCACAACAAAAAGGTGAAAATGGCCATGAGAGTTGACTAGCATGATATATCAACTCGCCAATCATCGAGAAGAGGCAAAAGATAATTCTGTAAAGGGTCGAAAATGCAACACAAAGATGAGGAGCAGAGTGAAGATGCAGAGGTCAGAGGGTCCGCCAAGCATAATACATTGACTTGGCAATCTCGAGAAAGGCGCAAGGATTCAGGAAAAAGGGCTAGAAATGTAACACGATCATGGGCAGCAAAGTAAAGCCTAGAGATCTCGAGGGTTCAGCTGAGCAGTTTGAGCAACTCATCATTAACTTGGAAATTTTAACACAAAGAGACACGACGATCGGATGGCTGTCTCCAACAAGAATGCCGCAAGCCAACCATCACTTTTTAAACTAACAAGTTTTCTTTTGATTGGCATAGGGGCAGAAATACTCAGAAGAGCCTAAGGGAGGTCGTCCAAAGGAGAAGGCAAGCACATGGCAGGTATGACCAAGACCTCAGGGCCCATCCAGAGGTGGGGCTTGGCTAATACTCAAAAGGGACATACTCCGTCATAAACACCCTCCCCAGCAAAGAGCACAATGGGACAAACTTTAACTAGTAAACCGCAATAGAGACAACTAAAGGTTAAAAGAGGCATGGAAGTTGAGATGGAATGCAGTTTAAAACTCAAACAGGTGTGGGTAACATGGGCAAGCACTAACACCTCCCGAGTAAGACTCGCAGAAACAACCAGAATTTAGAATTGGCATTTAAGATTGGAACCTTCAGGACTCTCCTAGAAAATAGGACTCATTTTAAGGATAGGAGCAATCATAGATAACAAAGGGCATAAAATTACTTGCATGTTGAAGTAGGATTAAGTTAAGAGTTGTCAGGACCCTCTTGGAAAAAGGGACTTAGCATAGATACAAACAGTCGGGTGGCATGGTTAAATCCAAATACTTCCCCAACCAGAGTCAATAAGAGTCATCAGGACCCTCTTGAAAAATGGGACTTAGATTAGATATTTCCCCAACAAGAGTCAATAACAGTCATCCGGACCTTCCTGAAAAATGGGACTTAGAGCCAAAATCTCCCCAACTAAAGTCAATAAGAGTCAAGAAAAGTGATCAGGAATCTCCTGAAAAATGGGACTTATATTAGATACTACCCCAGCAAGAGTCAACGAGAGTGTCAGGACCCTCCTGAATAATGGGGTGTAGCTCTAAATACTAACCCTAGCAGTCACATTTTGTCATCTAATTAGGAGTTGTCAGGACCCGCTTGGTTAATAGGAAGTAGTTTTAATCACCAGTCACCAGCAGATCCCCAGCAGATATAACTTATAACAAGACATAATGGAAAATAATACCGCTCGAGAAACATAACATAGTCCTAAAGTCCTCATCAGTTAAAATTGTCAGGACCCTCCTGGGTAATGGGACTTAGCTTAGGTTTGGAGATATTTGGTAAAAGAAATTTGATTAACACTCACGGATCGGCCCAGCATCAAACTGGGTCAGGAAGAATTTTTTTTTTGTGTTTTGTTGTGATCAGGTAGACAGGCAGCAGCCTTAGGGAAATTTTTTTAGGTTGCAAGATTTAGTACAGTAATCAGGCGTCCATCAGTAGAACAAGGAAATATTTTCAAAATTTTTAGTTTTTGTAATCAGGCGCCCACCTGTAGAACAAGGGAATATTTTTCAAATTTTTAAGTTTTTGTAATCAGGCGCCCACCTGTAGAACATGAGAATATTTTCCAAAATATTAGTTTTTTTAATCAGGCGCCCACCTACAAAACAAGGAAATACTTTTCGAAATTCAAGTTTTTGTAATCAGGCGTCCACCTGTAGAAAAAGCGAATATTTTTCAAAAAATTTCAAGTTTCGGCAATCAAGCGCTCACCTGTAGGACAAGGGAATATTTTTCAAAATTTAAAGTTTTAGCAATCAGGCATCCACCTGGAGAACAAGGGAATATTTTTTGAAAATTTCAAGTTTTAGTAATCAGGCGTCCACCTGTAGAACAAGGGAATATTTTTCAAAATTTTAAGTTTTTGCGATCAGACATCCACCTGTAGAACAAGGAAATATTTTTCAAAATTTTAAGTTCTTCCGATCAGGCGCCCACCTATAGAACAAGGGAATATTTTTCAAAATTTCAACTTTTAGTAATCAAGCGTCCACCTGTAGAACGAGGGAATATTATTAAAAATTAAGTTTTTGCAATAGAACAAGGGAATATTTTCAAAATTGTAAGTTTTTGCAATCAGGCACCCACCTGTAGAACAAAGGAATATTTTTCAAAATTTCTAATTTTGTAATCAGGAGCCCACCTGTAGAACAAGAGAATATTTTTCAAGTGTCGAGTTTTGGTAATCAGGAGCCCACCTAGAGAAGAAGGGAATACACTTCAGGTTCATTCAAGTTTTGATAATCAGGCACCCACCTGGAGAATAAGGGAACATAATTCGAGTTCAGCAATCAGGCACCCACCTGGATAATAAGGAAATATTTCTCAGAAGTCAAGTTTTAATTATCATGTGCCCACTTGTAGAACAAGGGAGTATCTTTCAAATTACCAGTTCAAGCAGCCATGCGCCCACCTGTAGAACGATGGAATGCTTTCAACGAAATACATCTTAAGACCAGAAATTCGGCATCAAACATAGGGGAAGAGAAATATCAGACAACAAGAAGTTCCATAGGAAGGATTATATGAAAACAAGGCAACAAGAAGTTCCACTAGAGGAAATATCGGTTAACAAAGCAACAAGAAGTTCCACAACAAGAAATGCAAGACAACAAGGCGACAAGGATTCAGAGCAAGTCGGAAGATATAGATAGGTTTTCTTGTAATCCATAGTTCATAGCTTAGTCTAGCTTCTTTATTTTTCACAATGGTGTAATAAGGGGATCTAGCAGCAGTAGCAACAGTAAAAATCACAGCCTCGGTAGTCCCAGCTACCAAACACTCCTGAACTACACTAACATGATTCCTCTTTAACAGAGGATATATAGGCAACCTCTAAAGCAGGGTGCGGTCAAACTTTTCAAAAATGCTTCTCACAGAGTATTCAAAAGGGCAAAATCGCTCATGTTCGCTCACTTGTCTTTCCACGAAAGCTCTTTGTATTTCCGAGAAAAGAGAGGCAGCTGTGAGCATGTGTTTTTTGCCCTATACGAATTACTCCCCTAAATTAAAAATAAAATAATTTCGTTTGTTTATTTGCAACTTTGATTTTTCGTGGCATTATTCTGTTAATTGTTTGCATTTTTGTGCATTTTCAAATAACTAAAATACATGAGGCATGTGCATTTTTAGACATCAATTAGTAATTAGAAAACGAAATTAAAAAAATGGCTTAATGTGGTTCTAAGTTTTTTATTTTAAGTAATTTTGTCAATCTTTTATTTGTTAATAATAGTTGGTTAATTATGTTTTGTAGATTAATTAGGATTTTGATTTTAACAATTCAATTAATAAAGAAAAAGATTGAATAGAACACCTGAAAATACAACTCCATTATAATATAATCTTTGGGGCCATTTGTAAATTAAACTCAGGCCCTAAATACCCAGTCCATTTGTCCCCAACCCGGTCCAGCCCTAAGGGTGCCAAACGACATCGTTTGGCCCCCGTTCATCTCAACCCTCCATCGCTCATCATCCAAAGGTCCATAGAAGACATGGAAAACCAAATAAAATGGTCCGACTGTGTGTAACAAAATCAAAGACCAAAGGCTCCATCCTCGTACAGTTCCTCACTAGTGTAACGCCGCCCAAAAGACACCCTAACCCACCATCCCCTACTGGCCGAAAATCCCCACCGCCGCCAGCATAACCCCAATGCTTCCCAAATTTACGTCATAGAAGCACCTCACTCTCCTATTCCCATTCCCATCAAAATAATCTCTCGAATCGCTGCCGTTGTGCTAAAATATCCGCCAAAAATACGACAGCTCCGACGTCTACGCCGGCGGCCGGTGGTAAACCACTCCCAAATCAACACCAATAACTCTCCTAACAACTCTCAACCTAACCTTGCTAGTGTTTACCCTCTAATATGACCACAATCCACCAAATATTTGCCTGAAGATGGCAGCTCCGCCATGCACGGCGGTGGTTTCCATCCAATGCCATCCAACGCCAGCCAAAGCCATCAATACTGTCAAACATCACCTTGTCAACACCCCATAACCCCTTTTACCTCATTCATGTCCAATATATCATTGGACTCCTTCAAAACCACCCAGAACTATACATTTCCTGAATCTAGGATTCCTGAGGACAAATCTTGAATGGACTTTTTGAGGTTGTATCACGAGTTGTGACTAAATTCCACCTCAAGGCATTCTCAATTAGGTAAACCTTTTCTTCCCTGTTTCATTTTCTTGTCGTTCTTCTCATCATCTTCTTCATTTTTGATTCAGACGTCAAAACTGAAATTAAAATTTTGTTCATCTTGTTGAATCAATTGCATAGGTCTTACTCTTTTTGTGCTTGTTTAAAGTTAATTATCTTAGGTACGAAATTGTTTGATTATTTTTTAGTTGCGACAAATATGAAATCAAGTCCCTGTTTGTAGGATTAGTCAAAATGACATTGGAAATGCTGGTTGTGTTCGTTCAATTGCTAATAGGTTTTCTGCATTGCTTATCTTGATCCAATTAAGTCATGATTAGTATAATGGTTAATTCTGACTTAAGATTTTTTTTATGTGATAAACCCTGTAATCTTAAGGTTGGTACTGTTTAAGCTTTACATATTTTATTTGAGAATCGTATTGTAATGGGTCTTAAATTAATGCTTTTTGGTGTAGTGTTTATTATGATTATTGTTTGAGTTTTTGTAAAGATTTTGGGCCTGATTGGAAACACCAGGCCCATTTATGGTATTAATTCAGGGTTTATGAACCATTTAACTGAAATAGTTGGCCCAAGGAGGTCGTGGTAAAAACAGGGGTCCTGGGAGGGTAATTTGGGTATATAGGTTTAGGGAATCTTTGGTAGTTAATTTAAGAAGCTTCCAGTGAGGGTTTTTAGTTGTGGTAGTGTATTTAGTCGTTAATGTAGCCTTCATGTTCATACAATTCGTGTATGCTCGTAATTAACTCTAAGGACTCTGTCTGAGTTGTTGTTCGTACGTCTATATTTAACGAATGCAAGTCCACTTATAATTTCAATTAAAGGTTGGATAAATCTGAGAAGCTGTTTGGATTGTTAAAATGCCTCACATGATACATGTTAGTGATATCATTGCGTCTAAGACTTCAGTTATTTGTGCAAGCCAAGCCTGTTTGGGCTAATTGGGCCATTTGGCCCACCAACTTCAGTAGTCGGTATATACATAGTCCCGGTGATTCAACTTGGATTTATGTCATGCCCAAAGTATTAACGAATAATGACTCTCCTCGAATGTGAAAGGGGTTGCCTTTGGTCCCAAAGCATATGGCTGTCAAGATGGGTTCTATTGAGGCCCAGCTGATAAATGAACTCAGGCCATCTAGATGTGGCGTTGACAATAAACCCTCGTAATTAAATTTTAGGATCAAATAGTCTCAGCCTCAAATATTCGTTGGACATCTCTTGTAAAACGCAGAATTTAACACACTTATAATTCGAGATGAGTCGTTTAGCGAATATTCACGGCCTCTCATGAAGATAATAATATGCTAGTCGTCTTAGGAAGTGTCTTTGATAATTCACCCTTTCCTAAATACAGGTGCACATTTATGTGACATAAATCCAAATCTCAATGAAGTTGGAATGTGTCCAAATCCACGGGTGCATTTATCTGACGTGGTTCGAGGCGTATTTTATCGACGTTGCAATCCTCTTTAAAATAATAATAAAAGAGGTTTAAAGTCAAAAAGCACATAAGTTAAAACTTGTTCTAAAATCAGATAATTTAAGCCAAATATAACAGTTGAGCGACCGTGCTAGAACCACGGAACCTGGGAATGCCTAACACCTTCTCCCGGGTTAACAGAATTCCTTACTAGGATTTCTGGCTTGTAGACTGTTAAACAGAGTCATTCTTTCCTCGATTCAGGATTCTAACTGGTGACTTGGGACACCATAAATATCCCAAGTGGCGACTCTGAAATTCTTTTAACTAATCCAATCCCGTTTCGATTGTCCATTAATTGGAAAAACTCCCTTATCTACGCCCTTCACGGGTTGTAGTGTATAAAAAGGAGGTGTGACACCCGCCTTTAAACCTTTGGTTATTGATCCCTCATATACTTTGGGAGTGGTGTTGTTCAACAATGGACCTAAATATGCACTCTTTCCCGAGTTATGCACACTAAATAGGCACAGCTAATTGAGGATCCTATAAATTAACTACAATAAGAACAAAGTTGAACAAATAGAAATAAAATTGGGTAAACTATATTAACATAACAAGAAGTTCATCCTTCAATAGGTTCCATCAAAACCATAGACTTAATATTTAGCTACCCATACTAGTGTTCATCATAACAATATTCAAATTCATCACAAATCGTAAAAGCAGAAGTAAGAAAGGAAGAACTCGATGTTGAATTATCCTCCTTGCCTCGTGCCTCTCCTTGCTCTGAATATGAAAACCTTGATATTCATTCCTTGGGCGAGCTAGACCTTCTATAGGTTAAGTGGATTTTCCCCCGAATATCCAAATTTACCGGTAAAGTTTAATTTTCCGAAACTGGGCTAGCTAGCGGCCGGGCATATAGTCTATCATTTTGCCTTAACTTCATGGGCTAGCTCGGTCACGCTAGTTGGCGTGCTAATACCCGCGCTTGTCTAGGTCTTCATTTTATCGCTTCTTTCTTTCGTTTTCTCACATACTAAGCTCCTAGTGGCTTTTCTTGCTTCAATTTAGCTCCGATTACATACTTAAGTCCTCATTCATGTTAGTTACTCCTGCAACGTGTAAAATTCACAATTACTCATTTACCATCATTTAACTATATTAGAACATTGAAACATAATGAAGCTGCGGCATAAACAGATGCCAAATTATATGAATTTACACTATTATCACATAAGGCTAAGAATTACCTCCCTAATTACATAAGGCTAAGCACTACCTTTTCTCACATCAAGACTAAGCGTTGTCTTCTTTTCTTGCATGAGGGTTGTCTTCTTTTCTTGCATGAGGTTAAACCTTGTCTCCCATTTTGCACGAGGCTAAGCCCTACCTTCCTCGATTGCATTAGGCTCATCATTACATTTCCATGTATGAGACTAAGCATTATCTCCTATTCCTGAATGAGGCTAAGCATTGCGCCCCTAAATTTCATGAGGCTAAGCATGCCTTTCCTTGCATCGAGACAAAGCATTATCTCTTCTTCTTGCATGAGGCTAAGCATTGCCTTCCTAATTGCATAAGGCTAAGCATTGTCTTTCCTTTTATCAAGACTAAGCTTTGTCTCCTCTTCTTGTATAAGGCTAAGCATTGACTCCCTAATTGCATAAGGCTAAGCACTGTCATTCCTTGTATCGATACTAAGCATTGTCTCCTCATCTAGCATGAGGCTAAGCACTGCCTCCCTAATTGCACAAGGCTAAGATTTTCCTTTCCTTGCCTAATACCAAATGCTATGCTACTTGAATTCCAGCACCATCTTATACAAGACTAAACTCTGTCTTGTTTCACCTCTTATACGACCAAGAATCATGTCATTACATCTCATGGGCTGAAATATCGCCACTTTATCCAAAGGCATCATAATCTGAAGCATCATCCTCATAGTCTGAAGACACCATGTCATGGCCTGAGGATCCCTCAATATTGCATCATTATTCAAAGGCGTCATATTTCATAGGCACTATTCTCATGGCCCGAGAACATCATTTCATGGTCTGTGAATCCTTTATCATGCGATTCATAGCCCAGGACGTCATGGTATAATGACATCGTCCTCACCGTTTAAAGACAATTTTATGCTCAGAAGGGAATTTGCATCATATCTACATTCTTGCAATAACCCATATATATTTGCATGCATCGTGTTTTAAATTTTACAAGTAACCAAAGAAGTAATTGTTCTTCAAGCAGGAGCAATCTTCGCTTTAGTTTCCGTTCACAACGTTCAAATCCTCAATTATTTCAAAACGCAACCGACCATCGCCAATTTCGTTCCTTACTCTATCGCTATTCAGATACTTTCTCTAAAACATATCCGTTACATTTTAAATTCTTGTTCATGACTCCGCATAAATCTATCCGATAATATCCTTCCCAAAAGTACCTTTTTTGAAAAGTACAACCATTCCTATAACAACTCATTTGGTTTCTTTCATCGTTGGATCCAAAATTACACATGACCTGGTTCCTGTAAAATCAGGGATATGTAGGCAACTCATAAACCGAAGTTCAGCCTCTATTTTTAAAATCATCCCATTCGGTAAAAATCAGTCATCATTTCTTCACTCGATAATTCTTTCATCATTTTCGGGTAAACAGAGGCAGCTGTTGATGCTCAATTTTTCCCTCATATATATATATATATATATATATATATATATATATATATATATATAGTATATTTGCATCATCATTTAATTTATGAACCTATACATGCATTTTACATTATTTTCTATAATTTTGAAAGGTTTTAAATCAATTTCTTTTTACATTTTTATTATATAAATACCCAATAATTAGCCTTTAAATTATTTTTAAGGTTATTTAATCTTCCTACATGTATGTTTTTAAATATTTTCGTGCATATAATTACATTTGCATTTTTAGGCTAATTGCAAATTTTTTGCAATAATAGCCCATATACATGTAAAATTACGTTATTTAAGAAAAAAAATCTTTTTATAGTTTTATAATGTTATGTTATTATTTTTAATTATTTTAGTGCATAAAAATACTTTTATTCTTTATAAATAATTTTACAAATTATTTTTTGCTAAATATTGGGTATTTAAATAATAACCTAATTTTTAAGCTTATTTTCGGATCTAAACTACCCAAACCTCAGCCAGATTACCCCATACACTAGCCCTATAGCCCAGACCAAACCAAACAACCCCTGACCTAAAAACCTGGTCGGTACCCGTTTCTTTAACCTGTCCTAGTCTCATTTTAAAGTCTTGGTTGTAGATCTCTAAGATCAATGACCTACGATTAACCTACCCTTTTATTACCCAACCCAAAACCCTAATTACCCAATCTCGCCACCCTCATATGCTCTTATCTCTTCTGATGAACCCTAGTTGTCTCACCCCCAAATCCCCTCTCCTAATCCCATTCATAATGGTATTTTCTCATTACTCTCTTACCTTATTGATCTCCTCTCACTACTGATTGTCCATCTGGGGTGTTCCCTAGTTGATTGCCTAAACATTGGAAGAAAATCTCATCAAAACTGAACCAAAGTCAGATCAAATCCTTGGCCTTTCTGTTATTCTACCTATATTCACTCTTGTTCTATTATAGGTACGAATCTCTGTATATTTTCTGTTGATTCTTACTTACCCTAAAACTAGGATTTTTAGATCTCTTTAGATAGAACCAAAATCGATTCGATTAGAACCACCCAAATAGAGGTTCAAATGCATCCTGGACCATAGGCATGGGATAGGTAGAGCACGCATAAGGTATGGCTTAGAATAAATTAGTACGCCTTAGGTAACAACTTAGAGATAGTAATCGAGTAGTATGAGATGATAGTCTGTGCCCGTTGAATAATACGAGTAACACCCCATCTCGAGGGAGTTACGAAGTATTATTTATGTTGCACAGCGTGATCCTTTAGGATACAAAACTTAGGACCCCCCTCATATCTTGTCTTAAAATCAATTGTTTGCTCATTGTTAGATTTTGATCGTAACTTCCCAACCTCTTGTATTTCCCTCTTGTTTTGGACTAATTCATATAATTCGAGTTTGGTCGGGACCCACAGTTGTGGACCTCGAAGAATGTGTAACACCTTCTCTTCGAGGTAATTTGAGTACTTACCCGATCTTTGGTGACGCAAACTAGTTAAACCTGAGTTACTTGCAAACATGTGCCCAAACACACCTCAAACCTGTTAGATGGCGACTCTCTCTTTTATCACCTTCCTTAAAAGATTTTTCACGTGTCGAAACCTGCTTTCGCGAGAAAACAGCGCACAACATGTGTTTGGCTGAAATATTAACTTTTTTCTACTGTCTAACATAAGTATAACAGACTACCAATTGTGCTTGAATTTGCTTGTATATTGGTTAAGTTGTTAGGATGATAAACTACAAGTTACTACTTGGGTTAGGTTAAATCAATTCAATAGTGTTGTATTGCCATTGAAGGATGTTGTAAGCTAAATATAACTTGGACTTCGACTTGAAGCTACTGTGAGGTATTTCAATTGTTTTCTTGCATGTGTATAAGGTTATCTTGATGTTAATTTAGTTAAATGAATGGATTAGACATGAACTAGTGAATAAAGTTGCTAATTGAAGATAGTTGGAGTTGTAGATTGTTTCATTTGTTATAAATATATGACATAAGGATGAAATCATTAATGAATGACTTCATTATCATGTTAATGATGTTGTTAAATTAATGTAAGAAGTGTATAATGATGTTGTTGAATCTCATTATGCTATGGTAGACTGAGTTGAGTTGTTTGAAGAGTTGCTTGAAAGCTATTAAGGATTCAAGAAGGTTAAGTTTTGTTAAGGATATACCTTCCCTTTATTTTGGCTTGATGATGTAACTACATAAGTTTGATAATGATTCATAAAGAGAAGTTCGTATTCCTTAACTTATGTACATTATCCTAGTTTTATAAGTTACAGTATTCCCCTTTATCGGGACATTATATTTAGTTAAGTATTATCTTCTTACAGTCAAGAGAGTAGACGGTCCACAATATTTTATACACACACACACACACACATATATGAATATATATATATATATATATATATATATATATATATATATATATATATATATATATATATATATATATATATATATATATATATAGTATTACAATATTTTCACCACCATCTAGTTATAATCAACGGGCAGGCCCCTATTGCGCAAACTCATATTAGATGGTAAGTTATATACCAATCCTACTATGGTTGAGAGCCTTTGAGCGATCCAAGAATAGCTGAGATATAAGGCCTAGTATGACCGAGTACTACGGTAGAGCAATTTTTTATATCGAGCCTTATAAGGCTGGACATCTAATTTAATAACTACATTAAGAGATTGAGTCAGTATCAGCAGGTAAGCATATCTTCAAATTATCTTGATTCGTAGTTACTTTAAGTTATTATATTATCAGTTCAATTTCAGCTTTCAGTTATTTTGTTTCCTTACGTACTCGGTACATTATTTTGTGCCGACGTCACTTTTGCCGGGGATGCTGCATTTCATGCATGTAGGTCATGATTGGCAGTTCGAAAGACGCACCCAACAGACAGAGTCAAACTTAGGCTTGGTTGGTAAGCTCCACTTCCTCGGAGTTACCAGGTCTAGACCTTGGAGTACAATATATATATATATATATATATATATATATATATATATATATATATGTGTGTGTGTGTGTGTGTGTGTGTTTGATGGGTAGATCGAGGCCTTGTCCCGACCATGGTACAATCCAGTTATCTCTAGAGGCTTGTAGATAGTGGTGTTCGTCAGTCAGTATGGTATGATATTTATACATTTCGGTTTGGTATTTGGTTTCTTAAAATGCTATACCAATACTATGCTTATTTAAATTCGGTGTGGTTCTATTTTTCTCTTTTCAGTTTTGATTTATTCAGTTCTGTAACTTTAATTTATTCGGTTTGAATACTAAAAAGTGCATAACGTCATAGACTATAATATTTTTAATTAAAGTACTCAAACATACAAAACAGAAAACATTTGTTGAAAAACTTTTTGTCCAAAACCAACAAATATCAACCTAAAGAGAGAAAACTACACATAAAGAAATAAATTCGATCATTAGAAATATCTTCTTACTTGTTTAGAGTTAATTGATGAACTTAGAAAATAAAGGAAAGTAAAATTTTGTTTTTTTATATTTATGTTATAATTAATAATATGTGTTTTGTGTAATATTATATATATTTTGGTACGTTATTAATTTTTCGGTATTTCATTAAATAATACCAAATACCATACCTAACACCATATATCTTTTACAACTTAAACAAAATACCATACTGAATACCAAAACATCAAATACCAAATACCAAAAAAAAAATTTCAGTACGGTAATTCGGTATTTACCAAATTATGCACAACCCTACTTATAGACGAGTCTTGTATATTTCGTATAACAGTAGATGTTCATGGTAGCTTTGTCAGCCTACACAATATATATATATATATATATATATATATATATATATATATATATATATATATATATATATATATATAGGTTTTGGGTATGTTTACCCTTTAGATGAGAGATACGTTATTTTGAGATGATTCAAAATATGTCCTCATTGGCCTAAGTTGAGGGTTACCATTCCAGAGTTCATAGTTACTGAGTGGTACACTCAGGCGGAGTATGGAACCGGGTGCCGGTCATGCCTTTTCACGTTGGGGATGTGACAGACCAGGTATCAGAGAAGTTCTATTCTAGGGAATCTACAAGCTCTGTCTAGTAAAGCCTTGTTTATAGATGTGTTGTGCACCACGTTATATAAAAAGGAAGCGACGAGAAATTTAGGAGTCTATTATCCTTATTTCAAATCCAAATCGTGCTATAAGATGAGTCATAAGAGTTCTCACCAAGACCTAGGTTTTCTAATGATATAAAGATGCTTTCAAGTAGAAAATATTACAGCTATCCAGAGGGCTAATATAGCAACAAGCAAAGACACTAATAAATAGAGAATTCTTGAGACGTGACCCTGTTTGAGGCCCTATGAGATCACACATACCAGATGTGCAAATTTTTAGCTTAAGACACTAAGATGGGAATATCAAATACACCCTGTAATAACATGTCATGGGAGTATCATAAGGTAAAAATTAAAGTTCCAATATGTAATTGAACCAAGGTGAATAAGGGTAGAAGTACCCAATTAGTGAAGATTATCAATATTTACAATTCAGGAAAAAAATACAAGTACTATAAGTTTACTTTCAACAGTAATAGACGTGTACAATTCGCCACACCCATCTCAATTATGCAGAATGGAAGCTAATTGAGTTTAAGAGAATTAAGAGATATCAGGATCAAGCTGGGGTTAGAGTAACCCAAAATGGTGGAATGAGCCGGGGAGCTAAAAGAGAAACAAGGTTTTGTTGAAGCTTTCAGAATAATGTGGTAGACAGAAATACTAGCAGGAGAATAATACGAGAGTAAATGACACATTACGAGTAGGATGTGATAAAAGGGTGGTAATGGTAAATCATAATATGACAGGATGACATAGTCTATAGTCAAGTAAAGAAAAAAGAAAAGAGGTGATAGGCCTTGAGGCTACAAAAGAGTATAAGCCATCAAGTCATATGCTCATTTCGATAAAATGAGATGGTGACTCCAATGTAATTACTAGAAGGCTAAGTTAGACCCTCCGGAGTAGCAGAAATCAGCATAGGCTAGTAAACAAGCAAAAAACATCGAACATGATTTAGGGACCAAAGGACACGATAATAGTCAGCATAGTAAAAAAAACTAAGAAATTGTGTTCCAAAAATGATAGAATGGACAACAGAAGAGTAAACTTTAAAGGTCATATAGGAAGACACTTCCCTAAAGCAAGCAATGTGAACAGAGTTATTTTTAATGGACTAACTATGCCAGTTAAACGGTGTCACCCTCCTGCGTAAGAAGTTCAGTTATCCCTGGTATAGAAGGGTTACCTCAAGGCGAGTAAGACTTAGTGAATATGTGAAAAGATGGAAAATATGAAGAGGTAACTATTGAGTAGTAAAGGAAGAATGCGGTAAAAAGGCGAAAGGGTGAGATTTTATTTATTGATATATGCAACATAGATGTTATGACTCCAGAACGTTATACAAGCACGATGGCGGGGAGATGCAATAAGGGTTCCTTCCAAGGATGTTACTGATAAATAAGTGCGACTGAACTCTTAATACATAAAGAGACAGTGCGAGAGTTAATTTAACAAATGAAATAACCAAGAGAGATTACGTGGAATGTAGATATGCGAATTGACCAACGAGTAGTTAGTAGTTGATTTAGGAAGAGCATATTTATAGCTAGACAAGAGGTACAGATAAATCAATGGATCATGTAAGATAAACCTAGGGTAGATGCTGCCTTCGCAAATACGAAGATTAGTTCGCAAATGCGAACATGAACTTTCGCAATTGCGAGCCTACGATCGCATATGCGCTCACTGCCCTTCCTAGGTTTACTTCGCAAGATGTTTCGTTAATGAAAAACCTGTTGGACTAGCTACTCTTCCCATTTGCGATGAGAATCTTGCAAATACGAACCCCTGAGAGGTTGCAAATACGATGCCAGATCTCGCAAATACAAGATAAGAGGCTTGCAACAAGATCTGATATACCATAAACTTCTCAAAGTCTAATTTCACTCAGTAGCCTATCTAAAACTCACCCGAGCCATCGGGGTTCTAAACCAAAAATACACTCAAGTCTAAAAACATCATACAAACTTGGTTGCATTATCAAATCGCCAAAATAATACTTAAACATATGAATTTAGCACCAAATCAAATGAAATTTTCAAGAAAACTTTGAAACTTTTAATTTCTCAATCGGACGTTCGAATCACGTCAAACCAACTACGTTTCTCACCAAATTTTATAGACAAGTTATAAATATGGTATTAGGCCTATACCGAGATTCGAAATTGAAATACGGAACCGATATTCAAAAAGTCAAACATTGGTCAAATATTTCAAATGCATTTAGCCTTTAACTATCAAATTTCAACAAAGTCTGACATCTCGAGCTAGGGACTTCCTATTTTGATTTTGGGCATACGCCCAATTCTCAAATAACGATACGGACCCACCATGACTGTCAAAATATGTGTTCGGATCCATTTACCAAAAATATTGACCGAAGTCAACTCAAGTGAAATTCAAGGAAAAATTTCTTATTTTTAACAATTTTAAACAAAAAAAGCTTTCTAGAAAGATGCTCGGAGTGCGCATCAAATTAAGGAAGGCTATAACGTGATTTCTAAGGATTCGGATCACAAAATTAGGTTTCAGAACATGAGCTAACTTTTCAAGTCGTCGCAATGATACTCAGGTCACCGAGATGTACGTGTGAGCATAGTTTGGGTAAATCCAAAATCGAAATCGAAATCTAAATTGTTTGAATTTCTGGTTAGGTTTCTGGATTATGGATTGGATTTCGAGTTGAATATTGAGTTTGACACTTCAGATTTTTGGATATCCTAATCTGAAAAATTTATATTCTATAGTCCGTTATCATATGCCAATAGTAACAAGTCCAATATCCTAACCATCAGACATAATTTTATATATTCAATACTAATTACGAAGTTACTATCATAATACTTTCTATTTGGGCATAATTTTACTGTTGCAACTTCTTATCGGCCTTGTAATGTCTTCGTAATATTTCCTTGATGATGATTTTATTACTTGAGATATTATTTGATGATTGATGTGGGGAACTTTTTAGGCAATTTAACACGAATACTGCATTTAGATATTCATTATCATAGAAAGAAGAAAGATCTCAACTTATAAGCTCAAAATCGAAAATCTAATATGTCCAAACCGATTAATTCGAATCCAAACTGGATCCCATCCAATCCGAGTTTATTTGAATTGGATTTAAATTGTCATTTCTTCAATTAAAAATCGAAAATGCAAATTGAAATTTTTTATTCAATTTGAATTGTCCGAACGCCCAACCCTGCCAGCGTAACAGGCAGGAATTATCACCAGTATACTACAGCGTTATCTCTGGTAGTCAACATTTATGTGTACTTTACCATATCACGACAAGAAAATGACTGGCGCGGAATTGCCAATCCTTTATCTGAATAGATAACAGAACGTCAAGAAGGAAGCAGAAACATGGGCAACAGAGTATCAAGAAGATATGGCTGCCACAGGAGCAACTCCCTACATTTCCAGCAAAAATTTCCTATCATCTCCAACAATTACAAATCATTCTAGTAATTACAATATACCTATAATTATCTCTATTCCTTATTTTGGTAATTCCACCAAACAGATTAGAGAATTGTTTCTCGTTCGAAACTCCGGCAGCAGCGATGCATCCATTGAAACCGCTACAGCAACAACTAATGAAATCTCATCCGTTGAACTTCCACCTGGACCACCTTCTATAATCTCAGCGCTTAATGTTGAAAAAGCTCTTCTTGGCATAGGTGCTCTTTTTACTACTTTTCTAACTATGTTTTTCCTTTTTTCTTTAAATATTATGAAGGGGACATAACTGGTAAAGTTGTTCTCATGTGACTAGTATATTCGAGTTGTGAAAATAGCTTTTTACACAAATATAGGGTAAGACTGTCCACAATAGACTTTTGTGGTCCGGTTCTTTTCTCGATCTGGCGTATAACGCGGGCTTAGTGCACCGGCCTTTTTTATATTTCTTTAAATATTGTCGTTGTGGTTCGCTTACTTAGAGACTATTTTTATTTTTTTTGGGATTTAAGCTATGTATACTGATGATGTAAAGCGCCTTTCAGTGTTACTTGAGTAAATTATATTGAAGTTAAACTCTTTTCTTTTTCAATATGAATGTATCATTTGACTAATAAATTTCATTTTAGAATGCAGCAATAACAGATATAGATCACTATGACAGACTTGGACTTCCAAGAAAATGTTCATACAATGAGGTCCACACAATCCCCTTGAAAACAAAATAAAGAAAAAGAAAAAATTGTAATGTCCAATATGTTTTCTGAGTATTGCCTACAATATAGGTACCAGTTGCGTACAAGAAGAAGGTTGAAGAAGTTATGAATGAGGGATTGGAAGAAGAGGAGCTTAACAAGAAGCTTGAGCTCCTAAAAGTATTTATTTATATATTTATTTATTTTCTTTTTTTCGTTATCCCTTTCAACATTATTTTTGTTTTGGGCATAGGAATCATATTCAATTTTGTCAACACCAGAGGAGAGAAGGCTGTATGATTGGAGCTTGGTAAGGAGTGAGGCACCGGATAAGTACAAGTGGCCTTTTGAGGTTGATAAAACTCCAATGTCTACAGGAACTCCTCCTCCTCAGGTACTAATTCCTTCTTTTTATAATTCAAAATTTAATTTACATTTTGTTATAAAGACAATTAGTGAATTGGCTAATACAAACATCTTTGAAGAATATTTATTTTATTAATTAAAAAGGTATATCCTTACATGAAAGATTTTCTCGTTCAGTACTGAATACATCTATTGAATTTAATTCTAAATTATTTCGAATTTTTGATATATTGATATATTAATTGTGTTAAAAATTTTCAATCTATTTTCACTAAGTAAGTCCAATAGATTTAAAAAAAAAATCTGTTAAATTAATTACGAAATATTTTTTTTAAAATGCCTAATATCTGTTTTACTTCGTTGTGAAAATGTTCAATTTTCCTAAGATTTTTTTGTCTGTTATTCCAAAGATTCATCAATCTGACTTTATGCGACATAATTTCGTTTGGCACGAAATACAGAAAAAATGAAGAATTTTGAAACATTTGATCTTTAACATATCATTACATTTCTTCATTATGAAAATTTTAAATTATGATTTCGATATTTAATATTTGTAACAATACAAAAAGATTCTTATTAAAGATAAAATCAAAATTTAAAATCAAATTTTTTTCAAACACGGAAGTACGTCACTCATTTGCGGGCCTACTAAAATAATATTGTGACATGAGAATGGTAGGAATAGTGTTTCACTCTATGAATAGTTATCCCTAAGCCAAAAATTTTCGAAATAGAAGGAAAGGAGATAAGAAAGATGGGAAACGACTTGATTATAGTATAGATAGGATGTTTTCGTGAGTGGTGATCGTGTGTGAATTCTATTAAGGCAATAATTGGCCTGATTTGAATAATAACTTGAGTTTTCATAACTTAGTTCTTTAAATTCTTTATCATTAGTATAAGAATCTGCGCGATGTGCGAAAAACTGACAGAATATTAATCTTATAAAATTATTTATTGCTATTTTCCATTTTTCGTACACTCCTTTCTACTGTAATACTTATTTGATTAGTTTTCAAATTTTGTAGTTTATTAAAAATATAAAAATTATAATATTATATTCCTTTAATTTTTTATATCAAAATAATTTAAAACTTCAATGTGAAGCTATTCCCCAATTTGAATATATATTTTTTATTATATATTTTCATTTTGGTATTATAGCTAATTTTTTTTGTTTTATTTTATTTTAAAAATATTTGTAAAACTCCAAGTTAAAACTACTCTCCAATTTGAATGAATAATAATTTTTTATTTTTTATTATTATAACTAATTACAAGATATCTTTATTGATAAATTCAAATAGAGTAACCAATTAACAAAAAAAAAAATTAGTTAGAAAGGGAGTAACCAAAGCTAATTTAATTTTTTCTTATTTTTTGTTTTTTAATTTTCAATTATTTTAAACTCCAACTTGAAACTATTTTCCATTTTGAATGCTACTTGAAAAATATTTTTTCTTAGAAATGCCACTTGACTTTTTGTATTTTTTCATTTGAATTGAAAGCTTTTTTTATTTCCGTATTTTTATTTTTTATTTTAAAATAATTTTAAAACTCTAATCAAAACTACTCCTCAATTTTTTCTGTGTGTGTGTATATAGACTATTATATTAGAAAGAAACTGCTACTCAATTAAATAGGAAATTTTTATTTTTTTATTTTCGTTTTTTATTTTATGATAATTTTAGAACTCCAAATTGAAACCACGCCCCAATTTGAATTGGCACTTTTTTATTTCTTTATTTTTTTATTCTGAAATAATTTCAAAACTCCAAATTGAAAGCATTTTCCAACTTGAATAGGTAATTTTTTTAATTTATATTTTTATTTTTTTATTGTAGCTAATTTAATTTTTTCTTGTTTTTCATTTTTATTTTTAAATAACTTTAAACTTCAACTTGAAACTACTTTTCAATTTGAATGGTTAATTACTTTTTTTATATTTTCGTTTGTTTTAATATAGCTAATTATAATACATGTATATTTATTAATTTAAATAGAATAACTAATTAATTCAAAATTTAAAAAGGGGTTTTTAATTAAAAAGGTAGTTTATTTTATTTTAATAATGTCATTTGACTCCTTATAATTATGTCACTTGTCTTAATAGTGTGCTTTTGCCACTCCTTTTATTATATATAAGATAAGATAAGATAAAGAAATGATTTCACTATCCACCGAAAGCTTCTTCTCACTGCACCCCAAAATCTTACAAAAGTATATTTGAGAGGTTTAAGTCTCGCACTCCTTCATAGCATTCCTCAAAACCAAAATTTTCAAACCTTAAATTAGTTACATGGTCTCTTCTCTGCTGATCAAGTGTTTTTGTAATCAATATTCCATACTCTTAATGCGTACATGTAGACTCAAACGCACTTGAATACATCCTTCACTTAATTTTAATTTGTGTTTGTAATATAAACACGATTGCAGGAACCAGAGGATGTGGAACCAACAAGATTGGTGGGATATTTCTTTTTAGGTTGGTTCGTGCTGGCTGCCGTGTTATCGATTGCTTTTAATCGTTAGAAAGAGAACTAAGCTGCATCGAGTTTATCCTGTAAAAAATATAAATGATATTCATCTTCTTGTTGTATATATACTTCGCCTTCGATTGTTGCTTTGTATGTTTTTGCAACAATAATTACTTCTATAGGGAAAAGTGTGGTGACAAACTGCACTAACTGAATTGGAAGGCTAGCGTCTACTCGGAAAACCATTGAAGACTGATAGACCTACATCAAGGAATGGTTGCATTTAC
This sequence comes from Nicotiana benthamiana, assembly GCA_034376525.1. Classification (NCBI taxonomy): domain Eukaryota; kingdom Viridiplantae; phylum Streptophyta; class Magnoliopsida; order Solanales; family Solanaceae; genus Nicotiana; species Nicotiana benthamiana. The sequence goes on from CM067324.1 coordinate 38,109,493, forward strand.
CACGGTTCTAGTCATGGTAAACTTGCATTAAAATTATCCAACTTCCATAATGTTTGAGGATGAATGAGGAAAAATCATAAAACAAGAAATGTATTGTGAACGAAAGCCTGCATTGTGCGAGAACTATCTCTTCTTCTGACTCTACTCTTTCCGACGCAACTCAACGTCTCAAAGAAGCTTCTTTACATGCATTAGGTGGCACCGGCACGATCCAATTAAGGTAAGGAACTTCGTGTCGCGAGTGCTCCATTCCACTGAGTTGCGGTCTCATGAACTGAACATCGTTGCCTTCTATAAGAATTCTGGCCGGTAACAGCAAGGTAGGAGGGGATAACCTTATCCCACATGTATAGTACTAGTATGTAAAGCTAAATACCCTTTCATGGAATAGAGTGCCAACATAAAGGACAGAAACATGAATTCAATAAGAAGCTTAAATAATATTAAAAAGGCAAGTTAAGAGCAAGGTAATTCTTCAAAAAAATATTAATGATTTGTGGTGGGCGATCTTTAGTAATGACACACCATCATGCATATGGCACGGAGTTTGATCTCTTCCTAATAGGCTAAGCCGTCTCACCCAATTGTGTGCGAGTGGACATAGAAACACAACACTACCACCTAGTGCGCAGTACGGTATCCGATCATTGCCCGATCGGCTAAGCTGTCTAACCACAATGTTGTGTGGGCAGACATGGTCCTTTTCTAAGTATCATCTCATCCCAATTAAGGAGAATAATCTCTATATATCAACATGGGAATTTATCCCCCGACTACTCCTACATCGGCACGTATAGTTTCGGGTTTAGGTTATTTTTATCCACCCTTTTATCGGTGAACTAACGATCTTCCCAAATATATTTATAATATAAAAGAGTTATAATTCATTTCATAACCTTTTACACGTTGTTTCATTTTATTGGAACTCTTAGCCACAAATGTATATCATCATTATTGGCATGATGGTCTTATTTTATATTTCATACTCTCATTCTTTCATTTTCATTGATCACTATAGGTTATAAACATAAAGAGCATTGTGAAATCAAAACTTTAAATATATGAGTAATATGAGTCTTAAACATATTTATTTTTCTTTCAAAAATTGAGCATAATAATTTGCAATTAAAACATGAACTTAAGTCATAGCAGTTGACAGATTAATCATGCTTGAAACACTTTTCTTGAAGGGGACATAATCTGATATAAGCAATTGGAACACAATTTTGAGCACATGGATTTTTGATGCATTATTCATTCGGGATATCTACACTTGTTGGAAACACCTCGAAACATAAGAATAAAGAGCTTGGTCAAAAGACGCTTCATACTTACAAGGGATTCGTGGAATTCGATTCTACAAAAGGAGTTTAGCAAAGATACCTTACTTGAGCCTTCCTTAGAATTACTACAACACTGATATTCCAAGAAATTTCAATCTATTGGAAGATGATAAAATTGAATCATAATTAAGAAAATTCTCATGATATAAGTCTCTTGGGAATTTCGTCAAATACGTACTATGCAAGATCGATTATAAAGCTCTCCAATGGCAATCCCTTCTCCCCTCAATCAGTCACAACAAGAATCTACCAGCAGTAGTTCAACAATCGTACATACCACCTCCCATTGGCAGATTTATGCACAAATTACTACTCATATTCTCTAGAATCTTACTTTCCACTACCTATAGTGATCCTAATTTTGAAACTGATAGCTAGGGATGAAACCTTACCTCTTTAGTAGAAGATTTTCTGAGCTCTCCCTTAGAATTTCCAAAGTTTGACTAAAGAGTGGAGTGTTGAAGTGATTGAGTTTCACACCCCCCCCCCCTCCTCTCTAGTTATCTCTCGCCTCTCTCTAAATACATGATTTTTGCCTTCAAAATGACCTAGTGGCTTTTTATTAAAATAGGTTCGAGTTAGAAAAATTTCCAAAACGGACCCTCCAAACTAGATATGTGATTGCAGATGCGACTGCAAATCTGCAGTCCGCGAACAGGACAGCAAAATCTTCCCCAAAAATTAGGCTAGCGTGTTCTAATCTGCAGTAGATCTGTGGCCATATCACGGCCAAACCTCGGAGAGCGCGATCAATGCTCAACCAAGAATACACCGATCAAGCAAGCCTACTTGATGCCTTCTACCCAATTTTACCTTGAATGAAATAGGAATCAATAGCCAGAGATTGACATGTGAAGTATAAGGTGTACAACATCCTTTTTCCATTTACTTAAAGGAATTTCAGTGACGACTTCCAAAAGATTACAAGTTCACATATGAAAGTGGAATACACTATAACAACAACATTTACAATATATTTCTAAAATCAGAACATAACTTACACCATGTCTATGGAGCCTTTGAATGGAACAAAGTAGTAGTATAAAATAGTCGGTGATAAGGCCCCGACTATACGTCAAAATATAAATGTACAAGGATCAAAAGGCACAAGGACTTGATAGGAAGTGAGGCTCACCAAATAGCTAAGAAGAGGGTGTGCTGCTTTCAATGATCGATGCTTCCTATTGTGGAACCACCTTCATCCATTAAAGATGCAACATCCTCGGCAAAAAAAAGACGTTGGTAGATATAGAATAGTACTAGTATGTAAAGCTAAATACTCTTTCATAGAATAGAGTACCAACATAAAGGAGACTAATATGAACTCAGTGAGAAGCTTAAATAATATTTAAATTCCAAGTTGAGAGCAAGGTAAATCTTCAAGTAAATACTAATATTTTAAGTTGGGGGATATTTAGTATTGACACACCACCATGCGTATAGAATGGAGTCTGATCTCGCTCGATCGGCTAAACCGTCTCACCCCAGTATGTGCGGGTGGATATAGAAACATAATACCACCATCGTATGCACAACATGGTGTTTGTTCTTCGTCTGATCAGCTTAGCCATCTCACCATAATAAAGTGTAGGTCAACATGGTCCTTTTCTGGCTATCATCTCGTCCAAATTAAGGGTAATAATATCAACACATCAATACAGAAATTTATCTCTCAATCACTCCTGCACCGGCACGTGTAATTTTGGATTTAGGTTATTTCAACCCAGTCCTCCTCGGTGACCAAAACACCCTCCCTAAAACATTTATCATATAAAAGAGTTACAATCCACTTCATAGCTTCACATTTCCTTACATTTCATTGACACGTTTTTCCACAAATGTAAATCATTATTCTTGGCATGACGGTCGCATTTTAGATTTCATAATCTCATTCTTTCTCTTTCAAGGATAATCATAGGTTATCAACATAAACAAATATTTTAAAATCAATAACTTAAATATATGAGTAATAACATTCTTAAATATATTGAATTTTCTTTCCAAATTAGAGCATAATAATTTATAATTGAAACATGAACTTAAGTCATAAAAGTTGAAACATTAATCGTGCTTGAAATATTTTTTCTGAAGGGGGCATAATCTGATAGAAGCAATTGGAACACAGTTTTGAGTGCATAGACTTTTGATACACCGTTCATTAGGGATAACTCAACTTGTTGGAAACAACTCGCAACATAAGAATTAACAGCTAAGGCAAATTACGCTTGAGGCTTACAAGGGATTCATGGAATTCTATGTTATAAGAGAAGTTTAGTCAATATACCTCACTTGTGCCTTTCTTACAATTACTACAACATTTCGATACTCCTAAAAATTTCAATCTATCTGAAGATGATAATATTGAATCATAATTAGGAGGATTCCCATGATATAAGTCTCTTGGGAATTTTGTCAATTACCTACTACGGAATATACCCATAATAGTTCAACAACCTTACATACCACCTATCATTGGAACATGCATGCACAAATGACTATTCTCATTCTCAATAATCATACTTCTCACTACCTATATTCAACACAATTTCAAATAGGAGAGCTAGGGATGGAACCTTAACTTTTTAGTAGAATATCTTTTTAGTTCTCTCTTGAATTTCAAAAGCTTGATCAAAGAGTGGAGTGTCGAAGTGATCGACTTTCACCCTCTCTCTGGCAAGCTCTCACCTCTCTCTAAGATGCATGATTTTTTCCTTCAGACGTAAGGTCTCGTAAATTTCATCTAGAACTTGGGGTTTGGTGATGCGAGGTAGCCTTATGTGTTTGTTGGTTATAGAAATTCTTCATGGCAAGTTTGCGATCCACTTACGGACTTTTTTGTTTGATCAGTGCATTGAGAGTGGAAGATAATCTTTATAGAGCAAAACATTTTTGCGATTCATTATGCGGCTGCAAAATCACTACGGGCCGCAGAAAGGCCACATAGTACAATAGAAAAATGGCAAATTTGGAGAGTTGTTCTGCAGTACAATATGTGACCGCATAATGTTTCTGTCGGCCGCACAATCTATCGCAGATCCAACACGAAGATTTTTGGAGGGGAATTCTGCAGCGCATTATGCGATCGTAAAACTAGTATGTGGACTACAAACCTGGGGCAGACCTGACCCGAGCAGCCTAGTTCTTGATATCACTTATGCAGCCCATTTTGCGGACCGCATATCCATTTTGTGATCCACTCTGGGACCACAGAGCTATGTTCAAAGGGTCCATTTTCTAGTTTTTATAAACCGACCTTATTTCTATTTGTAGACGTTAAGGATCATTGTAAAGTAAAAATCTAATATTTCTAGAGAGAAGAAGATCCAAAGAGTGAGAGGTGAAGTCCTTAAGCTATTTCTCCTCAATCCTTGCTCAAAATGTGGAGAATTCACAAGGAAATTCACAAGGTCTTCATCTAAGAGGTAAGGTTCCGCACCCTAGTTTCAATTTTGAGGTTGGAGTAGAAGATGGCTATAAAGGTTTTTGGGAAGTTTGTTGAGTTCAAATAGGTAGACTTTGAATTTTCGGATTAAGGAATCAACCATAGGAGGACCTTTAGGTCATAATGTCCACCTAGTATTTGCTAAAATGCTCAAATGAGCCAAGCCTATGGACTTCTTTCTAATTTATGATCAAATTTGTTGTATTTCCAAATAGATCAAAGTTGCTATAATATTGAAAATGTTTTAGTAAATAAAGAAAGCTCAAACAAGGTATGTTGGCTAAACCATTCTCTTAGAATTAAATCTCACGATAATCTCGTAAGTCCCCAGTTGTTAATTATAAATTTGACTGTTCGAATAAGCTCGGTGTCGAAAGTTATATGTTAAAAATATGTTTCGAACGCTCTTATCTTATTGTGTTATCCTTTGGGAATGTGGTTCAGGATTGTGTATTAATATGATATGATGTCACGTCGTGTTTCAAATGAAAGTTAGTATGCCAAAGTGTTGAAGAGAGACTCAATGTGCTTAATGCTCTTGTTTGGTTATATATGTACCTAAAGTCTTGATTTGAAATAAATTTATTGATGATAATCCACGGTAGCACTTGAAGTTACAGGGGTGAGTTTGATGTATGAGCTATGGCCGACGTGCCAATAATGATAATATATTTGGGGTAATTAGTGCCAATGAAATAATGAGGAGTGTAAAAGACACTAAAATAAGTTGTGACTCCTTGAAATAATTTCTCTAGAGTTAGTGTCGTTTAGTCACCGAGAAAGGATAAGTTGAAGTAACCTAACCCCTAAATTATATGTGCTGGCGTATGAGTGATTGATGGGTAAATCCCCGTGTTGATGTGATGAGATTGTTTCCCACTAAATGGGATGAGATTGATGTGTTAAGAATTTTTACCTTGAATGTGATGATATTATTGCTAGCAAAATGTGATGTGATGTGATGTCGACACACACGGCATCGCAGTAAGATGTTTGGCTGATCGGGCTGACATCAGATGCCATGTCACATACATGGTATTTTTCTAAGTGGATGTATTGGGATGAGATGTCTTAACCGATCGGGCTGAGATCGGACTCCGTGCTAAAAGCACTGTGGTATATCGGTACAAAAGATCTCCCAACTTAAAAATATTAAAACTTGCTTGAAATCTATCCTTTATCCTAACTTGATACTTTAATGTTGTTTGAGGCCCTCATTGATTCTATTTCTCTATCTCATTGTAATGTTACTCATTCTACTGAGGGTGTCATATATAATAATCTCTCTTTTGTTGGGGCGCTGCATCTTGAATGGATGCAGGCGATTCCACTGTAGGCGGCATTGAACAGTGATAGAATTACTCCTCATATGACTTGGTGAGCCCACTTCGTTTCAGGGTCTTGTATCTATTGTCCTTTGAACATAGCATTTTGAAGTATAGCCGAGGCCTTGTTCTCGACACTGTCGTAGCACTCTTTTGTTTTTATTAGAGGCTTCGAAGATGTAGTATGGGCTGTATCTTGTTCTGGAAAAGTTAAAATAAAATTGTTGTAATTGTATCACATGATCCACTTTAAACAATTGCATATTGTACTATTTTTTAGACTTGTGAACGAAGTAACTAATGGAAATGAACTGATGTTGTTCACATGACCTCTTACTGTCTAATTATTGAAATGTATATTCTCTTTATTCATGGGCGAGTTAGGTAGACGACATTACGCATGCTTGCTCATCCGAGGTCGGGAAGTGACAAGCTTGGTATTAGAGACTAAAGTTTTAAAGTGTCCTAGGATGTCTCAGAGTCGTGCCTAGTAGAATCCTTCTTATCGGTATGTTGTAAACCACATCGATAATTAGGAGGCTACACGTGCATTTTTGAATGACACCCTTCTTTGATGTTCTAGATCGTGCGATAGAGCTTATTGTAAGAATGTTTCTCCTTTAGCTCATGCATTGCTCTAATTTTTAGTACATGGCACCTTGGAAGTGTCACACCTCTTTTTTTTACACGGCTAACCCAAAGGATAAACGTATAAGTGAGTTTTTCCAATTAAAGTGACATTATTCGATATAGGAATATTTATTTATTATAGTCTCCACTTAGGATGGTTTATTTTCTGGTGTCCCAAGACACCGGTTTATTTTTAAATCCCAAATCGAGGAAGATTTCGACTTTCTTTTCGAAGTCTGCGAACCAGAAATTCTGAATAAGGAAATTTGTTAACCCGGGGTAAGGTGTTTGGCACCCCCGGATTCCGTGGTTCTAGCATGGTCGCTTTAACTATTATAATTGGCCAATTATCTGATTTTAATACTTGTTTCAAACCTATAGTGCAACTTTAAAAATTACTTACCGCTTTATTCATTTTGAGGAATATTACAACATTATTAAAACACGTCTTGAACCACGTCACATAAATGCACCCGCGATTTTCGACATATTTTAACATCGTTGAGATTTAGATTTGGGTCACATAAGTGCGCACCCGAGTTTAAGGAAGGTAATATTATTAAATAACGTGCCTAAAGCAATTTACGCGTTGTTAACTTTGCGAGGGCCATGCATTTGGGATTTTATTCGGTATGGCACGCCTCAAATTATTTCAAAGAAATTTTATTCAATTAAGTGAACTACGGACGTTCAAGGGGTGTAGTAGCAGCAATATAAACATATAAGACTACTAAACTACAATCAAATAAGTTGCAGGGATGCAGAACATTGAAATAGGTAGCCTGCAACTCAGTATCGCTATCAGATCAAAGCAATTTTGCATCTGTACTTCCCTAGTCCCATGACAGGTTGCAAATTATTGTTAACATGTAAATAGCAGCAGACTAGGAGGATATGGAAATTCGATACAAGGAAACAGGAATAGAGAAGTTGCCAACTTTAACGAGAATTATCAGCAAGTTAGTTCCATGTCTCAACCACTTATCAAAGCGCCCATTACTAGAATAAATCAAAACCAAAATCAACACAACCAAACTTGTCAAATTCATATTAGCGTAGCCTAAATGTTTTTGATGTTTAAATCAGTGAAGCATTTCCTCATCATTATAATTCAGAATAACATTCTGTTTGTTCACCCAAGTAAAATATTATTTTTGTAAGTACGCTTTAAACCATACCAAACGCAAGTATAAGTCATGATTCTGAAAACATTAAACTTCATAAACCATATGCCTCAAGAAAAGTATGCATATTGAGCCGAAACAACTTATCACTTCAACTAAACCCATTATTTCACATTCTATAAAGTTTATTAGTCTAATTCAACTGCAAACAGAAACGATTTAAGAACTACAGGCTTCATGTGCAACAGTTTATAACATTATCCTAAATTGCAATTAGCAGAACTGTATAATATGATACTACTCGAGAAACATCACCCAAAATCATAGACAAATAATACGGGAAGCATGTAAAGAAGAAGAAAATACTTAACTCAAGCAGAATGATAAAATAGGAGACGAACTTACCTAATTGAAAGCGAAATACCGAAACAAGCCCGAATAAAGTGAAATCAGCAAGTGTAACTCCAACAACAATTTCCACAGCAATAATTATTCATGAATATGCCTCTCAATACAATCTCAAAGCCAAACAGACAGCAAACTCAGACCAAATTGGACCCGCGAATCTCAACAGCAAACTCGACGGCTAATCTGGAGCTCAAAAAGAAGGAAACAACGAACGAATTCCAACAATGCGAATTGAAATAGTAGCTCCAAATCTCGTCGGCGACAAACTCGGACCTCGACGACACAATAGAATTTGGACCGACTTCTTCGAACTCCTTTTGGTAGAGAAGAAGCTGGATTTTGGGGGTATTTTGGAGTGAGTTTTTAGCTGGGTTTGGGGCTGGTTTTGGTTGATTTTTAGAGGTATTTTACTGCTGGTTCACGGAAGGAGGAGATGGCCCTTCTCATTCTTGCTCAAGGGGTTGTTCGTTTTGTTTTTCATGAACCACAGCTGAAGAGGAGTTCTTCTGTTGAAGAAGAACGATGTGGGGTAGGGGGTTCTCTTTTGGCAAAGCTGCGCAACTTTTGTATTAGGGTGTAGGGTCTATATTATATATGGATTATGGGATAGAATAGGTTTGGGTTATGTGGGTTTAAGTAGGAAAATTATGGTTTTGGCTAGTTTTTTTTTCAAAAATGGTCCAATTTCTTAAATTAAAATCTCATTGCAATTAAATCCTTATTCTCTTTTGTTTTTACATTTTGTTAATTAACAATCATAGAAATTAAAAATTCTAAATTAATCTATTTTTTGTAGAAATTAAAAGTCTTTGTTTATTTTTTTAACATTAAAACAACTACTTAACTTAAAACTAAAGAAAAATGCTAATTTTAAAACTAAGATAATTATGTAAAAAATGACCATTTTTAAAGATTTTCTATCATTTAAAAATGTTAAAAACGCATGAAATGCAAATAAACAAAGAAAAATTCCTAAAATTAATAAAAAAAGTTTTGGTCTATTTTAAGGAGTTGTTCTCATGTAGGGCAAAATCACGTGCTCACAGCTGCCCCTCTTTGCTCGGAAACACGAAGAGTTTTCATGCAAAGATAAAGTGAGCATATATGAGCAATTTTTGCCTGTTTGAATACTTTGTGGGAAGCATTTTTTAAATGATTTGACCGCACCCTGCTTCTGAGGTTGCCTACATATCCTTGGTTATAAAAAAAGCAGGTCAGTGTAGTTCGGTAAGTGAGTGAGATAAATGAGTATGCCGAGGTGAAGATCCAGTCGAGGTGTCGTCGAGGTTCTGTTCTGCAGTCCCGTTTATTACATCAAAATGAAAATTAAAAAGACTACTAAGCCTATGAGCTACGAGTTACAAGATTCCGATATATAAATCTTTTGAAGCTTGATCTTGAGTCTTTGCTAGCTCTTGCTACATACTCTGATCTGAATCCTGATCCTCGTCAACTACATGTGTTGGTTCTTTCTTTAACATTTGGATCAAAGCGGGACATGCGAAACTTGTGATTTTGAATCAAATTTGAGCAGTCCGCATCCTTTTCTTCTTTGAACATTCTGAGTTTGCTTCTTTCTGTTCTTTTCTTCTTTTCCTTTATTCTGGATTGAGACTCACTCTTTTGATCATCTCGAATCATATGCCTTGAGGTAAAACCTGTTCAGACACCAAAATAGACAAACGAACGAAATGTTCTGCCCCAGTTTTCACTGGGAAAATTTTGCGAGTTATTTGCAACATAAATTAAAAAACCAGGATTTTGTATCCTTGGGAAAGATTGCCATGTTATGCTAGGAAGGAGAAAGGGTCCCTACTGAGGATAAGAGGAGGATCCACGGGTTATGCCGGGATGGGAATAAAGGGTCCTTACTGGGATGAAAGGAAAAGCCACGGGTTCCTGGATGAAATAAAAAAGATTCATGGGTTATGCCAAGGAGATCCGCAGGTTATGCCGGAAGAAGAAGGCTCCTGGGTTATGCCAGGGGGATCCGCGGGTTATGTCGGGATATGAAGAAAATGGGTCTATTGGGGATAGAAAGAAAATGATCCTCAGGTTATGCCGGGGAAGAAAAGAAAAAGACCATCAGTTTATGCTGGGAATAAAAGGAAAATGACCCTCGGGTTATGCCGGCCAGGAAAGAAAAGACCCTCAGGTCATGCTGGGGAGAAAAAGGAAAGATGATCCTCGGGTTATGTCGAGGAGGTCCATGGGTTATGCTGGGATAAAAGGGAAAAGGTCCTATGCTAGCATGATTTTGTTTTTTTTTTTTGAATTATCCTAGGAGAAAATTTGTCATACTAGGTTTTCTATCTTAGGAGAAAGATTCATCAGACTAAGATATTTATCCAAGGAGAAAATTCATTAGACCGGGTTTCTTTTTTTTTTTGGTATCTTTGGAGAAAGATTCATAAGACTAAGGTTTTGATCCTAGGAGAAAGTTCATCAGACTAGGTCTTGTGTCTTAGGAGAAAAATTCATCAGACTAAGATTTTGATCCTAGGAGAAAGCTCATCAGACTAGGTCACTTTTTTTGATATCTTAGGAGAAAGATTCATCAGACTAAGATCTTGATCCTAGGAAAAATTCATTAGACTAGGTCTTTTTTTTTGTTTTTGGTATCTTGGGAGAAAGATTCATCCGACTAAGATTTTGATCCTAGGAGAAAGTTCATCAGACTAAGTCTTTTATCTTAGGAGAAAGATTCATCAGACAAAGATTTGATCCTAGGAGAAAGTTCATCAGATTAGGTCAATTTTTAGTATCTTAGGAGAAAGATTCGTCAGACTAAGATTTTGATCCTAGGTGAAAGTTTATCAGACTAGGTCATTTTTTGGTATCTTAGGAGAAAGATTCGTCAGACTAAGATTTTGATCCTAGGAGAAAGTTCATCATACTAAGTCTCTTTTTGGTATCTTAGGAGAAAGATTCATCAGACTAATATTTTGATCCTAGGAGAAAGTTCATCAGACTAGGTCTTCTATCTTAGGAGAAAGATTCATCAGACTAAGATTTTTATTGGGAGGAAAATCCATCAGACTAGGACTTTCATCCTAGGAGGACAATGTGAAAAGCAATGGCGAAATTTTATGCACATGCAGACAAATAAAGGCAAGATTTTGAGAAACTTCCCTTTGTGTGCTCTTCTTTTCATTTCTTCTTCTTCTCTATTTCTTTTTTTGTTTTTTTTTTCTTGAATCACTTTCCTTGCCTTGTTTATTCCTATTTCAAACAAAGAAAACTTTGTCAGTTTTTAAAAGTGGTGGTCAGTATGTGGCCTTGAGTCTTGAGCAGCTTGGCATTTGCTCGATCAGCCTGAGTCGGTCTCAGAGAGGATTTTGTTCTGCACAAACATTGATTGTTTCGCACCCAGTACCATTTGTATTTGTGGCTCAATCAACCTTGTCCCGATTAGAGATCTTGGCTCAGGTGACCTTTTCTGATATATTCAATGACTTTCTGCTTTTTGAGCAAAATCACGTGCTCACAGGAAGAAAGCAAGAACTAGACAAGTAACCAATGCCACCCTAGGAGTGGCGATTGATTCTGTACCTAATGATGCGAGCGAGCACCCAAGAGGTGAGGATATTCCCCTACGTACTACATCACCTGATTCTACTACTCCTACTCAGACTGTAGCAATCCCTACTCCTACGGAGGGTACAACTATTCCACCCCAACCCTAGCTTCAGGTCTCGGTGTTTCTGATGGGGGTCTTAGGGGAGACATATAGATGTTGGCTCAAATAGTGGCTTCACAGGCCTAGAGATCGAATGTTACACCTACTTCTTCTAGCGAGCAAGGGGATTTTGCTAGTTCTAGAGTGAATAGATTCCTTTAGTTGGATCCTCTAGTGTTCACGGGTACTTATCTCGAGGAGGACCGTAGGAGTTTATTAATGACATGCACAATACTCTCGAGTTATACGTGCTAGTGACACAGAGGGAGTGGAGTTGGCCTCCTACCGCCTGAAAGAGTGGCCTATTCTTGGTTTAAGAAGTGAGAGAAGTCCCGTGAGGAGGGGAGCTCTCTAGTAAGGTGGAGGAGTTTACTTATGCCTTTGTCGATCCTTTCTTTCCTGCCGAGACTAAGGCAACCCGTGTCACCGAGTTTGAGATTCTAAAACAAGGTAGCATGAGTGTGTAATAGTATCATATGAGGTTCACGTTCCTGTCCAAGTATGCCATCTGCATGTTGTGCATTGTGGAGGCTAGAGTCCACCAGTTTGTGTAGCCTTGGCCCCTTAGTTATTAATGAGGCTGCTACAGCTGCCTTGAAATTTGATATGAACTATGGTAAGATGGTGGTATTTGCATAAGACATAAAGATCTGCAAATTGAAGAATATAATGGACCGAGAGGGTAGGAACAAGGCCCGGTGAGCAGGCAACTTTAGTGGTGGTGGTGGCAGGTCAACATTTAGAGGGGAGTGGGTCATGAGGGCTATCCCAGTCTTTTGCTCAATATTCGATTAGTACATAGCCATCAGGGCCCAATTAGCAGCAGCGGAGTCATTTTAGGCCTAGGCAGGGCAACATGGGATCCTACTAGCAAGGTTAGCCTGATAGGAGATTTAAGTAGCAGCGAAGGCCCCCATGCCCTAGGTGTAGGAAGATGCACTTTTGGGGGCCTTCGCTGCTCGAGATATCGAGGGTCACCATTAGAGGGATTGTTGTTCATCCCGCTAGATTATAGGTAGGGTCTACGACACATCCAACAAGGTCTGCAGCCACTACAACCACGTCACATTTTCTATCTCGAGGCACTCCAACACCCGTAGGGTGTAGTGCAGCTAGGGGTGGTTCACAGAGTTCAAGAAAACCTAGCTGTTTCTATGCTATGAGGGGTCTCTAAAGTTCAAAGGCTTCTTAGATGTTCTCATTGGTATTTTAACTATCCAATCTAATGATGTATATGTTCTTATTGATCAGTGTTCCACTTTATCATATGATACTCCTTATGTTGCTTTGGAATTTGGGATAGAACTAGAACAACTTCTTGAGGCGTTCCCTGTATCTACTCCGGTTGGTGATTGGTTATATATTACCTTAAGGCCACGAAGACTATCGATAAGATGTGTATTTAACATTTGTTCCGAGTTACGGACACTGATGTTGTGGAACCTATACTTAAGTCTGTGCATGTTGTGAATGAATTTCTGGAGGTCTTTCCACATGAGCTCCTTGGCATTCTACCAGACACGGAGATTGATTTTGGAATCAATGTGATGCCAGGCACACAACCAATATCCATTCCACCCTACAAAATGGCATCAACTGAAATTAAGGAATTAAAGAAGCAGTTGAAGGAATTGCTAGAGTAGGGTTTTATCCGGTCGAGTGTATCACCTTGGGGTGCACCAATTCTCTTTGTACGGACGAAATAGGTCACTCAGAATGTGTATTGACTATTGGCAGCTCAACAAGGTCAAAATCAAGAATAAGTACCGACTTCCAAGGATAGACGACTTGTTTGATCAATTGCATGGTGCTAAATAGTTCTCCAAAATTGATTTGAGATCCGGGTATCACCAATTGAAGATCAGGGAGCATGATATTTTGAAAATAGCTTTCAGAACACGGTATAGGTAGTTTGAATTTCTAGTAATGTCTTTTTGGCTAACAAATGCCTGGCAGCTTTCATGGATCTTATGAATTGAGTTTTCAAGCCGTTCCTCGTCTCCTTTATGATAATGTTTGTTGACGATATTATTGTGTATTCACGAAGCTGGGAGGACCATGTCGATCATCTCAGGGTAGTTTTGCAGACTGTGTATCAGCACAAGTCATATGCAAAGTTTTTGAAGTGTAAATTTTGGCTTGAATCTATCACATTCTTGGGTCATGTCGTCTCCAGAGAAGGACTTAAGGTTGATGCTCAGAAGATTGTATCTATGAAGAATTGGCCAAGACCGATAACCCCAATAGTTATTCTCAATTTCCTAGGCTTAGCTGGGTATTACACGAAATTTGTGGAGGGGTTCTCTACTCTTGCCTTTCTGTTGACTAAATTGATGCATAAAGTAGTTAAGTTCCAATGGTCAGATGCTTGTGAAAGGGGATTTTAGGAGTTGAAATCCATATTGACTACTGAACTGTGTAGACCTTAATAGAGGGTACATACGGGTTTGTGGTATATTATGATGCATTCAGAATCGGACTAGGCTGTGTATTGTTGCAACATGGCAAGGTGATTACTTATTCTTCTAGGCAACTCAAGAATTATGAGAAGAACTATCCAACACATGACTGAAGCTCGCGATGGTAGTTTTTGCATTGAAGATTTGGAATAATATTTTATATGGGATCTATGTGCATATATTCACGAACCATAAAAGCCTACAATATATTTTAAGCAGAAGGAATTGAATCTGAGGCAAAATACTGGAAAAGCAAAACAAAAGAAAAGACATAAAATAAACTAAAGAAAAATTCCTACAGGGCTTCAAACATCTGGAGACAAAAACCTGAATCTTCAATTTCTTTGGATTTTTGGTGGACTGTGATATTAATCGTGTGTTCTTGAAAAGAACACATGAATAATATCACAATACACCTAAATCTTTAACAAAACTAGAGCCTGAAATTTTTTGAAATTAGTGGTCAATTGTGATTTGAAATTCAAAAATCTTGAAGGTGATTCGAGGGTTATTAGCTATATACTAGGGAAGAAGGGGTTGCGGAGATGGTTTAGTGTTAATTTGATGATGTTTGAGTGGTGGCGCCGCCTGCCACGGCGGAGGGTTCAAAGGCGGCAGTTCGGGTTTGGGATATTTGGGGATTTCTAGTGAGATTCAAGGGGAGCTGACGGTGTCATGGGCATGAGGGGGAAGAGATGAAGCTATGGTGAAGATTTGGTGGTCACTGGAAACTCGTCGCCACCGTAGGCGATTTCCAGCGGCGGCAGATGGCGGAAACGATGGGGTTCTTTGGTGAGGTGAGAGAGATGACTGGATGGGAGGGGGTATGGTAGTGTTTGGACATTATATTAATGAGACCTGGCTTCTGAGCCATTAGATCATCCAACCTCGACGGCTCGGATTTAACTTAAACTAAACGACAGTTTCAATGGCTAGGGGAAACGGACCTGGATCGGTGGGTGAATTTTGGCTGGGTCAAGGGTAATTTGGACGCAAATTTGACTAGACTGGGGTAACCTAATGAATTTTGGTCCAAAATTTGGGTCTTAACAAAGCAGACCCAGCCCTTCACTTTTTTAATTTGTTTTCTTTAAATTCCTTTTTGTTTATTTCTTTCTTTTCGTTTGGTCTAAAAATTAAGACTAACATCCTTAATTATAAAACCCAATTAATTTTAAAATTTTTTTGATTAAACCTGTCTAATTATCACAATTAGCAAATTAATAAAACTAAGTCAAAAATTTAAATTAAAAGGTACAAGATGACTATTTTTTGTAATTTTTCCTTTTTATAAAATAAATGAATTACTCACTTAATCCTAAAATGGTAACTTAAATCCCAAAAACAAACACACATATATTTTTGTATTTTTTATGTAATGAATATGCATACAAAAATGCTAACAAACACAAAAATTATGCAATGAAATACTAAAAAAATCAAATAATTAAAAGAAAAATTCTAATTTTAAGAATCATGTAGAAGTAAATCAAGCGAGTCAAAAATCACGTGCTCACAGCTGCCCCTCTTTTCTCGGATACATGAAGGGTTTTCGGGCAAAGATAAATGAACAATTAGGAGGGATTTTTGCCCTCTTGGCACTTCTTGAGAAGCATTTTTTAAAAATTTCTTTCCGAACCTTGCTTCAGAGATTGCCTACATATTCTTGGCTATAAAGGAATCAGATCAGTGTAGTTTTGGAAGTTTTGGTAGCTAGGACTACTGGGAGCTGTGATTTCACTGCTGATGCTGCTGCTACTGCTTGCTGACCTCCTTATTACACCAAAAGGAAAATCAAAGCTAAGCTAGCTATGTCTATCAACTACGAGTTACAAGATTCCTCCCAATAAATCTCTTAAAGCTTGATCTTGAGTCTCATCTGATTTTGCTGTGAACCTCGATATGAATCTTGATATTCGCAAGTTGTAGGTGCTGGTTCTTTCTTCACCATTGGATCAAGGCGGGGCATGCGAAGCTTATGACTTCGATCAAATTTTGAGCAGTCTGCATCCTTCTCCACTTCAGCCTTTAAGTTCACTTCTTTTTTTTTTTTCTTCTTTTCTTTAATCTAGATTGAGACTCATTCTTCTGGTCATCTCAAATCTTGTGCCATGAGGTAAAACCTACTCGGACACCAAAATAAACAAATGAACAAAATTGTTCTGCCCATATTTTCACTAGGAAAATTTCGTGAGTTATTTGCGAGACAAATCTAGGATATTTCTTTATTTAACGCAATAAGAGTCAGGATTTTTATCCTTGGGAGTAGGGAGGGGCTATGGCGGGATAAAAAGGTCCTTGGGTTATGCCAGAGATATCCACGGGTTATGCCGAGATAAAAGAAAATGTCATTGGGTTTGTTAGGGAGGTCCACGAGGTATGCCGGGATAAAAAGAAAAAGGTCCTTAGGTTATGCCAGGAGGTCCATGGGTTATGGCGGGATAAGAAGATAAAGGTCCTTGGGTTATGCTTGGGAGATCCACGGGTTATGCCGGGATAAAAGAAAAAGGTCCTTAGTTTGTACCAGGGAGATCCACGGGTTATGCTAGGGAGATCCACTGGTTATGCCAGAATAAAAGAAAAAGGTCCTTGGATAATGCCAGGAGGTCCACGAGTTATGCTAGGGAGGTCCACGAAATATGCCGTGATACATGAAAAAGGACATTGGGTTATGCCAGGATAAAAGAAAAAGGTTATTGAGTTATGCTAGGGAGATCCACGAGTTATACCGGGGTAAAAGGAAAAGGTCCTTGGGTTTTGCTAGGGAGGTCCACGGGTTATGCCGGGATAAAAGAAAAAGGTCATTGGGTTATGCAGGGACGTCCACGGGTTATCCCGGGATAAAACAAAAAGGTCCTTGGATTAAGCTAGGGAGATCCACTGGTTATGCTGGGATAAAAGAAAAACGTCCTCGGATTATGCCAAGGAGATCCACGGGTTATGCCGGGATAAAAAGAAAAAGGTCCTTGGGTTATGCCAGGGTGGTCCATGGGTTAGGATGGGATTAAAGAAAAAAGTTCCTTCAGTTATACCAGGAAGATCCACGTGTTATGTCGGGATTAAAGAAAAAGGTCCTTGGGTTATGCCAGGGAGGACCACAGGTTATGTCGGGATTAAAGAAAAAGGTCCTTGGGTTATGCCTGGGAGATCCACAGGTTATGCGGGGATAAAAGGAAAGTGTCCTTGGGTTATGCTAGGGAGATCCACGGGTTATGACGGGATAAACTAGGGAGTGGAACCTTATAATGGAAAAGACTACCAGGTTACGCTGACAGTGACTAGGGGATGGGACCCTACATTACCATGATTTTGAATTTTCTTTTTTCTCTCTTTTTTATCATCAATCTTCATTCATATTTTTTGTTACTTTAAGAAAATGAGTAAAAATGTAGGAAAGAATTTGAAGGAGACTTCCCTTTTGGATTGATTATTGCTGAAGAGTTATTTCTAGTCCTTGTGCAGTTTCTTCTGGTTGCTCCTACTTCTTGTAAAGTTGCTTGGATTTCACCTGTTTCAAATTTCAAACAAAGAAAAATTTTTAGTTTTGAATGGTGGTTGGATTTGTATCCTTGATCAACTCGATTACTTGATCTCGGCCCAGCTTCTGTTGAGAGCCTTTACTGCTTGCTGGTTGTAAAGATTAATCACTCTCTAAAATCGAAGGGCTCAACTTTTAAATTTTTCATGATGACTTGCCCGCGTGGGACTTCGACTTTCACTTTTAGAGCACCAACCATCATGGCCAGTCGAGATCGGCTTGATGCACCCAGTGAGGCTGGGTACTTTTCTTCAGCTTTTGTTAGGCAGAGCCTTATAAAGCCAGCCTTGCCACTTTTTCTTTGTATTAGTTCTGGGAACAGAGTTAGACCGAAAGGGATTCAAAGAAAAAGTAAATAAAAGGCAAGAAAATGAATTTAAGGATAAATGTCCCTTTCGGGAAGAAAAAAGGAATTATCTAGGGTGCATGCAGGCTTCAAATAGACATGACATGCTTCTTAGACTGGGTTCCCGACCCGCAAAAAATTCTCTAACTCCTCATAAACTCATTGTACCATGTTTCAAAACAAGGGAATCTTGTCGAGACTCTATCAGTGGTAGGAAATGCTTTCTTTTCGACTGACAACGCCCTTTGCGGATTTTCACCAATCGAACTCTCTTATTTCTCTTCTCACTATTGCCCTATAGTGCTCCTTATGAGTTTTCACTAAATAGACTCTCTCGTTTTTAATTTAACTGCTCACCGTCGCCTTATGGTGCTCGTCGGTTTTCACCGATAAGACTCTCTCATTTTGTTTCTCTTAGTTTAACTGTATCAGATTCCAACAATGGTGTTTTCCAATTCCGATGCCTTTTCCAATTGCTCAGAAGAACTTGGATAAGGTTTGGATAAAAAGAATCTGGATGGAATTACAACTTTGGAACCGTCCTAATGGGCTTATTTCCGAGACACTATATCATCTTCCCAAGTTTCACTTTTTTGGGGGAATTGGGATTTTTCTTTTGGTGTGACTGAACCCTGAGAGAGGCTGCCTATGTATCCTTTTGTAATCAAGTTAGACGTAGTTCAGGAAAAACATTTGTTTTTGGTTTTCTTTTTGTTTGTCTTTGTTTTCTTTTCTTTTGTTTTACTATGTCATTTTGTTTTTATCTTTTATTTTTTTCCTTTCCTTTTTTCTCTTCTTTTTTATCATTTTTCATTTCTTTTCCTTCTTCTTCTTTTTCGCTTTTTTTCTTTTGTTTTCCAATAACACTTTCAAGTTTCAAAAAGGGTAATTAAAGAAGAGTAACCGGCTCAAATGGGTTTACAAAAGTAGTGATAGTGTTTGGATAGCAAGAATTAAAGCCTTCATCATCCCAATTGAATGGAGTCATTGCTGCACAAAGCCTAGACATAGTACCTTTTTACTGCGTGTGTATTCACAGCTGTTTAGGGATCATTCCCCTCGATGCCGCCCAGATACAATGTTCCTCTGGGCAATATCTTTCTGATGATGTATGGGACTTTCCAATTAGGAGCAAATTTTACTTTTGCTTCCTGGTGATAAGGAGAATTCACCTTAACACAAGTTGTCCCACTTCAAAATTCGTAGGACGTACTTTCTTGTTATAAGCACGGGCCATTCTTTGTTTGTACAACTGCTCGTGTAAGACCGCAACCATTTGTTTTTCATCAATTAAGGTTAGCTGTTCCAGACGGGTCTTGGCCCACTCAGTGTCATCAATATCAGCTTCAACGATGATCAAAGAGAAATTATTTCCACCTCCGCGGGTATTACAGCCTCAGTTCCATAGACCAAGAGGTATGGGGTTGCTCCTACTGATGTGCGCACTGTGGTGCGATATCCCAGTAAAGGAAACTTTTTCATGCCAATTCCTGGAGCACTGAATCATCTTTCTCAAAATTTTCTTGATGTTTTTATTTGTTGCTTCGACGACACCATTAGCTTTGGGTCGATAAGGAGTAAAGTTCATGTATGTTATTTTGAATTGCTCGCATGTATCCTCAATCAAACGACTATTTAGGTCTGCCACATTATATGTGATAATGGTTGCGAGAATACCAAATCGACAGATGAGATTGGAATGCACAAATTCTATTACAGCTTTCTTGGTGATAGATTTGAGAGAGATGACTTCAACCCACATCGTGAAGTAATCGATGGCAAACCAGTATGATTTTGTGCCTATTTGAAGCTTTTGGCTCCATTGGCTTGATGACGTCCATGCCCCAGGCAACGAAAGGCCAAGGTGCTAACATGGGATGCAGTTCTGTGGGTGGTACGTGAATCAAATCATCGTGCACCTGACGTTGATGGCACTTTCGGACAAAGCTAAAATAATTCTTTTCCATGGTTATCCAGTAATAGCCCGCTCGAAGGATTTTCTTTGCCAAAACAAATCCATTCATGTGGGGTCCACACACTCCTGCGTGTACTACGTACGTAATCCTTCTGGCCTCTTCGGCATCAACACATCTTAACAAATAGACATCTAGAGTCCTTTTATGCAAGACATCACCACTTAAAAGGAAACCACACACATGTCGCCTAATGGTTCTCTTTTGGTCTCCACTGGCTTGCTCGGGGTATTCTTGTATTTTCAGAAACCTTTTGATGTCATGATACCATGGCTGGGTTTTTTGTTCTGCCTTGACCGTACTACAGTAACCATGCATTTCCCTTATTTGGATTTCCAAGGGATCAATGTGGGCATTGCCTGGGTAGGGCAACATCGATGCCAGAGTGGCGAGTGCATCAGCTAGTTCATTGTGACAACGAGGGATGTACCTGAACTATATTAATTTGAACTGCTTGCTAAGATCTTGCACATATTGTTGAAAGGGGATAAGATTAACATCTCGGGTTTCCCATTCTCCCTGGGCTTGTCGAATAATCAGATCTGAGTCTCCCATAATCAATAAATCTTTGATGTCCTGGTCGATTGCCATGTTCATACCCATGATGCAGGCTTCATACTCGGCTGTGTTGTTTGTGCAAAAAAATCGAAGTCGGGTTGTGGCCGGGTAATGTTGACCAGTAGGTGAGATCAGGACTACTCTAATTCCCACACATCTTGCATTTACTTCTCCATCAAAGAACATTTTCCAAATAGTCGTATCCTCGGATATTTCCTCAACCGAGTTTACCTCTTCATTTGGGAAATAAGTGTTTTGAGGTTGGTATTCATCATCATCCGGGTTTTCAGCCAAATAATCCGCTAATGCCTGGGCTTTTATTGTCGTACGAGTGACATAGACTATGTCAAATTCAATGAGCAGGATTTGCCATTTTGCTAATCTTCCAGTGGGCATTGGTATCTGGAATAGGTATTTCAGTGGATCCAACCTTGTTATGAAGTAAGTAGTGTAGGCTTGCAGATAATGCCTCAATTTCTTAGTGAGCTAAGTTAAAGCACAGCAGGTTCATTCCAGCAAAGTATACTTGGCTTTGTAGATGGTGAACTTCTCACTCAAGTAGTATATTGCCTGCTCTTTCTTTCCCGTAATATCAAGTTGCCCGAGGAAACAACCAAAAGAATTTTAAGACTGTTAGGTACAAGAATAGAGGCCTCCCTAGTTCAGGTGGGACTAAGGCCGGTGGGTTGGATAGATACTCATTGATATTATCGAAAGCTTTCTGACATTCATTCGTCCATTTGACTGCCACATCTTTTTTCACTAATTTGAATATGGGTTCGCATGTGGAGGTCAGGTGAGTAATGAACCGGCTGATATAGTTCAATCTTCCCAACCAGATCATCACATCTTTCTTTGTTTTTGGAGGAGGTCATTCCCGAATAGATTTTATCTTTGTCGGATCTAACTTGATACCTCTCTGGCTAAGTATGAAGCCCAAAAGTTTACCCGACGGGACCCCGAACGCACATTTGGCTGGGTTCAACTTCAAATTATATCTGCACAACCGTTCAAAGAATTTCCTCAGATCTCGTACATGGTCATCCTAAGTTTTGGACTTGATTATCACGTCGTCCACATACACCTCTATTTCTCGATGCATCATATCATAGAAAATGGTGGTCATGGCTCTCATGTAGGTTGCCCCGATATTCTTCCGACCAAAAGGCATGACTTGTAGCAATAGGTCCCCTAGGGTGTGGTAAAAGTTGTCTTTTAAGCATCTTTTTTGTCCATCAACACCTTGTGATATCCTACGTAACAGTCCACGAAGGACTGTGTCTCATGTTTTGTGCAGTTATCAACAAGGATGTGGATGTTTGGCAATAGGAAGTTATCTTTGGGACTTTCCTTGTTCAGATATCTGTAATCCACACACACTCGGGTTTTCCCATCTTTCTTCGGTACTGGAACTATATTGGCTAGCCATGTGGTATACCGGACCACTCGAATCACCCCTGTTTCCCACTGTTTCGTGATCTCTTCTTTGTATTATCACTAACAACAGTTTTAAATTTTCTTTGATTTTGCTGGATTGGGTTGAAATTGGGATAAGTTGGTAACTTATGAACCACCAATTAAACACTCAGTCCCGGCATGTCATCATATGACCAAGCAAACATATCTTTGAACTCAAACAGGAGTTGGATCAATGCGTCCCGAGTTTTCTCATTTGCGTGAATGATTATTTTGGTTACCCTGATTTCTTCAGAACTACCTAAGTTAACCGGCTTACTGTCATTTAGGTTTTGCTTAGGTTTATTTTCAAAATGTTCCAGTTCTCAATTTATTTCTCTAAAAGCCTCTTCTTCATCATATTGTAGTTCTTGGTTCATTATTTCATAACTAGATGGCGTGTTTGGATTTAAGCCTAAAGTCTGCAAGCTTGTCATGTTATTTAAAGCCACATTATTAGAACTGAAATAAGAAATAAAGATTGCCAAATCAGAAATAATAAAGAAGGATGGACGATGAAATATTGATTTCATTTTATTGAGTTTGGAAGATAACAGGGTTTACATTGGAAACTAAAAGATATGAAACTAAAGGAAAACATCCAAGTTACACCCTGAGATAACTCATGATGTAGAAAAGGTGGAAGGACATGTCTATCGGGACTCCCGCCTGATTAGGAATGGCGTAGCCTTCCAATTTTGCAATTTGGCCTCGATTCCTATGTACAACAACTCAGTGGTGCTTGAGCCTTCCCCTGGCTGGACCGTATGGGTTTCATATAATATCGTCCTCATTGCCCCAAAAATCTCTTCAATATCTTCAGCAGTAAAAGCCTCGTCATTTTTTTTTCACTATATTTGGGCTTGACAAAGGTTTTGTAAAGGTGCGGCACCGGCTGTGGTAGGATCCATCCCTCAATCTTCCTACTATCTTCCCATTATATATCAGCTGGTGTGGGTATGAAGTCGACCCCAGAGAACGTTTTACTAGCAGACAGAGTGATCGGTTCGGATATCCCTTGCAATGATTTCTCAAGTCCTTTCCCAAGTTTAAAGACATGCTGGATCATTTCTTTGGTCACCATGATTGATGCATTAGAAACGAAGGGTTGGGTCCACGAGCTTCCTTTCTCGTATTAGTCCACGACCACAATTTCAAAGGCTTGATAAACTATGCGCTCACTACCCTTCCTCTCTTCCAGACATGGGACTGATGGGTCCCCATAAATTGATTGCTCATCTTCTCCATGGACCATAATTTCTTGATCCTCATTCTCAAACTTTACAATTTGATGAAGAGTGGAGGGTACAGCTCCTGATGGATAGATCCATGTCCTTCCCAAAAGTAATCTGTAGGACGTGTCCATATCTAGCACTTGGAAGGTCACTTCAAATTCCACTGGGCCGATGGTTAAGGTCAAGTCGATCTCTCCAATTGTGTCGCTTTTTATACCGTCAAAAGCCCGTACACAAACATTGTTGGGTCAAATTCTTTCAGTCTAAATCTCCATGCACTGTAGTGTTGAGAGTTGGCAGATGTCCACCCCAGAACCTCCGTACACCATAACCCTTTTTACGCAGTACCCTTCACATTTGACCGTTAAGTTCAGGTCTTTGTTATGTACGGCCCCTTCTGCGGGAAAGTCATTCGTACTGAAGGAGATCTGGTTGATTTTGAAAAATCCTTCCGCCATTCTTTCTAATTGCTCCACAGAAGTCTCAGCAGGCACATGCGCTTCATTGAGGGTCTTAATTAATACCTTCTGGTGTTCGGGGGATTTTATCAAGAAATATAGCAATGGGACTTTTTCAAGAAATTTTTAAAGATGTTCAATCACTTCATAATCCGCCATTTTCATTTTTTGAAAGAACGCCTCCACTTCTTCGGAACTCGGGACTTTTTAGATGGGAAGCATTTCCTAGTGGTGTTATTCACCTCTTCCAAATTGGAGTACTCTTCAACAAGATATTTTTCTTCTCCTAAGATTTCTTCGCCCTTATAAGTTACCACTGATTTGTTGTAGTTCCAAGGCACCGCGGTAGGATTTGTCATAGGCTTCTTTGGAGCGCGGCCAATAACCATGGGCTCACTCAACCTTGGAGGATTAATTGGCCCCCGCATCATATAAGCTTATTTGGGAACATACATCTAGATTGCCTTGTTCAATTCAAACCTCTTGGGAGGACTCAAAGTCATCTGCTTTTCCTTGTGGCCCCGAGGGACATAGAGAAAAACATCATTAGCGGGTGTGGCCCCGATTCCTTCTTCAATTTTCTCATCTAATTTTGGATGGGTGGTGTTGTTCTCCCCCCATTGTCTAGATTCGAGACAGCTTTTGGTTTCCTCCCTACATAAGCAATGGTGATGATGGCCTTAAATGCCGGGTCAAATTCCTTATCCTTACAAATCATTCTGATTATCGGCCCGTTATTGTGGGCTGGCAATGGGTTGTTGGTCACATTGGGGATATCTTCATCTTTTAGCACTATCTTCCTCTATTCTATCAAATCTTCCACGACTCTTTTCAAAGTCCAACAATTTTCTGTATCATGCCCTCAACTCCTGAGTGATAAGTGCATGGGGTGCCCCATCGGTAAGAGGGTGATTTTGGATTTTGCCTATTAGGGGGCACGGGCTGCAACAAATCCATTTGGATAAGCTTCAGAAATAGACTGGAGTAGGATTCACCGATTGGTGTAAAATTTGGCCTACTGGGTAGTTTACGAGGACGGAAGTTATTTTGTGGGGGACTCGGATTGTAGTGGTTTTGGTGAGGAGGCTGGTTTCTAGGAAATGGAGCTTGGTTCTTGTTGGTTTGTTGCGAAGTCCAAACATATGGTTGAGCATTCATGAACGTGTATGGCTGAGGATCATAGGCTCTGTCCTGGTGGGGGTAATAATGTTGCGGGGTTCTTTCTAGGAAAAGGGATCTGGGAGCATGGTATTTTCTTGCACTCAATGCTACCATGGATGTTTCTTCCTTTTTATTGCCCCTCGCTATTCCTCCAGATCCTCCTTGAATGGCCTAGGAGGTAGCTCTAATGGCGGGTTTGCTAAGAATTCGACCCGTTTTCAAATCGTTTTCAAACTTTTCACCAATCTTGATGGCCTCCGCAAATGGTTTACCCATGGTAGACATCATGTTTCTAAAGCAACCAGCCTCCTGAGCTTGAAGAAAAACTATGACCATCTCAACCTCATCCATCGGAGGCTTTACTATAGATGCCTACTCACGCCACTTAACTGCTTACTCTCGAAAGCTTTGCGATGATTTCTTCTTCTAGTTCGTCAATGAATTCCTATCTAGAGCAATATCAATGTTGTACTGGAACTGCCTGACGAAGTCTCTATCAAGATCATCCTAGATGTGCTAGTGGGATATATCTTGATCCATGTATCATTCGGAAGCGATGCCAACCAAACTTTCTCCGAAATAGTCCATGAGTAGTTCTTCTTTTCCGTCGGCTCCTCACAACTAATTGCAATATTTCTTGAGATGAGCAATAGGATCACCGTGCCCATCGTACTTCTCAAATTTTGGGGTCTTGAATCCCAATGGTAAGTGCACATGGGGAAACATGCATAAATCAGCATAGTACACACTTTTCAACCCACTCAAACATTGGATGTTCTTAAGGCTTTGTTCTATACTCCTCATCTTTCACGTGATTTCTTCTTGCTCGGGAGGTTTGGAAGTCTTTTATTGTCTCGCAGTGAACTCAAATTGAGGTAGTTGATGATAAGTATAAGTGGGGAACTGGGGAGGCTCCATTTGGAAGGTGCGTGTTTGGAATATAAAATATGAAGGTTGAAAAGTGGGCCTAGACAGTGTAGACTATGCTACGGCCGAGCATGGGGAGCGGTGAAAATGTTTGAGGCTGAACCGGATATGAACACCTGGGGGAGAACCTTAGAAGGTTCTCCCACGAAATGAGCTGATATAAATGGCTGTCCTAGTAGGATATTTGGGTTACTGATTGGGACATTAAAGGTACAACCCGCTCTAGGGAAAAGTTCGGGGAATCCAGGGATGGTGCTTGGTGGATCTCTTCCATTTGCCCAAGCGTCCCACATTCCATAACCCAAAGACGCAGCATTATATTCTCCTCAGCAGATGTCAATTCAGAGGTCGGGATTCCCGAGATGGGGCTATCATCTACAATGGGAGCTGTTTGTAGAGTCATTTTTGAAGACATTGCGATGCTCCCTTTTGATCTAGTAAAGTATGGATATGAAGCGAGGTTACCACGAAAACAACCACCATTCTATAAAAATCTAGACTGAATGGAACAACAGCAAACGATTAGTTTGTGAAAAATAACATATAGGTAATCGCACATTGGGGTGTGATGCACCTATATAGTTATGTGGGTTTCTACATTTTTTGCAACGGTCGCATGCTTCATCCCAGCTTTTCCTTATTATTTCCCATTTTTCTCTCTTTTCGATTTCACTCTCTCTTTTCCTTGCTTTTCCTTCACTCTGCCCTTTTCTCATTATATACTTTTCTTATTTTTTTTCTTATTGGAGTTATTTACAAAATTATGACCGGATCCAATGATTATTGCGTACGTATCACGACTCCGCGTGAATTAGATCATTACATAGTTCAAGAAATAAGTAAATGCGAAAAGTAAGGAGACAATTTATTTTAGGAATTTTTGATTTTTCATTAACAAAACTTCTGTTACAAAAGATGTCAAACTACTCGTCTTTTGGAACTACAAGCAGACTCAATAACAAAGTACCGACTCAATGATTGAAAAATATGGAATACATTAAAGCTTTAACTACTGGGGCCCGTGGGGCATCATTCGGCCTTGCCACGGGCCTATGTGCAATACCCCCTTGTAGTCGCTCCAGATCACTCATAACTCGATGGACAAAAGTCATCACTGCAGCAAAAAAGGTGGCACGTGTCATGTCCTCGCACACTTGGCATTTCATGGTAATGTAGTCAGTGATGGTTCTGATCCTTTCTCTAATTCTGCATTTTTTCTGAAGTAATCACCCTATCTGCTGGTTCCAGGCTTCTAACACTTGGGAGTCATGAAAGTGTAAATTTTTCAATTGTTGTATTTCTTCCTCTATTTTAGCCATTAGATTATAATAGTGCTCCCTATCAGCTTTGAAATCTTTAGCTATTTTGGCTGCCTCATCCTCAAGAGTAGCCACTTTTCTTCTTAGGCTAGTAATGGTCACTTAGTAGTTCTTCTTCATTTGTTGCACAAATCGTGCCTGTTCTTCTGCTCTCTTTGTCCATTGTGACCGGGTTTTTACTAGACTATCTTCATACTTTTTCAGGACTTCTTGACATTGGATGATTCTCTTTTTTAGACCGCTTATATTTCTTTCATCAACCCAGCTTCTTTTCAGGTTGTTGGCAGCTATTTTCATCTTGCGGATATGAGCTTTGAGCGCCTCATTTTCCTGGGTTAGTTGTTTCTTTTCTCCCTTATCAGCTTGGCATTGAACATCATTTTGAAACTGAAGCTCCATGACTTGCCTTTCCAATTGGCTTATTTTGGCCCTGTACTCGTTTTCCTTGGTCAACCAGTCCCATTGCACATGTGCCCCATCGATGAACTATTGGACATGGAGTCTCTTTGCGGACCTTTTAGGAATCTGGAATCTCTTGCTGAAATAGACAATGTACTTAGAGTCCACTTCACCTCTAGCTCGGTATTGCACTATAGTTTTAGGTTCAATAAACCTACAATCTTTCCATAGTTGGCGAATTTTCCCTTCTAGAAATGCGGCTTTTGTGCGCAATTCGATGACATGTTTACTCATATCTTCGTCATTGGGGACAGTTTGAAATCATCCTAATTCAAAAAACCCTGTAGGGAGCATAAGGTTTGATACTACAGATGCGCATCAAGAGGATATAAGACAATTCAGCTAACATGTATACCTCTTTTGTGACAGGGAGCCATCCAAATGCCCACTCAATTTTATAAAAGTCAAAGCTCTCAAATGTGCAAGCCAAGCTTCAACACCCGTAGGGAATTCAATACCTACTACCCGAATTTCAAATTCTTCAATGCAGCTCAAACCGGTCGAACCATAATTCATGTACCCAACCTGGTGGAAAAGGTTTTCTTGCATCCGTAGCTGTAGTAAAAATTGCAACCCTCGAAGAACTTTCCCTCTTCCCAACAGATAGTCAAGGCTCGGTAGATTTTAGATACGACTAGAGGAACCACATCGCTGTTGGATTTCTTGATTGCAACATCAATCATTCCTACAAGACCTATCACTATATTGCCATCGCTAAACCCCGCATTGCCCCCCATTTGTCTTTATTTCCAGCATGGGTTAAACCAGTGTTCGGCTCTTTAAAGCCTCAGGGGTAACCATATCGAAAATACAAAACTGGAGTGTGCAATACCCTTCATATAAATTTTTGTCCAGAACATCCCGACTAATACTCAGCAAATCCAGAAACCTATGGGGGGATACCGGTCTTGGTGATAATGCATATCAACTTCTAAGATTTCCATTAAGGCCTGCATAACCCGCAACTTTTTCCAATGTAAGTGTATGCTCCAAGTCAGAGAAATGGAACACATTGCGAGTTGGGTCCCAAAAAGGTATTAAAGCTTCAATTATGTCCATCCTTGAGTTGATGTTTAATAGTCCGACGAGGCCTCCCAGAACTCTTACCGTTGTTTATCTATTGCCTTTTCCTAGATCATCCCACCACGTGTGGAACTTCAAGGGGATATCATTAAGGATTGTGAAGGGTTCAATTTCGTTCGTGCTCATCCTGCAAAAAAAAAACCATAGTTTTTTTCTTTTTCTCAAAAATTCGGCAAAGTTTTGGTACAATTTGGGTATTGGTTTTTAAAAAACGGGTGATTAACTCACTTAACCCCTAACATTGTTATTCACTTTTCCAACTCTCCCTTATTATTCATAAGCCGGTCAGCATGCAAATCCGAAGCAAATAAATGCACAAGTAGCAAGTAAGATGCATCAGGATGGCCTTTTCATTTCAGGGACACTTGTCCTAGACAGACCCAACCCCTTTGTTGAGTCTCCTAATTCAAATGCACGTGATGCAAACAAATATTCCTACTAGGATCCGGAATGAGGCTTTGTTATACTAGGTTTAAACCCTTGGTTTACTGTTCTACACCTGGCTTACCCGAGCGGACAACTCGAGCTGGGGGGGGGGGGGGCAGTTGTACCGGGAATATAGAAACTTCGCCGGCTTGGCAACTTGTTCGAACATCATTGTAAAAATGGGATAAGACTCTAAGCAGAAGAGAAGTCACATGAAGTGCCATGATGCAGAAGACATATAGAGAGGAAGAGTTTCGTAGCAGTTTATATATACAATTTACCAAATATCAAAGCGGTAAAGAATTTAGAACATTAGGAATGAAACATGTAGATAAATCAGATAAATCCAATCATAACAGTTATTCTAAGCTCGAATTCTTGAACCCTGAACAAAAGTTCTGGGTTCGGTCCCCAGCAAAGTCGTCAGAGCTGTCACACCTCTTTTTTTACAGACCACCCAAATGGGGTATCAGGGAGTTTTTCCAATTTAAGTGATATTATTCAAAATTGGGATTATATATTCAATGTTATTAAGAGTCTCCACTAGGGATAGGTTTGTTTTTGGTGTCCCAAGGTCACCGGGTTACTTTAAATCCCAAATCGGAGGAAAATTCAACTTTTCTTGTGAAGTCTGCGAACCAGAAATTCTAAATAAGGGATTCTGTTAACCCAAGGGAAGGTGTTAGGCACCCCCAGATTCCGTGGTTCTAGCACAGTTGCTTAAACTATCATAATTGGCCTATTATTAGATTTCAGTACATGTTCAAACCTATAGTGTGATTTTAAATTATTTACCGCTTTTAATTTATTTTAAAGAAGATTGAATGTCATTTAAAATATGTCTTTGGATTGCTTCACATGAAATGTACCCGCAATCTGAAACATATTTTATTTTAACGTTTTAGGATTTGGATTTGGGAATAATGTACTTAAATAATTAACATTAGATATAGTTAAAAGTTCCCTATGGTCTTTTAGCGAACAATCAAAAGCCTTAAATGGGCTCCCCACGTGATGTCCAAAACTAGGTAAACAACAGTACAACTGGACCTTATAGGGATCGATATTGTAGCCCAATTTATATTCAATGAGGCTGTCCGACTTGGGCCCATAAATGAGCCCAAATTCGCAACCTCAAATGTGTCTGGACTTAATATTGAGTCCTTACAGGGCCAAATCCAGTTAAATTCATCAAACCAATCACTGAGGGGTCAGTACATGTGCAAATCACCTCTAGACTTTTACTACTTAACATTACGCAATCATGTGGCATTTAACAACTGAAAAGGCATAGATGATTCAAAAGAAGAAAACCACTGAGAATCAAAATTCAACAATTAACTACGAGCCAAACTCCAATTTTTAAATCCAAGATCTAGCTTGATACATCATGAGAACTTAAGTTCCAAATAGATCTCATGAAAACTGCCATAGAAACACCATGTGCATGGCGAATATCAATGACTTCTAAAGTAAAAGACTACATCAAGCTTCCTCTAATGAACACTTTAAATTACCAGGATATGAATTTGACAGCTAAAAGGGGAAAAGTGAAACCATGAATGCGCTGTATTTAAGACTAAGCCACGAATGAACAATTCTACAGCATAATAAAACCATATAACTTCAATTAGAGGAACAAATAACATCCTTATGTCCTAATCATAATCAGCATATTTAAACGTCCCAACATTCCTTAAATCATTACATTCATGGGAACAAAACAGTATTTTCAAACACGATTCCATAGAACTTCAGATCTATATTACTCACGATTCAAGTGCCTTTACATACCTGAAAACGTGAAGAAAATAATCAATAAAGGGATCAAAGGTTCAGCAGCAGTAACAAATTAACAGAACCAACTAGTAGTTCAAAAATAAAATTTCAAACCCATCGATTCAATTAGAACGAACCAGAACCCAATTTCAATCCAACAATGGACCAGGAAACACTTCAACCAAGCTGATTTCAATTCATTTCTAAAGTCAGTTAGTTAGAACTTGTTTCATCACCAGGAAAATTTCATAAAAATTACTAAAAGAACTTAATGAACAATATTTGTCTGAAGTTTTAGTTGTATACGTTTTTCAGGACTTTTCAGCTCATAAAATCTCCAGGATCTCTCAGGTCTATCAATTTTGCAGGATTATTAGCTCTTAAAGTTCAGTATTTTTCAGCTCTTAATGTTCTGGTCTAAGTTCTATATTTAGTCTATTTAGTTTTTGCTCTTAACGTTCTCTAAAATCTTATATCCCCATCTCTCTACCTTGCAATACAAGAATGGCTTGCCTTTATAGGCAAGCAATTAGGGCATTCCTGCAGATTTATTTTACCCCGTGGGTCGTTTTTAATTTCTACTTTTCGCTTAAAAGTCCCCAAGATTTTGACTTGTTACTAAAGTTAACTATTAAAAGTCTTAAATTCAAATTAAAACCCCCATTAGAAGCTTCTAGGGGCTTTTTATTTCTGTTACTGGAAGATTCTCTAATTGAATTACCTAATATACCCTCTAAACTCTTGAAATTACCTTACTTAAATGGGCTATGGGTTAAATTGAGCCAAGGGTTGAATCATTTAGACAACCAGTAAAATTGGGCTTAAGGGTATACCCCTTGAGCCCAAAACAATCAAATGAACTCAAACTCTGAATTTAAAACAATCAACAAGAGCATAAGCAATTTTGGGCAAAATTTCTACCAATTCCAATTGACGCACTTATTGAAATTCAAAACAAATTATTAAAAAATTCTTAACTACTTAAAGAAAAGAAAATTACTTAAAAACTATTGTGTATGTAATTAACACCATGAAATCTAGAAAAATAAAAGTTTCAAAGATAGAGGAATGAATAATTAATACTAGAAAAGCAAAACAAAAGAAAACACAGAAAATAAACTAAAGAAAAATACCTATATGGCTCCAAACGTCTGGAGACAAAGACCTGAATCTTCAATTTCTTTGGATTTTCTGTGGACTATGATATCGTGTGTTCTTGAAAAGAACACACGAATAACATCACAATACACCTAAATCTTTAACAAAATTGGAGCCCGAATTTTTTAAATTAGGGCTCAAATGTTATTTGAAATTCAAAGATCTTGAAGTGATTCGAGGGTTATTAGTTATAGATTGGGGAAGAGGGGTTTTGGATATGGTTTGGTGTCGATTTAGTGGTGTTTGGGTGGTGGCGCCGCTGGCCACAGCGGAGGTTCAAAGTGGTGGCTAGGGTTTGGGATATTTGGAGATTTCAAGTGAGATTCAAGGGGAGCTGATGGTTTCATGGGAATGAGGGGAAGGAGATGAATCTATAGTGAAGTTTTGATGGTCATTGGAAACTCGCTGCTGCCGTAGGAAATTTCTGGCGGCGGCAGACGGCGAAGACGGTGGGGTTCTTTGGTGAGATGAGAGAGATGACTGGATGGGGGGGGCGTAGGGTAGCGTTTGGACATTTATATATTAATGAGACCCGGCTTTTGAGCCGTTGTTTCATCCAACCTCGATGGCTCAGATTTAATTTAAACTAAATGGTGTTATTTCAATGGTTGGAAGAAATGTACCAGGACCAGTGGCTGAATTTGGGCTGGGTCAGGGGTAATTTGGATGCAAATTTGACTGGACTGGGGTAACCCAATGAATTTTGGCCCAAAATTTGGGTCTTAACAAAGTAGACCCACCCTTTCTCTTTTTTAATTTCTTTTCTTTAAATTCCTTTTTTTATTTCTTTCTTTTCTTTTTGTCTAATAATTAATACTAACATCCTAAATTATAAAACCCAATTAATTTTAACAAAAAATACTTATTATACCTAACTAATTATCACACTTATTAAATTAAAAAAACTAACTCAAAAACCACTAATTTAAAATTAAAAGGTGCAAGATGACTATTTTTGTGATTTTTCCTTTTTATAAAATAAACTAATTACTCACTTACTCCTAAAATGCTAATTTAAATCCTAAAAACCAAACACTCATATATTTTTGTATTTTTTATGTATTAAATATGTACACAAAAATACAAACAAATACAAAAATTATGCAATTAAATCCTAAAAAGTCAAATAATTAAAAGAAAATTCCAGTTTTAAGAATCTTGTAGGAGTAAATCATGCGAGGCAAAATTCACGTGCTCACAAAGTAGATTAAAGTTGAAATCTAAGCTATATTTAGCATACAACAACCCTCAATGGCAACACAACACCATAGAAGTGATACAAGTTAATATTCACTTTTTTTTGGCAAACCACTAGGCTGGCGCCTAGGGTTAGTTTTTATTAATATAATTATAATAAAAATTACAGCAAATAGAAAAAATAAAATAAGGGGGGATAGCAGCGGTATTGTTACCCATATAACTATATCTGGTGAAAACCTTACCTTATTAATCCTATTGAGGCCAATAAAAGCCTCATGAACTAACAAGAATGTAAAAAGAAAAAAGTAGCAAGAATTAAGAAATGTATTATCATCCCAGAGTTTATAACATGCTCTATGATGATATTACATTGAAAATTACTAATGAGATGGAAATATAAAAAGTTGAAGAAACCATCTTGGTGCTCTCTTTTCTCCAATTTTGTAACAATTTTAATTGGTAGATTAAGGTCTTCATCCACAATTTTTCTCAATATGACTTCAAAATTCATGCTTTGTTCCTCGATTGATTGGCCTTTATAATAATTGTTTGAGTGACCTGTGTTTGTTTTGCATTTCTCATCGGAGGTCTTCTTATGTTTAAGTCTTCAAACATCCTTCCGTCCCAACTTCTATCCCTTTCACGAGACTTCTTACTTGTTTTACTATGCATTGGTGACAAATCACCTATTCTTGACGCGTCTGCACGGCATTGCTTTAATATATCCTCTTCCTCCCCTTCTTCATATATATGTCTTTCTTCCCTGACATCCAGTAGTTTATGGGAAGGTTGCATCATTGCATCCGACATTTTCGTCTCCCCCAAAGTAGTGATTGATTTTATTGGTACAATCTGATTCTTGGCAGATGTTGGCAGTGTTGTTGCGATGCGAAAACAGCTGTTGTTTCACCTGATTTTGAAGTATTTCATGGAACAAATACTGGAGCATTATGGTTCAAGTTGCTGTTTGAGTTTGCTGCAGTTTCATATTTTCAGGACCATTGATTGTCGCTGATTTCCTTTGAAATTTTGGCTTGAATTGAGCATCAATGTCCTCTCCTTCACTGTCGTCGTCAAACTCTTGGTCGTCTTCTGAAGATGAATAACCAGAAGTCTTTCTCCCCAGCCCTCGTCATCATCAAAATCTCTTTGGTCTTTCCACAGTTTTGATTTAATGACCATGTTCCTCATGTTAACAAATACTGGTTTGTTATTTCCAGTGGAAGTTGATGGTTTTCCATAATCTTTAAAAGTTGTCTCGACATATGTAGTGGAGGAAGATATTATTGGAGAAAACAGAACATTGGCCATCTGCCTATTCTGTCCAGTGAACATTGCATCCTCATTATTGAATTTTGAAAGTGCAACAAATGAGTTTGGAGTTGTATGTAAAGCTAGACTCTTATCTGCACTGTGTTTTGAATTTGGATTTTGAAATTGCTTTTTTGTTGGACAATGATGACCAGTTATTTACAGATTGTTGAGTAGCTTCACTTTTCTGTTGTGTAACAGCAGGAGGATGTGAATCAAAACCACGCTGTAGAAAGGATTCATTAGAAACTGCATCTGCTGTATCTATCAAAGCGGTCACACTGCCTTGTTGAACCATATCAGGCTGATTAGCGTTATCTTGTCGAAATGTGTTCTGCGCAACCTCATCATCTATAAGACATGTTGATATTTGCAAATTTGTCTTAAGAATTTGATCTACACTAGCTAGTACATTATCCTCCTCTGTTGCCAGGTGTTGCACATTGCAGTTGAGATGCTGTCCTTTGTGATTTTCCTCTTTTCTGGTATGCTCAGAGATAACTAAAACTTCTTCTTTATTCAATTCTTTACAATGCTGTTGTCCAGGATTATATGAAGCATCGAGTAAATTTCTTACTGTCGACTTTTCCCCTGGTTGAACTATTAAATCAGTAGGATCTGTAGAAGATCTGAAGTTATCCGAAACCTCCACATTAGTAGCAATTTCTTGTCTAAACTGTATTGTGTTTTTCTTGTTCATATTCTGCAAAATGTGTTGCTGCTCAATCAGCAAGTCTTCATGTATTTTTGTGTTGTCGGATTCTGGTACCTTAGATGGAACAGTAGGTTGCAAATTAAATACCATCTTTTCAGTCACAAAAGTAGAAGGCAAAATCATTGGAACAGTTGATGGCATTTTACAAAACTGGGCAGAATCACCCTTTGTCCTTGAGAGAGTTTCTGCAGGAGTAACATTTGAAGCAGATAAGGATTGAGCTGCATCAATAAGGTACTCCCTGGCCTCACCTCCTAGCTGCTGCACATTGCAGCATTGATTCTGTCATTTGTGAATATCATCTGTTTTGGTGTGCTTAGAAGTAACCAAAACTGATTTTGAATTCCGATGTAATGTCTAACCCTAAAAAACAACCACCTGGCAGCTTGTATACTAGAAGAACTACTATCTGTAGTAGACTGCATTGCCCCAGCATTAGAAACATGTACATCTCTAGAAGGCTTAGGAGGTCCTTTTTCCAACTTCAATACCTCCTCCATCGACTCAACTGAAACTGATGCATGTTTTGCATCATCACTCTCAGATATAGCTCGATCAGCAAGACTTTGTAAAGGAAGTGCAGAATCCAGCTTTGGCAAAATAGAAACTGCAGCAGCTGCTTCATTATGCAATGTCCAGTTGGTACTCTTATTACCCTTTGTAACAGATGCTGCAAATTTCAATTCCATAACATCACATTGATCATCCACCTCTTCATTTTCCCCTGTCATATTAATGCCATCCAATGCTAGAGCTGGATGAACAGTAGCTTGTACATGTACCTCTTCTGCTGCTAGTTGCTGAACATTATACCTGTATTGATGTCCTTTGGATAGTTCAGCTGTATTGGGAGGGGTAGAATTAACCAAAACTAATGCTTTACTCAATTCATTGCTTTCTTGTTACCTAGGTGTTTTTGAAGCAGCAGGTAAATTTGTTACTGTGGACCTGTCAGCTAGTTGAATTGACAAAAATATAGAATCTGTAACTGCTTTGAAAGCATCTGAAGCCTCCAACTTTTTACCAGTTGCTTGATCAACCAGAATAGAGTTCTGCAACATGTGATGTTGGCGGATCAAACTATGTTCCTTCCTTTTTGCATTGTCATGTGCTGTCACAGAAGATAAATTTAACATCTCCTTTTTAGTTAAAACATTCAAGGGGAGCTTCAATGTAACAGTAGATGGCATTATACAAGGCTGGGCAATATCAGCTTTTGAGCTTAAAAGAGTTTCTGCAGCTGTAACATTTGAAGCAGAAGCAGTTTTAGTAACCACAGCACTCCTAGCCATTTCATATTGATCAGAATCTCCCTTATCATTCAGAGTAGGTTGTGTAGTGTCACTAGTAATTTTCATAACATCCTTTACCATACTAGTTTGTGCAGCAGAATCAATTGGATCAACAGCATCCGTCACTTCTGCATTTTTTTCCACAGTCACTCCTTCTGCACTTTGTAAAGTCTGCTGTGAGAGTTTTGATAATTCAACTCCCGAATTACCATCTTTTTATTGTAAATCCTTAGCTCCTTGTCTAGAAATTTTAGCATTTAGATAATCTCTTGCATCCCCTTGTAATTTGTCTAAAATATCGACCTCGGGACAAGGCAGATCACTGCCCAACTTTTCCTCTGCCACCGCCTCTGCTCCAATTTTTTTCTTTTTTAATTCTACACGTCTTCTCATCATGACCTTGATGCTTGCAATAAGCACTATACATAGGCAGATTGTCGAAGACTATTTGTTGATGAAACTCGACAGATTTACCTAAAACTCTATCTAAAATCTGAAGCTTGACCTTTTTAGGATGTTTATCCAAAAGATCAACTATAATCTTAACTCTTTCCGCGCTAGGTCACGTTCTATCCTGAGTTTCCTTGTCCACAGCCAGATGTTTTCCCACAACTGAGGCAATAGACAATAACAAACTCTTAGCAAAAATGTTTGGTTGCAGACCTGGAAGAGAAATCCACATGACTGCCATCGACGTCTCCTCCTCCGGATTTAATTCTAAAGACCATGGGAATGTTCGGAAGAAATATTCGTCGCCTTTGGATTTAAGATATCCAGTCGACTTTGTAAGGAAATGAACATAATCATTGAAGAGATCAAACCTGATTAACAGATGACGAAACTCCAACTGCCCAATGTTACATTGACCTTGAACATGAAATTGCGACGAAAATATTCTTCACACTTCTGATAGATCAGGTCTGCCATAAGAAAATTTTAAAACAGATGCCTGATGCAACCCTTCTTCCCTAATGAAATTGTTAACCTCTTCCATAGTGAATTGAATTACAGGTTCACCATGCTCGTTGATAACTGGACACATCTCTATTTTTGACAGAGCAGACTGTTTAGCTTGAAGAGTTGAAGCATACGATTGCTTAGTGTATTCTTTTGGAACAGTTTTTAGAATGTTGTAAACCTCTCCCACAGCCAGATTCTGGGGAGAGGGCGTAGCATCCATGGTTTCATTTTACTTCAGAAAAGATCCTACATATCCACACTATGACGCTGCTACAAAAATGCAGAAAACTAAATTGAACTGTCGAAGCTACAGTTCCTTCAAAGAATTTTATTACGATCCGTTCTTGCTTATAATAGCAAAACTCTATCCAAACAAATCAATCTATGAACAATCCATAAACTTCACATCACAAAAGCTTAACGAGAAAATTTGCTAAAAATTCGAATCTACAGTGAGCTCGATCACTAAATTCAAGATCTGTTGCAATTGGTTTAGGATTTTGGAATAAAATTGAAGGGAGTTTTTCACCACAAGAAGGAGCTTGTTGAGTGACTAATTTCGTGATGAAAATTGACGGAATAGTGCCCGATGAATAGTGATGGATTCACTATTCACCCTTCTTCCTACAGAGAAGGCAGAGAAATAGTCAAGTCGTTAAATCTCAAGTTTCGTATGTTTTTTTTTGGGAGCAGGGGAAGTGGGGGAGGACTTTCCAATGCCTTTTCTTTTGCTAGCACCCTCATGAACCATAGTATCATGCAACACAAATAAGTACAACTATGAGAATACTGCAAGAAATATGCCCATGGTTGTTGTGAAAGTCATGAAATGACCCAACACTTAAAAATCGAAGGCACAATGTACATTATGTCACAATTTTGACTTCAACATGTACATTTGTTGCACCCTTGAGCAATGGGTGCTCAAAGCATATCATACAATATGAATTTATCATGTCTATACGAATTCACATCAAGGTAAGCAAGAGGCATATGGTATGCACCTTTCACAACTCCTAGACTATACAAAATTAGTCCAATTTACAAGGCTCTACAACATACATTATATAAACTAAATGGTGTAGGAACATTTATTGTATCAATTCGACACCCCGTAGCATGAAAAAGCATCCCTACACACCTCACACTTAGCCCAAATTCATACACAAATACATCCGATTAATCAGACTTCATCGGTGCACCAAAATCATCATTCAAGCATTTTAACAAACACAATGTGGGCATGAAGTGTGTTCTTCCACTTCAACCATGGTGGAACATGGTGGCCCTCCCAATTTTTGACCAAGTAGAGGGAATTCTAATATGCTACTCTGTATACACATTAAACATACAATTTTCGGCCAAAACAAATCACTCACCATAAAAGTTTCATAAGAACTACATAGGAAAGAATATTGGGGCTTAGGGCTCTTGGGAATGGGATCATGCTTATCTACTAGTTAAAACACAACATGAAATAGGAGAGAAGAATACAAACTTACCTAGAGAAGGAGAGCAAGAGAGAAAGAAAAATTTGTTGAAATTCTCGTGAGGGGGATGAGAAGGATCGGGCAAAAGCGGTAGTGTTTAACACATCTTCAGGTTTTGAATTTGGGTTGTTTTATTTGGGTTGCTTTTATTTGGGTGGGTTTTGGGAAAGGATATGGATATTAGGATTGGGTTATAGTATTAGTATAAATGGGTATTTGGGTTGGGGTACATGGATATGGGTTAGAAAATAAAAATAAAGATGAAACAAATTAAAAAAAAAATTACTTACCCGAACGCCCCTCCCCCCAGCTCGGCGCCTCGCGTCTTGCCTGGCGCTGGGGTTTTTGTTGATTTTGTTTCCAGCGCCCCAGGCAGCACTGGGCGCTATTTTGCGAAATTATTATTATTTTTTAATTTTTTTTACCTTGATCCCTCGAACCCTTTATATACCTAATTTACATATCCTACACCATTATATCTAAAATTTCTATACCTACAAAGAAAATGTGAAACTCTATCTACTCTAACTAAAAGAAAAATTAAGAAGTTAAACTAGGAAAATAACAAAATTGGGTTACCTCCCAGCGAGTGCCTGATTTAACGTTATTACACGAGTCAACACATTTTTAAGAATCTTCCAAGTCCACCGAGGTCTTGTTATGTGTAATATCACCGCCCTAATAATGTTTTATTCTCTGACCATTTACCAAGAAGGTACCATTTGAGCTCATATCACGTAGTTCCACATCTCCATGAGGCGTTACACTTACAACAACAAAAAAACCTGCCTAACGAGACATAAGCTTTCTGGGGAAAAGCTTCAACCTCGAATTGAATAAGAGAACTTCCCGACTCAGCTCAAAATCTTGAGGTTCGATGTTTTTGTCATGCCACCTCTTAGTCTTTTCTTTATATAATTTGGCATTTTGATATACATGCAATCAAACCTCATCAAGCTCGTTGAGTTTCAACAACCTATTCTCACCAGCTAAGTCTATATCTATATTCAGCATTTTAATTTCCTAGTAGGCTTTGTGTTCAAGCTCGACGGGCAAGTTACATGCCTTCCCATAAACTAATTTATACGAAGAAGTACCTATGAGAGTCTTGTATGCAGTTTGATATGTCCATAATGCATCGTCTAGCTTCCTGGCTCAGTCCTTTCTATTTCCAATTACTATTTTCTCCAAAATCTGCTTTAACTCTCTATTTGAAACTTCCACTTACCACTCGTTTGGGGATGATAGGCAGTGGAAACCTTGTGCTTAACTCCAAACTTTGCAAGAACAATATTCAACAATTTATTGCAGAAGTGAGTTTCTCCATCTCTTATCAACACTTTAGGAGTTTCAAAGCATGTGGAAATGTGCTTCTTTACAAAGTTGACCACAACCTTTGCATTATTAGTGGGAAGAGCAATGGACTCTATCCACTGCGAAAAATATTCGACCGACGCCAAGATGTACCTGTGACCATTAGAGTATGGGAACGGTCCCATGAAATAATTCCCCAAACCTCTAAAAGCTCCACTACCATAATATTCTGCAGAGACACCTCGTGCTTCTTTGTGATTGTTCCGGTTCTTTGGAATCTGTTACACTTTTCAACAAAAGCATATGCATCCTTAAACAATTTTGTCCAGTAAAAATCTAATTGTAGAAATTTTTGGGCGGTTCTATCTCCACTGTGATGTCCTCCGTATGGCGAAGCATGACAGTCATGCAGTATTGCATTCATCTCTTCCTCAGGAACACATCTTTGCACCAACTGATCTGCACATAGCCTGTATAAGAATGGCTCATCCCACATGTAGAGCCTCAAATCATGTAAGAACCTTCTTCTGTTATTGGGTATGAGTTCTGGTAGTGTCGCCCCACTTGCAATAACATACACATAATCTGCATACCACAGGGCTTCACTTGAGGTGATTTCCAATAACTGCTTATCAGGAAATGTTTCTTTGATTGACCCCCCTACATGGCTCCGATTTTCTAGGCTGGACAAGTGATCATCCACTTGATTCTCCTTCCCTTTTCGATATTGGATCTCTAAGTCAAACTCTTGCTGGAGGACCCAACAAATCAGCTTCAGATTGGCATCCTTCTTTTCAAACAAACATATGATAGCGGAATTATCTGTGTAGACGATGACTTTTGTCCCCACTAGATAGGATGTGAACTTTTCAAATGCCCACACCACTGCAAGTAACTCTTTTCAGTAACTGTGTAGTTCATCTGGGCAGGATTTAGAGTTTTGCTCGCGTAGTAGATGGAGTAAATAATTTTATTTCTTCTTTGCCCCAAAACAGCTTCAATAGCTATGTCACTTGCATCGCACAACAACTCAAATGGATGCTCCCAATCTGAAGCAATGATAATTGGTGCAGTCACTAGCCTTCCCTTCAGCTCCTCAAATGCTTTCAAACAGGCATCATCAAACTTGATGGGGACATCTTTCCTAAGAAGTATGCACAAATGAGAAGAAACTATTGAAAAATCATTAATGAAACGATGATAAAAACCTATCTGGCCTAAGAAACTGTGAATGCCTTTGATGTACGTCGGTGGGGGAAATTTTTAAATCGCTTCCACCTATGCTTTGTCCACCTGCAAACCATTTTTGGACACCTTGTACCCCAAAACTATACCTTCATGTACCATGAAATGGCACTTTTCCCAGTTTAGCACAAAGTTCATCTCTTCACATCTAGCAAGCTATTTATCAAGATTCATTAAAAAGTTATCAAAAGAGCACCCAAACACGGAAAAATCATCCATGATCACTTCTACAAATCTTTCGACCATGTCAGAAAAAATAGACATCATACACCTTTGAAAATTCGCAGACGCATTACAGAGACCAAAAGGCATTCTCTTGAACGCATGCGTGCCATATGTACATGTAAATGTGGTTTTCCCTTGGTCCTCTAGGGCTATTGCAATCTGATAATACCCTGAATAACCATCTAAGTTACAATAGTATTCCTGGACATGTAATCTATAAAGCATTTGATCAATAAAGGGGAGGGGGAAGTGGTCCTTTCGGGTGGCATTATTCAAGTTTCTATAATCTATGCAAATCCTCCACCCAGTGACAGTTCTTGTGAGAATTAGGTCATTATTTTCATTAACCAATACAGTCATCCCCCCATTCTTAGGTACACATTGAGCGGGGCTTACCTATTTGCTATCCTAGATTGGAAATACAATACTTTCATCAAGCCACTTTATCACTTCTTTTCTTACCACCTCTTTCATGATTCGACTTAATCAGTGTTGTTGCTCTACACTTGTCTTGTATTCGTCCTCTATGAGGATTTTATGCATGCAAAAAGCTGGACTAACGCCCTTCATGTCCGACATTGTCCACCCAAGTGCTCACCTGTGCTCACGTAGCACTCTTAACGGCTTCTCTTCCTGAAATTTAGACAAATCAGAAGAAAAAATAATAGGTAAAGTATCAGAATCACCCAAATAAGCATATTCAAGGTGAGGGGACAGGGGTTTAAGCTTTAATTTTGGAGCCTCCTCAATTGATGGCTTTGGAGGAGGCCCATCTGTCCTATTCAGGGGCTCAAAGGGGGGTATCTCCTACATGTAAGCACAAGATGTATCTAGGATATTCATCATCTCCTCAACCTCATATCAATCTAGGCTATCAAACAACATAAGTAATTTCTCTAGAGAATCGTCTAGATATACACTTGTGTCAAGAATTTGCTTATCTGCTTCAAC
Organism: Nicotiana benthamiana; assembly: GCA_034376525.1. NCBI lineage: Eukaryota > Viridiplantae > Streptophyta > Magnoliopsida > Solanales > Solanaceae > Nicotiana > Nicotiana benthamiana. Next base: position 38,152,481 of record CM067324.1, read on the forward strand.
AATAGATATTATTGAGAGCTCCTCATAGTGTCAGGGAAGTTGGATTGCCTTGTAGACATTGAAGACTAATTCTTCATCATCCACCCTCAACATCATTTTTCTCTCTCTCGATTTAATAATTACATCACTAGTATCCAAGAGAGGTCGCCCCAATATGATTGGAACCAGTTTCTCACCTTATAATCTAGGATAATGAAGTCCGCAGGGAAGATAAATTTCCCAATTTTCAACAACACATCTTCAATAACCCCCTCAGGGTGTGCTACCGACCTATCAGTCAGCTGTAACATCATAGTAGTTGGTCTTGGAGCTCCAAGACCCAATTGCTTGAACAAGTAATAACACTCACGCAAGTTAACGTGATCATAAAGTAATAAAGTAGTGAATAGAGTATCGTTTCCACGAACACTTGTGATTAACTATTGACTGATTTAAACTTAATTAACTTATTGATTCAAGAGACTTTCTTTCACAAAATATAGAAGTAACTATTTTACTACCTAAAACTATCAAGCAATGAATTAACTATACATCAATTTAACAAATAACAATTTCAAGTAACAATAACTAGTAGAGAATATTCTAGGGTCACAGGCTAGTTAACAATCGTGTTGCGTTCTTTGCTTAAAATGACTAATTAATTTATCTGGATTGTTGATTAACATGGTTGATGTTGCTCATATGAATCTTTCAAGTCCTTACATTCCTATCCAAGTTAACTTAATGCTTATATGTGTATGGAATTAAGTTTAACAAGAATGCATTTATAGTTCATATTTTTCAACCAAGCAAGATAATGAGGTATACGTCTATCCTAATTGAAAATATGTTCCCCGATGCTCAAGTTCAAGAACTTACTCTATTTAATTCTATATGCAATCTAGAGTTCCCATATTCGAGATCAACTCTAAATTCGTATATAGTATCTCATTTTTAGCTACTCAGCAAAATAACCAAGAACAAAGTTATACAAACAAACCAATATGATATTATCAACTTCGTTAGATTAATCCTTAAAAAACAACATTCATGTTTCACCCATGAACCTAGAACAATACTTAAACAACAACATTCATGTTTCACCCATGACCCTAGAACAACAGGTTTTTAGCCACTCATATTACTATCAAACAATTTCATAAGTTTTGAATAATTGTAAATACTAGAAAAGATGAAGAAATTTGATATGTTCTTGCTTCCGGAAGTTTCTTGTGTGTGTATTTTTCCTCTAAAGTGTCGTCCCCCTCTAAAAATAGGCTTAGTCTTTCTTTTATACGTGTTGGATAGGTCTAGGGCCGAAAAACCGAGTCCTGGGCAAAATAGGACAAAACTCACGTCGACAGTGCCAGCCTGGCGCCAGGCGCCCACCAGGGCGTTGCCCAAATTTTCAGTTCTGCCTCCAGCGCTATTGGTGGCGCCAGGCACTACCTGTGTTGCCTAAATGCCCATTTTTCCAATTTTATTTGTTTTGGCACAATATCTGGCGTGTTTCGCCCCCAATTGCTCCCAAATCATTCCTACAAGTAAAAACACTTTACTTAATATAAATCATAGTATTTAACATCCAAAATTCACAAAACAAAAGTAAAATATGAGGCGATATACATAGAAATATATATACTTTAAGCTAAACATCAGTAACATGATTAACTTAATTTATGTACTTTAAAAGATAATCATAATTCTTAGCTTACATCACTTGACTTACAATGTAGTCTCACTTATGAAAATATGGGGTGTACCAAGACCATTGGTACATTTTGGTTTAATACGTATTTTATTTTATTTGTAATCTTTAAATGCATATTTGTGCGGATATAACTGGCCGATTTCGGTTGGTTTTATTAAAAATATAAAATTATTGAACTAACTCTGTCAGTTTATTAAAATGATCTGTTGAAATAACTGACCGAATTCAATTGTTTTTTTAAATATTAATTTAAATTTATTTTACTTGAAAAACCAACCAAAGTTGGTTGGTTTCTTAAAGAATACATTTCACGTGACGCCAGAAAATAGTTTTCTGCATTTTTGCGCCATAAATAACCGATCAAAGTTGGTCGATTTCGTTTAAAAACTTAAAAGATAAAATATTTTAAAAAACCGACCGACTTTTATTGGTCGGCCGTGGTCGGTTTGTCCGAATTTGTAGTAGTAAAATCTATTTCAAGCTCTAGAAGAAGTGTATAAAATAGCTCATCTCTTCTTGTATGATAATGAGAGAAATATACATACTCATCTCTAATGGATTACTAAAAATTACCACAATAGATCAATCGAGTTTTGCCTTAATGAAAGTAATTGTGTAGACAATAAATTTGCGTCGAGAAAATAAATCAAGACCGAAAAATATCGCAACAATCGTAGTAATTTTATTTCAAATATTTGAGTGTTACAATCTCTATGAATCCTCTAATTCTTCTTTACAATAGTAAATAAATTCAAGGGCCTTTGAGCTTGATCTTGAATCTATATTTCTTTTCACGAACGATGATCTTGTTCTTGAGATTGAGTTTGAGCTTGATTGCGTGAACTTGATCTTGATTCGTTCTCGAGTTTGAACTTGATTTCTTGAACTTTTACTTGATTGCTTGAAGCTTGAAATTTTTAGAGAAATTTGCGGCGTTTGATCCACGAGTTCTCTCTTGCTTCTTTTTATCACTTTTGATCCCTTTTCTGGGTTATGAAGACCCCTATTTATAGTTGTGGAAGGGAAGAGTTGTGATAAGAACAAATTCTTTCTGACCAATCAAATTGAAGTGTGAAATGGCATATTTGATTGGCCAGAACATGTCACTTGCACACGTGGTACGATTTCATTAGCCTTTAGTGTAACTGGGCATGCCTTGACATTTTGACACGTGGCATGGTCCTATTGGATTTTCCTCTTGACTTGGCACGCCACGTCATTTGACATGTGGCACCAAATGGGCCACTAGGAAGATGTCATCTTGGGCTTAATGAAGTGGGCTCATTACTTTAGCCCTATAATATTGGTCTTATATAATTAATCCAATTATATTAGCCCGAAATATTTATTTGGACTAATATATTTAAAATATAATCCAAATTATCTATTGAATTTGTAATCAATAAATTTTATATGCCTACAAATTCCCGATACTTTAAGACTTGTCAAAGTATATACTTTGAAGACTAGACTTGAAGTATTTACAAGAACAATTTGTATCATCCTTCTTACAAGCGCTTTGCCGGGTTAATTCATGTATATCCCTTTCAACTTATAGCTTAAAATGACTCATTGTCAAACTAGGAAAAAGAGAAATAGCTTTATTTGCTATTATTGTGGAAGTAGTACGTCATACCATAATTTACATGAAATGGCCCGCTGTGCTTATTGATTTTAAAAGATTTGCACATCAATTTCTTTCATTACAATGCAAATTTCTGGTGTAAGAAGTAATTATCTTTCCTCATTCACATTCATTAATAAGGCATATGTATTTTCACTTTATGTTTTGGACAAAGATGATATTCCTTTCCACATAGACTTGCTAAGCTATGAATTCTTACTTCATTAGGAATACAAGCCTTTTTTGAACTTGCATGTGGGTACACGCCGATAAACGATAACCATCTTCGATTAGGAGACTAACTCGTGCAATTTAATTCCTTGTTGGAATAGATAATGCCAGTCATCCCACCTCACCTCCCGATCAACTGCATAAGAGATCTATATAAACCCATGCTCATGTGTTTATTAAGCATCAATTCGCAGTCTTTGCAAGCCACATGAAAGGTAATTTCTTTTTTCTTTTCTTGTTCTTTTTTCTTTTTTGTATAGGTCAAGTAAGAGAGATGTATTCTTGTTCAACAAGATGATCCACAAATGAAAAAGACATTCTTGGGATGTGAGGGGATGAGTACTCATCCTTGCCCAATTATCGGAGAGATTACTCTTAAAATGGTCCGATTCTTGGTGAGACTACTCTCAATGTGGCCCAATTCTTAGAGAGATTACTCTTGAAATGGCCCTATTTTTGGAGAGATTACTCTCAATGTGGCCCAATTCTTGTAGAGATTACTCTCAAAATGGCCTGATTCGTGGAGAGATTACTCTCAAAATTGTCCGACCACCGGAGAGATTACTCTCAATGTGGTCTCATTCTTGGAGAGATTACTCTCAATGTGGCCCAATTCTTAGAGAAATTACTCTCAGAATGGCCCGACTAACGGAGAGGCCAATATAAGGTGAAAAGGGACTTATATGTCCACCTTAAGATTGGAAAACTATAGTTCCTTTTAAGGACAACCCCACGAAGAGGCTAAGTTAAGGTGCAAAGGGGCTTATATGTCCACCTTAAGATTAGAAAGTTATAAAGCTTCAACTTGAAGACGACATCAACTTGAACACTTGGAAAACTTTGAAGATGCGGCGGACTTTGCCGACTTCAACTCGAAGATTCAGAGGGCTTAAATAATTCAACTTTTAGATCGACGAATTTAAAGAGTGAAACTTGAAGACTGACGAACTTCAAGACTTCAACCTGAAGGCTTAAATATTTCAATTTTAAGACCGGCGAATTCGAAGACTTCAACTTGAATACCGACGGACTTGAAGACTTCAACTTTGAGATTAGAGGGCCTAAATATTTCAACTTGAAGATCGGCTATTTCTAAGACTTCAACTCAAAGACCGAAATACTTGAAGACTTTAACTTTGAGTACAGATGGACTTGAAGTTATCAACTTACCATTGAGGGTTGCCCCTTTTAAATTAAATGAGATCAAGGTTCCAAAAGAGGATGCATTTCAGCTTGATTTTGCATTCCTCCATACTTTACTCGGACAACAATTAGAACTATATGTATCTTTTGAACTTATACGACTGAACTTAGAATGAAAATCTAAGCTACCTACGTACCTAGGTGAAGAGGATCAAGTCATACTGTAATTCAGGCTGGGTAGACTTTTTTTTACGTCCTAACTTTTTCCTAGGCCACCTCTTTCGAGATTTTCAACCTAGCGGATATTTTCTTTTACGTCCTAACTTTTTCCTAGGCTGCCTCTTTTGAGATTTTCAACCTAGCAGACATTTATTTATATCCTAACTTTTTCCTAGGCCACCTCTTTCGAGAGTTTCAACCTAGCAGACTATTTTTTGGGTTGTACATAGTTTATACTCTTGCGGCCAGGAGTGTAGTAACATGCAGTTTAGGCTCGTGATCAAGGAGCGTTGCAAATTAAAGGATAATACTTCTTCATAAACTTGCCATTGATAGGGCCGATCCCTGTACCATCTGCATCAACCAGCTTGTAAGCCCCACTTGAGTAAGCTTTGTGTACGACATATGGCTCAACCCACTTTGAAGTGAACTTCCCTATCAATTTATGAGAAGTAATTATGGGTCTTCATACGGCAAGGACTTGATCTCCTACTTGAAAGGATCTCGGGTGAACTTTTTATTGAAGGCACAAGACAATCGAGCTTGATAACATTCAAGACTTTGTTGAGCTTCCAACCTCTTCTCATCAAGGGACTCCAACTTTTCTCATCAAAGTAAAGCATTTTCTTCATTAGTTATCCCTTCTTCAATAGCTAGTCGTAAAAAAGGTATTTGACGGTCAAGTGGCAAGATGGCTTCGACTCCATAAACGAGTGAATAATGAGTCTCTTATGTTGGCGTGCGGTGAGTCATCCTATATGCCCATAGAGCTTCTTCCATACGGTCATTCCAATCTGTTTTGGAGATGGAGATGACTTTCTTTAACAAGTTGCATAGAGTCTTGTTGAATGCCTCAGCTAGACCATTGGCGGCAGCATTGTACATCGAAGAGTTACGTTCCGTGAAGCCAAAGAGTTCACAAATCTTGTTCATCAGCCTATTGTCGAATGGCTTTCCATTATCTGTTATCATGTAACAACGAATGTAAAAGAGATAAATAATGTTTACTCGGATGAAACTTGCAACATTTTCCTTCTTTACTTCCTTAAGAGCAACAACTTCAGCCCATTCTAAGAAGTAGTCTGTTGCAGCTAAGATGTATAGGTGCACCACTAGACGACTTTGGCAGTGGTCCAACAACATCCAATCCCCAAGAATCAAATGGCCACGATGCAACAGCCGGGTGCAACACTTGAGGAGGTTGATGAATGAAATTCGCATGGAATTGATAAGCCTTGCATCTTCAAGCATAGTCCAAGCAATCTTTTACCATCTTTGGCTAATAATATCCCATCCTTTTTATATGGAAGTGGAGCTTTGGTCCGGCCTGATGTGACCCACATACCCCAGAATGTGCTTCTTGCAAAGCTTGGAAAGCCTTACTTCTCCTCGGCATCGCAAGAGTACTCCCTTGAACGACCTTCTGTATAAAGTACTCTTATAGTAAAGGAAGAGAGGTGCACGACGACGGATTTCTGTCCTTCTCCTTTGATTTTCTGGAAGTATCCCATATCATAAGTAGTCGATAATGGGTTGTCGCCATTCTTCTTTCTCAACTTCAGAAATAGCAAGTAGATGCTTGACTTCATTTTCTTCACCTTCAACCTCATTTTAGTGGTGGTACTACCCATTTTTTGCAGACGGTAACTTGTGCTTGGTCAGGCAGGGCTAATGATGAAGATAGAGCATCTAAACTATAACCTTCTTATTTTCTTTCCTAGGCACATGCTGAATAGTCACATCACTAAGCCACTCCGTCAACTTTTTTGCATAATCATGATATGTGTGTAGTTCAGGCTTCTTGACCTCGTAACTACCCAAAAGCTGATTGACCACTAACTAGGAGTCACCAAAGACTTGCAATTGCAATTTCTTCATATCAACAGCCATTTCAAGCCTAAGTATTAATGCTTGATATTCAACAACATTGTTGGAATAGAGTTGTGTCAAGGTGAAGGAGTAGGGCAAGACTTCACCTTGCGGAGTAACAAAAACTACGTCATCCCGGGCTCCCCCATGATGCACATAACTATCAAAAAACATCTTTCATAGAGATTGAACTTCGATGACCATAGCGTCCTCATCAGGAAGTTCGTTAGTTAGCTCCAAATTATCAGGTATAGGGTGATCTGCCAAAAAGTCCTCTAATGCTTTTATAACCTTTTGAGGAATGTACACGATTTCAAATTTTTGAAACTGGAGGTACCACCTTTCTAGTCGATCACTAAGGACAGGTTTAGACATCACGAACTTGATGGGATTTGCTCTAGAAACCAAATAAACGACATGAGCTTAAAAGTAGTGCTTCAACTTTTGAATTGAGAAGACTAGCGCCAAATGTGACTTTTCAATAGGCGAATAATTCAACTCATTTGATGTCATCATCCTGCTCAAGTAGTAGAGTTTTCTTTTCCCTCACTATTTTCTTGGGCCAACAGTGCTCCAACAGACCTTTCTTCTGCCATGTATAGTATCAATGGCTTTCCAGGTATAGGGGCTTCTAAAAATGGAGGCTTTATCAAGTAGGATTTAATGCTCTCAAAGGCATTACTGCATGTTTGGTCCCATTTGAAAGGTACACCTTTCTTTATAAGGCGACTGAATGGTTGACACCTCCCAGCTAGGTTTGATATGAATCTTCTAAGGTATGCTAGCTTTCCGTGCAGACTTTAAGGCTCAAGCATTTTCAAAATGGCATCCACTTTGGCTTGATCAATTTTGATCCCTCGATGTCTAACAATAAAACCAAAGAACTTTCCAAAAGTAACTCCAAAGGCACATTTTAACGGATTCATCCTAAGTTGGTACCTTCGGAGAAATTCAAATACCATCCTCAAGTCTTTTATATAGTCTCCCTTCTTTCTTGATTTCACCACCAAGTCGTCAAAATAACATTCAACATTCTTGTGGAGAAGATCGTTGAAAATATTCTGCATAGCCCTTTGGTAAGTAGCACCAGCATTCTTCAAGCCCAAAGGCATTACCTTGTAGAAATAAATACCCTTGGGGGTGCGGAACGCAGTAAGCTCTTTATCTTTTGGTGGCATGCGAATTTGGTTATAGCCTGACGAATCGTCCTTGAAAGACATTAACTCGTAACCGGAGGTAGTTTTGATCAGTAGCTCTGGAATAGGAAGCGGGAATTCATCTTTGGGACACGCATTATTGAGGTCCCTGAAGTCAACGCATACTCAAATCTGACCATTCTTCTTCCCTGTAGGGACAATACTTGAAGCCAATGTTGGGTATTTAACTTTCCGAAAAAAATCCAGCTTCAGTGAGCTTGTTAACTTCAGTTTCAATCAGGGGAACCAAGTCTGGCCTAAAATGCCTTTGAGCCTGTAAGGTGATGGACTGCTACTTTTTGGTCCAAGCCAGGCATCTTTTTGTAGCTCCAAGAAAAGAAATCCCTGAGCTCTTTGAGTAACTCAATATAAGTTCTCTCTTCATTAGCTTCTAGTAAAGTACATAGGTAGGTGGGTCTTGGTTCTTCATCAATGCCAAGGTTAACTTTCTTTAAGGCATCAACTGTCGTCTTCACTCCTTCTTCAAGTTCAGGTGTAGCATCTTTCGCATCTTCATCTTCTTGAGGGTCTCCATCATTGGAGGATATGTGATAACACGGCGAAAAATCCTCCAATTAGCATTATCTTCCATCGAAGATGGAATACCATTCTCAACTTGTATAGTAACATGATACAAAGAACCCACACTTACCTCATCTTCATCACGTTCCTTAGTATAGACCATGGTATATGGCTTTACCTTCAATACTTTTTTATATGAAACCACAAGTTTTGTTTGTTGCCTCATTCTAGAAAGAAGAAAACTTTGGAAATCCTTAGAGATTTCCTGGATTTTTGGTGAAGCGGGTGTTCTTATGCTTTGAAATTTCTCCAGGACTTGTTCCCTTCTTTTTTGGACCCAATATTTCAAACACGGATGTCCTCACAGGTGATCTTCCCAGTCTATCAAAGACAGAAGTCTTGTAAGAAGCGGCTGATTCATCTTCTACAGTGACATAATTGTTGCTCGCATTTTTTGTTGAGATGTGCTCTGGAGACGGTTACTTGCATCTAAAGCCTTCACGTGGTTTCCTCGTTGCAGCTTCTGATGGGAGCTTCCCTAACTTTGACGGCTCATTGGGATTGTATCCAACTTTTGCAAATAACTTGTAAGTGTTAGGGTCAAACTTTCATTTGTTCGCTTTGTAGGGAGTGCCATATTCTGCAAACAATTTTGGGCTACAAACCCTGCAAGCGGCATTGAGAACAACTTTACTACCTTAATTCATTTGACTGGAAGAGTAAACTTCTTTAGCATGTTAGCTTGGTGATTAGATGGTTAACCTTCATCTTTCTTCCTTTTAGGGGCATATTGGAGGGGCAGACTTACTTTCTTGCCATAAAATGTAATATTCCCTCTATAAGATTTATTCGCGTTCGGTTGTGCCTACTTACTAACAACTTTTGCTTCACCAGTAGTCACCTCATCTCTTTTATTTATGAGCTCTTTATTCTTGCTTTTCATGCCATCATCAGCTTTCAGCTCCTTCATAATAGGGTTCTTCAAGTAGAACTTTGCATCAGCGAAATGTGACTCAGCCTCGGTGAATGGCTCATCATCAGCAACTACCTTCTTCTCGACTCCACCCTTGTAGTATTTTAAACAATGATGGTAGGTAGATGGAACTAATTTATTCTCATGCATCCAAGGCCTCCCAAGCAAAACAATGTATGAAGTCTTCGCGTCGATCACATGTAGCCATGCACTTGATTGCATATCTTCAATAGTGATTCCCAGCCTGAATGCACCAACGGATCTTTGCGCACCTTGGTTGAATCTTTGGATCATCACACGACTTTTGGAGAGTTCGTTCATGGGAATACCAAGTTCTTTCACAGTGTGGATTGGTAAAATGTTCACTGAGGATCCTCCATCAATCAAAATCCGATTTACCCTTTCATCGCGCATATAGCCAACCAGGTACAATGGGCGGTTATGAGGAGTGTCACCTAGCAAAACATCGTCATTTGTGAAAGTGACCTTTTCCTCACAAACATTAAATTCCTGAGGAGTGGAGTTAATGGGCTTTTCCAAAGATGGTGCCAATGATAGGTCATCACTCTTTTCTTCCCCTTTGTCAGCATGGCCACAAGAGGCATCAATGCCCTCATGGGAAATCTTCGTCTGACCAACTTGGTATGAACTCCTCCAAAGTCATTGGATGGCGTAGCTTTTGAGGGTGGTGCATCTCCACTTTTGCTTTCTTCAAATGCCTAACTGGATTCTTTTTCATTGGTCTTTTAACCATTATCTTCCTTGTTGATTGTTCTACTGATTCTTTTCGTGTGCTCCCTTTGTGGAGCCTATGACGAGTTACTAGTGCCCAACCTTCATTATCATCAAATTGGTCGTCTTTAACTTTGTTGTTCTCTAGTAATTCTTTATTTTTGATTCCTTTAATGCCGCATAATTCATTCTGACAAAATGAGACAAAGGTGATAGAGACTTGGTTTGCGCTTGCTTTCTCGTTTTCAAGCTCGATATTCTTTTCGCGAGCCAAGTCCATGACTTTGTCCTTGAAGACAAATAACTTCTCCAAAGGGTGGCTTACAAGTCGGTGATATTTGCAGTAGTTTGGGTCATTTGTTTTCCCAGCTTCATTTGGTCGTTTCATTTACAGAAGTTCAATGAAATTTAACTCGAGGAGTTCTTCAAAAATGCCTGGCACATCAGAATCCAGGAATGGGTACTCTTTCTCTTGCATCTCTATTAGAGTCAACTTTCCACTTGGCTTGTCTTGAAAAAAGTGGATTTCATACTTTGCTCCTTGCTCACCTTCGTCATGAACTTCATAGGTGACGTATTGACATTCATAGCTTCTTTGATTTCAGACTTGCGTATGAACTTGCCTCACTTCCTGACTTCTTTCTTGTCATTTTCTTTGCGAGGTTCAAAGATAGATTGCCTTTCATTTCCAGCAGAGGCCATGCTCAATTCCATGTCTCGGGCACGAGTTGCAGTTCTTCAGATGTGCTAGGCTTGATACCTTGCAAGATGTAGCGCAATCCCAATGCATGCCTTGGATGCACATCTCTATGACTGAAGTTTCACTAAGCTTGTCTTTGCAGTTGAGGCTTATATTCCTCCAACGATTGATAATGTCGATAACTGGTTCCCCCTTTTGTTGACAAGTATTTGTAAGCTCTATCATACTCACCGTGCTGTAAAAGAGATTGAGGAATTCTTGCTCTAGTTGATCCTAGCTGTCAATATATCCAGCTATGAGGTCTGTGTACCAGTCAAAAGCATTTCCATTTAGCGAGAGGACAAACTTCTTGATAAGGTTATCTCTATATGTCCCAGCATTGTTGCACGTCTCCACGAAGTGCGTAACATGTTGCTTTGGGTTACCTTTACCATCAAACTGTTGAAACTTCAAAGGTTGATAGCCAGCAGGCATCTTCAACATATCGACCCTTGTAGTGTACGACTTTGCATATGTAAGGGAGTATTTAGCAGAAACTTCATATTTGCTCTTAATGGTTCCTTCGATGAACTCTTTCAGTTGATTGATTGGAATCATCCCATCAGATGAGACAGGGATAACCTTAGTGGATGTTTCTTGTCTTGGGGGAGAGTCACTCTCTAGAATTTCTGGGATCTTGTCGGGTGCATGGGTAGATTCTTCTTCCATCAAGATTCCCACCCTATCTATTAGCTTGCCAATTATAGACTCTTGATTTTTCATGCATTTGGTCAAGCCACCGATTGCTTCCATCAAGTTTGCCAATCGCTCCTCCATGGATGAAGTGTTTGTCACCATGGCTTGCATGATTGTCGTGGATAACGGAGAGTAGCATGGATTTTCACACAAATTGATCCTTGATCGGCTCACACTATGTGGTGCAAGTGGGGAGGATATATCACTTGAAGCATCATCATCTTCCTTCACAATAAAGTGCCTGGAGCTGGAGAGGTCAAGCAGAGCAAGAGTTTTTTTGATCTTTTCAGCAACATCGCTTCCTCCTTTAGATGCATTTGTGGCAGATCTTGCTCCTTTTGAGATTGAATATCAGAAACAAGGGTTGATGTGGGTGGAACTTGGGGTGCTTGTTGTCCTAAAGAGCTTGCTTTGCTCCTTGTAACTAGTCCGAAGCTTCCAAAGGTGACATCGAGGATGCTTTTCACATCAACATAGAACCTGGAGTTGGTAGCCTCGGTGGAAGTTGAAACGGAGTTGATTTTCTTTGAATCCATTTCAATGTTCTTGAACTTTGGTGATTTGAAAAGTTGAGATGAGAGGTAGAGATTGTCCCACTAGGCGTGCTAGAATTTGTAGACAATAAATTTGCGTCGAGAAAATAAAATCAAGACCGAAAAATATCGCAACAATTGTAGTATTTTTATTTCAAATAGTTGAGTGTTACAATCTCTATGAATCCTTTAATTCTTCTTTCCAATAGTAAATAAATTCAAGGGCCTTTGAGCTTGATCTTGAATCAATATTGGTTTCCACGAACGAAGATCTTGTTCTTGAGCTTGATTTCTTGAACTTGATCTTAATTTGTTCTTGAGTTTGAACTTGATTTCTTGAACTTAAACTTGATTGCTTGAAGCTTTAAATTTGTAGAGAAATTTGCGGCGTTTGATCCACGAGCTCTCTCTTCCTTTTTGTTATCACTTTCGGTCATTTTTTTGGGTTATAAATTTATAGTTGTGGAAGGGAAGAGTTGTGATAAGAACAAACTCTTTCTGGCCAATCAAATTGAAGTATGAAATTGCCGTATTTGATTGGCTAGAACATGTTACTTACACACGTGGCGCGATTTCATTGGCCTTTAGTGTGACTGGGCATGCCTTGTCATTTTGACACGTGGCATGGTCCTATTGGTTTTTCCACTTGACTTGGCGCTCCACGTCATTTGACACATGGCGCCAAATTGTGCCTCTAGGAAGATGCCATCTTGGGCTTAATGAAGTGGACTCATTACTTTAGCCCAATTTTAATGGGCTAGCCCAATAATATTGGTCTTATATAATTAATCCAATTATATTAGGCCAAAATATTTATTTGGACTAAAATATTTAAAATATAATTCAAATGAAGTGCGCTGATTTCCATCCACCGGAGTCGGAGATGTTGGATACTCAAGCGAAGCCTTCAATGACTTCGTCGGAGAAGTCACAGATGTTCCCTCCGCGGGCTAGTTGTAAAAGAAAAACAATATATATATTCTTTGTTTGTTTTCCAATATGATCTGCTTTAATCCTTTGAGGTTTCAGTCTTTTTCCATTAAGGGTGTATTTGATATAACGGAAAATTTTTTTCAAGAAAATATTTTTTTTTAAACGAATAGTAACTTTATTCATTTTACAGTGTTTAATATGTAGTAAGGAAAATGACTTCTCAAGAGTATTCATAAATAATTTAAATGTATAAACATGAAGCCATAAAGTTTCAAACAAACAACCTTCCAGACCCACAAATTTCATAAATTTTCAGACCGTTAATCTTTCAAAAACGCAGAATTTCGAACCCGTAAACTTATATTTTCTAAAACCTTAAACTTCCATACACATAGCAAACTCATAATTTTGGAACTTGTAATTTTGAGCCTTTAAACCGATAATAATAAAATTAAAACTGAAAACTATATTTAAATTTATTTTTTCTGGGGGGGAGGGGCGGCTTGGGGGTGAAGTAACACGAAAAAAATAAAAATTTAAATTACAAAAAAAATCTTTTTTTTTCGGGGGAGGGGGGAAGCAGGTGGGGCGTGGGGTGGCTGGTGGCTAGTGCAAAAAACATGAAAAACCAAAATTTAAAATTGTAAAAAAAAAGGTAAAAAAAAAATTTGCGGAGGAGGGGTTGGGGGTGGGGGGAGGAGGTTAGAGGGGTAATAGGGCGGGTGATAGCGGAAAACTGAAATGTAATGTAAAAGGGTAGGGTGGATTAGTGAGCATCAGAAAGGTTGAGAAGGAGTTTTAGAAAATGTTTTCTATTCTTTCTAATTGAAAGAAAATTAATTAATAAAAAAATATTTTTCAAAATATTTAAAATAACCAAGCATAACAAAATTGAATATCAAACACACCCTAAATATAAATCTTAGCTTTCTAGCATTTCAAAAATGAAAATAAGGCACTTCAACCTATGTAGATGCTATATATTTGTTCCACAGCAGGATTCAACATACCAAGAAACAAAACATCCACATAAAGAGCAATTCTTTAACAAGATTTACTTGAATAGGTACCTGAATCCCAGTCATACACATCGGCTGCCGATTATCCACCAGGAAATCTGTAGAAGAACTTTCCATATTTCTCTCTTTCCTTCTTATACTCCACCATCTTCTCTGTATTCTGAAATTTGGCATAGTCCATTTCTCTCAACCTGCATTCTTCTCTTACCCCTACGATCTCGCTGCTGCAAAACGCAGCGCCTATCTCTGTGAGTTGCACTCTATGATCAGGTGTGATGGCGTACACATTTTTGTCTAAGTTCCCCTCACTCTCACCATGCCGCACCACTATGATCCTCTTAGGCAACTGCCTTTGCTTTTCCCTTTTGTTAGTTCCGCTATTAATTGCATTTCCCATTTGAATGGCTTATGACCCATTTGTGGATATGATAATGTGTGTATGTAGATGCCTTCAGCTTAATTACTCCGTCAGTGTTTCTGTTTTAATTATTTTTACACACTTTCCTTATTAGTTCGTTTTAAAAAAAAATATAACATATTTTTATAAGTGGAAATAATAAACTTTCGATTTTGTTCTTTATGAGAACTTTTATAACCATACTAATGTGAGGGCCCATAAAACTTTTATCTTTTAAGCTTTTAAAATCACAAGATCCGATAGATTTTTTTTATTTTTTAAACTTCGCGCCGAATCAAACTATCTCATCTAGATTGATACGGAGGAAGCTTCAGTTTAAGAACCTAATACCTCCAATTAAGAGCACAGAAATCTTTATGGTATATTTTCTTCCTTTCTTTCTTTTCAATCAAATGAATAACTAGTATAGCTATAGCATTCAAATTTCGTTTGCTGAAAGATAGTACGCGCATGGTCCGAGGGTGAATAAATATTTAGCGACCATTATAGCTGTAACCTGCATACATTTCTTTATTTATTAAATCATATGAATAAAGAATGAATCGGCTAAGAACTATTTCTCATTTGCCAACTATCCGTTTACAGATATAAACAAGTCTAATACCTCTAAATAATACTACTTTTGTTCAATTTAGATGACAATATTTCTTTATTAATCTGCTCTAGAAAGAATGATATATTTCTACAGTTAGAAATAATTCAATTCTGAACCTTTTATTTTGTTCATTTAAACCTTAATGACAAGATTTTATAACCACACAAATGTTATGGCCCGATATTAATAATAATAATAATAATAATAATAATAATAATAATAATAATAATAATAATAGTAGTAGTAGTTATCAAATTCAAATCCTCCTAGGATCATCCAAAGTCAAATCCAAACATACGTCAAATCACCTTATTAACGTATTGGAACCACCAAAATACAAATTAAGGATCATTTACTCAAAAGTCAAATCTTGGACAACTCTTTCAACTTAAAGCTTCTGGATAGAGAGAATTACTATCTCAAATCACCTCCGGACCTATCGAAAATGAAAGCTACCCATACACGCGTGTCATAGCACCATATGAAGTTTCTCAAGGTCTCGAACAGCCAAACAAAATGCTAAAGCTCAAAACAACCTATTGGTTCGTTGCACCAGCCTTCACAATTGTGAAAGTTTTATCGCATTTGCAACACCAAGGGGCTTAGACACTGTTCTCATTTGTGAACAGTTGTATTGTTTTGCAATCATCTTAATTGCGAACAAGAGTTTGCGATTACAATACCTACAGTTGGGTAAAAGATTGGATTTTGAGATTTAGCTTATTTTATCCCGGCTCCACATAGAGGCACTTTTAGAAAGCAATTTCTTCTCAACTTCATAGGTTAGTAACTATAACTAATTTTTTTCAATTTTCATTTTTATAGATTTTCAGTAATTAACCTAAGATTTCATAGAGTAGAAATAGGATTTTGGATAGAAATTTAGACTTATACCTCGATTTGTGGTCGGATCTCGAAATACATCACATATTTGGACTCGAAGGTGAACGGGTAATTAGAATTTTTCTTAATTTTGCTTCATATCTCTATATTTTTATTGCCTTTTTGGTTATTACTCGTACATGTTTATAGTGAGCATCTTGTTGTAGCCTCGTCACTACCCATCATAATTAGGCTTGATACTCACTAAGTATATGCGGTCGGTTGTACTCACTACACTTTTGTACTTCCTGTGAAAGTTCCAGTATTGATCTCAGCGGAGTTCTGAGATAATTTCTATTACCTTTCCTAGTAGTCTCATTCCTATCTCCACTTACTGTTTATTGTAGGAACAATATTGTAATTTTTCTTTGCAGACTTGTGTTTAGTACTTCTAGTGGCTTATATACCAATGACACTAATATCTTGGAATAATTTTTAGATAGTGTTTGACAAGAGGGGTTTCTCTGATGGTAATCAACCTCCACTTCAAACCGAGAGGCTGTAAGTTTGAGTCTCCCCAAGAGCAAGGTGGTAAGTTCTTGGAGGGAATGATGTCAGGGGTCTATTTGGAAACAGCCTCTCTACCCAAGGGTAGGGGTAAGGTCTGCGTACTACCCTCCCCAGACCCCATTAAGTGAGATTATACTGAGTTGTTGTTGTTGTAATTATAGACAGCGCTGGTTGTGGCTTTATTTTGCATTTATGAGCTTTTATATCTTTATCCTTATTATTATGTCTATAGCAGTTAGGCGCCATAACGAATCAATAGTTGAGATTTTCGGATTGTGACTAATGTATTCTCAATTACTATATTATATGTATCGCCTATTTATCATTTTAGCCATTATGTGCTATCTTTTTGCTAAGTCTGTATGGATCTTAAAAAAATTATAAATAGTTTGAGATAGTTTTTTGCATGTGTGATCATACCCAACTATGCCTTATAAAAAAGGACTAAGCAGTCATTGCAAATATAATCCGGTTTACAACTTCGAAGTCGAATACCGCAGAGAATTAAGGCTTAGCTACAGCTGTTCAATATTGCTAAAATCACAAGTCCAAATAATTTTCTAATTATAAAGATTACAATATTTATTTTTATCTATTTAAGTAACAAATAGTAGAAAGCAGTAAAACTATCAATTAACAAGGATAATAATTGGAAACAAGATTATAGAGGTCTAAAATTATGATTTTCCCTAATATCAGAATCCTTTCCGCTACGTTTTGTATAAGTTTGCCTAAGTTTTCTTTACCGATCATGAGCGATTTGAGTATCATATTTCTCTCCTGAGTAACTACCATAACTTACGAGACATATTCTCCTGAATTACGCTAATTGGCATTAAGTAAGGCTCACTTGGATCGCACCAAGGTCTCGTTATCCCAAATCCTACTTTTAAACCCTTCGTATTTATCCCTCATATACGTTAGGAGTGATTTTTTTCAACAACTACCTAAATATGTACTCTCTCCCAAGAAATACACACTAAATAGGCACAATCGATTGAGATCTCTTCAACCAACCACAATTTAAACGTAGTTGAACAAATAGAAAAAAAGCTACAACAAATCTATATGAACATAATAGGAAAATCATCCTCCAATAGGTTCTATCAAACCCTAGATAACAAATTAGCTATTCATAATACTACATAAAATTACAACACTACAATTCATAACCAATAGTGGAAATAGCAAAAAAGAAGAGACAAACTCGTAAATGACTTCCCCGCCTTCCTCCTAGTGTGTTCTTGCCTCCTTAGGTAAAATCTCCGGTCTAATATCGGTCTCTCCGTACTATATTGATCTCCTCTCGTATGTCTAAAATCTCTCAAAAGTGACGTTATTAGGTCTATTTATATGTGTTGAAAAAGACTTAAACGACGAATTAAGTATTTAAAACTCGGACTGGACCTAGCCCCGGGCCTAGCGTCAACAGCCTAACTCTAGCCTCAGCCTGGCCTTTGGCTAGCCTCTCCAGGCTAAAGCCTGGTTTAGGCTGGCCTCTCGTTTTCACTAATCTCAATCATACTTTCAACGCTTAAGTATCTCTTTTGCTCCAATTCATCTACACATAAAATAGACTCCTTTACGCGTAAATAAAGTGTAATTTATCATTAATGCATGTAAAATGCAAGGCACATAATGTACGAAACTACATAATTATATCCACACTTCAATACCCCACACATAAACATTGCTCGTCCTTGAGCAATCAAACTACACTTATAAACACGCCCTTTTTAAATAATTCTCCTAACTCATCATACCAAGAATCTTTAAAATAGACCAAGCACATCAGTATAACATCGTCACCTCTAGATTTGACTTTCAAGTACCATGTATTATTCACCAATCACTCACTCACTTACTCTATAGTCAATGACATTACATTTCCATCATGAATCACATGCTCTTACTCAACAAAAGAGAGTAGTTCCACACACAATAAAATTTATGAATATTAGGAACTCAAGATAGAAAGAATTCACTCACTCTTAAAAATAACATTCATATGCTACAATTGAAGCACCATAGGTTTTCCGTAGTGTACTGCTCTACTAATCGAGCTTATTCAGTCTAAGATCAAATATGACTTTCATTGGCTGTAATGTAGGTTGTAGGTTGGGTATGATACATTTTTATATAAGTGGCTACACCTTCCTTATGAACTTTAATACAAATACCATAACCTTAAATCCCATGCTTACGTCGAAACACAACTCTAGCTTAACTTCAATATTTTACCCCTACTTCTTTAAGCACAAGTACATCAATAGCCACCGCCATCAGGGATTATTTTTCTATAGCTATTATACAAATATCATTCTTTTTTTCTTTTTTTTCTTTCTCTTTTCAAATGGCTTTTATTAGCACGTTTCTTTTTTTTTCAAACGGTGCACATTTCTCCTAATTCACTTGTTCCGCTCAAAAACCAATCCAGCACCCCACACTTAAACTTTTCCATAATTCATCACAATTGAAGTGCTCATGAGAGGTTACAAGGTTTAAATATATGGTCAATTTAAACAAAGGGGTATTGATTGTAATGTGGTTATCAAAGAAACATGATTACAGGTTCAACGGGGTTAACATGATACATCACATTTAGGTAGGTACTCTATATATATGTCTTAACAATGAGATGCCTATATCACTTCTTAGACTGAATAAGACTACTATTATGCTTTACACATACACAGATCAAGTTCTAGAGACCAAATGCAATGCACATATTGCATACAAACCTTACGCACACATGATACATATCTCATTCGATATTGTTTCATCAAAACACTCTAGTCAAAGCAGTTAAGCAAATTTAAGTTCATACGATTTAAGGTACTTATACAGGAGTTAAAGCCTGAGCCTAAGCGTCACAACAAGAGTACTCACTATTCTCAAAGTATAACAAAGTCAAGAGATATCACTACAATTCAATTAATCTCAAACTAGCTCCTACTCCTAAAAAATAAAACTAACTACACCCGATTCAAAAGAAAAATCAAGAGGACTTTACTACACTACCTACAAAGAAGATCTTTTTTGGACTTGAATTCCTCAAGAAAAAAAATAAAAAATAAAATTAATTGTTTAAACTGACACAACTAATGTAGCATACAAAGTCGCCTAGACAATCTCCTCACCCTACACTTAAAATTATGCATTGTCACTAATGTACACCATAAATAATAATAGGGTATAAGAAACTCCCTATAGGCCAATGGCCGGAGCACTAGAAGCTCATGGGTACTCAGACTTCTCCAAGGCCTGGTCCTTCGTGCGGGTACCTGACACGTAATTCCATCCATATGGTTTGTTGTTGCATCCTTTCAATAGCTTTGATTTCCATTCTCCTAGAAAAATCAAAAATTGACACTACAAAATAATACAGTTAAAGAAAAATAAAAATAAAATATTAAAAGAAAGCAGTAAAGCTGGGTTGCCTCCGAACAAGCTCTTGATTTAACATCACGGTACGAGGTGAATCACTTTCTGCCTCCACTTTGAACTTATGAGTTGGACCCCATGTTTTTCTTATGCTCTATGATCATTCTCCTGGGTAATGCAATGAATCTGACTAGCCCAATAAAACAATGTAGTATTCTGCAATTCTTAGCATTTAGATAGATGTGTATTCCCCACAGTCTGGCAAGATGAATTCCAGAATGTATGCACTTTTTTCCTCATCCCTTAACTCCTAAAGTGGCTCGGTTGGCTCAATTTATGTATCATCATCCAAACACAATGCATAAAAATTCTTGGAGTGTGGACCAGTGCTCAACTACATGAACATTGGGACTGTCTATATCATCAACGCTAATGACACTAGAGTCAAATAAATATGTCTCATCAATGTCCTTGGTTGACTCTAGTCTCTCTTCTAAAACATTGGCATCCTCAAAATCTAGTTCGATTTATTGTTGGTGTTGTACTTTGGCCTTCTCCACTACTATCTCCTCGTATTTTTTTAAATCCTCCAATATAATGGCAATTTCTATATCCAATTCACGCTCTTCTTGGCTAGTATCCACAATGTAATCTTGTTTCCCTTTATAGGGTTCAATTAGTTTATTCGTTTGAGCCTCCAAGTTATGAATAGTTGCCTATTGCATTTGTATCTGCTGTTGATACCCAATTTTTTCCTATATAAATTTTTAAGTAGAATACATTCAAAACAGAATATATATGCATATATATGTATATCCAAGTGTTTCCTTATTTTTCCTTAATTTTTAAGATTTTTAAATCAATTTATTCCCTTATTTTTATTCATAAAAATCCAATAATAATTTCTAAAAGTATCATTTTTGGTGATTCAATTGTTGAACTTTTTTTTTATGCTAAAATATAGCTAAGGGAGTTTTTCATATTTTTACAAAGTTATTTAGTATTTTTAAAGCTAAATTGCATATAATTGTAATATTAGACTTTTTAGGGTTTAACTGCGTTTGTATTTATAAAAATTAAGTATGGTATTTTTAAATAGTTAATTATATGTTATATATTATATTAGTACCTTTAATTTATTTCTAGGAATTATTTATTATTTTTTATAATTTAAATAGGGAAAATAGGATATTTTAATGTTAGCCATATTTCATTTCGATTATAACCCAATTTGACCTAAATTTGAATCCCAATTACCCCAACCCAATTGTATAATTAAACCGACCCAAACCCATCTTCATAACCCGCCCACTCGCCCGTTTCAATCCAGGCCATTGATCATTCAGATCAATGACCAATAAACACCCTTGCCTTAATTAACTCCGAACGACCCCCCCAAAACCCTATCATTTCTCACAACACGCCACCTATGAATCCCTCCTCTCTCAAATTCTCCTAGAAACAGCCTTAAACCCTAGCTGCCGCCACCCTAATCAACCCTAATCCAGGGCCTTTCGAGGTCATCGGAGACCTATACCAGCCTTCCAAAGCTTCTATGTGTACGGTTCTAAGGTCTCCTGACCAGACTTTGAAGCGACTTGGTCCAGTCTTTACTCGATGACCTTTCTCCTGTCATCTCTGGCCTTTCTCCGGCCAGCTATGGCCATTCGAGTCAGACCTTTGACTCTTATTTAGATTGGTAACTTTAGGCCTTTCTCGTTTGTGGGTTCTTCTGAAACCCTAATCTATGAGACTTTTTAATTTCTTTTAGATCTACCTAAATCCATGCTTTCCATGAGTTTATAAGCATCTTCTCGAAGTGTCTCTAACTTTTTATTCAGAAAAGACTCTTCATCTTTTCCAATTAGGGTTTTCCTTCAAGTTCTTCTGTTTCAATCTCTTTTCTATGATTTTATGTGTCTATATTTTTACTATGTTTTGTTCATGTTATTCTTCTATCTGAGTTAGCATATTGAAACCCCTAGTTACTTTAGGTTCATTTGTGTTTCTAAGACTATTTGCTAGTATCTGTTTGATTTTTCTATTTATCATCTTTTGATGTTGTTAAAAAACCTAATGTCGTTTGGGTTCATTCGAGTTTTTGAAATAGTTTTCTAGTATTTGTTTGAATTTTTTTGTTTATCATCTTTTAAGCTTGTCTATTGTTGAATGAACCTATGTCTTTGGGTTTGAATATGTTCATTTGAATATCTGACTCAATTTGAAAGTTCTTTGTTTTAGAAACTCTTTTCTTTATGTGATTCTTGTGATTATGGGTTTTTACTATCTTTAAAACTCGACTATGCTTCGAAACCCTAACTTTTCGGAAGGGTTCTCTCATCTTTTGCTATGAGACCCTTTGCATGCTTCTAATACTCTATTTTTTTTTCACTATTGATTCAATGAGAGTCGGCCTGCTTGATTGTCATGCTTTGAATGCTTGATATCTGCTAAACTTTGTGCTACTATTGCATTGTAGTCTCTTTTCCAATAGGTTTGGCCTCGCATGTCTATTGTCTGTGCACTCTATTTATATATTGAGGATTCCTTCTTTGATTGATTTTCAACCTTGGGACTGATTTCAAAACTTTTCTTTTTGTGAACTCTAATTTCACTCGCCTGTTAAAGTAATTTTATCCCTTCCCTATTTTCCTTGCTGAATTTTTCCCAAAATAAGAGCATCTCCGTACTTAGACTCGATTGCTTACTTAATGTTTTACTGCTTCTTTTATGGAAATGATCAATCTGCCTACAAACTGGTCTTCTTTCTTTATTCTGAACATGTTAGCCCTGTTAAACAAGTTTTTTTTTTGGCAATCCACTAGGCAAGCGCCTAGGGCTCAAATTTATTAATATTTCAAAAAGAAAATTACAACAATTAGGAAAGTAAAAATAAGGAGTAGCACCGGTGTTGTTACCCATATAACACAACCAGGGTAAACCTTATCCTACTAATCCTATTGAGGCAAATAAAAGCCTCACCTACTAGCAAGCATGTAAAAAGAAAGAACTAGCAAGAACTAAGAATTTTATGATCATCACAGAGTTTATAACGTACTCTGTAATGGTATTACAAATTATAAGACTAATGAGATGGTAAAATAAAGTGATGAAGAAACCACCATGGTGCTCTCTTTTCTCTAGATTTGTGAATACTTCCATTTGTAGATTGTTGTCTTCCTCCACAAATTTTTCCAAAAATACTTCAAAATTCATATTTTTTCTTCAAGCGATTGGACTTTGTAGATATTGTTTGATTGAGCTGTTTTTGTTTTGCATTTCTTATTGGGTGTCTCCTTATGATTGCGTCTTCAATCACCCTGTCGTCCCAACTTCTATTCCTTGCACGTGACTTGTTACTTCTTTCACTATGCATTGGTGACAAATCACCATTTCTTGAAGTGTCGGCCTGGCATTTCTATAAGATATCCTCTTCCTCCCCTTCTTCATATATATGTCTACGTGTGAATATTGGATTTGGCATATCTTGAAAATCTCCTTGTGTTATCAATGTTTTTTCAGCTTGTACATTTCCGAAATTTGCCTTGTTTTGTCTTTGTTTTTTGCGATTTGTTCCTGCTCATGTTCCCATGACCTGTACTGGAATTATCATGAGTTAAAGCATTTAGTGGATCTCTACTTAGCATCGCATCCAAAAGTTGCCTTTCTTCTAAGTACTGACTGGCTCTCCTGCAAAGTACTGACTGGCTCAGTTGTTACAAGCTGATTCTGCCCAGTTTTTTCAGCTTTGTTGTGTTTCGATCAGCAACTGTCTTTTCAGCTAAGTGTTGGTTTAGTTGGACGGTAACTTCTATTGCATGTTGGTCGAACTTTGGTGTTGCTGTACTTGAAATAACTGCATTTGCATTATTTGTTGGAACTAAAACTGGAGCGTTATGGTTCAACTTGCTGTTTGGATTTGCTGTAGTTGTCGTAGATGCACGACAATTCAGATTGGTCAATTTTGATGTTGCAGTTTTCCTATTAAATTTTTGTTCTATTGGTGCATCAATGTCCTCTCCTGCACTATCCTGATCAACTTCTTGATCGTCTTCTTCAGATGAAAAACCAGCAAAACCGACACCCCAGCCCTCATCGTCATCAAACTCTCGTTGGTATTTCCACAGTTTCGAGTTAGTGACCGTCTTCCTCATCTTTGCTTGAATTATTTCTTTGTTATTTCCAAAGGATATTGATGGTTGCCTATATTCACCCCCATGCTCGTCAGTTGACTCAAATGATTGAGTCAGTGTGACCAAAGATTGGTTGAACTTAGGATTGGCATTGGACATCATTTTAATCTGTGTATATTTGATAACATTTTGATTCTTTGCTTGTATTTGCCTATTTGGATCATTAACGGGATCTTTATCCAATGTTGATGTATCCGATGAGTTATTTTGATGATAACTGTCAACCATCTGCAAGTTATCTCTAGTGAACTTTTCATCATCTTCCTTGGCATTGCCAAGTGCAGCAAAAGAGTTTCGATTTTTTGGTACATCTGTACTGTTTTGTGCAATGTGCTGTTGTGTTTTGCTTATTGGAGTTCATTTTTTGTTGGAAACCCATGTCCAATTGTCTAGCGTGAGTAGGTTGTGATCTGCCAAAATCATCCCCATGTAGATCAAACTCACCTTGTGCTAAGTCAGCATTATGGACATCTGCAGCACCATGACCTGTATAAGAATTCACACTGTGTTGTTTTTGAACCAAATCAGGCCTCGCTGTTTTGGAAGCATTTCAATCACAGTGTCCTGGTGATCACTCCCAGTTACTTGTCGATCATCATGACAGCTAGGAACTGCATGAACTGCCTCAGTATAAACTGTGTGGATGATATTCTTGTTAACCTTTGTTAACGATGCTGCAAGCTCCAATTCCATAAAATCACAGTGATCTTTCACCTCTTCATTTTGCTCAGTCCATATAAAGCCATCCAATGATATAAAATTTGGATCTGAAGTAGGTGGAACATTTACCTCCCCTGCTACTAGATGGTGCACATTGAACTTGTAATTCTCTGGTTTGCATTTTTCAGTTATATTGGAAGGTTTGGTAGTAACCAGCGCTGATGGTTTATTCAATTCATTACATCCTTGTTGTCCAGGAATTTTTGAAACATGAATTAGATTTGGCAAAGATGACTTCTCCAGTGGTTGAACTGATACAACAGTTGATTTTGTGGTAACTTTCAAAATATCAGAAGCCTCTAAGTTTGTAACATTTGCCTGACCAAAACATACACTGTTTTGATTCTGATTTTTCTACACCAAGTGCTGCTGCTCGATAACTTTATCCTGCGCAGAGAGGTCTAGCAAAATCTTGTCTGGCCTTTTTGCATTTTCACCTGCTGCTACCCTTGATGCAGCAGTAGGTTCCAAATCCACCACATCCGACTGTTTTCCAGTTAAGACATTCATATGAGCAGGCAAAGGAGTTTTACCAAGCAGAGCAATATGAGTATTTTGCGTTGAAAGAGCTTCAGCAGCTGGAGTAATTGAACTAGAAAAATTTATTTGTCCTGCTTCAGCAATCACATTAGGTAGTACCCCTTCAATTCGACGTCCTACAAGATTACCATTCAAGTAATCCTTAGCATCATCTTCTAATGTAGCGAAACTGCCCCGGCCTTCAGGTTCGTCAATGAGAATTGTTTGTTCCTTAAATTCCTATGTATTCCAACGACACAATTTTACGTCATGGCCTTGATCATTACAACACGAGAAGTATATAGGTAAATTATCAAACACGATCTGCTGGTCGTATTCAACTATTTTTCCA
The DNA here is from genome assembly GCA_034376525.1 of Nicotiana benthamiana. NCBI lineage: Eukaryota > Viridiplantae > Streptophyta > Magnoliopsida > Solanales > Solanaceae > Nicotiana > Nicotiana benthamiana. The sequence continues at coordinate 38,178,173 of CM067324.1, forward strand.
GATTTCATATCTACTATCTTGATCTTGATTTTTTTTGGATGTTTGTCCTCAATTAAAAGGGAATCACTTGGTTGATTGATTCTGACTATTGATTATTTTCATATTTGCATTTAACTTTACTTATTTCCTTATTTCTCACATGTTTTCAAAAACTATAAATACCCTGCACTCCTATTATTTCAGACACGAACAACTTGAGTTCAGAACACACACTTACACATAAAACTCACTCTTTCTTTACTGCTACTTGTGTTACTGCATTGTCTATCCGACTGAAAGCCAAGGCTATACCGTGGAATCTTGGTTGTTTTACCTTTTTGGACTTTGCTTCTCTACTAGTATGTCTTAGTTTACTTTTTTAACTCTCAACAACAATATGTTTCTTTAAGTTGTTTCAGTTTCTCATTCATGTCCACTTCTGCTCATGTCTCTGCAATCTATTTATGTTAGCATGCTGAAACATGTTCCCTTCCCCTTTTAAATTAATACTTACCCAATATATATTCCTTTGGATGGTTTGTGTCTGTGCCGGCATCAGTTATTCTTGTGCATGACCAAACTAGACCCCTGCTGGGGTTATGCAATTTATTTCCATAATCCCTCGACCCTTTTGTGTAACTACTGGTTCTATGTGTTTTGAGCTTTACTACTACTGTTTTCAAAATCACTTTCATGTATTATTTCCAACCTAATTTTAGACAATCTTTGTTCTGCACTTCCACTATATTCTTAGAACCTAGGTTTTTCCCCTCTTCTGTAACCCTTGCCTTGGGACGCTTGAGCTCCTATGAACTTGGACACATAAGGGCTGGCCCTTCTACACTGCTCTCATTTTTGTCTAGTTATGCAAGCCTAGGTGTAAGCACTGCGAGGGATCCCTGCGACCCTTAGGGAATTTTGACACACCCAGGTATGAGAAGGGCTTTGGAATAAGATTGGCAATGATACGGTTCATTGCATATCTCAGATAGGAAGTCAAATCAGGATTTCCTATGGTATTAGCTTTTTCTTTCATTTCTTCTTTTGTAATTCAAGTATTTGGTCTGTACTAATTTGTAATGAATATTTATGATATCTAATAAAAAGGAATGGGGAAATTATGTATGTTTTTAAGGGTAGATAACATGCCTATAGAATCTGTTTAATAAATTCTGCATGTTTACTTCCTTACATAGATATCATGCCTATATGATTGTTTAATAAATTCTGCATGTTTTACTTCCACACATGGATATCCTGCATATAGGATCTGTTTAATAAATTCTGCATTTTTTACTTCCACACTTAGATATCCCGCCTATAAAACATCATGCCTATTGGATCTAATGGCTATACTAGACATCAATTGTATCCCACTTCTCCTGTTGTTGTATCATCCCTTTCTCCACTTCAAACAGTCTTGATGGTGCATTATGATCTTTCATTCTGCCTTGTACTTCTTGTAGTTCCTCTCTTATCTTCTTTATCTTCAGCTTAACATTCATGAACTCTTTGTTATTTAGTTGTTTAAGAGCTGCTTTGACATGCTTCAAATTCTGCCATATGTCTTCCATTGTACCTGCTTTCAATTTCCAATTAGATTCCACAATATGTCTAAAGTCAGGATGATCTTCCATACAGTTATAAAAGTTGAAAGGCCTTCTCTTATTATCACTTTCCACACTTGTTTCCATACCCAAAGGGGAATGATTTGAGAAATCGGGGTTCATGACATGCACTTGTCGAGGGGGCATATGTAGCATCCATTTATCATTCACCAGGGCTCTATCAATTCTACTGAAAATATGACTATTTTTCCATGTAAATGACCTACCTATTTTAGGTAGTTCAGTTAAGTTGCATTCCTCACCCACTTCTCTAAAATCTTTTGTTTCACTTTCCAGTACATCCCTGCCTTGCAATCCAGCTCCCAAAATTGAGTTGAAATCTCTCATCAATAACCATGGCTCTCATACTTGTTTCTCAATGATCCTTTATCATCTCCCACAATTCCTTCCTATCATTTATATTATGTAGACCATACACTGTAGAGCATTGGAATTCTATCATACTTTTAATGTTCTTCACTGTCCCATGTATCAGTTGTGCATAACTTCCTGCCATTGTGAACTGAATTATATTTAGATTCCACAGCACTCATATTATTCCTTTACAAGTATTGGATACATTGTAGCACCATTTCCATCCAGGTAATGTTTTTGTAATTATTTTCTCAGCTTTTGCTCACTTACTCTATGTTCATATATAGCTATAGTCTCTACTTTATTAGTCTTCAAAAAGTCCTTTAGCTCCTTATGCTTGAATACTTTATTAAAACCTCTAACATTCCATGTTAGTATCATTATTCAGATGTATTGTTTTATGTAACTCCTCTGCCATCCCTCCTTTACTTGTGTTGCATTCTGTATTTCTCTTGATTGCTTCCTCCTGGTTTGTATCTCTTAACCTTCTAAAGCCATTCAGCACTTGTATTTGATATTCAGGAATAGATATTTTTTGTCCTTTAGCTGCTGATTTGTTTTTAACCTGCTGCCATTGCTCATCAGTTGCTTCACCTTTATCATTTTCTTTTCCCTGCACACTTGCACTTGCAATCATCTCATGTTGCTGTTGGCTTTGGTTTCCTGGTCATGTGTTAACTGGCTTCCATTTTGCTTAACTGGTACTTTGTGTTGTTGTAGTTATAACTACCTGTCAGGTGCTGTTTTGCCATGATGTTGCTGTTGGCAATTATGTCCTATCCTCACACACCTTGCACAATAGCTGGGTTTCCAGTCATACCACATTTCTTGCACTATTACTCTACCTTTGGGGTCTTTCACTTTGATGTTCTTTGGTAGCTCCTTAGTGACATCTTCCTCCACTAATATTCTTGCATAAGAAATTCTGTCAATACTTGAAGTGCAAGCATCTGCATAGATGGGGGCCTAGGTCACTTCCAATTTAGCTCAGTACTTTTGCACTCCAACAACTCAAAGGCAGGTTTGGCAGCTTTACCCAAATTGGTATTGTCCTTACATCTTCTTCATCAAAGTCAAAGTCATCATCCCATTGCTTAACTACAGCAGGCCTGTTATTCAGCATATGGGGTCTTGAGTACATCACCATATTCCTTTCTTCTAGATTTACAAAATTCACCACAAAGTATCCCTCATTATGGTAATATACCATAGGTTTAACTGAGTAGTTCTCAACCCAGCTATAAACCTTTCCATGGCCCCAATTATTGGTGTTCCCTCAATGATATATATGATAACTGCATATTTCCATTTATCTACTTCAATCTCAATATCCTCTTGTATCAGCTCAACAATCACTTCATCCTTCAGATATAGTAGGTGGAATATAGCTCAATCCTTACCTTTTTTTGCCAGCTTATTCTCAGCAAATAGCATCGACCAATTTCCTGGCATGTAGTCCGTTTCTAGATGTAATTTCCTCTGAGCTCCTGCATTCTGAGTTCCTGTGCCTTCGTTGTTTCCTTCCTGTATCTGTAGTTCTTCCAACTTATTGATTTATACCTGCTCTTGAATTTTCAGATTTTAATTGCACAATTGTGTGTTTGTTTGCATTTTAAGTGCATTTTAATTCATAAAAAACACAAAAATAGCACATCTTGCATTTAGTATATCATTTTTAACATTTTAGGTTCATTAATTAATTAATAACACAAAAACAAATAATAATAATAATAATAATAATAATAATAATAATAATAATAATAATAAAATTGGTTCTTTTCGCATTTTTACTTTTGAATTTTCAAATTTGTCTTAATTTCCTTTTAAACTAGGAGTTAGTTAATTTTGAAATTTAGTTAGTTTAATTTTTATAATAAATTAGGTCTTTATTATTTTTAACTTTAGTATTTAACCAAAATCAAAAATATATAAAATAAATAAGAGAAAAAGAAAGAAATTTAAAAAATGTGGTCTTAATTACAAAACCAATATGGGCCTTTTCTTTAAGGTTAAACTAGCCAAAAAATATCCAAACCTGACCCAACCCATCTCAGCAACCTGGTCCAAATCCCATCTCTCAAAAACGACATCGTTTGGCCATTTTAAATCACAACCGCCCATTTCATTTAATCAAACCGCATGGAAGCCCATGTCTATTTCATATATAACTGTTTCTAAACACCTGAGAAAATCTGGTACCATGTCTCCCCCCAAACCCAAATGTACGTCGGCGTAACACCACCACCGTCCGCCGTCCGCTAGAAATCGCCTCCGTCGGCGGCGATGCTCCGATGGTATCCAAAAGAACAACACCCCACCTCCTCGACCTCCTCATTCCATCCCTGGCATCAGTGTCCCTCGAATATCAGCCGGCGTTGTCAAATATTAATTCGAACTCACGACTGCTCCGCTGCCCACGGCGGCGCCGATGCCCATCACCTCCAAACTAACACCCTAGATTCTCCCAACCTCCTTCATCCCAAATCTATAAACCTTATCCCTCGAATGTTAGCCGAACTCCTCGAATGTCAATCAGAAAACTCCGGCCAAAACTCACCCTCCTCCAAACCCTTCCAAAATCGAACCCATGGTCTTCTCAACATTCTTAGCCCGGTTCCCAAACAAAAATCCCTCAAACTCTAGTGGAATCCCAGGATTTTTAGATCTAGGGTTCGATTTGGGAGATGTCCGCCTTGTCGAGTTTTTCATGTGTTTGATTGATCCCCCAGTTAATATTATGTGTTCATTTGGGCAAAATGAACATATAATATTATCTAGGAATCAATCCCAAAAGAAATTCAAGTTGCGACCATAATCAGTAATTCATGATGATTTTTCTTTCTTTATTTATTTTTTCTTTCTATTTGCATGTTTCTTTAGTTCATTCCTTTGCATGTTTTCTTTTTGGTTGAATTGGAGTTTTTCAATTTAAGTCTCTGATTTTCACATATTACAGCCAACTAGAAAACCTAAACCAATAAGGTTTCTTTCAAATGATGTTAATTGATTTAGAATTTTTATGGTTTAGATTGATTTTTGTTTTGTTGATCTTGCTCTTTTTAGTTTTCAATTTTGGTTTCATTTTTTTCTGTTTTGATTTTTCTGTTAGTTTGATCTTGTGTTGGTTTCAATTGAATAATCCTTGATTGTGTTGTTAATTTTAGTTTATTGATTGTTAGAATTAATTTTCATGTTTGGATTAGTTAGATTGTTTGATTAGTCCACTTCTTAGAATCTGTTTGGTTATAGCTGAATAGGTCTGATTTTTAACCAGGGTTACCTGACCAAGTTAACAGATGTGGGACTAGGATTAACTAGGTTAGTAATTCAGAATTTGAATTAAGGATAGTGTAGGTAATTTAACAAAAAGGATCCTGAAAATAACTGAATTGGAAACCCCTAAAACTTTCTAGATGGGGTTCCAATTATAAATTCAAGATTTAAGTGATGTAACTTAACCAACAAGTCAAGATTTTAGGGACAAAATAATTAATAAAAGAGGGACTTAGGGAGTAATTAAAAATCTTAAGGTTGCCATAGGTCTTACCTATAAAAGGCATACCCCTGCCTTGTTTCAGCAGTTCTTTTGGAGAGATTTTAAAAGTGAGGAGAGATTCAACAATTTGAAATTCAAAAACTCAAATCATATAGCTTAGAAAAATCTGAAAACTTCAGAATTAAAATCCAAACCTACTGAGAAAAATCTACTGGAAAATAAAAAAAATATTCTGATAGAAGTTAGATAGTTAGTTTAGATACAAGTTAGATCCTAGAAACAAAATCCTGAATCTCCATACAAAAAAATAGTATAAAACCTCCTCTAGATCTACTGTTTTCGATTGAAATAATTCATCAAGGCCTGTTTTTCAACTTCAGCTGGTTTATTTTGTTATTTGAAATCACTTTGATCTTGCTTCATCTGTCCCTATTCCCTGGGTTTTGATTTCAAACTGCTATGGTTTCCACTAAGTCTGCACCTGTTTGTGTTGTTGTTTGGCTGACCTTCGATTTTCTCATTTTGTGCAAATTTCCAGGTACTCTTTTGGCCTCAAATGACATATGAAATTTGAGTCAAATGTACTATCAAATTGGACGGAATGATGAAGTGCAACCTGTTATTGTGAATCTCCCATTATTTTACCTTAGCTGAAATGCCTAGTGTAGTTGTATTTACTTAAGACATTGCATTACTTTTAATAATTGGACTGTAAAAGAAAACTTAAACTATTCACATTTGCTCTCGTGTTCCAGACTAGTATAGTTTTGAAATTTTGCAGTTCTCAGTTGTTTTGAAGTTATAGTTGTGAGGCATGAACATTGTTGGAGAGCTATTCTTCAAGTAATGAATGCATAGTTCGACAAAATTAACAGCTAAAGGTTCTATGTGTTTTATTGTTAGCATATTCCGTATTGAAATTCAAGTGTTGCATAACCTAATAGGTTAAAAATAATAACAATGATTAGAAATTTGCATATTTAAATTCCCTTTTATTAGTCAGGTTCAGCAGTTCTCCTATTCGAGTAATTAGTACATTGTGTCCCTTATTTAGCATTAACAAATTTGGATCGGAGATGCATGCTAAAATAAGTTTTAGTCAGTTAATTGGGGTAGAAGCCCGAAATTAGCACCTGGATCTGTTAATTGACCTTCTTATTCCATAATATCGTATGTTTTGGTACGGTGTTTTGGAACACGGTTTATTCAAGTCACAAGAACCAGGCTTGATGAAGGCTCAGCCGTGGCTAGTTCCATTTTGAGTGTACATCTTTGGGCTAGGCTCCAATTGGAGCCCATTTTATATCTCAAGTTGCATCCAAAGCTGGACAATCCGGCTATCTTTTGGGCTTAATTCAAAGCCCAAATGCTAGAGGCCTGAAGTCATATTCGAAGTCATTGGGTTAATTCGCGATATAATTTTGGACCTTTCAAGCTAAGTAGCATGTTCGAATTAAGAGGTTATCCTCTTGTTTAAATGTGGACTTGAGCTTAAGGCTTGAATTCCTTGAATGCTTTTAATAATAGAAATGCTAGTTAATTAGTCCTTTTAGAGACAATCCTTGATAGAGAATGATAGTTCCTTTTAGGATGGCTTTAAAATAAATTGAGGTGCGTCGCACCAAACAAAATTCATAAAATTGTATGCCCCTCTTTAAACACTTACCTCAATTTATTCAAAAATCACGACGCGCCATTTAGCGAATTTTCATGGCCTCCCACAAAGTTAACAATGTGTTAGTCGCATTAGGCGCTTATTTTAATAATTTTATCTTCCTAAACCAGAGTGTGCATTTCATGTGACATGAATTCGAATCTCAACCGTTGAATAAAATATGTTTCATATCCGGGTGCATTTCATGTGACGTGATCCAAAAACATGTTTTTAAACGAAGTTCACATTCTTTAAAATATTTAGCAGTAAATACTTTAAAATTGCACTATAGGATGACATGCTCTAAAATCAAATATTGAGCCATTTATAACAGTTTAACTAACTGTTATAGAACTACGAAATCCGAGGGTGCCTAACACCTTCCCTCGGGTTAACAGAATTCCTTACTCAAGAATTTTTGGTTTGCATACTTCACATGGAAAGTCGAAAGTTTCCTCGATTTGGGATTCAAGATAAATTGGTGACTTGGGACACCAAAAGCCAAACCTATCCCAAGTGGCTAATTTGCTAAATAAATAATCTCATTTCGAATAATATCACTTAAATTAGGAAAACTCCCTTATACCACCTTCGGGTGTGTGAAAAAGGAGGTATGACATCTCTGGCAACTCTGCTAGGGAACGAACCCAGAATCTCTGGTTCAGGGTTGAAGAATTCGTGCTTTGAGTAACTATTATATTTGGCTTTATCTGATTTTCCTACATGTTTCATGCCTAATGTTCTAAATGTTTTACCATTTTGATATTATGTGAAATATATATAAACTGCTATGAAACCCTTCCTCTCTCTGAGTCTTCTACGTCATGGAAAAGGGTGCACTTCGTGTGACTTCTCTTCTGTTTAGAGTCTTATCCCAATTTAGAACAAGGTCGTGATAAGCTGCTAATCCGACGGAGCTTCTGTATTCCTCGTGCCCTGCCCCCCTTGGCTTGAGTTGTCTGCTCGGGTAAGCCAGGTCTAGGTTAATAAACCCAGGTTTTAAACCTAGTATAACAAAGCCTCATGTCGGATCCCTAGTAGGAATGTTTGTTTCATCACGTGCATTTGACATAGGGGACTCAACACAGGGGTTGGGTCCGTCTAGGACAGGTGTACCCAAATTAAAAGACCATCCTGGTGCATCTTACGTGCTAATAGTTCATCTATTTGCTCGGTTTTGCATGTTGACCGGCTTGTAAATAACGGGAGAGAGTAAGAAGACAGCAGTGTTAATGGGTAATCACTCGTTCGAAAGAAACAATATCCAAATAGTACCGAAACTCTGCCGGATTGCAAATAAAGAACAATTTTGCCCGGACTACGCCCGTTTGATTCTCACCAGATGTGGATATGTAGGCAAACCCCATCGGGTCCAACTTCCCATTTTTCAAAAATACCCAAAACAAAATACCAAAAGAAAATTTTAGTTTTTTTGTCACAAATAAGTTAGGTGATGTCATTCTTGTCTAAACTAAGCCGAATATCCCTAAAAGGACACCGGAAAGTTGTTTTTTCAAGAACAACCACCTTCGGTCATTTTCAACGGTTAGCAGGCACAGCTTTGAAATCTTCCCCGAAGTGCTAAAAGGTTGTATCTGCAAAGCCGAAGTCTTTCTTTCGAAATGAAAATTTGAGAAATTTTGAAAAAAAAGTGATGTTGTTTTTGCTTTCTTCAGGGTCACAATAAGTTCTTAAGTCACCCTTAATAAATGTGCAGGATGAGCACGAATGCAATTGAACCCTTCACAGCCATTAAAGAGATCCCCTTGAAGCTCCATATATGGTGGGATGACATAGGAAGAGACAGCAAAGAAACAGTGACAAGAATTCTGGAAACCTTGTCGGTTTATTAAAAGTTGAGCCAAGGTTGGACATAGTTGAGGCTTTGATACCTTTCTAGGACCCCGCTCGCAATGTATTCTGTTTCTTGAACTTTGAGCTCATGCCTACACTGGAGGAAGTTGCAGGTTATGCAGGCCTCAATGGAAACCTTAGAAGCCGATATCTGTTGGCACCAAGACTGGTAACTTCCCACAGGTTCCTAAACTTGTTAAGCATTAGTCGGGATGTTCAGGACGGAAATATATCAGAACGATATTGCACACTCCATTTCTTTTATCATCAATATGGCAACCCCCGAGGTTTTGAAGAGCCGAACACTGGTCTAACCCATGCCGGAAACAGAGACAAATGGGAGGCAAGACGGGGCTTAGCTTTCATCGTAGCTTTTTTGGGAGTTATGGCATATCCCCAAAGAGATGGTCATATAGATATCAGCCTTGTAGGAATGCTCAATGTTGCAATCAAAAAAGACAACAGTACGGTGGCTCAGCTAATCGTGTCTGAAATCGATCGAGCCTTGAGGATATGCCGAGAATGGGGAAAGTTCTTCCAAGGTTGCAATTTGTTGCTACAGCTATGGATACAAGAGCATCTCTGTCACCGGACCGGGTACATGAACTACGGTTTTACCAGGTGGAGCTATATTGACGAATTTAAACACGAGTAATTGGTATTGAATTCCCTGAGGGCATCGAGGCTTGGCTTTCATGTTTGAGATCTTTGACCGCTAAAATAATTGAGCGGGCTTTCGGATGGCTTCCTGTTACTGAGGCAATATATACATCAGCTCAAGTACCTTATATTCTCTTGATGGGCATCCGGAGAATCCAACCCTATCCTCCCTACAGGGTTTTGCACCAATTAGGAAGATCTGAAATCTTCCACGGTGCTGAAGATCTGAGTAAACAAGTCATCGAAACTAGGGCCAAATGTTATATTCTCAGAAGGAAAAATCCATCAAATATGGAATGAGTGCAAGTTTCTTGAACCTAAGACCATAGTGCGACATCGAGCCAGGGTCGAAGTAGACCCTAAGTACATGGCCTTGTTCAGCGAAAGGTTTCAAATTCCTTAAAGGCCCGCGAAGAGGCCACATGTCCAACAATTCACTGACGGGGCCCAGGCGCAATGGGATTGGTTAGCCAAAAAGGATAAATACAGGACCAGAATAGGAGAGTTGGAAAAGAATGTTCGGGACCTTTAGTTTGAAAATAACTTGCAAGCCACAGCCGATGAAGGTGACAAGAAGAAACTGACCCAAGAAAATGAGGCTTTTAGGGCTCAGATCCGACAAATGAAAATAGCTTCTAACAACTAAGAAAGAAGCTGGGCCGATGAAAGGTTGATAAGCAGACTGAAAAGACAAGTCTCAGAGTGCCAACAAGACTTGGAAAAATTCAAAAAGAATATAGCAAAAATCCAGGCGCAGTGGGCAAAGAAAGCGGAAGAACGGGCCAAATTTGTGCGACAAATGAAGAGAAATTATGAAGGGACTATTACCAATCTGATAAGAAAAGTGACTACCTTTGAGGACAAGGCAACTAAGCAAGCCAAAGAGTTCAAAACTGATAGGGAACATTGATATGACTTGATGGACCAAATGGAGGAGGAATTACAACAGTTACAAAATCAACACTTTTGTGACTCTCAAGTTTTGGAAGCCAGTAACGATCAGATAGGGCGGTTATTTCAAAAAAAGGACAGAATCAGAGAGAAGATCCTGACCATTTCTCATTACATTTCTAGGAAATGCCAAGTGTGCAAGGACATGACTCGCACTACCTTTTTGCGGCAGTAATGATATTTGTCAAACAGATAATGAGAGACTTGGATAGACTTCAACGGGATCTTGCATATAGGCCCGTGGCAAGACCAAACGATGTCCCGCATGCACCAGGAGCTTCAATGTGTTCATGGTTTTCATTTGAGTCTGTATTTTCTTTTCCACTAGAATCTGTCAAGTTGTGCGAGTCTGTATTTTCTTTTTAAGTAGGATAGTTGATTTTGGAGCCTGTTAGATGTTTTCATCCCTCAGCTTTGAGTCTTTGTAATCGAAGTATTTGCTATCTATGAAAATCAAAAAAATCTTAAAACATTTTGCTTCTATTAACATTTAATTTTCACGAATTACGCTCGGTCTGATATATGTGGGGTCATGATACGTAGGCAATCTTGGATCCGACCGCAACCCTAAGAGAAAAGAAAATAAAAGAGATGAAAGAAAATAAAAGAAATACGACTAAAAAATGAAAGAAAGAAAATAAGAAGATTGAGAGAGAGAGATGATGGCAAAAGCAAAGTCAAGAATGAAAGAAAAGAAAAGAATAGAAATGGCAGTGAAAATCAAGTGGATGGGGAAGCCGGGATATGCATGCAGTCGGTGCAAAACATGTAAAAACCTATTTAACTGTATAGGTGCATCACACCCCAACGTGCGATTACCTATATGTTATTTGTCTCGAACTAATCATTTGCTGATGTCAACTTCCCATCTAGGTTTTATAGAAATGGTGGTTGGTTCTAGGAACACTGGCTTCGCATCCCTACTTCACCATATCAAAGGGTAGCATAGAAATGTCTTCAAAAATCACCTTGCCAACAATTCCCATCATGAATTGAAGCCTAATCTCGGGCATCCCAAAATTTAAGTCAGCAATCATCGAGGAAAACTGGCTATTGCATCTCTGCGTGATGGAGATGTGGGATGCCTGGTCAAATGGAAAAGAGCCACCTAGTTCACTTCCTGGATTTCTCGAGCTTTTCCCAAGAATGGGGGGAATGTCCACTATCATAATTAGTCATCCCAGCATCCCACAAGGACACCCAACCATCTCAGCTCATTTTGTGGGAACACCTTCGGAGGTTCACCCCCAGACGGATATTTCCAATGCAATCCCAAACATCTTTACCGCTCCACCATGCACATCTATAATACAGCCTACATTGCCAAGGCCCGCCTTAGATCCCTCAACTTTTACATTCCAAACACTCACTCCCCAAATGGAGCCTCTTCAATATCCCACCATACTTATTCACAGCCATATCCATTTGAGTTCACAACGGGACAGGAAAAGCTGCCGAAAACTCTGGAATAGGAAGAAATGGCAAAGAGGATGAGAAGCCTAGAGCAGAGCCTCAAAAATATGCAGGGGCTAAGTGGACAAAAAAGCGTGTCATACACTGATTTGTAAATGTTCCCTTACATGCATTTTCTTGTGGGATTCAAAACTCCAAAGTTCAAAAAGTACAATGGGCATGGTGACCCTATTGCCTATATGAAGAAATATTGTAATCAATTGCGTGGAGATGGAGGAAAAGAACAATTGCTTATGGCTTACTTTGGGGAAAGCTTGGTGGGCATCGCCTCCGAATGGTGTATGGATCAGGATATTTCTCAGTGGCACATCTGGGATGATCTTGCAAAAGACTTCGTTCAACAGTTCCAATACAATATCGATATTACTCCTGACCGAAACTCGCTGGCAAATCCAAAAAAAAGCCCTCAGAATATTTTCGCTAGTATGCGATTAAATGGCGGGAACATGCGTCAAGGGTAAAACCTCCAATGGATGAAGTGGAAAAGGTCAGTGTATTTCTTTAGGCTCAGGAGGATGATTATTTCTAAAATATGATGTCAGCCATGGGCAAACCATTCACGGAGGCCATTAAAATTTGTGAGATGGTAGAGAATGGACTAAAAACGGGCAGAATTATGAGCCAATCGCTATTAGAGCAACCTCCCAAGCCATCCAAGGTGGGTCTGGAGGATTTTCCAAAACTAAAAAAAAGGGAAACAACCATGGCGGCTACAGGAACAAGGAGACACCGTGATCCTAGACCCATGTTCTCAGACAGATCCCCCAACATTATTACCCTCATCAAGATATGGCATACGATCCTCAACCATATGCAGTTATGAATGCCCAACCTTTTTTCGACCGCAGCAGCATGCCAACAGAAACCAAGTCCCATATCCGAGAAATCAACCTCCTCCATGAAATCACTATAATCCCCCTCCCATACAGAATAATCCTCCTCCGCGTGAGCCCCCAGGAGGCAAACTTTTACTCCACTTAGCGAGTATTACTCCAATATATTTCCAAAACTTGTCCAAATGGGCTTGTTGCAACCAGTTCCTCAAACTAGACAAAACCTAGCATCACCCATTTACAAAGCCGGTGTCAGATGTGCCTATCATTCAGGAGTAGAGCAGCACGATACAAATGATTGTTGGACCCTGAAAAGAGTGGTGGAAAACCTGATAGAGCAAGGCAAATAGTGTTAAGGGATGAGGATGTCCCCAACGTAACAAATAATCCATTGCCAGCCACAACAACTAGCCGACGATTGGGATAATTTGTGAAGATAAAGAATTTGATCCGGTGCTAAAAGCCATAATTGCCATCGCAGATATAGAGAAAAATCCAAAATGCACCGATAAAGAGGAAAAGAAAAACAAAGTCACCAAGACAGAACCAGAAAAGAAAGTTGAAACAAGCACAGAGGTGATGCCTCTCAAAGATGGGATTCTCTATGTCCCACGAGGCCGAAAAGTGAAGCAGTAGACTTTGAGCCCTCCAAAGAAGCTTGAACTGAAGAAGGAAACCGTAATGTATATATCTAAGGGGGCTTATGTGGTACAGGGGACAATTAAGCCACCGTGGCCGAATGAGCCTGTGGTTATTGGACGCGCACCACAGCAGCCTATGACAGATCCTACTGTAGTACCGTGGAATTATCATAAAACAATGGTTACATACAAAGGCAAAGAGATATCAGGGGACCCTCAAGAAAATCATCCCGTTGAGAAGGACTCCAATGTAGAAGAAGTAAACAATGCCACTAGAAAGAGTTTCCCATCCAAGAAACTTGTAAGTCCTGAAAAGGCAGAAGCTTTCTTCCAGAAAATGAAGATGGCAAACTACGAAGTGGTTGATCAACTCCGAAAGTGTCCTGAACAAGTGTCCTTGCTGTCATTGCCGATGAAGTCTCCTGAACACCAAAAGGTTTTAATAAAGACTTAGAATGAACCCTATGTGCCAGCTGAAATGTTGGTGGAACAGTTAGAAGAAATGGCAGAAAGATTCTTTGCCATCAATCAAATTTCATTCAGCAAAACTGACTTGCCCCCGGAAGGAGCTGTTCACAACAAAGCGTTATATTTAACATTCATATATGAGGGATATAATGTGAAGAGGGTCATTGTAGACGGAGGCTCATGGGTAGATATTTGCCCACTCTCTACACTCCAGCAGATGGAAATTAGGACTGGAAGGATTCGTCCCAACAATGCCTGTGTGCGAGCTTTCGACGTTATTAAGAGGGATAAAATTGGGGAAATCGATTTGATTCTGACCATTGGCCCGGTGGACTTTGAGGTAACCTTCAAAGTTCTAGACATGGACAAATCTTACATCTACCTTCTGGGGAGGCATTGGATCCACGCAGCAGGAGCAATGCCCTCTACTCTTCATCAAATGGTGAAATTTGAGCATGAAGATTAGGAAATAGTAGTCCACGGAGAGGATGAACAATCAATCTATCGGGACCCGTCTGTCCCATGTATTGAAGCGAGGGAAGGCAGTGAGCACATAGTATATCAAGCCTTTGAAATTGTGGTAGCTGACCAGTATGAAGAGGGAAAAATCTGCCCTCAACCCTTCAATTCTAATGCATCCATTATGGTGGCCAAAGAGATAATACGACATGGATATAAGCTAGGAAAAGGGTTGGGAAAGTGTCTGTACGGGATGGCCAAGCCAATTTCCTTTCCTACCGCTGAGAAGTTATTCGGTTTAGGTTTTCACCCAACGCTAGATGATAGGAAATGGGAAAAAGACCCAACTTAGGTTTTCTGCATCCCAAGTTATTCTAGGGTGTAACTTGGATGTTTTTCTCTAGTTTTTGTCTTTAATTTCCACACGTAAACCCTGTTATCTTCAAATTCCAAGAAATTAAAATAATATTTCATCGTTCATTCTTCTTTATTCCTTCTAATTTTGCTATTTTTCTCTTGTATTTCTTCTTTCTAGTTCTAATAACGCGGCTATAAATAATATGACATGCTTGTGAACCAAGAACAAATATGATGAAGAAGAGGCTTTTAGGGAAATCAATCAAGAAATAGAATAATTTGAGAATAAACCTAAGCCAAACTTGAATGATATCGAGCCAGTTAACTTGGGAACCTCTGAAGAGATCCAGGAAACCAAGATAAGCATCCACACAGACGAGAAAACTCTGGATGCCATAATCCAACTTCTATTTGAGTTTAAAGATGTGTTTGCTTGGTCGTATGATTACATGCCATGACTGAGCATTGACCTGGTAGTGCACAAATTGCCAACTTATCCTGAGTGCTCCCTGATCCAACAAAAATAGAGAAAATTCAAACATGCTATTAGTGCTAAAATCAAAGAAGAGATCTCGAAACATTTGGGAGCAGGAGTGATTCGCATGGTCCGGTACACCACATGGGTAGCCTACATAGTTCCAGTGCTAAAGAAGGATGGAAAAACCCGAGTATGCGTAAACTACAGAGATTTGAACAAAGCAAGCCCCAAAGACAACTTCACATTGCCCAACATCCACATCCTTGGTGATAATTGCGCCAAACATAAGATATAGTCTTTTGTGGACTATTGCGCAGGATATCACTAGGTGTTGATGGATGAAGAGGATGCAGAGAAAACCGCCTTTACCACACCTTGGTGGACCTATTGCTACAGGGTCATGACCTTCGGACTGAAGAACACTAGGGCAACATATATAAGAGTCATGACTACTATCTTCCATGATATGATGCATCAGGAAATAGAAGTGTATGTGGACTACGTGATCATCAAGTCCAAAACTCAGGATGACCATGTGTGGGATTTAAGGAAGTTCTTCGAACGGCTACGCATATATGATTTGAAATTGAACCCAACCAAACGCGCGTGCCGGGTCCCGTCAGCCAAACTTCTGGGATTTATAGTCAGCCGGAGGGGTATAGAGTCAGATCCGACTAAGATAAAGTCTATTCGAGATTTACCTCCTCAGAAGAACAAAAAGGACATAATGAGCTTGTTGGGAAGATTGAATTATATTAGTCGATTCATCGCTCAGCTCACTTACACTGTCAAAAGGCATTCGATAAGATTAAAGACTACTTGTCTAACCCACCGGTTTTGGTTCCACCTGAGCTATAGAGGCCACTGTTTCTGCACCTAGCCGTCTTGGAAAGTTCCTTCGGTTGTGTTCTAGGGTAACACAACATCCTTGGAAAGAAAGAGCGGGCCATATACTACCTGAGTAAGAAATTCACTAGCTATGAGGCCAAGTAGACTTTGCTAGAAAGAACTTGCTGTGCTCTAACTTGGGTTGCTCAGAAATTCAGTCATTGCCTGTAGGCCTACACAACCTACCTCATAACCAGGTTGGATCCTCTGAAGTACATATTTCAAAAGTCAATGCCCATAGGGACGTTAGCAAAATGGCAGATCTTGCTCACCGAGTTTGATATAGTCTGTCACTCGTACAAAGATGAAGGCCCAGGACTTAGCGGACCATTTAGTCGGAAACCCGGTAAATGATGAGTACCAACCCCGAAACCCTTATTTCCCAAATAAAGAGGTGAACTCGGTGGAGGCAATATTTGAAGATATCGCTACCTGGAAATTGTTCTTTGATGGAGCGGCCAACTCAAAGGGTATGGGAATTGGGGCAATTTTAACATCACCTACCAGTCAGCACTATCCAGACACCGCTCGACTTCGGTTCTTTTGCACAAACAATACAGCTGAATACAAAGCTTGCACCATGGGTATGAACATGGAAGTTGATCGAAATCTCAAAGAGTTGTTAATTATAGGGGATTTAGATTTAATCATCCGGCAAGCCCAAGGAGAATGGGAAACTCGAGATGTCAAACTTATCCCTTACCGACATCATGTGGAAGATCTTAGCAGGCGGTTCAAGATGATAGAGTCAGGTACATCCCTTGCTGTCACAATGATCTAGCCGAAGCACTTGCCACTTTGGCCTCGATATTGCTCTACCCAGGAAACGCCCACATCGATCCCTTGGAAATCCAAATCAGGGAAAGGCATGGGTACTGTAATGCAGCTGAGGCAGAACCAAACATCCATCCATGATACCATATTATCAAGATGTTTCTAAAGAATTAAGAATATCCCGAGCAAGCCACTGGAGACCAAAAGAGAACTATCAGACGGCAAGCAAGTGGTTTCTTTTTAAGCGGTGAGGTTTTGTACAAAAGGACCCCCCGACCTCTATTTATTAAGATGTGTGGAAGCCGAAGAGGCTGGACGAATCATGCATGAAATACACGCGGGAGTTTGCGGACCACACATGAATGGGTATATTCTAGCAAAGAAAATCATCCAAGCAGGCTATTATTGGATAACCAAGGAAAAGGATTGTTTTAGCTTTGTCCAAAAATGCTATTAATGTCAGGTGCACGGTGATTTGATTCATGCACCTCCCACAGAACTGCATCCCATGTCAGCACCTTGGCAATTCGTAGCTTGGGGCATGGATGTTATTGGGTCGATCAAGCCAAAAGCCTCAAATGGGCACAGATTCATATCGGTTTCCATTGATTACTTCACGAAATGGGTTGAAGCCATCACTCTTAAATTGGTTGCCAAGAAAGCCATGGTGGATTTTGTGCATTCCAATCTCATTTGCCATTTTGTCATCCCAACACCTATCAATACAGATAGCGCTGCAAATTTGAACAACCGATTGATGGGAGAGATATGCAAACAATTCAAAATAAAACATCGGAACTCTACATACTACCGGCCCAAAGCCAATGGTGTCGTCGAAACAACAAACAAAAAGATCAAGAAGATTTTGAGAAAGATGATTCAAAGCTCCAGGAAATGGCACGAGAAGCTACCTTTCGCATTTTGGGGTATTGCACAACAGTGCGCACATCAATAGGAGCGACTACATACCTTTTGGTCTACGGAACTGAGGCAGTAATACCTGCAGAGGTGGAAATCCCATCTCTCCGGATCATCATTGAAGTTGAGATTGAAGACACTGAGTGGGTCAGGACTTGTCTAGAACAGTTGACCTTAATTGATGAAAAATAAATGGATGCGATCTGCCACGGGCAGTTGTACTAACAAAGAATGGCATGTGCTTATAACAAGAAAGTACGCCCGGGAAATTTTGAGGTGGGACAACTTGTATTAAGGCGCAATCTTTCTCACCGTCAGGAAGCAAAAGGAAAATTTGCTCCTAATTTGAAAGGCACGTGCATCATCAGAAAGATATTGCCTAAAGGAGCATTATATTTGGGCGACATCAAAGGGGATAATCCCGAAGCAGCAGTGAATGCAGATGCAGTAAAAAGGTACTATCTCTAGGCTCCGTGTAGCAATGATTCAGTCCAGTTGAGATGACGAAGGCATTCATTCCCGCTACCCAAAAATTATCAACCTCTTTTGTAAGCCCATGTGAGCCGGTTACTCTTCTTTGACCACCCTCTTTGGAGCCTGGAAGTGTTATTCAAAAAGAAAAAGAAAAAAAGAGAAAAAAAGGGAAAAAACAACAAAAAGAAAAAGAAAAAAATGAAAAACAAAAAATAGTTTAGGAAACACTCCTGAACTACGTCTGACTTGATTCCGAAAGGATACGTAGGCAGCCTCTTTTTGGGGTTCAGTCACACCAAAATAAAATTCCCAATTCCCTCAAAAAATGAAACTGGGGTAGATGACATAATGGCTCAGCCATGAGTCCACGAAGGTGGTTCCAAAGTTGTAATTCCGTCCAGAATTCTTTTTGCCAAAAAAAAACCTTATTCAAGTCCTTCCGATCAATTATGGTAAAGGCAGGGAAGTTGAAAAACATCTTTGTTAGAATTTGATGCAGCCCAAATTTAGAGAAATAAAATGAGATAGTCTTATCAGTGGAAACGTACGGGCACCATAAGGCGATGATGAGTAGAGAAATTGAAAATGAGAGAGTCCATTTGGTGAAAACTCATAAAGAGCACTATTGGACGATAGTGAGAAGAGAAATGAGAGAGGTCGATTGGCGAAAACCCGCAAAGGGTGCCGTCGGCTGAAAAGAAGACACCTCTCATCACTGAAAGAGTTCTGACAAGGTTCCCTGGTTTTGAAACACAGGTTAATGAGCTTATGAGAAGTTAAGAAAGTTTGTGCGGGTCGGGCATCCAGTCCAAGAAGCATGTCATGTTCAGTTGAAGCTTGCATGCATCCCTAGATAAGTCTTTCTTCTTCCATGAAAGGAACGCTTCTATTTAAATTCCTCCTCTTGCTCACTATTTACTTTCCTTGAATCTCTTTTGGTCTGACTCTGATTCCGAAACTATTACAAAGAAAAGGTAACAGGACTGGTTTACGGGGCCCTGCCCATCAAGAGCTAAAGAAAGGTACCCAGCCTTAGCGGGTGCATTAAGCCAATCCTGAATGGCCATGATGGTTGATGCTTTCAAAGCAAAGATATGGGAAAGGAAAGAATGTCTAAAGACAAAGGTCCTAGGAGCAAAATAAAGTGAAAGCTGGAGCGCTACGCGGGCGAGTTGTCATGAAATCCTGAAGGTTGAGGCCATTGGCTCGAAAGAGAGGATAATCTTCAAACCTAGCAAGCAGCAGAGGCTTTCAACAAAAGTTGGGCCTGGATCAAACAATCAAAGCCACAGAACCAACCACCATTTCAAACTAAAAAATTTTCTTTTTTGAAAAGAGAAACAGGTTCGATACGAGTAACCCTGTAAAAGCAAATGCAGTCAAAAGGAAAATACGCAATTGCTGAGACACCTTCGCAGCAAATAATCAATGCAAAAGGAAAGTTTCCTCCAAGTTCTTTCATGCATCTTATCAAAATAAAAAAGGAGAAAGAAGATAACAAAAGAAGAAAAATTCCTAATACCAACCTTTAAACAACATTAGGGCTCCAATCCTTGAGTTGAGCATTTTCCTTTTAGCCAACATTAGGGCTCCAATCCCTGAGTTGCGCCTTGTAGAAATAGGGCCTCCATTTCCCAGTCGCCTTTAGCCAATATTAGGGCTCCAATCCCTGAGTTGAGCATTTCTTTAGCCAACATTATGGCTCCAATCCCTAAGTTGAGAATTTTTCCTTTAGCCAACATTAGGGATCCAATCCCTAAGTTGAGTGTTTTTCCTTTAGTCAATATTAGGGCTCCAATCCCTGAGTTGAGCATTTTCCTTTTAGCCAACATTAGGGCTCCAATCCCTGAGTTGCACCTTTTAGACATAGGACCTTCATTCCTTAGTCGTCTTTAGCCAACATTAGGGCTCCAACCCCTGAATTGAGCCTTTTTCCTTAGCCAATATTAGGGCTCCAATCCCTGAGTTGTGTGTTTTTCCTTTAGCCAACATTAGGGCTCCAATCCCTGAGTTAAGCGTTTTCCTTTTAGCCAACATTAGGGCTCCAATCCCTGAGTTGCGCCTTTTAGACATAGAGCCCCCATTCCCTGGTCGCCTTTAGCCAACATTAGGGCTCCAATCCCTGAGTTGAGCATTTTTCCTTAGCCAACATTAGGGCTCCAATCCTTGAGTTGATCATTTTTCCTTAGCCAACATTAGGGATCCAATCCCTAAGTTAAACGTTTTTCCATTAGCCAACATTAGGGCTCCAATCCCTGAGTTGAGCGTTTTATTTTTAGCCAACATTAGGGATCTGATCCCAGAGTTGCGCCTTTTAGACATAGGGCCTCCCTGAGTTGTGCCTTTTAGACATAGGGCCTCCATTCCCTAGTCGCCTTTAGCCAACATTAGGGCTCCAATCCCTGAGTTGAGCATTTTTCCTTAGCCAACATTAGGGCTCCAATCCCAGAGTTGAGCATTTTTCCTTTAGCAACCATTAGGGCTCCAATGCCTGAGTTGAGCATTTTTCTTTTAGCCAACATTAGGGCCCCAATCCCTGAGTTGCGCCTTTTAGACATAAGGCCTCCATTCCATAGTGACCTTTAGCCAACATTAGGGCTCCAATCCCTAAGTTGAGCGTTTTTCTTTAGTCAACACTAGGGCTCCAATCCCTGAGTTGAGCATTTTTCCTTTAGCCAACATTAGGGCTCCAATCCCTGAGTTGCGCCTTTTAGACATAGGGCCTCCATTCTCTAGTCGCCTTTAGCCAACATTAGGGCTCCAATCCCTGAGTTGAGAATTTTTCCTTAGTCAACATTAGGGCTCCAATCCCTGAGTTGAGCATTTTTCCTTTAGCAAACATTAGGGCTCCAATCCCTAAGTTGAGCGTTTTTTCTTTAGCCAACGTTAGCGCTCCAATCCCTGAGTTGAGCGTTTTCTTTTTAGCCAACATTAGGGCTCCAATCCTTGTGTTGCGCCTTTTAGACATAGGGCCTCCTTTCCCTAGTCGCCTTTAGCCAACATTAGGGCCCCAAACCTTGAGTTGAGCGGTTTCCCTTTAGCCAACATTAGGGCTCCAATCCCTGAGTTGAGTTTATCCCTTTTAGCCAACATTGGGACTCCAATCTCTGAGTATAAAATGGGGCCGAAAATTTTGTTCGTTTGCTTGTTTTTGGTGTCCAAGCAGGTCTTTACCTCAAGACATAGGATTCGAGACAACCGAAAAAATGAATCTCAATCCAAAACGAAGAAAATAAGAAAAGAACAAAAAGAAACTAATTCAGAGTGATTGAAGAAGAAATATGAGGACTGCTCAGATCTTATTCAAAATCACAAGTTTCGTATGGCCCGCTCTATTCAAATGCTCAACAAAGAAACGCACCTACAGCTTACGAGCATCAAGAATCAGATCGGAGTCCATAGCAAATCCAGCTAAGACTCAAGATCAAGCTTCAAGAGATTTATAGATAGGAATCTTGTAACTCATAGTTGGTAGGTGTACCTGGCTTAGCTACTTTTGGTGTAATAAGGAGGTCAGCAAGCAGTAGAAGCAGCATCAGCAGTGAGAACACAGCCTTGGTAGTCTTAACTACCAAACACTCCAGAACTACACTGACCTGATTCTTTTTTAGCCAAGGATATGTAGGCAACCTCTAAAGCAGGGTGGGGTCAAGCTTTTCAAAATTGCTTCCCATGGAGTGTCAAGCAGGCAAAAATCTCTCATGATTGCTCATTTATCTTTTCCTGAAAACCCTTCGTATCTCCGAGCAAAGAGGGGCAGCTGTCAGCATATGATTTTTGCCTAGCTCGAATTACTCCTATAAAATTCTTAAAATTAGGATTTTCCTTTATTTGTGAGATTTTCAGAATTTAATTGCACAATTGTGTGTTTGTTTGCATTTTGAGTGCATTTTAATTCATAAAAAATATACAAATAGCACACTTTGCATTTAGGATACATTTTTAACATTTTAGATTCATTAATTAATTAATAACACAAAAACAAACAAAATAATAGAAATGGTTATTTTTGCATTTTTACTTTTGAATTTTCAAATTTGTCTTAATTTCCTTTTAAATTAGGAGTTAGATAATTTTGAAATTTAGTTAGCTTAAGTTTTAGAATAAATTAGGTCTTTATTATTTTTAACTTTTGTATTTAACCAAAATCAAAATATATAAAATAAATAAGTGAAAAAGAAAAAAAATTAAAAAAAATATGGTCTTAATTACAAAACCAATTTGGGTCATTTCTTTGAGTTTAAACCAGCCCAAAAATACCCAAACCCATCTCAGCAATCCGGTCCAAACCCCACATATCAAAAACGATGTCGTTTGACCATTTTAAATCACAACCGTCCATTTCATTAGATCAAACTGTGTGGGAAGCCCATGTCTATTTCATATATAACTGCTTCCAAACACCTCCCCCCTCCCCCCTCCCCGAAAAAGACCTGGTACCTTGTCTCCCCCTAAACCCTAGTGTACGCCGGTGTAACACCACGACCCTCCGCCGTCCACCGCCGGCCGGAAATCACCTCCGCCGGCGGCGATGCTCCGATGGCCTCCAAAAGAACAACACCCCACCTCCTCGACCTCCTCTTTCCATCCCTGCCATCGGTGTCCCTCAAATGTCACCCGGTGTTGTCGAATATTGGTTTGAAGTCACGACTGCTCTGCCGTCTACGGCGGCACCGATGCCAATCGCCTCCAAACCGACATCCTAGATTCTTCCAACCCCCCTCATCCCAAATCTATAAACCTTAACCCTCGAATGGTAGCCGAACGCCTCCAATGTCAATTTGAAAACTCCAACCAAAACTCACCCTCCTCCAAACCCTTCCAAAATCGCACCACATGGTCTCCTCAACATCCTCAGCCCGAATCCCAAACCAAAATCCCTCAAACTCAAGTGGAATCTCATGATTTTTAGATCTAGGTTTCGATTTGGGAGAAGTCCGCCTTGACGGGGTTTTCATGTGTTCGATTGATCCCCCAGTTAATATTATGTGTTCATTTGGGCAAAATAAGCATATAATATTAGTTGGGGATCAATCCCAAAAGTCAATTTAAGTTGTGACCATAATCAGTACGTCCTGATCATTTTTCTTTCTTTATTTATTTTTGCTTTCTATTTGCATGTTTGTTTTGTTCATCCCTTTGCATGTTTTCTTTTTGGTTGAGTTGAACTTTTTCAATTAAAGTCTCTGATTTTCACCTATTACAACCAACTAGAAAACCTAAACCAGTAAGGTTTCTTTCAAATGACGTTACTTGATGTAGAATTTTTATGGTTTTGATTGATTTTTGTTCTGTTGATCCTTTTCTTCTTAGTTTTAAATTTTGGTTTAACTTTTGCTCTGTTTTGATTTTTCTGTTAGTTTGATCTTGTGTTGGTTTCAATTGAATAATCCATTATTTTGCTGTTAATGTTAGTTTACTGATTGTTAGAATTAATTTTCATGTTTCGATTAGTTAGATTGTTTGATTAGTCCAATTCTTAGAATCTGTTTGGTTATAGCTGAATAGGTCAGATTTTTAACCAAGGTTACCTGACCAAGTTAACAGGGCTAGGGCTAAGATTAACTAGTATAGTAATTCAGAATTTGAATTAAGGGTAGTGTAGGTAATCAACAAAAAGAATCATGCAAATAACTGAATGGAAACCCCTAGAACTTTCTAGATGGGGTTCCAATTATAAATTCAGGATAGTGATATAACTTAACCAACAAGTCAAGACTTTCGGAACAAAATAATTAATAAAATAGGGACTTAGGTTGTAATTAAAAATCTGAAGGTCTCCCTAGGTCTTGCCTATAAGGCATACCCCTGCCATGTTTCAGCAGTTTTTTTGGAGAGATATTAAAAGTGTGGAGAGATTCAACAATTTGAAATTCAAAAGCTCAAATCATATAGCTTAGAGAAATCTGAAAACTTCAGAATTCAGATCCAAAACTACTGAGAACACCTATTGAGAAAAATCTACTGAAAAATCAAAAAAAAACATTCTGATAGAAGGTAGATAGTTAGTTTAGATACAAGTTAGATACTAGAAAAAAAATCCTGAAAATCCATAAAAAATAGTATAAAACCTCCTTTAGATCTACTGTTTTCGATTGAAATAATTCATCAAGGACTACTTTTCAAATTCACATGGTTTATTTGGTTATTTGTAGTCACTTTGAAGCTTCCTACATCTATCCATATTCCCTGGGTTTTGATTTCGAAGTGCTGTGGTTTTCATTGAACCTGCGCCTGTTTGTGTTGATGTTTGGCTGACCTTCGATTTTCTCATTTTGTGCAAATTTCCAAATACTCTTTTGGCCTCAAATGACATATGAAATTTGATTCAAATGTACTATCAAATTGGAAGGAATGATGAAGTGCAACCTATTATTGTGAATCTCCCATTATTTTACCTTAGCTTAAATGCCTAGTGTAGTTGTATTTACTTAAGACATTGCATTACTTGTAATAATTGGATTGTAAAAGACAACTTAAGCTGTTCACATTTGCTCCCATGTTCCAGATCTAGTATAGTTTAGAAATTTTACAGTTCTCAGTTGTTTTGAAGTTATAATTGTGAGGCATGAACATTGTTGGAGAGCTATGATTCAAGTAATGAATGCATAGTTCGACAAAATTCAAAACTAAAGGTTCCATGTGTTTTATTGTTAGCAGATTATGTATTGAAACTTAAGTGTTGCATTACGTGATAGGTTATTTGAAAGTAATAATAATGATTAGTAATTTGCAGATTTAAATTCCTTTTTATTTGTCAGGTTCAGCGGTTCTCCAATTCGAGTAATTAGGACTGTGTCCCTTATTTACCCATAACAAATTTGGATAGGAGATGCATGCTAAAATAAATTTTAGTCAGTTAATTGGGGTAAAAACATCACATGGGTCTGTTAATTGGCCTTCCTATTCCATGAGATCGTATGTTTTGGTACGGTGTTTTGGACTATGGTTTAATCAAGTCACATGAACCTGGCCTGATGAAGGTTCAATCATGGCTAGTGCCATTTTGAGTGTACATCTTCGGGCTCGGCCCCAACTGGAGCCCATTTTACATCTCAAATTGCATCCAGAGGCCTGAAGTCATATTCGAAGTCATTGGGTTAATTCTCCATATAATTTTGCTTGTTTAAATGTGGACTTGAGCTTAAGGCATGAATTCCTTGAATACTTTTAATAACAGAAATGCTAATTAATTAGTCCTTTTAGAGACAATCCTTGATAGAGAATGATAGTTCCTTTTAGGATGGCTTTGAAATAAATTGAAGGTGCGCCGCGTTAAACGAAATTCATAAAATTGTGTGGCCATCTTTAAACACTTACCTCAAATTACTCAGAAATCGGGACGCGCCATTTAGCGAATTTTTATGGCCTCCCGCAAAGTTTACGATGCGTTAGTCGCTTTAGGCGCGTTATTTAATAATTTTATCTTCCTAAACACGGGTGTGCATTTCATGTGACTCGAATCCAAATCTCAAAACGTTAAATAAAATGTATTTCAGATCCGGGTGCATTTCATGTGACGTTATCCAAAACATGTTTTAAACGACGTTCACATTCTTTAAAAATTTTATCGTAAATACTTCAAAATTACACTATAGGATGACATGCTTTAAAATCAGATATTGAGCCATTTATAATATTTTAAGCGACCGTGCTAGAACCACGAAATTCAGGAGTGCCTAACACCTTCCCTCGGGTTAAAAAAAATCTTTACTCTGGAAAGTCAAAAGTTTCCTCGATTTGGGATTCAAGATAAATTGGTGACTTGAGACACCAAAAGCCAAACATATCCCAAGTGACGACTCTATTAAATAAATAATCACATTTCGAATAATGTCACTTAAATTGAAAAAACTCCTTATACCAACTTCAGATGTGTAAAAAGGAGGTGCGACAATAGAAACCCTCTGAATTTCTTCATATGTATTACAGTAATACAGTAAGTACATTACAGTACATTACAAGTCCAGACACATCATCAATTCCAACATACATTTCTCAGGAAAAACGAAAGGAAGGAATAAAACCTCTGCACTGCATAAGCGGCAAAGAACTATGCTGACAAAAAGAAGGATATGCATGGTGTGCTTGTATCACGTCAAAAGCATGAAAGTCATGCTCATTTCAGCTTAGCTTTTGAAGAACTTTTGAGAGGTTTTGCAACAGGTCTTGCTGGAGCACCTCCTCTTGTCACTTTTTTTATATCATACTTGACAGACAGGAAAGAACAAACCAATGCTAGTAACATTGTTGGGTAGACATACACTGCCTTTGCAGGATCCACTTTTGTTGGCTTGTTAAGTATCCCTTCCTTAATAAGGCCCCAAACAACAAGTAGTGTGCCAAACATGCTCATCCTTCCAGGTTTTAAAACACCAATAAGAGCTCCAGCCACGGAGAAATAGCTTCCAGCAAGAACCTAATCAAACAAAAGAACATCATCAGACAAGCTCTCATTATTCTTCCACCGTTACATGGCAATTCATTACTTCTTTTTCTAAAAAATTCAGTGGCATGTGCAGTTCATTAGTTATAACATATATTAACTAAAAACAGCTTAAATGGGATCATTTTCATGACCACTAAGGCATCATTATCTGGTCCTCTAGCTGATTATAATAAATGGAGGATAAAGGAGAAAGTATATGTTCTTAAGCACACTTAATGTACAGCTATTACTACCTGAGGATTGCAGAAGCCACTAGCCAGTATAGAAAATAAACAACAACAACCCAGTATAATCCCACTTAGTGGGGTCTGGGGAGGGTAGTATGTACGCAGACCTTACCCCTATCCTGGGATAGAGAGGCTGTTTCCAAATAGACCCCCGGCATCCTTCTCTCCAAGAACTTCCCACCTTGCTCTTGGGGAGACTCGAACTCACAACCTCTTGGTTGGAAGTGGGGGTTGCTTACCATCAGAGCAACCCCTCTTGTCCCAGTATAGAGAATAAAACGCCCACAAAATTAACCCAGAAAAAGAAAATAACAAAAATGAACATGCCACTGCTTCCAAGGAAACTAGTATTCATACCTCGCACATTGCGCGGAGAATATTAAATATAATTTTCATCATAAAATATTACTTGAAAAATAATACACGCAAAGAAGCATGTAAAGGCTATTATTTTATAAACATGTAGATGCACGGGATATTCATATATTCAAGTCTATCCAAATTCTACTATATTTTTTTGAATTACAATTTTATTATTTAAGTACCCAAAGAAATTGAAAAAAAATCCAAGATAAATTTTGCATTTAAAATATTTATCATCTTTTTTGTTTTCTTCATGAAATAGTAAATAATACTATTATATAAACCTGTCACTGATAAATGTTGATGCAACAATATGAAAATAGACCAATAAACTTCTACATAACTTAGCAACAAAAATCGTCAAAAAAATTCCACGTCTAATGTAATTAGAAACGCCGCACTTCACAACCATATTAGCTAAATTAACCACACTAAATTATTTATTTATTTGTCCTAATATTGCCAATTGTCTTAAGCAATGCCAAGTGACTTATTCTTAGGCTGTCACTTTGCTTAATGTGATACTTGAAAGAAAAAATGGCATAAATAATCATCTGTGTGGACAATCAATTATAGAGGCAGATTAGAATTGTTGTTGCAACCCCACATTTGAGAAGACATGAGTCGTGGGGTTAAACTTTCGGGTGATATATTTTTTCTTCTTTTTTTTGCTTGCTTTGTGTAAAAAACAAACATTAAGTACTACAACAAAAACAACAACAAACCCGGTATGTTCCTAACCTGTAGGGTCTGGGGAGGTTAGTCTGTACACAAACCTTACCCCTGCCTAATGAAGATAGAGAAGCAAAAAGACAAATATTAAATATATAAATGAATTACAAATTGCAGGACAAGAAAACGTGGGAGAAAATATTTATTGCTTTTTGCATTGAAAGATGTAATAATGAAATCAAAAAAACTGTCAAACAGTCGCGAAAGGAAGTAATTATTCTTAAATGTGGGAAGAACTATTAATTTTTTATTTAAAATTGGCAGGTTTTTTTTTTATTTTTTATCTTCTGTTTTAAAATAATTTTGAAATTTTTGTTAGAGTTTTAACCTAAAAATTTAAACTTGACATGTTATAGTGATGACACTTTACTTTGGAAATGGTCGAACCTGTGTTAATATAAAAGTGGGTCCATGCCACCTTTTGAGAAAAATGTGGAAATAGTATCAAATGAGTGTAAATGGACGAGTATAAGTCAAAATTATTAAACACGAACATCCTGCTTAAATGCATGAACAAGACCAACGAAAATCATATAAACACTTAAGGTATCCACAAACAGTGGCAAATTCATGAAATTAAGAATGAGTCACAATATAGAGAAGCACCTCTAATATTCAGGTTTAGTGTCTCTCTTATATCTATATCTATATATCTATACACACACGCGTGTGGGGAGAACACATTCTAAAAGAGAAAAACAGATTTAACGCCATACCTCCAAGTGCTGTAGGTCAGTTACAGCTGATGCATTCTTCACATCAGTCAGGTTGTAGATGTTAAGCAGATTATCCCAGCTCGGAACAGTCCTGCTTGTGATTAAGCCATTAGCAACTGCACCAGGATAGAGCATGGCCTTCACTAATGGTAGAGGAAAGATCTCACTGGAAATCAACTGGGAAGATGTGACCTGCATAGCTGTTGAGCACATACCAGATCTGCATGGCACCCTGAAGGAAGACAGGTAGAGCCAAAGGAGTAAGCAATAAGGAGAATTCCTGTAAAACATGTTTCTTTTACAATTACTAAACATATTGAAATCTGCTAAACATACCAAACAACTTTTACAAAGGAGAAGAGAAAATTCGTCACACTAATCTGTATGATCAGAGTAAAAACTTAAAGATGAAGACTGAACTTTATTATTCTTCATTCTGTATTTTCAGAAAGCATGTTCATGAGTCTTAAACCCATCCAACTACTCAGTTTGATCTCAGTGCTTTTGAGCAACATGTCACTCCTCTAACCCCTTCAAAAAAGTGTCACCTCTCAACTTTCCCTAGGTGGATTATCGGCAAGTTCATATAAGATTGCGTATCAATCAGCAAATTATTCACACGAAATGGAATATGATAACAAGTGAGTATTGTGGACCCTACTATTTCATGAAATTCACTATCTACTGTTATCATTATGATTCATGGTGATCAACATGAATTAATTAATACCGAAATTTGTGACTCTTATAACTTGAGAATAGCATCCCCACAGTGGCATATACAAGATCTACACAAGCGACGTCGAAATTTATTGTCACAGTTCCAGTTGTACATAGGTTCGGGCCTAGTATGGTGCAGTTCTAAGGCCTTAATTCCTCCTCAAAAATGTCTACTTTACATTATTTTTCAAGCAGTGACGGTCTATTGCATTATTGTTTTTTGAAAAAATATTATTTACACACATGCAGAAAATTTTTTTTGCAAAAACGTTATGACATGACACTTGATTGAAGGTGTCCCCACCACTATATCCCCATGATAATAAGTTTCATTTCACATATTAGAGTTGAACTATTTTGGTAACGACGCCAACCAGCCCATAACAGTAAGGTCAAGCATGCATGACAAGCGTTGTCCGAAAGAAGAAGGAAAAAGAGGAAATTTCTTATTGGCATGGTTTACTAATGATGCACAAGAGAGACTTTTAATAGCACCCCAGGATGTGGCCCAGCGAACAATAAAGTGGAATGAGAAACTTGGGAGACCAAAGTTGAAATCCCAACAGAGGCAAAGCAACTAGCTGATTTCTTCCCATCTCCCTAAGCATTGATCGAGAGAGGTAGTCGCTACATGTGCTACTGAGATAGAATAGTCGAGGTGCACACAAGCTTGCCTAAATACCACCGCTATCAGAAAAAGAAAAAAAATAAGCGGGACTTCTTATATAGGAGTTTAAGGCTATTTATTATATGGTAAATAATTCTCATTGTCTAACAAGGTAGTAATTATCTTAGTATTAGATATAGAACATTCTTCAATGTCTTATATAAATAGTATCTCATATTCTTCTACTGTGGTTCAATTAAAATGATATTGTAATTCTCGACTGTCAATACATACATGTTACTTCCAACTAAAACTATTTCAAAATAAAGTGCTACTTTTTCTTGTTATTCATAAAATGGTACTATTATTTATCCCTGTCAAATAAAGTAGAGAAAGAGAACTGCGAGAGGAAAGGAAAATGAGTAAAAGTATTGACAAAAATAGACACGTTCTATCATATAACTAATAACTTTTTCTTTTACAAAAATTCAAAATGTCCCTTCAAACTCAAGGTGGTGAAACAACTTGAGTCAACAAATCTCAACTGGGAAATCAAGTTGTGCGCGCCGAAAAAGGTCAATATTCGATTACGTGACATTGCGTGAATAAAACAGTGACATATCATTTACCGACAGATAGGCACTGACATGGTGCCCTGGGAACAGTTATGTGTCCTTGAATGGAAACATAGCATTGATGTTGCACTGACTAAATGACATGTTGAGGACAGTGACATGATGCTATTAAGGCACTAAAGGTAAAGTGACGTGTTGTTAGATGAAGTGATGCTGAGTCCATAGAAGAGCGAGAGACGTGTCGCTAGACAACAACTTGGTGTTTACTGAAACATAACAAGTTGCTGAATGGTGATGTGGTGTCACTGAGCTGCAAGTAGAGTAGTAGAGCAGTGATGTGTCTTTGGACAATGACTTTGCTCAGGAAAGATGTTGATTGGAGTTGACTGGAAACTGTTAATAAGTGGTGCTTATTGGAGTTGACATGTCACCAGACGACAACGATTACATGTCAACTAATGACACTTACTGGATGAAGCTAATGTCAATTGACTGGCACTAAGTTATTGGTAATGTGTCAGCTGACCGGAGGATGACGTGTTAGCATGCTAAAGAATAATGTGTCAGTTAAATGGAATATGGTACATGTTGTCTAAACAATGACCACAAAAGTGACCTCAAACAGCCAAAAAGACGGCATAAGCCCAAAGAATAGTCAAAAGAGAAAGAAAAAGCAGTACCATTGGAGCAATCACTGGATAGACAGTCACCGGAAAGGAGTCGTGGTGCTGTTGGAGCAGTCATAGAAAATAGATTGTACTATTAGAGTTATGGCGAGAAAGAAAACATTTTACTGGATAGACAGCATAAGCTGCTCGCTATTAGGCAAAAGCTACTTAAGTACCTACTAAGATTGTTAAGATTCTAAGAACAATTGTAAAAGGCAGGACTAGAAAGGAATCTTCTTATGGACGTTGTTGAATGACGTACAAAAGGGGCTCCTTGTATAACAAACTTCTACCACATATAATATGGTAAGTAATTGATCTTTATGACTCTACA
This sequence comes from Nicotiana benthamiana, assembly GCA_034376525.1. Lineage (NCBI taxonomy): Eukaryota > Viridiplantae > Streptophyta > Magnoliopsida > Solanales > Solanaceae > Nicotiana > Nicotiana benthamiana. Next base: position 38,209,903 of record CM067324.1, read on the forward strand.
CATAACAAGGTATATTATTATCCCATAATTTCAAGTATAAGATATTCTCAGCTTTCAAACGCAACAATATGGAATATTCTCCATTATTCAACTAAAGTTCAAGAATCTAAACTTATTGTGAATGAAGATGTATTCGATTCTATAACTACATTGATTTTTTCTTGATTTTTAACATTTTACACAAGTATTGTTAGGCGCAAATAACGAAAAAGATTAACTAATAGAGGATATGAGCTGGTGCACATATGAGGAGTCAAAAACATGATTAGATCCAATCCAGATAAAATGATCGAATCCAATTGGCCACTAGTCTAAGCATCAAAGCTTCTTTCCTTTCAACTATTCTGATAGAGGTGAATGAATAGAGTGCACAAAACAAACTCGCATTCTCATCAAATAAAACTGGTAAAGAATCATATCGACAACTTTCCAACCAAACTCGGTCCTACAAAAGCCATGAAGGTCATTAGTTTCTTTTACTGTAGTTGCTCGCCGAGCTCATAAAATAAGCAAGTCAAATTTTTGAAACTTACATAAGGTTGCTTCAATTTTTCCAAGACCTATTACTGAAGCAAACTCTTCTTTTTTTACAAGGTAAAGTTTAAGCGGGAACCAAACTCAAAATAGTCTCTAACAGAAGTGAACTAGGTAAGAAATCTGAAGTCCTAGACCTTTCCTAAATTTTCTGAATGTTACTATATCAATTTATGGTGACTTTTTAGTATACATTAGGATTGCAGTGATAATATTGCTTGTTTTCTCCAGATGTACAGGTTGGTTTATCTATTTATTTTTTATTTCATTTAGAGTTAAATAATCATTTTAGACTAAATTAGATTAGTACAAATTAATTAGTGATAAATATCTATACAATTAAAAGTAAATATATCAATATAAATATACATTCCATGCTGGATACAATGATAATTGCCATAAATTTTTTAAAATTTGGAATGAGCTAATACGTTAAAGTTTGAAGTCAACTAAGAATTTGCCACATTTACTGTCCTAGATTTTATGAAATTTCTTAAATTCCTGGCCTTCTAAAGTTAATGCACGAACAGGTCAACAGCATAAAAATTCTACAATAAGCAATATGCTTGCAGTATGTGTGATGTGGAAATATACCATCAGAGTCTGGAATATTATCAGAATTATCATGCATATCATAAATGAATAAGACGACAAGCAGTACCCTCCATAGTGGTCTTTAATGCACGACTTGGGAATTTAGCAACACAAATAAAGTATGAATTGAACAGGCAATTAACATCTAACGTCAAACTGCAAAAGACTTCCTGAGAATTCAACCCACTAAAGTGCTACTTTCTGAAGACTAGATCTGCAGTATTTTAAGACATTCCATTTCATTTCTGTCCTCTGCCCCTCAAACTTACAGTCTCTTGTCAATTAAGATAGTCTCACTACCAAAGTTATGGAGTCATATCCAAAGGTTCTACGAACTTAGTTCTAACACCGTAGTTGATGGGAATGAAAATAAGAGCAATCAACTATAAATAAATGCATAGAACACTTATTGAATCCTGATATTTCTGTTATAATTGACATTCAATAATTTTAACTTTGTCAGAAATCCCCATAAATTTGGAGAAATAAACAATAACTAACCTAGACCAAAATAATGTCTTTGAAGCTCAATCTTTTTTCCCAAATGAAGTTAAGCAAATCAGTGGTTAATGTACCGTATAAGCTATGGGCTCGGCTGAACCCAGTATTTTCGACTCTGACCTTGTATAAGTGTTAAGAATTCTACTAAATATATACAAATATTAACTCAAGTAGTCAATGGGTTCAGTGGCACCCATATTCATATCCTGGATTCACTTAAACAAATAGATCAAGCCTTACCATAATAAATGTACCAAATCAAGATCTAGACGACTTTATTAGTCCAAATTCAACATCATTAATGCAAGATAATTAGGAAACACTTAGTCACTGGAAATACTCACAAGTCAACATCACAAAATTAGCATCAACTATAACTACAACAATCAACGACCACATATGACAACAAAAAAAAGGGAAAGAAGAAGCTTCATTTAATTCAACGAACCCAGATCTAACATAGACACGAACTTTAGCCGCGACTCCTCAGTACATAAATCGATGTATAGTATCTCATTGCATTGGAATCACAATAATATGGCATATGTAAGTATCTAGGAAAATAGGCTATTATTTTAATGTTATTGCAGAAATACCTGAACAAAGGGACCTGCAGGAAGATGAGGACAAAATAAATTCTAGAAGCGTATTTGGAGAGGTTGCTCCATTTTCCTTTTGATGATGTTGAAACTGATGCAGCGTTCGCCATTCCCAATTCGCAGAAGAAGCGAAGTCTATGGAAGGAGACAATGAAGAGTGGAGGGCTTTTTGGGACTTCTAGGAAATTGATACTTTAGAGTTACAGGCGTTTGGACATAAGAATGGTAAAATTCAAAAAAGGTGAAAAATAATTTGTATGTTGAAATGGTATCTGAAAAATTAGAGTAAGTAGGACTTTGGACATAAGAATTGTAAAAATTTCAAAAAAATGGTGAAAAATATTTTCAAGTGAAAATAGTATTTAAAATTTGGAGTTATGTTTAGACATAATTTCAGTTTGGGTTGTTTTTGAAGTTTTGTGAGTGATTTTAGGGATGTTCAAAACCGATCCGAAATCGAAAACCTATCCAAACCAAAGCTTAACGGCTTACTGGTAACGTCTTAACGGACGGGGAACAGATTGAATTTTTTTTATTAACGGCTTATCAGTCTGGGGATGGATTATCAATTTTCTTAACAGCTAATCCGTTAACCCGTTAAGAATATATTATATATATATATATATATATATATATATATATATATATATATATATATATATATATATATATATATATATATATATATATAATTTTTATTTATATATATTAAATATAAAAAACTAAAACCCTTGAAAATGATTAACAAAAGTTTATTTCTACTTCTAAGCATTCTTAATCTCGGGATCTAGAAATTTTTTGGTTCTTATTTTAATTTATTTTTGGTTGTAATCCTCCTATTTGGCAACATGCCGGAGATGGTATAGCTAATTTCCTAATCACGAGAATCAAATTGAGTAGCTATGGCAAAGAAAATTGAATGCATCATATTGCCTCTAAAATATTATTTTTTATGCCAATTCATTATTTCTAAGACGAGGAGAATATAGTAAACATGTATGTTAGGCCGATAAGCCACCCAATAACCGCCCTATAAGAGCTAACCCGATACCAATCCGCCCGATATCTTATCAGGTGGCTAACAGATTAATACATTTAAAAGCCGATAACAGTTAAGCTAAACCATTAGGAGTAAAAAGCTGCCCAATCCGCCCGATAAGCACCCCTAAGTGATTTGAGTGAAAATTTTGAAAAATAGCTTTTTGAAGTTTTTCAAACTTTTTAAAAATTTTCAGAATGTATCTTCAAGTGAAAATTGAAAATTGAATAAATACTGATTTCGGAAAAAAGTGAAATTTTTTGGGGAAAAAAATTATGTCCAAATGGGCTAGTGTTTGGACATGAATATAATATTGGGTTGTTTTTAAAGTTTTTGTGAGTGATCCGAGTGAAAATTTTTGAAAGAAAAAAAAAGATTTTTGGAGCTTTTCAAATTTTCGAAAAACTCCAAAATTCTTATTCAAGTAAAAATTGAAGATTTTATGTCTAAATACTATTTCGAAAAAAAGTAAACAAATTCTTATGTCCAAATGGGCTCTTATTGGAACGACCTGGCCAATCGTTTCATGAGTTACCGCTCTGTTTGCCCCACTTCTGCTTCTTTATGTCTTGTTCAACAACAACAACAACAATCCAGTATAATCCCACTTAGTGGGGTCTCTTTATGTCTTGTTCAACTGTATTATATGGTATTGGGATGGTTGGTTTGGGTTCGGAGTGGTTTTGCAGAAAAATGAGACACTTAGTCTCTTTTTTGGAAACTTTAGTTGGAAAAGTCAACCAGAAGTTGACTTGTGAGTAAATGATCTAGGAACTTGATTTTTATGGTCTGGATAGTTTCATGAGGTGATTTGGGACTTAGGAGCGTGATCGGAATATGATTTGGAGGTTTGTGGTAGATTTAGTCTTGAATTGGCAAAATTAGAATTTTAACGTTTTCCGGTTGGTAGTGAAATTTTGATATCGAGGTCGGAATAGAATTCCAAAAATTAGAGTAAATCCACTATATCATTTGTGATGTGTGCGGAAAATTTCAGGTCTTTCGGATGAGGTTTGATAGGTTTTTTTTTTTATCGTTTGCGGAATTCGGGAGTTTTAGAATCTTTAAGTTTGAATCCAATGGTGATTTGATTTTTTGATGATGTTTTGAGTATTCCGAAGGTTGGAACAAGTTTGAATGATATTATGAGATGTGTTGGCATGTCTGGTTGAGGTTCCGAGGACCTCGGGTGTGTTTCGAATGCCCAACGAGACATTTTGGAGTTGAGGAGTTAGCAGTTTTGCTGATATTGTGTTGCAGGCATTTTTGTTTTGCGTGATCGCAAAATGTAGGACTCGAATGCGATGTGCTATGATGTTGTGGTTTGCGAACGCGTGGCCAGGGTCGCGTTCTCGTAGAAGAGAATGAGCTTGTTTACCATAAAATAGTAATAATAATTAAATTTATTGTTGTGACTCTAAAAATATATGATATATTTTATGTTAGTTGTTAAGCAGTTGATGATATATGAAGTTTAGAAACAAAATGTGAGCTAAAACAAAGTTGCAATCGAACCAAAGCTATTTGGGGTCTCGGACTGACCGATACAGGGCCTCGAGGCTGATTCCTAGGCTTGGGCTTGAGCTATTAAGGATACTCGGGGATGGGCTAACAGTTGGAATATGATTAAGGGAAAATCTTTATGGCCAATGATAAGCAATAAATGAAGAACAAATATAAAGACAATAAATAATATCAATAATATTTAAGTGAGTAAGTTAGAGAGAAAAGAGATAGAGTTCTTGTATATTTCATGTAGAATAGTTGGACCAACAACAATTATTTACAAAATGATAGGGATCCCTTTTATATATGAGGGGAAACCTTATATGGTACAACATGCATTAATTTTAAAGAAATGGAGATTGGACAGCTAGACATGACACCCTGACACGGGTTCAGGGAAGGCCTGCTCGACTTTGTCATACTTAGCCGTGTGTCTTAGGAACTCCCTACTTTTACTCTAGCCTCGATTGATATATCCTTCAGGTAGGGTGTCGATGAGCCTCAGGGGAGGGAACTCGGTCACAGATTCGCAACCTTGAGGCCTCGAGATGATTTCTGAAATGAATTAGTGGCAAGGAATTGGACCTTCCGATTTTGCCACATACAGATAGTCTTTGTGTTTCCCAGAATGAAGCGATGTGAAACAATTTTTACACCTGACTCTTCAGGCTCCTTGTGACGATGTCATCCTGATGTTGCAACCTATGAAATAACCCATCACGATAATCGGATCATCCCATATACTTGTCTTTTCAGTGTCATTCAAAGCACTGTCGATTTCTATTTTTCAAAGTGGCAATACCGCCATTAAGTCAGTTTTCAAGAATGCATTGATCGCGCCTAGTGAACCGTCTTTCAAAGGCATTGATGGCCATGTTGTATCCCCTTATAAATGGGGGTATTCTGGTGCTATCTCGTTATCCCAGCGCCTTTATCCATTCATTCATCCATTTCTTTGCACTATCTCCCTCCATTACTAACCACCATGTTTGGGGTTCATGGTTTTAAGGTTGTATGTCATCATTCTCATCAGCTGTGTGGTGGCCTTCTACCTGAGCTTCCCCTTGTCGAGCGAGTTTGTACCGTCTTGTTGTTGCTTTTGTTGTTATGCCTGCTATTGCTATTCTTATTGGCTCGAGATGATGGCACAGTGGCGGGCAGCTTCTTCCGATCGAAAAGGGTGTTTGGACTCTACAGCGCTGCTCGGGAGATTGTTCAGACTATACACTACTGCTCACTCTCCTACCCTGGCCTGGTATGGAACTTCATTTCTTAGGTTTTTCTCAAAGGATAAAATGGCAAAATCGGTTGTTGGGGTTGGGGCCCGTGAATCTTCAACCTTTGGCTTCAACAAAGTTATGTCTCTTTTTTCTGCCTCTTCTGCATCTTCCCCTTTTACTCTTCCTCATCTTCTCCCCCCGGGACGTTATTCCATGCGAATGAGCTGGGAACCTAGAGGAGGTAGCGATCAAAGGAATTGCCTTCAAGGATGCAAACTCGAGGAGGTGGCACTCGGAGATGCTGCTACACTAGGCCCTTAGGCTTTCACTATGGGTGTGTACCCTTTCGCTTCTTTGTTTCTATGTATGGACCCATTGTGGGCTTTTGTAATCATATGTAATTACCCCTTGAGGGCCGTTGTAAGCAAATGTTTATGAAACAAAGATATTTTCTTGACTTTCGCCTTTGATGCTTGCCATATTCTTTTACATTTGCAGGGATTCTGAATGTATGCCTCTACTGAAGATTGTCAATATCTAACCCAGGCGCGAGTATTCTTTCCAGTCTTTGGTTGATAGAAATGGCTCATCTCTGCGCCCACCGTCGTTCCTCGGACCAAGCCTGAATTGGTCCGATAGACTCGGGTCGTCGGGACCCTCGAGTCATATAAAAATAGTACCTCGGGCCTTGAAAGTTTTTGAGAGTGGTCTCTGAGTGAGATTTTCTTTGAACTTGATGTAGATAATCTTCAAGGCGTTGTAGATAGGCCCCAGATGAGGGGTTACCCAGATTTAGGTGATGTCTTGAGGTTGAGCCCTTACGGACAGATCTCTAAGTGCTTATTTTTCTTATTGAGGGGAACTTTCCAAATCGAATACTATCTTGAGATTAGAGATAATACTACCAGCTTCTAAAAGCTAACTTCTTGCTGATGGGGGCCCTCGAGATCGGGTACCATCTCGGGACTGGAGATGATGTTGTTGGCTCCTTGAAGACTAACTTTTTGTTGATGGAAGTCCTCGAGGTCGAGTACCACCTCGAAACTAGAAATGACATTGTTGGATCCTTGAAGCCTAACTTCTTGTTGATGGAGGTCGTCGAGGTAGGGTACCACCTCGGGACTGGAGATGATGTCATCGGCTTCTTAAAGCCTGGCTTCTTTTTTACGGAAGTCCTCGAGATCGAGTACCACCTGGGGACTAGAGATGATGTCGTTTCTTCATATATATATATATATATATATATATATATATATATATATATATATATATATATATAGGGTTTCTTCCGCTTCTTGGGAGACCCCACTATTTTAGATAGTTATCCTTCCCTTTCGACGTCGAGTCATTTGTTACCTTAGCACTAAAGTGCTTGTGTAGGTTCTCGCTTCAATTCGCTAGTCCCGCCATAGCCATGATTGTGACTTTGGGGTTTATACGGCAGAGAGGGGAGAGTTCTATTCCCAGTGCTCAGGATCAATGAGATTTTACCTTGAATATTATTTCTTTGATAAGAGAGGAATAGCTATCGACCACACCTTTTGTTGTTGAAGATGAGAAAGATAAAGATCGAGAATGGATGAGTCAATTTATCCAGGTCCAGACTACTGATATTGTCCCTGTGGATTTTATGCCAATCCCCGAGGAATGGAACTACACACATAAGTGATGCATCCCGTGCTTGCTCAAATTTGCTTATGGCGAGGGCTAGTCTCATAACCGTGTTTCCTCCTTTTATTTAGCGATTTCATGGGTGCCGAACAACGTTCTTGATCTGCCTCGTTGGATCCAGAAGTTTGTGACCCTCTCTACTTGTGATGAGCTTATATGGTGAGCTGTGTCCTAGGGCAGATGGGAAGCAAAACATCATGGTATGTGTGTATACCACCTTTTCCTTGCTCTTTGTCCGTTTGGGGAAACATTTCCCCCTTTTGCATATTAATCTTGTTGTCGTAGGTATCGGAGAGCCTTTAGAGGTGAGGCCATGTTCCTCTGGAGGCATGGAGGGGTTGACAGCTCTCGGTCTAAAGAATGGCAATAATAAGCGAGATACACATTCACAGGGCGATGGCGCTCAGAGTAAGGTGAAACGGGGTCGGGGCTTCGAGATAGAAACATCATTCGAACCTACCGCGCCCGAAGTTTCCGGTTCTAGTAAGATGTCTTCTTCGAGCGATCATGCTTCAACTTGAGTTGATGCTTCCAGGGCTGAGGGTAATAGATCAAAAGATATGTGCTCGACCTTTGAGGAAATCCGCCGCTTCACCTTGCCGAGAGTTTTGACATAAGCCTACCGAATCCTACGTCTTCCCTTCCTTATCAAGTTTTTCTTTTGCGGGCTTTTGACAGGCTCAGGTCTGAGCTGCTCTGTCATGGGCCAGGCTCCATAAAGCTCTGGATGAGGATAGATCCCTTAGGATCCTTTGTGAGGAAAAGGAGGTTGAGCTGGCACACTTGCGATATGAGGCGTATCAAGGATCAAATTTTGAGAGCTACTTGATGGACCAGGTAATTTTGCATTCTTGGCGAGAATGCACTTATTATTTTAACTTTTGAGGTTAACTCTTCGTTTATCCTACTTGCAGAAAATGGTGAAAGCATTGGAATGTCTTCGGGACGAAGCCGACTGAATCAAGAATGATTGTGGCGAGCTAAGAGCTCGGGCGAATGTTCAGGAGAGGAGAGAAATGCCTTGGCTAAAGTTCCTGCCCTCAAGATTCAACTCCGCTTATCTCGTGATTATGCTTCAGTTCAAGCAGATATGGTCACGAAGCTCAAATTCGGATTTCAAAGGTTAAGGTTGAGATTGTTGATGCCTAGACGGGAGCAGTGCTGATCCAAACTAAGGTCGATCAAGAGATGGCGATTTAATTGAAGGATGCTACTGATGTCCAAGCTGAGTTGAAGAGGATCCTTGATCGTGAAGAGAGGATAAAAGAATATGCTTGTTGTAAGTCTTGAAGAAAGACTCTCAAGGAGATCTGCGCCAGGGTTTTTTTCTCTTGGAAGAGTTAGCACGAGCAAGGGCAGATGAGCTTGGTGCTCTGTTACTTATGTCTGACATTGAGGAGAGTGAATATGAGGTTGGTAGATCGTAGCTCCCAGGGGTAGAGCGCAGATTTTGCCATTCTATATGTCGCATTTCCAAAGCATATCTCTAGACGGAGAGTGTCTTTTTCGTGTATGTATATAAAAGAAAACTTGTGGCTTTTACCTCATCTATACCCTTTTCTATCTTGAATGTGTCTAGGTGAACTAGTCTCAGCGTTGGAAAAAATCCTTAGATTCATGATATGGCCCTGAGGTTCATTTGGCTGGCCCGAGGCTTTTACACGCTCGCTCGATGCGACCTTTAGTATAACCTGGCGTTAGAGCTCTTATGCTTTTGCTCAATTGTTTTGGGTTTAGTCTCGGAGTTGAGCTTTGACTTGAGCTCATTTGACCCTTATGCTTTTATGCTTGTATGGGCTGGCGTCAATGGCTCTTACGCCTTTGATGGAAGTGATCTTTTATATACATGGCCCTGAGGCTCATAAGGCTGGCGACAATGGCTCTTACGCTTTGCCCTGAGGCATATGTAGTTAACTATTTTGGGTTCTCTCTCCTAATTGGGTTACGACTCGAGTTCATTTGTCCCTTAAGTTTTCATGTTTGTGTGATCAGGCAACAATGGCTCTTACGCTCTAGGTCGATGTTGTCTTATATTGTAAGTTGGCGGCAATAGCTCTTACGCTTTGGGTCGAAGCAACCTTTTAATATAGGCTTTATTTTCCTCTTGTTAAGGAATTTTGAGATAATATTTCCTGAACCATTGTTGGTTCGTGAAGAACCTCGATTTCAAGTCATTTGTGGCGATGTTCAAGCACCTTAGAAGGTTTGGATCGTAGGCTGAGTAGCTCGAAGCCTTGTGATTTGGAGCTAACATGGTTGAAACTCTTTTGCTTGTCAAGGGCAGCCTGCTGAACTGGTTCTTTTTGAAGTAGATTTGAAGCAGTGGCCTATGATTTTGCAACGACGGTCAGGCATCCCCGAGTATTAGTTTTGCTGGTACAATTTGGAAGTCGCCCCCGACCGAGACCTAGATGGCAACCTAACCGAGTACATCATAATTGAGAAAGGGAAGACCCACCCCCCCAGAGCCAGAACACAGGCTCCAACCTCTCCGCCACCAGCACAAGCCGTATGACCGTAGTCATTTATGTTTGGCCGGAGCCATTATGCCTATAATAAGGCATACAAAATTTTCATGCCTTTGAGGTCTTACAACTTTTAGATACTTGGTACAAGTATGATTCATCCCTTGCTTGAGGTCTTACAGTTTGGATGGTATAACCGTATGACCGTTGTCTTGGCCGGAGCCTTTTTCGGTCCCGAGTGTAGTAGTTTAGGTGTCTATATCAAGGGTATGCCTTTTTAAGAATCTTACAAATGCGATATATAGCCTAATCCTCGGGATTGAGTTTATGCATGTACTAAGGTCTTAAAAAAATTTCATGCCTTGCTTGAGGTCTTACAGTTCTGTAGATACTTGGTACAAGTATGATCCATGCCTTGCTTGAGGTCTTACAGTTTTGTTATTGCCTTATGTAGGTCTTACGAGATCGATTCTGCCCGCTATGGGTCTTATGGCCTTGGGTTTTGTACTAAATGGCGATTGATGATAGTCTCTGAGTCATCGAGATTGTTTTGGCTCGGGAGATGTTACTTGTGAGCTCGGAGTTGCCTCATTGAGGGCTTACAATTTTGCAGATTTCGACCCTAAGGTCATGCGTTTTTTGAATTTTTGACGCCAGTCTCTCAGTGTTCTGGACATTTTTCTTTTTTGGAGATGTTCTTTGATTCTCGTGCTGCTGTGTTGAGGGCTTATAAGTTTGAAGTTCTGACCGTGGGGTCATGCGGGTAACACATTGTTGACGTCAGTCTCCGAGTATTCCATGAAGAAATCGTTATTGCGAAAATTCTGATATTTGGAGCATGATATGCTTTGTTAAAAGTTATTCTTTTACTACTTGCACAATTACATATGCCTCCATCATCGGGGGCTCGCTATGCGCACATGACTCCTTTTACCATTTGGCCTGATACATCATTTTCCCATTGGGACCCAATTTGGCATTTCTCGACTCTTCCAGATGGATGATCTTCAGAAGGGATGTCCTCCGATGCTCGGGTTTGATTGTGAAAGAAGCCTTGGGCCTTTATTGGATCTTCCTTAGATAGCATATAGGTGTTCCCTCATTTGAAATGTTACCAGTAAAACCCTCTTCGAGACAAAAACTCGGTCGAAGGAAAAGAGTGCAATGGATGCGTTAAAACCTTAAGGTCTTCGAGTTGGGTTAGCGCTTTGGCTGCTTTTATCAGGCACTTGCATAAGAGTTAGTATAAAAATGAAATGGGGAGATGATTATACCTTTTTGTGGGATGTGCTGGTGACATTCCGAGGTCATATATGTCCTTTTAGTTAGCAAATAAGACACGGTATGTTCCTCTGCTATGTTTAATTGGGCTTACTGAAGATGTTGTTTGATTACTCTTTGGCTCTTTCTAGGGTGGAGATATTGATGCTGGTGCCAAGTCATGCACTGTGAACATTTCCCTTGCCGCGTGTTGTTCCCCATAGATGGTTTTAATCCCATCCTTTGTTGGGTTTTCATCATTTGGTGGAGGGTGGATAGTACTACTCTCATGCAGTATATACATGGTTGTCCGAACGAGGTGTTGTACCTCATGTCTCCTTCGATGACATAAAATTTGACATTTATGGTTGTGTCGGCCACGCTGACTAGGAGAGTGATCTCTCCTTTTGTCGTTTCACTTGCCATGCTGAACCTGTTGAGGACTTGAGTGGAGGGCACGATTTGGTCTAACAGCCCGAGCTACTCTATTACCCTCGATCTGATAATGTTGGTCCAGCTACTTGGATCTATGGGTACACATTTTATTTGAAACATATTTATGAGGAAAGAGATTATCAGTGAGTCAATATGGGGTTGAGACAAGGTCTCAGATTCCTCTTCACTGAACGTAAGGGTATCCTCGGGTACATATCCCCGGGTTCGCTTTTCTCTAATGATGGATATTTTTTTCCTTCTCATCACGGGTTTTTGGGGAGCGTCGACGCCACCCAATATCATGTGGATAACATGTTGTGGCTCGTTCGCTTAGTTCTTCTTGGACGCCTCTCTTTCTCGAAACTAATTTTTGGCCGGGTCGCTTAAGAATTCTCGGAGATGACCTTTATTAAGTAGTATGGCTACTTCCTCTCGGAGCTGGTGGCAATCTTCGGTCCTATGACCGTGTGTATTATGAAATTCACATACTAAGTTATGATTCCTTAGGGAAGGATCCGACTGCATGGGCCTGGGCCATCAGGTGTCTTTTGTTTTGCTGATGGCAAACACGATATCCAATACGTCGACGTGAAGTTATATTTTGATAAGAACAGTACCCCTGTTGGCCCTGTGTTTCCATCGAATCCGGTTCTGTTAATGAGTCCCTGGGGATTCTGTCCTCAGTTGACCGACTGGTTATTGCAAGGTGGGTTGCGCCTTGGGGAGTTCCTCTTGTCTTCGGTATATGGCTGATATCTTTCCTTATTTTGCTTTGGCTCCTTCATCAGAAGCCTACTCGGGTATACTAAGCCCGAGGGAGCTCCTAGTTGATCATCCCCGACCCTGATCTTTGATTGATATTGGTTGTGGACGTCCGACCAAGTTATGACGGGATACTTGATCAGGTTCTCTTTCAGCTGCCTCGAGGCCACTGACCTCCATTCATTCAGGCCATGAGTGAAGGCCTGCACCGCCCAGTCGTTGGAGACCGGGTGTAGTTCTATTTGGAAGTGAGATACGAATTCTCGCAACATCTTGTTCTCTCTTTGTTTGACCTTGAACACGCCAGACTTCTTCATTGTCACTTTGATGGCATCGGCGTGTTCCTTTATGAAAGAGTTTACCAGCATGCAAATGAGTCTATGGAGTTAGGAGCAAGACTGTAGTACCACATCATGGCCCCCCTTCGAGAGCGTTTCCTTGAGCTTCTTTAATAAGAATGACTCAATCTCGTTGTCTTTTATGTCATTTCCCTTTACTATGCACGTATAGGAAGTGACCTGTTCGTTGGGATGTGAGGTCCTGTGTATTTTGGAAGTTCCTGCATTCTAAACTTCTTTGGAATGGGTTTCGGAGCCACTTTCTCAGGGAACAGCTGTTGCACGAATTGTTTGAATCTACACCTATCACGATCGAGGGTACGCCCGGGATTTGGTCGACCCTGGAATTGTAAGTTTTGACCTTCATGTCATTGGCCGCTTTCATTTTCTCGCCCAACTAAATCCTTTTGGTGAGGTCCTCGAGCATTTTTACAATGGCAGGATCGGCTACCGATCTGTTATTACTCGATCTCTCTGGTACCTGTTCGGCCAGGGGGAGCTATTCTCAGTGCTGCCGTGCTAGGATTTTTTGGGTGGCTTTGTAGCTGAGCGGTGGCTAGCTGTGTTGCCTGCAACATTTCAAAAATAACATGAAATCTAACCTCCCGTTCTTTCCGAGATGGGGTTTTTTGGGCTTCCTGTTGGTCCCTTTTTGTATGTCCATGTCGGTGTGTGAGGTTTCATCGACCTACTAAGTGTCACAAGTACTTGTGTCCATTAGGATCGATCCGGGTGCGTTCTCGGGGTTCCGTGGTTGCACACCAATAATCGAAATAGCCACACCGTTTTCTCCATGTCTTCAAGGTTGTCATTTTCAACCCTATTACTTAGCCATACAGTTTTACCTGAAATCGAAGATCTTGGACAAGAAAAAGTGTGAAAGATAATTGTGTTGTGTAACGAAACTAGCAAGAAAATAATCACTTTACTTTTAGCCCTATGATGGGCGCCAAACTATTTACCGTGAAAATGGTAATAACAATTAAAGTTGTTGTTGGGACTCTAAAATACGTGATCTATTTTTATGCTAGTTGTTAAGCAGTTGATGCTATGTATATGAAGTTTAGAGACAAAATGCGAGCTAAAATAAAGTTGTAATTTAACGGAAGAGTTAGCTATTTAGGGACTCGGGGGGCTATTCATGTTTTCATCACTTTTACCCACTACTTTCATCACTCATTTGAAACTATTGAAAGATGATGTTGTCTTAACGAGATAAATGGCTTATGTATTGTTTTAGCAATGTACTGTATTTGTTGTAGAGTTATGACGGGAAATTATGTGTTTTCTTACTGCTCAGCTTTCATTTACTCTTATTACTTACTGATTTAGCATACTCACATTACTCCGTGTACCTTGTGTGCAGATCCAGGAGTTGCGGGTCGCGATAATGAGCATTGATTGTCCAGTCAGCAGGATTTCAGAGTCGACGAGGTAGCTGCATGGCATTCGCAACCCTGTTCTTCTCCCTCACATCTTCCCCTAATTTTATTTAGTATTGACTTCTAGACCTTGCCAGACATTATTATGTTGAGACATAGTTATAGTTGCTCATGACTTATGACACTCCGATGTTGGGCTATGTATTTACTCCGTACTGGTTATTTAGGCTTATACTATGAGACTTCTTGTTAATTAAAGGCTTAAAGAATGACTTTCATAAAATAATGTCTTGATTTGGGATTTGTGTCGGCTGGTCTACTTTCATAATAGGCGCCATCACGACTAGGTCGGTTTTAGGGTTGTGACACTTAATATCCTAAATTATAGAGAAATTTTCACACACCACTATAGTTTAGTAGTTATTAGCTAGTTGTAGCTACCATTTATTATATTACTTCCTATAGCTATGTTTTCAGTTTTGCTAGAGTGTATACGATGTATTTAAGCTATTGCATTCATGAATACAGTAGCAAAACTCGGCGTGAAATAGGAAAGTACAACTATACAATTGTTGTATTTAACTGTATCATATCCACGATATGTATTTGTGAAAACAGTAATGTAAAAAGCGTAAATCGTGGTATATTTAGTTATTTTTAAATGGAAAATGAATCAATTGATACAAATAGACTCCTAATATAACTCACCAAACTTAATTATAAATCTGAATACATAAATTATATTAATTAAAAAAAATATGAATACATTCATGGAATATAGCGAGACAGTGAACACAATAAAATACAACGAAATACATTGAAATACAATAAAAAAGACAATGATAACAACAACAACCTAGTATAATCCCACTAGTAGGGTCTGGAGAGGATAATGTGTACACAGACCTTACCCCAACCATAGGGTAGAGAGGTTGTTTCCAATAGACACTCGGGATCCTTCCCTCCAAGAACTCCCCCACCCTACTCTTGGGGTGACTCGAACTCACAACCTCTCGTTTGGAAGTAGGGGTTGCTTACCATCAGAGCAACCCCTCTTGTCTAAAGACAATGAATATAATGAAATACATAGAATACAGTAAGATACATTGAAATACAATAAAAAAGGTAGCATACTCTTCAAGTTACTCGGCCCCAAATTCCGTCGTCTTTGTTCAAGAATAACCCTAATATCGTCTCGTCAATAGCAGATTTTGAACCTCTAGAATAAAAAAAAAGATCTTTTAGTAATTTCCCAAATTTTCTCCCACCTCCTCCGTCGCATTGCTTCTTTTTTCGCTCCACCATCTTCGGCTCAGTCGTCGGAGCAATACCTTCTAAAAAATTCAGCGGAGTTAAAAATGACTTAGTTGAAATTGGAGATAACTTTAAATCAGGGCTCTCTTTGTTCTCTTCGAACAAAGCTGTTTCAGAGATTTCAAAGTTAGCTTCTAATTTTTTACAGATTAGTGATGAGTCGCCGAATGATCGTAAAACTGACGATGATGACGATGATGATTATGCAGTGGAAATTGAGGTTGTATTCATGGAGAAAGATTAGCGTTGAGAGAGGGGGGTGAAGCAAAATCTGAAAGAATGAGAGAGAAAAATAATACAAAGTGTATTTTATGACTTAATGGTAGGAGATGACAATAAATAGATATTTGGATATAAAAATCAAAAGGTAGCTATGAATATAATATTTTTAAATAGTATTTATTTAAAATAATTAAGGTATCAACCTTTGCTATATGAGGTAAAAAGTTCCTAAATTATACAACTTTGTACATGCATACCTAAACTATTACCTGTTAGCAAAATTCACTCTCCTAAACTATATTACCCTTCGTATTAAAACTCTCTTGTTGCCTATGTAGCATAATATGTATAATAAATCACCAAAAAATCATGAAAATTGATAAAAATCTTAGAAATAGTCCACCTAACAGTGTCTCACAACTAATTAACCCTTTTTAAATAAATAAATAAATATATATATATATATATATATATATATATATATATATATATATATATATCTTTTTATTTTTCCTCTTTTTCTTTATATTTCACCTTTCTTCTTTATTTTTTATCGGTCTTCTCCATTTTTTCACATTTCTTTCTTCATTTGAATCCATCTCAAATTCTCTCTCTTTTTATTTCTGAGTTTATCTATCTATCTCATTTTATTTATCCTTTATTTTTTACCCAAATTTATTTGAAAGAAGGAACACTCATTCAAATATTTGCCAAGCATCAGGTTTAATGTCTTTTATAGTTGTGGGCAGCCTGCATATTTGAGAACATCAACAACAAATATTAATTCAGGAAGAAATTTTATTGGATGCAAACACAATTGGATATTCATCTTTCAAATCATCATATGTTATGTGTTATATTTTGGCCAAGATTTTATTTTTATATTCATAATGGTTTGATTAGATTTTTCAAGCTATGGATCGTGAGGCTTGTGGTTTTTTATGTGGTACAATCCAAAATTTTTAGGCTAATCAAAAGCGTTAATTCTTAGTTTATGGAAGGATAAAATATTAATTTGAGGCTGAATTGAAGAGCAGGAAAAATTTGAAGATGTTGTTTATTATTAGTTTATGTTTCAATATATATTTTTGGTTGTTCAAATGAATGATGTGTTGTTTAACCATTAACCTTATTTTTGTTAGGTAGAATTACTCAATGAAATTTTGGAAATTTATTTGTGGTATCTAGAATTAGAGGGGACTGATTTCCCTTTGGTTTCTATTTTTGTATCCATTTCTTTTGTGTGATTTGAAAAATTTTCATTCTGATTTAATTCTTCATTATCATTTTGTGTTGTACAATTACAATTAAAGCTAGAAATAATACATCCACCTCAAATGCCAAGAATTAATCAGTTTTACATCAGAACTTGCATCCCAAAAGCATAGAAATAACACAAGTTTAATAGTTTACATCATAACTTGCACCCCAAATATTTTTCAAACCACAATCAAAATATTATTTTACATCAGTTTGCAACCAGAATAGAGTAGTGGCAAAGCTCAAACACCTCCAGTTTTTCACCAGCTTTTGTGAATTTGACCTTAAATATTGTAGTAATGCATTTTTGTGTTGAAGTTCTGTAGTTGTGATTGCTTTCTTTTTCTTCCATTTTAGGCATTTACTTGGTTTAAAACCAAGATCACTAGTTACCACAGTTGAACTTTCCACTGCTCTAGTATCGGTTATCCTATTAACGGACCTCCCTTGCTGAAATCAAGTGAAAAATAGAGATACAAAACAACTTAGTTAAACCTTTTAACCTCAAACTATCAAACCAAACTTCTCTTTACTTCAACATATGTAAAGGCATTTGTGCAGACAAATACTCCATGCTCCACTACTCTTGGCCGTTTAACTACAGTAAGAGTACCTCTGTTGCTTGCCTGAGACTACTGAAACTTGAGATTTCTGGATATCTAAGGTTTGTGAGCTCTACACCATCTTGCCATTGCCTTTTCCTCTATCAGTCTTGCTTTTAGCATTCTTCTTACTAGTAGATGCTTGTGAGTCTGCCTTTGATCTCTTCCTAGAGGTTGATGTTTGCCCTTTTGCAGGATTTTTTTTACATTGTTAAAATAGTGTCAATATACTATGTAAAAAAACAAAAACAAAAATAAAGTAGTGTGAAGTGCACAGAGATACCATTGATTATAACATGTGATTATCAGTTCATAAGAGCAAAATAGTATCCAAAATCACAAAACTGTCAAACTTATCTACTTCTTTTAAGCAGTAAGTAACTTAATTATATTTCAGTGCTACTGAACCAAACCAAGAAATTAACTTACCAAGATCCTATACGAGTTACTCCACTAATAATTTATAGTCAAAGTTGTCAACCCAAAAATAAATTTTGAAGAAAAACCCTTTAACTCCTCTTCACTTTGGGTACAAAAGTAGAGAATTAACTGATCATATAATTGTATAAAGCAAACTAGAACAATACAGGGCCCTAGTCTACCGTAGTAACTTCAGTAACCTAAAATCGGTTGTTCATTTATTTTTATAATTATTGTTAAACATCATTATTCATGTGAAGTAGATAACATACTATGTAAAAAAAATAAAAACATAAATAAAGTAGTGTTAAGGGGAAAGAAAGTACCTTTAAATTACTTTGAGGTTGTTTGGACATCTTCTATTATGAGATGTTGACTTGCGAATTGAGCAACCCATTGACATCTCCCTCTTTGTAATCTTTTCACTACTTTTTATCTTCTCAACTTCTCTTTTGTCTGGAGGGGAGGAGGGCCTTACATGCATTATTCTAACAGGAGGTAGTTCAATCTTTTCATTTGTTGATTCGGGCCACATCTCCATACATGATATTGGTTGTGTAAAATGAGAATACGCTTTTAGGTAGGTCTCTTTCTTGTCCATTCAAAAATGAAAGTCAAGTGGATTAAGTCTGTTGTGATGAATTGTTGCTACATTATGTGCACAAGGTATCCCTTTCAGTTGCCAAGCTCTGCAACTACATTCTCCCCCAGTCAACTTGACAATGTGTTTAACCCTTTGTAGCTCCCTAACTACATACCCAGCATCACCATACTAGTGTATTATGAACATCATTGATCTCTCTCCATTTGTAACCAATACCGCCATTTTCATTGGGGATATGTCTTCATTCCAAGTATCTGCAAATGCTCTTATGCTAGTGAACCTGTTCATTACCTTTGTCCTAAT
This sequence comes from Nicotiana benthamiana, assembly GCA_034376525.1. Classification (NCBI taxonomy): domain Eukaryota; kingdom Viridiplantae; phylum Streptophyta; class Magnoliopsida; order Solanales; family Solanaceae; genus Nicotiana; species Nicotiana benthamiana. The sequence continues at coordinate 38,228,934 of CM067324.1, forward strand.
TTCTTCAAACATGGTAATGATTGTCTTGTGCCTAGGACCCAGAATCCAACCATTAAAGCTTTCAGCCATATTATTATCCACTCTGTTACACTTGAAAGATGTTCTAAAAGGTGCTTTGCTCCATTCTCAGGATAATAACTTACCAGGCCTTCACATATCTTGTGTCCTAGTGTACTTAGATTGTCAAACCATAAACTCTCGAACGTTCAGAATCAACTCTCTCAAACCATCAACGTTCGGAACATATATCCGACTATGAAGTTGCATAACACCATCCTCTCCAATCGCAACCTTCTTTATGCCATCATGTTGCACCGTGTCCCTTAGCACCAACAAACGGGGATCATCAAAGTGGCGAGCCTTAATGCACTGCAATAAAAAAGACTGTGCCAAAACATAAGCAAGCGCTCTACTTGGCTCGAAAATAGCCAATATCACAAATCTATTGGCCAAGGCCTAAACATTCATAGTCAAAGCCTCTCCACAACTGGAATAGATGCAAAACTGCCCATGATCTCTGCTTCCTACTCAAGGCATCCGCTACCACATTGCCCTTGTTCGGATAATACAAAATAGTGATATCATATTCCGTAAGAACTCAAACCATCTCTGCTGCCATAAATTCAAATATAAACCTCACGCAACATGCTTTACAAATAGTGACTTCAAATCTTAAGCGTGTGAAGAAAAGCTGCCAACTTCAGATAACAAAAAGATAATTCATCTCGTGGATCTTCAATTATCGAAATGCACAAGCAATTACCCTACCGTCCTATATCAAAATTGTGCCAAGCCGAACATTCAGAGCATCAAAATACACGATATAAAGGCCTTGAACCAATAGGCAATACTAACATAGAGTTGTAGTTAAGGAAAACTTGACCTTCCGATAGCTCTCCTCACACTCATATGACTATCTGAAAGGAGCACCCTTCTGGGTCAACTTGGTCAATAAAACTACAATAGATGAAAATACCTTAACAAAGCAATGACAATAGCCTGCCAAACCCAAGAAACACTGAATTTCAGTAGCTAAAGTAGGTCTAGGACAAATTTGAACTGCTTAAATCTTCTTAGGATCAACCTTGATACCTTTGGTAGACACAACATGACCCAAGAATACAACTAAGTCCAATCATAACTCACATATCATAAACTTGACATACAACTGAAGATCCTTCAAAACCTTAAAGTTGATGGAACATTGGTCAAATCAAAGGATTTTTTTTTCACAATAACGAGTCCTAAAAGCTATATTAGGGACATCTGAAGCCCTAATCTTCACCTGATGATAAGCAGATCTCATATCAATCTTAGAGAATACCTTGGAACTCTAAAGTTGATAAAATAAATCAGCAATACGAGGCAATGAATATATGTCCTTGATAGTGGCCTTATTCAGCTACCGATAATTAATACACATCATTAGACAACCATATTTCTTCTTCAAAAACATTACCGAAGAATCCCAAAGAGAAACACTCGGTCTAATAGAACTCTTATCAAGCAGATCCAAATGTTGCTCCTTCAATTTTTTCAACTCAACTCGAGCCATATAATAAGGAGAAATAAAAATAGTTTGAGTGTCCGGAACAGACTCAATATCTCTATCCCGCAGTATGCCTGGTTAGTCTACTAAAAACACGTCCAAAAACTCTCTCACAATCGGTACAGAGTCCATGGAAGGAACCTCCACACTAGAATTATGAATATAAGCCATATATGCCAAATACCCCTTCTCGACCATATGTTGATCCGTAAAAAATGAAATCTCTCTACTGGATGAATGGACAAAGGTCCCTCTCCACTCTAATCCAGGAAATCCAAGCATGACTAAACTCATAGTCTTGACATGACAATCCAAGATAACATGATATGGCAAAAACCAATCCATACCAAGAATGACCTCAAAGTCAACCTTATCCAACAATAAAAGATCAACCCAATATGAAAACTAGTAATAGTAAAAACAAAAGACCGGTAAACCAAATCAACAACTATAGAATCCACAATCAGTGTAGATACAGAAATACGAATATCAAGAGAATCAAGACACATACTCAAGTGCAAAGCAAAATATGAAGACACATAAGAATATAGAACCCGGATCAAACAACACAGATACATATCTATGATAAATAGTGACAATACCTATAATAACTACATCAAACGACTGCACCTCAAGCCTTCCTAAAAATGCATAACAACAGGGCTAAACCCTACCAATCTATCCTCCTCTGCTAGGACGACCTCTACTTGGCTGATCTCAACCTCTAACTCTCTGACCCCTACCCTTAGCTGGTTGGGTGAGCGATTATAATGACCCGACCAATTATTTTGATTTCTAGCATTTCATTCTAATAACCCTTTTGTAGCGAAACTTTCGTATCTATGATGTAGTTCGCTTTCTTAGAGTCTCTTGCTATGTTCTTTATATTGTGGTATCACAGGCAACCCATCTATTTTGAATGAGGAACAATTCAGTAAATATGTTTGAGTTATTTCCATCATCCTCTTCCCTTGCAAAAATGAATATGTCCCCTACTCTATATAAAATCTTGTCCAAAAAATACGATTACCTTTATGAAGTAGATATCCTACTCAACGAATAGAAACTATCCTCCACTAAACTACCCCTCATAAACCCTTACTTAGAGTTTGCTAAAAAATCATTTGCACCTTGGACCCAAATTCGTTCCTTTGTCCAACACAGACCAAAAGGAGTCAATGAATATGTTGCTGCCTCAAAACTTGACCAGCATCCTATTATTTCAACTTGAGAGGAACAATTTATTCCCTTCAAATCCCTGATGATTTTCCCTGACAATGGAGAGATCATGGTTTTATCCATATCCATTTTGGTGCTATCCAAATCACTTTATCATATCACAGAAGAAAAGGTTAACTTGTTGTTGCTCGACTTTCTCTATACAAAATACTTGGAGTACCAACATGCAAATTTGGGTATTGCAGAAGTTACCTTGAATGCTCGGACTGTCTTCATAACTATCTTTCAAATTTTCAACATGTGGATTTTATGACCCATGGACCCCCATAAGCCAAAGATTCTATCCAAGCCACTCATCATCACCAAATAGCGTGGCGGGTCCAAAATTATGCCATGAATCTCTGTCTTCCCAGAGGAAAAAATTCTTTACTCTTGAATATTGATGCTCCAAGGAAACACCATGTGCACCCAAATACCCAAATAAATTTCCAGAGATGAGCTTGTCAAAATCCTTCCTAATTTCTGGATCACAAATTATGATAAGTTAAGGAAACCAGAAGAATCTCTCCAATCTAGTGAGCTAACTTTTACCAAAAAAAGTGACAAAACCGTTTCCATAAGCCTTGACCATTCCCATATAAAAAAACCCAATAAAACCATCTTTTCCTTCCAAATGATCCAACCTAAAGATACAGACCTTGACCTTGAAAGTGAACCCTTCTGGAAGACACAAACTATCATGGAAGAACATGACCGGTGTCAACATTTTAACAAAGAAGGTAAACAAGTTTTGTGGTTCAAGTGACCTTTCATGGGACACTATCCATGGGATCTTGGTTGCAATTGCCAAGACTATTTGGAAGATCCAAATGGAGAAACTGATGAACACTACTTGCGTCATTTAAAGATTTGGCCTCAATGAAACCAAACATGAAACCAAGTTAAAGGGGAAACCCAATGAAAAGCAATTTCGAGCCAAATATGAAATAAATATCCTCCAATTGACTCATTAAGTCGTCCAGGTAAATATGAATTTCTTGTCAGTTATAAACCCCAGGAATGGCCAAAATTGCTAGAAAAATTCACTCCAAGCTGGGGAGATAGTGAAATAACACCCATATCCAAACCACCATCATCTCATCCCCTTAAGTCCAAAAGGCCACCTGAACCTAAAACTCCATCAACCCAAAAGTCCACAAAACTACAAATATTCATTTTAAGCCCTTCAAGTTCCAGTCATACCCAAGATTTTCGTCTACTTCAACCTTTTGCAAAAACGGTATCATTCATGCTCCAAAAATCCCCAAGAAAAATATAGTACTATCGATTAAATAACCCCAACAAGTGACATCGAAGCAACAATGAACTGGAAATCAGAAACTTCCATCTGTAAAAAAGAAGGGCTCAACAATATTGGCAACACTATAAACAATATGGCCCAGACACAAAACAAGATGATGGAGCAGACATAGTCTCACCATGCAGGACTAAGCACTGGAGCTAAGGTTGAAAAATTTACAATATGAGATTTATTTGCCATGAACTTCACTTTTTCAGTTCTTCCAACAACAATAAAAAGAGACGATTTCCATTGGAGAACGAATTCAACGTTTAAGAAATGGACATTTTGAGTCGCAAAAGAACCCAGTTTTCCCCTCAAAACCTACCTTCTTCCCTATATCACCACAAGCATATTCCCCGTCTTAATTGGACTACACCTTTCTACTTTTCCAACTACCTCACCAAATCCTATTTCTTTCACCCAACCCTTTAAAGAAGAACATGATTTTGATATTACAAAAATGGATTGGGAAAGAAAAGGCGCTCTTATGGCCCAAAAACAAGCCAAGAAAAGGCAAGATCATGGTGAAAGTTCATAAGGGTCCAACCCCGAAACCTGATGATTTCTGATCAAAAGGCTTCAGACCTCTATCTATCCTAACCAAGAAACATGTCAAAAGGAGATACCACATGGTCAGAATCTCTTAATTTATCAGATGATGATACAATGGAATACAACTTTCAATCAGGCAATGAACCTGTAGCAAACTCTTTCGAAGAAGGTGATCCCCCTATATTTGTGAACCAACCAAAAGACCCTAAAATATCTGGGTTAGATGAGGATCACGAAGGCATGACAAATGAACCAATCCCGGAAAGAAGATATGAGCCCATAACGTCAAAATAGTTGGAACTAGCTTTCATAGTTTCACCTTAGATGACGTAAAAGTTTCAAAATGGACTCAACAGATCCAAGACTTCCATACATAGATGGTGACCAAAAATTTGGTGGAAAGGAGAAAAGTATATCATCATATCAGAACTCACTTCACGGTTCTTAGGAATTCTCTGAGATTGGTGGAACTCACTTTGGATTCAAGACAAAAATACTTTTCTCACTTCCCAAAACTTTGCCTTCAACATCAGAATCCTACATGAAGTTTTCTGTGGAAATAATGGCCAAAGACAAGAGAAAATGTGAAGACAACTCTTCGAGATGAAGTGTGTGTCATCGATAGAAATGACATTGACAAGCGTTTTCAAAAAAATGGCAAAGATATACTTTGAGATTGGTGGAGACATCAACCTAAATCAAGCCTTTGTCTCTTCCCTTCCAAAATTTTTAGAAAGTCAAACCATGACTATCATTGAGGAAAAGTTTCAGCTAAGAACAATCCCACAAGTTGGTTACATTAGGAAATTTGTTTTCGTCTCATTGGATGACATTTGTACGAAGTGCTCTTCCCTAAAAAAATTATCCAACATAATCCAATGCTTCACAAAGCATGCCGCAAATTTGATTTAATCACTGGATCAGGATGTTCCTGCCATACATCTAGGTGACAGATAGGATTTAGGAGGTTCAAATGGCCAAGAATTCCTGGGAAATCAAGTTCCAAGAGGTGCAAAAAATATTTCAAACAATGACGGCCAGGAAATTTTCATAAAAAAACATATACTTTATTTCCATAAGATTGGACATTTCGCATGAAATCTTCCCCAGTCGAGGAGATCTGTCAAACTCCTTGAAGAGATTGAAGATTACACTGGCATACATCTCAGAAAAGAGGACGACCTCGAGTATATATTCTCTATGGACGATGAAGCCACTAAAAAAACTTTATTCTCTCTTGATATATACGAAGATCATGGTGATGACCATTACCAAATTTTAGAACTGGTGGCCAAAGCGCGAGAGGAGATTAACGCCCTCAAAGTCATCCCTCAAGTGGAACTCAAGGTTTATTCAACTAATTGGGATAAACCAATTCAAGTTATTGCTTTCATTGACACTAGAGCCGTTTGTTCACTCATGAGTCTTGTTGTTCTCCTTGAAGATCAATGGGTACTGCACTTTAAGGATTTCAACACTACATAAAATGTAATCCTGACAACCACCATTATTAGAAAACACCCGGTCACAATTGAGTTCTTTCCAGGATTGAAGTACAAAACCAAGCTGATAGGGTCTGATATAACAGGAAAAGATCTCATTGTTGGATTCGGCATTTTCAGACAACTAAAAATCAACTCCAGATTAGGGCTAATGGGATAACCTTTAGAAGCAATTTAAACTTTATTATGAAATTCCAAGGTTATTCCAGATCACCAACGACTAACAAATCAAGGATATTGAACAAAATCTCATGGAGCATTCATGTGTTGAATCCCACAAGGATTTTATGAAGAAAGGGAAAATCCTGTTATGGAAGAACAAAGAGCTTTTTATCAAGCTCTCTTTTAAGAAGAATGAAAATATCAATCCAACAAAAGCCAGTCATTCGAGCATGAACCTAGATCATCTTCAACTTGCAAAGAAGGAATGCGAAAAACTCTTGGAGTTTGATCTGATAGAGCCACCAGATTCAGAATGGGCATTATACCAACAAAAGAGCTGAGAAAACAAGAAGAAAACTCAGGTTAGTTATTAACTACCATCCAGTTTACCATTTCCTCCAAGATGATAAATTCCCTGTCCCAAATAAACTCATTATTTTCTCCCACTTAGCCAAGGCCAAATATTTTTCCAAGTTTGATCTTAAATCTAGATTATGGAAATTAGGAATCCACCCTGAAGAAATACCCAAAATGGAATTTTGCATCCCTGATCATCACTTCAAAAAGGAAGTCATGCCCTTCAGATTAAAAACTGCACCAACCTTGTTCCAAAAAATCCATGGTAAAATATTTGAGCCCATCCTCTATACCTCTTTAGTTTACATTGATGACATCATATTATTTAGTGATACATTGGAGGAACATGTCAACTTGCTTCATTAATTTGAAGCATTGGTAATAAAGTACAGGATCATGTGTCACGCCTCATTTTTGCACCACCTGAAGGTAGTACAAAGGAGTTTTTTCATTTTAAGTGACATTATTCAAAGTGAGATTATTTATTTATTTTTATTCAGAGTCGCCACTTGGGATATGTTTTTTTTTGTGTTCCAAGTCACTGGTTTATTTTAAATCCCAAATCGAGGAAGATTTTGACTTTCCATTTGAAGTCTGCGAATCAGAAATTCTGAGTAAGCAAATTTGTTAACCCGAGGGAAGGTGTTAGGCAACCTCAGATTCTGTGGTTCTAGTACGGTCGCTTAAACTATGATAATTGGCTTGTTATCTGATTTTAATACATGTTTCAAGTATGGTGCAATTTTAAGTTATTTATTGCTTTTAATTAATTTTTAAGGAAATTGAACGTCGTTTAAAACATGTCTTTGGATCGCGTCCATGAAATGCACCCGCCATCCGGAACACGTCTTATCCAACATTTTGGGATTTGGATTTGGCTCACCTAAAATGCACACCCGAGTTTAGGAGTGTAAGATTATTAAAGAACGCGCCTAAAGCGACTAACACATTGTTAACTTTGCAGGAGGCCATGAAAATTCGTTAAATGACATATCCCGAATTCTAAGTATTTTAAGAAACTAATCTAAACGAGGGCCACACATTTGTGATTTTATTTGGTACGGCGCACCTCAATTTTATTTTTAAACGATATTCGAACTAAAATTCGGGAAGCCAATGAGCTACTATCATCTAATATAGTTTAGTCTCTATTCTAACTAAAGACTAAACATTTATAGGTTGTTATAGATATGACTACTCCAATATTAAAATCTGTTACGAGGGGCCCAATACCCCAAGATTTCGAAATCACTACTGCTAAAGACCCTCCCAACACGCAAATTGGGCCATAAGAAATTTGTGAGAGACCAGCCCAGAAGTTGGAATCAACGATTTATGTCATACAGGTCATATATTGACTCAATCATCAGCCATATACCGAAACACCGACGACCCATTTGTGTTTGAACCTAGAACATGTGTATATATTTGGGTTTCCAGATTTATATTTGTTTTGAAACAATATAACAACAAATGATCACTTAATCAAATACCCTTGAATCAAGAAACACATTGGCTTATTATACTAAATGTCAATCTGCTAAACCAGTTTTTCAAACAAACATGAAAACTCAAAAATTAACTTGGATCATATGAAGCAGGGAATACAACCTTACAAATGCACAACCCAATTATATGAAATATCAATAGCTTTGCAACGAAAATGCCTATAACAATATATTACTTTCGAAATAAACTGTTGCCCTTTTGATTAACCAAGCCCTAACTTTTGAAATGGACATGACCAGCTAGAAATCAAAGCAAACCTAACCACATAATTGAATGCATGCATAACTTAAGTAAATGTCTGGATATACAATCCCTTAAATGTCTAAACAAGTAAGCAGTCTATCATTTTCCAGCAAAATGAAAGAACAACATAAGATCCAATAATACTACTATTATACTAGGGTGAAAAAGCTAGTCTAAATACCATTACGCTACACTAGCGACTTCAGGAATTTTAAAACATGATAATGGACATTTGAACATGAGAAAAATCAATTCTTCATTCATGAAAACTTCAGGCAAGTACATCTTTCATATTTGCATTTTATCTCCAAAAGAACCAATGAATACCGAGAATAATGAAGCAAAGAAGTGAGGTGCACCAGATAAAAATAGCTACTCGAAATATTAAAATCTGCTATGAGAGGCCCAATACCCAAGATTTCAAAACCACTATTGCTAAAGTCCCTCCCAACACGCGAATTGGGCCATAAGAAATCAATGAGAGACCAACCCAGTAGTTGGAATCAACGATTTTTATCATACAGGCCATACATTGACTCAATCATCAGCCATATACCAAAACAACTCTGACAAACCATTTGTCAGAGCAAGTGTATATATATTTGGGTTTCCAGATTTATATTTGTTTTGAAACAATATAACTACAGATGATCACTTAATCAAATACCCGTGAATCAAGAAACACATTGGCTTATTATACTAAATGTCAATATGCTAAACCAGTTTTTCATACAAACATGAAAACTCCAAAATTAACTTGGATCATATGAAGCAGTGAATACAACCTTACAAATGCATATACCAATTATATGAAATAGCAACAGCTTTGCAATGAAAATGCCTATCACAGCATCTTACTTTTGAAATAAACTATTGCCCTTTGGATTAACCAAGCACTAACTTTTCAAATGGTTATGACCAGCTAGAAATAAAAGCAAACCTAACACATAATTGAATACATGCATAACATAAGTAAAAGTCCGTATACACAATCCCTCAAATGTCCAAACAAGTTAACAGTCAACAAGTTTCCAACAAAATGAAAGAACAACATAAAATCCAAAAATACTACAACTACACTAGGGTGAACAAGCTAGGCTAAATAACATTACACTATACTAGCGACTTCAGGAATATTAAAACAGGATAATGGACATTTGAAGATGAGAAAAAACAGCTCTTCATTCATGAAAACTCACAAGCAAGTACAACTTTCCTATTTGCATCTTATCTCCTAAAGAACCAAGGAATTCCTGGAATAATGAAGCGAAGATGTAAGGTGCACCAGATGAAAATAGCAACAACAGTAATAGGAGTAGGAATTAACAGCAATTACCACCAAGAGATAAGCAATAGAAATTAGTTTTTGAAATGATTTCGAATCAACAACAAGGTTAAATAGACTCAGCAGCCAAAAATCCAGCCAAAAGCTGATCCAAACACTTGAATACCAAGCCAAATTCAACTCATATTTACCGCTTCTAGTTATTCAAGAAGCATTTTAGAGTAGAGACTTAAAGGATTTCAGGGAGTTTCAATAGAACAGTGAAGTCTGTAAAATCTCTTAAAATCTGATCTTTTTTTTTGCTTTTCTCATTCTGTCAGCTCCCAAATCTTTTGATTCTAAAAAATTCTCTCTCTAATCAAGGCTCTTACAGATTCTCCAGAAACACTAAAAAAGAACTGTCCCGACCTTTTTAAACTTTTAGGCTCTCCAAAAACTTGCCTTGCAAGGTAAGAATAACATGCCTTTATGGGCAATGAATTAGGGCAAGCTTCATATTTTTATTTAGTGTTTAGGTCCTTTTTAATTTTTCTTTTTTGCTTAGAGTGTCCCTGAATTGCTGACTTGCAGCTCAAGTTACACTACCTAAAAGCTGAAATTTGGCTAAAACCCCTCACTAGAAGCTTCCAAATCTGTTGCACTAAAGATTCCCTAGGCTAGAGTTCCTAAACTACCCTTGACTATTCCTGTTATTTACCCTCTAGACATCAGGGTCAATTGATTAAACTAGAATGAGTTACAGACCCAAGTGAGCTCAAAGTTTTAAGGCATTGCCCAATGACACTAATGAGCACCCGAGAATGACTCCAAAACCCGAACAAGAACAAAAATGAGATTGGTCCAACTAAACAACATGAAAGGACAATATTTAATAGTTTAGACTTACACTAATTGAAATATCTTTAAACAAAGCAAACCAGGAACTGGCCATATTATCCAAACTAAGCAACTAAGGGAGGAATCAGAATTGCAACTAGGTTAACGACCAAATTTATAACAACATTAGGGATCAATTTTTAACATTGAAACTAAAGTCATTTACAGCTTAATCAGGTTGGTTATAATAGGTAGAAAAGAAAACAAAACAAGCAGCAGAAAAAGAAGAAGAACAATAGAAAGGACGAATGAAGGCAAATGACTTACCCAGAAGAGTTTGAAAGTTCAAAGACGGATGACCTAACAAACCAGTGTTGACCATTTGTTCTTTGTCAAGAACAAATGAGCGACATCAACTTGTTTGCTCAAAAACTTCACAATTTGCGAAGAAATAGAAGTCCCAAACCATGCATGCCGTTAGACTCTCTAAAAGCCAATTTTGGACTTTAGGGCTTCGAACTCAGATGCAATATTTGAAGATTTTTGGGCATATTCGAGGGTTCGGAGAGTGAGAATATGGAAGAGGAGGCCATGGGGATGCTGGGGTGTTAATTAATTTGGGTGGTGGCACCGCCAGTCATGGCGGAGGGTTATATTTTTTGAGTGATATTCAAGAAGTTGGGGCGGTATTCGAGGGACGGGGTTTGGATATTTGGAAAGAGGAGAAAGAGAGGAATCTGGGGTGTTAATTTTGTAGCCATCAGAGACCCGCCGCCGCCGTGAGCGATTTCCGGCCGACAGCGGACGATAGTGGGCGGAGGAATTAGGATCGTCTCTAGGGCTTGTGTGTGAGATAGGAGATGAGAGAAGGGGTAGGCATTAGGACATATATACTTTTAATGATCCTAGCTTCTGGACCGTTGGATCGATCAACCTAGATGGTTGAGATCATTTGCCCCCAAAACGGCGTCGTTTGGCTGTATTATTGAGAGACCGGGTTCGGGCATGGGTTTTGGGTCGGTTCAGGGGGAATTTGGACCAGGTTTGGGAGGTTTAAATATTGGGCTGGGGTATTTTGGCCTAAATTTTGTGCATTAGACCCAATTTTCTTTTCTTTTCTTTTCTTTTTCAAAAATTGAAAATAAAATTAAAATTAGAATTAAAAACTAAAGCTGAATTAAATCGTAAAGTTAAATCAACTTCTCTAATTAATTAAGTTCTAATTAATACTTAACACAATTAATCAATTTAAGAGAAACTAATGAAATTTAAATTAAACAAAGCAAAGATAAATCAAAATTATAATTTTGATTTTTTTGTATTTTTTGTAACATCCTAATTACCAATTAATTTTAAAAATATGTTAAATCAAATCCTAAATGCAAATGCAATATTTTTGCATTTTTTATGAATTATCTAAATTAAAAATTGAAATAATCATGAAAATTATGCAATTAAATCCTAAAAATCAAATAATTAAAAGGAAAAATCGTAAATCTAAGAATTTTGTAGGAGTAATTCACGCGGGGCAAAAATCACATGCTCACAACTGCCTCTCTTTGCTTAGAGACACGAAGAGTTTTCGGGCAAAGATAAATGAGCAATTATGAGGGATTTTTGCCCGCTTGACACTTCATGAGAAACAGTTTTTGACAAGTGTCTAACCGAACCTTGCTTCAGAGATTGCCTATATATCCTTGGCTGTAAAGGAATTAGGTTAGTGTAGTTTTGGATGTTTTGGTAGCTGGGACTACTAGGAGCTGTGATTTCACTGTTGATGTTGTTTCTACTACTTGGTGACCTCCTTATAACACCAAAAGGAATATCAAAAGCTAAGCTAGCTATGCGTATCAGCTACGAGTTATAAGATTCTTATCCATAAATTTCTTGAAACTTGATCTTGAGTCTTAGCTGATTTTGCTGTGGACCCTGATCCGAATCTTGATGCTCGCAAGCTGTAGGTGCTGGTTCTTTTTTCAGCATTGGATTGGAGCGGGACATGCAAAACTTATGACTTCGATCAAATTTTGAGCAATCTGTACCCTTCTCTTCTTCAAACAGTTTGAGTTTGCTTCTTTTTTGTTCTTTCCTTCTTTTCTTTATTTTGGGTTAAGACTCACTCTTTCGGCCATATCGAATCCTGTACCTTGAGGCAAAACCTGTTCGGATACCAAAACAAACAAACAAACAGAATTTTTCTGCCCCAGTTTTCACTAGGAAAATTTCGTGATTATTTGCTACACAAAATCTAAACTACTTTTCGTTGAGAACAATAAGTATCAGGATTGTATATCCTTCGGAGTGAATCCTTAAATCCACGGGTTATGCCGAGACGGGAAAACATATTCTAGGTTTATGCAAAGGAAATCCACAGTATCATGATTGTGTATCCTTGGGAATGAATCCTTAAATCCACAGGTTATGCCAAGATGGGAAAACAGATCCTAGGGATATGCAAAGGAAATCCACGGGTTATGCCGGGATAAAAGAAAAAGGGTTCCTGCTAGGGATAAAAGGGAAGTCCATGGGTTATGCCGGGATAAAAAGAAAAAGGAGTCCTTAGGTTATGACAGGGATGTCCACGGGTTATGCCGGGATGAAAGAAGAAGATCCTTGGGTTATGCTAGGGATGTCTACGGTTTATGCCGGGATAAAAGAAAAAGGTCCTTGGGTTATGCCAGGGGGATCCACGGGTTATACCGGGATAAAAGAAAAAGGTCCTTGGGTTATGCCAGGGATGTCCACGGGTTATTCCGAGATAAAAGAAAAAGGTCCTTGGCTTATGCCAAGGAGTTCCACGGGTTATGTTGGGGTAAACGGAAAAGGGTCTTTGGGTTATGCCAGGGAGATCCATTGGTTATGCCGGGATGAAAGAAAAAGGGTCCTTGGATTATGCTAGGGATGTCCATGGGTTATGCCTGGATGAAAGAAAAAGGGTCCTTGGGTTATGCCAGGGAGATCCACAGGTTATGCCGAGATAAAAGAAAAAGGGTCCTTGGTTATTCCACGGAGATCCACGGGTTATGCCGGAATGAAAAAAAGGTTCTACTGGGGATAAAAGGGAAAATGATCCCCGTGTTATGCCAGGGAAAGAAAAGATCCTCAGGTTATGATGGGGAGAAAATGGAAAATGATCCTCGGGTTATACCAGGGAGAAAAGGAAAAGGATCCTAAGGTTATGCTGGGAAAAAAAGGAAAAGGATCCTTAGGTTATGCTGGGGACAAAAAGGAAAATGCTCCTGGGGTTATGCTGGGGAGATCCACGGGTTATGTCGTGGTAAAAGGAAAAGGATCATTGGGTTATGCCAGGGATATCCATGGGTTATGCCGGGATAAAAGAAAAAGGGTCCTTGTTGTATGCTAGGGATGTCCAGGGGTTATGCTTGGATGAAAGAAAAAGGGTCTTTGGGTTATGCCAGGGATGTCCACGAGTTATGCCGAGATGAAAGAAAAAGGGTCCTTAGGTTTGCCAGGGAGATCCACGGGTTATGCTGGGATAAAAGAAAAAGGGTCCTTGGGTTATGCCAGGGAGATCCACGGGTTATGCCGGGATAAAAGAAAAAAGGTCCTTGGGTTATGCTAGGGAGATCCACGGTTATGTCGGGATAAAATAAAAAGTTTCTGCTGAGGAGAAAAGGGAAAATGATCCTCGGGTTTTGCCGGGGAAAGAAAAGATTCTCAGGTTATGCTGGGTAGAAAAAGGAAAATGATCCTCGGGTAATGCTGGGGAGAAAAGGAAAAAGATCCCAAGTTATGCTGGGGACAAGAAGAAAAATGATCCTCCGGTTATGCCGGGGAGAAAAGGAAAAAGATCCTCAGGTTATGCTTGGAATAAAAGGAAAATGATCCCTCGGTTATGCTGAGGAGAAAAGGAAAAAGGATCCTCAGGTTATGCTGGGGACAAAAAGGAAAATGATCCTATGGTTATGCCGGGGAGAAAAGGAAAAGGATCCTTGGGTTATGCTGGGGACGAAAAGGAAAATGATCCTCGGGTTATGCCGGGTAGAAAAGGAAAAGGATCCTCAGGTTATGCTGGGGATAAGAATAAAAATGTTCCTCGGGTTATGCCAAGGAGAAGAAGAAAAGGATCCTCAGGTTATGCTGGGGATAAGAAGAAAAATGTTGCTCGGGTTATGTCAAGGAGAAGAAGAAAGGATCCTCAGGTTATACTGGGGATAGAAGGGAAAATGATCCTCGGGTTATGCCGGAAAAAAAAAGAAAAGGATCCTCAGGTTATGCTGGGGACAAAAAGGAAAATGATCCTCGGGTTATGCCGAGTAGAAAAGGAAAAGGATCCTTAGGTTATACTGGGGATAAAAAGAAAAACGATCCTCGGGTTATGCCGGAGAGAAAAAGGAAAAGGATCCTTAGGTTATGCTGGGAACAAAAAGGAAAATGATCCTCGGGTTATGCCGGTGAAAGAAAAGACCCTCAGGTTATGCTGGGGAGAAAAAGGAAATGGTTCTCGGGTTATGCCGGGGAGAGAAAAGATCCTTAGGTTATGCTGGGGACAAAACAAAAATGATCCTCGGGTTATGGTGCGGAGGAAAGGAAAAGGATCCTCAGATTATGCTGGGGATAAGAAGGAAAATGATCCTCGGGTTATGCCAGGGAGAAAAGGAAAAGGATCTTTAGATTACCCTGGAGATTAGAAGGCAAATGTTCCTCGGGTTATGTCTGGGTGAAGAAGAAAAGGATCCTCAGGTTATGCTGGGGATAAGAAAAAAAATGTTCCTCGGGTTATGCCAGGGAGAAGAAGAAAAGGATCCTCAGGTTATGTTGGGAATAAAAAGGGACATGATCATCGGGTTATGCCGGGGAGAAAAGGAAAAGGATCCTCAGGTTATGCTGGGGAAAAAAGGAGAACGATCCTCGAGTTATGTCGGGGAAAGAAAAGATCGTCAGGTTATGTTGGGGACAAAAAGAAAAATGATCCTCGGGTTATGCCGGGGAGAAAAGGAAAAGGATCCTCAGGTTATGCTGGGGATTAAGAGGGAAAATATTCCTATGTCGGGGAGATCCACGGGTTATGATGGTGAAAACTAGGGAATCTGGTCCTAGGTTAAAAAGGATGCAGATAGAGATTGGAGGCTCTATGCTACCATGATTTTTGGGATTTTCTTTTCTTTTTTTCTGTAAAAGATACAAGAAAGAATTTGGAGAAAACTTCCCTTTTGGGTTGATTATTACTGCGAAGCTGTTCCTAGCTACTGCTCATTTCCCTTTTTGGTTTCTCCTTGCATGGTTGCTTTGGATTTCACCTGTTTCAAATTTTCAAACAAAAACAATTGTTAGTTTGAAACATTGGTTGGTTTTGTGGCCTTGATTGTTTGATCGCCGGGTCGTGGCCCAACTTTTGGTGAGAACCTCCACTGTTTGCTTACTCTTCTGGAGGTTGATCTCTCTCCTAAAATCGAGGAACTCATCTTTTAAGAATTCCTCATGAAGGCTTGCCTGTGTGGGGCTTTGACCTTTTCACTTTATTCTACCATTAGGACCTTTGTCCTTGGATTCCTGTCCTTTTCAATAATTTTGATTTCAGACCATCATGATCCCTTGGTTTTTCAGATTCTTGCCAAGACAGTTAGCCGTGTGGGACTCAATCCTTTTAACTTCAATTTTCTTTTGTGGGCATTTGACTTTGACTACCTTTCCTTTCAGGAGTATTTCAATTTCAAAACATCAGCCGTCATGGCCAGCCGAGATCGGCTTGGTGCACCTGCTGACGCTGGGTACCTTTGTTTGGCTTTGTCAGGCAAAACCCTGTGAAGCTAGTCTTGCCAACTTTTCTTAGTTTCGAGAACAGAGTTAGGCTAAAAGGGATTCAAAGGAAAAGTAATCAAAAGGTAAGGGAATGCATTTAAAGAGAAGCATCCATTTCGGGAAGAAAAGAAGCACTTATCTGGGGTGCATGCAGGTATTGGATAGACATGACATACTTCATAGACTGGGTATCTGACCCGCACAAAATTTTCCATCTTCTCATAACTCATTGAACCGTGCTCCAATACTGGAAATCTTGCCGAGACTATATCAATGGTGGGAAATGCTTCCTTTTTGACCGACTGTGCTCTTTGCAGGTTTTTTCCAATCGACCTCTCTCATTTCTCTTCTCACTGTTGCTCGATAGTGCCCTTTACGAGTTTTCACTAAACGAACTCTCTCATTTTCAATTTCTCTGCTCAGCGTCGCCTTATCCGTAGGTTTTCACCAATAAGACTCTCTCATTTTATTTCTCTCAATTTGACTGTACCAGATTTCATCAATGGTGTTTCCGATTTGGTTGCCTTTACCATTTGATCAGAAGGACTTGAACAAGGTTTGGGTAAAAAGAATCTGGATGGAATTACAACATTGGAACCATCTAGGTGGGCTCCTTGTTGAGCCATGATATTATCTGCCCCAGTTTCACTTTCTTGGGGGATTTGGGATTTGTTTTTGGTATGACTGAACTCTCGAGACAGGCTACCTACGTATCATTTCGGTATCAAGTCAAACGTAGTTCAAAGTTTTGTTTTTGGTTTTTTCTTTTGTTGTTTTATTTTTCTTTTGTTTTTCTATTTTACTTTTTTTCTCCTTTTTTTTCATTTCATGTTTTCAATAATACTTTTCGGTTCCGAAGAGGGTAATCAAAGAAAAGTAACCGGCTCAAAGGGTTGATAATTTTTGAATAGTAAGAATGAAAGCCTTCGTCATCTCAATTAAACAAACTCATTGCTGTAGAAAGCTTAAACATAGTACCTTTTTATTGCGTCTGCATTCACAGCTATTTCGGGACCATTCTCCTCGATATCGCCCAAAAACAATGCTCCTCTCAGCAATATCTTTCTGATAATGTATGGGCCTTTTCAATTTGGAGAAAATTTTTCTTTCGCTCCCTGGTGATGAGGAACAATGCGCCTTAGCACAAGTTGCCCCACTTCAAAATTTCTAGGTCGTATTTTCTTGTTATAAGCACAGGTCATTCTCTGTTGGTATAACTGCCCGTGACAAACTGCAGCCATTCGTTTTTCATCGATTAAGGTTAGCTGTTCCAAATGAGTCTTGACCCATTCAGTGTCATCAATCTCGGCTTCTACGATGATCTGGAGAGAAGGGATTTCCATATTTGGAGGTATCACAGCCTCAGCTCCATAGACTAAGAGGTATGGGGTCGCTCTTACTGACGTACGCACTGTGGTGCGATATCCTAGTAATTCGAATGGCAACTTTTCATGCCATTGCCTGGAGCTCTGAATCATCTTTCTGAAAATCTTCTTGATTTTTTTATTTGCTGCTTCAACGGCACCATTAGCCTTGGGTCGATGAGGAGTAGAGTTCCTATGGGTTATCTTTAATTGTTCGCATATCTCCTCCATCAAG
This sequence comes from Nicotiana benthamiana, assembly GCA_034376525.1. NCBI lineage: Eukaryota > Viridiplantae > Streptophyta > Magnoliopsida > Solanales > Solanaceae > Nicotiana > Nicotiana benthamiana. The sequence continues at coordinate 38,246,792 of CM067324.1, forward strand.
TATGAACTTGTACCATTTGAAGCTTTTTGCTCGATTGGCCCAATGACGTCCATGCCCCAAGCAGTGAATGGTCAGCGTGATGACATGGGATGTAGTTTCGTGGGTAGTTCATGAATCAAATCACCGTGCACCTAACACTGGTGGCACTTTCGAACAAATCTAAAATAGTCATTTTCCATGGTTATCCAGTAATAGCTCGCTCGAAGAATTTTCTTTGCCAAAACATACCCGTTCATGTGTGGTCCACACACTCTTGCGTGTACTTCGTGCATGATCCTTCCAGCTTCTTCAGCACCAACATATCTTAACAAAATTGAGATCCAGGTTCCTTTTGTAGAATATATCACCACTCAAAAAGAAACCATGTGCGTTCTGTCAAATGGTTCTCTTTTGATTTCCAGTGGCTTTCTCGGGGTACTATTGTGTTTTCAAGATGTCATGGTACCATGGCTGAATACTTGGTTCTGCCTCGGTTGTATTGCAGTAATCATGCCTTTCTCTGATTTGGATTTCCAACGGATAAATGTGGGTATTGCCTGGGTAGGGCATCATCGAAGCCAGAGTGGCATGTGCATTAGCTAGTTCATTGTGACAATGAGGGATATACCTGAACTTTATTGACTTGAACCGCTCGCTAAGATCTTCCACATGTTGCCGATAGGGAATAAGCTTAACATCTCGAGTTTCCCATTCTCCCCGGGCTTGCCGAATAATCAGATCTGAGTCTCCCATAATCAACAATTCTTCGACATCTTAGTCGATTGCCATGATCATGCCCATGATGCAAGCTTCACACTCGGTTGTGTTGTTTGTGCAGAAAAACCGAAGCCTAGCTGTGGCCAGGTAGTGTTGACCAGTGGGTGAGATTAAGATTGCCCCAATTCCCACGCTTTTTGCATTCACTGCTCCATCAAAGAACATTTTCCAAGCGGTCGTATCCTCAAATATTGCTTCAACCAAGTTTACCTCCTCATCTGGGAAGTAAGTGTTCAGAGGTTGGTATTCATCATCAATCGAGCTTTTAGACATATGATTTGCTAATGCCTGGGCTTTCATTACCGTGCGAGTGACATAGACTATGTCAAATTCGGTTAGCAAGATCTACCATTTTGCTGATCTTCCGGTGGGCATCGATTTCTGGAATATGTATTTCAATGGATCCAACCTAGTTATGAGGCAGGTTGTATAGGCTTACAAATAATGCATCGGTGTCTGAGGGACCCAAGTTAAATCACAACAGGTTCGTTCCAAAAGAGTATACTTGGATTCGTAGCTGGTGAACTTCTTGCTCAAGTAGTATATTGCCTGCTCTTTCTTTCCGGTAATATCGTGTTGCCCGAGGACACAACCAAAGGAATTTTCGAAGACTGTTAGGTACAAGAACAGAGGCCTACATGGTTCGGGTGGGACGAAAACTGGTGGGTTGGATAGATACTCTTTGATCTTATCGAAAGCTTCCTGACATTCATCCGCCCATTTGACTACTGCATCTTTTTTCAGTAATTTGAATATGGGTTCACATATGGAGGCCAGCTGAGCAATGAACCGACTGATATAGTTCAATCTTCCCAACAAGCTCATCACATCTTTCTTGGTTTTTGGAGGGGGTAATTCCCGAAGTGATTTTATCTTCGTCGGATCTAACTCGATACCTCTCCAGCTGACAATGAATCCCAAAAGTTTGCCCGACCAGACCCCAAACGCACATTTGGCCGTGATTAGCTTCAAATCATATCTGTGCAACCGTTCGAAGAACTTCCTCAGATCTTGCCCATGGTCATCCTGAGTTTTGGATTTGATGATCACGTCGTCCACCTACACCTCTATTTCTTGGTGCATAATATCGTGAAAAATGGTGGTCATGGCTCTCATGTAGGTTGCCCCGGCATTCTTCAGACCAAAAGGCATGACCGATAGCAATAGGTTCCCCAGGGTTTGGCAAAAACTATCTTTTCTGCGTTTTCTTCATCCATCAACACCAGGTGATATCCTGTGTAACAGTCTACGAAGGAGTGTACCTCATGCTTGGTGCAGTTATCAACAAGGATGTGGATATTTGGCAAGGGGAAGTTATCTTTGGGGCTTTTCCTATTCAGATCTCTATAATCCACACAAACTCGGGTTTTCCTAATTTTCTTTGGCACCGAAACTACATTGGCCAACCATGTTGTGTACCAGACGACTCGGATTACCCCTACTTCCAACTGTTTCATGATCTCTTCTTTGATTTTATCACTAACATCAGTTTTAAATTTCCTCTGCTTTTTCTGGATTGGGGGTAATCATGATAAGTTGGCAATTTATGCACCACCGAATCAACACTTAGTCCTAGCATGTCATCATATGACCACACAAACACATCATTGAACTCAAGCATGAGTAGGATTAATGTGTCCCAAGTTTTCTCATTTACGTGGATGCTTATTTTGCTTTTCCTGATTTCTTCTTCACTACCCAAGTTAACCGGCTCAGTGTCATTTAGGTTTGGCTTAGGTTTATTTTTGAAATGTTCTAGTTCTCGATTTATTTCTCTAAAATCCTCTTCTTCATCGCATTTCGTTTCTTGGTTCATTATTTCACAATTAGACGACATGTTTGGATCTAGGCACGAAGTCCGCAAGCATGTCATATTATTTAAAGTCACATTATTAGAAATAAAAGAGAAAAATAGTAAAGATAAAAAAGAATAAAGGAAAATGAACGATGAAATATTGATTTCATTTCTTGGAATTTGAAGATAACATGGTTTACATTTGGACTCTAAAAGACAAGAAACTAAAGAAAATATCCGAGTTACACCTTGGGATAACTCGTGATGCAGAAAAAGAGGCAGGGTAGTTTACTGGTACTCCCGCCTGATGGGGAATGGCGTAGCCTTCCAATTCTGCAATTTGGCCTCGGTCCCATGTACAGCACCTCAGCGGCGCTTGAGCCCTCTCCTGGCTGAACCATGTAGGTTTCGCATAGTATCCTTCTTATTGCCCCACATATTTCCTCAATCTCTTCGGTCGTAAAAGCCTCCTCCTCTTCTTCTTCATTGTATTTTGGCCTGACAAATGTTTCGTACAGATGTGGCAGTGGTTGAGGCAGGACCCATCCATCATGTTTTCTGTCATTTGCTTATTTTATGTCATCTAGAGTAGGTCGGAAGCCTACCCTTAAGAACTTTTCAGTGGCTGGCACAGTAACTGGTTCAACTATTCCTTGCAGGGATTTTCCAAGTCCATTGCTTGGTTTGAAACCATGTCGTATCATTTCTTTAGCCACCATAATTGATGCGTTGGAAAGGAAGGGCTGAGGGCAGGGTTTTCCCTCTTCGTACTGATCTGGCACTACAACTTTAAAGGCCTGATAAACTATGTGCTCGATGCCTTCTCTTGCTTCAAGTCATGGGACTGGGGGATCTCGATAAATTTATTGTTCATCCTTCCCATGACCATGATTTCTTGATCCTCATGCTCAATCTTTACCATCTGATGAAGAGTGGAAGGCACAGCCCCTATTGTGTGGATCCATGGTCTCCCCAAAAGAAGGTTATAGGACGTGTCCATGTCAAGAACTTGGAAAGTCACCTCAAAGTCAACTGGACCAATGGTTAGAATTAGATCAATCTCTCCAATCTCGTCCCTTTTGATGCCATCAATAGCTCATACCTAGACATTGCTGGGACGAATCCTTTCAGTCCCAATCTCCACGCCCTGTAGTGTTAAGAGCGGGAAGATATCCACCCCAGAACCTCTGTCTACCATAACCCTTTTCACATAATACTCTTCATATTTGACAGTTAAGTGTAGGGCTTTGTTATGTGCAACCCCTTCCAGCAGCAAGTCATTTTTGTTGAATGAAATCTGGTTGGTAGTGAAAAATCTTTCCGCCATTCTCTCTACGTGCTCCATAGAAGTCTCACCTGGCGCGTATGCCTCATTGAGGGTCTTGATTAGTACCTTTTGGTGTTCGGGGGATTTCATCAACAAAGATAGCAAGGAGAATTGTTCAGGAAACTTTCGGAGCTGGTCAACCACTTCATAATCTGCCATTTTCATTTTTTGAAATAAAGCTTCTGCCTCTTCGGCACTCACCGGTTCTTTAGCTGGGAAGCACTTCCTGGTGTCATTGTTCACTTCTTCCAAATTGGAGTATGTCTCCATAGGGTAGTTTTCTTCTCCTGATATTTCTTCCCTTTATACGTCACAACTATTTTATGGTAATTCCAGGGCACCGCGGAAGGATTTCTCATGGGCCTCTGTGGCGCGCGGCCAATAACCACGGGCTCACTCAGCCTTGGTGGATTAGTTAGCCCCCGCACTACATAAGCTCCCTTGGGAACATACATCTGGGTGGTCTTGTTCAGTTCGAATCTCTTGGGAGGACTCAAAGGCTGCCTTTCCATGCATCCATGTGGGACATAGAGAACAACATCTTTGGTGGGCGTTGCCTCGGTTTCTGCCTCAATTTTCTTTTCTGATTTGGGGTGTGTGTGCCTTTGTTCTTTTTCTCCCCTTCATCTTGCTTCGCGGAAGTATTTGGCTTTCTCTCTATATCAACAATGACAATTATGGCTTTCAATGCCGGGTTGAATTCCTTGTCTTCATAGATCATTCCGATTACTGGCCTATTGTTGTGGGCCAGCAGCGGGTTGTTAGTCACACTAGGGATGTCCTTTCCCCTTAACACAATCTTCCTTTGTTTTGTTAAATCCTCCACGCTCTTTTCAAGGTTCAATAGTTTTCTGTACCGTGTCCCTCAGCTCTTGAGTGATAGGCGCATTGGGTGCCCCGCTGGTAGGGGGTGATTCCGGGTTTGCCTGTTTGGAGGTATGTGCTGCAGCAGGCCTATTTGGATAAGCTTCAGATACAAACTGGAGTATGATTCTCCAATTGATGTAAAATATTTCCGTCTGGGTGGTTCACGAGGACGGAAGTTATTTTGCGGAGGACGGGAATTGTAGTGGTTTTGGTAAGGAGGCTAGTTTCTTTAGAGCTTGGTTCCTGTTGGCTTGTTGTTGCAGCCGGATGAAAGGTTGAGCATTCATGACCGCATATGGCTGAGGAGCATAAGCCATACCCTGGTGAGGGTAATAAAGTTGAAGGGTTCTTTTTGGGAACAAGGATTTGGGAGCACGGCTTCTTCTCACACGTGATGTTGCCATGGATGTTTCTTCTTTCTTTTTGCCCCTCTCTACTCCTCCAGACCCGCCCTAAATGGCTTGGGAGGTTGCTTTGATAGCGGATTGACTTAGAATTCTGCCTAGTTTTAATCCATTTTCCACCATTTCCCCGATTTTGGTAGCTTCTGTGGATGGTTACCCATAGCTGACATCATATTCTAGAAGTAGTCGGCTTCTTGTTCTTGAAGGAACACTGTGACCATGTCGACCTCATCCATCAGAGGCTTTACTCTAGATGCTTCTTCAAGCCATTTGGTTGCATATTCCCTAGAGCTTTCCGAGGACTTCTTTTTCAAGTTTGCCAATGAGTTTGTATCTGGAGAAATGTCTATATTGTACTGGAATTGTCTGACAAAGTCTCTAGCAAGGTCGTCCCAAATGTGCCAACGAGACATGTCTTGATCCATATACCATTCGGAGGCAATACCAACTAGACTTTCTCCAAAATAGGCCATGAGTAATTCTTCCCTTCCTCCGGCCCCTCGCAACTGATTACAATACTTCTTGAGATGAGCGATAGGATCACCATGCCCATCGCACTTCTCAAATTTTGGAGTCTTGAATCATAAGGGCAAGTTCACATGGGGGAACATGCAGAGATCAGCATACGACACAGTCTTTTGCCCACTCAAACCTTGGATATGAACCCCTGGGGGCGAACCTCAGAATATGTTCCAAAAAAATGGGCCGAGATAGTTGGGTATCCAAGTGGGGTATTGGGGTGACTGATTGGGACAGTGGAGGTTCCACCTATTCTAGGGAAAAGCTCGAGAAATCTGGGAATTACACTGGGCAGCTCCTTTCCGTTTGACTAGGTGTCCCATATTTCCATCATGTGGAGATGCAGTAACCTGTTTTCCTCAGCAGTTGCTGATTCTGAAGTCGAGATGCCTGATATTGGGCTCTCGTCCACGATAGGAATTGTTGGCAGAGTGATTTCTCAATACATTTCAATGCTACCCTTTGATCTCGTGAAGTATGGATGCTGTGCCAGACTACCACAAAAACCAACCACTGTTCTATAAACCCTGGACTGGATAGGGACAACAACAAATGGTTAGTTCGTGACAAATTACAGCTAGGTAATCACATGTTGGGGTGTGATGCACCTATGCAGTTAAATGGGTTTTTACATGTTTTGCGACGGTTGCATGCTTCGTCCCGACTTTTCCTTATTATTTGCCACTTTTCCCCTTTTGATTTTACTCTTTTTTATTGCTTTTCCTTTCCTCTATATTTTCTCATTTTCTTTTTTCTTCTTATTGGAGTTATTTACAAGATTATGACCGGATCCGATGAGGATTGCCTACGTATCACGACGCCGCGTGAGTCAGATCATGTGTAGTTCGGGAGAAATAAATATGAAAAGTAAAGAAATAATATTTTCTTGGAAATTTTCAATTTTCATTGATAAACTTCTATCAAAAAAGATGTTAGCTACTCTTTTTCTTGGAAATAAAACTACAGACTCAAAATAAAGCAAAAATACAGACTCAATGATTGAAAACTCAAGAATACATTAATACTTCAACTATTGGGGCCCGCGGGGCATCTTTCAGCCTCGTCGCCGGCTTATGTACGAGACCCCCTTGTAATTACTCCAAATCACTCATAACTTGATGGACAAAAGTCATCACCGCGACAAAGAAGGTGGTATGAGTCATGTCCTCGCATGCTTTGCACTTTATGGTAATGTAGTCAGCGATGGTTCTGATCCTTTCTCTAATTATGCCTTTTTCCTGAAGTAGTCTCCCTATCTGCCGGTTTAGGGCTCCTAACACTTGGGAGTCATGAAAGTGTTGATCTTGCATTTTCTGTAGTTCTTCGTCCATTTTAGCCATCAGATTATAACACTGCTCCCTATCAGCCTTGAAGTCTTTAGCTCGTTTGGTTTCCTTATCTTTAAGAACGGTTACCTTTCTTCTTAGGCTGTAATGGTGTCTTCATAATTTCTCTTCATTTGTTGCACAAATCGTGTCCGTTCTTCTACTTTTGTTGTCCATCATTCCCGGATTATTGCTAAACTATCTTCAGACTTTTCCAGGTTTTCTTGACATTCAAGGACATTCTTTTTTAGTCCACTTATGAGCCTCTCATCAGCCAACTTCTTTCCGGGTTATTGGAAGCTGTTTTCATCTTTCTGAGATGAGCTTTAAGGGTCTCATTTTCCTGGGTCAGTTTCTTCTTTTCTCCCTCGTCGGTTGCAGTTTGAACACCATTTTCAAATTGAAGCTCCATGACTTGCCTTTCCAATTTGCTTATTTTGGCCTTGTATTCATTCTCTTTGGTCAACCAGTCCCATTGTGGTTGTGCCTCAACTGTGAATTGTTAGATATATGGTCTCTTTGTAGGCCTTACATGAATTTGGAATTTCTTGCCGAACCAGTCAAGGTACTTGCGGTCAACTCCGCCTGTAGCTTGGTCTCTCACTATGGTCTTAGGTTTAAGAAACCTACACTCATTCCACACTTGGCGAATTTTCCCTTCTGGAAATAAAGCTTTTGGGCCCAGCTCAATGACATGTTTACTCAAATCTTCATCATTGTGGATGGTTTGAAATCTTCCTAATTGGTGCAACACTCTGTAGGGAGCATAGGTTGGATGCTCCGAATGCCAATCAAGAGGATATAAGATACTTCAGTCGACATGTGCACCGCTTCGGTGACGGGAAGCCATCCAAAGACCCACTCAATTTTATCGGCAGTCAAGGATCTCAAATGAATAAGCCAAGCTTTAGTACCCGTAGGAAATTCAATACCTACTACCCGGCTTGCAAACTCTTCAATCCAGCTCAGACCAGTCAAACCATAATTCATGTACCCAACCCGGTGACAGAGGTGTTCTTGCATGCATAATTGAAGTAGTATATTGCAACCCTGGAAGAACTTTCTCCCTTCCCGACAGATTGTTAAGGCTCGGTAGATTTTGACAACAATTAGAGGAACCACAGTGCTATTGGCTTTCTTAATTGCAACATCGACCATTCCCACAAGACCTATTTCTATATTTCCATCTTTCCGGGGACAGACCACAACACCCATAAAGGCTACCATTAAAGCTAAACCCCACCTTGCCTCCCACTTGTCTTTATTTCCAGCATGGGTTAGACCGGTATTTGGCTCTTCAAAACCTCGGGGGTTACCATATCGATGATACAAAAACTGGAGTGTGTAATACTCTTCAGACAGATTTATGTCCTGAACATCCCGACTAATACTTAGCAAATCCAGAAACCTATGGAGGGACACTGGTCTTGGTGACAGCAGATATCGACTTCTAAGGTTTCCATGGAGGCCCTCATAGCCCGCAACTTCCTCCAACGTAGGTGTGAGCTTAAAGTTAGGGAAATGGAACACATTGCAAATCGGGTCCCAGAAGGTATTAAAACTTCAATTATGTCCGACCTCGGCTTGATGTTTAATAATCCGACAAGCTCTCCCAGAACTTTCACCACTATTTCTTTACTGCCCTTTGCTAGATCATTCCACCACATGTGGAGCTTCAGGGGGATCTCCTTAAGGACTGTAAAGGGTTTAATTTCATTCGTGCTCATCCTGCACATTTATTAAGGCAATTTAATGACTTATTTTAATGAGAAATATATGTATATATATATATGTATATGTATATATATATATATATATATATATATATATATATATATATATATATATATATATATATATATATATATACTCTTTTATCACTTCGAGGAAGAAGATTTAAAGGCTATGCCTGCTAGCCTTTGGAAATAACCAAGGTGGCTGTTCTTGCAAAAATAGTCTTTCGGCACCCTTTTGCGGACATTCCGCTTATTTTAAACAAGAATGGAATCACCCGACTTATTTGTGACTAAGATTAAAAATATTTTTCTTTTGGCTATTTTTGCAAAAAAGGGAAGTTGGACCCAATGGGGGTTGTCTACGTATCCCATATCCGGTAAGAATCAGACTGGTGTAGTTCGGGCAGATTTGACAAAACCACCTATTTTAGAAACAACAAACTTTTATTTTTCCTTTTATGTTTTTTTTTTCATTTGTCATTTTCCTTCTCTTTTTTTTTCAAAATTCCGGCAGAGTTTCGGTATGATTTGGATATTGGTTTTTCTCGAAAAAGGTGATCACCCTTTTCTATTCCCTTTTCCACTCTCTCCCATTATTTATAAGCCGGTCAACATGCATATCCAAAATAAATAAATGCACAAGTAGCAAGTAAGATGCATCAGGATGGTCTTTTCATTTGAGGTCACCTGTCCAAGACGGACCCAACCCCTGTGTTGAGTCCCCTTAGTCAAATGCACGTGATGAAAACAAAGGTTCCTACTAAGGATCATGCATGAGGCTTTGTTATACTAGGTTAAAACTTGTGCTTATTGTTCTAAACCTAGCTTACCCGAGCGGACAACTCGAGCCGGAAAGGGGGAGGGGAGGGGCAGCATACCGGGGATACAGAAGCTCAATCGGCTTAGCAACTTGTTTGAACCCCATTCTAAAATTGGATAAGACTCTAAACAGAAGAGAAGTCACACGAAGTGTACCCTTCTCCATGATGTAGAATACTCAGAGAGAAAAAAGGTTTCGTAGCAGTTTATGTATACAATTCACGGAATATTAAAACGGTAAAACATTTAGCACATTAGGCATGCAACATGTGGGAAAATCAGATAAAACAAAATATAACAGTTATTCTAGTCTTGAACCCTGAACTAGAGATTCTGGGTCTTATCCCCAACACAGTCACCAGAGCTGTCACACCTCCTTTTCCACACCACCTGAAGGTAGTATAAGCGAGCTTTTCTACTTTAAGTGAATTATTTGAAATGAGATTATTTATTTATTTTTATTCAGAGTCGCCACTTTGGATAGGTTTGTTTCTGGTGTCCCAAGTCACTAATTTATTTTAAATCCCAAATTGAGGAAAACATTCCGACTTTCCATTTGAAGTCTGCGAACCAGAAATTCTAAGTAAGAAATTCTGTTAACCCGAGGGAAGGTGTTAGGCACCATCGAATTCCGTGGTTCTAGCACAATCGCTTAAACTATCAAATTTGGCATGTTATCTAATTTAATACATGTTTCAAACACATGGTGAAATTTTAAGTTATTTGCTGCTTTTAATTAATTTTTAAAGAAATTGAACATCGTCTAAAACATGTCTTTGGATTTTGTCGCATGAAATGCACTCGCCATCCGGAACACGTCGTATCCAAGGTTTTGGGATTTGGATTTGGGTCACATGAAATTAACAGCCGAGTTTAGAAGTGTAAGATTATTAAAGAACACGCCTAAAGCGACTAACGCGTTGTTAACTTTGCGGGAGGCCATGAAAATTCGCTAAATGGCATCTCCCGAATGCTAAGTGTTTCAAGAAACTAATCTAAAATAGGGCCACGTATTTGTGGTTTTATTTGGCATGACGCATCCCAATTATATTTTTTAAAGGATATTCGAACTAAAATTCAGGGAGCCAATGGGCTACTATCATCTAAATATAGTTTAGTCTCTATTCTAACTAAAGATGAATCATTTAAAGGTTGCTATAGATATTACTACTCGAAATATTAAAATCTTCTATGAGAGGCCCAATACCCAAGATTTCAAAACCACTATTGCTAAAGTCCCTCCCAACACGCGAATTAGGCCATAAGAAATCAATGAGAGATCAACCCAGTAGTTGGAATCAACGAGTTATATCATACAGGCCATATATTGACTCAATCATCAGCCATATACCAAAACAACTCTGACGACCCATTTGTGTTTGAACCCAGAGCATGTGTATATATTTGGGTTTCCAGATTTATATTTGTTTTGAAACAATATAACTACAGATGATCACTTAATCAAATACCCGTGAATCAAGAAACACATTGGCTTATTATACTAAATGTCAATATGCTAAACCAGTTTTTCATACAAACATGAAAACTCCAAAATTAACTTGGATCATATGAAGCAGTGATTACAACCTTACAAATGCACATCCAAATTATATGAAATAGCAACAGCTTTGCAATGAAAATGCCTATCACAACATCTTACTTTTGAAATAAACTATTGCCCTTTGGATTAACCAAGCACTAAATTTTCAAATGGTTATGACCAGCTAGAAATCAAAGCAAACCTAACCATATAATTGAATACATGCATAACTTAAGTAAAAGTCCGTATACACAATCCCTCAAATTTCCAAACAAGTTAACAGTCAACAAGTTTCCGACAAAATGAAAGAACAACATAAAATCCAAAAATACTACTACTACACTAGGGTGAACAAGCTAGGCTAAATACCATTACACTATACTAGCGACTTCAGGAATATTAAAACAGGATAATGGACATTTGAAGATGAGAAAAAACAGCTCTTCATTCATGAAAACTCCAGGCAAGTACAACTTCCCTATTTGCATCTTATCTCCTAAAGAACTAAGGAATTCCTGGAATAATGAAGCGAAGATGTAAGGTGCACCAGATGAAAATAGCAGCAACAGTAACAGGAGTAGGAATTAACAGCAATAACCACCAAGAGATAAGCAAGAGAAACTAGTTTTTGAAATGATTTCGAATAAAAAACAAGGTTAAATAGACTCAGCAGCCAAAACTCCAGCCCAAAAGCTGATCCAAACACTTGAATACCAAGCCAAATTCAACTCATTTTTACGCTTCTAGTTATTCAAGAAGCATTTTAGAGTAGAGACTTAAAGGTTTTCATGGAGTTTCAACAGAACAGTGAAGTCTGTAAAATCTCTTAAAATCTTATCTTTTTTTTTCTGCTTTTCTCATTCTGTCAGCTCCCAAATATTTTGATTCTAAAAAATTCTCTCTCAAATCTAGGCTCTCACATTTCAGATTCTCCAAAAAAAGTCAAAAGAAATTTGTAGATCTTTTAAACTTTTAGGCTCTCCAAAAACTTTCCTTGCAAGGTAAGAATAGCATGCCTTTATAGGCAATGAATTAGGGCAGTCTTCAGATTTTTATTTAGTATTTAGTTCCTTTATAATTTTTCGTTTTTTCTTAGAGTGTCCCTAAATTACTGACTTGATACTCAAGTTACACTATCTAAAAGCTGAAATTTGGCTAAAACCCCTCACTAGAAGCTTCCAAATCAGTTGCACTAATGATTCCCCGGGCTAGAGTTCCTAAACTACCCTTGACTACCCTTATTATTTACCATCTAGACATCCGGTTCAATTGATTAAACAGAATGAGTTACAGACACAAGTGGGCTCAAAGTTTTAATGGGCATGGCCCAATGACACCCATGAGCTCTTGAGAATGACTCCAAAACCCGAACAAGAATAAAAATGTGACTGGTCCAATTAAACAACATCAAAGGACAATATTTAATAGATTAGACTTACGCTAATTGAAATATCTTTAAACAAAGCAAACCGGGAACTGGCCACATTATCCAAACTAAGCAACTAAAGGGGGAACCAAAATTGTAACTGGTTAATGACCAAATTTATAAGAACATTAGGGATCAATCTTTAACATTGAAACTAAAGTCATTTATAGCTTCATCAAGCTAGTTAAAATTGGTAGAAAAGAAAACAAAACAAGCAGCGGAATAAGAAGAAGAACAATACAAATGAAGAATGAAGGCAGAGGACTTACCAGAAGAGTTGGAAAGTTCAAAGACGGACGACCCAATAAACCAGTGTCGACCATTTGTTCTTTGTCAAGAACAAATGAGCTACATCAACTTGTTGGCCCGAAAACTTCACAATTTGCGGAAAAATAGAAGTCACAAACCATTTATGCTGTTAGACTCTCTCAAAGCCAATTTTGGACTTTAGGGCTTCGAACTCATATGCAATTTTTGAAGAGTTCTGGGCATATTAGAGGGTTCAGAGTGTGAGATTAGGGATGAGGAGGCCATGGGATGCTGGGGTGTTATTTTGGGTGGTGTTTGGGTGGTGGTGCTGCCGGTCACGGCGAATGGTCAGATTTTATGAGCGATATTAGAGAAGTTCGGGTGGGATTCGAGGGAAGGGGTTTGGATATTTGGAAAGAGGAGAAAGATAGGAATCTGGGGTGTTAATTTGGTGGCTATCAGAGACCCGCCACCGACATGGGCGATTCCTGGCCGGCGGTGGGCGGTTGAATTAGGGTGGTCTCTAGGGTTTGTGTGTGAGATAGGAGATGAGAGAAGGGGGTAGGCGTTAGGACATATATATATATATATATATATATATATATATATATATATATATATATATATATATATATATATATATATATATATATATATATATATATATATATATATTTAATGATCCCAACTTCTGGATTGTTGGATCGACCAACCTAGATGGTTGAGATCATTTTCCCCTAAAACGGCGTCGTTTTGCTGTGTTACTGAGAGACCGGGTTGGGGCATTGGTTTTTTGTCGGTTCAGGGGGAATTTGGACCGGGTTTGGGGTTTAAATATTGGGTTGGGTATTTTGGTCAAAATTTTGGGCATTAGACCCAATTTTATTTTCTTTTTCCAAAATTGTAATTAAAATTAAAATTAAAAAATAAAGCTGAATTAAATAATAAAATTAAATTAAGCTTCCTAATTATATTAATATCTAATTGATAATTAACACAATTAATCAATTTAAGAGAAACTAACGAAATTCAAATAAAACAAGGGAAAGATAAATCAAAAATTTTGATTTTGATTTTTTAAAAATATTTTTTGTAACATCCTATTTACCAATTAATTTTAAAAATATGCAAATGAAATATTTATTTTTGTTTTTTATGAATTAGCTAAATTAAAAATAAACAATAATGCAAACAATCATGAAAATTATGCAATTAAATCCTAAAAATCAAATAATTAAAAGGAAAAAAATTCTAAATCTAAGAATTTTTTATGAGCAATTCACGCGGAGCAAAAATCACATGCTCACATCATGATTTTAGCAAAAATAATGGTTCTTTCTCAAAAGGAGATTGATTTTCTCAAAATGCATTTAGTAAAAAGAGCATACAGTCTAGGACCACATATATGTTAGGAACTGCTCAAATTTTCTGATATCGACCTTATAATAAAGCAAATCCAACAATTATTGAGTGTAGTAAATTATGTAAGAGATTTCATTCCAAACATCTCTACATACATTTATCCGCTCACATAGATGTTCAAGAAAATTGCTCCATCATGGGGAAAGAAACAAGATGAAGCAGTTAGGGAAATAAAGGAGATATCTAAAGATGTCAAGTCCTTCTACATCCCTTCAGAAGATAAGAAGATATTGCAAACTGATGCCACCAATGAATAATAGAGTGATGTTCTATTTGAAGAAAAAGATGGCCAGAGGAAAATATGCGGATATTTTAGCGGGAAGTTCAAAGATGACAAACAACATTATCACTTCACTTTCAAGGAAATTCTTACAGTAAAAAATAGAGTCAAGAAATTTATTTTTTTCCTAATTCATACAGAATTTCTGATAGAGATGGATATGAAGGCCTTGCCAAAGCCGATCCATATAAATAAAAAAATTATTCTCAACTCTCAGATTCTCATATGGGCTCAATGGTCCTCTTCATACAAGTTTCAAGTCAAGGACTTGAAAGGAAAGGATAATATTCTCGCAGATTTTCTATCTCGACTAGAATAATTCTCAAAGAAATTTTCCCCAGGAAAGATGAAGTCCAAACAAAAGCTAATCAACTACATCTTCATGTTTTCAAATATACTAGGAACGAGTTCATTGAAGCCAACAGATCATCCACCGGAGTTGTTCCATGTCATGGATCCTTTTGATCTATCAATAATAATTGAAAGGAGAACTTACTATGATCTCCATGTTTTCTAGAAACATGGAGGATCCATTCTCAAGCCTTATTGGGTCAATTCAAAATATCCATTCTGCCATATATTCATAGCACAAGCCAAGGATTTTCCACAGGAACTATTATGATTTTTCTGGCACCTATGCCATCAATATTATATTTTCATAGAATTCAAATGTGACGTCTCCAAAGATTTTAACAACATTGAAGTTTCTCTTAAATTATTTCTATTATGGTTCAAGCCTAGAAAATATTGGATAAAATATTTGAACGATTCCTAAAGAGCAAAGGTATTCATGTTCCATAGGCTAGTGAAGATTATTAATAGAAAAGTACCGACGCAAGCAGTGGCATCATTATGGTGGAAATTTTCTGCGTCCATTTTATAGTGAAGTACAAAGAATTATCTTCCAGCAAAATAGGTGCATCCAGAGAAAGATATGGCCAAAAGATTGGGAAAGGTGGAATTATACCAGTAGTCATCCTCATTGGGAAAATGTTCGAGAAACAACAAAAGAAGATCAAACTCCGTACAAAGTCATTCGGGAAAATATCACTCAAGACATCTCCAAATTAAGGTTGCAGATCACATCCCTCAATCCAAAGGAGAAGGAACACAACAAAGAAGAATCATAAAGTTTCAGGTGTTACATCACAAGATCTTTGAAAAGATGTCTAGAAGATTAACTGAGAGAATCAATGGAAGTTAATTATCTAAATCCATGCGAATTCCACCATAATCCCACATTACCTACCAATAAACCCAAAAAAATAATCTACGCATGCCAAGACAAAATTTCATATCTTTCAATACTATTCAAGCCCCACTCTCACATGCTGCCACATGCTTCGTCACATGCAACACTCTACTTTCACATGCTTTCACATGTTCCCACGTACTTTCACATGCTATACCATGTATATTCACCTTTTTCACATGCTTTCATGAGTTTTTTTTTAGTTCTTTGCTTAAGGTCCTTCACATTAAAAAGGGACCCACTTGTAGATAGGTTTGCCACAGAAGTTAGGTTTATTTTATAATATATGTTTGTCTTGAGACAAGAGGGGTTGCTCTGATGGTAAGCAACCCCCACTTCCAACCGAGAGGTTGTGAGTTCGAGTCTCCCCAAGAGCAAGGTGGGAAATTTCTTGGAGGGAAGGATGTCGAGGGTCTATTAGGAAACATCCTCTCTACCCAAGGGTAGGGGTAAGGTCTGCGTACATACTACCCTCCCCAGACCCCACAAAATGGGATTATACTGGGTTGTTGTTGTTGTTGTTGTTGTTGTTTGTCTTGTAATAACCTTATATTCCTACATAAAGGAGGCCATGTAATAGTTGTAAGATCATCTTGTAATCACCTTTGTGATATATTACATATGAGTTCCTTCTAAATTCCCCTCTTGTTCTTTCTTTTGAACGGATGGAAAGGCCGGTCCATATGCAAAAGTTGAGTAAGAATACTCTAAGAACGTTAGCTTATTGTGGTGTGAAAGTTTTCTGAGTTATAACAGCTAAAGTTGGTTATAGTACAAAAGTTTTTTGAATTGTGTAGCTTGGCAAGCCATCCCTTGTGGGTTATTGAAGCCAGCCCCCTTTGTAGAAAAACTTTTGCCACTATATGCAAATTAACTGTTAGTGTAGCTTGGCAAGCTGTCCCTTATCGGTTGTTGAAGCTAGCTCTTTTGTAGGGGAACTTTCATATCTATGATGTAGTTTGCATTCTTGGAGTCTCTTGCTCTATTCTTTATACTGTAATATCATATTTAGTCCATCTGTTCGGAGGGAGGAACAATTTATTAAATATGTTTGAGTCATTTCCATCATTCTCTTCCCTTGCATAAATGAATATGTCCCCTACTCTATATAAAACCATGTCCAAAAAATATGACTAACCTCTATGAAGTAGATATCCTACCCGAAGAATAGAAAGTATCCTCCATTGAACTACCCCTTATAAATCATTACTCAGTTTTTACTAAAAGTCATTTGCACCCTGGATCCAAATTCGTTCCTTTGTCCAACACAGACCAAAAGGAGTCAAAGAATATGTTGCTGCATCAAAACATGACCAGCATCTTATTCTTTCCACTTGAGAGGAACAATTTATTATCCTTCAAATACCAGATGATTTCTCCAGACAATGGAGAGATCATGGTTTTACCCATACCCTTTTTTATGCTATCCTAATCGCTATAATATATCACGGAAGAAAAGGTCAACCTTTTGTTGCTCGAATTTCTCTTCTAGATACAAGATACTTGGAGTACTAACTTGCAAATTTGGGTACTGCGAAAGTTACCTTGAACGCTGAGACTGTCTTCATAACTATCTTTTCAAATTTAAACATGTCCCTTTCTGACCCATACTTTACCGAAGCACTAAAAATCCAAGTCCAACTCCAAGGATCCCTACAAGTCAAAGACTCCATCCAAGCCACTCTTCATCACTAAATGGTGTGGTGGGTCCAAAATCATGCCATGGATCTCTGTCTTCTCGGAGGAGAAAATGTTTTACTCTTGAATATTGATGCTACGAAAGAAAATACCATGTGCACCCAAATACCCAGAAAAATTTCCAGAGATGAGCTTGTCAAAATCCTTCCTGATTCCTGGATCACAAATTATGAAAATTCATAGAGCAGCATGCCACAAGAAGGTACTCGTTCCATGGTTCCAACAATAATTTCTCTATCGCCCGTTCAGCTAGCTAGAGGGAAGGGTCAGGAAGCCTGAGTTGGTACTTAGGCTATTAGAGGTGGAGGCCAAGTAGGGAGAGGTCGTCAAAGAGGTAGAGGTTAGAGCGGTGGGATTAGCCCCATTTATGCATTTTCAGCTAGACCTCAGGTAGAGTCAATTAAAGCAATAGGCATTATTCTTGTTTTCTATAAAGATGCCTCAGTTTTATTTGATTCGGGTTTCACTTATTCATGTGTGTCATCCTATTTTACTTCATATATCTCACGATTATTTTAGTGCTCCTGCTTATGTGTCTACACATATTGGGGATTTGATTGTGGTAGACCATGCTTATCATACTTGTTTGGTCACTATCATGAGCTATGACACTGGGGTAGACCCTCTATTACTTGATATATTGGATTTTGATGTGTTCTTTGGCATACATTGATTGTCACCTTATCATGCTATTGGGATTGTTATGCCAAGACTGTAATATTAGACATGTTGGAATTGCCTCGATTGGAGTGGAGAGAGACTCTTGGCCATTCTACTAGCAGAGTCATTTCATATGTGAAGGCTCGGTGTATGGTCGAGAAGAGGTGTCAAGCATATTTGGCCTATATCCGCGATTCTAGTATAGAGGTTCTTCAATGGATTCTGTACCAGTTGTATGCGAGTTTTTAGAGGTGTAACCTACTGATTTTCCGAGAATACTACCCGACAAAGATATTGACTTTTGCATTGAGTCACTTAGCTCATTTCTAACCCACCATACCGTATGGACCTAGTTGATTTGAAAGAATTAAAGGAGCAGTTACAGGATTAGCTTGACAAGGGATTCATTAGACCAAGTGTCTCGCCCTAGGATGCACCATTGTTGTTTGTAAAGAAGAAAGACGAATCTTTGAGGATGTGTGTTGACTATAGGAAACTAAACAAAGTCACTATCAAGAACAAGTATTTGTTGCCGAGGATTGATAACTTATTCAACCAGATTTAGAGTTCCAAGGTGTTTTCAAAGATCGATTCAAGATTTGGCTACCATCAGGTGAAGACTACGTCATCGTATGTCCCTACAACAGCTTTTCGTAGTCGGTATCGTCACTACAAGTTTTGGTGATGTCATTTGACTTGACTAATGCCCTAACAACCTTTATGAATTTGATGAAACAGGTGTTCAAACCCTATTTGGATTCTTTTGTGATTGTCTTCATTAATGATATCTTGATTTACTCACGCAACCGAGGGGAGCATGAGCAATATCTTCAGATTGTACTTCAGACTTTGAAGGATCGTCAGTTATATGCCAAGTCTTCAAAGTGTTAGTTCTGGTTGGAATCAGTTGCCTTAGGCCATGTTGTATCTTCTAAGGATATTAAGGTGGATCCTAAGAAGATTGAGGCAGTTCAGAACTGGCCTAGACCTACTTTAGATACAAATATTCAGAGCTTCTTGGGTTTGGCAGGTTATTATCGTTGGCTTTTAGAAGGGTTTTCACCTACCTCAGCCCCACTGACCAAGTTGACCTAAAATGGTGCTCTTTTAAGGTGGTCTGATGAGTATGAGATGAGATGTCAAAAGCTCAAAACTGCATTGACTACAACCCGGTGTTGGTATTTCCTACGGGTTTGGAATCTTACACCGTATATTATGATGTGCCTTGTATTGGGCTTGGTGTAGTGTTGATGCAGGACATTAGAGTGATTTCTTATGTGTCTCGGTAGTTGAAGGTTCATGAGAAGAATTACCCTGTGCATGACTTAGAGTTGGTAGCCATTGTTCACGTGCTGAAGATTTGGAAGCACTATTTGTACGACATTCCATGTGAGGTCTATTTCGACCATCAAAGTCTCCGACACTTGTTCAAGTAGAAAGACATTAATTTGTAACAACAGTGATGGATAATATTGTTAAAAGACTATGATATCACCATATTATATCATCTGGGGAAGGCCAATATAGTGGCCGATGCATTGAGTAGGAAGAATGGGAACATGGGCGATTTGGCATATTTATCGATATTGGAGAGGCCACTAGCCTAGTTAGGTTCTTGATTGTTTTATGACACAACCATTGTTGTTGGAGCGTATCAAGGCTCGCCAGTTTGATGATCCTCACTTGTTGGTGTTGAAGGATACAATGCAACGGGATGGTGCCAAAGAGGTTGTTCTTGGTGATTATGGTGTTATACAGCTTCAATACCGTATTTGTGTTATGAATGTTGATGGGTTGATAGATTTGATCCTTGAGGAGGCTTACAGTTCACATTATTCCATTATCCCAAGAGTCACGAAGATGTACTGTGACTTGAAACAACACTATTGGGGCGAAGAATAAAGAAAGATATTGTTGCTTATGTGTCACGGTGTTTGAATTATCAACGGGTGAAGTATGAGCATTACAAACTTGGTAGATTGACTCAAAGACTGGAGATACCGGGGTGGAAGTGGAAGCACATTACTATGTATTTTCTTGTAACCTTACCACAAACTATAAGGAAATACGACGTACTCTAGGTCATTGTGGACCGATTGACTAAGTTCGCACACTTTATTTCGGTGATGACATCCTATTCTTTAGAGACTTTGGCTCAGATTTATATCCAGGAGATTATTTGCTTGCATGGAATGCCTATGTCTATCATTACTGGTCGAGGCACGTAACTCACACTGCACTTTTGGGGAGCGCAGTATGAGTTGGGCATGCGGGTCGAGCTGAGTATAATGTTTCATGCTCAGACGAACGGATAGTCCGAGCACACTATTCAAATCTTGGAGGACATGTTACACGCCTGTGTTATGCGGAGTAGATACCCATTCCCTTTTACCAATCCAAGTACTTTTCTATGTCCGTTTGAGGATGAACGTATCTTTTAGAGGTGCAGACTGTGATGACTCGATACGTTGTTTTGAGTAGTAGCCCTAAGTTTTGTATTTCGACACCTCTCATACCTTTATTTTACATTATTTATTTACGTGCGTGGTCCGAGCCACTTTTCAAAAAGCTTTTTATGTCAAAATTTGAAGAAAATATAATTTTTGACTTAAAATGATGCTAAAATTTACCATGGTCAACATTATCGGTAAACCACCTCGGATCAGTGTTTTGACGATTCCGCTAGGTTCATATGATGTTTTTGGACTTGTACACATGTTTGGTTAGGGTCCTGGGTGACGTGAACGCATTTTGGTGCAATATGTGTGAAATAATTTGATTTTTTTAAGTTTTGACGATTGATTCTTGTTATTTGATATTATTTTGATGAATTGAGGTAGCAAGCAAGTTTGTTATTATACTTTTATGCATGTTCTTTTTGGAGATCGAGGGGCTCGAGAGAGTATCAGATGAGTTTGGTTTGTTTTAAGATTGCTGGTGCAAATAGCTAGTGCTACAAGTCTGTAGATGTCACATTTGCGAGCTTGCTTTAATAGTAAAACGATCACATTTTTGATAAGGGGTTGGTGGGCTTGTGCTTCGCTTTTACAAATTTCTGATCGCATCTTCGGACATTAGTGTTTGCATTGCGACCCTTGAGTTGCTTTTACGGCTTCGAGCTAGGGGTTGGCAGCTTTGCAAATGCGAAGCTTAGCTCTCATCTGCGATGAGGGGACTATTCACATTAGCGATATTTGGTGGTCTAATGCACTAATTGCATTTGTGATGAATGTATCACATTTGAGGGCATCACATTTGCGAACAAGTGTTCACAAATACGACACCTGCAACTCTGTATAAGAGGGAAAAATGGGACTTGGATTATTTAACACCATTTCTCAACCCCAAATACTCTAGAGGTGATTTCTGAGGAACTATTTATTTTTCATCATTCCCCGCTACTTTTATGAGTTTTTAAGTTAAAATTTGAATTTTATGGTAGAAATTAGGAATTTTATAAAATTGAGAGTTAGACCTCAAATTAAGGCCTAATTTCGAAACAAATCGTACTTTTCAATTTTATAGCCCATGTTTCAATTTACAACTAACTAGCCCAAAAATAATAAGCTAATACTCAACATTCAATTCCAATCGATTCTCGAAATTACTATTTAATTTTTTTTAAAAAATTCTCAAGCTTTTAAGTTAACTTTCGAATCAGTAACTGTGTCTCAAATATTAGTTCAACAAACCAAATCTACTTGGGTAGTGAAAATTAGATTTAACAAGCTTAAATATGTGGGTATAAATTCCAAATTTGATTTTGTGAGAATTTTGGAGTGGGTATTATTTAAACATGTTAGAAATAGTATAAGGAGGTTGTATATAAAATTTGAAGTCATTTAATGAAGATTTGGACTGTTTTTGAACAATAATTACAACTAAAAATCGTGGAAGAAGTTCCTCTACAAACGTTTGTATAAAGGTGCACAAAAGTGTATAAAAATGTATAATACTGTATAAGATGTGTTTATGCACTTATATACAAAATTATACAAAATTATACAAAATTATACAAAAAACTAATTTTTTCTTGCTTGCGTCTTTTTTGAAATTTAACTCAAATCTATTCCATATCACTTCAAATTTAAATCTTAAACTCTTTTTGATATTTGCAATCAATTGGAACAACACCTAATCCAAACAACTAACAAATTCAAAAAATCATATTTTTCGAAGTAAAGCTTTGAATGACCTTCAATGGTGGACTTCTACTTTTTCAAATTTTTACATTGTAACTAGGTGACACATAGGGAGAGCAGATATTCGGCCCCATGAAGAATATGTAGAAGATGTGAGAAAAAGAGAGAGTGAAGATAATGGTTGTAAGAATACATATTTAAGTCCATAGCTTTTAGAAGCAATGACTGTAAGAACATAGATTGTTAATTGCTAGTGGTTTCATAATAGTATAATATGGCTTAGGTAGGATAAAACTTAAAAACATTAGCTATTTTTTTTGTCATGATACGAAGTTATGTGTATTTTCTTGTAATTCGTTCAAATGAAAATAAGATTTATTGCTTGTTTGGATTGACTTATTTTAAATGCTTATTGGATTTTAAGTACTTTTTTAGTTTGTGTGGTGTTTAGCAAGGATAACAAGTGCTTAAAAGCACTTACTTTTAAGTATAAAAAAATACAAAAATAAGCCAAAAGCCAAATATTATATATTACGAACTTATAACTTTTGACTTTTCGCTTAAAAGTTATACTTTTTATAACCAATCCAAACACCTATTCGGTATTTGAAATTCAAATAAAATATTAAAATAGTGAATTAAAGGTGTATTAGTGCAATACTGGTTTTCTGATTTTTACTCAATAATATTAAACATTCACAAACTTGTTTTTCCTAGTGTAATGGTAAACAGAAAGCTAACTTTTCTTTTTCTTTTTCTCTTTTTACCTTGCTTGTTTTCTCAGCCAGTTGAAGATCTAATGATCCTTTTGGTCATAGATTTTGCCAAAATTTATTCAAAATTTTTCTTTGGCAAATAATATTGGTTCATAAATTTTATCTATATTTTGACTAGTTTCTAAAATCCAAAACCCAAAACGCAGTCGAAGACCTATATTCTATTTATATTTTGACAAATTACTATTATGTTTTTTAAAAAATTATCCCAAACTTTTGTATTTTATAAAAGTGCCAACCATTAATTATTTTGTAATAATATTGTTTCGTCTTCTCTGTCATATAATATTGTATTATGTAATTCATTATAAAAATAATAATTTTGAACCAAATTTATTTATGTTGAGGATTATAGTTTGTGATAATATAATTAATGTCATTAATGAAGGTACTATTTGGTATTTGTAATACTTTTTAGAATTTGTAATTATAAATATATATTTTTAAAGAAATGAAATATATTTAGAAAATTAATATCAAATATATTTTGATCTTCAAATTAGATATTACTCAAACTTAAATTTTTAAAATAAATTTAAGAATCTATGGTCAAACTCTAACTAAAACATTTGCCCGCACAAGGGAGCCGGTCAAGGCGGTTAAAATCCTCATAATAATAATGTAATACAAAAATTAAGACTTCCAACAAAAGCAAAGAAATGCTCTGCTGCTTCAGAGCTGACTGTCATACCCAAATATCCTTCTCCATTTCCCCTTGATCTTTCATGTATTAAATCACCAGAAGTTAGTTCCAAAATCCCTCTGTTTCTTCTTCTTAAAGAGAAATGGAGGCAAGTGCAGGAATGGTTGCTGGATCACACAAGAGGAATGAATTGGCTCGAATTCACCATGACTCTGACAGTGGGGTATGCTTTTGGAAACTATCCTTTTGATATTTTCAATGAAAAACTTGTTTCTTTATTCTCTTTTTAGTCTAATGTGGCGTTTAGATCTAATTTGTAAATGTCTAATAGCTAGAGTTAGGATCTTTCCTTCTGCTTTTTCAGTTTCTGAATTTCTAATAAATTTCAATTGAATGTGGTGTTCAGATCTAATGTGTGAGTGTGTAGCAGTGAGACACTGTAAAAAGGTTGGGATCGTTGAGCTGATTTAGGATATAGAAGTTGATCATCTTGAATTTGAAGTGTTCAGATTAGTTTTCTTTTTGATGAAGTAACAGTGAAGCATTGTTGGCGTTGGGTCAGTGTTCAGATTTGTTTCCTTGACAATCGAAATTCGCAAATTTGCTTGAATTTGGTTACACATTGAGTCTTGGTTCAAGTGTAGACTGAGCTTTAAGTTAATATCAGGATTTTCTTTGTGATTCAATAGGAGATTGGTGTATTTTTGAGTTTAGTAGTTGTTTAATAGGGTCTTTTCATAGTTGAGCTTGATCTTATTTTGTTGCAATTTTGATCATTTAAGGTGTATTAAATGTGTCCAGACATTGCTAGGATAGATCTCATTGCTTTTCACCTTTTTGCTGTCAATTCTTATATGTTTCAACATAATTTTCTCTGGAAAAAAAGGCAAACTTTGGAGAAAGATAGGTATGCTTTATCCTTAGTTTTAGGTTACTTGATACGACACTGATCACCAAATGGTTGAATCTGATTAATACTTGATTGCGAATACTGTCCTTCCAACATCAGCCTCTGAATTCAATTAATGTACAATTGAAACTTCAGTAGGTTTGTGTGCACTTATTGTTCAATTCATTGCATTCCTGTTTGTTCTAATTGATTGTTGTGAATGCAGCCGAAACCCATTAAGCCTCTGAACGGTCAGATTTGCCAAATTTGTGGTGATACTGTCGGATTGAATGCCATTGGTGATGTCTTTGTTGCTTGTAATGAGTGCGCATTTCCTGTTTGCCGGTCTTGTTACGAGTATGAACGCAAAGTGGAAATCAATCATGTCCCCAGTGCAAGACAAGATACAAGAGACATAAGGGTGAGATTTCCTGAATAAGTTGTCTAAGATACTTTTCCTGCTTCATTTGAGTTTTTATTTCTGTTTCTGAGCTGAACATTAGTTAATTGGTTGTGCAAATATTAGGGTGTCCACGAGTGGATGGAGATGATGATGAAGATGATGTTGATGACATCGACAATGAGTTCAATTATGCCCAAGGCAATAGCAAGGCCAGATGCCAGTGGCAGGGAGAAGATGCTTCTTTGTCTTCATCCTCCAGACATGACCCTCAGTGGACAGTCTGTAAGTGACAATATGTGCTTATCTCGTCTTTCATGATTGTACATTATGTTACCATACTTCAAATATGTTTTAATATGGCAAATAACACTACAACACATGAAGCTATCAAGGTGCCACTGTTCAGTTGCTCATTTTAGCTTTGATGAAGTAATGTTGCTTCACTTGTTCTAGTGTCTAGGTTGCATTTCTCTCCTAATATTATGTACTGATGTTAAATAAGGCTCTCAAAAAATATTAGTCCGGTGCATGTTAGCTTCTATCAAGATGCTATGACATTGTTTTCAGATTCTGCTTTTGAATCTATGCCTAATTTTTTATTTTCGTCATCCACCATAGGTTAACTTTTCATGTGGAGTCTAAACAGTGCCACGATCTTAAGAATTAGTGCTACTCGTGCATTTCAATTAACCAAAGATCACATGGTACAAAGTAAGGCTGGAGTAATCATCGTTATATTTAGTAATTTTTTTTATCATGTAAATAACAGAAGGAAAGAGTACAACATCAACAGTGTATAGTTATATCCTGTTCTTTGTTTTCTTTTATTTATGAATTTATTGGATTTAATGAACTTAGTGTTAAAAATTTATTGAATTTAAGAGACATATCTGATGATGTTAGGTATCTGGCGAGATTCCAAGTGCTACGCCAGACACACAATCTGTAAAAAGTATGTCAGGACCCCTGGGTCCAGGAGGCAAGCAAGCATCGTTGCCTTATGTCGATCCTAGATTGCCAGGTACAACTTCTTTCAATGTCTCCATTTGATGATATCCTATCATTCTTTTTTCTTCTAAACTATTTTACATGTTTTTCCAGTTCCTGTAAGGATCGTGGACCCCTCAAAGGACTTGAACTCTTATGGGCTCGGAAGTGTTGATTGGAAGGAGAGGGTAGAAGGTTGGAAACTAAAACAGGAGAAGAATATGACTCACATGAACCATAGATACGCAGAAGGGAAGGGGGGAGACATTGAAGGGACAGGATCAAATGGAGAAGAATTGCAAATGTGAGCATCTTATCTAATAACTAAAGAATGAGAACAAAGCGTTTAAAATTTAGCTCATCCCCAGAAACAACAACAACAACAACAACTACTACCCAGTATATTCCCACCAGGTGGGGTCTGGGGAGGGTAATATGTAGACGAGCCTTACCCCTACCCGAAAGGGCGGAGAGGCTGTTTCCAATCGACCCTCGGCGCATAGGCTAAAATGAAAAGTTGCATCAAAACAAAGACAAAATTAAAAACAAAAGCAAGACAAAACAAAATAATAAAGCATAAGGAATCCCGCAGAAATAACGTAAATAATTATGAAAACATAGGAAACATAAATACAGTCACATGCAATAATAACAAGCAGTAACTACCATACTAACAACTATAGGGGGACATAAGCTAAAACACTAATCATCTATGGGTAACCCTACTATCCCACACCCAGCCCCGAGAGAGGCGTACGAAGAACTCTATGAGCCCTTAGCCTCCAACCCTGATACTAGACCTCCAGACTCCCCTATCAAGGGTCATGTCCTCGGTAACCTGCATTCTAGTCATGACCTGCCTAATCACCTCTCCCCAATGCTTCTTAGGCCTCCCTCTCCCATGCCGACCACCAACAATCTCCAGCCGCTCGCAGCTCCTCACCGGGGCATCGGGACCCCTCCTCCGTACATGCCCGAACCACCTCAGCCTCGCTTCCCGCATCTTCTCGTCCACCGGGGCCACCCCTACCTTCTGACGAATAACTTCGTTCTTAATCTTATCCAGCCTGGTGTGCCCACACATCCACCTAAGCATCCTCATCTCCGCAACCTTCATTCTCTGAACATGAGAGTTCTTCACGGGCCTCATCCCAAGAAAGATTTAAATAATTGTTTTTTTGCAGTATCCATTAATTATGCAACTTTGTTGCTCTCTCTATCAATTTCTTGCATGCACTTATTAGTTCAGAAAGAGAAAGGTTACAGTTTTACACTTTTCCTTTTAATTATCGCAAAGCAACTTCTTATTTATTAGTGAATTTCTCATGGGCATCTAAGCTTATTATCCTGTTGTTTCACCATTTTAAAATATTTGCTGTTCAAGAAGTAAGATAATCAAATATGCGACGATTGCTGGTTACACCTTGGACAGGGCTGATGATGCTCGTCAACCTCTAAGTCGTGTGGTGCCAATTCCTTCATCCCACCTTACCCCATGCCGTGTTGTAATCATACTGCGGTTAATTATCTTGGGCTTTTTCATGCAATACCGTCTAACTCATCCAGTGAACGATGCCTATCCTCTGTGACTAGTCTCGGTCATCTGTGAAGTTTGGTTTGCCTTATCCTGGCTTCTGGATCAGTTTCCAAAATGGTCACCCATCAATCGTGAGACATACCTTGACAGGCTGGCTTTAAGGTAAAATACTCTTGTGGTGAAAACTGTATCAGCATGAGGTTACCGATCCTTGTCTAGATTTCATTTACATCAAATGTGTTTTTTCTTGTTTTGTCAGATATGACAGAGAAGGAGAACCTTCCCAGTTAGTACCTATTGATGTTTTTGTTAGTACAGTGGATCCCATGAACTCCTCTGATTACTGCGAATACCGTGTTGTCCATCCTTGCTGTGGATTACCCGGTCGACAAGGTCTCATGTTACGTTTCAGATGATGGTTCAGCAATGCTAACTTTTGAAGCCCTTTCTGAGACTGCAGAGTTTGCAAGGAAATGGGTTCCGTTCTGTAAGAAGTTCAATATTGAGCCTCGGGCCCCTGAGTTTTATTTCGCTCAAAAGATAGATTATTTAAAGGAAAAGATTCAGCCTTCTTTTGTGAAAGAGCGCAGGGCAATGAAGGTAGGGAATGCGATTTAAGCTTTGGTAATTTAGTAATTGGTGTGTACTTTCACATTTGCTTGAGCCCGGCATTCTGGATTTATATATTACACTATGGTTTTCGTGGTTGTAAGAAGCTGGAGTCCAAGGTGCTGTAGATAATTTGATTCATTGATTATTTGAATATTGAATACAAGCAAACCTTCAAGTCTGATAATCTTGACTTTGCAGAGAGAATATGAAGAGTTCAAAATTCGGATCAATGCACTTGTTGCGAAAGCACAAAAAATGCCTGAAGAAGGTTGGACAATGCAAGATGGAACCCCTTGGCCTGGAGGGATCATCCAGGAATGATCCAGGTAATGTTTGACATTTCCGATTGATTGACACCCATGCTCCTTTCTTGGTTTTCCTAATTGATTGAAGCTCATGCTCCTTACAGGTCTTTTTGGGGCACAGTGGAGGCCTTGATACAGTTGGTAATGAACTTCCTCGTCTGGTTTATGTTTCTCGTGAGAAGCGCCCAGGTTTTCAGCACCACAAGAAAGCCGGAGCTATGAATGCTTTGGTAATCAACTTATGAGAATTATTTATAAACTTTATTTAGCTAACTATTTGGTTCATAGCTTGAATATAATAATCTACATGGTTTCTAGAGGACTAATTCGTCATATCGCATAATGCGATCATGTTGTAATCCTTATAACAAGTTAGTTTAGAGTTTGAAGGTTTTTTTCACTCATGTACCTTTTTTATTTTTCTTCAGATCAGAGTTTCTGCTGTTCTTACCAATGGAGCATATATTTTGAATGTTGATTGTGATCACCACTTCAACAACAGCAAAGCACTTAAAGAAGCTATATGTTTCTTCATGGATCCTGCTTATGGAAGGAAGACATGCTATGTTCAGTTCCCTCAACGGTTTGATGGCATTGACTTGCATGATCGATATGCTAACCGGAATATTGTCTTCTTTGATGTAGGTCTCTCTTACATGTTCACTATATTGTTCTTACTAGTTATGGTTGCAAGAATGCTCATTTTATGATGTCCTTTTGTAGATCAACTTGAAAGGGTTGGATGGTCTTCAGGGCCCAATGTATGTGGGAACTGGATGTTGTTTTAACAGGCAAGCATTATATGGGTATGATCCTGTATTAACTGAGGCTGATTTAGAGCCGAACATCATTGTGAAGAGCTGTTGTGGCTCACGGAAGAAGGGAAGGAATGGAAACAAGAAGTACATTGATAAGAAGAGGGCAGCAAAAAGAACAGAATCTACTATCCCAATTTTTAATATGGAACACATAGAAGAGGTTGTGGAAGGTATGTCTTTACAGCTTGTCCAATCACTTGGAAATTTTGTTCCTTACTCGAATCCTACTCAATTAAATGTATGTGACATGGTTCTGAAGCTTCTAACTACTTAACCATACCCAAAGAAAAAGACAAATGGGGAAACATTTTTAAGATTTTATCCTCTTTTCTTGAATCCTAAAGTTCTTTTCCACAATGTATAGCAGTGTTTACGGGTTACCAAATTTGACCTTTCTATGAAGGGGAGCCTTGGATCAATGGTTAAGTTGTCTCCGTGTGACCTATAGGTCACAGACTCTAGCCGTGGAAGCTGCCACTGATGCTTGCATCAGGGGTAGGTTGTCTACATCACACCCTTTGAGGTGCGGCTATTCTCCTGACCCTCCGTGAACATGAGATGCTTTGTGCACCGGATTACCCTTTTCATGATGTCCTCCATTCGCTGCTATACTATGCAAATCTCTAGTTCCTGTCAGCCCTGTTTGTGGTTAAGTTGGCCAATATTCCAACTCCAGTCCTCAATTTGTTTTACGTATCTCTTAGATCATGCTGCTAATGCATGAATAATTTCATTGTGACGCTTTTTGTTGATCTTATTGTGTTTCATCTCAGGATACTATGATGAAAAATCACTGTTAATGTCACAGAAGAGCTTAGAAAAACGGTTTGGTTCATCTCCGGTATTTGTTGCTGCTACCTTTATGGAATATGGAGGCATTCCTCCTTCAACCAATCCTGCAACTCTTTTGAAAGAAGCAATCCATGTTATTAGCTGTGGGTATGAGGACAAGACTGAATGGGGCAAAGAGGTACCTCAATTTATTTGCTTTATTTTAATATGTGTTACTCAGATCTATTGATTTTTTTATTGATTGAGCTTTGATCTTTTCTATTAGATTGGATGGATTTATGGATCTGTTACTGAAGATATTCTGACCGGGTTTAAGATGCATGCACGAGGATGGATTTCAAGTTATTGCATGCCTCCTCGGCCAGCATTTAAAGGGTCTGCACCCATCATTCTTTCTGATCTTTTAAACCAGGTGCTTTGGTGGGCCTTAGGATCTGTTGAAATTCTGCTGAGTAGGCATTGCCCTATATGGTATGGCTACAATGGGAAACTGAAGCTTCTGCAGAGAATAGCATATATCAACACTATTGTTTATCCCATCACATCACTACCTCTGCTTGCTTATTGCATTCTTCCTGCCATCTGTCTTCTAACTGGGAAATTTATTGTTCCTGGGGTAAGTGAAATGTTCCACTTTTACTCAAGGGTACACTTCTATTTCTTTCTGATAGTTGTATCAAAAATAGCTGAGTGAAGTAATTACTAGTCCTAGCATGACATTTTATATCTCACTGATCCTATTAAAAAGGGCTGAATGTACTAGCTTTGCAAATAGATAGTGTCTATTGACCTAATAATGAGTCAACAATTAATACAATTATTTCTCTTTCTCACTGTCTTCTAAGCTTCTCTTGAATTGTGACTAATTTAAACTTTTATTTGTCTTCTTAAATTCCGCCATATGAGTTTGCTCACATTGCCATTCCCGAGAACAAATATAGGAGGGTTGTGGTAGGGTGTGCAAAACTAGTCAATTTATGATTTGTTTTCTTAGTGATGATTTCTTCCCCCACATGTGGGATTGCGTTGGGTTTGTTGTTGTTGTTGTAGTGATGATTTCTTCTGAGTTACAGTCATTGTCTGGATTCATTTGGATACCAAATGGAAATGACTTTTAGTTGTAGAGCAAGGTGATTAAGACCTAGGGTCAATAAGCTTTAAATTGTGGGCCAAGGTGATTGAAATCTTGTCAATCAAACTTGATCTTGGTTTCTCTTGAGAGAGAAAGAGGATAAGATGCCATTGTTCAGGGTCTCTTTTACCCCAATCTGTTGGAATTGTGCCCCCTCGTGATGCTTACACATTTAATTAGTTGTGATCAATCTGATCCATAGATAATTTATCATCACCTTGCTTCCTGTCATGCAGTCAGCTTGATCTTTTCTTTCCATCACTGTGTGTTTATTCACATAATTGTCCTTCAAATTCTGTATCAACGCACCTGTTCCATGTACCCTCGGCAGATAAGCAACTATGCTAGCATGTGGTTCATTCTTCTCTTCCTTTCCATTTTCGCAACTGGTATACTAGAGCTTAGGTGGAGTGGTGTGAGCACTGAAGACTGGTGGAGAAATTAACAGTTCTGGGTTATTGGCGGTACATCGGCTCACTTGTTTGCCGTCTTCCAAGGGCTACTGAAAGTGCTTGCGGGGATTGACACAAACTTCACAGTCACGTCAAAGGCATCTGATGAGGATGGAGAATTTGCAGAGCTTTATGTGTTCAAATGGACATCTCTCATCATTCCTCCAACTACAGTCCTTATCTTGAACATGGTAGGAATTGTGGCTGGTGTTTCATATGCCATAAACAGTGGGTATCAGTCTTGGGGACCTCTATTTGGAAGGCTCTTCTTCGCCATTTGGGTCATCGTCCACTTGTACCCTTTCCTCAAAGGTCTTTTGGGACGGCAGAATCGTACACCTACCATTGTTATTGTCTGGTCCGTTCTTCTTGCGTCTATTTTCTCATTGCTATGGGTGCGCATTGATCCCTTCACATCTGACGCCACAAAAAATGCTGCAAAAGGTCAATGTGGCGTCAACTGCTAGTGATGTTTGATGGTCATTTGATTAAGCAGCAATTGTTGCTTTGTATGTAGTTTTAAAGAACTTTGAAGGCACTAAAAAACATGCAAGGCCTCATAGTAAAGTTGTACCATGTCCTATTGTCAGAAGGAAGTGTGATGGATGGAAGACATGCGACACTTCTGTATTTTTTGCCTTCGGTTAATACATTTTATTGTCACAGATGTTCAGGCGCAAGTGCTATAGCTTAGGTGGAGAATTTTAGTATTCATTTTGTTTTCATTGTGCATTATTAGTTTATGTTGAGGCTGTCACTTTCTTCAAGGATGATGATATCATAATTTATGACTACATGAAATCCAATGTCACTTTTATCTCCTTATTTCTGAATTGATCGTGTGTTGCTGCGAATCCAGTGTCATTTCATCTCCATGCTGCAAAAGAAGAGGGGGGAAAAGAAAGAGTGCAAGTTGTTGTAATAACCCGATAGGCCATTTCGAGTTCTAGTACTCCATTTTGTGATTTGAGACCATGATTGCTTCGTCTTATGGTTTATAACTAGCGTGCATAGTTGCGTCGATGGAAAATTTAAATCCGTCTTGGAAGAGAAATTCTAAATATAGAGCTTTAACCTTGTTGTAGTTGACCAAGGTCAATGTTTTGGGTAGACGACCTTGGATCGATGTTTTTATGGTTTCGACAGGTTCGTATGATGGTATTGGACTTATAAGTATTTTGGTTTTTTGGTACTTATTGTAGAAAGTTGGAAACGTTGAACTTTAGAACTTTGAAATTTTGGTTCGATGATTGATTCTCGATTTTGATGTTATCTTTGATGTTTTGAGCACAAGAAGTTCGTATTGACTATTGGACTAGTTAGGTTGATTGGACGGGGTCCTTTAAGGGCTTGGATGAGTTTCAGGATGGTTTTTTGGCCATTTTTGCACTCATTGTGGCAATTGTGAATCATGATCACGGAGGGGGTTAGCACGATCGATAGGTTAGTTTGGTCCTAGGGTGGAAATTATACTTCGTGATTACG
This sequence comes from Nicotiana benthamiana, assembly GCA_034376525.1. NCBI lineage: Eukaryota > Viridiplantae > Streptophyta > Magnoliopsida > Solanales > Solanaceae > Nicotiana > Nicotiana benthamiana. The sequence continues at coordinate 38,279,840 of CM067324.1, forward strand.
AGGAGGGGGACCGCGATCGCATTAGGGGTAAGGTGAGTTGAGGTATGCACTCCGAGATCGTGTGGTTGGGATGCGATCGCATAGGCCTGCGTGTGTGAAGCGCGTCGCGTGGTTATGACTGCGATCACATATGAGCCAGAGCCCGTTGGCTTCCGCGATCGTGTGTCCTCAATCGCGACCGCGATGAAGGTCCACCCAGTGATTATTTAAACCATAAAATCGGGGATTTGTCCTTATTTCACCATTATTAGATCTAGAGCTCGGCTAGAGGCGATTTTTGAGAGCATTTTCACCTAAACTTCAATAGTAAATTTAATTTAGTTTTGATTCATTTCCATATTTTCCTATAGATTTTTAACCTTAAAAATAAGATTTCAAAAAGTAGAAAAAACGGGTTTGGGTAGCAACTAAAGAAAGTGATTTTTGGAGATCTCGCCTCAAATTGATGTCGTATTTTAAATCTAAAGACATACTTGAACTCGGGGAAGAATGGGTCAACGAAATTAGGTCTCGATTCTGGATATGGACCAAGTGGGCCCATTGAAGTTTTCTAAGATAGGTATGGATCCAACTTTTTTTATATTTAGAAGGTTCCTAGGACTTGTTTTAATTTATTTAAGCATTGTTTTGCTAGGTTCCCGTTGTTTTGGGGGCGTTTTCTAGAAGAAAGAGTCTTGAAAGGTTGATTTGGTTCCGAAAAAAGTATCTTGGCTAGCCTTGATTTGAGATGTTAGCTTGTATTTGAGTCTTTTGCTACGTGTTAAGTGTGTAGGTCACAACGTATATACATAGTGATGAATGTATATGCATATGCAAGGTTATAGCATGCTCAGGTAGAATTGACAATATTCTTGTCTTTACTTGTTTCATGTATACTCTTCCATGCATACTTAGATTGTGAAGCTATTTGATTGATTATTAACTCGTTAGTAACCATGTTGAGGACTTGTTGAAATATTTGAATAATATGGCTATTGAAATATTGGTTGGCTGATTGGTGCCAAAGTAATGATTATCGCTCTCTTTTGATGTATTATAATTATTCGCTCTTCTTGATGGTATTGATGGTTCCCACGTTGCTTGGTACTGTTTTATTTATGCTGGGCGAGGAAGAGTGATTATGCACAATAGGTGTTTTCGTGTTGTGAGGATGAGAGATATTGTATGATGTATATTTCCGTGCTATGAGCATAAGAGATATTGCACGATGGGTGCTTCTTTGCTTCATGATATTATATTTATATTGCACTATGTGTGCTTCTTTGCTTCTTGATATTATATTTATATTGCACGATAGGTGCTTTCGTGCTTTGATGATAAGAGATATATATATGGCGGGTGTTTTTGTGTTGTGAGGATGAATGATATATGCCCTACGGATGTTTTTGTGCTATTTGATTTGATATCTTTTACTTAGCCTTTCATTTATGAAATCTTGATGAATGATTCATGGATATCAATTCTCTTATAGGATTTTACTTGTTAAGAAAGACTTGGATACGATATTTGAGAAACATGATCTTATATTACTTAGTTGTATATCTTATTATCTCTCGTCTTTAATTTTGTTGTTATTTTTTGTTACATTTCATATTTTCGTATGTAAAAGTACATCGTAAGTAACTGATAAAAGCTCGAAAATGAGATATCACTGAAAATATATAAACTATGTTAATCATATTACGTTGGGGTTTACAAATATATAAGATCATGAACAACTAGTACCAAGAGAGTTGGAAGGTTTAGAAGCTAAACGAATCGAAAAAAATAAGTTTCGTCAAAAGTCGGCAAGTTGAAAATATTATAACCCGTACCTTTAGGGTGAGACTAGGGTGCTTAACATGATAAGAAGATGATTTTAAGAGGTATTTTAAACGTATGGCTTTTGTGTGTTATGTTTTGAAGTCAAGGAGTTATGAAACAGAAATCTGATGAAAGTAGTCACAAGTTACGTTCAGAAGTTTTACTGAAATTTGGGTCTAATATCATTGATCTTTTCTCTCAATATAATTGGATTTATAGGGTTATCCCCTCACCAAATTGAAGATATACGTGTCTAGTTTTCAATGTATTAAATTGTTTGTCAATACGATATCAGAGTAGCGAGATATTCGCGTTTTTGCAAGACTACGTATGCATCCTCTATGGGACCCACTTGGTCGATGGTTGACCTTCACCTATTTTTATCTCTTTTTTGGAATGAGATTTTCTCATTTTTTGACCTCCTTCCATCCCCACACTCTCAAAAACCTCCCAAACAGTTCTCCAAAGGCTCCAAACAATTTTGTTTTTAAAAATACACCATAATCCAACATTAAGTTAGCTTATCGAAGGAAGAACATCCTACAAGATTGTGTTGTCGCATTAATGGTTGTTGTGAGTTAACAAAAGTTTGGATTTTGAGTTGCATTTGCTTTATAAGGTAATTATATTATCTCCTTTCTTGTGCTTAAGTTTAATTCCATATTGCGGCGTTGTTTGAAGCAAAAGACTACAAGATAGCATTAGACCAGCCTTAGATATGGCTACTGTTTTGTTGGGCTGTTTTGAAGTGATAAATATGATTGGTGATGGCTGAAAATTATGGAAATAACTTGATTATGATATGGTTTCTGTTGCTATGTATGTATATATGTTTATCAAGTTAATTGATGAAATAAACATATGAAACTTGAGATTAGAAGTGAAGATTAAGGTGTTTGTGCGTGTGTACTATTTTGCAATGGTTTTGAGCTAGGTTTTGATTGATTTTGTTAGAATATCTTGGATACATTATTGTTGATGTTATTTCTATTAGTTTGGTGCTGTTTTGAGTTGGATGGAAGCGAAATTTTATAGGGAAAATGACGGCTGATTTTCTGTAAAAGACCTACTAGCGTAGAAGCATGTTTGTAAGTCTTTATAGCATTACAAGTTTTACTGTCTTGATGTAGATTGAGGTCTTCGGGAATATATATATTGAGTCGTTAAGTAAGCGATAGAGATATGTTAAGACTCACCCTTCATCTTTTGGCATGATCTACGAATAAACGTAACCATAAGAACGTCCCTTCAATAGGAACTCTATTCTTAAGAAATATATATATATATATATATATATATATATATATATATATATATATATATATATATATATATTAATGGCTCTTATTTTTCATTCTTTGTTGGTACCATTTCCCGCCTTGATATCTTATGACCCTTGTTGACTCTTGGACAATTGATACAAACACAGTTACGTAATGATAATCAGAGGATAACGACCTTGAGTCACTTTGATCAGATCCATAACGCCCTTTAGGGTTATTTGTGGCACTACACTTATATGTATGTATCTATTTTCTTACCGAGCTGTGACATAGTCGAAAACGTATGTCACTTATATGTGCATACTGCTGCAACTGGTTTTGACATTATCGAGCATATTAAGGTGTGGTACGACCGAGTCCTCTTCGAGGTCAGGTACGTTATGATATGACATGACATTACCAAGTCCTATTAAGGCTAGGTACAATCGATTCCTCTTCCAGGTCGGGTACATTATGTTATGAAATGATTTTCCCCATAGAGTAGCTTGGTACTATATTATATGGCCCCGTTGAGTGGTTTTATTTTCACATACATACATATATATCCACGATTGTGACAATGTATGCCGTTAGATGATTGTTATGAGTTTCAGGTTGACTTCTATACTCGTCCTTCACATTTCATATTTTATTTATGTGCGCTACCTACCTTACATATTAGTAAATCATTTATACTAATGACTTTCTTGCTGAGGTGATGCCTTTCATGCCCGCAGACATGCATAGAGATACAGACGATACCTCGCAGTAGGTGACTCGACTCCGCTGAGGGTTGTCATGCTCCCTTCTTTTGGAGCTATTTAGTGAGATGATAGGTATGGTAGTTATATGTGTGTACATATTTGGGTATGTCGGGGTCCTATCCCAACCAGATGCTGATGTACTCTCTAGAGGCTTGTAGACAGTCGTCTTGTATACTTGTATGGTTTTGTGGGCCTTCTTAATGGACTTGTCGGCCTTGTTGTATATATACGTATGTTGGGCCTTTTCTGTGCGCAGGTGGTTGTATCTTTTGATTAGGTAATCACCCATCAAAGGGCTTGTCAACCAACTTATAGTTGAGTATACTTTAGATATTAGGATTGCTATGCACGAGCCTTAGGGCACCGGGTGCCGGCCACATCCCCCAAGGTTGGGATGTGACATTTTTCTTATATTCCCTTGTTGTTCTTCGCGTGCCATGACCCAAAATCTTACCTCAAGACTGTGATGGTGCCTACCCGAACTTGCTTAGCAAGCCAACTCACAATCCACAAAATGAAGTCCATTTCCATTAATTAACAATGACATGATATAAATAAAGACAAAAATAGTCCAAAATAGTAATAGTATATGATATGGCCATAACACGGCCTAATCTCGGCCAATACACTACACCCCCAAGAATAACCTAAGAACTCATAATGACCGCTCCTTTTAAACTACTATGACCACACACAGTTACTCGGTGAACTTCTCATAAGCTCATGTTGCACTAACCATAACATATCCCAAATTATCATCCCAAATGCATACTCAACCCCGTGATAGTCGTGCCATCAACATCAAGCGATCCACACTCACCTCATAGTATATACATTCCATTGGATAGATGGTAAGACTCTTTCTAGCAACCTCATGATATATATACAACCTCTAACCTTCCCACATGAAATAGCCCATGAGTTTAGCCACAAATCTTTCTATGACCCTTCCATGAGCACCACCACTATGTAACTAACGAATTCTCCCAAGCTACACTTGTAAACAGGCCACAAGAATATGTTATCTTATCAATGAACAACCCAAAGATCCATAAACACATCCAAAACTCAAGACCAAATCAAGCATTCACATCCCCTTCGTTGCTCAAGAAAACCTTTCTTATCAAATCCAAAACCCCCAAGACGTACGTAGCCATCACAATGAAATGCATAAACCTTCCTCAAAGCCTATGGCTACCCTACCACAAAGTCCATAACAAAATGGACCCACTTCCACGCAGGTATAGCCACCTTCTGACGTAAGACCACTCAGTCTATGATTCTCATTCTCAACCTGGTGACAATCAAACGCTATGAGACATGCCTAATAATGTCCTTCTTTGACCTCTACCATAATGTTGCCTTGAATCAAGTATGTCTCTATATTATCCGTATGAAAAAAATACCACAAACTACGAACCTTCTCAAGGATCATCTCTGTCGAACCATTAACATTGGAAACATAAATCTAACCTTGAGGTCGTAAAACACCGTTTCACAAAGGACCACCTCCCTAGCACCACTCCGCATACCGTGTCCCTAAGGACATTTACATGTAAATCTTCATACTGACCAGCTATGATATTCTCAAACAAAGACAACAACAGATCCATTTTGCAAGGCGCATACCTATCATAGAGTTTAACATGAGGAGTTAAATTTTGAAGGTCGTTTTGCGGTCCATTATGCAACCACATTTCAATTTCGTGAACCACACCTTCGGCGCAGATCAACATGAGAAATTTTGAAGGGTGATTCCGCGGTCTATTTCGCTACGTCATAATTGGTCTGCGGTCCCCAAACATGCCATGAACCTAAGCCAACCAACCCAATTTTGGAGGATGATTTTGCGGTCCCTTATGTGGACCGCATACCTATTCTGTGGTGCATTCTATGATCGTAGAGTTGAATTAGGAGGGTCCATTTTGTGCATTTTATAAGACGATCCCTTTTGATTAAAAGCCATTGGGGCTTGTTTTTGAAGATAAAAACATGATGTTATAGAGAGAAGAGAGTATCTTAGAGAGTGAGAGAGAGGAAGAAGCTCCAACCACTTTTCTCATCTTTTCCAATTTTGAAGATTCAAGGGAAGAAACTCACTAGTACATCAACTATCCGGGTAAGACTTTGTCCTAAGCCTTCGTGGCATTGTTATGGGTTAAGTAGGCTGTAGAGTAGGGAAATGGCCATGCTGCTTTTATTTAAAATAAAAGCATATGCTCTTTCGGCATCTCTTTCGCTTGTCCAGTAAATGGTATTTGGGGTTGTTGAACTATTACGAATATATTCTTTTTAAGACTGATTGAGGGAGGGAGAGAGGGAGCACTATTGTAGAGCTTTGTAGTCAATTTTGCATAGTAGGTGTTTGGCGAAAATCCCAAGAGCCTTAAACCATGAGAATCCTTCTAACTGTTATTTGATTTTCACTATCTTCCTATAGATTGAAATCGCTAGAAGTATTGGAACGTTGTAGTAATCTAAGGAAAGCTCAAGCAAGGTATGTTGGCTAAAATCCCTTTCTAGTATCGAAATCCATGAGTTCCTTGTAACATCCAAATGTGGTTTGCTCAAAGTCCTGTTCCTACTGTTCTGAATTCGTTTCGATGACTGATTTTCCTAAATACTTATGTACTTGCTGGGTGGTGATTTTACCTCTCATTCTAGTCCTTTTTCCTTAGATTTTGCTGTACTTTAATCATAATATGAGATCGTTTATGGTGTGTAGTGTTAGATTTTCAGGTAAATGATGCTTTGAAGTGATTTGAATTCAATTGAAGCAGAGTGAAGAAAAGAGTAACAAAAGTGCAAAATTCTTTAGCGATTCCACATCTGCGGGACACTGTTCGAATATGCAATTTCGATTCTGCGAGAAAAAATTGCATCTGCGAAACTATGCAAGTTTCGCTTAGACCGCATCTACGATTGAAGAAGCCTGACTTTATCAGATGTTGCATCTGCGATAGACGATCCATATCTGAGGAGATGAACCTGCAAGGATATGTCCGCAGGTGTGGTCAATAGTCTTCAGACCTGGGCAAACTTGGAAATTGTTATCTTCTCAATTCCAAACCCACAAATACACGACCTAGGAAATATTTGGAAAAATCTTTGGCTTAATGTTCAGTCTTAAGACTAGAGAGAACAAGTTTTGGAGCTAGGGTTCTTGCACACACACTTTGGTCTTGAAGATTTAAAGCTTTTGGTTGAGAATTTCTTATCCATTTATGTTCATTTCTTCATTTTCTTGCTTTGTATTGTATATCTAAATGCGTAGTATTTATTTCAACACTTGAATCTTGTTTATGCAAATATTCACGTTTAAAGTGTAGATTAAATATTTTGTTGTGCTTATGTATTCAATGATTTTTTATCTTTTATAAAGCGAGTTATTATTTCTTTTTAATTATTCTTGTTCTTTAGTGTTTCCAAAGGATTAGCTAACCCTAGGACTCGTCCATTAACTTTGAATTAATTTTGGGAAATAATATTTGGGATTGGGAAAGACTAATTAACAAAAACTTGAGGTTTTAACCCTCATTTTATAAATTCTACCTAGGGATATGATTGAATTAGTTGTAGCCACAATGTGATCTCTTAATTGTTTTAGGGATAATTCAATTAGGAAATCTCATTAGTCTTTAGAAGAGCTAATATAGAATTATTACCCGAGGCTAATTAACACGAACTTGCTCATATTTGTAAAATCATGAAATACATTGGATTGATGAGTGTAATTCCCCGTGCATCCATACTTGTAGTCACTGATCATTTTATTTTTCTATCTAGGTTAGTCTACATTTTCGTATTTAGCAACAAATATTTTCTCAAAACAATTTTAAGTGTTTGGCATTGCATATCAAGTGATAATTCTCTTACATTCCTAATCGCCTACATATTGTTCTCTATGAGATTCGACCTTGACTCATAGTTGGGTAAATTATATTGCATGTGACCTTGTCCATTTACTTTTTAGTAGTACATTTGGATGTCATCAAAATTAGCGCCGCTGCTGGGGATCAATTTTGCGTATTTGGATAGTTTGAGAAATAAATGCAAGTGCTTTGGTCCAAACTTGTGAATATTTGTGTAATTATCTTTTGTACCTTGACCTATTTTTCTTGTTTGTTTCTTGTTTATTTTCTTAGTTCTAAAAAATGGCATCATCGGATGGTAGTTGTTCATATTTTGATGATCCTTGTCCTTATTATAGAGGACGACACTCGTGGAAAAATTATTTAAATTCTCCCATGGGAAGATTGTGCACACAATCTCAAACCCATGAATGGAGTTTTTGTGATAATCCTGGTTGTCAAAATGGTCATCGAGAGTATTGTGCTTATTTGTCCTTCCCTTCCCCAAGCCCGTGCTATGATGATTCTACTTTTGGTGATAAAATTAATAAGGATATGGAGGTGGAAGAAGTTTAGCATGATCTAAATTGAGAGTTCAAGTTCATGTTAGAATGCATACTTGAAGGATGAAACAAAGAGCAAAGTGCCTTGGAGGAGCTTTTGAAAAATATTCTCCAAATGACTTGGCGCTTGAAAGGTTCAACTCAAAAATGAAAGATTGAAGCTTTTGAGGTCCAAAAAGCCTTGGAAGTGAATAATAGCAAAGAACCTTCCTTAGAGATTAAAGCCGAAAATCCTTCTTTGGCACTTGATTAAAACCAAGAAGAACTCTCAAATTCTCAAAATGAGAAGATGATGCTCATGTTGAAGTACATTCTAGAAAATGAGGAGAATCACAATTTTGCACTCGAGAAATTGAAGCAAGTCTTGACACAAAATAATGAGGATATCCGCACTTTGGAAAGTCAAATGAAAATATTGATTGAGGTTCACTATGCCCACCAAATTGAGATTGTGGAAAGAAGTCAAGAAGAGTCTGACTTTGAGGAAGAAAGTGAGATTTACTTTGAAGAATTAAGAATTGACCATTTGCCAATCGACTCCATGCTTGTTAGTGATCCAAAAAATGGAATTAGAGTCAACTGGTGTTATTGAAAAGATGGTTGAGATTGAATCTAGTTCGTGGGACAAAGAGGATGTCAAAATCCAGGAAGAAATTCAATTTGAAGGTTTGATGTCACATGTCAAGCATTTTTCAACATTGAAATTGTATGGTGATATGGGAATTGAACTACATGAGTCAATGAGGGATATCGAGGAGAAAAGTCAAAGGCCATACATCTTATAATTTGAGGGAGAGAGAAGGCAAAATGACATTCCTCATAATGTGTTGGGTGATTTTGGACCTAGGAGCACATACAGATTGTGTTTTAGAGTTACGTAGAGGAATTTGGTTTGAAATGACAAAAGTTGGAATTTTGGAAAGTTTTATCGGTGTAGAATTTTTGATATCGGTGTCGGATTCCAATTTTGGAAGTTGGAGCAGGTTTGTAATGTCAAATGTGACTTGTGTGCAAAATTTGACGTCAATCAGATGTAATTTGATAGGTTTCGACATCAGTTGTGGAAGTTGAAGTTTCAAAGTTTTATTATTCTGAATTGAGGTGTGATTTGTCATTTTGATATTATTATATGTGTTTTGAGGCCTCGAGTAGGTCCATTTTATGATATCGGAATTGTTGGTATATTTGGTCGGGGTCCTGAGTAGATCAGGTGAGTTTCAAATGAGGTTTAGGCCATTTTCATTTCTTGTTGCATTGCTAAAGATTTACGGTTCTGGTATAACCACACATATGGCTGGTTTGCGTAGGTGCGATAGCCGCAAATACGAGCCAAGCATCGCATATGCCAGCCAAGCAATGCATATGCGAGCCAAGCATCGCATATGCCAGCCAAGCATTGCATATGTGGGTTTTCATTGTGGAGTGAAGGTCTGTAGATGTGGAGGTATTGCGCAGAAGCACAACCATAGATGCGGTCATAGCCATCACAAAAGCAACCTGTCTCACAAGTGCGAGGCCTTTTTTGCAACAGCGAAGGTCGCGATGCGGCCGCTTATCCGCAGATGCAAAAGTGCCAGACAGAGTTATTAAAATCAAGGGTTTTGTTCTTTCTTCATATTCTGAGATGTGGGACTCGGATTAAGGAGATTATTAGAGCAAATTTTATCACAAGGATTGGGGTATGTTTTTTCTACTCACTTTTGATTATATTTCATGAATCCATCTTCATTTTTAGCAATTGGTTGATGAGTTGAAAGATGAAAATTGGGGGTTTTTGGCCTAAAGTTCATAATATGAATTTGTGAGTTTTGAAAACCTACTTGGAGTCGGATTTGAGTGAAACTAGTATGGCTGGACTCGTAATTGAATGTGTTGTCGGATTTTGTGAGTTTTGTTAAGTTTCGATGTGTGGGACTAGGTATAATTTTTGGTTGGATTTAGGATTTTGATGTATAATTTAATCTTTATCATTTGAAATTGTTTGCTTTGGCATTATCTGATGTATTTGAGTTGCTTTTGCCTAGTTTTGAGCCATTCGGAGGTCGCTACACGCGTGATGGCATTCATGGAGCATCGCTTGGCTTGCTCGTTGTTGGAATTGTCTTGTTTAAAATAAGTAGCTCTTCCAAACTTAGTGCTGAGAGTATGAAACCCCAAATTATGTGTCGTGTGATATATATTGAGGTGACACACATACTAGGTGAAAAGCGTATAGGTGTGCACCTTAGAATTGTGACTCTGCTGTTTTCCCTGGAACTGTTTAGTAGCCCTAATTTTTTGATATATGTGCTTTCACCATGTGATGAATTAATTGAGCTATCAATCATGCTAGATATCATGTTTAGACTTTATGCTAATTTTGTTTGGACCCATTGTGGTCGTTTCTTGCTGCCACCTCACTGATTTCATTTATATTTCGTACTCAGTTATATTCATGCATTCATATCATATCTCATTCTCAGTTGATACTTATTGATACATCATATCATCATTGTCAGGCTAGTTTTATGACATTCACTGCCTGGGAGACCAGAGAGGTTGATGACTGAGTGAGGCTGAGGGCCTGATGTTGAGGATATTTATGGGATCGGGTTGCATGTTACAACATGTTTTATTGATTTATGCTTGAGTGAGGCCGATGGCCTAATTAATTTATGCCACTATGTCTTGTTATAGCACTTGGGTTGAAGGAGCCCCTCCGGAGTCCGCACACCCCAGTGAGCGCATGTACCTACTAAGTGTGAATGCGGAGTGATTGGGAGGACTGAGGGATTGGGAGGACTAAGTGAATTGATACTCTGAGAGTATGAATATGTTATTATTACTAAGTCACATCGCATTTGACATGCACATGGCGTACATGCATAGAGATGCATTTCTCATGTTTTACGGTATTGCGTCATTCATGACTTTTTACACACATTGATATATAGTTATAGAGAGGTATTTAACACATGCTATATGGAAAGAAAATGAAACATCATATTTACTATTGAAAGGATTTTTGGGAAAAAGTTACAGTTTTCAAACTTACTCATATTTTTGACGATATTGGTAGAGGATTTGGGCTTTCATTTTGTATACTTGGGAAGTGGAACCGTTTTAGGAAAACTATGAAAAGGCTGAACACTTTATCTCTGAGATATTTTTTTATTTATTTTCTTTACACTATTATGAGATGCTATTGGTTATTGGTGTTGGACCCGAACTGTGTTTCAGCTCGTCACTACTTTCAACCTAAGATTAGGTTTGTTACTTTTTGAGTACATAGGGTCGGTTTTACTCATACTACACTTCCTACACATTGCGTACAAATTTTAGATGTCGATGTTGTTGTGTTCGATGGAAGCTGGATTGGACGATGTATATGCGCCCCAGTTGTAGCTGCCTCTTGTTCATGGTAGCCTTAGATTATAAGACTCTATTTACATACTTTTCAAACGAAAGATGTATTTATTTCCTGTTAGTTTTGAAATATCTACTCTTAGAAGCTCATGATTTGTACTACCAGTCCTTGGGAAATATAATAGATCCAGATAATTTATTCTATTTAATTGTCTTGTTAACATTATTAAAATTGGGTAGTTATTAGTTGGCTTACCTATCAGGTTAGATTAGATGCCATCACGACTAGTAGATTTTTGGGTCGTGACAATCATCAATAAATACAATAACAAAGGAATCTTGATAGATTGATACACGTTGTTCATCGAGTTCATAAAAGTTTTGGGGCATTGATTAGCCCAAAAAGCATCACCAAAAACACATAATGACCATAGCAGGTGCTGAAATCCATCTTCGGAATATCTGAAGTCTGAATCTTCAACTAATGGTATCTCGATCTCAAGTCAATCTTCGAGAATACCTTAGCACCCTAGAGTTGATCAAATAAATTATCAATATGCGATAGTGGCTCTTGTTCTTGATAGTAACCTTGTTTAGTTGCCTGTAGTCAATGCACATCCTAATGGAACATTCCTTTTTCTTCACAAATAGAACTGGATCACCTAAAGGTGAGACACTCGGTCTGATGAAACCCTTATCAAGCAACTCATGCAGTTGTTTCTTTAATTCCTTCAACTACACTAGTGACATGAGATATGGTGGAATAGAGATGGGCTGAGTACCCGACACTAGATCAATGCCAAAATTAATATCCCTATCAGGTTGCATACCGGTAGGTCTGCTGGGAACACATCTGGAAACTACTCACTAACAGAACTAACTCAACGGGTAGGAGCATCAGCACTAACATCCCTCACAAAGGCCAAGTATGTCAAGAACTCCTTCTCAACCATCTATTATGACTTATGAAAAGACACCACCCTACTAGAAACATGACCTAATGAACCTCTCAACTCCAACCTTGGAAACCTCAGAATAATCAACCTCACAGTCTTAGCGTGACAATCAAGAATAGCGTGATAACCAATCGATTCCCATAATCACTTCAAAATCTACCATATTGCATAACAAGATATCAACCCTAGTCATATAGCCTCAAATAGTGACCAAACAAGAATGATAGACCCGGTCTACCACAATAATATCCCCAACAGGTGTAGATACATAAACATGAGTACCCAAAAAGTCACGGAACATATCAACAGATGAAGCAAAATAAGATAATACATATGAATAAGTGGAAGCCGGATTAAATAAAATTAATGCGTCTCTATGACAGACCATAACAATACCTATAATGACGACATCTGATGTAACTACCTATCTTACCAAGGAAAGAATAACTATGAGCCTGGCCTTCCCTTCTAGGACATCCTCGATCCTCCTATCCACCACCCCTGGCTAGTTATGGAAGTAGAGTAGCAACTGGAGTGCGAACCATAGCCTGAGTACCTTTTTGAGGCCCACCCCTCTGAAGTCTAGAACAATCTCTCATAATGTGCCTAGTATTGCCACACTCAAAACAACCCTTACGAGCGAGGCTGCTAGTACTGAATCAGTGTCAGACGATTGGAGTAACCACTATAGAAACTTCGTGCAGCAGGTGCACTAAAATATGGATGTCCAATATGACTACCCTTAGGTCCCTGACTAGGCGAAGCACCACGAGTAACCTAAAGTGCATAATGATTTAGTCAACTGATATAACCTCTGCCTTGGCTGAGCTTTCCCCAGAGTAGGAGCCTCAGTATCCTCCAAAACGATGAGGCTTCATATCCTCCCTCTCCTGGCCATGAATACACTCCAACCTCCTAACAATCTCTTCAACCTAATGGAATGGAGTCTTAGTCCCCAACTCCATGCCATCCCAAATTTGAGGTTGTAGGTGAATCCCTTAATAAATCTACAAATTCTCTCTCTCTCTCTCTCTCTCTCTCTCTAATAGCGTACACTAAAGCAGGTGCATGACGATATCTCTGCAAACTCATAGCATACTCGGACACAGTCATACCCGCCTGGCAAAACTGCTCGAACTCGTTACGTAATGCATCCCGTGCTGGTCTGTGGCAAAAGTTCTCTCAAGAAAAGATCCGAGGACCAGGATTAAGTATGTGGTGCTCCGGCAGCTAGCCTGGTTTCCTCATAAGTCTTCCATCTATAAGTCGCCCGCATGGAAAGTTGTAAGATCGACCTCGCACGGCTTAACCACATCCATAGTGCACAGAATGCAGTGATAATGGTCCAAGAAATCATGTTAATACTCAGAAGACCCTCCACAGGGAATGAGGAGGATGGAACTTTTGGAACCTTTCCAAACCCGTCTGCCCTTCAACCAACACAACTGGCCCTACCCTAGGCTGAACTACAACCACTTGCTGTACTATTACAACACCCAGTGTTTGATAAGCATGATCTGGTTGCTTTGGTGTACGGGTGGCGGGAGTCTGGTCTCCTCCCCGAGTTTGTGAAGCAGATGGTGTAGCTAGAATGAACCCCACCTAAGCCAAAGTCTCGAACATGCTCAGGACGTGTGCCAAGGTCTCCTGGAGCCCACAGCAATAGGCTTCCGAGGTTCCTACTCACCGTGCTCAAGCCCTGACTCTCTACTAGAGCTACTAGAGACTCTATAGCTGATACTCTAGTAGATACTCTAGATATAGCATTTTCCCTTCCTCGGCCTCTACATCAGCCCCGAACTCTCACGGCTCTAGCAAGGGGCACATGTATTTAATTATTTGATCTGATAAAGCTTGTCCACACCATCTGTGAAAGAATATAAAGACAAAAGCTCAATGTCTGAAATCAATAGATCCGCATGATAAGTAATGAAAAAGTGAAAATTTTCTAATAGTTTCATAGCCTCTTGAAGATAAGTACCATGCCTCCGTACCGATCCGCAAGACTCTACTAAACTTGCTTGTAAATCATAGAACCTATGAACCTAGAGCTTTTATACCAATTTTCACAACCCAATCCCCCATATGGGTCATGATGACATCTAGTTTCCAAAACTAGGTAAGCTGATCACTTTAACATTATTTAAAAACAACAATTTGACATAAATACAGAATAAGACGTAATGCAAGCCAAAGCGGAAATACTCAACAGAACTCTCCACAACTAGGTAGTACAGAGTCATGAGATCTAACTGAATACACTAGAATATCTCAAAATATAGTACTATTTTAAGTAAATAAATAGTAGAAATGAAATAGAGAGGGTGACTTCAAGGTCTGCAGTCAGGACATGTAGGGATACCTTGAAATCTCCAATACGCAGAATGGCTCACTGACGATCAGCCTGATCCAAAGTACCTGAATCTACACAATAACATATGCAAAAGTATAGTATGAGTACACCACAATCAGTACTCAGTATGTATCAAGACTAACCTCGGTTGAGTCGTGACAAGATTTAACTCATATGATACTCACTTGACAAATAACCTAGGAAATGAATATATCAAATAAACTGACAACAGAAATATAATTGAAAACAATAACAACAATCTCTTTAAAAGGTGTAATACAACTCAGTGTAGTAAAACCCATACTTGATCACAAAACATCAAATAGAGGTGAGGCATGTGATAACACGTCAAATACAACCATGAACTCATATATGTGTAAAATGAAAACTTTCATAAATAGTTATGTAACCAAATTATCAAATCCATCTCAACACAATCACAACAACAAGAAGGACACCCTGAAACCTCAAATAACATCATCAATAATACCCACATGGAGCCCATAGCAATAGGCTTCCCAGGTTCCTACTCAACGTGCTCAGGCCCCGACTCTCTACTAGATCTACTAGAGACTCTATAGCCGCTACTCTAGTAGATACCCTAGATATAACATGTGCCCTTCCGCGGCCTCTACCTCGGCCCCGAACTCTCATGGCTCTAGCAAGGGGCACGAGTATTTAATTATCTTATCTGATAGATCTTGTCCTCACTATCCGTGAAAGAATAGAAAGACAAAAGCTCAATGTCCGAAATCAATAGATCCGCATGATAAGGAATGAAAAAGTGAAAATTTTCTAATAGTTTCATAGCCTCTCGAAGATAAGTACAATATCTCCGTACCGATCCGCAAGACTCTACTAAACTTGCTGGTAAATCATAGAACCTATGAACCTAGAGATTTTATACCAATTTTCACAACCCTATCCCCTATATGGGTCATGATGACATCTAGTTTCCAAAACTAGGTAAGCTGATCACTTTAACATTATTTAAAAACACAATTTGACATAAATACAGAATAAGACGTAATGCAAGCCAAAGCGGAAATACTCAACAGAACTCTTCACAACTAGGTAGTACAGAGTCATGAGATCTAACTGAATGCACTAGAATATCTCAAAATATAGTTCCATTTGAAGTAAATAAATAGTAGAAATGAAATAGAGAGGGTGACTTCAAGGTCTGCAGTTAGGACATGTAGGGATACCTTGAAATCTCAAATACGCAGAATGCCTCACTGACGATCAGCCTGATCCGAAGTACTTGAATCTACACAATAACACATGCAAAAGAATAGTATGATTACACCACAATCAGTACTCAGTATGTATCAAGACTAACCTCGGTTGAGTCGTGACACGATTTAACTCATATGATATTCACTTGACAAATAACCTAGGAAATGAATATATCAAATATACTGACAACAGAAATATAATTGAAAACAATAACAACAATATCTTTAGAACGTGTAATACAACTCAGTGTAGTAAAACTCATACTTGATCACAAAACATCAAATAGAGGTGAGGCATGTGATAACACGTCAAATACAACCATGAAGTCATATATGTGTAAAATGAAAACTTTCATAAATAATTATGTAACTAAAATATCAAACCCATCTCAACACAATCACAACAACAAGAAGGACACTCTGAAACCTCAAATAACATCATCAATAATACCCTCCTTAAATCGTCGCATGTGCACATAACAATAAAATACATCCCTTGTTTTGCCACATGCACATATAGTCACCCTTATTTAGTGATGTGGACAACCCGAGATAATGATACCCTTATTTCACCCCACACGCACAACAGTAGACACAATTGCAAGGTAAAGAACATATGATTACACTCCTACATGTCCACAAGTGCCAAAATACTACAAAACAATGATATCAAGTTCCACAATATCACAAACAATGATACCAAAGTGTCACCAAGAATAAAGCTCACAGCTTTCAACAATAATGCAAAGGGACATAACAAAAAAAGCAGATGGGTGTTAAACAAATAAAGCATGACTATGGCTAAGTCAATGTAATTATCAAGATCAATTAGTCATAAAGTGGTTGAAACATGTTTCATTTGAGTTCATTATCTCATAAGGCATATTAATAGCTTATGATATATTCCAATCAAAAACACATATAGTATCAGTATACACGCTCATCACCTCATGTACACATCACTTTCACATCATAGAAATCAACAAATAAGGTCTAGAACATAAGGGGTATTTCCCCACACAAGGTTATGCAAGATACTTTAAACAAGCCAACTCAATACTCTAAAAATTCCTTTCTGGGTGAATCAACCTCCAGACGGCTCGAATATAGCCAGAGTAACTTAATAGTATCAATAGAAAACAATCCCAAACAATAATAGAAAACAATAAAGCTTCGATCTTGAAGTAGTAGAAAGTAACCCCAAATAATAAAGATTCAATCTTGAACAAAAATTAAAAAGTCAACTCAAAACGTCAACCTGGGTTGCCTTACCAGAACCTGAAAAAATCACAAATTTTTAACACCCATTCGAATAGAGTCAACCATACCAATTTCATCCACATCTGATTCCGAATCGGGATTCAAATCCCTATTTTTCATTCAGAAAAGTCTTTATTAAAATTCCCAATTTCTTCGCATAGATTCATAGATCAGTCACTAAAATCAAGGTTGGAATCATAATTAGTTAAAAATAAATTGGAGCCAAAATATTTACCTCAATACAAATCATAAAAATTCCCCCCAAACTTGCCTAAATCTGCGTTCCCAATCTCAAAATATGGTAAAATAATTCAAACCCTTGAAATAGAGTGTTTTATTGAGTCTGCCCAATGATTTCCACTTTTGCGGTCCCAAGGTCATATCAACGATGCTGCATCTGCGGAAAAAAGCCTCGCAGATGCGGATTCCACTAAAGTTCAAGTCCCATTGCTTCTGCAGCCAAGACACCGCTTCTACGATCCCTACTATACACCAGCGCTGTCGCTTTTGCGACACAAACACCGCATCTGCGGACCCCTTGAGCCCAACCAACAATGTATCTGTGGAATCGCACCTACAGACCAAATGTCGCAGGTGTGAAACAACCAGAAGATCACCCCAAACAACCACAAATAAGTCGAAGCCTATCCAAAACTCACTCGAGGTAGCCGAGGCCCTTGTCCAAACACACCAGCTAGTCCCAAAACATAACATGGACCTACTAAAGGCCTCAAGTCACGCAAAACAATATCAACACCACGAATCGCACCTATAGTGAAGCCTATAAACTAATCCAAATTCCCAAATTGAAAACTTATGCCGAATGTGCCTAAACACCTTAGAATTTGCATAAAAGTCAAATATGACAGAGTAGACCTATTCAAACTTCTGAAACCAAAATCCGAACCTGATATCAACAATGTCAACTCTTCATCTAACTTATCAACCTTCAAACGTTAAACTTTCCAACTTTTACCAATTCAAGAAAAAACAACATAGGAACCTCCAAATCAAAATACGGACATACGCCCAAGTCCGAAATCACCATATGAAGTTATTGGAACCATAAAAATACAATTCCAGGATCGTCTAGACAAAAGTAAAACTCCAATAAACTCTGACAACTTAAGCCTCCAACCAAGGGGCTAAGTGTACCACTTGCTCGAGACCAAACCAACCATCTCTGCTAGTCATGAAATCACAAATACACGTGTAAAACATCAAATAGGAAAAGCTTAGCCTTTCCAAGCTCCAAACAACTAACTGGGAAATGAAAGTGTCTCCTATGTATGGCCTCAAAAGGAGTCATCTAAATACTCAAGTGGTAGTTGTTGTTGTAGGTAAACTCCACAAGTGGCAAGAACTGATACCATGATCCCTTGAACTCCATAACATAGACACGAAGCATATCCTCCAATATCTAAATGGTGTGCTCAGACCATCCATCCACATGGGGGTGGAATGTTGTACTCAACTCAACCCTTGTGCCTAACTCATGTTGTACAACTCTCCATAAATGCAACGTAAAATGCATACCCCTGTCAGAGACTATAGATATCAACATTCTATGAAGTCATACAATCTCGCGGATATAGACCTAATCCAGCTACTCTGGAGTATAAGTAGTCACCACCAGAATGAAATGAGCCGACTTGGTTAACAAGTCCATAATCACCCATACAACGTCAAATTTCTTTTGAGTCTCTGGGAGCCCAACAATGAACTCCATGGCAACACGCTCCCATTTCCACCAAGGAATCTCAAGCCTCTAAAGCAAATCCAATGGTCACTGATGTTTGTACTTCACCTGCTGACAATTTAGGCACTGAGCTACATACACCACTATGTCTTTCTTCATCCTTCTCCACCGATAGTATTGTCTCAAATCCTGATACATCTTAATGGTACGGGGATGAATGGTGTACCGACCTCCTCAAATATTAAGTCATCTAACTCATCCATATTGGGCACACATAATCGACCCTGTATCCGTAAAACACTGCCATATTCGATAGAAACCTCCTTGGCATCGCCGTACTGCACGGTGTACGTAAGGTCAAGCAAATGAGGGTTGTCATATTGATGCTATCTAACGTGATCATATGAAGAAGACCAAGAAACCACGCAAGGCAAACCCCAACTAGAATCCGAAACATTTAATCTAACAAACTGGCTGCCTAAGGGGTGAACATCAATGCTAATGGCCTCTCTATTGCCGGTAGATATGCTAAATTGGCCAAGCTCTCCATCTTTTGATCAAGGCATAGACGACCACCTTAGACTTCCTAGGATGGTTCATAATAGTGACTTCGTAGTCCTTATAAAAATCTAACCATCTCTACTGCTGCAAGTTAAGTTCTTTTTGTTTGAACAGATGTTGTAGACTCTGGTTGTCGGTATAGACCTCACATGCGACACCTTACAAATAGTGCCACCAAATCTTCAAGGCATAAACAATAGCTACTAATTCAAAGTCGTGGACATGATAGTTCTTCTCATGATTCTTTAGCTACCGAGATGCATAGGTAATCACCCAATCGTCTTACATCAACACCACTCCAAGGCCAATACATGATGCATCACAATACGTAGTCTAAGACCCCAAACCTATAGGCAACACAAAAACTGTGGCTGTAGTCAAAGGAGTCTTGATCTTCTGAAATCTCTCCTCATAATCTTCAGACCATATGAAAAAGCACCCTTTTGGGTCAATATGGCCATAGGTGCAACAATAGATGAGAAACCATCTAGAAAATGACTGTAATACTGGCCAAACAAGAAAACTATTCAATAGCTGAAGACGATTTAGGCTAACTTTGCACTGCTTCAATCTTTTCGGATCTACCTTGATCCCCTCACTAGATACCATATGACCCAACAATGCCACTAAATCAAGCCAAAATTCACACTTTGAGGATTTTGCATATAACTTTTTCTCAAGGTTTGGAGCACAATCCTCAAATGCTGCTCATGATCCTCCTAGTTGCGGGAGTAAACAATATGTTGTCAATAGACACAATGATGAATGAATGAAGATAGGGTTAGAACACACTGTTCATCAGGTGAATGAATGTTGCTGGGGTGTTTGTCAGTCCAAATGACATCACGAGGAACTCATAGTGACCATACCGAGTCCTAAAAGTGATCTTCAGGATGTCCGAATCCCGAATCTTTAGCTTATGATAACATGACCGCAAATCATTCTTTGAGAACACTTTGGAACCTATAGCGAATCGAATAAGTCATCAACGAGTGGTAATGGATACTTGTTCTTCAGTGTAACATTGTTTAATAGTTTATAGTCAATATACATGCGCATAGAACCAACCTTATTCTTCACAAACAAGACTAAAGCACCCTAAGGTGACACACTAGGACGAATCAAATCCTTGTCAAGAAAATTTTGCAACTAATCCTTTAACTCCTTCAACTTCACTAGGGTCATACGATATGGTGGAACAAAAATGGGATGAATGCACGGCAACAAGTCAATTACCAAAATCAATATCTTTATCGGGCGGAAAGCCTAGAAGATCTGCTAGAAGCACATTTGGATAGTCTGTCACAACTGTAATTGACTCAACGGTAGGGTATCAACACTGAAATCTCGCACAACGGCTAGATATGCACCAGACCCTTCTTAACCATTCATCGCGCCTTGAGGACGGACACAACTCTACTAGGAACAAAATCTAAATTACCCCTCCACTCAAATCATGGTAAACCTAGCATAGCCAATATCACCATCTTGGCATGACAATAAAGAATAACATGATAGTGCGACAACCAGTCCATGCCCAAAATAACATCAAAGTCTACCATACTGAGCAATAAAAGATCAACTCTAGTCTCAAAATCACCAATAACAACTAAACATAACCGATGAACACGGTCAACAATATTAGAATCTCTCACGGGCATAGGCACATAAATTGAAGAACTCAAAGAATCAAGAGATACACATAAATATGAATCGAAGTAAGATGATACATATTAGTAAGTGGAGCCTGGATCAAATAAGATTGATGCATCTCCATGACAAACTAGAACAATACTTGTTATAATTGCGGCTTATGAACCGCCTCCGTCCTACCTTGAGAAGCATAAAATATAGCCTGGCCTCCCCCTCTACGGCAAACCTACCAGTCTGACCTTTACCCCAAGCTTGCCGTGCAGGTGAAGCGAAAATTGGAGCAGTCACCATGGCCTAAGAAGTCGGGACCTTATGGAATACGTGGAGCCTGAGTAGCTGGTGGAGGTGAACTCCTCTTGAGTCTACACTTCCAATATGACGAGTATTACCACATTAAAAACAAAATCTCGGAAGGTGTGGCTACTAAAACTAGCTCGGGCCTAGTCGCCTGGACTGACTGCTGAAAGCACCTTGTGCAATAGGTGCAATACACATAGGTGGTGCATAATGGGAAAAATGAGACTTGCACGCGTACCACTAGAAGCTGGAAGTGCTGAATGAACTGGACGGCTCATATAGCCTCTACCATGACATGCTACAACTAGGGCACGGACACCACTATATCTACCAGAATCATGAGGCATCTTGACCTCCTTGTCCTTTCTTTCTCATGATCCCATATACCCTCCAACTTTCGAGCCATGCTGAATATAAAATAATAGTTGAGCCCTTCGAATTGATGGACTCGCTCACTAAATGTTGAAATAAAGGTAGGTCCATGCCTAGACAACTTAGTGAATGTGACAACATACTTTGATATGGTCATAGTACCCTAGCGGAGCTACTCAAACTACGCACGCCATGCATCCCAAAGGCTCTAGGGAACAAACTTCCTCAAGAACCTCTCTGAAAACTGAGCCCATGTGAGTAAAGTGGCATCGGCTGAGCTAGCCTACTTGTAAGCCCGCCACCACTTGTCACACCTGCTTTTTTACACCACCCCAGAAGGGGTATATAAGGGAGTTTTTCCAATTTAAGTGACATCATTCGAAATGAGATTATTTATTTATTTTTGTTCAGAGTCGCCACTTGGGATGGTTTTCTTTCTGGTGTCACAGGTTACGAGTTTATTTTAAGTCCCAAATCGAGGAAATTTTGACTTTCCTTTTGAAGTCTACGAACCACAAATTCTAAATAAGGAATTCTGTTAACCCAAGGAAGGTGTTAGGCATCTCCGGATTCCGTGGTTCTAGCATGGTCGCTAAAACTATTATAATTGGCATATTATCTCATTTTAATACATGTTTTAGCCTGTGGTATATTTTAACTTATTTAAAAACTGAATTTAATTATTTTAATGAAGATTTCAACGTCATCCCAAATGCATATTTGGACCACGCCACATGAAATGCACCTCCGGTTTATGACACATTTTACTTAACATATGAGATTTGGATTTTGGTAACATGAAATATACACTGGAGTTTAGGAAGGAAATTTTTAATTATGCGCCTAAGTCAACTATGAATTTTAACTTTGCGAGGGCCATGAAAAATTCAACTTAATGGCACACTTCGATTTCTAAGTTAATCAATAAAGTGAAGGTCATGAATTTTGAGATTTTATTCGGCATGACACGCCGAAGGCTGCAAATCTGGCGGTTCCGAACCGGAACCGGACCGGAACCGCGGCCCTGGCGGTTCTGGCGGTTCCCGGGAACCGTGGCGGGGCGGTTCTACCCGTTGGAACCGCTAGAACCGGAACCACCAGAACCGGAAAAGGAACCGGACCGGTTCTGGCGGTTCCAAACAGTTCTGTAACGGTACTTTTTTAAAAAAAAAATTTTCTTTTTAAAAATTATTTCCAAACGGCTCTTTTTCAAAATTAGTCGTTTTGAAGTTTAAAAAATAGCCATTTGGCCCCCAAACTTTAATTTAACCCAAACTTTATATAATTACACTATTCCCCATTTCTCAACTATAAATACCCCCCCCCCCCCCCCCCCCCATTCTTTCATTTTTATTCACCAATTCATCAATATCTCTCAATCTCTCTCAAGCTTTCTTTCAATCTTTCTAGTGCAAGTGCTTAATTTATTGTTGCAAATTCGTGAAACATTGTGAAGTTGTTGAATTGAAGTTTTCAAGTGTTCAATTTCAACGATTTTCAATTTTCAAGAAGTTGTTCGTCAATCCGGTAAACTCGTTTCAACTCTTACGTGCTAATTATTATGGCATTTTCGTTGAAAAATATGTTCGGTAAAGAAAAAGCTAAAACCGGTGAAAGTAGTGGCCAAAATACTACCCCTCCCCTTGTTGATGACAATCCCAACATAAAACTGAAAGTTGAATTCTTGCCTGGTAATAAATTGGTGGAGGGAACATCTCTAGAGATTTTGGAGAAAGAAGGTACAAAGGACAACGTCACACCATCTTTGCAACACCATGCTGATGGCTTGGAAAAAGTGCAATGGAACAGGTGGTTTTATCTCAATGGGGTGGTTCAAATAAGGCAGGATTTAAAGTAGTGCCTTCAAATACTAAGAAGTCCGTTCACCTTGATGGTGTGTTCAACATTGTATCGTACGACATAGTCCCTAAGCTTCAAGATCTACTTATGGCATCAACTTTTAAGGTAAGTCCAGTACATTATCTACAGGATCTGACATCTGCTGTAATTCAATTCTCTATACCGGAACAATTTGAATCCTTAGTAACTTATCTTTTGATGGACCTTGACATTATATTCGACATGGCTCAATATATGTATTTGTCTATTATTGTGAGTGATATAACATGACTGAAAAGTTAAAAGACCTTTTTTGTTATCTGGATTTTATTGCATTATTATTGTAGGGGCTTTGTCTGAGAAATCAATGGAGGCACACAGGACAGGGAAGAAGCATATGGCTCGGACAGGGAAGAAGCATATGGCTCGGCTCCAGGAACTCCAAAAGATGTCGAAAAAACTGAAGTGGCCGATGATGTGGGTGCAACTGTCAATATAATTAACCCCAAGGAACAAGAAGAAGCGTTCACCACAGGGGATAACTAAGTTAAGACATGTTCAGGCAATAATGCATAAATTATGATGTAACTTGTACATTGGCATGTCTTCTTTTAGTTTTTTTCCATTAGGGGAAGCAAGACTAAGAAAGATATGCCATTTTGGTCAATAAATATGCTCTTTATCATATCCTTGAATATCTTTTGTCTCAATATTTCTTTGTCTTTACTTCTATATCAATCCTTGAATATTTATATAACATACAATATATAACATACAACACAATATACTAATGACAACATTCTTTTATCAATATATATTACTTATATACAATTTATTCTAATTACTAACTACAACATAATATACACTACTTATGTACAATATATACTACTTAAATACAATATATACTACTTATATAAAAAATATACACTACTTATTCACAATATATACTAATTACCAAACACAATATATACTATACTAATAACAAAGTACACCATATAAAATATATTCTACAATATACTAATGACTACTATACAAGATATTGATTTAAAAAAAAAAAAAAATTCAGAACCGCTGGGAACCGCCGGAACCGCCACAACCGCCGGAACCGGATGGTACCCGGAACCGTATGGTAGCGGTTCCGGCTCCGGAACCGCCCCGGAACCGCCAGAACCGGAACTGCCAGAACCAGAACCGCCAGAAATGAAACCGCAGACCCAAATAGACCCAGAACCGGATACAACCTTTCACACGCCTCACTTTAATTTAGAAGAAAAGAAATCACTAAACAACACTTTAAAATAAAATTTGGATCGCCACAGTCACCAAGTATTTTGCAAACATTCTAAAAGTAATAATACTTTGAAATAAAAATAAGTGACCTAAAAGGTGGGCACATATATCAGTTAATCCCATATAAGATCATCTAAAATATTTTTTCATCCAATTAATTTGAAATCTGTTGCTAAATGATTAGATTTTAGATAGTGAAAATCAACTATAAGTAAGACCTTCCATATCAGTGAATCGAATGAATGCAACCGCCTCTTTTATTTTGTTTGTGCTTTTTAACCCATCTATCTTGCAGCTACAGTAATACTATGTTTCAAATCAAATGGTGGAGTTGTAAAGACCACACAAGCTAGTTCTTTTACACTCAATTAGAAAGAGTATTCAAGCCTTTAAACAAATAGAATAAACCTGCATATTCATGCAATCAAAACAGAGGCTGCACTTTTAACTAAACAAATTTCACATCATTGATGCACTTTTAATAGGAAATATGGCAAGAGTACAACTAAATTCCAATCATATTTCAAATTACGGGTTATTATTTACATACATAAACAAGGAGACAACAGCAGCTCAAAAACCAAATAGAAGCCTAGAACTCCTAATTGGTGAAGTTCAGCCACAGTAGTGTGACTAACAATAGAAAATAACAACAGAGGTTTGACGATGGGATTTTGAGAATGAACTTCAACGTTTCTACTTCAGAGAACTAGATGATAGCTAATCCTTCACCACACACCACACAACCAGCTGGATTGCCAAAAGAGGTGTAGAAACAGAGGAAGAACGAACTAATGAGTCAGCTAGTGATTCCAGTAATGTGTTGAAAATTGATTTAATTAACAAAAAAAATGTTAAACGTGAGTTTGTTAAGATATTTGAGTGGGAGCAACGATTTCAGGGGTTCATGAATGGAAAAATGGCGTTTGATCCAAAAAGGGTCTGTTCTTCGATGCAGTCTGAAGAAGATGAAGGAATATGGGTTCCTCTAGGATGCGCCATTTTCTAGAATTTTTGGGTGTCCTAGATTTGTTCTCTTTTTGTGCCTTAGCTCCTGTTTTATGTGAGGGATTAGGGTAAAGGGTAATGTTCGTTTAATTTCTGTTTCACGCATTAGCTTGTGAAATTCAGTTGTTATTCCTTGTTAGTTTGCACAAATCGAATTCATATTTGTTAAATATTGCCACTGGCTCCTTAATATAAGATAGATCCCTGTCCAATTGTACTGAACTTAAATCTAACACATGCGAAGGGTCACGTGGTATGGTTTTCACATAGATGGGGGTGTTGTGGTGATGATCATTTGTGGAATTTAGTGGTTCGAGGATGAGTAGTGGGGTGCTGCTTGACGTGGGGCGTGTGTTGCAGTGTTGATGGGGAGCGAGTTGTTTTTGTGGTTTTGGGATGTAATATGTATTTCGGTAGGAGATTGAGCTTTGAGTGGATTATTGGATTTGGGCAAATTTGGGTATAGGATTTAGGCTCAGCACTAATTTTGGCGCAATTTCACAGGACAAACCTTTCTTTTCCAATTCTCTCTTTTATTTTCTATTTTTTTCTTTTTTATTTCAATTGAAATCCTTCAAATTAAAAATCCAAAATTATCCGAAATTGTGAAATTAAACTAATTAGCTAATTATAAAAATTATAAAAATATTAATTAATTCTAAATTAACAGAGAAAAAATAAATAAAAGGAAAAAGTGTAAAAATAAAGAATTTTTTTATTTTCAATTATTATAAAACAAATAATTACTATTTAATCCTAAAAATTTTCATGATTTAACTAAAATTTAAACATGCACAAAATTACAAACAATTAAAAATTCTACAAAAATTCCTAAAATGGAAAATAATTAACAAAAATCTATTTTTCTTGGGATTTTATAGGAGTATTTCACATAGGGAAAAAATCACGCGCTTACACCACTAATAAGTTGGTTTCGACAGCTGGAATGTAGTAAAAACAACCCGCTTATCTCCATAATACAGATGGTGTTAAGAATACGATGGCATTTCTCCAAAAACCCCCGTGCATCCTATGTAGCTAGGCCTCTAAAAGTTGGAGGGTGAAACTTTTTGTACCTCTCAAGTGTAAGCTCCTCCTCCTTAGATGCTACTACCCAAATCTCAGGCTGAACTGGAATAATCAGCTAAACTGGTATAACATCTAGGTCCTGGTCAAGATGAACCCGCTTCTCTGGGATATGGGTCACGAGAGCCTTAGCTCCTTGCCAACATATGATGTGGCTGGTGCAAATGGAATCAACCCCTGCCTGAGCTAGAGTACCAAATATGCTCAAGAACTGTGCGAGGGTTTCCTAAAGTGCAGGGATGGCAATAGGCGCTTCAGGTGCCTGGTCCCTAACTGGATCTACTAGTGGCTCCTTTATCACAGCTCGGGCAGGTTCTATGGGTGCACCACATGCCCGTCCTTGGCCTCTACCCCAGCCTCGGCCCTGGCCCATCCTCTTGCAGCTCTAGCAGGGGTGAGGGTGTCTGATTGTCGGATCCAATGGTTCGTGTACTTACCAACTCCTAGTCACAAGCAAAATATATACCCTATCAGTCATAAACCTTCCACTTGATCCCATCTAGGAGAAAATTACGATATGTAACATGTTCTTCATGACAGTAGGAATTATCCCTCTCAAATTGTAGTAGAACCATCAAGAACTCTTCGAAACCTATTTGCATATAACTAGGCGATCAGAACTAAATCTCTCTAACTCCATAAAGCCACGCAGGTTTCCAAACCCAAAAGTATTGCTACAGAACACCCATAGAGAGGCACCACATCATAAGTACCGAAAGAACTAATCATATCCATTGCCATGCTGATCCAACCTACTACCAAACTATCCTATTTCTCTGACTTCTTTCTGAATTACCCTTAAGTTGACACTTTTCCTTGCCAGAACACCACGATCCTTGCCCAAAACTCTCCATAAGAGTCCTAGCATAAAACCACATATCCCAAAGGCCCGTAAGCTGCCATATTCCCTTTTAGCACCCCAAAAGTACCACAATCAAGACACCCACTCTGTAGAGACAATCTAAAACTGTTTCCTTCACCTTGCTGATATTGAAATGTAGAATCCAAAATATTATAGAAATATCATGAGTCTCGACACCATCTAATATAGATCTCAGTTTCTAGCCATATACAAATTCGGAAGATTCACAATTGCTACATACAAATCTTGAATCTATTACACTCGAGGGTCATCCACTCTACTCAAATCTCAATTTCACCGCCCAAACAGACCAAAAGACTTGTGCTCTATTAGCACAACAATACCCAAGAAAGTAACCTAGTCTTAATGCAACCAAGTAAATTCCTACTATATGCATACTACATCCGTCATAAATAACAACTCAAATCATCTCAAGATTACCATATACCCATAAAGTGTAATATAACCTGTATCCAAAAATTCCTTTACTCATGTCATCCTCGATTTCAACCAATGCAAGCTACATATAGAGATCCGACCGATTGGTTTGAGAAATTGCACTTTGCTTGCCAGTTCTCGGGCATGACTAGCCTCGTGTGATGTATAATGACTCAGTTAAATTGCTGGGTTGGGTTTTCAGGATAATCAGAATAGATTTAGAAGAACAATTCTCAATTTGAAGCTTTAAATTTGAAAGGTTTGACCATGTTTTGACTTTTTAGTATTCGACCTAAGATTTGGATTTAGGATTTAGTTAGCTGCATCGGGTGATTTTGTACTTAGGAGCGTGTCTGGAATGGTATTTGGAGGTCTGTGGAAGATTTAGGCTTGAAATAGAAAATTTGAAATTTGGCATTTTCCGATCGGTAGTGGAAATTTTGATATCGAGGTCTGAAAGGAATTCTGGAAGGTGCAAAATTTCAGGTCATGTGGATGAGGTTTGGTAAGTTTTGGTATCCTTTGTGAAATTTGGAAGTTTATAAATCCTTAGGCTTGAATCCGATGGTGATTTGATGTTTTGATGTTGTTTTGAGTTTTTCGAGGGTTGGAACAAGTTTAAATGATATTATGGGATATGTGGATATATTTGTTTGAGGTCTCGAAGGCCCCAGGTGTGTTTCGAATGCTCAACGGGACATATTTGGACTTAAATAGTTAGCATATTTTGCTAGTTTTGTGCTGAAGAGGATTTGTTCTATGCAATCGCCAACTTGGGATTGCGATCGCGAAGGCATTTGAAGTTGTCTATCCCGAAGGCGTGGCTGAGGTTGCGTTTGCATATTGTTGGGTCTAGGATGACATTGATTGTTATATTTTTGCATTCACGGGGGTTGTTCCGCCAACTCGTAGTTCATTCAGCAGTGTTTAACGCGATCGCAAAAAGGGATTATGCAATCGCGCAGGGAAATTTTAGGAGCATCTTTTCTTCTTCTTTTCGATCGCGATGGTGCTCCCGCGATTGCGATGAATGTGTATCTAGGAAGATTTAAAAGATTCAAACGAGGGTTCTGAGTCTATAACATAAAATAAAAGTGGGAGCTCAGTATAAGTCGATTCTTCAAAGGGATTTTTAGAGAAGGGATTGGGGTAAGTGTTCTTCACTTAATTTTTTTTTAAATTCCACGATCATATCCTTATTTTTATCGTAGAAATTGGAAATTATGGGTGAAAACTGGGGAAAAATGGAAAATAATTGGAGAGATGATATTGTGGATTTGAATGGAATTTGGTGCCGGATTTTGATGATTTTGGTATGTATAGACACGTGAGAGAATAATGATTCTATTGATGTGATTTTTATGAGATTCTGAGACATGGTCTTAGGGGTCATGTTTGGCCAATTTATTTTGAGTTTAATTTGATAATTTTTGCATGGGCTTTGTCCCTTTGGCATGTATTGATGATATTATTATGATTTTTGACTGATTCGAGGTGATTTGAGGTCGAGTCGCGAGGCAAGGGCATTGCAGAGTAGATTTTCTTCCGGTTTGAGGTAAGTAATGATTGTAAATATTATCCTGAGGGTATGAAATCCGAAATTTCACATCATTGTACTACTTTGAGGTGACATACACGCTAGATGACGAGCATGGGGTCGTGCACCATTGGGGTTTGTGACTTGGTCTGTCCTGTACGACTATTAAGTTGCGTATTTGATTGAAAACTATATGATACTATTGTGTATTCGAAAGTATTATTATGTTTTGAGCTGAATGCCATATTTGGGCCTTGTGCCAAGTGTTTGGACCCCTAAGGACTTTTTCTATTGCTATTCCTCACTGTTTTGACTGAAAATTTGTACTCAGTCATGCTGTGTTTTACTGATTCATAACTTAGCCTATTTACTTAGTTTGATGATATAAATGTTTTTTTGCCCCGAATGTTTTTTTTTGTTGATAGTCCGAGTGGCTTGTGAGATTAATGGCTAAGAGAGGCTTAGGGCCTGATTGTGAGGTTGATGACTGAGAGAAGACGAGGGCCTTATTGTGAGGTTAATGACTGAGAAAGGCTGAGAGACTAGTTGTAAGGATTTTATATATATGGATCGGGCTGTACGCTGTTGATGTGTGTGTATGTATATATATATATATATATATATATATGTCACTTGCATTGAAGGAGCCACTCCAGAGTCTGCACACCCCCAATGAGCGCAGTCGATTATATATATGGATAGGGTTGCACGTTGCAACAATTTGTATATAGTACCTATTGAGCGTGAGTGTTGTGTGTGAGCGTTGATTGATGAGAGTCGAGTCATGAGTGACTAAGAGGCTTGCCCGAGGGGCTATATATACATTTAGACGAGTGATACTTTACCTGAAATGAATGTTTTCACTCATCTTTATACTAAACCTCTATTAAAAATATAAAATAAATGTTTTGAATAACTTTCATTGAAACTGAAAGTTTTACGAGATGTTTTGAATTAAATTACTTATTTGGTTTTGTTATTTCCATTGAGATTTTCATGTTATGTGATGTATATGAATGACCAAGGGGTTTGTCAAGAGGGTTGTTTATGATTTATTTTTGCCAAGGTGCCGATTACGATTTTCATCACATTCATTATAAACTATATTGAACCTCTATTGAACTGTTAGAAAGTTAATTTTCAAAGGATTTTACTCAAATTGGAGTTAACGAGATGATTTGATTTGTATCCTGTTTTTTTGTAAACATACTGTCCCACTGTGTTGCTGTGACGTGGATTATGTGATTTATTACTGATTAGTCTTTATTTAATTTTATTATTTGGCGCTCACATTACTCCCTACACCTAGTGTGTAGGTTTAGGTATTTCTGAGCTTTCAGCAGCTTTTGTATATTTTTCGAAGTTAGCAAGATAGATGCACAACGTTCGCAACCTCGCCCCTCTCTTTCCTATCCTAATATTTCATATTTCAGAGTTAGTTTGTATTAAGCGGACAATGTTGAGTTGTACTTAGTGGCTCATGATTCTTGACACCAGATTGGGGCTGTGTTGATTTTATTTATGTACTTGTTTCTATGTATTTCTTTTGATATTTAAAATGATAGAATTGAGACTTAATCTATTTAGAAAAAGAGTAAATTTTACAATAGATCTTCCATGTGGTTCGTGTTGTTTTGGCTAGCCTAGTAATGTGATAGGCGCCATCATGACCGGGGTATTTAGGGTTGTGACATGTTGGTATCAGAGCCTAGGCTACATAGGTCTCACGAATCATGAGCAGGTTTAGTAGAGTCTCGCAAATCGGTACAGAGACATCTGTACTTATCCTCGGGAGACTGTAGAACCTTTAGGAAGTCCCACATTCTTGAATTGTTATCGTGCGTCATTGATTCATCCTGAAATGTAGCTGTTTGAATTCCTTCCACGCGTTCGTATGAACATATGAGCGCTCGGTATTAGTTGTACATCAACAACTTGTGATTTCCCTAATTGAGGGGCGAGATGTTGTTTCTGTATGTTGATTTTAGGCTAGTCTGGAGAACTTAAGGCCAAATTTTTGCCTGCAGCTTGAACGATGAGGCATTGATTGTCACGTACTTCTGGATTTATATGTTTCATAGTGTCCCAATTAGTGGAAGTGATGGCTGGATGGTTATGTGATGAGTATGATGTGACTGTGATATGTGTTCATATGATTTATATGTGATAATAAATTTTACGTCCCGCAATGTTACGTCGATATTACGTCTCGCAGTATTATATTACAATGATGCTACACTTTGTCATATTAAATTAGAACTATGTTGCACCCTATAGTATTGTACGTTGAATTTATCGTAAGGTAATGGACATTAGTCCACGGAAAAAGATTATTTGGAGATTATAAGGATTATGCTATATTAAACAAATGATGAGTAAATTCGTGATGGTGAAAGGGGAAGTAAGTCTATATCGATGAAATCAGAGGGTCCAATTTCTCGTCATCAAGGTGTTTGAGGAAATCATCTCGAGACCTCGAGGCTACGAGGTTGCAGTCGAAGTTCCCTCCCTCGAAGTCCGCTTACTCCTGACCTGACGACGATTCCAAGGATGGTGATTCCCAAGGTGTGCAGATAGCACTGGCAGAGCCTGGGGTCACGTGTAGCCGTCCCATCTCCATACCTATACTATTAATGCATGTTGTACCATATATGGTTTCCCCTGCTATATAAAAGGGGATCCCTATCATTTTACAAGAGGACAATTGTTGCTCCAACTATTCAACATGAAATATACAAGAGCTCTCTCTCTTTTCTCTCTAACTTACTCTCTTGGTATTATTGCTCTTATTTATTGTCTTCATACTTGTTCTTTATTTATTGTTTCTCATAGGACATAAAGAGCCTCCCTCAATTATATTATAACTGTTAGCCATCCCCGATTATCGCTAATTGCTTGAGCCCAAGCCCAAGAATCACCCTTGAGTCCCTACATCCGTCAGTCTGAGGCCCGAATAGCTAATTTTTTGGCTTGATTATAACTCTATTTTAGCTCGCATTTTTTTCCTTTAAACTTCATACACCTAGCATCAACTACTTATCAACTAACATAAAAATAGACTATTTTGGCGCCCATTGTGAGGCTAAAATGATAGTGATTATTTTCTTGCTTGTTTAATTATATAACGTAAGTTATATTTCACACTTTTTCTTGTCCAAGATCTTCGATTTTGGGTCAAAATATCTGGCTCAGTAAACACGGTTGAAAATGACAACTTTGAAGAGCACGGAGAAAACGGTGTAGCTGTTCTGATTGTCGGTGCGCCACCACGGAACCCCGAGAATGCACCTGGATCGATCCCAGCTCGTGCGACGCACAACAGGTCGATTAAACCTCACACACCGACAGGGACATACAACAAGGTGACCAATATAAAGACCGAAAAATCCTAACCGGGGAGAACGAGAGGTTAGCCTTCATGTTATTTTTGAAATGTTACAGGCACAACAACTGGCTATCGCCTAGCTGCAAAGCCACCCGAAAAATACTAGCACAGAAGCACCGAGAACAGCTCCCCCTGCCGAACAGGTACTCGAGAGATCGAGCAATAATGGATCTGTAGCCGATCCTTCCATTGTAGAAATGCTAGAGGACCTCACCAAAAGGATCAAGGCGGGCAAGAAAATGATAACAGCCAATGAAGAAAACGTCAAACATTACAACTCCAGGGTTCACTAAATCTCGGGCGCACCCCTGGTCCTAAAAGTTATAGATTCAAAGAAGCTCGTGCACGACCGTTCCTAAAGGAAGTGGATACGAAACCCCATTCCAAAGAACTTCAGAATGCTGCAACTCCCAAAATACAATGGGACCTCAGATCCTAAATAACACTTCATGACTATATGTGCATAGTTTAGGGAAAAGACATAAAAGACGACAAGATCGAGTCCGTCTTATTAAAGACGTTCGGGGAAACACTCTCGAAGGGGGACATGATGTGGTACCGCAACCTAGCTCCCAACTCCATAGAATCATTTGCTATACTGGCAGACTCCTTCATAAATGCACATGCCGGTGCCATCAAAGTAGCAACAAGGAAGTTTGATGTGTTCAATATCAAGCAAAAGGAGAATAAAATGTTGCGAGAATTTACATCTCGCTTCTAGACGGAACAAATGGAACTACCCCTGATCTCAGATGACTTGGCGGTGGCCTTTACTCAAGGCCTGAATGAGTGAAGCTCAGCAGTCTGAAGGTAGCTGAAACTGAATTTGATTATCTCGCCGTAACCCGGTCGGACGTCCACAACCGATACCAGCCAAAGATCGGGATCGAGGATGACCAGCTGAGAGCCTCCTCGTGCTCAGTATATCCAAGCAGGCTCTTAGCGAAGGAGTCAAAAGCAAACAGAGAGAGGTATCGGCCCTACCCCGAAGCTAAGAAAAATATCTCGAGATGCAAGCTGCCTCGCAATGATCGATTGGTGAATCAAGGACAGAACCCTCAGGGACTTGTCAACAGATCCGGATTCGACAAAATCACGGTGCCAATAGGGGCACCACGCCTACCAGAATACAACTTCAATGTCGATATGTTGGATATCATGTTCGCCATCAGTAAAATCAGGGACGCCAAATGGCCTAAGCCTATTCAATCAGATCCTTCACAAAGGAACTATAATGTAGTATGCGAGTTCCACAACACACATAGACACAAAACTGATCATTGCCGGTAACTCCGGGAGGAAGTGGCCCGGTTACTCGATAATGGTCATCTTTGGGAATTCCTCAACAATCAAGCTTAAAACCAGTTCTGAGAAAGAGAAGCAACCAAAAGGAACAAAGCGGATGAACTGCAACAATTCATCCATACGGTCTTTTAAGACACACGCTCGACTATATTCAAACAAAGGACCATATCGTATCCACTAACAAACGCCAGAATCTAAAAGAGCCATCGCCACTGAGGTATAATCATCTCCCTTTTTCTATTTTTTATTTTATGACAACTTTTGCACAGGCCACCGACCAAAGCAGTCAAGATGTCGATCCAGCTTGAAGACCTTAAGGTTCGAAGCTTCTGTTGCCCTCTTTTCCTTTGACCAAGTTTTTATCCTTAAGAGGGATTTTCTAGCAAGGTTTTTAACGAGGAAACATCCACAGTCTACCTAAAGAAGACTATACAAGTATTCTACGCTTCCTTTCCAATCAACCTTAAATACTGGAGGTCATTCCCCAGGGTCCCAATAGTAAAATAATGTATCGGGCCAAACGATCGAACACACCGTGCCTAAATAGTCAAATCCATGACAACAAGATGATGTATACTTGAGCGAAGTAATCAAAGAATATATTTTGCCAAAACATCTCCTACTCCAAAGAAAGCTCAGCATCTTCACGATAAAGATCCCCCTGCCGAGAAAACCTCGAATACTCGGAGCCTGGCGTTAATAACTCGGTACTCACATGACCTCACTGTCGTAACTCCAAACACATATGCCCTCAATGAGGCAGCACAAAAATCACGGAACATCCACAAAAAAGAAAAAATGTCCCGAACACTCGAAGGCTGGCATTACAAACTCAGAAAGCACATGATCTCAGGGTCGGAATCTCCGAAATCATAAGCCCTCAATGAGGCAATTACGAGCTCATGAGTAATGACTCTGGGGCCAAAGAAAACTTGAAGATTTTGAGACTATCGCCAATCACCATTCGTTTAAAAATACGAGGCCATAAGACCCCGAGCGGGCAAACTCGATCTAGTAAGACGCACATAAGGCAACAAGGAAAATTGTAAGACCTCAAAGAAGGAATGAATCATACTTGTACCAAGTATCGGCAAAAACTTTAAGACCTCAAAGGCATGAAAATTTTGTAAGACCTTACTACAGGCATAAACTCAATCCCAAAATTGAGGCTATATATCGCATTTGTGAGATTCTTGAAAGGGCGTATTCTCGATATAGACACATAAAATACTACAATCGGGACAAAAAGTGCTCCACCTAAACACAAATGACTACGGTCATACAACTATACCAGCCAAACTAGCGCGACTCGGGGATGCCCGACCATCGCTGTAAAATCATAGGCCATTACTTCGAAAAGAACTGGTTAAACAAGCTACCCTTGACATGCAAAAGAGATTTGACCATGGTAGCTCCATATCACAAGACTTTGAGCTACTCGGCCTACGAGCCAAAACTTTCAAGGTGCTCGAGAATCATCACAAATGACTTGAAATCGAGGTTCTTCCCGAACCGACGATGGGTTAGGAAAAATCATTTCAAAAGTCCTTAATGAGAGGAAAATAATGCCTACATTAAAAGGTCACTTTGACCCAAAGCATAAGAGCCTCTGTCGCCAGCTTACATAAAAGGACGCAATGGCCTAAAGCGTAAGAGCCATAGTCGCCTGCTTACATTAAAGGCTGTATCGGCCCAATACATAAGAGCCATTTTCACCAAATCATATTAAAACTTTAGGGTCAATTGAGCTTGAGTCGTAACCCAATTCTGAGACAGAACCCAAAATAGTTAACTACATATGCCTAAGGGCAAAGCGTAAGAGCCATTGTCGCTAGCCCAACGAGCCTCAGGGCCACACATATAGAAGGTCGCTTCCGCCCAAGGCGTAAGAGACATTGTAACTAGCCCACACAAATACAAAACTCGATGGTCGATTGAGCTCGAGTTGATGCCCGACTCGAAAACTGAACCCAAAATAGTTAAAATACAAATGCCCAAGGGCAAAGCATAAGAGCTATTATCACCAGCCTAACGAGCCTCGAGGTCGTATCATTAATCTAACGATTCCTACTAGCTCAAAGGCCGAATCAACCTAGTTAAAATCTTGGCAAACAGAATGTAGAAGATACAAATTGTGGGGGTTTTCCAATTATACTTACAAGTGATAAAACAAAATCTCCATTTACAAGTGATAAATGCCCACTCGGGGACTATGGCCCGGTGGCCCCTTCCTCACCATCTTCAGCATCGAACAAAAGGAACTTGGTATTATACTCCTCCACCTTCGCTTGCTCGATCTCTTTCAAGAGATTAAAGCCCCGTGCATGAATCCCCTCGAGAATTTCCCTTCGGATTTGCATTTCACATGCTCCTTGCCACTACTCCCACGATGAAGGGCTCTTTTCAGTTCACTTTTAGCAACAGCAACACTCTTCACATAAACTGTCACTTTTTAGTCCGCCCCGGTGCTGCTCATCACGACCTCAGCCCAGGCATTCACCACTTTGGCCTTCGCATTCCAGAGCTCGGACGAGAGCCTTGCGATCATAATCTCCCGTGCAGACTCATTCGCACAAACGGTCTGGATTTGTACCTCAATAGTAGAAACCATGGCTAGAACACTCTTGTTGACCGTAGCTCAGGTATCCACATGCGCTTGTAGCTTGTTAAACTAGCATTTGGCTCGACCAAATTCATGTCAAAGCTGTCCCAGCTCCATTGCCTTGCTCTCCAACTAAAATATCGAAGCATTAATCCGCAAAGTTGAAAAGGGGAGTGAAAACCAGCATGCAATGCAGGATACTTGTCTTTTGAGGCAGCTCTCGCAACTCCAGCTCCACTCCACTGCATGCCGTAAGGAAACAAGCCCGCTTTCCTTTTCCGCACTAAGAAGCTTAAGGGATTTTTCGCTATCCAAAGCCTCCCGCAGCAGGGCCTCGCAACAAAGAAGCTCGGATTTGAGCCTGTCAAAGGCCTATGATAGAAAATTAAATAAAAATGAAGAGCGTGGGGCTGGAATAATCTTACGACGGTTACCAAAATTTACCATGAGGCCGAGCCGCTGAGCCTCATCAAAGGCCGAGCCAATATCCAATGGCTTACTATCCTCCAAAGATGGCCGATTAGTGGAGTCACATATTTTTAATTGTTGAGAAGGAGTCGCCCCACTGCAAGCCCCTTCATTCCCTGGGGGCAATTTCTTTTTATCACCGGTCCTCGATCCTAAGATCGAAAATCTATCCTCCTCTCCCAGAGGATGTGGTCTTATTTTGGAAAAATCTCTGACACATGCGGCGGTTGAGTTAATATGCTAAAATGAAAAGCATCATTTTTTGGGGAGAAAGCCACCAGACACCTGCCGTGATGCTTTGCCTCCCACCTCCCTTTGGATAGTTCTCGCCACCGGCTCTTATCATAAATGAGCAAGCTGCCAGCTTGTGAGACCACTCGGCCAAATTGGGGACCTTGTTCGGCAACCAATGAGTTGCAACAAAAATAGAATGGAAAGATATCTTTATGGAGCACGCCTCTAGTCAAAAAAATGAAAATTCTGGTGAGAACACTTACGTGTGTAGTTCCATTTCTAAGGAAAAGGAAGAAACTCTCTAGATATGATGTTGGTCAATCAAACTCGAATGAACCGATCCATCTATATACTGTCCTCATCCTCTTCGCTATTGACGGCTGGGACTCGGGTGGATAGATGTTGCAGCGATCAAACACTAATAGTGCAGTATCCAATATAGCCTCACGAGATGGCTGATGGTAAACTCAATCTTGATTAGGAGGACCCGATGCGAAAATATGTGTGTATATGCTCAAAAACCCCCCGACATAGGTCATGATGCTCTCTTAGAAAGAAGGTACTTAAAGTACCACACCTTCTTACCATCCATAATCTTTTCTGATTATTTTGAGGTTTTTCTCTCCCACTAATGAGATGATCCTCAAATAGTGCTCCTGGTGACCTGGAACATTAAGAGGACTCCGTAGTATGATGGCTCTCCTCGAGACAAGGCATGTCGAGGCTTGCTCACCGAACACCGGCGGTGTGTCACCGACCAAATGCAAATCGTAGAAAGAATTCTCCTCTCCTTGGTGGTCAGACGTCGATGTAGCAATCATGGCGACGATCGAATAGGAGGGGAAAGATATGGATTTGAGCAAAGATTTTAAGTTGGAACAATGAAGAAGTAACATAAAATGCCAGATTTTGTGGAAAATATAGACCCTCAAAATAGAAGAATCACTACTGGAAAGGCAAGAGAATGGATAAATAGGGAAAAGTAGCAACTGCCCACCTACACAGAAGGCCAATTAATTCTGGCTGCGTTAACATCGCCCTCTTCTAAGGAAATGTATCGACAGAATCGCTCAGGTCCCCCTTTTTCAGATCGAACGAATGTTGCTACCTTGCAAAATTTGAGCAACTATAAGGCCTCAGGGGTTTCTCGACATCACTGGCGCTGGATCAATAGAAGCTGTCGATTTAACTACGAGGAATGACATGATTTAAAGGTCCTAGTGTCTCCAAGTATGGGTTTTAAAAAGCTAACCTCAAAAGTGGAAGGTTAATTCCGCTGGAGTGAAAGAACGGAAGAACTGAATGAAGAAAAGCCCTTTTTTTACATTTCCAAAAATGTATCTAAAAGAGATATCTTTACAAGATTCATCCCCTGGGGATTTCATGCAAAAGAGAAAAGGAAAGAAGCAAAATAACACGAGACCTACTCTTTATCACCGCTATCTAATGCGCCAACTCTCTCTTCGACTCACATGCCTCCTCACGATCAACTGACAGATCGATACCCCTGGCCCCAAAATCCTCCAGGGTTCTCCCCTCGCCTCCACCCTTGCATGTTTAATAGCACGAGCTAGTTTCTGCTCAATTGGTGTCGATATGTCACGAGCTATCTTATGCGCTGTAGCTGCATCC
Source organism: Nicotiana benthamiana (assembly GCA_034376525.1). NCBI lineage: Eukaryota > Viridiplantae > Streptophyta > Magnoliopsida > Solanales > Solanaceae > Nicotiana > Nicotiana benthamiana. The sequence continues at coordinate 38,319,503 of CM067324.1, forward strand.
TCCAGATAAATAGAAGCATTTCTTTCACTCTCGAACTTGGCCGTGACCGATGCGGAAATATCCTTGCGGGCATCCTTGAGAATTCATGGGATGATGCCAACTCTATAATCGCTACCTCGCTTTGTTTCCTCAGCCCGAGGAGTTCCATGTTCAGTCGACTAATCTGCGTGTCATTTTTCTCAACCTAAAAAATATAGGAAAGCCAATCTGTGCCGAAATATGGGAGCAAAGATCTGGTACGAGCAGGGCAAAATACATGCGTTATGAGATCAGCCTTTTATTGGAATGCTCTCTCGAAAGAATCCCGGAGCTCCCCTGATTCTTTCTTTCCTCGGACAGAGTGAGCCTCCGACTCCCACAAAGTCAAGGTTAGCTTATTACACACTTTTTCATGGTAAGAAAGCTCCTCAAAGAGCTAAAAGAGGGCATGATCATACATATTCTTGCACTGTGGCATAGTGGAAGAGTTAAAAATGAAGAATGACGCTTGAGACTAAAAGAAATATACGAAATATAGCTAGCACCTACTGTAAGAATCTCTCTACCGCCTTGAAAGCACCAGAATGTTACGACCAAAGTTATCGCTAACACTATCAAAGATATTGACAAGTGAACCTCCCCCTTTAAGCGGAATCCCCACTTTAACAGCGTTCGCATCTTGAGTGTCCCTTAGTTCCCATGAAGAGACGTGAAAGTATGAGATGTAATCATTTATGTTGCCGATTTCCCCAAGGGGCAACCCCTTTTCCTGAAAAGCTCCGGGCCCCAATCCTTCAGGATCGATGGCAACGGTCCCCCCAATGGAAATTGCGCCAAATATCATGCAATCCGAGGTCACATTAACACCCTCCTCAAGGGTCTTCCATCTGTGGGACCAACCTGAGTTGGCCGTTCTAGACTTAGCAGCCTCCAGTCGAGGCACCTGCACTCAACCTCATCCTACGTGCTACCTGGCACTCAATGTCATCCTCATCCTCAGTGCTGGGATTTGTCCTTGAAGTTGAAGCCGATGTCCTGGTAGCAGCTTGATGCTCGAGTGACCTGTGTTTCTTTGCCCAGGAGGATCAAGAATCGCCTTACCTTCCCTCTTCTTTCCCTTTCCGGGCTCCGAATCCTTTATTTCATTGCCAGAGGGCAGCTTCATCTGTATATTCTTGCCAAGGTTGCACAAACATGATAAACACAATTTCTCAGCGTAAGGGATGCAAGGAGAAACACTAATCTAAGACATAGATGGCAAAGAAGCTCCACCATCGTTCTTAACCAGCCATCGCTCCTTAGCCATGTCAGTCTAAGACCGAACATGATATGGGTACGCGATGTCCAACCTCTGATCCACCCCAGAAAATCCAAAATTGCCTTGGGGTACCAAGCGACGGCTACGTGAAACAACAAAGAGGTCATTATTCCGGGGGAAAGGGAAGTATATTGCAAAACATGGTTAAGGAAAACCACTTACGCTGTATGTTCCATTTCTCTGGGAAAGGCATATTCTGGGCCGGAATGATGTCCGAGGTCCTTACCTGGACGAACCTGCTCATCCACTCTCGACCTTTCTCTTTATTTGTGCTCGAGAAAAATAATATTCTAGATCAATGATGGAACCTGATCAAACCTCAATTAAATCGAGGGTTGTACAACCTAATCAAATGGTTGAGGGTAAAAGTCTCACCCTTAACCCCTTCAGTAAAATGACGGAGCATCAATACTATTCTCCAGAAAGAAGGATAGATTTGACCGAGCGTCACTTGATATTTGTCACAAAACCAAGGATAAACAGATATATTTTCGAGGAAGAGGATTCAGAGGAATCAGCAGGAGCCAAGGTGAACGGGTAAGTATACACATGAAGGAAGATGGCATTGTAGTCCGTTATATTTTCATCAGGGCCGGGAATCTCTATCTCCACTGCCTCGTTCCAACGGCAGTGTGTCCTTATCGTTATTATATCGATCACGATGCTAATGTATCGGGATATATGTTCACATTGACCTGGTGTGGATGAAGTGGCATGTAGTCATTTGACATATCAAGCTTGGAAGGAGTTCACTGTGCTAAGGTGGGTATTGCTTTGGATTTCTCCTTAGACGATCGAGATGAAGACGCAACTTCGTTATGTCGAGGGACCGTTCTGGATGTCTTGGCCATAGCAGTGGTAAAATTTTCTCTTAGAAAAGAAGATAGAAGAGTGTAAAAGAAGATGGGTTTGGATTCATGAATTTGAAGATGTTATGAATATTAGGATTATCAAATAGTCGATATATTTATAGGAACCGCTTGGGCAGTAGAAATGACGAGCCAATAGTGTTTCGTGGGTTCCTCGATAATCGCATTTGACGACGCGATACCCTTGCATGGTTTTTTGGGGCATGGAATTTAATGCTCTTATAGGTTGACATCATGGCAATGATGCCCTCGAAACGACAACTCAAAATCGTTTCCTATTACTTCATTCTAGAAAACATGGAGAAAATATGTATATGTTGAAATCGGAGGGTCCAATTTCTCGTCATCAAGGTGTTTTGGAAAATCATCTCGAGAACTCGAGGCTGCGAGATTACGATTGAATTTCCTTCCCTTAAAGTCCACTTACGCTCGACATAACAATGATGCATAGGCTGGGGAATTCCCAAGGCATGCAGAGCGCACTAGCAGAGCCTTGTGTTACATCTAGTCGTCCTATCTCCATAACTTTACAATTAATGCAAGTATTACCATATAAAGGGGATCACTATCATTTTGTAAGATGATTGTTGTTTCTCCAACTATTCTACATGAAATATACAAGAACTCACTCTCTTTTCTCTCTAACTAACTTTTTCGATATTATTGGTGTTATTTATTGTCTTCATACTTGTTCTTCATTTATTGCTTATCACATGCCATAAAGAGCCTCCATCAATTATATTATGACTGTTAGCCCTTCCCCGATAGCCCAAGCCGGAGCTAAGGAATCACCATCAAGGCCCCACATTGGTCAGTTTGAGGCCTGAATAGCTAACTCTTAGGTTTGATTATAACTCCATTTTAGATTGCATTTCGTCTTTAAACATCATACACCAAGCATCAACTGCTTAACAACTATCATAAAATTAAATCACATATTTTTAGAGTTCCATCAACAAATTTAATTATTATTACCATTTTTACGATAAACAAAGCAAAACAAAAAAAAAATATTTCGTCATATTTTGGCATATTAGTATAAAATATGGGCCTAGATTAATATCCGATATTTATGGACTACTGCCGTACAAGGTACTACATAACCATGATAGTATGGTTTACAAGGCTTGCTAAAAGCAAGTTGCATTTTAAGTAAGGTTAAGATAATTCTTAATTATACGGGTAATTAGTTAATTATCAGGTAACGAAACATTACCTAATTAATAAGAGATATATCAGATAAGTATTAAATAGTATGACGTGGCAGCACCCCCCATCGCTCTTTAATGACTCATAAAGAAGATTGGGAGGTGGCACACTTAAAAGGATTTATGTGCGACACAAAATCCTTAGAATGTGGGCTTTATCTAATCTCTTAAAAAGTTGCATCTAGAGACGTTACAATACAAAGAACATTCTGATCTAAGGAAGATATCATGTTAATGCATTTTCAAAATAACACCTCAATATTTACTAACTTTAAATTAAATTATTCTGAAGATAGTACAACTCCATAATCGGTGGTACTAGTTATAAGCTTTTCTAAGAGTAATTATACAAAATAAATACAATACAGTCCCAGAATAAGAAGGAATCATTGAAATGTAAACACAAACGAAGGTGACTCCGATGCCTGCGAACGCAGCAGTAGGTTACCGTAAATCTCTACCGCGACGACCCACACAGCTACTATCAATCAATACTTGTATCTGTACAATAAAAAAATGTACAGAAGCGTAGTATGAGGACACCACGCTGGTGCCCAACAAGTATCAAGACTAACCTTTATGGGGTAGTGACGAGGAACAATCAAGACATCTACCACTCAAACCAAATGAAGAGGATATGATGTTAAACTATGAAGATAAAGACAACGAGGTAATATCAACCGCGGAGAGAAATCAAAACACAAATAGTAGAGATAATAAAAGGAGAACACAGGTAGTAACAAACGATAACCAAACAATTTAGATAATCAAGTAAATCATCATTGACATAACAGGGACATAGACAAGTAAGAATGTATTCAAATAGATTAGGCTATGCCAACTCAATCAATCACATCTTGTCTAATACATAATCCTGACCATCCCAATCCCTGGCTTCTCATATCATAATCTCAACTTACAAACCTTCAGCACACGCGACGCCTTGTGCCCACATATTTTCTATCTCACTTTTAGCAAAAAAATCCACGTGCTATACAATACATAATGTCCGTACAAATGCAATCAAGATTTTCAATAAGTCACATTTACATAATACAAAGGAATTTACAATTTCTAAACTAATTAGGAAAATCAACGAGAAAAGACTAAGTTGTTTTGTTGAAGTCATTTGAGTAAAGAAAGTAACCCTTTCAATTAAAATTTAACATCGCATGAATTATTACCTTTAATACGGGAGTTAATATTTTAAAACTTTGTCGAAATTCTTTCTACTTAATACAACCTCAGGGTTTAAGGGAATATAATTGAGAAACTAATTGAATTAACTATGTAACAATTATTGAGTCAGAAGTACTGAAATGTATATGAAAAATTCAATGAGGTATTGAAAACATTATAGGTTCCAACACAAAGAATCACAGCAGTAAGGGAATTTAAATAGTTAAAACACTTGAATTGATAACAACAAATAAACACAACGAACAGAAAGTGCACGGTATCACCCTTCGTGCTTTTACTCTCGTTCTCACCATAAGAATCATTATAATTGGCACGGTATTACCCTTCATGCTTTTACTCCCGTTCTCACCGTAAGAATAAATATAATTGGAACGGCATCACCCTTCGTGCTTTTTCCTCACATAATCATGGCACAGAATTTTCCTCCATGCATTATCACTCATATCATGGCACGACATTGTACATCGTACGGCACGGCATCACGCTTCGTGCTTTTACCTCACATATCAGCACGACATAACCCTTCGTGCATTAATACTCTCAAACTTATGTACGGCACCACCCTCCGTGCTTTACACTCTTCCTCACTCAAGCAACAATCACAAATAATTTGGGCAAGGGAATCAACAATGTCACAATAGAATCCCTGCAAGGGAACAATAATATCCCGGCAAGGGAACCAATATCAATAACAATAATATCCCGGCAAGGAAAAAACTAAATCTCATCTTATTTTCACAATCACTTTTCAACATACACCTCAAATTGAGCCAATACTCAACAATAGTCAATTACCACAATTACTTTCATAATTCTTATTCAACAATGATAATCATAGGCTTGGTCCAACCTGAATACTCTTCATGTCAAGCATGAATAGTACATGATAAGGGTCATGAAAAGAAAACCAAAAAGCACACCAACCTTAACAATGCATCAAGGCATAATAAGCACGTAATAAGTACACTAGTAATCACAATAAATGGACATGTAACATATTTGTACGAAGTCATAGGGGAACTCACAATCAAGAAGTATCAAAACAGTAAGGAATACGATCACTTCAACTAAGGAAATTAGGGGCCAAGTAACATGTAAGAATTAGAAAAAAACTAGCAATATCATATGGAGCATATAGAGGTAATTTAAGCAATAGGAAATTCAAGCATGATATAATATTTTGCACATAATGAACATCAGGACCTAAGAACCTTAGAGGAAAATTTCCCACAAATAAGTCCCAGCACAACTAGTCACATCACATGCACGAACTACAATTAGCATAGAAGACACAAACCCTAAGGGGATGTTCCCCATAAGGTTAGACAACATACTTACCTCAATCATGCCAATTCAATACTCAATATAGCTTTTCCTTTTTAATTTCATCAACGCTCAGCTCAATCTAGCCAAAAACCGAGTTGAATACATCTAATAATGCAAGAGAAAATAATTCCAATTAACAAAATTATGATTCTTATACAATTTGCAAAAAGTCAACTCCCCGGGCCCTGACCTCGGAACCCGACAAAATTTACAAAATCGAATACCCATTCCAATACGAGTTCACCCATACAAAAATTATACAATTCCGATACCATTCGGTATTTCAAATCATCATTTTACATTTTTGTAAAGATTTCACAATTTTTTCCCAAATTCCATCCCAAATAACGAATCAAATGATGAATTCAATGATAGATTCATGTATTTTAGCCAAATCCGAGTTAGAATCACTTACCCTGATGAACTTCTTGAAAAACCATTGAAACATCACTAAGATCTAAGCTCTCTAGGTAAAAATATGAAATAAAATCCTAAATCTCGTATTTATAGTGCACCTCCCAGAGTTTCATCACTGCTGACCGCGGCAAATCCACTGCTACAACGAAAAATGTTGACTGTAGTGACATGCTTTAGTATTTTGGCCATAACCTTCTATACAAATGTTAACGTTGTTATTTCTTTAGCTTTCTGATAATTAGACACAAAAGGATACAACTTTTGTTTTTTAATCATCTCAAAATTCATTGTAGATCATAAGATATAGGTTTCAAAAGTCAAACCATTGAATATGCAGATTATTCCTCACCGTGGACCGCTGACCATTTTTCACCTCAGCGGTAATCCCACCACCTCAATGGAAAACTTCCGCCTTAGCAGTAAGATTTTTTCCCCCTGCAAAGATTTAAGCATCAGAACAATTTTCTAAGTTCCGAAATGTCTGGACTCACTCAAAATTCACCCGAAACTCATCCAAGGCTCCCAGAACCCCAACCCAATGTACCAACACACGCCATAACATCATCTAAACTTAGCCCCACTCCCAAATCACGTCAAACAATGCTAAAACCATGAATTAGATGCCCAAATGCATGAAAATAACTATGAACTTCAAGAACCTCTAGAATTGCAACCAGATGACCAAACAACATCAAGTCAACTCGAAGTCACACCAATTTTGCAAGCAAGTCCCAAATTATATAACGGAGTTTTTCCAACTTTGAGAATTGCATTCCAACCTTGATAACACTAAAGTCAACTATGTGTCCAAATTCTCCATTTTCCAAACTTCCACTTTTCCAACTTTCACCGGAACTTCTCAAATTACCCTACCGGGCTCCAGATCTAAAGCCGAACACACGCCTAAGTCCAAAATTACCATACAAAGCTAGTGACATCATCTGAAGCTCATTATAGAGCCACTTAATCAAAATTCAAATTTCGGTCAAGTTCTCTCCGCTTAAGCTTCCAGAACAATATTCCTTCTTTCCTATTCGACTATAATTCATCTGAAAACTCAATCCAACCCTGCACACAAGTATATATATATAATGTTAAACTGCTCTTAACCTCAAACGACCAAACCGGGCACAATTTCTCAAAATGACCATTCGGGTCGTTATATAGAGATATTAGTGGTGTCTATCTTCTTGATTCCCCACGAGAATTATTATTATCTTCTGTTTATGCGTATCAGTATAATACGCAATTGAAAAAAATTTATCTAGAAGGAATATTGAGATTTGTGCGTATTTTCATGCATTTCACCCATTTGTATATATGCATTGACCCATGACCAGATGACGTTATATACGCGTATATATGTATATGGGATGTGAGAAAAGGTTATGATGTTATATACGTACTACCACCTGATTAGCTGGTATATATTGAGGATGTTTCCCACAGTGGCCGAGACGATATGATGGAATACCCTTAGAGTTTGATAAAGTTATGAAACATGTATCTACGCACGACATGACATTCATACGCATATGCATAACACTATAAGTATTTTATGATTTACAAAGTTTTCCAGACTTATAGGTTGAGTCAATTACTCTATATTTATTCCGTGTCTGTTATGTACTTATTTATGTTACATACTCGGTACATTATTCGTAATGACATCCCCTTTTCCTGGGGATGGTGTGTTTCATACCCACAGGTCCCGATAGACAGGTTGAGAGCTCTCCAAGTAGGCTATCAACTCAGCGGAAGATGTTGGTGCGTTCCATTTGCTTCGGAGTTGCTTGTTTTTGTTAGTATGAGTTAGATGTGTATTTTTTGGTATGGCGACACTCTGTCCTGGCCTTTATGAAAACTACGTATTCGTAGAGGCTTGTAGACAAATGTCATGTACGTAAAAGATTTTATGGCCTTGTCAGCTTATGTTTAGTGTTCGAGTGGTTATTTTGGTCTTAGAGGCCCAGATATCCTATGTATAAGTTGGCATTACCGGTTATATTGTACCTATATCATGGAAGCCTCTACAGCTCAGTTATTTATGATAGTATGACATGAAAAGATACATTATGTTGGTACTCGGTTGAGTAAGGTACCGAGTGCCAGTCGCGGTCCATTAGTTTGAGTCGTGACAAAAGTGGTATTAGAGCGGTTCCGTCGTAAGGAATCTAGTATACAAGCTGTTCTAGTAGAGTCTTCTTTTTGGGTGTGTCGTGCACCACACTTATAAGTAGGAGGCTATAGGGAATTTAGGAATGTCACTCTTTCTTCTTACGCTAGATTGTGTGGCAGAGCTCACTTATAAGAATTTAAATTCTAAAATTCTTTTTTATTCGTATTAAGATGATACCTACATTGAAAAAGAAGGTTGGAAAGAGAGATAGCCGTGGAAGAGTTGAGTTAGAGGAATTCGATTTTTGTTCGATGCCTATGATAAGTAAATGTGAGGTCTTTAGTAGATCATGGGTGAATTAAGGTGTAAGATTCCTAATAAGAAGTCTTAAGTCAAGAATGCCTATCCACCCTTAGATGAAAGATAATGAGAGATTAAGAAGATAAATACAAGTTTCAACAAGCAAAAGAAGCAAGATAAAGAAGGGTGCGAGGCTCCCAGTTAATGAAGTTAACAATGAAGTTAAGCCTATTGAGTTATATTCAACGGTAACAGAGGTATGTACAATTGGACACACCCATTTCAGTTATGCCTCTTGGGGGCTAACATGTATAGTTAAGAGAAGGACGGGATATCAAAATCAGGCTGGAGTTAGGGTAACCCAAATTGGTGAATGGATTACTTGTATTAGTTGACATTGTCGAAGGATATTGCAAATGTGCTAATAGATCTACTTGTAAGACACACAGATGGTGCATTCTAGAATATTAGAATTAGATGTGAATAGCATCATAATAAAAAAAATCAGATGATAGGCACTAAAATCCTGGAAGAGATAAATATTACCTTAGTATGACTCTCGTCCCTAGTAGAGTGAGGACGTTGAGTAACCCGAAGAGCCGATGAATGAAGCAAGAAGAGCAAAAGCCGAAAGAATGTCGTGTTGAAGTTTTCACAAGAAAAGAGATATGCAGAAATATTAGCAAAGTAATGAGAACAGAGATAAGGAAGCATTATGAATAAGGTGTGATACATGGATAACGACGATAGGAAAAAACAATAAATGAAAGTATTATAGAGATGAGAGGTCACATGCCTTAGGACAACAAAATAGTATATACCATAAAGTCATATCCTTTTCTCAAGGAATAAGTTCGTGGCTAACGTGATTACAAGAAGAGAGAATTAAACCCCAGAATAATAGAAATCAAGATTGGTTGGTGAACAAGATAAACTAAACATGAATTAGGTACTGAGTGATTTGACAACAGTCGACATTATGAGAATTTCATATTGCTTTTCGACGATAATAGAATGGACAAGAGAAGAAGATTCATGAGAAATTCATAGAATGGTGATTCAGAAAGACGTTTCTCTAAAGCAAGCAATGAGAGAAAAGTTAAACTTAAGCGACTATATGTGCCAGTTATACTGAGTGCCACCCTCGTGAGTAAGGAATTTTGTTATCCTTTGTGCAGAAGGATTATCGCAAGGTGAGTAAGGATCATCGATGATATGAAAAGACGACAATATATATAAATAGGTAGAACATATATAGGTAGATCGACACAGGTCTAAGTCTTAATACTACCATAAAAGAGGAATATGGAGTGATATGGTTCGTTAAGCGGTTGTAGTAATCATGGAATGGTAAAGGAAGAATGCGTTAGACACGAAAAAGGAATGGGATTACACTTATTCAGCTCCTACATATATTCTACGATTCCAGAACATTATTGAAACACGATGTCAATGAAGGAAGTAAGGGTCCCTGCCCGAGATGTTATTGATAGATAAGAAGTCAGTGTGATACGTAAGTTAAGAAAAAAAAAATAACCCAAGAAAGATTACACAAAATATTGATACGAGAATGGGCAAACCAGTGGTTAGTATGTGATTCACGAAGAGCCTAGTTATTAATGGATAGGAGGATAGGGACAATTTAGTAGATCGTGCAAGATAAATAGAGTGAATCCTAATAAGGGGATCCAGCCTTGTAGTAATCTCATTATAATACATGAGATATATTTAAATAGGATTCGGGGTACTGAAAGGTACCGTATGAGTGTTATGGGGATAAAAGAAAGTTCCACTAGGAAGCCAATCAAAATATCGGTTTAGAAGCAAACCTATAAGCACAAGGGCACGGAGATAAGCAAATACAGATAATTATAAGCAAGGAAGGATATCAAAAGGTCCATAATAAGCTCACACCTTTACGAGGGTCAAGGGTTCTCCCTAAGTACTACAATATGAAGACTAGCTGAGGAAATATGGAAGAAGGCTTCAACTTAAGCACAACGACCTAAAGAGGAAATGGTCGTGTAACATAAGTCTCTTTAACAAAATTATAAACACTCCAAAGGGAAGTGGCACCTACCCTAATGAATAGAAAGAAAAATTAAAGTAATATTCGAGATCATATGAGTTGCACGAAAACTCTAGCATGTGTGGGCACTAAGACTAGCTAAGTATGGACGGAACAAACGGTAACAAGACCAGGAAAACTAATAGCTTACGTTGAAAAAAAATCTAAAATGAATGAAATAAATTATTCGATCAATGATCTAGAGTTGGTTACGTTATGAACGCACTTAAGGGTTCATAGTTTTGTACTTGTAGCATATACAGTCGTAGAAGATTCGGGTATACATTAAAAGAAATAATTAAGCGCATGTCATAAACGAAAGATTAAATTGTTAAAGGATTGTATCATACATATTTCGCAGCGCCCATGAAAGGCCAAACAAAATAAATAATACAAAGAACCACCGATCGGAAGATAGCTAAGTCGACATAAAGGCTGATCAGAAGAAAAAGGAAACTAAAGAGTTACATCACCAAAGTAAATCAGGTGTTTGATTATAGGACCTAGAAAAATAGGAACATCATGATCAAGAATATTGCTAGATCTCCCTTAGAATCAGAGGTACGAGAGAGATAGTACAACAATCATAGTCTATAACGGCTCTATGATAAAGTTAGTTAAAAAAAGTAACAGCTCCAAAAGAAGCCTGTATAAAGCTCCCACCGGATTGTAGTATATTAATATAGCTTCAAGTTGTCAAATCATACCAATGTGGAAGGGGGGTTATGAAAGAGATAGAAGATATGATGCGAGATGTTTAGTAAGTAAGGTAAAGGTAAACAACGTACGAGAAACTCAAATGTAGAAAGTTTTATATAGTCCATACTTCGGATAGAAGTCTATAAGCATGTGAATCCAATAACCGAGAATGATAGTGACATCATCATTAGCATGTCTTCCAGCTTATAGTTTCTAAGTACTGAGAGATCTAGTTAAGAAAGTAGAGAAGAGTTGGAGACAATGTGATGTCTGGCTTGACGTTCCAAAATAAAATAAGGAAATCTATGGTGCAAGAAAGTTGAAGGAAAGTTGCGAGTAGTATAAATAGATATGTATAGGTCGCAAGCTAAAGTATGGTAGATCGATAAAGTTTTAAGAAAAAAATAAGTAAGGATAAAGAAAAGCAAGTGGAATAATGACGAGAATGGATAAGTCCTCAGGATTAAGTCTATGAACAAAGAGAGATAATGGTTTCTCTAAGTTATCGAAAGTTCAGTATAACCTGAAGGAACTCAAGGGAGTCTAAGATTAATAACATTTAGAAAGAATGAAATACTGACCGGTAATAAAATAAGGTGTAATTGTGATAGATAAAGGATGATTTGAGCCTTCTTTTGAATAATGATTTGAAAAAAAAGAGAAGATCAACATGAAATACGATTATGTAAATCACTTCAAATATTCCTCAATGGAACCTAAGCCCCAGCGACAATATATTACGTGAGAGATTTAATGTTATCAATGGATGGTTGTAGATCAACATTGAGGTGAATTAATAATGGATGGGTAAAAGTTATAAAGTAAGAGATGAGATTGGGCCATCAATCTTAAGCTAAATTGTAATGAAGAACGTTAAAGGATTTAGCATTATGAATATATGATAAGCAACAAGAGTAGCCTGAAGTTTGGTAGCAGACCTTAGTATCGATTAATTGAAGAATTTTGTTCTAATATGTCCTACTTAAATGTAGTAAAGCTAATGACGCCTAGAGGGACAACTTGACATAATTTTGTATTTGTTCACAAGTGAAGCCTAGAGATTGGCTAAAAGCTGAGAGAGAAGAGATGAGTCAGGCGCTCATTAAAAGTTAGAATTATAAAGGTTGAATGATAGAAGGTAGGAACAGTTACGAGATTAGAAGGATTCTGACTACAAGTCATGGTGTGAGAAAGAGGCTAAAAGGGGGGAATGCCCTGGCCTTTGGGATTCATTCACGGTCGCCTAGATAGCAAGACGAGTACTAATGTATTTGTAAGACCTATGAGTTATGAGAATGATAAGAGCATGAGCCAATATTCGAGGACGAATGTTCCAAAGGGGGGGGGGAGGGAATGATGTTATGCCTCGCAATATTACGTCGATATGACGTCACGTAATATTATATTACGATGATGCAATGCTTCACAATATTAAATTACGATGATGTTGCACCCTGTAGTATTGTATGTTGAATTTGTCATAAGGTAATTGACATTAGTCCAAGGAAAAAGATTATTTGGAGAATATCAGGATTATGCTATTTTAAATAAATGATGAGTAAATTTGTGATGGTATGTAAGGCCCCAAAGATATTGTGCTAAGTAATTTAGGACTTTGTGGTGTCAGATAGGCTAATTATAATATTCTATGTGCCATTAACATGATGGGCATTGTAACACCTCCTTTTACACCCGAGGGTAATATAAGACTTTTTCCAATTAATGTGACATAAATCAAAATGGGATTAACCAATTTATTTTTCAGCGTCGCCACTTGAAATAATTATAGTGTCCCAAGTCAGCGGTTTATTTTAAAATCCCAAATCGAGGAAATTTTTTAATTTATTTTAAAAGTTTGGGAACCAGAAATTCTATGTAAGGAATTCTGTTAACCCGGAAGAAGGTGTTAGGCATTTCTGGATTTTATGGTTCTAGCATGGTCGTTTAAACTATTAAAATTGGCCTAATTATTTGATTAATTACACATGTTAAACTTATTGTGCATTTTTGACTTTATACCGCTTTTAATTATTTTAGCAGCCTTTTTAGGATTTTTGGAATTATTTCTTGAACAAGTTACAATTATTATACACTTGCCGTTTTGGAATACACCGCGAACCATGCTACATAAAATGCACCCACGATTCGTGATATGTTTATTTATTAATATTCGAAGTTGTTACGATCAGGTTACATAAAATACACATCCGATTTTGGGGATTAGATATCGTGACCATACCACGGGAATCGTACCCATGGCCATGATGACTTACTATTAACACACCTAACGCAAACTGCGCACATTCAATTTTTAATAGCAACATTTGTGAGGCCATGGATAATTTAATTTATTTATGGCACACCTCAAATTTATTTCAAAGGGTTTTATTATTCAAAGTTATTATAATGTGGATACATGAAATGCACCCCCGAATTTAAAAATTAGGCATCATGACAATGTCACGGAAACTACACCCATAGCCGCAATAGTTTATTATAAAACACGCTTAAAACAAGCTACGGATGTTTATGATTTTTCTTAAATTAATTTGGATTATTAAGAAGCCATGATTTATGGAGTTACATGTTGCCTTAGATACCGAAAAATGTTTCTTCACTGTATAAAAGAAATACTAAACTTTCGGTCAGCAAATGGAAAGAAACATTCAGTAATTTATATCATGATGTTTTAAACCTTGGGAAAGAAAAGATAGATATTTTTGAACTTGTAAGTAAATTGTAGCATGAGTAAATGAGAAGATAATATTACTTGACCGAAACTTAAGGTGGTCATTTCTATTTGTGACGATCATCGAATTTTTCAACAGCCTAGCGTATCTTTAGCTAACTAAAATTCAATTTCATTTGATTTTTATACATCTCACATTTTAAGGATAGATAAGAGTAATATAATATTGTTAATCTTCGTTTACTAGGTACCTTGTATCCTTCTTCACCTTCCTTCTTTTACTTACTGAAACTTGTGTCTACCTTTCGATTAGTTTATTCCTTTGTACCATACGAGTGGATAAATATTCTTGCCTTGGGGCTTATCCCATATCCCACATACATATATACACGTATATAACGTCATCTGGTTAGGGGTTAATGTACATGAATGCAATGCATGAGAAGTACATTAATAAAATCTCTTGGAATGTCATAAGACCATTATGCCTTTGGGTAATATCATGAAGTGAATTCTTTCAACTTACGTAGTTTTCTCAGACCCAAGAACAAATAGAATAATATGACACATGGAGAATCAAACATAAGGATCTCGATCAATTCTGTGAATAGAGTCATTTATAAAACTTATGCATTTGCACGTTTTGTTTGGACCATTGGAAACTAGGTTCCAAGACCTTTATTTTGGTATATGATATGTCCCAAAACGACCTCATATAACACATGAAATATATTCCTCAAAATGCTTGTACAAAGGCAAATCCTTAGTCGGTTTTTCCGCAACTTAAATCCAATTCTTCCAAAACTTTATATTTCATATCCAAACATCTTGTATAGTCATATCTTGACCTTAAACTCATTTAAATCATAATTACCAAGTCTCATATTCATTTTAACTTGCTTAAGACTTCAGCAAACCTTTCTTATCATTGTAGAAGGATTTCGTCCTTTTTGAGTTTACATTAGATAATAGTATAATGAAAATGATGTCCAAAGTGCGGGGTGTAACAATATTAAATCATTTTATATAATTTTAAAGAAGATCTCATTTCTAAGCTTACATCAATTGACTTACGACATACTTTCACGTACAAAAACATGCGGTGTAACACACGGGTCTGGTCCATTCAGAAAAACAAAGTGTTTGTTGAAAATGTAACTTCTAAAAATGGACCAGGTGCCACTGACAAAAAATGCATATTACCTAAATGGACTAAGTGAGCTCTTATTTATCCTCTTGCCTACTACAAAGGACCCAAACTTGTTTGGGTTCATAAAACTAACTGTTGGTTTCCTTGTGTAGGAAATAGTGAAAGGAAGTAGTCAGCAATGGTTCATGGATAGTGGATGTCCAAAGCACATGATTGGGCAGACCATGGATATCCTTTCACTAAAAGCCTGCAATGAGGGAGTGTATCCCTTGAAAATGGAAAAAAAGGTACATTCTTAGAGTTGGAAAAATCAAGAAATCACTCATTCACTCTATTGAGAATATGTACTATGCCAATGGACTTAAGTATAGTCTCTTGAGTGTCTCTTAGATCTCTGATAAAGGAAACAAGGTGGATTTCTTGTCCGAGATATGTACAGTTACTAATCTAGTAACTAGTGAAGTGAACTTATGGCCAAGAGATTCAAAAACATCTATGTTACTGATTTCATGTCTATACATAGTGGTCATCTGACTTGTCTGAAAGTTGTTGATGATGATGCTGAACTCTGGCACAAAATATTAGGGCACGCAAGCTTCTCTCTTCTGGATAAACTAATTTAGAAGGACCTGGTCTGTTGTCTGCCCCTGTCAAAGTTCAAAGTACCGAAAGTGTGTCATGTTTATGTTAGAGGAAAGCATATGAAAACCTATTTTAAGCCTAAAAAAGGATGTCAGCACCTCAAAGCCACTCGACTTCTTCATATGGATTTGTGTCGCCCCATAAGAGTGCAAAGAGGGGGAGGAAAAAGATACATCTTTGTGATAGTGGATGACTACTCCAGGTTCACATAAACTCTATTTCTTAGAACTAGAGATGAAACCTTAGAGGTATTTTTGGCCTTTGTGAAGAAAATATTGGTGAAGATGGAGTCTAGAGTAGAATGTATCAAATCAGATCACTGAACAAAATTTAACAACGCCAAATTTAATGAGTTTTGTTTCGAAAATGGCATTACCCATGACTTCTCAGCTCCAACATCTCCCTAGAAAAATGGAGTTGTGGAAAAGAAGAATAGAACTCTTGAAGAAATGGCAAGAACAATGTTGATCGATAGTGGCATTGGAAAGAACTTTTGGGAGGAAGTTGTCGACACTGCCTGCTACTTGGAAATAGGAGCATGATCAGATCTCTCATAAAGAAAACCCCCTATGAGTAGCTGAATGGAAGAAAACCCAAGTTGACTCACCTATGAACATTTGGGTGAAAATGTTATGTTCTCAACAATGGAAGTGATCAGCTTGGTAGGTTTGATGCCAAGATTTGATAAAGGAATTTTTTGGGGTACTCTTCTCAAAGAAAAGCTTACAAGATATACAACAAGTGGACTCAATGTATCAAGGAAATTGTTCATGTAATCTTGGACGAGTCATATCCCTCATTTGAAAAAATAAACAAGGATTATCAAGATGGGGATCTTTTATTGGTTCCAGGTGAAGTCATCGACATGAAATTTGGAAAGGAAGACATGATGAGTCAAGTGAAGACAATGCATCTACTTCCGAAAGGGAACAAGGTACCTCAATTACAGCCACTGAAGCTGAAGAAAGAGTGGTTGATGCAGGGCAAGGCACTCCAAAAGTAGCTGATAAAAGAACACAAGGGAACCAGTCAGATATAACTAGCTCCTCTATAAATGAACCTCAAATGCCCAGCTGGAAACACAAAAGCTCTCATCCTTTTGAAAACATAATTAACCCTCTAGATTCTAGAGTGCAGACCAGATAAAAAGCAAGAAATTTACTTTCTTTCTCAGCCTTTCTTTCCCAAATAGAACCCAAATATATCAAGTAGGCCTTAAAAGATGCAGATTGGATTACAACTATGTAAGATGAGCTGCATCAGTTCGAAAGGAACAATGTATGGCACCTGGTACCTAGACCCTCAAATCGAACCATTATAGAAACCATGTGAGTATTCAGGAATAAGCTTGATGAATATGGAAGCATTACTAGAAATAAGGCCATGCTAGTGGTTCAAGGTTACAATTGGGAGGAAGGGATTGATTATAATGAGACGTTTGCTCCGGTTGCTCGTATGAGAGCTATTAGAATCCTAATTGCTTTTGCATCTCATATGGAATTTGCGTTATTACAAATGGATGTCAAAAGTGCATTTCTTAATGGACTTCTTAATAAATAAGTCTATGTAAAGCAACCTCCGGGGTTTGAATGTCATGAATACCATAAATATGTGTTTAAACTAGACAAAGCATTGTATGGGTTGAAGCAGGCTCCTCGATCTTAGAATGAAAGGCTGTCAAAGTTTTTTTAGAAAATGGTTTCACAAGAGGGCAAACTGGCAACAGCTTGTTCCTGAAGAAGGGGAAGGAGCATGCTCATTGTTTAGGTCTATGTTTATTATATCATTTTTGGAGCAACAACTGATTCTTTGTGTCAAGAATTTGCAAAACTCTTGGGATGTCAGTTTGATATGAACATGATGAGGGAGCCGAATTTCTTGTTAGGTCCTCAAGTGAAGCAGTCCACGAAGGGTACATTCATTTATCAGCAGAAATACATCAAGGAGCTCTTGAAGAGGTTTGATATGGAAGCATCAAAAGTATTAGACACTCCTATTTCTACGGCTACACAACTGGACATGGATAAAACTGGATCTCCTGTGAATAAACAATGTATAAAGGCATTATTGGGTCTTATCTATCTCACTGCCAACAGATCTGATATTGTCTTCAGTGTGGGGCTATGCGTAAGGTTTCAATCAAATCCCAAAAAATCTCATCTGAAGGCTGCCAAAAAATTTTGAGATACCTTAAGAGAACACAAGACCTGGTCATTTATATCCCCTCAAGTGATAGTTTTAATCTTATTTTGTATGTAGATGTTGACAATACTGGTTATCTTGTGGATAGAAAAGTACTTCTAGAGTGGCTCACTTTCTAAGATCATGTCTCATATCTTGAGGATTAAGGAAGCAAAAGTCAGTGGCTCTTTCAATAATTGAAGTAGAATATGTCGGTGCCGTGCTCCGCTCCTATGGATTAAACTTCAATAGGAGGATTTTGGTTTATTTACCGATTTTGTGCCTCTTCTGTGTGATTACACCATTGCACTAAATATGTCTAAGAATCTAGTTCAATACAAAGAACTAAGCGCATTGATGTGAGACATCATTTTCTGAGGGACAATACGGCGAAAGGGTTGATATGTCTGAAGTTCTGTAGTACAGAAGACCAAATTGCAAATATCTTCACCAAAGCATTGAAAGAAATAGGGTGAAGCTAGTGTTATTGAAGCCCAATTGACAACCTGATTCCCATCAGTTGGTTATGAAAATCATCTTCAGGTAAAATTAGCTAAAGTATTTTCTGGCTAAGTGTAACTCACTTCAAAACTATTGCAGGTAAACATGAATGAAGGTTATAGAAGCTGTTGATGCATTCCATGGGTAA
The DNA here is from genome assembly GCA_034376525.1 of Nicotiana benthamiana. NCBI lineage: Eukaryota > Viridiplantae > Streptophyta > Magnoliopsida > Solanales > Solanaceae > Nicotiana > Nicotiana benthamiana. The sequence continues at coordinate 38,338,317 of CM067324.1, forward strand.
TAAAAGAGGATTGAAATTTTCAAAAATAGGTCAATAACCTGGTTCTTATACCAATGGATAGTAGTTTTGTGCATTCTTTAATACACATCTTGTAAAGGCACAAATATCAACTACCATGTCATCCACCTTTTCATATTTTGATGTGACATCTTTTCACTCCAAATTGTTCCATCTCTCTTTGAAATGTTTCAACTCTGCAAGCACAACCGTCATTTCATAACTGGTTTCTATCTTTCTCTTTATAATTATCCTCTCTCATTAAAAATCCTCTCCTTTCTTCACAGACCATAGTCCCTCATTAGAACTTCTCCAAAGAATTTTCTGCTCTATCTCTTCAATGTCTGACAAAAACACCAAAATATCTAGTTCAGTTGTCACTAACCCTAAAAAACCATTGAATTATTCGTCCCCGATAAGTCCTCTAATCCATCCATATCCTCATCACTAAAATCAGCCCTACCCTAGATTTTTCGTCACCCTTAAGTTCTAAGGCGACTATCTCAGAAACCCCTAAAGTCGTTGATTCTTCTTCTTTATCTTCTAAGGTTCCCATTTCTCAAAGGAATAATGGAGAATAGGGTAAAAGTCCTAAGGTTGCTGATTTTTCTACTATTATTGCTTCAGATTCTGTGGTGTCCATGGAGCCTATCGAGGATGAAAATATCACGACCATCATTGTGGTATCTACCGATAGAGTAATACATGAGATAATTTCTAGTTCACCCATGCCTTAGAGAAGCGAGACACCGGGATCGATGGGAGAATGATCCACGGTGGCTGTTTAATGCTCTAACCAGCATAAACTACTGGGCCCTCTTGTGAGGGACCTGATGCCTCTCCAAAGGAAACATGTCGGGGTTCTCACTCTGGGCCAGTTCTGCTCTTACATCATCACCTCTATTTAGAGTTGAGCCCTTGGACATTATTGTCCCTGAGATCAGGTCTAGTCATGAGGAGGATCAAGAGAATTTTTTCCTTGATGTATTCATAGTCAAGCAAAGGGTAGTGATCACTCCTGGGTCTTCTACTAAGCGACCTACTACTTGGCCGCAAGCAAAGGTAGCATATGACTCTGTGCTCCAAAAGAAAAGAAGGAGCAGTAAGAAGAAAAAGAGAAGACTGGTAAAAGATAATGAATTATTGTGTGATAAGGGTGTCGCTATGGTGGAAGTTGAGGAGGAAACAACAGATGAACCTAGTTCCTTAGTGAGAAGGTCCTAGAAGAAGAAGAAATATGCTTCAGTGGAGAATGTTACAACCCTTAGTTCAAAAGTAAAATACGTTATGAGTGAACCCTTAGTTTCTGATGAGGATGTGTTAGTCAAGTCTAAGGGACAAGCAAAATTAAGTGGTGTGAAGTCTGGAAAGAGAATGTTGGAGCATGTTAAGTAACTTGTTTATACGAAAAGAATGAGAAGTGAAACTAGTTCTGCTTTAGAATGATTAAGGCGCTGAAATGTCCTGCTCGGTCGCACTAATTTTGACCCAGAAATTTCTAATATGGCTGGTACGAGACAAGTCCTTGGGATGGTCGAGTTTCAATGGTGGGGGACTCTATTCAAAATGGATGCACCCAAAGTGTATGAGGATGAGGTTCAAAACTTTTATCTTAGCCTCTTTCATGTCTATACCGACAACATTTGTGCCTTGGTGAATGACGTGGACGTTGTGTTTGATGTGAGTATGCTTGGGGTAATTCTTAAATTTCCTACAGTTGGTGTTTCTACTATGAAAGATGTGAGTGGTTCAATCTTCTGGAATGTTGTGTTAAGGGATAATGCGAACAAGAAGGGGGGCCAAGTTCACAAGACGACTTTACTCTCTATTTATTAGTTGCTCTTCGAGTTGGTGAACAAAGTTCTATTACCCCATGCCGAGACGAGGTCTATGACTTCCAAGTCTGACTTGTTTTTAATGGAGCAACTGGATGGATTTACGCCTGTGAACTTGCCTGCCATCATGATCAAACATATGAAGAAGGTAGCAACCTTTAAGGATGGTAATCATGGTCTTTCATATAGGTTTCTACTTATACAAATGTTTAATTTTTTCAAGACCACTGGGGCAAGGCAAGGTAGGAACAAAAAGCAGACCTTCTCTCAAACAACTTTAGTAGAATGTGAGTGCATCAAGAAGAATGGGGGGTTAGGCAGTACATATACAATCTCTTAGCTCATCAATGCTCAAAATAGTGCAACTAAGGAGATTCGACGGATGAAAGCTAAGAACGCCAACCTGGAAGTTCAAAAGGCCCAAGGGGCCCCAAAGTCAAATGAGGAGGTGGTTCGTTTGACAAAGGAAAATGCTGATCTCAGGGCACAAGGGGAGAACCTGAAAGTAGAACTGCTCAATGAGAAAAGTCGGTAAATTCCCCAATATTCCTAGTTCTCCAAACCCTTGTTGTAGCTTCCGAGCCCTCTACTCTTAGTTCCCCTAAGCAACCCTTTCAGTGACCAGTTTCTGTATTTTTCTATTTTGTGTTTTTATGATTTGACAATTGTGTTTTTTTTTTGTTTTGATATGGATAGGTTGCATCAGTACTGCTCCTTATTTCAACGGTCCAATCATGCCTTTGCTTATATGTTTTATATATAAATACTATCCTTTTTTGTTGTCTACATGTTTGTATTCTCTGTTTCTCTTCTCTATCATGTTGTGTGCACATATGTGGCATGAGTTAGGTAGGCTAGACTTCTTTATGTTGTTTGCCTTCTTATATATTATTAATATTGCCAAAAGGGGGAAGGATAATTAAAATAGGTATTTGATTAAGGGGGAAGCGTAAAGTCAGGGGAACTTGTGAAGTTCCTGTTACTTTATCTGGTTATTTCCGCTCTAAATATATGTTATCAATGTCTAAATTTGTCAAATCAAAAAAGGGGGAAATGAGGATAATTGAAATAGGGATTTGATTAAGAGGGAAGTATAAAGTCAGGAGGAACTTGTGATGTTCCCATTACTTCATCTGGTTATTTCTGCTCTAAATATATGTTATGAATGTCAAAGTTTGGCATCATCAAAAGGGGGGGAATTGATGGGTTTTTAATGTCTTCTCCTTATGTTTTGATGATCTAACAAATTTACTATCTAGAACCAGATGGGGAACTTAAAACACTTGGTACACAATGCTAATAAACAGATTCCGGCCAAAACTTCAGCTAATGTGAACTGCTGCAAATATAGAAAAAAAAGAAGCAAGAAAAGGACATGATCCCTTATGTTTTCCTAATAGTAGTACGAAAGTCAATTGTGCATAGTTGGAAAGTGACTGCCACGAAAACAGTGCAGCAGTTTTACAGTCACTTGTCCTTTGACCAACCAAGTGATTACATCATTCAAGTGATGTCATCAAAGGTGTATTAACAAGAGTATTACAACCAAAAATCACTTGAACACTTTGAAATTCACTTCAAACATTCAATCCTTCTGAGAGAGTAAACTTCATTCTCAAGAGCCTCAAGAATAAAGTTAAATGCTACAACAGACCAGTTCCTAATTCTAGCATTTTATTTTCCTTTGTTGAGTTGTAACTTTGTAATTGTTCTTGTTGTAATTCCTAAATTGGGTAGCTATAAGCATTACCTGGGAATCCCTTCGTAAGACCATAAACTCTGTGTGTGTGTGTGTCGTGACTAGAGTTAGTCATGAGTTGAAGTGTTTGTAATAGGCGTATTGCAAAGTGGCTTGTAATAGGTGTATTACGAGTTAATGAGGGATTAAGAGTTTAATTCCTAGATTGAATAGGTTGTAATCTAAAAGTTGCTTATAGTGAAGTTGAAATCCTACTAGTGTGGGTCGTGGTTTTTTATCTCCTTGAGCGGGGATGTTTTCACGTAAAACTCCATGTCTTACTTACTGTTGTATTAGTATTCTCATTAGAAACTCATACATGACCTGGTACTCTATAATTTGGTGGACTCATATAAACTATCAATGCTTTAATTATACACCCATAATTATATTTGCCACTTGAATGAACAAGTTTATAATCAGGTCGTAGTGCCAACTGCATTTATGGTTCGATTTAAATATAATTCTTGACCTAGAAAACGGAATAATTTTCTGTTTTTCTTTTTGACTCACATGAATATCTTGAGCTTATACTATGTTTGTCCTCGTATTTTAATCTGGGAGTTCCTTGAAAAGTTTTGTTTTGTGTCTCATGCAACTGACACTGGTTGTATGAGGCTTCTTAATGTCTTATATTTTTGTGGACCCAATCTTACACTTCTGGGTCCAAATAAATCTAGGTCCATAAATTTGTGAGATAAAAAGGAGTCTCATACAATTAGTGTCAGTTGTATACGACACAAAATAAAATTTTGTTGGCCTATTTCATAATCGGTAAGACGTTTTACTCATAGCTGTCTTTTTGTGGGACTTACTTTCAACATGCATTGCAGAAAAATTTTTATTCAATATATTGAAGCGATATAGACCATCACTTAAAAAAGCATTAGCAACAACATGTTTAGTAATACCATTATTTTGTTGACATGAATAACAAACTTTGTTCAAAATGGAAACCGAAATTAATTTCCGTCTTATAGACGGCACAAATATCGTATTTTCTAAACAAGTACTAGAATTATTCTTAAAAGGTAAAACATATATCCCTATTAATTTTACTTTTGCTTTGAGTCAGTTGCCTATACCAACCGTAAGATGAAGAATACGCAACGATAGTAGAGATTAAAACACAAACATAAACATAATCTTGAAATATGTTGAAGAAGAGTACCATAAAACTCTATGGATGGAGCAGCGATAAAAAACAGCAATTAATCCCGAGACCAACTTCCACGATTCACTAGCTACACGCTCTCACAGCCAAAGAACTTGACTGATGGAACGTCTACCCCTACCACATATTCAAGAGAAAGAATACGCTAGTGTTTTCTAATTGCTAGGGAAAAGGGGGTTGGCCTCTATTTTTAAAGAGTGCCTACCCAAAGAACAATCCATTCAGTCTTAATAGAGAAATATAACAAAGAATCGTAGTAGGCATGGCACCATTTTAAGGTATAAATTTTGTCTATGACCACATATGCTAGAATTTCCATCAACATGGATCAAACATTTGTGCTAAGCATTTTATATTTCTAATGAAGGAAAATAGATTCATACCTCTTGAAAACAAATAATCTTCCAAGTGATATTATAACCATATCACCTCAGGAGCCTCCAAGTGACACAAAATCATATCACCTCAGGAGGATTCCCTTGTGCCTTACCCTGGACAACCAAGGAAACAATCCGCAAGACTCAAAGATATCATGAGTTTATGCAATGTCCAATTGGAAATAAAAATAAATAAATCATCATGTTAGTCATAAGCACAACATATATCAAATAATACAAGCTTGCATAAAAACAGAATTTATCAAAAGTAATATCTCAGTCAGCAATTACAAAGTAACTCCCATTGACTAAAGCACATCAAAAGACTCTAAAATACTCATATTTTTAGCATGTTCATTAAATGCTACAGGCGTAAGACCTTTAGTCAAAGGATCATCAAACATAGATTGTGTGCTAATATGCTCAATACATATATCATCTTCTTTTACCATGTCTCTAATCTAAAGAAACTTAAGGCTAACATCCTTAGAGCCACTTGTTCTCTTGTTATTCTTGGAGAAGAACATAGCTACACTATTGTCACAAAAAATGGTTACCGACTTAGATATAAAATTCACAATATGTAATTCAGTAAGAAAATTCTTCATCCAAACAACATGTGAAGTAGTCTCAAAACAAGCAATAAACTCAGCTTCCATTGTAGATGTAGCAATGATGCTCTGTTTTTAACTTTTCCAAGAAATAGTACCTCCACCCAACATAAAAATATACCCAAAAGTTGATTTCATAGTGTCTTGACAACCTGCAAAGTCAGAGTCTGAATATACTAAAAATCTAGATCATCAACCTTTTTATATACAAGCATGAAGTCTTTGGTGCGTTGTAGATATCTCATCACTTTCTTTGTAGCCACCCAATGTGACCCCCCAAGATTAGAAGAAAATCTTCCCAACACGTTAACAACAAATGCAATATCACGCCTTGTACAAACATGTATGTACATCAAACAACCACCAACACTTGCATATGGCATAGCTTTCATAGTTCTCATTTCAACTTCATTTTCCGGACATTGATCCGTACTAAGTAAGTCTTCTTTTGCAACAGGTGCAATACCAGGCCTACAGTCTTTCATCTTGAAAGTTTTAAGAACACTATCAATATAGGAATCCTATGACAAACCCAATAAACCACGTGACCTATCTCTTTTAATTTCTATCCCAAAAAACAAAAGAGGCTTTACCAAGATATTTCATATCAAAAGACCTTGACAAAAATTGTTTGGTCTCGTTCATCATACACAAATCATTTGTGGCTAGCAAAATGTAATCAACATAGAGAAACAAAATAATAAAATTGCCATTAGCTATTTTGAGATACAGACATTCATTAATTCTATTTTCCACAAATCCAAATTTTGTAATAATTTCTTCAAATTTCACGTACCACCGCCTGGAAGCTTGTTTAAGCCCATATATGTATTTGTTAAGCTTGCACACTAGATGTTCTTTACCAGCTTCTTTAAACTCTTCAGGTTGAACCATGTAAACTTCTTCAAGTAGACTCCCATTCAGGAAAGCAGTTAGAACATCCATCTAGTGCAATTCTAAATTAAAATGAGCCACAAGAGCCATCACAATTCTAAATGCATTTTTGGATGAAACAGGAGAAAATGCTTCTTTATAATCAATACCTTATCTTTAAGAGTAACCCTTAGCAACCAACATTGCTTTTATAGTGGTCTATGTTTACCTTTGAATCTCTTTTACTTATAAACACCCATTTGAGACTAATAGGTCTAAAACCTTCAGGCAATTCAACTAACTCCCACACTCTATTGTGTTCCATGGAGTGCATTTCATCTTTCATTGCCTCACGGCATCTATCAACAAATGGAGAGGAAATAGCTTGAGCATATGACAAAGAATCAGTCAGATCTCCAGTATTAATAAGACTTTCAGTCACATACACGATAAAATCATCAGAGATGGCAAACCTTCTTTCTCTTTGTGACCTGCAGAGTGGTTCATTGTGTACATTTTGTTAGGAATTATGGGATCTATGTCATTGTTCCCTTGATTCTCCTCGTCATGAATAGGTTTGTTTACAACCTTTTCATGTATAACAGGTATACGGACAATGACTTTCTTATCGTTCAATGCAATTTCCTTACCACATGAACAATCACAATCACAAACATCATGCTCAAGAAATTTTGCACTAATAGACTCAATGATTCTAGTGCGACGCTCAGGGCAGAAAAACCTAAAACCTTTAGAGTGATAAGGATAGCATATAAAGAAACAACTAGTAGATTTAGGATCAGTTTTCTTTTCTGTGGGTGAATAAATGCGAACTTCAGATGGACATCCCCGAATGTGAAAATAGTTCAAGCTAGGAATTCAGGTTGTACATAGTTAAAAGGGAGTTTTCAAGACATATTTTGTAGGAAATCTTTTCAGGATATAGCTAATTATTTTTAAGGCTTCACCCCAAAGAGACTCAAGCAAGCTAGACCTTGACATCATACTTCTCACAATTTTCATGAGAGTACGATTTCATCTTTCAGTCGCACCATTCTGTTCAGGAGTACCTTGCATGGTATATTGTGCTACTATCCCACATTCTTTCAAAATAAAGAAAAAGGCCTAATACATTGACCAGACCCATTATATTTTCCATAATACTCACCACCATGGTCAGACCTCACTATCTTAATGGACTTCCCATGCTGTTTTTCAACTTCATTCTTGTAAATTCTAAACTTATCAAGTGCTTCCGATTTTTCTTTTAATATATATATATATATAAACAGTATCTTGAAAATTCATCAATAAAATTAATAAAATACTTATGATTGGTCAAGGTAGGTATATAAGGTCCATTAATATCAGTATGAATTATTTCTAAGAGTCCAGAGCTCCTAGTAGAACCCTTTCTCTTAACCTTGGTCATTTTACCCTTAACACAATCGAAACAAGTTTCAAACTCTTTTAGATCAAGAACATGTAAAATAATTTCCTTTATGAATCGTTCAATTCTTTCTTTAGAAATATGACCAAGACGCCTATGCCATAATAGGTGAAAGGTTTTACTCATAGCAGACCTTTTGTGGGTAATATTTTCAACATGCATTGCAGAAAAATTTTCATTCAATATATTCAAGCGATATAGTCCATCGCTTAAAAAAGCATCATCAACACATGTGAATCATAGGAAATTTTAATAATACAATTATTTTATAGAAATGAATAACCATCTTTGTCCACAAGGGAAACCGAAACTAGTTTCCGTCTACACGGTACAAAAATAGTATTTTCTAAACAAATACTAGAATTAATCTTAAAAGGTAAAATAGATATCCCTATAAATTCTACTTTATCTTTGAGTCCATTTCCCACAACAACACTGGCTTTATCCTCTATTTTTGCTTATTACGTCCTGCAAGTCATTGGTTACATGAACAATTGCACCACTATCCAACCACCCGGAATTTAAAGGAACATGAACAAGACTAGTTTCAAAGCTGAAAAAAGCCCAAAGATTACATGATTTCTTTTTTAGAGGACAATCAACTTTCTCATGACGTACTTTTTTTGCAATCCCAACACTTGATTTCTTTCTTAATAGCAGGTTGAGGACCAAGAGAATTATTAGACTGACCTTGGTTAACGCCAGGCTTCTTAGTATGACCACTATTACCACCTGGATGATGAGAATGACCATGTTTCTTTTTCTGAAATTTGGGTCAACCTTGTCTTATTATAAGAGGGATAATCAGCTGATATAGACGAACTAACAAAGTTCATTACACCCTCAACTTTTTCCTTTTGGATCCTCCCTTTCTCTACCACACAAACAGTAATAAGCTCATCAACACTCCATTTATTCTTTTGCGCATTATAGGTTGTCTTGAGTTGGTTAAACTGCTCAGAAGGGGACCATAGAGATTGGTGATCAAAACAATCATCGGTACAATACCTAAATTGTTCAGTTTGGTAGAAATTTTCACCAATTTCATAATGTGATCACGGAGACAAACTACAAGATCATACTTTATGGTAGACAGATAATCAATTAGGCTACCTATCTCAACTTTATTATATTCTAGGTATTTTTTTCCAATGGCACTCAAGAAATCGCTTGCATTTCGATTATCCTTAATTGCACCTTTAATGCGATCAGAAATGGATCTCTTTATGATCATAAAAATCAATTTGTTAGCCTTCATCCATTTTGCATACTTAGCCTTTTCATCAGTAGTACTAGTAGTTGTAGGTTCAGCAGGTTTCTGTTCAGTCAATGATTAGAATAAAGTACAGAATTAAACACAAGCAGTAGACAGACAAGAAGGCAAAAGTATTAAGTAAACATATTGTTCTGAGGTTGATATCTTAGTCAGAACATACCAGTTCAAGGAAGAAAAGTACAGTAAAAGAAGATAGTAGGACTTTGAAGAGAGACCACGGCACAAGTAGCAAGAGAGAATATTTTTTAGTATGAGTGTGAGTTCAGAAACTAAGAGTGTTCGTGTGTTTTTGTGTTAATGAAAGAGCAGGGTATTTATAGTTTGTAAATGGGTAGAAAGTAAGGCAAGAATCATAGTTTTGTAGTAATTATGGAACTATGTACTAATTAAATTCAAATCAGTATAAGACTTTGTTGAATTAAGGAGTTAAAATCAAACGGTAATGGGCAGGAAATATATAAGGAAACAAATCAAGTAGAGCATCATAAGCAAGATCGACAATTAGGGGTAAGTACATAGATGTTTAATTAAGGGAAGAATCTTTGAAATACTCGGTTAACCACTGATGTAAGGAGAGTAACATAGGATTCCATGAATAAACAAAGTTGAGAAAGGAGAATCAAAAATTAAAAAGGGATGTTTTATAATCAATCCAGGAAGCAAAGGAAATTAGTAAAACAAAGGTAGAATCAATTACTCGAGTGAAATTAGAATTGCACAAGGAGGTTTGCAATCAGTCCAAAATTTAAGGTCGTTTCAGAGGGAAATTTAGCATATAAAAGAGTGCATAAACATTAGGCATGCGAGGCTGAACTCATGACAAAGAGAAGCATTATGCAATAGCAAACCCAAAGTCAGTGGCTAATTAACTTATCGAAACATGGTAGTCACATAGGTCAATTTCAACAACTCACTAATAGAGAAAGGAGAGAGTATCAGAAGCATGTAAAATGTCAAGTACAAAGACCTTTCTATTAAATGGTTGAGTTCAAAGATTGAAAGAAGTCAAAATAAAGAAACAGAGGTTGAAACAAAAAGGGATTCAAATCTAGTCGAGCAACAGATGAAGAAACTTCAGAAGCTCGAATAGGTCCAAAGAAGTCAGGGTTTTGTAATCAATCAAATTTAGAGCATGAAAAACAAGTAAATCACATAGCAAATAGTCTCAGAACTTGAACAAACCTCAAATTTTAGGGTTTTCACCATCTATCGAATATAGAGATGAGAAACAAGTAAGTCTGGAAAAAATATTAACAAAATAATTTCATAAATCTCAAAAATGTCAACGACCTCAGCAAATAACTTAACTAGAAGAACGACATAACAAAACACTGTAGAAGAGAAAATAGAGTGCTTTTGAGGAGGACTGGCGCACGTTAAGGTGCTGTTCACTGGCGTACGTTAGCACGACGCTAAAATCGCCGGGAATGGCACGCCGTCGACGTCCCCAACCTTCCCCCGCCCTACAGATCACAACTCCAGTCCAAATACAGTCCAAATCTCCTGAACCTCTCACTTTCGGAAGTTTTCTACCTCCAATTTTGCAATCTGAAGCAAAGTTGAAGAAAGTTACTGATGAATGCATGCAACTAGAGGAGAAGCAAAAGGAAGCGATTGTGAGGAAGCTGCAATTCTCAAATGTTGTGGAAGATGAAACTCCTCCCCCTACTTTTGCTGAGGCAGTGCAAGGCAATCGGCTCACTCACATGGGGAACACTCTAAAATTTGTTCCTCCAGTCAATAGAAATGGTAAGCTAATAGTATCCATTAAGGAGGAAGAATTGAAACCACAAGTGGAACTCTGGAAGGATTCACTCATAGGATACATAATAGGGGATAAACCAACTGAAAAAGCAATGGAAAACTTCGTAGCTCATGTCTGGAATTTTGTTTCTAAGCCACAGATCTTAATGCATGTTGAAGGATATTGTATATTTAGGTTTGCGAGCAAAGTGGATATGGACCTAATAATTCAATCTGGGCCATATTCGTTTAGAAACAAGCCGATGGTTCTGAGGCCTTGGGAAACATATTTTTCTTTTCAAAGTGATGTGTTAAGCACCATCCCTGTGTGGGTTAAATTTCCAGGGTTGCCAGTTGAATATCGGTCAGCTGATGTGTTAAGTAAGCTTGCCAGTGCTATAGGTAAGCCATTATACACTGATAAAATAACAGCTCACTATGAGAGAATATCATTTGCTCGAGTGCTAGTGGAAGTGGATGCCTCTCAACCTTTGCCTGATCATATAGATATTGAAGCTCCATATGGTCATAAGGTGCAATTGATTGATTATGATTGGAAGCCTACCTTTTGTAATCACTGTCTTAAATTTGGGCATGACACTAGTGAGTGTTGGTATGCTGAGAAAACTGAAGATGAAACCACTAATGTGAAGCAAGAGACACCTTTGAGGCCTGGGAAGACTAAAGCCAATAGACAAAGATGGACTGTGAAAAAAGTCCATGCTCCCAAAGTAGATGAGTGTACAGATGTGGTTAAACAGTCAGATGCAGGGGAAAATTTGTTACAATCTGCAACAAAGGTTGAAGTCAGTGTAGATGATGGACAGAAGCAGATAGCTACAGGGGAGTGTTTGGTTCAGACTACTATGCAACTAAATGCTGTTATTTGTGCTTATGATGGGGAAAATAGGAGTCTAATGCCTATGCAGAAAAATGATCCTCCAAGCATGACTACCAATTCAGAAGTGGTCATGGAAAATGAAGAAATTGCAGAATGTGTAGTTACATGTAGCAGGGGTAAAACCATATTGGATGATCAAGATGCTGGGGTGAAAAGCCAGCATGATCCAGGGCCATCATATACATGAAAGTTGTTACTTGGAATATAAGAGGGCTGAATTTAGCCCATAAACAAAAGGAACTGAAAAGTTTCTTAAATGTAAATAAGGTAGATGTGTTGGGATGTCTTGAAACTAGAGATAAAGCACACAAAGCACAGAAAATTCAAGGAAAAATAGCTAAGGGCTGGAAGGTATATTGTAACTACTCTGAAGCTGTGAATGGTAGAATTTGGTTGATATGGAAGCCTCATATTCAGGTTAATATTGTAAAGGTAACTGACCAAATGATCCACTGTCATATAGAGGATTCTTTGAGTCATGTGAAAACATACCTATGTGTAGTGTATGGCCACAACACTGGAGTTTTAAGGGAAAGATTATGGGCTGATCCTAAGGATATCTCTATTCCCAGCCAAGACACTTGGCTAATTAGTGGTGATTTTAATAATGTTCTTTCCTCTGAGGATAGAATTGGTTCAATGGTTACTGATGCTGAAAATAGGAGTTTTAAGCAACTCATTTATGATCTGCAGCTTACACCTTTAAAAAGAATTGGATGGAATTTTACTTGGACAAATAAACATGTTTATAGTAAAATTGATTGGGCCTTAGGTAATTTCCAATGGATGCAGCAATTTGGGCATATTGAAGCAGATTTCCTCAATCCTTCAATCTCTGACCACACCCCTATCTGTGTGAAGTTTGGCACTCGAAAGCTCCTTCATCCAAAACCCTTTAGATTCTACATTGGTGTAATGGAATTCCCACAGTTCCATACTATTGTTGAGGATGTTTGGCAACAGAAGCTTATAGGGGACAACATGAAGCAGATATGGTCTAAATTGAAGATGTTGAAGAACAGGTTAAAGGAGACAAACAGGTACATGGCAACTTATGAGCAGAGGATTATACAGGTTAGGGAGCAGCTTGACATTATTCAATCCCAAATGCAAATTAATCCCCAGCAACAGGAGTTAATAAATGAGGAGAGGAAAGCACTAGCAGACATTGAAAAATGGAGTAACATTGAGGAGCAAGTTATGAGGCAAAAATCAAGGGCTACTTGGATTGAGTGTGGTGATGCAAATACTAAATACTTCCATGCTCAATGGAAGATTAGGAACAGCCAGAACACTATCTCTTCAGTTTATTCAGAAGCTGGTGACCATATTACTGATCCTGCTGCAGTGGAGCTTGAGTTCATATCTGTCTTCCAAGATTTATTGGGAGGAAGTGCTGAAGAACTAACTAGTGTTGATATTGCCATAGTAAAGGAAGGGAAATGTCTTAGCTTAGAACAACAAAGAAGGCTCATCAAAGAGGTTACTATGGAAGAGGTGACTGAAGCAATGCATGATATGCCAAGGGATAAAGCCCCGGGGGTTGACGGGTATCCTGTAGAGTTCTTCACAAAGAATTGGGAGCTTATTAAGGATGATATCCTTGCAGCCACTAAGGATTTCTTCAGGACAAACAGCATGCCTAGCTACATTAATACAACAGCCATTGCCTTGGTACCAAAAACAAACTCCCCTGCTACTGTGAAAGATTATAGGCCAATAGCTTGCTGCACCACTTTATACAAGCTGATTTCAAAGATAATCACAAGAAGATTAAAGGAGGTGGTCACTGATATTGTGGGAATGGCTCAGTCTGCTTTCATTGAGGGAAGAAGTATAGTTGATAACATTTTATTGAGTCATGAAATTTTCAAAGGTTATGCTAGAAAGGGTGTCTCACCTAGATGTGTTTTGAAGATGGATTTGAGGAAAGCATACGACTCCTTGGAATGGTCTTTTCTTAAACAACTACTGGTGGCTTATGGATTCCCAGCAAAATTCATAGAATGGATCATGGCATGCACTACTACTGTATCCTTTTCTCTTATTATGAATGAAGGACTTACCAAACCATTCAAGGCTAAAAGAGGAATAAGGCAGGGGGATCCAATGTCCCCTTACCTTTTTGTGATGGCAATGGAGTACTTGAGTAGAATTTTGGGACAGTTGAGTAGGAATGGAAACTTTAACTTCCATCCTAAATGCAGGAAATTGAATTGCACACATGTGTGTTTTGCTGATGATTTACTTTTGTTCTGTAGAGCTGACTCTATTTCTATCCAGCTATTACACCAAGCTTTCTTACAGTTCTCAAAGGCATCAGGTTTGGAAGCTAATCCCAACAAAAGCTCAATATACCTAGCAGGAGTTAATCAAGATTTCAAGGCAGATATTATTAGTAGACTGGGAGTCAGTGAAGGGATGCTCCCTTTCAGATATTTGGGCATCCCTCTGGACTCTAAAAAGCTAGCCATTCAACATTATCTACCTCTCATTGAGAAGATTACTGCAAGGGTGAGATGCTGGTCTGCAAAATTGTTATCATATGCTGGCAGGAGCCAGCTTATTAAAGCAGTTATCTTTGGCATCCAATCCTACTGGTCTCAGCTATTCATCCTGCCAAAGAAAGTTCTAAAAGCCATTGATGTTATCTGTCGTACCTTCCTTTGGACTGGCTCAACTAGCTATTCTAGGAGAGCATTAGTTGCTTGGGATAAGGTGTGTACACCTTTAAATGCAGGAGGACTAAACATTATGAATTTGTCAATTTGGAATAAAGCTGCAGTGTCCAAATTGCTGTGGGACTTGACCAGAAAAAAGGACTGTTTATGGGTGAAATGGATACATAGCTACTATATAAAGAAAGGTGAAGTTGAAACAACAAATGTTCCAAAACAGGCTGCTTGGGTAATCAGGAAAATCCTACAGTGTAGAGAAAGTATAATGGGAAACATGAAGATGGTAGGCAACCTATATGACAGACTTGGTGCAGTGTGCAGCATGGGAAAATATCAAATACACAAGTGCTATATTGCTATGTTGCCTTGCTATGAAAGAGTTAGCTGGAGAAACTTGATGCTAGGTCAAAATGTGATCCCTCGACACAAATTCACGGCTTGGTTGGCTGCACACCAAAGACTCCCCACTGTGGATAGCCTAGCCAAAGTTGGGATCCAACTTCCATCCTTGTGTATATTCTGTAAGCAATATGAGGAAACCTTCCACCACTTATACTTCGAATGCTGCATTACTAGGCAAATGTGGTATCGTGTTTGCTGCTGGCTGGGGTGTCAAAGACAAATACTCACATGGGAGGAGGAATTGACATTGATATGTAAAGGAGCTAGAAGTGCTGCATGGAGGAAGTCAGTGTTAGCTATTGCATTTGTCAATGTGGTTGCTATAATTTGGAAATCCAGGAACAATATGAGATTTCAAAACTTGGCTTTTGATGAAGGCAGAGCAGCTAGAGAAGTTGCTATATTGATTCATACTCGTGGTAGGCAATGTAAACGATGGTCTAAGGGTCTACAATTGTTAAATAGTTTTCCATAGAGATAGCTTGAAATGTATATAGCATACACAGTTAGTTTACAATTAGGAAAATAGGATGTAATGGTAGTTGATGAGGGTAGTAAGTAGTAGAGTCCATACTGCTACTTTAGGTTTGCATTGTATATTCTTTTTTTGGTATTAATACAACGATGACAGTTAAACTAAAAAAAAAAAAAAAAAAACACTGTAGAACAATCATAAGAAGCTTCGAAATAATTTAACAAAACCCTAAATCGGAAAATCATATGGGGTTTTGAAGGTAAAGTTTTAGAAGAAACTTTGAGAAAAATGTTTGGAAGTTAGAGCAAACACAGATCTAAATAGATATAAAAGAAATCAGAAGAAACTTCGAAGAATAGGGTTTAAGTAGAAACCCAGCTGGTGAGAAAGGTGTGGACAATCGTCAATCTAAGCAAGAGAAGTCAAGAACCAGTCTTGAATAGCCATGACCGGCCGAGCAAGGTCAAAGATGACCGGAGAAAGCCGTGAGAATAGAGATTGACCAAAGTATGGGAAAGCTTCTTCAATGTCTGGGCTTGAACCATAGTACTCAACCACATAGAAGCCAAGGGAGGTAAATACAGGCCTCCAATGGCTTGAGAAGCCATGGATTTGGGAGATTTTCAGGTGGTAGTTAAAGGAGGCGGCTAAGGTTTGAGAATGGTCTAAGAAAGAACTGGGAGAGAATGGGGGTTCAAAGGCTGCTGAATGAGAGAAAAGGGCTTCGGGTTAGGGGTCGTTTGAATTAAAAAGGAAAGGAGGCTTGGTGGCGGTTGATCATTTTGATCAATGGCCTATATTGATGAGGTACGTGGAGCAGATTAATGGGGTGGGTTTTGGGTCGATTCAAATGGGGATTGGGTCAAGGTAATTGGTTTACAAACTGGTATTTTATTCATGCTCAAAAAAGTCTAAAATTGAAATAAAGGGGGCTAACATTTAAATAGCCATTTTTCCCTTATTTATTTTTCAAAACTTGTAGAATAATTTATGAAAATAAATTAAAGGTACTAAGGGGATTAATAATACACTTTAAAATTAAAAATACTGGAGCAAACTTTATAAATATAAACACAATTAAATCATAAAGAGGCTAATATTGTAATTATATGTAATTTAGCTTTAAAACTAATAAATAGATTTCTAAAAATATACCAAAATTATCTTAGCTATATGCTTGTATAAACATTAGAGTCCAATAAGTAAACCCCCAAAAATGATAATTTTTTGAATAATTATTGGGATTTTCTGGATAAAATAGAGCGATAAACTGATTTAAATTAGGGAAAAATAATAAAATATTTGGACTTACTTATATATTCATACATATTCAATTTTGAAAGTATTTTGTACATTAAAAATATATAGAGAAATATTTGGTATCAACACTTGGTTTGCATTATCGGAGATTTGGGTAAGGGCTCGAAGTAAACTCGAGGGGAAGGTACAAGGCACCCTTCTCAGTCCACAACGGTGGGTTCCGCCAAATTTATATTCACAAATTAGTCCATTACAAATAAACAGTTGGATCAAATAGGTGTCAAGGAAAGCACGTTGGATAACTCAAGTAATAAGATAAAGATTTGGACAAGTTGTAAAACAAAGATTTAAATAGGAAGGGAATTTTTGTAAAGGAGAGGTCCTAGGTTGGTTAGCCTATAGGATTACCCCACACAATATCCGGTAAACACTCCTCGATGAGGGGCTACACGTGACACTAGTTTGTAATCGTCATATCCCGTATCTACCCTTCCCATCCACTTAATGGTCATTAAAAGTGAGTGTTTGCTCAACGATTTATATTGCGTGCTGCTACACGTCCCTTCTTAACGGTCCTGGAGGGAATTCAGACCTCTACCTATAGGTGGTTCTAGAAATATCCTTAAGGGTTTAAAGATAAAAATTATAAGGCGACAAGAAAAAACACATAGAACTTTCAGCACATAAAAGGGGGCAATTAGAGGCTCAAAGTTTCCTGCTCAAATAAGGCACATAAACAGCATAACTCAAGCACAGTTAAGGGCTTTATTAGACAATATCTTAAGGTAGTATATCTAGGTGAATATGTAGAAGAAGCAATTTACTTTTTATAAACTCAGGAGTAATAACCCTAGCAGCTGCCTATTGATTTTTAAAACTGGTTAGGATCAGAAAGACATTAAGTAGTAGAAACAATTTAAGAATTGCAGTTTTTAAAATGACCTAAAGCCTTGCCTATGCGCGAAGTACTGATGACTACATTTATAAAATAAAACAAAGCAGGTTTTGAAATGGACTTCTTTAATACGTATAGGTGCTGTCTAACGACATATTGAGGATGTTCCAAAAGAACTTGTTTCAGGAAATATAAACTACTTAATTAAACAAAATTAGAAGTGAAATAAGCATGGACTATGTTGGATTATTCAAAATAGTTTAGATTGACATACAGAACTTCAAGTATGGTTTCCTATTGGCATGATATATTACATTGATACTAACTTTAGAGATTCGCAGGCATGGAAACATACATAGCACTTGTTATAACAGAGTCTGGATTGAGTTACATCCTATAGGCATGACATCTATTTTTTAAGCTGATTTAAGGACATGCAGACATGAAAACATGCATAAAAACTTTTCATAGATGTCACACCTCCTTTTTGCAAACCACACGGAAGAGTAGTATATAAAGGAGTTTTCCAATTTAAGTGATATTATTCGAAATGAGATTGTTTGTTCAGAGTCACCATTTAGGATGGTTTGTTTTCTAGTGTCCCAAGTCACCGGTTTATTTTAAGTCCCAAATCGGGGAAAATTCGACTTTCCTTTTGAAGTCTGCGAAACCAGAAATTCTAAATAAGGAATTTTGTTAACCCGAGGGAAGGTGTTAGGTACCCCCGGATTCCCTGGTTCTAGCACAGTCGCTTAAACTATTTCAATTAGCCAATTATTTTATTTTTATCCACGTTTTCACCTACG
This sequence comes from Nicotiana benthamiana, assembly GCA_034376525.1. Taxonomy (NCBI): domain Eukaryota; kingdom Viridiplantae; phylum Streptophyta; class Magnoliopsida; order Solanales; family Solanaceae; genus Nicotiana; species Nicotiana benthamiana. The sequence goes on from CM067324.1 coordinate 38,356,808, forward strand.
ATGCAATTTTAACTTATTAACCACTTTTAATTATTTTTAAAGAAAATTGAACGTCGTCTAAAATGTGTCTTTGGATCGCGTCACATGAACTGCACCCACAATCTAGAACACGTTTTATTCAATGTTTCAGGATTCAAATGTGGGTCACATGAAATGAACACCCGAGTTTAAGAATGTAATGTTATTAAAATTCGCGCCTAAAGCAACTAACGCGTTGTAACTTTGCTAGGGCCATAAAAATTTTCTAAAGGGAACGCCTCGAGTTCTAAGTATTTTAAAGGAAATAATTAAAGAGGCCCACACATTTGTGATTTTATTTGGCTCGGCGCTCCCCAATTCTATTTTTAAAGGACATTCAAACTAGATTTAGAGAGCCAGTGAGCTATGATTATCTATTACGGCTCATATCTTACTCTAATTAAAGGGGTTGAAATAATTAACAATAGCTATAGTTAAAGTTCCAATTAATTACTTACAAGACCTGCATGGAAGAAACTCAATTATTTTTAATCAAAGGGGAGTCCAGGCCCAAGACAGATACGCTACAGCCCGATGAGAAAGACAAACAATTTCAAAACATGACAAGTTTGGGCCTCCAAGATCAGGCCCAAACTTGAACAAGGACTACTTCAATTATTGAAGAGGTCCTTTATTCGAATCAGCTGCTTAGCTTGAAAAGCCCAATGCTCATTTAATTTTAACTATTAAATACAAAGAAAAAAACACGAACCGGGATTTCCAGTTCCATTTTGTAAAAAACTATCTACTTTTGGGATAAAAAATGAGCCTAATTTACAATTTTGTAATCAGTGCCATGTAAATAGAATGATGGCATCAACATTTATTGGGCCTGGATTTGAGCTCAATTGCATGCTCTATTGTAGAAAACAAACAGGATCCATATTAAAGGTATTATAACTAATGGACTCAAGATTGAATCCCTAGAGGTATCCAATTAATGATTAATTGCATTACTAATAACTGACTGCTGAAATAATAACTATCAGTATGAAATAACGCTTGATTCAAAACTGTTTAACCATCTCAAACACAACACATGATACCCAGAATTCATATATAAAATTCATAAATAATAACAAGACATTAAAATCACCTGAACACATGCGCAACATGCAAAAATTCTTGCTGGAATTCTGACTAAGGCTAAGCTCACATGGTATAAAACCTCAAACCAAGTTAGATCTCTCTTAATGCCAAGTAATAATAAAATCGAGGGCTTCAGTCAGTATCGAGAAATACAAATGAGTACATATGTATCTATGGAGCATGCTAGAGATATGAAACAATATAACTATTGAACACAATCAACAGAGGCCCCCTATGCTTAAACTAACATTGTCTAGTTCTAATTACAACCATCCTTCGACCAATACACTAATCAAAATTCAAAATTACATAAAAATTATAAAAGTTATGGGACAAGAGGCCAAATGTACAACTAATTTCATACACTATGCCATCTTTAGCTCAAACTATAGTTTGTTCATCAAGTGATATCCACATATGAATGATACACACCTGGAACAGAAAAAGATGAATGAAAAGAGTGAGATCCACAATTAGCAGTAGCAAGGAGAAGAACCGACAGCAATATACCACCACAAAATGACCAAAGAAAACTAAATTTTAAGCAATTTTGAACCAGTAATAGTGTTAATAACACCCAGCAATCAATTCAGACCAAAAATGAACCAAAACACTCAAACACACAAAGATTCAACTCATTTTGAATATCAGCTTGTTCACGGATTATTTCGGAATCTGATTTCAGGAATATTAGGGATATTCTAATAAAACAATGAAATTTTTTTGTAGTTTTTTAGCTGGCTATATTTTTTGATCTCTCCACCCTTTTCTTGCAAGGAAAGAGTGGCATGCCTTTATAGGCATGCAATTATGGCAAATTTCAGACTTTATTTAGGATTAGGTCCTCTTTTAATTTTTGTTTTTTCTTTAGAAATCTCTGAATTACTGGCTTGTGGCTCAAGTTAGTACCCTATGCAGCTTCTGGGAAGCTTCCTAAGCTGTTACATCTAAGATTCCTTTGACTAAGTACCTAAACTACCCCTGACTACCCCTGTATTTACCCTCTAGTTTTGGATGGTCAGTTAAATTTAAACCATTTGAAATATAACAACCAAGATTAATTAAACAACTAAGGGTTCAAACGGACAAGCCATGAGCAATTCTAAAAAAAAGAAAACAACATAAAATCAACTAGAAAAACAAATTGAAACATGAATCAAACACACAACACTCACACTAATAAACTCTATTATAGGACTTATCATTGATTAAAACCAGTCTAAAACCTAAATTAACCATCATGCATTGTTCAAACTTATTAATTATAGAGCTTAAAATACCAAATATGACTGATACAACTCGATTAACATGAACTAAACCTAATTTAACCTCAGGAATTAAAAATAAAGTTCAAAACACCAAACTGGACTGATACAACTCGATTAACACCAACTAAACCTAATTAAAACTCAGGAATTAAAAATGAAGTTCAAACTAACAGACAAGACTAATACAACTCGATTAACACGAACTAAACCTAATTTAAACTCAGGAATTGAATATGAAAACCAAAGAAACAAAAAAAAGATGAGGTTGAGGGAAATTCAAATGGGAAAGATGGAGAACTTACCTAATTATTTAGAATCTAAACCTGGACTCGACTAAAACCTTCATGCACTACCTTGAAAATTCTGGAAACCCTAGATTTGAATTATGAGTAGTTGTGGAGGTATTCGAGGGAAGTTGAGTGTGGATTTGGATGAGAGAGTTGCAATGGTCATAGGGTATGATTTTGGGGTGATTTGGTGGTGGTGAGGTTCTTCCGCCTCTTTATGAATCAATATTCGAAGAGTTTGGCTAGGATTCAAAGGTAGGTAATAGTGGATTTGTGATGACGGGGTCGAGGAGAACTTGTGGTGTTAATTTGGTGGCGATTGGCCGCCGGCAGAGACGATTTTCGGTAGGCGGCGGACGACGGAGAAGGTGGGGGCAAGGGCTGGTCTCTGATGAGCGGGATGTGAGAGAGGAGACGAGGGGTGTCGTGTTAGGACACACACACACACACACACACACACACACACACACACACACACACACACACACATATATATATATATATATATATATATAAAGACCCTAGCTTATGAGTTGTTAGATCTTCCAACCTCGACGGCTCTGATTTATTGCCTCCGAAACGACATCATTTGGATTATAGGGGGGTGCTGGACAAGGTTTGGACACGGGTTTCAGCCGATTCCTTGGGTATTTCACCGGGTTGGGGGGTTAATTATTGGGCTTGGGTGTTTTTGGCCCTAATTTGGGCATTTCTTATTAGACCCAATTTTTGTTTTTATTTTATTTTTCTTTTCTTTTCAAAAATTAAAATTAAAATTAAAATTAAACTTAATTAAATGCTAAAAAGTTAAATTAATCAACCTAATTATAGTAAAATCTAATTAATAATTAACATAATTAGTCAAATACCAGTTTAAAGGAAACTACGGAAACTCAAAGCTAAAAAATAAACAAAGCAAAATAAATCAAAGATTTTTGATTTTGTATTTTTTTGTAAAATTCTAATTACTAATTAACCTATGTAAAATCAAATCCTAAATGCAAATACAATATTTTTGTATTTTTTATGAATTATTGAAACTAAAAATGCGCAAAAAATGTAAACAAACATGAAAATTATGCAATTAATCCTAAAAATCAAATAGTTAAAAGGAAAAATACTAAATCTAAGAATTTGGTTGGAGTAATTCACGCGAGGCAAAAATCACGTGCTCACAGCAGCCCCTCTTTGCTATGAGGCACGAAGGGTCTTCGGGAAAAGATAAATGAGCAATTATGAGGGATTTTAGCGCACTTGGCACACCATGAGAAGCTTTTTTTTTTAAAAATGTGTCTGATCGAACCTTGCTTCAGAGGTTGCCTACATATCCTTGGGTGTAATGAAATCACGTTTCTGTAGTTCTGGAAGTTTTTGTAGCTAGGACTACTGAGAGCTGTGGTTTCACTGCTGATGCTGCTATTACTGCTTGCTGACCTCCTTATTACACCAAAAAGGAAAATCAAAAGCTAAGCTAGCTATGCCTATCAACTACAGGTTACAAGATTCCTATCTATAAATTTCTTGAAGCTTGATCTTGAGTCTTAGATAATTTTGTTGTGGACTCCGATCTCAATGTTGATGCTCGCAAGCTGTAGGTGCTGGTTCTTTTTTCAGCATTCGATCAGAACGGGACATGCAAAGTTTGTGACTTTGATCAAGTTTAAGCAGTCTGCATCCTTCTCTACGTAAAACACTTTGAATTCGCTTCTTTATGTTCTTTTCTTCTTTTCCTTTATTCTGGATAGACACTCACTCTTTCGGTCATCTGGAATTCTATGCCTTGAGGTAAGACCTGTTCAAACACCAAAACAAACAAACAACCGAAATTTTTCTGCCCTAGTTTTCACTAGAAAATTTTTTGTGAGTTATTCCCAACAAAAAATCTAAACAACTTTTTTTTGTTGAAATCACTAAAAATTAGGATTGTTTATCCTTAGGAATGAAGCCTTGAGTTTGGAGGCTTACCAGGTTATGCTGGAAAATGATCAGGTTATGTCGGAAAAGAAAAAGGTCCTTGGGTTATACAGGGGAGATCCACGGGTTATGCCGTGCTAAAAGAAAACAGATCCTTGGGTTATGCCATGGAATGTCCATAGGTTATGCCAGAAGAAAAAGGAAAAAGGCTCCTTGGGTGATTCCAGAGAGATCCACGGGATATGTCGGGATAAAAGAAAAAGGTCCTTAGGTTATGCCACGGAGATCAACATGTTATGCCGGGATAAAAGAAAAATTCCTTGGGTTATACAAGGGAGATCCACGGGTTATACCAGGCTAAAAGGAAAAAAGCTCCTTTGATAATGCAAGGGAGATCAATGGAATATGCCGGGGAGATCCACGAGTTATGCCGGGATGAAAGAAAAAGGTCCTTGGGTTATGCCAGGGAGATCTACGGGTAATGACGGGGTGAAAGAAAAAGGTCATTGGGTTATGCCGGGATAAAAGAAAAAGGTTCCTTGGGTTATGCTACATAGATCCATGGGTTATGCCAGGGAGATCCACGGGTTATGCTGGGATGAAAGAAAAAGGTCCTTGGGTTATGCCAAGGAGATCCACTGGTTATGCCGAGATGAAAGAAAAAGGTCCTTGGTTATGATAGGAAGATCCACGGGTTATGCCGGGATAAAAGAAAAAGGTCCTCGGGTCATGCCGCAGAGAAAAGGAAAATGATCCTCGAGTTATGCCAGGGAGAAAAAGGAAAATGATCCTCGGGTTATGTCGGGGAGGTCCACGTGTTATGCCCGAATAAAATAAAAAGGTCCTTGGGTTATGCCAGGGAGATCCATAGGTTATGCTGGGATAAAAGAATAAAAGGCTCCTTGGGTCATTGCAGGGAGATCCACGGGTTATGTCGAGATAAAAGGAAAAAGACTCCTTGGTTATGCCAGGAAGATCCACGGGTTATGCTGGGGAGATCCACAGGTTATTCCGAAATAGAAGAAAAGGTCCTTGGGTTCTGATACAGAGATTCACGGGTAATGCCGGCATGAAAGAAAAAGGTCTTTGGGTTATGCTAGGGAGATCCACGGGTTATGCAGGAATAAAATAAAAAGGATCCTTGATTTATGCTAGGGAGATCCACGGGTTATACCGGGATAAAAGAAAAAGATCCTCGGGTTATGCTGGGGTGAAAAGGAAAAAGATCCTCGGTTATGCCGGGATGAAAGAAAAAGGTCTTTGGGTTATGCTAGGGAGATCCACGGGTTATGCAGGGATAAAAGAAAAAGGATCCTTGAGTTATGCTAGGGAGATCCACGGGCTATGCCGGGAAGATCCATCGGTTATGTCGGGATAAAAGAAAAAGGTCCTTAGGTTATGACAGGGAGATCCACGGGTTATGTCGGGGTGAAAGAAAAAGGTCATTGGTTTATGCAAAGGAGATCCACGGGTTATGCCGGGATGAAAAGAAAGGTCCATGGGTTATGACAGGGAGATCCAGGGGTTATGCCAGGAGAAAAGAAAAAGATACTAGGGTTATGCCGGGGTGAAAAGGAAAAAGATCCTCGGTTATGCCGGGGAGAAAAAGGAAAAAGGTCCTCGGGTTATGCTTGGGAGATCCATGGGTTATACCAAGATAAAAGAAAAAAGGCTCCTTGGGTTATGCCACGGAGATCAACGGATTATGCTGGGATAAGAAAGGAAAACGTCTCTTTGGGTTATGCCAGGGGTTATACCGGAATAAAAGAAAAAGTCCCATGTTAGAAATGATGCAGCTTGGGATAGGGGACCCTATGCTAGCATGATTTTTTTATTTTATTATTTTTATTTTCTTCTTTTCTTCTTTCTTTTCTTCACAAAATGCAGGAAAGAATTTGGAGAAAACGTCCCTTTTGGGTTGATTATTGCTGCGAAGCTGTTCCTAGCTCCTACACATTTCCCTCTTTAGGTTGCACCTGCTCCTTATACGGTTGCTTCGGATCACACATGTGGCCTCGATTGTTTGATACCTGATCTTGGCCTAACTTTTGGTGAGAACCTCCACTGCTTGCTGGCTTTTCTGAAGATTGATCTCTCTACAAAAACCGAGGAACTAATCTTTTCAGAATTTCCCATGATGGCTCAACTGCATGGGGATTTGACCCTTTCACTTTATTCATCCTCATTTCAATAACTTTGATTTCAGTGCATCGGGATCCCTTGGCTTTTCAAATCCTTGCAATGATAGTTAGCCACGTGGGACTCAGTTCTTTTAACTTCATTTTTCCTTTGCGGGCATTTGACTTTGATATCCTTTCCTTTCAGGAGTTTTGAATTTCAAACATCAGCCACCATGACAAGTCGAGATCAGCTTGGTACACCCACTGAGGATGGGTACCTTTCTCCAGCTTTTGTTAAGCAGGGCCTTATAAAGCCAGTCTTGCCATCTTTTCTTAGTTTCGGGAATAGACTTAGACCGAAAGGGATTTAAAGAAAAAGTAATCAAATGGCAATGAAATGAATTTAATAAGGGGTGTCCCTTTCATGAAGAAAATAAGGACTTATCTTGGGGTGTATGCAGGTTTCAAATAGACATGACATGCTTCTTAGACTACGTGCCTGACCTGCACACACTTCTCCATCTTCTCATGACTCATGACATGCTTCTTTGCTGAGACTCTATCAGTGATGTGAAATGCTTTCTTTTCGACAAACGAAGCCCTTTGCCGGGTTTCGCGAATCGACCTCTCTCATTTCTCTTCTCACCGTCGCCCGATAGTGCCCTTTATGAGTTTTCATTAAACGGACTCTCTCATTTTGAATTTCTCTACTCACCGTCGCCTTATGGTTCCTGTAGGTTTTCACAAATAAGACTCTCTCATTTTATTTCTCTCAGTTTGATTGTATCGGATTCCAACGATGGTGTTTTCCAATTCCAATACCTTTGCCAAATGATCAGAAGGACTTGGACAAGGTTTCGGGTAGAAAGAATTTGGATGGAATTACAACTTTTAGAACCGTTATGGTAGGCTTATTGCCGAGCCATTTTATCATCTGCCCCAGTTTCACTTTTCGGAGGAATTGGGATTTCCGTTTTGGTGTGACTAAACCCGAGGGAGAGGCTACCAACGTATCCTTTCGGAATCAAGTCATACGTAGTTCAGGAAACTTTGTTTTTGGCTTTGTTTTTTTTTTTTTTTTCTTTTTTTTTTCTATTTTGTTTTGTTTTTCTTCCTTTTTTTCTTCTTTTGTTCTTCTTTTTTTTCACCTTTTCTCTATTTTTCCATTTCCTTGTCTTTCTTCCTTTTTTTTTGCATTTTTTTCTTTTTTTCTTTTTGTTCATCTCATTTTTTCAAAAACACTTTCAGGTTCTAAAGAGGGTAATCAAAGAAGAGTAACCGGCTCAAAGGGTTTGTAAAAGGGTTGATAATGTTTGGATAGTAAGAATGAAAGCCTTCGTCATTCCAATTGAACAAAGACATTGCTGTAGAAAGTCTAGACATAGTACCTTTTTACTGCGTCTGCATTCACAGTTGTTTCGGGATCATCCCCCTCGGTACCGCCCAGAAAAAATGCTCTTCTCGACAATATCTTTTTGATAATGTACCAGGCTTTCCAATTAGGAGAAAATTTTCCTTTTGCCTCCTGGTGATGAGGAAGAATGCACCTTAGCACAAGTTGTCCCACTTCAAAATTTCTGGGTCGTACTTTCTATTTATAAGCACGAGCCATTATTTGTTGGTACAACTACTCGTGGCAGACTACATCCATTCGTTTTTCATCGATTAAGGATAGCAATTCCAAATGACTCTTGACCCATTCAATATGATCAATCTCGGCTTCAACGATGATGCAGATCGAAGGGATTTCCACCTCTACGTCCCAGCCTCAGTTCCACAGACTAAGAGGTACGGGGTTGCTCCTACTGACGTGTGCACCGTGGTGCGATAACCCTGCAATGCGAAAGGAAACTTTTCTTGACATTGCCTGGAGCTCTGAATCATCTTTCTCAAAATCTTCTTTATATTTTTATTTGTTGCTTCGACGACACCATTAGCGTTGGGTCGATAAGGAGTAGAGTTCCTATGCGTTATTTTGAATTGTTTTATATATTTTCTATCAAAATACTATTCAGGTTCGCCGCATTATCTGTGATAATGGTTTCGAGAATACCAATTCGACAGATAAGATTGGCATGCACGAAATCTAACACAGCTTTCTTGGTGACAGAATTGAGTGTGATGGATTCCACCCAGTTCGTGAGTAATCAATGGCAATTAGTATGAACCTAGGCCATCCTCTTTTTCAGAGGACTTTCGGACGCGGCCCCCGCACCTGAGCTTGGGAAGGAAGTGATTTGAAGCTTTTGGCTCGATTGGCCCAATGACGTCTATGCCCCAAGCAACGAATGGCCAGGGTGTTGACATGGGATGTAGTTCCATGGGCGATGCATGAATCAAATAACCGTGCTCATGACACTGATGGCACTTTCGGACAAAGCTAAAACAGTCCTTTTCCATGGTTATCTAGTAATAGCCTGCTCGAAGGATTTTCTTTACCAAAACATACCCATTCATGTGAGGTCCGCACACTCCCTTGTGTACTTCATGCATGATCCTTCCGGGTTCTTCAGCATCAAAGCATCTTAACAAATTGAGATCCAGAGTCCTTTTGTACAAGATATCACAACTCAAGAAGAAACCACTTGTGTTCCGTCTAATGGATCTTTTTTGACCTCCAGTGGCTTGCTCGGGGTATTCTTGTGTTTTCAAAAATCTTTTAATGTCCTGGTACTATGGTTGAATACTTGATTCTCCCTCGACTGTACTACAGTAATCGTGCCTTTCCCTGATTTGGATTTCCAAGGGATCAATATGGGCATTGCCTGGGTAGGGCAACATCTAGGCTAGACTGGCGAGTGCATCGGCTAGTTTATTGTAACAACGAGGGATGTACCTGGACTCTGTTGACTTAAACTGGTTGCTAAGATCTTCCACATGTTGCCGATAAGGAATAAGTTTAATATCTCGTGTTTCCTATTCTCCTTGGCCTTGTCGGATAATCAAATCTGAGTCTTCCATAATCAACAACTCTTCGACATCTTGGTCGATTGCCATTATCATACCCATGATGCAGGCCTCATACTCAACAGTGTTGTTTGCACAGAAAAATCGAAGTTGAGTGTGGCCAAAAATGCTGAATAGTGGGTGAGATCAAGACTGTCCCAATTCCCACGCCTCTTGCGTTTACTGCTCTATCAAAGAACATTTTCCAAGCAGTCGTATCCTTATATGTTGCCTCAACCGAGTTTACCTCTTCATCTGGGAAGTAAGTGTTCAGAGGTTAGTATTCATCATCAACCGGGTTTTCAGCCAAATAATCTGCTAATGCCTGGCTTTCATGGCCATGCGAGTGACATAGACTATGTCAAATTCAGTGAGAAGCATCTACCATTTTGCTAGTCTTCCCATGGGCATCGGTTTCTGGAATATATATTTCAACGGATCCAACCTAGTTATGAGGTAGGTGGTGTAGGCTTGCAGATAATCTCTCAGCTTCTAAGAAACCCAAGTTAAAGCACAGCAGGTTCGTTCCAGCAGAGTATACTTGGCTTTTTAGCTGGTGAACTTCTTGTTCAAGTAGTATATTGCCTGATATTTTTTTTCGGTAATGTCATGTTGCCTGAGGACACAAGTAAAGGAATTTTCCAGACCGTCAGGTAAAAGAACAGAGGCATCCCTGGTTCAGGTGGGACCAAGACTGTTGGGCTGGATAGATACTCTTTGATCTTATCGAGAGCTCCTGACATTCATTTGTCTAATTGTCTGGTGCATCTTTTTTCAGTAATTTGAATATAGGTTCACAGGTGGAGGTCAGCTACTCAATGAACAGGCTAAAATAGTTCAATATTCCCAACAAGCTCATCACATCTTTCTTGGATTTTGGAGGAGATAATTCCTGAATAAATTTTTTCTTTGTCGGATCTAACTTGATACCTCTCCAGCTGACTATGAAACCTAAAATTTTGCCCGACTGGACCCCAAATGCACATTTGGCTAGGTTCAGCTTCGCATCATATCTACGCAACCGTTCGAAGAACTTCCTTAAATCCCGCACATGGCCATCCTATGTTTTGGATTTGATGATCACGTCATCCACATACACCTCTATTTCTTGGTGCATCATATCATGGAAAACGGTAGTCATGGCTCTCATGTAGGTTGCTCCGGCATTTTTTAGACCAAAGGGAAATACTCTGTAGCAATAGGTTCCCCAGGGTATGTTAAAAGCTATTTTCTCTACGTCTTCTTCATCCATCAACACCTGGTGATATCCTATGTAACAGTCTATGAAGGACTGTATTTCATGTTTGGAGCAGTTATCAATAACGATGTGGATGTTTGACAAAGGGAAGTTATCCTTAGGGCTTTCCCTATTAAAATATTTATAATCCGCACACACTCGGATTTTCCCATCTTTCTTCGGCACTGGAACTACATTGGCTAGCCATATGGTATACCGGACTACTCGTGATCTCATCTTTGATTTTATCACTAATATTAGTTTTAAATTTCCATTGCTTTTGCTAGATTGGGGGGTAATCGGGATAAGTTGGCAATTTATGCACCACTATATCAAAACTCAGTCCTGGCATGTCATCGTATGACCAAGTAAACATATCTTTGAACTCAAACAGGATTTTGATTAGTACGTCCTAAGTTTTCTCATTTGCATGAATGCTTATTTTGGTTTCCCTGATTTCTTCGGAACTACCCAAGTTAACTGGCTTAGTCTCATTTAGGTTTGGCTTAGGTTTATTTTTGAAATGTTCCAAATCTCTATTTATTTCTCTAAAAGCCTCTTCTTCATCGTATTCTGGGTCTTGGTTCATTATTTCACAATTAGACGGCATGTTTGGATCCGGGCACGAAGTCCGCAAGCATGTCATGTTTTTAAAAGCCGCATTACTAAAATTTTAAGAAGAAATAAAAGAGAAAAAATAGCAAAGATCAGAAAGAGCAAAGGAAAATGAACGATGAAATACTGATTTCATTTCTTGGAATTTGAAGATAACAGGGTTTACATTTGGAAATTAACAGACGAGAAACTAAAGAAAACATCCGAGTTACACCCAGGAATAACTCGCGATGCAGAAAAAGTGGTAGGACTAGTCTAGCGGGAGTCCCACCGATCGGGAATGGCGTAGCCTTCGAATTCTACAATTTGGCCTCGGGTCCCATGTACAGCACCTCAGCGGTGCTTGAGCCCTCTCCTGGCTGAACCATGTGGGCTTAATATAGTATCTTTCTCATTTACCCCACATATTTCCTCATTCTCTTCGGCCGTAAAAGCCTCATCTTCTTCTTCTTCATTGTATTTTGGACTTACGAATGTCTCGAACAGATGTGGCAGTGGTTGAGGCAAGACCCATCCATCATATTTTATGTCATTTGCCCATTTTATATCATCTGGAGTAGGTTTGAAGCCTCCCAATTCCATTCCTTGGTTTGAAGTCATGTCGTATCATTTCTTTAGCCACCATAATTTATGCATTAGAAAGGAAGGGCTAGGGGTAGGGGCTTCCCTCTTCGTACTATTCTTCCACTACATCTCCAAAGGCCTGATAAAATATGTGCTCTGTGCCTTCTCTCGCTTCAAGGAATGGGATTGAGGGATCTCGATAAATTGATTGCTCGTTCTCCCCTTGGACCACAATTTCTTGATCCTGATGCTCAAACTTTACCATCTGATGAAGACTGGAAGGTTCAGACCCTGCTGCATGGATCCATGGTCTCCCCAAATGAAGGTTATAGGACGTATCCATGTTTAGAACTTGGAATGACACCTCAAAGTCAACTAGACCGATGGTCAGAACTAGATAGATCTCTCCAATCATGTCCTTTTCGATACCATCAAAAGCCTGTACACAGACATTGTTGGACGAATCCTTTTAGTTCCAATTTCCATGCAATGCAGTGTCGAGAGTGGGCAGATATCCACCCCAGAGACTTCGTCTACCTTAACCCTTTTCACATAATACACTTCACATTTGATAGATAAGTGCAGGGCTTTGTTATGTGCAGCCGCTTCCGGAGGAAATTAAGTTTTGTTGTAAGAAATCTGGTTGATTGCGAAAAATCTTTCTGCCATTCTTTCTAATTGCTCCATAAAAGTCTTAGCTTGCTCGTACGCCTCATTGAGGGTCTTGATTTGTACCTTCTGGTGTTCGGGGTATTTCATCAACAAGGAAAGCAAGGAGAAAGCTTCCTGGTGGTCAACTAATTCATAATCCACCATTTTCTTTTTTTTAGAGAAAGCTTCCACCTCTTCGGCGCTCACTGTTTTATTAGCTGGGAAGCGCTTCCTGGTGGCATTTCCTACTTCTTCCAAATAGGAGTATTTTCCCACAGGGTAGTTTTCTTCTCTTGAGATTTCCTTGCCGTTATACGTCACCACTATTTTATAGCAATTCCAAGGCACCGTGGAAGGATCTGTCATGGGCCTCTGTGGCGCGCTGCTAATAAACACGGGCTCACTCAGCCTTGGTGGATTAGTTGTCCCCCACACTACCTAAGCTCCCTTGCGCACATACATCTGGGTGGTCTTGTTCAGCTTGAATCTCTTAGGAGGACTCAAAGTCAACTGCTTTCCTTGCGGCCCCGTGGGACATAGAGAACAACATCTTTGGTGGGCATTGCCCCAGTTTCTGCCTCAATTTTATTTTTCTATTTGGGGTTTTTGGCTTAGTTCTTTTTCTCCCCTTCATCTTGCTTGGGGGAAGTTTTTGGCTTTCTCTCCACATCAGCAATGGCAATTATGGCCTTCAATACTGGGTCGAATTCCTTGTCTTCACGGATCCCGCCGATTACTAGCCCGTTGTTGTAGGTTGGAAGTGGTTTGTTGGTCACATTGGTGATGTCCTCGTCCCTTAACACTATCCTCATTTGTTCTATCAATTCCTCCATAGCTCTTTTCAAAGTCCAACAGATCTCTGTATAATATCCCTCAGCTACTAAGTGATAAGTGTATCGGGCGCCTTAATGGTAAAAGGGTTATTCTGGATTTTTCCTATTTGGGGGTCTGGGTTGCAACAAACCCATTTGGACAAGCTTTGGAAAAATTTTGGAATAGGATTCCGACCGGTTTAAAGTTTTGCCTCCTGGGTAGTTCACGAGGACGAAAGTTATTTGGTCGAGTACAGGGGTCGTAGTGGTTTTGGTGAGGAGGCTGGTTTCATGGAAATGGAGCTTGGTTCTTGTTGGCTTGTTTCTGAGGCCGGACAAAAGGTTGAGCACTCATGACCTCATACAGCTCAGGAGCATAAGAAATGTCCTGGTGAGGGTAATAATGCTGAGGGGTCCTTTTTGGGAATATGAATTTGGGAGCACGATTTCTTCTCACACTTGACGCTGCTATGGATGTTTCTTCTTTCTTCTTTCCCCTATCTACTCCTCCAGACCCACCCCGAATGGCTTAGGAGGTTTCTCTGATAGTCGATTGGCTTATAATTCTGCCTGTTTTTAATCCATTTTCCACCATTTCCCCGATTTTGATTGCTTCCACGAGGCGTTTAACCATAGCTGACATCATAATCTTGAAGTAGTCGGCTTCCTGATCCTAGAGAAACACTGTGAGCATTTTGACCTCATCTATCGGAGGGTTTACTCAAGATGCTTGTTCACGCCATTTGATTGCATATTCCCGAAGACTTTCCGAGGACTTCTTTTTTAAGTTTGCCAATGAGTTTCTGTCTGGAGCGATGTCTATATTGTACTGGAATTGTCTGACAAAGTCTCTATCAAGATCTTCCCAAATATGCCAACGAGATATTTCTTGATCCATGTACCACTCGTAGGAAATACGAACCGGACTTTCTCCAAAATAGGCCATGAGTAATTCTTTCCTTCCTCCGTCCCCTTGCAACTGATTGCAGTATTTCTTGAGATGAACAATAGCATCACCGTGCTCATTGTGTTTTTCAAACATTGGAGTTTTGAATCCGAATTGTAAGTGCACATAGGGGAACATCCAAAGATCAAGACACGACACACTTTTCTGTCCGCTTAAAGCTTGGATGTTGTTGAGGCTTTGCTCTATACTCCTTATCTTTCTTGCGATCGTTTCTTGCTCAGGAGTTTTAGGAGTCTTTTCTTGTCCCGAAGTGAACTCAAATTGAGGTAGCTGAGGGTAGGTATAAGTGGGGAATTGAGGAGGCTCCATTTGGAGGGTAGGTGTTTGTAATGTAAAGGCTGAAGGATCAAAATTGGGCCTAGGCAGTGTAGGCTGTGTTGTGGCCGAGCATGGGGGAGCGGTGAAAATGTTTGGGGCCGTACAGGATATAAATACCTAGGGGGAACCTCAGAAGGTGTTCCCACGAAATGAGCTTATATAGTTGGCTGTCCGAGTGGGACATTTGGGTGACTAATTGGGATAGTAGAGGTACCACTTTCTCTAGGGAAAAGTTTGGGGAATCATGGGATTATGCTTGTCTCTCTTCTATTTGCCTAAGCGTCCTATATTTCCATAACCCTAAGGCGCATGATTCTAGTCTCTTCGGCGGGTGTCGATTCAAAGATTGGGATGCCCAAGATGGGGCCATCATCTACAATGGAACCATTGGCAGAGTCATTTCTTAACACATTCCAATGCTTCCCTTTGATCTAGTAAAGTTGGGTGTGAAGCCAGGTTATCACGAAAACCAACCACCGTTCTATAAAACCCTAGACTAGAAGGGAAGAAAACGGTTAGTTTGTGTCAAATAATAGATAGATAATCGCATGTTGGGGTGTGATTCACTTATGCAGTTAAATGGGTTTCTTCATGTTTTGCAATGGTTGCATGTTTCATCCCGGCTTTCTATCCTTTTGATGTCACTCTCTTTTTACTTGTTTTTATTTTCTATGCTTTTCTAATTTTTTTTCTTTTCTTATTTGAGTTATTTACAAGATTTTGACCGGATCCGATGAGGATTGCCTACGTATCACGACGCCGTGTGAATCAAATTATTACGTAGTTCAAGAAAAAATAAATATGAAAAGTAAAGAGACAATTTTTGGAAATTTTCAATTTTCATTAATACAAATTCTAACAAAATATGTTAAATGCTATTTTTCTTGGAAATAAAACTATAGACTAAAAAATAAGCAAAAATACTTACTCAATGATTGAAAACTCAAGAATACATTAATTATTTAAGTACGGGGGCTTGCGGGGCATCATTCGGCCTCGCTACGGGCCTATGTGCGAGACCCCTTTGTAGTTTCTCCAAATCACTCATAACTTGATGGACAAAAGTCATCACCACGGCAAAGTAGGTTGTACGAGTCATGTCCTTGCATGCTTGCCACTTTATGGTAATGTAGTAAGCGATGGTCCTAATCCTTTTTCTATTTCAGTCTTTTTTCTAAAGAAATCGCCCTATCTCCCGGTTCCAGGCTTCTAACACTTGGGGAGTCATGAAAGTGTTGATCTTGCATTTGTTGTATTTCTTCTTCCATTTTAGCCATCAGATTACAACAGTGCTCCCTATCTTGCCTCATCCTCAAGAGTAGTTACCTTTCTTCTTAGGCTGGTATTGGTCGCTTCATAGTTTCTCTTCATTTGCTGCAAAAATTGCATGCGTTCTTCTATTTTATTTGTCCATCGTGCCAGGATTTTTACTAGATTATCTTCAAACTTTTCCAGGTTTTCTTGACATTCAAGGACTTTCTTTTATAGTCCACTTGTGTCTCTCATTAGCCAACTTCTTTTTGGGTTATTGGCAGCTATTTTTATCTTTCCAATTTGAGCTTTAAGGGCCTCGTTTTCCTGGGTTAGTTTCTTCTTTTCTCCCTCGTCACCTGCGGCTTGAACAACATTTTCAATTGAAGCTCCATCACTTGCCTTTCTAATTTTCTTATTTTATCCTTGTATTCAATCTCTTTGGTCAACCAGTCCCATTGCGATTGTGCCTCAACTGTGAATTGTTGGGCATGTTGTCTCTTTGCAGGATTTTCAGGAATTTGGAATTTCTTGCTGAACCAATCAATGTATTAGGGTCCACTTCACCTCTAGCTCGGTCTCGCACTATGGTCTTGGGTTCAAGAAGCCTACACTCATTCCACACTTAGAAAATTTTTCCTTCTGGAAATACAGCTTTTGGGCCAGCTCAATGGAATGTTGACTCAAACCTTCATCATTGTGGATGGTTTGAAATCTTCCTAATTGGCGCAACACTCTTTAGGAAGCATAAGTTAGGATGCTCCGAATGCTCATCAAGAGGATACAAGATACTTTAGCCAACATGTACACCGCTTCGATGAAGGGAAGACATCCAAATGCCACATAATTTTATAAGCAGGCAGGGATTTCAAATGTACAAGCCAAGCTTCAATACCTGTGGGGAATTCAATACTTGTTATCCGGCTTTCAAATTCCTCAATGCAGCTCAGGCCGGTCAAACCGTAACTCATGTACCCAACCCGGTGACAGAAGTGTTCTTGCATCCATAATTGAAGTAGCAAATTGCAACCCTGGAAAAACTTTCTCCTTTCCCGGCAGATAGTCAAGGCTCAATAGATTTCAGACACGATTAGAGGAACCATAGTGTTGTTGGATTTCTTGATCGCAACATCTATCATTCCTACAAGAGCTATCTCTATATTTCCATCTCTTTGGGACAGACCATAACACCCAAGAAAGCTACAATAAAAGCTAAACCCCTCCTTGCCTCCGATTTATCTTTATTTTCGGCTTGAGTTAGACCAGTGTTCGGCTCAACAAAATCTCGGGGGTTACCATATCGATGATAAAAGAAATGGTGTGTGCAACACCATTCAGATAAATTTCTGTCTTGAACATCCCGACTAATACTTAGCAAATCCAAAAACTTGTGGGGGGACACTGGTCTTGGAGATAATGGATATCAACTGCTAAGGTTTCCATTGAGGCCCGCATAACCCACAACTTCCTCCAATGTTAGTTTGAGCTCAAAGTCAGAGAAACAGAACACGTTGCAAGTCGGGTCCCAAAAAGGTATTAAAGCTTCAATTATGTCCGACCTTGGTTTGATGTTTAATAGTCCAATGAGGTCTCCCAAAACCTTTACCAGTGTTTCTCTACTGCCCTTTCCTAGATCACTCCACCACGTATAGAGCTTCGGGGGGATCTCATTAAGGACTGTGAAGGGTTTAATTTCATTTTTGCTCATCCTGCATATTTATTAAGGTGATTCAATAACCTATTTTGTCTAAAAGAGGAAATAACAATGTATTTTATTTTTTCCAAAATTTTTCATTTTAAAACAAGACCCTGGCTTTGCAGATACGTCCTTTTAGCACTTCGGGGAAGAAGATTTTAAGGTTGTGCCTGCTAACCATTAGAAAATGTTGCAAGGTGGTTGTTCTTGCAAAGAAGCCTTTCGATGTCCCTTTGGGGGACATTCGGATTATTTTAAACAAGAATGGCATCACCCGACTTATTTGTGACTAAAATTGAAATTTTTTTTTGTTTTTGGTTATTTTGCAAAAAGGAAAGTTGGACCCGATGGGGGTTTCCTATGTCTCCCACATTTGGTTAAATTCAAACTAGCGTAGTATGGGCAGATTTGACAAAACCAGCAAAAACCTTTCTTTTTCTTCTTTTCATTTTCAAAAGTTTCGGCAGAGTTTCGGTATGATTTGGGTATTAGTTTTTCTCGAAAAAAGTGATCACCCTCATTTCGCTATTCTCTTTACAACTCTCTCTCATTATTTACAAGCTGGTCAACATGCAGATCCAAATCAAATAAATGCACAAGTAGCAACTAAGATGGATCAGGATGGTCTTTTCATTTCAGGTCAGCTGTCCTAGATGGACCCAACCCCTATGTTGAGTCCCCTAAGTCAAATGCACGTGATGCAAACAAATGTTTCTACTAGGGATCTGGTATGAGGTTTTCTTATACTAGGCTTGAAACCTGGGTTTACCTTTCTAGACCTGGCTTTCCCGAGCGGATAACTTGAGTCGAAGGGGCATCGTACCAGGAATACAAGAGCTTCGCCGGCTTAGCAACTTGTCCGAACCTCATTCTAAAATGAGATAAGACTCTAAGCAGAAGAGAAGTCACACGAAGTACACCCTTCTCCATGATGTTGAAGACTGCGAGGGTAGAAGGATTTTGTAGCATTTTATATATACAATTCATCGAATATCAAAGCGGTAAAACATTTAGCACATTTAAAATGAAACATGTAGGAAAATCAGATAAAGCAAAATATAATAACTATTCTATGCTCAAATTCTTATATCCTAAACCGAAGTTCTAGGTTCGTTTTCTCCCCAGCAGATCCAGAGCTATCACACCTCCTTTTTGCACAGCACCCGAAAGAGTAGTATATAAGGGAGTTTTCCAATTTAAGTAACATTAGTCGAAATGGAATTGTTTGTTCAGAGTCATCTTGCTTTGTGGTGTCCCAAGTCACCTGAAACGCACCCGCAATCTAGAACACGTTTTATGCATGCTTCAGGATTCGGATTTGAGTCACATGAATGCACACTCAAGTTTAAGAAGGTAATGCTATTAAAATTCACGCCTAAGGCAACTAACGCGTTGTTACCTTTGCGAGGGCCATTGAAATTCGCTAAAGGGCATGCCTCGAGTTCTACGTATTTAAAAGAAAATAATTAAAGAGGGCCACGCATTTGTAATTTTATTTGGCGTGGCGCACCTTAATTCTATTTTAAAAGGACATTCAAACTAGATTCGGAGAGCTAATGAGCTATGATTATCTATTACGACTCAATTCTTACTCTAATTAATGGGGTTTAAATAATTAATACTAGCTATAGTTAAAGTTCCATTTAATTACTTACAAGACATGCATGGAAGAAACTCGATCAATTTTAATCAAATGGGAGGCCAGACCCAAGATAGATGCGCTACAACCT
This sequence comes from Nicotiana benthamiana, assembly GCA_034376525.1. Classification (NCBI taxonomy): domain Eukaryota; kingdom Viridiplantae; phylum Streptophyta; class Magnoliopsida; order Solanales; family Solanaceae; genus Nicotiana; species Nicotiana benthamiana. The sequence goes on from CM067324.1 coordinate 38,376,291, forward strand.
GATGAGAAAGACAGACATTTTAAAAACATGGCAAGTTTGGACCTCCAAGATCAGGCCGAAACTCGAACAAGGACTACTTCAATTATTGAAGAGGTCCTTAATTCGAATAAGCTGCTTAGCTTGGAAAGCCCAATGGTCACATCTAATTTTAGAACTATTAAATACAAAGAAAAAAACACGATCCAGGATTTTTTCAGTTGCGTTTGTAAAAAGCTATCAACATTTGGGCTCAAAAATGAGCCCAATTTCCATTTTTATGATCATTGCCATGTAAATAGAATGATGGCATCAAAGTTTATTGGGCCTGGTTTTGACCCCAATTACAAGCTCTGTTTTTGAAAACAAACTTGCTCCAAATTAAAGGTATTATAACTAAGGGACTCAAGATCGAATCCGTAGAGGTATCCAATTAATGATTAATTCCATTACTAATAACTGACTGTTGAAACAATAACTATCAGTAAGAAATAACACTTGATTCAAAATTGTTTAACCATCTCAAACACAAAACAGGATACCCAGAATTCAAATCTAAAATTCATACATAATAACAAGACCTTAAAATCACCAGAACACATGCTCAACATGCAAATATTCATGCTGGAATTTTGACTTACACTGAGGTCACATGGTATAAAACCTCAAACTAAACTAGATCTCGCTCAATGCCAAGTAATAATAAAATCGAGGGCATTTGGTAGTATCCAGAAGTACAAATGAGTACATATGTATTGTGAAAAAATTATTTTTGACCACACTCGAATTCTATATTATTTTAGTAAAAATATTTTTCGTTTAGGTTTAATCTTAATATTTTAAATTTTTATCTTGCACTTAACATGCTTATATTCATATTCTTAGAGTATAAGATTTGTTCCTATGTTTATATGTATATATATATATATATATATATATATATAGGGCTAAATCTAATTAACCATTCTCCTTGTAACAGCTTTGTAAATGCTAGAATTCCATAACTAATGAGTTAATTCTCGTGCCTGTTGAGTCAATCCTGTGTCTGTTGAGTCAATCTCGTGCCTGATCCAGACTATTTTATAATGATCAGTTTCGAGGCTAACTCGCATGGTACAAGTATGTTCCGTCCCGGGGGTGTTTCATATAGCATCTTTACATGTTATTCTTCACTTTTCTTCAAAGTTTTTTGACGCGGTGAATAACTAAGTTTTTGATCACACTCAAATTCTATTTTATTTTAGTGTAAATATTTCTTTTAGATCTATTCATAATATTTTAAATTTTTATCTTATCTTAATGGGTTTTAATTTAAAAAGATTAAATATATATATATATATATTAACACTTTTAGAATATAAATATTTTTAAAAAAATTGACAAAAAATATATATGATTTCTTTTAGTAAACTTTTAATAAGTAAATTATGGCATTTTTATTAGTATCATTTAAAGTAAATGTAAAGAGTTAGTTTTCTTCTATATATATTTTTTGGGTGTAACGTTAGTTGATCAATATTCTTATTTCATAATTTAAGTTATCGTTAAAAAAAAAAAGAGAGAGACCAAAATGAAGTAAACTTGCGTCAAAATTGAATGTCAAAATTTATGAAAATGCCTAATCCTTATCTTAAAAAACCCCACAATCCCCACCTTTTGTTAACTTCTCACGCTCCAACCCCATATCACGAACTCCATTACTCAAACACATGCACGATCCCATGTCTCTAATCTTTCATGATTACACGATCTCCCACCACTTCACAAAAGGAATAGTTTTTTACCACTATATAATTGAGGACTTTGTAAAGGAAAAGGGGGGTTGAAGAATGTTTTAATATACAAGATTAAGAGATAGTAACAGTTGACGTTCGGATTATCGTCCGGGTTCCGGTTTCGCTTTAAGGTTTCAGTCTTGATTGGGGCTACAATCTCCTCTCGCTATAGGTTGTCGCTTGGATTTTCGTCATTGTGAAGTCATTCTGAGGCTCCTCTCTTATCTATTGAAAAGGCTATCCTATACATGTTCTCTTCTATATTATTTATTCCTCTTTTACTTATTTTAAGATTTTAGTTTTGCATTTTGAAAAGTTATTTAAAGATACATGAATTCTATGTTGTTTGAAACACTTTAAGAGAAGGAAATCTTCTGAGTTTTCTTCCCTTTTTTATTGTTATGTATGAAATATGTTTATGAGTTTCTCATTAATATTGTTTTAGATATGTTTGACATTTCAGAATTTGGTTCTCATGGTTCACTTTATTATTTGGATTGTCGAGTCTTGTTTCCTTCGAAGTAGTTAAAATCAGTGAATATACTCGAATATATTAAATTGTTTTAGTTGAAATTTACAATAAATTGGCTACACCAATTAGTAGGTTGGCCATTTTTCTTCTTCTTATTTTATTTTTAAGTAAATACACGTAAAAAAAAATCTCATTAGTCTCGTCATAGATTCTTAGGTAATTAATTATGTATTTAGTTCAAAGTTCATATACTAGTGCTAAAATGATAGTTGAATTAACTGTTAGGATAGATTTAGTGTTAAAATTTTAATATAATATCAATAACGTATCTTAAGAAATTTTCTTTGGATTTTGTGAAAAGCTTTTCCCGGATTTTTTTTTCTCATTTAACTTCTAATTATTCATTTGAAGACAGGCTGGAGAATAATTTTCACCGCTAACTATTTTTTTCCTTATAATAAGTAAATGGTCTAAATTAAAGGTTAAAAATAATTTTTTTTGAGTTGTTTAATTCCAGAGTATATAGTATATTACTTACATCTAATACTAATAAGTTGTTTTTTATTATTTATAAAATTGATGCCATGTTTAAAGATTTGTATCAAGTGTAGTATATATTTTACATATAATAAAAACTGAGGAAGCTGCAGGACGCATATTGATTCTAAAATCTTAATGAGAAATAATTAATTAGAGTGATAAGACATATTAATAAGGTAGTGAGATGAGTCACGAACTAATTTAAGACTCGTAATGTTACTCTATATATATATAAAGAGTCTAAGTAATCCAGTATGCTCTAGGCGCGCGTTAACCAATCAGTTATCATAAATATATACACGTTCACATGATATAATTATGATTTCCAAGTGAAAGGAAAAGTATATGTTCGCGCAACTTTGACGGAACAATCTTAAAATATATATATATATATATATATATATATATATATATATATATATATATATATATATATATATATATATATATATATATATATATATTAAATCGTTATTAATTATGTACACATACGTGTGACATGATTCCTGACATACCAAACAAAAGGATTACACGTATGTGTGATTTATTTCAAAATAATTACACAGTTAAAAATTATAAAGTTATTAAAAGCGGTTTTAAGACAAAAATGCATAAATTTCTCTTGAACATAAAATATCCAGAATTAATTAAGCCAAGTATAATCACTAAGCGACCGTGCTAGAACCACGGAATTCGGGAATAACAGAATTTCTTATCTAGAATTTCTGGTTCGCAAACTTTAAAAAAAAAAATCCTCAATTTGAGATTTTAAAATAAACCGATGACTTGGAACACCAAATAAACTATTCCACATGGCGACTCTAATAAATAAAATAATCTCATTACGAATATTGTCACTTTCATTGAAAAAAGTCCCATATCCCTTCAGGGTGGTAAAAAGGAGGTGTAACAGCTCTGGCGACACCGTTGGGGACAGTAAGAATTCGAGCTTGTAACGTGATCTATACTTGGCTTTATTAATTTGATGTTATTATTGTGATTTTGGCCTAATATGCTAATTTCCACTTATTTTCCGCTTTGATATTATTTGAATTGAATTAAATTGTCTTCTTACGCCTCCCTCCTGAGTCTTCTGAATTTATGGTGCACACGTGTGCATGGCCCACTTTTCTGTTCGAAGTCATACCAATTAGAATGAGGCTGGTTCAAGTAACTAGGCCGGGTAGACTTTTGTGCTCCCGGTACGTTGCCTCCATCTCGGCTCAAGCTGTCCGCTTGGGTAAGCAAGGTCTAAAACATCCCCCCCCCCCCCAAGATTTAAACCTAGAATAACATAACTTCATGTCAGATCCCTAGTATGAACGTTTTTTTACATCATGTGCATCTGACTTTGGGAACTGAACACAGGGGTTGGGTCCGTCTAGGATAGGTGTACCTGAGAATTGCAAGACCATCCTGATGCATCTTATGTGCTACTTGTGCATTATATTTAGTTTGTCTTGTACATGTTGACCGATTTCTAAAAAATAATAAAATAAAATAAATTTCTAAAAATTGAGGGAAAACGAGGGAGGAAATTTACCCAATTTTTGAAAAATTTCAGTATTTACCCCCAAAAGGATTATTAAAAAATAAGCCTAAATTTTTCAACAAAAAAAGGGTGTCATCTTATTCCTAAAACATATACGAACTACGCGGGTCTGATTCTCACCGGATGTAAGATACGTATCCAACCACCATAGGGTTCAGCCCCATTTTGCAAAAAATAAAATTCTTTTTTTTTTTGAAACAAGGGGGAAATGTTTCTATTTTTTTTAATTTATCAAAAACAAATAAGTGAACCCAATTTCGGCTAATCCCCAACCGTTTTTGTCGGAATAGCCTTAGAACGTCTTCAAAATTGTTGAGGGTTATTCTCGCAAGAATGGACATGTCTGTCAACTGGGCATCACTTTTACCATCATGTCTATCCCGACCTTAAAGTTATCTTTGGAAGTATAAAGGGACCATATAAAAAAATACCATCTCTTTGATTTTTCTTAAAATAGAGTTATCTACAAAAGATTGTTTTACAAAACGAGTGCATTTGTTCTGTCTTTTGAGGCTAGTGTCAACCCTAACCTTAATCACCTACTGGTACAAAATGAGCACTATCCAGAACACACCGTTGACAGTTGTAGATGGGTTTCTACTTTAGCTTTTGATGTGATGGTATGACCTAGGAGAAGATGGTCAGGAATGGGTCACTAAGTATCTGGGATCCCTTACAGATATTATGAAAGTTAAACCACGCGATGATTTGATTGAGGCACTAGTAACTTTTTGGGGCCCTATTCACAATGTCTTCCACTTCTCTGATTTTGAGCTTACTCCCACTTTAGAAGAGATAGCTGGATATTCTGGTTTTGGTAGAGATTTGAGAAAATAGAAGCTCTTATTCCCGAAGGCTCCTTCAATGTGGTCAATGGATGTTGTTCTTTCTACTTCCTATTTTCTAGGTTCGGGAAGCTAGATGGGTTTGAAATTCATGAAAAAGGCCTTACCAACAAGCAGAACAAGGACACATAGCAGATTCACCGTCGCTTCGCTTTTATAGTGGAGTTTCTAGGGATCATGGTCTTCTCAAACAAATAATGGAAAATTGACATTCGTTTAGCCAGGGTCGTACAGGTCCTCACTACCAAAGAACATCACACTCTTGCCCCAATATTTCTATCATACATTTATCGGGCATTGACTTTGTGTAAGTCCGAGTCAAAATTCTTCGAAGGGTGCAATATTTTATTGCAAATGTGGTTGATTGAACATCTCCGACATCACCCCAAGTTCATGCGGTATGGTCCGAGCAAGGACAATGTCATTAAGAGTTATGAAGAAAGAATAAACAATTATAATTCTTCAGAATGGGTGGAAGCCTGGATATTCCACCTAAGATCGTTATGTGCAAGTCAAATTGACCGGACTTTCGGATGGCTCCCGGCATGAGAGGTAATACATATGTCGGTGTTGAAGAGTTATTTACTGCTGTTGGGTTTGAGAAGTTTCCAGCCGTATGCGCCACAGAGAGTTTTAAGACAGCTAGGAAGATACCAAGTGGTGCCTGATGACGAAGTTTTGAGTGTGCAAGTAATTGAGCTACACCCCGAAGCCCCACTCTTTGAGGCTTTAATACACGAATTTGGAATGGTTGTTGCTACTTGAAAGACGATACCCAAGTTCCAGATCCTGTGAAAGGTGAGATAGATCCGGGTTATGCTAGGTGGTTTGAGAAGAGATATTGTGTGGATGATGAGATAGAACCCGAGCCGAAAAGGCCCGTAAAAAGGCCACTTATTCAAGTCTTTGATGATAAAATCCAAGAACGGTTGGCTTGGAGTCAAAAGGAAAAGGGATACAAAGCAACTATTCATGCCTTAGAAGAAAGCCTGAGGAAACTCAATTTTGAGAAAGACTTACATGCACAAGAAGCAGAAGGGGAAAAAATAGTCTAATTTGCGAGAATAAAGCCCTCCGTGTTCCGCTTCAACAGATGAAGAAAGCCTCTGAAGTGCCAGTGAGAAGTTGGAAAGCCCAACCATTTCCAATTTGATAGAAAAGTTGCAAGATTATGAATTCATCTTGGCAAAGACTGAAAAGGCATTGGACAAAGCTAAGGAAAAAATCAAACAGTTAAATGAGGAGGTTAAATCTAACGAGAATCGCCAAATGACAAAGTTTGAAGAAGATAGGTCTCAATTCGAGAGACAGAAGGCCCATTGGGTACGTTCAGAATCTCAGCTCCAGGAACAATTGGAAGAAATGAGAAGGTACAATAGAGATCATGCAGATATTGACAGGGAGAGGGCACAAGCGAGACTCGAGCAGGCTAGACTTCGGGCTCAGTTGGAGTCAGCATTAGATCGCGAGGGCCACATAAGAGAGATAGCTACCACTCTCCACAAGCAGTTACAAGATCGAGACAAGAATTTCCAGTACTTCAGAGAGCAAGTCCATGATTTGGCTGTTTATACCACTCAAAGTTATGTGAATTGCCAAGGGATGGATTATGAGATGTTTTTGGAGCATGTACCTACTTTTTCCCGTCATCTTGCAGCACAGTTAGAGAGGATATGTCGTACACTAGGGGTTATCCAGGTCAAGCCCCATCATGAGCAGATGCTCCAGTGGTTGAAAGAAAATGAATGTGTTGAAACATAGTCGTAGTCGTTTGTATTTTCCATATGGGAGATATGTTTTAGTTTGAGTCATTGTTAAGTCCTTTAATTCATTGTTTTAGTCTTGTCAAAGTTTGTTCAGTCGTGTTCGATGTAATGTCCCTTTTTGTCATTGTATTTTTAATTGTTTCGCTTTTGAAAAACCTATTGTTGTTTCTCCTAAACTACGTAATGGTCTGATTCATGCGGCGTCATGATACGTAGGCAATCCCCATCGGATGCAATCATATCCAAAATTAATCTAAAAAAGGGCTTCAAATTTAAGATGTAAATATGCTAATTAACCAATAAGCCGGGATGAAGCATGAAGCATTCCAAACTCATTCTATAAATGAAATGGCGTTAGGTACATGACATACAATATGTGATTGATATCTGCAAAATGCTTAACTCTTACACGTTTGTTGTTTGTCATTCTAAGGAGATAAGGTTAAACAGATGTGGTTGGTTTGTGGTTTAACTGGCCACTCACCCTTACAACACGAGATCAAAAAGAAAAAGTAGAATGGCAAATAACAGTGAGAATGAATTAGATAATGATAAGGTCCATGGACAATTGGTCGAACAAGGTTCAGGACTAGTTGAAGAAGTAAGAATGTTGAAACAACAATTGGCAGAGATGTACCAAGCTTGGGTGAATGGACAAGCACCGCCATAACTACCAATAGGGCCCTCGAATAATCTTCATAATGTGTCAGTCGCAAATCAAGTGCCCATCTCCATAACAAGTAACCCATTGTACCAACCTCGTTTTATTCCAAGCATTTACCTTCCCACTATCCCCAGCACCTCCATTACACGTCCTCCAACCGCACCCGTCAGAAATGATCCACCTGTTGTACCCATTATCCCTAATTTCATCGTTTCTCAACCGGCTCTAGCTCAAAAGCTCAACATTGATCCACAACTGAATGCTCATGATGCCCAACATTATTCTCCAGATCTGACTTTTAAGGTGCCAGATTCATACAAGCACACTCCTTAAAACATGTTCCTAGTTGAGATCGAAAAGCCCAAAAAGAATATAGAACATGAGGAAATGACCAGAAAAATGAAGAGCTTGGAAAAAACCATGAGAAACATACAGGGTCTGGGAGGCCACCAGAGTGTTTCGTTCAATGATTTATGCTTGTTTCCCCATGTTCATTTGCCACCCGAATTCAATACCCCTAAGTTTGACAAGTATGATGGTCATGGTGATCCTGTGGCCCACTTGAAGAGATAATGTAACCAATTGAGGGGAGCATGAGGCGAAGAAGAATTACTCATGGTGTATTTTGGGGAAAGTTTGACAGGAATTGCTTCAAAGTGGTTCATAGACCAAGACATATCTCACTGGCATATTTGGAACGACATGGCTCAAGATTTTGTCCAACAATTTCAGTACAATATTGATATAGTGCCAGACTGCTCCTCTCTTGTCAACATAAAGAAGAAACCAGCAGAAAGCTTCAGAGAATATGCAATGAAGTGGAGAGAGCAGGCTGCTAGGGTCAAACCACCAATGAAAGAGGCAGAAATGATTGACTACTTTCTCCAAGCTCAGGATCCTGATTATCTCCATTATATGTTTGCCGCCATCAGTAAGCCTTTTGCCGAGGCGATCAAGATTGGGAAAATAGTTGAGAATGGAATGAAGTCAGGCAAAATGGTGAGTCAGGCAGCCTTTAAGGCGACCACGCAAGCAATTCAAAACGGGTCAGGCAGTATTGGAAATCGGAAAAAGAAGGAGGAAGGATCCATGATGGCGTCTGGATTCAGGGGAGTTCAAAGAGGAATAGTTCCTTCATACGTGCAATTCCAACAAGGAAAATCCAATTCTCTTCAACATTATTATCCGCCTCAGGGTCCCCGATACTCATTTCCCTCGCAACAATACACAGTGTATAATGCTCAGGCTTATGCTAGGTCTCCCAATAAACAACAATGGCGAGCATCGATTCTATAACGCTCTCGTCAACTCCGGCAAAATTTTCAGGCACCATATAATTCTCGTCCCAGACAGGAATATGTGAGAGAACCAGAGCCAAGAAAGAGTTCACCCCGATTGGAGAATCATATACAAACCTATTTCGCAAGTTAATGCAGCTAAAGTTGATTGAACCTATCATGCCATATTATGTGAATCCTAATTCAAAAGGTTTTGACTCCAATGCTAGATGTGAGTATCATTCTAACACCCTAGGTCATAGTACCGAAAATTGTTGGACATTAAAGAAAGCCACTGAAAATTTGATTGAACCAAAGGCAATTGTGGTGACATATAATGAAGATACTCCTAATATCACAAACAATCCCCTCCCAACTCATGATAATACACATTTTATTGGGATGATTTGTGATGATTGTGATTACAAGCAATCTGGCAAAACAGAAATGATTGTTGGAACCATAGGGCCTGAGCCAAAAGTGATAGTAAGCCTGCAGCAATTGGCACCGCTGATTGTGAAAGGTGTGAGTTCTAGTTCAAACTTGGCAGGTTCTGAAAAAACAGTTCTCTATGTCCCTGGAAGCACAAAAATGATTGAGGTTCAATTGGGTGGGCCAAAATATTATATCCCTGGAAGCGTTCAAAAGATTGTTTCGAATAATGCTTTGAGAAATATAACATAGCCAGTTTTGATCCGACATGTGGCACAACTTCCAATGTAAAACCCAAAAGTTATTCCCTGGGACTATAACAAGACTATCATGACATAGAAAGGAAAAGAGATAGTGGAAGAAACAGATGTAATGGTAGGCTTGACCCGCTCTGGAAGGTTCTACTCGCCAGATGATTTGAGAAAAGCTAAGCAAGCCAAGGAAAATCACTTTCCACTGAATGAAACTATTTTAGAAAAAGAAGCGAAGGAATTCCTTAAGAAGATGAAAATGCAAGACTACTCAATCATTGATCAACTAAGGAAAACCCCTGCTCAGATATCTTTGTTATCTCTGCTTTTGCACTCGAAAGAACATCGCCGTGTGTTGATCAAAACTTTGAACGAGACATATGCCTAAGAAAAGACAGGGGTGAATCAGCTAGAAAAAATGGCTGAAAGATTTTTTGAAGTGAAGAAAATTTCTTTCAGCGATAATGATTTGCCTAAGGAAGGGGCTGGCCATAATAAAGCTTTGAATGTTATGGTCAAATGTGAAGGGCATTATGTAAAAGGGATCATGATTGACGCAAGATCAAGTGTAGATATGTGCCCTCGTTCTATTCTACAACAACTGAACATTGACACTAACAAAGTTCGAACTAGTAGTGTCAGCATCAGGGCTTTTGATAGTTCAAAAAGAGACACTATTGGGGAAATTGAACTCACCATGACAATTGGCCCACTTGATTTTAACATTGTCTTTCATGTGTTGGATATGAAAACCTCCTATTATTTTCTTCTACGAATGTCGTGGATCCATATGGCCAGAGCTATACCATCCACCCTACATTAAATGGTCAAATTCGAATATGACAGGTAATAAATTGTTTTTCATGGGGAGGACGACTTGTCCGTCTATAATGATCCGTCCATTCCATGCATCGAGGCCAAAGAAGGATGTGAATCCCTCATATATCAAACATTTGAGGTGATTGAGGTAGATCAAGTGGAAGAAGGAAAACCAATTCTGCATCCCCATCTTTCAGCCACATCTATGATGGCAACTTCACTGATGTTGAGGAACGACTATGAACCAGGAAAAGGATTAGGATCATTTCTACAAGGAATTGTGAACCCCTCTGCTCCCTTTTCGAAGAAAGATACCTTTGGCTTGGGTTTTAAAACAACAGCAGCTGACACAAACAGAGCTAAGGCCCGCAAAAAGAATGGCGCTTGTCAAAACCAATCCCTCACATTGCCTACTCTTTTGTCAAGACACAATTTGAAGAAGTCCAAAATCTTTATACTCAAGATGACATTGATGAAGTTTGCCAGGGTCTCAAGGAGATGTTCTATGGAATCAATATGGTTCAAGTTGGTGAGGGCCCTAGTCGTGGAAGTGTTTAGCTGATTGGCCCAGATACCTCGCTCAAAACTGGGAAGCAACTCCTCTTCCCATCAGGAAGAAGTCTTGGTAGTCTGTTTTGTTGCTTTTTCTGTATTTGGATTATTTTTGGGGTTTTAATCCATATACTTTAGTTTAATTGCTTTGCTTTGACGTTAGCCCTTCTATCCATTAAAATTCAATGAAATGAGGTTCCAGTTTCATAGTAGAAGTTTGTCTTTTCCTTTCCCTAATTTTTGTTAATTTCTCATCATTTTTAGTTTTGTTAATGCTGGCTTTAAAAACATGACATGCACGCGGAATACATGCCCAGCTCTTAAAAAGTTGTCGAATCTCGAAATAATGAATCAAGAATTTGAGTTTGATGATTTTGAGGCCTTTAAGGAAATAAAAAGAGAATTGGATTAATTTGAGAATAAGCCTAAGCCTAACTTAAACGAAACTGAGGCAATTAACATGGGAAGTTATGAAGAAATCAGAGAAACAAAAATAAGCATCCATACTGAACAAAGGATGAGAGATGCCATAATTCAAGTTTTATTCGAGTATAGAGATGTATTTGCTTGGTCATATGATGACATGGCGGGTTTGAGTGCTGATTTTCTAGTCTATAGGCTTCCCACATATCCTAGTTTTCCACTAATCCAACAAAAACAAAGGAAGTTTAAGACATATATGAGTGATAAGATTAAGGAAGAAGTCACGAAGCAACTAACTGCAAATGTTATCAGGGTCGTCCGATATACTACATGGTTAGCAAATGTTGTGCCAGTGCTAAGGAAGGATGGGAAAATTAGAGTTTGTTTTAACTATAGGGATTTAAACAAAGCAAGTCCAAAAGACAATTTTCCCTTACCCAACATTCATATCCTTGTTGACAATTGTGCTAAACATGAGATCTAATCTTTTGTGGATTGTTATGCCGGGTATCACCAAATTCTGATGGATGAAGAAGATGTAGAAAAGACCGCCTTCACCACTCCATGGGGAACCTATTGTCATAGGGTCATGCCATTTAGTTTGAAGAATGGAGGAGCAACTTACATGAGCGCCATGACTACCATATTCCATGACATGATGCACAAAGAGATTGGGGTGTATGTTGATGATGCGATCATTAAGTCTAGAACACGAGATGATCACGTGAAAGACTTGAAAAAGTTCTTCGAAAGCCTACGAAAATCTCAAACTCAATCCAGCCAAATGTGCATTTGGAGTTCCTTCTGAGAAACTTTTGGGTTTCATAGTTAGTCGAAGAGGCATTGAGTTGGATCCCTCCAAGCTACAGACCATTCGAGGGCTGTCTCCCCCAAAGAATAAAAAAGAAATCATGAGTTTGCTCGGGAGGTTAAACTACATCAGCAGGTTCATTGCACAACTTACAACCACATGCGAGCCAATTTTCAAGTTGTTGAAAAAGAATGTCGCTATCAAGTGGACAGATGAGTGCCAAGAAGCTTTTGATAAGATCAAGTAGTATTTGTCAAATCCACCTGTTTTGATCTTGCCAGAACCCGGTAGGCCTCTGTTTTTATATCTATCGGTGACATATAGTTCTTTTTGTTGTGTTCTGGGTCAACATGATGCGACAGAAAAAAAAAAAAGAACAAGAAATATATTATTTGAACGAAAGTTTACCACTTATGAGGCCAAATACACTCTTTTAGAAATGACTTGTTGTGCCTTAACCTGGGTCGCTCAAAAGCTTAGGCATTATCTTTTGTCACTCGCACTGCCATGAAGGCACAAGCTTTGGCTTATCATTTGGAAGAAAACCTGGTAGATGATGAGTATGAATCTTTGAACATATACTTCCAAGATGAAGAGGTTAATTTAGTTAAAGAAGAAGTCTAAGAGGACAGTGAAGTTTGGAATCTATACTTTGATGGGGTTTCCGACATCAAAGGCGTAGGGATTGGGGCAATTCTCGTATCACCTATTGGGCAACATTACCCTGCCACAGCACGACTTCGCTTCTTCTGTACAAACAACACGAGAATATGAAGCTTGCATCATAGGTTTTAACATGGAAATAAACCTAAATGTGCATCAATTGTTGGTGATGGGAGATTCATATTTGCTTATTCGGCAGGCTCAAGGTGATTGGGAGACTCGAGACATCAAGCTCATTGCATATAAACAATGTGTGGAAGATCTTAGCAAGAGATTCAAGTCCATCGAGTTCAGATACATTCCCAGGTTTCTCAATGAATTAGCTTATGCCTTGGCCTCAATGCTTCCATATCCGCGTAATACTCACATTGACCCATTGGAAATTAAAATTTGGGATCAACATGGTCATTGCAATACAATTGAAGCAGAACTAGATGGTGAACCATGGTACTGTGATATTAAATAGTTTTTGAAAACAAGAGAATATCCGGAACATGCTAATAGGGATCAAAAGAGAACTATTAGGCAACTCTCTAATGGTTTCTTTTTGAATGGGGAAATCATATGCAAAAGAACCCCAGATTTAAATTTATTGAGATGCGTGGATGCCAAAGAAGCTGAAATGATTATGAACAAGGTGCATTTGGGAGTTTGTGGTCCGCACATGAGCAAATATGTTCTAGCAAAGAAGATCCTTCGGGTAGGATATTATTGGCTTACTATGGAGCGAGATTGCTTTCGTTTTGTTCGCAAGTGCCACCAGTGTCAGGTTCACATTGATTTAATTCACTCGCCTCCTTCAGAGCTGTATCCTATGTTAGCTCCTTGGCCTTTTGTTTCTTGAGGAATAGAAGTTATTGGCCCAATTGAGCCAAAAGCTTCAAATGGGCAAAGATTCATCTTGGTTGCAATTGATTACTTCACAAAATGGATAGAGGCTATTACATTGAAAGCAGTTATCAAGAGAGCAGTAGTAGACTTCATTCACTCCAACATCATCTGTCGTTTCGGTATTCCAAAAGCCATTATTACAGATAATGCTGCTAATTTGAATAGTCATTTGATGAAGGAGGTATGTGAACTATTTAAAATGGAGCATCGCCATTCTACTTCTTACTGACCCAAAGCTAATGGAGTTGTTGAAGCTGCAAATAAGAAAATCAAAAAGATTCTTAGGAAGATGGTCCAAGGGTCTAGATAATGGCACAAGAAATTGCCTTTTGCTCTGTTAGAATACCGGACAACTGTCCGTACATCAGTTGGTGCAGCACCTTACTTGTTAGTTTATGTAACTGAAGCGGTCATAACCGCTGAAGATGAGATTCCCGCTCTCCGGATAATTGTTGAAGGTGGCATTGAAGACACTGAATGGGTGGAGTCACGATTGGAATAGTTGAGTTTGATTGATGAAAAGCGTTTGGCGGCAGTTTGTTTTTGTCTGTTATACCAACAAAGAATGGCACGCGCTTACAGTAAGAAAGTGCACCCAAGAAAATTTGAGGTATGACATCTTGTTTTGAAATGCATCTTTCCACACCAAGAAGAAGCAAAAGGAAATTTCTCCCCGAATTGGCAAGGTCCTCACCTCGTCAAGAAAGTAATATCGAAAGGAGCTCTACACTTGGCAGATATAGAAGGAAAGGTGACAGACATATCCGTTAATGCAGATTCAGTCAAGACATACTATGTATGACATGCGTCTATTGGGGCATTTGGCTTAGACTTAGCATTCTCAGGTTGGGATGATGAAAGGTTATCATTCTCGCTACCCAAACACTAGTCAGCCCTAGTTATTCCTTTGAAGCCTTGTCTATATTTCTTTGTGTTTACCCTCTTTTGGAACAAATGTACTTAAAAAATCATCATCAAAACAATTTCATGTTTTCCTGAACTACGTTCGACTTGATTCCGAAAGGATACGTAGGCAGCCTCTCTCTTAGGTTCAGTCACACAAAACAAAAATCCACATTTCCCCAATATTCAAATAAACTGGGGCATGTTTTTTTTTTTAATAGTTGTTCCATCAAATGGTTCCAAAAGTTGTAATTCAGTTGAATAGTTCTTTTTACCTTTCCCTTTTTAGACCGTATGATCAGTTTTTGAGAATGCTAAGTCAGTACTCTACGGGTGGTGCTTCAACCATTGCAAAGAAAGAAAAACAAATGAAAGTGTCTTATCGGTGAAAACCCTCAAGGGCACTATAAGGCAATGGCGAGTTTTGAAAAAAAAAAGATAGTCTTATTGGTGAAAACCCTCATGGGCACTATAAGGCGACGGTGAGTTGAGAAAAGACAAATGAGAGAGGTCAATTAGTGAAAACCCATAAAGGGCATCGTTAATCGATTTTAGGTTTTCTTATATCCTGGCACAAGCATGGTTAAGACAAAGAACTCAGATTTAAAGTGAAGTTTACAACAGATTTTGAAATTATGCAGTTCAGGCGGATGGGGCATCCAGTCCAATATGCATGTCATGTTTATTGAAGTTATCATATTCCTCCAGATAAGTCCTTTCTTATTCTTCCCCTAAAAGGAACGCTTCTTGATTAGGTTGTAATGCCTATTAGTTCACCTACTTGTTTTTTCGTACTATTATCTTTGAGTCCCTTTCAGTCTAATTTTTGTCAAAGTAAAACAATGAAAATGCCATAAAATTGGCTGCAGTTTCCCTGTTATATGAAGCAAACGTTTCTGGGCATAAAACAGTACGGGCAAAGCCATAAAGCCGACGTTGATATTCTTTGTCAAGCAAAAGGCTTAAAGGACTAAGGTATGTTCCAAGGATCAACAAAAGATAATCATCAAAAGTTATTTTGGGGAGCAAAGTTGTTTACACCATAGACACACAGGGTGATAAGCGCAAAATAGCCAGGTATTGATGTTAAGAACGAAGATCTTCATAAAGTAAAGTCAGGATCTCCCGGAAATTTGTACGATCATCGGTAGGGTCACTTTTTCTAACAAGTGTAATGGACTCAAGGTCAAATCGCCCAAGAAAACAGGGCCATAAACTGACCACCATTTTAAAATTAACGAATCTTTATTTGTTTAGAACAGGAACAAATTTGTCTATTGAAATAGTTCGTGGAAAGACGAACACAAACCAAGTGAAGTTTTCAAATCCATGATTTCCTTCCGATATGCATGTAAGCATGTTATTTTAGTTTCATTATAGGGGATCAACACTCTATCTTCAACACAGAGTACTACATCCCTTGGTTGCATTATTTTTTACATAGGGTACGACATCCCCTAGTAGCATTTCAGAGTTCCACGAGCCTCATTTTATTACCAACACAGGGTACTACATCACATGGCTACATTATTTTAAACATAGGGTACGACATCCCCTAGTTGCATTTAAGAGTGCCACGAGCTTCATCTTATTGCCAATACATGGTACTACATCCCATGGTCGCATTTCTTTTTACCTACATAGGGTACGATATTCCCTAGTAGCATTTCAGAGTTCCACGAGCCTCATGTTATTTCCAACACAGGGTACTACATACCCTGGTTGCTTACTTCTTGTTGCAAACATAGGGTATGGCATCCCCTAGTTGCATTTCAGAGTGCCACGAGCCTCATCTTATTGCCAACACATGGTACTACAACCCATGTCGCATTACTTTTTACCTACATAGGGTACGATATTCCCTAGTAGCATTTCAGAGTGTCACGAGCCTCATCTTATTTCTAACACAGGGTACTACATACTCTGGTTGCCTTACTTCTTGTTGCAAACATAGGGTATGGCATCCCCTAGTTGCATTTCAGAGTGCCACAAGCCTCATCTTATTTCCAACATAGGGTACTACATCCCCTGGCTGCATTACTTTTTCCAACATAGGGTACGACATTCCCCAGTAGCATGTTGGGGTTCCACAAGCCTTATCCTATAGTCAGCACAACGTACTACATTCCCTAGTTGCCTTCCTTTTTGTTAACACAGGGTACGACATCCCTATTACTTAAAAAAACAAACAACACATTTTTTTTTCTTTATTCTGCAATAGCAAAGATAGTTTCATGTGTTTTCAATAACTCACGAAAATTTCCTAGTGCAAACTGGGGCAGCAAATTTTTGTTCGTTTTGTTTGTTTGTGTTGGATAGTAGGTTTTGCTGCAAAGCACGAATTTGATGTGCAAAAAAAAGACTTCAGCTCTTTCTAGAGAAAAATGTAATGTTTGATCTCATTACCAGCAGCAACCAGCTTGGACATAATGTATGCAGAGACATAGAGTCAAAAGATCCATCTTCTCATCATCTAATCTAGAAAGAAGCAAGTTTGTGAGAATATTTCAAGTCTGTTGCATCGAGAGCATCAAGTTTTAATCCAAAGTCAATGGAAGAAGCAAGTCAAGAACCAAGACAATACTCCAAGTGACATTTATATAGGAATTTTGTAACTCTTGGATTTCAAGAATATGTAATTTTCTTTTTATTTTTATATAATAGTCGGAACCTCGACGGACCTTTGGTCGACTCTCCTTCTGAGAATACTCTGGCACTCTTTTTTCACTTGAACTACACGTGACATGATTCCCATATAACTCGGGATATGTAGGCTGCCTAAAACCAAGGCTCGGTCACATCTTTTTCTTTTCTCTTCTTTCCCTTTTCAAATAATAGGGATGTTAAAAATTAGTCACCTTGTTCATATTCTTTGCCTGAAAACTCTTCATGTTTCCAAGCAAAGAGGGGCATGCTGTGAACAACTAATTTTTGACCACACTAGAATTCTATATTATTTTAGTGAAAATATTCCTCTTTTAGGTCTAATCTTATTATTTTAAATTTTTATCTTGCACTTACTAGTCTTTATTCATATTCTTAGAGAATAAAATTTGTTCCTATGTTTATATATATATATATATATATATATATATATATATATATATATATGGCTAAATCTAGGAAACCATTCTACTTGAATTATGGGTCCATATTGAGCATTTACTCAATTTATCCAATACTTTTGGAAGACTTGTAACAGCTGCGTAAATGCTAGAATTTCATAACTGATGAGTTAATTCTCGTGCCTGTTGAGTCAATACTGTGCCTGTTGAGTCAATCCCGTGCCTGATCCAGGCTATTTCATAATGATCAGTTTCGAGGCTAACTCGCATGGTACGAGTATGTTCCGTCACGGGGGTGTTTCATATATCATCTTTACATGTTATTCTTCACTTTTATTCAAACTTTATTGACACGATGAACAACTAATTTTTTTATCACACCCAAATTCTATGCTATTTTACTGTAAATATTTCTTTTAGATCTATTCTTAATATTTTAAATTTTTATCTTACTCTTAATAGATTTTATTTTTTTTTAAATAATAAAAAATATATATTAACACATTTAGAATATAAATTTTTAAAAAAAAATTGACAAAAAATATATAAGATTTCTTTTTAATTAAATCTTAATAAGAAATTATGGCATTTTTATTAGTATCCTTTAAAGTACATGTAAAGAGTTAGTTTTCTTCTATATATATTTTTTGGGTGTAACATTAGTTGATCAATAATCTTATTCCATAATTTAATTTATCGTTAAAAAAAGAGACCAAAATGAAGTAAACTTGCGTCAAAATTGAAAGTCAAAATTTATGAAAATGCCTAATCCTTATCTAAAAACAAATACCCACAATCCCCACCTTTTCTTAACTTCTCACATTCCAACCCCATATCCCCAACTCCATTAGTCAAACACATGTACGATCCCATGTCTCTAATCTTTCACAAAAGGAATAGTTTTTGACCAATATATAATTGAGGACTTTGTAAACGAAAAGGGGGTGAAGAATGTTTTAATATATAAGATTAAGAGATAGCATCAGTTAACGTTCGGTTTATCGTCCAGGTTCCGGTTTCTCTTTAAGGTTTCAGTCTTGATTGGGGCTACAATCTCCTCTCACTACAGATTGTAGCTTGGAATTTCGTCATTGTAAAGTCATTCTGAGGATCCTCTCTTATCTATTGAAAAGGCTTTGCTATACAGGTTCTCTTCTATATTATCTATTCATCGTTTTCTTATTTTAAGATTCTAGTTTTGCATTTTGAGTTATTTAAAGATACATGAAATTCTATGTTGTTTGAAACACTTTAAGAGAAGGAAATCTTCTAAGTTTTCTTTCCTTTTCTATTATTGTGTATGAAATATGTTTATGACTTTGTCATTATATTGTTTTAGATCTGTTTGACACCTCAGAATTTGGTTCATTTTGGATATTGAAATACCATGGTTTAAAAGTTTTCATGGTTCACTTTATTATTTGGGTTGTCGAGTCTTTGTTTCCTTCGAAGTAATCAAAATCAGTGAATATACTCGTATATATTAAATTGTTGTAGTTTTAATTTACAATAAATTGGCTACACCAATTAGTAGGTTGCCCATTTTTTCTTCTTCTTATTTTATTTTTAAGTATATACACGTAAAAAAAATTCTCATTAGTATCGTAATAGATTCTTAGATAATTAATTATGTATTTATTTCAAAGTTCATATACTAGTGCTAAAATGATAGTTGAATTAACTGTTAGGATAGATTTGGTGTTAAAATTATAAATAATATCATTAACGTATCTTAAGAAATTTTCTTTGGATTTTGTGAAAAGCTTTTCGCTGTTTATTTTCTCATTTAACTTCTAATTATACATTTGAAGACAAGCTGGAGAATGATTTTCACCATTAACTATTTTTTTTCTTACAACAAGTAAATGGTCTAAATTAAAGGTTAAAAATAACTTTTTAGAGTTGTTTAATTCCAGAGCATATTTATTAGGTATATTACTTACATCTAATACTAATAAGTTGTTTTTTTATTATTTATAAAATCAATGCCATGTTTAAATATTTATATCAAGTGTAGTATATCTTTTACATATAATAAAAACTGAGGAAGCGATGCGGGACGCATATTGATTCTAAAATCTTTATGAGAAATAATTAATTAGAGTGACAACAAATATTTATAAGGTAGTGAGATGAGTCACGAACTAATTTAAGACTCGTAATATTAAGTAAATATATATATATATATATATATATATATATATATAGTCTAAGTAATCCATTATTCTTTAGGCGCGCGTTAACTATTCAGTTATCGTAATTATGTACAAGTTCGCGTGATGTAATTATGATTTTCAAGTGAAAGAAAAAGTATGCGTTCGCGCAACTTTGACAAAATAATCTTATAATATATATATATATATATATATATATATATATATATATAAAGTGTTATTTATTATGTACACATACGTGTGACATGATTCCTGACATACCAAACAAAACAAATACACGTACGTGTGATTTATTTCAAAATAATTACATAGTTAAAATTTATTAAGTTATTAAAAGCGGTTTTAAGACAAAAATGCATAAATTTCTCTAGAACATAAAATATCTAGAATTAGTTAAGCCAAGTATAATCACTAAGCGACCGTACTAGAACCACGGAACCCGGGAATGCCTAACACATTCTCCCGGGTTAACAGAATTCCTTTTCTAGAATTTCCGGATCGCAAACTTTAAAAAAAATAAAATTTTCTCGATTTGAGATTTTAAAATAAACTGGTGACTTGGGATACCAAATAAACTATTCCATGTGGCGACTCTAATAAATAAAATAACCTCATTTCGAATAATATCACTTTAATTGGAAAAACTCCTATATCCCTTCGGCGTGGTAAAAATAAGGTGTGACATGTATCTATGGAGCATGCTAGATACATGAAACAATATAACTATTGAACACAATCAACAAACACCCCTATGCTTAGACTAACATTGTCTAGTTCTAGTTACAACCATCCTTTGACCAATATATTAATCAAAATTTAAAATTATAAAACTTAAGGTACAAGAGGTCAAATGTACAACTACTTTCATACACTATGCCATCTTTAACTCAAATTGGAGTTTGTACATCAAGTGATATCCATATAGAACTAATACAACCTATTAAGTGCAAGACAAACACGATTCAATTCATTTTGAATTTCAGCTTGTTCAGGGATTATTTCAAATTGGGATTTCAGGAATTTTAGGGATATTCTAATAGAACAGTGAAAAATATTTATAGTTTTTAGCTGCCTATATTGTCTGATCTCTCCACCCTTTTCTTGCAAGGCAAGAGTGGCATGCCTTCATAGGCAAGCAATTAGGGAAAATTTCTGACTTTATTTAGCATTAGGTCCTCTTTTAATTTTTGTTTTTTCTTAAGAATCCAAGAATTACTAGCTTGTGGCTCAAGTTAGTAACCTATCCAGCTTCTAGGAAGGTTCCTAAGCTGTTACACCTTAGATTCCTTTGACTAAATACCTAAACTACCCCTGATTATCCCTATATTTACCCTATAGTTTTGGATGGACAATTAAACTCTAAACCATTTAAAATATAACAAGCAAGATTAATTAAACAATTCAGGGTTCAGATGGATTAAGCCATGAGTAATTCTAAAAAAGAAAACTGCAGAAAATCAATTGGAAACACAAATCGAAACATGAATCATACACAAAACACTCACACTAATAAAATCTATTATAAGACTTTTCATTTATTAAAACCAATCTAAAACCTAAATTAACCATCATGCAATGTTCAAACTTATTAATTATAGAGCTTAAAATACCTAACAGAACTGATACAACTCGATTAACACAAACTAAACCTAATTTAAGCTCAAGAAATAAAAATAAAGTTCAAAACCACCAAACAGGACTGATACAACTCGATTAACACAAACTAAACCTAATTAAAACTCAGGAATTAGGAATGAAGTTCAAACCAACAGACAAGACTAATACAACTCGATTAACATGAACTAAACCTAATTTAAACTCAAGAGTTAAACATGATACCAAACCTACAGAAAAGAGATGAGGAGGAGGGAAATTCAAAAGGACAAAGATGGAGAACTTACCTAATTATTTAGAATCAAACCCTGGACTCGAGTAAATCCTTCATGCACTACCTTGAAAATTGTAGAAACCCGAGATTTGAATTCTGGGCAATTGCGGAGGTATTCGAGGGAAGTTGAATATGGATTTAGTATGAGGGGGTTGAGAAGGTCATAGGGTATTATTTTGGGGTGATTTAGTGGTGGTGGTGTTTTGCCACATCTCTTAGAATCAATATTCGAAGAGTTTCGCTGGGATTCGAAGGGAGGTAATAGTGGATTCGTGATGAGGGGGTCAAGAAGAACCTGTGGTGTTAATTTGGTGGCGATTAGTCGCCAGCCGCCCGCAGAGACGATTTCCGGGTATGCGGCGAATGGCGGCAGACGACGAAGACGGTGAGGGTTAGGGGTGGTCTCTGATGAGCGGGGTGTGAGAGAGGAGACAAGAGGGGGGATCGTGGAAGGATATATATATATATATATATATATATATATATATATATATATATATATATATATATATATATATATATATATATATATATATATATATATATATATATATATATATATATATATATATATATATATATATATATATATATTTAAAGACCCTAGCTTCTGAGCTGTTAGATCTTCCAACCTCGACGGCTCAGATCTATATCCTACGAAACGACGTCGTTTTGATTATGGGGGAGATGGGGTGCTGGATCGGGTTTGGGCCGATTCCTTGGGTTTTTTCTACCGGGTTGGGGGTTAATCATTGGGTTTGGGTATTTTTGGCCCAAATTTGGGCATTTCTTCTTAGACCCAATTTTTTTATTTTGATTTTCTTTTCATTTCAAAAATTAAAATAAAACTGAATTAAATACTAAAAATTAAATTTGTCTACCATATGATATTAAACTCTAATTAATAATAAACACAATTAATCAAATACCAATTTAAAGAAAACTAACGAAATTAAAAGAAAAAAATTAAAGAAAGCAAAATAAATAATTTTTTTATTTTTGTATTTTTTTGTAAAATCCTAATTACTAATTAACCTATGTAAAATCAAATCCTAAATTAAAATGCAATATTTTTATATTTTTTATGAATTATTGAAATTAAAAATGGCACAAAAATGCGAACAAACACGAAAATTATGCAATTAATCCTAATATTCAAACAATTAAAAGGAAAAATCCTAAATCTAAGAATTTTGTAGGAGTAATTGACGTGAGGCAAAAATAATGTGCTCACAATAACAGATTCTAGATTAAGTCCTATAGGCATGGCATCTATTTGTTAAGCTTATTTTAAGAGGCATGATTTCTCTTACGTAATTATTTGAAACCTATAGGGATAGTTTTTAAACATGACAAGATGTAAATCCCTATAAATATGATTTCTACTTGGTAAAGCAATCAGATTTAAGTGTAAAGTCCTATGAGCATAATTTCTACTCGTATTACCCCATAGACATGTATCTACCCATCCCTTACATTAAATACCCCAACATTTATTTATAAGTTTTTACAGACCAATGAATGAATTACATAAGTGAATAAGAATATAAGAAGCTATTCTATATGAAGCCTTCGATTAGGCCCAGATTTCCAAAGCCTCCAATGGACTCAAATGCCTCAATTCCATAGACAATGTCAGAGTCTAAGTCCATCAAAGTTCCCTATAGATCTCAAGGATCCCGGGCAGTGCTTGCACATAGACTTTGTAACCAAAAATTGAATAAGTGCAGTGTGGATGGGCCAGCCTTAGAATGTCAAAGTTCAGAGGGTTGTCAAGGGGATCCCAAGGTAGTACACATACTAAAGGGGGAAGAACTTATTAACTTAGGAGTAGAGTTAATGATCTTGACACAAGTTGAAGGTTTTAGTGAAAAACTATATTAAAAAGGAAGTCCGTTTGAAAGTAATTTAGTAAAGCAACAGAGAATGTTTGAAAAGGGATTGAACAAATGAACAAATGAACAAAAGTACAAACACAACATCTTAGGATAGGTTCATACACAGCCAATAGTCACAAACAAGGATCAAGGGGTTTGGGGATAAATAGAACACTTGTTTGTAAACACTATATCAAACAAAAGGTCTCGGAATTGGTATAGATAGGCTCAGAAATAGCTACCCAGGCATAGTCATAGAATTAGACATAAAGAACAAACTCACATACATGGATGATAGGGATTACGGGATTCATGCTGGTAAACACATAACAAGCAAGAGATAATTGGTATAGACATGCTCAGAAACAAACAGAGGGGTAATATAATGATCTTAAGTAAGGGAAGTATATAACATGCTAATAACGTAAACACCAACTGCAAGTTTCACAACCAAACCACAAATAGAAGCAAACTAGAAACAGGATGAACTAAAACAATAAGAGAATTATATTGTTGTTGGAACTTTGAACTGAAACTAGAACATAACAGTAAAGAAGAAAGTAAGCAGAGAGAAAGAACAGGAGAACACAATGGTTATCCTTGGCTTGCAACCGGCTAACTTAGAGCAATAACAAGTAGCACAAAAGAGAGCAGAAAGTATTTAAGTGTGAGAGATAGTTTTTGAACTAAGAGTGTTCGTGTTGCGTTAATGAAAGACTAAGATTTTTATAGTTTGAAAGCAGGTAGCAAATAAGGTAAAAAATCACAGTCCACAAGTAATTAAGGAACCCAAAATCAGTCCATCGGGAAATCAAGGTAAGTACTCCCCTTAACTTAAGAGAATTAACTCAAACATTAAGAATGATAAATAAGGAAAGAAATCAGTGTAGAACTAATAAAGAAAGATTCAAATTCAGTAAGTATAGGGTAGACAATTAGAGATAAGTTCAGAAAGCTCTTATTAAGGAAATAGTTTAGTAAGAATAAAGTACCATAGCAAATAAGGTAGGAGAATCAATTAGTTTAAACAGACAAGGTAGAAACTTAGGGTTTAAAATAAGGCCTTTCAATCAAATGAGAAAAATAAGGAAATCAGAATCAATCATTAGAAAGTTATGATTCCATATTCGACATATAAATAGAATAAGAACAACCAGACGGAGCAAATAGGTAGGGTCAACAATATCGATAGAAAGAGGCAACTCTTGACAATCAAGATGAACATAATTACATATAGGTGGTATAAGTTAGGCTAAGAACTCAATAGGAACATATTCGAAGCAAGGTAACCATATAAACTTAACAAGAATCAAGTAGTCATGCTAACACACAGAACCAAACAAAGAAAACCTAGAAATATTGGGATTTTAACATAGGCGAGTTGAAAAGGCAGTAAAAACATAGAATCAGTCGAGATATGCAAAAGATAGAAGTTAAAACACAAATAATCAGTTTAAACAAAGTGTAGAAGAAGTTCTGAAAAAACCCTAACTTTAGAAGAAAGTGAAGACAACTTGAAATCAATGATTTTTTGCAAAACAGGTTCAAGAACAGTGTAAAACGTAAAAGGAACACCCTCGAATCATTTAAAAATAGCACAGATCTAGGAGATATAAAAAAAAATTAGTGTTTCAGAAGAAACCCAAGTAGAGAAGGGAGAACCTGTTTAGAAACTCAAAGATCGTAACAAATACAATGTGATCTTGCTCGAAATCACACCGGAGTAACCAAGAACAACACAAACAGCAAACCGTAGATATAAGTAGGCTTGTCCCAAGGCCCTTTAAGACCTCAGAGAAGATGATTCTGGCAACGAAGGAGCCATTACAAGCTTAGGGATCGGAGGGTGGTCACCGAAGAAGACCAGAGAAGGGAGGCAGTTGAAAGGGGGCTAGGGTTAGGTTGAGACAAGATAGAAAATGAGAGGATACAGAGGTGGCATGTTTTTGGAAATGATGCTAGTGTTAGGAGCCTTAAAATTAAAAAAGGTTAGGCTGAGAGAAGAGAAGAATATGAGAGGATACAGAGGCGGCGGGGTTTTAGAAATGAGGCTTATGTTAGGGGTCTTAGGAATTACAAAAGGAAAGAAGTAATAAGGGATGTTGATCTAGGAGATCAAACTCTAAAATTTAGTCTATATTGGATCGGGTAGACGGGTTTAGGGTTTGGGTCGAGTATTTTAATAGGAAACTGGGATGGGGTTAGGTTCGATTTAGGCTATTATCAAAATCAAATTTGGCTAAGTTTTAAATAGCCAATTTTTCATATTTAATTAATAATAAATAAAAATAGTTTTCTGAAAAATAATTTTACGCACCAAAATAATTTAAAAAATATATTTATCATTTTAGAAATATAGGAACCAATTTTACGCATACCAAATGTAATTATACATTAAATGGTCAATATTTCAATTATATACATTTTACCTTAAAAAATAAAAAATGCATTTATAAAAATACATAAAAAAAATTTACTAACCATATTTTGGCATAAATATTGAAGTTAAATAACTAAATTATCATAAAATAATTTAAAAAATAATTATTGGGTATTTTATGAATAAAAGGGAAGGAAACAAATCAATTTAAATTCCTAAAATTATGAAAAAATATATAAAAACCTTGTGCATGATTATATATGCATCTATTTCTATTTTGAAAGTACTTATTCATATTTAAAATAAATAGGAAATAATTGGGTATCAGCACGATATACGAGCTGGTTGGAAATTTGAAGACCTACGACATGAAGAGAAAGATAGATAGTGAAAGAAGAGAACAAAAAAAATTAAAGAAACTAGTACTCAAAGCTGAAAGTAATGACCCGAGTGAGGAGGACAGTGAAATGGCTTACTTAACCAAAAGGTTTCAGAAGATGGTCAGAAGAAATAGAGGAATACTAAAAGGGGGCAACTCCAGCAAACGAAAGAACTATATATGATCTCTACAACAAGTGTGGAAAGCCAGTGAACTTCATCAAAGATTATCCTCCTAAATCAAGAACATTCAAAATACAACCCTGAGAATGCAGCCACGAGGAACCTGGTTTCTGACAAGCAGTTCAAAAGGAAGAGATCTACCGACAATGTGGTGAAACAAGCTCTTGCAGCATGGGGAGATTCCTTTAATGAGCCTAAAGATGAAACTGATGCAGGTGACAACTTCATGATGGCACTTGAAAGTGAGGAAAATGAATATGATTCAATATTTGCTTGGAGGGCCCGATCAGATGATGATGAAGACGATGACAACAGTGAGGAAACTTTTAGGGATGTTCAGAGAAATCTAATATCCTACTCTCCTAAGAAACTAATGTGTTTAGCTAGTGTAATGATTGATGTCTATCATAGACTCATGGAGGATAAGGATGCCTTGACCTTAGAGATAGGAGAAGCTCAAGAAACTAGAGATGATCTGGTGGTGTGTGTAGTTTATCTGAAGGAAACCATTTGTGAGTTGGAGAAAGAAAAATTTATTTTAACCGAAAATTTCTAACATATAACATGAAAGAGATGACTTAGTGATTTTAGGTATTGACCATAAGGAAATCATTGAGAAATTTAGTAAAGAGAAAGATACCTTAGTGAAGAGAGTGATTGAGATTGAGGAAGAAAAAGATGATCTCTTGGTAGTATTGTAGACCTGAGGGAAACAATAGAGTGACTAGGTACTGAGTCTAAACGTGTAAATTGTAGAAATGGAAAATAAGTAGCCTGGGAGGCACACATTAGGCTTGATAACGAGATGAAGGTTGTGAGAACTAGCCTGTATGTTGAACAGAGAAAAACAAGCATCTTCAAAATGAACTTGAAAGTGTAAAAAATGATCTTGGAAGGTCCCTAAAGTTGATCTGGTCCTTAGAATCTATCACTTGCATATATGTTAATAATGGTGGAAACAAGTAGGGAATAGGGTTCCAAAGGGAGAAAATCCCATACAACCCCCATAGCAAGTATGTTACTGTACCGGATAACTAGTTGTGTACCCATTATTGGAACAATGGGCATTTCAAGGAAAATTTCAAAGCCAGGTATCATGACACAAACCAATAGGTTACGACGGGCACATGATACCTTACTCAATCGAGTACCAATATATCGTTCATAACATTATATCTTAGATAATGAACCAGAGTAAAGCATGAGGGACTACAAACTTATACATATGAAGTACATGCCTATAAGGCCAGCATGATTCTTTATATACCCGAAACATAGGCCGACAAGGCCATATAAGTATCTGTATAAATGACATCTGTCTACGAGCCTCTAAAAAAATATAATATCATAAAGGTCAGGACAGGGTACTTCCACACCAAACTATACATGTACTAATCATACTGACCAAAGAAGAAAATCTGGAGCAAATAGAGCGGACCAATACCTTCTGTTGAGCTGATAGCGTAGTTGGAGGACTCTAGACCTGTCTATCAAGAAATGTGGGCATGAAACGCAGTGTCCCCAGGCAAAAGGTACATCGATACAAATGATGTACCGAGTATGTAAGGAATAAAAATTAGTAACTAGTAGACATGAGAGAAACATCGAGTAAGACTCAACATGTATATCTGAATAAATCTGTAAATTATTTAATATTGTAATGTCGTGCATTTGCGTAAATGTCATACAATGCATGTGTATATGTGTTTACAACATCATCAAGCCTCTGAGGGAATCCCATCAAATCATCTCGACCACTGTGGGCAAATCATCAACGTATACCAGTTGATCAGGTGGTGGTGCATGCGTATATAATGCCATAACCATTTCTCATATCCCCCCCACACATACACACACATAAATATATATATATATATATA
This sequence comes from Nicotiana benthamiana, assembly GCA_034376525.1. Lineage (NCBI taxonomy): Eukaryota > Viridiplantae > Streptophyta > Magnoliopsida > Solanales > Solanaceae > Nicotiana > Nicotiana benthamiana. The sequence continues at coordinate 38,404,728 of CM067324.1, forward strand.
TAAAATTTGATTTGATCAAATTTTGGAAAAAATGGTTGCAGCATAAAGCCTTTGAAGTAAATTCTTTTTCGTTTGGAATAGGGTATCTAATCCAGCGATGTGCCTTGTTCAAAGGTTTATAATTGATGACTAACCGAGGGACGCCTCGTTCTATTTCAGAGTTTTTATTGACATAAAAAGCAACACAACTCCAAGGGATTTGCTTGGAGAGATGATGCATTTTTCAAGAAGATCATTCATTTCTTTTTGGCAATGAATGGTTAGCTCGTGATTCATCTGAATAGGACGAGCCTTTGTGGAGATTGTTTTTTCATCAAAGTCAGGTTCGTAAAGGAGCCTAACAATTTATCTCCTGCGGTTCCAAAAAGGCTGTATATATATATATATATACATACATTTATAATGCCATCTGGTCCAGAGTCAATATACATGAATGCAATGCATGAGATGTGTCAATAAATTCTCTTGGAATATCATAAGACCATTATGCCTTCGAGTAAAATCATGACGTGAACTCCTTCAACTTACTCATTTTTATTATACCCATGAACGGATGATAGAATAATATGACACATGGAGAATCAAGAACACAAGCATCTCTAGCATTTCTATAAATTGATTCATTTATGGAAGTCGTGTATTTGCACGTTTTGTTTGAACCATTAGAAAATAGGTTCCACCTTCATTTTGGTATATAATATGTCCCAAAACGACCTCATATGACACATGAAATATATTGCTCAATATGCTTAATTACAAGTCAGGTTTTCCGCAACTTAAATCTGATTTTTCCCAAACTTTATATTTCATATCCAAGCATTATATATAGTTATATATTGACTTTAAACTCATTTAAATCATGATTACCAACATATTCATCTTAACTTTCTTAAGGCTTCATTAAACCTTTCTTATCCTCGTAAAAGGATTTCGTCATTTTTGATTTTATATGAGATAATCCTATAATGACAATAGTTTGAAGTACGGGGTGTAACAACATTAAATCACTTTATATACTTTCAAAGAATATCTCATTTTTGAGCTTACATTAATAGACTTATGACATACTTCCACGTACAAAAACATGGGGTGCAACATCATTCCCCCCAACCCCCCTGGAATATTCGTCCTCGAATGTTGAGTGATGTGCTTATTAGTCTCATATCCTATAGATCTCATGAATATTTTCATATTTTCCACAATATAGGCAATTGTTCTGTGAATAAAGTCATAGACCAGAGCATTCCCCCTTTTAGGCCTCTTCTCACATCAAGCTTTCTTATCAAAATTCTTCCAATCCCGTAACTTTAACTATATTCCTTGTTGCAGCATGTATGACTCTGTCCTTTTGTGTGCAAATATTCTCTCTTTTTTCCACCTTTTTGCCAATCTCTTTACCTTACTTTGTGAAAATATACAGAACTATAACAAGTTGTCCCTCAGAGCATATATAGGTGTACTGATTTCCTTGGCACTTTGCAGAACTAACAACTATTGTTGTATTTTGTTTCCCAGCCTTGGTTATTTGTCCTTATGGCTTTAGTGCATTTAAGTATGCCATATTGTACTATAACACTTACTTAGATTTATTATTACCGAGGTGTGCTACACAACTGTAGGTTACTTTCTCACTGCTTATCCCATAACCTGCTGGCGCAACCCTACCACATTAGGAACACATGATCGACCCCTAGATCTGAGGACTCCATCTCATGTAATCTCAAATAGTGTCTTCTAGTTTTGAGAGGTTGTGTCTCTTTAATGATCTAGAACAATATCTCTAGTAATTGAATTCCAAGATTAGCTAATTGATGAATCTCACAAGCTATGTACATCTTCTCTACCTGTAAATATGATAAGCTCCCCGTAGTTCTATTGCTGGGGGCGTTGACTACTACATGCTCCTTCCTTGGACTGTATAAATTATCAATATCATATTCTTTCACTAGCTCCAACCATTGTCTCTAACGTAATACATTGTCACTAGGCTCATGTAACATTTGAAGTGATTTTCCTGATCTGCCTAGGGGTGATACTCTACTTCAATAACCATACTTCATATCATCCCAACGTAACTTACCTTATCGGGGTATTCTAATACCATGCCATCCATAAAATCCCTTTCTTATAAATCAATATTCACTCGAAGGCCCAAATGTTATCCTTTTATTTATCACAGTTACACTATTATTCTACTACCATGGCAGCATTTTATCTCTTCTACTTGCTCCTATTCGTAGACTCCTCTGAGTTCATTAAGACTGTACCGAGATTTCAATAGTTTATGGAAACCATCAGCTCTCTTGTTTTGATGGGCTTAATCTCAAGGCCATACCTATTCTTGTCACATTCTTACTTACCATTTCACACCTTTACTTTTATCTACCTAAAACCTTGTCAATATATGATACTTCAGCGTGAAACTTACGCATATCAATTCATACTACTCAAAACCTTCATATACATGGTAGCGTCATATATTTCCTTTCATGCCTTCACACTTTTAAATGTAAGGAATAGCCTTCCTGGGTCGTGTTGCCACTTGTTGCTATAATACTTGGCTCATCTTAGTTCCCTCATATGTTTGAATTCCATGCAACCCATATGATCTTGAAAACATCTTTTGATATTTTTTATCTTGTCGTCCCTAAGCCACCATAGTTGCCACTTTCTTATAGATTGCATACAATATTGTTGTGATAATGTTGTTACTAGACCACATCTTCTTTATGTCACTATGATTAAGTTGAAGCCTACTTCTTTAATTCTCAACTAGTCTTAACTTACCTCTCACACTGGCTCCTTATGTACAAGTGTTCATTTGCACTTATCTATCAGCAACATCTTGTGTTGGAACCCTTACTACCTCTCCCCGTCATCGTGCTTGCATAATGTTCTGGAGTCCTACCTTATATGTAGGATCTGAATAGATGCAATCTCATGCCTTTTACCTTTTTTACCGCATTCTTTCTTTACTATTCCATTATTACATCTTAATATTTGGATCTATTCACATCTTTATGGACTCTTACTCACCTTGCGGTAACCCTTCTGTACCAAGGATAATTGAATTCCTTGCTCACAAGGGTGACACCTAGTGTAACTGGTATACTTAGTCCCTTTAGCATAACTTTGCTTACAGTGCTCGCTTTGGGGAAGCATCATCCTGAATGACCTGGAAAGGTTATTTTCTGTTGACAATTTTATTATCGCCAGAATATAATATCTAAAATTCTCTTGATGCCGACTATTCTCAAATTATTCGGTCCCTAATTCATGTTCAACTTATCTTGTTCACTAGCCCATACTGATTTCTATTATTCTTGAGGTCTAACTTTTCCTTCTGGTAATTACGTTGGAGTCACCAAATCATTTTTTAAACGGAGATATGACTTTATGGCTTATACTCTTTTATTACCTCAAGGCCTATCACATCTTGTCTTTTCCTTCAGTGACTATAGACTCTTTTGTCACTGTGTCATATTTTGATTTACCGTTATTATTCATTTATCACATCTTACTCATAATGCTTCATTCACTCTCTTTTGATTGTCAGGCTAATATTTTTGTCCATCACTTTATTCTAAAACTTCAATAAAACGACCTTTCACTTTTTGCTCTCCTTATTTCTTCTCACTGACTCTTTGGAATGCCTAATATTCTCCCTTTTTTTTAATCGGGGATGGAGTCATACTAAGGTTAATATTTATCTTTTTTAGGAACCACTGCCTATCTTTTGAAGTTTCTAAATATTTCAGTATTCATATCTGATTATACTATTTTAAGAGTTCACCACCTGGGTGTCTCACAAGGATATCGATTACCACATTTGTAGTATCCTTCTAAATATCAACTAATGCTAACAATCCATCCATTATTTTAGGTTACTCTAACCCCAACTTAATCCTAATACCCCATCCTTCTCTTAAACTACATTTGTTAGCTCCCATAGGCCATATGTGAGATGGGTGTGGCTGATTGTATGTATCCATGTTACTGTTGAAAGTAACTCATAATACTTATATTTTTATGCTAGAATAGTAAATATTTTTAATCTTTATTTACTAGGTACCTCATACCCTTATTCAGCTTACTTTTTTTACTTGTTGAAACTTGTTTCTACATTTCGATTATTTTATTCCTTTTTAACATACGAGTAGATAAATATTCTTGCCTTACGGCCTATCCCACATCTCATATATATATATATATATATATATATATATATATATATATATATATATATATATATATATATATATATATATATATATATATATATATATATATATATATAACGCCATCTAGTCATGGGTTAATATACATGAACGCAATGCATGAAAAGTACGTCAATAAAATCTCTTGGAATGTCATAAGACCATTATACCTTTGGGTAATATCTTAAAGTGAACTCTTTTAAATTAAGTATTTTTCTGAGACCCATGAACAAATGATAGAATAATATGACACATGGGGAATCAAGACCATAAGGATCTCTATCATTTCTATGAATAGAATCATTTATGGAAGTTATGCATTTACATGTTTCATTTGGACAGTTGGAAACAAGGTTCAAAGACCTTCATTTTGGTATATAATATGTCCCAAAACAACCTCATATGACACATGAAATATATTCCTCAAAATGCTTCATTACAAGGCAAATTCTTAGTCGATTTTTTCGCAACTTAAATACAATTTTTCCCAAACTTTATTGTTCATATCCAAACATCATATATAGTCATATATTGACTATAAACTCATATAAATCATAATTACCAAGTCTCATATTCATCTTATTTTGCTTAAGACCTGAGTAAACTTTTCTTATACTTGTAGAAAGATTTTGCCCTTTTTGAGTTTACATTAGATAATCCTATAATGACAGTGAAGTCTGAAGTGCGGGGTGTAACAACATTAAATCACTTTATGTACTTTCAAATAATATCTCATTTCCGAGCATACATCAATTGACTTACGACATAATTTTATGTACAATAACATAGGGTGTAACACCAGGGTCTAATCCAATCAGAAAAACAAAGTGTTCGCTGAAAATGTAACTTCTAAAAAGGGATCAGGTGCCACTCAAAAAAAAATTTATATTACCTACATGGACTAAGAGAGTTGTTATTCATCCTATTTCCTACTACAAGGGCCCAAGCTTGTTTCGGTTCCTAAAACTAACTCTTGATTTCCTTGTGTAGGAAATAGTGAAAGGAAGTAGTTAGCAATGGTTCATGGATAGTGGATGTTGAAAGCACATGATTGTGAAAACCATGGACTTCGTTGCACTAAAAGACCTGCAATGAGGGAGTGTATCCGTTGGAGATGGAAAAAGGGGGTACATTCTTGGATTTAGATAAGTCAAGAAATCACTCAGTCACTCTATTGAGAATATGTACTATACCAATGGACTTAAGTACAGTCTCTTGAGTGTCTCTTAGATCTGTGATAAAGGAAACAAGGTGGATTTCTTGTCCAAGATATGTACAGTTACTAATCTGGTAACTAGTTTAGTGATACTTGTGGACAAGAGATACACAAACATCCATGTTGCTGATTTCGAGTCTATACAAAGTGGTCATCTGAGTTGTCTGAAAGATGTTGATGATGATGTTGAACTCTGGCACAGAAGAATAGGGCACACAAGCTTCTCTCTTCTGAATAAACTATTTCAGAAGGACCTGGTCCGTGGTGTTCCCATGTCAAAGTTCAAAATACAGAAAGTGTGTGATGCTCATGCTAGAGGAAAGCATGTGAAGTCATATTTTAAGCCTAAAAAGAATGTCAGAACCTCAAATCCACTCGATCTTCTTCATATGGATTTGCATCCCCCCATCAGAATGCAAAGTAGGGGAGGAAAAGTGTACATATTTGTGATTCTGGATGACTACTCCAGATTCACATAGAGTCGGTTTCATAGAAGAAAAGATGAAACCTTTGAGTTATTTGTGGCCTTTATGAAGAAAATCCAGGTGAAGATGGAGTCTAGAGTAGCATGTATCAGATCAGATCATGGAACATAATTTGATGAGTTCTGTATTGAAAATAGCATTACCCACAACTTTTTAACCCCAAGATCTCCCTAGAAAAATGGAATTGTGGAAAGGAGGAATAGAACTCTTGAAAAAATGTCAAGAACAATGTTGATCGACAGTGGAATTGCAAAGAACTTCTGGGTGAAGTTGTCAACACTGCCTGCTACTTGAAACAGGTGCATGATCAGATCTCTCCTGAACAAATCCCCCTATGAGTTGCTGAATGGAAGGAAACCCAAGCTGAATCACCTATGAACATTTGGGGGAAAATGTTATGTTCTAAACAATGGAATTGATCAGCTTGGTAAGTTTGATTCCAAGAGTGATGAAGGAATCATTTTGGACTACTCTTTTCAAAGCAAAGCTTACAAGATACACAACAAGTGGACTCAATGTGTCGAGGAAAGTGTTTATGTAATCTTTGACGAGTCCTATCCCTCATGTGTGAAAATCAACAAGGATGATCAAGATGGGGATCCCTTGCAGGTTACACGTGAAGTCATCGACATGAAATTTGGAAAGAAATACATGATGAGTCAAGTGAAGGAGCCTAGCGGAGACAATGCGGCTTCTTTCTCAAGGGAACCAGGTAGCTCAATTACAACCACTGAAGCTGAAGAAAGTGTGGTTGATGCAGTGCAGGTTACTCCACAAGTAGTTGAGAAAAGAACATAAGGGAACAAGTTAGATATACCCAGCTCCTCTATAAATGAACCTCAAATGCCCAACTGAAAACACAAAAGCTCCCATCCTCTTGATAACATAATTAATCCTCTAGATTCTAGAGTGTAGACCATATCAAAAGCTAGAAATTCACTTGCCTTCTCAGCCTTTCTTTCCCAAATACAACCCCAAAAATATCAAGAAAGCCTTAAAAGATGCATATTGGATTACAACCATGCAGGATGAGATGCATCAGATCGAAAGGAACAATGTATGGCACCTGGTACCTAGACCCTCAGATCAAACTATTATAGGAACCAGGGTTGAGGAATAAGCTTGATGAATATGGAAACAATACAAGAAACAAGGACATGCTAGTGGGTCAAGGTTACAATCAAGAGGAAGGGATTGACTATGATGAGACAATTGCTCCAGTTGCTCGCATGGAAGCTATTAGAACCTAAACGTTTTTGCATCTCATATGGAATTTAGTCTATTACAAATGGATGTCAAAGGTGCATTTCTGAACGGAATTCTTAATAAAGAAGTCTATGTAAAGCAACCTCCAGGTTTTGAATATCATGAATACCCTGAATATGTGTTTAAACTGGACAAAGCATGTATAGGTTGAAGCAGGCTCCTCGAGCTTGTATGAAAGTCTATCAAAATTCTTTTTAGAAAAAAGTTTCACAAGAGGGAAAATTGACAACACCTTGTTCTTGAAGAAAGGGGAAGGAACATGCTCATTGTTCAGATCTATGTTGATTATATCATTTTTGGGGCAACAACTGATTCTCTATGTGAAGAATTTGCAAAACTCATGGGAAGTGAGTTTGAAATGAACATGATGGTGGAGCTGAATTTATTCTTGGGTCTTTGAGTGAAGCAGTCCACGAAGGGTACATTCATTTGTCAGCAATCAAGGAGCTCTTGAAGAGGTTTGATATGAAAGTATTAAAATTAATAGACACTCCTATTTCTACGACTACTCAACTGGACATGGATAAAACAGGATCTCCTGTGAGTCAAACAATGCATAGAGGCATTATTGGGTCTCTTCTATATCTCACTGCCAGCAGACCCGATATTCTCTACAGTGTGGGGCAATGCACAAGGTTTTAATCCAATCCCAAGGAATCTCATCTGAAGTCTGCCATAAGAATTTCGGGATACCTTAAGGGAACACAGGACCTGGTCATGCATTACCTCTCAAGTGACAGTTTTAATCTTATTGGGTATGCAAATGTAGACTTTACAGGTTATCTTGTGGACAGGAAAAGTACTTCTAGAATGGCTCATTTTCTAGGATCATCCTCATCTCTTGGGGAACAAGGAAGCAAAACTCAGTGGCTCTTTCAACAACTGAAGTAGAATATGTAGTTGTAACCTCCTGTCGTGCTTAGCTTCTATGATTTAAACAACAATTGGAGGATTTTGGGGTATTTACTTATTTCGTGCCTCTTCTATGTGATTAAACTAGTACACTCAACATGGCTAAGAATCCAGTTCAACACAAAAGAACTAAGCACATTGATGTGAGACATCATTTTCTGAAGGACGATATGGAGAAAGGCTGATCAGTTTGAAGTTCTGCAGTACAGAAGACCAAATTACAAATATCTTAACCAAAACATTGTGTAGGGAACATTTTGAAATAAATAGGGTGAAGCTGGGTCTATTGAAGCCCAATTAAGAACTTGATTCCCATCAGTTGGCTATGAAAATCATCTTCAGACAAATTAGCTAAAGTGTTTTCTGGCTAAGTCTAACTCACTTCAATACTGTTATTGGTAAACACGCATGATGATTATAGAAGTTGTAGATGCATTGCATGGGTAATTAAAGAGGATTGACATTTTCAAAAACATGTCAAGAACCTTGTTCTTGTACAAATTGTTAGTAGTTTTATGCATTCTGTAATACATATCTTGAAAAGGTACAAATATTAACTACCATGTCATCCACTTTTTCAGACTTTGTTGTCATATCTTTTCACTTCAAATAGTTCCAACTCTCTCTGATATGTTGCAACTCTCCAAGAACAACCGCCCTTTCAGAACCGATTCCTATCTTTCTCTTCATAATTATCCTCTCTCATTAAAAACCTACTCCTTTCTTAACAGACCATAGTCCCTCATTAGAACTTCTTTAAAGAATTCTCTGCTCCATCTCTTCAATAGCTTATAAAAACTCTGAAATTCCTTTCTCTGTTTAACCCTAAAACACCATTGAGCCATCCGCCCCCCATGAGTCATCTGTAACCATCCCTATCCTCATCACTGAAATCAGCCCTACCCCAGATTTCTCGTCACCCTTCAGTTCTAAGGCGACTGTCTCAGAAACCCTTTAAGTCGTTGATCCTTCTTCTCTATCTTCTGAGGTTCCCATTGCTCAAGGAAAAAGTGGAGAATAGGGTAAAAGTCCTAAGGTCATAGATGTTTTTGCCATTGTTGCTTCAGATTCAGTGGTGGCCATGAAGCCTATCAAGGATGAAAATATCACAACTATCTTTGTGGTACCTATCGATGGAGTAGTACATAAGATAGTTTCTAGTGCACCCATGTCTCAGAGAAACAAGACATAGGGACTGGTGGAAAAAGGATCCATGGTAGCTGCTGAAGGATCTGCACCAGAATAACTGGGCCCTCTTATGAGGAACTTGATCCCTCTACGGAAAACAGGTCAGGGTTCTCACTCCAAGCTAGTTCTGCTCCTGCATTATGAGCCCTTCGACATTCTACTCTAAATATATATTATCAATGTCTAAGTTTGGCATTATCAAAGGGGGAAATTGATGGGTTTTCAATGTCTTTGCCTTAAGTTTTAATGATCTAACAACTTACTGTCAAGAACCAGATATGGAACTTGACACACTTGGTACATATTGCTAATGAACGGATTCCAGCCAGAACTCCAGCTAATGTGAACTGCTGCAAATGTAGATAAAAGTGAAACAAGACAGGGACATGATCCCTTGTGTTTCCCTGACAGCAGTACGAATGTCAACGGTGTACAGTTGGAAAGTGATTGTCATAGAAACAGTGCACACAGTGCAACAGTTTTGTAGTCACTTGTCCTTTGACAAACCAAGCGCTTACATCATTCAAGTGATGTCATCAAAGGTGTATTAACAAGAGAATTACAACAAACATCACTTGAACACTTTGCAATTCACTTCAAACATTCAAGCCTTCTGAGATAGTAAACTTAATTCTCAAGAACCTCAAGAATAAAGTTAAATTCTATAACGGACCAGTTCCTAAATCTTTTGTTGTCCTTAATTGAGTTGTGACTTTGTCATTGTTCTTATTGTAATTCCTAAAGTGCATAGCTAGAAGCGTTACTTAGCAATCCCTTTGTAAAATCATAAACTCTGTGTTTGTGCCGTGACTAGAGTTAGTCATGAGTTAAAGTCTTTGTAATAGGTGTATTACAAAGTGGCTTGTAATATCTGTATTACGAGTTAGTGAGGGATTAAGAGTTTAATTCCTAAATTGCATATGTTGTAATCTAAAAGTTGCTCATAGTGAAGTTGAAATCCTACCAGTGTGGGTGATGGTTTTTTATCTCCTTGAGAGGGAATTTTTTCACGTAAAATTCCATGTCTTATTTAATTATTGTTATATTAGTATTCTAATTAGAAACTCATAGAGGACCTGGTATTCTATAATTAGGTGGACTCATATAAACTACGAATGCTTCAATTATGCGCCCATAATTATATTTGCCACTTGGATGAACAAGTTTATAATATTGCCATAGTGATAACCGCATTTACGGTTCCATTTACAGCTTATTCTTGACCTAGGGAACTGAATAATTTTCTGTTTTTCTTTTAAACTCACATCATTTTCTTGAGCTTATACTATGTCTGTCCTCATATTTTTGGCTTGGAGTTCCTTGAGAAATTTTATTTTGTGTTTATTGACACTAATTATATGAGTTTTCTTTTTATTTTATAAATTTGTGGACCCTAATCTTATACTTTTGGGTCTAAAAATTTGGTAGATAAATAAAATCTTATACAATTAATATCAGTTGTATGACATATAAAATAAAATTTTGCGAGTTACTTTAACAGGATCACTAGACTTGCATAAAAGGGAGGCGAAACCAAAATGTGGTTCCTTTGGATTCAAAGTACACAAATAGGTGGGAAAAAAATAAGTTACATTTTTATATATAATGCCACAATACCTCGCGCTATACAGTAACGGTAACTGCACCGTCAATACATAGTGCCAGGTATTGTGGTGCTATACTGCAAAAGCTGACGCGGCGCAGGTATAACGCCATAATACTTGGCGCGATACCTCTTATTAAAATTGAACCGTCTTCTTCATCGTGCCCACTCGTTTCCTCCATTATTTTACTCCTACTTGTCTTCTTAGTCCCCCCTACCAGCTACTGCCCACCTTCTTAAAAAAAATTATAGGTCCCCCCGGCACATAAAACTTGAAGAACGTAGGCCCCACATTCGAGTAGAGTTTCATATTATTGTTGATTCACACATTTCGAAGTCAAATTTTCGATCTATTTATTTTTCGGAAATTCTAAATCGAGGTATTTCGATTTATTTAAGTTGAAACTTTTATAACAATGCATATTACTTGATTTGTATGTGTTCTATTTCGATTTGTATTTTTTTCTCAAAACTAGCATCTTAAATTTAGCCGTATTTAATATTAGTGTTCTATAAATAAATATAAACTTGTATATTAATATACTCATTTATATATGTGCGTTTTCAGGCCGTTTTATATTTTATTTGTAACTAAATTTATTTATTATTTATATTTAGTTTAGATAATTTTTTAGCGTAGTAAAATCTACACCTTTTTAGGTAGTAAAACGTAGACCCTTTTTAGCGTAGTAAAATTTAGAGCCTTGTAGCGCAGTAATATGTGGTATTTTAGCTTAGAATTTCTTTTATTTAAGTATCTTATACTGGTAGTTGAAAATAAAAACTTTGTACAGTTAAGTTAATAATTGTTTCAACACATATAATTAGTAATTTTTACAATTAAGTTATTAAAAATATAAATTTAAATTATAAAAATTACATAATTATTAATGATAGTTTAGTGCCACATGGCCTCAAAATATCGAGCTCGAAACCCATAGGTATATATATAATTTATACAATTAAGTTATTAAAAATATGAATTTAAAATATAAAAAAATATATAATTTTTAATGATAGTTTGGTGCCACCAGGCTTCAAAATATCGAGCCCCGAACCCATAGGTGTATATATATAATTTAAACAATTAAGTTATTAAAAAACACGAATTTAAATTATAAAAAACACATAATTATTAATGATAGTTTGGGGCGACAGTGCCTCAAAATATCGAGCCTGAAACTCATAGGTACATATATATATATAATTTATACAATTAAGTTATTAAAAAATATAAATTTAAATTATACAAAAGAAACATATAATTATTAATGATAGTTTTGGTGCCACTGAGCCTCAAAATATCGAGTTCGGAACCCATATATATATATATATATATATATATATATATATATATATATATAATTAAGTTATTAAAAATACGAATTTAAATTATTAAAAAACACACATAATTATTAATGATAGTTTGGTGCCACTAGGCCTCAAAATATTGAGCTCCGAACCCATAGATGTGTGTGTGTGTGTGTATATATATATATATATATATATATATATATATATATATATATATATATATATAAAATATTTTTACAATGAATTTAAATTATAAAAAAATACATAATTATTAATGATAGTTTGGTCCCACTATGCCTCAAAATATCAAACTCCGAGCATATATATATATATATATATAGTACAATTAAGTTATTAAAAAATATGAATTTATAGTTGACGACATGGATACGCCTATGCATCCCGGCCCTCGCACGTCGGATCTATTAGCCCTACTGCCCCAGCATAGATCTGAGTATATATGGGAGAGACAGTTACTTGCGCAGACTTTTCGGGTCAGGAGATTTGATCTATTGTGGGAGTTTTGAGTCCTCCCCGCATGGTCCATGACCTGGATGAGATGAGATTATATAGGATTATTAGCATTGGTCGGATACAGCTCGACTATTCTTTGATCACGACCTTAATTGAGCGGTGGCGACCGAAGACGCACACTTTCCATCTGCCCATCGGGGGGGCACCATCACACTCCATGACGCTGAGATTTTATATGCCTGTCCGTTGATGGCTTGCAAGTTTTGCTGCCTGCGATCATGAGATATTATTCGGGGCAGACATATTGGGATATATTGCACATGCTCACAGGTTTCATGCCGGAGGACTAGGAGGTAGCGTCTGGGGTCAATCATATGCAGTTAGTTCCCATTAACGACCACCTGGTGCAGATCCACGATACTATCACCGATGAGTTAGCGAAGGTGGATGTACAGTGATATACGAGGCTATTGTTGCTCCTTCTATTTGGGGGGTCTTGTTCCCAAACACTTCGGGGAACCTAGTGAGCCTCCGCTTTCTATTACCCGGTTTGAGGATACATCTAGCTACAGCTGGGTGATGCTGTCATCTCATTTTTGTACAGGCAGATGTGTCGGTCTTGCATCGGCACACAGAGAGATGTTTATGGATTTCTACCGCTTCTACAGGTGAAAACAGATTCAAATAATATGTCCATTAGTTACAATTCTATCTAGTTAGAGTTAATCTTATACTTTATGTCAACTTTCTATGTTAGTTTTGGGTCTGCGAGCGATTTCTGCAGCTTCGGCCACCTTTACCACAGCTACCGGCTAATGTAGAAATTCTGGATCTCCCTCTAGCTTCTAGATGGGTTATGCGTCATAGACTTGCACGAGAGTATGATGCCCATCATAATCTCCCCGTCTGCAGAGATGTGTTGGATTTGCTGGAGGACGCATAGGTGAATATCTAACTAAACTTACCAATTATTGTTTAACTTAGTTGCGTATGCTAACGATTTGTGTTGTTATTTGATAGTTCATCTGGACGTCGTACAGAGATGAGGTAATAGGTACCCTGCCAACATATTTGGAGGGCTTCTGTCCCTCTCACATGCCTCGATATTATCGAGCATCATGCCTCAGAGCGGGTATTTTGTCAGTTTGGCCTGGCGCAACCAATACTGACTCCGCCTGCATGGAATCCTTTACATTATGAGAGGGATGATCGGTCCAGGGCGGACGAAGCATTTATTGTGTGGCTTAACGTGCAGTTGGGTATTTGGGACAGGCGAGGGGACTTGACCCCACCTTCACAGCACTTTCCTATTGAAGGTTATATGGCATGGTACTGTACTGTTTCCTGACTTTTTATCGGGAACCTAGTTCATCAGGCAGAAGTTTGGTACGTCTCATATGCCGGGAGACACGAGGCCCTCGTATGTTTTATGTTATTATTAATTATATACCTGTAATTTCGTACCAAATACATAGTTTATATTTTTTACTTTTTTGCAAGTACTTGGATTACATATCGTCCATCGTATGGGGTAGCAGATGTAGAGTTCTGTCCAAGATCTTTTGGTAATGCAGGAGTATAGTCGTCGATTCATGGATGTGGCTGCCCAAACACTGCAGCGAGCCCGATCGGATCAGCGTTTGGCACACAAGGCTGATTACCTTGACCCAGCCACGTACTAGCAAGGTCGTGGTATCCCACGAGGTAGTGGTGCCCGATGAGCTGGTGGTGCCCGACGAGCTGCTGGTGCTGGACAACGTAGTCGTGGGCGGAGAGGAGGTGGTCCCCAGCAAGGGGGCGAGGCTCCTGCTAATGATGTTGCTGCTGATATAGCAGGTGGTATGCGTGAGACCGACATGACGTCTTATAGCCTTTGAATTTATCACACTCCAGTGCCATCGCAGGTGACCCCCATTGGTTCAATTACTGATCACGGGCTCGAATTTTTAAGGTGAAGATTAGGTTAGATATTTCCCTGGCCCGTCTACCACTAATGAGGATCGACCAACCCGAGATTTTTATAGTAGGCGCCAACTGAGTTATGGCACCTCATCACATGTGCACGTATGATTTTATTAGTAACGAATTTGAATTTGTTTTAACTATAACTTATTTATTTTCTTTAGCTTTATTGATTTCCTTTTTCAGGCTTCATGCGATGCTACAACAGATGACTACATTCAGGATCCAGATACGATTACGGTAAGAAAATATAAATTGTTGTGAATTTTTATGTCGTTTTCTATACTATGATTCATATTATTATGTAGCCTTCTACTTGACCTGACAGCTCCACCGATACATGTCATCCTTACCCGCATCCGGCTATAAGGAGACGACTTGATGATGATGATCCTGATAGCGTACCCGGGTGAGAGGGGATACGCCCCAGACCAACGGCTACATTGAGACACACCGGATACGGGACACATTGATTCAGCCTTCCCTTTTTTTATTTGGTGCAAATAATATTTTGTATACATTAATAACAATATTTAATCGAATCATTACTTTTTTTTAGTTCTCCATTCGTTTGATAGTTTCATATAACAATACAAGCACTTAAACTTAACTTCCACTTCAATTAAAATAAAATTTAGTACAACAAACAAGGAAAACATTACTACATCACAAACACAAACATAACAGGCTAACATAATAAAAATACATGAAATATGAAAAATATACTAAACACATACATGCCAATGTTTAGTCCCAGTTCCAGCCACTTAAATCGTTTTTCAATTTGTTCTTTTTCTTCTTCTACCACTTTCAGTTTCGCCTTCACCTCTGCAACTTCCTATTTATATTTTTTTTACGTTCCTTTATGCTACACAATTCCATTGTGCTTTCCATTTTTATTCTCTCACCTTCTTCAGTTTCGCCCTCATTTCTACAATAATTCTATCGCTTTCTCTTTGTGGTTCCCATTGGCATAACACATATTATGAAGAAGATGCAGATGTTCTCTGTAGCATTCCTGAAACATGGTTCATCAACCCACTCCTCGAAATCACAAATAGGTTCGTCGGGAACCTTGTAAAACTAGTTCATACAACACCAGTAGCAGCGTCCAACTTCACCAGCGTTCCGACAATTTTGCATCAAGCATGCTTTTCCAAAGTAGCACATTGGTGGACGAAGAGGTTGAGCCATTTGTGAAATATTTACTTTTAATGAAATATTTTCTTTTATAAAATTTTGAGCACACAAAATAACTACAATGAACCCGTTATTATAGGCGAGACAACACACACATAGCGTCATATCTAATAGAGCTATATTTTGCGTATTAAATATCATGATGTTGAAAAAATAACTTTATGTCAGTTGGTCAGCTTTTTCAATTCGACAAGACAACACACACATAGCATCATATCTAACGGCGCTATATTTTACGTATTAAATATCATGATGTTGACAAGACAACTTTATGTCACATGGTCAGTTTTTTTAGTTGGACAAGACAACACACACATAATAAATATTTAGATAATTATATTAAATTATTATTTAAATAGGTAAAATGGGAAAGTATAAACCATATTTAAGAAACAAGGAAATTTTATTTCATAAATCTTGCAATATAGACATAACAAATAATTATTACAACATCAACTCATGGGTAATTAGGACACTACAAGAACTCCTACCCCGAGCTTGACTATTGTTGCCACCCAAAGGATATTTTCTATGGTCGTGTCCTGTTTGCGAGCATATACCATATATGCGCGCATATACGGTATCATTAACATCCATTTGGTTCCGTACACGCGTTCTCTTCTGGACTTGTCTCTAACGCAAATAGGACTTGTTACACATTATTTTAAATGGTTTCGGGGGACAATAATGCTCAGCATCCACTGGCTTCAAGTGACCATTATATGTGTTTAGGTACTTGGAAACACTATATTGTCGATCAATATAGTTGGTCTCCGCATAACCAACAAGTTAAAAATACTTGATGGCATGTGAGCAAGGCATGTGGTAGATTGATCATTTCCCGTAGGAGCATAACCTTTTAGGTTCATTTACAATATGTACATTATTACCCCGATTATTATGGATACGGTTGCGAACTTCAAAAATACCTCTTTCGTTATCATAATGCAAAAAAGGATGTCAATGTCCTTGCCGTATGTATTTCTCAAATATCTGCATAGGCATTGGCACAAATTCAACACCCCTATCCATCAATTCTGTTGCAGCTGCAGACCGTTCAACAAACCTCTCCGCCATCTCTTTGAATGACATCCGCACCATGGTGTGACGGGCAATCCTGTTGCTGACTCCAATAACCCGTTGAAGGACTCTGACAAGTTTGTAGTAAGAATTCACCATCGTCTGCCACCATTTGTATGCAACATCCACTTTTCAAGGTCATGTCGCATTAACCAACGATAGGCTACCTCGTCTTCGTGCCTGATAGAATCCATATCCCTTCTGGATTTATGTTGTTGGTAGTCTATTGCTGCCATCCACATAAAACCATGTCGATCCTTCTTGGGATGTGCCTTCTAGAAATTGGTCTTCAAGTGCCACACACAGTAACGGTGGTATGCATAAGGTTCTTGCCATGCAGGCAAGTTATCCACAGAACTTAATATACCACCGTGTCGATAAGATATTAGACAAATACCTGAACGCTAGTTGACAATATGCTCTTTCAGGTGGTTCAAAAATATCGTCCACGTCTCTATGCTTTCATTCGCACAAATAGCAAAAGCTAGAGGAAATATCTGTCCATTAGCATCCACTTCCACGGCTATCAATAGCTTGATATCGTACTTTCCATAGACATGAGTTTCGTCTATGGATATTACGGACCAGCAATGCAAAAGACCATCAATTGCTAGCTTAAACGCGCAGAACACGTAATTGAATATATATTCTAGTTTAACCGTACTCCGCTCAAGCTTCCGTTCAACAACCGTCCCGGGGATAAACTATTTCAGTGCAGCCATGTGCCAAGTCAGATCTGCGAATGACTTATCCCAGTTACCATTGACTATTTCAAAGGCTCTTTCGCGCCCGAGATATGCCTTTCTTTTAGTAATTGTTGGCCATGAGTCCTGGTGGACTACTATAATGAACTCTTTGATTTTATACCTTATGGACGCTTCAATGTGCGGAATAATTACAAGAGATATCAAGTCAATATCCAAGTTAACGTGATTCCCGTTGAATGTGCCCATTTTGCATGTGCAGGTAGGAATGTATTTATCCACATTCCACATACGTGTTTTTTTCTTGGTCACACGCAACATCCAATTACATGGCCAAATCAGCTGCACAAACAGCCTTGTATACCATCGGACTTGACTCCCATGCGTGCATCTCACGACACTCTTTTACGTTGTGCATTTGCAAGCCTTGCTTATGCGCGCTTTATCAGGAAAAAGCACCCCCTTTGCAAGCACCTTTGGTCTAGACTCATCGCACATTGCTATCTGGATTTCATCGAAATCCCTTATGAGAGCTTCCGCATCAGGCACAGTTGGCAAGTTATTAATATAAGGAATCTCCCTTGAATGAAACGATACTTCAAACTCGTACAGTCTTCGTCTAGGGGGTCTCTCTTCAAATCGAGTCCTTCCTCCTCATCCTGTTCATTACCATCCTCACGAGCAAAGGGTGTCTCGTCCCCCGATTCATCATCATTGTTATCGTAATCATTGTTCTCTTCCTCACTTTGTGCATCTGCTAGATCCCGAAGTAATACGTCATTTTCGGGCAATTGAGTGAGTGCGGGTGGTTCAACTTGCTCGTTTTCACTGCACAAACAACAAAAATATAAGCTACTAAATTAATAAATGTGTTCCATGTGGCTATATAATTTCACTTACGAGTCGTAATATGATGACATTCCATGACGGCCGTTTTCAATTAGGTGATGACTATCGTATGGGCCACTTGTAAAATTCATATCCAGATGGTACCCCTATTAAATAAATAAGCGTTAATACAAATTCAATATACCAAAAATATAAATAAATAACACAAATAATAATTGAAGTATACCACTCTTCGTATGAATTATAGAAAGCACGGTAAATTATTTTCTCGCTGCTCATTCGCCGACGGTGATTAGTTTAGATCAAGGAAAACTTTTTCATCCGGAACCTTTCCGGCAAAAACTAATCCAGAATAACCACCCGATTATTGGGGGTTATCTCTACTACGCACAATTTCATTTTTTGGAACGTCTTCGACCTTCACATCTCCAACATTGTGATTACAAGAAATTTCCAGCATTCGTCTGGAGTTCTCAGGAAATCACTCAAAGTTTCATCATCGTCGATATTGAATTCCGAGTAAAAAGTAACCCATCGCAGCGTAACGAAATATAGATATCGTCCGGTTACTTTAAGTATCACTGAACGTTTTCTCACAATCATTTTTTGCATAACAACGATATCAATGTTTCGTACTCTATTGTAAGTGACAATTGAACATGACACTTAGCAGGTAAACTGTAGCCCACGGATTTATTATCCATCACAACCTCACTCCCCCAATACAATGAAACTCTTATCCTACGCTCTTAGACATAATAAATAATTCTGGAGAATTTAATAACAATAGACATTTCAACAAGAGTAAAAAAAAATTTTTAAATGAATTTCTATGTGATTCTAACCTTTTTACATAGGAAATGGCTAGTCGGGAAGTTTTATATATATATATATATATATATATATATATATATATATATATATATATATATATATATATATATATCGCCAAATAAGTTGGCACCATACGCTTTTAAATTGTTGAACTCAGAAATTATTGGTAGGGCCAGGAAAAAGGAGTATAGCGCCATAATACATGGCGCTATGTATAAAGGTTAATATATAGCGTCAAGTATTATGGAGTTATACCTGTAGCGTGTCAGCGTTTGCAATATAGCGCCACAATACTTAGCGCTATATATAAACGGTGCAGTTACCATTACTGTATAGTATTAGATATTGTAATGGTACAGTTACCGTTACTTATGTACTTTGAGTCCAAAACGATCACACTTTAGTTCCAAAACTCACATAAAAGACCACGTAACGTCATTGAAGATTCTTCCTAAGACGGAATGCGCGACAATTATATTTTGTGGTCCTTGAATGGGGATGACGCAAAAGTGACAAATAGAGTAGTGAATTATTGGCTGAATTGTTTAACAGATGGAGCGCGTAATTCTAGTCGTACCTTTCATTGATTTGAAAGAAAGAATAATGGGACTGGAACGCCCAGGAAAAGTGAATTCTCGGATTACTGGGAGACATTTTTCGGGACCCAAATATAAAGTGGGATTCCAGTTCCATGCAATTTTGAAGTTTGAACGACACAATTTCCTCTATTTCCCACCTTGCGTGGCTTCTCCTATCTAAATAAAGCATGCAACCTTGTTTGGGAATGAAAACTTCTTTTGAAAATGTTTGATGATTTTCTTCAAAAAATAATAATAACAATTATGTTCTTAAAATGACTTGGAGAAAATATTTTAGAGGTCTTTTTTTGGGGTAAAAAGAACTATCGTGACTTCTCTAAATCAACTATCCCTACGCAACATCGTTGGTGAACAGAACTAAGTGTGCTGAATGCTTGAGCAAAGTACTCGTTTGGTACGCGGGATAATTCCCGAACAATTTAGTCCGCGTACCAAACAATCCAAAAAATTGAAACCAATACATATGCTAAGGCATTTGCTACTCTTAGGGGCTCGTTTAATATGTGGACTAAAAATTATCTCGAGAATATAATCCTTGTTATGAAATAATATAAGAACAAGTAGAATAATGCAAGAACAAGAGCAATAGAGAGAATAGAGAGAGAGAAGTATTCTTATTGATACTTAGATATTGTTAGGATGTATTACAATGGTAGAAGACCCCTTTATTTATAGGGAGGGGGATGATTTAGCTACCAAGAATAGAACTCTAGAATCTCTCTAATTATAGACATTCACCTTAAATAGGAGATTTCATAACACTCCCCCTTGAATGTCTATTCAACAATGTGCCTCGTTAAAACCTTAAAACCAAAACCCAATGGGAAAAATTAAAGAAAGGAAAAAGAGTACACATGTTTGAATATGCGCCTATTGGTTGCCTCGTTAAAAACCTCGCAAGGAAAACCCAATTGGGACAAAACCTTGTAAGGGAAAAAGAGTGCAACGCGCATTAACTCCCCCTGATGAGAACATCAATTTATATCCTTGAGCATTTGCATTCCAATCTTGTGCACCATCTTCAAAACAATCTTTGGTAGAGATTTGATAAATAAATCAATCATATTGACTTGAATAAATATTACGCACCTTGAAATCATCATTCTTGATAGATATGAACATCTTCATATAATGTCGTGGAATAACTCTTCAATATCTCCATAGATGCATTCTCAATGACATCATGCTTATAGTTATAGCAAGATACATATGTACACAAATTGTACTTATGATGTGGTACTTCAGGACCAAGAATTGCATATGCTTCAAGCAACTTAAATCTTTCAAGTTAAGTCATGTAAGTCACATAATAGACTTTAGATGCATATCAAGTTTTCACGTCATGCTAAACAAATAAGATATCGAAAACTGATTATACATACCTTTGACTTTATACTTTCAAGCATTTGAACTATAGGTTCAAAACTACATGTCTTTCATATGGAATCAATTCTTCTTGAATTGTACCTCTTCCATTTAGTTACTTTCTTTGGGTCAGCAAATGCGTATAGCATGCTTTGCAATATGTTGCAATTGAATTATCCCTTTTATGAACTTCAGGTTCATATCATGATATTCGGGGATATACATATACAAATGATAATTCATCCCATGTAACCTTTTCTCAAGTGTTTATCATGTCTCCCCCTCATGTTAGAAAAGCTAACTTGTTTCCTCAACTTTGGGAAATCATCTTTGTGCATTATCATGTCAATATACACGGCACATTAATAATAAGATGAAATTATTTGGTTCCTGACCCTGAACCACTTGTGAGGGGAGAATATACTCTCGTATACAACGTATATCAAACTGATATATATATAACTTTGTTCTCATAAGAAACAGTTTAGCTATTAAGTGGAGGCACTCAATAATTATCTTGCTAAACCAACTTTGATATAAACCAACTTATCAAGATGAACTATCTTGAGTAGAAAATCTGGAAATTATGCTCGAAGTTAGATTATTGAGCAATTTACCTCGCAAGCACTGGCCAGGCTGCAGGTTAATAACAATCGCACATGTAACCATATCATAGATGCATCATATGTGGTATACATGGCAGGTGAATGGGCCCATATTCACCTTTGATATTTCTAGAATTTATTGGCTTCAACCCGAACTCTTTAGTTGGTCAGTTCATTAATGGGAACAAGTGATACCAGAGAATTCGTAAAGAACTTTCTAGTTCTTTGATATTCATCTGTGTGAATTTGCACATCATACTTAAAATGAGATGGCTAATACGAATGCTAACTGAACAAATTATCAATATTGGTAAACTTCAAATTTACACCATGACATGTGCACTTATCAATAAACTTCAGGTTTATTATGACATGGGTTTTATGCCAATAGATATCCACTTTATTGTGGCATTCTTTCTTTTGTGTAGTACAAACTGGAGAACAAAGCGGGTAGCTTTTCATATGCAAATTACCCCGCTACAAGTTGTAGTAATAGTAGATATCAAAGCCTTCCTTTATTTATAGTCTCAATATAATCAATCGCTTTCGCGTGTACTTTGAAAACTGAATAAGTTTCTTTGAGACTTACTACAGCACAATACTCAATTGTGTTTCTCCAACATAGTAATAATTGGCTCTTCTAGAGCTCTCAATTAATTTTGTACTACCACAGATTCATCAACATCCATGTGGTGAATATCTTTCTTAAAGAGAAAGTTATACCATTATGGTCATGTCAAACTTATATGCAAGATATGTTTCTTGCATTATCGTTGTCCTTTAATAGTCATATTTCCAAAATACTTTGGCGTACAATAGGTACGTGACCAACGGTCATTCATGCCATATATCATCTCAAACCTCCTTCTAGGGGTGAGTTTGGTATATTTAATACCAATTTCATGTTCATATTCTTCCAATAAAGAATATGTATTCGTGAATCAGATGTTGTCACATTCACTTCGGGGATATGTGATTTTGTTATCCTTTTCAAATCTATAAATGCGTCAGGCATTTGATTTGCTATTCTTTGCAAATGGATAATCTTTTGTGCCTCTTTCACAAATAGAGGTATGTGGATCAAGATAAGATAATGATGCATTTTTCCACAAAATTTCCCGTTTGGTTTCACCAACTTCTCCCCCTAATTTTGGGAAAAGTGTCTCATCAAATTGACAGTCTGCAAATCGTGCAAATCTCCTGTCAATGTTTCGAGGTAGCGAATAATGGAGGGCGATTCAAACTCAACATATATTCCTAACCTTCTTTGCGGACCCATTTTGGTGCGGGGTGGCGGTGCTACAGGCACATATACTACGCATCCAAAGATTCTTAAATGGGATATATTGGGTCCATGACCCAAAACCAATTGCAACGGGGAATATTTGTGTCAATTCGTCATTCAGAGACGAACTAGCATTGCAGTATGCAAAATGGCGTGACCCCAAACCGAAGTGGGCAGCCGACGAACTAGTATTGCTGCATGCAAAATGGCGTGAACCCAAACCGAAATGTGCAGCCTCGTTTTCATGAAGAATTCAAGATTATTCTCATCTATTGTCTCAATATGATATCCATTTTGAATGATATCTTTAAAACTCAACAAGTTCCTTTAAGACTTGGAGGAGAACATTTTGATTGATATCATTAAAACTCAACAAGTTCTTCTTAGACTTGGAGAAGAATATTGCATTCTCTAAGATAAACGTCGTTCCTTTGGGCAGAGTTACAGTTGCTCTTCCGGAGCCTTCAATCAATTTACTTCGCATGGTTTGACATATAAAAGAAAATATACGAATCATGAGAATAAACAACTTCAATCCGTTTGTGTCACATAATATTTTCAAAATCCGCTGCTAACAGTTGACTAACAAAATCAGATATGTTATCCATAATCGATTACTATGCAGCTTGAAAATTTTCAGTTTAAGCATTTTTCACAAAACAATCGATTGTTAAACACACACAATCGATTGCTGAGATTTGACAATCGATTGTTAAACATAGACAATCGATTGTTGACAATTTTTGAAAAATTCCAGATTCACTGTTTTAAGACAATCAATTGTTAAACATAGACAATCGATTGTTGACAATTTTTGAAAAATCTGAGATCACTGTTTTAAGACAATCGATTGTTAAACATAGACAATCGATTGTTGGCTATTTTGAAAAATTCCAGAGCAGTCTTAAGACAATCGATTGTTAAGCATAGACAATCGATTGTTGACTATTTTGAAAAATTCCAGATCACACTGTCTAACGACAATCGATTGTTAGACATAGACAATCGATTGTGGATGATTTTTGAAAAATCCAAGATTACACTGTCTAACGACAATCGATTGTTAGACATAGACAATCGATTGTGGATGATTTTTGAAAAATTCTAGATTACACTGTCTAACGACAATCGATTGTTAGACATAGACAATCGATTGTCGATCAATTGTTTTTCAGCTTTAATGCGAAAATATTAGATAATCGACTAGTTTTTCAGGCTAGTCGATTACCCCTACTGGAAAATAAAAATATTATTGATATTTGAGTATATTGAAGACATTCTAAAGAACTACTGCTAACATTGCATCATGAACTAACTAATACGAGCTAATACTAATGACTGTTAGTTTATTCACTAACTAATACAAATAAGTAGAACAAAATCAAATAACTCCATCTTCTTTCATCACGGACCCATCACCGATTAGGTGGTCTATTTTCCCCTCGGGTTGCTCAAAGAAGTCTGCCACATCCAGGTGGGTGATGTCCAAGTTGTCGTCATAGACAAAATTTGTTTCAGGGCCTTTTCTCTTTCGAGATGCTTGATAAAGGTCAACCAAGTGTCTTGGTATACGGCAAGTCTTTGACCAGTACCCTTTCCCACCGCAACGATAACATATAGTTTCTGAACCATTTGCCTTAGGATCTTCATGACCCCGTTTCTGCTTTCGGCGGTTATCTCTCCTTGGGGGTTGACGGACTTCATTGGAATTTCTTCCTTGTCTACGTCCCTAGCTATGACCCCGTTTACGACCATGACCATGGCCCTTTTCATGTTTGGCATAATGAGAGTGCACCTTATCTGCTTCAGGCAGTGGTGTAGACCCAGTGGGTCGATTTTCGTGATTTCTCATGAGCAGGTCATTATTTCGCTCAGCCACTAGTAGAAGAGAAATCAGTTCAGAGTACTTTGTAAAGCCTTTCTCTCTGTACTGTTGTTGTAGTACCATATTGGAGGCATGAAACGTTGTAAACGTTTTCTCAAGCATATCATAATCGGAGATTTTATCCCCGCATAGCTTCAATTTAGAAGTAATTCTGAACATTGCAGAATTATATTCAGAAACGGACTTAAAGTCCTGGAGCCTCAGATGAGCCCAATCATATCGTGCTTGTGGCAGAGTGACCAACTTCAGGTTGTCATATCTCTCCTTTAAGCCGTTCCACAAGATGAGTGGATCCTTAACGGTGAGATATTCAATCTTCAAACCTTCATCAAGGTGATGGCGCAAGAAAATCAAGGCCTTCGCACAGTCTTGGGTGGATGCTTTTCCTCTATCTTTGATGGTGTCTCCAAGACCCATAGCATCTAAGTGGATTTCAGCATCCAACACCCATGTCATATAGTTCTTGCCCGAAATTTCAAGGGCAACGAACTTTCTTTTCGTAATGTCAGACATAATCGAAAATTAAATTAGGAAGAGGGAAATACCTTAGATTTTTCGAGAATGGTTCTTGAGACGGTAGAGCCTCGTGCTGATAACGTGTTATGAAATAATATAAGAACAAGTAGAATAATGCAAGAACAAGAGCAATAGAGAGAATAGAGAGAGAGAAGTATTCTTATTGATACTTAGAGATTGTTAGGGATGTATTACAATGGTAGAAGACCCCTTTATTTATAGGGAGGGGGATGATTTAGCTACCAAGAATAGAACTCTAGAATCTCTCTAATTATAGACATTCACCTTAAATAGGAGATTTCATAACAATCCTGGAATTATATATAATTTTTGAACTAATTTATCTTATTTGGAAGGTGGTACAAAATAATCCCTAGTTTAATGGAATAGGGTAGATAAGATGAGATTTTCAGTATTAAGTTTGAGATTAAATTTATATCATATTGGTTGACGGCATAATTTCATTCTCAAATAATTTATATGGTCAATCAAACACAATATAAATTTAATTCCAGACCTTATCCTACCTTCTTTCGTGTACCAAACGACCCCGTAAGGGCTTTAAAATGGTCATATTGCTAAGATTAACGAAGGGTAATTGGTTGGAAATATGGATTTTATGCTAATTTACCATATTATGTTAAGTAATGGAATAATCCATGATATATTGTAGTACTCCATAACTTTATCGCATATTTGAAAAAAAAAAATATAGCTCAGCTCAATCCAAGATAATAACTACATAGCTACCATTTTACCGTTGTAGGCATAAAGATTTTATTAAAATTAAATTCATAAAATAATTTAGATTGTATTTTAAATTTAATAAATATTAGTCCAAACAATATTATGGGCTAATATTATTGGACTAATTATAAATTCAATTCAATATATGTGGATTAAATAAATAATTCCAGAGTTGTTGGATAACCCATTTAGTTGGGCTACAAATAATGAGTCCACTTTATTATGTCTAAAATATTATTGAGGTCTAGTTTGGTGCCACGTATCAAATGATATGAAAGAACCAATGTGATCATGTTACGTGTCAAAATGCAAGGCATGCCAAGTTACATTAAAAGGCTAATGAAATCACACAACGCGTGCAAGTGACATGTTATGGTCAATCAAATACAGTCTTGTTATACTTCAATTTGATTGGTCGGAAAGAATTTATTCTTTTTATAATTTTTCCCTCTCACAATTATAAATAGGTGTCTTCATAACCTGAAAGAGACACAGAAGTTATAATAAGAAGTAAGAACGACCTCATGGATCAATGCTGCAAATTTCTTCACAAGTTTCACATTTCAAGCAATCAAGTCTAAGCTCAAGAACGAAGAAAAAATCAAGTTCAAGCTCAAGAACGAAGAACTAATCAAGTTCAAGCTCAAGAAATCAAGGTCAAGGTCAAGAATAAGATCATCATTCGTGGCAACAACTACATATTCAGATCAAACTCAAAATCCCTTGAATTAATTTACTATTAGAAAAAAGAATCAAAGGATTCAAAGAAGTTGTACACTTAAATATTTGAAATCAAATACAACGATTGTTATAATATTTTCGATTTTGATTTTATTGTCTCGACACAATTTATTGTCTACATTAATATTAATTACTCGTCTTTTTTCATATTTGACTTTGTTTTATTTAAAACTTTTCAGTTATACTTAATCAAATTATTTTAAAAGTGTTATGATCTTTCACTATGTGCCAAAGTATGTTTTTATTTTCTTGTAAACTTGCCTAATCAAAAGATTAATTGTGGTTGATTTGTGATCCTCTATCCTTATTTAGATTTCGACAATGAGAATATTAGAGATTCTCTCGGTAAAGAATATTTTGCCTCGATCCACAGTGAGATATGAACCTAAGTAGCGCAGATTTAAATTAGTCGAATTATTGAATTTGATGAATTGTATTGTTAAACCAAATAAACCAAAAAAAGAGTGAAAAAAGAAACGGACATCTACACTCGGCTCGATTCATAAGACGTTCTTTTCGTATATCTGGATTGGTGACTGCTGTCCGTGCACCACCACATTAGAGCAATAATGGATATTTCTTTGGTTAGCGTAGAGGACGAACAAACAGTACTGAATTCGCTGCCGTTCCGGACGGCACGCGCGGTCAGGTCAAGATGTCAAGTACACATCTCCCTCTACCTTTATGTCATTCTCTCATCCAATAATATTCCCTTCTTTCTTTAGAATGAATTATATCAACTGGAATTCTCTTTTTTTGTTGCGACTATCGATGCAAGGAAAATTGTACTATTAATACTCAGCAGACATAGGGATCTGTCTCCATTTATGGTCCACTTTCCCAAACCCTATAAATATTTTAATAGTGCCAAACACCAAGTTTAGAGAAAGCCCAGCTGAGTCACAACAAGGCATTGCACATCAACGTGCAGTGCGAAGATTATTTTATCACCGGATCCTTGTCAATGGGGGTCCAGTCTCAATATTTTTCTGCTGGTGATACTCAGGACATTAGGAAAAGGGATGCATGAAATCAAGGACGGGGCCATCAATGTTAAGACTTTCAACAGGTATCAAAGGTCTACTATTGGGGAAATTAGCTTGTGTTTGTAAATGGGACGTACTTGATTTGATGTTGATTTTCAAGTGATAGACGTGCCTGTATTTTACAATCTATTGTTGGGATGACCATGAATTCATGCTGCCGGGGCCGTGGCGTCCACACTACATCAGGCAGTGAAGTTTTAGTGGAATCACCAGGAGGTAATCGTTCATGGTGATGATAGCAATCCCATATATAGTTGCCAAACCATCCCAGTTATTAGAGGATGAAGAAAGATATGTGAAGAAACTTACCACACATCGAACGAGTCAATGTGTCGATAATGATAAGTGGTGGGATAACAAAACTAAAAGCATATTGAACTAGAGTGGGTGTGAACCTGGCAAGGACTTGGCAAGAATGTCCAAGAAATTGCTAAGCCCATCAAGGTCAGGAAGCACGGTACCACCTTCGGATTGGGATATGAGTATACCCGGAAGAATTCAATGGATGGTCGCCACCTTGGCGTGGTCCTTACTATCTATTGGAGCAGCCAATACCTTGTTTGGAGTAGACCTTCCAACCGGCCGAGGTCATCTATGGGTTAGAAGAAGAAGAAGCCTTAGTAGCAATGAGGAATTTGTTCCTGCAAAATGATAATATGGACTGCTGTGTCATTTTTTAGTAGGAGGGGGAGGCAAGCCCTTCCATATATGTTATAAATAGAAGAGCACGCCTCAAAAACTAGACCGTCCGAACCATCAGAGCCCAGCATGGCTCGGGGCAAGGCTGAACAAGCATCATGCACTATTTTATTTTACTAGTCTACTTTCCTTTCGCACTTTTGGTTTTGCAAAAAAAGAGATCCAATGTTCAAAAAATTTATGGAATTTATCAAAATCACTTCAGTTTTCTTATAAATCTTACTCTTATTATTTCATTACTTTACTTATACAACATTACTATTACTTATCTTGATGAACCGATGATTATGACATGCAACGAGACAACACAAGAAACAAACATTGTTTCAGAGGAAGATGATATACTGGAAGAGATTGTTAAGGAAGTCGAGAATTTCAAAAGTAGGCCCAAGTCCAACTTGGATCAAACTGAGATTATTAACCTTGGAGATGCAGAAAATGCACGAATCAACATTCATTTGTCACCGTTAGAAAAGAAAAAATACACAGTGTTTCTAATAGAGTATGAGGACATATTTTCCTGGTCGTACAATGACATGACTGGTCTGAGCACATCCATTGTGGCTCACAAAGCCAACTAATCCGGCATGTCCGCTAGTAAGATAAAAGCTCAGAATATTAAAGCCAGAGGTGAGTTTGAAAATCAAGGAAGAGGTCACTAAGCAGGTCAAAGCTAAGGTTCTTAGGGTAGTAGAGTATCCGACATGGTTAGCCGACATTGTGCTAGTATCGAAGAAGGATGGGAAGGTTACATTCTGTGTTAACTACCGGGATCTCAACCGGGCCAGTCTAAAAGATGACTTCCCCTTGCCGAATATACACATCTTGATTGATAACTACGCCAAGCAAGAGCTGCAGTCATTTGTTTGTTGTTTTGCTGGGTACCATTAGATATAGTTGGATGAAGAAGATGCTGAGAAAATAACTTTCATTACACCGTGGGGGATGTATTTCTACAAGATGATGCCATTTGGGTTAAAGAATGTAGTGGCCACCTACATGATGGCCATGACCATTATTTTCCATGACATGATACATAAGGAGATCGAAGTATATGTAGACAACGTCATCATCAAGTCTAAGAAAGCTGCTGATCACATGGAATATTTGAGGAAATTCTTCAATAGACTGAGAAGGTACAACCTGAAATTTAATCCCGTAAAATGTGCATTCGTGGTTCCAGCTGGAAAATTGCTTGGGTTCATCGTGAGTCGCCGAGGGATAGAATTGGATCCATCAAAAGTCAAAGCTATTCAAGAATTTCCATAGCCAAAGAACAAGAAAGAAGTAATGAGTTTCTTGGGGATACTTAACTACATTAGCCGGTTCATAGCACAATCTACTGTCATCTACAAGCCAATATTTATGATGTTAAAGAAGGACACCGCTACCAAATGGACCAATGACTGCCAAAAGGCCTTCGACAGAATCAAGGTGTACTTGTCAACACTACCAGTTTTGGTCCCGCCAGAGCAAGGTATACTCTTAATTCTCTACCTTGCATTATTGGATGGAGAATTTAGATGTGTTCTGGGGAAACATGATGAAATGAGGAGGAAGGAGCAGGCCATCTATTATCTCAGTAAGAATTTCACCCCATACGAGGCTTGGTATTCCCTGTTGGAATGCACATGTTGTGCTCTAACTTGGGTATCTCAGAAACTGACGCACTATTTCTGTGCTTATACTACATATCTCATATCATAGATGGATCTTTTGAAGTACATCTTCCAGAACCCCATGTCCACTAGCAAGCTAGCCAAGTGGCAAATCCTGTTAAGTGAATTTGACATTGTTTACGTGACTCAGAAGGCAATCAAGGGACAAGCACTAGCAGATCACCTTGTAGAAAATCCTGTGGATGGAGAAATCGAACCTTTGAAGGCGTATTTGCCTGATGAGGAGGTATCATTTGTAGGAGAAGACATTGCAGAATCCTACGATGGTTAGGGGATGTTTTTCGATGGAGAAGCAAGTTTCAAAGTGTAGAAAATCACTCTATCTATGATATGCGCGCTTTGGTTGTATGAGCATGATTTTCAGGTATAGGTTTTGATGAATGACAAACAATGAAGTCAAGTGTCAAACAACGATATTATATGACAAACAATCAAGCTTGAATGGCGAGAAGCATATTGATGAACGGATTGCAATGGAAAAGCCAAAGACGAGCTCAAATGTTCAAGACCGAAGACCCAAGGCGTAGGTCGTTAGGTAGAAAAAATGTAAGAGCAACGCTTAAGTTATCTCGTCTTTTGGCTCAACATAGGTCATCATAAATATGCATAAAATCATTTTATTAAATCATATTTATCATAAACATATTTTATTAAATCATATTTATCATAAACATATTTCAAATACTTCAAACAAAATGATGTTAAAGTTTTCATCTTAACCAAAATGGTTTTTGAAGTAAGTTTTCAATTCTGCCTCAGAATAATCGATTATAAGTATATGCATAATCGATTATGCTGTAGACCGTTGCCAGTGTTTGAACACTACCACAGAATAATCGATTATGCAGTATTAGATAATCGATTATTTAGCAGAAAATCAGCTTCTGATTTTCTGAACGTTGGAGAATAATCGATTATCAGATACTGAATAATCGATTATCTGGGCACAAAATCAGCATAATTGATTGCCAATTAAGCAACGGACATACACCATTTTTCACCTATAAAAAGAGGTCTTTTGAGCTGATTTTAAACACACAACACCTCCCAATATTGATATACATATTGACATTATTTGAGCATCATTTTAGAGCTTTTGTTGAGCCATTTGAGAGACAACTTTGAGTTGTTCATAGAGCTAAATTTGTATCTCCTTATCTACTCTTTATAGAGAGTTCTTGTTGTAAAAGAGAAAGGTGTTTGAGAAGAACATATCTTCTCATTGATTGTCGGGTTCGCTAAGTACCCTAAGTCTTAGTGTGTGAAGTCTTGTGGTGCGGTATCCACGAGCAAGGTTGAAGTCTTGAGGTGCGGTATCCTCGAGCAAGTTGAAGTCTTGTAGAGTGTACATCTACGAGCAAGTGTAACGGTTTCTTAAGCACCCATAAGCTTAACGGAGTTAGTAGAATCTCGAGAGAGTCTCTCGGGGACTGGACTAGCCACAAGTTGTGGTGAACCAGGATAAATTCGGTGCGTTCTTTCCTTGTTATTTTAATTACCGAATTTATTTTATTCCTGCAATTTTTATCAATATTCTCGTGCTGCACTATTCACCCCCCCTCTAGTGACGGGCATAAATCCTAACAATTGGTATCAGAGCCTAACTCTCTGAAAGCCTTAACCGGTTGAGAGCGATATATATTTTTTTGTTGAGAATATTGAACGTAGGAATAATGAGCGAAGGACACTCCACCAAGAGGCCCCCTTTTTTTGATGGAAGAAATTATACATACTGGAAAGAACGGATGAGAATATTCATCCAATCACACAACTTTCGATTAAGGCAAATCATCAAGAAAGGTGAACAAATGCCAGCAAAGAAAGTTGGGGAAATCATGGTTCCAAAGGAGGAAAATGAATATGATGCCGAGGACATCAAGAAAATTGGAAGAAACGCAACGGCTGTCAACTTACTATTTTGTGCGGTGAATCTGGACGACTATCGGAAAATCTCTTGTTGCACAACCGCAAAGAAAATATGGGATAAACTCGAGATCACTTATGAAGGTACGTCTCAAGTCCAAGAATAAAAAATTGATTTTCTAACACATGAATATGAACTTTTTAGAATGAGGGAAGATGAAAACATCGATAATATGTTCGAACGATTCTCAATAATCGTCAATGATCTTCATGCTCTCGGAAAAATGTACTCGAACAAAGATCTAGTTCGAAAAATCCTACGGACTCTCACTCCCAAATGGCGCTCCAAAGCAAATGCTATCCAAGAGTTGATAGGAATCACGGACGTCACAATTGATGGACTACGAGGTAATCTTAAAGCTTATGAAAGCACAATTCTTAATCCGTATCTTAGAAGTAAGTCGAATATTGCCTTCAAAGCCTCATCTTCTAAAAGAGTAGAGAT
Source organism: Nicotiana benthamiana (assembly GCA_034376525.1). NCBI lineage: Eukaryota > Viridiplantae > Streptophyta > Magnoliopsida > Solanales > Solanaceae > Nicotiana > Nicotiana benthamiana. The sequence goes on from CM067324.1 coordinate 38,437,567, forward strand.
AAGTGATTCGGAAAGTGATGATGATATTATTTCCAAAGATATAATTGAAAAATTTTATAAGTTTATGAAGAAGGAAATAAAGAAGGAAGAACCAAGTCCTTCATGTCAAAATTGTGGAAAACTTGGCCACACCAAATCACATGTCCAAAATCAAAGGACAAGAAAAAGAAGAAACACCATAGGCGCGTAACATGGGATTCGGACTGCTCGGGTGATGAAACTGCCGCAGTATGCCTCATGGCAAACGAAGAAGAAAAGGTAAGTACTTCTAACTCTTACTCGTTTGAAGAAATACAAAATGCCTATGATGAATTATATGGTGAATTTGTTAAAGCTTCCAAAACCATAAAAGAATTGAAGAAAACACTTTCTTTGCAAGAAAAAGACTTTGAGAAAACACTTTCTTTGCAAGAAAAAGATTTTGAAAAACAACCTTCTTTAAAAGAAAAAGATTTTGAAAAATTGACTGGTGATAATGAAAAACTAAAAGAAGAAAATGATCTTTTAGAAAATGACATTACTTTTCTTAAAAATAAAATCAAAGTTTTATAAGAAGAAAATAGATTTTTGGAAAATGACAATGTCGATCTCAAAAATAAAATCAAGGAGATGAATGAAGCCTCTTTAATTGTTCAAAGTTCAAATTGTTCTTCTTGTAGTTCTTTAAAAATGGAGAACGTAGAACTTAGAAATACACTAGAAAAATGTAGTGTAAATGATTCTAGAACAAATGAGGTAATTAAAAAGGACGATAGAAATAAGGTTAAACCGCCTAGAAACGACTCTAGGAATTTTGTTAATAAGTCTAAAACTAATCATTTAGACCACCTAGACATAATTCTAGAAATTTTATTAATGAGTCTAGAATGAATAATTTTAGACCACCTAGAAATGACTCTAGGAATTTCAACGCTTCTAGGAATAACAACTTTAGATCACCTAGAACGCATTTGGCTCAACCTAGACATATGCACAATCCTAATGTCATATGTCATTATTGTAACCGGGTAGGACACATTGCACCCGTATGTTTTGCTAAACATAGAGATTCATATTTTGATTATGATTATTATTTGCCTAACCCCCAAGGACCCAAAAGAAGTTGGGTACCGAAAACCTATTTTTAGGTACATTTGCAGGTGTGCTTGAAGACTACAATATCGTAGTAGATGCACCAAGCACGAAACCTTATTGCAACGAGGGGAAACGTCGGTTAGTTATCGTATTTTTTGATAAAAACGTAATAGTTGATATGTGCTAACAATTGATATTAATTATTGGTTCATGTTTTGATAAGTTTTATTTTGAATAAAAATTGGTATCAATTATTTTTATATTAAATGATTGATTCATGTTTTGATGAATATTGTTTGTTTAAATAACAGTTGGTATATTTGCGAAAAATGACTGTTATTATGGTTGGTATGCTTTTACTAACGTTTGGTATTATTTGATGTTGATACGATTTTTTTCCTATCAATTGGTATCGTCAATAGTTTAAACAACAATTGGTATACTCTTTTTGCTAATGCCAAAAGGGGGAAGAATTTAGACGATATGCATCGAATAAGGGGGAATGTCTTCACATTCTAGTATGCTTTAATTGAGGGGGAGTATTCAATTAAGGGGGAATTATATTGTATTGTTTGCATGAATTGTATGAGATATAGCATGAAGTTAGGGGGAACTCGATATGCATATCTCCTGTTGTTTGTCATTATCAAAAAGGGGGAAATTGTAGAAAATCACTCTATCTATGATATGTGCGCTTTGGTTGTATGAGCATGATTTTCAGGTATAGGTTTTGATGAATGACAAACAATGAAGTCAAGTGTCAAACTACGATATTATATGACAAACAATCAAGCTTGAATGCCGAGAAGCATATTGATGAACGGATTGCAATGGAAAAGCCAAAGACGAGCTCAAATGTTCAAGATCGAAGACCGAAGGCATAGGTCGTTAGGTAGAAAAAATGTAAGAGCAACGCTTAAGTTATCTCGTCTTTTGGCTCAACATAGGTCATCATAAATATGCATAAAATTATTTTATTAAATCATATTTATCATAAAGATATTTAATTAAATCACATTTATCATAAACATATTTCAAATACTTCAAACAAAATGATGTTAAAGTTTTCATCTTAACCAAAATGGTTTTTGAAGTAAGTTTTCAATTCTGCCTCAGAATAATCGATTATAAGTATATGCATAATCGATTATGCTGTAGACCGTTGCCAGTGTTTGAACACTGCCACAGAATAATCGATTATGCAGTATCAGATAATCGATTATTCAGCAGAAAATCAGCTTCTGATTTTCTGAACGTTGGAGAATAATTGATTATCAGATACTGAATAATCGATTATCTGGGCACAAAATCAGCATAATTGATTGCCAATTAAGCAACGGACATACACCATTTTTCACCTATAAAAAGAGGTCTTTTGAGCTGATTTTAAACACACAACACCTCCCAATATTGATATACATATTGACATTATTTGAGCATCATTTTAGAGCTTTTGTTGAGCCATTTGAGAGACAACTTTGAGTTGTTCATAGAGCTAAATTTGTATCTCTTTATGTACTCTTTTGAGAGAGTTCTTGTTGTAAAAGAGAAAGGTGTTTGAGAAGAACATATCTTCTCACTGATTGTCGGTTTCGCTAAGTACCCTAAGTCTTAGTGTGTGAATTCTTGTGGTGCGGTATCCACGAGCAAGGTTGAAGTCTTGAGGTGCGGTATCCTCGAGCAAGTTGAAGTCTTGTAGAGTGTACATCTACGAGCAAGTGTAACGGTTTGTTAAGAACCCGTAAGCTTAACGGAGTTAGTGGAATCTCGAGAGAGTCTCTCGGGGACTGGACTAGCCACAAGTTGTGGTGAACCAGGATAAATTCGGTGCGTTCTTTCCTTGTTATTTTAATTACCGAATTTATTTTATTCCTGCAATTTTTAATTCTGCAATTTTTGTCAATATTCTCGTGCCACACTATTCACCCCCCTCTAGTGACGGGCATAAATCCTAACACAAAGGAGTTGGCATAGGAGTAGTCCTAGTGTCAGAAACCGGCCAGCATTTTCCGGTATCCGCCAAGCTCAAGTTCCCCTACACTAACAATATGTCCGAGTAAGAAGCCTGAATCTTAGGGCTCGAGATGGCCATTGGCATGAACGTCCAAGAGTTTCTAGTGATTGGAGATTCAGACATGCTTATACATCAGGTCCGAGAAGAATGGGCAACCAAGAACTCCAAGATACTCCCATACCTGCATCATGTGCAGGAGTTGAGAAAGAGGTTCACAAAGACGGAATTCCAACATAATCCCAGAGTCCAGAATGAGTTTGCCGATGCATTGGCTACCCTGTCCTCTACGATACAACATACAGAAAGAATTTCATTGATCCTATTCCCGTGAAGATCTACAATCAGTCAGCTTACAATGCTCATATTGAAGAAGAAGCAGACGAAAAGCCTTGGTTTCGTGACATCAAGAAATATTTGACAAAAGGAGAATACCAAAGCTTTCAAATACTCCTCTGAAGCATACGTTTCGAAGATTTTCCAATTATTTCTTTCATAGGAAGGAATTATTTCTTTCACAGGGAAGGAATCCTGTATAGGTGGACTCCAATTATTACTAAGGTGTGTCGACGCGAAGGAAGCATCCAAACTGCTAGAGTAAATTCATGCCGGGACTTGTGGACCTCATATGAATGATTTTGTCTCAGCCAAGAAGATACTCCAGACAAGTTATTTTTGTATGACTATGCATCCAGTATGTCCGCAAAAGCCACCATTGTCAAATACATGCCAATATGATAAAGGTGCCTCCAAATGAGCAACAAGCTCACCATGGCCATTCGCCGCATGGGAGATGGATGTTATCAGAGCAATCAAACATTCCGCATCAAACGGGCACATGTTTATCCTAGTAGAAATTGACTATTTCAACAAATGGGTTGAAGCAACATCTTATAGAGTAGTGACTAAGAAAGTCATGACAGACTTTTTCCGCGACCGTATCGTTTGTCGATTCGGAATTCCAGAGTCAATCATTACTGATAATGGCTCCAATGTCAATAGTGATTTCATGAAAGCCATATGTGAAACCTTCAAAATCAAGCACAAGAATTCACAGCCTACAGACCTCATATGGACGGAGCTGTAGAAGCCGCCAATAAATATATCAAGAAGATATCAAGGAAAATTATAGAGAAGCATAAGTAGTGGCATGAGAAGTTATCATTTTCTTTATTGGGGTACTGCACCACAGTCAGCACATCAACTGGGCAACTCCATACATTCTGGTTTACGGTACAGAAGCGGCCATTCCCGTCGAGGTAGAAATTCCCTCCCTAAGGATAATATAGGAAGCAAAACTCGACGATCCAGAACGGGTGAAGAGTCTTTACGACCAGTTGGCTCTTATAGATGGCAAGAGAATGAATGCAGTTTGCCATGGTTAGGTTTATCAGAACAGAATGTCCATGGCTTTCAACAAGAGAGTCAAACCAAGACGGTTCACACCGGTGCAGTTTGTATTAAAGAAGATCTTTCCACATCAAGATGAAGCCAAAAGGAAGTTCTCTCGAAACTGGCAAGGCCCATATATGTTCACTGGGTTCAAACAGTAGGAGCCCTTATACTTGCATAAATGGACGGAGAAGTTTGCCCAAAACCAATCAATTCAGATGCAATCAAGCAATATCATGTGTAACTTCATGCTTTTCCTATATGATATAATTTGAACTATGTCTGACCTAATTCCAGTTTAATTGGGGATACGTAGGCAACCTTATGGGTTTGGTCACAATTTAATAAAATTTTCATTTCCCCTTGAAATTGGAAACCGGGGAACAATTTTGAGGAGGATCCTTAAAATTCCGAAGGAAGAGAGGTTGCAGTGTCTTGAACCACGTCTCAGTCAATGGTTCATCTAACGAAAAATACACTTAATTATGTATTTACGCTATATTTCTACTAACTCATGCATGTTTGTCACCAAAATCTTTCTGTTTAGCAATGTTACCCTAGGGATGCCCACAGTATCACCAAATCAAAGCCGAGCCGGACAAGTGAAGTCACAAGGACACGGAACTAACCTTTACCCTTTACAAAATTAACAATTTTGGTTTGGATGTAGGCACTCAAGTCACAAATTTATATACTCATACTATTCCGGAATACAACTCTTAGAATTATCGCTTTGAATCGCTATTCGCATAAAATATCCCCAGCAGCTGCAATATCACAATCATCCACTAGCTATCAGCTAAGAATTTTTATCACTATACGCCTTTTATCCCTTGCATAAGTGTACTATTCTGCCTTTCGAGGTTAAGCTCTTCCTCCATCTGCATTTCTTGCATTGCATAAGGCTACTATTCTGCCTTCTGAGGTTATGCTATACCTCCATCTGCATTTCAGCATTGCATAAGGCTACTATTCTGCCTTCCGAGACTAAGTTCTGTCTCCATCTGCGTTTCTTGCATTGCATACTATTATTCTCCCTTTCAAGACTACTCTCTGTCTCCATCTGCATTTCCTGCATCACATAAGGCTACTATTCTGCCTTCCGAGACTAACCTCCGTCTCCATCTGCATCGATTGAAAGATTGACGTTTTACTTACATTTTTTGCATGGTTGAAATATCGCCACTTCATTTAAATCCTCATCGACTGAAAGATAGACGTTTTACTTATATTTTCTACATGGATGAAATATCCCCCCTTCGTTTAAATCTTGCATCAGCTAAAAGGTCACTGTTTTACTTATATTTTTGCATGGCTGAAATATCTCCACTTCACTTAAATCCTGCATTGGCTGAAATATCGCCACCTTTATTTATGTCTTGCATGAACTAATATATCGCCACTTTATTTACGTTCTCATTGGATGAAAAATTGCCAAATTATCCAAGGGCGTCATTGTTCGTATGCACCATCTTCATAGCCCGAGAACGCCATGCCATGGCCTGAGGACTCCTTTATCTCTTGCACATCAATATTAAAAGGCATTATCGCTTAGAGGAATCATTCTCATAGCCCGATAGCATCGTTTCATAGCGTGCGAATCCTTTATTATATGCTATATGGACTAGGACATCATTGTATGGGGACATCATCCTAACCGTCCAAAGACAACATTCATGGTCCAACGGGAAATCGCATCACGTTTAAATTTATGCACAATATATGTGCATCTTATTTATTTGCAAGTAAATTAGAAAGAAACAACCATCTCGGCAGGAGCAATCCTGCTCTAGTTCCGGCGGCCCTACTAGAGTCTTAGCCACCCATCCCAACCTAAATATCGCATCCGTTCTTGAAAGATCTCCCTCGGCATACTCCGCCCACGGATACTGAACTACATATGGCCTTATTCTTATAAGACCAGGGATATATAGGTAGCTCATGAAAAAAAGCATGGTCAATCACTTCAAACCATTCCGTTCGATCAAAATTTGCCATCATATCTTTACCCGACATCTCTTCTATCCTTCCTGGGTAAAGAGGGGCAATTGTTGATACCCAATTTTTTTCAGTCTATTTTTATCTAAAAAATACTTTTAAATACTATATATATGAATATATAAGTATGCTTAAGTGTTTTAGTATTTTTTCCAATTTTTAAAAGATTTTTTAAATCAATTTGTTATCCATTTTAGTAGTATAAAAATCAATAATTATTCCCAAAATTATCATCTTGGTGAATAACTTATTTTATTCTCACATTTATACCAATATATAGCTAGAGTAATTTTTATACATTTTAACAAATTTATTTGGTATTTTAAAAAGTCAAATTGCATATAATTGGTATTCTTGCCTATTTTGAGAATTAATAACATTTTTTAATTATGAAATTTGTTCCAATATTTTCAAATTAATATTTTCCATATTATTAACGGATCCAGTATGTTTAATTTGCTTTCAAAATCATGTTTACAATTTTATAAAATAGAAAGGGGAAAACTGGCTATTTAAAATTTGGCCTTATTTTTTTTCAATTACAGCCCCATTATATTTAGATTATAGCCACATTGTCCCCCCTAAATGACCCAATTTTTAATCACAACCGGGTCAGCCCAATCCCATACCCTCAACCCGTTTTAATTACCCGACCTAAACTCTTTTGATTTGGACCGTTGATCTCTGAGTTCAACAGCTCATATCTAACATTCCATAATTAAACATAAATGACTATCCTAATCCCCTCATTCTCTTCTCCCAGCCGCCCCCAAACACTCTTCTCTCTCAAACTCCTCTCGAAGGTTCTTGAAATCCTAATTGCCTTCTACCATTTTAAACTGCAAACTCATTAGGATCCATGGCCTCTCAGGCCATGGATGGCCTCTCAGGCCATGGATGGCCTATACCCATCTATCTCAGCTCTTAAATTCTTGGTGTTCGAAGTTTTGAGGTCTAAACTCAATGGTGTCCGTTCAGATTTTCTCCGATTCAAGGTTCCATGGCCTCTCCGGCTTTGCTCCGGCATATCCGAAGCATTTTGAGCCTGGTTCTAACTCATCTGACTTAGATCAGACCTTTTTAAGCCTTTATCACTTTACGATTCCTCTAAAACCCTAACTATCCGAGGTTTTCTCTGTTTGTTTACTTAGATTGGTTCTATATCTATGATCTACTTGAGTTTTAAAATGTTTTCCATAATTTTTCTTTCAAAAATTACTTCTCTCCGACTTAGGGTTCCTAAAAAACTCAAAATATTTTCTTTGACTGTTCTTTTCCTTTTTTTTGTGTATACTTATCATGCATGTGTTTCTACTGCTTTCTTATGTTTTTCTACTATATATGTTCTTCTATGACTTATCTTTCTATTTGTGTTTCTACACCATGCTTACATGTTCGTCCTACTGTGTTTTTGTTAGAAACTACGCTTTACGCTAGAGGGGGGGTGAATAGCGTATTAATAGAATTTAGCATTTTCTTGCGGAATTTAAACTTTGCAGGAAGTAAAATAAATGCAGAAAAATAAACTTACACAAAGATGTATACTGGTTGGCCACCAACGTGGTTAGTCCAGTCCCCGAGAGACTCTCTCGAGATTTTTCACTATCTTGTTAAGCTTAAGGGTGCTCAACAAACCGTTACACACTTGAGGACACAAGCCTCAAACAGTTGCTCGGAGATCGCAATCTCAAAGACTTCACCAAGGAAATGCAAGTTCCTTGAAACAAGAGAATCGCAATTCTCTTACAAGTATATCAAATACTTGGACACTCACTTAACTAAAGTACTCCTTATTGAGTAGATATGAGTAAAAGAATATGTTCAAGATCACAACAACTTTAAGCAATAATATGGCTCTCAAAAGCTTTATGAAATGAGTAGAAAATGAAGAACAATTGAATGAAATCTTATAGCAATGTAATGATCAGTTTTGTGTATGTTGTTGTTTTTAAAACACTGAAATGAAGCTGTATTTATAGTTGAAAAAGTTGGTTCAACCGTTGTCTAATTGCCAATTAAGAGTTGCTGAAATTACTCAGTGATAATCGATTATTAAGACCAAACAATCGATTATCTGCCAGTCAGTTTAAAAATCAATCCCAGATTTAACGCTTCACAATCGATTATACATAATCTATAATCGATTACTGGCAATATTCAAAATCAGATAATTGATTACACTAAGTTCATAATCGATAACTTTAGCAACATTCTAAAAATCATTTCCAGATTTTAAGCAAAACATCGATTATATAAAATCAATAATCGATTACTTCAGCAACGTTCTAAAAATCATTTCCAGATTTTAAGCAGAACATCGATTATCTAGAATCAATAATCGATTACCTTATGGTATTTGAAAATCATTTGACAACGGCCAGCTTCAACAATTGATTGTCCTTTGCAACAATCGATTACTTGTTATTTTCTGAAAATCATAAAACTTACTGTCTCAGTGAAATCGATTATCTAAAGACATAATCGATTACTTAATTAAATTTAAAATCACTGGAAGACATCAACTCAACACAATCGATCACCATTAGTTCATAATCGATTATTTTGAGTATTGAAAAACTTTACCTCAACAACAATCGATTGTTATTTGTTCACAATCGATTATCATGCAGATTTGGAAAAACCTGATGTTCACTGTCTTACTCACAATCGATTACCATTAATTCATAATCGATTGTCATGCAGTCTTGGCTCAGAAACAATCGATTATCATAAGTACATAATCGATTATTTTAGCCCAGATTTTTGAGGCATGTTTAGAAAACATTTTGTCTAATGTAAATATGCATGATTTAAAATCTTTTTGACACAGAATTAAATATGCATGATTTTGGAAAATATTTTTATGAGAGAGGCCATACTATGAGTCAAGTTATAGGATCGAGATTACAGTTTAGAACAACTCAATAACAATTAAAAGCTATATCTTGAACTTCAATCTTATTCTCAACCATTGTGCGCTTGTACTTGAATTCCGTCATATATCAATTTTTGCTTCGTTTGTCATTCATCAAAACCTACAAAAGAGTACACGTTTAGTATATTGCATTGAGAACGTGTTTCTAACAATTTCCCCCTTTTTGATAATGGCAAACATTAAGCGGGATATGCAATTTAGGCAAAAGATATTGACAATTCAAGACAAGTAACAATTATGCAAATTTTGTTCTTGTTCCCCCTCAATTTTAGCTTATAAGCAATCAATGAATTAAGAGGTGGTGCATACCCGATATCCCGTTTTCTTCCCCCTTTTGCCATTAGCAAAAAAATAGTAAGGAAAGATGCAAAAAAGATGAAATAAACAAGGTTTATTTATTGGAAAAAAAAGGAGGGTACATCAATGGGAACCAAAGAGAACAACAGCAAAAACCACACAAAACACAAAAAAATTTATTCATTTCCGTCGTTGTCCGCCTCGTTATTCGGCGCTGCTTCAAAAGGAACGAGAGCTGCATATGGATAATTGACATGATCAAAGTATCCATGGATCTCATGAGTGAGTTGAGCAAGCTGGTCGGATATGGTTTGGAGAGTAGGCTCTTGGGACGAACGAGCACGACGGGGTGGACGACTTGAAGAAGGAGCTGGAGCATGATCACCATCATGATGGAAAGAAGACTCCGAGATTTCCCAAATTTTGGTACTCCTTTTGAGAGGACCATTTTCCGTGACAAATCCGGATGCTTCAAGGAAGTTCATAATGAGGAGGGCATAAGGAAGAGGCATGTCATCACCGATGGCATTGAGCATATGAATTTTGATGAGCCGACACCAATTTATTTTGGCTCCGGTGACAATGGCATGCAGAAGTTTGGTATCCTCCTGGGAGATGGTGGTGTGATTGTGCCGTCTAGGCTTGAGGACTCGGGTGATGAAGTAAAGAATCAACCGATAGTTTGGATCCATTCCCGTTATGGTAGGACGACGGGTAGAAATAGATGGATCATAGGAGGTTATACCGGCTTGGTGGAGAAGGATGGTTTCATCAAAGAGAGCCCCGGCCTTATCAATATACCGGTAAAGGTCTTCACCTTCATTTGGAAGGCGGGCAATGGTGTGGAGATTCTCTTCAGAGAGAAGAATTTGAACCCCATTAATGGAGGTGACAAGTTCGCCATCTTCATCTTTATGGAGGTTTGAGTAAAAAGCTTGAACGAGAGTTGTGTTTATGTGAGGATGAGTGAGAAGCAAGAAGTCATATAGTTGACACTCCTTTAACATATTTGCGGCAGGGGTGAAAGGCTCAAGGAGTTTACTATTTGAGAACCGAGGAGGAAGAATGGTGCGTTTCTCAAATTTTGATAGGAACCTTGTGAGTTCATTTTCAGTTTCAAAGAACAAGACGGAACCGTCTTGGTATGGAAAATTTAAAGGAGGAGGGGCGGTTGAGGCTGATGCGCCATGTTTGGATCGGGAACGTTTTGAAGATCGTCCAGACATGTTAGGAGAAAGACTGCTGGAATTTGGCAAAGAAAATAGAAGAGATTTAGCTTTTGAATACTAGAGATAGTGCTTGAGTGGGTGAATGTGAGCTCTTATGATGCCTATTTATAGAGGAAAGGATTATCAAGCATTGAATGGAGACATTTGCTGAGATTTTGGTTTAGGAGCAGTCAGAAAACGGTTAGAATTAAAATTACTGACCGTTAGATAATCGATTATTGAACTGAAATAATCGATTGTATTTACTGTTTGATTGAGATTTTGAATCTGAGAAATCGATTCTTGAGTCAAACGGTAAAAAATTTGAATGAAATAATCGATTGTTAAATTTTGGTAATCGATTATGGAGCATTTAAGACCTGACAGGAATCGATTGAGGAGCCAAACGGTAACAAAAAATTAATATGAAGTAATCGATTGTCAATTCTTGGTAATCGATTATTTAGGGAACTAATTTGATACAGTGAACTTGGAGAATATCAGAATTTGTCAAATAATCGATTGTATGAAAAAATAATCGATTGTTGTAGAAAGCATTGCTGAATGACTGAGGCGGAAATCGATTATGCAATTTAGGAAGTAAAGAATTAAACACATATGCATAATAGTAATAATCAGTCATAAACAATCGATTATTGATACTGATAATCGATGTACTGCACAGAAAATAATCGATTAGTGGCTTGAAATAGTCGATTATTTTGTGCTAAAACTTCATAATTCCCCCTACCTTTGGGGTGGTACCTGCAAAATAGATTTAAACGTCTCCGACGCTCAAGTTAGTAATTTATAGCGAAATTAATAAATTACACTAGTGTTAACAAGTAATGCCATGAACTCTTAAGAATTGTGTCCTAGAGTGTTCTTAAGAGAGTTTCGGGTACTTACCTTTTCTCCAACATCGCCAATTACCTGTTCGAGAGGATGATCCTTGATCGTTCTCCACTCGTTAGGCGTATTTATTCCTTTTTCTAATTGTGGCGCTTCTTCCGTTGGTTGTTCCCCAATTTCATTTTTGTTTTCCTTTGAAGGTTCTTCTTGGATTTTATCTTTCAAGCTATCCAAGATACCTGCAAGATCAAAACCGGATTCCTTTCTCGCCAAGCGAGTATTATCTTCGGAAAACACAACATGAGGGGATTCCTCCACAATTTGGGTTCTTTTGTTAAAGATCCTATATGCTTTGCTACGTGAGGAATAACCAATGAAAATACCTTCATCCGATTTAGCATCAAACTTACCCAATTGGTCCTTCCCATTATTATGAACAAAACATTTACAACCAAAAACACGTAAATGAGAAATGTTGGGTTTTCTACCCTTATAAAGTTCATATGGGGTTTTCATGAGTATCGGCCGAATTGCTGCTCTATTTAAAACATAGCAAGCGGTACTCACGGCATCCGCCCAAAAATATTTGGGAATCTTAGCTTCGTCGAGCATGGTTCTTGCCATCTCTTCGAGACACCTATTTTTCCTTTCCACCACCCCATTTTGTTGTGGTGTCCGTGGAGCGGAAAAGGTGTGTTCGATTCCGAGTTCGTCACAAAAATCCGCAAAGAGATTGTGATCAAACTCTCCTCCATGATCACTTCTAATCGAAGTGACGGTCGATTCCTTTTCGTTTTGAACACGCTTAAGGAAATACTTGAAATTTTGAAAAGCATCACTTTTATTTGCAAGAAATAGAGTCCAAGTAAATCTAGAAAAGTCATCAACAATTACAAAAACATATTTATTTTTACCAAGACTTTCAATACGAGAGGGACCAAATAAATCCATGTGAAGTAATTGCAAAGGTCTAGACGTTGAAACAATATTCTTGGATTTAAAAGATGCTTTGGTTTGCTTCCCTTTTTGACAAGAATCGCAAATAGAATCATTTTCAAACTTTAAACTGGGAAGACCAACTACTAAGTTTTGAGAAAGAAGCTTGTTCAAAAGATGCATGTTCATGTGTGCTACTCTACGATGCCATAGCCAAGAGTTATCCTCTTTGCTTACTAAACAATCAGCATATTCGGGTGAGGAGTTTGCAAGATCAACCATATAGATATTATCAATTCTAAAACCACGAAGTATGATCTTGAAATCACTACGTCTAAATACAAGACATTCATCCGAATTAAATAGAGCAAGATTTCCCTTGTCACATAATTGGCTTATGCTCAAGAGATTATGCTTCAAACCTTTCACAAGTAGTATATGTTTAATAGAGGAGTTTTCGTCCTTACCGACCGAACCAATGCCGATGATTTTTCCTTTATTGTTATCACCAAATGTGACACTTCCTCCTTCTTTGTGCTCTAGTTGAAGGATTTTGGATTCATCTCCCGTCATGTGTTTGGAGCATCCACTATCAAGGTACCATAGTACACTTGATCCCTTCAAGCACACCTACAAAACAAATTAATGTTCTTTAGGTACCCATGCCATCTTGGGTCCTTGAGGGTTAGGCATGTTATAATGATGCAATTGATTTATATGTCTATGACGAGTAAAGCAAGCGGGAGCAATATGACCAATACGTCTACAATAATGACAAGTCACGTTGGGATTATGCATTTTTCTAGGTACATAGTAACTAGATGAATGAAGGTTGCTTACTCTACTTTGAACACCATTGTTTCTCCTATTATGAGCTCTAGGAGGTTCACAAGTTTGTCTAAAATATGCATCATTTCTAGAATATCTATTTCTAGGTGGAGGGTCATTTCTTGGTCTTCTAAATTGTTCAAGGTTTGGCCTAAAATATGCATCATTTCTAGGTCTTCTAGCATTTTCACTATTTGGTCTAACATGCAAGTTATTTCTAGGATTTCTACTTCTAGGATAAGCATTTTGGTTATTAGTCCTAGGTTGAGCTCTAGGTTGTTGTGGTTTAGCACCAACCTTTTCTTCATTCTTGAATCCTATTCCATGTTTAGTTGATTTTAGATTAACAAGCACATCATTCAAGTTTTTATGCGAAGAATTAAACTTATCTAATGTGCCTTTAAGTCTAGCTACTTCATTCTTAAGAAGCACACAAGAAGAACAGTTTCTAGTAGAACCTTCAGGTTTATCAGCACCTCTTTTTCCATAAAACTTGTTTTCCTCTTTTAGCTTCTCATTTTCGAAAACCAGTTTTTCTAATTCTTTTTCTTTTAATGAAAGCTGCGTTTGAAAATCTTTTTCTTTTAGAGAAGCGCTTTCTTTAACACTTTTGACAGTTTTTGAAGCTTTGATAAATGCAGCATATAGTTCATCAAAAGCATTTCTCATTTCATCAAGAGTAAAGAAATTTTGAGAAGAGATTTGACTTACCTCGTCTTTGTCGTCTTCTTGAGCCATGAGACATAAATTTGCTGCTTCATCGTCTTCTTCTTCGCTTGCTTCATCTCCGGAATCTCCTCCCCAAGAGATGTATGCATGTTGCTTTTTGAAGGGTTTCTTCTCCTTTTTGATGTTAGGGCAATTTGATTTTATGTGCCCGGTTTCTCCGCATTCATAGCATTTTAGTTGATCGCCTTGCTTTTTGTTCTTGCGTTCATACTCTTTGCGCATGAATTTTTGAAACCTTTTGATAACGAGTCCAAACTCGTTGTCACCTTCCTCATCAATTTGTGGTTGGCTAGCCTTTAGAGCAATCCTTTGCCTTCTTTGATCATCAACAAACGGGTTAAGTATAGTTGATTCATAGGTTTTGAGATTACCTCTTAATGCGTCAATTGTGACATTTGTGATGCCAATGGATTCTTGGATTGCATCGGCCTTTGATCGCCATGCCGGAGTGAGACTTCTGAGGATCTTCCGGACAAGTTCTCTATCCGTAAACGTCTTTTTGAGGGCGTGTAGATCATTCACGATCATTGTGAATCGCTCAAACATTTCATCTACTTTCTCTCCTTCCTTCATGTGGAATAGTTCATAAGAGTGAGTTAAGAAATCAATTTTAGCTTCTCGTACCTGGTCGGTTCCTTCGTATGTCACTTCAAGCTTATCCCACATTTCTTTTGCTGTTTTGCAACATGATATCTTCCAGTAGTCGTTAGCATTAACAGCACAATATAATAAATTTATAGCTTTGGCATTATTTTGAACCTTACGAATATCCTCTGTGGTATATTCCTCTTCGGTCTTTGGAACCCATTCGTCTTCCACCTTCTTGGTTGGGATTTGGTTTCCATTGGTGAATACTTTCCACAAATGAAAGCTATTTGATTGCACAAATATTTGCATCCTCTCCTTCCAGTATGAGTAGTTTGTGCCGTTGAATAGAGGAGGTCGTGTAGAGCATTGTCCTTCTTCAATTCCTGCAAAAGAGTCAAGAGTAGAAGCCATGGATGGTTCTCTCAAACGGTTAAGTTTTCAGAGAGTTGGGCTCTGATACCAATTGTTAGAAACTACGCTTTACGCTAGAGGGGGGGTGAATAGCGTATTAATAGAATTTAGCGTTTTCTTGCGGAATTTAAACTTTGCAGGAAGTAAAATAAATGCAGAAAAATAAACTTACACAAAGATGTATACTGGTTGGCCACCAACGTGGTTAGTCCAGTCCCCGAGAGACTCTCTCGAGATTTTTCACTATCTTGTTAAGCTTATGGGTGCTCAACAAACCGTTACACACTTGAGGACACAAGCCTCAAACAGTTGCTCGGAGATCACAATCTCAAAGACTTCACCCAAGGAAACGCAAGTTCCTTGAAACAAGAGAATCGCAATTCTCTTACAAGTATATCAAATACTTGGACACTCACTCAGCTAAAGTACTCCTTATTGAGTAGATATGAGTAAAAGAATATGTTCAAGATCAGAACAACTTTAAGCAATAATATGGCTCTCAAAAGCTTTATGAAATGAGTAGAAAATGAAGAACAATTGAATGAAAGCTTATAGCAATGTAATGATCAGTTTTGTGTATGTTGTTGTTTTTAAAATACTGAAATGAAGCTGTATTTATAGTTGAAAAAGTTGGTTCAACCGTTGTCTAATTGCCAATTAAGAGTTGCTGAAATTACTCAGTGATAATCGATTATTAAGACCAAACAATCGATTATCTGCCAGTCAGTTTAAAAATCAATCCCAGATTTAACGCTTCACAATCGATTATACATAATCTATAATCGATTACTGGCAATATTCAAAATCAGATAATTGATTACACTAAGTTCATAATCGATAACTTTAGCAACGTTCTAAAAATCATTTCCAGATTTTAAGCAAAACATCGATTATATAAAATAAATAATTTATTACTTCAGCAACGTTCTAAAAATCATTTCCAGATTTTAAGCAGAACATCGATTATCTAGAATCAATAATCGATTACCTTATAGTATTGGAAAATCATTTGACAACGGCCAGCTTCAACAATCGATTGTCCTTTGCAACAATCGATTACTTGTTATTTTCTGAAAATCATAAAACTTACTGTCTCAGTGATAATCGATTATCTAAAGACATAATCGATTACTTAATTAAATTTAAAATCACTGGAAGACATCAACTCAACACAATCGATCACCATTAGTTCATAATCGATTATTTTGAGTATTGAAAAACTTTACCTCAACAACAATCGATTGTCATTTGTTCACAATCGATTATCATGCAATTTGGAAAAACCTGATGTTCACTGTCTTACTCACAATCGATTACCATTAATTCATAATCGATTGTCATGCAGTCTTGGCTCAGAAACAATCGATTATCATAAGTACATAATCGATTATTTTAGCCCAGATTTTTGAGGCATGTTTAGAAAACATTTTGTCTAATGTAAATATGCATGATTTAAAATCTTTTTGACACAGAATTAAATATGCATGATTTTGGAAAATATTTTTATGAGAGAGGCCATACTATGAGTCAAGTTATAGGATCGAGATTACAATTTAGAACAACTCAATAACAATTAAAAGCTATATCTTGAACTTCAATCTTATTCGCAACCATTGTGCGCTTGTACTTGAATTCCGTCATATATCAATTTTTGCTTCGTTTGTCATTCATCAAAACCTACAAAAGAGTACACGTTTAGTGTATTGCATTGAGAACGTGTTTCTAACAGTTTTCCTATATAACTTGTTGATATACTTTTATGCTATTTTGTGTTCTCCTACTGTATGTATCTCCTACTGAGTTTTTAAGTTTTTTCTTGCGTTTTTACTAGGCCTTGTTTGAGTTTTTTTTTCAACATGTTTCGTCTGCTATTTCCTTAAGTGTTATACTACCACTTCTCTCTCCTGGACTGGTTTAAATCCCAGGTTTTCTTAAACATGTTAATTTTACCCCACTATGTTCCAAATTAGTTTCTTCTCTCTATTTTTTCAAACTTGCTATTGTATCAGTTTGTTTCCTCATAAGTCTGTGAAAGAGACCTCTGAGCCTGCTTCAATTATTTGTCTCCTCGCCTCTATTTTTGATTGAAGTTGGAAACCCTAGAATCTAGGGGTTTTGACGAGTTTGATCTTGTATTTGGACTAGAGTTCTATTTTGGGACCCTCGGCTCTTTTAGACTCATTCTGAGTTTATGGGCTAAGTTGAACTTCTGTGTTTACAACTCAGAACTTTTTCTATGCCTTCTATTGATTGGTATGACAGTTCTTCGTGCTTGACCATGGCTATATGTTTTATATGTGTAATGAATTCTTTCTTTCGAAAAGGTTATCCAACTTATGATTGATTCAAAATCCTTTTCTTTAGGTTTAATAGATTGTCACTGATTTTTCTTTAAGTAAAACCCTTCTCCACCTTTTCTGAATGGATTCATCCACACCAAATTCAAACCTTGGGATTTACTGGCTATTCCATTGATTTTCTTTCCTTATTTGCACAAACCGAGTGTTGTCAAGACTTTTCCTTAAAAATACCTCCATGTATTTACCCCTCTTCTACTGCTTCGAAACGATGTTTGATTGGTTTTTTTCTTTAATTACTTATACCTGTTTGAATTTAGAATCCCTTAAAGGGAGACCTTCTGAAATTGATTTCGAAACTATTCTCCTACCTATTTCTTCTTGCTTTCTACACTATAAATACACGACCTTCACATTATACACAGTTAATCCGACCAACTTTCAATCACACACTTCTAATCAACACTTTTACGCTACTCAAGTATAACTGTTCTCTGATCATAGCATTCTGACTATTTGTTTGCACTTTGCCTTCACAAGACTACTGCATTCTTCTTTTGTTTCCCTGAAACTCGTATGTTCTAGTTTAGTTTTCAGCCTTATCCCAATGTGTTTATTTTACAGTTTCCACGATCCTGTCTACTTTGTTATCTATGCTTAGTGTTAAATGTGTATGTTGTTCTCTTTACACTTGTTTCTGATGTGAATCCTTGTACCCCTAATCCCCTCTATGTGTTTGGGTTAAAGTTTAGAACTTGGTAACATCCAAATTGTTGCTCATGTTTTGGCCTATTCCTTTAAGGGGTCCTAACTCTCAAACGATGTGGCTAACATGTTAGTTGAGGTGTGCAAGTACCTCCAATTGCTGGGTATGACCACCAGCCTGTCTTGGCTTTCCCCTAAAATCCCCTCTATTGCACTCACACTATCCCTTAGCTTCTAAGTTGTGCTCCCCTCCTATGAGCCTTTCTTTTGGGACCTTAAGTTCCCTCTTAACTTGGAAATTTGAGGGTTGGCCCTTCTACACTGCACTGTAATTCAATTCCAAAATGAATTTGGGTGTCAGTACTGCCGGAGTCCATGAGGCTCTTGGGAACTCTTACATACCCAAAAAATGAGAAAGGCTTTGAAAATTCACTCTTTGGAGTTGGTTTACTTCATGCTTCAGACAAAAGACTGAATTAGGCTCTCTTTTGTTGGAAATTATTTGTTTTGTGGTGTAATTTCACTTCTTTTTCTTATTCAATTTTGGGTTGCAGTAATCTTGTAATAACTATTGGGGGTTTTAGTGAAAAGATGAGGGTACGTCATGCATGAAAGGGGTCGATATCATATTTATTGGAATTTAATACGTTTCAGCCATCATCTGCTGCTTTCAGTTCTGCATTTTTCATATAGAGATGGTATTTATTGGTTACATATTCCACATATAAATCATGTCTATAAGTTCTGCATTTTTGTATAGAAACCATGCTTATAAGTTTTTGCACTTTTGCATTATCTAGAAAACATGTTTATTGGTTATGTTCTTCATATAGAAATCCTATTTATAGTTTCTACATTCTAATAAAGAAACCATGTCTATAAGTTTCTACACTTCTGCATTTATAAAACAATGCCTATAGCTTCCTGCATTACATATAGAAACCATGTCTGTAGGTTTTCCATAATTCTGCCTACCACATAGATAACATGGCTATAAGACTTCCTAAATTCTACATATGCATCTATCACTAGGCAAACGTATTTATAGGTTTGAATAACAAATAGCATTCTAGACACCATGCCTATAGGATTCATGTACTTTTATTTCGACTGCAAACGTTTGAGATCATTTAGAACCTAGAAAGCATGCCTATAGGAGCTATCAACTAAATCTGAATTGTCTATTTTGTCTAAGTCTAAAATCACTAAATAACATTGCTTAATATCTACAGAGCTTTTGCTTCTGTGTAACAAACAAGACTTCTTCTTTTAAAATTAGTATGCTCATGCATTGTTAGATATCATGCCTATAGGTTTCGCCTTGGCAAGCCAAAGGGTGAATTAGTTAATAGAATCAGACTTCGTTAAAATTCCAACCAGCAGGCAGGTCAGATTTGGGTTTCTTATCTAAGATATGTAATAAATCAATCTGCGTCCCGTTTTTTTAAAGTTTAATTATGACCATAACTAGTATGTGTAAGCATATTGAACAATCTATCTTTAAGTTGACAAGAACTGTTTGAACCTTTAATTGTTATGTGTTTCCCCATACATGCTCTACATGTTTTTATTGTTGCCTTATAACTTTATCCTTTTTAAACCACGAAAACCAAATCTCCCTTCCCTTTAGGACTAGTAGTCCCAAATGCCTCTAGGGCTGATAGGATTTGGGACGGGTAGTAACATGCAATAGGAAAACGAGACCATTCCGCGTTTAATACCTTAACGGGGTGGGAAAGGGTAGACATAGATATTATGACTTCACGATTACACCACGAGTATAAACGATTACCAGGTGTTGTGTGGGGTGATCCATATTATTTATAAACCTAGGACCCCTTTCCCCTCACTTGTTTAATTTCATAATTTTAAAAACTGCTCAACTTCCAGCTTCTTTAACTTCTTTTACATTAATTTCTTGCAAAAATTATGTGAAAACCCCTTCCTTTTACGTGTTTATTTTAGAATTTCAAAACTACTTTCTTCCCAGACTTCCGCTTCTTTAACTTCTTTGCTTGCAACCATTATGTGAAAACTACATTGTATTTGTAATTCTTGCTTTTTTACTTGTCATTTGCACTTAAAGTCACAATTATAGCATGGTCAGAAACCACACTAGTAGATCTTTAAGGGTGCCTAACACCTTCCCATCGAGATAATTACAAGCCTTTACCAATTCGTTGATTTTCTAAATTAAAATTCTCCTTAGTGTCCTAATGTACTTAATCATTAGGTGGTGACTCTTCAATTCCAACCCAATTCCCAAAAGGAAAGGATTTGTCCACCTATATGTCATAAACACGATTTTGCGCGGAAAAGGGGGCATCGACAACAACAATCACACCAATCAGAAAATTGAAGGAGAAAATACCAAACTAACACTAGGTACAGCAATCAGAAAGCTAAAACGAAAGCAATAACAAGTAAAAATAGAATTTAGAAAATACGAAAATATACAAATGACACTGAGACGTGTACTAAAGCTACAGTTACAGACAAGGATAACACTATGCTATCTTGGCCTTTACCTTTATTCTCAACCTCCATACCTTCCTATTCATAGTCATGTCCTCAATAAGCTAGAGCAATGCCATACCTTTCCTAATGACCTCTTCACGATACTTCTTCAGCATACCTCTGCCCCACTTTAGACCCTCCAAGGCCAGCCTCTCGTTCTTCTTTGTCTCTCCTTCTCACATACCTAAACCATCTAATTCTCTCCTGCCATATTTTTTTCTCCACGAAGATCAAGCCTACCTTGTCCCGAACAATTTAATTTCTAATTATCAGTTTCATACCCTTAATTAAATTATTGCTAGTATACCTTGTGAGCATGTGATTTTTGCCCTATACGAATTACTCCCATAAATTCAAAAGCAAAATAATCTCATTTGTTTATTTGGAATTTTCATTTTTATGGCATTATTTTGTTAATGGTTTGCATTTTGTGCATTTTTTAAATAACGAAAATACAAAAATACACGAGCCATGTGTACTTAGGAGTAATTTGGTATTTTTTTAAATAAATAAGTAAATGGAAAAGGAAATTAAAAGAAATGGTTTAATGTGAACATAACATTAATTTTAGGTAATTTTTTTCTTCCTTTTAATCTCTGATGTGGCAATAATTATTGTATGGTTAATTAGGGTTTTATAGATTAATTAGGATTTTTTTAGGTTTTAATGTATTTTTGGAATTGAAATAAATAAAGAGAATGATTAAAGAAATCTGAAAATACAATTCCATTACATATACTCTTTGGGACAATTATAATTAAAACTAGCCCAAAGAATTAAAACCCAGGACCAAAAACTACCCAGTCGACCCGTCCACCAACCCCCTCCAGCCCTAGTTGTGCCAAACAATGTCGTTTGGTTCCCCTTTAATCTCAGCCGTTCATTGCAACTCATCCAACAACCCTTAAACATCCCCCAAACTAACTAAAAATTTTCCAAACGCATGTAATAATATCAGAGAACAAACCCCCTCATCCTCGTACAGTTCCGCGTCGGTGTAACACAGCAAATGAGCAACCCTAACCCCACCGTCTGCCGTTAGTCGGAAATCACCGGTGGTGGCGGCGTAACCCCTATGCCTCCTAAATTTACACCATAGAAGCACCTCACCTCCTCTTCCCAATCCCATGAAGATCATCTCTTGAATCACCGCCGATGTGCTCAAATATTCGCTCAAAATACGGCAGCTCCGCCGTCTACGGTGGCGGCCGGTGGCAAACCACTCCCAAATCAACATCAATAAATCTCCTTACCACCCGCACCCTAACCTTGCTAGTGATAACTCTCAAACATAGCCACAACGCGCCAAATATTCGCATGAAGACGACATCTCTGCCATGCACGGCGGTGGCTGCCACCCAATACCGTCAAACACCACCCTATCAACACCCCATAACCCCATTTGCCTCCCTCATGTCTAAATGTCGTTGGTCTTCTTCAAAACCACCCAGGATTACACATCTCTTTAATCTAGGGTTCCTGAGGTCAAATTTCGAACGGATTGTTGGGTTATTATCTCAAGTTGTGACCAGATTCTATCTCAAGGAATGTTCAATTAAGTAAGCCTTTCTCTATCCTGTTTCATTCCTTGTCACCCTTCTCCTCATCTTCTTTTAATTAATCCAAACTAGGATTTTCGAATTAAGTCTTGTTCATCCCGCTAAGTCAATTGTATAGGCTTTGTTCTTTGTTTGATTGTTTCAGTTCGGGTAGCCTAAATGTAAATTCATTTTAGTGCTTGTTTAGTTGTAATCAGGTCTTCGTTTGCATGTTAGTTTAAGGGACATCAAGAATATTATTTGTTATTCATATTATGTTTATTCTAATTGTCAGATGTTTTTTCATTTTTGTTGAAGAATTTCATTTTGATTTGTTAAAACTCTTAGCATTCAATTGTGTTTGTTTGTGACACTTTAGTCGAGTTTAGGGGAGTCAATTGGTAGCCTAAAAACTATAGGGGTCGCAAAGGGAAAGCTGAAGTCTGTAATAATTGACTGGGACATGGGTAATTCAGGGATTTTAATTTAGGTGAGAATCAATTCTGTTAAAAGGGAAGCCTCTAGAAGATATGAAATAAACGTGAGTTTGTTACGGGCATGAACTTTAAGATCCTTAGAGGGGTAAAGGGGTAAAAGAAATTGGTTTGAGAGGGGTAAAATAAGGGATTACTGGTTAAGGGGTTTCCTTAGACATGCTTATTTAAGGACATTTTCTTTTCCATTAGGTAGGAGGAAACAATCTGAAGAATCAGAGAACTAAGGAAACATAAGAAAATCAGAGATGGCTGGAAAATTGAAAGAAATATCCCTGATATATTGAATTACTGATTCTGATTTTGTCATTCAAAAATAAAGGAAATTGTGGTTCATTTTGAGAATTTCAGATAGTTTAAATTTTAATTCGAAAAGGATTTTGGGTTGAGTTTTATGGGAGTTCAGTGTTCCAATTATTTAGGGGTTGAATTTGTTTGGTTTTGGGTCTTGAGTCTTGGCTATTTAGCTGCTGGGGTTTGAAGTAGCTTCTGGTCTATTTGCATCATTTTATGGGTGGAGGAACTACTTGTTTATTGTTGCTTCTGTGCTGTTAGCTGGTGATTCCTTACTCCTTTTCCTTTCCATTTCCAGGTACTTGTCTTTAACATATTTGTTCATTGAAGATGAGAAGATGGAGATTGTAGTTTTTCAAAGTTTTTGAATGAATAACTTAGTTGGGCCATCTCGTCACTTTCCTTTCATTCTGACTGGGCCATTCTCGAACCCAAAGCACTAGCCATCCTGAACCATTTTTGACATGAAGTTGGAGCCCAAATTTCGTGAGTACCTTGATATTAATTAATTCATCATGTTTATGAGAATAGAGAAAAACCTTAATAGTTGTAGCTCATATTTCGGATATCTCTTTTAGGATAAATTTAGGCGTGATGCTCCAAATAAAATTAACCAACCCCGTTAAAATATTTAGGACCCGAGGCGTGCAATTTAGGTAATTTCATGGCCCTCAAAAAATTAACAACACGTTATTTGCTTTTTTTAGGCGCGTTATTAACAATCTCACTTTCCTAAATACGGGTGCACATTTATGTGACCCAAATCCAAATCTCAACGAAGTTGGAATGTGTCAAAATCCATGGATGTATTTATGTGATGTAGTTCGAGGCATGTTTTAACAATGTTGCAATTCTCTTTAAAATAATGATAAAATTGGTTTAAGGTTAAAAAGCACATAAGTTAAAACATGTTCTAAAATTAGATAATTTAAGCCAAATATAATAGCGACAGTGCTAGAACCACGAAACTTAGGAATGCCTAATACCTTCTCCCGGGTTAACAAAATTCCTTACTCGGATTTCTGGTTCGTGGACTGTTAAACAAAGTCATTCTTTCCTCGATTCAGTATTCTAAACAGATACTTGGAACACAATAAATCTCCCAAGTAGCGACTCTGAAATTCTTTTAAAATACTGAATCCCGTTTCGATTGTCCTTTAATTGGAAAAACTCCCTTATCTACGCCTTTCGCCGTGTTGTGGATAGCGAAAAGGAGGTGTGACAGCTCTGGAAACTCTGCTGGGGACGTAACCCAGAATCTCTACTTCATGGTTCAAGAATTCGATCTTAGAATAGTTGTTGTATTTTGATTTGTTTATTACCTGATTTTATTACATGTTGGCTTAACGTGCAAAATGATGTTTTTACCGCTTTGATATTATCTGAACTGTATATATAAACTACTATGAGACCCTTCTCTTCTCACCTCCGGGGATGTGCTTACTGGTTGAGACTCCGTGTTCTGTTAGTGTCATACTTTGAATTAAGAAAGAGGCCGAACAAGTTACTAAGTCGGATGGCCTTTTGGTTCCCGGTACGTAGCCCTCTCCTCGACTCGAGTTGTCCGCTCGGGTACACAGTCTAGACCCTATACCAAGCTTTTAACTTAGAACAACTTGATCTCAATCCGGATCCTTAGTAGGAACGCTTATTTGCATCATGTATTTGACTTAGGGGACTCAACACAGGGGTTGGATCCGTCTAGGACAGGTAACCTGGAATGAAAAGACCATCCTGATGCATGATTGTGTGTGCATTAAACTGCTTGGGATCTGCATGTTGACCGACCTGCGAATAAGGGAAGAAAAAAGAGAAAATAACAGTATTAGGGTTGTCTAAGATTAGCCATCTATCTTTTAAAACCAATGCTCAAATAGCGCCGAAATGCTGCCGGATTTTTCAAAAAACAAAAGAAAAAAAACAACAACAAAAATGAGGTTGTTTGAAGTTTTGATAATTTATTTTGCCCAAACAACGCCGGTTTGATTCTCGTCGGGAGCGAGATACGTAGGCAACCCCTATTGGATCCAACCTCTTTTTGCAAAAATAACCAAAATAAGAAAAATAAATGTTCGATGTTATTCATTTTGTTTTCCGAAATAAATCCGGTGATGCCGTTATTGCCCGAAATAGACGAACATTACCGCAAGGGATGCTAGAAGGCTGATTCTGCACGACTTTCCACCTCTGATTCTTGTTTTGGCTGGCGAGCGAGCACAACCTTAAAACCTTCCTTTGGAAATGCTGAAAGTCCGTATTTGAAAGACAAGGCCCTCGTTTAAGAAATAAATTTCATAAAAGGAAGAGAGCAGTTTTAATATTTTATGGAGTTAAGTAGTAAAAGTTTGAGATGCTAGTTCACCTTAATAAATGTGAAGAATGAACACGATAAGGTTCATGAAAAAAATTCTCTTGGAGCTGCACCTGTGGTGGAATGACCTGGGGGAAGCAGGACAAAACAGGGACAACACGCACTTAGGAGGACTTACGGGCTACTAAAAGTTAACCTGAGGGGTGATATCCTAAAGGCATTGATCACATTCTAGGACTCGGCTGACAATGTCTTCTATTTTTCGGATTTTTAACTTACACAGACGTTGGAAGAAATGATTGGATACATTGGGATCCCTACAATTCTTTTAAGACATCAATACCTAATTGCGCCAAGAGCCCTCGCCGTGCACAAGTTCCTGGACTCCTTAATATCAGTAGGAAGGTTCACAACCCAGACTTATCAGTTGGCTTCTGCACCCCGCGGTTCATATATCAGAGGTACGGGCATATAGGGGGATTCAATAACCCGGACAATTATATTTGTAGCAAAGGTAACCAACTCAAGCGGGAGGAGCATCAATGTTTTGCATTCATGAAATTTTTTCTAGGCCTTATGGTGTTTAGATGGAAGGATGGAAATATCGACATACGAATAGCAGGGATCGTCAGCACTTTAATGACTCAGGCCAAGAGCACCCTGGCTCCTATGATCTTGTCCGTAATCTTCCGTGCTCTCACCACATGTAATGTAGGAGGAGACTTCTTTGAGGGATGTAACCTATTTTTACAAATATGGATGATTGAGCATTTATGCCACCAGCCTCGGTTAGTGAATTATGGGTCACCAACAAAGAGCTGTATTGAAGAATTCTACAAAAAGTTTGATGTGTTTATGCTACCTGAGGGTGTCATAGAATGGGTGTCCCGTCTCCGGGTTGTCACTTCAAATCAAATAGAGTGGACATTCGGGTGGCTCCCGGTGGATGAAATTTTGTATATGCCAGCCACCGGGCCTCAATTCCTTCTGATGGGTCTCTAAGGTATCCAACCCTATGCATCATACTGAGTGTTAAGGCAATTGGGTAGATGCCAAACGATTCCCCGAGACGAGGACATTAGTCACCATGCGGCTGAGATTAGCTCCAATGGTCAATTCTATGAAGCCATCGTGCGCCAAATCTGGGGTGAATGTCAATACTTGACAGCGGGTACTCGAGTACGCGACATATCTAAAGGTGAGGTTGCACCGCGATACAGTGCATGGTATAGAAAAGAGATGGAGCTCGGGAGGCCAGCTAAAAGACCACATCTTTAAGAATTTATTGAAACATCACAGGAACAATGGGATTGGCTAGCCAAGGAAAATGAGTACAGAGCCACCATAGGAAGATTAGAAAATAAAGTCCAAGAACTACAACTTGAAAAAGGTTTGCAAGCCGAAGCAGATGAGGGAGAAAATAAAAGATTAACCAAAGAAAATGAGGTGCTGCGAGCCCAAATATAGAAGATGAAAACAGTCGCACAAAATCCTACCAGGAGCGCGAAGGATGAAAACTCATAGACAATTTGAGGCAAAAGGTAACTGAATATGGGTTTGACCCTAATAAGGACGAAGGTGAGCTGTCTAGGGTTCGAAGACAGTTTGCTAAAAATACGGAGGAATGAGGCCGCATCATTAAGCAATTAAAGGAAAAGCATGAAGAAGAGGTTGTTGGGTTAAAGTAGAGATTTATAAAGCAAGTTGAGGACCTCAAGACAGAGAGAGAACATTGATATGCAGTGATAGCAAGGTTGGAGATGGATTTGAGGCAATTCCAAGAATTTAACTAGGTAGCCGAGCAAACTCTAGAGGAGAGGGCTGAAAAAATTGGGTATTTGTTGCAAGAAAAGGGTGTTCTTAGGGAAAAAGTACGGGCAATCACATACTACATCACCACAAGTTGCAGCTGTTGTGAGGATATGACAAAATCCATGTTCTTTGCCACCGCCATGACTTTTGTCCGACAAGTGATGGAAGACATCACTACCTCCAAGGGAGTTTAGCACGTAAGCCAACGGCAAGGCTGAACGATGCCCCGCGAGGCCCAGGAGCACTTGAGGCACTAATGTACTCCTAAAGATTGCATTGTTAGTTTATTAGTTTTTCAATTCTATTAGTTTAAACTAGTCTTTATTTTCTTTATGCATAGTTGGTGGTGGTTTGGGTCTGTAGTTCATTTATCACTATTTGTCTTTGTAATTAAAGTATGTTGTTATAGAAAATTTTCAAAAATATGTTATGCTCCGCTTTTTATTTTCAAGAACTACGTTCGGTATGATTCATGCGGGGACATGATACGTAAGCAATCTACATAAGATTTGACCATAATTGAATAAAATTGGAAATCGAAAAAATATAGAAAAGGGAGAGAATAGGGATAAAACAAAAGAGAGTTTAGCAAACAAAAGCCGGGATGACGCAAGCAACCAACGCATGTATGGACCAATTGCCTTTCATGTGCATACATACCCAATATGTGGCCACATTTGTGTAAAGAACCTAACCACTAACGTGTCTTTGGTGTTATGATTTCCAGTTCCAAATTAGACAGGTGACTAATCTCACGGCATTCTGGCAACTCACTCCTACAACACGCGGTCAAAAAGCAAACATGTCATGGCCAACCAAGAAGCTAATGTCAGCATTATTGACCCCTCAAAGGAGGCACATTAATTAGACGTTAATGCTATGAACGAGGAAATGTATAAGATTAAACACAAAATGGCCGAGATGTACCAGGCATGGGCAAGAAGATATCCGCCCTCGACCTATCCTGCCAACCCAACCTTCATCCCTCCACTGGCCCAAGCACCTGACCAGCCCATCACTGATCTGCCTCAAAATTTTCCTATATACTCACCGCATCAGGGTGCTGCCTCTCAGCCACTAGCCCACTACCCAAAGTCACACCTCACTCTCCCCCGCCAATCGCTCATATCTAGGTGGTACCTCTGCCCTACACTCCATAGGTCATATAGCGAACCCCTGCTTCAAGCTTATGACCCTCAATACTATCCCTTAGAACCTTCCTAAAAAGCCCATGAGCCATACTCCTATGTCCCTCGTCCTAAAATCCCAATGGGAGCTGAAAAGCCGGTCAAAAATTCCGAACAGGAAGAGATGCTTAGAAAGGTCCGAAGTCTAGAACAATCCTTCAGAGAAATGCGGGGAATAGGTGGCCAGGTGAGCGTGGCATTCAATGACCTTTTCTTATTCCCGGACGTACAGTTGCCTTCAGGTTTCAAATTTTCTAAATTTGACTTATACGATGGTCACGGCGACCCAGTCACACATTTGAGAGGGTTTTGCAGTAAAATGAGGGGAGCAGGGGGAAAAGATGAATTGCTAATTGCGTACATTAGCCAGAGTTTGAGTGGATCGGCATTGGAGTGGTATACTTAACAGGATCCCAATCGGTGGTATACATGGGATGACTTAGCGCAAGCATTCACATGCCACTTTTAATATAATCTCGAGATTATCCCGGATAATCTATCTCTGAAAAAGATGGAGAAGAAACATAACGAGAGTTTCAGGGAGTACGGTTTCCGATTGAGGGAACAAGCAGCCAGAGTTGATCATCCCATGAAGGAAAGTGAGATGGTTGACTATTTTCGTCAAGCTCTGGAACCTACCTACTTTGGGCATTTGGTATTAGCGGTAGGAAATTCTTTCAACGAAGTGGTCAAGATGGGAAGTATGGTTGAGAAAGGCCTCAAATGCAATAAAATCATCAGCTACTCTGCAATTAAGGCAACTAGTCAAGCCATCAATGGAGGAGCTGGAGGATCTTTCATGAAAAAGATGAAAGAGGAAGTAGCGACAGTGGAGTCGGGAACTTGGTTCGGGCCTTGGGCACCATCTCATTACGGCCAGCCCCGTCCTGAACCCCAGACATACCCTCACACCCCATTTGGCCCGCCACAATATTACGTTTAACCACCAGAACCTTGCTTCGCGGTCCATCACGCACAAGCATATACCCAACCTCCTTCACGTACAATGCCATGTGCCACCCCCTCAAAACACCTACCCAAATCCAAAAAATCATTACCCGACCCCAAGTGCTTACCAGCAACCACCGAGGCCCGCTTTCCGAGGCAATACGGCCCTGAGGAATGAAAGGGTACAAAAAAAGAAACTTTCACTCCATTGGGAGAATCTTACACTAGCTTGTTCCACAGGTGCGACAACTGGACATGTTGAGACCAATTAGGCCGAAACTGCCAAACCCTCCTCCAAAGAATTTAGATTATTCAGTCAACTGTGAATATTGTTCTGGTATAACCTGGGCGTGAAACCGAAAAATGCTGGCATTTAAAAAACGCCATCCAAGAACTTATTGACTCCCACAGGATCGAGGTGCAGACTCTAAAGGTGCCCAATATTAACCAAAACCCATTGCAGACCCACTAGGAAACCAACATGATTGAAATAGAGGAGAGAAAGGGAGAGTCCAGAAGACCTTCACAAACAGTAATGATGATCAAAGCCAGTGAGCCGATCAAGATTGCAAGCAGCAAGAAGCTTGTAACCGGGGCAAAAGAAGCAAGTAAAACAATTGTTGTTTAGGGGAGCTCAGCATGCGCGGTTGCGCCGAAGTGAGAACTAACAATGGTAGCAGAACATGGGGCAGTTAGAGAACCCGTCGTTGTTGTGGAAGGTGTCTGCATCGAGCCAGTTATTGTTAAACCAGTAATCCAGCCACCAATCATCAACCGCAAAGCACTTCCTTGGAGGTATGAACAAGCAATAGTGATGTACAAAGGGTAAGAAGTTAGAGAGGAAGTGTCTAAGGCACGAGTCTTAAATGGATCAGGAAGGTACGTTGCCCCAGAAGATTTGAGAAAGGGTAGAATCTCTAAAGATAACATTGAACCAGTGAAGAAAGTTGTATCATAAGAAGAGGCAGAAGAATTCTTAAAGAAAATGAAAATGCAGGACTACTCCATCATAGAACAGTTGAGGAAAACACCAGCCCAGATCTCTTTGTTATCCTTACTAATCCACTCAGATGAGCACCGCCGGGCATTGATGAAGATTTGGAATGAAGCTCATGTCCCATATAAGATAACGGTGAAACCTCTTGGAGAAGATTGCAAGCAAGATATTTGAGGTAAAGCGGGTCACTTTCTCTGATGATGAATTGCCTATGGAGGGTACTGAGCACAACCGACCTTTATCTGACTATGAAGTGTGAATATGTCGTTGTCACCCGAGTTTAGGTCGACAACGGGTCCAGTACAAACATTTTTCCACTATCCACATTGACCAAGCTGAAGGTGGAAAATAAAATGGTCCGCAGGAATAACATCTGTGTTCGAGGCATCGACGGCGGAGGTAAAGACACCATAGGGGATATAGTGCTGAAAGTAACTATAGGGCCCGTCGAGTTCATTATGGAATCCCAAGTGCTGGATGTATCAGTCTCCTATAATCTATTATTGGGAAGGCCCTGGATTCATGCACCCAAAGTAGTGCCTTCTACAATGCAATAGATGGTAAAATTTGAATGGGACAGGCAATAGATTCTCGTGCATGGACAAGATAATCAGTGTACCCTAGGTGACACAATCGTGCCTTTCATTGAATCTGAGGACAGCAAAGGGCCATGGGTCTACTAGGCGTTTGATGCGGTGTCAGTACAGAAGACCCCAGAAGGTGAGTCAGTTTCAACCCCAAATATAACAACTGCATCCGTCATGGTAGCTTCAGAAATGTTGAGAAATGGTTTTATACGCGGCAAAGGGTTGAGAGATTCTCTACAAGGCATTGCGCATCCAGTGTCCCTTCCAAGGAATCTAGACACTTTTCGCTTAGGGTTCAAGCCCATAGCTGCAGACATAAGGTGAGCCAAGAAGATGAGACGGAAAGCCTGGGTGCTCCCGAAACCTATCCCAAGGTTGTTCAAATCATTTGTCAAGTCCAGTAATGGCCCCAAACCCGAGATCTCTGGCCCGCTGATCGACGCTGATAGAGATCTTGATAAGGGGTTAGAAAGGCTGTTCAATGAGGTGAATATGGTCGAGCGGAAGAATGATCGAGCGGGGCAGATGTTCAGTTTGTGGGAGTACGCGCAAAAATCTATAACTGGGAAGTCAATCATCTTCCCACTCGGAGGGAGTCGTGGTAGTCGGCTTCTGATTTTTCTTTAAGAAAAGTTTGAATTAGCGTCAAGTTGTCAACTCAGTTGTTATTTCCGTCCAATTGGATATGCAAACTCTGTTATCTTTGATTCTAATGAAATGCAATTTCCCTTTCAGCAATGCTGATAGTTTCCATTTCTCTTTACGTTTATTTCTTTTCTCTTTTGTACAATTATTTTTATGCTGGTTACACTGATCTGACATGCAGAAGGACTACTCGGCCCAATCATCAAAACAAGTCTAGTCCAGAAATATAATTCAGGAAATAGAACACGAGGATGACCCAGGGTATGATGAGGAAGGTGCATGGGATAAGGTTAGTAAAGAGATGACCTAATTCGAAGAGAAACCCAAATAAAACCTTAATGATACAGAGGCAATCAATCTGGGAAGTCCGGATAATATCAGAGAAACAAAAATAAGTGTCCACCTGGAGCCACAACTTAAGGAAGAAATACTTGAGGTATTGTTGGAGTACAAAGATGTCTTTGCATTGTCCAACGACGACATGCCCGGATTGAGCACTGATTTGGTAGTCCACAAATTACCTACTCCCTGCTTTCCCCCCTGTTACCCAAAAGTTGAGGAAAATCAAAACCGATATGAGCGTGAAAATCAAAGAAGAGGTGACCAAGTAGTTTGAGTCAAAATTCATTCGCGTCACACGATACCCCACTTGGTTAGCTAATTTTGTGCCTGTGCCGAAAAAGGACGAAAAAACCAGAGTGTGTGTCCATTACCACGATCTCAACAAAACAAGTCCAAAAGATAACTTTCCCTTGCCTAACATCCATATACTGATTGACAACTGTGCGAAGCATGAGATCGGGTCATTCGTGGATTGTTATGCCGGGTACCACATCATTTTAATGAATGAAGAAGATGCGGATAAAATGGCGTTCATCATGCCGTGGGGGACGTACTGCTATGGAGTCAGCCTTTTGGTTTGAAAAATGCTGGGGCCACATACATGAGGGCTATGACAACCATTTTCCATGATATGATACATAAGGAAATTAAGGTCTATGTGGATGATGTAATAGTCAAGTCTAGGAAGAAGCCTTATCATGCCAAAGACCTGAGGAAATTTTTGCAGAGGCTCTGCAGGTATGACCTCAAACTCAACCCGGCAAAAATGTGCATTTGGAGTCCCCTCAGGAAAGTTGCTAGGGTTCATAGTCAGTCGCTGAGGCATCGAGCTAGACCTATCAAAAATCAAAGAAATACAGGAGTTTCCGCCACCCAGAAACAAAACAGAAGTAATGAGCCTACTGGGAAGACTGAATTACATCAGTCGATTCATCGCCCAGCTCACAACCATCTGCGAGCCCATCTTCAAGCTATTGAAGAAGGATGCTCCGATGAAATGGACAGGAGAGTGCCAGGAAGCTTTTGATTAGATAAAGGAATATTTTTCAAACAACCAGTATTGGTCCCGCCAGAACCAGGAAGGCCCCTGATCTTATATTTGACGGTCCTAGACAACTCATTTGGGTGCGTGTTGGGTAAGAACGATCTTACCAGAAGAAAAGAGCAAGCCCTATACTACCTCAATAAGAAATTTACGGCCTATGAGGTTAGGTATGCTCATCTTGAAATAACATGTTGCGCCTTGGCGTGGGTAGCCCAAAATGTTGAAGCATTACTTGTCGTCACACACGACTTATCTCGTCTCGGGACTGGACACGTTGAAATACATTTTCCAGAACTGCTATGAAGGCACAAGCATTGGCGGACCATGTAGCAGAGAATCCCGTAGACGAAGAATACGAACCCTTGAACACATATTTTCCAGATGAGGAAGTGATGCACATCAATGAAATGGCAAAAGATGAGAAGTCGGGATGGAAATTATTCTTTGATGGGGCTGCCAATATGAAAGGTATCGGGATAGGAGCGGTACTCATTTCTAAAGAAGGACATCAATACCCGTTTATAGCTCAACTCCGCTTCTATTGCACCAACAACATGGCTGAATATGAGGCGTGCATTTTGGGTTTGAGATTAGCAGCGGACATGGGTGTTCAGGAAGTCCTGGTCTTTGGAGACTCATATCTTCTGGTACGCTAGATTCAAGGGGAGTGGGAGACTAGATATTTAATACTCATACCCTACTGGCAATTCTTGCAGGATCTTTGTCAACGATTCCAGTCAGTAGAGTTCAGGCATTTTCCCAGAATTCACAATGAGGTTGTTGATGCCCTGGATACTTTGGCGTCAATGTTAGATCACCGGACAAGGCTTATGTTGACCCGATACATATCGGGTTGATGATCAAAATGCTTATTGCAACATGGTTGAAGAAGAGCTCGACGCCGAGCCTTGGTTCCACAACAACGAGGAATATATCAGAAAAGATGTCTACCCGATACAAGCGATGAGTGACGAGAAGAGAAAAATCCGTCGTTTGTCAAGTGAATATTTCTTCATTGGAGGGATATTATACAAAAGAACGCCAGATCTTGCTTTGCTAAGATGCATAGATGCCGGGCAGGCAACAGTCATCATGAATGAGTCGCATGCTGGCGTGTGCGGGCGGCACATGAGCGGATATGTTTTGGCAAAGAAGATTCTCTAGGCAACATATTATTCTCTTACCATGGAGCGGGGTATCAGATTTGTGCGCAAATGCAACTAGTATCAGGTACACAGAGACCTACTTCACTCTCCTCCGTCTGAATTGCATACGATGTCGGCACCATGGCCTTTCGTCGCTTAGGGAATGGATGTCATTTGGCCCATCGAGCTAGCAGCTTCTAACGGACACAGATTTATCCTAGTTGCTATTGACTATTTCACCAAATGTGTTGAAGCCAAAACCTTCAGGGAAATGACCAAGAAGGTCGTGGTCGATTTCATGTACACAAAGATTATTTGTCGGTTCGGGATCCCCAAAACACTCATCCCTGATAACGGGGCAAAACCAACAGTCACCTAATGAGGGAGTTATGTCAACCGTTCAAGATCACGCACTGAAACTCTACCCCGTACCGCCTCAAGGCAAACGGAGTGGTCGAGGCAGCCAATAAGAACATAAAGAAGATACTTCGTAAAATGGTTGAAGGATTCAGGCGGTGGCATGAGAAGGTGCCTTTTGCATTGTTAGGTTATCGCACCACTGTCTGCACTTTAGTGGGGGCTACTCCATACTTTTGGGTATATGGAACGGAGGCGGTGATCCCGGTAGGGATTGAAATCCCCTCTCTTCGGATGGTGGCCGAAGCAGGAATCGACGATGAAGAATGGGTCAAAGTTCGTTTGGAACAATTGAGTCTGAATGATGAGTAAAGACTGGCGGCGGTTTGTCACGGCCAGTTATATCAACAAAGAATGGCCAGGGCATATAATAAGAAGGTGTGCCACAGAAAGTTCGAAGTAGGACAACTGGTACTAAAGCTCATCCATCCTTACCAGGCAGAGGCAAAGGGCAAGTTCGCTTCAAACTAGCAAGGGACATTCATAGTATCAAGTGTGCGGTCCAATGGTGCATTGTACTTGACGGATGTGGAAGGGAAATGTGCGTAAATGGCTATCAATGCGGATGCTGTCAAAAGATATTATGTATGATTTTCTTTAGAACATTGTTTATACTTGACATCTGTTTGTACTTGGCAGATTTTGAAGATTGAAATGACGAAGGCATTTTGTTCTGCTATCTAAACACTTTATCCTTTGCTAAACCTTTGAGCTTTAACTATTTTTTTTCATACCCCTCTTTTTGAATCGATGAGAAAGTTAGAAACGCAAGTGCGAGAAGGCGTGAAAGGAAAAGAACGGAAAGAATGATAAGAAAGAAAACAAAAAACAAGAAAAAGAAAAGAAAATAAAAAGAAAAGAAAAACAAGAAAATGAAAGAGAAAAGAGAAAAAGAAAAGAAAATAAAAAGAAAAACAAGAAAATGAAAGAGAAAAGGGAAAAAGAGAAAGAAAAGAAAAAAGGAAAAGAAAAGAAAAAGAAAACAAAACAGAGAAAAGAAAAAGAAAAGAAGGGAAGAAAAACAGGAAAAGGGAAGAAGAAAAACAACAAAATCGGTATGAACTACGTTTGACCTGATTCCTTTTAAGGATACGTAGGCAGCCTCACGGTTCGGTCTCATCAAAATAAAAATTCAAATGTCCCCAAGCAAGAAATCAGGGCAGAAGTTGTGGTTGTTGTAAGAATTTGATCCCGAAAGTTGTAATTTTAAACCCATTTAAATTGTTTTGAGACCTTGATACCCTTTCTTTCCAACCCTATCCAAAATCCCACATTACAGTCCAACGAAAGACCTTATGATCAATTTGCAAGAAACGCCAAGCCGAGCAAGTAATGGTGATTCATGTTAGGGGCAACACTCCGGTCTAAGCAGGAAAGACAATAAAATGAGAGAGTCTTATTGGTGAAAACCCTCACAGGCACCATAAGGCGACGAAAGATTTAGAAAAAGTAAAATGAGAGAGTCTTATTGGTGAAAACCTTCACAGGCACCGTGAGGCGAAGGTAAGGCAAAATCAAAACCTAGAAACAGGCTATTAGTGGATGAACACTGCAGGGCAAGACGAATTAGGGTTTGAAGGATTGATTTGGGAAGGTCACAACAACAAAAGCACAACAACAGGAGGTCGGTCATCGAAACGGATTGGGTCGACTAAGCTGAAGCGCGTGTCATGATCATGAAAGTCGGCTTCTCCTCTTCAGATAAGTCTTCTTTCTTTTCTTTTCCAATAGTCAGCGAATATGGAATTCTCTACCTTAAATACCATTCAAAGTATTTGCATTTCATTTTCTTTCAAGGCTAAAAAATTTTGCTTAAGCCGACGAAAGGAACGTCAAAGCTGATTATCAAACTCCCTAATGAACAAGGTGCATACCACCCAAAGGCATAAACAAAGATAAAAAGTGGGGAACAACAAAGGGAAGGATTCATAAAAATTGTAATTGATGGAAGAGACAAGAATTGGCAAAGAGAAGGAGTACCACACAGAAAAGGGTAAGCAAATGAAACCACCAACATTCTGGGGTCAGCCTAGCGTCATACACCGATTGGGCTATCTCATATGGAATGGGAAAGGTCACAAGGCCAAAAGGTTTGACCAAGCTTAATATGTCAGTCGCCAGGGAAAGACATAAACAATTCCGGTGAAGGATCGAGAGTGCAACATAGGGTGAGAAAAGAAATGAAGGAATAAAGGTCAAGAGTCAGTCGAGCATCCCAAATGCACCGAGTAGTCTCAGGAAAGGGATAAAGATTTCCGGCGGGGGCTCAGAAATGTACCGCCAAGATGAGAAACAAAACAAAGACACGAGGAGCAAAGGATTAGCCAAGCATAACACCCAAACTCAACGATCGTCAGAGAATGGTAAAAGGCTTCTAGCAAAATGGAAAGCGCAACATAAAGGTGAAAATGGCCAGGAAAGTTGACCAGCATGATATATCAACTCATCAATCATCGGGAATAGGCAAAAGGGAGTTCTGGTAAAGGGTGTGAAATGCAACACCAAGATAGAAAAGTAAAGTAAAGCCTCAAGGGTCAGAGGGTCAGCCAAGCATAATACATTGACTTGGCAATCTCGAAAAGGTGCAAGGATTTTTGGCAAAAGGGCTAGAAATGTAACACAATTATGGGGAGTAGAATAAAACCTAGAGATTTCGAGGGGTCAGCTGAGCAGTTCGAGCAGCTATTTTCAATATGGGCAAGGGGAACACAATGGAACACGACAACGGGAGGCTGTCTTCAACAAGAATTTCGCGAGCTAACCATCACTTTTCAAACTGACAGGTTTTCTTTGATTGACACATGGGTAGAAATTTTCGGAAGAGCCCAAGGAGGGCCGCCCACTGGAGAAGGCAGGCACATGGTAGGTACGATCGAGATCTCAGAACCCACCTAGAAGTGGGATTCAGTTAAAATTCAAAAGGGACATAGCCTTTCATAAACACCCTCCCCAGCAAAGAGCACAAGGGGACAAACTTGAACTAGCAAACCCCAATAGGAATAATTGAGAGTTCAAAAAAGCATGGAAGTTGAGATGGAACACAATTTAAAACTCAAACGGGTGCGGATAATATTGGCACACGCCAACACATCCCCAGTAAGAGTCGCAGAAACAACCAGGAATTAGAACTGCATTTAAGTTGAAACCCTTAGGACCCTCTTGGAAAATGGGAGTCATTTTAAGGTAAGGAGTAATCATGGATAACAAATGGAATAAAAATGACTTGTACGTCAAAGTAGGATTCAGTTAGAGTCATCAGGACCCTCCCAAAAAATGGGACTTAGATTAGATATTTTCCCAACCAGAGTCAAGAAAAGTCATCAAGACCCTCCTGAAAAATGGGACTTAGATTAGATATTTCCCTAACAAGAGTGGATAGGAATCATTAGGACCCTCCTGAAAAATGGGAATTAGAGCCAAAACCTCCCCAGCTAGAGTCAACAAGAGTCGATAAGATTCATCAGGACCCTCCTGAAAAATGGGACTTAGAGCAAATATTCACCCATCTAGAGTCAATAAGAGTCAAGAAAAGTCATCATGGCCCTCCTAAAAATTGGATTTAGAGGGAAAATTTCAAACTCCGCCAGCTGAGTCAGCAAGAGTCATCAGGACCCTCTTAAAGATGGGACTTAGATTAAATATTGCCCCAGCAACAGTCAGCAAGAGTTGTCAGGACCCACCCTCCCCCTGGGTAGTGGGACGTAGCCCTAAATACTGACCCCCAGCTGTTACCTTTTTGTCATCAAATTAAGATTTGTCAGGACCCGCCTGGATAATGGGAGGTAGTTTCAATCATTAGTCACCAGCAGATCCCCTGCAGATATAACTCATATCAATACATAGTGGAAAATAATACCTTTTCAGAAACACAACATAGTCTTAAAATTGTCAGCAGTTGAGAATTGTCAGGACCAGTTTTGTAATCAAGCGTCCACCTGTAGAACAAGGAAATATATTGCAAATTTCAAGTTTTAGCAATCAGGTGCCCACCTGTAGAACAAGGGAATATTATTAAAATTTTATGTGTTTGTAATTAGGCGATTTTAAGTTTTTGTAATCAGGCGCCCACCTGTAGAACAAGGGAATATTTATCAAAATTTAAACTTTAGTAATCAGGCGCCCACCTGTAGAACAAGGGAATATTTTTCAAAATTGTAAGTTTTTGTAATCAGGCGCCCACCCGTAGAACAAGGAAATATTTTTCAAAATTGCAAGTTTTTCTAATCAGGTCCACCCGTAGAACAAGGGAATATTTTACAAAATTTCAAGTTTAGCAACCAGGCGCCCACCTGTAGAACAAGGGAATACTTTTCCAAATTCAAGTTAGGTAGTCATTCAGCCACTGGTAGAACAAGGGAATATTTTTCAAAATTCAAAGTTTGGTAATCAGGCGCCCACCTCAAAAACAAGGGAATTCTTTTCAAAATTCAAAGTTAAGTAGTGAAGCGCCCACCTGTAAAACAAGGGAATATTTTTCAAAATTTCAAGTTTTGGCAATCAAGCGCCCACCTGTAGGACAAGGGAATACTTTTCAAAAAATCAAAAGTTTTGTAATTAGGCACCCGCTTGTAGAACAAGGGAATATATTTCAAAATTCAAAGTTTGGTAATCAGGCCCCAACCTGTAGAACAAGGGAATATTTTTCAAAAAATGCAAGTCTTGGTAATCAGGCACCCACATGGAGAACAAGGGAATATTTCTCAGAAGTCATGTTTTAATGATCAGGCACCCACCTGTAGAACAAGGGAATATCTGTCAAATTGTAAGTTCAAGTGGTCAGGCGCACGCCTGTAGAACGAGGGAATGCTTTCAAGAGAATACATCTCAAGACTAGCAATTCGGCATCAAACATAGAAGAAAAGAAAACAAGAAGCCAACAAGGAAACAAGGAGTTTACAGGAAGAAATACAAGACAACAAGACAAAAAAATGTTCCACGGGGGGAAATACCAGTTAATAAGCAACAAGAACATCCACAACAAGAAATGCACGACAACAAGGCAATAAGGATTCAAAGCAAGTCGGAAGATATAGATAGGTTTTCTTGTAATCCATAGTTCATAGCTTAGTATAGCTTCTTTATTTTTCACAATGGTGAAATAAGGGGGGCCTAGCAGTAGTAGCAGTATCAGCAATAGTAAAAATCACAGCCTCGGTAGTCCCAGCTTCCAAACACTCTTGAACTACACTGACCTGATTCATTTTTAGCCGATTATATGTAGGCAACCTCTGAAGCAAGGTGCGGTAAACCTTTTCAAAAATGTTTCTCACGGAGTATTCAAACGGGAAAAAATCGCTCATGTTCGCTCACTTATCTTTGCACGAAAGCTCTTCATGTTTCCGCGCAAAGAGGGGCAGCTGTGAGCATGTAATTTTTGCCCTATACGAATTACTCCCATAAATTCAAAAATAAAATAATCTCGTTTGTTAATTTGAAATATTAATTTTTCGTGGCATTATTCCGTTAATGGTTTGCATTTTGTGCATTTTATAAATAACGAAAATACAAAAATACATGAGACATGTGCACTTAGGAGTAATTTTGTATTTTTAAAAATTAATTAGTAATTAGAAAAGGAAATTTAAAAAAATGGTTTAATGTGCACATATGATTAATTTTAGGTAATTTAGTTCTTCCTTTTGATCTATTTTGTGGCAATGGTTAAGCATGGTCTTATAGATTAATTAGGATTTTTTTTATGTTTTAAAATAATTTTGGACTTGAAATAAATAAAGAGAAGGATTAAAGAAATCTGAAAATACAATTCCATTACATATACTCTTTGGGAACAATTATAATTAAAACTAGCACAAAGAACTAAAACCGAGACCCATAAATACCTAGTCCACCCGTTCACCAACCCGGTCCAGCCCTAGGGTTGCCAAACGACGTCGTTTGGTTCCCCTTTAATCTCAGCCGTTCATTGCAACTTATCCAACGGCCCTAAGGATTCCCGCCAAACTAAATAAAAATGTCCAAACGCGTGTAATAATATCAGAGACCAAACCCCCTCATCCTCGTAAATTTCCACGTCGGTGTAACGCCTCCAATGAGCAACCCTAACCCCACCGTCCGCTGGAGGCGACGTAACCCCTATGCCTCCAAAATTTACACCATAGAAGCATCTCACTCTCCTCTTCCAAATCCCATAAAGGTCATTCCTCGAATCACCGCCGATGTGTTAAAATATTCGCTCAAAAAATGGCAACTCCGCCGTCTACGGCGATGGCCAGAGGCAAACCACTCCCAAATCAACACCAATAAATCTCCTCACCTCCCTCACCCTAACTTTGCCAATGGTAACCCTCGAACATAGCCACAACGCGCCAAATATTCACCTGAAGACAGCAGCTCCGCCATGCATGGCGGTGGCTGCCACTGTCACACCTCAATTTTTACACGGCAACCCCGAAGTATGACACTTATAAGGGAATTTTTCCAATTAAAGATACGTTATTCTAAATGGAATTATTTATTTATTAGAGTCGCCACTTGGGATGGTTGAATTTCTGGTGTCCTAAGTCACCGTTTTAATATTTAAATCCCAAATCGAGGAAGATTTTGACTTACTTTTTGAAGTCTGCGAACCAGATATTTTGAATAAGGAATTCTGCTAACCCGGGGGAAGGTGTTAGGCACCCCCGGATTCCGTGGATCTAGCACAGTCGCTTAAACTATTATAAATGGCTAATTTCCTGATTTTTATACATGTTCATCCTACAGTACAATTTTATAATTATTAATCGCTTTATTCATTTTTAAGAATATTTGCAACGTTATTAAAACATGTCTCGAACCACGTCACATAAATGCACCTGGGTTCTCGACACACTTTAAAAT
Source organism: Nicotiana benthamiana (assembly GCA_034376525.1). Lineage (NCBI taxonomy): Eukaryota > Viridiplantae > Streptophyta > Magnoliopsida > Solanales > Solanaceae > Nicotiana > Nicotiana benthamiana. The sequence goes on from CM067324.1 coordinate 38,478,947, forward strand.
CGTTGAGATTTGGATTTGGGTCACATAAATGTGCACTCAAATTAAGGAAGATTTATTATTAAAATAATGCGCCTATTGAAGCTACGCGTTTTAGACTTCATAAAAAAGCCGTGAAATTTACTAAACGTTACTTCCATATTTCTATGCATTTTATTACAATTAGAGGGCCACGAAGTGTATGACTTTTGTTTAGCGTGACACGCTCATTTTTATTTTTAGCAAGGCATCCAAAGGAACTATGATTCTCTATTACACGTGTCTCTAGATAAAATATAGATCCTAATCAATTCATGTGTTAACGGTTTATCCAAATGAAACGATCAGTATGCATATTTTCAGTATTTTATATAACTCATTTCTGCCATTGGACTTTATAAATGAAGATAGACAGCCCAGAAGTACATTTTTGTTTTCATACTTCATAATAATCTGGGCCTTCCATTGAGCCCAAAAATTAGGTATTACAAATTATTCATAATACAAGGTTGACATTTCCTAAATTGCTACACTACTGCAATTCATAAGTGATCTTTTAACGCATAAGAGACATTTGGCAAAGGAAAATCCAGGTAATGATTTTTAATATTAATGAATCAATATGCTAAAATCAGGTTTCAAATTCAACATCTAATCTAATATAAACTCGTCAATCAGAGTACATATACCTATAATGACGCCCTATTACCGAATCAAACATGAAAATCAGGCAAGTTATCGACTACCATATTTCACCTACTCAAATTTAAACAAGTTAAAGTTAACAGTTTAAATACAGTCCAGCATAGTTTAAATATTCATATATATTACAACACTAAAATGAAATGGATATCTTGAATAAACTAAACTAGTAACATTTGTATTATGACATTAACATATAAATATAAACATCTTCATTATCAGTCAAGATCACGCATATACACAGTTGTGCATTTCCAGATTTTTCTGAGTGAGAGTAGTACCTGGAATTGCAGCATAGAGGAAAACCTATGAGTAAGGTAAACGAGAAGAACCAATAGCAGCAGATTAACCAGTCAAACCCAGGAATGGTATCAGGAACTCAGGAAAGTTTTTAAAAGCCATCAACAACACAAGTTTCGATCCTAAGCTTGAACAAAGCAAACAAGCCTAAGATCAATGCCTAAAGTAGCTTCAAAAAGAAAACTCTATCACCTTAAATGCATATGCCTCAAATCATCTTCCACTTCTAATGAACTGAATTTTGATTATTTTAGAAGATTTTGCCAAAAAGGTTAGGATTTTCAGGGAATTTGTTTTCAGATGGATGTTCTCGACCTCTTCTCTTAAAAATCTCTCTCTAAAACAATATGATACCCTTTTATAGCCAAGGCCTTAGGGCAACAATTTCTTCTTCTTTTCTTATTAGTCCCTTCCCCATTTTCTACATTTGCTTAATTTATCCCTTGTTTTTTATCTTGTGTCTCAAGTTTTGAGGAAAAACTAACAAGAATTGCATTTCGAACCTCCAATAGAAGGTTCCAGGGGTTTGTTACAAGATTCTTATTCCCAAATACCCCTATTACCCCTGCCTTTCCTTCTTAATTACTGGCCTAAATGTTTTCTACCCTGGTGCCTATCCATTTGGGTAAGAAATTTACTCTAGTCAACTACTCAAGGCCATGAACCAGGGTTTCATTATCAGTGGGGGTTGAGTTTTAAAGAAAGCTGGGCATAACTAAATATCAAATTAAAGACTACACTATACTATTAATAGCAAATAAAAGATGGTCAAAATTGATACGCAATAGGTCAATGATACACATATATACAGGAGGATTTAGGAAAGTAAAATATGGGGCTAAATTACTCGGAAGCAAAGATAAAGCTAAACAGCACAAAATTCAGAAACAAAGTTTATCACAAATGGACATTGATCAATTTGAAACAAAAAGGGAATATTAATCTAGGGAAGATGAACAATTTAAGCATAACAGAATAATTCAATATAAGTCGAAAGAAACATCTATAACTTCAATTAGTAAGAGGACCATTCAGAACATGTTATCAAAACTTAAAACAAAAGGCATGTGATTCCGGATGGAAACAAAGCAGCTAACCAGAATTTTTCACAGATGAGAAAATAGAATTTTCATGTACTTAACGAAAACAAAGAAAAGTTAAAATAAATCAAGAGAAGACAGGGAACTTAGCTTTAACACTACAACCCTAAAAAATTGGACCTTTCACGTCTCATGGTTTTTGACCATTTTTAGAGGGTCCTTGGCCTTTTGGGGCCTTTCTGCCATTATTTAAGATGGAGGTATCAGGTGTAGGGTTAGTTTGCTTGGGATGGGTCTGTGTCTCAGATCATTTTTCGATATGATTTTTGGCCTAGTTCTGACTGTATTTGAAGGGTGTTGGTCGTGGATTTGGAGGGGAAGGTGGGGAGGTCACCTGGTATCATTTTCGAAGGATTCCGGTGAGGTTGAAGGTTTGGTCAGTACTTTGATTTAATATTCGAAGCAATGGGTAAGGTTTGGAGGAATATGACCATGGATTCATTATGGGTATGGGGTGATAAACATATGGTGTTATTTTGGAAAGGTTCCGGTAACGGCGCGGCCGTGGACTACGGAGGCGGTGCCCAAAGATTCTAATTTTCAAGACGATTGGCTCAAATTTGAGGCTTGGTTCTTAGTGCATTGGAAAGAGGAGGGCACAGGGAGTCAGGGGTGTATTTTTGGGAGAAATCTGAGCTCTGCCGCCGATGCAGACGATTTACGGATGGCGGTTATACGGTGGTGTATTGACGGAGACGGAGGGTACGAGGAAGAAGGTATATATCTCTATGGTATTATCTAATTCAGACCTTTTTATGTAATGAACTCATTGAATCTAGGCCGTTGGATCATTGTTGATGAATGGATGAGATTAATGGCCCCAAAACGACGTCGTTTTGGGGAGTCTCTCACATCAGCTTGGTTTAGAGATGGGTTTGGGCCGGTTTTGGGTATTTTTAGACGGGTAAAGGGGATTTTGGCCATCCAGGCTTCAACCAATTGTGGCCCGCCTACTTTAGTTCACTTTAATTCCTACTTCTTTTTTTCATTTTTAATTTTTCCAAACTTTCTAATTTTATTTTAAAAAATTCTTATTAGACTAAATGCAACTACATTAGACTAATAACCACCTAAACTAAGCAAATATGAAAATTAACAATTTTGAAGGTACAAATTAAATAACGCCAAAATAAACAACTTATTTTTGTGATTTTTATATTTCGTATAACGAAACCTTAATTACCAATTAATTCTAACAAAAATATGTGAAATCAAATCCTAAATGCTTATGTAATTTTTTGTATGTTTTATGACTTTTCGTGCATGCACCAATGAAAATACACACTAAAATGCGCAATTAAATCCTATAAAAATAAAAAATAAAAAGGAATAATCCTAAGTCTGAGAATTCTGTAGGAGTAATTTTAACAAGGCAAAAATCACATGCTCATCGCTGCCCCTCTTTGCTCGGAAACACGAAGGGTTTTCGGTTAAAGATAAATGAGCGCTATGACGGATTTTTGCATACTCAAAACTCCAGGAGAAGCATTTTGAAAAGATGTCTGACCGAACCTTGCTTGAAAGTTTGTCTACATATCCTTGGCTTTAAAGGAATCATGTCAATGTAGTTCTGGAGTGTTTGGTAGCTGGGACTACCATGGCCTGTGATTTCACTATTTTTTGCTACTGCTACTGCTTATTGACTTCTTATTACACAAAAAGAAAATCAACAGATAAGCTAGCTAGGCCTATCAACTACAAGTTACAAGATTCCTATCCATAAGTCTCTTGAAACTTTATCTTTAGTCGTGGCTAGCTCTTGTAGCAGACTCCAATCTGAATCATGATGCTCGTTAGCTGCAACCGCTGGTTTGAAACAAAGCAGGACAGGCGGAGCTTGTGAATTCAATCAAATTTTGAGCATTCTGCATCTCTGTCCGCTTCATATTTGTGAATTCACTTTATTTTGTTCTTTTCTTCTTTTCCTTATTATGGATTGATACTCACACTTTCGGTCATCTTGAATCATGTGCCTTGAAGTAAAATTTGCTCGGACACAAAAATAAACAAACGAATGAAATTTTCTTCGCCAGTTATCACCAAGAAAATTTCGTGAGTTATTTGCAACACAAATATAAGCTATTTCTTTATTAAAAACAATAAAAGTCAGGATTGCGTATCCTTTGGAATGATTGCCAGGTTATGCTGGGAAGTCGAAGGGTCCATGCGAGGGATAAGAGGAGGATCCACGGGTTATGCCGGGATAGAAATGAAGGCTCCCTGCTGGGGATGAAAGCAAAAGCCATGGGTTATGCCGAGATGAAACGAAAAAAAAATCATGGATTATGCTAGGGAGATCCGCGGGTTATGCCGGGATAAATGAAGTATTCCTGGGTTATGCCAGAGGACTCCGCGGGCCGAGATTGAATGGAAAATTCCTAGGTTACGCCAGGGGAATCCGCGGTTTATGGCGGGATTGAAAGAAAAGCTCATATGTTATGCTAGGGAGATCCGTGGGTTATGCCGGGATTGAATGAGAAATTCCTGGGTTATGCCAGGAGAATCCGCGGGTTATGCCGGGATTGAATGGAAAATTGCTAAGTTATGCTAGGGAGATCACGGGTTATGCCGGGATTGAATGGATAATTTCTGGGTTATGCCAGGATTGAATGGAAAATTCCTAGGTTATGCTAGGGAGATCCACGGGTTATGTCGGGATTGAATGGAAAATTCCTGGGTTATGGCAGGGGAATCTGCGGGTTGTGCCGGGATTGAATGGAAAATTCCTAGGTTATGCTAGGGAGATCCGCGGGTTATGCCGGGATTGAATGGAAAATTCTAGGGATATGCCAGGTGAATCCGCGGATTATGCCGGGATTTGAAAGAGAAACTCATAGGTTATGCTAGGGAGATCCGCGGGTTATGCCAGGATTGAATGAAAAGTTGCTGGATTACGCCAGGGGAATCCGCGGGTTATGCCGGGATTGAATGGAAAATTCCTAGGTTATGCTAGGAGATCAGTGGGTTATGCCGGGATTGAAAGAAAATCTCCTAGGTTATACTACGGAGATCCGCGGGTTATGCCGGGACTGAATGGAAAATTCCTGAGTTATACCAGGGGATTTGAAGAAAGTGAAAGGCCGCAGAGATCCTATTGACTATGCTGGGGATAGAGAAGGGAAAGAAAAACCCTTAGGTTATGCTAAGGACAGAAAAGCTTTAACTCTCAGACTATGCTGGGGAATAAAGGTAGAAAAGGGGGTCCTCAAGTTATGCTAGGGCGGGAAGAGGAAATGGTTCCCCAGGTTATGTTGGGGATATAAAGAGAAGCCCCCCCCCCCCCAGGTTATGCTGGGAAGCGAAAGAAAGAACTTTCTCGGTCTGTGCTAGAGAGAGTGGAGTGCGATCCTTGGGTTATGCCGAGGAAGCCCATAAGTTGCACAGGGAAAGGCTAGGGATATGGCCCTGAATCCGGGGAAGGAATTAGGGATCAGAGTCTCATGCTATCATGGTTATTTATGAAACTGCGGGAAAAGGTGTAAAGAAAACTTCCCCTTTTACTGGTCATTGATGCAACACTATTCCTATCCCTTGTACCATTCCCTTGATTGCATTTGCCACGTGTTCCCATTGTTGTTAGATTACACCTGTTTCAATTTTTAATTAAAAAATAGAGCATTTTGTTAGTTCGAATAGTGATTGGTTTGTGGTCTTATTTTTCTTGGTTTCGGCTTCATTGCTGTTAGAGGAAACCCTTGTCTTCCGAACATCGCCTTGTAGGTTGGTGGGGGGGTCCTCATCTTTCATATTGTTTTTTTGTTTTACGGGTCCTTAATTATGATTTTTGTCCCGATTTCCACTACAGGGCTCACCTTTTGGGAATTTTTGTAGGAACCATTATCCCTCTTGGGCTTAACCTTTCCGATCTTCGTTCGCCTTAGTGGGCTCCCGACTTTGAATTTCTTTTCTTTCTATTTTCCTGCTTTTGAAGCTTCAGCCGTCATGATCAGCTGGGAATGGCTAAACGCGCTCACTGATACCGGATATTACTTTTAGTTCTTTCTAGGAGAAAACCCGTGAGACAGGTATTGCTACCTTCTCTCGCGAAATGGTCAGGACATCAAAGTTAAAAGAAAAGGAGTGAGAGAAACAACAAAAGAAAACACATGGATTAGAGAGGTATGTGCCTTTTTTGGAGAAAAGGGAAGGACTTATCTGGGAGTGCATGCCGAATTTAACAGGAAACGATATGCTTCTTGGACTAGATACCCGACCCAGATCCATTTATTATTTTTGATTTCAATCTTTCAAAACCATGGAAACTTGTTCAGGCCTGGGGTGGTAATATTTCCTCTTTTTGGCCGACAATGCCCTTTGCGGGTTTTCGTCAATCGACCTCTCTTATTTCTCTTCTCCCGTCGTCGAATAGTGCTCTTTGCGAGTTTTCACTAAACGGACTCTCTCATTTTGTTTTTCTATGCTCACTGTCGCCTTATAAGGCCCGAAGGTTTTCACTGATAAGACTCTCTCATTTTATTTCTCTCAATTTGAAATTTGCCGAACCCCAACAATAGTGTTTAACCCATCCTTATTTTGGTCAATTGATCGGAAGGACTTAGATCAGGATCTTGAGCAAAGAAAGTCGAATGGAAGATTAAAACTTAGGAACCATTATGGAGGGTTTATGGCCCAACTATTACATTTCGGCCCCAGTTTTATTTCTTGGGGAACTGGGGTTTATTTTGATATGATTGAACCTCAGGGAGAGGCTGCCTGCGTATCCTTTCGGAATCAAGTCAGACATAGTTCAGGAAGTGTTTCCTAAACTAATTTATTTATTGTTTCTTTTGTTTTCAATCATTCATTTTTTTCATATTTTCTTTTTATTCTTTCTTTTATTTCTTCTTCTCTCTTTTTTTTTTGAACTTAGCAATTCTAGGTTCTAAAGAGGGTAAGAAAAGAAATGCAATCGGCTCGAGGGGTTTGAAAAGGATTGGTAATGTTTTAAAGAAAGCCTTTGTCATTTCAACCGGTCGGAATCGTTTCAGCAGAGGGCTTAAACATAATACCTTTTTACTGCATCCGCATTCACTGTCGTCTCGAGCTCGTCTCCTCCAACGTCACCCAGGTACGATGCTCCATTGAGTAATATCTTTCTGATAATGTACGGACCTTTCCAGTTCAAAGCGAACTTTTCTCTGGCTTCTTGATGATGAGGAAGTATACACCTCAATACTAGCAGTCCGACTTCGAAATTCCTATGAGCACACTTTCTTGTTGTAAGTGCGGGCCATTCTTTGTTGGTATAACTGCCCGTGACAAACCGCAGCCATTTATTTTTCATCAATTAATGACAACTGCTCCGAACGAGTTTTGACCCACTCTCTATCCTTAATTTCTACTACAACAATTACTCGGAGCGAAGGGATTTCTAGCTCTAGGGGTATGACAGCTTCGGTCCCATATACCAGTAAATACGGAGTTTCCCCTACCGATGTTCGCACTCTGGTGCGATATCCCAGCGAGGGGTTGAGTCTCTTGACGTTCTTGTTAGCTTCTTTGACGGCACCATTAGCTTTGGGTCGGTAAGGGGTGGAGTTCCTATGTGTTATCTTAAATTGTTGACATATTTCTCCCATCAGACGACTGTTCAGATTGGCTGTGTTATCTGTAATGATGGTTGCAGGGATACTCAAACGACAGATGATGTTGGAATGCACAAATACTACCACAACTTTCTTGGTGACGGACTTAAGAGTGATGGCTTCAACCCATTTTGTGAAGTAGTCAATAGCAACCGATATGAATCTATGTCCATTTGAGGCTTTTGGCTGAATCGGCCTAATGACATCCATGCCCTAGGCAGCGAACGGCCAGGGTGATGACATAGGATGCAATTTGTTTGGCGGTGCATGAATCCAATCACCGTTCACCAGACATTGATGACATTTCCAAATGAATCTGAAACAATCTTTCTCCATGGTCATCCAGTAATACCCTACTCGAAGTATTTTCTTTGCTAGTACATACCCGTTCATATGAGGTCTACACACTCCTGCATGTACTTCATGCATAATTCTCCCCGCTTCCTCGATGCCAACATATCTCAGCAAGTTGAGATCTGGGGTCTTTTTGTATAAGGTATCACCAATCAAGAAGAAACTACTTGGGTGCCGTCAGGTGGTTTTCTTTTGCTCCCTGATTGCTTGCTCGGGATACTCTTGTGTTTTCAGGAATCTCTTGATGTCATAATACCAAGGCTGTATGCTGGACTCTGTCTCGGTCACATTACAATACCCATGCCTTTCATTGATTTGGATTTCCAAATGATCAACGTAAGCGTTTCCAGGGTAAGGAAACATAGACGCGAGAGTTGCGAGTGCGTCTGCTAGCTCACTGTGGAAACGAGGAATGTACCTGAATTTTACCGACCTGAACTGTTTGCTGAGATCCTCCATATGCTGTCAATATGGGATGAATTTAACGTCTCTTGTTTCCCACTCTCCTTGAGCCTATCGGATGATCAAATCTGAATCACCGATGATGCAAGCCTCATATTCAACTGTATTATTGGTGCAGAAAAACCAGAGCCTGGCTGTAGACGGGTAATTCTGACCCGTGGGTGAGATTAAAATTGCCCTAATCCCTATGCCTTTTGCGTTTACTGCTTCGTCGAAAAACATTTTACAAGCGGGGATGTCTTCAGATGTTACTTCCACCGAATTTACGTCTTCATCAGGGAATAGGTATTCAAATGCTAATATTCATCATCAACTGGATTCTAGGCCGGATGATCTGCTAAAGCTTGAGCCTTCATTGCGGTACGAGTGACATAAACTATGTCAAACTCGGTGAGCAGGATTTTCCATTTTGCCAATTGACCAGTGGGCATCAATTTTTGGAATATATACCTCAACGGGTCCAGCCTAGTTATGAGGTAGGTGGTATGAGCTTGCAGGTAATGCCTCAACTTCTGTGCCACCCACGTCAAGGCACAACAGGTTCTTTCTAGTAGCATGAATTTGGCCTCGTAACTGGCAAACTTCTGTCTCAAATAATAGATTGATTGCTCCTTCTTTCCTGTGGAGTCATGCTACCCAAGAATACAACCAAAACAGCCCTCAGGACTATTAGGTAGAGAAACAATAGCCTTCCGGTTCCAGCGGGTCCAAGACTAGTGGGTTGGACAAGTAGTGTTTGATTCTATTAAAAGCCTCTTGACACTCACCAGTCCATTTAATTGCTGCGTCCTTTTTCAATAGCTTGAATATGGGCTCACATGTGGAAGTCAACTGGGCGATGAATCGACTAATGTAATTCAGTCTTCCTAGTAGGCTCATTACATACTTCTTGGTCTTTGGAAGGGGTAGCTCTTGAATGGATTTTATCTTGGTCGGATCTAACTCGATGCCTCTTCGGCATACAATTAATCCCAAAACTTTGCCTGACGGGACCCGGAATGCACACTTGGCTGGATTCAATTTCAAGTCATACTTGCGAAACCTTTCGAAGAACTTTCTTAAATCCCTTACATGATCACTCTGAGTCTTGGACTTGATAATCACATCGTCCACATGTACTTCTATTTCCTAATGCATCATGTCATGGAAAATAGTGGTCATGGCCCTCATATATGTTGCCCCGACGTTCTTTCAACCAAAAGGCATAACTATGTAACAGTAAGTCCCCCAAAGTGTTGTGAAGGCGGTTTTCTCAGCATCTTCCTGATCCATCAACACTTGGTCGTATCCTGCGTAACAATATACAAAGGACTGTATCTCGTGTTTGGCACAATTGTCAACAAGGATGTGGATGTTAAGTCAAGGGAAGTTGTCTTTTGGACTCGCCTTTTTTTAAATCTCTATAGTCTATACATATACGGGTTTTTCCATCTTTATTCGGTACTGGGACCACATTGGCCAACCATGTGGTGTATCGAACCACTCGGATTACCCGCGCCTCTAATTCTTTTGTGATCTCTTCTTTGATCTTATCGCTGATATAAGGTTTGAACATTCTTTATTTTTGTTTGACTGCAGGGCATCCAGGGTATCTGGGCAACTTGTGAACCACCAGATTAACACTCACCCTAGCATATCATCGTAAGACCTAGCGAATACATCTTAAAATTCCAAAAGAAGTTGAACTAGTGAATCCCGGATTTCCTTATTCACATGGATGCTTATTTTAGTTTCCTTGATTTCATCGGGACCACCCAAGTTAACTATTTCGGTATCGTTTAAGTTCGGCTTAGGTTTATTTTCAAAATATTCTAACTCTCGGTTGATTTCATTAAAAGCCTCTTCTTCATCATACTCTGGCTCTTGATTCATTATTTAACAAATAGGCAGCATGTTCGGGTCGGGGCATGAAGTCTGTAAGCATGTCATATTATTTAAAGCCGCATTATTGGGACTAAAAGAAAATATGAAATAGAAGAAACAAAATCAGAAAAAATGGAGAAGTGGAAACGATGAAATATTGATTTCATTTCTTTGAAACTCTAAGATAACAGGGTTTACATCTGGAATTTAAAGGGCAAAATAATAAAGAAAAACACCCGAGCTACACCATGAAATAACTCGTGATGAAAGAAAAGTTGCAAGGCAGGACTACCGGGCCTCCCGCATAACTGGGAAAGGCATGGCCTTCCAAATTTCCAACTTGGCATCTGGTCCCATGTAGAACACTTCAGTAGTGCTTGAGCCTTCTCCCAGCAAGACCATGTTGGCTTCATACAATAATTTCCTCATGGCCCCACATATCTCTTCAATTTCCTCCGATGTGAAGGTCTCGTCTCCTTCTTCCTCACTGTACTTTGGTTTCACAAATTCTTTATACAAGTGGGGTAGGGGTTGTGGCAAAGCCCCTCCATGCCATTTCCTACGGTTGGCCAAGGTGATACCCTCCGGCGTATGATGGAAACCTAGCCCAAAAAACTTCATTGCGGTAGGCAAACGACCGGCTCAGTTATTCCTTTTAGAGAGCTTCCAAGCCCCTTGCCTGGTTTAAACCTGTAATGTATCATCTCTCTCGCCACCATGATTGAGGCATTGGAGAGAAAAGGCTGGGGAAATGGTTTGACTTCTTTGTGTTGATCGGCTACCACAATTTTAAAAGCCTGGTAAACTATGTGCTCACTTCCCTCTTTAGCTTCAAGGCAGGTGACAGAAGGATCGAGGTAAATTGACTGTTCATATTTTCTGTGGACCACAATCTCCTGGTTCTCATGTTCTAATTTTAGCATTTGGTGCAGAGTAGAAGGCACCGCTTTTACCACGTGAATCCATGGTCTTTCTAGGAGATAGTTCTAGGACGTGTCCATGTCTAATACTTGAAATGTCACTTCAAAATTGACCGTACCGATGGTCAATACTGAGTTAATTTCCCCTATGGAGTCCCTCTTAATTCCGTCGAAAACTCAGACACACACATTGTTGGTACGGATCCTCTCTGTTTCAATTTCCATTCTTTGCAATGTTGACAGTGGGATATATCTACCCCGGAACCTCCATCTATTATTACTCTTTTGACGTAATAGACTTCGCATTTGACTGTGAGATGCAAGGCTTTGTTGTAGGCATCTCCCTCTAGAGGTAAATCATTCTTGCTGAATGTAACCTGATTAATAGCGAAGAATCTTTCCGCCATTTTCTCCAAGTGTTCCATGGAGGTTTTAACCATCACATAAGCCTTATTCAAAGTTTGGGCCAAAACTTTCTGGTGCTCTGGAGAGCTCATCAGCAATGATATAATGAGAGTTGCTCGGGAGACTTCCGAAGCTGGTCCACCACCTCATATTCTGGCATTTTTATTTTTCGAAAAAAGGCCTCTGCCTCTTCAGCATTTACAGGCTTTTTGGGTGGAAATCGCCTTTTGTTGGCAGTGTTCACTTCTTCCATGTCTGAATATTTCTTTACGGGAGGGCCCTTTTGAGTTTCCCCAGTGATCTCTTTGCCTTTGTGTGTTACTATGGTTTCTTGGTAGTTCTATGGGACTGTAGAAGGGTCTGTCATTGGCTTCTGAGGCGTGCGATCGATTATCACAGGCTCATTTAGCCTTGGCGGTTTAATCATTCCTCGTACCACATAAGCTCCCTTGTGTAGATACATCGTCTTGTTCAACTCAAACCTTCCTGGGGGACTCAGAATGGGTTGTTTTTCTTGATGCCCCCATGCAATGTACAGTATGGTTTCACTGGTGGGTGTCGTCTCAGTTTTAATTTCAAACTTCTTCTCTGCTTTTGGGTGCTTGGCTTCACTCATTTCCTTTTCTTCCACCTTTTTGGGGGTAACCTTCAGTTTTCTGTCTGCATCAGCAATGGCTATTATGGCTATTAGGGCAGGGTCAAATTCTTTGTCCTTGCAAATCATTCTAATGACTGGCCCATTGTTGTGAGCCGACAACGGGCTATTGGTTACGCTCGGGACATCTTCATCTCTCAGCACTATTTTCCTTTGTTCTATTAAATGCTAAAGTCCAGCAGTTTTCACTGTCATGTCCTTTGGCTCCTGAATGATAAGCACAAGGTACACCCCGTTGATAGGAAGGCAACTCAGGATTCTGCCTTTTGGGGGGCACGGGCTACAAGAGACCCATCTGGACCAATTTTGGGAATAAGCTGGAATAAAACTCCCCTTTCGGTGTAAAGTTTTTTCTCCTGGGCAGCTCCCTGGGACGAAAATTTTTTTGTGGATGGCGGGAATTATAGTGGTTTTGGGGAGGTTGATTTCTAGAGGCCTGGTTTCTGTTGCCCTGTTGTTGTGGTCGAGGAAATGGCTGGCATTCATGAGTGCAGAAGGTTGGGGAGCATAATGCATGTCTTGATGGGGATAGTAGTGTTTAGGGGTCCATTATGAGAATATAGGTCTGTGAGCATGATGTCTTCTCATACCGGAGGCTGCCATTGAAACTTCCTCTTTCTATTTGTTTCTTCCGACCCCTCCTGCCCCGCCTTGGATGGCCTGGGAGGTTGCCCTTATGGCGGACTGGCTCAGAATTCTTCCTGTTTTCAGGACATTTTCTACCATCTCGCCAATCTTAATTGCTTCCGCAAAAGGTTTGCCTATTGCTGACATAATATTTTGAAAATAATCATCCTCTTACGCCTGTAGGAAGGCGGTGACCATCTCTGTCTCATCCATGGGTGGCTTTACTCTTGACTCTTGTTCGCGCCACTTGACTGCATATTCTCTAAAACTTTCTGAAGGTTTCTTTTTCAAGTTTGCGAATGATTTCCTATCCGAGGAAATGTCAATGTTATACTAGAACTGCCTTACGAAATCCCAGGCGAGATCATCCCAAATGTGCCATTGAGTGATGTCCTGGTCCATGTACCATTCAGAGGCGATGCCTACCAAGCTTTCCCTGAAATATGCCATCAATAGTTCTTCTTTTCCACCTGCCCCGTGCAATTGGTTGCAGTATTTTTTCAAATGAGCAATGGGGTCACCATGACCATCGTACTTTTAGAACTTCAGCATTTTGAATCCAGGGGGAAGACATACATGCGAGAACATGCATAGATCCGAGTAAGACACACTCTTCTGCCCACTCAAACCTTGCATATTTTTCAAAATCTGCTCAAGGCTTTTCATCCTTCTTTCTATCTCATCTTGTTCATGTGTTTTAGGGGTTTTATCCTGCACTGGTGTGAGTTCATATGTTGGTTGAGGATAAGTGTATGTGGGGTATGGGGAAGGCTCGATTTGGTAGTTGGGAGTTTGAAATGTGAAAGTTGTAGGATCAAACATGGGTCTTGGCACCGCGGGCTATGTGGTGACTGCACATGAGGGAGCCGTGAAAATATTAGAAACTGGGCCAGATGTGAGCACCTGAGGGAAAACATCAAAATGTGCCCCGAAAATGTTGGCTGGTATGGTAGGTTGTCCTAAAAGGATGCTTGGGTGGCTAATGAGAAAAGTGGAGGTACCCCCCAACATTGAGAAGAGCTCAGAAAATCCAGGGATGGCACTCGGTGGCTCTCTTCCATTTGTCCAAGCGTCCCACATCTCCATAACTCTGAGTAGAAGGATCGTATTTTCTTCAGATTTTGAGGCTGGGATCCCCATAATTGGGCTATCCTCTGAGAAAGACACTGCTGGCAAAGTCATTTTAGATGACATTTCTGCGCTTCCTTTTGATCTGGTGAAGTATCGATGCGATTCCAATTTACCACAAACCAAAAACTATTCTAAAACCTGTGACTTGAAACTGGAATTACAAACGGTTAGGTTGGGATAGACAACAAACAGGAAATCACATGTTGGGTATGATGCACCTACATAGTTAACGGGTTTCTATATGTTTGCAATGGTCGCATGTGTCATCCCGGCACATATTCCAAACTTCCCTTTGATTTCTACTCCTTGTTTCCTTGCTTTCCTTTTTTAAGAATAAGGTCGAATCCTATGAAGATTGCCTACGTATCATGACGCCGAATGAATCAGACCGTGCATAGTTCATGAGAAAAATGTGACGGAAATAACAGGATATTTTGAAATTTTCAATTTTATAAAGACAAAACTTTGGTTACCAAAGCTAACAAAGTTAAAGGCAACTAACCGACTCGGACACAATAAAACTTACAGACTCGAAATAGACTGACAGACTCTTTTAAAAGAAATACAATTTTTCAGAAATTATGAATACATTAAGACTTCAACTGCTTTTGGAGCTTGTGTGGTATCGTTTGGCCTTGTTGCAGGCTTGCGTGCTAAACTTCCTTGGATATGGTGGAGGTCTTTCACCACTTGACGAACAAATGTCATGCAGTGGCAAAGAAGTTGGATTTTGTCATATCCTCGCTATAGTTGCACTTTGTGGTAATGTAATCTGCGATTGCCCATATCCTTTCGCTAATAACACCTTTTTTTTGCAGCAAACTCCCAATTTGCTCGGCCCTTGCATCTAATGTTTGCTTTACCACCTGATTCAGCTTTTGGAATTGCTGTAAGTCCCTTTCTAATCCTCCTATTACTGTATAACAATGTTCTCTTTGGGATTTGAAGTCCCCGGCTTGCTTGGTCATTCTGTTTTTAGTCATGATGACCCTCCGCTTTAAACCAACAATCTCATTGTTATGCCCTTCTTTTAATTGCACAAGGATGCGGGCTCGTTCCTCCGCAATTTTAACCAATTTCTTCGATCCCTGGATATCTCACCTTACGCCTTATTGAGGTCGAACCCATACTCGGTTACTTTCCACCGTAAATTTTCTATGAGTTTTTCATCTTTTGTGCTTCTGAGGGGATTTGCTGCGGCTGCCTTCATTTTCTGTATTTGGGCTCGGAAGGCTTCATTTTCTTTGGTTAACATCTTCTTTTCTCCCTCACTGGCTGCAGCTTGAAAACTATTTTCAAATTGCAGCTCTTTGATTTGCTTTTTCCAATCTTCCTATGGTGGCCCTATATTCATTTTCCTTGGCTAGCAAATCCCATTGCTCTTGTGACGTCTCAGAAAATTCTTGGAGATGTTGTCTCTTAGCCAGCCTTCCAGGATCTATTTCTATTTTGTACCAAGCAACATACCCCGGTGCAACCTCTCTATTAGATATGTCGCGTACTCGAGTACCTACTGTCAAGTATTGACATTCTCTCCATATTTGACGTACGACGGCTTCAGGGAATTGACCATTATGGCTTATCTCCACTGCATGAAAACTAATATCCTCGTCCCTGGGGATCATTTAGCATCTAACTAATTGTCATAGTGCTCTGTACGGCACATAAGGCTGGATACTTCGGAGACCCCTCAGAAGGAAATGAGGCCCGGTGGCTGGCATATACAAAACTTCATCCACAAGGAGCCAACCGAATGTCCCCTCTATCTGATTCGCAGTGATGACCGGAGATGCGACACCCATTCTGTGACACCCTCAGATACATTAAACCCATCAAACCTGTTACAGAATTCTTCTACGCGGCCCTTCGTTACCCATAATTCATTAACCGAGGCCGGTGGCATATAAGCTCGATCATCCATATTTGCAATAACAAGTTACATCATTCGAATAAGTCTCCTCCTACTTTAGAGGCGGTGAGAGCACGGAAGAATTCGGATAAGATCATCGGAGCGAGGGTACTTTTAGCCTGGGTCATTAATGTGCTAACGACCCCTGCTATCTGTATGTCAATATTCCCATCCCTTTGCGAAAATCCCAGAAGACCCAAGAAAAATACCATGAACGCAAAATGTAGATGCTCCTTCCATTTGAGCTAATTTCCTTTGCTACAAATATGATTTTCGGGGTTATTGAATCCCCCGATATGTCCGTACTTCTGATGTATAAACTGTGGGGTGCAGAAGTCAGCTGATAAGTCCGGATTGTGAACCTTCCTAGTGATTTTCAAGGAGTCCAGGAATTTGTGTACGGCAAGGGCTCTTGGTGCAATCAGGTATTGGTGTCTCAAAGGAATTGTAGGAGTCCCGATATATCCAGTTATTTCCTCCAATGTCGGGGTGAGTTCAAAATCCGAGAAATGGAATTGTGAGCCGGGTCCCAAAATGTGATTAATGCTTAAATGATGTCTCCCCCTGGTTAATTTACAACAAACCAGTGAGGGCTCCCAGATGTGTGTTGACCCTTTTTTGCCCTGCTTCCCTAGGTCATTCCATTGCAGTCGCAACTCAAAGGGAATTTTGTTCATGAACATTATCGTGCTCATTCTGCACATTTAATAAGGTGAACTAGTATCCACAAAATATTAAAAGCAGTATTTTATGAAACTTATTTTCTTAAAATCAGGGCCCGGCTTTGCGAATATGGCCTTGAACTACTTCCGAAGGAAGGTTTTTCAGGCTTTGCTTGCTTGCCGGTCAAAATAAGACTCAGAGGTGGCCATTTGTGCAGGATCAGCCTTTCGACGTCCTTGCGGTAATTCAAGTCGAGGAGGGGCCTACGTACCGGGAAACAAAGGGCTATCCGGCTTAGTAACTTGTCCGACCTCTTTCTTATTTTCAGGTATGACACTAACAGAATAAGGAGTCTCAACCAATAAACACATCCTCGGAGGTGAGAAGTGAAGGGTTTCATAGCAATTTATATGTACAATTACGATAACATCAAAGCGGTAAAACATTTAGCACGTTAGCATAGAACATGTAATGAAATCAGAAGAAGCCAAATATAACAGTTATTCTAAGCTCGAACTCTTAAACCATGAACTAGAGATTCTGGGTTCGATTTCCCCAGCAGAGTCGCCAGAGCTGTCACACCTCCCTTTTTACACGGCTAACATGAAGGATGACACGTATAAGGGAGTTTTTACAATTAAAGTGACATTATTCAAAATGGGATTATTTATCTATTAGAGTCGCCACTTGGGATGGTTTAATTTCTTGTTTCCAAGTCATCGGTTTATTTTTAAATTCCATATCGAGAAAGATTTCGACTTTCTTTTTGAAGTCTGTGAACCAGAAATTCTGAGTAAAGAATTCTGCTAACCGGGGGGAAGGTGTTCGGCACCCCCGGATTCCGTGGTTCTAGCATGATCGCTTAAACAATTATATATGGCTAATTTCCTTATTTTTATACATGTTCATCCTACGGTACAATTTTAAAATTATTAACCGTTTTATTCATTTTTAGGAATATTTGCAACATTATTAAAACATATCTCGAACCGCGTCACATAAATGCACCCAGGTTCTCGACTCTCTTTAAAATCGTTGAGATTTGGATTTGGGTCACATAAATGTTCACCCGAATTTAGGAAGATACATTACAAAAATAACGTACCTATTGCAACTATGCGTTTTAGACTTCATGGAAAAGCCGTGAAATTTATTAAACGGGACTTCAAGATTCCTATGCATTTTATTACAATTAGAGGGCCACGAAGTGTATGACTTTTGTTTAGCGTGACACACTCATTTTTATTTTTAGCAAGGCAGCCCAAAGGGACTATGATTCTCTATTACACGTATCTCTAAATAAAAGAGAGAACCCAATCGATTCATGTGTTATTAGTCCCTTCCCCATTTTCCAGATTTGCTTAATTGATCCCTTGTTTTTTAACTTGTGTCTCAAGGTTTGAGGAAAAACTAACAGGAATAACATTTCTAACCTCCACTAGAAGGTTCCAGGGGTTTGTTAGAAGATTCTTATGCCCAAATACCCCTTTTTACCCCGGTCGTTCCTTCTTAATTACTGGCCTAAATATTTTTTACCCTATTGCCTATCCATTTGGGTCAGAAATTGACTCTAGTCAACTACTCAAGGCCATGAACCGGGGTTTCATTATCAGTTGAGGTCGAGTTTTAAAGAAAGTTGGGCATAACTAAATATCAAATTAAATACTACACTATACTATTGAAAGCAAACAAAAGATGGTCAAAATTAATAAGTAATAAGTCAAAGATACACATATATCTAGGCGGATTTAGGCAAGTAAAATATGGGACTGAATTATTTGGAAGCAAAAAAAAAAGCTAAACAACAAAAAATTCAGAAACAAAGTTTATCACAAATGGACATTGATCAATTTAAAACAAAAATGGAAAAATAAACCATGGAAGATGAGCAATTTAAGCTTAACAGAATAATTCAAATAAGTAGAAAGAAATATATGACTTCAATTGGTAAGAGGGCCATTCAGAACATGTTATCAAAATTTAAAACAAAAGGCATGTGATTCTGTATGGAAACAAAGCAACTAATCAGAATTTTTCACAGATGAGCAAATAGAATATTCATGTACTTACACAAATGAAAACAAAGAAAAGTTAAAAGCAATCAAGAGAAGACAAGGAACTTAGTTTTAACACTGTAACCCTAAAAATTTGGACCTTTCACATCTCATGGTTTTTGACCATTTCTGGGAGGGTCCTTCGCTTTTTGGGACCTTTGTGCCATTACTTGAGGGGGGGAGGGTATCAGGTGTATGGTTAGTTTGCTTGGGATGGGTCTATGTCTCAGATCATTTTTCGATCTGATTTTTGGCCAGGTTCCGGTTGTATTCGAAGGTTGTTGGTTGTGGATCTGTGGAGGGAAAGGTGAGGAGGTCACTTGGTATCATTTTTCGAAGGATTCCGCTGAGGTCAAAGGTTTGTCAGTACTTTGATTTAATATTCAAATCAATGGGTAAGGTTTAGAAGGAATATGACCATGAATTCATTATGGGGATGGGGTGAGGAACATATGGTGTTATTTTGGAAGGATTCCGGCAACGACGTCATCATGGACGGCGGAGGCAGTGCCCAAAGATTCTAATATTCGAGACGATTGGCTCACATTTGAGGCTTGGTTCTTAGGGCATCTGAAAGAGGAGGGCACGAGGAGTCAGGGGTGTACTTTTGGGAGAAATCTGAGCTCCTCCACCGGCTGAGATGATTTTCCGGCCGGCGATTATACGGTGGTGTATCGACGGAGACGGAGGGTACGAGGAAGAAGGTATATGTCTCTAGGGTTTGGTCTGATTCAGACCTTTTTATATAATGAACTCATTGAATCTAGGCCATTGGATCATTGCTGATGAATGGTTGAGATTAATGTCCCCATAATGACGTCATTTTGGGGCGTCTCTCACATTAGCTTGGATCAGAGACGCGTTTG
Organism: Nicotiana benthamiana; assembly: GCA_034376525.1. Lineage (NCBI taxonomy): Eukaryota > Viridiplantae > Streptophyta > Magnoliopsida > Solanales > Solanaceae > Nicotiana > Nicotiana benthamiana. The sequence goes on from CM067324.1 coordinate 38,498,519, forward strand.
GGCCGGTTTTGGGTATTTTCTGAAGGGTAAAGGGGATTTGGGACACCAAGACTTGGCCCAATTGTGCCCAACCTATTTTAATTTACTTTAATTCCTACTTCTTTTTTTCATTTTCATTTTTTCAAAAACTTCCTAATTTTTTTTAAAAAAATCTTATTACACTAAATTTAACTAGATTAGACTAATAACCATCTAAACTAAACAAATATGAAAATTAACAATATTGAATCTATAAATTAAATAACGCCAAAATAAACTACTTATTTTTATGATTTTTATATTTTGCAAAACCAAACCTTAATTACCAATTAATTCTAACTAAAATATGTGAAATCAAATCCTAAATTCGTATGTAATTTTTTGTATTTTTATGACTTGTCATTCATGGACCAATTAAAATACACACTAATATGCGCAATTAAATCCTAAAAATAAATAATAAAAAGGAGAAATCCCAAGTCTGAGAATTCTGTAGGAGTAATTTTAGCGAGGCAAAAATCACGCGCTCACAGCCACCCAATACCGTTAAATACCACCCTATCAACACCCCATACCATTTGCCTCCCTCGTGTCTAAATGTCGTTGGTCTTCTTCAATACCACCCTGTATTACACATCTCTTAAATCTAGGGTTCCTGAGGTCAAATTTCGAACGGATTGTTGGGTTACTATCTCAATTTGTGATCGGGTTCTGTCTCAAGGCATGTTCAATTAAGTAAGCCTTTCTCTATCCTGTCTCATTCCTTGTCACCCTTCCCCTCATCTTCTTTTCTTTAATCCAGACTAGGATTTTCGAATTAAGTCTTGTTCATCCTGCTAAGTCAATTGTATAGGCTTTGTTCTTTGTTTGGTTGTTTCAGTTCGGGTAGCCTAAATGTAAATTAATTTTAGTTCTTGTTTAGTTGTAATTATGTCTTCATTTGTATGTTAGTTTAAGTGACATCAGGAATACTAATTTTTATTCATATTACGTTTATTCTAATTGCCAGATGTTTTTGCATTTTTGTTGAAGAATTTCATTTTGATTTGCTTGAAACTCTTAGCATTCAATGTGTTTGTTTGTGACACTTTACTCGATTTTAGGGGAGTCAATTGGTAGCTTAAAAACTATAGGGGTCTCAAAGGGAAAGCTGAAGTTTGTAATAATTGATTGGGATAGGGGTAATTCAGGGATTTTAGTTTAGGTGAGAATCAATTCAGTTAAAAGGGAAGCCTCTAGAAGATAGGAAAAAACGTAAGTTTGTTAGGGGCATGAAATTTCAGATCCTTAGAGGCATAAAGGGGTAAAAGAAATTGGTTTGAAAGGGGTAAAATAGGGGAATACTGGTTAAGGTAAGGTTGCCTTAGACATGCCTATTTAAGGACCTATTCCTTTCCACTAGGCAGAGGGAAAAAATCAGAAGAATCAGAGAACTAAAGAAACATAAGAAAATCAGAGATGGCTAGAAGATTGAAAGAAAAATCCCTGATATATTGAATTTATGATAGTTTAATTTTGAATTCGAAAAGGGTTTTGGGTTGAGTTTTATGGAAGTTCACTGTTCCATGTATTTGGGGGTTGAATTTGTTTTGTTTTGGGTCTTGAGTCTGGGCTATTTAGCTGCTGGGTTTTGAAGTAGCTTCTGGTCTATTTGCATCATTTTCTGGGTGGAGGAACTAGCTGTTTATTATTGCTTCTATGTTGTTAGCTACTGATTCCTCACTCCTTTTCCTTTCCACTTCCAGGTACTTGTCATTAAAATCTCTATTCATTGAAGATGAGAAGATGGAGATTGTAGTTGTTCGAAGTTTATGAATGAATGATGGTTTTCTTTAAACCGTTAATGTCAGTTACTTGCTTAGACTTTGATATTTCAGTAGTGAATTATAATGACCTTTAGCCTAAATGGTGCATTATGATGCACTGATAGTATGTTCTTCTATTAACTAGGGATTATCAAATCTCAGCTAAACATGCGAGAAATAATGTACAGTGACTTTGAACTTATTTGTTTTTATTTGGTAGTGTTAGCTCCTGTATAATTTGTTACCCTGTGGAATTCTGATATTGTATGAGTCTGAAAATGCTTGCAAGCCTGGTACGCGTGCTGGTACCAGGGTTAGTCCTATGGCTAGTATTTGTTCGAAATAATTCATCACTTTAGTATTTAATTCCTGTGGTTTGGTTTTGGGATCATATGACTAGAACTTGAGACCCACCAAGGTTCCAAGTTAAATTTCCCCCGTGTCTTCATTAATTTGAGCATGTTAATCACTGGTATTTCGTTAGTCAGTTGCATGTTAAAAAATAAAATTTAAAGAGTTGTTTGGATCAATGATTAGTCTATGTCAACATTTTTGTTGTTTTTTCTCAATTTGTTTTTTTTTTTTGCCAGTCTTAAAAAATGTATAAGAACTAGAACTAAAGTCCTGGTTCCAGATTCGCTTCTAACATGGCCTCATCTTCGGCCCAGACTTTGGGCAGCTTGATGAGCGAAAGTAGAGGCATTGCCTCTTCTCTTGGGCCATCTTGTCACTTTCCCTTCATTCTGGCTGGGCCAGTCTCGAACCCAAAGCACTGGCCATCCTGAACCATTTTTTATATGAACTTGGGCCCAAATTCCGTGAGTACCTTAATATTAGTTAATTCATCATGTTTATTAGAATAGAGATAAACCTTAATAGTTGTAGCTCATCTTTAGGACGTCATTTAGGATAAATTCAGGCGTGGTGCTCCAAACAAAATTGACCAACCCCGTTAAAATATTTAGGACCCTAGGCGTGCCATTTAGCTAATTTCATGGCCCTTGAAAAATTAACAATACGTTAGTTGCTTTTTTAGGCACGTTATTAACAATCACACTTTCCTAAATACGGGCGCATATTTATGTGACCCAAATCAAAATCTCAACGAAGTTGGAATGTGTCAAAATCCACGGGTGCATTTATGTGACGTAGTTCGAGGCATGTTTTAACAACATTGCGATTCTCTTTAAAATAATGATAAAAGCAGTTTAAGGTTAAAAAACACATAAGTTAAAACATGTTCTAAAATCAGATAATTTAAGTCAAATATACAGTTGAGAGACCGTGCTAGAACCACGAAACTCGGGAATACCTAACACCATCTCCCGGGTTAACAAAAATTCCTTAATCGGATTTCTTGTTCGCGGACTATTAAGCAGAGTCATTCTTTCCTCGATTCGGGATTCTAAACGGTGACTTGGAACACCATAAATCTCCCAACTTAAATAACTGAACTTGGTGTCGATTGTCCTTTAATTGGAAAAACTTCCTTATCTACACCTTTCGCTGGGTTGTGGATAGCCAATAAGGAGGTGTGACATACCTATCTATTATGAAGATGGATTGCAAGGCACATGAGCACCGCGCTATTGCTGTCGGGCACTATTTGAATAGTTCTTTTTTTTAAATAGACACATTTATTTAAGATAGAAGGCTAAGGCCCCCTAATATTGTCATTATTACATGCATCATTAGTATATATCATTATACCTTGTAGGGCACTATTGTTCCCTAATCTAACCAAGATTTCACGGTAATTGCTAGAACAAGATCTATGATAGAAATAACCTTCCCGATCTTTTTCGTACACATCCATAAAAAATTCGGTGGCTTACCAAAAAACCACATAATCTATTGAAGTTAGTTTTCTGTACTGCTTCTTTCGCCAAAATATGAGCCACCATATTTCCTTCTCTGAAGCTATGCTTGAATAATATCATCCCCTGCCTGGACGCCTCCTCCACCAATAACCCACATATATGATTGTGAGCACGTGATTTTTTCCCTCGCTAGACATGTTCCTATAAAATTCATTAAATTAGGATGTTCTTTTATTTTTGAAGCTTTACAAAATAATTGTGTGACTTTGTGTTTATTTGCATCTTTCTTTTATTATTTGAATTTTTAGGATTAATTTGTGTGATTTTGTGTTTCTTTGAGTATTAGAAATTAATTGCTTAATTTTGTGTTTACTTGCATGTTGCACGTTTTAATTTGCATAATTCGTAAAAGAATAAAAAGGGAATGTTTGCATTTAGAATTTAAATTATATATTTTTTAGGTTATTACTTAGTTAATATTGAAAATAAGGAAAAACAACAAAAATGGTTCGTTGCATTCCTACTTTTAAATTATTTTAGTTAATTTTGAAAATTAATTAGTATCATTTTTGGAGTTAATTTGGGTCCTTTATTTTCAATTGGCATCAGAAAACATGTATATATTTGTGTTTTTAAAATAAAATGAAAGGAAAAAAAGAATAAAAGAAATCAATTGAAAAGAAAGAGCTTAAGTAAGCTATTTGGTCATTTAGGCTAACCCTCACATAAATAATATTAGCCTAGACGGACCAGCAGACCAGGTCCAAAACAACACACAGACTCGGTCCAGCCCCACCCTTCACTAAAACGACACTGTTTTGAAATATTGGATCTCGACCGTTAATCTCCCGCCATCCAACGACTAATAACTAAGCCCCAATTACATTAATATGTCCAAATAATCCATCAGATAACCTAGGACCAAGTACAACTTCATCTCCTGTTACCACCATCCCGCCGCCACCCTCCGCCTTCTGCCACCGGCCAAAAATCGCCGCCGCCGCCGGCAAGTCTCCGAACAACACCAAATTAACACCATATATGAGTCTTAGCCCCCTCTATCCAAATATTCAACATGTGTTCCTCGAATCAGCCTCAAACTCCTCGAATATTCGAAAAGATTATCGTCGTCTCCGGCGGCGTTACTCCTAAACCATCCCTAAATTCTCACCATTCGCTCCTCTCACCCCATGAACACCAAAATGACCATAGTTTCCCCAAAACCCCACCTATTCAGTCTTGGTTGCGAATCAAAAGATATTCAAGGACCTTAGGACAACTAGCCTTGTTTGGCTTAGTAGTGGTTATCCTCGAGCGGATTCAGGACTCACGTTAAATAATTGTTCTAGCCAAGAACAATTTATTAATGCCAGTTTTGGATCCATTCGGAAGTCACCAGTTTCCAACCAAGGGGTCCAAATTGGTTGAGTTTTGTTGGTTCGCTTTGCATGGTATTCATTATAATTCATCGATACAATCCAGCCGAAGTGGTACACCCCTCTCTCTTTTTCAAATATCTTCTTTTATTTTATTCTTATTTTTCATTTGTGCTGGCAGTTCTGTTTCATCCCTACCTCTTTGTTTCGCTTAGTTTAAATTAGTCTCAGTTTATTTAGGGGTTGTTAAACCCATTTGGTCAATAATATAAGATTGATGGTAAACACTAAAAGATACCTTTGGGTCACTCCTGAATTGGGTGCCAATTTGCTGTTTGATTGGGTTGTTCGACTTGGACTTTTGATTATGGGCTAGGGAGCCCAAGGCCAAGTATTAAAATGGGTTAGACGGAGGGACAAACACCAGTATAAGTGAAGATATTCTAGGAAATGTTGGATGGGGATTCATTGGCAATTAAATAGGAAGCTTCCTGGAAGCTTGGCTTGGGGTTGTTTTGAAGATTTTGAAAACTAATTAGAGCAATCTAGGAAAAAAACGTAAGAGGAAAATCCAATTTTGAAAATGTAAAGGGAAATAATGCAAGCTGGGACTATTTGGTTTCCCCTACTTCCTTTTCTTTAAAAAGATATTTTTATTGCCTTTCAAGGCAAGACGAACAAGACGAAATAGAGTCTAAAAAGAGGCACTAGCTAGTGAAATCCTTCTACACAATTTCATTAGGGTTTTCTGAAATTTGAAATTGTTTTTTTCTTTGGTTTTGTTCATTCGAAGGAGAAGGGTTGTAATTGATGATTTTCAAAAGTTTCGAATTCTTTTTGTTCAAAACTTACTGTTCTATTGAGGTTTCTGGGATTACTTCACTTGTTTCCGCTGCTGAATCTGTTTGTTCCTATCACTGACCCTCTGATTTGGAGATTGAAGTTTGGAATAGTGTATAAAGTGGTCTATTCTCAGTTATATTTTCTTTCTTCAATTGTTTGTGATGGAATATTTAGCTTCAGAAGTGCCTTGATTGGGATGTTGAGAGGTATACTTAGGGATGATGAGTAACATTTAAGACATGGTTAGCTCGATGCAATGTTATTTCTTTCCTAATCATGTTATTGTTTTCTTAGACTAACTTTGAAATGTGCCTTGTACGTTGCATATTCAGGTTTGAAGTTCCATGGTTTAGACTTACACCATTGAATAAATCAGTTGTAGGGTTACTAATTGAATGGTAGAACTTGTTTTGGTTGCTTTTGGGGTTGTAAGCTCATTGCTAACCCTTTTTACCTGACTGATCCCTTTCCTAAACTTAGCAGTCGAAATGATAATCCATAGTGTTCAAGTTCAGGGCTTACAAAGCCATTGGCTGTTTTAAACTTCCATATTGAGATTTTAGCTTTAATTCGAACAATGAAATACAATCTCATGAAAGGTTAAACCTAGGTGTCCATTTTTTATTAGTTGTAAGTGTACACAAATGCAAATTCGATAACTCAAGCATTTTCATGACTTGATTGGTAATTGGATATTAAGGTCCATTCGTTTGCCTCATTTAGGCCCAATATGAGCCCAAAACTTTGGAATGGGTCGCTGGGACTGGCAATATAAGCCATGCCCTTTTATTTTCTTATTTTTTTCGCTAGGCCAAACTCGTTCCTTCAATTGGCCCATTTTGGATCCAAGTCATTTTAATAGCAACCCAGGTGATAGTGTTATCCCTCAAACGCTTAATCTATTCATTCCCTCTTGTGAAATAATTGGTGTAGCCCCATTATAATTTTCACAAATTAATGTAGTACCCTTAGAATCGAGGGGCACCACTTAGCGAATTTTCGTGGTTCTCACAAGTTGTAAATGCGAAATTGCTTTAGGTGCATTAGTCAATAATTTACCTTTCCTAAATGCGGGTGTGCATTTATGTGACAAAAATCCAAATCCCAATGAAGTTGAAATGCGTCAAAAACAATGGGTGCATTTATTTGATGTGGTTCGAAACATATTACAACGATGTTGCAATTCTCCTTAAAAATAATAATAATAATAAAAGTGGTTAAATGATTTAAATGAACATAGGTTGATAATTGTATAAAATCGGGTAATTTAAGCCAAATATAACAGTTGAGCGACCGTGCTAGAATTATGGCACTCGGGAGTGCCAAACACCTTCTCCCGGGTTACCAGAATTTCTTTCTCGGATTTCTGGTTCGCGGACTGTTAAATAGAGTCATTCTTTCCTCAATTCGGGATTCTAAGCGGTGACTTGGGATACCATGAATCTCCCAAGTGGCGACTCTGGAAATCACTTAATAAATAAATCTCGTTTCGGTTGTCCTTTGATTGTAAAAACTCCCTTAACTACACCTTCCGCCGGGGTTGTAGTAGCCAAAAAGAAGATGTGACAATGACCTAACTCATTGTTAGTAGAGTATCCTTTGTTGATAATATTAAGGATCTCTGTGGCATCAGTTTCTATTTCTATAAGGAATATATATTCCCTAATGATTATTTGTAGTGCGTGTATGAGAGCTTGAAGTTTCGTCTACATTGGTGAGCTTGCATGGACTTTCATTGAAAACCACGTGTTCCATGTTCATTTGGGATCACGGACAACTTCACTAATTACTCCTTCCATGTTGATGTTATTGAAAGCTCCATCAATGTTAGCTTTGAGCCATCGTTTTGTTGGTTTTTCCCATTTGACTTTAAGTCTTATCACCTTGTTAAGAGAGGGGTTCCTATTTGATAAAAAAGAGTATGCATTTGTGTATACCATTATTTTTTCCAACTTAATAGGGGTCGCTTGGTTATTTATGTTGTTGTTTTTTCTACTATTCCATATCCCCCATAGAGCAAATGAAAGTAATTGTTGTCAAGTTACATATCGTAAAGCAATTCGTGGAGTAGAGTTAATTAAGGAGGTCAACCAATCCCTTTTGCCTTCGATATTAACCATGGTACCCCAAGTTTTTGCCATAATCTCTTAGCTATAGGGCATTCCCAGAAAATGCGATATATAGACTCAGCGATATCTTTACAAATACGGCACATTGGGTATATTGATGCCTATCTTGGCTAGGTTAGCTCCTAGTGGGTAATCTCATATGGTAGAGTTTCCAGATGAACATTTTAATCTTGTTGGGGCACTGTAACTCCCAAATCCAATTAGTAGGATTTGAGGTTGGTATATTGCTATCTATAAGCTCATAGCTATACGAAGTTGTGAATACCACTGGGATTAAGACTCCAATTCAGAATAGTATGGTTAGCTATACTTGGGGCACTGTTGATAGTATTTATGCATTTTCGAATGGTGTTGGGTAGATTAAATGATAATTTCCCTAAATTGCACCCTTGTCTACCACTTATATCTTTTATACGTATTGTTTCCTCCCCTTTGATAAGAGGTCCTGAAATGCTACTTCGTAAATTATTGAAATTTGGAATCCAACTTGTGTCCCATATATTCAAACAAGACTGATTATCAACATGCCATCTAATGCCTTTATTACAAATACTCCAACCAATTTTCAAACTTTTCAAGTAATCGATGGCCCAATGGTTCTTGTTCGTTTTCCATATATACTAATTAACACCTTAGCCCAAAGGGAGTTAGTATTAGTGAGAATTCTCCAGGCCAAACCTGTCAGTAGTGCCTGACTTTTAGATCCTTCTTAATACCTAGTCCGCCATTCGATTTATTATTGGTCAGTATATCCCAACCAACTAAATATATTTTCTTTTTATCCTTTGTAGTGCCCCATAGGAAGTCCCTCTGAATCTTGTTTATCCCTCTCAGAGTTTTGCTGGGAAGTTGACTTGTTTGCATTAGGTGGATAGGCAAAGTATTTAGGGTAGATTTTATTAGAGCGCACCTCCCCGCCATACTTAGCCACTTGGCATTTCAATTATTTAACCTAGCCCTCATCTTGTCTAGTAAGGGTTGGTAATCCTTATGCCTAGGGATGTTATTCAAAATTGAAAAACCCAAGTAGCTTCCAAAAGTATTACTAACAACAATCCTAAGAGTGTTAGCAACAATTTCCCTAGTTTGAGTTGTACAATTTCTGGACAGGACTACTTTTGACTTAGCCTTATTAATATGTAGGCCAGATAGTCTGCTAAAATCATCCACGCATTTGGTAATAGTCCTAAGAGTTTTTTTATTATTATCACCCATTAGTGTCATGTCATCTGCAAAAAATAAGTGAGAGAGGGGTGGTATCATAGGATTCATTTTAATAGGCACCCAATTCCTAATATTAATGTTGCTAGAAAGCACATCCATGCATGGTATGAATAAATAAGGGGACAAAGGGTCTCCTTGCCTAATCCCCCAAGTGGGTGTGAATTCATTAGTTTTGTTATCATTGACTAGGACTGAAATTGAGCTTCTGGTAACACAATTGAGGTTTAGATTGCTAATGTTCCTGGGAAAATTAAAAGAAACTAAGAGTTTGATAAATGTATGACCATTCCACTTTATCGAAAGTTTTTTCTAGATCAAGCTTCAGGATCATTTTTTTCTTTTCCTTTAGAAGGATTATTGTTCCTAATGACTTCATGTATTATTATAGCGTTGCACTTGTTCTCCTTCCTTTAATGAAGTTGGCTTGTTCTAAATTGATTAATTGATTAAGCAAAGGCCTAACCCTGTTTGCAATTATTTTGGTGATGATCTTGTAGATCATATTGCATGAACTTATAGGACTGAAGTTCCTGAGTGTGTTAGCATTATTGATTTTAGAAATTAGGAAAATATAGGTCTGTTTTATCTCTAGAGGTATTTTGGAGGTGTTAAAGACATCATGGCATAGATATATAACCTTTCTTCCTAATATAATCCAGAATTTCTGGAAGAAAAAGGGATGAAGGCCATCAGGCCCCAGTGCCTTATAAGGCATAAAGGAAAATACTAATCTTCTAATTTCTTGATTGATAAGGGGTCTATCCATGATTGATAGGTCACATTTAGCAAAATTCTTGGCGTTATCATTAATAAGATTGGTCTTGTTATGAGAAGTTGTGTATAATTGCTTAAAATAATTTGTGACATGTTCCATTATGGAGGATGGTTCATCAATCCAATTTCCTAAATCATCTTTGAAGAAAAAAATATTATTCCTCCGTCTCCTATTAGTAGTTGTGATATAAAAAAACTTAGTATTGGTATCCCATCCGTTCAACTAATTAACTCTAGACCTAGTTTTCCAATAATCCTCTTCCAATTTTAGGATAGTGTTATACTCATTAACAAGCTTATTTTCCAAGTCTTGGAGGAAATTACTAGTATGATAGTTTTTAGAGTTTTGCATCCTATCTAACCTTTTTAACAATTTCCTTTTTCTAGCAAAGATATTGCCAAACGTTTGGTTTTTCCATTATATCACTTTATCCTTGAAGCTTTCATTATCTCCTAATAGATCTTTATTATCCCAGTTATTTGAGATGAGCCGACTAAAATCCGGATGTATGCACCAATAGGTTTCAAGTCGGAGTGGCCTATCCCTAATCAAATTTATTCTATTAGTAAGGTTAATAAGAATAGGGTTTTGATCCGAGTGGACTTTTGGTAGATGTGTTATTGTAACATTTGTATAGGCTTGTAACCAACTATCATTTGAGTAAATCCTATCTAATCTTTCCATGATCAAGCCCTTTTTTTTCTTCCGGTTATTAGACCAAGTATACTTACATCCCTTAAATTCCAAGTGTACTAAGTGACAATAATCTAGACACTTTGTCAATGATTTAGCTCTAGGTTGGTTAATTTTTCTACCCCCAAACTTATCGGATGTGTTGATGACTTCGTTGAATCTCCTCCTACTAACCAAGATCCTTTATAATTGTCATAGATAGTTCTATGATTATCACATAACATGCATCTATTATAAAAATCATTGCTAGCATAAATAGCACTAAATAGCCAAGTTAAGGTTTTTGGTTTTACCTCAATCATTGCATGTATAGCCTATCCATTCCTAGTGAAGTTGTTGACAATTACGACTTCATTGTGCACAGAATAATAAAGCCACCACTCTGCCCTACTGAGGGAACCTCGATCATTGTTGCAAAGCTAAAAGGCTCTAGTATTGAAATATGGCTTTCCATATTTGTTTCTAGGAGTGCAACCAAACAAGGCCTATGAGTATCCATAAGCTCTCTAAAGTTCCCAGTGAAGTTTTCATTGCTAGCACGTCTCACATTCCAGACCACAATATTATTAGGTTGATACATGGGGTTATTGTTGGGATGGTTGTTGTTCAGCATCACCCTTAGAGAGGGGATCATGATCACCACATTCTTCTCCACAATTGGGTCATGTGGTGGTCGAATGTTCAGTGAGCATTTGAATAGTGTCACTGGCAACTGAAGATAGATTTTCTGTCTAGCATCTCCCTGAATATTAGTATTTTTACTTTGTTTAGGCTTGAAATGGCTATTGCCGGTTCCCCCAAGTGCGGTAAGTTTTCGAGCTCCTCACCTTTCTCTTGAATTCCTCCTTGGTTTGGCATGTTCAGTGGTGGTGCTTGCTATTCCATTAGATCTAATTCTGGGTCTGTTGGTTGGGTACTACCTGGGCATTATATTGTGTGAATAAATGTGTTCAGGAGCATGACATCCTCCAGAGCAAAAAAAAGGTAGATTTAATGGTGGATTTTGCTGAAACTGTTGATTTTGGTGGTAAAGGATATTCCACATTTGTTGTATGTTGTTCACAAGGTTTGGATTCATTGATGGAGCTAAAGGTTATAGGATGTTGTTCATCCACATTTTATTGACATGATTATTCATGGCAAGGTTCATTCCTTCTGAGATTAGTTGAGCTAACAAATGGGTGTTTTGGATTATCAATATAGATTCCTGCCCATTGATCTTGATATTGTACGTCACTGCATGACCATGTAACCCTAATTCTATCCATGATTGAGGAATGTAATTTGGTGGACTTGGTGGTTGTGCATAGATCACTGGATTTGGTTGGATTTGGGGTGGCCGATTTGGTAGATTGTTGATGTTGGAGTTGCGGTTATGTGTATAAGCTCTAGTAAACGGTATCTCCTTCTTACTGTTAGGGGAGTTCTGGCCATCTTTTGGAGCTAATGTATTTATTGGGAGGGTGGTATTAAGGGGATTGAGGGATTCCTAATGATTGACACGATTTTCATATTGGGGGCAGAGTTATGCGTGTAGTTTATATCCATATGTTGCATAGATATATCCCTAGCCACTTGTCCACACTTATCCTCCAAGTGTTTCTTGTTTGATTGGTCGTGGGGGTTGGGGCATGCATGCATGCAAGTAGTGTTATTTAGGTTATTAGTTAGGTTATTATGATTTATAGGTTCTTTGATATCTTCTTTTGATTTCTGATTGGTTTCATTAGTACTTATAGCTATTTCTATTTCGTTAGTCAGTTGATTTTTATTAATAATTGCCTCTGGCAATTGTGTCATGTTTGTGCAATTGTCTCTTGGCCAGTAGCTTGCTTCTCAAGCAAAATAGTATATTTTTTTTCTATGTTTTCCAAAACCATATGTTGTTTTCCTGGTTTTTGTTAGATTACTTTCACCTTCATCATTTTGTTCTAGCAATTGGTAATTCTTGGAGAGATTTTTTTCCTATTATCGCCAGATTTTAACTCCCTAGGTTGAGTATTTGAAGGCTTGATTAAAAGCTCTATATTAATATAACTTAAATGTTTGGTATTGAGATACTTACCTGACGTCTCATCAAACAAACGGTAATATATAACTGGTGAGATATTTGCACCAGATTTGGGGGCACGTTCATTGGCCATCTTTGCCTTACCTTTACTTGGGTAAGAAACTGTCATCCATTCCCCTTCCTGCTCCTTGGCTTGGATTGGTGAATCCATTGTTTTGTTTTCTCCCATGGTTGTGATTTGTGGACTATTATTTTGGCAACATTGGCTTGTGTGTCCCAGCTTATCAGATAATTTGCATAAGATATCATTTTCCTCGTATGCAATAGGTTGTTTGTGTTTGCCTATCAGGATAAAATTTTGCACTGGTTGGTCTAGGGATAGCTCTATACATTATTTATCATATAGTCCCCTCAACGTAGCTGAGGTGCATGCATCAACTTTGAGTAATTTTCTAACGGAGTTTCCAATTCTTGATAGGATGATGCCATCATAGAACTCCATGGGTAATTGGGACAAACGAACCCAAATGGCAGTAAAGCTTTGGCATGCTTTTTTGGCTACGAACTTAGGTACCCATTTTTTAGTAGAGAGGAAAAACCCATTGACAAACCAAGGCCCGTTATGTAGAATTTTGATCATATTTTCTTCCTTGGCCAACTTAACTGTATAGTAGTCCTCCCCAAAATCAATGAGAGGGAAATTCTCATTAATTTTCCATAAGTCTTGTAGTTTTTTTTGAGGTAGTGATGTACCAGTGTTTTACCTATGAGTTTAATAATAATTGAGAACTTCCAAGGGTTGTACATACGGTTAATATCCTCAGCACTTAGAGTTATTTGCTTCAAAATAGATTTTGTCTTTATTGTTTGTGTGTTGTTCATGTCTGTTTGTAGTGTCTCCATATCCTGGGAAGATGATTGTCGGTTAATGGTTTCTGATTATTGCTGATAATAAACTCTTCCTTTAAGAGAGTTATGATGGAGTGTTTATTGTTGTCGAGTTAATTTTGTTAGGTGGTTTTGAAGGAATATGATTATAAGGAATGAATTGTTGTTATAGTGAAAGGTCACTCATTCTCTCTATATCCTATTTGAATAGTTCTGCTAAGGCGCTAAGTGTAGTTACTTGAAGATCTTCCAACTTTTCTTAATTCCAACAGGCAACTATGAAACATATTACATTGATGTACGTGGAAACATAACCACTTAAACGATTAAGATTCAGGAAAAAGGTAAACTAATTCTCTTGTCATATGAGAAAATAGAGAACTTCTTACATGGGTAGGGAGTGGCTAACTTTATTAGAGAGTGTCGGCCGACCTGAATTTAAATTAGTTGGTTCATGATTATACCTGATGATTAATTCAAAGAAAAAAAGGTACAATATTTTCAGATTATACCATATCAAATTTGGTGTTCCTAAAGCACATTGTTGAACTTTTAAGAAGTACTGCTCAACTTTTATTTTATATGGTATTTCTCTCTTGTACGATTGACATGACATATTAAATATCATAAGATAATAAGATTATTTGGTATGTTATATGCACCTTCTGTTCTATTTTTTGTGGTATGATTCGTAGTAGGATAAAATAACTTTTTAGTTTTCACCATAAAATTACATTTAAATTCATCAAGTTTTTAAAAATAAAATTTTCATATTTAAAAACTACATAAAATATATTATACATTATACTCCCTCCGGTCTTTTTTATTTATTTATCGTGGTAACTAAAAGTAATTGGTCCAAAATACTTGTCAATTTAGAAAATTAAGATATAATGTTTTCATATTTACCCTTATTCTAATAAGTGAAGAGAAAAATTGATGCCGTATAATTAAAAGTAGTATTATATTTAGATGAAAAACAAATAAGATATTCAATATTTTCTTAAAATGACATCTAAAAAAAACATGAAAAGTAATATAAATCGAAGGGAGTAATAATTTATAATTTAAATATTTATAAATTATTTAAGAAAAATATGATCAAATAACAACCTCGTACATTCCCCAAATTATAATATTGCCACATAAACTGAAACATAGAAAATATTATTTAATTAACTCCTGAAAAGGTTTTTATTTTTTTCTTAGATACATATCTAGTCAAACACGATCATGGAAAATAAACGAAAATACTTTATCTAGTGGATGTTCATATGATAATACCGACGAATTAGTAGAAAAGATTTTGCATGCATAAGCAGATGTAACATAATCAATTTTTCCAACGATCATTTAAGAAAGGTCCATTATTTTCACTTCACTTCAAAAAGCACTAGTTACAGATACATTCCAAAAAATCACAAATTGTTGTCAGTTAAGTGGTGCCCCCTCTCTTCATAGAGTTTCTATATATTTATTCCCGCCTATCATTCTACTCTCCATCCTTTCGCACCCTCAAAAGCATACTTATTTTCTTTTTCTCTCTATGTATCTCTCATTCACATATATCAGTACCACAATATAATATTCTAAAAGACCAGTAAAAGCACTAATCCAATCTAATTTTATTTTCTCTCGCTTTTTTCCCTTTTGTTCTTTCCGACAGTAATCAAACTATGTGAAATATATTTACAAAAAGCAAAAAAAAAAAAAAATGATTCGAGAGCTTTTCGCAGGAAATACAACACTTATGGGAGGAGGGGAGAATATTTCAAAGCATTCCAATACTCCTTCCTCCTCTCCTCTTTCTTCTACTTCTAATTCCTCAACCTTAACCACAAATATTCCTGCGCCTGCAAATGCTAGCTCATCTTCAAACTCAGAAAATATTAGATGTCCACGTTGTGATTCACCCAACACTAAGTTTTGTTACTATAACAACTACAACTTAACTCAGCCTCGTCATTTCTGCAAGACTTGTCGCCGTTACTGGACTAAAGGTGGTGCGTTACGTAACGTTCCTATTGGTGGTGGCTGCAGAAAAAACAAGAATACTAACATCTCTACTACCTCCGCAGCAAAATCAAGTGCTGCAAAGTTGAAAGCTTCACTTCCAAGCTTTCTTGGAGGGCTCGAACACGAAATCTCTAATTCGAACCCTTTTCTTTTTTCCTCACCTCAAAATCAATATCCTCTTATTTCCATTTTGAGAGGAAATCATCAAAACCTAAGTTTTAATGCTGACACCTGGCACTTCCCAATTTCTGTTGCGGTTAAGGAAGAGGGAAAATCAATTGGTATGAATTCATACAATCAGCTTCCTAATTCTCTCGGTTTTTGCAGTAATTTGTTGAAAAATAACCAGCAAAATGGTTCTATAATTGGCAAAGTTCAAAGCTCAGGACTTCAAGAGCTATATCAGAGACTCCAAGCGTCAACGAGCCGGTGCTATCCTGATCACGCGCTGTCACTTTTGGGAAATACGGCATCATCGTCGTCAATGATTTTGGAGTCAGCTCCGGTGGGTGCTGGAGGAGAATTGAGTTTCTGGAACCCTAGCATTTCCACATGGTCGGATCTGCAGACAGCAAATGGTGCATATTTTTGAGGAACTAAGTGTTACAAATTTACTCCTAGTACTTTCCTTTCTCATTTTTATTTCCTAGCTAGGGTTTTGAATGTGGCATCTTGTGTTATAGTATAGCATATAGTCTTCGGATACTTGGACATGGTTGTGGGTTAGTACTTTTTTTTTGGTTGTTTTTCCTATATATTTATTTTATGTTTGTGTGTGATCTGGCGTGTTTCATCTCTGAGGATGTACCAAAATGCAAGAGCTTGCTGATGAATTGGCCTTCTTCTTAGAGCTTTCATTTCTTGCAACAAGCCAGTCTGACAAAATCTTCAATTTGTCAAGAACTGTGAATTTTACTACAATGTTTATTTTCCATTCTTCTACAAGTACTTCCCTTTACCTTGTTTAACACTATTTTCTTACTACTACTTTGCTCTAAAAAACTATCGTATTTATAGTCACATAAATTTTATGACATATTCAAAGTTACAAATTTTAAAATTTTGTAGTCGTACATTATGGTATAGTACTATCTATTCGACTGTCAAAGTAAGATGGGAATATGGAAATTAAATTAAGAAAGATTAGAAAGAGAAAAGAGAAAACTACTTCTAAAAGTATTTCGGGAGAATGAATGAGTTGGTGAGAAGAATATATCTTCTCATTTGACGCAAAACTTTCTTGGATTTTTTGTGGTGCTACTAGTACTAACATACTTTTGTGGATCGCATGTGTTGTGAGTGGCCTGGTCAAGACAGGTTGATGATTCTTTACTTAGTGAATCAAGGTTAAAGAAGCTATGTAAACAGTCTCTCCTCATACAAAAGGATTCCACATGCAGCTTTATCACTTTATGTAAGACAGTGTCATTGCCTACCACTAGCAAGACAACCAAGTTTATTACTCAATCTGTCCTCATGTCATCAAATTATTTTGGCCTTTAAGGAGTAGTAAATTTTTCATTTTAAAATGATAGACAAATATAATAAGAAGTTCCCATCCAAACCCACTTCTTTGATTCTTCAAAAACAAAAGGACAACCGCGTGCTGAGAGATGGATGGAATATGGGAACTTGAAACAAAGAGTTGAGGCTCTTAATTAAGCCGTCTATTACCTTCCCTAAATTGGATCTAATTACGGGAGTCTCATTCAGCTCCGCTCAAAAATTTAATTTGCGGTGTCTGGAACCTCCGCTTCTTAAAAGAAAAGGTGCTAACAATAACGCTATTTCCTTCATTATTTTGGCCTTCCCTCTTTTTTTTTCAGTTTCTTCTTTTTAGCTTGATAAAAAAAGCCCTAATCGACGATGCCTCATCTTTCTCAAAACTCTCTTTCTCTCCTTCTCTGGTTCTAATGATTTAGGGTTGAGAGAAATTCTTTCTCTCTTCTAAAATGGCAAGTTCTCTTTCTCCTTTAATGTCCCATTATTTGAATTATCATTGATTTAAGTAATTTATTTGTTGCATCTCAGCGTCGGTAGGGATCCAGAGAGCTGCCTTCGCTTTTGGCGTTCCTTCGTAGATCTCCGGATTTCACCCCTACACACGAAATTCCACTCTCCTCTGTCTCACTCAAGTGAATTGGTTTAAATTCTGGATCCCGCTCTCAGCTTCGTCGATCCTCTCAAGTTTCTTATCCTGTTGAAGGCTTATGAATCGTTTTCCCCAAAAGATCGAGCTTACCTCATCTCAGTTCAATCTTCTCATGAACCTGAATCATTTGCTGAAGCCTCCAATCATTCTTGCTGGAGAGATGCTATACAGGAAGAAATCAATGCCCAGGAAAAAAATAATAAGACTTAGTCTCATTGCCTGCAGGGAAAGAAGCCATTGGCTGCAAGTGGATTTACAAGATCAAGCATAAAGCAGATGGCTCGGTAGATAGATCCAAGGCTAGATTAGTAGCTAAAGGATTCCTTCAAGAATATTGAGTCGAACCCCTTTAGAGATAGGGAAAACAAGATCGAGAGGTCGTTCCGCCCCTTGTCCCCGAATATGGGGCGATTTTTCGGGATTAACATTGCGCAAGTAGTTGATATCCGATTCTAGTTCCTCTTAGTTTGATATCTGAGCGATTTTAATTTGTGCAATGTGAATTTCATCAGTTACTTTTGAAGTCTGCTGTCTGCTTGGAGCTGAATCTCGTCGCAAAAGGTACAACTCGCGCAAGTAGTTGATATCCGATTCTAATTCCGCTTAGTTTGATATATGACCAATTTTAATTTGTGCAATGTGAATTTCAGCAATTACTTTTGAAGTGTGCTTGTAGCTGATATACCCGCTTACACAAAATTTTGCAAAGTGCATATGCCCATATTTCAAATAGTTTAATCTCTTCAATGTAACTTTAGAAATCAAATATGAAGTTCTTGTATTTTTCAAATACAACTTCAGAAATTCTAATATGAAGTACTTGTTTTGCATTTACGAAGAAGAAGAAACTCCAATAACAAAGAAGAAGAACAATACAAGTAAAGAAGAAGAGAAAAGTGTATATATGTGAAATTATTCAAAAATTAGGTATCAGTTAAAAAAGTTTTGGGTATAAATTCAATGAAGGAATTTGTACCTCCTGTAGCAAAGGTTGAGATCTTATTTATTTTAAATAAATACTCTTTTTAAAAAATTATATTCCATAACAACCTTTTGATTTTTATAGCCAAATATCTATTTACGATCACCTCATACCCTTAAGCCATAAAATAAGCTTATTATTTTCTCTCTCGTTTTTTTAGATTTTTCTCCACGCTCTCTCTCAACACTAATGTTTATCCATGAATACAACCTCAATTTGCTCTTCATAAAAGCCCAATTTCACAAATTCTTCCTCTTTAATTTATTTCAAAGATTGCTTAAACCCAATTATTTACGGGCCATCTTTATATATAGTTCATTGTCCTCCGTCGAATTTATTTGATTGTTTTCTGTTATTCATCTTCGTTTCAAAAATTAACTCAAAGAACACCGTCCCCTACTTTATTAGCCCTCTTCTTTAGTTTATTGATCAAAGAAACCATGAGTAATAATCCTCATACTCATCTCTCTTACGTCCAACTAACCCATCATAATTTCATACATTATTCTTCTTTTCTCAATTATAATGGTAATCATTCGCGGAGGTGGTGGGAGAAAATTTGGAAAATTGCTGAAATATCTTCTTTTGTTCTAGAGGTTCGAAATCTGATCTAGTAGAGTTTTAAAAAAAATCAATTTTGAGCCCATTAAGTAAGCAACCCTCACTTCCAACTAAGAAGTTGTGAGTTCGAGTCTCCCCAAGAGCAAAGGTGGGAAGTTCTTGGAAGGAAGGATGCCGGGGGTCTATTTGGAAACAGTCTCTCTGCCCAGAGTAGGGGTAAGGTCTGCGTACATACTACCCTTCCCATACCCCATTAAATGGGATTATACTGGGTTGTACTTTTAAGGCCCACAGACACGAGGGGGGAATGCCCACAACAGATCCCATGTGCCTTGCCTACTCGTCTAAATTGTCCCTAATAGTTCATATACCCTGGTCACTTAAAGAATGTAACTGCTCAGAATCAATGGGTTACCAACCCCACAAATAAGATTATTGTGATACTATGATCTCGTAAAAATTCGTAATGCAAAACAAAATAACCATTATAAGATAACTGGCGCGCAATTCCTGAATAATTGAAGAATCAGAAATGGAGAAAATTCGAAAGAAGCATTTGTTCTGTAGACAACATATATATGAAGCTAACAAGAAGATATATAATTCTGTTAACATGTCGCTTAGGTGTCTAACTTGGTAAAAGGACTTCCTGTTCCAAAACACTACTGATGTTCCATAATAATATTGAGACAAAATATTTTAAATCACTTCTAAATTTGGTTAAGATTATTAGTATTATTATTCTCAAACTATGCTCGATCTTAATTACCCCCAAATTAGTCTTTTGAGAGTCATTAATCCCCTAGATGCTGATGTGGCAAAAAGTGTGGGTGTACTTATCTGCCACGTGGATTTTTCTGTCTATGTGACACTTTTTTGAAAAATAAAATATTTTTTACCATTTTAAAAATATTACTTTTTAGATAATTTTTTTGTATAAAATTTATAATAAAAATTAGATATAACTATATTATTTATGCTAGATATTTTTATTTGGCCAAAAATAACAAATTTTTAGTTAATCTTTTTTGGAATTTAACCTTACATTTGAAATAAATAGTCAAGATATCTAAAAAGTTATACAAAATATATAGTTGAAATAAATAGTCATTGCATCAAAAAAGAAATAAAAAGAGTGTACAATTGCACTTGTAATTTCTTATAATTGTACACTCTTTTTATTTTTTGTGATGCAATGACTATTTATCTCAACTGTGTATTTCTACTTTTTTTAGGTAAAATCTCTAAAAAAAAAAATAGAGCACCATAATTTAGAGCTATATAAAAAATTGTGGCAGAAGTAATTAATTTAAGACTATATTTTTTAAATTTTTAGGTACCTTGACTATTTATTTCAATTGTATAATCTTTATTTTCAGGTGAAATTCAAAAAAAATTAACTAAACTTTTATTATTTTTGACCAAATAAAAATATTTAGTCTAAATAATGTCGGTCTAACCAAGTTTTATTATCTTTTCCAAACTTACTACCTACTTTCTTTGTCAAGGAGTTCTTGTTTTCAAGTGCATCAGTTGTAGGCATTCCTTTGCACTTAGACATGGCAACTATTAACAAAACTAAGCCAAGTTGTGCACGAGTCAAGGTGTAGATTGACTTACTAGAAGGGTCACCACAAAAAGGTAAGGATGAACATTGTAGATGAGGCTAATCTAAAGGTTAGAACTGAATGGGTGAAAGTGCAATATGATTACATCCCTAGCTAAAATGTCAACACTTAAAATTTTTAACTTATCATTAAGGGCCAGATTTAATTAGGTCATTAACATCACATGTTCAGATAATAGATTTAAGCACAATATCTTTCCCTTTTTGGCATCATCAAAAAGTTGCATAAGTAATGTGAATCCCAGATAATTAGTTAGTACTCATGGCTACTGGTGCAAC
Organism: Nicotiana benthamiana; assembly: GCA_034376525.1. Taxonomy (NCBI): domain Eukaryota; kingdom Viridiplantae; phylum Streptophyta; class Magnoliopsida; order Solanales; family Solanaceae; genus Nicotiana; species Nicotiana benthamiana. The sequence goes on from CM067324.1 coordinate 38,519,679, forward strand.
TACAAGTCAAAGCATGCTTTTGTAAGGAATGTAAATTACAAGGCCATAATAAAGAAACTTGTTGTAGGTTGCATCTAGAACTTTTTGTGGAAGCTGACAAGGAGAAGCAAGCATGTAATGATAAAGGGAATGTTCAGAACAATATTGAGAATCCAATCATGATCCTATCGAGTGGGAGAGTGGTTGGGAACATTGGAGAACAATGGAAAGAGGCTAGAGACAATCGTGTGTGGAATGGTGCAAAGCAGGCTGCAGATCACGGTCAAATTGGGAAAGAAATTGTTATTGTTGGTACTATGAATGTGCAGAAAGTTTTGTTTACTGCAGGGAAGGAAACTGTTTTGGGGTGAACAAAAATCAGTAGCATACTTCTGGTACAAGGAATGAAATTGTTCCAGTTTGGTTTTACAATTCTCAACAAATTCAAACAACAAACAAATTTTCTGCCTTGGAGAATGAAGAGAATGATACAGAAGGTGATGATCAATAAGCTTTGGTGAATACAGTACAAAGTCCAACTCCTATCCATCAGACAACTGGGAAGCAATTGAATCCGGCAGCCCCTACCGTTGTTCCCAAATCACCAGGTACTAAAAGAACCAAAGGATCTAATGGTACAAAAGATCATGCGGCAGAAAATAAACAGGAGAAAATAAGGAAACCACTGCTCAATGGGTGAACAGAACCTTGATTCAATCATATCAAAACATACCATCACAGATTTTTGAGTTTGAAGCAATAGCTGAGTAGCAACTCCTATTGAAAAAGGTAGACCAAACAGGTGGAAGATTATGGTATGATCAGAGGGAGGAAGATTCAGATGAAGGTAATCTATCAGAAGGATATGAAGAGGAATATAATGCAACAATGGAAGCTGATGATCCACAAGGAGAAAAAATCAGTGTTGACGATAAGAAGAGCAAGGGTGAGAAGTAGACAGCAAAACGAAATGATAATTTAGTAGAGATTTGGAGGTCAAACACTAAAGCTCCAAATATAGTAAATGATCCTAATACCAACAAAGATACTATATTGCAAAAACTTAATCCTAATAGTTCTAATACAAACATAGTTGAGATGGAACCAGTTATTGATGAACAACTGGATCATATTGATCCTGGTGGAGGTGATGAACAGTTGAATCCGGGTGAGGGTGACGAGGAACACTTAGAACCTGTGGATATTGGTGGAAATGAGAAACAACAGCAGGTGGACAAGGTAATGGAATAGTTAGACAAAGAAAATACAGAAGACATTACCAACAACAAGAAGACAGGCCATACCATAACAGATGCAGACAAATTCATGATACTGACATTAACAAAAAATTAGATTATAACAGTTGAACAACAGAAGGAAATAGAGGATGATACCACAAATAAAGGAAGAGATCTGGATGTATAGCCAACTTGTCAAAGCTTCATTAATATTGCTAAACAAGGAGACCTATCTCCAAGATTCATGGATAGAGGAAAATCAGCTGGTAGTGGAAGAAAGAAGCAGGTGAAAGAGGCCCCTAGTGGGAAGACAACTGGGGTCCAAACAAGGAAGACTTTAGCTAAATCTATTAATTAGAAATGCATGCTCTAATATGGAATATTAGGTCAGTTTATACATAAAGGGATTTTGAAAGACTCATCACAATGCATAAAAAATACCATTTTGAGTTCATTGGACTCATGGAGCCAAAGCAACAATCAAGGAAGTTAGAAGGTTACAGAAGACAGATTGATTTTCAACAGGCTTTTGTGAACATTTCTAATAAGATCTGGGTGTTCATAGATAGGAAATATGATGTAATAATTGTGATCAATACAGTGTAGCAGTTAACCTTGAAAATATATGATACAGAAGAAGAGAAAGAATTCATGGTCACACTAATTTATGCTAAGTGCGATCATAGTAAAAGGATTGAATTGCGGGATTTATTGTATGACATGGCTAAGGACATGAATATACCATGGATGGTGGGGGAAGATTCTAATGTTATATGGGATAAGGAAGAAAAATTTGGACGCCTCCCAGTTTCATTAAATGAAGTAGGTGACATTAGGCATTGCATGAACACTTGTAATTTGACTGATATGGGATTCAAATGAAGCATATATACTTGGTGGAATGGAAGAACTGAAGAAGACTGTATTTTTAAGAGATTGGATAGAGTGTTTACAAATATGGAGATGCAGCAGATGTGGCATGGGCTAGATATCACTCATCTACCTAAAATTGGTTCTGACCGTTGTCCATTCCTGATCACATATATCCCCAATGTTGTGCAGATCAAGAAGAGTTTCAGATTCTTATCATTCTGGATAAAACATGATACATTCAAAGCAGTGGGTTAAGGAAAACTGGCAAGCAGATTTTCAGGCAAATCCATTTGCCATGTTCAACTACAAACTCAAGAAGCTGAAAAATGCATGACAGTGTGGAGCAGATCAACTTATGGGGACATATTTCAAAATATCTCAAGCTTAGAAGAGGTTGTTAGAGTTCATGAGGCCCAATTTGAACTAAACCCTACGCTGCAAAATAGAGAAAGGGTGCATAAAGTTCAGGCAGAGATGATCAAATATTTAGCTCTAGAGGAACAATTTTGGAAGCAAAAGTCAAGAATGACTTGGTTTAATGAAGGGGACAGGAATACCAAATTTTTCCATGCCCATGTTACTGGGAAAAGGAAGTAGTTGCAACTGAAAAGAATCCAAAACTCTGCAGGGATATGGATTGAAGATACTGAAGATTAGCCAAGGTAGCAGTAAATTTTTTTCAAACTCAGTTTCACGAGGAGAAGGTCCCTACTGAATTTGAGATAATCGAACATGTGCCTAATGTGATCAGTAGGGAAAAACCAGAATTTTCTATGGATACCTGCAGAGGAGGAAATCAAATTGGCAGTGTTTGGATTAAATGGAGATAGTGTTGGAGGACCTGATGGCTTCAATGACCAATTTTTCATAATTGCTGGGATATAATCAGTGCAGATGTGGTGGCAATGGTGCAGGCTTTCTTTGCTGGACATGAGCTCCCTAAATACATCACTCATACTAACCTAGTACTACTTCCTAAGAAGAAGGAGATAAATACATACTTAGGTATGAGACCAATAAGCCTCAGCAACTTTATCAACAAAGTGTTCTCAAAGGTCATACATGAGAGAATGGTAAGTTTACTTCCTAATATCATCTCTGATGAACAAACAAGATTTGTTAAAGGGAGAAGTATTGTAGAAAATATTCTGTTAACTCAGGAAATAGTCACAGATATCAGGCTAAGAACGAAGGCATGCCCTAATGTGATTATCAAACTGGATATGACAAAGGCCTATGACAGGTTGTCTTGACTATTTTTGTCAAAAGTAGTGAGAAAGATGGGCTTTGATGAGAGGTTTATTGGCATAGTATTTGGTGCCATAACAAACAATTGGTGCTCAGTTCTTGTCAATAGGCAACCATATGGTTTTTTCAAATCAATAAGGGGAGTTAAGCAGGGTGATCTCTTTCACCTACTTTATTCATCATTGCTGCAGAAGCTTTATCACGAGGCATAAATGCACTACATCACAATTTATAATTTTGTGGATATGGCATGCCCAAATGGAGCCCAAAGATCAACCACTTGGCCTATGCAAATGACACAATAATTTTCTCTTCTTTTGAGGAAAAATCTCTGAGATTAATCATGCAAGTATTAATAGCATATGAGGTAGCTTCTGGTCAAATGATCAACAAATCTAAGTTGGCAGTATATTTGCATCATATGTCTGATGAAGATGTGATGAGGAAAGTAGAAAGAGTTACAGGAAAGGGGAGACAAGAATTTCTTTTTACATACCTGGGATGCCCAATCTTTTATGCTAGGAGAAACTGGAATACTATCAAGGATTAATCAATAAAATTCTAAATAAGATACAGTCATGGCAAGGGAAACTATTATACATAGGAGGTCGAGCAGTTCTAATCTCCCATGTTTTACAAAGTGAGCCTATACATTTGTTATCAGCAGTCAATGCTCTTGATTATGTGATCACCAAAATGCATAAAATAATGGCTAGACTTTTTTGGAGAAATTCAGTCGATGGAGGTAGTAGACATTGCACTTCTTGGGACAATCTATGACTACAAAAAGAAGAAGGGGGAATGGGGTTTAGATCACTTCATGATGTGTCCAAGGCATTATTTTGCAAGGTGTGGTGGAACTTTAGAACCAAACCTTCTCTATGGAGCTCATTTATGTGCCAAAAATACTGCAAAAAGATGAATGCTATGATCGTTCCTTGGAGGAGGAATGACTCACATATATGGAGAAAAATATGCTAGAATGTAGGGACCTCATTGAGCATCAAATTGCATGGCAACCAAAAATGGGCTCATCATTATTTTGGTTTGAAAATTGGACAGGTTTGGGTGCTCTATACTTTGTACCACCTCCAGATTTCTTTTGTGATGAATCAATACAAAATGTTTATGAAGTGGTGCAGGGGAATAGGTGGAATACAGCTTTGTTGAATCAATTACTACCTGAAGACTTGGCTGAATACATACAGAGCAATGTGAAGCCTCCAGTACATGAAGAAATTCTGGATAAACCTTTATGGATGCTCGAATCAAGTGGTGACTTTAGTGTAAGGTCTGGCTTGGATTATATTAGAAAACAGAGGGATCCAAGTACTACATACAGGAATATATGGATAAAAGGGTTGCCTTTCAAAGTGTCCTTTTTCATGTGGAAGGTTTGGAAAAACAAATTGCTGGTGTTGTGTACTGCCACAAGAAGAGACTATGTCACCTTTGTTCTTCACCTCATTTACTGCCAGAAAAGTATGGAAATATTTCTTATCAGCTGCAGGAATAAATATGGAAGGTTTATCTCTGCACCAAGCCATTGTGAAATGTTGGACTGTGAAAGTTATACCAAGATTGAAGCCAATATGTCAAGCCTTACCTGCAATCATCATATGGGAACTTTGGAAAAGGAGGAATGGCTACAAATATGGGGAACCTTTATCTGTCAATAGAGTCATCTACCAAATTTCAACTATGATACAACAATTGGTGAAGTTGAGAAAACCAATCCTTCAAAATGTCCCCCACAAATGACCAGACTTAGTAAGCATGATGAAACAGTACACTCCTAGGCTAAAATATACCAAAGTATTATGGGAACTACCTGAAAAAGGATGGATAAAAGTGAACATAGATGATGCATCTAGAGGCAATCTAGGAAGGAGTTCATTTGGTTATGTTTTAAAAATTGAGGAAGGAGATATTGTTTATGCGTGTGGAAAAGAAATACTTGAGGGAAAAAATACATAAGCTGAAGTGAGGGCCATATTAGAAGCTATGAAATACTGTGTGGATAAGGATTATATCCTCATTGACCTACATACAGATTCGATGATGGTTAAAAAGATGCTACAAGGTGAGTGATCTGTACCATGGTCAGTTGCAGGAGATTTGGAGGAAATAAGGAACTAATGGAGAGATGCAATCTTAAATTGTCACACACACTAAGAGAAGGCAATCAACTAGCAGATCATATAGCTAATTATGCTCTAGATACAGGCCAATTGGAGTGTCACTCTTTCTGGGAATTGAATGTGAAAGGGTGGAGGATTGTTAATAATGATATACTTCAATGTCCCTATTTGAGAGTGAAAGTTGCAATAAGTTAGGAGGAAAGGAGGAATGCAGTAGCTGGAGAAGGAAAAAGACTGGGAGATCTTACTATCATCATATTCAAATCCAAATGGAGGAGAGTATGGCGATCTTTTTTTATTACTAACCTAGTTTTCTTTTTTGCAGGGAATGTTACTGTAGTCATGTCCCATCCCATGAACAACTCCCATTTGGCGGTATTAGTACTTTGTACTCATTCCTATGGGGGGGAAGCAAGGATAGGCATAAGCATGGCATTGGAAACATACAGCAATGCAGTGAGCTATTACATGAATATAAAGGATCCTTGGTATGAAAATTTTCATTATCAAGGTTCCACTTTGCTAAGAAATCTAATAGATTCAACAACTGCTTGCATAATACAAGGTGGAATGGACTCGAAAAAGCAACAACTACAAACACACTTCAGGCTACGACAATGTGTTGTAAGGGACTTCATAGGGGTCAAAAGATGGAGGATTCATAGATGTTGTGCACCTACGTCATTTATGGTATGCAGGCAACATGATCATGAAGAAGACTCACTCACATGGGCAAGGATCAAGCTGCAACAATGGACACTACAGAACAAGATCACAACAAAATTCAGCTATTCATGGACTAATATCTGGACGTTAGAGGCTTCAATAGGCGATGAAATGTGGAAAACAATGAGATACCTCCCAGGTATATGGACAATGACTTACAAAAAAAGTTACTGGTGAAGAAGACACATTCAAACGCAAGGAACAACGACACATCATGGATGCAAACATGCTCAGCCACAAGGAGACTAGATCGAAGGTTAATACAAACAATGCTCTCAGGACAAGGAAATGACTATAAAGCAACAGGTATAACTCCCACAAGGCCTAAAATCATCAACATCACAAGCCAGCATGTCACACATACGGTCAGGAGCTGGAAATATGGCATGTTTTGTAATTATCATTTTCTTAACCAATTTTTAGTACAATATGTGATATCAATTTTGAGCTTTACACTCAATATTGATAATAGGGATAATGTAAGTACACTAGGTATCCATTTACATTTCTTAGATACATTAACATTATGTTGTTTTAATTTTTAATAGATATATATAAAAACCAGCCCTAGGAACTGCCTAGTGGATTTAAAAAAATTCACGTGACAGGTGAGTGCACCCACACTTTTTACCACATCAACATCTAGACGGGTAATTACTCTTAAAAGGCCAAGTTAAAGGGGGTAATTATAATATGGCATAGTTCGGGGAGGATACTAATAATCTGAGCCAAGTTTAGGGGTGGTTTAAGGCATTTTGCCTAATATCTAATCGGAATATCAGACTTTCAACATCACAGATGCTCCATATTTAAGTTCTTAATGCATATAGTTCATTACGAGATCTAGACTAGTAAAGATGTATGTGTTAGGCCCAAGTAAAGGTTTGTTTTGACGATTGACAAAGGAAGCGTAGGCATGAACCAGGTTCATACCTTGTGTGCATAGAAACGGGCATATTCGAGCATGTGGGATGCACGTGAAAGAGATAATCTTAACTTGGTAAATTTGATATCTCCTTATCGAAAATGTTGCATAGTTGATAAGGAGAATGGATATGGAAGAAGTTAGAAGTTCAGATCAACTAGAACTCTTAAACCAAGGAAGAGTAGGATTAGAACTCTAGTTATTCTCTTCATCTACTAACTCTATAATTTGCAGGATGTTCTAACTTTACAATTGATGCACACATAGTGAAGTTAAGTATAAATTGAGAGCAAAATAGCAAGGCATTTTGTGAGCAATTCCTGTGAGATTAAAGAGTGTAATCATGAAGTATCACGAACCAGATTGAAGAACCAGCTCCATAAAGAGTTTTGCAAGAGTTTGTAAACTTTGTTGTTGGCTCAGAATTGTTGTGAAGTGTTTGGAGAAATCCTACTGGGTAGTAGGTCGCGGTTTTTTTACCTTTTGAGCAAGGTGTTTTCTACGTAAAAATACTTATGTTCTTTACTTTTGTATTTACTATTCTGCAAAAGTAGTATAAGGAACACTAGATAAACAAGGTTCTTCTATAACCTGTGCACGCAAAAAATGGACGTCACACAAATCACATCCCCTCTTGTATAGTGTTGAAGTTAAAACATCAATTGGTATCGGATTCCTTAAAAAGTTTAACACCTTAGGAACATATCAAGATGAGCGCACCATTTGGAAATTGGGAAGGGAAATCCATTGCTAGGCCACAAATCTTTACTGGCCAATACTACTCTTAGTGGAAAAATAGGATGGGAGATCACATCTTCGGAAAAGACTATCAGCTATGGGACATTGTCATTGATTGTCCTTTGGCTACCATAAAGAAAAATTCTGAAGGAGTAGATGTGCCAAAAATTAGAGTTGCCTGCACATGAGGACTTGAGAAAATGGGAGAAGCGTGCTAAGGACAACAAATGGCTTGTATGTGGACTTGGTCCAGATGAGTATAGCAGAATTGAAAGATGTACCAATACTAAGGATCTGTGACACTTTACAGGTGGCTCATGAAGGAACACCTCAAGTGAAGAGGTCCAGAGGAACACTACTGTATATCAATATGAGAATTTTACCATGAAGGAAAGGGAAACCATCCAGGATATGTATACAAGGTTCACCACACTGACAAGTGAACTGATGTCTCTTGGAAGTATTATCCCTGAAGAAGATATAGTTGAGAAGGTTTTGACAAGGGTTCAACCAGTCACTTGGGAGAGAAAAATCACCAGTATTCAGGAATAAAAAACATTGTCACTTTTAAGTTGTATGAGCTAATTGAAAATCTCACTGCTTATGAACTTAGAAGACAAACCATGGATATGGATGCTCCCAAGAAGGATAGGATCCTGGAACTAAGAATCACTGAAGATGTCGAGCAAGAGGAGGATGAAATGGCCATGATCACAAAGGACTTCAAGAATTACCTATGACGACCTGACTACTCATCTCATGAGTTACCACTCTGTTTCTCCCATTTCTACATATTATTACTTTGTTTATCGATTTTATATCTGATTGGGTTGGTTGGCTCGGATTCGGAAAGGTTTTAAGACACTTAGTCTTTTTTGGGAAGCTTAAGTTGGAATAGTCAATTGGATGTTGAATTATGTATTAGAGGGCTCAGATATGAGTTCTAATGGTCCATATATCTTGAAGAGACGATTTGGAACTTAGGAGCGTGACCGGAATGTGTTTTGGAGGCCCGGAGTAGATTTAGGCCTGAATTGGCGAAATTGGATTTTTGCGTTTTTCGGTTGATAGGTGAGATATATAGGGGTCGGAATAGTATTTCAAGAGTTACAGTAGTTTCTTTGTGTCATTTGGGATGTTTGTGCAAAATTTCAGGTCATTCGGACATGACTTAGTTGGATTTTTTATCTAAAGCATAATTCGGAAGATTTTGGAAACTTAGGCTTGAATCCAATGTGTTTTGGTTGATTCGATGTTGTTTGAGGTGTTTTGAAGATTGGGAAAAGTTTGGATTATGGTATGCAACTTGTTTGTGCCTTTGGTTGTGGTCGCGGGGGCCTCAGGGTGATTTTGGATGGTTGACGAAAAGTATGGAAGTTTAGAATAGCAGCTGAAGTTGGAATTTTTTTCATAACCACATCTGTTGTTGGGAGGCCGCAGGTGTGTCCCCCGCAGATGCGAAAAAGAGGTCGCGAAAACGGGAAGTGGATGGGAAGGCTGTGAGCGCAGAAGCGGTTGGAGAACTGCACCTGCGATGGTGTAGGTGCGGAGTGAGCATCGCATATGCGCAATTTGGCGGCTTAAGTTAAAACTGTAGAAGCGATTCAAGGACCACAAATGCGGTACCGTAAAGCTAGATTTTGGCTACATATGCAAAATCCTTGGGCCAGAAGGTATAAATTATTTCCTTCACAATTTTTGAGCTATTCCACCATTGCTAAGTCAGATTTTGGAGCTTTTTATGCGATTTGAAGAAGGATTTCAAGGGGACTTTATTGAGGTAAGGATTTTGGACCCACAACTCATTCCTATGGTATTATTTCACGGATTTAAGGGTTGAAATTTGTAAAACTAGGGCTTGATATTGGAGACCTAGACTGGAGGATTTAAGGGGCCATTTGTGGTCAAATTTTGGTACTTTTGATATGTATGAACTCGTGGGAAGATAAGGAATCTATTGATATGAATTTTATCGAATTCCGAGACGTGGGCTTAGGATCGAGTTTTGGTATATTTGGTATTTATGTTGTAAATTGATTATTTTCGCTTAGGCTTTGTGCACATAGCATGTTTTGACGTTGTGGTTCTGATTTTTGATCGATTCGATACAGGTGGTGGTCGATTCGTGGGGAAAAGGCATTGCGGGATAGAGTTTGGACCGGATTGAGGTGAGTAATGATGGTATGAGGGTATGAAACCTCGGATTGCACATCGTTTTGCTATATTGAGGTGACACCCAGACTAAATGATGAGCGTGGGTCGTGCACCATTGGCATTTGTGACTTAGTCCATCCCGAATGACTATTTTACCAGGTATTTGATTGGAAACTATTTTCTATCATTATATTTTGGTTTTAGACAAGAGGGGTTGCTCTGATGGTAAGCAACCCCCACTTCCAACCGAGAGGTTGTGAATTCGAGTCTCCCCAAGAGAAAGATGGAAAGTTCTTGGAGGGAAGGATGTCGGGGGTCTATTTGGAAAGTTTTCATTAGTCGATTAGCAAAAGTATGTTAAAGTTTGTCTTGTGCTCTTAAAGAGATCTAGTGTTTGAAGCTATCCTCATAATTTTACTGCAAGCAACCTGTTAAAGCTCTAGTGTTTGATGTTCTGTTGTTCCGATTGTTGAAGAAAACTCTTGTCCGTCTAAGTTTGGAAATAAATCTCTTGCTAACTGTCTAAGGTTTCAATATTTTGCTCCAAGTTCATTCAAATGCAAGACCATTAATTCATAGTGAGCTTCTGAAACAAATCAAACACTTAAGGTCATCCCCTCACTTTCCATACTCACAGGATATTCTTCTGTTGCAACCCTTGAGTCATATGTGCTGCATTTGTTATGTTCTGCCCCGAGATTATAATGTGATTTGAAGTAGTGTCTCATAATTGTTTTGGCTGAAACTTTACTCATGTGTATGCCAGCTCTAGTCTGCATTTTTAAAAAAATAAAGAAAACAGAAACAAAAGAAGTATAGTCTAGGTTTGTCTCTTTCGAGTTTTGTTTTGTTTTATTCCAAGAAAAGTCACAGAAAAAATTTTCCCACCATTTAGCCTTTTGATTCTTTGTCTAAATGGTGTTTGGTTGAAGTTTAATTGGTTCTGCATTTGAGCATCGAATCCATGTGTTTGCTTAAGATTTCTGTTCGGACTTCGTGATTTCGACATGAACTTGTTGCTGTTGGATCAATACTAGCTTCTGGATTTCGGGTGTGTTTATCGTTTAAGCGGTGTTAACTGAAGGTTTTTACCAATTCCAACTTTCATAGGTGATTGTGGTGGTACATGTTATTACATTCAACGATTGTGAAGTTCTTTTGGAGCATCATCATAGGCATCTTTCTCTAATTTAACTGTTGCATCAGCTAATTTGTTAGCAAATCTAGGCCCCAAGGAATTCTCGTTCCCTTTTTCCTTAGCAGTTCTTTGGTCCATAAGCTCGTCGAATCACCCTTATGAGCATGTATATCCTTGCTGGCCATCTGTCTATACTCTAACAGTTTTCTTAAGCTTCTGTTATTCATCGTAAGTCTACTTCAAATCTTGGGGCCATTGAATCAGTTTATTTGGCTGCAGAGGAAATTAGATCATTTGAGCTTTATCCTGGAAAGGAACTCCCACTTCTGGCCTTTTAGTTTTGTCAGCCAGTGCAAGACTAAAATGTTTGAAGGAAACAACATATTCGTATGCTTACTTGGCTGCTTGATTATGCTAATTTTATGATTGTATCTTATTGTCCTGAGGTCTCTTTACTCGACTCTTTCATGTGTGCAAATCTTGTTAGGCGTTGCTCTTGCTAATCCCGACTCGGACCAAATCCATGTGAAGAAATTTAGTTGAGGTGCGCCATGCCAAAAAAAAATGACAATTGCATGGCCCTCGTTTTAATTCATCTTGTTTATCCTTTTGAATTTGAGGTGCGCCATTTAGTAAATTTCTATGGCCCTCGAAAATTGCAAACGCGTAGTTGCTCTAGGCGCGTTATTTTAATAATATTACCTTCTTAAATTCAGGTGTGCATTTATGTGACCTAAATCCAAATCTCACCAATGTTAGAATATCTCAAACACCACGGGTGCATTTATGTAACGTGGTTCAAGACGTGTTTTAACAGCATTGTAATTTTCCTAAAAAATAATAATTAAACAAAGCAGTTAAAAGTTAAAATGCACATAGGTTTGTGTGTACTAAAATCAAATAATTAAGCCGAATATAACAGTTGAGCAACCGTGCTGGAACCACGGAACGCGGGAATGCCTAACACCTTCTCATGGGTTAACAGAATTCCTTACCCGGATTTCTGGTTAGCAGACAAGTAAATAGAGTCAAATCTTCCTTGATTCTAGATTTTAAACCGGTGACTTGGGACACCGTTAATTATCCCAAGTAGCGACTTTGAATTCTTTAAATAAATATAATCATGTTTCGATTGTCTTTTAATTGGAAAAACTCCCTTATTATACCCTTTCCGGGGTGTAGTGTAAAAAAGGAGGTGTGATAGCACTGGCGACTCTACTGGGGCTCTAACCCAGAATCTCTGGTTCGGGGTTCAGGAATTCAAGCTTGTTTATGATTTTTCCTTGGATTTATTTATTTTTCATGTTACTGTATTCTATGATCCTCTTTGTGCTAAATGCTATCTGTTTACCGCTTTAATATTGTTTGAATTGTATATAACTATCTTCTTACGCCACCCATCTAAGTCTTCTGACAATGATGCATATGTCCGTGTAACCCGATATTTCTATACAAATTATACCAAATAGAGCGAGATTGGGCAAGCGACAAGGCCAGGCAGACTTTAGTGCTCCCATTACGTCGCCCCCTCATCGGCCCCAGTTGTCTGCTCGGGTACCCCAAGTCTAGAACAAAACCCCAGGATCTAAACTTAGAAAAACACAGCTTCATACCGGATTCCTAGTAGAAGCGCTTGTTTGCATCACGAGCATTAGACTTAAGGGACTGAGCACAGGGGTTGGGTCCATCTACGACATGTTTACCTAAAATAACAGACCATCCTGATGCTTTCTATGTGCTATGTGAACATTTATTTATTTCTGCTTTCATGCTGATCGTCTAAGGAAAAATAAATCAAATGGAAAACCAAAAGTGATGTAAGGAATAAATAAAGCCCGGTTCTAAAGGAAAACCCAATATTTGAAAGTATCCCGAACCTCTACAAAAAAATTCAAAAAAAAAAGAGTTATTTCAAAAAGTGAAAACTGACTGAATGACGTATGTCTGATTCTCACCGGATGTGGGATACATAGGAAGCCTGCATAAGGTTCGGCCGTATTTTTTGAAAACAAAATAAAAAGAAAGGAAGGAAAATTAGGGGGTCAAGTATATGTAGTTTAGAGTTTGGTCAAAATAAGCCGATTCAGCTTCGGCAATATTTTAAATCGTTCTTGTCGAGATAGCCTTAGAATATTCTTTAGTTATCAAAGGGATATTTTCGTAAACGAACAGAGAAGGTTGTGAAGTGTCATAAAATAAGTCCTCTCCGGCCTCAAAATTCGTATGGAATTTGGAAAGGGCCACATTTGCAAAAGTAGCCATTTGGCTAAAATTAGCATATAAGGGAAGGGTTCATGGTCCTTTGATTCTGCGTATAAAAATTGGAAACATGTTTTCAATAAAGGTCCACTAGACTCAACCCTAAGCTTCCCCTTATACACGAACAAATGAATATTTTCCAGGATCCACCATAAGTGGTCAGGGAGCAAGCTTGGGTGCACTTGAGCATGTGGTGGAATGATCTAGATGAGGATGGTCAGAAATGGGTGGAAAAGCAGTTGGGAGCTCTTATAAGCATTCTTGAGATTAAACCACGAGACGATCTGATCAATGCTCTGATACCTCTCTGGGACCCTGCCCATAGTCTTTTCTGTTTCTCATACTTTGAGATCACCCCTACTTTGCAAGAAATGGCTGGGTACATTGAGTTTTGACGTGATTTGAGAAAACAACAACTTATATTTCCGAGGGCTCCATCGGTGCACAAGTTTTTTGACCTCCTGAATATCAGTAAATAGACAAAGAATGACCGTGTAAGAAATGGGTATTGTACTTTCCATTTCTTATACTTCAGGTTCGGGCACTCTGCTGGTTCCGAAACACAAGAAAAGTGGTTGAGCAACAAGCAAGATAAAGGCCGTTGGAAAATTCATCGTCGGTTTGCATTTATTGTGGCATTCTTGGGGATTATGGTTTTTCCAAATGAGAAAGGGACAGTTGATATTCATATGGCTAGAATCGCACAAATCCTCACTAGTCGGGAAGATCATACACTTGTTCCATTGGTACTGGCGGATATCTATCGGGTGTCGACTTTATGCAAAGCCGGAGCTCAATTCTTTGAAGGTTTCAATATCCTTTTAAAAATGTGGGTGGTTGAGCACCTTTGCCATCACTCCAGATTCATGCGTTATGGCTCGTGCCCAGATAACATCATCACTAGCTAAGAAGAGAGGATAAAGGATTACAACGTGCTAGAAGGGTTTGAAGCATGGGTATCTCATTAGAAAGCTCTCAAAGCAAGTCAAGTTTAGTGGTCAATAGGATGGCTCCCGAAGACAGAAGCCATATACATGACTGCTACCAAAGGCTACTTGAGGTTAATGGGTGTAAGGAGTATTTAGCCATATGTGCACAGAGGGTATTCAGACAATTGGGAAGATATCAGATTGTGCTTGAAGATGATGATCTAAGTACCCAGGTCCTAGAGTTGCATCCAGAAGTTGCATTGCCTGAGGCTTTAGTTCAGCAGGATTGGAATAGATGTCGGTATCTAAAAAACGGCACCCAGGTACTGATGTTGAAAAAGGGGAAGTAGATCCGAACTATGATTCTCGGTTTGAGAAAAGGTCTTGTGTGAACAACGAGCCAGAATCCAAACCTAAGAGGCCTTCCAAAAGGCCTCATGTTCAAGCTTTTGACGACAAAATCCAAGAAAGATTAGCATCAGGTGAAAAAGAAAAGACATATGAAACTGAGATTCATGCTCTGAAAGAAAAGCTGAGAAACATTGAATTCAATAATGATCTCAAAGCACAAGAAGCCAAAGGTGAAAGAAGAAAGTTGGTCCAAGAGAATGAAGCTCTCCAGGCCCAAATCCAAAAAATAAGAATAGCAATTGAAAACCCGGGCAGAAGCTGCAAAGACAAAAAGCTCTTCTATAGCCTTACCCAAAAGATGCGTGATTTCGAGGATGATTTGCTAAAGACTGAAGCGGAGCGAGCAAATACCCGAGCCAAGTTAGGTAAGGATACGGGGGAACTAGCCAGTCTCGTTCGACAACTGAAGGAGAAATATGAAAAGGGGATGCTGAGTATAAAGAAAAAGATCACGGTCCTTGAAAATGAAATGGCTAAGAAGGCGAAGGAATTTAAGGTTGAAAGAGAGCGCTATTACGCAGCAATAGCACAGCTAGAAAGAGATTTTCATCAATTTCAAGAACTGAATCGGGTAGCCAAACAAAATTTAGAAGGTAGGCAGTAGATCGGCCGATTGTTGCAAGAAAAGGTTGTTATAAGAGAGAGGGACCGGAGGATCGCTGTTTACATCAGAGTAAAGTGTAGCAACTGTGAAGATATGACGAGATCCATCTTTTTTGCCACTGCAATGACCTTCATTCCTCAAGTGATGGAAGACCTCCGCCACCTCCAAAGGGATTTAGCACGCTGGCCTCGGCGAGACCGAATGATGTCCCACAAGGCCCAGGAGCTTTAAAGGCATTAATGTATTCGTGATTGTCACTCGAGTTTGTACTTTCTTTTAATTGAGTCTGTAGTTGTCTGTTAAGTCTGTTGTTTTCCCTTTCCCATCAGAGTCTGTTGGTTTTGTTTTGAGTCGGAGTCTGTTAGTTTCTTTTCTCGGGTCTGTTAGTTTGGAGTTGTAACAAAAAATGATTTACTTTATGAAAATTGAAATTCCCAAAAATATTTTGTTTCTATACTTATCTGCAAGAACTACGCTCCGTCTGATTTATGTGGGATCATGATACATAGGAAATCTCCATAGGATTTGATCATACCCAAAATAAAGAAAAGAGAGAAAAGAAAAGAGAGGAAAAATAAGAAACCGTGAGAGAAATACAACGGCAAAATAAGGGAGAGAATAATAAAGCAAAAAGAAAGCAGGCAAAACAAGCTTAATAAAAGAAAGAAAAAGAGGAAAACATAAGAGAAAAGGAAAAATAAGTGGCATTAGGATAAAAGCCGGGATGATGCAAGAAACCGATTCAGTGCATAATAGAAACTGATAACTGCTTAGGTGCATTCATCCCCCAATATGTGGTTGCCTATACGTTAAACCCTAACCGCTAACGGGTTTTGATGTTGTTTATCCAGCCAGACAGGTGGTTAGTTTTGTGGCATTTTCACAACGCACCCTTAAACCACTCATTCCAAAAGCAAGTTGACTATGGCTAATCAAGAACCTGACGCAAGCATCATTGACCCCTCAAGAGAGGTGGATGAGTTGGATGTCAACGCAATGAAAGAAGAAGTGTATAAATTGAAGCAACAGATGGCTGAAGTGTATTAAGTGTGGGTAGATGGCAACCTCTGCCCGCTTATCCCGCCAACTAGGCCTTCATCCCACCATTAGCCTAGTCACATGATCACCTTGCCACTGATCCGCCTCCAAGCTTCCCAATCTACCAACAATACCATGGCACAACTTGCCAGACATCCCCAACTCCACCACCCAAAGTTGTTCCATACCCTCCTCCACCAGTTGCTCCTATCTTTACGGCACCACCACCTGCTAAACTCCACAGGTCCTCCAGCGAAACTCTATTCCAAACCCAGGATAACCAGTATTACCCCCCTAGAGCCCACCTTCAAAGGTCCGGAACCCTTGTCAAAATTCCCGAGCAATAGAAGATGCTCAGGAAAGTCAAAAGCCTAGAGCAGTCATTCAGAGATATGCGAGGGCTGGGAGGCCAAGTGAGTGTGGCATACAAAGACCTCTATTTGTTCCCAAATGTACAATTCAACCAGGCTTTATGATGCCCAAGTTCGACTTATATGACGAGTATGGCAATCTAGTGGCACACCTGAGGGGTTTCCCTAGAAAGATGAGAGAGGCAGGCTGGAGAGATGAATTACTGATGGCGTACTTCAGTCAACGTTTAAGTGACTCAGTATTGTAATGGTCCACTCGACAAGATCAGGTTCGATGGTACACATGGGACAATCTAGCCCAAGCATTTGCTTGCCATTTTCAGTACAATCCAGATCGCTTGTCCTTGACAAAACTAGAAAAGAAGCACAATGAGAGCTTTATAGGGTATGGCTTCCGTTGGAGGGAGTAGGCAGCAAGGGTCGACCTTCCAATAAAGGAAAGCGAAATGGTAGATTACTTCTTGCAAGCCTTAGAGCCTACTTATTTTTGTCCTCTGGTATCGGCAGTAGGTAATTCCTTTAATGAGATAGTAAAAATGGGTAGCATGGTAGAGGAGGGATTCATATCTATCAAGATTATGCGTTATTCAGCAATCAAAGCAACCACCCAGGATATCGAAAGTGGGACAGGGGTAGCAATCGAAAAGAAGAAGAAGGAGGAGGTAGCAACAGATGACTCAGGAACTTAGTTCGGGCCCCGAGGTTCACCACATTACAACCAGCCTCGACCTCATTACCAAGCTTATCCCCACACTCCATATAGTCCACCACAACACTATTATCCACCCCTGACCCCCATTTTTCCGTTCATCATGCACAAACACATGCTCAACCTCCCGCCCAGCAAAATGGCATGCGCCAACCCCACAAAATAATTATCTAGCTCCACAAAATGCTTATTCACTACCAAGAGCTTACCAAAACCCCCCGAGACTAGCTTTCCGGGCCAATCAATATATTAAGAATGAGAGATTGTAGAAGAAGAAAACTTTCACTCCATTGGGAGAATCTTATACCAGCTTATTCCATAGGTTGAGACAGTTAGATATGTTGAGGCCGATTGAAGCAAAGTTGTTGAATCCTCCCCCGAGAAATCTTGATTATTCTGTCACTTGTGAGTATTGTTCTGGTGCCCCGAAGAATGACACAGAGGAATGTTATCATCTGAAGAATGCTATCCAAGAGCTCATTGATTCACATTGGATTGATGTGCAATCTCCGGAAGCACCCAATATCAATCAGAACTCGCTGCCTGCCCATTCAAGAAACGAATATGATTAAGATAGTGCACAAAGAGGAGAACCCGAAAAGCCTTCACAAACAGTCATGATGATCCGATCCAGTGAGTGGAAGTCAGTGTAAAATCTAACAAGCAAGACGTCGATGCTTAAATTGAGTGGAACAAGTAGTGTGCCTTTTACCGTAGTCAAGAAGGAATCTCCGGGAGATGGGCAAGTGAAACAAGGAAATACAAAAGTGGTGGTATCAGGGGTGACAAGCAAGCATGTTGTAGTCGTGGAGGGTGCTCGCATAGAGCCCGTCATTATCAAAACCTTAACTCAGCTACCAATAATCAACAGCAAGGCCATCCCTTGGAATTATGACCGAGTAATAGTGACTTACAAAGGGAAAGAGGTTAGAGATGAAGTTTGTGAAACCCATGGATTGACTGGATCAGGGAGGTGCTTTGCCCTCGAGGAATTGAGAAAACCCAAACCGACCAAGGATAACTCAGTACTGGTGAAGAAAGTTGTGAGTGAAGAGGAAGCAAAAGAGTTACTTAAAAAGATGAAAGTGCAAGACTATTCTATTGTGGAACAATTGAGGAAGATGCCTGCTCAAATATCACAGTTATCATTGTTGATTTATTCGGACGAGCACCGTTGGGCACTAATGAAGATCCTTAACGAGGCCTACGTTCCTGAAAAAATCCCAGTCAATTACTTGGAAAAGGTAGCCAACAAGATTTTTGAGGTAAATAAGGTCACTTTTACTGATGATGAATTGCCTGTAAAGGGTACTGAGCATAATAGAGCCTTTTACCTTACGATGAAGAGCGGGGATTCTGTGGTCACTCGAGTGTTGGTTGAAAACAATTCAAGTGTGTATATTTTCCCTCTTTCCACGTTGAACAAGTTGAAGGTGGATGATGAAAGAATTAACAGGAATAGTATTTGTGTGCAAGGGTTCGACGGTGGGGTAAAAGTTTTGGTTGATGACATAGTACTCGAGCTTAAAATCGGACCAGTTGATTTTACCATGGAATTACAAGTGATAGATGTGGTTGTCTCTTACAATCCACTGTTGGAGTGACCACGGATCCATGCCACTAAAGCATTCCCCTCTACTTTACATCAAATGGTGAAATTTGAATAGGTCAGACAAGAAATAGTTGTGTACGGCGAGGACAATCTGTATGATCACAGTGATGCTATTGTGCCATTTATTAGGGCTAATGATGACAAGGGGTCTTGGTTATATCAGGTTCATGACATGGTATCAGTGAAGAAAATTCCAAAAGGGGAGTGTGTTCCAGTGCTGAAGGTAGTCGCTGCGTCAGTCATGGTGGTTGTTGAAATATTGAGAAATGGGTTTGTTCCGGGAAAGGGTTTGGGGGCATCACTTCAAGGTATCGTACAACCGATGTCTCTCATCAAAAACATGGACACTTTTGGTTTGGGATTCAAGCCCACCATTACAGAAATTAAGAGAGCTAGAAAGATGAAACAGAAAGCATTGGTCCTCCCCAACCCTGTGTTGCGTCTCTTCGATCATTCGTGAGTCCTGGCACCAAGAAGGGCCTGACAACAATAAGTCCCAGTCTTATGGTTTGTCCTGATAAGGAATTGATTGAAAGGTTTGAAAAGTTGTTTGAAGATGTGAATATGGTGGAAGAAGGAGAGGGCTCTAGCAAGGCAGATGTGCAATTTGTTGGGCCCTGTGCAAAAGTCAACAATTGAGAAGCTACTCTCCTGACCAGGAAGGAGTTATGGTAGTTTGCTTTGAGTTTTCTTAGATTTCTCTGGATTATCCCAGGGCTGTAATTCCGAGTCTATGTTCCATCCGTTTGGATGTAAAAACCTAATTATCTTTCAATATCAATTAAATGTAATTTCCTTTTTCATCAGTTCTGATAGATTTTATTTTTCTTTGCTTTTCTCTTCCTTCTTGTACCGTTCTTTTTATGCTGGCTCCAATGATATGACATGCATAAGAAATATTCGGACCAGTCTCAAAAGCCAATCTAATTCTGAGATAATAATTCAAGAGATAGAATGTGAGGATGAACTAGAGTATGATGGGGAAAGGGCGTTTGAAGAAATTAGTAAAGAATTAAGCCACTTTGAGGAAAAACCTAAGCCAAACCTGAGCGATAAGGAAGAAATGAATCTAAGGGACCCAGATAAAGATAGAGAAACTAAAATAAGTGTCCATCTTGAGCCGCAGCCTAGGGAAGAAATAATCGAAGCGCTGTTTGAATACAAAGATATTTTCACTATGAGCACGCGATTTTTGCGATACATAAAAATAACTCCAAAAAATAGACCAAAATAATTTTTTATTAATTTTAGGTATTTTTCTTTATTTAGTTGCATTTCATACATTTTAATATTTTTAAAATCATAGAAAAGCCATATAAAGTGTCACATTTTTAATTTTATGCCACCTTAGGTTCAATTTGCATTTAGGAATTAATTACATTGAGTTAATTGTATTATTAATCAAAAATCACAAAAAATGATCAATTTTACATAGTTAGATAATTAGCTTAATTTTACAATTTGAATTTATTTAGGAATTTAGTTAAGGTTTTTTAATTAAGTAAAACAAAAAAAAAGAAGAAAGAAATTGAAAAGCAAATTCAAAATTGTATCATGTGAGCCCAAATGTTTCAATAACCATTCTTCATTGAAATCCAACCCAAATTAACCCCTACCCAACCCCAAAACGGGTCGAACAACCCCAACCCAATATCCAAATCCACCCTAACCTAAAACATCTACATACAGGATACACGAGAAGGGAGTTGGGTGGGGTCTTCACAAAAAAAACATACGCAGAGAGGCTTGGAGGCTCCGCAGCTTTTAGGGGGTTTCTTCACCATCTTGATAATTTTTCTTCTTCATGTTTTTCACCATGGGAGCTCACTGAAACACAAACAGAAAGCTCCATTAAACCCTCCAAACTTCAACCCATAAACACCTTGTCTTCTCCCAAAGATGTAGCTTGAAGCTACTGCCAAAAACAGCCCGAAACCTCCACAAGATCAGTAAACGGAGCTCCTCCATCACCACTGGAACAAGAAGCAACAGTCTTGATCTGAAAATAAAACCCGACAGACCCCTGTAGAGAGAGCAACTGCAGACCTTAAGAATTAAAAACAAAGAACAAAATAACGCCTAAAGGATCGAGGAAGAGACTAGGAGGTGCTAATTTTGCTGTAGAATAGACCCTTCACAGCGTCCTCTACTTCCTCCCATTGATTTCCAAACATTTGGTTCTCGAATGGAGTTCAATCACAGTGAGTTTGCTGCTAGAGTCACTGAGGTTGAGTTTTCCGATGTGTTCTTTGTTTGACAGATTCGTTCGAGGCTTCTGATTCGAGTCCTATTTCCATTCGTGTAAACTTTGTTGGAATTTTAATTGAATTCGCTTGGAATTCTCTGTAAAAAAAGGCTAGCTCGTTCATAAGAAATTAGTGTGATCTTGTGAATGGAATTCAATTGATGTGATGAGGCTCTATTCGAGTTTCCACCGAGGTTCGATTTGGGATCGCTAATCTCTGTTTCCAGTTTAAGGTCAGGGTTTCGACCTCTTCATTTATATGCTCTGTTTCTATTTATTTATGATGCTATGTTTGTGAAATCC
This sequence comes from Nicotiana benthamiana, assembly GCA_034376525.1. Lineage (NCBI taxonomy): Eukaryota > Viridiplantae > Streptophyta > Magnoliopsida > Solanales > Solanaceae > Nicotiana > Nicotiana benthamiana. The sequence continues at coordinate 38,541,320 of CM067324.1, forward strand.
CCGCTATCGTTAATCGTGTTATCCTTGAGAGATTAATTGACAGTTGTTACATTTGAATGTTAACTACTAACTGACTTACTTCAACCAACAAAAGGCCCCAAACTCAAGCTGGATTATTTATGTGTTTTCTGGTAACTATGGATGTGTTACTCCTACTATGTGTTTGGTGGCATCATATCCATTTTGCTTCTAAAAATATAGACAAATTGCATGATTTTTCGATGAAGTCCGGGTCAGTTTCAATACACAATCTTCGTAGGCATTACATAAGATTACCCTCTTCTTATAATTGTTGTTGCTATTACTTTCCCTATTTCAATTGATATCAGTGACTATTAGATGACAGTGGGAATTTCCTTACTCATTGTTCACTAGTATTTCCCTTCAATTGCATAACATGGTTTGGATAGCATGAATTTGGAGTTGCATCGTGAATTCTGCCATTTCTATGGATTCAGAAGCTGGTTGGCTTCATTTGTTGTTAGTTGTTATTTTACCATGTGATAAATGTTCTTTGGCTTGTGCTTTCATTTTTTAATGTTTGCTAAGTTTGTGGACTGAAAAGGATATAGAGAGGACATGTTGTCCAGTTATTACCCGTATTTGAAGTTGATTAGAACAGTTAACAGACATTTGTTTGAGGGAAGCATGATTATGTAGAAAAATCAATTTCATGTTGCTTCTCTTTTGGTTACTGGACCGTAGGAGCATTGGGGAATGACTAAAGCCCATTAGTTAGTGAGGTGTGCCATGCCAAACAAAAAAATAACAATTGCATGACCCTCAATTATATTGATCCTTAGAATCCGAGGCGAGCCATTGAGTCGAAATTTCATGGCCCTCACAAACTTTCAAACGCATTTCATTTTAGGTGCACTAGTTAAAGAATTCACTTTCCTAAATACTAGTACACATTTATGTGACCCAAATCCAAATCTCAACGAAGTTAGTATGTGTCAAAACCCACGGGTGCATTTATGTGACATGGTTCGAGGCATGTTTTAACAACGTTGCAATTCTCTTTAAAATAATGATAAAAGCGGTTTAAGGTTAGAAAGCATATAAGTTAAAACATGTTCTAAAATCAGGTAATTTAAGCCAAATATGACAATTGAGCGACCTTTCTAGAACCACGGAACCTGGGAATGCCTAACACCTTCTCCCGGGTTAACAAAATTTCTTACTCGGATTTCTGGTTCGCGTACTATTAAACAGAGTCATTCTTTCCTCGATTCAGGATTCTAAACGGTAACTTGATGCACCATAAATCTCCCAAGTGGCGGTTCTGAAATTCTCTTAAATAATTGAATCCCGTTTCGATTGTCCTTTAACTGGAAAATCTCCCTTATCTACGCCCTTCGCCGGGTTGTGGATAGCCAAAAGGAGGTGTGACAGATCTGGCGACTCCGCTGGGGACAGAACCCAGAATCTCTGGTTTAGGGTTCAAGAATTCGAGCTTAGAATAATTGTTGTGTTTGGCTTTGTATATTACTTGATTCTACATGTTGACTTAATGTGCAAAATGATGCTTTTACCGCTTTGATATTATTTGAACTGTATATAAACTGTTATGAAACCCTTCTCTCTTTATCTTTAAGGATATGCTCGCTGGCGGAGACTCCCTATTCTGTTAGTGTCATACCTTAAAATAAGAAAGAGGCTCGGACAAGTTATAAAGTCGGACAAACTTGTGGGTCCCCGGTACGTAGCCCTATCCTCGACTCAAGTTGTCCGCTCGGGTACACACTCTAGAAAAAATACCCAGGTGCTGAAATTAGTATAACGAAACCTCATGTCGGATCCCTAGTATGAACGCTTATCTGCATTATGCATTTGACTTAGGGGACTCAACACAGAATTGGGTCCGTCTAGGACAGGTGTACCCAAAATAACAGACCATCCTGATGCATCCTAATGTGATACATGTTGCATTTCTCTAAGGGTGAAAGGGTCAAGGGTCATTTGGCAGACCAATGATAGCTGAGGGTAAATGAAAAGGAAGAAGAAAAACAATGAAAAGAAAAGAGGGTGAAGGTAAAAATAAAGCAAGTAGGATTTGGTTATGTTTTGTTATATTTTTATTTAAAAAGAGACACGGGATATGTGAAAAATTCAAAAAAGAATATTTCACACTTCTTATTATTTCCTGAAAATCAAAAGAAAAAGGTAAAGTCCAAAATTAGTTTACATATTTCATCATTTTTCAAAAAGAGACAAAAGAAAATGTTTTCTTTGAAACTTAGCTGCTTTTTTTTTTACTTTTTGCCTGTATCTAATTTGCCCGAACTACGCAAACCTGATTCTCGTCTTTCAGGGCATGATACATAGGCAACCCACATAGGGTTCGATTTTCCTTGTAAATCTTAGATTCTTGGCTTTGCGGGGTCATATCCAGATTTTGCACTTCTAGCTACTTTTAGCCACATAGGTTATTTTTAGAATTCAGAAGTTGCTTGTTAGAAATTGTGTGAATTGAGTTGTGTCAATGGACTCTATTATTGAAATTCTTAGCGTTCAAGTTGGAATTTTCTTGTCAAACTTCTTTTATGCTGGTGAAAGTTCTGTTGAGATCGGTCTTTGTTTGTTGGAGTATTGTTTGGTAATTTTAATTCAATCTATGAATTTTTCGTGACCAATGTCTAAAAGAAAATCTTGCATTAAATGCCAATTATCATTGTTCTAAGGCTGTGGAGTTCTGAAGCTTGTCTTGTTGAAGTTTTCCACTTTGTGAAGTTTTTGGAGTAAATTGATAGTTGAAATTCTCCTAGTTTGACTTGTTATCACTAGTTTTTAATAGTTGTTGCTATTGTTGAGTTTAATAAAGAGGATTCAGTTGGACTATAGTTTGAGCATGGTTGAATTGTGATTAGGTTGAGCACATATTTAGCTTACTCTGCCGAAAGTTTATGTCCGTTGATATTTATGCGCGAGTTTAGCAGTGATAGTTTTAAATATGGTTTTTACATCTAAAAAGTTCTCTTTGTTGAATTAAGTGCTTTTGATACATAAACTTCGTGGTTATTCTGACTCAATATTGCTATGATTCTAATGCTTTGTTTCTACAGTTTAGGTCGTCATTCTGGGCTAAAAATTTCTGTGTCTATTGCTGCTGAATTTAATGCCCAAGGTGTTGCTGAAGTTTGAGTGTTGAGAAGCAATTGAATAGAGAACCTGCCAGTTTATTTTGAATTCTAGAATTTTGCATTTAAATGAAAGTTGTTTATGTAACACAAGTTTCCTAAGCATTATTTGTATTTTTCTATAACATTTTGTAAACCTGAAACTAGGTATGGACATTAGAACTTGTTTGAAGAATTTTGAACTCTAAGAGTGTTTTTCACTGTTATTGAAGGTTGTCGAAAGAACCTTGAAAATTTGCACTTTTTGCACTAGTTGTGTAGTGAGTGCAAGCTGATTTTTCTGCACAGTTGAGTTCAGTTGATTATAAATGTTTTGGTTATTCAGTTAACGGGGAATTACAAGCTGAAAAATATTGCTTAAAGTTACGTTGTTTGTTGTCTCTAGTTTAGTTTGGTGTTAGTTGGTCCAGCAGGCTATAAATGTGAATCTGTAGAGTCGTCTGCACATAAGTTTTTGCTTGGTTCTAAATTTTAATTACATTTTGAGTTTGATCATGCACAGTTGTTGAGCTTCAATTAACAGTCAAGTTACAATCGTGTTATTTGAATTTTCACTCATTCTTTAGCATGTAAATATATTTATTAAGTTTAATCCTGATATTTTAGTCTTTGTTTCACTTTGTAGTTGGTTTATTTAACAAAATCTAAAAAAACAAGAAAACAAAACTATAAAAAGAGTTACATTTTTTTTGGCGTATTAATTTAATTTTCATTTATAAAAAAGGTAGAGTTTCTAAAATTTAGTTTTACCTAGTATATTGATTTTTGTTAGTTATAGGCCTTAATAATTACTATAGCTTTCTGTCCGATTTTTGCTATTTCAATTTAGTTGTATTTAATCTTTAGTTTTGTTACTTTGGATTGTCCATAAAAAAATTAAAAAATGATGAAAAAGACGGGATTATTGTTCATTCTTTATATTGTCAAAACAAAAAAACCCTAGGGGCAATTTTTCAAAGAGCTCTTCTTTTCCAAATCATTGGTAAGTGATTCAAATCTATTTTCTTTCAATCTTTCACTACAATTCCTAAGATTTCAGCCTAAAATGTTGTGTTTTCATGGTGGAATTTGGGGGTTTGGGTAGAATTGAGGATTTTTAAAAAATAGGGATATATACGTCAAATTGATGACGAATTCTAAAATAAATTATATAACCGAGTTCCGAAGTGAATGAGTAATCGAGTTTGTTAGAAAATACGCTTAACGCTAGAGGGTGGGTGAATAGCGTTATAATAAAAATTAGCGTAAACTTGCGGAATTTAGAAATTGCAGGAAAGAAATAAGTGCGATAAGTAAATAAATAAGAACGAACGCACCGATGTATCCTGGTTCACCACAACCCGTGGCTAGTCCAGTCCCCGAGAGACTCTCTTGAGATTTCCACTAACATTGTTAAGCATACGGGTGCTCAACAAACCTTTACAAACTGAGGACACAAGCCTCAACAACCTTTGCTCGAAGATACAACACTCCAAGACTTCAACCAACGGAAGCACAAGTTCCTTCTTACAATACAAGGGACTAACACTTCCCTTCAAGTGTATAAAACGCTTAGCACTCACTTAAACAAAACTCTCTTAATAGAGTAGATATGAGTAAACAGATACGCTCAAGAACGCAACAACTTTCGTCAAGAATATTGGCTCTCAAAACTTATGTAATGAATAGAAAGTGATGAACAATAGAGTATGCAAGCTATAGCAATAATATGATCAGTTGTTGTGTTTAGAAGACTGATTTGAAGCTGTATTTATAGTTGCAAAGCCATGCATTACCGTTGCCTAATTGCCAATTAAGAGTTGCTGATTTTACTCAGTGACAATCGATTGTCAAAATGCCACAATCGATTGTTTGCCAATCGTTCCAAAAATCATTCCCAGATTTTACGCTTAACACTCGATTATCTAAGATCAATAATCGATTACTGGAACGTTCAAAAAATCATTTCCTGATTTTACGTAAAACAATCGATTGTCAGAAATCTACAATCGATTACTTGGCAACGTTCAAAAAATCATTTCCAGATTTTAGTTAAAACAATCGATTATTAGAAATCTATAATCGATTACCTGACGGTTTTTGAAAATATTTTGGCAACGGTCAATTACACAATCGATTATGCTATGAGAACAATCGATTATATATCAGCCTTTGAAAAATCAATTAAACACTGCCTTAATGCACTCGATTGTCAAAGGTACACAATCGATTATTTTATGACTATGAAAAAGTCTGATAGACACTGCCTCAACACAATCGATTGTCATAAGTTCACAATCGATTATTTTGTAGCTTTGAAAAACTTTGATGTACACTGCCTCAACAGAATCGATTGTCATAAGGTTTACAATCGATTGTCATGCAGATTTGAAAAATCTGATGCACACTGCCTCAACACAATCGATTGTCATAAGTTCACAATCGATTGTCATGCAGCTGACTTAACATAATCGATTATCATAAGTACATAATCGATTATCTTAGTCCAGATTTTAGAGGCATGTTTAAAAATCATTTTGACTAAAGTAAATATGCATGATTTAAAATCATTTTGCTTTAAATTAAATATGCATGATTTTGATAAAAATGTTTTTACGAGAGAAGCCAAGTCTTGAGTCAAGTTATCGGATCAAGATTACAATTAAAGAACGACTCATGTATAGCTTTATATCTTTGCTTGATCTTGGTCTTGTGCTTGAATCTCGTTATATATCAATTGCGCGCTTGTGCTTGGACCTCGTCATATGTCCATTGCGCATAGTTTGTCATTCATCAAAACCTACAAATATGAACACACATTTTTTGATAATGGCAAACTTTAGTCGGGATATGCATATTTGATAATTCATAATGACGATTCAAGACAAGTAAAGATATGCAACAATATGCAACAAGTCTCTAGATGTGCAATTAGTTCCCCCTCAACATATGAATTCCCCCTCAAATTATGCCAATAAATATTAAGTGCATAGCCCCTTATTCTTCCCCCTTTGCCATTAGCAAAAATGGAAAAAGTAAAAGACATAATAAAGCAAATAATATCAACATAATCGATTATTGATACTAGATAATCGATTATATACTAAAGAGAAATCAATTATCCTTAGGAGAAATCGATTATTCTGCATCAATCTTTATAATTCCCCCTGCCTTTAGGGCGATACCTCCAAAAATTCGTTAGACATCTCCGACGCTCAAGTTAGAAATCATGAGAAAGGGAAAATGCAATGCATGACTTAGATCAACGTGGAGTCAAGAATCCCGAGTTCACTACGAATTCGGAAGAAGGACTCTTTCTCTAAGGGTTTTGTAAAGATGTCGGCCAATTGATCTTTGATTTCAACAAATTCAATTCCGACATCACCCTTGAGAACGTGATCTCTTATAAAATGATGCCTAATTTCAATGTGTTTTGTTCTTGAATGAAGAACGGGGTTCTTCGTCAAGCATATGGCGCTAGTATTATCACATCTAAGAGGGATATGATCAAGACTTAGGCCATAGTCCAAGAGTTGTTGTTTCATCCAAAGGATTTAAGCGCAACAACTCCCCGCGGCTACATATTCAGCCTCGGTTGTGGACAACGCAACACTTACTTGTTTCTTGCTAAACCAAGAAACGAGAGAGCTACCGAGCAAATGGCAAGTGCCACTAGTGCTCTTGCGGTCCAATTTGCATCCAGCAAAACCGGAATCGGAATAGCCAACAAGTTGGCATGAAGAACCTTTGGGGTACCATAAACCCACATTTACAGTACCAACAAGATACTTCAATATCCATTTCACCGCAGTTAGGTGAGACTCCTTCAGACACGATTGATAACGAGCGCATAAGCACACGCTAAACATGATGTCCGGTCTACTAGCAGTAAGATAAAGGAGAGATCCAATCATACCTCGATATTTTTTGGTGTCGACTTCCATACCTTTCTCATCTTTGACTAGATGATCGGATGTGCTCATGGGAGTGGCCATTGCTTTTGCGTTGGTCATTTCAAATTGTTTCAGCAATTCTTTGCAATATTTAGCTTGACAATGAAAGTTCCTTCTTTCATTTGCTTTACTTGCAGCCCCAAAAAGAATGTTAGCTCACCCATCATAGACATCTCAAATTCGCTTGTCATTAAATCGAAAAATTCCTTGCACAAAACATTGTTAGTAGCACCAAATATAATATCATCCACATAGATTTGAACTAATAAAATATCATTGTTTTTATGCTTAACGAAAAGAATGGTGTCAACTTTCCCCCTAATGAAATCATTTTCCAAAAGAAATTTACTCAATCTTTCATACCAAGCTCGGGGAGCTTGTTTAAGACCATAAAGAGCCTTTTTAAGTTTGAAAACATGATTTGGGGATTTAAAATCTTCAAAACCCGGGGGTTGTTCAACATAAACTTCTTCTTGAATAACACCATTTAGAAAAGCACTTTTTACATCCATTTGATACAAATTGAAATTCATAGAAGATGCAAAGGCAAGTAATAAACGAATAGCTTCTAACCTTGCTACGAGAGCATATGTTTCTTCATAGTCAATAACCTCTTCTTGATTGTAGCCTTTTGCTACAAGCCTAGCTTTGTTTCTAGTGATTACACCATTTTCATCTAATTTGTTTCGAAAAACCCATTTTGTACCAATTATGGTATGATTTTCGGGTCTTGGCACCAAATCCCAAACGTCATTCCGTTTGAATTGGTTAAGCTCCTCTTGCATTGCCAAGGTCCAAAATTCATCCCCAATTGCTTCGGAGATGGTTGTGGGTTCAATTTGAGAAACAAAGCAGTATGTCCTAAGGTGTTCTTAAGAGAGTTTCGGGTACTTACCTTTTCTCCAACGTCGCCAATTACCTGTTCGAGAGGGTGATCTTTGATTGTCCTCCATTCGTTAGGCATTTTCGTTTCTTTCTCCAATTGTGGCGCTTCCTCCGATAATTGTTCCAAGATTTCATCTTGAATTTCCTTAGAAGTTTCCTCTTGTACTTTGTCTTGAGGACTTATTGAGTTTAAGATACCTGCAGGATCAGAACCAGAATCCTTTCTCGCCAAGCGAGCATTATTTTCGGAAAACACAATATGAGGGGATTCCTCCACGGTTCTGGTTCTATTATTGAATACCCAATATGCTTTGCTACGTGAGGAATAACCAATAAAAATTCCTTCATCGGATTTGGCATCAAATTTTCCCAATTGATCTTTTCCATTGTTATGAATAAAGCATTTACAACCGAATACTCTAAAATGGGAGATATTTGGTTTCCTTCCCTTGTAGAGTTCATAAGGGGTTTTCATGAGTATTGGCCTTATGACTACTCTATTCAAAACGTAGCATGCGGTACTCATGGCATCCGCCCAAAAATGTTTGGGAATCTTAGCCTCATCGAGCATGGTTCTAGCCATCTCTTCGAGACACCTATTTTTCCTTTCCACCACCCCATTTTATTGTGGTGTTCGTGGAGCGGAGAAGGTGTGCTCGATACCGAGTTCGTCACAAAAGTCCGCAAAGAGATTGTGATCAAACTCTCCCCCATGATCACTTCTTATTGAAGTGACGGTTGTGTCCTTTTCGTTTTGAACACGTTTAAGAAAATATTTGAAATTATGAAAAGCTTCACTTTTATGAGCAAGAAATAGAGTCCATGTAAATCTAGAATAATCATCAACAATAACAAAAGCATAACGATTTCTACCAAGACTTTCAATGCGAGATGGTCCAAATAAGTCCATGTGAAGTAATTGCAAAGGTCTAGTAGTTGAAACAATATTTTTCGATTTAAAAGATGCTTTTGTTTGCTTCCCTTTTGGACAAGAATCACAAATAGAGTCTTTTTGAAATTTCAAGTTTGGAAGACCAATAACTAAATTTTGTGAAACCAATTTGTTCAAAAGATGCATGTTGATGTGAGCTACTCTACGGTGCCATAACCATGTATCATCTTCTTTGCTCATAAGACAATCTGCATATTCAGATGAAGAATTTTCGAGATCAACCATATAGATATTATCCATTCTACATCCACGAAGAATAATTTTAAAATCGCTACGGCGAAAAACTAAGAATTCATTTGAATCAAATAAAACAAGATTTCCCTTGTCACATAATTGACTTATGCTCAAGAGATTATGTTTTAGACCCTTAACTAGCAATATATGCTTAATGGAAGAGGAGTCATCCTTACCGACCGATCCAATGCCGATAATTTTTCCTTTGTTGTTATCACCAAAAAATAACGCTTCCTCCTTCCTTGTGTTCTAGTTGAAGGAACTTGGATTCGTCTCCGGTCATGTGCTTGGAGCATCCACTATCAAGGTACCAAAGTACACTTGACCCCTTCAAACACACCTACAAAACAGATTAATGAGTTTTAGGTACCCATGCCATTTTGGGTCCTTGGGGGTTAGGCAAATCATAGTGATGTGATTGAGTGTTATGTCTATGTCGTGTAAAACAAGCAGGAGTAGTATGTCCAATTCGTCTACAATAATGACAAACAACATTAGGATTATGCATTCGTCTAGGTTGATAGTAATTGGACGGACGAAATTCATTTACTCTATTCTTGACAATATGACTATTGCGCAATTCATGAAAATCATTTCTCCTACTATTTGTTCTAGGATATACAGCATTTCTAGGATAGTTGTTTCTAGGTTGAAAGCCATTTCTAGGTGTTCTACAAGGTTCAAAATTCCTTCTAGTGTTTGGCCTAGAGTATGCATTATTTCTAGAATGATTATTTCTAGGTTGCGATTGTTGAAAGCCATTTCTAGGTTTGTTATATCTAGGATGAGCATTTGTTTTATTAATCCTAGGTTGAGCCTTAGGTTGTTGGGAGTTGGCTTCAACCTTTTCTTTAGGCTCATTCTCAAAGCCTATGCCATGCTTGGTCGACTTCAAATTAACAAGAACTTCATTCAAATTTTTATGAGAAGAATTAAACTTATCTAGGGTGCCCTTAAGTCTTTCTACCTCATTTTTGAGATGCATGCAAGAAGTACAATTTTTACTAGAGCTCTCGGGTTTGTCGGCGCTTCTCTTGCCGAAAAATTTGTTTTCTTCTTTCAACTTCTCATTTTCCAAAATAAGTTTTTCCAAATCCTTTTCTTTCAAAGAGAGTTGTTTTTCAAAATCTTTTTCTTTTAAAGAAGCATTTTCTTTTATGCTTTTAACAGTTTTGGAAGCTTTAATAAATTCACTATACAACTCATCAAAAGCATTTTGCATTTCCTCAAGAGAATAGAAGTTTTTGGAAGAAATTTGACATACCTCTTCTTGATTGTTTTCGTGAGCCATGAGACAAAGGTTTGCGGCTTCGTCTTCTTCTTCCTCACTCGACTCGTCACCGGAGTCGCCTCCCCAAGATATGTATGCTCATTGTTTCTTGAAGGGTTTCTTCTCCTTTTTGGCATTTGGGCAATTTGATTTAATGTGCCCGGTTTCTCCGCACTCATAGCACTTTATTTGATCTCCTTGCTTTTTGCCCTTTCATTCATACTCTTTTCGCATGAACTTTGAAATCTCTTAATAACGAGTCCGAACTCGTTGTTTCCGTCCTCATCATTTTGAGGTTGGCTTATGCTTGCCTTGAGAGCGATCTTTTGTTTCCTTTGATCATCAACAAGAGGGTTAAGTATAGTAGATTCATAAGTTTTAAGATTACCTCTTAATCCGTCGATGGTGACATTTGAAACGCAAATATATTCTTGAATCGCGTCGGCCTTGGATCGCCATGCCGGAGTGAGACTTTGGAGAATTTTTCGGACAAGTTCCTTATCCGTGAAGGTCTTCTTAAGAGCATGTAAATCATTAACGAAAAATCGTTCGAACATCTCATCGACCTTTTCGCCTTCCTTCATGTGAAACAATTCATATGCATGGAATAGGAAATCAATTTTAGCTTCCCTTACCTGGTCCGTACCTTCGTACGTAACTTCCAGCTTGTCCCACATTTGCTTCGCCATTGTGCAACATGATATTTTCCTGTAATCATCAGCATTTACAGCACAATATAATAAATTAAGGGCTTTAGCGTTGTTTTGCACCTTTCGGATATCATCCGCATCGTATTCATCTTCGGACTGTGGAACATCTTTATTTTCAACCTTTTTGGTTGGAATTTGTTCTCCCTTCATTATAACCTTCCAAAGATGAAAACTATTTGATTGAACAAATATTCTCATCCTCTCCTTCCAGTACGTATAGTTTGTACCGTCGAATAGTGGTGGTCGGGTGGAGCATTGTCCTTCACCTATTCCTGCAAAAGAATCACGAGTAGAAGCCATGGATTGTTTCTCTCAAACGGTTAAGTCTTCAGAGAGTTGGGCTCTGATACCAATTGTTAGAAAATACACTTAACGCTAGAGGGGGGTGAATAGCGTTATAATAAAAATTAGCGTAAACTTGCGGAATTTAGAAATTGCAGGAAAGAAATAAGTGCGATAAGTAAATAAATAAGAACGAACGCACCGATGTATCCTGGTTCACCATAACCCGTGGCTAGTCCAGTCCCCGAGAGACTCTCTCGAGATTTCCACTAACACTGTTAAGCTTACGGGTGCTCAACAAACCTTTACAAACTAAGGACACAAGCCTCAACAACCTTTGCTCGAAGATACAACACTCCAAGACTTCAACCAAAGGAAACACAAGTTCCTTCTTACAATACAAGGGACTAACACTTCCCTTCAAGTGTATAAAACACTTAGCACTCACTTAAACAAAACTCTCTTAATAGAGTAGATATGAGTAAACAGATACGCTCAAGAACGCAACAACTTTCGTCAAGAATTTTGGGTCTCAAAACTTATGTAATGAATAGAAAGTGATGAACAATAGAGTATGCAAGCTATAGCAATAATATGATCAGTTGTTGTGTTTAGAAGACTGATTTGAAGCTGTATTTATAGTTGCAAAGCCATGCATTACCGTTGCCTAATTGCCAATTAAGAGTTGCTGATTTTACTCAGTGACAATGGATTGCCAAAATGCCACAATCGATTGTTTGCCAATCGTTCCAAAAATCATTCCCAGATTTTACGCTTAACAATCGATTATCTAAGATCAATAATCGATTACTGGAAACGTTCAAAAAATCATTTCCTGATTTTACGTAAAACAATCGATTGTCAGAAATCTACAATCGATTACTTGGCAACGTTCAAAAAATCATTTCCAGATTTTAATTAAAACAATCGATTATTAGAACTCTATAATCGATTACCTGACGGTTTTTGAATATATTTTGGCAACGGTCAATTACACAATCAATTATGCTATGAGAACAATCGATTATATATCAGCCTTTGAAAAATCAATTAGACACTGCCTTAATGCACTCGATTGTCAAAGGTACACAATCGATTATTTTATGACTTTGAAAATGTCTGATAGACACTGCCTCAACACAATCGATTGTCATAAGTTCACAATCGATTATTTTGTAGCTTTGAAAAACTTTGATGTACACTGCCTCAACACAATCGATTGTCATATGGTTTACAATCTATTGTCATGCAGATTTGAAAAATCTGATGCACACTGCCTCAACACAATCGATTGTCATAAGTTCACAATCGATTGTCATGCAGTTGACTTAACATAATCGATTATCATAAGTACATAATCGATTATCTTAGTCCAGATTTTAGAGGCATGTTTAAAAATCATTTTGACTAAAGTAAATATGCATGATTTAAAATTATTTTGCTTTAAATTAAATATGCATGATTTTGATAAAAATGTTTTTACGAGAGAAGCCAAGTCTTGAGTCAAGTAATCGGATCAAGATCACAATTAAAGAACGACTCATGTATAACTTTATATCTTTGCTTGATCTTGGTCTTGTGCTTGAATCTCGTTATATATCAATTGCGCGCTTGTGCTTGGACCTCGTCATATGTCCATTGCGCATAGTTTGTCATTCATCAAAACCTACAAATATGATCACACGTTTTAGTATAGTGACTTGAGAACGTGTTTCAACAGAGTTTTGGTCCGAATTTCAGGTTTGCACCAAGCGAGCCCAAGAGTTGACTTTTGTTGACCTTTTCAATAATGGCCTAAATTGAATCCTTTGCAATCATGAGTAGTTTCTAAGGCTTAATTTGAATCGTTTGGTGAGTAATTTGCTAGATTTTGTTGGTTCGAAGGTTTGTTTGTAAGGCAAAGTTATGGTTGAGCTTGAATTGATCCCTTGGAGCAAGATAAGTATCGTGGTTATCCTTAACTTGAGTCATGAGGACTTATTTGCCTATTTGCTACATGTTTAGATGTTGGCTACAATGTATATGTTAGGTGACAAGTACTTATGCGTTGTTTTCGGGTTAAAGCATGCGAGTGGGACTTGTTCCTTGCAATTATTTTTTACATTGACCATGTTATCCATGCTTAGACAAGTTATTTGTTAAATTGATCGTTCTTACCATGTTTATGGGCTTCTGTGATAATTGAATATTGATTCCAAAGTTGAGATTGATATTGTGGGACCGTCGTTAAAGTAAGACTTATACTTGTTGATCCTATCTCCCTATTATTGCTTGTTCATTGTTATGTGGCAAGGGAGAGTTTTCATGCACGAAGGGTGATGCCGTGTAGTATGAGAGTGTTAATACACAAGGGGTGATGTCGTTCCATATTGTGAGTGTTAATGCATGAAGGATGATTTCATGCCATGTTATGAGAGTTAATACACGAAGGGTGATGGTGTGTCGTATCTATTGATTTATAATGAGAGTAAAACTTGAAGCACGAAGGGTGATGTCGTGCAAATTTTCTTCATTATGATTAATTGTTTTTATTATTTAAGTGCATATTGACTTTTCTGGTTATCATTTTCATTGTATCTCTCGTATTATGTATCCCCTTTAGCACGTCCCCCTCTTAATAGTACATGTTTAGCTTTTATTTGTTATTATCTTGTACATATACTATTATCTGCACAAGTTTATCATGTAGGTGTCTTGTCATAGCCTCGTCACTACTTCGTCGAAGTTAGGCTAGATACTTATGAGTACATGGGATCGGTTGTACTCATACGACATTCTGAACTTCGTGTGCAGACTTTAGTACCAGCCTTAGCTGTTCATGAGAACTAGCAGCTTGGATTTGCTCATTTGAGATTCGAGGTAGATCTGCTGGCGTCTCCAGACCTGGAGTCCCCTTTTATTTTCCCTATTTTAGTATTTCTTTTTGTTCAAAGTAGTTGTATTTCCTTTAGACTATGTATGTAGAAAATCTTAGAAGCTCGTGAGATGTGACTTCAAATCTAGATTAGGGTAGATATTATGGGAATTTATCTTATTCTATACTCAGTTTATATCATTTTTGGTTAATCCACTTTATCTATTGAAATTGACTAACAATTGACTTAAAAACTCTGTAACATTAGCTTGCCTAGCAAGTGAAATTTTAGGCGCCACCATGGTCCGGAAGGTGGGAATTCCAAGTCATGACAAGTTTGTATCAGAGCATTAGGTAGCTTAGGTCTCACAATTCACAAGCATGCTTAGTAGAGTCTGGAGTATCTGTACGGAGACGTCTACACTTATCTTCTAGAGGCTATGAAGTTTAGGAACAAATTTCACTTATATTCTTCTCATTCGTGCAATTTTGTTCTATCATTTATAACTAAACTCTTCTACTCTCGTTCTCTCGCACATGGCGAGAACACGTACTGCATCTTCAGCTGAGTAGCATCCAGAGCCTTAGTGTCAGCTCCTACAAGGGGTAGAGTTCGATTCTAAGGCTGTGCCAGAATCAGACTTTAGCAACCTAGCTAGTTGGGGTAGTTCTGCCGGTTTTTGCAGCATAGGCCAGTGATGGACCAGCCATGTCTTCTGAGGGCATATTGATATTGAACAATTTTACCGAGCTCTTTCCAGTTAACTTTAGTGGTACACCTTCTGAGGACCCACAAAACTATCTTGATCGCTGCCATGCGGTGTTGCGGAACATGGGGATAGTTGAGACCAATGGGGTCGATATTGCTGTGTATCAGATGATGGGTTCCGCCAAGAGATCGTAGGAGGATTTTGTGTTGACCAGACCACATGGGACGCTTGCTCTTACTTGGGACCAATTCTCTTAGATATTTCTTGAGAATTACTTACTATCACAGTGAAAGAGGATTATCACAAGCAGTTCGAGCATCTCCAGCAGGGCAGTATTTCAGTCACCCAGTAAAGACCCGTTTTGTAGATCTGGCCCATTATGTTATTCTTCTACTTCCTACCGAGAAAGAGAGAGAGATAGAGAGAGAGAGAGAGAGGGTGAGAAGGTTTATTGAGCACTTGCTCAGCCTATTAAGTTGCAAATGGCCAAGGAGACCAGGAGTGAGATTTCTTTTCAGACGGTTGCCAATGTCGATAGGCGAGTCGAGATGGTTCTAGCATGGGGGGGGGGGGGTCAGGTGTGACTAGAGGCCTTGTCATTCTGGTGGATCTAGTGGTGCCTTATCTAGAGGCAGGGATACTTTCGGTAGAGGCCATTCTCCCAGACCGTTTCACTCAGCACTCCATGCATCTTATGGTGCTTCAGGTGGTCATGGCCCTCATATGCCTTATTCCGACCAGCTAGCCTACAGTACACCATCAACTCCTATTAGTGCACCTCCACTCTAGATTTTTTAGGGTGGTTACTCAGATCGACAAGGCTAGTCTTAGGGTCAGCAGTCATAGCAGCCAAGGTCTTGTAATACTTGTGGTGATCCGAGGCATGTTTCTAAATTTTTCCCTCGGGCATCGGGCAGTTCACATCATTAGGGTTCTCGTGCCAAGGTTCCGGAATCAGGTTCTTCATCGCCCACTCAGCCAGCTAGAGGTAAGGGTCGGGCAGCTAAAGGTGGAGGTCAAGCTGTTAGAGATAGAGGTCGAGCTGCTAGAGGTAGAGGTAACCCAGCTAGGGGTCGTGATAGATATGTAGTTTAGAGTGGTGGGGGCCAGCCCCAATGCTATGTTTTTCCAGCCAAGCCTAAAGCTGAGCCATCTGATGTTGTTATCATAGGTAACATTTCAGTTTGTAGTAGAGATGTATAAGTTTTATTTGATTGGGGTTCTACTTATTCCTACATGTAATCCTATTTTGCTTCATATTTGGTTGTGCCTCGTGATTCTTTGAGTGCTCATATGTATGTGTCCACACCCATAGGAGTTGGAATTGTTGTAGATCGCGTTTATTTTTCGTGTGTAGTTACCATTTGAAGTCTTGAGATAGCGTTGATTTTCTATTTCTCGATATAGTAGACTTGATGTTAACTTGGGTATGGATTGGCTGTAATCTTATGATGCTATATTAGATTGTCACGCTACCTTAGATTAGTATTAGGGCATCCGATGTCCCTAATACAGCTTTTCAAAATAAGTATTGGCATTTTGAGTTTCTAGCGATGTTATTTGGGCTGAAAATGCCCCAACAACATTTATGGATTTAATGAACCGGATGTTCAAAACCTATCTAGATTCTTTTGAGATTGTGTTTATTAATGATATCTTATCTACTCTCGCAGTCGATAGGAGCACGAAAAACATCTTCGGATCGTACTTCAAACTATGAGACACAACCAGTTATATGTCGAGTTTTTGAAATACGAGTTTTGGTTGGACTCAGTTTCTTTCTTGGGGCATATTGTGTTGACAGAGGGTCTTTAGGTTGATCCTAAGAAGATTGAGGCAGTTCAGAATTGTCCTGGGCCCACTTCAACCATGGAGATCAAGAGTTTCTTAGGATTGATAGGTTATTACCGTCAGTTTGTAGAGGGGTTTTCATCCATAGCAGCCCCGTTGACTAGGTTAACCCAGAAGGGTTCCCCATTCAGATGGTAAGATGAGTGTTAGACGAGCTTTCAGAAGCTCAAGACTACTTTGACTACAGTACCAGTGTTGGTGTTGCCCACAAATTCAGGATCTTGTACGATATATTGTGATGCATCTCGTACTATACTTGGTGAGATATTGATGCTGGATGGCAGGCTGATTACATATGCATTGTGGCAGTTGAAGGTTCAAGAGAAGAATTACCATATTCATGACTTAGAGATGGCAGCCATTGTTAACGCATTGAAGATTTGGAGGCACTATCTTACGGAGTCTCGTGCAAGGTATTCATGGATCATCGGAGCTTGCCGTATTTGTTCAAATAAAAGCAGCTCAATTTGCAGCAAAAGAGGTGGTTAGAGCTATTGAAAGACTATGATATCATCATCGTGTATCATCCCAGAAAGTCCAATGTGGGTGCTGATGCTTTAAGTATAAAGTCAGTGAGCATGAGCAGCCTTACATACGTACCAGTCAGTGAGAGACGGCTTGCATTAGATGTCCAAGACTTGGCCAATCAGTTTGTAAGATTGGATGTTTTTTAGCCCAGCCGTGTTCTAGCTTGTACAGTCGCCCAGTCTTTCATGTTTGAATGCATCAGGGAGCAATAATATGATGACCCTCATTTTCTTGTCCTTAGGGACACAATGCACCATGGTGATGCCAAGCAAGTTACGATTGGAGATGATGGAGTTTTGAAGATACAGGGTCGTGTTTGTATGCGTAATGTAAATGGCTTTGTGAATTGATTCTTGAGGAGGCCCACAGTTCTCGATATTCTACTCATCCAAGCACCGCCAAGATGTATCAGGACGTGCGGCAGCATTATTGGTAGAGGAGGGTGAAGAAGGATATAGTTGCATATGTAATCAGTGTCTAAATTGTCAAAGATAAATTATGAGCATCAGAGACCTAGTGGCTTACTTCAGAAGTTAGAGATTAATGAGTGGTAGTGGGAGCTTATCACTATAGATTTCGTTGTTAGACTCCCACGGACAAAAGAGAAGTTCAATGCAGTTTGGGTCATTGTGGACAGGCTGACCAAGTCACCGCATTTGATGCTTGTGGCAGTTACCTATTCTTTAGAGTGGTTGACAAAGATTTATATTCGCGAGATTGTCCGTCTTAACGGTGTTCCCGTGTCAATTATTTCTAATCGAGGTATGTAGTTCACCTTACACTTCTTGAGGGCAGTACAACATGAGTTGGGCATGCAGATTGAGTTGAGCATAGCATTTTATCCTCAAACAGATGAACAGTCCAAGCGCACTTTTAAGATATTGGAGGATATGCTTCGCGCTTATGTAATAGACTTCGAAGGTTCTTGGGATCAGTTTTTGACACTTGCGGAGTCTACCTATAACAACAGCTATCAGTCGAGCATTTAGATGGCTCTTTATGAGGCATTATTTGAGAGGTGGTGCTGATTGACAATTGGATGGTTTGAGCCTGGGGAGATTCGGTTGTTGGGTACAGATTTAGTACATGATGCCTTGGATAAGGTCAAGATTATCCAGTACTGACTTCGCACAACTGAGTCCATGTAGAAGATTTATATCGATCGTAGAGCTTGTGATATTTCATTCATAGTCAAAGAGATACTGTTGCTCCGGGTATCACTCCTGAAGGGTGTGATGAGGTTCGGAAATACGAGCAAGTTAAGCCAAGGTATGTCGAACCTTTTGAGATTCTTTATAGAGTGGGTGAGGTTGCATACAAGCTCGCATTTCCACCTAGTTTATCATCGATTCATCCAGTCTTCCATATGTCCATGCTCCAGAAATATCACGGTGAACTGTCCCACGTGTTGTATTTCAACTCTGTCCAGTTGGACACGAATTTGACTTATGAGGATGAGTCGGTGGCTATTCTAGCTCGGAAGGTTCATCGGTTAAGGTCAAAAAGTTATCCTTCAGTTCGTGTGTAATAGAGAGGTAAGTCCGTCGAAACAGCTACTTGGGAGTCTGAGTCGGACATGCAGAGTAGATATCCCTACCTTTTCACCAACCCAGGTACTTTTTTATTTCCGTTCGAGGACGAATGGTTGTTTTAGAGGTGGAGAATGTGATGACCTGATAGGTCATCTTACATATAATAACCTAATTTTGTGCTTTAAAGCCTTAAAATACCTCAAATTAGCCCTTTTCAATTTGCGTATGCTACCCGGGTGTTTTTCCGGAAAGTTTTTATGTTAAACACTTAAAAAATATGAAATTTTTGCCTTAAAATCCATATAAATTGACTTTAGTCAATGTTGTGAGCATACTGACCTAGATTCACATTTTAACAGTCCAGTTGGGCCCGTATTGTGATTTAAAATTTGGGTGTATATCGGGAATCAAATTTAGAAGTCCCTAGCCTGAGTTATTGCACTTTGTTGACATTTGAAAGTAAAAACGCTTAATGACTTTGAAATATTTGTCATTTTGGATATCAGGTCTGTATTTTGGTTCCGGATCCGATATAGGTCCAAAAAAGTAGGTGAGAGTTATAACCCCAAGAAAAAGATAACTCTAAAGACTCCTGACACAGTAAGAGCCAACAAGAAAAGGAAGGCTTCTTCTTCTGAAACTACTAAAACTCCTCTACCAAAAGGAAGGGCTACGAGGAGCACGCTGAAGCAAAGTGAGGAGGAGTTGCAGAAAGATATGGAAGAAAGTAAAAAGAAAAAGATTGACAAAAGAAAAGAAAAGGTGGCAGAGCCTGTTGAGGCTATTGATGTGGATGAGATGGATCTGGTCCATCAAGGTAAAAATGAGACTTTTGAGGTGGAGGTTCAGACCCCTAAGCCCAAGAAAGCCAAGACTTCCTCAAAGAAATCTTCATCTGTGTTCTAGTCTGCTGAACCCTCTACTTTGGATAAATGGACAAGGTCTGTTGTGAAAGGCAAACAAACTAAAATTACTGGAAAAAAAACAGACTAGAGTGGTGAAAAGGAGGATGAGTCTAATACTGAAGAGGACAAGCCGACCAAGTTTGGAAAACACACTATCTTGAAAGGAAGACTTTTGAAGGACTTGAGTCTAATGGGATTATTGAATTCATGGCAAATGCAGAGGTCAAGGATGAAAAAGTCACTAACCTGATGAAAGAGGTTCAATTTTCTTTTGATGCAAAAAAACTAGGTGAAATGCTTGGTATACCTTCTAAAGGTTATGATGATTACACAAGGAAAAAATGGTTATGCAACAAAAGGCCAGTGCAATGTGGATAAAGCTCGGACACTCTAACACTAGTTATTTCTCAATTGTTACAAGTGACATGAAGCAGAAGAAACAAATCATAGATATTGACTCTCAAGAGGGAAGGAGGCTGGTTGAAGCAGCATATATAAAGAAGAAAATTATACAGTTCCATCAGTCACTTATGGTCACATCATTACTATGTGTAACAACAGTAAATAAAAAGACTATGATAAGAGGTAAACTACTAAACCAAGCTCAGCAGATCACTTATGTAAAGCAGTAACAGAAAAGAAAATCTATTAAGGCTTCTATAGAAAATGTCAAAGAACTAGGGATGAATGGATATAATGTAGTACTCTAAAAAAAGCATGGCATATCATTAGACATGAACTCATAGAATCAGTCAAGGAATTCTTCATAACAGGTACACTATTTTAAGGCATTAACTACACAATAGTTACCTTGATTCCTGAGGTGGCCAATCTTACTAAAAATAAAAAAATGCCAATTGTATGTTGTACTCTTCTCTATAAAATCATAGCTAAAATCTTGGCAGGAAGAATATAGAAGGTTATTGCTAGAATTACCACAGAAACTAATGTAGGATTTATTCCCGACAGAAAAGTAGCACACAATATGATATTGGCTCATGAATTGGTGAAAGCATATACAAGAAAATATATATTACCTCGATGTATGATCAATGTAGATATACAGAAAGCCTATGACACTGTGGAATGGAGGTTTTTAGAACATAAGCTCGAACAGCTACAATTTCCTAAAATATTTGTTAGATGGTTGGTGGATTATGTAACAACAATCAACTACGCCATAGTAATAAATGGAGAGCCAACTAAACCATTTGATGCTGCAAGAACGTTCAGACAAGGGGACCTAATATCACTCTTTTTGTTTGCTAAGCAGAAACTTTAGTGGATTGAGAGAGGGAAAGCACTTCAAATATCACCCTCAATACTCTAAAATGAATACCAAACATTTGATTGTTGCGGATAAATTGCTTCCGAAGGAGATATAATGTCTATCGGTCTACTGCTTGAGAAATTTGGTGTTTTCATAGCTGCCATAGGCTTGCAAGCTAACTTGTCCAAAAGTGATATATATAATAGTGGTGTATCAAAACTTATCAAACATGATATCTGGTAGTTATTAGGATATGGACAACGAGAACTACTATTTAGGTACCTAGGCATCCATTAGACACAAGAAAATTGAAATTAGTTGAATGGCAACTCTTATTTACCAAGATCATAGCAAGGGTGTCTCAATGGGTACCAAAAAAGTTGTCATATGATGACAGAGTTCAATTGGTGAAATAAGTACTAATTGGAATCAAGCCCTACTGGGCACAAATGTTCATAATACCTGGTAAGGTGATGAATGCTATAGAAGATTACTGCCAAAGCTTTATCTGATTTGGAGTAAATGAAATAACTAGGAAATAATTGATATTCTTGGAGTAAAATGTGTTTTCCAAAATCTTCTTGTGGGATCAATCTCACAAATTTGATGATTTGGAACAAAGCAGCCATAACAAAAACTTGCTGGGAATTGCATATTAAGAAAAACACTTTATGGATCAAATGAAAACATGAGTATTTGATGGGTTTTTAATGTCTTCGCCTTATGCTTCTTATATTTTGATGATCTAACAAACTTATTGTGAAAAAACATATAGAGAACCTAGCCCACATTGTATATATTTTATATCACCTGGTCGAAGTCTGAAAATCAGCGAATGAATGAACGACCATAGAGAGGAACAAAATAGGGATTAGGTGACACAAGTACAAGTGAGTGGCTGTCCACAATCATTATAAAGAGGAACACAATAAGGACCCGATCCCTTAGTGTTCTCTGACAGAAGTACAAGTCAACTGTACAGCTAGAACGTAGAAGCAAAAGTGACCATCTCGCAATTGTTACAGAAGAGAACACAACTAGGACCTTGTCTGTCAGAGCAAGAGCCAACAAGAAAAGGAAGGCTTCTTCTTCTGAAACTTCTAAAACTCCTTTACAAAAAGGAAGGGCTACGAGGAGCAAGCTGCAGCAAAGTGAGGAGGAGTTGCAGAAAGATATGGAAGAAAGTAAGAAGAAAAAGATGGACAAAAGAAAAGCAAAGGTGGCAGAGCCTGTTGAGGCTATTGATGTGGATGAGATGGATCCGGTCCATCAAGTTAAAAATGAGACTTTTGAGGTGGAGGTTCAGACCCCTAAGCCCAAGAAATCCAAGACTTCCTCAAAGAAATCTTCATCTGTGTCCTAGTCTGGTGAACCCTATACTTTGGATAAATGGACAAGGTCAGTTGTGAAAGCCAAACAAGCTAAAATTACTGAAGAAGAAGACTAGAGTGGTGAAAAGGAGGATGAGTCTAATACTGAACAGGACAAGCCGGCCAAGTTTGGCAAACACACTATCTTGAAGGGAAGACTTTTGAAGGACTTGGAGGAAGAAGGGATATTTCTACTGCTTGAAAGGCTAGAGGTACAGGGTGGAAGGACATGGTCCTTCAGTTAGATGGCAGGCTGGCCATAAATGGGATTATTGAATTCATGGAAAATGCAAAGGTCAAGGATGAAAAAGTCATCAGCCTGGTGAAAGGATTCAATTTTCTTTTGACACAAAAGAGCTAGGTGAAATGCTTGGTATACCTTCTAAAGGTTTTGATGATTACACGAGGGAAAAATGGTTTAGTCTGGACTCCCTTCCTACTGCCCTAGATATTACTAGGAAGTTCTGTGATAACAAAGAAGTAAATGAGGCTAGGGTTGCCTATAAGAGTCAAATGAACCATCCCACAAGGTGTTATTTAAATTCATCAACAAGTGTGTACTACCTAGGCAAGAAATAAGGCACATTGCTAGTTACATGGACTTGGTTTTGATGTAATGTCTGGATAGTGGGCGGCAGATCAACTGGCATGGGTTTATAATCAAGCTTCCAGATCTAGTTATTGGTGGTTACAAGGCCCATGCCACTCCGTATGGCTTCATTCTCACTACCGTTCTTGCTCATTGTAAGGTGCCACTGAAGAAGTGGGAGATGGACACAAGCAAAGTCCATTTTGGAATCAATATTCTGATTGCTAGTGATTATGATGTCACGGTCACTCCTAATAAACCTGGTTAATCTAAAAATACACCTATCAATAGCAAGGTCATAACTCTATTACATGAGAGTGGGAAAAAGGATGTTGAGATTGCAAGGCTGAAGACTCGTTTGATAGGGGTAAAATCTGAAAGAGATGCTCCCAAAACTGAGCTCACAAAAGAAAAGGAGAAGAATGATGGAACTCTTCAAGACATATTGCACCTTCTCCAAGCCAAAACCCAAACCCCCAGTTCTTCCAAGACTTAATTTCCTAAGCCTTGATTTCCTAAACCTTGCCTAGACATATTAATGACCCAGATTAGGGATTTTTCTTTTGTTGCTCATGTTTTAACTGTTTTTGTTTCTTTTTGTGGATTGTGGTAGAATCATATTCTCTATCAATGATGTTTGCTGCTTTTGCTCTTGTTCACTATTTATTTTTCCTTTATAGTTTGTATGTGTAGTTGATTACTGATGATTAATCCATGAATGCATTTACAGTTGCCCCAGTGGCTATGAGAAATATTTGAAATCTAGGAATGACACATTATTTATGCAACTTTTCAATGATATCAAAAGGGAAAAAATATATTGTACTTTATATTCTGAATGGTGATGTTTATAACCTAATCAACCTAGTCCTTGATGATAAATGAAAAATATTTCTAGCATTGCATTAATGTTGAGCTGAATTCTAGTATGGCCTAATTGTATAAAAAGTATAGATTTTGTCATCATTAAAAAGGGGGAATATGTTGGCCCAAGTAAATGTTAGTTTTGAAGACTAACAAAGGAACTTAGATATGAACCAGGTCCATCCCACTCGAGCACAGATACAGATAGACTTAAGCATGTGGGATGCATATGAAGGAGATAAACCTAACTTGACAGAAGTGATATCTTCCTATCCTGATCCAAAAGGTTGCATTTTGGACAAGGAGAAGGACTCCTTGCTCAAAGAGAACACAGGCTAAGAAAGGGAAGGAGTTAGAGGTTGAGATCAACTAGAACTCTTCCACCAAGAAGAGTAGCATCAGAATTCTAGTCAATCTCTACTTACTAATTCCATAATATCAACGTTGTTCTTTTTATAGATAACGCACATAACCAGAAGTTAAACGTGAATTGAGAGCAAAATAGCAAGGCAGTTTTGCAATCAGATCATGTGTGATTCAAGCATGCAAACCTGAAGCTATATGAACTAGAGACTAGTTCCAAGTGTCTGTCTTTTATTCTAGTTCAATTGTAGTTGGTGGTTTCATATTGTACCGGTCAACTTTATCTAGAGGCAATTGTAATAGGTACTTAGAGTCTTCAAATTAGAGTTAACTTGAAGTTAGTTCAATTGTTAGAGGTATTGTGCTACAGCGGGACTAACATTAGTCCTAGGTTTATAAAAGATTTTTGTAAATGTAGTTTTGGCTCAGTGATTTTAGTGGAGAGTTTGAGAAAATCCTACTAAAAAGTAGGTAATGGTTTTTTCACCTTTTGAGCCAGGCGTTTTTCACATAAAATACTTGTGTTATTTACTTTCTGCATTTACTATTTCTGCAATAGTAGGTTAAGGAACACTTAGAAGAACCAGATTCTTCCACAATCAATTTTAGCAAAAAATTGTTCACTATACAGATCAACCCCCACCCCCTCTTTTGTGGTATTGAAGTATAAAACATCAGTATTGAATGTAAATAACATACTCAACAAACTTTATTATATGCTACCGGTTTGAACGTCAATAAAATGGAGGGAGCAAGGCTGGATAGAGGAACAATTTGTTTCTTTTATGTGGTTTCCTTGAGGACAAGAAGTGCTAGAAGCCCCATATAGTTTCAATGAGTAAAATCACAAGTATTGCAAGAATACTCATACGTTTTTTGGAAAAATTCATAAGTTTTCCCTAAACTTGTTTTGAAAACTCAATTAGACACTATTACTTTACAAGCATCTATTTTACCCCCTTACTCTTATTCAAAGTGGAATTCGTATCATCCTGAGAATGCTCCACGAATCTTGAGGCTGCTGGTGTATTACACATGCCGCCACATCAGATGGCCCATCGGATTTGCGTCAGATGCCGTGTAATTTGGTTTTTCTCCCCCTTTTTTCATTTTAATTTAACCCTTTCATTTTCATTTCTTTCTACATTTCTTGAAAGAAACTCCATTGGTCGTGGGCGTTTATAGTAAGCTGGGAAGGCATTCACACTTCTGGTGGTGAAAATGTATCTTGGTAGTTTGTTGTGGCACTGAGACAAAGGAGATGGCTTCCATCGGATTTCTAGTGGTGAGAGTTAATCTTTCCGTGCAATAAAGTAACATAATTAAGCATGACAGATCTTCCATGATCAATCACTGAAGCTTTATTTCTTTTCCAAATGAACTAGAGTTGATTCTGTTTAGTAACATGAAAGAGAAATAATATAAACCGGAACAATATTTTTTAAGCATAGCAAGATCAATTGCTATGACAACCTTCCTATTATTCTGGACAAGAGTTTTGAATCTAGAGGAATCTAGTAATGTGGGAAATTCGTGTCAAAGAATATATTCAAAAACACAAATGCAAATTTATTTGTTACCATGAAAATTTTGTGGACCTCTTTTGGATATATAGAGATTGCAAAAATGCAATATGTGATTTTGTTTAATGAATTGAAATTGGAGATACAAAAGTGTTTGGGCATCAAGTGTTGTTACCCGTAATTTCAACCAAATAAGGTTTGTCATGGAGTTGGAAAACCTGCAATGGTGGAGTATCTGGAGGCACCACGGTGGTTTTTGCACGTGAAGATAGAAGATTGAGGGGAAAGAAGAGAAAAAGAATGAAAATACTCTCCTGATCTGCCACATCGGCTCTCAGGGTGGTATTAGTTCTACTTTGAGTCAGAATACAAGGGGGAGCGCAAAAAGACACTCGTAAAGTTAGAATATGTAAATGATTTTTCGACAAAAATTTTAAGGAATAACTCATGTATTATTCCTATATCAAGGTTTTGTAGCCAATTCGATGCCCTACATTTTCGATGCACTAATATTTTATAAGTATACGTAGATTGATTATGACTTACCATTTCATACAGAGTTTAACAAAGAAAAATATTGAAAAGAGAAAGAAAGAGGATACAATTTGTAAGAGGAACCTAATGATGTGACAAGTTACCAATGACGGTTCAACAAATTTTATAGCCTAAAACCAAAATATATTAAAAGGTTCTTGAATTTTTATACAATCCATATAATAATAAGCCATAAAGGAAACTCGCATGACTTTGATCTAGTGGTTAGAGCACAACGCGTAATATGTAGGTTAGGCTCACATCACTTTTCGAACTCTCCCCGTACAAAAGTATAATATTTAAGTGAAAAATGATAGAAGCATCTGCTCCATCGAGTTCGAATCTTGCGTCATTACCTTTGAAAATTTACTATTAAACAATATAAGATATAAAAGAACTTGATTTCTGATATATAGATCAATCAAATATGATACAAAGAAATAGCTAATTAAGAGAATATGAGTTGAAACTAGAGAGATAAATTAGCAAACACTAAAAATGCACTATTTAATGAGTGTCATGACCCAGATTTCCTACCCTCGACACTAGTCGTGATGGTACCTACTAGTGAGAGCTAGGAAAGCCATTCCTTAGCTACTTATTTCATTATAAAATTACTTTTTTAACAATTAAGAAGAAGATAACAAAAAATTGCGGAACTTTAGATAATTAAGCTTGCCCTTTTTCCCGAATCTCATCACGCTCTTCATAGGCGACACTCGAAGCAATACCTGCTCACCGACCATGAAAGCTACATCTCTCTCGAAGACAGGCACGGAATTGTAACAAAAGAGAAACAATAAATATAAGGATTGCCACAGTTCAACTGAAAATAGGAAGGGGAAATCATACTGTAGAGTACAGCAAGTATCAATAGAAAATCAGCAATTCAGTGTAGAGAAACCGTAACATAGTTATCAATAAAAATTAGGAAATCAAAGACAAGTGCACGGCATCACCCTTCGTATTTTTTGTTCTCTCTCACCAAAAAAATACACGGCATCCCCTTCGTACTTTAACACACTCCCTCTAAAACATGCACGGAATGGTACATTGTGCGGCACGGTATAACCTTCGTGCTTTACACTCTTTCCTAACAAAACAAAGAATGCACAGCATCACCCTACGTGCTTTAACTCTCTTCCTCATCCAAACAACAATCAGAAGGCAAATAGGGTAAGGGAATCTATGATATCAAAATAAAATCAAGTAACAACAAAAAATCAGTAAATAAACGTAAAGGACAACTTAACTCAATTATCAGCAAGAATCAGGTAAATTAAGACAAGTGCGCGGCATCACCCTTCGTGCTTTTACTCTCATCCTCACCATAAGAATCAATATAAATTGCACCATAAATAAAATTAAGACAAGTGTGCGGCATCACCCTTTGTACTTTTACTCTCATCCTTACCAAAGATAAACGTAAAACACAGCATAACTCAATTATCAACAAGAATCAGGTAAATCAAGACAAGTGCACGGCATCAACAAGAAAATCTGCAACTTTTCCTTAAATCCAAAATCTTCCGAAACATACTCGAGTCCTCTGGGCTCCTAACCAAACATACGTGCTAACTCAACTATATTATACAAACTTATCCGTGCGATCAAATAGCCAAAATAACCTAAATAGCAATGAATTAAACCTCAAATTCAAAAGATTTTTTCCAAACTTCATAAAACATCAACTTAAGCAATTTAGGTCCGAATCATGTCAAATGATATCCGTTTCTCATCAAATTTCATAGAAATATCCTAAATCGCATATAACACATGTACTGGGCGCCGAAACCAAAATACGGGTCCGATTCTAATACGTTCTAATCAAATTTTATCTCAAAGTACCTTAAACAATTTCAGAAAATATTTTCTTTAAGAATTCATTTCTCAGGCTTGGGACTTCGGAATTCGATTTTGGGCATATGCCCAAGTCCCATATATTCGTACGGACTCTTTGGGACCATCAAATCACGGGTCCGAATCCGTTTACCCAAAATGCTTACCTAAGTCAAATCAATTCATTTATTAGCCAATTTTATTATTTTTCGCAAATTTTCATATTTAAGCTTTTCAGCTACGCATCCGGACTGTTACGCAAATCGATGTGACTGTAAATGACATTTTCAAGGCCTCGGAAGCACAAAATTCAATTAAAATATACTATTTAATTTCATGGAAAAGAAATTGTCGTTATTTACTTACTCAATCATACAACCTCAATCAAAATTTAAAAGAAAAAAATTGTTTTTTTCTTAATAATAATTGTATTATTCATATAATACTAATATAGTATTTTATAATCTTGGGTAGGCTTTATCTGCCGTATTGTGAAGCCGCTCTACAAGTTAAGATTATAGGTTTGCTTTATTGACATCTATGAGCACTAAAGAAAAGGTTAGCTTTTCTACAGATATACTCTGGCTAGTGGTCTTCAGATACGATATTTTACATATGGCCTTAGCCTGGAGTTGTGAGTTGCACATCGCACATATTCAAGTAGGCCTCATTTTGTTGCTGTCCTTTTTTAGTTTATCCTTTTCCTCTTTATTCTTCCTTTTACCAAATATAATTACGAGACTTCTATTAGAGACATTATTCTATAACTTGTCTACGCATTAACAATTATCTCTTGCTTTCATATGTTCAAATCTCCACCGTACAAAGAGACTGACTCTTTTAAATTTGCGCTCATAGAATAAGTACAAGATTGTCTCACTGCACCATTCAGAGGACTTAATAATTTATTAGAACATGTGATTTTCAATATGTCTTTCTTTTAAGAAATAAGTTTGGGCACCCATATGGGTCAATCCAAAAGGAAATAAAATAAATAAATGAAGACGACGAGACACTACTATTCCACGAAAGGGTGTGTCAGTTTAAACATAAACAAGAAGCAGTGAGTAAAATGGAAACATATGCAATACTGGCTAAACAGCTTTACAAAAGCCCACCAGAAGAGTGTAGGATTTGACCCAAGTTCCTGAATTTATGCTATTTTTGAATAGAAATTCAAGACACAAACACTATAAATTCTCTCTCTACCATATGGCTCTCGGCGAAAGTTAAGCTAATCTACGCTGACGGTGGTATCCATGGCCAGAGGGCGAGGTCGACCGAAAATACAAGCAATCTTACAGTGGGAAGCTCTGTCAGTGCTAGGAATGAACAGAGAATTGTAAAACTAGTAGCGACTAAGCCTGTCAACCGGTCGGGGTTGACCCGGGACCGAACCGGACCGGCCCGGTTCTTAAGGGGTGGGCTGGGCTGGGTTGGGGGAGGGGTTAGAACGGTTAGGATTTTAGGATTAAGACCCGTGACCGGACCGGCTCGGTAAGCAAAACAGTGCTCGAACCGGTCGACCCGGACCGGGACCGGACCAGTACAACGGTCAAAATTTTTTTAAAAAAAAAAAAAAAAAATTCTGAGCATGTGGGCCCCATAGGACCGTTGGCAACGGTCCAGAACCGTTGGCCAACGGGAGTATTTTCAGAAATGGCCACTTTTTTTTTTTGTATTTATTAAATTACATTATTAACCCTTCTTAAAATCTATAAATACCCTCCCCTCTTCTTCATTTCCTCACTCAAAATTATCAATCTGTCTCTCAATTCTCAAATTATCAATCACTCTCTTCTCTTCAATTTTCAAGAATTCATATTCTAATTTTATAATTTTATTGTCTTTGTTTTCCCGAATTTAATTTATCGTAATTTTTCATTCGGAAATCGGAATTCTAAGCTTGAAGTTCAAGTGTTCAACATTGAAGTACTTGCGTGACGTTTGTTCGTGGTAACACCGGATTTGCGTAATCAAGTGCTCAATTTATTGTCGAATTCGGTGCACTCTCTCCAACTCTTTCTCTTATTTAATATTTTAATTGCATATTTGATTTTAGCTTATATTTTCATTTTTACAATATGTTTAATGCTGCTAAAAGAGCGTGTAGAAAAGTTACTGGTAGGGGTGGAAGTAAAAAAAGAGGTAGTCCTGTAGCTTCTGGTAGTAATAGTAATGACCCAATAACACATGTTTCTGAATCATCGCCTAATTTGCAAGATGTAGATATTGATTATGAACAATTACAAGAAGATTACAGAATAGAAGATAATGAAATTGGAATAGCAGATGAGATACCACCTACACCTAGTAGTGGAAATGTTGGTAGTATTGGAGTTGGAGTTGCTAGTGCAACAAGCGGTAGAAGACCACCAGTGGCTCCAACTTCTACTCGTAAAAAAAGAAGTCCTGTTTCGAAATTTTTTGATATAGTAGAAGGTACTGATAGAGTTAAGTGCAAACCTTGTAACGAAACGTTTAAACATTTGACCGGAGGTAATTTAGGGGGGACTGGGACACTTATTAGACATCTGTCGACTAACCATCCTATAGAATGGGGAGCTAATGGGGATGGAAGTCAAACAACAATTAACCCTACTACCGGAGGTCTCCTAAAATATGACAAAATGAGGGATCGAGAGGAATTAGCGAAAATGATTGCTTTGGGTTGTCTACCCTTTTCTTTTGCTTCTTCCTCTTATCTTATTATATATATATTCAAAGGATATACAATCCTTTGTTTAAAGGTATCCCTAGAAGTACTTGTAGAGCAGACATCTTTAGACTTCACGGCCAATATCAAACATACATACGTTATTTGTTTAGTCACCTTCCTTCTAGAGTATGTCTAACTTCTGATATTGGCCATGCTGTTAATGGAAATGATTATTTAACAATTACATGTCATTGGATAGATGATAATACTTGTATGCAAAAACGTATTATTGCTTTTAAATATGATAAAGATCAGAGTCATACTGCTGCATTTATTAGTAGTACAATTATTGAAGTTGTTGAATTTTATAATCTAAACCAAAAAGTTTTGTGTATGTCTTTTGATAATGTTTCAAACAATAATGCTGCAGTTTCAATTTTAAAATTGAATTTGCAGCCACCTCTTGATGATATTTTTCATGTTAGGTGTGCATGTCATGTTTACAATTTAATTGTTAAAAGTGGGCTCGATTTATTTTCAGTTGAGATTACTCAAGTTATTACATTCTCAACATCATCTCATATAGGACCAGGTACTCTATAGTTTAGTGGACTCATATAAACTAACAATTGGTATCAGTGCAAGTTCTTTCTAAAAGGATAACACCTAGAAAGGATCTAAATGGTTGTTCCACCCAACTTTGAGGAAGGACAATCAACCTGCAGACCTCCCAAATTAAATGATCAGTACTATGGATGGTAGAGGACTCGCATACATGATTTTATGATTGTAGAAGATTCAGAACTGTGGTATATCATTTGTGATGGTCCATATGTCCCCATAAAGAAGCTTGAAGAAACTGGACCAATAGTGTCGAAAGGTAGAAAAGAGTACAACGATATTGACAGAAAAGTTGTACAAAAGAACTATCGTGCCGATAAAATCTTGATGTATGGCATAAGACCTGATGAGTACAATAGAGTAACAACATGTGATACTGCCAAAGAAATATATGAATCGCTGCAAACCGCACACGAAGGGACTACTCACGTCAAACAATCCAAGATCGACATGCTCACTACTGAATATGAGCTCTTTAGGATGAATGGTGATGAGCCTATTGAAGATATGCACACCAGATCCAACTCCATCATAAATAAGCTTCACTCACTTGGAGATGTCATTCCAAGAAACAAACTTGTAAGGAAAATCCTCAGTGTTCTACTTGGTTCTTGGGAATATAAGGTAAATGCCATTATTGAAGCTAAAGATCTACAAACTCTAACTATGGATGAGTTGATTGGTAATTAAAGACATACGAGATGAAAAGAAAGAAAGATAATGACAGAAGAGAGCCTAAGAAGGAAAAGAACATGGTACTCAAAGCTGAAAGCAGTGACTCAAGTGATGAAGATAGTGACATGGCCTATCTTACTAAGAGATTTCAAAAGATGGTTCGAAGAAATGGTGATATTCCAAAGTGGGGAAGTTCAAGCAAAGCAAGAAACAACGATCTCTGTCACAGATGTGAAAAACCAGGGCATTTCATCAAAGACTGCCCACTCACAAAGCAGGAGCAATACAAACAAAATCTTGACAAAGCAGTAAAAGGGAACCTGGTTCCAGACAAGCGAATCAACCAAAAAAGTGTTGCCGACAATATTGTTAAGCATGCTCTTGTTGTTTGGGGAGACTCCTCTAGTAAATCCAAAAGGGAATCTGATGCAGAAAACAACTCCATGATGGCAGCGGAAACTGAAGCAACGAAGTATAATTCACTGTTTGTGCTAATGGCTCAGTTTGATGATAATGAAGAAGATGAAGACGATGATGTAAACTTTAGGGAAGTTCATAGAAATCTGAAATCCTACTCTTCTAATATGCTAAGGCCGTTAGCAAATGTCCTACTTGATGCCTATTATAGCTTTATTAATGATTAATAGATCCCGACCATAGAACTAGGAGAGACCGAACAATCTAATCTAGTAGTCTGTGTAGTGGAGCTAAGTGAGACTATAGCTAATCTGGAAAAAGAAAAGGAAGCCTTAAATGAAAGAATAACTAGTATGGAAAATGAGAGACGAATTGATGGTAGTAGTTGTTGATGTACAATAAACAATAGAAGGTCTTAGCAATAAGAAACACCCCGTAGAAGTAAAAATTGCAACTAGTGAGGAAGAGAAGGATGGACTTTTAGTGATATGCACTGATCTAGAGGAAACCATTGAGGAACTCAATAGAGAACATAGGAATGTAAGTCTTGGCAAAGGTAATGAAGTAGCTAGTGAGACACACATCATCCTTGAAAAGAAATTAAATGTTGTGAAAACCAGTTTATGCAGTAAACTCAAGAAGAATCAGCAACTTCAAGCTGAATTGGAGAAATTAAGAATTGATATTGAGAAATCCCTGAAGTGGACTAGGTCCTCAGATATCGTCACTGCCATGTATCTTAACAATAGTGGAAATAGGCAGGGCACCGGGTTTTAAAGGGAGAAAACTCCTTACACCCCTCATAGCAAGTATGTCACTATACCTGATAACTGGCTATGTACCCACTGTGGGAACAATGGGCATTTTAAAGAAAATTTCCAAGCCGAGGCTTAGTCTGCTCAGAAAAACAAAGTGTTTACTGATAAAGTAACTACTAACAAAGGACCAGGTACTACTCGCAAGAAGCAGATGTTGCCTGCATGGACTAGGAAAACTCCCTCATTCATCCTTTCTATCATAACAAGGGACCTAAACTAGTTTGGGTTCCTAAACCTAACCCTTGACTTGCATGTATAGGGAGTAGTGAGAGGAAGCAGAGTGCGATGGACTATGGACTGTAGATGCTTAAAGCACGTGACTGAAAATATCATGAATTTCTTCTCACTAAAATCCCATCAAGAAGGGAATGTATCCTTAAAAAGGAAATAGAGAATACATTCTCTGTGAATGTAAAGTTGGAAAGGTTCCTTGGCACTCAGGTGGGAATGTGTACTATGTGTATGGCCTAAAAGTATAGTTACCAATCTGATAACTGGCCAAGTGGTTTTAGTGGGCAAAGGAAACAAGAACATCCACTCTATTGACTATGATCCTCCATAAGCTGGTGGTATGAGATGGGTGAAGTCGGGACCTGGGCATGAAATATTGGTATATGCAAGCTTCTCCTCTCTAAATAAATTAACCTAGAAGAACCTGGTCCGTGGTCTGCCAAACTCAAGAGTTAGTTGGATAAGGGTTCACAAAAAAAGGGAGGAGGTTCTCGAGGTATTAATGGTTCTTGTCAAAAGAATCAAGTGAAAACAAAAAAAGGAGAATGGATCACGCACAATTTCTCTACACCAAGGACTCCACTACAAAACGGTATTGCTGAAAGAAAGAACAGAACTGGAACATATGGCATGGCATCGACTATGGAATCACCAAGAAATTCTGGGCAAAAGCACTAAATTCTGCTTTCTACTTGGTAAACAAGTGCCTGATCAGGTCCCGCCTGAATAAATAACCCACTATGAGCTGCCAAATGGAAGAAAATGCCTTTTTACTAAAAGACAATGGGAAGGATTAGCTTGGAAGTTCAATGCAAAAGACAAACTAAGGAATCCTTCTGGATTACTCTCTATAAAGCAAGGCTATAAAGTCTACAATGAAGAGCTAACAAAATGAAAGGAAGTGCTCATGGGGTATTCAACAAGACACCTTCCTTTAGCCAAGGTAGAAATGGTGATGATCAATATGATGAACCAACTCTGGTCCCTGGGAAACATGTGAGGCTTCAAATAGGGTGGCTAATAAAATGAGTAATATGAAGAAGACTGGTGAATGACAATGTAATATCATCTTCCACTTCTTACAAGGAACCTGGTACTTCACTTTCTACCACTAAAAGCTGAAGAAAGAGTGGAGATGTAACTTATGGCACTTCTTAAGCAACATAACATAGAGTGTAGGGAAATCAAAATTCTTCCAAATCTCCCTTACCAATCTAGAATAGAATCCAAAGTGAAAGTCTGTGGGAATCCTACTTGAAGGATGCCCACAGAAGTTTGAAATACCTTAAGGGAACTTTGGACCTGGTCCCGTGTTACCCGTCAGGTGACAATGTTTTTAATCTTATTGGGTATGATGATGCTAACTGTGCAGGTTTCTCTATGAGAAGGAAAAGCCCTTTTGGAATGGTTCACTTGCCATGATCATGCCTTATCCTTTGGGGGACAAGGAAGAAAAAATCAATGGCCTTGTCAACAACTGAAGAAGAATCTCAAAACAAGAGGACTAAGCACATTGATGGATAGGATTATCTTCTGAGGATCAATATGAAGAAAGGGTTGATCTGTGGAAAGTCTTGCAGAACAGAAGACCAAATTCTAGATATCTCTGTCAAAGCTTGGAGTAGAGAATATTCTGGATCAAAAAAGGTGGAGGTGGAGACAAAGAGTCTAATAAAGAACTTTATCCTCCATCAGCTGGCCATGCAAGAGACTGTCAGGTAAAGTTAGCCAAAGTGTTTTCTGACCAAGCCTAACTCACATAAATACCATTGTAGTTAAACATGCATGATAATCATAGAAGCTCAAGGTACAGTCTGAACTGCGAGAGAGGAGCTACTAAAACCTTTTTCAAAAAATTGGTTTGGCATCAGGTTCCTGTAACCCAAGTTAGTAGTAATGTGCTTACTCTACATGCCTTCACAAGACAAACTTTTTTTTAACAAAATTAACTCAATTGCCACATCATCTGACTTTTCAAAGTCTGCATGTCATGTTTTGTATTTCAAATCCCTTCATGCCCTCTGCATGGTAATACTTTCCATAAACGTACCATCATTTATAAAACTACTCAAAATATGTTTCTCTCTCATCTGATCATTTTCCCTTCCTCCAATAAAACTTTCTTTCTCTCTCACGGCAAGTCACGAACCTTCATCTCTTTTGTATAATTGTGATCTTTTTTTTCATCTCTCTCTCATGCTCTACTCGTCCATGAAGTACTTCTATTATGACAATTGAACAATCATCTCCTTCTCCAACCATTAACACCACTCCCTCTCCCCTATCATCCCTGAAATCATCCCCAGAGATTCACTATTTCACTCATTCTACTACTTTACCCCCACCTAGCTCCTGCTCTTTTCCTATAGTCTTTCCTTTTCTGAAAAACCCTATTTTTCTCCCATATACTAAGAATATTATGTCTCGTTTCTCCTCCGATCTCATCAACAAACACTCAGGGGGCTTCATCTCTCAAGTGTCTAGTATCCCCTAGGATCCTCTTAGTGTCCAACTATTTTTGGTCCAAAATCTTATGGCTGCTGTTTTGTTTTTTTTTTGCTTTTTGTGTGATTCTATGTTTAAATTAACCATTAGTGCTCCTAACTTGCTCAGTCCAATATAAACATTAATAAAATAGCTCCCCTTTTTGCCTCTACAATGATGTGTTCCTCTAGTTTCTCTTTTTTGTCATGTTGTTTTCACATATATGGCATAAGCTAGCTATGTTAGACTTCTTTATGCTAATTAACTACTTGTGCTATTTTTAATGATGCCAAAAGGGGGAAGAACTTTATTAGGATATTCCGGGGGAGCGGGAGCTCAGAGACTAAGGGGGAACTAGTTCCCTTTGTGTAGTTCCCGGAATATCAACTCTAAGATTAAGGGGGAAATAAAAAAGAGACCTGAGATTAAGGAGACCTGAGATTAAGGGGGAACTTTGTGTAGTTCTGGTATCTTATCTGGTTATTTCTGCTCTAAACAAATACTATCCATGCCTAAGTTTGTCATCATCAAAAAGAGGAAAATTGATTGGTTTTCAATGTCCTTGCCTTATGCTTCTTATTTTTTGATGATCTAATAAACTTGTTGTGAAAAACCAGACAGAGAACCTTTCCCACATGGTATACATTTCATGTGACCTGGTCGAAGTCTGAAAATCAGCAAATGAATGAACAACCATAGGGAGGAACACAACAAGGACCTGGTGACATAAGTACAAGTCAGTGACTCTCCGCAATCATTATAAAGAGGAACACAATAGGGACATGGCCCCTTAGGTTTTTCTGACAGAAGTACAAGTCAACTGTCCAGCTGGAACGTAGCAGCAGAAAGTGACAATCTCGTAACTGTTACAAAAAAGGAACACAACTAAGGCCTGGTCTGTTAGTGTTCTGTAACAGAAGTACAAGTCGACTATCCAGCTGGAACGCAACTGCACAAAAGTGGATGTGCAGATAGTACAACAGTGACTTCTCATTGGGAAGAAGCGTGCACCAAGAATTGACAACACTAACTATTATGATATCTTTTGTGATATAACAACCTGGTGCAAGATACAACACCTTTGTGCATTTAGTGATATTCTCTCAAGCATAACAATGTTCATTCGGCATTGAAGACATTGGTGTGTCAAGAACAAGAAGACAACTCCATTAAGAATCCGTTTCTTAATGAGTTTATGTACATCCGTAGTTGAGTTGTAATCTTTTTATTTGCTCTTTATTGTATTTCCTAGTTTGCTTTCTTAGAAGCTTTGTCGTAGGAACAAACCAAAAATCTATAAACTTCTTAGTTCATGTTGTGACTAGGAATAGTCATAAATCTAAAGTCTTTGTAACTAGGATAGTTATAAAGTGGCTTGTGATGGGTGCATCACAAGTTAGTTGAAGTTTTTGTAATAGGGTTATTGCAAAATGGCTTGTAATAGGGAGATTGCAAGTTAGTAAAGTTTAAAGCCTACAAGAGTAGGTCGTGGTTTTCTGATCCCCTTGTGTTGGATTTTTCCATGTAAAAACCCCTTGTCTTCTTACTTTCAGTCGCTATAGCATTCTCAATATTATCTCATATAGGACCAGGTACACTATACTTTGGTGGACTCATATAAACTAACAGTTTTACATAACAGAGAATCAACTAGAGAGTTAGTATATCCCCCAGCAAGCAAGCTGGTTAGTTAGGAAAATATTTAAGGCAAGAGAGGAGTTGGATAATATGGAGCATGGTTCACATGGCAGCAAGAGCATGATGCAATATCCCTTTGAAAAAACTTGGGGATCTACCAAAAGTAACCTAAAAGAACTTAATGTGTGTGAATGCAGTAAGGCAAAAAGTTGTTTTCACAGCATGGCTCCAACTTCAAGACAGACTAGTCATAACAACAAGGTTGAAAAACTAGAGAATGCAAATAGATACAAGGTGTGTAATGTATAGATTATCAGAGGAGAACATGGATCACCTATTTGTTGAATGTGCAGTTAGCATACAAGTGTAGGACGTACTAATGACTTGGTTGCAAATTGCTAGGGAAACCATGAATTGATGGAACCAAATGCAAGATTGCGTAGAGCAAAATACAAGAGGAAAGGCAAAACAAGCAAGAAATGTGAAGATGGTCTACATAAAGTTCATTTATGCAATATGCACTGAGAGGAATAACAGAATTTCAGTACAGAAAGGGAGTTCAAGGGATGCTATAGCTTGAGAAATAGCACATACTTACCATGTTATAGCTAATGACAATATTACGATGTCTCTTCAGAATAATAGATTTCCTAGCTAGTGTATTCAGGGTCGTCACAATCATTGAGTTCTTTGTTTGATATCTGATTAGTAGATTGGGCTATAAAGTCTAGCTGAATTTGTAAATACTTTACTTGGTAACTAATGAAAGTGGATAGTTACCAAAAAAAAGAAAAAAATAGCATCAAGTAGCCGCTTAGACAAGCTACATAAAATATAGTCAGTGTTTATAATGTGTTTAACGTATAGTTAAATAGATTAAATTCTATAACTTTTTTATTAGAGCAGCTAGCGCACTTTGCTTTTTCTTTTTTTTGGTGCAAAAGATACTGCTTTATACTATATTAAGGTGGAACATTGCAAGGAGGAGGAGGTAAAACACAACATCTTGGGGGGGGGGGTGTCTAGATGGGTCATGAAAGAGGGGAAAGCCTAGGGAAAACTATTAGTTCAGCAGGCCGTTGCTGGAGCATTGCAAAAAACCCTGCCAATGGTGGTAGTCTGATGATTAGGTTTTTGTCGTCTAATAAAAAGTGTGCCTAATTTGTCATCCTCCAGCGGCTTTTGGACAAAAGGCCCATAACCACTGAAAAATGGTCTGAGTCGCCACCCACCGTCCTAACCCTAGTCTTAGCTCCATCGTACATGTCCTTAATTACTCTGATGTAGGCTTCTGGCATGCTCTTCGCCTCCAAGCACCTCCATAGCACCTCCCTTTGGACCTTGTCATACGCCTTCTCCAAGTGGATAAGCACCATGTGCAGGTCCTTCTTCTTATCCATGAATTGCTCCACCAGCCTCCTAACAAGGTGGATAGCTTCTGTAGTGGAGCGACCCGGCATGAAACCGAACTGGTTCACAGATATAGATATCATCTCCCTCACCCTTGCCTCGATCACCTGCTCCCAGACCTTCATGGTATGACTTATTAATTTGATACCTCTATAGTTGTTGCAGCACTGGATGTCACCTTTGTTCTGATACAAGGGCACCACTGTACTCCACCTCCACTCATCCGGCATCTTTTTGGTCTTGAAGATCGTATTGAACAACCTGGAGAGCAACTCCACTCCTGACCTACCCATGCATTTTCCAGAACTCTACCGGGATCTCGTCAGGCCCCGTCGCTCGACCCCAACTCATCCTACGCAAAGCACCCATGACCTCCTCCGCCCTAATGCGCCTGCAGTACCCAAGGTCTCTATGTTGCTCTGAAAACCCCAACTCCCCTAGCTCTATGTTACGATCCCCCATATAGTTAAGTAACTCTCGAAAGTATGCCTGCCACCTCTGCTTGACTTGAGACTCCCCCATCAGAACTCTACCATTCTTGCCTTTGATGCACCTAACTTGGTCAAGATCACGCGCCTTCCTTTCCCTTTCTTTAGCTAATCGGAATAACTTCCTGTCCCCTCCTTTCTCCCCTAATTCATCGTACATGCGCGACCAAACACCGCGTTTTTGGCTTCCGTAACCGCCATATTTGCTTCTTTCCTCGGTGCCTTGTAGATCTCCCTGGTCGCTCTCCGTTCTTCCTCGCTTGTACTCCCTGCCATGTTAGCAAACACTGCCTTCTTCACCTCCACTTTTCCTTGGACTACATCGTTCCACCACCAGTCACCCTGATGCCTGCCTGAATAGCCATTTGCTACTCCGAGCACATCCCCTTGCTACCTCCCTAACCAAGTTCACCGTCTCTGACCACATAACATCCGCTTCCCCAGAACTTCTCCAAGCTCCGCCCTCAGCTAACCTCCTCTACAACTCCTGTGTTTTCTCCTTATTCAAAACACCCCATCTAATCCGCGGTTGTCCCCGAGCGCCCCCCCTCTTCCTCTTCACCCAGAGACCGACATCCATCACTAGGAGACTATGAAGAGTCGAAAGGGACTCTCCCGGAATAACCCCTCCAGTTAGCAATGCAATTATTTAAGCACTACTATGTTACTCTTCAATTCTGGTATTATGTACATAAGTATATAGATTTGTCTATTTACATGCATATTGGTAAAGTGAGTATTGCATGGTTAGGTATGCACATAAAATTTAAACGGTTCTTTTTGGTTCCAATAGCAATTTATTCAACTTGATTGTGTCAGTTTCACTGTCTTACAGATACTTTGTTGCTGATACTGTTCTTGATGAAGTTACATTTGGGTGGCCAACACAAACGGGTGGCCTTCAATTAAGAGAGATTATTGCTTTGAGAATTCAAAAGGCCATTACCTCGGTACATGTTCCTTTAGTGCGATGTAAATTTTTGTTTAATTCTGTCTTCCAAAGGAGAAAAGTTTGCCTGCATTTCAGCAAATTATGACAGGTGTTTATGTGGTTGACAACTTCTAGGTTGGTTTAACAGGAATATCTTTGGATAAGGATCCCCATTCATTAAGTGGTGGCTACAAACGTCGGCTTGCCCTTGCTATTCAGTTAGTAAGGATTTCTCACCTATGAAAAACAAGAATGCTTGCCTGCTGTTTTAAGTGCATTTTTATGAACATGCATATACCTCTTTGTAACAAAATGTTGTTGATATCTGGGATGATCATGCGCCTGTTAATGTATTTTTGTCTTTACTCACGTTCAAACACCAGATTTATTAATATTGGATGAGCCTCTTGCTGGTCTTGGTACGAAGAAGCTTTCTGTGATCTATTCCCCCTCCCCCCTTCCCTCCCCCCCCCCCCACACACACACACCATTTTTATGTCTTTCCCTAACTGGATATTATTCCTTTGTGATTTTCTTGGGTAATAAAAGTGCTAGTTTAACAGAACAGGAATAGGTGAGATTTCTAGGTGAAATTTTAAAGGATACAGTAGGAATTGAGATGCCTGCACAAGGATTTTACATTGGATAATTTTGAAGAACAATCTTTCTTCCCACTATGGTTGTTAAAAATTGTCTAAAGCATCAAGATCATAAACTCTTACTAGTAACAAGTCCTATATACTTGAAATTTAATAATGATAAACAAGTAAAAATAGGATGATTAATTAGCTTTAGTAATCTAAAAAAAAGAATCATGGATATGTTACTTGCTTTTGCTTTATGAAGAACTTAGGAATTATTTTAAATCTTTCTGCCACAGAACATTAAGGTTCTATTTTAGGTTGCATTCTCTAATTCTCCACAAACTAATGGCAACCAGGTGGTATCCCTACATTTGTTTTAGAGGAGCTCTTCTTCGGCTTCACTGATAAGCATTTTTTTTTCTTAAGTAGAAGCTTAGAATTCCTTGTTGGGTTATGTGTTCTTATTCTCCAAATGGTAACATCGATGTAAAGAAAGATTTCTTATTTTAAACATTCTTGCTACTATCTGCATACCACCTCTCATAATTGCTGCTAATATGATTACAAGAGGTAATCTGGAAATCTATTGTATTTGTAATTATTTGGTATGGGTGGTGCAAGCGGAGTTCAAGAGCTTGCCAGGTTCGATTGTATCTCAGTTCAGGTTGCATGTTGGATAAAATGGTATGAAGCTTGCTTGTGGTGCAGAATGGGAGGATTGTTTTATGGAGTGATGTTATTTCCATAGAGATTGGAAAACTTACTTGTACAGATCTCTTTCGTTTGATGTGATTTGCGAGTGTCATCCTGTTTTTGCTTAATGAATTACTTGCTTTTAACCATAAATAAGTTCTATTTGAATTACTGTAGACCTTGGAAAAGTTATTAAATGGATACCTTAATTTCATATTTTTGGTCCCAACTTTGAAATATATTTGAGTGGCTAACCCCAGTGTCTGAAAAAGTTTATATTTTATGAGGGAAATCAGATTGGAAGGCTCGTGCAGATGTGGCGAAGTTGTTAGAGCATCTAAAGAAGGAGCTAACTTTACTTGTTGTCAGCCATGACCTCAAGTAAGTTCTTGATTTGGTCCATTTGATATTTTTGTTTATATATGTTATTTAATGGGAATGAATCACCATGCTAGAGGTCTAGGTTCACTCGAAGTTACCATTAACAATTACATACCTAGTATAGTCCTATAAATGGGGTCGTGGAGTAGCGTATACGCAAATCTTAATCACCCTGCCTTTAAGGAGGCAGAGAGGCTGTTTCCGGTAGACCCTCGGCTTAGAAAGGATAAAGGAAAGGGGCAATAATAAGAAAATCAATCAGACTACCGAAGTGAAAATACAAAACTAACACTAGGTAATACAATCAAGAAACCGAAACAAGGTAGCATCAAGTAATAACAGAAGTCTAGGGATACGAAAATACATGAAAGACACTAAGTGGTGTATCAAAACTACTGTTACAAACTAGGAACACTTGGCTACCTAACCCTTATCC
Source organism: Nicotiana benthamiana (assembly GCA_034376525.1). NCBI lineage: Eukaryota > Viridiplantae > Streptophyta > Magnoliopsida > Solanales > Solanaceae > Nicotiana > Nicotiana benthamiana. The sequence continues at coordinate 38,583,923 of CM067324.1, forward strand.
TTTATTCTCAACCTCCAAGCCTTCCTATCCATGATAATATCCTCAGTAAGCTGGAGCAACGCCATATCTTTATTAATCACCTCTCCCCAATACTTTTTCGGCCTGCCTTTATCTCTCGGTTGGCCCTCCAATGCCAGGATTTCACACCTCATCATCGGTGCATCAGTATATTAATAAATCTTCAGCTCAAAGCTTGTGTTGGGAGCTAAAAATAAAGCTTACAAGAACCTACAAGACTCAAAATTATAATCCTTGCTCATTTTACAAGGAGCCTAGGAGTTGTAGAATTGACTCTAAATATCAATTAATTCTGCTTTACACCGAAAACAAAAGAGAAGAATATAGTTCTTCTTAATTTTCTGAGTAGGGCTAATTGTATCCTCAAAGCATCTTGAATTCCTCTCCTTCCAAACGAAATAGTTGCAGGGATAATTTTCCATCCGTCTTTGTTTGAAGTTGTTTCCATCTGTCTTTGTTTGAAATTTTCACATAATTTTTACTCTCTTCATTTCAAATTGCATATCTTGTTTCCTTCTAGCATTTTTATATATAATCAATGACTTTATATTTTATTGATAACATATTTTAGAGTTCATGTAAGAATTTGTTTGTACTTCAGCAGCCAAACAATAGACCAATTCTTCAGATGTTGAAAGCATAGTGCCTATCAAGTTTTTAATTATTTGCAATAAGAGATGAAATCTTATCAAAGATAAAAAGGAAAACAGATACAATCAATTTGAAATAGAAGTGTAAGACAATATAAGGACATGCTTTTACATTTAGCACAATCAACAATTTCCGAGTTAAAGATCAATCAATCTATTGTGCCTCGATCCATAACTAGTTGACCTGCTATATTTTTTACTGCTCTCCTTGAAGGATACAAAAACTAGCAGTGGCCACTATTTTTCATAGGTGAGGTAGAATTGCATTTAACTCTCACTTGAGCATATTCACCCAAGCATATTTAATTGGAAGACGACATATCATCATTTTGTTTCTGACACTCCTTTTTTTCTTGCAATTCATCGTGGTTCTTGAGTAATTTTTACCACACATTAGCTGGCAGTGAAAATGATATATTTGTATCTGATGTTCCTATTCTATTTGAAAATTTGGTTCTTCTCTAATAGCCGCATTGATGGTGATCTACAGAGAGTTAGCATCTTTGGTAGATCAATCTTGGAGGATGGAAATGGGAGGAGTACTTAAAAGAGAGCCACTACCAATTGAATGCTCGGGGGTTTATTATGTTCCCAGCCATTAGTTTCTGATAAATGGATGAGGTATGCCACAACTATTAGGCCTCTTTTTTTTCACTCTCTTTCAGTTATGGCTAATCCTAGTTAGACTGGGAAAATAATAAGAATTGAGGAGTAATAAATAAAGCTCAAAATGATAAAAACGACATGGTTGAGTTACCATTGTAACAAGAGTGAAACTCTGATCTTTTACTTTAATTAGAGGTATAAAATAAGCAGGTTGGGTTAAAGTCCAAGCCATCCAAAGTTTGCTTGGGTCAAGGTGGTTTGGTTTAGAAAGGGTTGAGAAGCGTGTCATAACCCACTCCGCGCAAGTGGAAATATATTTGTCATGGCTCACTATGCAACAAAGATCCTGTTTTTAATTCAAACCACAGAGATCATAAATATAATGTATGTGTTTTAGATGAACAGAAGAAGACTTTGGAGCATGCAAATCAAATGCAACTTTATGTGTTTCCTATGTTATTGAGTGAGGTTGCTCTAATGGTTAGAGCACTTACTTTCAACCAAGAGATTGGGAGTTTGAATCACTCACGAGACAACATGGAAAAGGACCTAATATCCTGAGCAGGAGGGCTTTCTGGGTGGGATTTATCCCATTTTGTTTTTAAAAGAAGTGCTTTAAACTTGCTGGTGTTTCTTTGCTTCTTCTGAAGTCTATGTCGTCAATGAGGTCACATACTAGTTATCACTTCTCAATTTAACTAAGTAAACAATATTGTCTGCAGGTATTGATGTCAAGGCAGCAGTCTTTCTCTGATTTCATTTCTTTTCTGGCCAAGCTCTAATTGAGCTGGGCATTACCGGGGACTCGAGGAATCCTGCGTGGATGAAGTGATAATCTTGTAGTATGTCACTAAAGTATCGGGAAGTAAAGAGAATCCTAGTGAAAATTATTTATAAGATCCGTGTAAAGGTGGAGACATATTGTGATTTCGAAGATAAATACTTGTCTTTAGAGTTTAGTGTCTTAGGTCATCAGTTTACTTATTGTCAAATTGAGTCCTTAGTTATTTGTTGTTGAGTCCCTGAAGGTAGAATCCATGTGTCTAGTTTGTTATGAAGTTGATTCTGTCTTTTTTTATATTCCTTGTACTCGTCCATTTCCAGCTAAGTTGAATAGAAAATCAAAATTTATCTTGTTTTTCCTTGCTTTCTCAGTTCATTTTCAAGGCTTTCCCCGTTCGGAAATTTTTACATATTAGGTCTTGTACAATTTAGTTTAACGAAGGCATTATTTTTGCTATGATAATATGCCTTTTTGGTTTCTTGTTTTGTAAAATAGCCTTTGAATGAAGTAGAATTGTGTTGTATACAAGTAAGGGATAGCTCATGTTGTGCATGAGCCCAATAATACTATTAGTGCCGTAAAGATATGTATAGTAGAGTTAGATCCAAGTCATCTCCAAAGGATACAAAATTTATTCTTAAAACACCTAAAGTCATTAAAAAATTATAATTTTATTAGTCCCAACTGTTGCTTCATATCTGAAATAGATATCTTCTTAATTTTTTGTATGCTCATTAGGGAAATCATATAAAACATTTATACGATTTGTTTGATTAATTTATGCTTTATATCATAGTCAAATTACTCATTATATTCTGTAGGTAATTTATTGGATCGAAAATAGATTTGAAAAAACAGACTAATGTTATTTTAGTTTCCCAAAGAAATGCTTATTTTGGCCAAATATATTTAGTTAAGATGACATTTATTTTTAAGGGAAGCGGACATAACTTAATTAAATTATTTATATGTGAAATAAAGAAAATAACATTGTAGAAGAGGACTATTGTTTTCGGTTTTACCTCAAATTGAAGTACTCAGAAAAATTGTTTATTCAAAGAAGGAGCTTAATGTTGTTTTTATAAGATTATAGAGATGCATATACTAAAATTAGATGATTTAGCTTCAGTTATTGGTTGTAACATTTCATACTACTACTAACTACTTTATAGGAAAGAAAATTCTTAAAATTTGCATGACGAGACGAAATTTACGTTTAAAAGGAGAACTTTTGAGAGCATACGAATCCGACTAATTATCTGTACAAATATTAACTATACAATTTAAGTTAATATAGATCAATTTAAGTATATTCTTTGTATGTGAAATTTATGAGATTAATAACATATAAAGTACCACTTATTAGCCATGGGAATTTTCTGTGCATATTTCTAGTCTTTTTCTTTTTTTTTTTTGGAATTTTTTGCGCATATTTCTAGTTTTTTTTTTTTGGGATATTCAAAAAATTTTACTCCAACCATATTCTCTTAAACTTTGATATTTGAACTTAGCATCCCGATTTCCTTTTTGTTATCCAACTAATAAATACTCAAAAGAGAATATAAATCCATCAACAGAAGGCTAGTTCTTTAATCTAAAAGGTAAGATGTACGCGGATGCAACAATCGAGCATTAAATTTTGTCTTTTTTTTTTTCATTTCGTATGAATATTTTGAATATTTTTGTAAAAAAATTCGTTTGGTTTGCATACGGCTTATGGTGGGATAAGTTATGCTGTGATTAGTTATTCTAGTATTGTTTTTATCCACTATTTGATATGTTGTACTAAAAATGATAATTGCATAATTTCTAAAAAGAAGGTATAAGTTATCTCGACACTAATTATCCGACCCCTACAAGGTATAGTACTAATTTTATCTAAAATAACTTATACCGAATTTTCTAGCCAAACAAAATGTTAAGATGATATTAACTTTTCATACTAGCTCTATATCTACTTATACCTCATACCAGACGATCCTGAAGTATTACATTGAAACAGCCCGAGAGGGGCCCAGTTGAACAATATGTGGCATGGAAAGATAAGGTGGACCCCACATTCCAACAAACTTATCAAATATATACAAGTAATAAAGCTAGAAAGTATAATATCTGTATATAAATTATGAAATTTCAAAAATGTTCATGTTGTATCATGAGCTGTTTGGTTATCAGATTTATAGTATAAGAATAATGTTTGCATAACCGTATATGAATATGTATCGTGTAATGCGTTGGGTGGTAAAGAGTTCGCTAGACAGGTTATACTATTGTAATTTGTCCAATGAAAAACGTTTCATCTGAAAATCGTAGATATTTTGGTACTCAACCTAACTCATGGTAAGCAATGGATTTCATAACTGCTGCTTAACTCGTATGCAACTCTTGGCTCTGTTTTTCTTATATCTCATAACAGAACTTGCCAGATGTAAAACAAATATCAGCTTAAATGTTTTCGTGTTGAGAAAGTGTTTTTACTATAAAAATTGATCGTTTTTGTTTTTTTAAGGTTTTCCAATAAAAATTTTATTCTTAAAAAAAAGGAATGAGTTTGAAAAGATAAGATTGGTACATGAACTAGAATAGAGCTGTTATTGTGGGCGGGCCTGGCCCAGCCTAGCTCAGCCAACCATGCGAGTTTTTGCATTTCACAGACTAGGCTGGGCCGTTTTGTAAAATTCAATCACTTTTTATATTATTATAATAGATTATTATAAAACATTAAAAAAGGGACAACGTTTCATTCATTAAAAGTAAATACTCAAAACAAACTATTCAAAAATATTTTCGGGATGCTCATGGCACATCCAATACCAACAAATCATCTTTATCAAGTACTTTTGAATCCTCTTTTGAAATAAAGATGTTTTCACATCTTTATTTTTATCTAAATTTATAATATTGTGACGACCCGACCCGTCGTCTCTGGTATTTCATGCCACGTTATCCCCGTTATATGTTTCCCCGTGTATTTTTATGTGTGTCGGGTAAGTTTGAAGTGGTTTGGATTGAAATTAGATAGAAATGAGACAAATAACCTCTTTAAGAAAGACTTAAGTTGGAAAAGTCAACCGTATGTTGACTTATGAGTTAGAGGGCTCGGAACGGATTTCCGATGGTTCGACTAGTTTGGGGGATGATTTATGCTTTGGAGTGAAAACGGATGTGAATTCGGAGGTCCGGTGTGAAAGTTAGCATATTTTGGCGAAGTTGGAATTTCGGAGAAATCCGGTTGATAGGTGAAAAATTTGATCCGAGGGCCGGAATGGGATTCCGAGAGTTGCATCAGCTTCGTTAGGCAAATTCGAGTATGCGTGCAAATTTTCAGGTCATTCAGACGTCGTTTGGTTGGGTTTTGGATTGAATACGAAATTAGAAAGTTATAGTTTATCTTAGAAGGAATTCAATGATTTTGGTGATTTTGTGATGTAAAAGATAGTGTTTATATGGCCCTAGCAAGATTGAATGGAATAATAAGTCGTGTTGGTGCTTTTGGTTGAAGTCCCGGGGGCCTCGGGGTGATTTCGGATGGTTGACGGATGGTTTTGATGTTGAAAAGTACTGCAGATTTTAGGCTTCAGGTGTTGCAGACGGGTTGCTCTATGTGATTGCAGGTATGGCATTGCGATCACATAGAAGGATGGGCTGTGGGCTTGAGTTTGTTCAATGCGATCGCGAAGGGCGATGCGATCGCACAGGTTGAGGTCATGGTTCTCTGCGGCAGAGGGGAGGCTGCGTTCGCGTAGGTATGGGCAGCGAAGGCATGCGATCGCAGGTAAGAGGTTGCGTTCGCATAGGTCAGCGGGGAGGCAAGGGAGGATGCACTATGCGATCGCAGGAGTTGTTACGCGATCGTATAGATGAAGTCAAAGCTGGGCAGAGGGTTTTTAATATCATTTCATCCGCGAGTCTCTTCACTTTTCCTCCATTTTTACAATATCTTGAGAGCTTATTGACGAATTTAGAAGGGTTTTCGACGGGAAGTTATGGGAGGTAAGTCCCTCGGCCTACAAACATCATTTAATCATGGTTTTAGCCTTTAAATTTCTGAAATCAAATCAAATTGGGGAAGAACTAGGGCTTGAAATTTCAAATGAAGATCTGGGATTTGGAGGAGCAATTGGACTTCGATTTTGATGAACATTATATGTACGGACTCGTGGCGAGACAAGGATTCCAAAAATATAAATTTCGTAATTTTTTGAGAAGCGGGCCCGGGGCTCAAGTTTTGCTAGTTTCGAGATTTTGGCTATTTCTCGGTTGTTTTCGATTGAGTATTGTCCCATAAGAATTTTTGTGATGTATTCGCTCTGTTTTTGTTTAGATTCGACGCACGAGGAGCCCGAATTTAGAGGCAAAGGCGTCGCGAGCTTGAGATTTCATCGGTTCGAGGTGAGTAATGCTAGTAAATTCTGTTCTGAGGGTTTGAAACCTCGGACTTTCACATCGTAACGCTATGTTGAGGCGTGACACGCACTCCATGATAAGTGCGGGGTCGAATACTGTTGAGGGATTGTGAAGTGGTCCATCCTGAGTGAGAATAATAGTATATTGGCGTATGATATGCACATTGTGATGACTAATATTGGGCTTTTTGCCGTGTCTGGGGCCTAGTGCCGACATGTGATATCCTTCGGGGGTTGGTATTACTTTTATAGCATGATTGCATATCATTTACTATCAGTCCATGGTTATAAAACATTGTTTTCAAAACCCTGCCGTATTTCAAATGTTCAGAACTCATATGCTATCTTTTAAATGTATTTCAACTGAGGATCATTGTTTATAACTGCCCAAGGGTCTTATGATATATTTTTTGGACTGATTTTTGGTGGCTCGAGCTGAGCGCCGTAGCGGTGATTAGAAACACTGGTAACACGGACACTATGTGATATGAGCGGTCAGGTAACATGGACTGGCCTGGTTATTGATTTTTGCCACGAGATAGGTGGCTTGATTATTCGCCACGAGGTGGCTGGTTATTGCGCTTGGGCTGTAGGAGCCCCTCCGGAGTATGCACACACCCCCAAGTGAGCTCCATCGATGGTAAATGATATGGGTGGCTCAGGCTGCACGCCGTAGTGGGTACTGGATTGTACCATCATATTCATTGCATTGCATCCCTGCATTTGCATCACATATATATATTGCTGTTCAGTTGTTCAGTTGCAGATACTGTTATACATTGTTTTAGCTTAATTTGTGTAATTATTGGGTTTTCTTGCTTTCGGAGCTTTATTTACTATTATTACTCGCAGAGTTGGTAGACTCACCTCTACTCCCTGCACCTTGTGTGCAGATTCAGGTACTCTAGATGATTTTGCGCGTGCGGTTGCTGATTATTAGTTTGATAGAGTATTGAGGTAGTTGCCGGCGTCCGTAGGACCCATGTCCATGATATTCTAGTTATTTTCTAGTTATTCTGACACTTGTATTTCCCTCATTCTCACATGTATTCAGTATTTTTAGAGGCTCTAAAACTCGTGACCCCAGGTCTTTGGGGAATTTATCTTGTTCTGTGAGATTTTCGGGATACTTCTATAACTAACAGTCTATTTTGGTTTCCTTCACTATTAATGGCTTAAAAGAAATGGTTTTTGAGCTCTATGCTCGGGTTGAGAGCACATCTGGTCAGGCTTGCCTAGCCGTTGGGTTGGGCGCCATCACGGCCGTGTTTGGGGGCGTGACAAGTTGGTATCAGAGCCTAGGTTACTACGCCTCACGAGTCATAAGCCAATTTAGTAGAGTCTCTTTTATGGGTGTGTCGTGAACCACACTTATAAGCAGGAGGCTACAGAACGTTTTGGAAACATTCCACCTTCTTGAAATCTTATCGTGCGTCGTTGATTCAGCTTGAAAGAGTAACCCTTGAAATTCCTTCCTCACGTTGTATGCGTCCGTGAGCGTCCAGTATTATATGTGCCTTAATGGCTGGTGATTCCCCTATCGAGGGGCGAATTATGATTCCTATGAGTTGATGTTGGGCCAGTCTAGAGGACTTGAGGCCGAATCTCTGTCTATGGCCTGAGCACCAATGTGCTGATTGAGCGAGCTAGTGTTATGAACTTATAAGTTCGGTATTGTCCCTAATTGTGGTGATGGCGGCTGGATAGATACGTGGTGTGTATGTTGGTGCCGTGTAATGTATCCATATGACTTGGAAGTGTTGAAGAAGGTATGCTAGGTGGTAGACGAACCATTAAATGTTTGATTCTCATTGTGAAATGGAGATGTGGCCCGAGTTATGGGGGCGTGAAGAATCTTTTCGACTCAAGAAGACTAATTGATTGCGTGAAGAGTATGATGGTGGATGATGTACCAAAATATTATATTGAAGGAAGCAGGTGGGTATCTCGCGCAGATTATTCCGAAGTGGTATGATCATTATGTGTATGTTAGAAGACCGTATGTGTAATTAAGATGTATTTTCTATATGTTGTGATTCGAACAGGTGCAGTGCATGTTCAGGTATCAATTTTGATAATATAATACATGTAGTATCGAGATTAAGGTTGTTATTGTACATTGTGATGCTACGTCGAGTTGTGGATGTTGGAAACACGTTCTCAATGCAATATACTAAAACGTGTGTTCTTTTGTGTAAGTTTTGATGAATGACAAACGAAGCGAAAATTGATATATGACGAAGTTCAAGAAACAAGCGCACAATTGATATACAACGAGATTCAAGCTCAAGACAAAGTTTTATAAGTTTAATTGAGTCATTCTTATTTGTTATCTTGATCCTACAACTTGACTCGTAACATGGCTTCTCTCATAAAATTATTTTCAAAATCATGCATATTTAATTTAACGTCAAATGATTTTAAATCATGCATATTTACAGTAGTCAAAATAATTTTTAGACATGCCTTAAAAATCTGGACTAAGATAATCGATTATGTACTTATGATAATCGATTGTTTTTAAGCCAAGACTGCATAACAATCGATTGTGAACTAATGACAATCGACTGTGAGTAAGACAGTGAGCATTAGGTTTTTCAAACCTGCATGACAATCGATTGTGAACAAATGACAATCGATTGTGATGAGGCAGTGTCCATCAAAGTTTTTCAAAACTCAGAATAATCGATTGTGAAGCTAATGACAATCGATTATGAAGAGACAGTGTCCTTCAGATTTTTGAAAGTCACAAAATAATCGATTGTGAACTTATGACAATCGATTGTGTTGAGGCAGTGACTTCCAGACTTTTTCAAAACTATTAAATAATCGATTGTGAGTATATAACAATCGATTGTCAAGAGGCAGTGTCTAAAATGATTTTCAAAAACTGACAAGTAATCGATTATTGACTTTGTGCAATCGATTGTGAAGCTGACCGTTGTCGTAAAGTTTTCAAATACCGTCAGGTAATCGATTATTGCTTCTGTATAATCAATTGTTGTGATTAAAATCCAGAAAAGATTTTTTGAACGTTATTGGGTAATCGATTATTGATTTGGTATAATCGATTGTTTTGATTAAAATCCGGAAAAGATTTTTTGAACGTTGCTGAGTAATCGATTGTTGATTCTGGACAATCGATTGTTTGTGGTAAAATATGGAAAGGATTTTTTGAACGTTGCCAGTAATCGATTATGGATTGTAAGTAATCGACTATCAAGCGTAAAATCTGGGATCGAATTTTGATCTGACTGGCAGACAATCGATTGTTGGGGTTTGACAATCGATTGTCAGTGAGTAAAATCAGCAACTCTTAATTGGCAATTAGGCAACGGTAATGCCAAGTTTTTCAACTATAAATACAGCTTCATTTCAGTGTTTTAAACACAACAACATACTACAACTGATCATTACATTGCTATAAGCTTGCATACCTTTGTTTATCATTTTATATTCAATTTCATAAAGCTTTTGAGAGCCATATTCTTGTCCAAAGTTGTTGTGATCTAGAGCTTATTTATTTTACTCATACCTACTCATAAAGGAGTATATTGTTTGAGTGTTTTAGTGTTTTATACACTTGTAAGAGAATTGTAATTCTCTTGTTGTAAGGAACTTGTGTTTCCTTGGTTGAAGTCTTGGAGTGTTGTATCTCCGAGCAAAGGTGTTAAGGCTTGTGTCCTTAAGTTGTAAAGGTTTGTTGAGCACCCATAAGCTTAACAAGTTAGTGGAAAATCTTGAGAGAGTCTCTCGGGGACTGGACTAGCCACGTGTTGTGGTGAACCAGAATATATCGGTGTGTTCTTTCCTTTTTGTTTATTTAACGCACTTATTTATTTCCTGCAAATTTCAATTTCCGCAAGTTTACGCTAAATTTTATAATAACGCTATTCACCCCCCTCTAGCGTTAAGCATTTCTAACAATTGGTATCAGAGCCCAACTCTCTGAAAACTTAACAGTTTGAGAGAACCATCCATGGCTTCTACTCGTGATTCTTTTGCAGGAATTGATGAAGGACAGTGCTCCACACGACCACCTCTATTCAACGGTACAAATTACACGTAATGGAAAGAGAGGATGAAAATCTTCGTTCAGTCCAACAACTTTCACCTTTGGAAGGTGATAATGAAGGGAAACCAAATTCCAACAAAGAAGGTGGAAAACGAATGGGTTCCCAAGTCCGAGGATGAGTATGACGCGGATGACATCCGAAAGGTTCAAAATAATGCTAAGGCAATTAATTTATTATATTGTGCTGTTAATGCCGACGATTACAGGAAAATATCGTGTTGCAGAACGGCAAAGGAGATGTGGGACAAGCTAGAAGTTATGTACGAAGGTACGGACCAGGTAAGGGAAGCAAAAATTGATTTCCTAACCCATTCTTATGAATTATTTCACATGAAGGAAGGTGAAAAGGTGGACGAAATGTTTGAGCGATTTTCAATAATCGTAAATGACCTACATGCTCTCAAGAAAACATTCACGGATAGAGAGCTCGTGCGAAAAATTCTTAGAAGTCTCACACCGGCATGGAGATCAAAGGCCGATGCAATTCAAGAATCCATTGGCGTTTCAAACGTCACCATCGACGCACTAAGAGGTAACCTTAAGACCTATGAATCTACTATTCTTAACCCTTTTGTTGATGATCAAAGGAGGCAAAGAATAGCTCTAAAGGCAAGCACAAGCCAACCGCAAATTGATGAGGAAGGAGACAACGAGTTTTGACTCGTTATCAAAAGATTTCAAAAGTTCATGCGCAAGGAGTATGAACGCAAGGGCAAAAAGCAAGGCGAACAAATCAAGTGCTATGAATGTGGTGAAACCGGGCACATCAAATCAAATTGCCCAAACATCAAAAAGGAGAAGAAACCTTTTAAAAAGCAACGTGCATACATTTCTTGGGGAGGCGACTCCGGAGATGAGTCAAGCGAAGGAGAAGAAGACGAAGCAGCAAATCTTTGCCTTATGGCACATGAAGACAACAAAGATGAGGTATGTCAAATTTCGTCTAAAAACTTCTTTACTCTTGAAGAAATGCGAACTGCTTTTGATAAATTATATGCTGAGTTTATTAAGGCTTCAAAAATTGTTAAGGGCATAAAAGAAAATGCTCCATTAAAAGAAAAGGATTTTCAAAAACAGCTTTCTTTGAAAGAAAAGGATTTAGAAAAACTGGTTTTAGAAAATGAAAAGCTGAAAGAGGAAAACAAGTTTTTTGGAAAAAGAAGCGCCGATAAGCCCAAAAGTTCTACTAAAAATTGTTCTTCTTGCTTGCATCTCAAAAATGAGGTAGATAGACTCAAAGGTACCTTAGATAAGTTTAATTCTTCCCACAAGAATTTGAATGAGGTCCTTGTTAATTTGAAATCAACCAAGCATGGCATAGGATTTAAGAATGAGGATAAAGAAAAGGTTGAAGCCAAACCCCAACCACCTAAGGCTCAACCTAGGACTAATAAAACAAATGCTTATCCTAGAAATAGCAATCCTAGAACCAATATGCATGCTAAACAAAATGTTGAACATTTTAGGAGAGCTAGAAATGACTTACCACCTAGAAATAGTTACCCTAGAAATGATGCATATTTTAGGCCAAATGTTGAACCTTTGAGAAGACCTAGAAATGGCCTTCAACCGAGAAACAATCACTCTAGAAATGCTGCCCATCCTAGAGCTCATAGTAGGAGAAATAATTCTCATGAAATGCGAAATAGTCACAGTGTTCAAAATAGAGTAAGAAATTTTCATCCGTCTAGTTACTATGAACCTAGAAGGATGCATAACCCAAATATGACTTGTCATTATTGTAGACGTATTGGTCATATTGCGCCTGCATGCTTTACACGTCATAGACATATTACTCAATTGCATCATTATAATATGCCTAACCCCCAAGGACCCAAGATGGCATGGGTACCTAAAGAACATTAATTTGTTTTGTAGGTGTGCTTGAAGGGATCAAGTGTACTATGGTACCTTGATAGTGGATGCTCCAAGCATATGACGGGAGATGAATCCAAATTCCTTCAATTAGAGCACAAAGAAGGAGGAAGTGTTATCTTCGGTGATAACAATAAAGGAAAGATCATCGGCATCGGCTCGGTCGGTAAGGATGAAAATTCCTCTATTAAGCATATATTACTTGTTAAAGGATTAAAGCATAATCTCTTGAGCATAAGCCAATTGTGTGACAAGGGAAATCTTGCTTTATTTGATTCGGATGAATGCTTAGTGTTCAGACGTAGTGATTTCAAAATTATCCTCCGTGGTTTTAGAGTGGATAATATTTATATGGTTGATCTTGCTAATTCCTCACCCGATTATGTTGATTGTCTAATGAGTATAGAGGATGATACTTGGCTATGGCATCGTAGAGTAGCACATATCAATATGCATCTTTTGAACAAATTGATTTCTCAAAACTTAGTTGTTGGTCTTCCCGATTTAAAATTTGAAAATGACTCTATTTGTGACTCGTGTCAAAAGGGGAAGCAAACAAAAGCATCTTTCAAATCTAAAAACAGTGTTTCAACTTCTAGACCATTGCAATTACTTCATATGGATTTATTTGGTCCTTCTCGCATTGAAAGTCTAGGAAGAAATAGATATGCTTTTGTGATTGTTGATGATTACTCGAGATTTACTTGGACTTTATTTCTTGCCAATAAAAGTGATGCTTTTCAAAATTTTAAATGTTTTCTTAAGCGTGTTCAAAATGAGAAAGAAACAACCGTCACTTCAATTAGAAGTGATCATGGGGGAGAGTTTGATCACAATCTCTTTGCGGACCTTTGTGACGAACTCGGAATCGAGCATACCTTTTCCGCTCCACGTACACCACAACAAAATGGGGTGGTGGAAAGGAAAAATAGGTGTCTCGAAGAGATGGCTAGAACCATGCTCGACGAAGCTAAGATACCCAAATATTTTTGGGCGGACGCCGTGAGTACCGCTTGCTATGTTCTAAATTGAGTAGTAATTCGGCCGATACTCATGAAAACCCCCTATGAACTTTATAAGGGTAGAAAACCAAATATTTCCCATTTTAGAGTTTTTGGTTGCAAATGTTTTGTTCATAACAATGGCAAAGACCAACTGGGTAAATTTGATGCTAAGTCGGATGAAGGTATTTTCATTGGATATTCCTCACGTAGTAAAGCATATAGGGTCTTTAATAAAAGAACCCAAATTGTGGAGGAATCCCCTTATGTTGTATTTTCCGAAAATAATACTCGCTTGGCGAGAAAGGATTCCGGTTTTGATCTTGCAGGTATCTTAGATAGCTTGAAAGACAAAATACAAGAGGAACCACCCAAGGAAAATAAAGATGAAACTGAGGAACAACCAACGGAAGAAGCGCCACAATTGGAAAAAGAAATGAATATGCCTAACGAGTGGAGGACAATCAAAGACCACCCTCTCGAACAGGTAATTGGCAACATCGGAGGAAAGGTAAGTACCCGAAACTCTCTTAAGAACACATTAGGACACACTTCTTAAGAGCTCACGTTCTCTCTTGGCAACACTAGTTTAAGTTATTACTTCTTTACAAATTACTGACTTGAGCGTCGGAGACGTTTAATTCTATTTTGCAGGTATCGCCCTAAAAGATAGGGGGAATTATAAAGTTTTGGCACAGAACAATCGATTGTTCCAAGCAAATAATCGATTATTTTACTGTGCTGAAAATCGATTAGCAGTATCACTAATCGATTGTTTATGGTTTATGTTCATTATGCAGCTTTGTTTAATAATTGATTCCTTAAAATTGCATAATCGATTTCTGTCTCAGCCATTCAGCAATGCTTGTCCAAAACAATCGATTATTTCACATATATATTCGATTATTTCATGTCAGTAACTCAAAATTTGTTACCGTCTGGTCCCGTAATCGATTACCACATTTGACAATCGATTATTTCATGTAAGAAATTTAAACTCTTGTTACCGTTTGGCTCATCAATCGATTTGTGTCAGTTCCAAGTCAGGTCATAACTCTTCAACAATCGATTATTGCATCTCAACAATCGATTGTCTAATGGTCAGTGAATTTATTTTACCGTTTCTGACTGATGTGGCTTTAAATTCTCAGCAGATTTCTTCCATAAATGATAAGCCACTCTCCCCTCTATAAATAGGCTTCATATATGTTCATATGCATTCACTCAAGAATCAATTATAGCTTTCAAAATATCAAATTCTCTCTAATCCTTTGCAAAATCCAGCAGCTTTCATTAAAAATGTCGGGCAGTCACTCAAAACGTTCCCATTCTGCTAGGCACGACGCATCCTCCTCTGTTGCCCTTCCTCGTCCGAACTATCCCTATCAAGATGGTTCCGTTCTATATTTCAATTCCGACATCGAGCTTACTCGATTCTTAACCAAATTTGAAAAGCGCGACATTCTTCCACCCCGCTTTTCAACCCACAAGTATCTTGAATTATTTGGCCCTGCTGAAAATATTTTTACTCCTTACCCATCCTTACATCAATACTACATTGGTTCAAGCATTTTATTCCAACATCCATGAGGATGATGATGGTGAGCTTGTCACCAACATTAATGGTGTTCAAATTCTTCTTTCCGATGAAAATCTTCATACCATTGCCCGTCTTCCTCATAATGGTGAAGATATTTTTCGGTACACCGGAGAGGCCGGAGCCCTTTTTGATGAAACAACCCTCTTACACCAAATCGGTCTTACTTCTTATGATCCAAATCTTTCTTCCCGTCGTCCTACAATTACGGGAATAGATCCCAATTATCGGTTGATTTTCTATTTCATCACCCGAGTCCTCAAGCCTCGTAAGCATAACCATACTGCCATTTATCAAGAGGACACTAAGCTCATGCATGACATAATAACCGGAGCTAACATCAATTGGTGTCGGCTTATCAAAATTCACATGCGTGACGCTATCGGAGATGATAGGCCTCTTCCTTATGCTCTCCTCATCATGAACTTTCTTGAAGCCACCGGATTCGTCACTGGAAATGGTCCTCTCAAAAAGAGTACCAAAAAGTGGGAAATTTCGGAATCCTCCTTTCATCATGACGGTGATCATGTAGCGCCTGCTCCTCCTCCATCCCGTCGAACTCGTCCGCCTCAAGAACCCACTCTTCAATCCATTTCCGACCAAATTGCTTCCCTGACCACCTCTGTTGGTCAATTAACTCACGAGATCCATGGATATTTTGACCACATTCATTATCCATATGCGGGTCTTGTTCCATATGAAGCAGCGCCAGATGATGAGGCGGAAAATGATGAATGAATAATTGTAGTTTTTAAGTTTGTTTTTATATGTTGTATTGTCATCCCTGTTGCTGTAATTTCTTTCCAATAAATAAACAAGGTTTATTTCATCCTTGGCATCTTATTATTATTTTTGCTAATGGAAAAAAGGGGAAGATAACGGGTATGCACTCTCAGTATTTATAAGCTTAAATTGAGGGGGAATTCTCAAATTGAGGGGGAACAAATTGCATACTTGTTACATGTATATACTTGTCTTGAATCGTCAATATAAATTGCTTGTCTTGCATATCCCGCTTAATGTTTGCCATTATCAAAAAGGGGGAAATTGTTGGAAACACGTTCTCAATGCAATATACTAAAACGTGTGTTCTTTTGTGTAGGTTTTGATGAATGACAAACGAAGCGAAAATTGATATATGACGAAGTTCAAGAAACAAGCGCACAATTGATATACAACGAGATTCAAGCTCAAGACAAAGTTTTATAAGTATTATTGAGTCATTCTTATTTGTGATCTTGATCCTACAACTTGACTCGTAACATGGCTTCTCTCATAAAACTATTTTCCAAAATCATGCATATTTAATTTAACGTAAAATGATTTTAAATCATGCATATTTAAAGTAGTCAAAATAATTTTTAGACATGCCTTAAAAATCTGGACTAAGATAATCGATTATGTACTTATGATAATCGATAGTTTTTAAGCCAAGACTGCATGACAATCGATTGTGAACTAATGAAAATCGATTGTGAGTAAGACAGTGAGCATCAGGTTTTTCAAACCTGCATGACAATCGATTATGAACAAATGACAATCGATTGTGATGAGGCAGTGTCCATCAAAGTTTTTCAAAACTCAGAATAATCGATTGTGAAGCTAATGACAATCGATTGTGAAGAGACAGTGTCCTTCAGATTTTTGAAAGTCACAAAATAATCGATTGTGAACTTATGACAATCGATTGTGTTGAGGCAGTGACTTCCAGACTTTTTCAAAACTATTAAATAATCGATTGTGAGTATATAACAATCGATTGTCAAGCGGCAGTGTCTAAAATGATTTTCCAAAACGGATAAGTAATCGATTATTGACTTTGTGCAATCGATTGTGAAGCTGACCGTTGTCGTAAAGTTTTCAAATACCGTCAGGTAATCGATTATTGATTCTGTATAATCGATTGTTGTGATTAAAATCTGGAAAAGATTTTTTGAACATTATTGGGTAATCGATTATTGATTTGGTATAATCGATTGTTTTGATTAAAATCCGGAAAAGATTTTTTTAACGTTGCTGAGTAATCGATTGTTGATTCTGGACAATCGATTGTTTGTGGTAAAATCTGGAAAGGATTTTTTGAACGTTGCCAGTAATCGATTATGGATTGTAAGTAATCGATTATCAAGCGTAAAATCTGGGATTGAATTTTGATCTGACTGGCAGACAATCGATTGTTGGGGTTTGACAATCGATTGTCAGTGAGTAAAATCAGCAACTCTTAATTGGCAATTAGGCAACGGTAATGCCAAGTTTTTCAACTATAAATACAGCTTCATTTCAGTGTTTTAAACACAACAACATACTACAATTGATCATTACATTGCTATAAGCTTGCATACCTTTGTTTATCATTTTATATTCAATTTCATAAAGCTTTTGAGAGCCATATTCTTGTCCAAAGTTGTTGTGATCTAGAGCTTATTTATTTTACTCATACCTACTCATAAAGGAGTATATTGTTTGAGTGTTTTAGTGTTTTATACACTTGTAAGAGAATTGTAATTCTCTTGTTGTACGGAACTTGTCTTTCCTTGGTTGAAGTCTTGGAGTGTTGTATCTCCGAGCAAAGGTGTTAAGGCTTGTGTCCTTAAGTTGTAAAGGTTTGTTGAGCACCCGTAAGCTTAACAAGTTAGTGGAAAATCTCGAGAGAGTCTCTCGGGGACTGGACTAGCCACGTGTTGTGGTGAACCAGAATATATCGGTGCGTTCTTTCCTTTTTGTTTATTTAACGCACTTATTTATTTCCTGCAAATTTCAATTTCCGCAAGTTTACGCTAAATTTTATAATAACGCTATTCACCTTCCCCCCTCTAGCGTTAAGCGTATTTTCTAACAGTGGACGTGTTGTTAAGATGATTTTGGCAATTCTCTGACAGGTGTATATGCTCAATTATAACGGAAACTCTGCCGAAATTTTTGGAAAAATCTGAGACTTAGTAGAAATTTTGTCGCCTAAAGAGTGGGCTTTGTTGGAAACACGTTTCAAATGCAATATACTAAACGTGTGTTCTTTTGTATGTTTTGATGAATGTCAAACAAAGCAATAAGCGATATATAGCAGTGCTCAAGGACAAGCACATAATGGATGCATTACAAGAAGCTCAAGACAATGCTTGGAAATGTTATAATTGAGTCAATATTAATTGTGATCTTGATTCCTCAATCTTGGCTCATAACATGGCTTCTCTACTAAAATTATTTTTTCCAAAATCATGCATATTTAAAGTAAGTGTCAAATGATTTTAAACTATGCATATTTACATTTGTTAAAATGTTTTCCAAACATGCCTCAAAAATCTGGGCTAAGATAATCGATTATGTACTTATGATAATCGAGTATCTCTAAGCCAAGACTGCATGACAATCGATTATGAATTAATGATAATCGATTGTGAGTAAGCCAGTTAACATCAGGTTTTTGCAAACTGCATAACAATCGATTGTGTACTTTCGATAATCGATTGTTAACTGAGGCAAAGTTTTCAAAACTCATAAAAATCGATTATGAACTAATGGTAATCGATTGGAATGAGAAAAATGTCTCCCAGTGTTTTTAAGTAAAATGATAATCGATTGTGGCTTTTGATAATCGATTATATATGAGACAGTAAGTTTTGAAATTAATTAATAATCGATTGTGGCTTTTGATAATCGATTATATATGAGACAGTAAGTTTTGAAATTAATTAATAATCGATTGTGGCTTTTGATAATCGATTATATATGAGACAGTAAGTTTTGAAATTAATTAATAATCGATTGTTCTATTTGATAATCGATTGTTGAAGCTGACGTTGTCATACTTTTTTCAAATTACCTTCAGGTAATCGATTGTGATATTTAACAATCGATGTTTTAGCGTAAAATCTGGAAAAGATTTTCTGAACGTTGTTAAAATAATCGATTATTGATTTCCTGATAATCGATGTTTTATGCCAAAAATTGGAAAGGATTTTTTAACGTTATAATTAATCGATTATTGATTTGAAGTAATCGATTGTTAACGTAAAATCTGGGATTGATTTTTTGATCTGATAGGCAAACAATCGATTGTTTAGTCCTGACAATCGATTGTCACTGAGTAATTTCAGCAATCCTTAATTGGCAATTAGACAACGGTAAGACTGAGTTTTTCACCTATAAATACAGGTTTAACTCAGTGTTTTCACAACAACAACACATACAATTTAAGTATTTTCATTGCTAAAAGCTTTCTTACATTGATCATCATTTTCATTCATCTATAAAGCTTTTTGAAGAGCCATTCTATTGAGCTAAGTTGTTGTGATCTTGAGCGTACTATTTCTACTCATATCTACTCATTGAGGAGTACTTTGTAAAGTGAGTGTGTCTTTGTGTTTGTAAGAGAATTGCGATTCTCGTTTGTTGAGGAACTTGTGTTTCCTCGGTTGAAGTCTTTGGGATTGTTATCCCCGAGCAATTGAAGTCTTTGGGATTGTTATCCCCGAGCAATTGAAGTCTTTGGGATTGTTATCCCCGAGCAATTGAAGTCTTTGGGATTGTTATCCCCGAGCAATTGAAGTCTTTGGGATTGGTATCCCCGAGCAATTGAAGTCTTTGGGATTGTGATCCCCGAGCACCTAGGTGAGGCTTGTGTCCTCAGCTGTAACGGTTTGTTAAGCACCCGTAAGCTTGACAAGTTTAGTGGAAATCTCGAGAGAGTCTCTCGGGGACTGGACTAACCACGTTTGTGGCCAACCAGGATACATCTTTGTGTAAGTTTATTTTACTGCACTTGTCTTAATTTCTGCAAAGTTTTTAAATTCTGCACTAAAACGCTTAATAATTTTAAAACGCTATTCACCCCCCCCCCTCTAGCGTAAAGCGTTATTTCCAACAATTGGTATCAGAGCCATACTCTCTGAAAAACTTAACCGTTTGAGAGAACCATCGATGGCTTCTACTCTAAATTTCTTTGCAGGAATAGGTGAAGGAGAATGCAGCATGTCGCCTCCAATATTAGACGAAAACGACTACTCAGTCTGGAAATATCGGATGCAAATTTTTACAATGGCAAACGATTTGTATCTATGGCAAGCTATTAAACACAGTGATCAACTGACGACAAAAGTCGGGAAAGATAAGGTAAGTAAATACAACACTAAAGCTATGAATATATTACATAACGCCTTGAATCAGGAACTTTGGCGAAAAATCTCCCACTATAAAACTGCTAAGGAAATGTGGGACAAACTTGAGGAATTGCACGAAAACACGCCTCAAAAAGCGGTCAGCACAAACGATGAATCAACTGGTCGGTGCCTCATGGCAGACGAAAAAGACGAGGTAAGTACATCTAACGATATACAAATTGCTTATAACAAACTGCATGATGAGCTGGTAAATGCTTCTAAGACTATTAAAGATTTACAAAGAACTCTTTCTCTACAAGAAGAGGATTTTCAAAAACAACTCCTTTTAAAAGACAAGGACTTTGAAGAACGTCTTTCTTTAGCTCAAAAAGGTGTTGAAAATCTGTCTCGTGATAACGAGAATCTTGCAAATGAAAATCAATTTTTGTTAAATGATAGTATAGAACTTAGGCAAGTCATCAAGACCATGCATGAAGCCTCTTGTGTTGAAAATTGCCTTACCTGTACTACTTGTGAGTCCTTAAAACTAGAAAACACAGAACTTAGGAAAACTTTAGAAACTCGTAGTAAAAAAGTTCTTAAAGTTAGTGAAAAAGAATCGCCTAAGAGAAATCAACGGCATAAAAACAAAAACTCCACTACTCCACCTAGAAATAACTCTAAGATTGTAAATAAGCCTAGAACAAATTCTTTTAGACCACCTAGACATTATGCTAGAATGTATGAAGATAAGGGTAGAACTAATATCTTTAGACAACCTAGATCCGAATCTAGGATTCTTGCAAACAAGCCTACAAATAGTAATTTTCGGCAACCAAGAAATTACTCTAGGAACGAGCTTAGACCACCTAGACATGACACTAGGTCCTTCAACAAGTCTAGCACTAATAACCTTAGACCATCTAGATATTATACTAGAAATGGGAACAATATGTCTTGTGTTAATCATTTTCATTCGCCTAGAACCTTGTTGGCTCAACCTAGGCATCAACACAACCCAAACGTAGTATGTCATTATTGCAATCGTATAGGTCATATTGCACCTATGTGTTTTACAAAGCATAGAGATTCTTCATATTATTATCGTTACTTGCCTAACCCCCAAGGACCCAAAATGGTATGGGTACCTAAAGAATATTAATTTGCCTTGTAGGTGTGCTTGAAGGGATCAAGTGTACTATGGTACCTTGACAGTGGATGCTCCAGACACATGACAGGAGACGAATCCAAATTCCTTCAACTAGAGCACAAAGAAGGAGGAAGCGTTGTATTCGGTGACAACAATAAAGGACAAATTATTGGCATCGGATCGGTCGGTAAGAATGAAAAATCCTCTATAAAGCATATATTACTTGTCAAAGGTTTAAAGCATAATCTCTTGAGCATAAGTCAATTATGTGACAAGGGAAATCTTGCTTTGTTTGATTCGGATGAGTGTTTAGTGTTTAGACGCAGTGACTTCAAGATTATTCTACGTGGTTTTAGAATTGACAATATTTACATGGTTGATCTTGAAAACTCCTCATCCGAGTATGTTGATTGTTTGTTGAGCAAAGATGAAAATGTGTGGTTGTGGCATCGTAGAGTAGCTCATATGAACATGCATCTTTTAAATAAATTGATTTCTCAAAATCTAGTGATTGGTCTTCCCTTCTTAAAATTTGAAAGTGATACTTTTTGTGATTCATGTCAAAAGGGGAAGCAAACAAGAGCATCTTTTAAAACCAAAAATGTTGTTTCAACATCTAGACCTTTACAACTATTGCATATGGATTTATTCGGACCATCCCGTATCGAAAGTCTAGGAAGAAATAGATATGCTTTTGTAATTGTTGATGACTTCTCTAGATTTACATGGACACTATTTCTTGCGCATAAAAGTGATGCATTTATTAGCTTCAAGCTTTTTCTTAAAAGAGTTCAAAATGAAAAGGAATCAACTGTCACTTCCATTAGAAGTGATCATGGGGGAGAGTTTGATCACAATCTCTTTGCGGACTTTTGTGATGAACTCGGAATCGAGCATACCTTTTCCGCTCCACGTACACCACAACAAAACGGGGTGGTGGAAAGGAAAAATAGGAGCCTCGAAGAGATGGCTAGAACCATGCTCGACGAAGCTAAGATTCCCAAACACTTTTGGGCAGACGCCGTGAGTACCGCATGCTATGTTTTGAATAGAGTAGCAATTCGGCCGATACTCTTAAAAACCCCATATGAACTCTACAAAGGTAGAAAACCTAACATTTCACATCTACGCGTTTTTGGTTGTAAATGTTTTGTGCATAACAATGGAAAGGACCAATTAGGAAAATTTGATGCAAAGTCGGATGAAGGTATCTTCATTGGCTATTCTTCTCGTAGTAAAGCTTATAGGGTTTTTAATAAAAGAACCCAAGTTGTAGAGGAATCTCCTCATATTGTTTTTTCCGAAGATAATACTCGCTTGGCGAGAAAGGATTGTGGTCTTGATCTTTCAGGTATTCTGGAAAGCCTAAAGGACAAAATTCAAGAAGAACCACCAAGGAAAGAAACTGACAAAACGGTGGAACCACAAATTGAAAAAGCTCCTCAACCAGAAAATGAACCAAAAGAGCAAATAGAATGGAGGACAGTCAAAGATCATCCTCTCGATCAGGTAATAGGCGACGTTGGAGGGAAGGTAAGTACCCGGAGCTCTCTTAGAAATACCTTAGATCTTACTGCTTTTGTTTCTCAAATTGAACCCAAAACCATCTCTGAAGCAATTGGGGATGAATTTTGGACCTTGGCAATGCAAGAGGAGCTTAACCAATTCAAACGTAACAACGTTTGGGATTTGGTGCCAAGACCCGAAGGTCATACCATAATTGGTACGAAATGGGTTTTTCGAAATAAATTAGATGAAAATGGCATAATCACTAGAAACAAAGCTAGGCTTGTGGCTCAAGGCTATAATCAAGAAGAAGGGATTGATTATGATGAGACATATGCTTCGGTAGCTAGATTAGAGGCCATCCGTCTGTTGCTTGCTTTTGCATCTTCTATGAATTTCTTTGTATATCAAATGGATGTGAAAAGTGCCTTTTTAAATGGTTTTATCCAAGAAGAAGTTTTTGTAAAACAACCCCCCGGTTTTGAAGACTTTAATTTTCCCAATCATGTTTTCAAACTCAAAAAGGCCCTTTATGGTTTAAAACAAGCTCCTCGAGCTTGGTATGAAAGGTTGAGTAAATTTCTTTTAGAAAATAATTTTATTCATGGAAAAGTTGACACAACTTTATTTGTCAAGCATGAAAACAATGATATCTTGCTAGTTCAAATATATGTAGATGATATCATTTTTGGTGCTACTAACAATGCTCTATGCAAGGAATTTTCAAACTTAATGACTAGCGAATTTGAGATGTCCATGATGGGTGAGTTACAATTCTTTTTGGGATTACAAGTAAAACAAATGAAGGAAGGTACATTCATTTGTAAAAGCAAGTATTGCAAAGATCTGCTTAAACGTTTTGACATGAACAATGCAAAGGAAATAGCAACTCCCATAAGCACATCCGATCATCTCGACAAAGATGAAAAAGGTAAGGAAGTCGACATCAAAAAGTACCGAGGTATGATTGGCTCTCTTCTTTATCTTACTGCTAGTCGTCCGGACATCATGTTTAGCGTGTGCGTCTGTGCCCGTTATCAATCATGTCCAAAAGAGTCTCACCTTACTGCGGTAAAGCGGATTCTAAGGTATCTTGTCGGTACTACCAATGTGGGTCTATGGTACCCCAAAGGTTCTTCATGCCAACTTATTGGCTATTCCGACTCCGATTTTGCTGGATGCAAATTGGACCGCAAGAGCACTAGCGGCACTTGCCACTTGCTCGGTAGCGCTTTAGTTTCTTGGTTTAGTAAGAAGCAAGTTAGTGTTGCGTTGTCCACAATCGAGGCTGAATATGTAGCCGCGGGGAGTTGTTGCGCTCAAATCCTATGGATGAAACAACAACTCTTGGACTATGGCCTACGTCTTGATCACATTCCTCTTAGATGTGACAACACTAGTGCCATATGCTTGACGAAGAACCCCATTCTTCACTCGCGAACAAAACACATTGAAATTAGACATCATTTTATTAGAGATCACGTTCTAAAAGGCGATGTCGAAATTGAATTTGTTGAAACAAAAAGCCAATTGGCAGACATCTTTACAAAGCCCTTAGATAAAGAGTCCTTCTTCCGAATTCGTAGTGAACTCGGGATCCTTGACTCCACGTTGATCTAAGTCATGCATTGCATTTTATTTCTTACATAATTTCTAACTTGAGCGTCGGAGGCGTCTAACATTTTGTTGCAGGTATCACCCTAAAGAAAAGGGGATCATAAAAAGCATGACGCAAGATACTCAAGTATTCTACAGGAAAATCGCCGTCAAACAATCGATTACTGTATCAATAATCGATTACTTCCGTTATTTTTTTCCAATAAATAAACTTGTGTTTATTTCATATTTGTTATTCTTCCCTTGTGTACATTTTTTTTGCTAATGGCAAAAGGGGGAAGAAACGGGATATCAAGAAGTATGCTATATTATGCTATATGCTCTCAACTTCATTCATGCTTAAAGTGAGGGGGAACATGAATTGAGGGGGAACATGACACTTGTCTTGGTTTATCAAAATAATTATTGCATATATCCCGCCTATGTTTGCCATTATCAAAAAGGGGGAAATTGTTGGAAACACGTTTCAAATGCAATATACTAAACGTGTGTTCTTTTGTAGGTTTTGATGAATGTCAAACAAAGCAATAAGCGATATATAGCAGTGCTCAAGGACAAGCACATAATGGATGCATTACAAGAAGCTCAAGACAATGCTTGGAAATGTTATAATTGAGTCAATATTAATTGTGATCTTGATTCCTCAATCTTGGCTCATAACATGGCTTCTCTACTAAAATTATTTTTTCCAAAATCATGCATATTTAAAGTAAGTGTCAAATGATTTTAAACTATGCATATTTACATTTGTTAAAATGTTTTCCAAACATGCCTAAAAAATCTGGGCTAAGATAATCGATTATGTACTTATGATAATCGAGTATCTCTAAGCCAAGACTGCATGACAATCGATTATGAATTAATGATAATCGATTGTGAGTAAGCCAGTTAACATCAGGTTTTTGCAAACTGCATAACAATCGATTGTGTACTTTCGATAATCGATTGTTAACTGAGGCAAAGTTTTCAAAACTCATAAAAATCGATTATGAACTAATGGTAATCGATTGGAATGAGAAAAATGTCTCCCAGTGTTTTTAAGTAAAATGATAATCGATTGTGGCTTTTGATAATCGATTATATATGAGACAGTAAGTTTTGAAATTAATTAATAATCGATTGTGGCTTTTGATAATCGATTATATATGAGACAGTAAGTTTTGAAATTAATTAATAATCGATTGTGGCTTTTGATAATCGATTATATATGAGACAGTAAGTTTTGAAATTAATTAATAATCGATTGTTCTATTTGATAATCGATTGTTGAAGCTGACGTTGTCATACTTTTTTCAAATTACCTTCAGGTAATCGATTGTGATATTTAACAATCGATGTTTTAGCGTAAAATCTGGAAAAGATTTTCTGAACGTTGTTAAAATAATCGATTATTGATTTCCTGATAATCGATGTTTTATGCCAAAAATTGGAAAGGATTTTTTAACGTTATAATTAATCGATTATTGATTTGAAGTAATCGATTGTTAACGTAAAATCTGGGATTGATTTTTTGATCTGATAGGCAAACAATCGATTGTTTAGTCCTGACAATCGATTGTCACTGAGTAATTTCAGCAATCCTTAATTGGCAATTAGACAACGGTAAGACTGAGTTTTTCACCTATAAATACAGGTTTAACTCAGTGTTTTCACAACAACAACACATACAATTTAAGTATTTTCATTGCTAAAAGCTTTCTTACATTGATCATCATTTTCATTCATCTATAAAGCTTTTTGAAGAGCCATTCTATTGAGCTAAGTTGTTGTGATCTTGAGCGTACTATTTCTACTCATATCTACTCATTGAGGAGTACTTTGTAAAGTGAGTGTGTCTTTGTGTTTGTAAGAGAATTGCGATTCTCGTTTGTTGAGGAACTTGTGTTTCCTCGGTTGAAGTCTTTGGGATTGTTATCCCCGAGCAATTGAAGTCTTTGGGATTGTTATCCCCGAGCAATTGAAGTCTTTGGGATTGTTATCCCCGAGCAATTGAAGTCTTTGGGATTGTTATCCCCGAGCAATTGAAGTCTTTGGGATTGGTATCCCCGAGCAATTGAAGTCTTTGGGATTGTGATCCCCGAGCACCTAGGTGAGGCTTGTGTCCTCAGCTGTAACGGTTTGTTAAGCACCCGTAAGCTTGACAAGTTTAGTGGAAATCTCGAGAGAGTCTCTCGGGGACTGGACTAACCACGTTTGTGGCCAACCAGGATACATCTTTGTGTAAGTTTATTTTACTGCACTTGTCTTAATTTCTGCAAAGTTTTTAAATTCCGCACTAAAACGCTTAATAATTTTAAAACGCTATTCACCCCCCCCCCCCTCTAGCGTAAAGCGTTATTTCCAACAGGCTTGTCGGTTGTGTGAATGAATGCAAGAATTGGAGAAAAGTTGGAATTTCTGATGATTCGTGTTTCCACAATCTTATGAAAGAGAGAGTTTAATCTCGCCACGATGTCAAGGGCTATACAATATGTGTGTTTTAATATATATATATATGGCTTCGAGCTAAGTTGGGGAGGTTGTTGTTGATGAGCTGGTGATACGGTTATGTATTGTGTTAGTTCCGATTTGATGCATGTGACAGAATACGTTCTTGTTGCAGAGAGTGAGCCGAGAGTGGCACAAACGAAGCAAAAATAAGTTTTTCCAAAGGTTATATAGTGCATCGTAGATGCGAGAAAATAAGAGAAAGTCTTGAGTTGTTGATAAGGAGTGCTTAGAGTAAAGTGAAGGAAGCTGTTCGGTTGTATCAGAATGAGCTCTCGTCTTGTAGTGTCAGAGTGCTGATAAGTCCCGTGTGGTTCGATTCATTAAGTCAAGTGATTTGCAGTGTGTATAAGAGTGGATGGATTTTGAGAATGGCTTTTGGGGTGTTCGAGATTCGATATGTATCACTCATGTGTTTTAAGCTTGAGTATGTGACTAAGGCAGTGTTTTCTTTGGAATGGGTCAAGACTCGTGGTATTTTTATGTTGATTATAGGAATTCTAGGTATTAGAAATTGGGAAGTAATGGCAACTAATTCAGAGTCGCAGTAAGTCCTTCGGGTAAGATACTTGAAAATGTGGTATTTCTGAGAACGTTGGAAGAAGTATTCAGTGGCCTATGGGTCTTAAACAGTGTGGTATGGTGTTCGGGTCTCATATAGTGAGCCTGGGTTGAGACACTGTGGTGCTGCAGCAAGAGAGTATATCTAGTTGAAGATGAATCAGGTGGGAATCTAGGCAAATGAAGTAGCTTGTTAGTGGACCGGATTCGGCATGGTAAGGGTATGTTCAGTTCTCGCTGTGTATTCGAGGTAATGGGTTAGCACATGTAATTTTTGCAGCAATGTTCTTGGGTATTGACGATTCTCTTAGCGCGTCGTAATTAAAAAGGATTCAGTCACGGCGGTTTGGTTGTGCAGATGGAATTGGGAGATTTCTTATTGATTAAGACAAGGTTGAAGGGATGCATTTCTAAGGCTGTAAAGATGGCATGAGGATATACTGATAATTATTCTACATTTGATCAAAGAAAGTTCTAGACTAGTTGGGTGCATCGATGTCTGCGACGCAGAAGGGAGATGAAAGTTCTCGTGTTATCCTTGGGAGGATATTGTGTATGCGGTATGTTTTAAAGAACAGAGATGGGTGTGTGCGAGTTTTTTGACTCAGTTCTGAAAGGTATGGCTATGACTTAGGTAATGAGTAACTGCAGGTAATCAAGAATTGGTACTATTAATTGGAAGTTATTTGACGATGGCTTATGTATCAGAAAGAGGGTAATTCCGCAAATGATACGTTAGAAGTGTTATGGTATTTCCATATGGGATCGACTACGGGTATCTGAGTGGTTTGATGACAATAGAGTTTTAGAGTATCTTTCGTGGAATAGTTGGGTACTCGAGATGTAATCAGTATTTTGCATTGTGGAAATTTGGATAGGTACAGTGATTCGTCTGCTATGAGTAGTCGGAGACTGGGAGTTCTCCGGTGCAGTCTATGCGGTGATTCAGGATCGAGTGTGTTGCATTGGTACTGTCAGCGGCTATTGGGAATTCGGAAGCCGAGTGGATCTTTCCGTTCTTAATATATTAAATTCTGGATATGTTATGGGGGTGTAGAGTGATTGTCTCAGTGTCGAATTGTTCTAAACAATTGTGCTATGAGTAATGTTGGGAAATGCCACAGGTTGCGTGGCGGGGTGTATCAGACCATGTTTTAGCTGGAGAGTGGTGTTCGAGAGACTAGCGGTCGGCTGGGAAGGAATGCGTTCCATAATGGGGCCATCGAGGGGATGTCGGTATAGAGGTTTCTACCATTGATTTGGTTCCAGTATTGAGGGGCTTTTCAGATGCGTCCTTGTGGCTGGGCATGAGGCCATATGTGTTTATTGTAATGAGCAAATTTGACTCGAGGTGCATCTCCTTTTGGGAGGTATTTGTGTGGATCGGGTGGTACGCCGCCACGGGTATGTTATTTGGATTGGGTGGCATGCCGCCACGAGTGTGTTATCTGGATCGGGTTGCGGGCCGCAACCGTGTGATGCTGAGAACGGCTATTCATGAGAGGATTTGTATTCCTTGCTCCCTGGCTTCCAAGGGAATGTCCGTATTGAGAATTGCTTGGCAAATACCGTATCGATTGTGTCCTTCTAGGACGGAATGGTGTATATTACTTGTTTCACCATGAGTGTGATGGGTGATTGAGTTTCGGGCATCGATCTATGTATGGTTGTCTACTTTGAGCATGGTAGCACGAGGTGATTCATGTGTAATAGAGTTGAGTTAGGATCGCGCGTTGTGGCGAGGCATGTGGAATTAAGACCCCTCGAGGAGGTGTCAGGTACTCTATCCCTATGATGTGAGACGGGGTCTCAGCTTGGTATTGTAAAGGTATTGATGAACTTGAGGTATAACTCTTCAGGTTGAGTCATTGACCCAGATTTGGAAAATGTTTAGACTGATTCTTACTGGCGCGTGTGTTATGCAATTGTGGCTTAGGCCTGTATTGAGGTATCAGATCAGAAGAAGTGGTATGTTAGACTCGAGGTGATCATTGGGTTATTAATGAGCATGAGCAGATTTGATTTCAGGGGGTTAGAAGGATAATATCGAGGTTTGACTCGAAAATCTGTTATGGTAATAGTTAACTTGGAAGTGACTTCATGAATGATTGATTTGAAGGACTACTACTGTTCACTGCGTTTTAGTTATCGTTGGCAATATGAGGAAGTGTTGAAATAAGACTCTTGCTAAATAAGAGGTTATCTATTGATATTGAGTACTGTGGGCAACTGCCACGAATAAAGACTATCATTTCGAGTGTGGTAATGTGTGGTATATTGCATGAATGCACTTGAGGTTGCACGTGTGGGTTGTTACAGCTGGTTCAAATTGATTCTGAGTATAGATGTGAGGTTCTGGTCTTGTGTATGATTTCGGGTGAGGCAGTGTGGTTCTACAGTTTATGGGCCAGATGGATTGTGAAATTTCAACTGTGTTGTATTTTCGGTACCTGCGTGAGTTAGGGTGACGTGGATCACCCCGGGCATGTGCCTAGTAATGTCATTTGGTTATTGGGTTGCTTCTAGTACAGCTTTGGGTACGCTCGGGGACGAGCATTTGTTTAAGTTGGGGAGGATGTGACGACCCGACCTGTCGTCTATGGTATTTCATGCCCTGTTATCCACATTATTTGTTTCCCCGTGTGTTATTATATATGTCGGGTAAGTTTGAAGTGGTTTGGATTGAAATTGGATAGAAATGAGACAAATAGCCTTTTTAGGGAAGGCATAAGTTGGAAAAGTCAACAGGTTGTTGACTTATGAGTTAGAGGCCTCGTAACGGATTGTCGATGGTTCGACTAGTTTTGGGGGATGATTTATGACTTGAGAGTTAAAATGGAAGTGAATTCGGAGGTCCGGTGTGAAAGTTAGCCTATTTTGGTGAAGTTGGAATTTCAGAGAAATACGGTTGATAGGCGAAAATTTTTATCCAAGGGTCGGAATGGAATTCCGAGATTTGCATTAGCTTTGTTAGGCGAATTCGAGTATGTGTGCAAATTTTTAGGTCATTCGGACATTGTTTGGTTGGGTTTTGGATCGAATGCGAAATTTGAAAGTTATAGTTTATCTTAGAAGGAAATTCAATGATTTTGGTTATTTGTTGATGTTAATGATAATGTTTTTATGGCCCAAGCAAGATTGAATGGAGTAATAAGTCGTGTTGGTGCTTTTGGTTGGGGTCCTGGGGGCCTCGGGGTGATTTCGGATGGTTGATGGATGGTTTTGAAGTTGTAAAGTGCAACAGATTTTAGGCTTCAAGTGTTGCAGACGGGTTGCTCTATGAAATCGCTAGTATGGCATTGCGATCGCATAGAAGGCTTGGCTGCGGGCTTGAGTTTTTCCAATGCGATCGCGAGAAGGGCGATGCGATCGCATAGGTTGATGTCATGGTTCTCTGCGATCGCAGAGGGGAGGCTGCATTCGCGTATGTATGGGCGGCGAACGTTTGGGATCGCAAGTAAGAGGTTGCGTTCGCATAGGTCGGCGGGGAGGCCTGGAAAGGATGCACTATGCGATCACAGGAGTTGTTACGCGATCGCATAGAGGAAGTCAAAGCTGGGCAGAGGGTTTTTAATATCATTTCATCCCTGAGTCTCTTCACTTTTTCCTCCATTTTTACAATATCTTGGGAGCTCATTACGGATTTTGAACGGGATTTCGACGGAAGTGATGGGAGGTAAGTCCCTCGGCCTAGAAACATCATTTAATCATGGTTTTAGCCCTTAAATTTCTGAAATCAAATCAAATTGGTGAAGAACTAGGGCTTGAAACTTTAAATGATGATTTGGGATTTGGAGGAGCAATTGGACTCCGATTTTGATGAACTTTATATGTACGGACTCGTGGCGAGACGAGGATTTCAAAAATTTAAGTTTTGTGATTTTTCAAGAAGCGGGCCCGGGCTCGAGTTTTGCTAGTTTCGAGATTTTGGCTATTTCTCGGTTGTTTTCGATTGAGTATTGTCCCATAGGTATTTTTTTGGTGTACTCGCTCTGTTTTTGTTTAGATTTGACGCGGGAGGAGGCCGAATTGAGAGGCAAGGGCATCACAATCTTGAGATTTCATCGGTTCGAGGTGAGTAATGCTAGTAAATGCTGTTCTGAGGGTTTGAAACCCCAGACTTTCACATCGTGATGCTATGTTGAGGCGTGACACGCACTCCATGATAAGTGCGGGGTTGGATACTATTGAGGGATTGTGACGTGGTCCATCCCGAGCTAGAATTATTCTATATTGGCCTATGATACGCACACTGTGATGACTAATATTGGGCTTTGTGCCGTGTTTGGGGCCGAGTTCCGACCTGTGATATCCTTTGGGAGTTGGTATTACTGTTTTAGCATGATTGCATATCATTTCAAAACCCAGCCGTATTTCAAATGTTCAGAACTCATATGCTATCTTTTAAATATATTTCGGTTGAGGATCATTTTTTATAACTGCCGAAGGGGCTTATGATATATTTTTTGACTGATTTTGGGTGGCTCGGGCTGTGCGCCGCAGCGGTGATTAGAAGTAGTGGTAACACGGACACTGTGTGATATGAGCGGTCAGGTAACATGGACTGGCCTGGTTATTGATTTTCGCCACGCGATGACTGGTTTGATTATTAGCCACGAGATGGCTGGTTTGAAAATTTATCTCATAAGATGAATGGTTTTATTATTCGCCACGAGATAGCTGGTTATTGCGCTTGGGATGTAGGAGCCCCTCCGGAGCCTGTACGCACCCCCAGTGAGCGTCGTCGACGATAAATGATATGGGTGGCTCGGGCTGCACACCACAGTGGGTATTGGATTCTACCATCATATGCATTTGCATCGCATCCTTGCATTTTCATCACACACACACACACACACACATATATATATATATAGTTTTTCAGTTGTTCAGTTGCACATACTATATATATATATATATATATATATATATATAGTTTTTCAGTTGTTCAGTTGCACATACTGTTATACACTATTTTAGCTTACTTTGTGTAATTATTGGGATTTCTTGCTTTCGGAGCTTTATTTACTATTATTACTCGCTGAGTTAGTAGACTCGCCCCTACTCCGTGCACCTTGTGTGCAGATTCAGGTACTCTAGAGAATTTTGCGCGTGCGGTTGTTGATTATAAGTTTGACAGAGTATTGAGGTAGCTTCCAGCGTCCGCAGGACCCATGTCCCTGATCTTCTAGTTATTCTGACACTTGTATTTCCCTCATTTTGACATGTATTCAGTATTTTTTGAGGCTCTAAAACTAGTGACCCCATGTCTTTGAGGAAGTTATGTTGTTCTGTGAGATTTTCGGGATACATTTATAACTAACAATCTATTTTTGGTTTCCTTCACTATTAATGGCTTAAAAGAAATGGTTTTTGAGCTCTAAGCTCGGGTTTTTGAGCACATCTGGTTGGGATTGCCTAGCCGTTGGGTTGGGCGCCATCACGACCGCGTTTGGGCTCGTGACAAATATATGCAATGTTAATTAGTTAAACATTAAGAAATAACTAAAATTTTAAGAAATTTAAATTCACATAAAAAAAAGTACTTTGTCCATTTCAATCTATATGAGGTAATTTGACTTGGCACGGGATTTGAGAAGAAAAAAAAGTAGACTTTTAAACTTGTGGTCTTAAAAATTGAAGGGTAAAAGCTTTGTGGGGCCATAACATTTATGTAAATATAAAAGTTTCTCATTAAGGGTAAAATAGGTATAATGAAAATTTTAAAGTTGAATTATTTTCAACTGTAGAAATGTGTTTGTAACACCTCGTAAATTTGGCTTAGCTATGGACGTGTTAAATGAGTAGTAATGTTATAGTTTAGACATGTGAGGTTTTATTGGGATGACTAAGAGTGAAAATAGTTATTTTAGTGTCAAGATGGAGAGAGCATAATATTCGACAAAACTGACTAATACAAAAAGTCCGTCTTCCAGCAGGATTTAGTGAAAATGTGTAAGAAATTCGGGAAAGATTAAAAGATGAAAGTTGTATCCCTTTGAAATAGCTTTCCAACAATATATTATTGAGCCGAAATTTTTTTTTGTGCAAAAAGTTATGTGCGTTTTATAGAGTAGTACACAATATGCGCGCCCAAGTGAGCGCCCGGATGGTCACGTGCACGGCCGCGCACTTGTGGCAGTGCTACTGCCATTTTGCATGTTCAAGTGCGTGATCGGGACTTTAAGTCTTGGGGAGGGGAGGGGCGCATCTGGTGGGCCATTTTAAAGTGCTACTTTGTCCTCCACACCTCAAAATACAAAAACTTGCTCTAGAAAGGGAAGCTCTCATGAATCTAACTCCTTTAAGGTCCCCCCACCATCCAATGTAAGTTCTAATGGTGATTCTAAGTTAATTTCAATTTTTAACATCTTATTAATATGGGTAAAACTTCCATATCATTAGATATTCGATTGGGAAATCATTGTTGACAGAAAGAACCCTAGAACTCGAATTCAAGGGGACTGAACTTCAAAAAGATAATGTCTTCACCCTCTAATTGATTCTAGCATTGGATTAATGATTACAGACTCTGGTTCATAAGATATGAGTTGATAAGTTTGATAGAAAAACATAAACGGTTATAGGTTTGGGTTGTTGATTGTTGATTATTAGTTATGGTTGTTGTTTACCTTACGAGTGATAAAGAATGATATTGATTATAGCAATTTGAGGTTTTAGAATTTATCTAGGAGCAAGATAATAGTGTTTTGGGTAAAGAAACACCATTAATGAGGGCTATAAAACTTTATACTCTCCAAGAATTTGATAAAATGCCCAAGTGACAAAAACATGAGTATTATTTCTAATATGGAATCCCTTGGCTTGTATTAATATAAATTAAAGTTGAAGGGATTGGCGAATATTGTGTTACGCTCAAGAGCAGGAAATTAATGTATGTGAGGATAAATCTCTATGTTTGGGATGTTAACGATTCTACCTACGCAATGTTTCTTTTATGACGTTACTAATTTTCTTGGAAGAATCCTAGTTCCTTTAATAGTTGCAAAACTTCTATTATCTAGCTTCATAACTCATTCATGCCTTTCCTTCTGAATGTTGTGAGCTTATTGCGTAATCAATATAAATTTGGATTTGATACCAACGAGTCTCAGTCTTTGTATACTCAGCATTCCATAAACATTTAAAGTTTCAGTTTTCATAATCAGTTCAAAAATACATGTCTCAATCTAGTGCTATTCGATATTCTAGTATCATGTAACTCAATATGATTTATTATTTCAGCATCACATATTGCAGTATGATTCTCCAGTTCCTGAATTTAAATTCCTGAAAGTTGAACACTTATATTTGGGCCTTAGACTGTAGTTTATAT
This sequence comes from Nicotiana benthamiana, assembly GCA_034376525.1. Lineage (NCBI taxonomy): Eukaryota > Viridiplantae > Streptophyta > Magnoliopsida > Solanales > Solanaceae > Nicotiana > Nicotiana benthamiana. The sequence continues at coordinate 38,618,688 of CM067324.1, forward strand.
GCTTTATGCATATTTGGGCTTAAGGTTGTAGTTTATCTTTATGCATGTTTGGGATTTAGGCTGTAGTTGATGCTTTATGTATTTTTGGATATGAGGCTGTAGTTATGTATACAGATACTTGGGCTTGAGGCTGTAGTTTATTCATAAACAGATTGTTCATCATTCAGAAGAGGGAGTATTCATATCCTTACTTCCTTTGTTCCGTTCAACTATCAGTTATCATTTCAATTATCAGTTATCGGTTATCATTTCAGTTTTAGTTTCAACAATTAATATTTCAGGTATCAATTATCAATTCTCAATTATCAGCTTAGTTTCAGTTTTAGCATTTATAATTCTTTCTTTTAGTTTCTTTACATACCAGTCCAATTCAAATGTAGTGACGTCCCTTTTGCTCGGGGTCTGCATCTAACTATGCAGGTAATCTACAGTTTGACAATTCAGAGTATTAGGATTCTCCCACCAGCTATTTGGTGATCCTCGATTCTTTCGGGGTATTATCATTACTTTACAGTCTTTAGTGTTTTCAGTAAGTCAATATTTTCAGTACGTTATTAGAGGCTTGATACACTAGAGTAACAATTATACAGAGTCACAGGCTTTTCATACTAAGCAATGTTAGCTACAAATATACTTCATGTTTATGTTAGTGTTTCCGCACATTAATTTATATCATTCAGACTTTCAGTATATCAACATGTGTTAGTTTATATTCCATTTTAAGAATGTTATGATATCACACGTTGATTCAACCAACCAATTAGTTCTCTCGGTCACATTAGTCAGGCACCGGGTATCGTGTTACATTCAGACCCAGATTCAGGATGTGACATTGCCATTCTTTTTAGAACAGATTAATAAGTAATGTATGTCATCTAAATTGAAACAAAGGGAGTACAAGTTAAGATTTGACAATTCTTCTTATTATTTTTAGTTCCCTATAAATTTTTATTAAATACATTTATTAAGTCCACGATATAGACCAACCCAACCTCTGTCAAGCCTCATGAGCCTCGGTCTTATTTGGGCCAGGATTAAAAGCCTCGTTTTTAAATAGGCTCCAAAAATCTTAGCTCAACCCTATCAAATTACGGGTTGTGCTGGGCCGATCCAGCGGGCCAAGACCATATTAACGACTCTAATAACTATACTAGGACGCAAATAAGAAATTATTAACACACTTAAATCGTAATGGAATGTTGCGTCAATATTGAGCTAGTGATTGGTTTTATAGTGTAATCATTATTTTATGCATCTATTTTTACATTTTAATAACTTTCACGTGTTATAAAATAAATACTGTAAAACAAAGACATATATAGAGTGAAATTGATATATTATTCGAATTTAAACTGATATACATAATGAACTGAAATCTCTTCTATTTATAAAAGAAAGAAAGCTACTGTGTAAGCTGCTACTACAAGTTGATGTGTAAGCTGCTACTATACCAGATATGGATAATCTGGTACTAAGAGTATTTATCCATAACATAGTATTGAGAGGATAAGCTCATTTTACCAGGTATAGATAACCTTCTACTAGGGGTAATGTTTATCCATAATGGAGTACTAAAAGAATAAGCTCAATGCACACGGTATCGATAATCTTCTATCGGGAGTAATATTTATCCATAACAAAGTATCGAAAGGATAAGCGTATTATATCCAGTATGGATAATCTTCTATGGGGATAATGTTTATTCATAATGTAATATCGAGAGGATAAATTTACTATACCCGGTATGGATAATCTTCTACCGGGGATAATGTTTATCCATAACTGGGTACCGAAGTGATAAGCTTCTTCAGGAGGCTTATTTCTAATAGAGTACTAAATTAATAAATGTATTTACGGCGGAGTCTCATATAGATAAGCTTCTTCAGGAAGCTTATTTACAAGGGAGTACTAAATGAACATCCATAATATAATATATTTATAACACTCCCCCTTGGATGTTTATTAAAAGATAATGTGCCTAATTAAAAACTCACTAGAAAAAACCACGTGAGAAAAAATCCGAGTGAAGGACAAAGAGTACACATGTTTAGTAATAGGCATTGTTAGGTGCCTCATTAGAATCCTTATAAGGAAAACCATGTGGGAAAAAACTTTAGTAAGGAAAAAAGAATGCATCGTGTATTTTACTCCTCTTGATGAAAACCTTATTTCAAATATTTGAGTCTCCGTATTCTAATATTGTATCTGCATAACCGATACGATCTACACCACCTATAAATGCATACAAATTACACTGAGATAGAGTATTTCAGGACCGTGGAGTTCATCATCCTCTTTTGGAGGTCAAAACAGATCCTTATTCAGTTAAGGTGATCGAACACCATTGATCTACTTCATGGGTGCGCTTTGTCCATGAAAAAGCATTTAAAGACCCATTATGTATAGGCAAATTGATGGATAAAGATCTCGTCTATTAATATTCAACTTGCAGACTAAAGACAAATTTTTTAATTTTTCCAAGATCTTTCATCTCAAATACTTTATTAAAATATTCAATTGTCTTTTGGAGCTCTTCTAGAGTTCCAACAATTTTAATGCCATCAACATAAACAACAAGTATAAAAAATTCAGATGATATTTTTTCTTACAAAAATACATGGACAAACAAAATCATTTATGTTATTCTCTTTCATCAAGTATTTACCGAGGCGATTATACCACACGCGCCTGATTGCTATAAGCCGTACACAAATCTTTATAATTTGACCGAGTACATTTTTCATGACTTTGAATTATATGATTCTGACATTTTCAGTCCTTCAAGGATCTCAATATAGATTTAATCAAATACGTCATATATGTTAAGACTTGTATCTAAACGGTATGACATCTTCAAGTGTCTGGACTGCTGGTCCGATCCTCACAATCTTTTACAATATTATATACTATATCGTATCAAATATATCTTCGATCATTTTGTATCAGTTCCTAAACGACATAACTTGTTGAGATCTCATCACTTTCTTTATTTTCAGGTACCTGAACTTCTTCGGGGGTTTCATGAAATGTTATGTCGTAGGCTCTTCTACAGCGTATTTCCTCCTTATTATGACCATTTTGATCATAGCTCCTACCATTTCTTGAAGGATTGTTACCATTAGAACCAATTGGTCTACCACACGTCATGCATATAGTAAACTCTATCCTTCAGGGACTTTAATTTCTATAGGAGCATTTGTGGCTGAAGTACGATTTAAATTTTAGATTAGCAAATGCTTCTGGCATTCGACTTGAATTATCTTCTATGTAAGGATCATACAAATGATAATTCGATTCATATAACATATTTTTAGCTATTTATTCTAGCCTCCAAATGTTAGAAAAATTCACATATATCCCCAATCTTCTTTGGGAAATATATCTTTGTGTATTGTGGTAGATAAATTACTAATATAACCCACATCAAAAGATAGTAAAAATATTTGATTTCTGATCCTAAACAAATTGTGAAGGGAGGATTTATCATATATTGTTGTTCTGATGCATACACGTATTGTTATATGCAATTAAAAAAATCTTAGACCAACACATGAAGCTTTATTTTCATAACCAATGACTTAGCAATTAATAGGAGGTATTCAATACGAAACATGCTTGGATATAAACCATTGTTATCAAGATGAACTGACTTGATTTCACAATCTAAAAACTATGCTCTTAATCGAGAAAAGCAATGCCAAATGCCAAACTCCAGATTGACAATAATTACACATGTAACCATCTCATATATACATCTATAAGTGGTAGGTGAACAGATCCATATTCACCTTTTGTATATATTTCAGAATCAGGGGTCTTTGTCCCAACTTTAGCCAGTATAATCAATTAATTATGAGAACAAGCAACACATGAGTTCATGAAGAATCTTCTAGTTCTTTAGTATATGCTTATCTAAATTCTCAAATAGCTCATTTAAAAATGGTAAATGAAAACTTCATGTTTATCATGGCATGTGCTATCTCTTAGTGAACTTCTGGTTTACTATGGCATAAACTTTTACTTTAGTAAACTTCTGATTTACTGTTGCTACATGATATAGTATAAATTAAAGAATAAGGCAGGTAAATTCTCACATGCATATTATTTTACCCCTATGAATGTGAAAACATGAAGACTGTTGATCTTCCAATCATTTGTAGTCTCAATATGATAGCCATTTGTATTTGTATACTTCAAGTTTACTACAACATAGGTTTTGACCAGAATCCTATAATATGAATGGCATATTTGTATACAAGCTCTTCGAGAGCCTTCATTTATTATCCATAATCTAATATTTGTCGGACACTACCGGTGTCATGTGTCTTTTAGACAAACAGTTAGCTCTTCAGGCGTTGTTGATATATTTTGTACTATCAAATATTGCTCATACACTTCTCATATCACGAGAGAAAATTACAATCTAATAAACAATCTAAAACAATTGTTTAAGCACAATAAAATTCTTCTTCATAATATTTTCCTATTCAGGAGGCAATTTAAATTGTGTTACTTCTTCAGGAGAAAATTTAAAATACGAAATATTGAGTATATATTATCTCAATTATATTACCTCTTTTTGAGGTGAATCGTAATATATTTACATCAAGAGCGCGTTCATGTTCACCAGATTTATTAATATTGTCACATTCACTTTAGGGAATGGATTAATATTATCAAAAGTTATCATCCTTCAGGAAATCGAACATAATTATCTGAATGCACATTAATCATATCAAATTGTGATGCCTCAACCTCGTTTAAAATATTTACTACTTCAGGAGCAAATCGAGGGGTGCCTTTAATATAGAGAATATTTATGTAGCTTATCTTCAATTGTAACCATAGAAATCCTAAATTATCACTTCTGATGATCATAGGAATATACTATTCCTGGTGGTTAACAAAATATAATCACAATGATATATGCGAAATATAACCACTTCTGGTGGTTGTATATTTATTACAAACTCTGCTAGAGTTTAAGTTGATCTACAAATGTTATGCATATTCTTCAAAATGACATAAATAAGATACATTATAATAAAAATCATTATTAATTCATAATTTTTCTTTATGTAAAATAATTACGTTGCCATACTATCTATTACAAATAACAAAAATTAAAATATTTATATTTCTACAGATTCACCACCGATTACATGACTTGTTTCTACTTTTGGGAGTGTAAGGTTATCAGTTGCATACAAGTGCGTGAAGTCTAAATTATCTTCAGAAATAAAATTTACTTCAACATTTTTCTCTGTCTTCTTTAGGGAGGCTTGATAAAGCTAAGCCAGGTGCTTTAGCGTACAACAGGTACGTGACCAGTGCCATTTTCCTCTACATCTATGGCATGTATTTTTAGCATTTGGTGCTTGCACCACTTCATACTTTTGTTCCTTCCATTTCCACTAATAATGCTGAGGAGGTTTCTTTGGTGCATTATTATTACCATAATTAAAATTTCTTCTCCGAGCACGGCCATGACCACGACCAGGGCCACGACCTCTTTCACGTCTAATTGGTGGAAGTTTGTCTCATTCACTTCAGGAAATGGACAAGAACCAGTAGGTATACTTTCAAGTTTTTTCACTAATAGACCATTATGTTGCTCGACTATAAGAAGATGTGAGATAAGTTCAGAAATTTTTTTAAATCTCATCTCGCTATATTGCTGCTGCAGGAGCATATTCGAGGCACGAGAAGTGGTGAATGTTTTCTCTAGCATATCATGATCAGTAATATTATCACCACATAATTTCAATTGAGAAATAATTCTGAACATTGCAGAATTATATTCACTTATAGATTTAAAATATTGTAGCCTTAGATGAGTCCAATCAAAATGTGTTTGTGGAGACCATTTTGTGACGACCCAAAGGGTCATCACCTGTTTCTAAATTTTTTTTTGCTTTCGAGGCCTTGAAAACCTTATTTAGAGTCGTCTCAATTTGCATGCGCAGTCCAGGCGCATAGCCGGAAGGCTTAAATATGAAATTTTTTGAAAAATTTCTAACTTTTCATGTTAAAATGAATAAATTTGACTTTGGTCAATATGTTAGGCAAACAGACCCAAACCCGTGATGGACCATCTCAGAGGGTACGTACAAAAATATGGGACTTGGGCATATGTTCGGAATTGAATTCTGAGGTCCCAAACTCGGGAAATGAATTTTTAAAGGAAATATTTTTCTGAAATTATTAAGGAAAAATTGAAATGATGTTTGATTGGAACGTGCTGGTATAGGGCCCGTATTTTTGTTCCGGTGCCCAGTACAGGTCATATATATGAATTATGATGTTTCTATAAAATTTGGTTGAAAGCGGACGTCATTTGACGTGACCCAGACCTTAATTTTGAAATTTGATGTTCAAAGAAGTTTTGAGAAATTTCAGTGAAATTGAGGTTTAAATCGATGGTCGTGATGTTATTATGGGATTTGATTACACGAATATGTTCGTAGAATGATTTGAAGTTGTGTGTATATTGGGTTGGAGTTTCGAGGGCTCAGGTGAGTTTTGGGATGCCTTAGGCTTAGAAATCATACGTTGCAGGTTCAGGAAGTTGCAGGCCTCTGAAACCTCTTATGCAGTCTTCGGGGAATCGCGTGTAATCGTAAAGGGGCCAGCACGACCGCGGTTGATTTTGTGCGGTCCGCGATGGAGGCTGTGCGGTCGCGATCGCCTTTGTGCGGTCCACCATGGAGCAACGTGGCCACGGTCGTCTTTGTGGGATCCACGGTGGGTGTTGAATCCACAGGTCTTCAGATGAGACAGCGTGGCCTTGGTCCATTTTGTGCTGTCCGCACAGGGCGTCTGCCATGGGTACAAAAAGACAGGATTTTCGTGATTTTTCACTCTTTCTAAACTCTAAAACATAAGAGGAAATTTTTCAAGCAACCTTTCTTCTCCAAATAGATTGTAAGTTATTTCTAACTAGTTTTCTTCAATCAATAGAATCTTTTAACATGATTTCAACTTAAAATCAAGGATTTTCATGGGAAAATTGGGTGTTTTGGGTAGAATCTAGGTTTTTCAAAAATTGAGAATTTGGACATCAATTTGGGGCCTGATTTCAGAATAAGTTATACATATGAGTTCATGGGAGAATGAGTAATCGTGTTATGGTACAAATCTCGGGTTTTGACCACGTGGGTCCAGGAGCGATTTTTGACTTTTGGGGTAAGACTTTAGAAAACTAATTTTCATGCATTGGAGTTGATTCATTTAACATTTATTGATGTAAATAATTGATTTGTGATTAGATATGAACGAGTTGTTGGTGGAATCAAGGAGTATGGCAATAATTGAGGCTTGAGTGGCGTTCAAGGCATTGAGGTAAGTGTTTGGTCTAACCTTAGATTTAGGGATTAGGAACTGAGTCATGTTTGCTATGTGGAATTTGTCGAGTACGACGTATGGATGTCACACCTCCTTTTTACTACACCTCGCGGAGGGTGTAGAAAAGGAGTTTTTCAAATTAAAGGACAATCAAAATGAGATTTATTTATTTGAAGATTTTAGAGTTACCACTTGGGATAATTAATGGTGTCCCAAGTTACCGGTTTAAAATCCCGAATTGAGGAAGGTTTGACTCTGTAATACAATCTGCGAGCCAAAAATTCAGGTAAGGAATTCTGTTAACCCAGGTGAAGGTGTTAGGCATTCCCAAATTTTGTGGTTTTAGTATGGTCGCTCAACTATTATATTCGGCTTAATTATATGATTTTTCACAATTATGAACTTATGTGAAAATTTTAACCTTTAAACCACTTTTATTTAATTGATTAAAGGAAGATTGCAACGCTATTAAAACATGTCTCGAATCGCGTCACATAAATGTACCAGTAATCTTCGACATATTTTAACATTATTGAGATTTGGATTTGGGTCGCATAAATGCACACCAGAATTTATGAAGGTAAAATATTTAACTAGCGTGCCTAAGGCAATTGCGTATTTTAAAATTTACGAGGGCCACGGAAAATTCGCTAAGTGGCACGCCTTTATTTCTAAACATCAAAATAATGAACTACATGAGGGCCATGCAATTGTCATTCTTGTTTGGCATGATGCGCTCCAATCTACACTAATAAAACGATTTCCAAATTTAATTGTGAGGGCCATACACTATGTGATCTCATACAATTGGAATTCTGATTTTTCCCAGGCCCAAACCTATGCTAACAGCCCAATAAAGGTAAAGCATGACGAAAGTTGCTCTTAGCTGACTGAAGAGTGGTCCAAATATCGTTTATATGACTTTTCAGATATGGGCTTCATAATTGAACACATATACGGGGCCCTGTAGCTGAGAAATGAAGTCTCACAATCGATTACTTGAGGCTCCAAATTACACAAGATCAATCATGGAAGATCCAATTACTAATGGAGCATAACACTCTTTAACTTTTAAAATTTAACTTAGGGGACAAAGGAATGAGTCATCAGTGAATAATAAAAATGCATTGTAACAGCAGGAGAATCACACTACCAATCCTCAAACATTGAACTGTTAATTGAACTTATACTACCCTGATTAACAAAGGAATGAGTCACCATAACACTCACTTTAAACCCTCAGAAAGAAAATTTGGCAAAATGGAAAATCAAACTGAATAGGCTGCATCAGAACATGAATTAGTGCCTACGAGCCATGGCCACGTCCAGTAGCTTCAACCAATCACTTACAATCCTTACTCATTGATCGAATAAACATGTTTAAAAGTCTATAAGTCTTAAGTCATTACATTCAAACAAACTTAGCTTCAAATCATAAACTGAAATAGACACTGATGATATAGACAACTACATACAAGATCTACATCAGGGAACATATGTAAAACTACAGGGAAATGCAATAGGCATTTGGAAGAACAACATGTAATCCACTCCAATCCAATTTGGTTGTATAACCTTCAGCTTCACATTTCTTACATGATTCAGTAGTCAATACATACCTGGAAAAAGAAAGTAGACAAAGAAGAAGTGAGATTCAGTAGGCTTAGTAGTTGGCAGCGAGTAACACAACTCCCAGATTCAAAAATCAGTAAAATACTCAACTCAGACCCAGTGATGCAAAACAAACCCTAGAACCCAACTTCGTAGAAAATGTTAAACCTCACAGCTCATATTAATCTCAAATTGAACTAGAAGGTATTTTTGAATGGGAAAAATTCATAAATCAATAAAAAAATCAATGAAGCAATAAAAATTTGGCCGTCTATGTATACTTGGAATTCTAATACTCAAACTTTCCTTGAAAGGAAAGAATAGATGCCTTTATAGGCAAGGCAAGTAGGGCTGCTCTTCGGTTGCAATTCAATTCTTTTTGAATTCTTGTTCTACAGGTGGGCGCCTGACTACCAAAACTTCAAATTTGAAATGTTCTTCTTTGTTCTCAAGGTGGGCGCCTGATTACCAAAACATCAAACTTAAAACGCATTCCCTTATTCCCCAAGTGGGTGCCTGATCATCAAAACATGAAAATTATTCCCTTGTTCTCCAGGAGGGCACTTGATTACCAAAACTTGAAACTTGAAAAGTATTCCATTGTTCTCTAGGTGGTCGCCTGAGTATAAAAACTTGAATCTTGAAAAGTATACCCTTGTTCTCCAGGTGGGCGCCTGATTACCAAAACATGAAACTTAAAACGTATTTCCTTGTTCTCCAGGTGGACGCCTGATTACCAAAACTTGAAACTTGAAAAGTATTCACTTGTTCTCCAGGTGGTTGCCTGATTATCAAAACTTGAAAATTGAAAAGTATCCCCTTGTTCTTTAGGTGGGCGCTTAATTACCAAAACTTGAAACTTGAAAAGTATTCCCTTGTTCTCCAGGTGGGCGCCTGATTACCAAAACTTGAAACTTAAAACGTATTTTCTTGTTCTCTAGGTGGGCGCCTGATTACCAAAACTTGAAACTTGAAAAGTATTCACTTGTTCTCCAGGTGGTTGCCTGATTATCAAAACTTGAAAATTGAAAAGTATCCCCTTGTTCTTTAGGTGGGCGCTTAATTACCAAAACTTGAAACTTGAAAAGTATTCCCTTGTTCTCCAGGTGGGCGCCTGATTACCAAAACTTGAAACTTAAAACGTATTTCCTTGTTCTCCAGGTGGGCGCCTGATTACCAAAACTTGAAACTTGAAAAGTATAATCGTGATCTCCAGGTGGTCGCCTGATTAGCAAAACTTAAAACTTAAAAAGTATCCCCTTGTTCTTTAGGAGGGCGCTTAGTTACCAAAACATGAAACTTGAAAAGTATTCCCTTGTTCTCCAGGTGGGCGCCTGATTACCAAAACTTGAAACTTGAAAAGTATTCCCTTGTTCCTTATGTGGGCACCTGATTACAAAAATTTGAAACTTGAAAAGTATTCCCTTGATCTCCATGTGGGCGCCTGATTACCAAAACTTGAAAAGTATTCCCTTGTTCTTCAGGTGGGTGCGTGAATAATAAAACATGAAACTTGAAAAGTATTACCTTGTTCTCTAGGTGGGCGCGTGATTACAAAAACTTGAAAAGTATTCCCATGTTCTCCAGGTGGGCGCCTGATTACAAAAACTTGAAAAATATTCCCTTGTTCTCCAGGTGGGCGCCTGATTACAAAAACTTCAAACTTGAAAACTATTCCCTTGTTCTCCAAGTAGGCGCATGATTACCAACACATGAAACTTGAAAAGTATTCCCTTGTTCTCTAGGTGGGCGCCCGATTACCAAAACTTCTAATGTATTCCCTTGTTGTACAGGTGGGCGCCTGATTACCAAAACTTCAAATTTGAAATGTTTTCCCTTCTTCTCCATGTGGACGCCTGATTACCAAAACTTCAAACTTAAAATGTATTCCCTTATTCTCCAAGTGGATGCCTGATCACCAAAACATGAAAATTATTCCCTTGTTCTCCAAGTGGGCACCTGATTACCAAAGCTTGAAACTTGAAAAGTATTATCTTGTTCTCCAGGTGGGCGCCTGATTACAAAGACTTGAAAAGTATTCCTTTGTTCTGCATGTGGGCGCCTGATTACCAAAACTAGAAAACTATTCCCTTGTTCTCCAGGTGGGCGCGTGATTACATAAACTTGAAACTTGAAAACTATTCCCTTGTTCTCCAGATGGGCGCCTGATTACCAAAACTTGAAACTTAAAACGTATTTCCTTGTTCTCCAGGTGGGCGCCTGATTACAAAAACTTGAAACTTGAAAAGCATTCCCTTAATCATTAGGTGGGCGCCTGATTACCAAAACTTGAAACTTGAAAAGTATTCCCTTGTTCTCCAGGTTGGCGCCTGATTACCAAAACTTTAATAGTATTCCCTTGTTCTCTAGGTGGGTGCCTGATTACCAAAACATTAAACATGAAAAGTATTACCTTGTTCTCTTGGTGGGCGCCTGATTACAAAAACTTGAAAAGTATTCCCTTGTTCTCCAGGTGGGCGCCTGATTACCAAAACTAAAAACTAAAAACGTATTTCCTTGTTCTCCAGGTGGGCACCTGATTACGGAAACTTGAAACTTGAAAACTATTCCCTTATTCTCCAGGTGGTCGCCTGATTATGAAAACTTGAAACTTGAAAAGTATTCCCTTGTTCTTTAGGTGGGCGCTTAATTACCAAAACTTGAAACTTGAAAAGTATTCCCTTGTTCTCCAGGTGGTCTTCTGATTAGAAAAACTTAAAACTTGAAAAGTATCCCATTGTTCTTTAGGTGGGCGCTTAATTACCAAAACTTGAAAAGTATTTCCTTGTTCTCCAGGTGGGCGCCTGATTACAAAAATTTGAAACTTGAAAAGCATCCCTTAATCATTAGGTGGGCGCCTGATTACCAAAACTTGAAACTTGAAAAGTATTCCCTTGTTCTCCAGGTTGGCGCCTGATTACCAAACCTTGAAAAGTACTCCCTTGTTCTCCAAGTGGGTGCCTGATTACCAAAACATGAAACTTGAAAAGTATTGCCTTGTTCTCTTGGTGGGCGCCTGTTTACGAAAACAAGAAAAGTATTCCCTTGTTCTCCAGGTGGGTGCCTGATTACCAAAACTTGAAACTTAAAACGTATATTCTTGTTCTCCAGGTGGTCGCCTGATTATGAAAACATAAAACTTGAAAAGAATCCCCATGTTCTTTAGGTGGGCGCTTAATAACCAAAACTTGAAACATGAAAAGTATTCCCTTGTTCTCCAGGTGGGCGCCTGATTACCAAAACTTGAAACTTAATACGTATTTCCTTGTTCTCCAGGTGGGCGCCTGATTAGCAAAACTTGAAACTTGAAAAGTATTCCCGTGATCTCCAGGTGGTCGCCTGATTAGCGAAACAAAAAACTTGAAAAGTGTCCCCTTGTTCTTTAGGTGGGCGCTTAATTACCAAAACTTGAAACTTGAAAAGTATTCTCTTGTTCTCCAGGTGGGCGCCTGATCACCAAAACTTGAAAAGTACTCCCTTGTTCTCCAGGTGGGTGCCTAATTAATAAAACATGAAACTTGAAAAGTATTACCTTGTTCTCTAGGTGGGCGCCTTATTACAAAAAATTGAAAAGTATTCCCTAGTTCTCCAGGTGGGCGCCTGATTACCCAAACATGAAAAATATTCCCTTGTTCTCCAGGTGGGCGCCTGATTAAAAAAACTTTAAACTTGAAAACTATTCCCTCGTCTCCAAGTAGGCACCTGATTACTGAAACATAAAACTTAAAAAGTATTCCCTTGTTCTCTAGGTGGGCGCCCGATTACCAACACTTCTAAAGTATTCCCTTGTTGTACAGGTGGGCGCCTGATTACCAAAACTTCAAATTTGAAATGTTTTCCCTTGTTCTCTAGGTAGGCGCCTGATTACCAAAACTTCAAACTTAAAACATATTCCCTCATTCTCTAGCTGGGTGCTAGATCACTAAAACATGAAAATTGTTCCCTTGTTCTCCAAGTGGGCACCTGATTACCAAAACTTGATAGTTGAAAAGTATTCCCTTGTTCTCCAGGTGGTCGCCTGATTACCAAAACATGAAACTTGAAAAGTATTACCTTGTTCTCTAGGTGGGCGCCTGATTACAAATACTTGAAAAGTATTCCCTTGTTCTCCAGGTGGGCGCCTGATTACCAAAACATGAAAAATATTCCCTTGTTCTCCTGGTGGGCGCCCGATTACAAAAACTTCAAACTTGAAATTTATTCCTTCGTTCTCCAAGTAGGCGCCTAATTACCAAAACATGAAACTTGAAAAGTATTCCCTTGTTCTCTAGGTGGGCGCACGATTACCAACACTTCAAAAGTATTCCCTTGTTGTACAGGTGGGCGCCTTATTACCAAAACTTCAAATTTGAAATGTTTTCCCTTGTTCTCCAGGTGGGCGCCTGATTACCATAACTTCAAACTTAAAACGTATTCCCTTATTCTCGAGCTGGGTACCTGATCACCAAAACATGAAAATTATTCCATTGTTCTCCAAGTGGGCACCTGATTACCAAAACAAGAAACTTGAAAAGTATTCCCTTGTTCTCCCAGTAGGCGCCTGATTACAAAAACACGAAACTGGAAAAGTATTCCCTTGTTCTGTAGGTGGGCGCCCGATTACCAAAACTTCTAAAGTATTCCCTTGTTGTACAGGTGGGCGCCTTATTACCAAAAATTCAAATTTAAAATGTTTTCCCTTGTTCTCCAGGTGGGCGCCTGAATACTAATCCATCAATCTTAGAACGTTCCCTTATTCTCCAGGTGGGTGTCTGATCACCAAAACATGAAAATTATTCCCTTGTTCTCCAAGTGGGCACCTGATTACAAAAACTTGAAACTTGAAAAGTATTCCCTTGTTTTCCAGGTAGTCGCCTGATTACGAAAATTTAAAAAAAACTCCCTTGTTCTCCAGGTACCAAAACATGAAACTTGAAAAGTATTACCTTGTTCTCTAGGTGGGCGCTTGATTACAAAAACTTGAAAAGTATCCCCTTATTCTTTAGGTGGGCGCTTAATTAGCAAATCTTGAAACTTGAAAAGTATTTCCTTGTTCTCCAGGTGGGCGCTTGATTACAAAACTTGAAACTTGAAAAGTATTCCCTTAATCTTTAGGTAGGCGCCTGATTACCAAAACTTGAAACTTGAAAAGTATTTCCTTGTTCTCTAGGTGGGCGCCTGATTACCAAAACTTGAAAAGTATTCCCTTGTTCTCCATATGGGTGCCTGATTACCAAAACATGAAACTTGAAAAGTATTACCCTGTTCTCTAGGTGGGCGCCTGATTACAAAAACTTGAAAAGTATTCCCTTGTTCTCCAGGTGGGCGCCTGATTACCAAAACTTGAAAAATATTCCCTTGTTCTCCAAGTGGGCGTTTGATTCCCAAAACTTCAAACTTGATAACTATTCCCTTGTTCTCCAGGTAGGCGCCTGATTACCAAATCATGAAACTTGAAAGTATTCCCTTGTTCTCTAGGTGGGCGCCCAATTAGCAAACCTTGAAAGTTGAAAAGTATTCCCGTGATCTCCAGGAGGTCGCCTAATTAGCAAATCTTGAAACTTGAAAAGTATCCACTTGTTCTTTAGGTGGGCGCTTAATTACCAAAACTTGAAACTTGAAAAGTATTCCCTTGTTCTCTAGGTGGGCGCCTGATTGCCAAAACTTAAAACTTGAAAAGTATTCCCTTGTTCCTTAGGTGGGCACCTGATTACCAAAACTTGAAACTTGAAAAGTATTCCCTTGATCTCCAGGTGGGCGCCTGATTACCAAAACTTCAAATGTGAAATGTTTTCCCTTGTTCTCTAGGTGGACACCTGATTACCAATCCTTCAAACTTAAAACGTATTACCTTATTCTCCATCTGGGTACCTGATCACCAAAACATGAATTATTCCCTTGTTCTCCAAGTGGGCACCTGATTACCAATACTTGAAACTTGAAAAGTATTCCCTTGTGCTCCAGGGGGTCGCCTGATTACCAAAAGTTGAAAAGTATTCCCTTGTTCTCCAGGTGGTGCCTGATTAGTAAAACATGAAACTTATAAAGTATTACCTTGTTCTCTGGGTGGGCGCCTGATTACAAAAACATGAAAAGTATTCCCTTGTTCTCCAGGTGGGCGCCTGATTACCCAAACAAGAAAAATATTCCCTTGTTCTCCAGGTGGGCGCCAGATTAAAAAAAGTTTAAACTTGAAAACTATTCCCTCGTTCTCCAAGTAGGCACCTGATTACAGAAACATAAAAGTTAAAAAGTTTTCCCTGGTTCTCTAGGTGGGCGCCCGATTACCAACACTTCTAAAGTATTCCCTTGTTGTACAGGTGGGCGCCTGATTACCAAAACTTCAAATTTGAAATGTTTTCCCTTGTTCTCTAGGTAGGCGCCTGATTACCAAAACTTCAAACTTAAAACATATTCCCTCATTCTTCAGCTGGGTGCTAGATCACTAAAACATGAAAATTGTTCCCTTGTTCTCCAAGTGGGCACCTGATTACCAAAACTTGATACTTGAAAAATATTCCCTTGTTCTCCAGGTGGTCGCCTGATTACCAAAACATGAAACTTGAAAAGTATTACCTTGTTCTCTAGGTGGGCGCCTGATTACAAATACTTGAAAAGTATTCCCTTGTTCTCCAGGTGGTCGCCTGATTACCAAAACATGAAAAATATTCCCTTTTTCTCCTGGTGGGCGCCCGATTACAAAAACTTCAAACTTGAAAACTATTCCTTCGTTCTCCATGTCGGCGCCTGATTACCAAAACATGAAACTTGAAAAGTATTCCCTTGTTCTCTAGGTGGGCGCCCGATTACCAACACTTCAAAAGTATTCCCTTGTTGTACAGGTGGGCGCCTTATTACCAAAACTTCAAATTTGAAATGTTTTCCCTTGTTCTCCAGGTGGGCGCCTGATTACCATAACTTCAAACTTAAAACCTATTCCGTTATTCTCGAGCTGGGTACCTGATCACCAAAACATGAAAATTATTCCATTGTTCTCCAAGTGGGCACCTAATTACCAAAACAAGAAACTTGAAAAGTATTCCCTTGTTCTCCCAGTAGGCGCCTGATTACAATAACACGAAACTTGAAAAGTATTCCCTTGTTCTCTAGGTGGGCGCCCGATTGCCAAAACTTCTAAAGTATTCCCTTGTTGTACAGGTGGGCGCCTGATTACTAAACCATCAAACATAGAATGTTCCCTTGTTCTCCAGGTGGGTGTCTGATCACCAAAATATGAAAATTATTCCCTTGTTCTCCAAGTGGGCACCTGATTACAAAAACTTGAAACTTGAAAAGTATTCCCTTGTTTTCCAGGTAGTCGCCTGATTACGAAAATATAAAAAGTATTCCCTTGTTCTCCAGGTGGGTGCCTGATTACCAAAACATGAAACTTGAAAAGTATCCCCTTGTTCTTTAGGTGGGCGCTTAATTAGCAAATCTTGAAACTTGAAAAGTATTTCCTTGTTCTCCAGGTGGGCGCTTGACTACAAAAACTTGAAACTTGAAAAGTATTCCCTTAATCTTTAGGTAGGCGCCTGATTACCAAAACTTGAAACTTGAAAAGTATTCCCTTGTTCTCTAGGTGGGCGCCTGATTACCAAAACTTGAAAAGTATTCGCTTGTTCTCAATGTGGGTGCCTGATTACCAAAACATGAAACTTGAAAAGTATTACCCTGTTCTCTAGGTGGGCGCCTGATTACAAAAATATGAAAAGTATTCCCTTGTTCTCCAGGTGGGCGCCTGATTACCAAAACTTGAAAAATATTCCCTTGTTCTCCAAGTGGGCGTTTGATTACCAAAACTTCAAACTTGAAAACTATTCCCTTGTTCTACATGTAGGTGCCGGATTACCAAATCATGAAACTTGAAAGTATTCCCTTGTTCTCTAGGTGGGCGCCCGATTAGCAAACCTTGAAACTTGAAAAGTATTCCCGTGATCTCCAGGAGGTCGCCTGATTAGCAAATCTTGAAACTTGAAAAGTATCCACTTGTTCTTTAGGTGGGCGCTTAATTACCAAAACTTGAAACTTGAAAAGTATTCCCTTGTTCTCCAGTTGGGCGCCTGATTGCCAAAACTTAGAACTTGAAAAGTATTCCCTTGTTCCTTAGGTGGGCACCTGATTACCAAAACTTGAAACTTGAAAAGTATTCCCTTGATCTCCAGGTGGGCGCCTGATTACCAAAACTTCAAATGTGAAATGTTTTCCCTTGTTCTCTAGGTGGGCACCTGATTACCAATCCTTCAAACTTAAAACGTATTACATTATTCTCCAGTTGGGTGCCTGATCACCAAAACATGAATTATTCCCTTGTTCTCCAAGTTGGCACCTGATTACCAAAACTTGAAACTTGAAAAGTATTCCCTTGTGCTCCAGGGGGTCGCCTGATTACCAAAAGTTGAAAAGTATTCCCTTGTTCTCCAGGTGGGTGCCTGATTACCAAGACATGAAACTTGAAAAGTATTACCTTGTTCTCCAGGTGGGTGCCTGATTACCAAAACATGAAACTAGAAAAGTATTACCTTGTTTTCTAGGTGGGCGCCATATTACAAATACTTGAAAAGTATTCCCTTGTTCTCCAGGTGGGCGCCTTATTACCAAAACTGGAAACTTAAAACGTATTTCCTTGTTCTCTAGGTGGTTGCCTGATTACCAAAACTTGAACCTTGAAAAGTATTCCCGTGATCTCCGGGTGGTCGCCTGATTAGCAACACTTGAAACTTGAAAAGTATCCCCTTGTTCTTTAGGTGGGCGCTTAATTACCAAAACTTGAAACTTGAAACTTGAAAAGTATTCCCTTCTTCTCCAGGTGGGCGCCTGATTACCAAAACATGAAACTTGAAAAGTATTCCCTTGTTCCTTAGGTGGGCACCTGATTACCAAAACTTGAAACTTGAAAAGTATTCCCTTGATCTCCAGGTGGGCGCCTGATCACCGAAACTTGAAAAGTATTCACTTGTTCTCCAGGTTGGGGCCTGATTAATAACACATGAAACATGAAAACTATTACCTTGTTCTCTAGGTGGGCGCCTGATTACAAAAACTTGAAAAGTATTCCCTTTTCTCCAGGTGGGCGCCTGATTACCAAAACTTGAAAAATATTCCCTTGTTCTCCAGATGGGCGCCTGATTACAAAAACTTCAAACATGAAAACTATTCCCTTGTTCTCCAAGTAGGCTCCTGATTGCCAAAACATGAAACTTAAAAAGTATTCCCTTGTTCTCTAGGTGGGCCCCGATTACCAAAACTTCAAAAGTATTCCCTTGTTGTACAGGTGGGCGCCTGATTACAAAAACTTCAAACACGAAAACTATTCCCTTGTTCTCCAAGTAGGCTCCTGATTGCCAAAACATGAAACTTAAAAAGTATTCCCTTGTTCTCTAGGTGGGCCCCCGATTACCAAAACTTCAAAAGTATTCCCTTGTTGTACAGGTGGCCGTTTGATTACAAAAACTTTAAATTTTAAATGCTTTCCCTTGTTCTCCAGGTGGGCGCCTTATTACCAAAATTTCAAACTTAAAACGTATTCCCTTATTCTCCAGGTTGGTGCCTGATCACAAAAACATGAAAATTATTCCCTTGTTCTCCAAGTGGGCACTTGATTACCAAAACTGAAACTTGAAAAGTATTCCCTTGTTCTCCAGGTGGTCGCCTGATTACCAAAACATGAAACTTCAATAGTATTCCCTTTTCCTTAGGTGGGCACCTGATTACCAAAACTTGAAACGTGAAAAGTATTCCCTTGATCTCCAGGTGGGCACCTGATTACCAAAACATGAAAAGTACTCCCTTGTTCTCCAGGTGGGTGCCTGATTAGTAAAACATGAAACTTAAAAAGTATTACCTTGTTCTCTGGGTGGGCGCCTGATTACAAAAACATGAAAAGTATTCCCTTGTTCTCCAGGTGGGCGCCTGATTACCAAAACATGAAAAATATTCCCTTGTTCTCCAGGTGGGATCCTGATTACAAAAATCTTCAAACATGAAAAATATTCCCTTGTTCTCTAGGTAGGCACCCGATTACCAACACTTCTAAAGTATTCCCTTGTTGTACAGGTGGGCGCCTGATTACCAAATCTTCAAATTAGAAATGTTTTCCCTTGTTCTCCAGTCGGGCACCTGATTACCAATACTTCAAATTTAAAACATATTACCTTATTCTCCAGCTTGGTGCCTGATCACCAAAACATGATTATTCCCTTGTTCTCCAAGTGGTCACCTGATTACTAAAACTTGAAACTTGAAAAGTATTCCCTTGTTCTCCACGTTGTCGCCTGATTACCAAAACGTGAAAAGTATTCCCTTGTTCTCCAGGTGGGTGCCTGATTACCAAAACATGAAACTTGAAAAGTATTACCTTGTTCTCCAGAGGGGTGCCTGATTACCAAAACATGAAACTTGAAAAGTATTACCTTGTTCTCTAGGTGGGCGCCTGATTACAAAAACATGAATTATTCCCTTGTTCTCCAAGTGGGCACCTGATTACCAAAACTGAAACTTGAAAAGTATTCCCTTGTTCTCCAGGTGGTCGCCTGATAACCAAAACATGAAACTTGAAAAGTATTCCCTTGTTCCTTAGGTGGGCTCCTGATTACCAAAACATGAAACTTGAAAAGTATTCCCTTGATCTCCAGGTGAGCGCCTGATTACAAAAACTTGAAAAGTATTCCCTTTTTCTCTGGGTGGGTGCCTGATTAAAAAACATGAAACTTGAAAAGTATTACTTTGTTCTCCAGGTGGGCGCATGATTACCAAAACTTGAAAAATATTCCCTTGTTCTCCGGCTGGGCGCGTGATTACAAAAACTTCAAATTTGAAATGTTTTCCCTTTTTCTCAAGGTGGGCGCCTGATTACGAAAATTTCAAACTTAAAACGTATTCCCTTATTCTCCAGGTGGGTGCCTGATCATAAAAACATGAAAATTATTCCCCTGTTCTCCAAGTGGGCACCTGATTACCAAAACTGAAACTTGAAAAGTATTCCCTTGTTCTCCAGGTGGTCGCCTGATTACCAAAACATGAAACTAGAAAAGTATTCCCTTGTTCCTTAGGTGGGCATCTGATTACCAAAACTTGAAACTTGAAAAGTATTCCCTTGATCTCCAGGTGGGCACATGATTACCAAATCTTGAATAGTACTCCCTTGTTCTTTAGGTGGGTGCCTGATTAGTAAAACATGAAACTTGAAAAGTATTACCTTGTCCTCTGGGTGGGCGCCAGATTACAAAAACATGAAAAGTATTCCCTTGTTCTCCAGGTGGGCGCCTGATTACCAAAACATGAAAATTATTCCCTTGTTCTCCAGGTGCGCTCCTGATTACAATAACTTCAAACTTGAAAACTATTCCCTCTTTCTCCAAGTAGGCGCCTGATTACCAAAACATGAACTTGAAAAGTATTCCCTTGTTCTCTAGGTAGGCACCCGATTACCAACACTTCTAAAGTATTCCCTTGTTGTACAGGCGGGCGCCTGATTACCAAATCTTCAAATTTGAAATGTTTTCCCTTGTTCTCCAGGTGGGCACCTGATTACCAAGTACTTGAAACTTAAAACGTATTTCCTTGTTCTCTAGGTGGGCGCCTGATTACCAAAACTTGAGCCTTAAAAATTATTCCCGTGATCTCCAGGTTGTCGCCTGGTTAGCAACAATTGAAACTTGAAAAGTATCCCCTTGTTCTTTAGGTGGGTGCTTAATTACCAAAACATGAAACTTGAAAAGTATTCCCTTGTTCGCCAGGTGGGTGCCTGATTACCAAAACTTGAAACTTGAAAAGTATTCCCTTGTTACTTAGGTGGGCACCTCATTACCAAAACTTGAAACTTGAAAAGTATTCCCTTGATCTCCAGGTGGGCGCCTGATTACAAAAACTTGAAAAGTATTCCCTTGTTCTCCAGGTGGTTGCCTGATTAATAAAACATGAAACTTGAAAAGTATTACCTTGTTCTCTAGGTGGACGCCTGATTACAAAAACTTGAAAAGTATTCCCTTGTTATCCAGGTGGGAGCCTGATTACCAAAACTTGAAAAATATTCCCTTGTTCTCCAGGTAGAGGCCTGATTACAAAAACTTCAAACTTGAAAACTATTCCCTTGTTCTCCAAGTAGGCTCCTGATTACGAAAACATGAAACTTGAAAAGGATTCCCTTGTTCTCTAGGTGGGCGCCCGATTACCAAAACTTCTAAAGTAATCCTTTGTTGTACAGGTGGCCGTTTGATTACCAAAACTTCAAATTTGAAATGTTTTCCCTTGTTCTCCAGGTGGGCGCCTGATTACAAAAACTTCAAACTTGAAAACTATTCCCTCTTTCTCCAAGTAGGCGCCTGATTACCAAAGCATGAACTTGAAAAGTATTCCCTTGTTCTCTAGGTAGGCACCCGATTACCAACACTTCTAATATATTCCCTTGTTGTACAGGTGGGCGCCTGATTAACAAATCTTCAAATTTGAAATGTTTTCCCTTGTTCTCCAGGTGGGTACCTGATTACCAATACTTCAAACTTTAAACGTATTACCTTATTCTCCAGCTTGGTGCCTGATCACCAAAACATGAATTATTCCCTTGTTCTCCAAGTGGGCACCTGATTACTAAAACTTGAAACTTGAAAAGTATTCCCTTGTTCTCCAGGTGGTCTCGTGATTACAAAAACTTGAAAAGTATTCCCTTGTTCTCTGGGTGGGTGCCTGATTACCAAAACATGAAACTTGAAAGTATTTTCTTGTTCTCTAGGTGGGCGCCTGATTACAAATACTTGAAAAGTATTCCCTTGTTCTCCAGGTGGGCGCCTGATTACCAAAACTTGAAACTTATAACGTATTTCCTTGTTCTCTAGGTGGGCGCGTGATTATTTAAACTTGAAACTTGAAAATTATTCCTGTGATATCCTGGTGGTCGCCTTATTAGCAACACTTGAAACTTGAAAAGTATCCTCTTGTTCTTTAGGTGGGCGTTTAATTACCAAAACTTGAAACTTGAAACTTGAAAAGTATTCCCTTGTTCTCCAGGTGGGTGCCTGATTACCAAACTTGAAACTTGAAAAGTATTCCCTTGTTCCTTAGGTGGGCACCTGATTACCAAAACTTGAAACTTGAAAAGTATTCCCTTGATCTCCAGGTGGGCGCCTGATTACCAAAACTTGAAAAGTATTCCCTTGTTCTCCAGGTGGGTGCCTGATTAATAAAACATGAAACTTGAAAAGTATTACCTTGTTCTCTAGGTGGGCGCCTGATTACAAAAACTTGTAAAGTATTCCCTTGTTTTCCATGTGGGTGCCTGATTACCAAAACTTTAAAAATATTCCCTTGTTCTCCAGGTGGGCGCCTGATTACAAAAACTTCAAACTCGAAAACTATTCCCTTGTTCTCCAAGTAGTCTCTTGATTACCAAAAGATGAAACTTGAAAAGTATTCCCTTGTTCTCTAGGTGGGCGCCAATTACCAAAACTTCTAAAGTATTCCCTTGTTGTATAGGTGGGCGTTTGATTACCAAAACTTCAAATTTGAAATGTTTTCCCTTGTTCTCTAGGTGGGCGCCTGATTACCAAAACTTCAAACTTAAAACGTATTCCCGTATTCTCCAGGAGGGTGCTTGATCACAAAAACATGAAATTATTCCCGTGTTCTCCAAGTGGGCACCTGATTACCAAATCTTGAAACTTGAAAAGTATTCCCTTGTTCTCCAGGTGGTCGCCTGATTACCAAAACTTGAAAAGTATTCCCTTGTTCTCCAGGTGGGTGCCTGATTACCGAAACATGATACTTGAAAAGTATTACCTTGTTCTCAAGGTGGGCGCCTGATTACAAAAACTAAAAAAGTATTCCGATGTTCTCCAGGTGGGCGCCTGATTACCAAAACTTGAAAAATATTCCCTTGTTCTCCAGGTGGACGCGTGATTACAAAAACTTGAAACTTAGAAACTATTCCCTTGTTCTCAAGAAGGGTGCCTGATTACCAAAACATGAAACTTGAAAAGTATTCCCTTGTTCTCCAGGTGGTCTTCTGATTAGAAAAACTTGAATCTTGAAAACTATCCCCTTGTTCTTTAGGTGGGCGCTTAATTAGCAAAACTTGAAACTTGAATAGTATTTCCCTGTTCTCCAGGTGGGCTCCAGATTACAAAAACATGTAACTTGAAAAGTATTCCCTTAATCTTTAGGTGGGCGCCTGATTACCAAAACTTGAAACTTGAAAAGTATTCCCTTGTTCTCCAGGTGGGCGCCTGATTACCAAAACTTGAAACTTGAAAAGTATTCCCTTGTTCCTTAGGTGGGCACCTGATTACCAAAACTTGAAACTTGAAAAGTATTCCCTTGATCTCCAGGTGGGCGCCTGATTACCAAAACTTGAAAAGTATTCCCTTGTTCTCCAGGTGGGTGCCTGATTAATAAAATATGAAACTTGAAAAATCCTACCTTGTTCTCTAGGTGGGCGTCTGATTACAAACACTTGAAAAGTATTCCCTTGTTCTCCAGGTGGGCGCCTAATTACCAAAACTTGAAAAATATTCCCTTGTTCTCTAGGTGGGCGCCTGATTACAAAAACTTCAAACTTGAAAACTATTCTGTTAGATAATACGCTTAACGCTAGAGGGGGGGTGAATAGCAATATAATAAAATTATCGTAAACTTGTGGAATTTAAAAATTGCAGGAAATAAATAAGTGCGATAAATAAGAAGGAACGCACCGATGTATCCTGGTTCACCACAACCCGTGGCTAGTCCAGTCCCCGAGAGACTCTCTCGAGATTTCCACTAACTTGTCAAGCTTACGGGTGCTTAACAAACCGTTACAATTGCTCAAGGATACCACACCTTAAGACTTCACTTGCTTGAGGATATCTCACCCCAAGACTTCAACCACTAAGACTTTGGGTACTTAGCAAACCCGACAAATGAGAAGATATGTTCTTCTCAAAACAACTCTCTTTTACAACAAATACTCTCTCGATAGAGTGGATAAAGAGAAACAAAATAAGCTCTATGAACAACACAAAGTTTTCTATCAAATGGCTCAACAAAAGCTCTAAAATGATGCTTGAAAATGATCAATATGTATATCAATATATGCAGGAGTTGTGTGTATAAAATCAGCTCAAAAGACCTCTTTTTATAGGTGAAAAAGTAGTGCTGACCGTTGCTTGATTGACAAAGAAAATCCCTGATTCTGTGCTCAGACAATCGATTGTTTGGAGGTGACAATCGATTGTCTGACCAACGTTCACAACAAATTCCCGATTTTAAGCTAAACAATCGATTGTTAAACCTGAATAATCGATTGTTCTTCAACGTTCAAAAATCAATTTAGGATTGTGGGAACGGTCAATAAATAATCGATTGTATGAAGGGACAATCGATTGTTTATAATCGATTATGACAAAGACAATCGATTGTTCTGATATTTAAAAACTGGTTGCACTGTCTCAAAATAATCGATTGTTAAAGTAGACAATCGATTGTCAACAATCGATTGTTAAAGTAGACAATCGATTATGTTGTTCCAGTGAACTTTGGCAACGGTCGATTATATACACTTGATATACACTGTGTATACTAGAGTATACCAGAATTGAAAACTTACTTCAAAACCCATTTTGGTTGAAATGAAAACGTTAAAATCATTTTGTTTGAAGTACATATTAAAAATATTTATGATATATATAATTTAATAAAGTGATTTTATGCATGTTTATGATGACCTAATGTTGAGCCAAAGGATAAGATAACTTAAACGTTGTCCTTACATTGGTTCTACCAAACGACCTACGTCTTGGGTCTTCGGCCTTCAACTTCTTTGGCTCGTTCATGCAATTCCGTCATCAGTATGCTTCTCGCCATTTGATTATATCGTTGTTTGACACTTGACTTCATTGTTTGTCATTCATCAAAACCTATACCTGAAAATCATGCTCATACAACCAAAGCACACATATCAAAGGTATACATGATTTCCAACAATTTCCCCCTTCTTGATAATGACAAACAACGGAAGATATGCATATTGAATTCCCCCTAAATTTATGCTATATCTCAACATACAATTTATGCAAACAATTCATAGAAATCAATTCAATATAATTCCCCCTTAATTGAATATTCCCCCTCAATTAAGGGCATGCATATCGCCCATATTCTTCCCCCTTTTGGAATTAGCAAAAAGACTATACCAAAAAAAATGTAAACCATTGACGATATCAATCGTTATAAGCAAGATCATATCAAAAGTTAGTAAATGGCATACTAATGATAACGGTCATTTTTCTCAACAATATCAATTGTTATTTTAAACTAAGAATGTTCATCAAAACATGAATCAATCAATTATTATAAAATCAATTGATACTAATTGTTATTCAGAAATAAAACTTGTTAAAGCATGTATCAACCAAAACTGATATAGATTATTTGCACATATCAACTCATTGCGTTTTTATTCAAAATACGATAACTAACCGACGTTCCCCCTTAATGCATTAAGGTTTTGTGCTTGGTGAATCCACTACAATATTGTAGTCTTCAAGCACACCTGCAAAAAGAACCTAAAAATAGATTTTTGGTACCCAACTTCTTTTGGGTCCTTGGGGATTAGGATAATAACAATTATAATCAACACATAAATTTCTATGTTTAGCAGAACAAACGGGTGCAATGTGTCCTACCCGATTACAATAAAGACATATAACATTAGGATTGTGCATATGTCTAGGTTGAGCCAAATGCGTTCTAGGTGATCTAAAGTCATTCCTAGACGCGTTGAAATTCCTAGAGTCATCTCTAGGTGGTCTAGAATAATTATTCCTAGACTCATTAGCAAAAATCCTAGAATCATTTCTAGGTTGCGCAACTCCATTTCTATCATGATTCTTATTCATTTTACGCCTATAGTTATTCCTAGGCTTTTTCTTCTTTGTTTCAGCTTTAGGAATATCAACACTACGTGTTTCTAGTGCTTTCCTATGTTCTGTGTTCTCTAGTTTTGAAGAACTACAAGAAGAACAATTTGAACATGTATCAATAGAAGAAGCTTCATTCAATTCCTTGATTTTATTTTTAAAAACAGCAATGTCATTTTCCAAAAATTTGTTTTCTTTTTCTAAAACTTCAATTTTGTTTTTAAGAACACCATTTTCATTAGTCAATTTTTCAAAGTCTATTTCTTTCAAAGAAGAGGATTTTTCAAAATCTTTTTCTTGTAAAGAAAGTGTTTTCTGAAAATCTGTTTGCAAAGAAAGTGATTTCTGCAAAGAAAGTGTTTTCTTCAATTCTTTTATCAATTTGGAAGCATTGACAAATTCACCATACAATTCATCATTGGCATTTTGTAAATCTTCAAATGAGTGAGAGTTAGATGTACTTACCTCTTCTTCTCCGTTTTCCATGAGACATAATGCGCCGGCTTCATTGCCGGAGCTGTCTGAGTCCCGTGATACGCGCCTATGGTGTTTCCTCTTTTTCTTGTCCTTCTTCAAAGACTTACAAGACTTTTCAAATATATCACTGGAAGTATATTCATCATCCCTTTCCGAATCACTTACCTCTTCTCTTTTAGAGTATGAGGCTTTGAAGGCAAAATTCGAATCACTTCTAAGATAAGGATTAAGAATTGTGCTATTATAAGTTTCGAGGTTACCTCTTAGTCCATCAATTGTGATATTCGTGTATTCCATCGACTCTTGGATGGCATTGGCTTTGGAACGCCATTCGGGAGTGAGACTCCGTAGGACTTTTCGAACAAGATCTTTGTTCGTGTAAACTTTCCCGAGAGCATGGAGATCGTTGACGATTCTTAAAAATCGTTCAAACATAACACCAATAGGTTCCTTCTCCATTTTAAAAGTATCATATTTATGAGTTAGAAAATCAATTTTGGATTCTCGGACTTGAGGCGTACCTTCATAAATGATCTCGAGTTTGTCCCACATCTCCTTGGCGGTTGTGCAGCAAGAGATTTTCCGATAGTCATTTGGATTCACCGCACAATATAATACATGGATGGCCCTTGCATTATTTTCAACTATCTTCATGTCCTTGGCATCATATTCATCTTCCTTCTTTGGAACCGTGATTTCTCCAACTTTCTTTGTCGGCATTGGTTCACCGTTTTTGATGATTTTCCATAAACGAAAATTGTTTGTTTTGAGGAAGATACTCATCCGCCCTTTCCAATATGTATAGTTTGTTCCGTCAAATAGTGGAACGCAAGTGGTGGATTGTCCTTCATTCATCATTCCTGCTTTCAATATTCTATACACAAAAATATATATAGCTCTCAACCGGTTAAGGCTTTCAGAGAGTTAGGCTCTGATACCAATTGTTAGATAATACGCTCAACGCTAAAGGGGGGGTGAATAGCGTAATAATAAAATTAGCGTAAACTTGCGGAATTTAAAAATTGCAGGAAATAAATAAGTGCGATAAATAAGAAAGAACGCACCGATGTATCCTGGTTCACCACAACCCGTGGCTAGTCCAGTCCCCAAGAGACTCTCTCGAGATTTCCACTAACTTGTCAAGCTTACGGGTGCTTAACAAACCGTTACAATTGCTCAAGGATACCACACCTTAAGACTTCACTTGCTTGAGGATACCTCACCCCAAGACTTCAACCACTAAGACTTTGGGTACTTAGCAAACCTGACAAATGAGAAGATATGTTCTTCTCAAACAACTCTCTTTTACAACAAATACTCTCTCGATAGAGTGGATAAAGAGAAATAAAATAAGATCTATGAACAAAACAAAGTTGTCTATCAAATGGCTCAACAAAAGCTCTAAAATGATCAATATGTATATCAATATATGCAGGAGTTGTGTGTTTAAAATCAGCTCAAAAGACCTCTTTTTATAGGTGAAAAAGTAGTGCTGACCGTTGCTTGATTGACAAAGAAAATCCCTGATTCTGTGCTCAGACAATCGATTGTTTGGAGGTGACAATCGATTGTCTGACCAACGTTCACAACAGATTCCTGATTTTAAGCTAAACAATCGATTGTTAAACCTGAATAATCGATTATTCTTCAACGATCCAAAATCAATTTAGGATTGTGGGAAAGGTCAATAAATAATCGATTGTGTGAAGGGACAATCGATTGTTCAAAATCGATTGTGACAAAGACAATCGATTGTTCTGATATTTAAAAACATCGGTTGCACACTCGATTGTTAAAGTAGACAATTGATTGTCAACAATCGATTGTCAAAGTAGACAATCGATTATGTTGTTCCAGTGTTCAAAACTTTGGCAGGGTCGATTATATACACTTGATATACACTATGTATACCAGAGTATACCAGAATTGAAAACTTACTTCAAAACCCATTTTGGTTGAAATGAAAACGTTAAAATCATTTTGTTTGAAGTACATATTAAAAATATTTATGATATATATAATTTAATAAAGTGATTTTATGCATGTTTATGATGACCTAATGTTGAGCCAAAGGATAAGATAACTTAAACGTTGTCCTTACATTGGTTCTACCAAACGACCTACGTCTTGGGTCTTCGGCCTTCAACTTCTTTGGCTCGTTCATGCAATTCCGTCATCAGTATGCTTCTCGCCATTTGATTATATCGTTGTTTGACACTTGACTTCATTGTTTGTCATTCATCAAAACCTATACCTGAAAATCATGCTCATACAACCAAAGCACACATATCAAAGGTATACATGATTTCCAACATATTCCCTTGTTCTCCAAGTAGTCTTCTGATTACCAAGTCATGAAACTTGAAAAGTATTCCCTTATTCTCTAGGTGGGCGCCCGATTATCAAAAATTCTAAAGTATTCCCTTGTTGTACAGGTGGGCGTTTGATTACCAAAACTTCAAATTTGGAATGTTTTCCCTTGTTCTCTAGGTGGCGCCTGAGTACCAAAACTTCAAACTTAAAACGTATTCCCTTATTCTCCAGGTGGGTGCTTGATCACAAAAACATGAAAATTATTCCCTTGTTCTCCAAGTGGGCACCTGATTACCAAAACTTGAAACTTAAAAAGTATTCCCTTGTTCTCCAGGTGGTCGCCTTATTACCAAAATTTGAAGAGTATTCCCTTGTTCTCCAGGTGGGTGCCTGATTACCGAAACATGATACTTGAAAAGTATTACCTTGTTCTCTAGGTGGGCACCTGATTACCAACACTTGAAAAATATTCCCTTGTTCTCCAGGTGGGCGCGTGATTACAAAAACTTGAAACTTGGAAACTATTCCCTTGTTCTCCAGAAGGGCGCCTGATTACCAAAACATGAAACTTGAAAAGTATTCCCTTGTTCTCCAGGTGGTCTTCTGATTAGAAAAACTTGAAACTTGAAAAGTATCCCCTTGTTCTTTTGGTGGGCGCTTAGTTAGCAAAACTTGAAACTTGAATAGTATTTTCTTGTTCTCCAGGTGGGCGCCTGATTACAAAAACTTGAAACTTGAAAAGTTTTCCCTTAATCTTTAGGTGGGCGCCTGATTACCAAAACTTGAAAAGTATTCCCTTGTTCTCCAGGTGGGTGCCTGATTAATAAAACATGAAACTTGAAAAGTATTACCCTGTTCTCTAGGTGGGCGCCTGATTACAAAAACTCGAATAGTATTCCCTTGATCTCCAGGTGGGCGCCTGATTATCAAAACTTGAAAAATATTCCCTTGTTCTCCAGGTGGGCGCCTAATTACAAAAACTTCAAACTTGAAAACTATTCCCTTGTTCTCCAGTGGGCGCCTAATTACCAAAACTCAAACTTAAAACGTATTCCCTTATTCTCCAGGTGGGTGCCTGATTACCGAAACATGAAAATATTCCCTTGTTCTCCAAGTGGGCACCTGATTACCAAAACTTGAAACTTGAAAAGTATTCCCTTGCTCTCCAGGTGGTCGCCTGATTACAAAAACTTGAAAAGTATTCCCTTGTTCTCCAGGTGGGTGCCTGATTACCAAAACATGAAACTTGAAAAGTATTACCTTGTTCTCTAGGGGGGCGCCTGATTACAAAAACTTGAAAAGTATTCCCTTGTTCTCCAAGTGGGCGCCTGATTACCAAAACTTGAAAAATGTTCCCTTTTTCTCCAGGTGGGCGCGTGATTACAAAAACTTGAAACTTGAAAACTATTCCCTTGTTCTCCAGATGGGCGCCTGATTACCAAAACTTGAAACTTCAAACGTATTTCCTTGTTCTCCTGGTGGGCGCCTGATTACCAAAACTTGAAACTTGAAAAGTATTCCCTTGTTCTCCAGGTGGTCTTCTGATTAGAAAAACTTGAAACATGAAAAGTATCCCCTTATTCTTTAGGTGGGCGCTTAATTAGCAAAACTTGAAACTTGAAAAGTATTTCCTTGTTCTCCAGGTGGGCGTCTGATTACAAAAACTTGAAACTTGAAAAGTATTCCCATTATCATTAGGTGGGCGCCTGATTACCAAAACATGAAACTTGAAAAGTATTCCCTTGTTCTCAAGGCGGGCGCCTGTTTGCCAAAACTTGATAACTATTCCCTTGTTCTCCAGGTGGGTGCATGATTACCAAAACATGAAACTT
Source organism: Nicotiana benthamiana (assembly GCA_034376525.1). NCBI lineage: Eukaryota > Viridiplantae > Streptophyta > Magnoliopsida > Solanales > Solanaceae > Nicotiana > Nicotiana benthamiana. Next base: position 38,649,133 of record CM067324.1, read on the forward strand.
GAAATGTATTACCTTGTTCTCTAGGTGGGTGCCTGATTACAAAAACGTGAAAAATATTCCCTTGTTCTCCAGGTGGGCGCCTGATTACCAAAACCTGAAAAATATTCCCTTGTTCTCCAGGTGGGCGCGTGATTACAAATACTTGAAACTTGAAAACTATTCCCTTGTTCTCCAGGTAGGCGCCTAATTAACAAAACATGAAACTTGAAAAGTATTCCCTTGTTCTATAGGTGGGCGCCGGAATACGAAAAGTTCTAAAGTATACTCTTGTTGTACATGTGGGCGCCTGATTACCAAAAACATCAAATTTAAAATGTTTTCCCTTGTTCTCCAGGTGCACGCTTGATTACAAAAACTGCAAAGATAAAACGTATCCCTTGTTCTCCAGGTGGGCGCCTGATCACCAAAACATGAAAATTATTCCCTTGTTCTCCTGGTTGTCCCCTGATTACCAAAACTTGGAACTTGAAAAGTATTCCCTTGTTCTCCAGGTAGTCACCTGATTATCAAAACATGAAACTTGAAAAGTATTCCCTTTTTCTACAGGGGGGCGCCAGATTACCAAAACTTGAAAATTCAAAAGTATTCCCTTGTTCTTTAGGTGGGCGCGTGATTACCAAAACTTGAAACTTGAAAATTATTCGCTTGTTCTCCAGTTGGGCTCCAGATTACCAAAACTTGAAAAGTATTCCCTTGTTCTCCAGGTGGGTGCCTAATTACCCATACTTGAAACTTGAAAAGAATTACCTTGTTCACCTGGTGGGTGCCTGATTGCAAAAACTTGAAAAATATTCCCTTGTTCTCAAGGTGGACACCTGATTACAAAAACTTGAAACTTGAAAATTATTCCCTTGTTCTCAAGGTAGGCATCGGATGACAAAAACTTGAAACGTGAAAAGTATTCCCTTGTTCTCCAGGTGGGCGCCCGATTACAAAAACTTCTAAAGTATTTCCTTGTTCTTCAGGTGGGCGCCTGATTACCAAAAATTGAAACTTGAATAGTATTCTTTTGTTCTCAAGGTGTGCGCCCGATTAAAAAAACTTCTAAAGTATTCCCTTGTTCTACAGGTGGGCTCCTGATTACCAAAAAAATGAAACTTGAAAAGTATTCCCTTGTTCTTCAGGTGGGTGCCAAATTATCCTTGAAAAGTATTCCCTAGTTCTCCATGTGGGCACCGGATTACCAAAACTTCAAATTTGAAATGATTTCCCTTGTTTTCCAGGTGGGCGCTTGATTACCAAAACTTGAAACTTAAAATGTATTCCCTTGTTCTACAGGTGGGCGCCTGATCACCAAAACTTGAAAATTATTCCCTTGTTCTCCAGGTGGGCACATGATTACCAAAACATAAAACTTGAAAAGTATTCCATTCTTCTCAAGGTGGTCGCCTGATTATCAAAACATGAAACTTGAAAAGTATTTACTTGGTCTTTAGGTGTGTACCTGTTTACCAAGCCTTGAAACTTTAAATGTATTCCCTTGTTCTCCAGATGGGCGCCTGATTACCAAAACTTGAAAAGTATTCCCTTGTTCTCCAGGTGGGTGCCTGATTACAAAAACTTAAAACTTGAAAAGTATTACCTTATTCTCTAGGTAGGTGCCTAATTACAAAAACTTGAAAAGAATTCCCTTCTTCTACAGGTAGGCGCATGATTCCCAAAATTTGAAAAACATTCCCTTATTCTCCAGGAGGGCGGGCGCCTGATTACAAAAACTTGAAACTTAATAAATATTCCCTTATTCTCCTGGTGGGCGCCTGATTACCATTACATCTAAAGTATTCCCTTGTTCTACAGGTGGGCATCTGATATACGAAAGTTGAAACTTGAAAAGTATTCCCTTGTTCTCCAGGTAGGCACCTAATTATCGAATTTTGAAACTTGAAAAGTATTCCCGAGTTCTCCAGGTGGGCGCCTGATTACCAAAACTTCAAATTTGAAATGCTTTCCCTTGTTCTCCAGGTGGGCGCCTGATTAGAAAAAACATGAAACGTAAAACGTATTCCCTTGTTCTCCAGGTGGGAGCCTGATCACCAAAACATGAAAATTATTCCCTTGTTCTCCAGGTGGACACCTGATTATTATTCCCTTGTTCTCCAGGTGGACACCTGATTACCAAAACTTAAAACTTGAAAAATATTCCCTTGTTCTCCAGGTGGTCTCTTGATTATCAAAACTTGAAACTTGAAAAGTATTTCCTTGTTCACTAAGGGGCGCCAGATTACCAATACTTTAAAATTCAAAAGTATTCCCTTGTTCTTTAGGTGGGCGCCTGATTACCAAAACATGAAACTTGAAAACTATTCCCTTGTTCTCCAGTTGGCCGCCTGATTACCAATACTTGAATAGTATTCTCTTGTTCTCCAGGTAGGCACCTGATTACCAAAATGAAACTTGAAATTTATTCCCTTGTTCTCTAGGTGGGCGCCCGATTACCAATATTTCTAAAGTATTCCCCTGTTCTACAGTGGGCGCCTGAATACCAAAATGAAACTTGAAATGTATTCCCTTGTTCTCTAGGTGGGCTCCCAATTACCAATATTTCTAAAGTATTCCCTTGTTCTACGTTGGGCGCCTGATTACCGAAAGTTGAAAAGTGAAAAGTATTCCCTTGTTCTCCGGGTGGGCACGTAATTATCAAATTTTGAAACTTGAAAAGTATTCTCTAGTTTCCAGGTGGGCGCCTAATTACAAAAATTTGAAACTTAAAACGTGTTCCCCTGTTCTACAGGTGGACGCCTGATTACCAATGGTTGAAACTTGAAAAGTATTCCCTTGTTCTCCAGGTGGGCGCCAGATTACCAAAACTTGAAACTTGAAAAGTATTCCCTTATTCTCCAGTGGGCGCCCGATTACCAAAACTTCTAAAGTATTCCCTTGTTGTACAGGTGGGCGCCTGATTACTAAGAGTTGTAACTTGAAAAGTATTCCCTTGTTCTCCAAGTAGGCACCTAATTATCGAAACTTGAAACTTGAAAAGTATTCCCTAGTTCTCCAGGTGGGCGCTTGAATTCAATAACTTCAAACTTGAAAAGTAATCACTTGTTCTCAAGGTGGGCGCCTGATTACAAAAAAATGAATATTATTCACTTGTTGTCCATATGGGTGCCTCATTACAAAAACTTGAAACTTGAAAAGTATTCCCATGTTCTCTAGGTAGGCGCCTAAATACCAAAACTTGAAACTTGTAATGTACTCCCTTGTTCTCCAGGTGGGCGCGCGATTACAAAAATGTCTAAATTATTCCCTTGTTCTACAGGTGGGCACCTTATTACCAAAACTTGAAACTTGAAAAGTATAACCTTTATCTGTAGGTGGGCGCCTAATTACAAAAAACATGAAAAGTATTCCCTTGTTCTCCAGGTGGACGCATGATTTCCAAAACATGAAAAATATTCCGTTGTTCTCCACGTGGGCAATTGATTACAAAAACTTGAAAAGTATTCCCTTGTTCTCCAGGTGGTCGCCTTATTATCAAAACTTGAAACTTGAAAAGTATTTCCTTGTTCTCCAGGGGGATGTCTGATTACCATATTTTTGAAAAGTATTCCCTTGGTCTTTAGGTGGGAACCTTTGGTCTTTAGGTGGGAACCTGATTACAAAAACTAGAAACTTGAAAAGTATTCTCTTGTTCTCTAGGTGGGCGCCTGATTACAAAAACTTGAAAATTATTCCCTTGTTCTCCAGGTGGTTGCCTGAATATCAAAACTTGAAACTTGAATAGTATTTCCTTGTTCTCCAGGGGGCGCCTGATTACCAAAACTTGAAAAGTATTCCTTTGGTCTTTAGGTTGGCACCTGATTACCAAAACTTGAAACTTGGAAAGTATTCCCTTGTTCTCCAAGTGGGCGCCTGATTACCAAACCATGAAAAGTATTCCCTTGTTCTCCAGTTGGGTGCCTGATTACCAAAACTTAAAACTAGAAAAGTATTACCTTGTTCTCTAGGTGGGAGCCTAATTACAAAAACTTGAATAGTATTCCCTTCTTCTCCAGGTGGGCGCATGATTACCAAAACTTGAAAAATATTCCTTTGTTCTCCAGATGGGCGCCTGCTTACAATAACTTGAAACTTATAAAATATTCCCCTATTCTCTAGGTAGGCGCCTGATTACCAAAACTTGAAACTGTAAAAGTATTCCCTGTTTCTCCAGGTGGGCACCCGATTACCAAAACATCTAAAGTATTCCCTTGTTGTGCAGGTGGGCGCCTGAGTACCGAATGTTCAAATGTGAAAAGTATTCCCTTGTTCTCCAGGTAGGCACCTAATTATCGAATTTTGAATCTTGAAAAGTATTCCCTAGTTCTCCACGTGGGCACCTGATTACAAAAACGTTAAATTTGAAAACTATTCCCTTATTCTCCAGGTGGGCGCATGATTACCAAAACTTGAAACGTAAAACGTATTCCCCTGTTCTACAGGTGGGCGCCTGATTACCAAATGTTGAAACTTGAAAAGTATTCCCTTGTTCTCCAGGTGGGTGGCTGATTACAAAAACTTGAAACTTGAAAAGTATTCCCTTATTCTCCAGGTGGGCGCCCAATTACCAAAACTTCTAAAGTATTCCCTTGTTGTACAGGTGGGCACCTGATTACCAAAAGTTGAAACTTGAAAAGTATTCCCTTTTTCTCCAAGTAGGCACCTAATTATCGAAACTTAAAACTTGAAAGTATTCCCTAGTTCTCCAGGTGAGAGCTTGATTACAAAAACATGAAACTTAAAAAGTATTCACTTATTCTCTAGGTGGGCGCCTGATTACCAAAACTTGAATAGTATTCACTTGTTGTCCAGGTGGGTGCCTGATTACAAAAATATGTAACTTGAAAAGTATTACCTTGTTCTCCAGGTGGGTGCCGTATTACAAAAACCTTAAAGATATTCCCTTGTTATACAGATGGGCACCTGATTACAAAAACTTGAAACTTGGAAAGTATTCCCTTGTTCTCCAGGTAGGCGCCTGATTACAAAAACTTGAAACTTTAAAAGTATTCCCTTCTTCTCCAGGTGGGCGCCTGATTACAAAAACTTCTAAAGTATTCCCTTATTCTACAGGTGGGCGCCTGATTACCAAAAGTTGAAACTTGAAAAGTATTCCCTTGTTCTCTAGGTAGGATTATCAAAATATGAAACTTGAAAAGTATTCCTTATTTCTCCAAGTGGGCTCCTGATTACCAAAATGTCAAATTTGAAATGTTTTCCCTTGTTCTCCAGGTTGGCGCTTGAATAAAAAAACTTGAAACTTAAAACGTTTTCCCTTATTCTCCAGATGAGCGCCTGATCACCAAAACAAGAAAATTATTCCCTTGTTCTCCAGGTTGGCACCTGACTACCAAAACGTAAAACTTGAAAATTATTCCCTTTTTCTCCAGGTGGTCGCCTGATTATCAAAATATGAAACTTAAAAAGTATTTCCTTGTTCTCTAGGTGGGTGCATGATTACCAAAACTTGAAAAATATTCCCTTGTTCTCAAGGTGGGCGCCTGATTACAAAAACATGAACCTTCAAAAAATTCTCTCTTGTTTTCTAGGTAGGCGCCTGATTACTAAAACATGAAACCAGAAAAGTATTCCCTAGTTCTCCAGGTGGGCGTCCGATTACCAATACATCTAAAGTATTCCTTTGTGCTATAGGTGGGCGCCTGATAACTGAAACTTGAAACTTGAAAAGTATTCCCTTGTTTTCCAGGTCGGCACCTAATTATCGAATTTTGAAACAAGAAAAGTATTTCCAAGTTCTCCTGGTGGGCGACTGATTACCAAAACGTTAAATTTGAAAAGTATTTCCTTGTTCTCCAGGTGGGCGCGTGATTACCAAAGCTTGAAACATAAAACATATTCCCCTGTTCTCTAAGGGGGCTCCTGATTACCAAAACTTGAAAATTCAAAAGTATTCCCTTGTTCTATAGGTGGTCGCCTGATTACCAAAAATAAAAACTTGAATAGTATTCCCTAGTTCTCCAGTTGGGTGCCTGATTACCAAAACTTGAAAAGTATTCCCTTGTTTTCTAGGTGGGTGCCTGATTACCCAAACTTGAAACTTGGAAAGTATTACCTTGTTCTCCAGGTGTATGCCTGATTACCAAAACATGAAACTTGAAAAGTATTCCCTTGTTCTCCAGGTAGGCGTCGGATTACCAAAACATGAAACTTGAAAAGTATTCTCTTGTTTTCTAGGCGGGCGCCCGATTACAATACTTTCTAAAGTATTTCCTTGTTCCACAGGTGTACGCCTGATTACCATAGTTGAAACTTTAAAAATATTCCCTTGTTCTCAAGGTGGGCGCCTGACCAAAAATTTAAACTTGAAAAGTATTCCCTTTATCCCCGGGTGGGCGCCCGATTACAAAAACTTCTAAATTATTCCCTTATTGTACAGGTGGGATCTTGATTACCAAAAGTTGAAACTAGAAAAGTATTCCCTTGTCCTCCAAGTAGGCACCTAATTATCCAAACTTGAAACTTGAAGAGTATTCCCTTATTCTCCAGGTGGGTGCCCAATTACCAAAACTTCTAAAGTATTCCCTTGTTCTCCAGGAGGGCGCCTGATTACCAAAACTTGAAACTTAAAACATATTATCCTGTTCTACCGGTGGGCGCCTGATTACCAAAAGTTGAAACTTGAAAATTATTCCCTTGTTCTCCAGGTGGGCGCCTGATTACCAAAACTTGAAACTTGAAAAGCATTCCCTTATTCTCCAGGAGGGCGCCTGATTACCAAAACTTGAAACTTAAAACATATTACCCTGTTCTACCGGTGGGCGCCTGATTACCAAAAGTTGAAACTTGAAAATTATTCCCTTGTTCTCCAGGTGGGCGCCTGATTACCAAAACTTGAAACTTGAAAAGCGTTCCCTTATTCTCCAGGTGGGAGCCCGATTACCAAAACTTCTAAAGGATTCCCTTGTTGTACAGGTGGGCGCTTGATTACCAAAAGTTGAAACTTGAAAAGTATTCCCTTGTTGTCCAAGTAGGCACCTAATTATCGAAGCTTGAAACTTGAAAAGTATTCCCTAGTTCTCCAGGTGGGCGCTTGAATACAATAACTTGAAACTTTAAAAGTATTCACTTATTCTCCAGGTAGGCGCCTGATTACCAAAACTTGAATAGTATTCACTTATTGTGCAGGTGGGTGCTTGATTACCAAAACTTAAAACTTGAAAAGTATTACCTTGTTATCCAGGTGGGTGTCTGATTACAAAAAATTGAAAAATACTGTCTAGTTCTCCAAATGGGTACCTGATTACAAAAATTTGAAACTTGAAAAGTATTGCCTTGTTTTCTAGGTAGGCTCCTGATTACAAAAACATGAATCTTGAAAAGTATTCCTTTATTATCCATGTGGGCGTCTGATTACAAAAACTTCTAAAGTATTCCCTTGTTTTACAAGTGGACGGCTGATTACCAAAAGTTGAAACTTGCAAATTATTCCCTTGTTCTCCAGGTGGGTGCCTAATTATCGAAACTTGAAAAGTATTCCCTAGTTCTCCTGGTGGGAGCCTGGTTACCAAGACTTCAAATTTGAAAAGTATTCACTTGTTCTCCAGGTGGGCGCCTGATTACAAAAACTTGAATAGTATTCACTTGTTGTCCAGGTGGGTGCCTGATTACCCAAATTTGAAACTTGAAAAGTATATCCTAGTTCTCCAGGTGGGCGCCTGATAACCAAAACTTGAAACTTGAAAAGTATTTCCTTATTCTCCTGTTGGGCGCCTGATTACTAAAAGTTGAAAAATATTCTCTTGTTCTGCAGGTGGGTGCCTGATTACCCATACTTGAAACTTGAAAAGTATTACCTTGTTCTCCAGGTGGGTTCCTGATTAAAAAAACTTGAAACTTGAAAAGGATTCCCTTGTTCTCCAGGTGGGTGCCCGATTGCCTAAACTTCTAAAGTATTCCCTTCTTGTCCAGGTGGGCGCCTGATTACCAAAAGTTGCAACTTGAAAATTATTCCCTTGTTCTACAAGTAGCACCTAATTATCAAAACTTAAAACTTAAAAGTATTCCATAGTTCTCCAGGTGGGCGCCTGATTACCAAAACTTGAAACTTGAAAAGTATTCACTTGTTCTCCCGGTGGGCGCCTGATTACCAAAACAAGAATAGTATTCACTTGTTCTCCAGGTGGGTGCCTGATTGACAAAACTTAAAACTTAAAAAGTATTACCCTGTTCTCTAGGTGGGAGCCTAATAACAAAAACTTGAAAAGTATTCCCTTCTTCTCCAGGTGGGCGCATGATTACCAATACTTGATAAACATTCCAATGTTCTCCAGGTGGGTGCCTGATTACAAAAACTTGAAAGTTAAAAAATATTCCCTTGTTTTCTAGGTAGGCTCCTGATTACAAAAACATGAAACTTGAAAAGTATTCCCTTGTTCTCCAGGTGGGCGCCGAATACAAAAAAATCTAATGTATTCCCTTATTCTCTAGGTGGGCGCCTGATTACCGAAAGTTGAAACGTGAAAAGTATTCCCTTGTTCTCCAGGTACGCACCAAATTATCGAATTTTGAATCTTTAAAAGTATCTCCTCGTTCTCCACGTGGGAGCCTGATTACAAACACTTTAAATTTGTAAAGTATTCTCTTGTTCTCCAGGTGGGCGCCTGATTACCAAAACTTGAAACTTAAAACGTATTCCCCTGTTCTACGGTGGGCGCCTGATTACCAAAAGTTGAAACTTGAAAAGTATTCCCTCGTTCTCCAGGTGGGCGCCCGATTACAAAAACTTCAAAAGTATTCCCTTGTTCAACAGGTGGGCGCCTGATTACAAAAAGTTGAAACTTGAAAAGTATTCCCTTTCTCTAGGTAGGCGCCTAATTATCAAAACGTGAAACTTGAAAAGTATTCCATATTTCTAGAAGTGGGCTGCTGATTACCAAAACATCAAATTTGAAATGTTTTCCCTTGTTCTCCAGGCTGGCGGTTGATTAAAAAAACTTAATTCTAAAAGCGTATTCCCTTGTTCTCTAGTAGGGCGCCTGATTACCAAAGATTGAAACTAAAAACGTATTCCCTTGTTCTCCAAGGGGCGCCTGATTACCAAAACTTGAAAATTCAAAAGTATGCCCTTGTTCTATAGGTGGGCGCCTGATTACCAAAACATATAACTTGAATAGTATTCCCTAGTTCTCCAGTTGGGTGCCTGATTACCAAAACTTCAAAAGTAATCCCTTGTTCTCCAGGTGGGTGCCTGGTTACCCAAACATGAAACTTGGAAAGTATTACCTTGTTCTCCAGGTGTATGCCTGATTACGAAAACTTGGAAAGTATTACCTTGTTCCCCAGGTGTATGCCTGATTACGAAAACTTGAAAAATATTCCCTTGTTCTCCAGGTGGGCTCGTGATTACCTACAATTTAAACTTGAAAAGTTTTCCCTTGTTTTCCAGGTAGCCACCGGATTACCAAATCAGAAACTTGAAAAGTATTCCCTTGTTAGCCAGGCGGGCGCCCGATTACCAAACCTTCTAAAGTACTCCCTTGTTGTATAGGTGTGCGCTTGATTACGGAAAGTTGAAACTTGAAAAATATTCCCTTGATCTCCAGGTGGGCGCCTGATTAACAAAGCTTGAAACTAAAAACATATTCCCCTGTTCTGCAAGGGGGCCCCTAATTACCAAAACTTGAAAATTCAAAAGTATTCCCTTGTTCTATAAGTGGGCGCCTGATTAACAAAGCATATAACTTGAATAGTACTCCCTAGTTCTCCAGTTGGGTGCCTGATTACCAAAACATGAAAATTATTCCCTTATTCTCCAGGTAGGTGCGTGATTACCCAAACATGAAACTTTGAAAGTATTACCTTGTTCTCCAGGTGTATGCCTGATTACGAAAACTTGATAAATATTCCCTTGTTCTCCAGGTGGGCTCGTGATTACCTATAATTTAAACTTGAAAAGTATTCCCTTGTTCTCCAGGTAGGCACCGGATTACCAAAACATGAAACTTGAAAGTATTCCCTTGTTCTCCAGGCGGGCGTCCGATTACCAAACCTTCAAAAGTATTCCCTTGGTCTACAGGTGCGTGCCTGATTACAGAAAGTTGAAACTTGAAAAATATTCCCTTGTTCTCCAGGTGGGCGCCTGATTACCAAAGCTTGAAACTAAAAACGTATTCCCCTGTTCTCTAGGGGGCGCCTGATTACCAAAACTTGAAAATTAAAAATGTATTCCCTTGTTCTATAGGTTGGCGCCTGATTTCCTAAAACAATAACTTGAATAGTATTCCCTAGTTCTCCAATTGGCTACCTGATTACCAAAACTTGAAAAGTATTCCCTTGTTCTCCAGGTAGGTGCCTGATTACCCAAACATGAAACTTGGAAAGTATTATCTTGTTCTCCAGGTGTATGCCTGATTACGAAAACTTGAAAAATATTCCCTTGTTCTCCAGGCGGGCTCGTGATTACCAACAATTTAGACTTGAAAAGTATTCCCTTATTCTCCAGGTAGGCAACGGATTACCAAAACATGAAACTAGAAAAGTATTCCCTTGTTCTCCAGGCGGGCGCCCAATTACCAAACCTTCTAAAGTATTCCCTTGTTCTACAGGTGCGTACAAGATTACATAAAGTTGAAACTTTAAATATATTCCCTTGTTCTCCAGGTTTGCGCCTGATTACAAAAACTTTAAACTTGAAAAGTATTCCCTTGTTTTCCGGGTGGGCGCAGATTACCAAAACTTCTAAATTATTCCCTTATTGTACAGGTGGGATCTTGATTACCAAATGTTGAAACTTGAAAAGTATTCCCTTGTTCTCCAAGTAGTCACCTAATTATCCAAACTTGAAACTTGAAAAGTATACCCTAGTTCTCTAGGTGGGCGCCTGATTACCAAAACTTGAAACTTGAAAAGTATTACCATGTTCTCGAGGTGGGTTCCTGATTAAAAAACATCAAAAAATATTCTCTTGCTCTCTAGATGGGCACATGATTACAAAAACATGAAACTTAAAAAGTATTGCCTTGTTCTCCAGGTAGGCGCCTGATTTAAAAACCTTGAAACTTGAAAAGTATTCCCATATTATCCATGTGGGCGTCCGATTACAAAAACTTCTAAAGTATTTCCTTGGTTTACAGGTGGACGCCTGAATACCAAAAGTTGAAACTTGTAAATTATTCCCTTGTTCTCTAGGTGGGTGCCTAATCATCGCAACTTGAAACTTGAAAAGTATTCCCTAGTTCTCCAGCTGGGCGCCTCATTACCAAATCTTCGAATTTGAAAAGTATTCACTTGTTCTCCAGGTGGGTGCCTGATTACCAAAACTTGAATAGTATTCACTTGTTGTCCAGGTGGGTGCCTGATTACCCAAACTTGAAACTTTAAAAGTATTCCCTAGTTCTCCAGGTGGGCGCCTGATTACCAATACTTGAAACTTGAAAAGTATTTCCTAATTCTCCAGTTGGGGGCCTGATTACCAAAACTTGAAAAATATTCCCTTGTTCTGCAGGTGGGTTCCTGTTTACCCGTACTTGAAACTTGACAAGTATTACCTTGTTCTCCTGGGGGGTTCCTGATTACAAAAATTTTAAATTTGAAAAGTATTCCCTTGTTCTCCAGGTGGGCGCCCGATTACGTAAACTTCTAAAGTATTCCCTTGCTGTCCAGGTGGGCGCCTGATTACCAAAAGTTGCAACTTGAAAAGTATTCCCTTGTTCTCCAAGTAGGCACCTAATTATAGAAACTTGAAAGTGAAAAGTATTCCCTAGTTCTCAAGGTGGGCGCCTGATTACCAAAACTTAAAACTTAAAAAGTATTCGCTTGTTCTCGCGGTGGGCGCCTGAATACCAAAACTAGAATAATATTCACTTGTTCTCCAGGTGGGTGCCTGATTAAAAAAACTTATAAGTATTACCTTCTTCTCCAGGTGGGCGCCTGATTACAAAAACTTGAAACTTAAAAAATATTCCCTTGTTGTCTAGGTAGGCGCCTGATTACCAAAACCTGAAACTTGAAAGGTATTCCCTTTTTCTCCAGGTGGGCGCCTGATTACAAAACTTGAAACTTAAAAAATATTCCCTTGTTGTCTAGGTAGGCGCCTGATTACCAAAACATGAAACTTGAAAAGTATTCCCTTATTCTCCAGGTGGGCGCCCGATTACCTAAACTTCTAAAGTATTCCCTTGTTGTCCTGGTGGGCTCCTGATTACCAAAAGTTGCAACTTGAATAGTATTCCCTTGTTCTCCAAGTAGGCACCTATTTATCGAAACATGAATAAGAAAAGTACTCCCTAGTTCTCAAGGTGGGTGCATGATTACCAAAACTTAAAACTTTAAAAGTATTCACTTGTTCTCGCGGTGGGCGCCTGATTACCAAAACTGGAATAGTATTGACTTGTTCTCTAGGTGGGTGCCTGATTACAAAAACTTAAAAGTATTACCTTCTTCTCTAGGTGGGAGCCTAATTACAAAAACTTGAAAAGTATTCCCTTCTTCTCCAGATGGGCGCCTGATTACAAAAACTTGAAACTTAAAAAATATTACCTTGTTCTTTAGGTAGGCCCCTCATTACCAAAACATGAAACATGAAAAGTATTCTCTTGTTCTCCAGGTGGGCACCCGATTACAAAAACATCTAATGTATTTTCTACAGGTGGGCGCCTGATTACCAATAGTTGAAACTTGAAAAGTTTTCCCTTGCTCTCTAGTAGGCGCCTAATTATCAAAACGTCAAACCTGAAAAGTAATTCCCTAGTTCTCCAAGTTTGCTCCTGATTACCAAAACATCAAATTTGAAATGTTTTCCCTTGTTCTCCAGGTAGTCGCTGATTAAAAAAACTTAAAACTTAAAACGTATTCCTATGTTCTTTAGGTGGGCGCATGATCACCAAAACATAAAAGTTATTCCCTTGTTCTCCAGGTGGGCACCTGATTACCAAAACATATGACATGAAAAGTATTCCATTGTTCTCCAGGTGGTCGCCTGATTATCAAAATTTGAAACTTCAAAAGTATTTCCTTGTTCTCCAGGGGGGCGCCTGATTACTAAAAACATGAAAAGTATTCCCTTGGTCTTTAGGTGGGCACCGTATTACCAAAACATGAATCTTGAAAAGTATTCCCTCGTTCTCCAGGTTGGCGCATGATTACCAAAACATGAAAAATACTCCCTTGTTCTCCAGGTGGGCGCCTGATTACAAAAACTTGAAACTTGAAAAATATTCACTTGTTCTCTAGGTAGGCGCCTGATTACCAAAATATGAAACCTGAAAAGTATTCCCTTGTTCTCCATGTGGGCGCCCGATTACAAAAACATCTAAAGTATTCTTGTGCTACAGGTGGGCGCCTAACGACCGAAACTTGAAACTTGAAAGTTGAAAAGTTTCCCTTGTTCTCCAGGTAGGAACCTAATTATCGAATTTTGAAACTTGAAAAGTATTTCCTAGTTCTCCAGGTGGGCGCCTGATTACCAAAACTATAAATTAGAAAAGTATTCCCTTGTTTTTCCAAGTGGGCACCTGATTACCAAAGCTTGAAACTTAAAACGTATTCCCCTGTTCTCCAGGGCGGCGCCTGATTACCGAAACTTGAAAATTCAAACGTATTCCCTCGTTCTATAGGTGGGCGCCTGATTACCAAAACATAAAACTTGAATAGTATTCCCTAGTTCTCCAGTTGGATGCCTGATTACCAAAACATGAAAAGTATTCCCTTGTTGTCTAGGTGGGTGCCTGATTACCCAAACTTGAAACTTTGAAAGTATTACCTTGTTCTCCAGGTGGGTGCCTGATTACGAAAACTTGAAAAATATTCCCTTGTTCTCTAGGTGGGCACATTATTACCTAAAATTCAAACTTAAAAAGTATTCCCTTGTTCTCCAAGTAGGCGACGGATTACCAAAACATGAAACTTGAAAAGTATTCCCTTGTTCTCCAGGCGGGCGCCTGATTACCAAAAGTTGAAACTTGAAAAGTATTCCCTTGTTCCCCGGTTGGGCGCCCGATTACTAAAACTTCTATAGTATTCCCTTATTGTACAGGTGGGCTCTTGATTACCAATAGTTGAAACTTGAAAAGTATTTCCTTGTTCTCCAAGTAGGCACCTAATTATACAAACTTGAAACTTGAATAGTATTCCATAGTTCTCCAGGTGTGCGCCTGATTACCAAAGCTTGAAACTCGAAAAGCATTCACTTGTTCTCCAGGTGGGTGCCTGATTACAAAAAATTGAGTAGTATTCACTTATTGTCCAGGTGGATGCCTGATTACCAAGACTTGAAACTTGAAAAATATAACCTTGTTCTCCAGTTTGGTTCTTGATTACAAAAAATTGAAAAATATTTCCTTGTTCTCCAGATGGGCACCTGATTACAAAAACATGAAACTTGAAAAGTATTGCCTTGTTCTCCAGGTTGGCGCCTGATTACCAAAACTTGAAACTTGAAAAGTATTCCCTTATAATCCATGTGGGCGTCCGATTACAAAAACATCTAAGGAATTCCCTTGTTTTACCAGTGGGCGCCTGATTACCCAAAGTTGAAACTTGCAAAGTATTCCCTTGTTCTCCAGGTGGGCGCCTAATTATCGAAACTTGAAACTTGAAATGTATTCCCTAGTTCTCCTAGTGGTCGCATGATTACCAAAACTTTGAATTTGAAAAGTATTCACTTGTTCTCATGGTGGGTGCCTGATTACCAAAACATTAAAAGTATTCACTTGTTGTCCAGGTGGGTTCCTGATTACCCAAACTTGAAACTTAAAAAGTATTCCCTAGTTCTCCAGGTGGGCGCCGGATTACCAAAACTTCTAGAGTATTCGCTTGTTGTACAGGTGGGCAACTCATTACCAAAAGTTGAAACGTGAAACGTATTCCCTTCTTCTCCAAGTAGGCACCTAATTATTGAAACTTGATACTTGAAAAGTATTCCCTAGTTCTCCAGGTGGGCGCTTGATTACAAAAACTTGAAACTTGAAAAGTATTCAATTGTTCCCTAGGTCGGCGCCTGATTACCAAAACATGAATAGTATTCACTCGTTTTTGCAGGTGGGTGCCTGATTAAAAAAACTTGAAACTTGAAAAGTATTACCTTGATCTCAAGGTGGGTGACGTATTACAAAAACTTTAAAGATATTCCCTTGTTCTACAGATGGGCACCTGATTAAAAAAAATTCAAACTTGAAAAGTATTCCATTGTTCTCCAGGTGGGCGCCCGATTACAAAAACTTCTAAAGTATTCCCTTGTTCTACAGGTGGGCGCCTGATTACCAAAAGTTGAAACTTAAAAAGTATTCCCTTGTTCTCCTGGCAGGCGCCTAATTATCAAAACGTGAAACTTGAAAAGTATTGCCAGTTCTCTAGGTGGGCTCCTGATTACCAAAACGTCAAATTTGAAATGTTTTCCCTTGTTCTCTAGGTGGTAGCCTGATAAAAAAAACTTGAAACTTAAAATGTATTCCCTTTTTCTCCAGGTGGGCGCACGATTCTAAAAACATAAAAATTATTCCCTTGTTCTCCAGGTGGGCACCTGATTACCAAAACATAAAACTTGAAAAGTATTCCCTTGTTCTCCAGGTGGTCGCCTGATTATCAAAACTAGAAACTTCAAAAGTATTTCCTTGTTCAACTGGGGGGCGCCTGATTACCAAAAACATGAAAAGTATTCCCTTGGTCTTTAGGTGGGCACCTGATTACCAAAACTAGAAACTTGAAAAGTATTCCCCTGTTCTCCAGGTGGGCGCATGATTATCAAAACTTGAAAAATATTCCCTTGTTCTCTAGGTGGGCACCTCATTACAAAAACTTCAAACTTGAAGAATATTCACTTGTTCTCTAGGTAGGCGCCTGATTACCAAAACATGAAACTTGAAAAGTATTCCCTTGTTCTCCAGGTGGGCTCCCGATTACAAAAACATTCAAAGTATTCCCTTGTGCTACAGGTGGGCGCCTGACTACCGAAACTTGAAACTTGAAAAGTATTCCCTTGTTCTTAGGTAGGCACCTAATTATCGAATTTTGAAACTTGAAAAGTATTTAATAGTTCTCCAGGTGGGCGCCTGATTACCAAAACTTTAACTTAGAAATGTATTCCCTTGTTCTCCAAGTGGGCAACTGATTACCAAAGCTTGGAACTTAAAACGTATTCCCCTATTCTCCAATGCAGCGCCTGATTACCAAATCTGGAAAATTTAAAAGTATTCCCTTGTTCAATAGGTGGGCGCAAAACATAAAACTTGAATAGTATTCCCTAGTTCTCCAGTTGTCACCTGATTACCAAAACATGGAAAGTATTCCCTTGTTCTCCAGGTGGGTGCCTGATTACCAAACTTTAAACTCTGAAAGTATTACCTTGTTCTCCAGGTGGGTGCCTGATAACGAAAACTTGAAATATATTCCCTTGTTCTCTAAGTGGGTAGATTGCCTAAAATTCAAACTTGAAAAGTATTCCCTTGTTCTCCAGGAAGGCGACGGATTACCAAAACATGAAACTTGAAAATTATTCCCTTGTTCTCCAGGTAGGCACCTAATTATCGAATTTTGAAACTTGAAAATTATTTAATAGTTTTCCAGGTGGGCGCCTGATTACCAAACTTTAAATTAGAAAAGTATTCCCTTGTTCTCCAAGTGGGCAACTGATTACCAAAGCTTGGAACTTAAAACGTATTCCCCTGTTCTCCTAAGCAGCGCCTGATTACCAAAACTTGAAAATTCAAAAGTATTCCCTTGTTCTATAGGTGGGCGCCTGATTACCAAAACATAAAACATGAATAGTATTCCGTAGTTCTCCAGTTGGGCGCCTGATTACCAAAACTTAAAAAGTATTCCCTTGTTCTCCAGGTGGGTGCCTGATTACCCAAACTTTAAACTTGGAAAGTATTACCTTGTTCTCCAGGTGGGTGCCTGATAACCAAAACTTGAAATATATTGCCTTGTTCTCTAAGTGGGCAGATTGCCTAAAATTCAAACATGAAAAGTATTACCTTGTTCTCCAGGTAGGCGACGGATTACTAAAACATGAAACTTGAAAGTATTCACTTGTTCTCTAGGCGGGCGCCCGATCACCAAACCTTCTGAAGTATTCCCTTGTTATACAGGTGCGCGCCTGATTACCAAAAGTTGAAACTTGAAAAATATTCCCTTGTTCTCCAGTGGGCGCCTGATTACCAAAACTTTATACTTGAAAAGTATTCCCTTGTTCTCCGGGTGGGCGCCCGATGAACAAAACTTCTAAATTATTCCCTTATTGTATAGGTGGGCTCTTGATTACCAAAAGTTGAAACTTGAAAAGATGCCCTTGTTCTCCAAGTAGGCACCTATAATCCAAACTTGAAACTTGAAAAGAATTCCATAGTTCTCCAGGTGGGCGCCTGATTACCAAAACTTGAAACTTGAAAAGCATTCACTTGTTCTCCAGGTGGGTGCCTGATTACCAAAACTTGAATAGTATTCACCTGTTGTCCAGGTGGGTGCCTGATTACCAAAACTTGAAACTTGAAATGTATTACCTTGTTCTCCAGGTTGGTGCCTGATTACGAAAAATTGAAAAACATTCCCTTGTTCTCCAGATGGGCACTTGATTACAAAAACATGAAAATTGAAAAGTATTGCCTTGTTCTCCTGGTAGGCGCCTGATTACCAAACTTGAAACTTGAAAAGTATTCCCTTATTATTCATGTGGGCGTTCGATTACAAAAACTTCTAAAGAATTCCCTGGTTTTACAGGTGGGCGTCTGATTACCAAAAGTTGAAACTTCCAAAGTATTCCCTTGTTCTCCAGGTGGGCGCCTAATCATCGAAACTTGAAACTTGAAATATATTCCCTAGTTCTCCTGGTGGGCGCCTGATTACCAAAACTTATAATTTGATAAGTATTCACTTGTTCTACAGGTGGGCGCCTGATTACCTAAGCT
The DNA here is from genome assembly GCA_034376525.1 of Nicotiana benthamiana. Taxonomy (NCBI): domain Eukaryota; kingdom Viridiplantae; phylum Streptophyta; class Magnoliopsida; order Solanales; family Solanaceae; genus Nicotiana; species Nicotiana benthamiana. The sequence continues at coordinate 38,666,973 of CM067324.1, forward strand.
TGAATAGTATTCACTTGTTGTCCAGGTGGGTTTCTGATTACCCAAACTTGAAACTTAAAAAGTATTACCTAGTTCTCCTGGTGGGCGCCTAACTTGAAACTTGAAAAGTATTTCCTTATTCTCCAGTTGGGTGCCTGATTACAAAAACTTGAAATATATTCCTTTGTTCTGTAGGTGGGTGCCTTATTACCCATACTTGAAACTTGAAAAGTATTACCTTGTTCTCCAGGTGGGTTCCTGATTACAAAAACTTGAAACTTGGAAAGTATTCCCTTGTTCTCGAGGTGGGCGCCCGATTACCTAATTTTCTAAAGTATTCCCTTGTTGTCCAGGTGGGCGCCTGATTACCAAAAGTTGAAACAAGAAAAGTATTTCCTTTTTCTCCAAGTAGGCACCTAATTATCGAAACTTGAAACTGAAAAGTATTTCCTAGTTCTCTAGGTGGGTTCCTGATTACTAATACTTTAGACGTGAAAAGTATTGCCTTGTTCTCCAGGTGGGTGCCTGATTACAAACACTTGAAAAATATTCCCTTGTTATCCAGATGGGCACCTGATTTCAAATATTTGAAACTTGAAAAGTATTGCCTTGTTCTCCAGGTAGGCACGTGATTACCAAAACATGAATCTTGAAAAGTATTCCCTTATTCTCCACGTTGGTGCCTGATAACAAAAACTTCAAAAGTATTCCCTTGTTCTACAGGTGGGCGCCGGATTACCAAAAGTTGAAACTTGAAATGTATTTCCTTGTTCTCCATGTGGGCGACTAATTTTCGAAACTTGAAACTTGAAAAGTATTCCCTAGTTCTCCAGGTGGGCGCCTGATTACCAAAACTTCAAATTTGAAATGTTTTCCCTTGTTCTCTAAGTGAGCGCATGATTACCAAAACTAGAAACGTAAAACGTATTCCCTTATTCTCCAGGTGGGATCCTGATCACCAAAACATCAAATTTATTCCCTTGTTCTCCAGGTGGGCAGCTGATTGCCAAAACATGAAACTTGAAAAGTATTCCCTTGTTCATCAGGTGGTCGTCTGCTTATCAAAACATAAAACTTGAATAGTATTTTCTTGTTCTCATGGGGGGCGCCTGATTACCATAACTTGAAACTTGAAAAGTATTCCCTAGGTCTTTAGGTGGGCGCCTGATTACCAAAACTTGAAAAATATTCCACTGTTATCCAGGTGGACGCTTGATTACCAAAACTTGAAAGGCATTCCCTTGTTTTCCAGGTGAGTGCCAGATTACCAAATCTTAAAACATGAAAAGTATTACCTTTTTCTCTAGATGGGCGCCTGATTACCAAAACTTGAATAGTATTCACTTGTTGTCCAGGTGGGTGCCTGAATACCCAAATTTGAAACTTGAAAAGTATTCCCTAGCTCTCAAGGTGGGCGCCTGATTTCCAAAATTTGAAACTTGAAAAGTAATCCCATGTTCTCCAGTTGGGCGCCTGGTTACCAAAACATGAAAAATATTCCCTTGTTCTCCAGGTGGGTGCCTGATTACCCAAACATGAAACTTGAAAAGTAATCCCTTGTTCTCCAGTTGGGCACCTGATTACCAAAACTTGAAAAATATTCCCTTGTCCTCCAGGTGGGAGCCTGATTACCAAAACATGAAACTTGAAAAGTATTACCTTGTTCTCCAGGTGGGTAGTTGATTATGAATACATGAAAAATATTCCCTTGTTCTCCGCGTGGGCGCCTGATTACCTAAACTTGAAACTTGAAAAGTATTCCCTTGTTCTCCAGGTAGGCACCGGATTACCAAAACTTGAAACTTGAAAAGTATTCCCTTGTTCTTCAGGTGGGTGCCCGATTATCAAAACTTCTAAAGGTTTCCCTTGTTCTTCGGGTGGGTGCCTGATTACCAAGAGTTGAAACTTGAAAAGTATTCCCTTGTTCTCCAGGTGGGCGCTTCATTTCCAAAACTTGAAACTTGAAAAGTATTCCCTAGATCTCCAGGTGGGTGCCTGATGACCAAAACATGAAACTTGAAATGTTTTCCCTTCTTCTCTAGGTGGTCTCCTGATTATCAAAATTTGAAACTTGAAACGTATTTGCTTGTTATCCGGGGGGGGGGGGGCAGATTACCAAAACTTGAACCATGAAAAGTATTCCCTTGTTCTTCAGGAGGTCGCCTGATTATATAACTTGAAACTTGAATAGTATTTCTTTGTTCTCCACGGTGGCGCCTGATTACCAAAACATGAAACTTGAAAAGTAATCCCTTGTTCTCCAGTTGGGCGCCTGATTACCAAAACTTGAGAAATATTCCCTTGTTCTCAAGGTGGGTGCCTGATTACCCAAACTTGAAACTTAAAAAGTATTACCTTGTTCTCCAGGTGGGTGCCTGATTACAAAAACTTGAAAAATATTCCCTTGTTCTCCAGGTGGGCACCTAATTACCTAAACTTGAAACTTGAAAAGTATTCCCTTGTTCTCCAGGTAGGCGCCAGATTACCAAAACTTGAAACTATAAAAGTATTCCCTTGTTCTCTAGGTAGGTGCCCGATTATCAAATTTTTTATAGGTTTCCTTTGTTGTACAGGTGGGTGCCTGATTACCAAAAGTTGACACTTGAAAAGTATTCCCTTGCTCTCCAGGTGGGCGCTTCATTACCAAACTTTGAAACTTGAAACGTATTCCTTTGTTCTCCAGGTGGGAGCCCGATTACCAACACTTCTAAAGTATTACCTTGTTGTATAGATGGGCGCCTGATTACCAAAATTTGAAACTTGAAAAATATTCCCTTGTTTACCAAGTAGGCACCTAATTATTGAAACTTGAAACTTGAAAAGTATTACCTAGATCTCTAAGTGGGCGCCTGGTTACCAAAACTTGAAACTTGAAGTGTTTTCCCTTGTTCTCCATGTGGTCACCTGATTATCAAAACTTGAAACTTGAAAAGTATTTCCTTGTTATCCGGGGGGGCGCCTGGTTACCATAACGTGACAAGTATTCCCTTGGTCTTTAGATGGGCACCAGATTACCAAAACTTGAAAAGTATTCCCTTGTTCTCCCGGTGGTCGCCTGATTATCAAAACTTGAATAGTATTTCTTTGTTCTCCACGGTGGCGCCTGATTCCAAAACATGAAACTTGAAAAGTAATCCCTTGTTCTCCAGTTGGGCGCCTGATTACCAAATCTTGAAAAATATTCCCTTGTTCTCAAGGTGGGTGCCTGATTACCCAAACTTGAAACATAAAAAGTATTACCGTGTTCTCCAGGTGGGTGCCTGATTACAAAAACTTGAAAAATATTCCCTTGTTCTCCAGACGGGCACCTAATTACCTAAACTTGAAACTTGAAAAGTTTTCCCTTGTTCTCCAGGTAGGCGCCGGATTACCAAAACTTTAAACTTAAAATGTATTCCCTTGTTCTCTATGTAGGTGCCCGATTATCAAAACTTTTATAGGTTTCCTTTGTTGTACAGGTGGGTGCCTGATTACCAAAAGTTGACACTTGAAAAGTATTCCCTTGTTCTCCAGGTGGGCGCTTCATTACCATACTTTGAAACTTGAAAGTATTCCTTTGTTCTCCAGGTGGGAGCCCGATTACAAGAACTTCTAAAGTATTTCCTTGTTGTATAGGTGGGCGCCTGATTAGCAAAATTTGAAACTTGAAAAATATTCCCTTATTCTCCAAGTAGGCACCTAATTATCGAAACTTGAAACTTAAAAGTATTACCTAGATCTCTAAGTGGGCGCCTGGTTACCAAAACTTGAAACTGGAAATGTTTTCCCTTGTTCTATTGGTGGTAAGCTGATTATCAAAACTTGAAACTTGAAAAGTATTTCTTTGTTCTCCACGGTGGCGCCTGATTATTAAAACATGAAACTTGAAAAGTAATCCCTTGTTCTCCAGTTGGGCGCCTGATTACAAAAACTTGAAAAATATTCCCTTGTTCTCAAGGTGGGTGCTTCATTACCCAAGTTTGAAACTTAAAAAGTATTACCTTGTTCTCTAGGTGGGTGCCTGATTACAAAAACTTGAAAAATATTCCCTTGTTCTCCAGGTGGGCACCTAATTACCAAAACTCGAAACTTAAAAAGTATTCCCTTATTCTCCAGGTAGGCGCCGGATTACCAAAACTCGAAACTTAAAAAGTATTCCTTTGTTCTCTATGTAGGTGCCCGATTATCAAAACTTTTATAGGTTTCCTTTGTTGTACAGGTGGGTGCCTGATTACCAAAAGTTCACACTTGAAAAGTATTCCCTTGTTCTCAAGGTGGGCGCTTCATTACCATACTTTGAAACTTGAAAAGTATTCCTTTGTTCTCCAGGTGGGAGCCCGATTACCGAAACTTCTAATGTATTTCCTTGTTGTATAGGTGGGCGCCTGATTATCAAAATTTGAAACTTGAAAAATATTCCCTTATTCTCCAAGTAGGCACCTAATTATCGAAACTTGAAACTTGAAAAGTATTACCTAGATCTCTAAGTGGGCTCCTGATTACCAAAACTTGAAACTTGAAATGTTTTCTCTTGTTCTCCAGGTGGTCACCTGATTATCAAAACTTGAAACTTGAAAAGTATTTCCTTGTTAAGAATCTATTTAGTTCCCTCTTGGTATCAGAGCCATGATGGCTGTATATATATTTAGCATGAGCAACTAAATATATATACTGTCCGGAGCTCTATATGTTTTGCAAATCCATGTTTAAGATACTTTGATAAATTTGTTAGCATGATTAAAATATGTTTAAGTTTTAAATCTTTTATCTTGTTTCTTATAAAAATCTATTCTGTCTGAGGTACTTATTTCTCTCTAAGTGTGTGAGGTATCCGATTAATATCCGGAGTGTACGTTGGCAAGCCTGTCCTTGTGGTCCAGTGAGCCTAGGTTGGCGTTGTAGTGACCCTTAGGTGTTCCCGTAGCCAAGATAACTCTAGAGAGAAAAGGAGGTAAAACCAAGAGAACTAAATAGATTCTTAAGAACCTTGATATCTAGATTTAAGTCTTATTTATGTTTTAATTGTTGCTTTATTATTTATCTAAATATCTTTTGTATGTGATTTTGGTTAATTTATTAAGTTCCAGTACAGTATTTTATTCAAAAACATGAATCAAAATGTTTTAAATTCTTTTAATACTTCTTCTCGTTCAACTCAAATTGCTTTAAATGAGTCTAATTTGGATAACTGGAGTATCCCTGCTGAACCCTTTTCAGGCTTGCCAACGTACACTCCGGATATTAATCGGATACCTCACACACTTAGAGTGAAATAAGTACCTCACACTGAATAGATTTTTATAAGAAACAAGATAAAAGATTTAAAACTTAAACATATTTTAATCATCTAGCAAATTTATCAAAGTATCTTAAACATGGATTTGCAAAACATATAGAGCTCCGGACAGTATATATATTTAGTTGCTCATGCTAAATATATATACAGCCATCATGGCTCTGATACCAAGAGGGAACTAAATAGATTCTTAAGAACCTTGATATCTAGATTTAAGTCTTATTTATGTTTTAATTGTTGCTTTATTATTTATCTAAATATCTTTTGAATGTGATTTTGCTTAATTTATTAAGTTCCAGGACAGTATTTTATTCAAAAACATGAATCAAAATGTTTTAAATTCTATTAATACTTCTTCTCGTTCAACTCAAATTGCTTTAACTGAGTCTAATTTGGATAATTGGAGTATCCCTGCTGAACCCTTTTATAAGATCTACCAGATAGGTCATTTTAGCTTTATTAAAAAACATAATATTAAAACCTGTGAATCAACTGTTGCTATTAATAACTCTGTAGAAGTTATTAAATTGTTAAGTGAGCATGATATAGTTAGATATAAATCTAACTTTAATTATTTGCATATTGGTTTAGTGCAAATTGCTGTTAAGCCTTTATTTAGAATAGGACTTAATATTCCTGTGTGTGCTCTTTTACGTGATGCGCGTTTTAATAATTTTGATGATTCATTATTAGGAGCTCTTGAAAGTAACTTAGCTAATGGCCCTGTTTACTTTAATTGCTATCCTACTTTCTCTATTGATATTAATGATCCAAACGTACTTGATACATTAACCCTGAATCTCAAAACTCTCAATATGAACAGCAAATCCGAAACTCGCGAATTAGCTGTAATATATCGAGTCTATTACAGACTCATGGCAACTACCCTTGCTCCTAGAGCTCGGATAGAGAGTACCAAAGGTGTGACTATGTTAATGGAAGCAAACCAAGAACATAGTACCATCTTTGTTCCTCGTTTATTAAAATGGAATGACCTCCTAGCCAATTCTGAATGGCATTTCGAAGCCATTACTCAACCAGTTTCCTCCCATAAGGAGAAACGTCAAATTGAGCGGATCACTCAGAACTCAGATGGTTCTGTTGATCTTAAATTTCTTGACTCGAAACCTCGTAGAAGTTTCACCGCCGGGTCTACTTCTTCTAAACCCCCGGAGGAAGTAATAAATCGTTTTAATCGTTCTTATTCGTTCAGAACAACTGACAAAGGTCAAGTTGACGGTGTAGATTTCTCAGGAGATATCCCGAAAGTTTTTTATAAACCAGAAGTTCAAGAACCTTCTAGTCCTTCTAGTCCCACAGCGTCCGATATGGAACCACCAAAGCATTATTCTGACCCTGGTTTAGGAGTCATTACTGCCGAAGAGGATTGTACCCCAAATCTTGCCTCGTTGAAAAAATTCTGGCTAGATCCTAAGAATAGGATAAAAGTAGATTGGTATAGTACCACTTACTCTAAGAGTCAAAAAGCTCTTTTCGGAAAGCAATGGATTTCCGATATGAAACGTTTAAAGTGCGACATAGAGTTCTTTAAATGGTTCCAAATAACTGGAAAGCTGGACGACCAAAACGAGTCCTTGCAAGTTCTAGTTAATAAGTGGTATACCCGGACCAACAAAGTAGTCGAATCTACTACTCCCCCACTTGAAGGAATCAAAATTCCTCATTCCAATCATATAATCCCTACTTCTCCTTTTAAGCTTAAAAGCAGTAATCCTACAAGTCAACCTTCAAACGCTGACATTGACAAACTTGTCGAACAAAACAACTACACAAATAAGTTGTTGCACACTGTTTCTTTACAAATTGAAGAAACAAATCCCAAGTTGAATCTTAAGACTCCTAGTCTAAGTATTCCTAGGCCCAGTACAGGTAGTACAATAGAGCTTAATCCTATATTCAATCCTCCTGAATTTAGGCGGGAAATGTTTCCCAAACTCAGTGACAACATTTCTGTCTCGGGTAAACTCGTAGAACACATTACTGAAAAATTAGCCCACTTTCACGTCTCTGACAAGAAAAAGGCTAATAATCCAGCTGTCCCTAAAGCTTCGGGTGCTCCATCTACTAAGGAAGATAAACCTTCCACTTCTGAGAGTTTCCGTACCCTAACTGACAACTCCCTGCATAAACTTTCCGATCGTTACCCTAACAGGAGAAACTATTACAAACGACCCTCCTTTCCTGATACTCAGTATGAGGAAGATGGATTCCAGTCTCAATCATCTCATGATGGTTGAGGCATAGTCGAATGGAATATTGATGGTCTTGCTGAACATCAAATCTATCGTGTTCTTCACGAAATGGGTGTTTGTATTACCAGCTATAAGCTGCGTAATTCTTCAGACAAAGAAGCAGCTGCGATGATCACAGCTGGCTTCACCGGAATGCTTAGGTATTGGTGGGATAATTATGTCACCGAAGTACTTAAGCTAAACATCCTCAATGCTACCACTATTATAACTACGGTTAAAACTGGTAGTGATATGGACTCATCAGAGTCTGAAGTTAGAGAGGATGCTTGTGCGACTTTGCTTTACCACATTGCGAAACACTTTTTGGGTGAACCAAAGCTCTTTCAGGACAGAAGTCTTGAAATCCTGAACAACCTGCGTTGCCCTAAACTTAGTGATTTTAGGTGGTATAAAGACCAATTTATGGTCAAAATTATGACTAGACCTGACTGCAATAGCGACTTTTGGAAAGACAGATTTATTAGCGGTCTTCCTCCTCTATTCGCCGAAAAGGTTAGGTCTAAGATAAGAGATAGGTGTGGCGGTAAGATACCCTATGAACTTATGACTTATGGAGACATTATTAGTCTTATTAATACCACAGCCTTAGAACTGTGCACCGACCTTAAACTCAAGAGTCACCTTAAGAAAGACAGGATGACCTCTAGAGCCGAATTAGGAAGTTTCTGTAGAGACTTTGGGTTTGGAAATATAGATCCTCTCCCTTCAAAAGTTTCTAAGAAAGATTCTAAGAAGTATTCCTTTAAGTCTAGAATATCTAGAAAATCTAGAAAAAAACATTTCTAAAGATAAACCTTTTCCTTCCAAAAAGAAATATAGGAAGAAAAAACCCTCTCATAAAGAGGATGTATGCTGGAATTGTGGTAAGTCTGGTCATAGAGCCAATCAGTGTAAATCTTCTAAACGGAAGAAGAAGATTAACCTTTTAGGTTAAGATGAGGATATTAAAGAAAAAATCTTTTCTATCCTTCAGGAAAGCGATTCTGACTCCAGTAGTACAGAGTCAGACGAGTACAGTGATGAAGAAAACATCAATGTAGCCTACGAGACTGATGAAAGTCAGTCCGAACATGATGATTCATGTGAAGAATCATGTGAAGGTATTTTTTGCGGGTGTAATTCAAAAACCGTTAGTGTAATTACTTCTGAATCCAAAGAAGTATTGTTTGATATTATAGATCACATCAAAGATGATGAATCTAGGTCTACATGATTGAACTCAAGAAAATTATTCTTGATTCAGACTCTAAAAAGCCTTCTCTTTCCAGGGCTGTAGAACCCTTTAGCATGAAACAAGTTTTAAACAGGTTCGATAAGCCAACCGAGCTTTCTGTCTCTGACTTGCGCAAGGAAATGAATTCCCTTAAGCAAGAAGTTAGAGAATTAAAATCTCGTCTCGATAAGATAGAAATGGAAGCCCTAACTTCCCATGTCCTTGATAATGTCCCTGTAACGGACAAAGAAAATGACGATTCTTTTCTTGAAAAAGAATTTGATTTTCCTTGAGAATCTATCGATCCAGGACTACAGAGTAACGACGCTAATACTGCTGGACCTTTGGTAGCAGTAATTAGATCCATCAGTCATCATATACCCATAAAATTGGTTATTGCAAAAAACTTTGCTATTAACAAAGTTGCTTTATTTGATAGTGGGGCAGACCGCAATTGTATTGTAAAAGGCCTTATCCCGTTGAAGTACCTTCAAAAGGGTACCACTCGTTTATATTCCGCTACAGGAGAGCGGATGAAAATAGATTACACATTGTCTAAAGCCCATACTTGTAATAATAATATCTGCTTTACAAATGATTTTGTAATAACTGAAAATATCAATGAAGATATTATTTTTGGCATACCGTTTATTAGTCAGTTAAAACCATATACTGATGATTTAGATGGTATTCAAGCATGTATCCTCGGTCAAAAGGTATTTTTCCCTTTTGTGAAAAGTCTTTCTCCCAAAGAAAGTTTGTTTTTCAAGGACAAAACTATTTTCAAAATAAATCGTTTGTCTGATCATATTTCTTTTATTAAAGAAGAAATAAAAATCGAAAGAATAAAAAATGCTTTAAAAACCCCGGGAATGGTGTCTAAAGTAGATTCTCTTCTAAAGAAATTTGAAAATGAAGTTTGTTCAAATTTACCCATTGCTTTTTGGAAAATAAAAAAGCATTCTGTTGCATTGCCTTACATTGATGGTTTTGATGAACAAAACATACCTACTAAGGCTAGACCTATTCAAATGAACCATGAAATGGTTGAAATTTGTAAAACAGAAATTAACCATTTGCTTGATAATGGCATTATTAGTCCCTCTAATTCTCCTTGGAGTTGTTCTGCATTTTATGTCAATAATAGTGCAGAAAAAGAAAGAGGTTCCCCTAGGCTTGTTATCAATTATAAGACTTTAAATTCGGTTCTTAAATGGATCCGACATCTAATCCCAAATAAAATGGATCTCCTTAAACGAACATATAAAGCAAACCTTTATAGCAAGTTTGATATGAAGTCTGGATTCTGGAAAATCCAGATCAATAAAGAAGATAGATATAAAACTGCATTCAATGTGCCTTTTGGTCATTATGAATGGAATGTTATGCCTTTTGGGTTAAAAAATGCCCCTTCTGAGTTTCAAAATATTATGGATGGTATTTTTAATCCTTATTCTTACATGTCGATTGTTTACATTGATGATGTATTGATTTTTTCTGAGGACATTGATTCTCATTTTAAGCATCTTACTACTTTCTTTAATGTTGTGAAAAACAATGGTTTGGTTGTTAGTGCTAAAAAGATTAAGCTCTTTCAAACCTCTATTTGATTTTTAGGCCATGACCTATACCAAGGAACCTACGAACCCATTTGTAGAGCAATAGAATTCTCTTCTAAAATTCCTGATGAAATTAAAGACAAAACCCAATTACAGAGATTCTTAGGAAGTCTTAACTATGTTGCTGACTTCATTCCTAAGGTTAGACATATTTGTGAGCCTTTATCTTAGGCTTAGAAAAAATCCTATACCATGGGGAGATGAGCAAACCCAGAGTATTAAGAAGATTAAGAGATTAGTGCAAAATCTTCCTTGTTTAGGGATACCCAATCCCGATGCTTTTATGATAGTTGAAACAGATGCCTCGGACATAGGTTATGGAGGTATCTTAATACAGCAAATAGACCCTAATAGTTGTGAGCAACTTGTGATGTTTACTTCTGGTATCTGGAATAATACCCAGAAAAATTATAGTACTGTTAAAAAAGAGATTTTATCCATTGTGCTTTGTATTACTAAATTTCAAGACGATTTAGTAAATAAAGAATTTTTACTTAGAGTTGATTGTAAATCAGCCAAAGAAATTTTACAAAAGGATGTTAAAAATCTAGTTTCAAAACAAATATTTGCTAGATGGCAAGCTCTCCTATCTAGCTTTGATTTCAAAATTGATTTTATTAAAGGTGAAAATAATTCCCTACCAGACTTTCTAACCCGAGAATTTCTTCAGGGCCATGAAGCTGTCAAAGACTAGCCCATTCAAGAATGTCAAATTAGAAAGGCAGCTCCAAACAGCTAGACCTTTCGTACCCACTAGTTTGGCCCAATTAAGGCCTTCCTTTCCTCCTCTTCCCAGTACGGCCCAAAGCCAAAACAAATTTACTGTTTTAGGAGAACTTCCAAAACTCCCAGGCCCAAAGCCTGAATCATCCTCTGGATCCACTTCCAAGATCCAGAATAAACTTAGTTATGAAATGAAGACCCCTGCGTCTTTTGCCCAAGCTGTGGACCCAAAAATCCAAAATCCTTCTTCTCAGTCCCTTGAGTCTTTTGAATACTTAACTACAAAGGTTTCTCCCATCTTAGCCCTTGATAAAGAGTTTGAATCCGGTCGAATCCAAGACTTAGTAAAGCCGTGTTAAAATTCTTCCAACTACGTTGATAGTTCCGATCCTTTGCATACTCGCCTATATTTCGAGGCCATTTTAGTTGATACAGATTCTATTGAAATAGAACATGTTTATTCGGATAAAAATCCCGATTTCATTCTATACTCCCAATTTACAATTAGGAAAATTCTATTTCCATTCGAGTGGCCTGTAGACCATCTTCTTACTCCAATACGTCTAAGTATGAATCACAAACCCCAGACCTACAACTGGTATACCTACCAACAAGCCTGGTATAATTTTATGTATCTTAGGCCAGGTCATACTTGGTTTATTAAATACAGTCCAGAAGTAATCAAAGCCATTATTCCTAGATGGTTCTACGATTGGTGGAAAACCTTCGAAGGAAAATTAGAAAACCTCCCTCAGCAATTTCTTAAGAAATTTGATGATTTTCAAACCAAACAGGAAATCACCACTCTCCCTTCCCACATCAAAATGTGTAAGTATTACATCCAGAAAAGGATTTCTTTTATCATTAGCTGGGACTTCAAAGTTGTAGAATTTGATAGAATTAGATACTTGTCCAAAGAGATTAAAGTTAAGGGTTGGGTTCCAAAACCCAAGGCATCAACACCAGATAAGGGAAAGTTGTCGTGGGGAAGACATCTCCACAGTCCAAGTCATCCAAAGCAGAAATCAAGAAGAAGCTCCGGAAGGCTCTTCAAGATATTGACAACCAGGATGAAGAAACTATTATGCAGCTTCTCGAAGAAGCTACGTCGTCGGCTGAGTCAGGAAACGATGATATGTGTAATCCCAAAGGTATAGCACAAGCATATCTAGAAGGATATTATGACTAGAATTTACAAATTTCCAAGAGTCATTTTACTATTGTATTAAAGAATATTTTAATTTCGGTGGGAATGCCCACTTGGTGTCCTGTGAATACCCACTTTATCACTACCTTCCAAAAGAAGGAAAAACTGAGGGGTATGCGTCAATTTTTGTCCACTAAGGTCATTGTCTTATCTGACCACTAAGGTCATTCACCGAAAGTTAGGTCCCATGTTGGTCCCCAGTCAAAAGTAATGTCCACTAAGGACCACTACTGTCAGAAGGAATCTTATCCTTCACATGGGTTCACGTGTTACTTTAATTATTAAAGAACCCCACCTTTTGTCGGCAACATCTGAGCCGTCCACTTGTTAGTAAAAGATGATGCGCTCTTCTCTTGTCAGAAGTCTATATAAGACTCTCATTTGTATTTAGAGAAGGGGCGAAATTTTTCCATCTTAGAAAAATTTCAGGACACCCTCTCTCTCCTGTCAATCTTTATCTTTCTCTCCTTGTAATTATCCCTCCAGTTTGTAATCCACCTTCATGGAATAAAAGCTTGTTTTAAGTAAGTATTTCATAGTTTTTCATCTTCTTTACTGTTACAAAAATTTACTCGAGTCTATTACAGACTCATGGCAACTACCCTTGCTCCTAGAGCTCGGATAGAGAGTACCAAAGGTGTGACTATGTTAATGGAAGCAAACCAAGAACATAGTACCATCTTTGTTCCTTGATTTATTAAAATGGAATGACCTCCTAGCCAATTATGAATGGCATTTCGAAGCCATTACTCAACCAGTTTCCTCCCATAAGGAGAAACGTCAAATTGAGCGGATCACTCAGAACTCAGATGGTTCTGTTGATCTTAAATTTCTTGACTCGAAACCTTGTAGAAGATTCACCGCCGGTTCTACTTCTTCTAAACCCCCGGAGGAAGTAATAAATCATTTTAATCGTTCTTATTCGTTCAGAACAACTGACAAAGGTCAAGTTGACGGTGTAGATTTCTCGGGAGATATCCCGAAAGTTTTTTATAAACAACAAGTTCAAGAACCTTCTAGTCCTTCTAGTCCCACAGCGTCCGATATGGAACCACCAAAGCATTATTCTGACCCTGGTTTAGGAGTCATTACTGCCGAAGAGGATTATACCCCAAATCTTGCCTCGTTGAAAAAACTCTGGCTAGATCCTAAGAATAGGATAAAAGTAGATTGGTATAGTACCACTTACTCTAAGAGTCAAAAAGCTCTTTTCGGAAAGCAATGGATTTCCGATATGAAACGTTTAAAGTGACATAGAGTTCTTTAAATGGTTCGAAATAACTGGAAAGCTGGACGACCAAAACGAGTCCTTGCAAGTTCTAGTTAATAAGTGGTATACCCAGACCAACAAAGTAGTCGAATCTACTACTCCCCCACTTGAAGGAATCAAAATTCCTCATTCCAATCATATAATCCCTGCTTCTCCTTTTAAGCTTAAAAGCAGTAATCCTGCAAGTCAACCTTCAAACGCTGACATTGACAAACTTGTCGAACAAAACAACTACACAAATAAGTTGTTGCACACTATTTCTTTACAAATTGAAGAAACAAATCCCAAGTTGAATCTTAAGACTCCTAGTCTAAGTATTCCTAGGCCCAGTACAGGTAGTACAATAGAGCTTAATCCTACATTCAAACCTCCTGAATTTAGGCGGGAAATGTTTCCCAAACTCAGTGACAACATTTCTGTCTCGGGTAAACTCGTAGAACAGATTACTGAAAAATTAGCCCACTTTCACGTCTCTGACAAGAAAAAGGCTAATAATCCAGCTGTCCCTAAAGCTTCGGGTGCTCCATCTACTAAGGAATATAAACCTTCCACTTCTGAGAGTGTCCGTACCCTAACTGACAACTCCCTGCATAAACTTTCCGATCGTTATCCTAATAGGAGAAACTATTACAAACGACCCTCCTTTCCCGATACTCAGTATGAGGAAGATGGATTCCAGTCTCAATCATCTCATGATGGTAGAGGCATAGTCGAAAGGAATATTGATGGTCTTGCTGAACATCAAATCTATCGTGTTCTTCACGAAATGGGTGTTTGTATTACCAGCTATAAGCTGCGTAATTCTTCAGACAAAGAAGCAGCTGCGATGATCACAGCTGGCTTCACCGGAATGCTTAGGTATTGGTGGGATAATTATGTCACCGAAGAACTTAAGCTAAACATCCTCAATGCCACCACTATTATAACTACGGTTAAAACTGGTAGTGGTATGGACTCATCAGAGTCTGAAGTTAGAGAGGATGCTTGTGCGACTTTGCTTTACCACATTGCGAAACACTTTGTTGGTGAACCAAAGCTCTTTCAGGACAGAAGTCTTGAAATCCTGAACAACCTGCGTTGCCCTAAACTTAGTGATTTTAGGTGGTATAAAGACCAATTTATGGTCAAAATTATGACTAGACCTGACTGCAATAGCGACTTTTTGAAAGACAGATTTATTAGCGGTCTTCCTCCTCTACTCGCCGAAAAGGTTAGGTCTAAGATAAGAGATAGGTGTGGCGGTAAGATACCCTATGAACTTATGACTTATGGAAACATTATTAGTCTTATTAATACCACAGCCTTAGAATTGTGCACCGACCTTAAACTCAAGAGTCACCTTAAGAAAGATAGGATGACCTCTAGAGCCGAATTAGGAAGTTTCTATAGAGACTTTGGGTTTTGAAATATAGATCCTCCCCCTTCAAAAGTTTCTAAGAAAGATTCTAAGAAGTCTTCCTTTAAGTCTAGAATATCTAGAAAATCTAGAAAAAACATTTCTAAAGATAAACCTTTTCCTTCCAAAAAGAAATATAGGAAGAAAAAACCCTCTCATAAAGAGGATGTATGCTGGAATTGTTGTAAGTCTGGTCATTGAGCCAATCAGTGTAAATCTTCTAAACGGAAGAAGAAGATTAACCTTTTTGGTTTAGATGAGGATATTAAAGAAAAAATCTTTTCTATCCTTCAGGAAAGCGATTCTGACTCCAGTAGTACAGACTTAGACGAGTACAGTGATGAAGAAAACATCAATGTAGCCTACGAGACTGATGAAAGTCAGTTCGAACATGATGATTCATGTGAAGAATCGTGTGAAGGTATTTTTTGCGGGTGTAATTCAAACACCGTTAGTGTAATTAATTCTGATTCCAAAGAAGTATTGTTTGATATTATAGATCACATCAAAGATGATGAATCTAGGTCTAGATATTTGACTGAACTCAAGAAAATTATTCTTGATTCAGACTCTAAAAAGCCTTCTCCTTCCAGGGCTGTAGAACCCATTAGCATGAAAAAAGTTTTTAACAGGTTCGATAAGCCAACCGAGCCTTCTGTCTCTGACTTGTGCAAGGAAATGAATTCCCTTAAGCAAGAAGTTAGAGAATTAAAATCTCGTCTCGATAAGATAGAAATGGAAGCCCTAACTTCCTATGTCCTTGATAATGTCCCTGTTACGGACAAAGAAAATGACGATTCTTTTCATGAAAAAGAATTTGATTTTCCTGGAGAATCTATCGATCGAGGACTACAGAGTAACGATGCTAATACTGTTGGACCTTCGGTAGCAGCAATTAGATCCATCAGTCAGCATATACCCATAAAATTGGTTATTGCAAAAAACTTTGTTCTTAACAAAGTTGCTTTATTTGATAGTGGGGCAGACTGCAATTGTATTGTAAAAGGCCTTATCCCGTTGAAGTACCTTCAAAAGGGTACCACTCGTTTATATTCCGCTATAGGAGAGCGGATGAAAATAGATTACAAATTGTCTAAAGCCCATATTTGTTATAATAATATCTGCTTTACAAATGATTTTGTAATAACTGAAAATATCAATGAAGATATTATTCTTGGCATACCGTTTATTAGTCAGTTAAAACCATATACTGATGATTTAGATGGTATTCATGCATGTATCCTCGGTCAAAAGGTATTTTTCCCTTTTGTGAAAAGTCTTTCTCCCAAAGAAAGTTTGTTTTTCAAGGACAAAACTATTTTCAAAATAAATCGTTTGTCTGATCATATTTCTTTTATTAAAGAAGAAATAAAAATCGAAAGAATAAAAAAAGCTTTAAAAACCCCGGGAATGGTGTCTAAAGTAGATTCTCTTCTAAAGAAATTTGAAAATGAAGTTTGTTCAAATTTACCCATTGCTTTTTGGAAAATAAAAAAGCATTCTGTTGCATTGCCTTACATTGATGGTTTGGATGAACAAAACATACCTACTAAGGCTAGACCTATTCAAATGAACCATGAAATGGTTGAAATTTGTAAAACAGAAATTAACCATTTACTTGATAATGGCATTATTAGTCCCTCTAATTCTCCTTGGAGTTGTTCTGCATTTTATGTCAATAATAGTGCAGAAAAAGAAAGAGGTTCCCCTAGGCGTGTTATCAATTATAAGCCTTTAAATTCGGTTCTTAAATGGATCCGACATCCAATCCCAAATAAAATGGATCTCCTTAAACGAACATATAAAGCAAACCTTTATAGCAAGTTTGATATGAAGTCTGGATTCTGGCAAATCCAGATCAATAAAGAAGATAGATATAAAACTGCATTCAATGTGCCTTTTGGTCATTATGAATGGAATGTTATGCCTTTTGGGTTAAAAAATGCCCCTTCTGAGTTTCAAAATATTATGAATGGTATTTTTAATCCTTATTCTTACATGTCGATTGTTTACATTGATGATGTATTGATTTTTTCTGAGGACATTGATTCTCATTTTAAGCATCTTACTACTTTCTTTAATGTTGTGAAAAACAATGGTTTGGTTGTTAGTGCTAAAAAGATTAAGCTCTTTCAAACCTCTATTTGATTTTTAGGCCATGACCTATACCAAGGAACCTACAAACCCATTTGTAGAGCAATAGAATTCTCTTCTAAAATTCCTGATGAAATTAAAGACAAAACCCAATTACAGAGATTCTTAGGAAGTCTTAACTATGTTGCTGACTTCATTCCTAAGGTTAGACATATTTGTGAGCCTTTATCTTAGGCTTAGAAAAAATCCTATACCATGGGGAGATGAGCAAACTCAGAGTATTAAGAAGATTAAGAGATTAGTGCAAAATCTTCCTTGTTTAGGGATACCCAATCCCGATGCTTTTATGATAGTTGAAACAGATGCCTCGGACATAGGTTATGGAGGTATCTTAATACAGCAAAAAGACCCTAATAGTTGTGAGCAACTTGTGATGTTTACTTCTGGTATCTGGAATAATACCCAGAAAAATTATAGTACTGTTAAAAAAGAGGTTTTATCCATTGTGCTTTGTATTACTAAATTTCAAGACGATTTAGTAAATAAAGAATTTTTACTTAGAGTTGATTGTAAATCAGCCAAAGAAATTTTACAAAAGGATGTTAAAAATCTAGTTTCAAAACAAATATTTGCTAAATGGCAAGCTCTCCTATCTAGCTTTGATTTCAAAATTGATTTTATTAAAGGTGAAAATAATTCCCTACCAGACTTTCTAACCCGAGAATTTCTTCAGGGCCATGAAGCTGTCAAAGACTAGCCCATTCAAGAATGTCAAATTAGAAAGGCAGCTCCAAACAGCTAGACCTTTCGTACCCACTAGTTTGGCCCAATTAAGGCCTTCCTTTCCTCCTCTTCCCAGTCCGGCCCAAAGCCAAAACAAATTTACTGTTTTAGGAGAACTTCCAAAACTCCCAGGCCTAAAGCCTGAATCATCCTCTGGATCCACTTCCAAGATCCAGAATAAACTTAGTTATGAAATGAAGACCCCTGAGTCTTTTGCCCAAGCTGTGGACCCAAAAATCCAAAATCCTTCTTCTCAGTCCCTTGAGTCTTTTGAATACCTAACTACTAAGGTTTCTCCCATCTTAGCCCTTGATAAAGAGTTTGAATCCGGTCGAGTCCAAGACTTAGTAAAGTCGTGTTACAATTCTTCCAACTACGTTGATAGTTCTGATCCTTTGCATACTCGCCAATATTTCGAGGCCATTTTAGTTGATACAGATTCTATTGAAATAGAACATGTTTATTCGGATAAAAATCCCGATTTCATTCTATACTCCCAATTTACAATTAGGAAAATTCTATTTCCATTCGAGTGGCATGTAGACCATCTTCTTACTCCAATACGTCTAAGTATGAATCACAAACCCCAGACCTACAACTAGTATACCTACCAACAAGCCTGGTATAATTTTATGTATCTTAGGCCAGGTCATACTTGGTTTATTAAATACAGTCCAGAAGTAATCAAAGCCATTATTCCTAGATGGTTCTACGATTGGTGGAAAACCTTCGGAGGAAAATTCGAAAACCTCCCTCAGCAATTTCTTAAGAAATTTGATGATTTTCAAACCAAACAGGAAATCACCACTCTCCCTTCCCACATCAAAATGTGTAAGTATTACATCCAGAAAAGGATTTCTTTTATCATTAGCTGGGACTTCAAAGTTGCAGAATTTGATAGAATTAGATACTTGTCCAAAGAGATTAAAGTTAAGGGTTGGGTTCCAAAACCCAAGGCATCAACACCAGATAAGGGAAAGATTATCGTGGGGAAGACATCTCCACAGTCCAAGTCATCCAAAGCAGAAATCAAGAAGAAGCTCCAGAAGGCTCTTCAAGATATTGACAACCAGGATGAAGAAACTATTATGCAGCTTCTCGAAGAAGCTACGTCGTCGGGTGAGTCAGGAAACGATGATATGTGTAATCCCAAAGGTATAGCACAAGCATATCTAGAAGGATATTATGACTAGAATTTACAAATTTCCAAGAGTCATTTTACTATTGTATTAAAGAATATTTTAATTTCGGTGGGAATGCCCACTTGGTGTCCTGTGAATACCCACTTTATCACTACCTTCCAAAAGAAGGAAAAACTGAGGGGTATGCGTCAATTTTTGTCCACTAAGGTCATTGTCTTATCTGACCACTAAGGTCATTCACCTAAAGTTAGGTCCCATGTTGGTCCCCAGTCAAAAGTAATGTCCACTAAGGACCACTATTGTCAGAAGGAATCTTATCCTTCACATGGGTTCACGTGTTACTTTAATTATTAAAGAACCCCACCTTTTGTCGGTAACATCTGAGCCGTCCACTTGTTAGTAAGAGACGATGCGCTCTTCTCTTGTCAGAAGTCTATATAAGACTCTCGTTTGTATTTAGAGAAGGGGCAAAATTTTTCCATCTTAGAAAAATTTTAGGACACCCTCTCTCTCCTGTCAATCTTTATCTTTCTCTCCTTGTAATTATCCCTCTAGTTTGTAATCCACCTTCATGGAATAAAAGCTTGTTTTAAGTAAGTCTTTCATAGTTTTTCATCTTCTTTACTGTTACAAAAATTTACTTTGTAATTCAATTGCTTGATCCTGTTCCCTCTTGGTATCAGAGCCATGATGGCTGTATATATATTTAGCATGAGCAACTAAATATATATACTGTCCGGAGCTCTATATGTTTTGCAAATCCATGTTTAAGATACTTTGATAAATTTGCTAGCATGATTAAAATATGTTTAAGTTTTAAATCTTTTATCTTGTTTCTTATAAAAATCTATTCTGTGTGAGATACTTATTTCTCTCTAAGTGTGTGAGGTATCCGATTAATATCCAGAGTGTACGTTGGCAAGCCTGTCCTTGTGGTCCAGTGAGCCTAGGTTGGCGTTGTAGTAACCCTTAGGTGTTCCCGTAGCCAAGATAACTCTAGAGAGAAAAGGAGGTAAAACCAAGAGAACTAAATAGATTCTTAAGAACCTTGATATCTAGATTTAAGTCTTATTTATGTTTTAATTGTTGCTTTATTATTTATCTAAATATCTTTTGTATGTGATTTTGCTTAATTTATTAAGTTCCAGGACAGTATTTTATTCAAAAACATGAATCAAAATGTTTTAAATTCTGTTAATACTTCTTCTCGTTCAACTCAAATTGCTTTAATTGAGTCTAATTTGGATAACTGGAGTATCCCTGCTGAACCCTTTTATAAGATCTACCAGATAGGTCATTTTAGCTTTATTAAAAAACATAATATTAAAACCTGTGAATCAACTGTTGCTATTAATAACTCTGTAGAAGTTATTAAATTGTTAAATGAGCATGATATAGTTAGATATAAATCTAACTTTAATTATTTGCATATTGGTTTAGTGCAAATTGCTGTTATGCCTTTATTTAGAAAAGGACTTAATATTCCTGTGTGTGCTCTTTTACGTGAACAAACTTCATTTTCAAATTTCTTTAGAAGGGAATCTACTTTAGTAGTTAAGTATTCAATAGACTCAAGGGACAGAGAAGAAGGATGAACTATCAACGTAGTTGGAAGAATTGTAACACGGCTTTACTAGGCGGGAAATGTTTCCCAAACTCAGTGACGGTGCCCCTAGGCTTGTTATCAATTATAAGCATTTAAATTCAGGAGGTTTGAATATAGGATTAAGCTCTATTGTACTACCTGTACTGGGCCTAGGAATACATAGACTAGGAGTAAGGCCTTATCCCGTTGAAGTACCTTCAAAAGGGTACCACTCGTTTATATTCCGCTACAAGAGAGCGGATGAAAATAGATTACAAATTGTCTAAAGCCCATATTTGTAATAATAATATCTGCTTTACAAATGATTTTGTAATAACTGAAAATATCAATGAAGATATTATTCTTGGCATACCGTTTATTAGTCAGTTAAAACCATATACTGATAATTTAGATGGTATTCATGCATGTATCCTCGGTCAAAAGGTATTTTTCTGATCATATTTCTTTTATTAAAGAAGAAATAAAAATCGAAAGAATAAAACAAGCTTTAAAAACCCCGGGAATGGTGTCTAAAGTAGATTCCCTTCAAAAGAAATTTGAAGGGAATCTACTTTAACCACCAACGGGATAAGGCCTTTTACAATACAATTGCGGTCTGCCCCACTATCAAATAAAACAACTTTTTTAATAACAAAGTTTTTTGCAATAACCAATTTTATGGGTATATGCTGACTGATGGATCTAATTGCTGCTATCGAAGGTCGAGCAGTATTAGCGTTGTTACTCTGTAGTCCTGGATCGATAGATTCTCCAGGAAAATCAAATTCTTTTTCAAGAAAAGAATCGTCATTTTCTTTGTCCGTTACAGGGACATTATCAAGGACATGGGAAGTTAGGGCTTCCATTTCTATCTTATCTAGACGAGATTTTAATTCTCTAACTTCTTGCTTAAGGGAATTCATTTCCTTGCGCAAGTCAGAGACAGAAGGCTCGGTTGGCTTATCGAACCTGTTAAAAACTTGTTTCATGCTAAAGGGTTCTACAGCCCTGGAAGGAGAAGGCTTTTTAGAGTCTGAATCAAGAATAATTTTCTTGAGTTCAGTCAAATATCTAGACCTAGATTCATCATCTTTGATGTGATCTATAATATCAAACAATACTTCTTTGGAATCAGAAGTAATTACACTAACGGCGTTTGAATTACACCCGCAAAAAATACCTTCACATGATTCTTCACATGAATCATCATGTTCGGACTGACTTTCATCACTCTCGTAGGCTACATTGATGTTTTCTTCATCACTGTACTCGTCTGACTCTGTACCACTGGAGTCAGAATCGCTTTCCTGAAGGATAGAAAAGATTTTTTCTTTAATATCCTCATCTAAACCTAAAAGGTTAATCTTCTTATTCCGTTTAGAAGATTTACACTGATTTGCTCTATGACCAGACTTACCACAATTCCAGCATACATCCTCTTTATGAGAGGGTTTTTTCTTCCTATATTTCTTTTTGGAAGGAAAAGGTTTATCTTTAGAAATGTTTTTTCTAGATTTTCTAGATATTCTAGACTTAAAGGAAGACTTCTTAGAATCTTTCTTAGAAACATTTGAAGGGGGGGGGGGGGGATCTATATTTCCAAACCCAAAGTCTCTACAGAAACTTCCTAATTCGGCTCTGGAGGTCATCCTATCTTTCTTAAGGTAACTCTTGAGTTTAAGGTCGGTGCACAGTTCTAAGGCTGTGGTATTAATAAGACTAATAATGTCTCCATAAGTCATAAGTTCATAGGGTATCTTACCGCCACACCTATCTCTTATCTTAGACCTATCCTTTTCGGCGAATAGAGGAGGAAGACCGCTAATAAATCTGTCTTTCCAAAAGTCGCTATTGCAGTCAGGTCTAGTCATAATTTTGATCATAAATTGGTCTTTATACCACCTAAAATCACTAAGTTTAGGGCAACGCAGGTTGTTCAGGATTTCAAGACTTCTGTCCTGAAAGAGCTTTGGTTCACCAACAAAGTGTTTCGCAATGTGGTAAAGCAAAGTCGCACAAGCATCCTCTCTAACTTCAGACTCTGATGAGTCCATATCACTACCAGTTTTAACCGTAGTTATAATAGTGGTAGCATTGAGGATGTATAGCTTAAGTTCTTCGGTGACATAATTATCCCACCAATACCTAAGCATTCCGGTGAAGCCAGCTGTGATCATCGCAGTTGCTTCATTGTCTGAAGAATTACGCAGCTTATAGCTGGTAATACAAACACCCATTTCGTGAAGAACACGATAGATTTGATGTTCAACAAGACCATCAATATTCCATTCGACTATGCCTCTACCATCATGAGATGATTGGGACTGCAATCCATCTTCCTCATACTGAGTATCAAGAAAGGAGGGTCGTTTGTAATAGTTTCTCCTATTAGGATAACGATCGGAAAGTTTATGCAGGGAGTTGTCAGTTAGGGTACGGACACTCTCAGAAGTGGAAGGTTTATCTTCCTTAGTAGATGGAGCACCCGAAGCTTTAGGGACAGCTGGATTATTAGCCTTTTTCTTGTCAGAGACGTGAAAGTGGGCTAATTTTTCAGTAATCTGTTCTACGAGTTTACCCGAGACAGAAATGTTGTCACTGAGTTTGGGAAACATTTCTCACCTAAATTCAGGAGGTTTGAATATAGGATTAAGCTCTATTGTACTACCTGTACTGGGCCTAGGAATACTTAGACTAGGAATCTTAAGATACAACTTGGGATTTGTTTCTTCAATTTGTAAAGAAACAGTGTGCAACAACTTATTAGTGTAGTTGTTTTGTTCAACAAGTTTGTCAAGGTCAGCGTTTGAAGGTTGACTTGCAGGATTACTGCTTTTAAGCTTAAAAGGAGAAGCAGGGATTATATGATTGGAAAGAGGAATTTTAGGACACCCTCTCTCTCCTGTCAATCTTTATCTTTCTCTACTTTGTTGGTCTGGGTATACCACTTATTGCCTTGTTCTCCAGGTAGGCGCTTGATTTCAAAACCTTGAAACTTGAAAAGTATTCCCATATTATCCATGTGGGCGTCCGATTACAAAAACTTCTAAAGTATTTCCTTGGTTTACAGGTGGACGCCTGAATACCAAAAGTTGAAACTTGCAAATTATTCCCTTGTTCTCTAGGTGGGTGCCTAATCATCGAAACTTGAAACTTGAAAAGTATTCCCTAGTTCTCCAGGTGGGCGCCTCATTACAAAATCTTCGAATTTGAAAAGTATTCACTTGTTCTCCAGGTGGGTGCCTGATTACCAAAACTTGAATAGTATTCACTTGTTGTCCAGGTGGGTGCCTGATTACCCAAACTTGAAACTTGAAAAGTATTCCCTAGTTCTCCAGGTGGGTGCCTGATTACCAATACTTGAAACTTGAAAAGTATTTCCTAGTTCTCCAGTTGTGGGCCTGATTACCAAAACTTGAAAAATATTCCCTTGTTCTGCAGGTGGGTTCCTGTTTACCCGTACATGAAACTTGACAAGTATTACCTTGTTCTCTAGGTGGGTTCCTGATTACAAAAATTTTAAACTTGAAAAGTGTTCCCTTGTTCTCCAGGTGGGCGCCCGATTACGTAAACTTCTAAAGTATTCCCTTGCTGTCCAGGTGGGCGCCTGATTACCAAAAGTTGCAACTTGAAAAGTATTCCCTTGTTCTCCAAGTAGGCACCTAATTATCGAAACTTGAAAGTGAAAAGTATTCCCTAGTTCTCAAGGTGGGCGCCTGATTACCAAAACTTAAAACTTAAAAAGTATTTGCTTGTTCTCGCAGTGGGCGCCTGATTACCAAAACTAGAATAATATTCACTTGTTCTCCAGGTGGGTGCCTGATTAAAAAAACTTATAAGTATTACCTTCTTCTCTAGGTGGGAGCCTAATTACAAAAACTTGAAAAGTATTCCCTTCTTCTCCAGGTGGGCGCCTGATTACAAAAACTTGAAACTTAAAAAATATTCCCTTGTTGTCTAGGTAGGCACCTGATTACCGAAACATGAAAGTTGAAAAGTATTCCCTTATACTCCAGGTGGGTGCTCGATTACCTAAACTTTTAAAGTATTCCCTTGTTGTCCTGGTGGGCTCCAGATTACCAAAAGTTCCAACTTGAATAGTATTCCCTTGTTCTCCAAGTAGGCACCTAATTATCGAAACATGAATGTGAAAAGTACTCCCTAGTTCTCAAGGTGGGTGCATGATTACCAAAACTTAAAACTTGAAAAGTATTCACTTGTTCTCGCGGTGGGCGCCTGATTACCAAAACTGGAATAGTATTGACTTGTTCTCTAGGTGGGTGCCTAATTACAAAAACTTAAAAGTATTACCTTCTTCTCTAGGTGGGAGCCTAATTACAAAAACTTGAAAAGTATTCCCTTCTTCTCCAGATGGGCGCCCGATTACAAAAACTTGAAACTTATAAAATATTACCTTGTTCTCTAGGTAGGCGCCCGATTACCAAAACATGAAACTTGAAAAGTATTCTCTTGTTCTCCAGGTGGGCACCCGATTACAAAAACTTCTAAAGTATTTTCTACAGGTGGACGTCTGATTACCAATAGTTGAAACTTGAAAAGTTTTCCCTTGTTCTCTAGGTAGGCGCCTAATTATCAAAACGTCAAACTTGAAAAGTATTCCCTAGTTCTCCATGTTTGCTCCTGATTACCAAAACATCAAATTTGAAATGTTTTCCCTTGTTCTCCAGGTAGTCGCTGATTAAAAAAACTTTAAACTTAAAATGTATTCCTATGTTCTCTAGGTGGGCGCATGATCACCAAAACATAAAAATTATTCCCTTGTTCTCCAGGTGGGCACCTGATTACCAAAACATAAGACATGAAAAGTATTCCATTGTTCTCCAGGTGGTCGCCTGATTATCAAAATTTGAAACTTCAAAAGTATTTCCTTGTTCTCCAGGGGGCGCCTGATTACTAAAAACTTGAAAAGTATTCCCTTGGTCTTTAGGTGGGCACCGTATTACCAAAACTTGAAACTTGCAAAGTATTCCCTTGTTCTCCAGGTGGGCGCATGATTACCAAAACATGAAAAATACTCCCTTGTTCTCCAGGTGGGCGCCTGATTACAAAAACTTGAAACTTGAAAAATATTCACTTGTTCTCTAGGTAGGCGCCTGATTACCAAAATATGAAACCTGAAAAGTATTCCCTTGTTCTCCAGGTGGGCGCCTAACTACCGAAACTTGAAACTTGAAACTTGAAAAGTATTCCCTTGTTCTCCAGGTAGGAACCTAATTATCGAATATTGAAACTTGAAAAGTATTCCCTTGTTTTTCAAGTGGGCGCCTGATTACCAAAGCTTGAAACTTAAAACGTATTCCCCTGTTCTCCAGGGCGGCCTGATTACAAAAACTTGAAAATTCAAACGTATTCCCTCGTTCTATAGGTGGGCGCCTGATTACCAAAACATAAAACTTGAATAGTATTACCTAGTTCTCCAGTTGGGTGCCTGATTACCAAAACATGAAAAGTATTCCCTTGTTGTCTAGGTGGGTGCCTGATTATCCAAACTTGAAACTTGGAAAGTATTACCTTGTTCTCCAGGTGGGTGCCTGATAACGAAAACTTGAAAAATATTCCCTTGTTCTCTAGGTGGGCACATTATTACCTAAAATTCAAACTTAAAAAGTATTCCCTTGTTCTCCAAGTAGGCGACGGATTACCAAAACATGAAACTTGAAAAGTATTCCCTTGTTCTCCAGGCGGGCGCCTGATTACCAAAAGTTGAAACTTGAAAAGTATTCCCTTGTTCCCCGGTTGGGCGCCCGATTACTAAAACTTCTATAGTATTCCCTTATTTACAGGTGGGCTCTTGATTACCAATAGTTGAAACTTGAAAAGTATTCCCTTGTTCTCCAAGTAGGCACCTAATTATACAAACTTGAAACTTGAATAGTATTCCATAGTTCTCCAGCTGTGCGCCTGATTACCAAAGCTTGAAACTCGAAAAGCATTCACTTGTTCTCCAGGTGGGTGCCTGATTACGAAAAATTGAATAGTATTCACTTATTGTCCTGGTGGATGCCTGATTACCAAGACTTGAAACTTGAAAAATATAACCTTGTTCTCCAGGTTGGTTCTTGATTACAAAAATTGAAAAATATTTCCTTGTTCTCCAGATGGGCACCTGATTACAAAAACATGAAACATGAAAAGTATTGCCTTGTTCTCCAGGTTGGCGCCTGATTACCAAAACTTGAAACTTGAAAATTATTCCCTTATAATCCATGTGGGCGTCCGATTACAAAAACTTCTAAAGAATTCCCTTGTTTTACATGTGGGCGCCTGATTACCAAAAGTTGAAACTTGCAAAGTATTCCCTTGTTCTCCAGGTGGGCGCCTAATTATCGAAACTTGAAACTTGAAATGTATTCCCTAATTCTCCTAGTGGTCGCATGATTACCAAAACTTTGAATTTGAAAAGTATTCACTTGTTCTCAAGGTAGGGGCCTGATTACCAAAACATTAAAAGTATTCACTTGTTGTCCAGATGGGTTCCTGATTACCCAAACTTGAAACTTAAAAATATTCCCTAGTTCTCCAGGTGGGCGCCCGATTACCAAAACTAATAGAGTATTTGCTTGTTGTACAGGTGGGCAACTCATTACCAAAAGTTGAAACTTGAAACGTATTCCCTTCTTCTCCAAGTAGGCACCTAATTATTGAAACTTGAAACTTGAAAAGTTTTCCCTAGTTCTCCAGGTGGGCGCTTGATTACAAAAACTTGAAACTTGAAAAGTATTCAATTGTTCCCTAGGTCGGCGCCTGATTACCAAAACATGAATAGTATTCACTCTTTTTTGCAGGTGGATGCCTGGTTACAAAAACTTGAAACTTGAAAAGTATTACCTTGATCTCCAGGTGGGTGACGTATTACAAAAGCTTTAAAGATATTCCCTTGTTCTACAGATGGGCACCTGATTAAAAAAAATTGAAACTTGAAAAGTATTCCCTTGTTCTCCAGGTGGGCGCCCGATTACAAAAACTTCTAAAGTATTCCCTTGTTCTACAGGTGGGCGCCTGATTACCAAAAGTTGAAACTTGAAAAGTATTCCCTTGTTCTCCTGGTAGGCGCCTAATTATCAAAATGTGAAACATGAAAACTATTCCCAGTTCTCTAGGTGGGCTCCTGATTACCAAAATGTCAAATTTGAAATATTTTCCCTTGTTCTCCAGGTGGTCGCCTGATAAAAAAAACTTGAAACTTAAAATGTATTCCCTTTTTCTCCAGGTGGGCGCATGATTCTAAAAACATAAAAATTATTCCCTTGTTCTCCAGGTGGCACCTGATTACCAAAGCATAAAACTTGAAAAGTATTCCCTTGTTCTCCAGGTGGTCGCCTGATTATCAAAACTTGAAACTTCAAAAGTATTTCCTTGTTCAACTGGGGGGCGCCTGATTACCAAAAATATGAAAAGTATTCCCTTGGTCTTTAGGTAGGCACCTGATTACCAAAACTAGAAACTTGAAAAGTATTCCCCTGTTCTCCAAGTGGGCGCATGATTATCAAAACTTGAAAAATATTCCCTTATTCTCCAGGTGGGCGCCTGATTACAAAAACTTCAAACTTGAAGAATATTCACTTGTTCTCTAGGTAGGCGCCTGATTACCAAATCATGAAACTTGAAAAGTATTCCCTTGTTCTCCAGGTGGGCGCCCGATTACAAAAACATCCAAAGTATTCCCTTGTGCTACAGGTGGGCGCCTGGCTACCGAAACTTGAAACTTGAAAAGTATTCCCTTGTTCTCAGGTAGGCACCTTATTATCGAATTTTGATACTTGAAAAGTATTTAATAGTTCTCCAGGTGGGCGCCTGATTACCAAAACTTTTACTTAGAAAAGTATTCCCCTGTTCTCCAAGTGGGCAACTGATTACCAAAGCTTGGAACTTAAAACGTATTCCCCTATTCTCCAAAGCAGCGCCTGATTACCAAATCTTGAAAATTTAAAAGTATTCCCTTGTTCTATAGGTGGGCGCCTGATTACCAAAACATAAAACTTGAATAGTATTCCCTAGTTCTCCAGTTGTCGCCTGATTACCAAAACATGGAAAGTATTCCCTTGTTCTCCAGGTGGGTGCCTGATTACCCAAACTTTAAACTTGGAAAGTATTACCTTGTTCTCCAGGTGGGTGCCTGATAAGGAAAACTTGAAATATATTCCCTTGTTCTCTAAGTGGGCAGATTGCCTAAAATTCAAACTTGAAAAGTATTCCCTTGTTCTCCAGGAAGGCGACGGATTACCAAAACATGAAACTTGAAAATTATTCCCTTGTTCTCCAGGTAGGCACCTAATTATCGAATTTTGAAACTTGAAAAGAATTTAATAGTTCTCCAGGTGGGCGCCTAAGTACCAAAACTTTAAATTAGAAAAGTATTCCCTTGTTCTCCAAGTGGGCAACTGATTACCAAAGCTTGGAACTTAAAACATATTCCCCTGTTCTCCTAAGCAGCGGCTGATTACCAAAACTTTAAAATTCAAAAGTATTCCCTTGTTCTATAGGTGGGCGCCTGATTACTAAATCATAAAACATGAATAGTATTCCGTAGTTCTCCAGTTGGGCGCCTGATTACCAAAACTTGAAATGTATTCCCTTGTTCTCCAGGTGGGTGCCTGATTACCCAAACTTTGAACTTGGAAAGTATTACCTTGTTCTCCAGGTGGGTGCCTGATAACCAAAACTTGAAATATATTGCCTTGTTCTCTAAGTGGGCAGATTGCCTAAAATTCAAACATGAAAAGTATTCCCTTGTTCTCCAGGTAGGCGACGGATTACTAAAACATGAAACTTGAAAATATTCCCTTGTTCTCCAGGCGGGCGCCCGATCACCAAACCTTCTGAAGTATTCCCTTGTTATACAGGTGCGCGCCTGATTACCAAAAGTTGAAACTTGAAAAATATTCCCTTGTTCTCCAGTGGGCGCCTGATTACCAAAACTTTAAACTTGAAAAGCATTCCCTTGTTCTCCGGGTGGGCGCCCGATGACCAAAACTTCTAAATTATTCCCTTATTGTACAGGTGGGTTCTTGATTACCAAAAGTTGAAACTTGAAAAGATGCCCTTGTTCTCCAAGTAGGCACCTAAAATCCAAACTTGAAACTTGAAAAGAATTCCATATTTCTCCAGGTGGGCGCCTGATTACCAAAACTTGAAACTTGAAAAGCATTCACTTGTTCTCCAGGTGGGTGCCTGATTACCAAAACTTGAATAGTATTCACCTGTTGTCCAGGTGGGTGCCTGATTACCAAGACTTGAAACTTGAAAAGTATTACCTTGTTCTCCAGGTTGTTGCCTGATTACGAAAAATTGAAAAATATTCCCTTGTTCTCCAGATGGGCACCTGATTACAAAAACATGAAAATTGAAAAGTATTGCCTTGTTCTCCTGGTAGGCGCCTGATTACCAAACTTGAAACTTGAAAAGTATTCCCTTATTATCCATGTGGGCGTTCGATTACAAAAACTTCTAAAGAATTCCCTGGTTTTACAGGTGGGCGTGTGATTACCAAAAGTTGAAACTTGCAAAGTATTCCCTTGTTCTCCAGGTGGGCGCCTAATCATCGAAACTTGAAACTTGAAATGTATTCCCTAGTTCTCCTGGTGGGCGCCTGATTACCAAAACTTATAATTTTAAAAGTATTCACTTGTTCTACAGGTGGGTGCCTGATTACCTAAACTTGAATAGTATTCACTTGTTGTCGAGGTGGGTTCCTGATTACCCAAACTTGAAATTTAAAAAGTATTACCTAGTTCTCCTTGTGGGCGCCTAACTTGAAACTTGAAAAGTATTTCCTTATTCTCCAGTTGGGTACCTGATTACAAAAACATGAAATATATTCCCTTGTTCTGTAGGTGGGTGCCTTATTACCCATACTTGAAACTTGAAAAGTATTACCTTGTTCTCCAGGTGGGTTCCTGATTACAAAAACTTGAAACTTGGAAAGTATTCCCTTGTTCTCGAGGTGGGTGCCCGATTACCTAATTTTCTAAAGTATTCCCTTGTTGTCCAGGTGGGCGCCTGATTACCAAAAGTTGAAACAATAAAAGTATTCCCTTTTTCTCCAAGTTGGCACCTAATTATCGAAACTTGAAACTGAAAAGTATTCCTTAGTTCTCCAGGTGGGTTCCTGATTACCAATACTTTAGACGTGAAAAGTATTACCTTGTTCTCCAGGTGGGTGCCTGATTACAAACACTTGAAAAATATTCCCTTGTTATCCAGATGGGCACCTAATTTCAAAAATTTGAAACTTGAAAAGTATTGCCTTGTTCTCCAGGTAGGCACGTGATTACCAAAACATGAATCTTTAAAAGTATTCCCTTGTTCTCCTCGTTGGCGCCTGATAACAAAAACTTCAAAAGTATTCCCTTGTTCTACAGGTGGGCGCCGCATTACCAAAAGTTGAAACTTGAAATGTATTTCCTTGTTCTCCATGTGGGCGACTAATTATCGAAACTTGAAACTTGAAAAGTATTCCCCAGTTCTCCAGGTGGGCGCCTGATTACCAAAACTTCAAATTTGAAATGTTTTCCCTTGTTCTCTAAGTGAGCGCATGATTACCAAAACTAGAAACGTAAAACGTATCCCCTTGTTCTCAAGGTGGGCTCCTGATCACCAAAACATCAAATTTATTCCCTTGTTCTCCAGGTGGGCAGCTGATTGCCAAAACTTGAAACTTGAAAAGTATTCCCTTGTTCATCAGGTGGTCGTCTGATTATCAAAACTTAGAACTTGAATAGTATTTCTTTTTTCTCATGGGGGGCGCCTGATTACCAAAACTTGAAACTTGAAAAGTATTCCCTCGGTCTTTAGGTGGGCGCCTGATTACCAAAACTTTAAAAATATTCCACTGTTATCCACGTGGACGCTTGATTACCAAAACTTGAAAGGCATTCCCTTGTTCTCCAGGTGGGTGCCAGATTACCAAAACTTAAAACATGAAAAGTATTACCTTTTTCTCTAGATGGGCGCCTGATTACCAAAACTTGAATAGTATTCACTTGTTGTCAAGGTGGGTGCCTGAATACCCAAACTTGAAACTTGAAAAGTATTCCCTAGCTCTCAAGGTGGGCGCCTGATTACCAAAATTTGAAACTTGAAAAGTAATCCCATGTTCTCCAGTTGGGCGCCTGGTTACCAAAACTTGAAAAAAATTCCCTTGTTCTCCAGGTGGGTGCCTGATTACCCAAACATGAAACTTGAAAAGTAATCCCTTGTTCTCCAGTTGGGCACCTGATTACCAAAACTTGAAAAATATTCCCTTGTCCTCCAGGTGGGTGCCTGATTACCAAAACATGAAACTTGAAAAGTATTACCTTGTTCTCCAGGTGGGTAGTTGATTATGAATACATGAAAAATATTCCCTTGTTCTCCACGTGGGCGCCTGATTACCTAAACTTGAAACTTGAAAAGTATTCCCTTTTTCTCCAGGTAGGCGCCGGATTACAAAAACTTGAAACTTGAAAAGTATTCCCTTGTTCTTCAGGTGGGTGCCCGATTATCAAAACTTCTAAAGGTTTCCCTTGTTCTTCAGGTGGGCGCCTGATTACCAAGAGTTGAAACTTGAAAAGTATTCCCTTGTTCTCCAGGTGGGCGCTTCATTTCAAAAACTTGAAACTTGAAAAGTATTCCCTAGATCTCCAGGTGGGTGCCTGATGACCAAAACATGAAACTTGAAATGTTTTCCCTTCTTCTCAAGGTGGTCGCCTGATTATCAAAATTTGAAACTTGAAACGTATTTGCTTGTTATCCCGGGGGGGGGGGGGGGCATATTACCAAAACTTAAACCATGAAAAGTATTCCCTTGTTCTTCAGGAGGTCGCCTAATTATCAAAACTTGAAACTTGAATAGTATTTCTTTGTTCTCCACGGTGGCCCCTGATTACCAAAACATGAAACTTGAAAAGTAATCCCTTGTTCTCCAGTTGGGCGCCTGATTACCAAAACTTGAGAATTATTCCCTTGTTCTCAAGGTGGGTGCCTGATTACCCAAACTTGAAACTTAAAAAGTATTACCTTGTTCTCCAGGTGGGTGCCTGATTACAAATACTTGAAAAATATTCCCTTGTTCTCCAGGTGGGCACCTAATTACCTAAACTTGAAACTTGAAAAGTATTCCTTTGTTCTCCAGGTAGGCGCCAGATTACCAAAACTTGAAACTATAAAAGTATTCCCTTGTTCTCTAGGTAGGTGCCCGATTATCAAAACTTTTATAGGTTTCCTTTGTTGTACAGGTGGGTGCCTGATTACCAAAAGTTGACACTTGAAAAGTATTCCCTTGCTCTCCAGGTGGGCGTTTCATTAACAAAATTTGAAACTTGAAAAGTATTCCTTTGTTCTCCAGGTGGGAGCCCGATTACCAAACCTTCTAAAGTATTTCCTTGTTGTATAGGTGGGCGCCTGATTACCAAAATTTGAAACTTGAAAAATATTCCCTTGTTTACCAAGTAGGCACCTAATTATCGAAACTTGAAAAATATTGCCTAGATCTCTAAGTGGGCGCCTGGTTACCAAAACTTGAAACTTGTAATGTTTTTCCTTGTTCTCCAGGTGGTCACCTGATTATCAAATCTTGAAACTTGAAAAGTATTTCCTTGTTATCCAGGGGGGGCGCCTGATTACCATAACGTGAAAAGTATTCCCTTGGTCTTTAGGTGGGCACCAGATTACAAAAACTTGAAAGTTGAAAAGTATTCCCTTGTTCTCCAGGTGGTCGCCTGATTATCAAAACTTGAATAGTATTTCTTTGTTCTCCATGGTGGCGCCTGATTACCAAAACATGAAACTTGAAAAGTAATCCCTTGTTTTCCAGTTGGGCGCCTGTTTACCAAAACTTGAAAAATATTCCCTTGTTCTCAACGTGGGTGCCTGATTACCCAAACTTGAAACTTAAAAAGTATTACCTTGTTCTTCAGGTGGGTGCCTGATTACAAAAACTTGAAAAATATTCCCTTGTTCTCCAGGTGGGCACCTAATTACCTAAACTTGAAACTTGAAAAGTATTCCCTTGTTCTCCAGGTAGGCGCCGGATTACCAAAACATGAAACTTAAAAAGTATTCCTTTGTTCTCTATGTAGGTGCCCGATTATCAAAACTTTAATAGGTTTCCTTTGTTGTACAGGTGGGTGCCTGATTACCAAAAGTTGACACTTGAAAAGTATTCCCTTGTTCTCCAGGTGGACGCTTCATTACCATACTTTGAAACTTGAAAAGTATTCCTTTGTTCTCCAGATGGGACCCGATTACCAAAACTTCTAAAGTATTTCCTTGTTGTATAGGTGGGCGCCTGATTACCAAAATTTGAAACTTGAAAAATATTCCCTTATTCTCCAAGTAGGCACCTAATTATCGAAACTTGAAACTTGAAAAGTATTACCTACATCTCTAAGTGGGCGCTTGGTTACCAAATCTTGAAACTTGAAATGTTTTCCCTTGTTCTCCAGGTGGTCAGCTTATTAACAAAACTTGAAACTTGAAAAGTATTTCCTAGTTATCCAGGGGGGCGCCTGGTTACAAAAACGTGAAATGTATTCCCTTGGACTTTAGGTGGGCACCAGATTACCAAAACTTGATACTTGGAAAATATTCCCTTGTTCTCCAGGTGGTCGCCTGATTATCAAAACTTGAAACTTGAATAGTATTTCTTTGTTCTCCACGGTGGCGCCTGATTATTAAAATATGAAACTTGAAAAGTAATCCTTGTTCTCTAGTTGGGCGCCTGATTACTAAAACTTGAAAAATATTCCCTTGTTCTCAAGGTGGGTGCCTCATTACCCAAATTTGAAACTTAAAAAGTATTACCTTGTTCTCCAGGTGGGTGCCTGATTACAAAAACTCGAAAAATATTCCCTTGTTCTCCAGGTGGGCACCTAATTACCTAAACTTGAAACTTGAAAAGTATTCCCTTGTTCTTCAGGTAGGCGCCGGATTACCAAAACTCGAAGCTTAAAAAGTATTCCCTTGTTCTCTATGTAGGTGCCCGATTATCAAAACTTTTATAGGTTTCCTTTGTTGTACAGGTGGGTGGCTGATTACCAAAAGTTCACACTTGAAAAGTATTCCCTTGTTCTCCAGGTGGGTGCTTCATTACCATACTTTGAAACTTGAAAAGTATTCCTTTGTTACCCAGGTGGGAGCCCGATTACCGAAACTTCTAAAGTATTTCCTTGTTGTATAGGTGGGCGCCTGATTACCAAAATT
The DNA here is from genome assembly GCA_034376525.1 of Nicotiana benthamiana. Taxonomy (NCBI): domain Eukaryota; kingdom Viridiplantae; phylum Streptophyta; class Magnoliopsida; order Solanales; family Solanaceae; genus Nicotiana; species Nicotiana benthamiana. Next base: position 38,701,734 of record CM067324.1, read on the forward strand.
TTAAACTTGAAAAATATTCCCTTATTCTCCAAGTAGGCACCTAATTATCGAAACTTGAAACTTGAAAAGTATTACCGAGATCTCTAAGTGGGCTCCTGATTACCAAAACTTGAAACTTGAAATGTTTTCTCTTGTTCTCCAGGTGGTCACCTGATTATCAAAACTTGAAACTTGAAAAGTATTTCCTTGTTATCCAGGGGGGCGCCTGATTACCAAAACGTGAAAAGTATTCCCTTGGTCATTAGGTGGGCAACAGATTACCAAAACCTGAAACTTGAAAAGTATTCCCTTGTTCTCCAGGTGGGCGCTTGATTACCAAAACTTGAAAAGTATTCCCTAATTTTCCAGGTGGGTGCCTGATTACCAAAACTTAAAACTTGAATAGTATTACCTTGTTCTCAAGGTGGGAGCCTAATTGCCAAAACTTGAAAAGTATCTCCTTCTTTGCCAGGTGGGCGCATGACTACCAAAACATGAAAAATATTCCCTTGTTCTCTAGGTGGGCGCCAGGTTACAAAAACTTAAAGCTATAAAATATTCCTTTGTTCTCTAGGTAGGCGCATGATTACCAAAACATGAAACTTGAAAAGTATTCCCTTGTTCTCCATGTGGGCATCTGATTACCAAAACATCTAAAGTATTCTCTTGTTCTACAGGTGGGCGCCTGATTACCGAAAGTTGAAACATGAAAAGTATTCCCTTGTTCTCCCGGTAGGCACCAAATTATCGAATTTTGAAACTTCTAAAGTATTCCCTAGTTCTCTAGGTGGGCACGTTATTACAAAAACATTATGTTTTAATAGTATTCCCTTGTTCTCCAAGTGGGCGACTGATTACAAAAACATGAAAATGAAAATGTATCCCCTGTTTTACAGGTGTGCACCTGATTACCAAAAGTTGAAAATTGAAAAGTATTCCCTTATTCTCCAGGTGGGCGCCCGATTACAAAAACTTCTAAAGTATTCCCTTGATGTACAGGTAGGCGCTTGATTACCAAAAGTTGAAACTTGAAAAGTATTCCCTTGTTCTCCAAGTAGGAACCTAATTATTGAAACTTGAAACTTGAAAAGTATTCCCTAGTTCTCCAGGTGGGCGCTTGATTGAAAAAACTTGAAACTTGAAAAGTATTCACTTGTTCTCCAGGTGGGCGCCTGATTACCAAATCTTAAATAGTATTCACTTGTAGTCCAGGTGGGTACCTTATTACAAAAACTTGAAACTTGAAAAGTAATACCTTGTTCTCCAGGTGGGTGTTGTATTACAAAAACTTTAAATATATTCCCTTATTCTCCAGATGGGCACCTAATTACAAAAACTTGAAACTTGAAAAGTATTCCCCTGTTCTCCAGGTAGGCGCCTGATTACTAAAACTTGAAACTTGAAAAGTATTCCCTTGTTCTCCAGGTGGGCGCTCGATTATAAAGACTTCTAAAGTATTCCATTGTTCTCTAGTTAGGCGCCTAATTATCAAAACGTGAAACTTGAAAGGTATTCCCTAGTTCTCCTGGTGGGCGCCTGATTACCAAAACTTCAAATTTGAAATGTTTTCCCTTGTTCTCCAGGTGGATACCTGATTACCAAAACATAAAACTTGAAAAGTATTCCCTTGTTCTCCAGGTGGTCGCCTGATTATCAAAACTTGAAACTTGAAAAGTATTTCCTTGTTCTCCAGAGGGCGCCTGATTACAATATCTTGAAAAGTATTCCCTTGGTCTTTAGGGGGGCTCCTGATTACAAAAACTCAAAACTTGAAAAGTATTCCCTTGTTCTCCAGGTGGGCGCCTGATTACCAAAACATGAATAGTATTCCCTTGTTCTCCAGGTGGGTGCCTTATTACCAAAACATTAAACTTGAAAACTATTACTTTTTTCTCTAGGTGGGCGCCTAATTACAAAAACTTGAAAACTATTCCCTTGTTCTGTAGCTGGGCGCATGATTACAAAAACTTTAAAAATATTCCCTTGTTCTCCAGGTGGGCGCCTGATTACAAAAACTTGAAACTTGGAAAATATTCCCTTGTTCTCTAGGTAGGCGCTTAATTACCAAAAAAATAAAACCTGAAATGTATTCCCTTGTTCTCCAGGCAGGCACCTATTACCAAAACTTGGAACTTGAAAAGTATTCCCTTGTTCTACAGGTGGGCACCTGATTACCGAAACTTGAATAGTATTCCCTTGTTCTCCAGGTAGGCACCTAATTATCAAATTTTGAAACTTGAAAAGTATTTCCTAGTTCTCCGGGTAGGCGCGTGACTACCAAAACTTTGAATTTGAAATGTATTCCCTTGTTATCCAGGTGGGCACCTGATTACCAAAACTTAAAACTTAAAACGTATTCCCCTGTTCTCCAGGTGGCGCTCGATTACCAAAACTTGAAAATTCAAAAGTATTACCTTGTTCTATAGGTGGGCGCCTGATTACCCAAACTTATAACATGAATAGTATTCCCTAGTTCTCCAGTTGGGCGCCTGATTACCAAAACTTATAAAGTATTCCCTTGTTCTCCAAGTGGGTGCCTGATTACCCAAACATGAGACTTGGAAAGTATTACCTTGTTCTCCAGGTGGGTGCCTGATTACGAAAACTTGAAAAATATTTTCTTGTACTCAAGGTGGGCACATGATTACCTATTATTTAAGCTTGAAAGTATTCCCTTGTTCTCCTGGCGGGCGCCCGATTACCAAAACTTCTGAAGTATTCCCTTTTTCTATAGGTGCGCGCCTGATTACCAAAACTTTAAACTTGAAAAGTATTCCCTTGTTGTCCAGGTGGGCGCCCGATTACAAAAAGTTCTAAAGTATTCCCTTATTGTACAGGTGGGCTCTTGATTACCAAAAGTCGATACTTGAAAAGTATTTCCTTGTTCTCCAAGTAGGCACCTAATTATCCAAACTTGAAAGTTGAAAAGTATTTCCTAATTCTCCAGGTGGGCGCCTGACTACCAATACTTATAACTTGAAAATAATTCACTTGTTCTCCAGGTGGGCGCTTGATTACCAAAACATGAATAGTATTCACTTGTTGTCCAGGTGGGTGCCTAATTACCAAAAGTTGAAACTTGAAAAGTATTACCTTATTCTCCAGGTGGGTGCCTGATTACAAAAACATGAAAAATATTCTCTTGTTTTCCAGATGGGCATCTGATTACAAAAACACAAAACTTGAAAATTATTGCCTTGTTCTCCAGGTGGGCGCCTGATTACCAAAACGTTTAACTTGAAAAGTATTTCCTTGTTCTCCAGGTGGGCGCCCGATTACCAAAATTTCTAAAGTATTCCCTTATTGTACAGGTGGGCTCTTGATTACCAAAAGTTGAAACTTGAAAAGTATTCCCTTGTTCTCCAAGTAGGCACCTAATTATCCAAACTTTAAACTTGAAAAGTAGTCCCTAGTTCTCCAGGTGAGCACCTGATTACCAAAACTTGAAACTTGAAAAGTATTCACTTGTTCTCCAGGTGGGCGCTTGATTACCAAGGTTTGATTAGTATTCACTTGTTGTCCAGATGGGTGCCTGATTACCAAAAACTTGAAACTTGAGAAGTATAACCTTGTTTCCAGGTGGGTGCCTGCTTACAAAAACTTGAAAAATATTCCCTTTTTCTCCATATAGGCACCTGATTACAAAAGTATTGCCTTGTTCTCCAGGTAGGCGCCTGATTGCCAAAACTTGAAACTTGAAAAGTATTCCCTTATTATCTATGTGGGCGCCCGATTACAAAAACTTCTAAAGTATTACCTTGTTTTACAAGTGGGCTCTTGATTACCAAAAGTTGAAACTTGCAAAGTGTTCCCTTGTTCTCGAGGTGGGCGCCTAATTATCGAAACTTGAAACTTGAAAAGTATTACCTAGTTCTCCTGGTGGGCGCCTGATCACCAAAACTTCGAATTTTATAAGTATTCACTTGTTCTCCAGGTGGGCATCTGATTACCAAAACTTGAATAATATTCACTTGTTGTCCAGGTGGGTGCCTGATTACCCAAACTTGAAACTTGAAAAGTATTCCTTAGTTCTCCAGGTGGATGCCTGATTACCAACACTTGAAACTTGAAAAGTATTTCCTTATTCTCCAGTTGGGCACCTGATTACTAATACTTAAAAATTTTCCCTTTATCTGCATGTGGGTGCCTGATTACCCATACTTGAAACTTGAAAAGTATTACCTTTGTTCTCCAGGTGGGTTCCTAATTACAAAAACTTGAAACTTGAAAAGTATTCCCTTGTTCTCCAGGTGGGCGCTAGATTGCCTACACTTCTTCAGTATTCCCTTTTTGTCCAGGTGGGCACCTGATTACCAGAAGTTGAAACGTCAAAAGTATTCCCTTGTTCTCCAAGTATGCACCTAATTATCGAAACTTGAAACTGAAAAGTATTCCCTAGTTCTCCAGGTGGGCGGCTGATTACCAAAACTTGAAACTTGAGAAGTATAAACTTGTTCTCCCGGTGGGCGACTGATTACCAAAACTAAAATAGTATTCACTTGTTGTCCAGGGGGGTTCGTGATTAGCAAAACTTATTACTTGATAAGTATTACACTGTTCTCCAGGTGGGTGCCTGACTACAAAAACTTGAAAAATATTCCCTTGTTCTTCAGATTGGCACCTGATTACAGAAATTTGAAACTTGAAAAGTATTGCCTTGTTCTCCAGGTAGGCGCCTGATTACCAAAACTTGAATCTTGAAAAGTATTCCCTTGTTCTGCAGGTTGGCGCCTAATTACAAAACCTTCTAAAGCATTCCCTTATTCAACAGGTGGGCGCCTGATTACCAACAGTTGAAACTTGAAATGTATTCCCTTGTTCTCCAGGTGGGCGCCTACTTATCGAAACTTAAAACTTCAAATGTATTCCCTAATTCTCCAGGTGGATGCCTGATTACCAAAACATTATATTTGAAATGTTTTCCCTTGTTCTCCAGGTGGGAGCCTTATTACCAAAAATTGACACTTAATACATATTCCCTTGTTCACCAGGTGGGCTCCTGATCAGCAAAACTTCTAAATTATTCCATTTTTCTCCAAGTGGGCAGCTGATTACCAAAACTTGAAACTTGAAAAGTATTCGCTTGTTCTCCAAGTGGTCGCCTGATTATCAAAACTAGAAACTTGAATAGTATTTCCTTGTTCTCCAGGGGGCGCCTGATTACAAAAACATGAAACTTGAAAAGTATTCCCTTAGTCTTTAGGTGGGTGCCTGATTACCAAAACATGAAACTTGAAAAGGATTCCATTGTTATCCAGGTGGGCGCTTGATTACCAAAACTTGAAAAGTATTCCCTTGTTCTTCAGGTGGGTTCCTGATTACCAAAACTTAAAACTTGAAAAGTATTACTTTGTTCTCTAGATGGGCCCCTAATTACAAAAACTTGAAAAGTATTCCCTTGTTCTCTAGCTGGGCGCATGATTACCAAATATTGAATAGTATTCACTTGTTGTCCAGGTGGGTGCCTGATTACCCAAACATGAAACTTGAAAAGTATTCCCTAGCTCTCAAGGTGGGCGCCTGATTACCAAAACTTTAAACTTGAAAAGAAATTCATTGTTCTCCAGTTGGGAGCCTGATCACTAATACAAAAAATATTCCCTTGTTTTCCAGGTGGGTGCCTGATTACCCAAACTTGAAACTTGAAAAGTATTACCTTGTTCTCCAGGTGAGTGCCTCATTACAAAAACTTGAAAAATATTCCCTTGTTCTCCAGGTGGGCACCTGATTACCTAAACTTGAAACTTGAAATGTATTCCCTTCTTCACCAGGTAGGTGCCGGATTACCAAAACTTGAAACTTCAAAAGTATTCCCTTGTTCTCCAGGTTGGTGCTCAATTATCAAAACTTCTAAAGGTTTCCCTGGTTATACATGTGGGCACCTGATTACTAAAAGTTAAAACTTGAAAAGTATTCCCTTGTTCTCCAGGTGGGCGCTTCATTACCAAAACTTGAAAATTTAAAAGTATTCCCTTGTTGTACAAGTGGGCGCCTGATTACCAAAAGTAGAAACTTGAAAAATATTCCCTTGACACTTGAAAATTATTCCCTAGATCTCTAGGTGGCCGCCTGATTACCAAATCTTTAAACTTGAAAAGTATTCACTTGTTCTTCAGGTGGACGCCTGATTAACAAAACTTGAATAGTATTCACTTGTTGTCTAGGTGCGTGCCTGATTACCAAAACTTGAAACTTGAAAAGTATTACCTTGGACTCCAGGTGGGTGCCTGATTACAAAACCTTGAAAAATATTCCCTTGTTCTTAAGACGGGAACCTGATTACAGAAACTTTAAACTTGAAAAGTATTGCCTTGTTCTCTAGGTAGGCGCCTGATTACCAAAACTTGAAACTTGAAAAGTATTCCCTTGTTCTCCAGGTGGGCGCCCTATTAAAAAAACTTCTAAAGTATTCCCTTGTTCTACAGGTGGGTGCGTGATTACCAAAAGTTGAAACTTGAAATGTATTCCGTTGTTCTCAATGTAGGCACGAAATTATCCAAACATTAAACTTGAAAAGTATTCCCTAGTTCTCCAGGTGGGCACATGATTACCAAAACTTGAATCTTGAAAAGTATTCACTTGTTCTCTAGGTGGGCGCCTGATTACCAAAACCTGAATAGTATTCACTTGTTGTTCAGTTGGGTGCCTGATTACCAAACTTGAAACTTGAAAAGTATTACCTTGTTCTCCAACTGGGTGCCTGCTTACAAAAACTTGAAAAATATTCCCTTGTTCTCCAGATGGGCACCTGATTACAGAAACTTGAAACTTGAAATGTATTGCCTTGTTCTCTAGGTAGGCGCCTGATTACTAAAACTTGAAACTTAGAAAAGTATTCCCTTGTTCTCCAGGTGGGCGCCCGATGAAAAAAACATCTAAAGTATACCCTTGTTCTACAGGTGGGCACGTGATTACCAAATCTCGATTAGTATTCACTTGATTTCTAGGTGGGTGCCTGATTACCAAAACTTAAAACTAGAAAAGTATTCCCTAGCTCTCAATGTGGGCGCCTGAATACAAAAACTTGAAACTTGAAAAGAAATCCTTGTTATCCTGTTGGGCGCCGGATCACTAAAACTTGAAAAATATCCCTTGTTTTCCAGTTGGGTGCCAGATTACCAAAACTTGAAATTTGAAAAGTATTACCTTGTTCTCCAGGTGGGTGCCTGATTACAAAAACTTGAAAGTTATTCCCTCGTTCTCCATGTGGGCACCTGATTACCTAATCTTGAAACTTGAAAAGTATTCCCTTCTTCACCAAGTAGGCGCCGGATTACCAAAGCTTGAAACTTCAAAAGTATTCCCTTATTCTCCAAGTGGGTGCCCGATAATCAAAACTTCTAAAGGTTTCCCTTGTTATACAGGAGGGCACCTGATTACAAAAAGTTAACACTTGAAAAGTATTCCCTTGTTCTCCAGGTGGGCGCTTCATTACCAAAACCTGAAACTTTAAAAGTATTTCCTTGTTCTCCAAGTGGGCGCTCGATTACCAAAACTTCTAAAGTATTCCCTTGTTGTACAGGTGGGCGCCTGATTACCAAAAGTTGAAACTTGAAAAATATTCCCTTGTTCTCCAAGTAGGAACCTAATTATCGAAACTTGACACTTGAAAATTATTCCCAAGATCTCCAGGTGGCCGCCTGATTACCAAAACTTTAAACTTGAAAAGTATTCACTTGTTCTTCAGGTAGGTGCCTGATTAACAAAACTTGAATAGTATTCACTTGTTCTCCAGGTGCGTGCCTCATTACCAAAACTTGAAACTTGAAAAGTATTAGCTTGGTCTGCAGGTGGGTGCCTGATTACAAAAACTTGATAAATATTCCCTTGTTCTTCAGACGGGCACCTGATTAGCAAAACTTCAAATTTGAAATGTTTTCCATTGTTCTCTAGATGGACGCCTGATTACCAAAACTTGAAACTTAAAACGTATTCGCTTGTTCTCCGGGTGGGCGCTTGATCACCAAAACTTGAAAATTATTCCCTTGTTCTCCAGGCGGGCATCTGATAACCAAAACATAAAACTTGAAAAGTATTCCGTTTTTCTCCAGGTGGTCGCCTGATTATCAAAACTAGAATCTTGAAAAGTATTTCCTTGTTCTCCAGGGGGCGCCTGATTACAAAAACTTGAAACTTGAAAAGTATTCTCTTGTTTTCCAGGTTGGTGCCTTATTACAAAAACTTAAAACTTGATAAGTATTACCTTGCTTTCTATGTGGGCGCCTAATAAAAAAACTTGAAAGTATTCCCTTGTTCTCCAGGTGGGCGCATCATTACCAAAACTTGAAAAATATTCCCTTGTCTCTAGGTGGGCACGTGATTACAAAAACATTAAACTTGAAAACTATTCCCTTGTTCTCTAGGTAGGCGCCTGATTACCAATACTTGAAACCATAGAAGTATTCCCTGTTTCTCCAGGTGTGTGCCCGATTACCAAAACTTCTAATGTTTTCCTTTGTTCTACAGGTGGGCGCCTGATTACCGAAAGTTTGAACGTGAAAAGTGTTCCCTTGTTCTCCATAGGGGCACCTGATTATAAAAACTTGAAACTTCAAAAGTATTCCGTTGTTCTTTAGGTGGGCGCCTGATTACCAAAACTTGAAATTTGAAAAGTATTCTCTTGTTCTCCAGTTGGGCGCCTGATTACAAAAACGTATAAAGTATTCCCTTGTTCTCCAGGTGGGTGCCTGATTACCTAAACTTAAAAGTTCAAAAGTATTACCTTGTTCTCCAGGTGGGTGCCTCATTACAAAAACTTGAAAAATATTCCCTTTATCTCCTTGTGGGCACCTGATTACAAAAACTTGAAACTTGTAAAGTGTTCCCTTGTTTTCTAGGTAGGCGCCTGATTACAAAAACATGAAACTTGAAAATTATTTCCTTGTTCTCTAGGTGGGCGCACAATTACCAAAACTTCGAAAGTATTCCCTTGTTCTACAGGTGGGCGCCTAATTACAAAAAGTTGCAACTTGAAAAATATATTCTTTGTTCTGTAGGTGGGCTCTTGATTACCAAAACTTGAAACTTAAAACATATTCCCTTGTTTTCCAGGTGGGCGCCTGATCACCAAAACATAAAAATTATTCCCTTGTTCTCCAGGTGAGTACCTAATTACCAAAACTTGAAAATTGGAAAGCATTCCCTTGTTCTGCAGGTGGTCGCCTGATTATCAAAACTTGAATCTTAAAAAGAATTCCCTTGTTCTACAGGGGCACGCCTGATTTCAATAGTTAATAAACTTCAAAAGTATCCCTTGTTCTTTAGGTGGGCGCCTGATTACTAAAACTTGAAACTTGAAAAGTATTCCCTTGTTCTCCAAGTGGGCACCTGATTACCAAAACTTGAAACTTAAAACGTATTCCCTTGTTCTCCGGGTGGCCGCCTGATAACCAAAACTTGAAAATTATTCCCTTTTTCCAGGTGGGCACCTCATTACCAAAACTTGAAACTTGAAATGTATAACCTTTTTTTCCAGGTGGTCGCCTGATTATCAAAACTTGAAACTTGAAAAGTATTTCCTTATTCTCGAGGGGCGCCTGATTACAAAAACTTGAAACTTAAAGTGTACCCTAGTTCTCCAGGTGGGCGCCTGATTACCAAAACATCAAATTTCAAAAGTTTTTCCCTTGTTTTCTAGGTGGCGCCTATTTATCGAAACTTGAAACTTAAAACGTATTCCCTTGTTCTCCAGGTGGGCACCTGATTACCAAAACTTGATACTTGAAAAGTATTCCCTTTTTTGCCAAGTGGTCGCCTGATTATCAAAACTTGAAACTTGGAAAGTATTTCCTTGTTCTCCAAGGGGCGCTTGAATACAAAAACTTAAAACTTGAAAAGTATTCCCTTGTTCTCCAGGTGGACGCATGATTACCAAAACTTCAAATTTTAAATGTTTTCCTTTGTTCTCTAGGTGGGCGCCTGATTAGCAAAACTTAAAAATTAAAACTTATTCCGTTGTTCTCCGGGTGGTCGCCTGATGACCAAAACTTGAAACTTAAAAAGCATTCCCTTGTTCTACAAGGGGTGCCTGATTACAAAAGTTCAAACTTCAAAAGTATCCATTGTTCTCCCGGTGGATGCGTGATTACCTAAACATGAAACTTGAAAAGTATTACCTTGTTCTCCAGGTGGGTGCCTTATTAGAAAATCATGAAAACTATTCCCTTGTTCTCTAGGTGGGCTCGTGATTACAAAATCTTGAAACTGGAAAAGTATTCCCTTGTTCTCTAGAGGGGCGCCTGATTACAAAAACTTGGAACTTAAAAAGTATTCCCTTGTTCTTTAGGTGGGCGCCTAATTACAAAAACTTTAAACTTGAAAAGTATTTCCTTGTTCTCCAGGTGGGTGCCTAGTTACCCAAGCGTGAAAAATATTCCCTTGTTCTCCATGTGGGTTCCTGATTACCAAAACTTGAAACTTAAATCGTATTCCCTTGTTCTCCAGGTGGGCGCCTGATCACCAAAACATCAAAGTTATTCCATTGTTCTCCAGGTGGGCACCTGATCACAAATACTTGAAACTTGAAAATTAATCCCTTGATCTCCAGTAGGAGCCTGATTACAAAAACTTGAAACTTGAAAACTATTCCCTTGTTCTCCAGGTGGGTGCCCGATTACCAAAACTTCTAAAGTATTCCATTGTTCTACAGGTGGGCTCCTGATTACCAAAAGATGAAATTTGAAAAGTATTCCCTTGATCCCCAGGTGGCGCCTAATTATTGAAACATAAAACTTGAAAAGTATTCCCTAGTTCGTGCGCCTGATTACCAAGACTTCAAATTTGAAAAGTTTTCCCTTGTTCTCCAGGTGGGCGCCTGATTACCAAAACTTGAAACTTAAAACGTATTCCTTTGTTATCCAGGTGAACGCCTGATCACCAACATATGAAACTTATTCCCTTGTTCTCCAGGTGGACGCCGGTTTACCAAATCTTGAAACTTGAAAAGCATTCCCTTGTTCTCCAGGAGTGTGACTGATTACAAAACATCAAACTTCAATAGTATTCCATTGTTCTTTAGGTGGGCGCCTGATTACTAAAACTTATAACTTGAAAAGTATTACCTTGTTCTCCAGTTGGGCGCCAGATTACAAAAACTTGAAAAGTATTCCCTTGTTCTCCCGGTGGATGCGTGATTACCAAAACATGAAACTTGAAAAGTATTACCTTGTTCTCCAGGTGGGTGCCTGATTAGAAAATCTTGAAAACTATTCCCTTGTTCTCTAGGTGGGCTCGTGATTACAAAATCCTGAAACTGGAAAAGTATTCCCTTGTTCTCTAGCGGGGCGCCTGATTACAAAAACTTGAAACTTAAAAAGTATTCCCTTGTTCTTTAGGTGGGCGCCTAATTACCAAAACTTTAAACTTGAAAAGTATTCCCTTTTTCTCCAGGTGGGTGCCTAGTTACCCAAGCGTGAAAAATATTCCCTTGTTCTCCATGTGGGTGCCTGATTACCAAAACTTGAAACTTAAATCGTATTCCATTGTTCTCCAGGTGGGCGCCTGATCACCAAAACATGAAAGTTATTCCCTTGTTCCCCTGTAGGCGCCTCACTACCAAAACTTGAAACTTGAAAACTATTCCCTTGTTCTCCAGGTGGGCGCCCGATTACAAAAACTTCTAAAGTATTCCCTTTTTCTACAGGCGGGCGCCTGATTACCAAAAGTTGAAACTTGAAAAGTATTCCCTTGTTCCCCTAGTGGGCGCCTAAGTAGCGAAACTTGAAACATGAAAACTATTCCCTTGTTCTCCAGGTGGGCACCTGATTACAAACACTTGAAACTTGAAAATTAATCCCTTGTTCTCCAGTAGGCGCCTCATTACCAAAACTTGAAACTTGAAAACTATTCCCTTGTTCTCCAGGTGGGCGCCCGATTACAAAAACTTCTAAAGTATTCCCTTTTTCTACAGGTGGGCGCCTGATTACCAAAAGTTGAAACTTGAAAAGTATTCCCTTGTTCCCCTGGTGGGCGCCTAAGTATCGAAACTTGAAACTTGAAAAGTATTCCCTAGTTCTCCAGGTGGGCGCTTGATTAACAAAACTTCAAATATGAAATGTTTTCCCTTGTTCTCCAGGTGGGCGCCTGATTACCAAAACTTTAAACTTAAAACGTATTCCCTTGTTCTCCAGATGGGCGCCTTATCACCAAAACATGAACATTATTCCCTTGTTCTCGAGGTGGGCGCCTGATTACCAAAACTTGAAACTTGAAAAGTATTCCTTTTTTCGCCAGGTGGTCGCCTGATTATCAAAACTTGAAACTTGAAAAGTATTTGCTTGTTCTCCAGGGGGCGCCTGATTACAAAAACTTGAAACTTGAAAAGTATTCCCTTGTTCTCCAGGTGGGCGCCTGATTACCAAAACTTTAAATTTGAAAAGTTTTCCCTTGTTCTCCGGGTGGGCGCCTGATTACCAAAACTTGAAACTTAAAACGTATTCCCTTCTTCTCCGGATGGGCGCCTGATAACCAAATCATAAAAATATTCCCTTGGTCTCCAGGTGGGCGCCTGATTACCAAAACTTGAAACTTGAAACTTGAAAAGTATTCCCTTTTTCGCCAGGTGGTCGCCTGATTATCAAAACTTGAAACTTGAAAAGTATTTCCTTGTTCTCCAGGGGGCGCCTGAATACAAAAACTTGACACTTGAAAAGTATTCCCTTGTTCTCCAGGTGGGCGCCTGATAACAAAAACTTCAAATTTAAAATCTTTTCCTTTGTTCTCTAGGTGGGCGCCTATTTATCGAAACTTGAAATTTAAAACGTATTCCCTTGTTCTCCGGGTGGGCGCCTGATCACCAAAACTAGAAAGTTATTCCCTTTTTCCAAGTGGGCACCTCATTACCAAAACTTGAATCTTGAAAAGTATTCCCTTTATTTCCAGGTGGTCGCTTGATTATCAAAACTTGAAACTTGAAAAGTATTTCCTTATTCTCGAGGGGGCGCCTGATTACAAAAACTTGAAACTTTAAAAGTATTCCCTTGTTCTCCAGGTGGGCGCCTGATTACCAAAACATCAAATTTGAAAAGTTTTCCCTTGTTCTCTAGGTGGGCGCCTATTTATCGAAACTTGAAATTTATAACGTATTCCCTTGTTCTCCGGGTGGGCGCCTGATCACCAAAACTAGAAAATTATTCCCTTTTTCCAGGTGGGCACCTCATTACCAAAACTTGAATCTTGAAAAGTATTCCCTTTATTTCCAGGTGGTCGCCTGATTATCAAAACTTGAAACTTGAAAAGTATTTCCTTATTCTCGAGGGGGCGCCTGATTACAAAAACTTGAAACTTGAAAAGTATTCCCTAGTTCTCCAGGTGGGCGCCTGATTACCAAAACATCAAATTTGAAAAGTTTTCCCTTGTTCTCTAGGTGGGCGCCTATTTATCGAAACTCGAAACTTAAAACATATTCCCTTGTTCTCCGGGTGGGCGCCTGATCACCAAAACTTGAAAATTATTCCCTTTTTCCAGGTGGGCTACTCATTACCAAAAGTTGAAACTTGAAAATTATTCCCTTTTTTTCCAGGTGGTCGCCTGATTATCAAAACTTGAAACTTGAAATGTATTTCCTTATTCTCGAGGGGGCGCCTGATTACAAAAACTTGAAACATAAAGTGTACCCTAGTTCTCCAGTTGGGCGCCTGATTAGCAAAACATCAAATTTGAAAAGTTTTCCCTTGTTCTCTAGGTGGGCGCCTATTTATCGAAACTTGAAACTTAAAACGTATTTCCTTGTTCTCCGGGTGGGCGCCTGATCACCAAAACGTGAAAATTATTCCCTTGTTATCCAGGTGGGCACTTGATTACCAAGACTTGAAACTTGAAAAATATTCCCTTTTTCTCCAAGTGGTCGCCTAATTATCAAAACTTGAAACTTGGAAAGTATTTCCTTGTTCTCCAGGGGGCGCCTGATTACAAAAAATTAAAACTTGAAAAGTATTCCCTTATTCTCCAGGTGGACGCCTGACTACCAAAACTTCAAATTTGAAATGTTTTCCTTCGTTCTCTAGGTGGCCGCCTGATTATCAAAACTTGAAACTTAAAACTTATTCCCTTGTTCTCCGGGTGCTCGCCTGATCACTAAAACTTGAAACTTAAAAAGCATTTCCTTGTTCTACAGGGGGCGCCTGATTACAAAAGTTCAAACTTTCAAAATTATCCCTTGTTCATTAGGTGGGCGCCTAATTACCAAAACTTTAAACTTGAACAGTATTCCCTTGTTCTCCAGGTGGGTGCCTAATTACCCAAACTTAAAACTTTAAAAGTATTACCTTGTTCTCTAGGTGGGTGCCTGATTACCAAAACTTGAAACTTGAAAAGCATTCCCTTGTTCTCCAGGAGTGTGACTGATTACAAAACATCAAACTTCAATAGTATTCCATTGTTCTTTAGGTGGGCACCTGATTACCAAAACTTATAACTTGAAAAGTATTACCTTGTTCTCCAGATGGGCGCCAGATTACCAAAACTTGGAAAGTATTCCCTTGTTTTCCCGGTGGATGCGTGATTACCAAAACATGAAACTTGAAAAGTATTACCTTGTTCTCCAGGTGGGTGCCTGATTAGAAAATCTTGAAAACTATTCCCTTGTTCTCTAGGTGGGCTCGTGATTACAAAATCCTGAAACTTGAAAAGTATTCCCTTTTTCTCCAGGTGGGTGCCTAGTTACCCAAGCGTGAAAAATATTCCCTTGTTCTCCATGTGGGTGCCTGATTACCAAAACTTGAAACATAAATCGTATTCCCTTGTTCTCCAGGTGGGCGCCTGATCACCAAAACATGAAATTTATTCCCTTGTTCTCCAGTAGGCGCCTCATTACCAAAACTTGAAACTTGAAAATTATTCCCTTGTTCTCCAGGTGGGCGCCCGATTACAAAAACTTCTAAAGTATTCCCTTTTTCTACAGGCGGGCGCCTGATTACCAAAAGTTGAAACTTGAAAAGTATTCCCTTGTTCCCCTAGTGGGCGCCTAAGTATCGAAACTTGAAACATGAAAACTATTCCCTTGTTCTCCAGGTGGGCACCTGATTACAAACACTTGAAACTTGAAAATTAATCCCTTGTTCTCCAGTAGTCGCCTCATTACCAAAACTTGAAACTTGAAAACTATTCCCTTGTTCTCCAGGTGGGCGCCCGATTACAAAAACTTCTAAAGTATTCCCTTTTTCTACAGGCGGGCGCCTGATTACCAAAAGTTGAAACTTGAAAAGTATTCCCTTGTTCCCCTGGTGGGCCCTAAGTATTGAAACATGAAACTTGAAAAGTATTCCCTAGTTCTCCAGGTGGGCGCTTGATTAACAAAACTTCAAATTTGAAATGTTTTACCTTGTTCTCCAGGTGGGCGCCTGATTATCAAAACTTGAAACTTAAAACGTATTCCCTTGTTCTCCAGATGGGCGCCTTATCACCAAAACATGAAAATTATTCCCTTGTTCTCCAGGTGGGCGCCTGATTACCAAAACTCGAAATTTGAAAAGTATTCCTTTTTTCGCCAGGTGGTCGCCTGATTATCAAAACTTGAAACTTGAAAAGTATTTGCTTGTACTCCAAGGGGCGCCTGAATACAAAAACTTGAAACTTGAAAAGTATTCCCTTGTTCTCCAGGTGGACGCCTGATTACCAAAACTTATAATTTGAAAAGTTTTCCCTTGTTCTCCGGGTGGGCGCCTTATTACCAGAACTTGAAACTTAAAACGTATTCCCTCCTTCTCCAGATGGGCGCCTGATAACCAAATCATGAAAATATTTCCTTGGTCTCCAGGTGGGCGCCTGATTACCAAAACTTGAAACTTGAAAAGTATTCCCTTTTTCGCCAGGTGGTCGCCTAATTATCAAAACTTGAAACATGAAAAGTATTTCCTTGTTCTCCTGGGGGCGCCTGAATACAAAAACTTGAAACTTGAAAAGTATTCCTTTGTTCTCCAGGTGGGCGCCTGATAACCAAAACTTCAAATTTAAAATGTTTTCCTTTGTTCTCTAGGTGGACGCCTATTTATCGAAACTTGAAATTTAAAATGTATTCCCTTGTTCTCCGGGTGGGCGCCTGATCACCAAAACTACAAAATTATTCCCTTTTTCCAGGTGGGCACCTCATTGCCAAAACTTGAATCTTGAAAAGTATTCCCTTTTTTTCCAGGTGGTCGCCTGATTATCAAAACTTGAAACTTGAAAAGTATTTCCTTATTCTCGAGGGGGCGCCTGATTATAAAAGCTTGAAACTTGAAAAGTATTCCCTAGTTCTCCAGGTGGGCGCCTGATTACCAAAACGTCAACTTTGAAAAGTTTTCCCTTGTTCTCTAGGTGGGCGCCTATTTATCGAAACTTGAAACTTAAAACGAATTCCCTTGTTCACCGGGTGGGCGCCTGATCACCAAAACTTGAAAATTATTCCCTTTTTCCAGGTGGGCTACTCATTACCAAAACTTGAAACTTGAAAAGTATTCCCTTTTTTTCCAGGTGATCGGCTGATTATCAAAACTTGAAACTTGAAATGTATTTCCTTATTCTCGAGGGGGCGCCTGATTACAAAAACTTGAAACATAAAGTGTAGCCTAGTTCTCCAGGTGGCCGCCTGATTAGCAAAACATCGGACTTGAAAAGTTTTCCCTTGTTTTCTAGGTAGGCGCCTATTTATCGAAACTTGAAACTTAAAACGAATTCCCTTGTTCTCCGGGTGGGCGCCTGATCACCAATACATGAAAATTATTCCCTTGTTATCCAGGTGGGCACTTGATTACCAAAACTAGAAACTTGAAAAATATTCCCATGTTCTCCAAGTGGTCGCCTAATTATCAAAACTTGAAACTTGGAAAGTATTTCCTTGTTCTCCAGGGGGCGCCCGATTACAAAAACTTAAAACTTGAAAAGTATTCCCTCGTTCTCCAGGTGGACGCCTGATTACCAAAACTTCAAATTTGAAATGTTTTCCTTTGTTCTCTAGGTGGGCGCCTGATTACCAAAACTTGAAACTTAAAACTTCTTCCCTTGTTCTCCGGGTGCTCGCCTGATCACTAAAACTTGAAACTTAAAAAGCATTCCCTTGTTCTACAGGGGGTGCCTGATTACAAAAGTTTAAACTTTCAAAAGTATCCCTTGTTTTTTAGGTGGGCGCCTAGTTACCAAAACATTAAACTTGAAAAGTATTCCCTTGTTCTCCAGGTGGGTGCCTAATTACCCAAACTTAAAACTTTAAAAGTATTACCTTGTTCTCTAGGTGGGTGCCTGATTACAAAAACTTGAAAACTATTCCCTCGTTCTCCAGGTGGGCACCTGATTACAAACACTTGAAACTTGAAAATTAATCCCTTGTTCTCCAGTAGGCGCCTCATTACGAAAACTTGAAACTTGAAATCTATTCCCTTGTTGTCCAGGTGGGCGCCCGATTACAAAAACTTCAAAAATATTCCCTTTTTCTACAGGCGGGCCCCTCATTACCAAAAGTTGAAACTTGAAAACTATTCCCTTGTTCCCCTAGTGGGCGCCTAAGTATCGAAACTTGAAACTTGAAAACTATTCCCTTGTTCTCCAGGTGCGCACCTGATTACAAACACTTGAACTTGAAACTTAATCCCTTGTTCTCCAGTTGGCGCCTCATTACCAAAACTTGAAACTTGAAAACTATTCCCTTGTTCTCCAGGTGGGCGCTCGATTACAAAAACTTCTAAAGTATTACCTTTTTCTACTGGCGGGCGCCTGATTACCAAAAGTTGAAAAGTATTCCCTTGTTCCCCTGGTGGGCGCCTAACTATCGAAACTTGAAACTTGAAAAGTATTCCCCAGTTCTCCAGGTGGGCGCCTGATTACCAAAACTTAAAATTTGAAAAGTTTTCCCTTGTTCTCCAGGTGGGCGCCTGATTACCAAAAGTTGAAACTTAAAACGTATTCCCTTGTTCTCCAGGTGGGCGCCTGATCACCAATACATGAAACTTATTCCCTTGTTCTCCAGGTGGGCGCCTGATTACCAAAACTTGAAACTTGAAAAGCATTCCCTTGTTCTCCAAGGGTGCGACTTATTACAAAACATCAAACTTCAGAAGTATTTCATTGTTCTCCAGATGGGCGCCAAATTACCAAAACTTGAAAAGTATTCCCTTGTTCTCCAGGTGGGTGCGTGAGAACCAAAACATGAAACTTGAAAAGTATTCCCTTGTTCTCCAGGTGGGTGCCTGATTAGAAAATCTTGTAAACTATTCCCTTGTTCTCCAGGTGGGCTCCTTATTACAAAATCTTGAAACTGGAAAAGTATTCCCTTGTTCTCTAGAGGGGCGCCTGATTACAAAAACTTGAAACTTAAAAAGTATTCCCTTGTTCTTTAGGTGGGCGCCTGATTACCAAGACCTTAAACTTGAATAGTATTCCCTTGTTCTCCTGGTGGGTGCCTAATTACCCAAACTTGAAACTTTAATAGTATTACCTTGTTCTCTAGGTGGGTGCCTGATTATAAAAACTATTAAACTATACATTCCACTGAAGAAGGCGAGGAACAAAGATGGTACTATGTTCATGGTTAGCTTCCATTAACATAGTCACACCTTTGGTACTCTCTATCCTTGCTTTCGGAGCAAGGGTAGTAGACATTAACCGATAATAAACGCGGTATATAACAACTATTTCACGAGTTTCGGATTTGCTGTTCATATTAAGAGTTTTGATATTAAGCGTTAATGTATCTAACACATTAGGATCATTAATATCAACAGAGAAATTAGGATAACAATTGAAATAAACAGGGCCTCCTGCTAAATTACTTTCAAGTGCCCCTAACAAAGAATCATCAAAGTTAAGAAAACATGCATCACGTAAAAGTGCACAAACAGGAATATTAAGTCCTTTTCTAAACAAAGGCTTAACGGCAACTTGCACAAGACCAATATGCAGATAATGAAGGTTTCTTTTGATCAGAACCCAGAATAATTTTCTTGAGCTCAATCAAATACTTGGCACGAGATTCATCGTCTTTGATATGATCAATAATATCAAAAAGGACTTCCTTGGAGTCCGATGTGATCATACTAAGAGTATTGGAAGGACATCCGCAAAAGACACCTTCACAAGATTCTTCGCAAGATTCTTCCAAAACTTTAAACTTGAAAAGCATTCCCTTGTTCTCCGGGTGGGCGCCCGATGACCAAAACTTCTAAATTATTCCCTTATTGTACAGGTGGGTTCTTGATTACCAAAAGTTGAAACTTGAAAAGATGCCCTTGTTCTCCAAGTAGGCACCTAAAATCCAAACTTGAAACTTGAAAAGAATTCCATATTTCTCCAGGTGGGCGCCTGATTACCAAAACTTGAAACTTGAAAAGCATTCACTTGTTCTCCAGGTGGGTGCCTGATTACCAAAACTTGAATAGTATTCACCTGTTGTCCAGGTGGGTGCCTGATTACCAAGACTTGAAACTTGAAAAGTATTACCTTGTTCTCCAGGTTGTTGCCTGATTACGAAAAATTGAAAAATATTCCCTTGTTCTCCAGATGGGCACCTGATTACAAAAACA
Organism: Nicotiana benthamiana; assembly: GCA_034376525.1. Classification (NCBI taxonomy): domain Eukaryota; kingdom Viridiplantae; phylum Streptophyta; class Magnoliopsida; order Solanales; family Solanaceae; genus Nicotiana; species Nicotiana benthamiana. Next base: position 38,721,203 of record CM067324.1, read on the forward strand.
TGAAAATTGAAAAGTATTGCCTTGTTCTCCTGGTAGGCGCCTGATTACCAAACTTGAAACTTGAAAAGTATTCCCTTATTATCCATGTGGGCGTTCGATTACAAAAACTTCTAAAGAATTCCCTGGTTTTACAGGTGGGCGTGTGATTACCAAAAGTTGAAACTTGCAAAGTATTCCCTTGTTCTCCAGGTGGGCGCCTAATCATCGAAACTTGAAACTTGAAATGTATTCCCTAGTTCTCCTGGTGGGCGCCTGATTACCAAAACTTATAATTTTAAAAGTATTCACTTGTTCTACAGGTGGGTGCCTGATTACCTAAACTTGAATAGTATTCACTTGTTGTCGAGGTGGGTTCCTGATTACCCAAACTTGAAATTTAAAAATTATTACCTAGTTCTCCTTGTGGGCGCCTAACTTGAAACTTGAAAAGTATTTCCTTATTCTCCAGTTGGGTACCTGATTACAAAAACATGAAATATATTCCCTTGTTCTGTAGGTGGGTGCCTTATTACCCATACTTGAAACTTGAAAAGTATTACCTTGTTCTCCAGGTGGGTTCCTGATTACAAAAACTTGAAACTTGGAAAGTATTCCCTTGTTCTCGAGGTGGGTGCCCGATTACCTAATTTTCTAAAGTATTCCCTTGTTGTCCAGGTGGGCGCCTGATTACCAAAAGTTGAAACAATAAAAGTATTCCCTTTTTCTCCAAGTTGGCACCTAATTATCGAAACTTGAAACTGAAAAGTATTCCTTCGTTCTCCAGGTGGGTTCCTGATTACCAATACTTTAGACGTGAAAAGTATTACCTTGTTCTCCAGGTGGGTGCCTGATTACAAACACTTGAAAAATATTCCCTTGTTATCCAGATGGGCACCTAATTTCAAAAATTTGAAACTTGAAAAGTATTGCCTTGTTCTCCAGGTAGGCACGTGATTACCAAAACATGAATCTTTAAAAGTATTCCCTTGTTCTCCTCGTTGGCGCCTGATAACAAAAACTTCAAAAGTATTCCCTTGTTCTACAGGTGGGCGCCGCATTACCAAAAGTTGAAACTTGAAATGTATTTCCTTGTTCTCCATGTGGGCGACTAATTATCGAAACTTGAAACTTGAAAAGTATTCCCCAGTTCTCCAGGTGGGCGCCTGATTACCAAAACTTCAAATTTGAAATGTTTTCCCTTGTTCTCTAAGTGAGCGCATGATTACCAAAACTAGAAACGTAAAACGTATCCCCTTGTTCTCAAGGTGGGCTCCTGATCACCAAAACATCAAATTTATTCCCTTGTTCTCCAGGTGGGCAGCTGATTGCCAAAACTTGAAACTTGAAAAGTATTCCCTTGTTCATCAGGTGGTCGTCTGATTATCAAAACTTAGAACTTGAATAGTATTTCTTTTTTCTCATGGGGGGCGCCTGATTACCAAAACTTGAAACTTGAAAAGTATTCCCTCGGTCTTTAGGTGGGCGCCTGATTACCAAAACTTTAAAAATATTCCACTGTTATCCACGTGGACGCTTGATTACCAAAACTTGAAAGGCATTCCCTTGTTCTCCAGGTGGGTGCCAGATTACCAAAACTTAAAACATGAAAAGTATTACCTTTTTCTCTAGATGGGCGCCTGATTACCAAAACTTGAATAGTATTCACTTGTTGTCAAGGTGGGTGCCTGAATACCCAAACTTGAAACTTGAAAAGTATTCCCTAGCTCTCAAGGTGGGCGCCTGATTACCAAAATTTGAAACTTGAAAAGTAATCCCATGTTCTCCAGTTGGGCGCCTGGTTACCAAAACTTGAAAAAAATTCCCTTGTTCTCCAGGTGGGTGCCTGATTACCCAAACATGAAACTTGAAAAGTAATCCCTTGTTCTCCAGTTGGGCACCTGATTACCAAAACTTGAAAAATATTCCCTTGTCCTCCAGGTGGGTGCCTGATTACCAAAACATGAAACTTGAAAAGTATTACCTTGTTCTCCAGGTGGGTAGTTGATTATGAATACATGAAAAATATTCCCTTGTTCCCCACGTGGGCGCCTGATTACCTAAACTTCAAACTTGAAAAGTATTCCCTTTTTCTCCAGGTAGGCGCCGGATTACAAAAACTTGAAACTTGAAAAGTATTCCCTTGTTCTTCAGGTGGGTGCCCGATTATCAAAACTTCTAAAGGTTTCCCTTGTTCTTCAGGTGGGCGCCTGATTACCAAGAGTTGAAACTTGAAAAGTATTCCCTTGTTCTCCAGGTGGGCGCTTCATTTCAAAAACTTGAAACTTGAAAAGTATTCCCTAGATCTCCAGGTGGGTGCCTGATGACCAAAACATGAAACTTGAAATGTTTTCCCTTCTTCTCAAGGTGGTCGCCTGATTATCAAAATTTGAAACTTGAAACGTATTTGCTTGTTATCCCGGGGGGGGGGGGGGCATATTACCAAAACTTAAACCATGAAAAGTATTCCCTTGTTCTTCAGGAGGTCGCCTAATTATCAAAACTTGAAACTTGAATAGTATTTCTTTGTTCTCCACGGTGGCCCCTGATTACCAAAACATGAAACTTGAAAAGTAATCCCTTGTTCTCCAGTTGGGCGCCTGATTACCAAAACTTGAGAATTATTCCCTTGTTCTCAAGGTGGGTGCCTGATTACCCAAACTTGAAACTTAAAAAGTATTACCTTGTTCTCCAGGTGGGTGCCTGATTACAAATACTTGAAAAATATTCCCTTGTTCTCCAGGTGGGCACCTAATTACCTAAACTTGAAACTTGAAAAGTATTCCTTTGTTCTCCAGGTAGGCGCCAGATTACCAAAACTTGAAACTATAAAAGTATTCCCTTGTTCTCTAGGTAGGTGCCCGATTATCAAAACTTTTATAGGTTTCCTTTGTTGTACAGGTGGGTGCCTGATTACCAAAAGTTGACACTTGAAAAGTATTCCCTTGCTCTCCAGGTGGGCGTTTCATTAACAAAATTTGAAACTTGAAAAGTATTCCTTTGTTCTCCAGGTGGGAGCCCGATTACCAAACCTTCTAAAGTATTTCCTTGTTGTATAGGTGGGCGCCTGATTACCAAAATTTGAAACTTGAAAAATATTCCCTTGTTTACCAAGTAGGCACCTAATTATCGAAACTTGAAAAATATTGCCTAGATCTCTAAGTGGGCGCCTGGTTACCAAAACTTGAAACTTGTAATGTTTTTCCTTGTTCTCCAGGTGGTCACCTGATTATCAAATCTTGAAACTTGAAAAGTATTTCCTTGTTATCCAGGGGGGGCGCCTGATTACCATAACGTGAAAAGTATTCCCTTGGTCTTTAGGTGGGCACCAGATTACAAAAACTTGAAAGTTGAAAAGTATTCCCTTGTTCTCCAGGTGGTCGCCTGATTATCAAAACTTGAATAGTATTTCTTTGTTCTCCATGGTGGCGCCTGATTACCAAAACATGAAACTTGAAAAGTAATCCCTTGTTTTCCAGTTGGGCGCCTGTTTACCAAAACTTGAAAAATATTCCCTTGTTCTCAACGTGGGTGCCTGATTACCCAAACTTGAAACTTAAAAAGTATTACCTTGTTCTTCAGGTGGGTGCCTGATTACAAAAACTTGAAAAATATTCCCTTGTTCTCCAGGTGGGCACCTAATTACCTAAACTTGAAACTTGAAAAGTATTCCCTTGTTCTCCAGGTAGGCGCCGGATTACCAAAACATGAAACTTAAAAAGTATTCCTTTGTTCTCTATGTAGGTGCCCGATTATCAAAACTTTAATAGGTTTCCTTTGTTGTACAGATGGGTGCCTGATTACCAAAAGTTGACACTTGAAAAGTATTCCCTTGTTCTCCAGGTGGACGCTTCATTACCATACTTTGAAACTTGAAAAGTATTCCTTTGTTCTCCAGATGGGACCCGATTACCAAAACTTCTAAAGTATTTCCTTGTTGTATAGGTGGGCGCCTGATTACCAAAATTTGAAACTTGAAAAATATTCCCTTATTCTCCAAGTAGGCACCTAATTATCGAAACTTGAAACTTGAAAAGTATTACCTACATCTCTAAGTGGGCGCTTGGTTACCAAATCTTGAAACTTGAAATGTTTTCCCTTGTTCTCCAGGTGGTCAGCTTATTAACAAAACTTGAAACTTGAAAAGTATTTCCTAGTTATCCAGGGGGGCGCCTGGTTACAAAAACGTGAAATGTATTCCCTTGGACTTTAGGTGGGCACCAGATTACCAAAACTTGATACTTGGAAAATATTCCCTTGTTCTCCAGGTGGTCGCCTGATTATCAAAACTTGAAACTTGAATAGTATTTCTTTGTTCTCCACGGTGGCGCCTGATTATTAAAATATGAAACTTGAAAAGTAATCCTTGTTCTCTAGTTGGGCGCCTGATTACTAAAACTTGAAAAATATTCCCTTGTTCTCAAGGTGGGTGCCTCATTACCCAAATTTGAAACTTAAAAAGTATTACCTTGTTCTCCAGGTGGGTGCCTGATTACAAAAACTCGAAAAATATTCCCTTGTTCTCCAGGTGGGCACCTAATTACCTAAACTTGAAACTTGAAAAGTATTCCCTTGTTCTTCAGGTAGGCGCCGGATTACCAAAACTCGAAGCTTAAAAAGTATTCCCTTGTTCTCTATGTAGGTGCCCGATTATCAAAACTTTTATAGGTTTCCTTTGTTGTACAGGTGGGTGGCTGATTACCAAAAGTTCACACTTGAAAAGTATTCCCTTGTTCTCCAGGTGGGTGCTTCATTACCATACTTTGAAACTTGAAAAGTATTCCTTTGTTACCCAGGTGGGAGCCCGATTACCGAAACTTCTAAAGTATTTCCTTGTTGTATAGGTGGGCGCCTGATTACCAAAATTTTAAACTTGAAAAATATTCCCTTATTCTCCAAGTAGGCACCTAATTATCGAAACTTGAAACTTGAAAAGTATTACCGAGATCTCTAAGTGGGCTCCTGATTACCAAAACTTGAAACTTGAAATGTTTTCTCTTGTTCTCCAGGTGGTCACCTGATTATCAAAACTTGAAACTTGAAAAGTATTTCCTTGTTATCCAGGGGGGCTCCTGATTACCAAAACGTGAAAAGTATTCCCTTGGTCATTAGGTGGGCAACAGATTACCAAAACCTGAAACTTGAAAAGTATTCCCTTGTTCTCCAGGTGGGCGCTTGATTACCAAAACTTGAAAAGTATTCCCTAATTTTCCAGGTGGGTGCCTGATTACCAAAACTTAAAACTTGAATAGTATTACCTTGTTCTCAAGGTGGGAGCCTAATTGCCAAAACTTGAAAAGTATCTCCTTCTTTGCCAGGTGGGCGCATGACTACCAAAACATGAAAAATATTCCCTTGTTCTCTAGGTGGGCGCCAGGTTACAAAAACTTAAAGCTATAAAATATTCCTTTGTTCTCTAGGTAGGCGCATGATTACCAAAACATGAAACTTGAAAAGTATTCCCTTGTTCTCCATGTGGGCATCTGATTACCAAAACATCTAAAGTATTCTCTTGTTCTACAGGTGGGCGCCTGATTACCGAAAGTTGAAACATGAAAAGTATTCCCTTGTTCTCCCGGTAGGCACCAAATTATCGAATTTTGAAACTTCTAAAGTATTCCCTAGTTCTCTAGGTGGGCACGTTATTACAAAAACATTATGTTTTAATAGTATTCCCTTGTTCTCCAAGTGGGCGACTGATTACAAAAACATGAAAATGAAAATGTATCCCCTGTTTTACAGGTGTGCACCTGATTACCAAAAGTTGAAAATTGAAAAGTATTCCCTTATTCTCCAGGTGGGCGCCCGATTACAAAAACTTCTAAAGTATTCCCTTGATGTACAGGTAGGCGCTTGATTACCAAAAGTTGAAACTTGAAAAGTATTCCCTTGTTCTCCAAGTAGGAACCTAATTATTGAAACTTGAAACTTGAAAAGTATTCCCTAGTTCTCCAGGTGGGCGCTTGATTGAAAAAACTTGAAACTTGAAAAGTATTCACTTGTTCTCCAGGTGGGCGCCTGATTACCAAATCTTAAATAGTATTCACTTGTAGTCCAGGTGGGTACCTTATTACAAAAACTTGAAACTTGAAAAGTAATACCTTGTTCTCCAGGTGGGTGTTGTATTACAAAAACTTTAAATATATTCCCTTATTCTCCAGATGGGCACCTAATTACAAAAACTTGAAACTTGAAAAGTATTCCCCTGTTCTCCAGGTAGGCGCCTGATTACTAAAACTTGAAACTTGAAAAGTATTCCCTTGTTCTCCAGGTGGGCGCTCGATTATAAAGACTTCTAAAGTATTCCATTGTTCTCTAGTTAGGCGCCTAATTATCAAAACTTGAAACTTGAAAGGTATTCCCTAGTTCTCCTGGTGGGCGCCTGATTACCAAAACTTCAAATTTGAAATGTTTTCCCTTGTTCTCCAGGTGGATACCTGATTACCAAAACATAAAACTTGAAAAGTATTCCCTTGTTCTCCAGGTGGTCGCCTGATTATCAAAACTTGAAACTTGAAAAGTATTTCCTTGTTCTCCAGAGGGCGCCTGATTACAATATCTTGAAAAGTATTCCCTTGGTCTTTAGGGGGGCTCCTGATTACAAAAACTCAAAACTTGAAAAGTATTCCCTTGTTCTCCAGGTGGGCGCCTGATTACCAAAACATGAATAGTATTCCCTTGTTCTCCAGGTGGGTGCCTTATTACCAAAACATTAAACTTGAAAACTATTACTTTTTTCTCTAGGTGGGCGCCTAATTACAAAAACTTGAAAACTATTCCCTTGTTCTGTAGCTGGGCGCATGATTACAAAAACTTTAAAAATATTCCCTTGTTCTCCAGGTGGGCGCCTGATTACAAAAACTTGAAACTTGGAAAATATTCCCTTGTTCTCTAGGTAGGCGCTTAATTACCAAAAAAATAAAACCTGAAATGTATTCCCTTGTTCTCCAGGCAGGCACCTATTACCAAAACTTGGAACTTGAAAAGTATTCCCTTGTTCTACAGGTGGGCACCTGATTACCGAAACTTGAATAGTATTCCCTTGTTCTCCAGGTAGGCACCTAATTATCAAATTTTGAAACTTGAAAAGTATTTCCTAGTTCTCCGGGTAGGCGCGTGACTACCAAAACTTTGAATTTGAAATGTATTCCCTTGTTATCCAGGTGGGCACCTGATTACCAAAACTTAAAACTTAAAACGTATTCCCCTGTTCTCCAGGTGGCGCTCGATTACCAAAACTTGAAAATTCAAAAGTATTACCTTGTTCTATAGGTGGGCGCCTGATTACCCAAACTTATAACATGAATAGTATTCCCTAGTTCTCCAGTTGGGCGCCTGATTACCAAAACTTATAAAGTATTCCCTTGTTCTCCAAGTGGGTGCCTGATTACCCAAACATGAGACTTGGAAAGTATTACCTTGTTCTCCAGGTGGGTGCCTGATTACGAAAACTTGAAAAATATTTTCTTGTACTCAAGGTGGGCACATGATTACCTATTATTTAAGCTTGAAAGTATTCCCTTGTTCTCCTGGCGGGCGCCCGATTACCAAAACTTCTGAAGTATTCCCTTTTTCTATAGGTGCGCGCCTGATTACCAAAACTTTAAACTTGAAAAGTATTCCCTTGTTGTCCAGGTGGGCGCCCGATTACAAAAAGTTCTAAAGTATTCCCTTATTGTACAGGTGGGCTCTTGATTACCAAAAGTCGATACTTGAAAAGTATTTCCTTGTTCTCCAAGTAGGCACCTAATTATCCAAACTTGAAAGTTGAAAAGTATTTCCTAATTCTCCAGGTGGGCGCCTGACTACCAATACTTATAACTTGAAAATAATTCACTTGTTCTCCAGGTGGGCGCTTGATTACCAAAACATGAATAGTATTCACTTGTTGTCCAGGTGGGTGCCTAATTACCAAAAGTTGAAACTTGAAAAGTATTACCTTATTCTCCAGGTGGGTGCCTGATTACAAAAACATGAAAAATATTCTCTTGTTTTCCAGATGGGCATCTGATTACAAAAACACAAAACTTGAAAATTATTGCCTTGTTCTCCAGGTGGGCGCCTGATTACCAAAACGTTTAACTTGAAAAGTATTTCCTTGTTCTCCAGGTGGGCGCCCGATTACCAAAATTTCTAAAGTATTCCCTTATTGTACAGGTGGGCTCTTGATTACCAAAAGTTGAAACTTGAAAAGTATTCCCTTGTTCTCCAAGTAGGCACCTAATTATCCAAACTTTAAACTTGAAAAGTAGTCCCTAGTTCTCCAGGTGAGCACCTGATTACCAAAACTTGAAACTTGAAAAGTATTCACTTGTTCTACAGGTGGGCGCTTGATTACCAAGGTTTGATTAGTATTCACTTGTTGTCCAGATGGGTGCCTGATTACCAAAAACTTGAAACTTGAGAAGTATAACCTTGTTTCCAGGTGGGTGCCTGCTTACAAAAACTTGAAAAATATTCCCTTTTTCTCCATATAGGCACCTGATTACAAAAGTATTGCCTTGTTCTCCAGGTAGGCGCCTGATTGCCAAAACTTGAAACTTGAAAAGTATTCCCTTATTATCTATGTGGGCGCCCGATTACAAAAACTTCTAAAGTATTACCTTGTTTTACAAGTGGGCTCTTGATTACCAAAAGTTGAAACTTGCAAAGTGTTCCCTTGTTCTCGAGGTGGGCGCCTAATTATCGAAACTTGAAACTTGAAAAGTATTACCTAGTTCTCCTGGTGGGCGCCTGATCACCAAAACTTCGAATTTTATAAGTATTCACTTGTTCTCCAGGTGGGCATCTGATTACCAAAACTTGAATAATATTCACTTGTTGTCCAGGTGGGTGCCTGATTACCCAAACTTGAAACTTGAAAAGTATTCCTTAGTTCTCCAGGTGGATGCCTGATTACCAACACTTGAAACTTGAAAAGTATTTCCTTATTCTCCAGTTGGGCACCTGATTACTAATACTTAAAAATTTTCCCTTTATCTGCATGTGGGTGCCTGATTACCCATACTTGAAACTTGAAAAGTATTACCTTTGTTCTCCAGGTGGGTTCCTAATTACAAAAACTTGAAACTTGAAAAGTATTCCCTTGTTCTCCAGGTGGGCGCTAGATTGCCTACACTTCTTCAGTATTCCCTTTTTGTCCAGGTGGGCACCTGATTACCAGAAGTTGAAACGTCAAAAGTATTCCCTTGTTCTCCAAGTATGCACCTAATTATCGAAACTTGAAACTGAAAAGTATTCCCTAGTTCTCCAGGTGGGCGGCTGATTACCAAAACTTGAAACTTGAGAAGTATAAACTTGTTCTCCCGGTGGGCGACTGATTACCAAAACTAAAATAGTATTCACTTGTTGTCCAGGGGGGTTCGTGATTAGCAAAACTTATTACTTGATAAGTATTACACTGTTCTCCAGGTGGGTGCCTGACTACAAAAACTTGAAAAATATTCCCTTGTTCTTCAGATTGGCACCTGATTACAGAAATTTGAAACTTGAAAAGTATTGCCTTGTTCTCCAGGTAGGCGCCTGATTACCAAAACTTGAATCTTGAAAAGTATTCCCTTGTTCTGCAGGTTGGCGCCTAATTACAAAACCTTCTAAAGCATTCCCTTATTCAACAGGTGGGCGCCTGATTACCAACAGTTGAAACTTGAAATGTATTCCCTTGTTCTCCAGGTGGGCGCCTACTTATCGAAACTTAAAACTTCAAATGTATTCCCTAATTCTCCAGGTGGATGCCTGATTACCAAAACATTATATTTGAAATGTTTTCCCTTGTTCTCCAGGTGGGAGCCTTATTACCAAAAATTGACACTTAATACATATTCCCTTGTTCACCAGGTGGGCTCCTGATCAGCAAAACTTCTAAATTATTCCATTTTTCTCCAAGTGGGCAGCTGATTACCAAAACTTGAAACTTGAAAAGTATTCGCTTGTTCTCCAAGTGGTCGCCTGATTATCAAAACTAGAAACTTGAATAGTATTTCCTTGTTCTCCAGGGGGCGCCTGATTACAAAAACATGAAACTTGAAAAGTATTCCCTTAGTCTTTAGGTGGGTGCCTGATTACCAAAACATGAAACTTGAAAAGGATTCCATTGTTATCCAGGTGGGCGCTTGATTACCAAAACTTGAAAAGTATTCCCTTGTTCTTCAGGTGGGTTCCTGATTACCAAAACTTAAAACTTGAAAAGTATTACTTTGTTCTCTAGATGGGCCCCTAATTACAAAAACTTGAAAAGTATTCCCTTGTTCTCTAGCTGGGCGCATGATTACCAAATATTGAATAGTATTCACTTGTTGTCCAGGTGGGTGCCTGATTACCCAAACATGAAACTTGAAAAGTATTCCCTAGCTCTCAAGGTGGGCGCCTGATTACCAAAACTTTAAACTTGAAAAGAAATTCATTGTTCTCCAGTTGGGAGCCTGATCACTAATACAAAAAATATTCCCTTGTTTTCCAGGTGGGTGCCTGATTACCCAAACTTGAAACTTGAAAAGTATTACCTTGTTCTCCAGGTGAGTGCCTCATTACAAAAACTTTAAAAATATTCCCTTGTTCTCCAGGTGGGCACCTGATTACCTAAACTTGAAACTTGAAATGTATTCCCTTCTTCACCAGGTAGGTGCCGGATTACCAAAACTTGAAACTTCAAAAGTATTCCCTTGTTCTCCAGGTTGGTGCTCAATTATCAAAACTTCTAAAGGTTTCCCTGGTTATACATGTGGGCACCTGATTACTAAAAGTTAAAACTTGAAAAGTATTCCCTTGTTCTCCAGGTGGGCGCTTCATTACCAAAACTTGAAAATTTAAAAGTATTCCCTTGTTGTACAAGTGGGCGCCTGATTACCAAAAGTAGAAACTTGAAAAATATTCCCTTGACACTTGAAAATTATTCCCTAGATCTCTAGGTGGCCGCCTGATTACCAAATCTTTAAACTTGAAAAGTATTCACTTGTTCTTCAGGTGGACGCCTGATTAACAAAACTTGAATAGTATTCACTTGTTGTCTAGGTGCGTGCCTGATTACCAAAACTTGAAACTTGAAAAGTATTACCTTGGACTCCAGGTGGGTGCCTGATTACAAAACCTTGAAAAATATTCCCTTGTTCTTAAGACGGGAACCTGATTACAGAAACTTTAAACTTGAAAAGTATTGCCTTGTTCTCTAGGTAGGCGCCTGATTACCAAAACTTGAAACTTGAAAAGTATTCCCTTGTTCTCCAGGTGGGCGCCCTATTAAAAAAACTTCTAAAGTATTCCCTTGTTCTACAGGTGGGTGCGTGATTACCAAAAGTTGAAACTTGAAATGTATTCCGTTGTTCTCAATGTAGGCACGAAATTATCCAAACATTAAACTTGAAAAGTATTCCCTAGTTCTCCAGGTGGGCACATGATTACCAAAACTTGAATCTTGAAAAGTATTCACTTGTTCTCTAGGTGGGCGCCTGATTACCAAAACCTGAATAGTATTCACTTGTTGTTCAGTTGGGTGCCTGATTACCAAACTTGAAACTTGAAAAGTATTACCTTGTTCTCCAACTGGGTGCCTGCTTACAAAAACTTGAAAAATATTCCCTTGTTCTCCAGATGGGCACCTGATTACAGAAACTTGAAACTTGAAATGTATTGCCTTGTTCTCTAGGTAGGCGCCTGATTACTAAAACTTGAAACTTAGAAAAGTATTCCCTTGTTCTCCAGGTGGGCGCCCGATGAAAAAAACATCTAAAGTATACCCTTGTTCTACAGGTGGGCACGTGATTACCAAAACTCGATTAGTATTCACTTGATTTCTAGGTGGGTGCCTGATTACCAAAACTTAAAACTAGAAAAGTATTCCCTAGCTCTCAATGTGGGCGCCTGAATACAAAAACTTGAAACTTGAAAAGAAATCCTTGTTATCCTGTTGGGCGCCGGATCACTAAAACTTGAAAAATATCCCTTGTTTTCCAGTTGGGTGCCAGATTACCAAAACTTGAAATTTGAAAAGTATTACCTTGTTCTCCAGGTGGGTGCCTGATTACAAAAACTTGAAAGTTATTCCCTCGTTCTCCATGTGGGCACCTGATTACCTAATCTTGAAACTTGAAAAGTATTCCCTTCTTCACCAAGTAGGCGCCGGATTACCAAAGCTTGAAACTTCAAAAGTATTCCCTTATTCTCCAAGTGGGTGCCCGATAATCAAAACTTCTAAAGGTTTCCCTTGTTATACAGGAGGGCACCTGATTACAAAAAGTTAACACTTGAAAAGTATTCCCTTGTTCTCCAGGTGGGCGCTTCATTACCAAAACCTGAAACTTTAAAAGTATTTCCTTGTTCTCCAAGTGGGCGCTCGATTACCAAAACTTCTAAAGTATTCCCTTGTTGTACAGGTGGGCGCCTGATTACCAAAAGTTGAAACTTGAAAAATATTCCCTTGTTCTCCAAGTAGGAACCTAATTATCGAAACTTGACACTTGAAAATTATTCCCAAGATCTCCAGGTGGCCGCCTGATTACCAAAACTTTAAACTTGAAAAGTATTCACTTGTTCTTCAGGTAGGTGCCTGATTAACAAAACTTGAATAGTATTCACTTGTTCTCCAGGTGCGTGCCTCATTACCAAAACTTGAAACTTGAAAAGTATTAGCTTGGTCTGCAGGTGGGTGCCTGATTACAAAAACTTGATAAATATTCCCTTGTTCTTCAGACGGGCACCTGATTAGCAAAACTTCAAATTTGAAATGTTTTCCATTGTTCTCTAGATGGACGCCTGATTACCAAAACTTGAAACTTAAAACGTATTCGCTTGTTCTCCGGGTGGGCGCTTGATCACCAAAACTTGAAAATTATTCCCTTGTTCTCCAGGCGGGCATCTGATAACCAAAACATAAAACTTGAAAAGTATTCCGTTTTTCTCCAGGTGGTCGCCTGATTATCAAAACTAGAATCTTGAAAAGTATTTCCTTGTTCTCCAGGGGGCGCCTGATTACAAAAACTTGAAACTTGAAAAGTATTCTCTTGTTTTCCAGGTTGGTGCCTTATTACAAAAACTTAAAACTTGATAAGTATTACCTTGCTTTCTATGTGGGCGCCTAATAAAAAAACTTGAAAGTATTCCCTTGTTCTCCAGGTGGGCGCATCATTACCAAAACTTGAAAAATATTCCCTTGTCTCTAGGTGGGCACGTGATTACAAAAACATTAAACTTGAAAACTATTCCCTTGTTCTCTAGGTAGGCGCCTGATTACCAATACTTGAAACCATAGAAGTATTCCCTGTTTCTCCAGGTGTGTGCCCGATTACCAAAACTTCTAATGTTTTCCTTTGTTCTACAGGTGGGCGCCTGATTACCGAAAGTTTGAACGTGAAAAGTGTTCCCTTGTTCTCCATAGGGGCACCTGATTATAAAAACTTGAAACTTCAAAAGTATTCCGTTGTTCTTTAGGTGGGCGCCTGATTACCAAAACTTGAAATTTGAAAAGTATTCTCTTGTTCTCCAGTTGGGCGCCTGATTACAAAAACGTATAAAGTATTCCCTTGTTCTCCAGGTGGGTGCCTGATTACCTAAACTTAAAAGTTCAAAAGTATTACCTTGTTCTCCAGGTGGGTGCCTCATTACAAAAACTTGAAAAATATTCCCTTTATCTCCTTGTGGGCACCTGATTACAAAAACTTGAAACTTGTAAAGTGTTCCCTTGTTTTCTAGGTAGGCGCCTGATTACAAAAACATGAAACTTGAAAATTATTTCCTTGTTCTCTAGGTGGGCGCACAATTACCAAAACTTCGAAAGTATTCCCTTGTTCTACAGGTGGGCGCCTAATTACAAAAAGTTGCAACTTGAAAAATATATTCTTTGTTCTGTAGGTGGGCTCTTGATTACCAAAACTTGAAACTTAAAACATATTCCCTTGTTTTCCAGGTGGGCGCCTGATCACCAAAACATAAAAATTATTCCCTTGTTCTCCAGGTGAGTACCTAATTACCAAAACTTGAAAATTGGAAAGCATTCCCTTGTTCTGCAGGTGGTCGCCTGATTATCAAAACTTGAATCTTAAAAAGAATTCCCTTGTTCTACAGGGGCGCGCCTGATTTCAATAGTTAATAAACTTCAAAAGTATCCCTTGTTCTTTAGGTGGGCGCCTGATTACTAAAACTTGAAACTTGAAAAGTATTCCCTTGTTCTCCAAGTGGGCACCTGATTACCAAAACTTGAAACTTAAAACGTATTCCCTTGTTCTCCGGGTGGCCGCCTGATAACCAAAACTTGAAAATTATTCCCTTTTTCCAGGTGGGCACCTCATTACCAAAACTTGAAACTTGAAATGTATAACCTTTTTTTCCAGGTGGTCGCCTGATTATCAAAACTTGAAACTTGAAAAGTATTTCCTTATTCTCGAGGGGCGCCTGATTACAAAAACTTGAAACTTAAAGTGTACCCTAGTTCTCCAGGTGGGCGCCTGATTACCAAAACATCAAATTTCAAAAGTTTTTCCCTTGTTTTCTAGGTGGCGCCTATTTATCGAAACTTGAAACTTAAAACGTATTCCCTTGTTCTCCAGGTGGGCACCTGATTACCAAAACTTGATACTTGAAAAGTATTCCCTTTTTTGCCAAGTGGTCGCCTGATTATCAAAACTTGAAACTTGGAAAGTATTTCCTTGTTCTCCAAGGGGCGCTTGAATACAAAAACTTAAAACTTGAAAAGTATTCCCTTGTTCTCCAGGTGGACGCATGATTACCAAAACTTCAAATTTTAAATGTTTTCCTTTGTTCTCTAGGTGGGCGCCTGATTAGCAAAACTTAAAAATTAAAACTTATTCCGTTGTTCTCCGGGTGGTCGCCTGATGACCAAAACTTGAAACTTAAAAAGCATTCCCTTGTTCTACAAGGGGTGCCTGATTACAAAAGTTCAAACTTCAAAAGTATCCATTGTTCTCCCGGTGGATGCGTGATTACCTAAACATGAAACTTGAAAAGTATTACCTTGTTCTCCAGGTGGGTGCCTTATTAGAAAATCATGAAAACTATTCCCTTGTTCTCTAGGTGGGCTCGTGATTACAAAATCTTGAAACTGGAAAAGTATTCCCTTGTTCTCTAGAGGGGCGCCTGATTACAAAAACTTGGAACTTAAAAAGTATTCCCTTGTTCTTTAGGTGGGCGCCTAATTACAAAAACTTTAAACTTGAAAAGTATTTCCTTGTTCTCCAGGTGGGTGCCTAGTTACCCAAGCGTGAAAAATATTCCCTTGTTCTCCATGTGGGTTCCTGATTACCAAAACTTGAAACTTAAATCGTATTCCCTTGTTCTCCAGGTGGGCGCCTGATCACCAAAACATCAAAGTTATTCCATTGTTCTCCAGGTGGGCACCTGATCACAAATACTTGAAACTTGAAAATTAATCCCTTGATCTCCAGTAGGAGCCTGATTACAAAAACTTGAAACTTGAAAACTATTCCCTTGTTCTCCAGGTGGGTGCCCGATTACCAAAACTTCTAAAGTATTCCATTGTTCTACAGGTGGGCTCCTGATTACCAAAAGATGAAATTTGAAAAGTATTCCCTTGATCCCCAGGTGGCGCCTAATTATTGAAACATAAAACTTGAAAAGTATTCCCTAGTTCGTGCGCCTGATTACCAAGACTTCAAATTTGAAAAGTTTTCCCTTGTTCTCCAGGTGGGCGCCTGATTACCAAAACTTGAAACTTAAAACGTATTCCTTTGTTATCCAGGTGAACGCCTGATCACCAACATATGAAACTTATTCCCTTGTTCTCCAGGTGGACGCCGGTTTACCAAATCTTGAAACTTGAAAAGCATTCCCTTGTTCTCCAGGAGTGTGACTGATTACAAAACATCAAACTTCAATAGTATTCCATTGTTCTTTAGGTGGGCGCCTGATTACTAAAACTTATAACTTGAAAAGTATTACCTTGTTCTCCAGTTGGGCGCCAGATTACAAAAACTTGAAAAGTATTCCCTTGTTCTCCCGGTGGATGCGTGATTACCAAAACATGAAACTTGAAAAGTATTACCTTGTTCTCCAGGTGGGTGCCTGATTAGAAAATCTTGAAAACTATTCCCTTGTTCTCTAGGTGGGCTCGTGATTACAAAATCCTGAAACTGGAAAAGTATTCCCTTGTTCTCTAGCGGGGCGCCTGATTACAAAAACTTGAAACTTAAAAAGTATTCCCTTGTTCTTTAGGTGGGCGCCTAATTACCAAAACTTTAAACTTGAAAAGTATTCCCTTTTTCTCCAGGTGGGTGCCTAGTTACCCAAGCGTGAAAAATATTCCCTTGTTCTCCATGTGGGTGCCTGATTACCAAAACTTGAAACTTAAATCGTATTCCATTGTTCTCCAGGTGGGCGCCTGATCACCAAAACATGAAAGTTATTCCCTTGTTCCCCAGTAGGCGCCTCACTACCAAAACTTGAAACTTGAAAACTATTCCCTTGTTCTCCAGGTGGGCGCCCGATTACAAAAACTTCTAAAGTATTCCCTTTTTCTACAGGCGGGCGCCTGATTACCAAAAGTTGAAACTTGAAAAGTATTCCCTTGTTCCCCTAGTGGGCGCCTAAGTAGCGAAACTTGAAACATGAAAACTATTCCCTTGTTCTCCAGGTGGGCACCTGATTACAAACACTTGAAACTTGAAAATTAATCCCTTGTTCTCCAGTAGGCGCCTCATTACCAAAACTTGAAACTTGAAAACTATTCCCTTGTTCTCCAGGTGGGCGCCCGATTACAAAAACTTCTAAAGTATTCCCTTTTTCTACAGGTGGGCGCCTGATTACCAAAAGTTGAAACTTGAAAAGTATTCCCTTGTTCCCCTGGTGGGCGCCTAAGTATCGAAACTTGAAACTTGAAAAGTATTCCCTAGTTCTCCAGGTGGGCGCTTGATTAACAAAACTTCAAATATGAAATGTTTTCCCTTGTTCTCCAGGTGGGCGCCTGATTACCAAAACTTTAAACTTAAAACATATTCCCTTGTTCTCCAGATGGGCGCCTTATCACCAAAACATGAACATTATTCCCTTGTTCTCGAGGTGGGCGCCTGATTACCAAAACTTGAAACTTGAAAAGTATTCCTTTTTTCGCCAGGTGGTCGCCTGATTATCAAAACTTGAAACTTGAAAAGTATTTGCTTGTTCTCCAGGGGGCGCCTGATTACAAAAACTTGAAACTTGAAAAGTATTCCCTTGTTCTCCAGGTGGGCGCCTGATTACCAAAACTTTAAATTTGAAAAGTTTTCCCTTGTTCTCCGGGTGGGCGCCTGATTACCAAAACTTGAAACTTAAAACGTATTCCCTTCTTCTCCGGATGGGCGCCTGATAACCAAATCATAAAAATATTCCCTTGGTCTCCAGGTGGGCGCCTGATTACCAAAACTTGAAACTTGAAACTTGAAAAGTATTCCCTTTTTCGCCAGGTGGTCGCCTGATTATCAAAACTTGAAACTTGAAAAGTATTTCCTTGTTCTCCAGGGGGCGCCTGAATACAAAAACTTGACACTTGAAAAGTATTCCCTTGTTCTCCAGGTGGGCGCCTGATAACAAAAACTTCAAATTTAAAATCTTTTCCTTTGTTCTCTAGGTGGGCGCCTATTTATCGAAACTTGAAATTTAAAACGTATTCCCTTGTTCTCCGGGTGGGCGCCTGATCACCAAAACTAGAAAGTTATTCCCTTTTTCCAAGTGGGCACCTCATTACCAAAACTTGAATCTTGAAAAGTATTCCCTTTATTTCCAGGTGGTCGCTTGATTATCAAAACTTGAAACTTGAAAAGTATTTCCTTATTCTCGAGGGGGCGCCTGATTACAAAAACTTGAAACTTTAAAAGTATTCCCTTGTTCTCCAGGTGGGCGCCTGATTACCAAAACATCAAATTTGAAAAGTTTTCCCTTGTTCTCTAGGTGGGCGCCTATTTATCGAAACTTGAAATTTATAACGTATTCCCTTGTTCTCCGGGTGGGCGCCTGATCACCAAAACTAGAAAATTATTCCCTTTTTCCAGGTGGGCACCTCATTACCAAAACTTGAATCTTGAAAAGTATTCCCTTTATTTCCAGGTGGTCGCCTGATTATCAAAACTTGAAACTTGAAAAGTATTTCCTTATTCTCGAGGGGGCGCCTGATTACAAAAACTTGAAACTTGAAAAGTATTCCCTAGTTCTCCAGGTGGGCGCCTGATTACCAAAACATCAAATTTGAAAAGTTTTCCCTTGTTCTCTAGGTGGGCGCCTATTTATCGAAACTCGAAACTTAAAACATATTCCCTTGTTCTCCGGGTGGGCGCCTGATCACCAAAACTTGAAAATTATTCCCTTTTTCCAGGTGGGCTACTCATTACCAAAAGTTGAAACTTGAAAATTATTCCCTTTTTTTCCAGGTGGTCGCCTGATTATCAAAACTTGAAACTTGAAATGTATTTCCTTATTCTCGAGGGGGCGCCTGATTACAAAAACTTGAAACATAAAGTGTACCCTAGTTCTCCAGTTGGGCGCCTGATTAGCAAAACATCAAATTTGAAAAGTTTTCCCTTGTTCTCTAGGTGGGCGCCTATTTATCGAAACTTGAAACTTAAAACGTATTTCCTTGTTCTCCGGGTGGGCGCCTGATCACCAAAACGTGAAAATTATTCCCTTGTTATCCAGGTGGGCACTTGATTACCAAGACTTGAAACTTGAAAAATATTCCCTTTTTCTCCAAGTGGTCGCCTAATTATCAAAACTTGAAACTTGGAAAGTATTTCCTTGTTCTCCAGGGGGCGCCTGATTACAAAAAATTAAAACTTGAAAAGTATTCCCTTATTCTCCAGGTGGACGCCTGACTACCAAAACTTCAAATTTGAAATGTTTTCCTTCGTTCTCTAGGTGGCCGCCTGATTATCAAAACTTGAAACTTAAAACTTATTCCCTTGTTCTCCGGGTGCTCGCCTGATCACTAAAACTTGAAACTTAAAAAGCATTTCCTTGTTCTACAGGGGGCGCCTGATTACAAAAGTTCAAACTTTCAAAATTATCCCTTGTTCATTAGGTGGGCGCCTAATTACCAAAACTTTAAACTTGAACAGTATTCCCTTGTTCTCCAGGTGGGTGCCTAATTACCCAAACTTAAAACTTTAAAAGTATTACCTTGTTCTCTAGGTGGGTGCCTGATTACCAAAACTTGAAACTTGAAAAGCATTCCCTTGTTCTCCAGGAGTGTGACTGATTACAAAACATCAAACTTCAATAGTATTCCATTGTTCTTTAGGTGGGCACCTGATTACCAAAACTTATAACTTGAAAAGTATTACCTTGTTCTCCAGATGGGCGCCAGATTACCAAAACTTGGAAAGTATTCCCTTGTTTTCCCGGTGGATGCGTGATTACCAAAACATGAAACTTGAAAAGTATTACCTTGTTCTCCAGGTGGGTGCCTGATTAGAAAATCTTGAAAACTATTCCCTTGTTCTCTAGGTGGGCTCGTGATTACAAAATCCTGAAACTTGAAAAGTATTCCCTTTTTCTCCAGGTGGGTGCCTAGTTACCCAAGCGTGAAAAATATTCCCTTGTTCTCCATGTGGGTGCCTGATTACCAAAACTTGAAACATAAATCGTATTCCCTTGTTCTCCAGGTGGGCGCCTGATCACCAAAACATGAAATTTATTCCCTTGTTCTCCAGTAGGCGCCTCATTACCAAAACTTGAAACTTGAAAATTATTCCCTTGTTCTCCAGGTGGGCGCCCGATTACAAAAACTTCTAAAGTATTCCCTTTTTCTACAGGCGGGCGCCTGATTACCAAAAGTTGAAACTTGAAAAGTATTCCCTTGTTCCCCTAGTGGGCGCCTAAGTATCGAAACTTGAAACATGAAAACTATTCCCTTGTTCTCCAGGTGGGCACCTGATTACAAACACTTGAAACTTGAAAATTAATCCCTTGTTCTCCAGTAGTCGCCTCATTACCAAAACTTGAAACTTGAAAACTATTCCCTTGTTCTCCAGGTGGGCGCCCGATTACAAAAACTTCTAAAGTATTCCCTTTTTCTACAGGCGGGCGCCTGATTACCAAAAGTTGAAACTTGAAAAGTATTCCCTTGTTCCCCTGGTGGGCCCTAAGTATTGAAACATGAAACTTGAAAAGTATTCCCTAGTTCTCCAGGTGGGCGCTTGATTAACAAAACTTCAAATTTGAAATGTTTTACCTTGTTCTCCAGGTGGGCGCCTGATTATCAAAACTTGAAACTTAAAACGTATTCCCTTGTTCTCCAGATGGGCGCCTTATCACCAAAACATGAAAATTATTCCCTTGTTCTCCAGGTGGGCGCCTGATTACCAAAACTCGAAATTTGAAAAGTATTCCTTTTTTCGCCAGGTGGTCGCCTGAATCAAAACTTGAAACTTGAAAAGTATTTGCTTGTACTCCAAGGGGCGCCTGATTACAAAAACTTGAAACTTGAAAAGTATTCCCTTGTTCTCCAGGTGGACGCCTGATTACCAAAACTTATAATTTGAATAGTTTTCCCTTGTTCTCCGGGTGGGCGCCTTATTACCAGAACTTGAAACTTAAAACGTATTCCCTCCTTCTCCAGATGGGCGCCTGATAACCAAATCATGAAAATATTTCCTTGGTCTCCAGGTGGGCGCCTGATTACCAAAACTTGAAACTTGAAAAGTATTCCCTTTTTCGCCAGGTGGTCGCCTAATTATCAAAACTTGAAACATGAAAAGTATTTCCTTGTTCTCCTGGGGGCGCCTGAATACAAAAACTTGAAACTTGAAAAGTATTCCTTTGTACTCCAGGTGGGCGCCTGATAACCAAAACTTCAAATTTAAAATGTTTTCCTTTGTTCTCTAGGTGGACGCCTATTTATCGAAACTTGAAATTTAAAATGTATTCCCTTGTTCTCCGGGTGGGCGCCTGATCACCAAAACTAGAAAATTATTCCCTTTTTCCAGGTGGGCACCTCATTGCCAAAACTTGAATCTTGAAAAGTATTCCCTTTTTTTCCAGGTGGTCGCCTGATTATCAAAACTTGAAACTTGAAAAGTATTTCCTTATTCTCGAGGGGGCGCCTGATTATAAAAGCTTGAAACTTGAAAAGTATTCCCTAGTTCTCCAGGTGGGCGCCTGATTACCAAAACGTCAACTTTGAAAAGTTTTCCCTTGTTCTCTAGGTGGGCGCCTATTTATCGAAACTTGAAACTTAAAACGAATTCCCTTGTTCACCGGGTGGGCGCCTGATCACCAAAACTTGAAAATTATTCCCTTTTTCCAGGTGGGCTACTCATTACCAAAACTTGAAACTTGAAAAGTATTCCCTTTTTTTCCAGGTGATCGGCTGATTATCAAAACTTGAAACTTGAAATGTATTTCCTTATTCTCGAGGGGGCGCCTGATTACAAAAACTTGAAACATAAAGTGTAGCCTAGTTCTCCAGGTGGCCGCCTGATTAGCAAAACATCGGACTTGAAAAGTTTTCCCTTGTTTTCTAGGTAGGCGCCTATTTATCGAAACTTGAAACTTAAAACGAATTCCCTTGTTCTCCGGGTGGGCGCCTGATCACCAATACGTGAAAATTATTCCCTTGTTATCCAGGTGGGCACTTGATTACCAAAACTAGAAACTTAAAAAATATTCCCATGTTCTCCAAGTGGTCGCCTAATTATCAAAACTTGAAACTTGGAAAGTATTTCCTTGTTCTCCAGGGGGCGCCCGATTACAAAAACTTAAAACTTGAAAAGTATTCCCTCGTTCTCCAGGTGGACGCCTGATTACCAAAACTTCAAATTTGAAATGTTTTCCTTTGTTCTCTAGGTGGGCGCCTGATTACCAAAACTTGAAACTTAAAACTTCTTCCCTTGTTCTCCGGGTGCTCGCCTGATCACTAAAACTTGAAACTTAAAAAGCATTCCCTTGTTCTACAGGGGGTGCCTGATTACAAAAGTTTAAACTTTCAAAAGTATCCCTTGTTTTTTAGGTGGGCGCCTAGTTACCAAAACATTAAACTTGAAAAGTATTCCCTTGTTCTCCAGGTGGGTGCCTAATTACCCAAACTTAAAACTTTAAAAGTATTACCTTGTTCTCTAGGTGGGTGCCTGATTACAAAAACTTGAAAACTATTCCCTCGTTCTCCAGGTGGGCACCTGATTACAAACACTTGAAACTTGAAAATTAATCCCTTGTTCTCCAGTAGGCGCCTCATTACGAAAACTTGAAACTTGAAATCTATTCCCTTGTTGTCCAGGTGGGCGCCCGATTACAAAAACTTCAAAAATATTCCCTTTTTCTACAGGCGGGCCCCTCATTACCAAAAGTTGAAACTTGAAAACTATTCCCTTGTTCCCCTAGTGGGCGCCTAAGTATCGAAACTTGAAACTTGAAAACTATTCCCTTGTTCTCCAGGTGCGCACCTGATTACAAACACTTGAACTTGAAACTTAATCCCTTGTTCTCCAGTTGGCGCCTCATTACCAAAACTTGAAACTTGAAAACTATTCCCTTGTTCTCCAGGTGGGCGCTCGATTACAAAAACTTCTAAAGTATTACCTTTTTCTACTGGCGGGCGCCTGATTACCAAAAGTTGAAAAGTATTCCCTTGTTCCCCTGGTGGGCGCCTAACTATCGAAACTTGAAACTTGAAAAGTATTCCCCAGTTCTCCAGGTGGGCGCCTGATTACCAAAACTTAAAATTTGAAAAGTTTTCCCTTGTTCTCCAGGTGGGCGCCTGATTACCAAAAGTTGAAACTTAAAACGTATTCCCTTGTTCTCCAGGTGGGCGCCTGATCACCAATACATGAAACTTATTCCCTTGTTCTCCAGGTGGGCGCCTGATTACCAAAACTTGAAACTTGAAAAGCATTCCCTTGTTCTCCAAGGGTGCGACTTATTACAAAACATCAAACTTCAGAAGTATTTCATTGTTCTCCAGATGGGCGCCAAATTACCAAAACTTGAAAAGTATTCCCTTGTTCTCCAGGTGGGTGCGTGAGAACCAAAACATGAAACTTGAAAAGTATTCCCTTGTTCTCCAGGTGGGTGCCTGATTAGAAAATCTTGTAAACTATTCCCTTGTTCTCCAGGTGGGCTCCTTATTACAAAATCTTGAAACTGGAAAAGTATTCCCTTGTTCTCTAGAGGGGCGCCTGATTACAAAAACTTGAAACTTAAAAAGTATTCCCTTGTTCTTTAGGTGGGCGCCTGATTACCAAGACCTTAAACTTGAATAGTATTCCCTTGTTCTCCTGGTGGGTGCCTAATTACCCAAACTTGAAACTTTAATAGTATTACCTTGTTCTCTAGGTGGGTGCCTGATTATAAAAACTATTAAACTATACATTCCACTGAAGAAGGCGAGGAACAAAGATGGTACTATGTTCATGGTTAGCTTCCATTAACATAGTCACACCTTTGGTACTCTCTATCCTTGCTTTCGGAGCAAGGGTAGTAGACATTAACCGATAATAAACGCGGTATATAACAACTATTTCACGAGTTTCGGATTTGCTGTTCATATTAAGAGTTTTGATATTAAGCGTTAATGTATCTAACACATTAGGATCATTAATATCAACAGAGAAATTAGGATAACAATTGAAATAAACAGGGCCTCCTGCTAAATTACTTTCAAGTGCCCCTAACAAAGAATCATCAAAGTTAAGAAAACATGCATCACGTAAAAGTGCACAAACAGGAATATTAAGTCCTTTTCTAAACAAAGGCTTAACAGCAACTTGCACAAGACCAATATGCAGATAATGAAGGTTTCTTTTGATCAGAACCCAGAATAATTTTCTTGAGCTCAATCAAATACTTGGCACGAGATTCATCGTCTTTGATATGATCAATAATATCAAAAAGGACTTCCTTGGAGTCCGATGTGATCATACTAAGAGTATTGGAAGGACATCCGCAAAAGACACCTTCACAAGATTCTTCGCAAGATTCTTCAGAATCTGACTGACTGTCATCAGTCTCATAAGCGACGTTGATATTTTCTTCATCACTGTATTCTTCAGAAGAGGAATTACTCGAATCAGACTCGCTTTCCTGAAGGATAGAAAAGAGTTTTTCTTTAGTATCCTCATCTAGTCCCAGAAGGTTTATTTTCTTCTTCTTCTTAGAAGATTTACACTGGTTGGCTCTATGACCAGACTTACCACAAGTCCAGCAGACATCTTCTTTATGGGAAGGTCTTTTCTTCCTAAATTTCTTCTTCTTAGGTTCATACGACCTATCTTTAGACTTGTTTTTCTTAGTCTTTCTAGATGATTTATAAGAGGACTTAGCCTTAGAATTCTTCTTAGCTTGCTTGGAAGGGGGATAGTCTATATTGCCATAACCAAAGTCTCTACAAAAACTGCCTAGTTCTGCTTTGGAGGTCAATCTATCTTTCTTAAGATGACTCTTAAGTTTTAGGTCAGTACATAGCTCTAGGGCTGTGGTATTAATAAGACTAATAATATCTCCATAGGTCATAAGTTCATAGGGTACCTTACCGCCACACCTATCTCTTATTTTTGATCTAACCTTTTCGGCAAATAAGGGGGGAAGACCGCTAATAAATCTGTCTTTCCAAAAATCACTATTGCAGTCAGGTCTAGTCATAATTTTGACCATAAACTGGTCTTTATACCACCTAAAGTCACTTAGTCTAGGGCAACGAAGATTGTTAAGAATTTCAAGACTCCTATCTTGGAAGAGTTTAGGCTCTCCTACAAAGTGTTTGGCAATGTGGTAGAGCAGAGTGGCACAAGCATCCTCTCTGGTTTCGGATTCAGAAGTTTCCATATCACTAACTGTTTTAACAGTAGTAATAATGGTGGTTGCGTTGAGGATTTGAAGCTTAAGATCTTCGGTGACATAATTATCCCACCAATACCTAAGCATACCAGTAAAGCCAGCAGTGATCATGGCCGCTGCTTCTTTATCAGAAGAATTTCGCAGCTTGTAACTGGTAATACAAACGCCCATTTCGTGAAGGACACGATAGATTTGATGTTCGGCAAGACCATCAATATTCCATTCAACGATGCCTCTACCATCATGAGATGATTGAGACTGGAAACCATCTTCCTCATACTGAGTATCAGGAAAAGAGGGACGACTATAATAGTTTCTCCTATGGGGGTATCTATCGGAAAGTTTGAGAAGAGAGTTATCAGAAAGAGTTCTAACACTCTCAGCACTATTGGTGTTGTTCTCTTTAGTTGGTCGAGAACTGGACGCTTGATTAGAAGTTTCTTTTGCTTTTGAAGCATTAGAAACTTCTTTTACTTTACTTTCACTTGAAACATGAAAGTTGGCTAGCTTTTCGGTAATCTGTTCAACCAGTTTACCAGAGACAGAGATATTTTCGCTAAGTTTAGGAAACAATTCCCGGCGAAATTCAGGAGGCTTGAATATAGGATTAGGCTCTATCGTACTATTTGTACTAGGCCTAGGGATACTTAGACTAGGAGTTAGTCTAGGTTTTGTTTCTTCAATTTGAAGGGAAACAGAGTGCAACAATTTATTGGTGTAATTGTTTTGTTCTACAATTTTGTCTATGTCCGCATTAGAGGGTGTACTCGTAGGATTACTGCTTTTGAGTTTAAAAGGAGAAGCAGAAACAATGGTGTTGGAATGAGGAATTTTAATTCGTTCAAGAGGAGGAGTGACAGACTCAACAACCTTGTTGGTTTGAGTATACCACTTATTAACCAGAACTTGTAAAGACTCATTCTGGTCATCCAGTTTTCCAGTGATTTCGAACCACTTAAAATATTCAATATCACACATCAAGCGCTTCATATCGGCAATCTATTGTTGCCCAAAAATCGCTTGCTAGCTCTTAGAATAGGTAGCAGTGTACCATTTGACCCTTAAAGCGTTTTTGGGGTCAAGCCAGAGTCTTTTTAAAGCAGCAAGATTAGGGGTATAATCTTCCTCAACTTTAATGACGTGAAGACCAGGGTCTGAATTTTGCCTTGGAGGCGCCATATCAGATTCTGTGGGACTAGAGGGTTCCTGAATAGGTTCTTGAAACTGAGATTTATAAAAAACTTTTGGGATATCTCCCGAAAAATCTACCCCATCAACTTGACTATTAATAACAGATTTATTAATAGCAGATCTAAAGGAGCAAGAACGAGTAAATACTTCTTCCCGGGGGTTTGAAGAAGTAGAACCTACGGTGAAACTTCTACGAGGTTGAGAGTTAAGAAATTTAAGGTCAACTGAACCATCGGAATTTTGGATGATTCGTTCTATTTGGCGATTCTCTGTATGAGAGGGAATGGGTTGAGTAATAGCTTCAAAGTGCCAACCTACGGACACTAATTATGACTTGTCCTTAGTGGAAGTGGACAATAATTAGACGCATACCCCTCAGTTTTTCCTTCTTTTGGAAGGTAGTGATAAAGTGGGTATTCACAGGACACTAAGTGGGCATTCCCACCGAATAGTAACTTGACTCTTCGGAAAAGTAATTAACTTGACTCTTCGGAAAAGTAAATATTATTCATAAAATCCTTCTAGATAAGCCTGAGCAATACCTTTAGGATTACACATGTCATCATTACTGGATTCAGCAGAGGAGGAGACTTCTTCAAGAAGTTGCATAATGGTTTCTTCATCCTGATTATCAATATCTTGAAGAGCCTTTTGAAGCTTCTTCTTCATTTCCGCCTTGGATGATTTGGATTGTGGAGTTGTCTTCCCCACTACAATTTTTCCCTTATCAAGAGTTGATACCTTAGGTTTTGGAACCCAACCTTT
Source organism: Nicotiana benthamiana (assembly GCA_034376525.1). Taxonomy (NCBI): domain Eukaryota; kingdom Viridiplantae; phylum Streptophyta; class Magnoliopsida; order Solanales; family Solanaceae; genus Nicotiana; species Nicotiana benthamiana. Next base: position 38,747,897 of record CM067324.1, read on the forward strand.
AACCTTTATTTCTTTGGATAGGTACCTGATCCTATCGAATTCTGCGATTTTGAAATCCCAGCTGATAATAAAAGAAATTCTTTTTTGAATATAAAATTTACACATTTTAATGTGAGAAGGGAGAGTAGTGATCTCTTGTGAAATTTGGAAATTTTCGAATTTATTGAGGAATTGTTGTGGGAGGTTTTCTAATTTTCCTCCAAAAGTCTTCCACCAGTCATAGAACTATCTGGGGATGATGGCCTTGATAACTTCAGGACTGTATTTAATAAACCAAGTATGACCTGGTCTAAGATACATGAAATTATACCAAGCTTGTTGGTATGTATACCAGTTGTAAGTCTGGGGCTTATGGTTCATACTAAGACGTATGGGAGTAAGAAGATGGTCAACATGCCATTCGAAAGGAGATAAAATCTTTTTGATTGTAAACTGTGAATATAGGATGAAATCAGGGTTTCTATCAGAGTAAACATGTTCCACTTCAATGGAGTCTGTATCGACTAAGATAGCCTCAAAATAAAGGCGAGTGTGAAGGGGGTCAGGACTATCAATGTAGTTGGATGAATTATAGCAGGGCTTTATAAGGTCTTGGACTCGACCAGATTCAAACTCTTTATCGAGGGCTAAAATGGGAGAGACCTTAATGGTCAAGAATTCAAAAGTCTCAGTTGGCTGAGAAGAGGGTTTTTGAATTTGGACTTTAGGGTCCACTGCTTGGGCAAAAGACTCTGGGGTCTTCATTTCATAACTAGATTTGTTCTGGACCTTAGAAGTGGATCCAGAGGAAGATTCAGGCTTTGGGCCTGGAAGTTTTGGGAGTTCTCCTAAAACGGTAAACTTATTTTGGCTCTGGGCCGGACTAGGAAGAGGAGGAAAAGAGGGCTTTATTTGGGCCAAACTAGTAGGAACGAAAGGTCTAACTGTTGATAGTTGCCTTTCAGACTTGACGTTTTTGAACGGGCTAGTTTTTGACGACTTCATGGCCCTGAAGAAATTCTCGAGTTAGAAAATCTGGAAGAGAATTATTTTCTCCTTTTATAAAATCAATTTTGAAATCAAAGCTAGATAGTAGAGCTTGCCATCTAGCAAATATTTGTTTTGAAACAAGATTTTTAACATCTTTTTGTAAAATTTCTTTGGCCGATTTGCAATCAACTCGAAGTAAAAATTCTTTGTTTACTAAATCATCTTGGAATTTAGTAATACATAGTACTATAGATAAAACTTCCTTTTTTACAGTACTATAATTTTTCTGGGTATTATTCCAGATACCAGAAGTAAACCTCACCAGTTGCTCGCAACTATTTGGTTCTATTTGCTGTTTTAGAATACCTCCGTATCCTATATCAGAAGCATCAGTTTCAACTATCATATATGCATCGGGATTGGGTATCCCTAAGCAAGGAAGATTTTGGACTAATCTCTTAATCTTCTTGACACTTTGGGTTTTTTCATCTCCCCACGGTATAGGATTCTTTCTAAGCCTAAGATACAAAGGCTCACAAGTTTGTCTAACTTTAGGAATAAAGTCAGCAACATAATTAAGACTTCCTAAGAATCTCTGAAGCTGGGTCTTATCCTTAATTTCATCAGGAAATTTGGACGAGAATTCAATGGCTCTACAGATAGGTTTGTAGGTACCTTGATATAGGTCATGGCCTAAGAATCTAATAGAGGTTTGAAAGAGCTTAATTTTCTTAGCACTAACAACCAAACCATTATTTTGCACAACTTTAAAAAATGTGGAAAGATGCTTAAAATGAGAATCAATGTCTTCAGAAAATATTAACACATCATCAATATAAACAATTGACATATAAGAATAAGGATTGAAAATATTATTCATAATATTCTGAAATTCAGACGGGGCATTTTTTAACCCAAAAGGCATAACATTCCACTCATAATGACCAAAAGGTACATTGAATGCAGTTTTATAACGATCCTTTTCATTAATCTGAATTTGCCAAAATCCAGATTTCATATCGAACTTACTATAAAGGTTTGCTTTATAAGTTCGTTTAAGGAGATCCCTTTTATTAGGGATTGGATGCCGGATCCATTTAAGGACCGAATTCAAAGGCTTATAATTAATAACAAGCCTTGGTGCACCCCTTTCTTTTTCTGCGCTATTATTAACATAAAAGGCAGAACAACTCCAAGGAGAGTTAGAGGGTCTAATAATACCATTATCAAGTAAATGGTTAATCTCAGTTTTGCAAATTTCAACCATTTCATGGTTCATTTGAATAGGTCTAGCCTTAGTAGGTATGTTTTGTTCATTAAACCCATCAATGTAGGGTAATGCAACAGAATGCTTTTTTATATTCCAAAAGGCAGTAGGAAGATTTGAACAAACTTCATTTTCAAACTTCTTTTGAAGGGAATCTACCTTAGACATTATTCCCGGGGTTTTTAAAGTTTGTTTAATTCTTTCTATAGTAATCTCTTCTTTTAAAAAAGAAATATGATTAGAAAGACAATTAATTTTAAATATAGTTTTTTCTTTTAAAAACCTACTCTCTGTAGGAGAAAGAGTTTGAACAAAAGGGAAAAACACCTCTTGACCGAGGATACAAGCATGAATGCTATCTATATCATTAGTAAAAGGTTTAAGTTGACTAATGAATGGCGTTCCTAGAATAATATCTTCATTGATATTTTCAGTGATTACAAAATCATTAGTAAAGCAAATATTGTTATTACAAATATGGGCTTTAGATAATTTGTAATCAATTTTCATTCTCTCACCAGTGGCCGAGTATAAACGAGTTGTACTCTTTTCAAGGTACTTAAGAGGAATAAGACCTTTCACTATACAGTTACGGTCGGCACCACTGTCAAATAAAGCAACCTTGTTGAGAACAAAATTTTTTGCAACAACAATTTTGACAGGAATATGTTCACTAATAGATTTAATAGTGGACACAGAAGGACCGGGATTAGTGGAAGGAGTATTATTAAGAAGACCTGGATCAACAGGTTGTTCTCCAGGGAAGTCAAATTCTTTTTCAGGAAAAGAGTCAGTCTTCTCAACAGTGTTCTGAAGGACTTGAGAAGTAAGGGATTCCATCTCGACTTTGTCAAGACGCGATTTCAACTGCCTAACTTCTTGTTTAAGAGAATTCATCTCTTGACGTAAGTCAGATATAGAGGGCTCAGCAGGTTTATCGAACCTATTGAACACTTGTTTCATACTAAAAGGTTCGATGGCCTTAGACGAAGAAGGTTTCTTTTGATCAGAACCCAGAATAATTTTCTTGAGCTCAATCAAATACTTGGCACGAGATTCATCGTCTTTGATATGATCAATAATATCAAAAAGGACTTCCTTGGAGTCCGATGTGATCATACTAAGAGTATTGGAAGGACATCCGCAAAAGACACCTTCACAAGATTCTTCGCAAGATTCTTCAGAATCTGACTGACTGTCATCAGTCTCATAAGCGACGTTGATATTTTCTTCATCACTGTATTCTTCAGAAGAGGAATTACTCGAATCAGACTCGCTTTCCTGAAGGATAGAAAAGAGTTTTTCTTTAGTATCCTCATCTAGTCCCAGAAGGTTTATTTTCTTCTTCTTCTTAGAAGATTTACACTGGTTGGCTCTATGACCAGACTTACCACAAGTCCAGCAGACATCTTCTTTATGGGAAGGTCTTTTCTTCCTAAATTTCTTCTTCTTAGGTTCATACGACCTATCTTTAGACTTGTTTTTCTTAGTCTTTCTAGATGATTTATAAGAGGACTTAGCCTTAGAATTCTTCTTAGCTTGCTTGGAAGGGGGATAGTCTATATTGCCATAACCAAAGTCTCTACAAAAACTGCCTAGTTCTGCTTTGGAGGTCAATCTATCTTTCTTAAGATGACTCTTAAGTTTTAGGTCAGTACATAGCTCTAGGGCTGTGGTATTAATAAGACTAATAATATCTCCATAGGTCATAAGTTCATAGGGTACCTTACCACCACACCTATCTCTTATTTTTGATCTAACCTTTTCGGCAAATAAGGGGGGAAGACCGCTAATAAATCTGTCTTTCCAAAAATCACTATTGCAGTCAGGTCTAGTCATAATTTTGACCATAAACTGGTCTTTATACCACCTAAAGTCACTTAGTCTAGGGCAACGAAGATTGTTAAGAATTTCAAGACTCCTATCTTGGAAGAGTTTAGGCTCTCCTACAAAGTGTTTGGCAATGTGGTAGAGCAGAGTGGCACAAGCATCCTCTCTGGTTTCAGATTCAGAAGTTTCCATATCACTAACTGTTTTAACAGTAGTAATAATGGTGGTTGCGTTGAGGATTTGAAGCTTAAGATCTTCGGTGACATAATTATCCCACCAATACCTAAGCATACCAGTAAAGCCAGCAGTGATCATGGCTGCTGCTTCTTTATCAGAAGAATTTCGCAACTTGTAACTGGTAATACAAACGCCCATTTCGTGAAGGACACGATAGATTTGATGTTCGGCAAGACCATCAATATTCCATTCAACGATGCCTCTACCATCATGAGATGATTGAGACTGGAAACCATCTTCCTCATACTGAGTATCAGGAAAAGAGGGACGACTATAATAGTTTCTCCTATGGGGGTATCTATCGGAAAGTTTGAGAAGAGAGTTATCAGAAAGAGTTCTAACACTCTCAGCACTATTGGTGTTGTTCTCTTTAGTTGGTCGAGAACTGGACGCTTGATTAGAAGTTTCTTTTGCTTTTGAAGCATTAGAAACTTCTTTTACTTTACTTTCACTTGAAACATGAAAGTTGGCTAGCTTTTCGGTAATCTGTTCAACCAGTTTACCAGAGACAGAGATATTTTCGCTAAGTTTAGGAAACAATTCCCGGCGAAATTCAGGAGGCTTGAATATAGGATTAGGCTCTATCGTACTATTTGTACTAGGCCTAGGGATACTTAGACTAGGAGTTAGTCTAGGTTTTGTTTCTTCAATTTGAAGGGAAACAGAGTGCAACAATTTATTGGTGTAATTGTTTTGTTCTACAATTTTGTCTATGTCCGCATTAGAGGGTGTACTCGTAGGATTACTGCTTTTGAGTTTAAAAGGAGAAGCAGAAACAATGGTGTTGGAATGAGGAATTTTAATTCGTTCAAGAGGAGGAGTGACAGACTCAACAACCTTGTTGGTTTGAGTATACCACTTATTAACCAGAACTTGTAAAGACTCATTCTGGTCATCCAGTTTTCCAGTGATTTCGAACCACTTAAAATATTCAATATCACACTTCAAGCGCTTCATATCGGCAATCCATTGTTGCCCAAAAATCGCTTGCTGGCTCTTAGAATAGGTAGCAGTGTACCATTTGACCCTTAAAGCGTTTTTGGGGTCAAGCCAGAGTCTTTTTAAAGCAGCAAGATTAGGGGTATAATCTTCCTCAACTTTAATGACGTGAAGACCAGGGTCTGAATTTTGCCTTGGAGGCGCCATATCAGATTCTGTGGGACTAGAGGGTTCCTGAATAGGTTTTTGAAACTGAGATTTATAAAAAACTTTTGGGATATCTCCCGAAAAATCTACCCCATCAACTTGACTATTAATAACAGATTTATTAATAGCAGATCTAAAGGAGCAAGAACGAGTAAATACTTCTTCCCGGGGGTTTGAAGAAGTAGAACCTACGGTGAAACTTCTACGAGGTTGAGAGTTCAGAAATTTAAGGTCAACTGAACCATCGGAATTTTGGATGATTCGTTCTATTTGGCGATTCTATGTATGAGAGGGAATGGGTTGAGTAATAGCTTCAAAGTGCCAATCAGTATTGGATAGAATGTCTTTCCACTGAAGAAGGCGAGGAACAAAGATGGTACTATGTTCATGGTTAGCTTCCATTAACATAGTCACACCTTTGGTACTCTCTATCCTTGCTTTCGGAGCAAGGGTAGTAGACATTAACCGATAATAAACGCGGTATATAACAGCTATTTCACGAGTTTCGGATTTGCTGTTCATATTAAGAGTTTTGATATTAAGCGTTAATGTATCTAACACATTAGGATCATTAATATCAACAGAGAAATTAGGATAACAATTGAAATAAACAGGGCCTCCTGCTAAATTACTTTCAAGTGCCCCTAACAAAGAATCATCAAAGTTAAGAAAACGTGCATCACGTAAAAGTGCACAAACAGGAATATTAAGTCCTTTTCTAAACAAAGGCTTAACAGCAACTTGCACAAGACCAATATGCAGATAATTAAAACTAGACTTATATCTAATTATATCATGCTCATGTAACAATTTTATAACTTCTAAAGAGTTATTAATAGCAACAGTTGATTCACACGTTTTAATATTATGCTTTTTAATGAAATTAAAGTGACCTATCTGGTAGATCTTATGTAAATTGGTATCAGAGCCATGATTGCTGTATATGTATTTAACATGAGCAACTAAATACATATACTGTCCGGAGCTTATTACTTTTGCAAATATTTAGTATAGTTATTTTGATGAAATCTCATAACTTGATTAAATTATTTCTAAGTATTAAATCTTTTATCTTGTTTCATATTTGATCTATTTTGTGTGAGGTACTTATTTCTCTCTAAGTGTGTGAGGTATCCGATTAATATCCGGAGTGTACGTTGGCAAGCCTGTCCTTGCGGTTCTTGTTAGCCATGGTAGGCGTTTATTGTGACCCTTAGGTGTTCCCGTAGCCAAGATAACTCTAGAGAGAGAAGAGGTAAAACCAAGAGAACGTTTAGATCATTATGAACCTAGATATTTAGATTTAGGACTTTTTTATAATTTGATCTTTGTTATTTGCTTTTATCTGAATATTATATACTTATGATTTTGCTTCTGTATTAGTTCCAGGACAGTAATTTTTCTTACTGTCCGGCCCAGAGCCAAAATAAGTTTACCGTTTTAGGAGAACTCCCAAAACTTCCAGGCCCAAAGCCTGAATCTTCCTCTGGATCCACTTCTAAGGTCCAGAACAAATCTAGTTATGAAATGAAGACCCCAGAGTCTTTTGCCCAGGCAGTGGACCCATTGAATTCTCGTCCAAATTTCCTGATGAAATTAAGGATAAGACCCAGCTTCAGAGATTACTTTTGGAGGAAAATTAGAAAACCTCCCACAACAATTCCTCAATAAATTCGAAAATTTAGGAAGAGGAGGAAAAGAGGGCTTTATTTGGGCCAAACTAGTAGGAACGAAAGGTCTAACTGTTGATAGTTGCCTTTCAGACTTGACGTTTTTGAACGGGCTAGTTTTTGACGACTTCATGGCCCTGAAGAAATTCTCGAGTTAGAAAATCTGGAAGAGAATTATTTTCTCCTTTTATAAAATCAATTTTGAAATCAAAGCTAGATAGTAGAGCTTGCCATCTAGCAAATATTTGTTTTGAAACAAGATTTTTAACATCTTTTTGTAAAATTTCTTTGGTATCAGAGCCATGATTGCTGTATATGTATTTAACATGAGCAACTAAATACATATACTGTCCGGAGCTTATTACTTTTGCAAATATTTAGTATAGTTATTTTGATGAAATCTCATAACTTGATTAAATTATTTCTAAGTATTAAATCTTTTATCTTGTTTCATATTTGATCTATTTTGTGTGAGGTACTTATTTCTCTCTAAGTGTGTGAGGTAGCCGATTAATATCCGGAGTGTACGTTGGCAAGCCTGTCCTTGCGGTTCTTGTTAGCCATGGTAGGCGTTTATTGTGACCCTTAGGTGTTCCCGTAGCCAAGATAACTCTAGAGAGAGAAGAGGTAAAACCAAGAGAACGTTTAGATCATTATGAACCTAGATATTTAGATTTAGGACTTTTTTATAATTTGATCTTTGTTATTTGCTTTTATCTGAATATTATATACTTATGATTTTGCTTCTGTATTAGTTCCAGGACAGTAATTTTTCTTATATGAATCAAAATATTTTAAATTCTGTTAACTTATCTTCTAGATCTACTCAGATTGCCTTAACTGAGTCTAATTTGGATAACTGGAGTATCCCTGCTGAACCTTTTCATAAGATCTACCAGATAGGTCACTTTAATTTCATTAAAAAGCATAATATTAAAACGTGTGAATCAACTGTTGCTATTAATAACTCTTTAGAAGTTATAAAATTGTTACATGAGCATGATATAATTAGATATAAGTCTAGTTTTAATTATCTGCATATTGGTCTTGTGCAAGTTGCTGTTAAGCCTTTGTTTAGAAAAGGACTTAATATTCCTGTTTGTGCACTTTTACGTGATGCACGTTTTCTTAACTTTGATGATTCTTTGTTAGGGGCACTTGAAAGTAATTTAGCAGGAGGCCCTGTTTATTTCAATTGTTATCCTAATTTCTCTGTTGATATTAATGATCCTAATGTGTTAGATACATTAACGCTTAATATCAAAACTCTTAATATGAACAGCAAATCCGAAACTCGTGAAATAGCTGTTATATACCGCGTTTATTATCGGTTAATGTCTACTACCCTTGCTCCGAAAGCAAGGATAGAGAGTACCAAAGGTGTGACTATGTTAATGGAAGCTAACCATGAACATAGTACCATCTTTGTTCCTCGCCTTCTTCAGTGGAAAGACATTCTATCCAATACTGATTGGCACTTTGAAGCTATTACTCAACCCATTCCCTCTCATACAGAGAATCGCCAAATAGAACGAATCATCCAAAATTCCGATGGTTCAGTTGACCTTAAATTTCTGAACTCTCAACCTCGTAGAAGTTTCACCGTAGGTTCTACTTCTTCAAACCCCCGGGAAGAAGTATTTACTCGTTCTTGCTCCTTTAGATCTGCTATTAATAAATCTGTTATTAATAGTCAAGTTGATGGGGTAGATTTTTCGGGAGATATCCCAAAAGTTTTTTATAAATCTCAGTTTCAAGAACCTATTCAGGAACCCTCTAGTCCCACAGAATCTGATATGGCGCCTCTAAGGCAAAATTCAGACCCTGGTCTTCACGTCATTAAAGTTGAGGAAGATTATACCCCTAATCTTGCTGCTTTAAAAAGACCCAAAAACGCTTTAAGGGTCAAATGGTACACTGCTACCTATTCTAAGAGCCAGCAAGCGATTTTTGGGCAACAATGGATTGCCGATATGAAGCGCTTGAAGTGTGATATTGAATATTTTATGTGGTTCGAAATCACTGGAAAACTGGATGACCAGAATGAGTCTTTACAAGTTCTGGTTAATAAGTGGTATACTCAAACCAACAAGGTTGTTGAGTCTTTCACTCCTCCTCTTGAAGGAATTAAAATTCCTCATTCCAACACCATTGTTTCTGCTTCTCCTTTTAAACTCAAAAGCAGTAATCCTACGAGTACACCCTCTAATGCGGACATAGACAAAATTGTAGAACAAAACAATTACACCAATAAATTGTTGCACTCTGTTTCCCTTCAAATTGAAGAAACAAAACCTAGACTAACTCCTAGTCTAAGTATCCCTAGGCCTAGTACAAATAGTACGATAGAGCCTAATCCTATATTCAAGCCTCCTGAATTTCGCCGGGAATTGTTTCCTAAACTTAGCGAAAATATCTCTGTCTCTGGTAAACTGGTTGAACAGATTACCGAAAAGCTAGCCAACTTTCATGTTTCAAGTGAAAGTAAAGTAAAAGAAGTTTCTAATGCTTCAAAAGCAAAAGAAACTTCTAATCAAGCGTCCAGTTCTCGACAACCTAAAGAGAACAACACCAATAGTGCTGAGAGTGTTAGAACTCTTTCTGATAACTCTCTTCTCAAACTTTCCGATAGATACCCCCATAGGAGAAACTATTATAGTCGTCCCTCTTTTCCTGATACTCAGTATGAGGAAGATGGTTTCCAGTCTCAATCATCTCATGATGGTAGAGGCATCGTTGAATGGAATATTGATGGTCTTGCCGAACATCAAATCTATCGTGTCCTTCACGAAATGGGCGTTTGTATTACCAGTTACAAGCTGTAAAATTCTTCTGATAAAGAAGCAGCGGCCATGATCACTGCTGGCTTTACTGGTATGCTTAGGTATTGGTGGGATAATTATGTCACCGAAGATCTTAAGCTTCAAATCCTCAACGCAACCACCATTATTACTACTGTTAAAACAGTTAGTGATATGGAAACTTCTGAATCTGAAACCAGAGAGGATGCTTGTGCCACTCTGCTCTACCACATTGCCAAACACTTTGTAGGAGAGCCTAAACTCTTCCAAGATAGGAGTCTTGAAATTCTTAACAATCTTCGTTGCCCTAGACTAAGTGACTTTAGGTGGTATAAAGACCAGTTTATGGTCAAAATTATGACTAGACCTGACTGCAATAGTGATTTTTGGAAAGACAGATTTATTAGCGGTCTTCCCCCCTTATTTGCCGAAAAGGTTAGATCAAAAATAAGAGATAGGTGTGGCGGTAAGGTACCCTATGAACTTATGACCTATGGAGATATTATTAGTCTTATTAATACCACAGCCCTAGAGCTATGTACTGACCTAAAACTTAAGAGTCATCTTAAGAAAGATAGATTGACCTCCAAAGCAGAACTAGGCAGTTTTTGTAGAGACTTTGGTTATGGCAATATAGACTATCCCCCTTCCAAGCAAGCTAAGAAGAATTCTAAGGCTAAGTCCTCTTATAAATCATCTAGAAAGACTAAGAAAAACAAGTCTAAAGATAGGTCGTATGAACCTAAGAAGAAGAAATTTAGGAAGAAAAGACCTTCCCATAAAGAAGATGTCTGCTGGACTTGTGGTAAGTCTGGTCATAGAGCCAACCAGTGTAAATCTTCTAAGAAGAAGAAGAAAATAAACCTTCTGGGACTAGATGAGGATACTAAAGAAAAACTCTTTTCTATCCTTCAGGAAAGCGAGTCTGATTCGAGTAATTCCTCTTCTGAAGAATACAGTGATGAAGAAAATATCAACGTCGCTTATGAGACTGATGACAGTCAGTCAGATTCTGAAGAATCTTGCGAAGAATCTTGTGAAGGTGTCTTTTGCGGATGTCCTTCCAATACTCTTAGTATGATCACATCGGACTCCAAGGAAGTCCTTTTTGATATTATTGATCATATCAAAGACGATGAATCTCGTGCCAAGTATTTGATTGAGCTCAAGAAAATTATTCTGGGTTCTGATCAAAAGAAACCTTCTTCGTCTAAGGCCATCGAACCTTTTAGTATGAAACAAGTGTTCAATAGGTTCGATAAACCTGCTGAGCCCTCTATATCTGACTTACGTCAAGAGATGAATTCTCTTAAACAAGAAGTTAGGCAGTTGAAATCGCGTCTTGACAAAGTCGAGATGGAATCCCTTACTTCTCAAGTCCTTCAGGACACTGTTGAGAAGACTGACTCTTTTTTCCTGAAAAAGAATTTGACTTCCCTGGAGAACAACCTGTTGATCCAGGTCTTCTTAATAATACTCCTTCCACTAATCCCGGTCCTTCTGTGTCCACTATTAAATCTATTAGTGAACATATTCCTGTCAAAATTGTTGTTGCAAAAAATTTTGTTCTCAACAAGGTTGCTTTATTTGACAGTGGTGCCGACCGTAACTGTATAGTGAAAGGTCTTATTCCTCTTAAGTACCTTGAAAAGAGTACAACTCGTTTATACTCGGCCACTGGTGAGAGAATGAAAATTGATTACAAATTATCTAAAGCCCATATTTGTAATAACAATATTTGCTTTACTAATGATTTTGTAATCACTGAAAATATCAATGAAGATATTATTCTAGGAACGCCATTCATTAGTCAACTTAAACCTTTTACTAATGATATAGATGGCATTCATGCTTGTATCCTCGGTCAAGAGGTGTTTTTCCCTTTTGTTCAAACTCTTTCTCCTACAGAGAGTAGGTTTTTAAAAGAAAAAACTATATTTAAAATTAATTGTCTTTCTAATCATATTTCTTTTTTAAAAGAAGAGATTACTATAGAAAGAATTAAACAAACTTTAAAAACCCCGGGAATAATGTCTAAGGTAGATTCCCTTCAAAAGAAGTTTGAAAATGAAGTTTGTTCAAATCTTCCTACTGCCTTTTGGAATATAAAAAAGCATTCTGTTGCATTACCCTACATTGATGGGTTTAATGAACAAAACATACCTACTAAGGCTAGACCTATTCAAATGAACCATGAAATGGTTGAAATTTGCAAAACTGAGATTAACCATTTACTTGATAATGGTATTATTAGACCCTCTAACTCTCCTTGGAGTTGTTCTGCCTTTTATGTTAATAATAGCGCAGAAAAAGAAAGGGGTGCACCAAGGCTTGTTATTAATTATAAGCCTTTGAATTCGGTCCTTAAATGGATCCGGCATCCAATCCCTAATAAAAGGGATCTCCTTAAACGAACTTATAAAGCAAACCTTTATAGTAAGTTCGATATGAAATCTGGATTTTGGCAAATTCAGATTAATGAAAAGGATCGTTATAAAACTGCATTCAATGTACCTTTTGGTCATTATGAGTGGAATGTTATGCCTTTTGGGTTAAAAAATGCCCCGTCTGAATTTCAGAATATTATGAATAATATTTTCAATCCTTATTCTTATATGTCAATTGTTTATATTGATGATGTGTTAATTTTTTCTGAAGACATTGATTCTCATTTTAAGCATCTTTCCACATTTTTTAAAGTTGTGCAAAATAATGGTTTGGTTGTTAGTGCTAAGAAAATTAAGCTCTTTCAAACCTCTATTAGATTCTTAGGCCATGACCTATATCAAGGTACCTACAAACCTATCTGTAGAGCCATTGAATTCTCGTCCAAATTTCCTGATGAAATTAAGGATAAGACCCAGCTTCAGAGATTCTTAGGAAGTCTTAATTATGTTGCTGACTTTATTCCTAAAGTTAGACAAACTTGTGAGCCTTTGTATCTTAGGCTTAGAAAGAATCCTATACCGTGGGGAGATGAACAAACCCAAAGTGTCAAGAAGATTAAGAGATTAGTCCAAAATCTTCCTTGCTTAGGGATACCCAATCCCGATGCATATATGATAGTTGAAACTGATGCTTCTGATATAGGATACGGAGGTATTCTAAAACAGCAAATAGAACCAAATAGTTGCGAGCAACTGGTGAGGTTTACTTCTGGTATCTGGAATAATACCCAGAAAAATTATAGTACTGTAAAAAAGGAAGTTTTATCTATAGTACTATGTATTACTAAATTCCAAGATGATTTAGTAAACAAAGAATTTTTACTTCGAGTTGATTGCAAATCGGCCAAAGAAATTTTACAAAAAGATGTTAAAAATCTTGTTTCAAAACAAATATTTGCTAGATGGCAAGCTCTACTATCTAGCTTTGATTTCAAAATTGATTTTATAAAAGGAGAAAATAATTCTCTTCCAGATTTTCTAACTCGAGAATTTCTTCAGGGCCATGAAGTCGTCAAAAACTAGCCCGTTCAAAAACGTCAAGTCTGAAAGGCAACTATCAACAGTTAGACCTTTCGTTCCTACTAGTTTGGCCCAAATAAAGCCCTCTTTTCCTCCTCTTCCTAGTCCGGCCCAGAGCCAAAATAAGTTTACCGTTTTAGGAGAACTCCCAAAACTTCCAGGCCCAAAGCCTGAATCTTCCTCTGGATCCACTTCTAAGGTCCAGAACAAATCTAGTTATGAAATGAAGACCCCAGAGTCTTTTGCCCAAGCAGTGGACCCTAAAGTCCAAATTCAAAAACCCTCTTCTCAGCCAACTGAGACTTTTGAATTCTTGACCATTAAGGTCTCTCCCATTTTAGCCCTCGATAAAGAGTTTGAATCTGGTCGAGTCCAAGACCTTATAAAGCCCTGCTATAATTCATCCAACTACATTGATTGTCCTGACCCCCTTCACACTCGCCTTTATTTTGAGGCTATCTTAGTCGATACAGACTCCATTGAAGTGGAAAATGTTTACTCTGATAGAAACCCTGATTTCATCCTATATTCACAGTTTACAATCAAAAAGATTTTATCTCCTTTCGAATGGCATGTTGACCATCTTCTTACTCCCATACGTCTTAGTATGAACCATAAGCCCCAGACTTACAACTGGTATACATACCAACAAGCTTGGTATAATTTCATGTATCTTAGACCAGGTCATACTTGGTTTATTAAATACAGTCCTGAAGTTATCAAGGCCATCATCCCCAGATGGTTCTATGACTGGTGGAAGACTTTTGGAGGAAAATTAGAAAACCTCCCACAACAATTCCTCAATAAATTCGAAAATTTCCAAATTTCACAAGAGATCACTACTCTCCCTTCACACATTAAAATGTGTAAATTTTATATTCAAAAAAGAATTTCTTTTATTATCAGCTGGGATTTCAAAATCGCAGAATTCGATAGGATCAGGTACCTATCCAAAGAAATAAAGGTTAAAGGTTGGGTTCCAAAACCTAAGGTATCAACTCTTGATAAGGGAAAAATTGTAGTGGGGAAGACAACTCCACAATCCAAATCATCCAAGGCGGAAATGAAGAAGAAGCTTCAAAAGGCTCTTCAAGATATTGATAATCAGGATGAAGAAACCATTATGCAACTTCTTGAAGAAGTCTCCTCCTCTGCTGAATCCAGTAATGATGACATGTGTAATCCTAAAGGTATTGCTCAGGCTTATCTAGAAGGATTTTATGAATAATATTTACTTTTCCGAAGAGTCAAGTTAATTACTTTTCCGAAGAGTCAAGTTACTATTCGGTGGGAATGCCCACTTAGTGTCTTGTGAATACCCACTTTATCACTACCTTCCAAAAGAAGGAAAAACTGAGGGGTATGCGTCTAATTATTGTCCACTTCCACTAAGGACAAGTCATAATTAGTGTCCGTAGGTTGGGTCCCATAAACGGTCCCCGGGTCATAAGGAATCTTATCCTTATCTTTTCACATGGGGTCATATCTCTTTCATAAAAGTAGAACCCCACAATACTGTCGGCAAAATCTAAGCCGTCCATTTGTATCTAGGAGATTAACTCTTTTGGTGTCAGAGGTCTATAAAAAGACTCTCGTCTTGTAATATGAGGTAGGTCGAATTTTCTGACTTAGAAAATTTTAGGCACTATCTCTCTTGAATAATCTCTTCGTCTCTCTTCTTGTAATCATCCCTTCCTATTGTAATATCCCCTTGTTCATGGAATAAAAAGTAAGTCTTTCATTTTCTGTTTTACTGTTTTACTGTTTTAATTTTTTTTAATTTAATTTCTCCGGTCCTGTAAATTGGTTGCTCATGTTAAATACATATACAGCAATCATGGCTCTGATACCAATTTACAGGACCGGAGAAATTAAATTAAAAAAAATTAAAACTGTAAAACAGTAAAACAGAAAATGAAAGACTTACTTTTTATTCCATGAACAAGGGGATATTACAATAGGAAGGGATGATTACAAGAAGAGAGACGAAGAGATTATTCAAGAGAGATAGTGCCTAAAATTTTCTAAGTCAGAAAATTCGACCTACCTCATATTACAAGACGAGAGTCTTTTTATAGACCTCTGACACCAAAAGAGTTAATCTCCTAGATACAAATGGACGGCTTAGATTTTGCCGACAGTATTGTGGGGTTCTACTTTTATGAAAGAGATATGACCCCATGTGAAAAGATAAGGATAAGATTCCTTATGACCCGGGGACCGTTTATGGGACTCAACCTACGGACACTAATTATGACTTGTCCTTAGTGGAAGTGGACAATAATTAGACGCATACCCCTCAGTTTTTCCTTCTTTTGGAAGGTAGTGATAAAGTGGGTATTCACAGGACACTAAGTGGGCATTCCCACCGAATAGTAACTTGACTCTTTGGAAAAGTAATTAACTTGACTCTTCGGAAAAGTAAATATTATTCATAAAATCCTTCTAGATAAGCCTGAGCAATACCTTTAGGATTACACATGTCATCATTACTGGATTCAGCAGAGGAGGAGACTTCTTCAAGAAGTTGCATAATGGTTTCTTCATCCTGATTATCAATATCTTGAAGAGCCTTTTGAAGCTTCTTCTTCATTTCCGCCTTGGATGATTTGGATTGTGGAGTTGTCTTCCCCACTACAATTTTTCCCTTATCAAGAGTTGATACCTTAGGTTTTGGAACCCAACCTTTAACCTTTATTTCTTTGGATAGGTACCTGATCCTATCGAATTCTGCGATTTTGAAATCCCAGCTGATAATAAAAGAAATTCTTTTTTGAATATAAAATTTACACATTTTAATGTGAGAAGGGAGAGTAGTGATCTCTTGTGAAATTTGGAAATTTTCGAATTTATTGAGGAATTGTTGTGGGAGGTTTTCTAATTTTCCTCCAAAAGTCTTCCACCAGTCATAGAACCATCTGGGGATGATGGCCTTGATAACTTCAGGACTGTATTTAATAAACCAAGTATGACCTGGTCTAAGATACATGAAATTATACCAAGCTTGTTGGTATGTATACCAGTTGTAAGTCTGGGGCGTATGGTTCATACTAAGACGTATGGGAGTAAGAAGATGGTCAACATGCCATTCGAAAGGAGATAAAATCTTTTTGATTGTAAACTGTGAATATAGGATGAAATCAGGGTTTCTATCAGAGTAAACATGTTCCACTTCAATGGAGTCTGTATCGACTAAGATAGCCTCAAAATAAAGGCGAGTGTGAAGGGGGTCAGGACTATCAATGTAGTTGGATGTATTATAGCAGGGCTTTATAAGGTCTTGGACTCGACCAGATTCAAACTCTTTATCGAGGGCTAAAATGGGAGAGACCTTAATGGTCAAGAATTCAAAAGTCTCAGTTGGCTGAGAAGAGGGTTTTTGAATTTGGACTTTAGGGTCCACTGCTTGGGCAAAAGACTCTGGGGTCTTCATTTCATAACTAGATTTGTTCTGGACCTTAGAAGTGGATCCAGAGGAAGATTCAGGCTTTGGGCCTGGAAGTTTTGGGAGTTCTCCTAAAACGGTAAACTTATTTTGGCTCTGGGCCGGACTAGGAAGAGGAGGAAAAGAGGGCTTTATTTGGGCCAAACTAGTAGGAACGAAAGGTCTAACTGTTGATAGTTGCCTTTCAGACTTGACGTTTTTGAACGGGCTAGTTTTTGACGACTTCATGGCCCTGAAGAAATTCTCGAGTTAGAAAATCTGGAAGAGAATTATTTTCTCCTTTTATAAAATCATTTTTGAAATCAAAGCTAGATAGTAGAGCTTGCCATCTAGCAAATATTTGTTTTGAAACAAGATTTTTAACATCTTTTTGTAAAATTTCTTTGGCCGATTTGCAATCAACTCGAAGTAAAAATTCTTTGTTTACTAAATCATCTTGGAATTTAGTAATACATAGTACTATAGATAAAACTTCCTTTTTTACAGTACTATAATTTTTCTGGGTATTATTCCAGATACCAGAAGTAAACCTCACCAGTTGCTCGCAACTATTTGGTTCTATTTGCTGTTTTAGAATACCTCCGTATCCTATATCAGAAGCATCAGTTTCAACTATCATATATGCATCGGGATTGGGTATCCCTAAGCAAGGAAGATTTTGGACTAATCTCTTAATCTTCTTGACACTTTGGGTTTGTTCATCTCCCCACGGTATAGGATTCTTTCTAAGCCTAAGATACAAAGGCTCACAAGTTTGTCTAACTTTAGGAATAAAGTCAGCAACATAATTAAGACTTCCTAAGAATCTCTGAAGCTGGGTCTTATCCTTAATTTCATCAGGAAATTTGGACGAGAATTCAATGGCTCTACAGATAGGTTTGTAGGTACCTTGATATAGGTCATGGCCTAAGAATCTAATAGAGGTTTGAAAGAGCTTAATTTTCTTAGCACTAACAACCAAACCATTATTTTGCACAACTTTAAAAAATGTGGAAAGATGCTTAAAATGAGAATCAATGTCTTCAGAAAAAATTAACACATCATCAATATAAACAATTGACATATAAGAATAAGGATTGAAAATATTATTCATAATATTCTGAAATTCAGACGGGGCATTTTTTAACCCAAAAGGCATAACATTCCACTCATAATGACCAAAAGGTACATTGAATGCAGTTTTATAACGATCCTTTTCATTAATCTGAATTTGCCAAAATCCAGATTTCATATCGAACTTACTATAAAGGTTTGCTTTATAAGTTCGTTTAAGGAGATCCCTTTTATTAGGGATTGGATGCCGGATCCATTTAAGGACCGAATTCAAAGGCTTATAATTAATAACAAGCCTTGGTGCACCCCTTTCTTTTTCTGCGCTATTATTAACATAAAAGGCAGAACAACTCCAAGGAGAGTTAGAGGGTCTAATAATACCATTATCAAGTAAATGGTTAATCTCAGTTTTGCAAATTTCAACCATTTCATGGTTCATTTGAATAGGTCTAGCCTTAGTAGGTATGTTTTGTTCATTAAACCCATCAATGTAGGGTAATGCAACAGAATGCTTTTTTATATTCCAAAAGGCAGTAGGAAGATTTGAACAAACTTCATTTTCAAACTTCTTTTGAAGGGAATCTACCTTAGACATTATTCCCGGGGTTTTTAAAGTTTGTTTAATTCTTTCTATAGTAATCTCTTCTTTTAAAAAAGAAATATGATTAGAAAGACAATTAATTTTAAATATAGTTTTTTCTTTTAAAAACCTACTCTCTGTAGGAGAAAGAGTTTGAACAAAAGGGAAAAACACCTCTTGACCGAGGATACAAGCATGAATGCCATCTATATCATTAGTAAAAGGTTTAAGTTGACTAATGAATGGCGTTCCTAGAATAATATCTTCATTGATATTTTCAGTGATTACAAAATCATTAGTAAAGCAAATATTGTTATTACAAATATGGGCTTTAGATAATTTGTAATCAATTTTCATTCTCTCACCAGTGGCCGAGTATAAACGAGTTGTACTCTTTTCAAGGTACTTAAGAGGAATAAGACCTTTCACTATACAGTTACGGTCGGCACCACTGTCAAATAAAGCAACCTTGTTGAGAACAAAATTTTTTGCAACAACAATTTTGACAGGAATATGTTCACTAATAGATTTAATAGTGGACACAGAAGGACCGGGATTAGTGGAAGGAGTATTATTAAGAAGACCTGGATCAACAGGTTGTTCTCCAGGGAAGTCAAATTCTTTTTCAGGAAAAAAGAGTCAGTCTTCTCAACAGTGTCCTGAAGGACTTGAGAAGTAAGGGATTCCATCTCGACTTTGTCAAGACGCGATTTCAACTGCCTAACTTCTTGTTTAAGAGAATTCATCTCTTGACGTAAGTCAGATATAGAGGGCTCAGCAGGTTTATCGAACCTATTGAACACTTGTTTCATACTAAAAGGTTCGATGGCCTTAGACGAAGAAGGTTTCTTTTGATCAGAACCCAGAATAATTTTCTTGAGCTCAATCAAATACTTGGCACGAGATTCATCGTCTTTGATATGATCAATAATATCAAAAAGGACTTCCTTGGAGTCCGATGTGATCATACTAAGAGTATTGGAAGGACATCCGCAAAAGACACCTTCACAAGATTCTTCGCAAGATTCTTCAGAATCTGACTGACTGTCATCAGTCTCATAAGCGACGTTGATATTTTCTTCATCACTGTATTCTTCAGAAGAGGAATTACTCGAATCAGACTCGCTTTCCTGAAGGATAGAAAAGAGTTTTTCTTTAGTATCCTCATCTAGTCCCAGAAGGTTTATTTTCTTCTTCTTCTTAGAAGATTTACACTGGTTGGCTCTATGACCAGACTTACCACAAGTCCAGCAGACATCTTCTTTATGGGAAGGTCTTTTCTTCCTAAATTTCTTCTTCTTAGGTTCATACGACCTATCTTTAGACTTGTTTTTCTTAGTCTTTCTAGATGATTTATAAGAGGACTTAGCCTTAGAATTCTTCTTAGCTTGCTTGGAAGGGGGATAGTCTATATTGCCATAACCAAAGTCTCTACAAAAACTGCCTAGTTCTGCTTTGGAGGTCAATCTATCTTTCTTAAGATGACTCTTAAGTTTTAGGTCAGTACATAGCTCTAGGGCTGTGGTATTAATAAGACTAATAATATCTCCATAGGTCATAAGTTCATAGGGTACCTTACCGCCACACCTATCTCTTATTTTTGATCTAACCTTTTCGGCAAATAAGGGGGGAAGACCGCTAATAAATCTGTCTTTCCAAAAATCACTATTGCAGTCAGGTCTAGTCATAATTTTGACCATAAACTGGTCTTTATACCACCTAAAGTCACTTAGTCTAGGGCAACGAAGATTGTTAAGAATTTCAAGACTCCTATCTTGGAAGAGTTTAGGCTCTCCTACAAAGTGTTTGGCAATGTGGTAGAGCAGAGTGGCACAAGCATCCTCTCTGGTTTCAGATTCAGAAGTTTCCATATCACTAACTGTTTTAACAGTAGTAATAATGGTGGTTGCGTTGAGGATTTGAAGCTTAAGATCTTCGGTGACATAATTATCCCACCAATACCTAAGCATACCAGTAAAGCCAGCAGTGATCATGGCCGCTGCTTCTTTATCAGAAGAATTTTACAGCTTGTAACTGGTAATACAAACGCCCATTTCGTGAAGGACACGATAGATTTGATGTTCGGCAAGACCATCAATATTCCATTCAACGATGCCTCTACCATCATGAGATGATTGAGACTGGAAACCATCTTCCTCATACTGAGTATCAGGAAAAGAGGGACGACTATAATAGTTTCTCCTATGGGGGTATCTATCGGAAAGTTTGAGAAGAGAGTTATCAGAAAGAGTTCTAACACTCTCAGCACTATTGGTGTTGTTCTCTTTAGTTGGTCGAGAACTGGACGCTTGATTAGAAGTTTCTTTTGCTTTTGAAGCATTAGAAACTTCTTTTACTTTACTTTCACTTGAAACATGAAAGTTGGCTAGCTTTTCGGTAATCTGTTCAACCAGTTTACCAGAGACAGAGATATTTTCGCTAAGTTTAGGAAACAATTCCCGGCGAAATTCAGGAGGCTTGAATATAGGATTAGGCTCTATCGTACTATTTGTACTAGGCCTAGGGATACTTAGACTAGGAGTTAGTCTAGGTTTTGTTTCTTCAATTTGAAGGGAAACAGAGTGCAACAATTTATTGGTGTAATTGTTTTGTTCTACAATTTTGTCTATGTCCGCATTAGAGGGTGTACTCGTAGGATTACTGCTTTTGAGTTTAAAAGGAGAAGCAGAAACAATGGTGTTGGAATGAGGAATTTTAATTCGTTCAAGAGGAGGAGTGACAGACTCAACAACCTTGTTGGTTTGAGTATACCACTTATTAACCAGAACTTGTAAAGACTCATTCTGGTCATCCAGTTTTCCAGTGATTTCGAACCACTTAAAATATTCAATATCACACTTCAAGCGCTTCATATCGGCAATCCATTGTTGCCCAAAAATCGCTTGCTGGCTCTTAGAATAGGTAGCAGTGTACCATTTGACCCTTAAAGCGTTTTTGGGGTCAAGCCAGAGTCTTTTTAAAGCAGCAAGATTAGGGGTATAATCTTCCTCAACTTTAATAACGTGATGACCAGGGTCTGAATTTTGCCTTGGAGGCGCCATATCAGATTCTGTGGGACTAGAGGGTTCCTGAATAGGTTCTTGAAACTGAGATTTATAAAAAACTTTTGGGATATCTCCCGAAAAATCTATCCCATCAACTTGACTATTAATAACAGATTTATTAATAGCAGATCTAAAGGAGCAAGAACGAGTAAATACTTCTTCCCGGGGGTTTGAAGAAGTAGAGCCTACGGTGAAACTTCTACGAGGTTGAGAGTTCAGAAATTTAAGGTCAACTGAACCATCGGAATTTTGGATGATTCGTTCTATTTGGCGATTCTCTGTATGAGAGGGAATGGGTTAAGTAATAGCTTCAAAGTGCCAATCAGTATTGGATAGAATGTCTTTCCACTGAAGAAGGCGAGGAACAAAGATGGTACTATGTTCATGGTTAGCTTCCATTAACATAGTCACACCTTTGGTACTCTCTATCCTTGCTTTCGGAGCAAGGGTAGTAGACATTAACCGATAATAAACGCGGTATATAACAGCTATTTCACGAGTTTCGGATTTGCTGTTCATATTAAGAGTTTTGATATTAAGCGTTAATGTATCTAACACATTAGGATCATTAATATCAACAGAGAAATTAGGATAACAATTGAAATAAACAGGGCCTCCTGCTAAATTACTTTCAAGTGCCCCTAACAAAGAATCATCAAAGTTAAGAAAACGTGCATCACGTAAAAGTGCACAAACAGGAATATTAAGTCCTTTTCTAAACAAAGGCTTAACAGCAACTTGCACAAGACCAATATGCAGATAATTAAAACTAGACTTATATCTAATTATATCATGCTCATGTAACAATTTTATAACTTCTAAAGAGTTATTAATAGCAACAGTTGATTCACACGTTTTAATATTATGCTTTTTAATGAAATTAAAGTGACCTATCTGGTAGATCTTATGAAAAGGTTCAGCAGGGATACTCCAGTTATCCAAATTAGACTCAGTTAAGGCAATCTGAGTAGATCTAGAAGATAAGTTAACAGAATTTAAAATATTTTGATTCATATAAGAAAAATTACTGTCCTGGAACTAATACAGAAGCAAAATCATAAGTATATAATATTCAGATAAAAGCAAATAACAAAGATCAAATTATAAAAAAGTCCTAAATCTAAATATCTGGGTTCATAATGATCTAAACGTTCTCTTGGTTTTACCTCTTCTCTCTCTAAAGTTATCTTGGCTACGGGAACACCTAAGGGTCACAATAAACGCCTACCATGGCTAACAAGAACCGCAAGGACAGGCTTGCCAACGTACACTCCGGATATTAATCGGATACCTCACACACTTAGAGAGAAATAAGTACCTCACACAAAATAGATCAAATATGAAACAAGATAAAAGATTTAATACTTAGAAATAATTTAATCAAGTTATGAGATTTCATCAAAATAACTATACTAAATATTTGCAAAAGTAATAAGCTCCGGACAGTATATGTATTTAGTTGCTCATGTTAAATACATATACATCAATCATGGCCGAGTTAGAAAATCTGGAAGAGATTTTTTCAGGAAAAGAGTCAGTCTTCTCAACAGTGTCCTGAAGGACTTGAGAAGTAAGGGATTCCATCTCGACTTTGTCAAGACGCGATTTCAACTGCCTAACTTCTTGTTTAAGAGAATTCATCTCTTGACGTAAGTCAGATATAGAGGGCTCAGCAGGTTTATCGAACCTATTGAACACTTGTTTCATACTAAAAGGTTCGATGGCCTTAGACGAAGAAGGTTTCTTTTGATCAGAACCCAGAATAATTTTCTTGAGCTCAATCAAATACTTGGCACGAGATTCATCGTCTTTGATATGATTAATAATATCAAAAAGGACTTCCTTGGAGTCCGATGTGATCATACTAAGAGTATTGGAAGGACATCCGCAAAAGACACCTTCACAAGATTCTTCGCAAGATTCTTCAGAATCTGACTGACTGTCATCAGTCTCATAAGCGACGTTGATATTTTCTTCATCACTGTATTCTTCAGAAGAGGAATTACTCGAATCAGACTCGCTTTCCTGAAGGATAGAAAAGAGTTTTTCTTTAGTATCCTCATCTAGTCCCAGAAGGTTTATTTTCTTCTTCTTCTTAGAAGATTTACACTGGTTGGCTCTATGACCAGACTTACCACAAGTCCAGCAGACATCTTCTTTATGGGAAGGTCTTTTCTTCCTAAATTTCTTCTTCTTAGGTTCATACGACCTATCTTTAGACTTGTTTTTCTTAGTCTTTCTAGATGATTTATAAGAGGACTTAGCCTTAGAATTCTTCTTAGCTTGCTTGGAAGGGGGATAGTCTATATTGCCATAACCAAAGTCTCTACAAAAACTGCCTAGTTCTGCTTTGGAGGTCAATCTATCTTTCTTAAGATGACTCTTAAGTTTTAGGTCAGTACATAGCTCTAGGGCTGTGGTATTAATAAGACTAATAATATCTCCATAGGTCATAAGTTCATAGGGTACCTTACCGCCACACCTATCTCTTATTTTTGATCTAACCTTTTCGGCAAATAAGGGGGGAAGACCGCTAATAAGTCTGTCTTTCCAAAAATCACTATTGCAGTCAGGTCTAGTCATAATTTTGACCATAAACTGGTCTTTATACCACCTAAAGTCACTTAGTCTAGGGCAACGAAGATTGTTAAGAATTTCAAGACTCCTATCTTGGAAGAGTTTAGGCTCTCCTACAAAGTGTTTGGCAATGTGGTAGAGCAGAGTGGCACAAGCATCCTCTCTGGTTTCAGATTCAGAAGTTTCCATATCACTAACTGTTTTAACAGTAGTAATAATGGTGGTTGCGTTGAGGATTTGAAGCTTAAGATCTTCGGTGACATAATTATCCCACCAATACCTAAGCATACCAGTAAAGCCAGCAGTGATCATGGCCGCTGCTTCTTTATCAGAAGAATTTCGCAGCTTGTAACTGGTAATACAAACGCCCATTTCGTGAAGGACACGATAGATTTGATGTTCGGCAAGACCATCAATATTCCATTCAACGATGCCTCTACCATCATGAGATGATTGAGACTGGAAACCATCTTCCTCATACTGAGTATCAGGAAAAGAGGGACGACTATAATAGTTTCTCCTATGGGGGTATCTATCGGAAAGTTTGAGAAGAGAGTTATCAGAAAGAGTTCTAACACTCTCAGCACTATTGGTGTTGTTCTCTTTAGTTGGTCGAGAACTGGACGCTTGATTAGAAGTTTCTTTTGCTTTTGAAGCATTAGAAACTTCTTTTACTTTACTTTCACTTGAAACATGAAAGTTGGCTAGCTTTTCGGTAATCTGTTCAACCAGTTTACCAGAGACAGAGATATTTTCGCTAAGTTTAGGAAACAATTCCCGGCGAAATTCAGGAGGCTTGAATATAGGATTAGGCTCTATCGTACTATTTGTACTAGGCCTAGGGATACTTAGACTAGGAGTTAGTCTAGGTTTTGTTTCTTCAATTTGAAGGGAAACAGAGTGCAACAATTTATTGGTGTAATTGTTTTGTTCTACAATTTTGTCTATGTCCGCATTAGAGGGTGTACTCGTAGGATTACTGCTTTTGAGTTTAAAAGGAGAAGCAGAAACAATGGTGTTGGAATGAGGAATTTTAATTCGTTCAAGAGGAGGAGTGACAGACTCAACAACCTTGTTGGTTTGAGTATACCACTTATTAACCAGAACTTGTAAAGACTCATTCTGGTCATCCAGTTTTCCAGTGATTTCGAACCACTTAAAATATTCAATATCACACTTCAAGCGCTTCATATCGGCAATCCATTGTTGCCCAAAAATCGCTTGCTGGCTCTTAGAATAGGTAGCAGTGTACCATTTGACCCTTAAAGCGTTTTTGGGGTCAAGCCAGAGTCTTTTTAAAGCAGCAAGATTAGGGGTATAATCTTCCTCAACTTTAATGACGTGAAGACCAGGGTCTGAATTTTGCCTTGGAGGCGCCATATCAGATTCTGTGGGACTAGAGGGTTCCTGAATAGGTTCTTGAAACTGAGATTTATAAAAAACTTTTGGGATATCTCCCGAAAAATCTACCCCATCAACTTGACTATTAATAACAGATTTATTAATAGCAGATCTAAAGGAGCAAGAACGAGTAAATACTTCTTCCCGGGGGTTTGAAGAAGTAGAACCTACGGTGAAACTTCTACGAGGTTGAGAGTTCAGAAATTTAAGGTCAACTGAACCATCGGAATTTTGGATGATTCGTTCTATTTGGCGATTCTCTGTATGAGAGGGAATGGGTTGAGTAATAGAACGAATCATCCAAAATTCCGATGGTTCAGTTGTCCTTAAATTTCTGAACTCTCAACCTCGTAGAAGTTTCACCGTAGGTTCTACTTCTTCAAACCCCCGGGAAGAAGTATTTACTCGTTCTTGCTCCTTTAGATCTGCTATTAATAAATCTGTTATTAATAGTCAAGTTGATGGGGTAGATTTTTCGGGAGATATCCCAAAAGTTTTTTATAAATCTCAGTTTCAAGAACCTATTCAGGAACCCTCTAGTCCCACAGAATCTGATATGGCGCCTCCAAGGCAAAATTCAGACCCTGGTCTTCACGTCATTAAAGTTGAGGAAGATTATACCCCTAATCTTGCTGCTTTAAAAAGACTCTGGCTTGACCCCAAAAACGCTTTAAGGGTCAAATGGTACACTGCTACCTATTCTAAGAGCCAGCAAGCGATTTTTGGGCAACAATGGATTGCCGATATGAAGCGCTTGAAGTGTGATATTGAATATTTTAAGTGGTTCGAAATCACTGGAAAACTGGATGACCAGAATGAGTCTTTACAAGTTCTGGTTAATAAGTGGTATACTCAAACCAACAAGGTTGTTGAGTCTGTCACTCCTCCTCTTGAAGGAATTAAAATTCCTCATTCCAACACCATTGTTTCTGCTTCTCCTTTTAAACTCAAAAGCAGTAATCCTACGAGTACACCCTCTAATGCGGACATAGACAAAATTGTAGAACAAAACAATTACACCAATAAATTGTTGCACTCTGTTTCCCTTCAAATTGAAGAAACAAAACCTAGACTAACTCCTAGTCTAAGTATCCCTAGGCCTAGTACAAATAGTACGATAGAGCCTAATCCTATATTCAAGCCTCCTGAATTTCGCCGGGAATTGTTTCCTAAACTTAGCGAAAATATCTCTGTCTCTGGTAAACTGGTTGAACAGATTACCGAAAAGCTAGCCAACTTTCATGTTTCAAGTGAAAGTAAAGTAAAAGAAGTTTCTAATGCTTCAAAAGCAAAAGAAACTTCTAATCAAGCGTCCAGTTCTCGACCAACTAAAGAGAACAACACCAATAGTGCTGAGAGTGTTAGAACTCTTTCTGATAACTCTCTTCTCAAACTTTCCGATAGATACCCCCATAGGAGAAACTATTATAGTCGTCCCTCTTTTCCTGATACTCAGTATGAGGAAGATGGTTTCCAGTCTCAATCATCTCATGATGGTAGAGGCATCGTTGAATGGAATATTGATGGTCTTGCCGAACATCAAATCTATCGTGTCCTTCACGAAATGGGCGTTTGTATTACCAGTTACAAGCTGCGAAATTCTTCTGATAAAGAAGCAGCGGCCATGATCACTGCTGGCTTTACTGGTATGCTTAGGTATTGGTGGGATAATTATGTCACCGAAGATCTTAAGCTTCAAATCCTCAACGCAACCACCATTATTACTACTGTTAAAACAGTTAGTGATATGGAAACTTCTGAATCTGAAACCAGAGAGGATGCTTGTGCCACTCTGCTCTACCACATTGCCAAACACTTTGTAGGAGAGCCTAAACTCTTCCAAGATAGGAGTCTTGAAATTCTTAACAATCTTCGTTGCCCTAGACTAAGTGACTTTAGGTGGTATAAAGACCAGTTTATGGTCAAAATTATGACTAGACCTGACTGCAATAGTGATTTTTGGAAAGACAGATTTATTAGCGGTCTTCCCCCCTTATTTGCCGAAAAGGTTAGATCAAAAATAAGAGATAGGTGTGGCGGTAAGGTACCCTATGAACTTATGACCTATGGAGATATTATTAGTCTTATTAATACCACAGCCCTAGAGCTATGTACTGACCTAAAACTTAAGAGTCATCTTAAGAAAGATAGATTGACCTCCAAAGCAGAACTAGGCAGTTTTTGTAGAGACTTTGGTTATGGCAATATAGACTATCCCCCTTCCAAGCAAGCTAAGAAGAATTCTAAGGCTAAGTCCTCTTATAAATCATCTAGAAAGACTAAGAAAAACAAGTCTAAAGATAGGTCGTATGAACCTAAGAAGAAGAAATTTAGGAAGAAAAGACCTTCCCATAAAGAAGATGTCTGCTGGACTTGTGGTAAGTCTGGTCATAGAGCCAACCAGTGTAAATCTTCTAAGAAGAAGAAGAAAATAAACCTTCTGGGACTAGATGAGGATACTAAAGAAAAACTCTTTTCTATCCTTCAGGAAAGCGAGTCTGATTCGAGTAATTCCTCTTCTGAAGAATACAGTGATGAAGAAAATATCAACGTCGCTTATGAGACTGATGACAGTCAGTCAGATTCTGAAGAATCTTGCGAAGAATCTTGTGAAGGTGTCTTTTGCGGATGTCCTTCCAATACTCTTAGTATGATCACATCGGACTCCAAGGAAGTCCTTTTTGATATTATTGATCATATCAAAGACGATGAATCTCGTGCCAAGTATTTGATTGAGCTCAAGAAAATTATTCTGGGTTCTGATCAAAAGAAACCTTCTTCGTCTAAGGCCATCGAACCTTTTAGTATGAAACAAGTGTTCAATAGGTTCGATAAACCTGCTGAGCCCTCTATATCTGACTTACGTCAAGAGATGAATTCTCTTAAACAAGAAGTTAGGCAGTTGAAATCGCGTCTTGACAAAGTCGAGATGGAATCCCTTACTTCTCAAGTCCTTCAGGACACTGTTGAGAAGACTGACTCTTTTCCTGAAAAAGAATTTGACTTCCCTGGAGAACAACCTGTTGATCCAGGTCTTCTTAATAATACTCCTTCCACTAATCCCGGTCCTTCTGTGTCCACTATTAAATCTATTAGTGAACATATTCCTGTCAAAATTGTTGTTGCAAAAAATTTTGTTCTCAACAAGGTTGCTTTATTTGACAGTGGTGCCGACCGTAACTGTATAGTGAAAGGTCTTATTCCTCTTAAGTACCTTGAAAAGAGTACAACTCGTTTATACTCGGCCACTGGTGAGAGAATGAAAATTGATTACAAATTATCTAAAGCCCATATTTGTAATAATAATATTTGCTTTACTAATGATTTTGTAATCACTGAAAATATCAATGAAGATATTATTCTAGGAACGCCATTCATTAGTCAACTTAAACCTTTTACTAATGATATAGATGGCATTCATGCTTGTATCCTCGGTCAAGAGGTGTTTTTCCCTTTTGTTCAAACTCTTTCTCCTACAGAGAGTAGGGTTTTAAAAGAAAAAACTATATTTAAAATTAATTGTCTTTCTAATCATATTTCTTTTCTAAAAGAAGAGATTACTATAGAAAGAATTAAACAAACTTTAAAAACCCCGGGAATAATGTCTAAGGTAGATTCCCTTCAAAAGAAGTTTGAAAATGAAGTTTGTTCAAATCTTCCTACTGCCTTTTGGAATATAAAAAAGCATTCTGTTGCATTACCCTACATTGATGGGTTTAATGAACAAAACATACCTACTAAGGCTAGACCTATTCAAATGAACCATGAAATGGTTGAAATTTGCAAAACTGAGATTAACCATTTACTTGATAATGGTATTATTAGACCCTCTAACTCTCCTTGGAGTTGTTCTGCCTTTTATGTTAATAATAGCGCAGAAAAAGAAAGGGGTGCACCAAGGCTTGTTATTAATTATAAGCCTTTGGATTCGGTCCTTAAATGGATCCGGCATCCAATCCCTAATAAAAGGGATCTCCTTAAACGAACTTATAAAGCAAACCTTTATAGTAAGTTCGATATGAAATCTGGATTTTGGCAAATTCAGATTAATGAAAAGGATCGTTATAAAACTGCATTCAATGTACCTTTTGGTCATTATGAGTGGAATGTTATGCCTTTTGGGTTAAAAAATGCCCCGTCTGAATTTCAGAATATTATGAATAATATTTTCAATCCTTATTCTTATATGTCAATTGTTTATATTGATGATGTGTTAATATTTTCTGAAGACATTGATTCTCATTTTAAGCATCTTTCCACATTTTTTAAAGTTGTGCAAAATAATGGTTTGGTTGTTAGTGCTAAGAAAATTAAGCTCTTTCAAACCTCTATTAGATTCTTAGGCCATGACCTATATCAAGGTACCTACAAACCTATCTGTAGAGCCATTGAATTCTCGTCCAAATTTCCTGATGAAATTAAGGATAAGACCCAGCTTCAGAGATTCTTAGGAAGTCTTAATTATGTTGCTGACTTTATTCCTAATGTTAGACAAACTTGTGAGCCTTTGTATCTTAGGCTTAGAAAGAATCCTATACCGTGGGGAGATGAACAAACCCAAAGTGTCAAGAAGATTAAGAGATTAGTCCAAAATCTTCCTTGCTTAGGGATACCCAATCCCGATGCATATATGATAGTTGAAACTGATGCTTCTGATATAGGATACGGAGGTATTCTAAAACAGCAAATAGAACCAAATAGTTGCGAGCAACTGGTGAGGTTTACTTCTGGTATCTGGAATAATACCCAGAAAAATTATAGTACTGTAAAAAAGGAAGTTTTATCTATAGTACTATGTATTACTAAATTCCAAGATGATTTAGTAAACAAAGAATTTTTACTTCGAGTTGATTGCAAATCGGCCAAAGAAAGTTTACAAAAAGATGTTAAAAATCTTGTTTCAAAACAAATATTTGCTAGATGGCAAGCTCTACTATCTAGCTTTGATTTCAAAATTGATTTTATAAAAGGAGAAAATAATTCTCTTCCAGATTTTCTAACTCGAGAATTTCTTCAGGGCCATGAAGTCGTCAAAAACTAGCCCGTTCAAAAACGTCAAGTCTGAAAGGCAACTATCAACAGTTAGACCTTTCGTTCCTACTAGTTTGGCCCAAATAAAGCCCTCTTTTCCTCCTCTTCCTAGTCCGGCCCAGAGCCAAAATAAGTTTACCGTTTTAGGAGAACTCCCAAAACTTCCAGGCCCAAAGCCTGAATCTTCCTCTGGATCCACTTCTAAGGTCCAGAACAAATCTAGTTATGAAATGAAGACCCCAGAGTCTTTTGCCCAAGCAGTGGACCCTAAAGTCCAAATTCAAAAACCCTCTTCTCAGCCAACTGAGACTTTTGAATTCTTGACCATTAAGGTCTCTCCCATTTTAGCCCTCGATAAAGAGTTTGAATCTGGTCGAGTCCAAGACCTTATAAAGCCCTGCTATAATTCATCCAACTACATTGATAGTCCTGACCCCCTTCACACTCGCCTTTATTTTGAGGCTATCTTAGTCGATACAGACTCCATTGAAGTGGAACATGTTTACTCTGATAGAAACCCTGATTTCATCCTATATTCACAGTTTACAATCAAAAAGATTTTATCTCCTTTCGAATGGCATGTTGACCATCTTCTTACTCCCATACGTCTTAGTATGAACCATAAGCCCCAGACTTACAACTGGTATACATACCAACAAGCTTGGTATAATTTCATGTATCTTAGACCAGGTCATACTTGGTTTATTAAATACAGTCCTGAAGTTATCAAGGCCATCATCCCCAGATGGTTCTATGACTGGTGGAAGACTTTTGGAGGAAAATTAGAAAACCTCCCACAACAATTCCTCAATAAATTCGAAAGTTTCCAAATTTCACAAGAGATCACTACTTTCCCTTCTCACATTAAAATGTGTAAATTTTATATTCAAAAAAGAATTTCTTTTATTATTAGCTGGGATTTCAAAATCGCAGAATTCGATAGGATCAGGTACCTATCCAAAGAACTATACTAAATATTTGCAAAAGTAATAAGCTGCGGACAGTATATGTATTTAGTTGCTCATGTTAAATACATATACAGCAATCATGGCTCTGATACCAATTTACAGGACCGGAGAAATTAAATTAAAAAAAATTAAAACAGTAAAACAGTAAAACAGAAAATGAAAGACTTACTTTTTATTCCATGAACAAGGGGATATTACAATAGGAAGGGATGATTACAAGAAGAGAGACGAAGAGATTATTCAAGAGAGATAGTGCCTAAAATTTTCTAAGTCAGAAAATTCGACCTATCTTTAGACTTGTTTTTCTTAGTCTTTCTAGATGATTTATAAGAGGACTTAGCCTTAGAATTCTTCTTAGCTTGCTTGGAAGGGGGATAGTCTATATTGCCATAACCAAAGTCTCTACAAAAACTGCCTAGTTCTGCTTTGGAGGTCAATCTATCTTTCTTAAGATGACTCTTAAGTTTTAGGTCAGTACATAGCTCTAGGGCTGTGGTATTAATAAGACTAATAATATCTCCATAGGTCATAAGTTCATAGGGTACCTTACCGCCACACCTATCTCTTATTTTTGATCTAACCTTTTCGGCAAATAAGGGGGGAAGACCGCTAATAAATCTGTCTTTCCAAAAATCACTATTGCAGTCAGGTCTAGTCATAATTTTGACCATAAACTGGTCTTTATACCACCTAAAGTCACTTAGTCTAGGGCAACGAAGATTGTTAAGAATTTCAAGACTCCTATCTTGGAAGAGTTTACGCTCTCCTACAAAGTGTTTGGCAATGTGGTAGAGCAGAGTGGCACAAGCATCCTCTCTGGTTTCAGATTCAGAAGTTTCCATATCACTAACTGTTTTAACAGTAGTAATAATGGTGGTTCCATATCCCTTGTTTTCCAGTTGGGCGCCTGTTTACCAAAACTTGAAAAATATTCCCTTGTTCTCAACGTGGGTGCCTGATTACCCAAACTTGAAACTTAAAAAGTATTACCTTGTTCTTCAGGTGGGTGCCTGATTACAAAAACTTGAAAAATATTCCCTTGTTCTCCAGGTGGACACCTAATTACCTAAACTTGAAACTTGAAAAGTATTCCCTTGTTCTCCAGGTAGGCGCCGGATTACCAAAACTTGAAACTTAAAAAGTATTCCTTTGTTCTCTATGTAGGTGCCCGATTATCAAAACTTTAATAGGTTTCCTTTGTTGTACAGGTGGGTGCCTGATTACCAAAAGTTGACACTTGAAAAGTATTCCCTTGTTCTCCAGGTGGGCGCTTCATTACCATACTTTGAAACTTGAAAAGTATTCCTTTGTTCTCCAGGTGGGACCCGATTACCAAAACTTCTAAAGTATTTCCTTGTTGTATAGGTGGGCGCCTGATTACCAAAATTTGAAACTTGAAAAATATTCCCTTATTCTCCAAGTAGGCACCTAATTATCGAAACTTGAAACTTGAAAAGTATTACCTACATCTCTAAGTGGGCGCTTGGTTACCAAATCTTGAAACTTGAAATGTTTTCCCTTGTTCTCCAGGTGGTCAGCTTATTAACAAAACTTGAAACTTGAAAAGTATTTCCTAGTTATCCAGGGGGGCGCCTGGTTACAAAAACGTGAAATGTATTCCCTTGGACTTTAGGTGGGCACCAGATTACCAAAACTTGATACTTGGAAAATATTCCCTTGTTCTCCAGGTGGTCGCCTGATTATCAAAACTTGAAACTTGAATAGTATTTCTTTGTTCTCCACGGTGGCGCCTGATTATTAAAATATGAAACTTGAAAAGTAAACCTTGTTCTCTAGTTGGGCGCCTGATTACTAAAACTTGAAAAATATTCCTTTGTTCTCAAGGTGGGTGCCTCATTACCCAAATTTGAAACTTAAAAAGTATTACCTTGTTCTCCAGGTGGGTGCCTGATTACAAAAACTCGAAAAATATTCCCTTGTTCTCCAGGTGGGCACCTAATTACCTAAACTTGAAACTTGAAAAGTATTCCCTTGTTCTTCAGGTAGGCGCCGGATTACCAAAACTCGAAGCTTAAAAAGTATTCCCTTGTTCTCTATGTAGGTGCCCGATTATCAAAACTTTTATAGGTTTCCTTTGTTGTACAGGTGGGTGGCTGATTACCAAAAGTTCACACTTGAAAAGTATTCCCTTGTTCTCCAGGTGGGTGCTTCATTACCATACTTTGAAACTTGAAAAGTATTCCTTTGTTACCCAGGTGGGAGCCCGATTACCGAAACTTCTAAAGTATTTCCTTGTTGTATAGGTGGGCGCCTGATTACCAAAATTTTAAACTTGAAAAATATTCCCTTATTCTCCAAGTAGGCACCTAATTATCGAAACTTGAAACTTGAAAAGTATTACCTAGATCTCTAAGTGGGCTCCTGATTACCAAAACTTGAAAACTTGAAATGTTTTCTCTTGTTCTCCAGGTGGTCACCTGATTATCAAAACTTGAAACTTGAAAAGTATTTCCTTGTTATCCAGGGGGGCGCCTGATTACCAAAACGTGAAAAGTATTCCCTTGGTCATTAGGTGGGCAACAGATTACCAAAACCTGAAACTTGAAAAGTATTCCCTTGTTCTCCAGGTGGGCGCTTGATTACCAAAACTTGAAAAGTATTCCCTAATTTTCCAGGTGGGTGCCTGATTACCAAAACTTAAAACTTGAATAGTATTACCTTGTTCTCAAGGTGGGAGCCTAATTGCCAAAACTTGAAAAGTATTTCCTTCTTTGCCAGGTGGGCGCATGACTACCAAAACATGAAAAATATTCCCTTGTTCTCTAGGTGGGCACCAGATTACAAAAACTTAAAGCTATAAAATATTCCTTTGTTCTCTAGGTAGGCGCATGATTACCAAAACATGAAACTTGAAAAGTATTCCCTTGTTCTCCATGTGGGCATCTGATTACCAAAACATCTAAAGTATTCGCTTGTTCTACAGGTGGGCGCCTGATTACCGAA
Organism: Nicotiana benthamiana; assembly: GCA_034376525.1. Taxonomy (NCBI): domain Eukaryota; kingdom Viridiplantae; phylum Streptophyta; class Magnoliopsida; order Solanales; family Solanaceae; genus Nicotiana; species Nicotiana benthamiana. The sequence continues at coordinate 38,782,368 of CM067324.1, forward strand.
AGTTGAAACATGAAAAGTATTCCCTTGTTCCCCCGGTAGGCACCAAATTATCGAATTTTGAAACTTCTAAAGTATTCCCTAGTTCTCCAGGTGGGCACGTTATTACAAAAACATTATGTTTTAATAGTATTCCCTTGTTCTCCAAGTGGGCGACTGATTACAAAAACATGAAAATGAAAATGTATCCCCTGTTTTACAGGTGGGCACCTGATTACCAAAAGTTGAAAATTGAAAAGTATTCCCTTATTCTCCAGGTGGGCGCCCGATTACAAAAACTTCTAAAGTATTCCCTTGATGTACAGGTAGGCGCTTGATTACCAAAAGTTGAAACTTGAAAAGTATTCCCTTGTTCTCCAAGTAGGAACCTAATTATTGAAACTTGAAACTTGAAAAGTATTCCCTAGTTCTCCAGGTGGGCGCTTGATTGAAAAAACTTGAAACATTAAAAGTATTCACTTGTTCTCCAGGTGGGCGCCTGATTACCAAATCTTAAATAGTATTCACTTGTAGTCCAGGTGGGTACCTTATTACAAAAACTTGAAACTTGAAAAGTACTACCTTGTTCTCCAGGTGGGTGTTGTATTACAAAAACTTTAAATATATTCCCTTATTCTCCAGATGGGCACCTAATTACAAAAACTTGAAACTTGAAAAGTATTCCCCTGTTCTCCAGGTAGGCGCCTGATTACTAAAACTTGAAACTTGAAAAGTATTCCCTTGTTCTCCAGGTGGGCGCTCGATTACAAAGACTTCTAAAGTATTCCATTGTTCTCTAGTTAGGCGCCTAATTATCAAAACTTGAAACTTGAAAGGTATTCCCTAGTTCTCCTGGTGGGCGCCTGATTACCAAAACTTCAAATTTGAAATGTTTTCCCTTGTTCTCCAGGTGGATACCTGATTACCAAAACATAAAACTTGAAAAGTATTCCCTTGTTCTCCAGGTGGTCGCCTGATTATCAAAACTTGAAACTTGAAAAGTATTTCCTTGTTCTCCAGAGGGCGCCTGATTACAATATCTCGAAAAGTATTCCCTTGGTCTTTAGGGGGGCTCCTGATTACAAAAACTCAAAACTTGAAAAGTATTCCCTTGTTCTCCAGGTGGGCGCCTGATTACCAAAACATGAATAGTATTCCCTTGTTCTCCAGGTGGGTGCCTTATTACCAAAACATTAAACTTGAAAACTATTACTTTGTTCTCTAGGTGGGCGCCTAATTACAAAAACTTGAAAACTATTCCCTTGTTCTGTAGCTGGGCGCATGATTACAAAAACTTTAAAAATATTCCCTTGTTCTCCAGGTGGGCGCCTGATTACAAAAACTTGAAACTTGGAAAATATTCCCTTGTTCTCTAGGTAGGCGCTTAATTACCAAAAAAATAAAACCTGAAATGTATTCCCTTGTTCTCCAGGCAGGCACTTATTACCAAAACTTGGAACTTGAAAAGTATTCCCTTGTTCTACAGGTGGGCACCTGATTACCGAAACTTGAATAGTATTCCCTTGTTCTCCAGGTAGGCACCTAATTATCAAATTTTGAAACTTGAAAAGTATTTCCTAGTTCTCCGGGTAGGCGCGTGACTACCAAAACTTTGAATTTGAAATGTATTCCCTTGTTATCCAGGTGGGCACCTGATTACCAAAACTTAAAACTTAAAACGTATTCCCCTGTTCTCCAGGTGGCGCTCGATTACCAAAACTTGAAAATTCAAAAGTATTACCTTGTTCTATAGGTGGGCGCCTGATTACCCAAACTTATAACATGAATAGTATTCCCTAGTTCTCCAGTTGGGCGCCTGATTACCAAAACTTATAAAGTATTCCCTTGTTCTCCAAGTGGGTGCCTGATTACCCAAACATGAGACTTGGAAAGTATTACCTTGTTCTCCAGGTGGGTGCCTGATTACGAAAACTTGAAAAATATTTTCTTGTACTCAAGGTGGGCACATGATTACCTATTATTTAAGCTTGAAAGTATTCCCTTGTTCTCTTGGCGGGCGCCCGATTACCAAAACTTCTGAAGTATTCCCTTTTTCTATAGGTGCGCGCCTGATTACCAAAACTTTAAACTTGAAAAGTATTCCCTTGTTGTCCAGGTGGGCGCCCGATTACAAAAAGTTCTAAAGTATTCCCTTATTGTACAGGTGGGCTCTTGATTACCAAAAGTCGATACTTGAAAAGTATTTCCTTGTTCTCCAAGTAGGCACCTAATTATCCAAACTTGAAAGTTGAAAAGTATTTCCTAATTCTCCAGGTGGGCGCCTGACTACCAATACTTATAACTTGAAAATAATTCACTTGTTCTCCAGGTGGGCGCTTGATTACCAAAACATGAATAGTATTCACTTGTTGTCCAGGTGGGTGCCTAATTACCAAAAGTTGAAACATGAAAAGTATTACCTTATTCTCCAGGTGGGTGCCTGATTACAAAAACATGAAAAATATTCTCTTGTTTTCCAGATGGGCATCTGATTACAAAAACACAAAACTTGAAAATTATTGCCTTGTTCTCCAGGTGGGCGCCTGATTACCAAAATGTTTAACTTGAAAAGTATTTCCTTGTTCTCCAGGTGGGCGCCCGATTACCAAAATTTCTAAAGTATTCCCTTATTGTACAGGTGGGCTCTTGATTACCAAAAGTTGAAACTTGAAAAGTATTCCCTTGTTCTCCAAGTAGGCACCTAATTATCCAAACTTTAAACTTGAAAAGTAGTCCCTAGTTCTCCAGGTGAGCACCTGATTACCAAAACTTGAAACTTGAAAAGTATTCACTTGTTCTCCAGGTGGGCGCTTGATTACCAAGGTTTGATTAGTATTCACTTGTTGTCCAGATGGGTGCCTGATTACCAAAAACTTGAAACTTGAGAAGTATAACCTTGTTTCCAGGTGGGTGCCTGCTTACAAAAACTTGAAAAATATTCCCTTTTTCTCCATATAGGCACCTGATTACAAAAGTATTGCCTTGTTCTCCAGGTAGGCGCCTGATTGCCAAAGCTTGAAACTTGAAAAGTATTCCCTTATTATCTATGTGGGCGCCCGATTACAAAAACTTCTAAAGTATTACCTTGTTTTACAAGTGGGCTCTTGATTACCAAAAGTTGAAACTTGCAAAGTGTTCCCTTGTTCTCGAGGTGGGCGCCTAATTATCGAAACTTGAAACTTGAAAAGTATTACCTAGTTCTCCTGGTGGGCGCCTGATCACCAAAACTTCGAATTTTATAAGTATTTACTTGTTCTCCAGGTGGGCATCTGATTACCAAAACTTGAATAATATTCACTTGTTGTCCAGGTGGGTGCCTGATTACCCAAACTTGAAACTTGAAAAGTATTCCTTAGTTCTCCAGGTGGATGCCTGATTACCAACACTTGAAACTTGAAAAGTATTTCCTTATTCTCCAGTTGGGCACCTGATTACTAATACTTAAAAATTTTCCCTTTTTCTGCATGTGGGTGCCTGATTACCCATACTTGAAACTTGAAAAGTATTACCTTTGTTCTCCAGGTGGGTTCCTAATTACAAAAACTTGAAACTTGAAAAGTATTCCCTTGTTCTCCAGGTGGGCGCTAGATTGCCTACACTTCTTCAGTATTCCCTTTTTGTCCAGGTGGGCACCTGATTACCAGAAGTTGAAACGTCAAAAGTATTCCCTTGTTCTCCAAGTATGCACCTAATTATCGAAACTTGAAACTGAAAAGTATTCCCTAGTTCTCCAGGTGGGCGGCTGATTACCAAAACTTGAAACTTGAGAAGTATAAACTTGTTCTCCCGGTGGGCGACTGATTACCAAAACTAAAATAGTATTCACTTGTTGTCCAGGGGGGTTCGTTATTAGCAAAACTTATTACTTGATAAGTATTACCCTGTTCTCCAGGTGGGTGCCTGACTACAAAAACTTGAAAAATATTCCCTTGTTCTTCAGATTGGCACCTGATTACAGAAATTTGAAACTTGAAAAGTATTGCCTTGTTCTCCAGGTAGGCGCTTGATTACCAAAACTTGAATCTTGAAAAGTATTCCCTTGTTCTGCAGGTTGGCGCCTAATTACAAAACCTTCTAAAGCATTCCCTTATTCAACAGGTGGGCGCCTGATTACCAACAGTTGAAACTTGAAATGTATTCCCTTGTTCTCCAGGTGGGCGCCTACTTATCGAAACTTAAAACTTCAAATGTATTCCCTAATTCTCCAGGTGGATGCCTGATTACCAAAACATTATATTTGAAATGTTTTCCCTTGTTCTCCAGGTGGGAGCCTTATTACCACAAATTGAAACTTAATACATATTCCCTTGTTCACCAGGTGGGCTCCTGATCAGCAAAACTTCTAAATTATTCCATTTTTCTCCAAGTGGGCAGCTGATTACCAAAACTTGAAACTTGAAAAGTATTCGCTTGTTCTCCAAGTGGTCGCCTGATTATCAAAACTAGAAACTTGAATAGTATTTCCTTGTTCTCCAGGGGGCGCCTGATTACAAAAACATGAAACTTGAAAAGTATTCCCTTGGTCTTTAGGTGGGTGCCTGATTACCAAAACATGAAACTTGAAAAGGATTCCATTGTTATCCAGGTGGGCGCTTGATTACAAAAACTTGAAAAGTATTCCCTTGTTCTTCAGGTGGGTTCCTGATTACCAAAACTTAAAACTTGAAAAGTATTACTTTGTTCTCTAGATGGGCCCCTAATTACAAAAACTTGAAAAGTATTCCCTTGTTCTCTAGCTGGGCGCATGATTACCAAATATTGAATAGTATTCACTTGTTGTCCAGGTGGGTGCCTGATTACCCAAACATGAAACTTGAAAAGTATTCCCTAGCTCTCAAGGTGGGCGCCTGATTACCAAAACTTTAAACTTGAAAAGAAATTCATTGTTCTCCAGTTGGGAGCCTGATCACTAATACAAAAAATATTCCCTTGTTTTCCAGGTGGGTGCCTGATTACCCAAACTTGAAACTTGAAAAGTATTACCTTGTTCTCCAGGTGAGTGCCTCATTACAAAAACTTGAAAAATATTCCCTTGTTCTCCAGGTGGGCACCTGATTACCTAAACTTGAAACTTGAAATATATTCCCTTCTTCACCAGGTAGGTGCCGGATTACCAAAACTTGAAACTTCAAAAGTATTCCCTTGTTCTCCAGGTTGGTGCTCAATTATCAAAACTTCTAAAGGTTTCCCTGGTTATACATGTGGGCACCTGATTACTAAAAGTTAAAACTTGAAAAGTATTCCCTTGTTCTCCAGGTGGGCGCTTCATTACCAAAACTTGAAAATTTAAAAGTATTCCCTTGTTGTACAAGTGGGCGCCTGATTACCAAAAGTAGAAACTTGAAAAATATTCCCTTGACACTTGAAAATTATTCCCTAGATCTCTAGGTGGCCGCCTGATTACCAAATCTTTAAACTTGAAAAGTATTCACTTGTTCTTCAGGTGGACGCCTGATTAACAAAACTTGAATAGTATTCACTTGTTGTCTAGGTGCGTGCCTCATTACCAAAACTTGAAACTTGAAAAGTATTACCTTGGACTCCAGGTGGGTGCCTGATTACAAAACCTTGAAAAATATTCCCTTGTTCTTAAGACGGGAACCTGATTACAGAAACTTTAAACTTGAAAAGTATTGCCTTGTTCTCTAGGTAGGCGCCTGATTACCAAAACTTGAAACTTGAAAAGTATTCCCTTGTTCTCCAGGTGGGCGCCCGATTAAAAAAACTTCTAAAGTATTCCCTTGTTCTACAGGTGTGTGCGTGATTACCAAAAGTTGAAACTTGAAATGATTCCGTTGTTCTCAATGTAGGCACGAAATTATCCAAACATTAAACTTGAAAAGTATTCCCTAGTTCTCCAGGTGGGCACATGATTACCAAAACTTGAATCTTGAAAAGTATTCACTTGTTCTCTAGGTGGGCGCCTGATTACCAAAACCTGAATAGTATTCACTTGTTGTTCAGGTGGGTGCCTGATTACCAAACTTGAAACTTGAAAAGTATTACCTTGTTCTCCAACTGGGTGCCTGCTTACAAAAACTTGAAAAATATTCCCTTGTTCTCCAGATGGGCACCTGATTACAGAAACTTGAAACTTGAAATGTATTGCCTTGTTCTCTAGGTAGGCGCCTGATTACTAAAACTTGAAACTTAGAAAAGTATTCCCTTGTTCTCCAGGTGGGCGCCCGATGAAAAAAACATCTAAAGTATACCCTTGTTCTACAGGTGGGCACGTGATTACCAAAACTCGATTAGTATTCACTTGATTTCTAGGTGGGTGCCTGATTACCAAAACTTAAAACTAGAAAAGTATTCCCTAGCTCTCAGTGTGGGCGCCTGAATACAAAAACTTGAAACTTGAAAAGAAATCCTTGTTATCCTGTTGGGCGCCGGATCACTAAAACTTGAAAAATATCCCTTGTTTTCCAGTTGGGTGCCAGATTACCAAAACTTGAAACTTGAAAAGTATTACCTTGTTCTCCAGGTGGGTGCCTGATTACAAAAACTTGAAAGTTATTCCCTCGTTCTCCATGTGGGCACCTGATTACCTAATCTTGAAACTTGAAAAGTATTCCCTTCTTCACCAAGTAGGCGCCGGATTACCAAAGCTTGAAACTTCAAAAGTATTCCCTTATTCTCCAGGTGGGTGCCCGATAATCAAAACTTCTAAAGGTTTCCCTTGTTATACAGGAGGGCACCTGATTACAAAAAGTTAACACTTGAAAAGTATTCCCTTGTTCTCCAGGTGGGCGCTTCATTACCAAAACCTAAAACTTTAAAAGTATTTCCTTGTTCTCCAAGTGGGCGCTCGATTACCAAAACTTCTAAAGTATTCCCTTGTTGTACAGGTGGGCGCCTGATTACCAAAAGTTGAAACTTGAAAAATATTCCCTTGTTCTCCAAGTAGGAACCTAATTATCGAAACTTGACACTTGAAAATTATTCCCAAGATCTCCAGGTGGCCGCCTGATTACCAAAACTTTAAACTTGAAAAGTATTCACTTGTTCTTCAGGTAGGTGCCTGATTAACAAAACTTGAATAGTATTCACTTGTTCTCCAGGTGCGTGCCTCATTACCAAAACTTGAAACTTGAAAAGTATTAGCTTGGTCTGCAGATGGGTGCCTGATTACAAAAACTTGATAAATATTCCCTTGTTCTTCAGACGGGCACCTGATTAGCAAAACTTCAAATTTGAAATGTTTTCCATTGTTCTCTAGATGGACGCCTGATTACCAAAACTTGAAACTTAAAACGTATTCGCTTGTTCTCCGGGTGGGCGCTTGATCACCAAAACTTGAAAATTATTCCCTTGTTCTCCAGGCGGGCATCTGATAACCAAAACATAAAACTTGAAAAGTATTCCGTTTTTCTCCAGGTGGTCGCCTGATTATCAAAACTAGAATCTTGAAAAGTATTTCCTTGTTCTCCAGGGGGGCGCCTGATTACAAAAACTTGAAACTTGAAAAGTATTCTCTTGTTTTCCAGGTTGGTGCCTTATTACAAAAACTTAAAACTTGATAAGTATTACCTTGCTTTCTATGTGGGCGCCTAATAAAAAAACTTGAAAGTATTCCCTTGTTCTCCAGGTGGGCGCATCATTACCAAAACTTGAAAAATATTCCCTTGTCTCTAGGTGGGCACGTGATTACAAAAACATTAAACTTGAAAACTATTCCCTTGTTCTCTAGGTAGGCGCCTGATTACCAATACTTGAAACCATAGAAGTATTCCCTGTTTCTCCAGGTGTGTGCCCGATTACCAAAACTTCTAATGTTTTCCTTTGTTCTACAGGTGGGCGCCTGATTACCGAAAGTTTGAACGTGAAAAGTGTTCCCTTGTTCTCCATAGGGGCACCTGATTATAAAAACTTGAAACTTCAAAAGTATTCCGTTGTTCTTTAGGTGGGCGCCTGATTACCAAAACTTGAAATTTGAAAAGTATTCTCTTGTTCTCCAGTTGGGCGCCTGATTACAAAAACGTATAAAGTATTCCCTTGTTCTCCAGGTGGGTGCCTGATTACCTAAACTTAAAAGTTCAAAAGTATTACCTTGTTCTCCAGGTGGGTGCCTCATTACAAAAACTTGAAAAATATTCCCTTTATCTCCTTGTGGGCACCTGATTACAAAAACTTGAAACTTGTAAAGTGTTCCCTTGTTTTCTAGGTAGGCGCCTGATCACAAAAACATGAAACTTGAAAATTATTCCCTTGTTCTCTAGGTGGGCGCACAATTACCAAAACTTCGAAAGTATTCCCTTGTTCTAAAGGTGGGCGCCTAGTTACAAAAAGTTGCAACTTGAAAAATATATTCTTTGTTCTGTAGGTGGGCTCTTGATTACCAAAACTTGAAACTTAAAACATATTCCCTTGTTTTCCAGGTGGGCGCCTGATCACCAAAACATAAAAATTATTCCCGTGTTCTCCAGGTGAGTACCTAATTACCAAAACTTGAAAATTGGAAAGCATTCCCTTGTTCTGCAGGTGGTCGCCTGATTATCAAAACTTGAATCTTAAAAAGAATTCCCATGTTCTACAGGGGCGCGCCTGATTTCAATAGTTAATAAACTTCAAAAGTATCCCTTGTTCTTTAGGTGGGTGCCTGATTACTAAAACTTGAAACTTGAAAAGTATTCCCTTGTTCTCCAAGTGGGCACCTGATTACCAAAACTTGAAACTTAAAACGTATTCCCTTGTTCTCCGGGTGGCCGCCTGATAACCAAAACTTGAAAATTATTCCCTTTTTCCAGGTGGGCACCTCATTACCAAAACTTGAAACTTGAAATGTATAACCTTTTTTTCCAGGTGGTCGCCTGATTATCAAAACTTGAAACTTGAAAAGTATTTCCTTATTCTCGAGGGGCGCCTGATTACAAAAACTTGAAACTTAAAGTGTACCCTAGTTCTCCAGGTGGGCGCCTGATTACCAAAACATCAAATTTCAAAAGTTTTTCCCTTGTTTTCTAGGTGGCTCCTATTTATCGAAACTTGAAACTTAAAACGTATTCCCTTGTTCTCCAGGTGGGCACCTGATTACCAAAACTTGAAACTTGAAAAGTATTCCCTTTTTTGCCAAGTGGTCGCCTGATTATCAAAACTTGAAACTTGGAAAGTATTTCCTTGTTCTCCAAGGGGCGCCTGAATACAAAAACTTAAAACTTGAAAAGTATTCCCTTGTTCTCCAGGTGGACGCATGATTACCAAAACTTCAAATTTTAAATGTTTTCCTTTGTTCTCTAGGTGGGCGCCAGATTAGCAAAACTTAAAAATTAAAACTTATTCCGTTGTTCTCCGGGTGGTCGCCTGATGACCAAAACTTGAAACTTAAAAAGCATTCCCTTGTTCTACAGGGGGTGCCTGATTACAAAAGTTCAAACTTCAAAAGTATCCATTGTTCTCTCGGTGGATGCGTGATTACCTAAACATGAAAATTGAAAAGTATTACCTTGTTCTCCAGGTGGGTGCCTGATTAGAAAATCATGAAAACTATTCCCTTGTTCTCTAGGTGGGCTCGTGATTACAAAATCTTGAAACTGGAAAAGTATTCCCTTGTTCTCTAGAGGGGCGCCTGATTACAAAAACTTGGAACTTAAAAAGTATTCCCTTGTTCTTTAGGTGGGCGCCTAATTACAAAAACTTTAAACTTGAAAAGTATTTCCTTGTTCTCCAGGTGGGTGCCTAGTTACCCAAGCGTGAAAAATATTCCCTTGTTCTCCATGTGGGTTCCTGATTACCAAAACTTGAAACTTAAATCGTATTCCCTTGTTCTCCAGGTGGGCGCCTGATCACCAAAACATCAAAGTTATTCCATTGTTCTCCAGGTGGGCACCTGATCACAAATACTTGAAACTTGAAAATTAATCCCTTGATCTCCAGTAGGAGCCTGATTACAAAAACTTGAAACTTGAAAACTATTCCCTTGTTCTCCAGGTGGGTGCCCGATTACCAAAACTTCTAAAGTATTCCATTGTTCTACAGGTGGGCTCCTGATTACCAAAAGATGAAATTTGAAAAGTATTCCCTTGATCCCCAGGTGGCGCCTAATTATTGAAACATAAAACTTGAAAAGTATTCCCTAGTTCGTGCGCCTGATTACCAAGACTTCAAATTTGAAAAGTTTTCCCTTGTTCTCCAGGTGGGCGCCTGATTACCAAAACTTGAAACTTAAAACGTATTCCCTTGTTATCCAGGTGAACGCCTGATCACCAACATATAAAACTTATTCCCTTGTTCTCTAGGTGGACGCCGGTTTACCAAATCTTGAAACTTCAAAAGCATTCCCTTGTTCTCCAGGAGTGTGACTGATTACAAAACATCAAACTTCAATAGTATTCCATTGTTCTTTAGGTGGGCGCCTGATTACTAAAACTTATAACTTGAAAAGTATTACCTTGTTCTCCAGTTGGGCGCCAGATTACAAAAACTTGAAAAGTATTCCCTTGTTCTCCCGGTGGATGCGTGATTACCAAAACATGAAACTTGAAAAGTATTACCTTGTTCTCCAGGTGGGTGCCTGATTAGAAAATCTTGAAAACTATTCCCTTGTTCTCTAGGTGGGCTCGTGATTACAAAATCCTGAAACTGGAAAAGTATTCCCTTGTTCTCTAGCGGGGCGCCTGATTACAAAAACTTGAAACTTAAAAAGTATTCCCTTGTTCTTTAGGTGGGCGCCTAATTACCAAAACTTTAAACTTGAAAAGTATTCCCTTTTTCTCCAGGTGGGTGCCTAGTTACCCAAGCGTGAAAAATATTCCCTTGTTCTCCATGTGGGTGCCTGATTACCAAAACTTGAAACTTAAATCGTATTCCATTGTTCTCCAGGTGGGCGCCTGATCACCAAAACATGAAAGTTATTCCCTTGTTCCCCAGTAGGCGCCTCACTACCAAAACTTGAAACTTGAAAACTATTCCCTTGTTCTCCAGGTGGGCGCCCGATTACAAAAACTTGTAAAGTATTCCCTTTTTCTACAGGCGGGCGCCTGATTACCAAAAGTTGAAACTTGAAAAGTATTCCCTTGTTCCCCTAGTGGGCGCCTAAGTAGCGAAACTTGAAACATGAAAACTATTCCCTTGTTCTCCAGGTGGGCACCTGATTACAAACACTTGAAACTTGAAAATTAATCCCTTGTTCTCCAGTAGGCGCCTCATTACCAAAACTTGAAACTTGAAAACTATTCCCTTGTTCTCCAGGTGGGCGCCCGATTACAAAAACTTCTAAAGTATTCCCTTTTTCAACAGGTGGGCGCCTGATTACCACAAGTTGAAACTTGAAAAGTATTCCCTTGTTCCCCTGGTGGGCGCCTAAGTATCGAAACTTGAAACTTGAAAAGTATTCCCTAGTTCTCCAGGTGGGCGCTTGATTAACAAAACTTCAAATATGAAATGTTTTCCCTTGTTCTCCAGGTGGGCGCCTGATTACCAAAACTTTAAACTTAAAACGTATTCCCTTGTTCTCCAGATGGGCGCCTTATCACCAAAACATGAACATTATTCCCTTGTTCTCGAGGTGGGCGCCTGATTACCAAAACTTGAAACTTGAAAAGTATTCCTTTTTTCGCCAGGTGGTCGCCTGATTATCAAAACTTGAAACTTGAAAAGTATTTGCTTGTTCTCCAGGGGGCGCCTGATTACAAAAACTTGAAACTTGAAAAGTATTCCCTTGTTCTCCAGGTGGGCGCCTGATTACCAAAACTTTAAATTTGAAAAGTTTTCCCTTGTTCTCCGGGTGGGCGCCTGATTACCAAAACTTGAAACTTAAAACGTATTCCCTTCTTCTCCGGATGGGCGCCTGATAACCAAATCATAAAAATATTCCCTTGGTCTCCAGGTGGGCGCCTGATTACCAAAACTTGAAACTTGAAACTTGAAAAGTATTCCCTTTTTCGCCAGGTGGTCGCCTGATTAGCAAAACTTGAAACTTGAAAAGTATTTCCTTGTTCTCCAGGGGGCGCCTGAATACAAAAACTTGACACTTGAAAAGTATTCCCTTGTTCTCCAGGTGGGCGCCTGATAACAAAAACTTCAAATTTAAAATCTTTTCCTTTGTTCTCTAGGTGGGCGCCTATTTATCGAAACTTGAAATTTAAAACGTATTCCCTTGTTCTCCGGGTGGGCGCCTGATCACCAAAACTAGAAAGTTATTCCCTTTTTCCAAGTGGGCACCTCATTACCAAAACTTGAATATTGAAAAGTATTCCCTTTATTTCCAGGTGGTCGCTTGATTATCAAAACTTGAAACTTGAAAAGTATTTCCTTATTCTCGAGGGGGCGCCTGATTACAAAAACTTGAAACTTTAAAAGTATTCCCTTGTTCTCCAGGTGGGCGCCTGATTACCAAAACATCAAATTTGAAAAGTTTTCCCTTGTTCTCTAGGTGGGCGCCTATTTATCGAAACTTGAAATTTATAACGTGTTCCCTTGTTCTCCGGGTGGGCGCCTGATCACCAAAACTAGAAAATTATTCCCTTTTTCCAGGTGGGCACCTCATTACCAAAACTTGAATCTTGAAAAGTATTCCCTTTATTTCCAGGTGGTCGCCTGATTATCAAAACTTGAAACTTGAAAAGTATTTCCTTATTCTCGAGGGGGCGCCTGATTACAAAAACTTGAAACTTGAAAAGTATTCCCTAGTTCTCCAGGTGGGCGCCTGATTACCAAAACATCAAATTTGAAAAGTTTTCCCTTGTTCTCTAGGTGGGCGCCTATTTATCGAAACTTGAAACTTAAAACATATTCCCTTGTTCTCCGGGTGGGCGCCTGATCACCAAAACTTGAAAATTATTCCCTTTTTCCAGGTGGGCTACTCATTACCAAAAGTTGAAACTTGAAAATTATTCCCTTTTTTTCCAGGTGGTCGCCTGATTATCAAAACTTGAAACTTGAAATGTATTTCCTTATTCTCGAGGGGGCGCCTGATTACAAAAACTTGAAACATAAAGTGTACCCTAGTTCTCCAGTTGGGCGCCTGATTAGCAAAACATCAAATTTGAAAAGTTTTCCCTTGTTCTCTAGGTGGGCGCCTATTTATCGAAACTTGAAACTTAAAACGTATTTCCTTGTTCTCCGGGTGGGCGCCTGATCACCAAAACGTGAAAATTATTCCCTTGTTATCCAGGTGGGCACTTGATTACCAAGACTTGAAACTTGAAAAATATTCCCTTTTTCTCCAAGTGGTCGCCTAATTATCAAAACTTGAAACTTGGAAAGTATTTCCTTGTTCTCCAGGGGGCGCCTGATTACAAAAAATTAAAACTTGAAAAGTATTCCCTTATTCTCCAGGTGGACGCCTGACTACCAAAACTTCAAATTTGAAATGTTTTCCTTCGTTCTCTAGGTGGCCGCCTGATTATCAAAACTTGAAACTTAAAACTTATTCCCTTGTTCTCCGGGTGCTCGCCTGATCACTAAAACTTGAAACTTAAAAAGCATTTCCTTGTTCTACAGGGGGCGCCTGATTACAAAAGTTCAAACTTTCAAAATTATCCCTTGTTCATTAGGTGGGCGCCTAATTACCAAAACTTTAAACTTGAACAGTATTCCCTTGTTCTCCAGGTGGGTGCCTAATTACCCAAACTTAAAACTTTAAAAGTATTACCTTGTTCTCTAGGTGGGTGCCTGATTACCAAAACTTGAAACTTGAAAAGCATTCCCTTGTTCTCCAGGAGTGTGACTGATTACAAAACATCAAACTTCAATAGTATTCCATTGTTCTTTAGGTGGGCACCTGATTACCAAAACTTATAACTTGAAAAGTATTACCTTGTTCTCCAGATGGGCGCCAGATTACCAAAACTTGAAAAGTATTCCCTTGTTTTCCCGGTGGATGCGTGATTACCAAAACATGAAACTTGAAAAGTATTACCTTGTTCTCCAGGTGGGTGCCTGATTAGAAAATCTTGAAAACTATTCCCTTGTTCTCTAGGTGGGCTCGTGATTACAAAATCCTGAAACTTGAAAAGTATTCCCTTTTTCTCCAGGTGGGTGCCTAGTTACCCAAGCGTGAAAAATATTCCCTTGTTCTCCATGTGGGTGCCTGATTACCAAAACTTGAAACATAAATCGTATTCCCTTGTTCTCCAGGTGGGCGCCTGATCACCAAAACATGAAATTTATTCCCTTGTTCTCCAGTAGGGGCCTCATTACCAAAACTTGAAACTTGAAAATTATTCCCTTGTTCTCCAGGTGGGCGCCCGATTACAAAAACTTCTAAAGTATTCCCTTTTTCTACAGGCGGGCGCCTGATTACCAAAAGTTGAAACTTGAAAAGTATTCCCTTGTTCCCCTAGTGGGCGCCTAAGTATCGAAACTTGAAACATGAAAACTATTCCCTTGTTCTCCAGGTGGGCACCTGATTACAAACACTTGAAACTTGAAAATTAATCCCTTGTTCTCCAGTAGTCGCCTCATTACCAAAACTTGAAACTTGAAAACTATTCCCTTGTTCTCCAGGTGGGCGCCCGATTACAAAAACTTCTAAAGTATTCCCTTTTTCTACAGGCGGGCGCCTGATTACCAAAAGTTGAAACTTGAAAAGTATTCCCTTGTTCCCCTGGTGGGCCCTAAGTATTGAAACATGAAACTTGAAAAGTATTCCCTAGTTCTCCAGGTGGGCGCTTGATTAACAAAACTTCAAATTTGAAATGTTTTACCTTGTTCTCCAGGTGGGCGCCTGATTATCAAAACTTGAAACTTAAAACGTATTCCCTTGTTCTCCAGATGGGCGCCTTATCACCAAAACATGAAAATTATTCCCTTGTTCTCCAGGTGGGCGCCTGATTACCAAAACTCGAAATTTGAAAAGTATTCCTTTTTTCGCCAGGTGGTCGCCTGATTATCAAAACTTGAAACTTGAAAATTATTTGCTTGTACTCCAAGGGGCGCCTGATTACAAAAACTTGAAACTTGAAAAGTATTCCCTTGTTCTCCAGGTGGACGCCTGATTACCAAAACTTATAATTTGAATAGTTTTCCCTTGTTCTCCGGGTGGGCGCCTTATTACCAGAACTTGAAACTTAAAACGTATTCCCTCCTTCTCCAGATGGATGCCTGATAACCAAATCATGAAAATATTTCCTTGGTCTCCAGGTGGGCGCCTGATTACCAAAACTTGAAACTTGAAAAGTATTCCCTTTTTCGCCAGGTGGTCGCCTAATTATCAAAACTTGAAACATGAAAAGTATTTCCTTGTTCTCCTGGGGGCGCCTGAATACAAAAACTTGAAACTTGAAAAGTATTCCTTTGTTCTCCAGGTGGGCGCCTGATAACCAAAACTTCAAATTTAAAATGTTTTCCTTTGTTCTCTAGGTGGACGCCTATTTATCGAAACTTGAAATTTAAAATGTATTCCCTTGTTCTCCGGGTGGGCGCCTGATCACCAAAACTAGAAAATTATTCCCTTTTTCCAGGTGGGCACCTCATTGCCAAAACTTGAATCTTGAAAAGTATTCCCTTTTTTTCCAGGTGGTCGCCTGATTATCAAAACTTGAAACTTGAAAAGTATTTCCTTATTCTCGAGGGGGCGCCTGATTATAAAAGCTTGAAACTTGAAAAGTATTCCCTAGTTCTCCAGGTGGGCGCCTGATTACCAAAACGTCAACTTTGAAAAGTTTTCCCTTGTTCTCTAGGTGGGCGCCTATTTATCGAAACTTGAAACTTAAAACGAATTCCCTTGTTCACCGGGTGGGCGCCTGATCACCAAAACTTGAAAATTATTCCCTTTTTCCAGGTGGGCTACTCATTACCAAAACTTGAAACTTGAAAAGTATTCCCTTTTTTTCCAGGTGATCGGCTGATTATCAAAACTTGAAACTTGAAATGTATTTCCTTATTCTCGAGGGGGCGCCTGATTACAAAAACTTGAAACATAAAGTGTAGCCTAGTTCTCCAGGTGGCCGCCTGATTAGCAAAACATCGGACTTGAAAAGTTTTCCCTTGTTTTCTAGGTAGGTGCCTATTTATCGAAACTTGAAACTTAAAACGAATTCCCTTGTTCTCCGGGTGGGCGCCTGATCACCAATACGTGAAAATTATTCCCTTGTTATCCAGGTGGGCACTTGATTACCAAAACTAGAAACTTGAAAAATATTCCCTTGTTCTCCAAGTGGTCGCCTAATTATCAAAACTTGAAACATGGAAAGTATTTCCTTGTTCTCCAGGGGGCGCCCGATTACAAAAACTTAAAACTTGAAAAGTATTCCCTCGTTCTCCAGGTGGACGCCTGATTACCAAAACTTCAAATTTGAAATGTTTTCCTTTGTTCTCTAGGTGGGCGCCTGATTACCAAAACTTGAAACTTAAAACTTCTTCCCTTGTTCTCCGGGTGCTCGCCTGATCACTAAAACTTGAAACTTAAAAAGCATTCCCTTGTTCTACAGGGGGTGCCTGATTACAAAAGTTTAAACTTTCAAAAGTATCCCTTGTTTTTTAGGTGGGCGCCTAGTTACCAAAACATTAAACTTGAAAAGTATTCCCTTGTTCTCCAGGTGGGTGCCTAATTACCCAAACTTAAAACTTTAAAAGTATTACCTTGTTCTCTAGGTGGGTGCCTGATTAGAAAAACTTGAAAACTATTCCCTCGTTCTCCAGGTGGGCACCTGATTACAAACACTTGAAACTTGAAAATTAATCCCTTGTTCTCCAGTAGGCGCCTCATTACGAAAACTTGAAACTTGAAATCTATTCCCTTGTTGTCCAGGTGGGCGCCCGATTACAAAAACTTCAAAAATATTCCCTTTTTCTACAGGCGGGCCCCTCATTACCAAAAGTTGAAACTTGAAAACTATTCCCTTGTTCCCCTAGTGGGCGCCTAAGTATCGAAACTTGAAACTTGAAAACTATTCCCTTGTTCTCCAGGTGCGCACCTGATTACAAACACTTGAACTTGAAACTTAATCCCTTGTTCTCCAGTTGGCGCCTCATTACCAAAACTTGAAACTTGAAAACTATTCCCTTGTTCTCCAGGTGGGCGCTCGATTACAAAAACTTCTAAAGTATTACCTTTTTCTACTGGCGGGCGCCTGATTACCAAAAGTTGAAAAGTATTCCCTTGTTCCCCTGGTGGGCGCCTAACTATCGAAACTTGAAACTTGAAAAGTATTCCCCAGTTCTCCAGGTGGGCGCCTGATTACCAAAACTTAAAATTTGAAAAGTTTTCCCTTGTTCTCCAGGTGGGCGCCTGATTACCAAAAGTTGAAACTTAAAACGTATTCCCTTGTTCTCCAGGTGGGCGCCTGATCACCAATACATGAAACTTATTCCCTTGTTCTCCAGGTGGGCGCCTGATTACCAAAACTTGAAACTTGAAAAGCATTCCCTTGTTCTCCAGGGGTGCGACTTATTACAAAACATCAAACTTCAGAAGTATTTCATTGTTCTCCAGATGGGCGCCAAATTACCAAAACTTGAAAAGTATTCCCTTGTTCTCCAGGTGGGTGCGTGAGAACCAAAACATGAAACTTGAAAAGTATTCCCTTGTTCTCCAGGTGGGTGCCTGATTAGAAAATCTTGTAAACTATTCCCTTGTTCTCCAGGTGGGCTCCTTATTACAAAATCTTGAAACTGGAAAAGTATTCCCTTGTTCTCTAGAGGGGCGCCTGATTACAAAAACTTGAAACTTAAAAAGTATTCCCTTGTTCTTTAGGTGGGCGCCTAATTACCAAGACCTTAAACTTGAATAGTATTCCCTTGTTCTCCTGGTGGGTGCCTAATTACCCAAACTTGAAACTTTAATAGTATTACCTTGTTCTCTAGGTGGGTGCCTGATTATAAAAACTATTAAACTATTCCATTGTTCTCCAGGTGGGCACCTGATTACAAACACTTGAAACTTGAAAATTAATCCCTTGTTCTCCAGTAGGCGCCTCAATACCAAAACTTTAAACTTGAAAACTATTCCTTTATTCTCCAGGTGGGCGCCCGATTACAAAAACTTCAAAAGTATTCCCTTTTTTTACAGGCGGGCGCCTGATTACCAAAAGTTGAAACTTGAAAAGTATTCCCTAGTTCCCCTGGTGGGCGCGTATGTATCGAAACTTGAAACTTGAAAACTATTCTCTTGTTCTTCAGGTGGGCACCTGATAACAAACACATGAAAGTTGAAATTAATCCCTTGCTCTCCAGTAGGCGCCTCATTACCAAAACTTGAAACTTGAAAACTATTCCCTTGTTCTCCAGGTGGGCGCCCGATTACAAAAACTTCGAAAGTATTCCTTTTATCTACAGGCGGGCGCCTGATTACCAAAAGTTGAAACTTGAAAAGTACTACCTTGTTCCCCTGGTGGGCGCCTAAGTATCGAAACTTGAAACTTGAAAAGTATTCCCTAGTTATCCTGGTGGGCGCTTGAGTACCAAAGAATCAAATTTGAAAAGTTTTCCCTTGTTCTCCAGGTGGGCGCCTGATTACAAAAACTTGAAACATAAACCGTATTCCCTTGTTCTCCAGATGCGCGCCTGATCACCAAAGCATGAAAATTATTCCCTTGTTCTCCAGGTGGGCGCCTGATTACCAAAACTTGAAACTTCAAAAGTATTCCCTTTTTTGCCAAGTGGTCGCGTGATAATCAAAACTTGAAAAGTATTTCCTCGTTCTCCAAGGGGTGCCTGATTACAAAAACTTGAAACTTGAAACTTGAAAAGTATTCCCTTGTTCTCCAGGTGGGCGCCTGATTACCAAAACTTCAAATTTGTTCTGCAGGTGGGCGCCTGATTACCAAAACTTCAAATTTGAAATGTTTTCCTTTATTCTCTAGGTGGGGGCCTATTTATCGAAACTTGAAACTTAAAACGTATTCCCTTATTCTTTGGGTGGCGCCTGATCACCAAAACTAGAAAATTGTTCCCTTTTTCCAGGTGTACACCTTATTACCAAAACATGAAACTTGAAAAGTATTCCCTTTTTTTCCAGGTGGTCGCCTGATTATAAAACCTTGAAACTAGAAAAGTATTTCCTTATTCTTGAGGGGGCGCCTGATTACAAAAACATTCTCTTGTTCTCCATGGGTGCGACAGAGTACAAAACATCAAACTTCAAAAGTATTCCATTGTTATTTAGTTGGGCGCCTGATTACTAAAACTTAAAACTTGAAAAGTATTACCTTGTTCTCCAGGTGGGCGCCAGATTACAAAAACATGAAAAGTATTCCCTTGTTTTCCAGGTGGGTGCGTGATTACCAAAACATGAAATTTGAAAAGTATTACCTTGTTCTCCAGGCGGGTGCCTGATTAGAAAATCTTGAAAACTATTCCCTTGTTTTCCAGGTGGGCTACTGACTACAAAATCTTGAAACTGGAAAAGAATTCTCTTGTTCTCTAGAGGGGCGCCTGATTACAAAAACTTGAAACTTAAAAAGTATTCCCTTGTTCTTTAGGTGGGCGCCTAATTACCAAAACATTAAACTTGAAAAGTATTCCCTTGTTATCCAGGTGGGTTGCCTAATTACCCAAACTTGAACATTTAAAAGTATTACCTTTTTCTGCAGGTGGGTGCCTGATTACAAAAACTTGAAAACTATTCCCTTGTTCTCCAGGTGGGCACCTGATTACAAACACTTGTAACTTGGAAATTAATCCCTTGTTCTCCAGTAGGCGCCTCATTACTAAACCTTGAAACTTGAAAACTATTCCCTTGTTCTCCAGATGGGCGCCTGATTACCAAAACTTCTAATGTATTCCCTTGTTCTACAGGCGAGCGCCTGATTACCAAATGTTGAAACTTGAAAAGTATTCCCTTGTTCCCCTGGTGGGCGCCTAAGTATCGAAACTTGAAACTTGAAAAGTATTCCCTAGTTCTCCAGGTGGCCGCCTGATTACCAAAACTTAAAATTTGAAAAGTTTTCCCTTGTTCTCCAGGTGGGCGCCTAATTAGCAAAACTTGAAACTTAAAACATATTCCCTTGTTCTCAAGATGGGCGCCTTATCACCAAAACATGAAAATTATTCCCTTGTTCTCCAGGTGGGCGCCTGATTACCAAAACTTGAAACTTGAAAAGTATTCCCTTTTTCGCCAGGTGGTCGCCTGATTATCAAAACTTGGAACTTGAATAGTATTTCCTTGTTCTCCAGGGGGCGCCTGATTACAAAAAACATGAAACTTGAAAGGTATTCCCTAGTTCTCCAGGTGGGCGCCTGATTACGAAAACATCAAATTTGAAAAGTTTTCCCTTGTTCTCTATGTGGGTGCCTATTTATCGAAATTTGTAACTTAAAACATATTCCCTTGTTCTCCAGGTGGGCGCCTGATCAGCAAAACTTGAAAATTATTCCCTTGTTCTCCAGATGGGCACCTGATTACCAAAACTTTAAACTTGAAAAGTATTCCCTTTTTCGCCAAGTGGTCGCCTGATTATCAAAACTTGAAACATGGAAAGTATTTACTTGTTCTCAAGGGGGCGCCTGACTACAAAAACTTAAAACTTGAAAATTATTCCCTTGTTCTCCAAGTTGACGCCTGATTACCAACACTTCAAATTTGAAATGTTTTCCTTTGTTCTCTAGGTGGGCGCCTGATTACCAAAACTTGAAACTTAAAAATTATTCCCTTGTTCTCCGGGTGGTCGCCAGATCACCTAAACTTGAAACTTAATAAGCATTCCCTTGTTCTACAGGGGGGCGCCTGATTACAAAAGTTCAAACTTCAAAAGTATCCCTTGTTCATTAGGTGGGCGCCTGATTACCAAAACTTGAAACTTGAAAAGTATTCCCTTGTTCTCCAGGTGGATGCCTGATTACCAAAACTTGAAAGTTGAAATGTATTCCCTTGTTCTCTAAATGGTCGCCTGATTATAAGAACTTGAAACTTGAAAGTATTCCCTCGTTTTCCAGAGAGGCGCCTGATTACAAAAACTTGAAACTTAAAAAATATTCCCTTGTTCTTTAGGTGGGCGCCTAGTTACCAAAACTTTAAACTTGAAAAGTATTCCCTTGTTCTCCAGGTGGGTGCATAATTACCCAAACGTGGAAAATATTCCCTTGTTCTCCACGTGGGTGCCTGATTACAAAAACTTGAAACTTAAAACGTATTCCCTTGTTCTCTAGGTGAGCGCCTGATCACTAAAACATGAAAGTTATTCCCTTGTTCTCCAGGTGGACACCTGATTACAAACACTTGAAACTTGAAAATTAATCCCTTTTTCTCCAGTAGGAGCCTGATTACAAAAACTTAAAACTTGAAAACTATTCCCTTGTTCTCTAGGTGGGCGCCCGATTACCAAAACTTCTAAAGTATTCCCTTGTTCTACAGGTGGGCTCCTGATTACCAAAAGTTGAAATTTGAAAAGTATTCCCTTGATCCCTAGGTGGGCGCCTAATTATTGAAACTTGAAACTTGAAAAGTATTCCCTCGTTCTCCAGGTGGGCGTCGGATTACCAAAACTTCAAATTTGAAAAGTTTTCCCTTGTTCTCCAGGTGGGCGCCTGATTACCAAAACTCGAAACTTAAAATGTATTCCCTTGTTCTCAGGTGGGAGCCTGAACACCAAAACATGAAAATTATTCCCTTGTTCTCCATGTGGGCGCCTGATTACCAAAACTTGAAATTTGAAAAGCATTCCCTTGTTCTCTAGGGGTGCAACTGATTACAAAACATAAAACTTCAAAAGTATTCCATTGTTCTTTAGGTGGGCGCCTGATTACCAAAACTTAAAACTTGAAAAGTATTACCTTGTTCTCCAGGTGGGCGCCAGATTACCAATACTTGAAAAGTATTCCCTTGTTCTCCAGGTGGGTGCGTGATTACCAGAACATGAAACTTGAAAAGTATTTCCTTGTTCTCCAGGTGGGTGCCTGATTAGAAAATCTTGAAAACTATTCCCTTGTTCTCCAGGTGGGCTCTTGATTACAAAATCTTGAAACTTGAAAAGTATTCCCTTGTTCTCCAGGTAGGCGTACCAAAACATGAAATTTGAAAAGTATTGCCTTATTCTCCAGATGGGTGCCCGATTACCAAAACTTCAAAAGTATTCCCTAGTTCTCCAGGCGGGCGACTGTTTACCAAAACGTGAAACTTGAAAAGTATTCCTTTGTTCTCCAGGTGGATGCCTTATTGTCGAAACTTGAAACTTTAAAAGTATTATCTAGTTCTCTAAGAGGGCGCCTGGTTACCAAAACATTAAATTTGAAAAGTATTCCCTTGTTCTCTAGGTGAGCGCCTGATTACCAATACTTTAAACTTAAAACGTATTCCCTTGTTCTGCAGATGGTGCTTGATTACCAAAACGTGAAATTTGAAAAGTATTCCCTTGTTTTCAGGTGGGCACCTGATTACCAAAACTTGAAACTTGAAAAGTATTACCTTTATCGCCAGGTGGGCACCAGATTACCAATACTTGAAAAGTATTCCCTTGTTCTCCAGGTGGGTGCGTGATTACCAAAACACGAAACTTGAAATGTATTACCTTGTTCTCCAGATGGGCGCATGATTACCAATACATTAATCTTTTAATGTTGCCTTTAAACCTGATTACAACAAACAAACAAAACAAAAGAAAATTTTCTTCCGCAGTATTGTGTTGGGCGCATCGGTGAGTGTTAATCAAATCCCATTACGAAATATCTCTAAAATTTGAATGCTAAATCCCATTATCCACGACGGTCGTGACAACTTTTAATTAATGAAAACTTTAAGATTAGGTTACGCTCTGAAAAAGTATTATTTTGCACTATGTCTTGTTATCCGAGTTATATCTATTGGGGATCTACTGGGGAGCGGTGATTAATGCTATCTCCCATTATCCAGGTTGTTCCTCACAACTCCTAACTAGATTATTAATCATGTCTGCCAGGGATTAGTATTAGAGCCGCATCCTATTATGTAGGCGGGTCCTGACGACTCTTGTTGGGGAAATATTTGTGCTTGTTTCAAATTTTAACTGAGTCCCATTTCCAGGAGTATCTTTAGAATTTCAAACTACATACCCCTTTTAACTCTCGATTGTCTCTGTTGCAGATTGCTAATTAAAGTTACACCCGATTACCCAGGGGATCGCTAATTGAAGTTCATGGTCATACCTGCTAGGCGTTTTCTTTTTCAATGGAAGACCTCCCTGAGACCTCCGAAATTTCTTGCCCCTGTTTTAATTAAAGAAAATATGGTTTGTTTGAAAAGTGGTGGTTAGTTTGTAGCATTCTGGCTGAAGGTGGCCTCCCCACCGTCATGTTCTGTTTCTTCCAATTTTCGTACTGATGATGAGTTGCCTGATTTTCTCGGTTGACCCCTAAACCCTACGACTTTACTTTTCTCCCCCATCATTGTTTAACACTCATGACCCTTTTGCCGGTATCCTTACATTCTTCCTGAAACTACCGAGTCATTTTTCCTAACGGAATTTTCATCGGATTTCCCCTTGCCATTTCAACTTTTGTTGCCTTTGTTATGTTTTGACCAGCATGTGCTTTGCCATTTTGGAACTGGTACTAAGCTTTGAAATTTCTCTCTTGCCTTTTTGAAAAAATGACTTTTGGAGACATCATAGAAGAAGAAATGATGACCCGAAAGAAAATTAAATGCAATGACTCTGAATTGTTTGGTCTTAGAATAAAGAATTCCAAATTTAGCGGCTATTGAGGGGAAAAGAAAAAAACTTATCTATGGAGTAACAACAACTTTCCATGTTCATGACATGCAGTTTGGCATAGTCGACAGAGTCTGCCCAAATGATCGGCCTTCTCCAAACCAAAACCCTTTAACCAAAACCTGACCTTGCTTAACTTATGGTGGCCTGGAAATATTTCCACCAACAAACATTTTTCAGTAACCTATTTCTTTCCTTGCCTTCCTCTTTATGGTGCCTGTGAGTGTTTTCACCGATAAGACTCTCTTATTTCAATTTCTCTCAACTTCCGTCACCTTTCGGTGCCCGTGAGGGTTTTCACCAATAAGAATCTCTCATTTTTATTATATTCCTGCTTGAACTAGAGTGTTTCCCTATGGTATGAATCACCTCTTCTTGCTTGACTCGGAATTTCTTAAAGACTGATCAGAATGTCTTTCTTTGAATCATAATGCAGGCTTCTGGATAAGGTTAGAAAGAAAGGGTGTTAAAGACTCAAATAATTCAAATGGGTTAAAACATTACAACTTTTGGAATCAAATTTCTTACAACAACCACAACTTATGCCTCGGTTTCTTGCTTGGGGAACTTTGAGTTTTTATTTGAATATGACCGAGCCGTGAGGCTGACTACGTATCCCTTAAAAACAGAATCAGGTCAAACGTAGTTCTTGCCGATTCCTTGTTTTTGTTGTCTTCTCTTTTCTTCTTTTCCTTATTTTGTTTCTTCATTTTTCTTTTGTTATTTTACTGTTTTGTGTGTTTTTCCCTTCACTCTATTTTCTTTTTGTCTTTTTTCTTTTCTTCTCTTCTTTTTCTATTCTTTTCTTTTTCCTCCTATTTTCTTTTCCTTTCACTGAATTTTATACATACGTTTCTGACTGTTGTTAATAATTCTGAAAGTGGGGTATGAAGTAAAATAATTAAAGCTCAAAAAGGGTTAGCAATGATAAAGTGTTTAGATGGCCGAATAAAATGCCTTCACCATTTCAATCTCTAAAACATGACAAGTACAAATAAACATGCTTAGAATAGACAATGATTTGAACAAAGAAAATCATAACATAGTATCTCTTAACTGCACCTGAATTGATGGCCATTTCTACACACTTGCCTTAAACATATGCTAGATACAATGCCACATTGGACAACACTCTTGATACGATGAACGACCCTTTCCAACTTGGGGGAACTTGCTAGTTGCCTCTGCCTGATGAGGGAGGATGATTTTCAATACCATTTGACTTATTTCAAACCTTCTTGAATGCACTTTCTTGTTGTATGCTCTGGTCAATATCTCTGGATACAACTGGTAGTGATATACCGCTACCAATCTTTTCTCATCTATCAAACTCAATTGTTCCGAACGGGTTTCGACCTATTTCTCATCTTTAATTTCTGCCTCAAAGACAATCCGAAGGGCCGAAATTTCAATTTATGTTGCGATTACTGCTTCCGTGACATATACTAACAAATATAGAGTTTCCCTCACTAAGGTGCAGACAATAGTGTGATAGCCTAACAGTGGAAAGGTAACTTCTCATGTTATTGCCTGGACCCTTCCACAATTTATATAAGTATATTCTTTGTATTATTATTGGTTGCCTCAACTGCTCCATTCGCCTTAGGGCGGTATAGGGTGGAATTGCGATGTGTGATCTTAAACTGCTGACATACTTCTTCCATCAACTGACTATTGAGATTCGTTCCATTATTAGATATGAGTGTCCTTGGGATTCCAAACCGGCAAATGATATTTGGATGCACAAAATCAACCACGGCAAAAGAAGGATTTAAATAGAACAGTAACTTTCTATAAATTTCTAGTGTGTGATTTTCAAATTTTCAGAGTGTTTCAAAGCACAGGTAGCTCAATGTAACAGTAACCTTTTATATTCTTTGCTCTCTCCTTTATATAATTTTTGGATCCTAGAACTTTGTATTTTTTAGCCGTCTAGAATTTTCAGTTCTTCCCTCTCCAAGACCTCATTTGCAATCCAAGTACCTAATGCCTTTTTAGGCAATGGGCTAGGGCAAAACTTCAGAAACTATTTCACCCCTTAGATCCCTTTTAAAATTATGTTTTTAGCTCAGATACCCTCCATTTATTGACTTGATGTCCACGTTAACTACGTAAAAGCCTGAAATTCACCTAAAACCCCTATTGAACATTCCTATTACAATTACACTAAGATTTCTTATGTTGAACTACCTAAACTACCCTTTATGGTCTTATTAATTACCGTGAAAAATCACCCAAAACTTCGGTCCAATTGACCCGAGCTAATGGGTCCAAACAAGCCCAATTTAGTTCCCTCGCAGGCTGTTCAATCTATAGGAACCCAATCGAATATTACATGTTTTGTCAATTTGGAAATTATCTTAGTTTCGTCCAAATGAAGAAATTTGGCAAATTTGATTCAATGTCGAAAGAAAAATAAAAACTCACTGATCAACTTAATAGGATAACAATAATACCAAGGGAGTCATGCATGAACAAACTAACCTTGATACAAACAATCAAAGAATCAAAAAAAAAGAAGGGATAGAAGACGGGTGCCATATAGAAATTACACTAAGTATATCAAGATAGAAGAAAACACCTAATGAAATGCTCGGACAGAAAACTTGAATCAATTATGAAGTTATTCACGTGCTTTACCATCAAATATACGTAAACGGCCTGAGGACGAACTCAAAACCTTGATGGAAGCTTTAATTGGAAAAGCTTGGATTTCTAGGGTTACGTAAGATTCCAAATTCGAGGGGTTTTGGGGTTATTCGAAGGAAAACAACGTGGGATTTGCGATGGGGGAGTCTTAGTGAATCCATGGTGTATTTTTTGTGGTGTTTGGCGGTGGCACCCCGTGAAGTCCATATTTCAAAATGATATTCGAGAGGCTCCGGTGATATTCAAGGGACGGGAGTTGCATATTCAAATAGAGGAGGTTGAGATGTGTAAATGGTGTTAATCTGGTGGGATTTGGAACACTGCCGCTAGTGGCGGCGATTTCTGGCCGGGGACGTTAGGGTTTTCTGGTGGGAGGCTAGAGAGACAAGGTACGAGGTTGCATTTTTGGGGGGTAGGGGTGGGGGTGGGGGTGTTTTGCCAATTATATATAAAATACCACCAGCCATCAATATTGTTCGATAATGGAAGATCAACGACCCTGATTGATCCACTATAAACGACGTCATTTTTTTTGCGGGGGGGGGGGGGTGGACAGGTTTTGCGCGTGCACTGGGCCGGTTCTTGCGATGTTTTGGGATTAAGTTTTACTTAAAAATGGCCAATTTGGTCTTCTTTTATTAATTAAATTTTCAGATATCTTTTCACTTTTTTTCAAAATTTCTTTCATTTTTTTATTTTAAAAAATTATTAAATATCTAAATTAGGTTATTAATCCCAAACAACATATAAAATGCTAACTAATCTTGTATAATCATTTTTAAAACAAAATTAAAAAAATTACCTAAAAATTCAAAAATTAAAACAAAAAGAGAAAATTGAACCTATTTTTTATTTTTCCGTTCACAAAAGTACCAACTGCTAACTAATGCTTGAAAAATGTCAAATAAACTTCTAAATGCATATGCAACATATTGTATTTTTTTATGAATATGGGTTAATAAAAAATGCACACAAAAATACAAACAATTAGCAGAAATGTCACGAAAATCACACAAAATTGCAAATAAGCAAAAGAAATGCTTTTGTTTGAATTTGTATGAGTAATTCACCCAGGGCAAAAATCTCATGCTTGCACTCCTTGTTCTACAAATGAAGTATCAGAATGTTAATCACTGAGGAAAGAAGAAGAAGCATGCATCTCCTTGTAGCGATGGTTACCTGTTTCTCAAGGTGGCTTCCATAGTTTAGTCTCTGATTTGCCTCGTACTGAAGGTGCCTTAGTTTTCCCCTCTATTGGTCAGAAAGAAGCCTGAGGGATTTCCCCGTACCCAAGGCTTTCTTCAATCAAGCTTCACAGCGAAGCAACTAAGACTTGAGCTTATCAAAGGCCTATGAAAAAGAAGCTCAATGAGAAAACGAAAATGACAAGATAAAAAGATCTACGAAGTTAACCCAAACTCACCATGATACAGAGATGCCAAGCCTTCTCAATGGTTGAGCGAGCATCCACCGGCTCGGTCTTACCAACTCTTGCTGAACTGATCTTGCTGGGGGTGAGGATGATGGCTGAGATCCTCTATCCGCTGAAGTACATTTTGCGGTAAAAGAAGACGATCGCAAGGGAGGAGCCAGCTCTCCAAATAGAGAATCCTCGAATACCGCGGGCTTAGGAGATACAATTCATTTAACCCTTCGAATAGGGGCTGCCTCACTACCAGCATCCTCATTCTTCAATGTTTCCTTCAATTTATTATCAGTTCTTGACCCCAAGGCCTATTATTCTTCCTCTTTCCGGGGGGACACAACATCATCTTAGAAAAATCTTAAATGCCTGCAGGAAAAAAGTTTGCATGAGTGAAAGAAAGTACCTTTAAAAGAAAGCAAGTTACACACCATGAACCAGGATGTTTCGCCTCCCATATACCCTCGGCTAGATCTTGCCACTTACTCTCGTCATAAGTGGATCAAGCTGCCAGTTTACGAGACCAATCGACCATGTCGAAAACCTCGTGTGGCATCCACGGGACCGCTGAAAAAAAGAGAAAAGGAAGCATCATTATAGGGTCCACATCCTCCATTGACAGAAGCAATAAGAAAATGCGTGTACCACTTACGTATAAGGTTCCATTTCTTAGGAAATGGAAGAAACTCTGTATGGATAATATCGCCATTCCACACTCAGACAAAACCGTTCATCCACCCACGATCCCAATCTTCTTCATTGTTAGAAATAAAGGGCCGGGTGGATCAATGCTGTAGAGCAATCAGGCCTCGATAATGCAAAGGCCGATACAACCTAATAATATGGTTGAGGGTGAACCCAAGTCCGTCTTATCTACAAAATGTCTTACCATGAGCACTATCCTCCAGAAGGAGGGGTGGATAGGTGCCAAAGTAACTTGGTATCTTCTACAAATTCAAGCACAACCCTGTTAAGAGGACCCAATGTAAATGGATACGTATATATATTAAAACCCCTTCAACATGATCCATAATGCTCTTATCCATGGAACATACCTGTAGTACCATTTCTTCTTCCCATTCGTAGTCCTTCCTTACTGTCTCGAGATGTTCCTCCCATATTGAGGAGATAAACCTCGATGCATGATGCTGATGATCTTGAGCATTAGTAGGTCTCTCCAGTGCAAAGTCTCTCATCGAGACAAAGCACCTCGAGATTAGCTCACCAAACATCGGCGGTGTACAACCGACCGAGCGTGAAATGGAGGCAGAAACATCCTCAACTTGATGAATGGATTTTGATGTAGCTGTTATGGTAAAATAGGAAGTGGAGGATGAAGACTAGGGTGAAAGCTTTAAGTTAAAATAATAAGAGAACTAGGACAAAGAATAAGAGTTCCATAAGAGAGATAGTTACTTAGAGTAGCAGTATCCTTAGTTAAGAAATCGAGGATTTTTACTATTACATGCATCGAGTTGAAAAGGCTACTGACCTAATCTCGAGATGGTTCCAAATCTAGAGGGTCCCGATTTGACCAAACATGGACTCCTAAGAGTCGAACTCAAAATTCAAAGGCTAAACTCTGTATGATAACTGAAAAATAAACAATTCAAGGCTGGAAGCAAAAAAGAGTTTCTTTCATTGTCAAAAAATATGTTTGTAGGGGCCATCTTTACAAGACCTTCTTTCCTGAGAAATATATACACAAAAAGAAAAGAGAGAAAGAAAGACGATGTATGTCTACTTGTCTCCACCACTACTATCTGAACCATCTCCAGTGTCCAAATCCGAAGTGGCCGAGAATGCCTATTCTTCCTCCAAATCTCGGGCGTTCTCGATCTCAGTCGAGAGATTGGCACCTTTAGAGCTTGCTTTCTCTATGGCCTGCCTTTTTACCTTTGCATGAGCGTAAGTGACAGTCCGAACCAGCTTCTGCTTTTCCTTCTATGATATCTCTCGGTCTAGTTTGTTCATAGTAGTAGCATTTTCTTAGGTATTTAGCGGCACTTCTTCGGCCTCGAAATTTTGCGTGGATGGTGCAGAACCCTCCATCTGAAAAATTTGGGAGAAGACCCTAGGATGAAGTCAACTACGAGTTCACAACCATGTTTTTCCTCCTCAGCTCAAGGGTCTCCGCATTCATATCAGTAACTTCTTCCCGATGGCGCCCCGCAAGAGCATCCTTATTCCCAAACTGTAGAGGAAAAGATAAGTCGGTAAGCACAGAATTATGAGGATGATAAACAAGTTTTATGAGTACCGAGTTAGTTGCTCAACCATACTAGCCCTTTCTTAGAGCACTTCCCCTAAATTCGCCCGAAGCCCGCTTAGTTCCTTTTCTTTTCATAAAGGAGGCCTCTGACTCCTTCAGTCCTGAGGTAAGTATCTTGCGCTCCTTTCCAAGACATGAAATCTCGTCTTTGAGCCTAGAGAAGACATGATCATACATCTTCTTAGCCTAAAAAAAAGAAGACTCAAACACGTGGAAAATACTTGAGGCATGAACACTATAGATAAAAAGGTATCACCTGCTGCTGGAGCTTCTCCGCTTCTTCGTTAGTGTTGAGATGAATGTCCTCACTTACATCATCGAGGAAGTTCTCAAGCACGTCTCCTCCATCGTTAGGGCCTCCTACATTGCTGAAACTTTTGTTATGCGTATCCTTGAATTCCTCTGGTGAGAATTGAAGACCCAAATTAAGGCCACCCTGATATCGATATCTCCAAATGGCAAATCATATCGCCGAAAACCTCTGGTCTCATGCCCTTTCTCGATAAGGACTATACCATGTCTTGCTGGGAACTCGAAGATCGTATCCATACCCTCATCGAGGGTCTCCATTACATAAACTCGAACCGAATCGACCGTTCTAGGTTCACCGGGCCTCGACCCAACCACCTTTGAGGCATCTGTGCCTGACCTATGCCTTTCTAACAAATGGTACTCGTCATCATTATGGTCTTCATCCCCAGTACTGGGACATGCTCTAGATCCTGAATTCAAGACCTTGGCAGTAGCTCGAGGCGTACGTGATTTGGCTTCTTTGCCACAAGAGATTTAGCAACCACCTAATTCTTACTTTTCTTACCTTTATCAGACTTCGGGGCTCTTCCTCGCCCTTACGAGGAGGTCTCATCAGCACTACATCACCAAGGCATGCACAAAAATAGTAATAAAAGCTAATCCATGCGAAAGAGATATTGTAACATGGTAGAGGCGGCAACAAAAATGCTTATCGTGATTCTTGACCGGCCACCACGTAATAGCTAAGTGGGGCTAAGAATGTCTGACATAAGGGAATAATATATCCAACCACCTAATCCAATCCGACATAACCTGGATCTATTTAGGATAACAAACAGTAGCTGTACAAACGGAGGGGATATTATTTTTTTAAAAGGAGTTAAGAAGACAATATTTCTTTTTTGAGGAAGAGATACTTACACTCAAAATTCCACTCCTCCGAGAATGGAATCCTTTAGGCTGGGATGATGTTCGAGGTCCTCACTTGGACAAACCTGATCATCCACCCTCGATTCTTGTTTTCATTAATGCTCTAGAAAAATGGCTTTGTGGATCGAGGGTGAAGCTTAATCAAACCTCGATAAATATGAGGGATATATAGCTTGATAAAGTGGTCTAGGATAAATGTCATACCCACAACCTTGTTGAAGAAATATCAGAGCAAATAAACTATTCCCTAGAAATATGGATAAATTTCGCCAGACGTCACTTTATACTTATGGAAGAAGTTAAGAATAATCGAATCTATCGCGGGAGAAGAAGGATCTGAAGAATTAACATGGTTCAAAGTGAATGGGTATGTATACACATGAAGAAAGTTGGCCTGGTGATCTGTTATGCTCTCGTTAGAACTGCAAATATCAACCAGCACTATCCTCTCCCATCGATAGTCGTCCCGCACCTTTTGTATATCAGTCGCAACATTCATATATCGGGGCACATGTTCGCACCGGCTTGGTGTAGATGAGGATATCTCCATAGAAAAATCATTCACAATATCGAACTCGACAGGGGTACACTATTCAACGGTGCGTGCGAATTTGGGTTTGCCCTTGGATGTTCGAGATGAATATGCAAAATCCTCTTTTGGAGGAACTGTTTTAAAGGTTCTAGCCATGGTGGTGGATAGGCCTTTATGAGAAAATAAGTAATGAACTAAGAACATAAGAAGGAAGAATGTGAAAGGGGATGGACTTGGCTCTTAAAGCTTGGAGATGTTGTAAGAGTGTGAATCATTAAATGATTGGGTATTTATAGAAGCCGTATAGGTAGAAAAAATGACGAACCAATAGAGATTAATGGGATTCTCGATGGTCGTGGTTATAAAAACCCATTGCATGGATGTTTGAGTTATGACATTTAAAGCTCTGATAGGCTGACGTAACGATGATAACGCCGAAGAAGTAGGAGTTCAGAACCGTTTCCTATAATTTTATTCTAGGAAATAAGGGGATTATGTGTATGCGGTAAAATCAGAAAGCTCGATTTTATGATCGTTAGGACTTCTCGTAGAGACCATCCTCGAGAGGCTTGGAGATTAGCTTGGAGTTCGCCCCTGAGGGTTCTCAATTGTCGACCCCGAGGAAGCACAAATAAAAAGGTTATGATGGACAGACGGGAAGTTTCCGAAGTGCATGATTAAAGCTGGCTTGGGTTTATTAGGATAGCATGAGCCGTACCGTGGCATTAAATGGTTGTACCAGCCATATATCTTTTTAATAAATGCTTTAGTGCAATATTGGGATTCCCCCACATATAAGGGGGATCCATTTCATTTTGTAAGGACATCTGATACTCTATATTGGATATACAAGAACATTTTCTTTGCCTTCTAACTTAACACATTGTCTTGATCTTACTATTTACATTTATTGATTATACCTTTTGTGTTCTATTATGTGCTTCACTTATTGATCATAAATGGTCATAAAGAGCTGCCATTGAACTCATCATAACTATTAATCCTCCATTGACGACCCTTAGTCGGGCACCCGACCCGTCCTCGAGACACCGAATACACAAGCTCAAGGCCCCGATTTTCAGCAATCTGGTTTCATTACTCCACTTACTGCAAGCAATTATATAATTTTTTAATCCTTCACTTAGAATCTATATTTTTAACAACTAGCATAAAAAGAGATCACGTATTTTTAGAACCACAAAATCTAATCTACTTGTTATTATTATTCTTATGGCAAACAAGGTTATTACAGAATATTTAAAGAGGCATTTTCTTTCCTTTGACCACCTTTGAAAAAGTTGAATCAGAAGGGAGCATAGTTTTAATTAACTGATGCTTGCGAACAGAGTTTCCAGGTATTGAAGGACATTAAATTCAACGCCTACTCTAACACTCCCTGAAGGGATCGATGGTTATGTTTTCTATTGTGACACTTCAGTTGTTGGATTGGGTTGTGTGTTGATGCATCATGATAATGTTATAGCCTATGCTTCTAGACAATTAAGAAATCACGAGAAGAATTTCCCAACCCATGATTTAGTGTTTGCCGCAGTGATTCACGCACTAAAGATGTGGAGGCACTACTTGTATGGTATTCAGGTTTATATATATACTGATCATAAGAGCCTCATGTATATCTTCAGGAAAAAGGAATTGAATTTACATCAAAATATATGGCTGGAGCTGCTCTAAGATTATGATGTTGATATTTTAGACCATCAGGGAAAGGCGAACGTTGTAGCCCATGCCCCTGTAGATATTTGGGTAGCTGTCATATTTTTAGCCACAAAAGAGGGGAATAGCCCATAAGATTCATCAACTAGCTAGTCTTGGAGTTCAGTTACTGGACCCAGATGATATTGGAATTACTATTCACGATAATACAACATCCGCTTTAGTAACTGAAGTAAAGGAATGCTAGTATGAGGATTATGTGTGTGTTCATATAGTGATACCACCCCTTAGTAGGAGTAGACACTATTTTAAATTACAGATAATGGGGTCCAAAAAAATCGAGGATGATTATGTGTCGCTAATGCTGTAGGGTCATGTCAGCAAGTTATGGGAGAAAATCACTATTCTTGTTATACTATCCATCCAACATCGACGATGTATCATGATATCAGGGGAGTGTATTGGTGAGACGTAATGAAAAAGGATATAGCGGTGGGACGTAATGAAAAAGGATATAGGACTCTGATCATAGGAGTCCTAACATCATGTCAAGATTGAGCATCAAAAACCCTATGGATTATTGTAGGCTATGGAGATTCCAACTTGGAATTAGGAAGTAAAAAATTTGGATTTCATTTTAGGCTTATTTCATACCTACTGTAAGTTCTATTCAATTTGAGTGATTGTTGATAAGCTTACAGAGTCAGCCATTTTTTGCCTGTTAGGACAACGTATTTCGCAGAGGATTATGCAAGGCTTTATACTAAGGACATAGTATGACTACATGGTGTCCATGTATCTATTATCTTAAATAGAAGAGCTCAATTTATAGCTAACTCTTGGAGGTCCTTTCAAAAAGGAATGGGGACATAGGTAAGACTTAGTATGGTATTTCATACCAAGATCGACGGACAAGCTGAGCATACTATTCATACACTTTAGGATATGTTACGAAATTGTGTGATAGACTTCAAAGGTAGCTGGGATGATCATATACTGCTTAATGAGTTCGCATCTAATAAGAGCTACCATTCTAGTATTCAGATGGCTCCATATGAAACTCTGTACGGATGGAAGTGCATGTCGCCTATAGGATGGTTCAATGTATGGGAAACTACATTAGTAGGACCAAAATTGCTATAACACACAATCTAGAAAATTAAGCTTATACAGGAAAGGCTATTAGCAGCTCAAAACTGACAGCGTCAAGAGTTGGATTTTTAAGTTGACGAATGGTAATCATAAAGGTATCACCGATGAATCATGTCATGAGATCTAGTAAGAAAAGAAAACTTAACCCTCAGTTCATTGGACCATATAGAGTTTTATGCAAGGTAGGTTAGGTAACATATTAGTTAGACTTGCCGTTGGACTTGGAATTTATATATCAAATATTTCATGTGTCAATCCTCCGTATGCGTTAAAGTCTCGTCTTCAGTTAATCGACATAGACTCGGGGATGAGATTATATTGAGGTTAATTTATTGCCTCAATATAACACGCGATAAGTAAGTGCCAATGATAAAGTGTAAGGAAATGAAAGAAAATAAGTTTCATTGAAGCCTGTCGATTTTGGATAAAATACGATCCGAGCAATAATACCCGATATATATGGACTAGTGCTATACAAGATACACCATAACCACGGTAGTAGGGTATGTAAGTGAATTATAAGTGAGTAGTATATTAAGTAATTTGAGATAATTCATAATTATGTGTGAAATTGGTTCAATATTGGATAACGAGATATTACCTAATAAACTAATGAGTTATGGATAAAGATTAACAACCTCCCCCACTACCACACCCCAAAACCGAGAGACACGACCGGCACTCAACCGGGTAGCCCTAGTCTAGTGGACCTGGGCGCCTTTCCTATCCCACGTGTTACCCCGTGATTTTAATATTCATTATTCAAGTGAAACAACCATTTATAATTAAACACATTCTTACAATCATAATAACATACATGCTTACTTCACGTGATCTAAAAGTTATACTGCCCAAATACATAAGTACACAAGCCACCTTTCCTCTCTACGGAGCCTCTAGGTATACAAAAGAGTTTTACAATAGTTGCTGGTAACAAGGCTTACCCTATACCTTATACAAATACCAAAATAAGATTTCGGCAAGAAAAGCGACATGAGCCACGCAAGGCCCAGAGAGGAAAGTGGAGGATGTGCTACTGTCGGTGGACTGGACCTGCTATAGAACAACCTACAATCATCACAAGAATGTAGCTCCCCGGTTAAAGGGATGCCAGTACATTTGAATTGTACTGGTATGCATGAACAAACTTTATCTCAAGTAAAATCAATCATTACAGAGATAACGAACAGTAATAAATCCAACAATCAACATGAAAGGAATAACCAAGGCCAATAAGTTTCACAATCTCTCTTTTCCCCTTTCAACGTCACTTCATCATATGAATGATTTCACAAACATTCATTTCAATAGTGGTAATGATCACATTCCATCGTTATTACCTCGGCCACCCTTATTACCTCGTCCACCCCTATTATGTCGGCCATTCTTATTACCTCGTCCACCCTTATTACCTCGGCCACACTAATCACCCCAACCCACAATTTATCTTTTTGTATTTTGGTGTGCAACCCGATCTCACCAGACAATCACATTTAGCACAACAACAATACTTCATATTTTAGTCACTTGGCTTCATGCCATCCAGAATATCATTAAACAACAACAATAATAATTCACAAAGAGTTTCATTAACATCAGTACCATTGCCATCTTATCCAACAACCCGTATAAAATTCAAGGCACAACGATAATTGCCCACAACAAGCCATACGTGATATTACCACAGTTGTTTAAATTGCATAAATTACGACTTCTTTCCTTCATTTATTACACATCCCTTACCACATTTACACATTCACACACACACTTGGTTTGTTGTCATTTATTCACACCATCAAATTGGAAGGTTTAACCAACAACGTTCCAGGCATATTAATCACAAGAATTCATGAAATAGGCCATCTTGTCTTAACACTTATGAAACAACAAAAATTCACAAATAGTCCACATAAGCATAAAATACTAATTACTCGTACACCAAACAGGTTGAATTTACAAAGCTTAAAGTAAGCCATACATACCTGGAGTACTATTTCCTTTTTAACTGCTAGTCTCAATTCGCCAACTGCCTAGTACCGTCAATGTAGTTTACAAGTTAATATATATATCTTAGAATTGAAATTCACAAATATAACCCGAACTCACTTAGATAGTCGATCCCTCCTTTTTGCAGATCTTTAATCCTACCTAATTCCTCATACTAGATTTTAGGTATTAAAGAACATGCATGTATTGTTCATCTTATACTTTCAAGAATCTATTCATGAGAACCCCTTTTTTGCTTAACTCTGAAAATTCCATAAAAAGGGTTGGGGATTTTTACCTGCAAGAACGAAGAAGAAGATGATTACTCGAAATTTCCAAGCCTGTGTGACTTAAAAAATCAAATGGATAGAGATGAGACTTTCTCTCTCAAGAATCCTCTCTTCCCTCTCTCTAGTTTTTTTTTTCAGAAAATGGGTTAAAATCAATGGTTATGGTGTTTTATTGAGGAAGGGGCCGGGTTGAAGAAAAATAGGAGCCTCGACACGGAATGCGGTCTGACATGCGGTCCGCAGACCGATCACATAATGGCCCTAAAAAATAGGCTAAAATAAAAATACAATGTGCAAGTATACGATAATTATGCGGTCCGCATATACATTATGCGATCGCATAGTGCATCGCATAACCTCCCTCACCAAAAGTCACTGGGCAAGAATGTGATAACTATGCAGTCCATATAATCAAAATGTGATCGCATTCTTGACCGCAAGTTGTCCTCCAATGTGGCAGTGGCCTGCCCAGATATGCGACCATTATGCAGTCCGCATATTTATTATGCGATCGTATACTGCACAACATAATGCCCAATTTCTGGAAAATTTTATCTTTTAAATTTCGAGATACTTTTCTACGGTTATTACAATTGAGGGACCTACCCTGCGTTATTTTACGCAAGAAATTATTATGAGTCTTTACACCCACCCCACGTGGTAGCAAGCCACTATCAAACCATATGACTCTTAGTCATTATGGGTTAGGTGTTGATCAATTCAACATAGGGCCTATTAATTATAAGATAGACATTTATCTAACAATTTATAGAAGAACAAAGATTCTAATTATGGTACAATCTGAAAATACGTGTCTTTCAACAACTTAATGAATAACGAAGAGTCTAATACAAACAAATATTTCAACAATTTATGTACAGATCTTCAATAATTCAAGCAAAGATTTCATATCATCTTAATTAATGTGAGATTTTGTAATATTAAGGGACTACAATGTGATCTTTCTTACGAGAATCAGTTCAGGTATATTAAAGCTATCGCTTGTTTTTTTTAGCCATGATATTTACGATTCAAATGAAACGAGCAAATGCACTATTTCTATAAATGATTATATTCATAGGTGTATTAGAGGTGCCTATGTTCTTGAATTCCCATGTATCTTATTATTACATATTCCATTAATGGGTAATACGTAGTTGATAAAGATTATCCAAAAAGTATATTGATCTTATTAACACATTTTTGTGCATTTAATTTATTTATACATGAACATTAGCCCATGAACCGATAGAATTATATATGTGTTTATATATATGCACTTATATGTATATGGGATTTGGAAAAAGGTTACGCCGTTATATACGTACCACCACCTGATTAGTTGGTATATGTTGATGATTTTGCCCATAGTGATCGAGATGATATGATGAGATGCTCTCAGAGACTTGATGATGTTATGTACGCCTATACCTATGCAGGAAACGACATGTACATGCACGTGCATGATATTATAATTTTCTTAGGATTTGCAAAGTTATTTTGATTTACAGGAGGAATTCCTTATTCCATGTTTCGTCTATGTCTCTTATGTACTAATTTTCATGCCTTACATACTCAGTACATTATTCGTACTGACGGCCTATCTCCTGGGGCCTGCGTTTCATGCCTGTGGGTGCAGGTAGGCAAGCTGACGGTTCCCATTCTTAGGATCCTTTATGAGTGAGAGTTGGCATGCTCCACTTGATCAAGAGATGCTTTTGATTTTGGGATGCTATGGTTGTATACATATATGGGTATGACGTGGCCTAGTCCCATCCTTGTACCGTTGTTATTTCTATTAGAGGTATGTAGACAGTTATGTATGTTTGGATAGTATGTGGCCTTGTCAGCTTCAAATTTTGGCTATATATTTTTCTATAGTAGCCTTGCCGGCTCAACCACTGTGTTCCGCATGTATATGTACATATGTCTTTTGGATTGGTTTCCTCCCCGTATGTTATTCATGTTTATATCTTAAATGCATGCTTAAGGATGTTCGATATGTAGGATTCAGGCACCCATCACTGCACATCGATTTGGGTCGTGACCCTTCTAATTCTATCAAAACATAGTAGCAGTAAAGGGAGTAAGATATGATAGTGTAGAACCAGGATCTATCAACACATACACATTATAAGAATTCACGGATAAAGTCCCTTTAACCACGTCTGAGGAAGCCTCCTGGTCATAACGACCAACCAGAGCTTAGGTGAGGTTCTAAGGAAAAATTGTAGTAGGAGCTCCAGTTGGACTTCTACCACGGACTGCTGGTGTCTTAAAAACTTGACCATGCGGGCGTGCTAGTGCTAAGCTGGAATTTATCTTGGTGGTTGAGCTACACCAGTACCACCCCTAGTCGGGCAATCTCTCATAAAATGGCCTATCTCGCCAAAAGTATAATATGCATCTACACCTAAATGGCATCGACTCAAATGGAATATCTGAAAATCAGAACACCTAGGGTAAAGTGAACCGCCATGAGTAGAAACACCTTGATTCTGGGATCATGGAGTCCATGATGCCTTACCAGCTCTAAA
This sequence comes from Nicotiana benthamiana, assembly GCA_034376525.1. Taxonomy (NCBI): domain Eukaryota; kingdom Viridiplantae; phylum Streptophyta; class Magnoliopsida; order Solanales; family Solanaceae; genus Nicotiana; species Nicotiana benthamiana. Next base: position 38,821,602 of record CM067324.1, read on the forward strand.
CTATGGCGGTCGATCAAATCTCGACCCGTGAAATCTTGAAAGAGTACTAGCTGCTGGTTTCCTAATTATCTACTAGCACCGCATGTCTTACTGAACAAATCATAAAATCTACCCCTCTTGCTTAAGCTTCTTTCTATCTCTGTCAACCCTCATCTTTGCTTCCTTCCCTCAAGTGCTAAGGAGAATGCTTGAATATGTGAAATGCCTACACCCGATGGTATAGAAAGTGACATACACTCATTTACAAAGTGAGGACTATGTCCTGCTACATACATGTGTACCTTGTCATCCATATACGATACAACTACAGGAGCAAGGTCCATCAAAAGAATTAAAATAGAGATTATATTATGCAATACTCATACCCTGGTGTGTTAATGTTAATAAATGATCCAACCATGCTCTACATGTCTCTGTAGTTAATAATATGGAGGAATGCCTGTGATAACTCCCGCCATCAGATGGAGCAACATTTTCTCCCCTAGATATCTCCCAAGTGGTATATCAACGTGCTGCTAAATCCTATAATCTATATACTGCCAATTCAATTGAATTTCTATCTATGGAGTACATAACTTTGAGGGCACTTGCTACTCGGTCTAGAAAATCACAGGGATCCTCTACTGTACTAGATCTCGTGAAAAGTAGAGGCTCAAATCTGAGGAAATCACGAATCCTAGAACCTGTATCATCACCCTGAGGACATGTATGTTACTGTTTGGCCTGAGTAGCTGTAACACAAGTGAATAAAAATATACCTCACCCCCAACTTTAAGTTGTGGCATGTTTCCATTACACACATTCAAAAGCATAAGGTAAAGAAAACTTCCCTGAATATCTAGTCGGGGTCATAGTAGAAGTCGGGCTCCATTCTTCGCGTTCGGACTAGTGCACAGATCCATGTAGCCAGCCTCTTCTCGACCTTCTTAGCGTACACCCCACACTTATGTTTCATGCTCACCTCATCCATGTATTTCAAGTTCATTACTTTCCACTCAGCACTTGTAGCTAGATTCTTCTTTCTCACCCCAGTTGCTACATTCGTCTCAAAAGTCACGGTCTCCTCACCCACTCTAAGAACGAGTTTTCTCTCGTGTATAGCTAATTGCTCAACCCGTGTCAAAGAATGGTCTTCCTGGGATGAGGGGTACCTCCTTTTTCTCCTGTATATTTGCCACTATAAAATCTATAGTAAATACGAATTTATCTATTAGAACAAAAACATCTACTACTATCCCCTCGGGTATTAGAGTCATTTGGTTTGCCAGCTGCAAATATATTGGTGTTGATCTTGTCTCTCCAATCTTATTCTTCGGTTTCCTGTAAATAGAAAATGGTATTAAGTTAATTGAGGCACTAGAATCACAAAAAGACATCAAAATTAAGCCTAAAGAGCAAGGTATAGTAAAGTCTCTAGATCTCCACATTTTTATGGGAATTTATTTTGCAAGATTGTGCAGCAATGCTCTGTGAGCTTGACAATTGAGGTCTCTTCTATGTCCCTCTCTTTTGTCATGATCTCATTTAAGAATTTGGCATACGCAGGCATTAGTGAGAGCACCTCTGTAAATGGTAAATTTACATTAACATGTTTCAGCATATCCAAAAATCTCTCAAACTGCTTGTCCAATTTTTTTACAAGCTTTTTTTTTTCTGGGGGAGGGGGGAGGGGTGGGAAGATAAAGCAGGCATGTGCTTTTGCTCTTCATTTTCCTCCCTTCTTGAATTCCCTTCATTCTTCTTTTTCTCATCTCCTTTCTTGCGTTTCTTCTTCCTATCAACTTGAATTTTCAACTGCTCCATACTTCCTTTTTCAGCTTCAACATCTTTTTGGATTGGAGTTGGATCTTTCAACACTTTCCCAATTCTCAAGTTTACGACATTCACTATTTCTTTAGAATTTCATTCAGTATCAGCGAGCAGAGTTCATGGGACTCTCTCAGATAATATTGTCGCAATCTACCCCACTTGTTTCACTAGATTTTTTCAATCCCTTATACTTCAAATCTTTAATGAATTTTCACAATAAAGACCTTCATACGATCTATTAGACCAGGCTGATTGGGATGTATAGGTAAAACTACTGCCTCTTTTGTATAGCTTGAGTCATGAAACTCTATAAACTTGTAGCCTATGCACAGTCAACAAACACCAACCGTAAAAAGATAAAAAACAAAAACAAAAAGAGAAAAAAATATTGTATTAGCACTACAAACTATTTAAAACACTACTTATTGTCAACCCTCGGCAACGGTGCAAAACTTTTACTAGCACAAAGCATACTCATAAGAATGCATGCCAGTCGAACATACTATAATATAATATTCTATTCTCATGGATTGGAATGAAACAACGTTCTCGTAGTTTCTAGCTTTACTTCTATCCAAGATGGTCAATAGTTGAGGTTTATATTATTAATAACTACAATTAACTAAGAATCTAATGCTACTAACTAATGGTTATCAACACAAAGAATAAGAAAAGAAGATTATAAGTGGGAGAAAATAGGGTTTTGATAGGATTGGTGCAATATAATTGTTTGAGGTTAAGTGAGTCTCTCGAATTCAATCAATTATTATTTCAAACATTGAGTAGAAACTCCTCTCTCGATTAAGTCTCAACCTCTCAAGATGAACAAATTTAAGCTCGTGAATATAAGCAAGAATGCATAATGGATTAGTCTTTAGGAAAATCTCTTTTGATTATTCTATTAAATTGGTTTAATCAATGATTCAACTAGCCTCTTTCGATTAGCTAGAAGAATTAATTAACTCGGCCAATAAAATAATGCAAAAATACCACAACTTATGCCACTCCTAATTATATGAGCAAGTGAATATAAATGCAATAATTAAATCATCAAAAATGATTTAATACATAAAACTAGAGTTATAATCCACTCGGGTCAATACACCAATTCCATCAAACCCTAAAGGAAGGAATTCCATAGATATGAAGTAATACAACAGAACTATGATAAAACTATAGGAAAGTATAAATTCAATCAAAACTCGGGTCTTAGAGTGAGGAAGAAATAAGGAAATTCTGATGCTCCTGTTCTTTCCGCTCTTCCTTAGCCTCCTTAGGTCAAAAACATATCAAAAGTCCAGAAAAATAATTTTTTCCCCATGCATTTAAATCATATAGGGTCAAGCCTAAACGAAATAACCTTTTCCTAGTTGAAAGAGGACATTTACTCTGTAAAAATTACATATGCGCACTGCATGGGGTGATGCGCCATGTGGGGCAGTAGTGGAAATCATTAGAGAGCTCAAGCATTGATAGCAGAAATTGGGCAGTTGTGGCGCCCCAAACGCCGCTTAGAGTTCAGATCAAACTTCGACTTTTTATGTCCACACTTTGTCCTCGAACCTTGAACACGATCCCGACTTAATTCCTTAGAGATAGCTCAAATTAGTTCCACAACATTTACATAACTCGAAATCAATCCTACAACAACAACAACAACAACAACCCAGTATAATCCCATTTAGTGGGGTCTGGGGAAGGTAGTATGTACGCAGACCTTACCCCTACCCTTGGGTAGAGAGGCTGTGTCCAAATAGACCCCCGGTATCCTTCCCTCCAAGAACTTCCCACCTTGCTCTTGGGGAGACTCGAACTCACAACCTCTCGGTTGGAAGTAGGGGTTGCATACCATCAAAGCAACCCCTACAAGAAATAAAAAAAATATAAGTTCAAAACATTACCAATTAAACCTCAAAACAAGTAAATGACTATGAATTACAGTGCAATAAGAGACAACAATGCGTAATTATAGCCTGCCATTAGTTTCCTTGCATGATTTTGACCTGATTTATTAGTGTCAAGACTCTTTGGTGAAGACTATCCATCCCTAGCTACCTACTAATTATTCAATATCCTCAACTAAGTCATATTGTTCACCGTTGTCCTCACCTGCCATCTAAATAGCCAAAGGATTTGGTTCATGGTTCTTAGCTACAATTCCCAGATCCCTCTGACCCCTGTTGTTAAGTAGAAGGCCCTTGGCCAATATGTTTATTGTAACACTGAAAGTTTTCCCTTCTAAAATTCAAGGATCATCAACTACAGGAGCAAAAAAGTTGAATGGCATTATTACTCTACCTAGTTTCAAGTGTACCTTTCTTAACAGCTAGTTTAATTTTATCATGAGCCTTTATTGTAGCTTCCTTGAACCCCCCAGCCCTCAATTACCTTATTCTCATTGCCTCTTGTGTTGCCTTGAACTGAAGATTGGATGCATCAACCAAATTAGGGTTCACTTTGGCACGCAACTCAAAAGTTACTGTTTTATTGCCCCTTGATATCCTAATTGTAGTTGCTTGATGAGATGCCCTCCCTTTATGGTCTATTACCTTGGCCTGGACATCCCCAATTTGATCATCACCTGCAAGCTCCATTGGATAACCTCCACATTTAGCCAATAATATTACAATACCACTAGGATTTTGTATATGCAAATATTGTTGGAAGAGGATTGCTATTAATATTTGGAGGGAAACTTTTAGGCTAAGGGAATTTTGGAAGAGTAGAAAGATTTTGGAGAAGAGAAACTTTTATTACTCAAACTTATTTTTGATTTTTTTTTGGCTTGATACAAAATGAGCAATCCTACACCTATTTATACTTGGCCACTTCCTCAATCAGTGGCCAAGATTTATCCAACACAACTTTAATCTAATGGCTACAAATCACCTTCTACACAATTCTACAAAAATATCCACTCTCTAGATCACTCCATACTTATCTATATCATTCTACTATTCTAAAGATATTTCTAGAGCACATTTCTAGAACATGGGCCAAATGGGCTCACATTCTAGAAAATAGGCTAATTGGGCTCTTTATTTTTCATAATTCCTTAAGCCCAAATAATTATTACAAAATCTAGTTTATTTTAATTTTATTTTCAACACCCCCCTTTAAACTTGATTTGTCATTCCAAGCAAACTTCTTAACTTGATGAATTCCTCCTACTTGAGTGGCTTGGTGAAGATATCTGCAACTTGGTCTTTGGACTTCACATACTCTACTTGTATATCCTTTCTTGTGATGCACTCTCTTATGTAGTGATAGCGTGTGTCAATATGCTTGCTTCGATCATGGAACAACGGATTTTTTGCCAACGCCAACGTCGACTTATTATCCACGCAAATTGTAGTTGGATCTTCTTGTGGCCATCCGAGCTCCTTTAGCAAACTTCGCATCCAAATTGCATGACATGCACAAGAGGTAGCGGCAACGTACTCAGCTTCACATGTGGATAGAGTGAAAAATGATTGTTTCTTGGACATCCAAGTGAAGGCGGTGTCTCCCATGAAGAACACGAAGCCCGTGGTACTTTTTCTATCATCAATGTCTCCGGCCCAATCGCTATCACTATAACCAACAAGCTTATAATCATTAGAAGTTGAATAGAACAAGTCAAAGTTGATTGTACCTTTGAGGTAGCGGAGAATTCTTCTTGCATCCTTCAAGTGGTGTAGTAGTTTGATTCTCCATGTAGCGACTTATGAGGTCGGTGGCGTAGAGAATGTCGGTTCTCGTGCAAGTCTAATATCGTAAGCTCCCAACTAAGCTCTTGAACATCGTCGTGTCCACTTTCTCAGCTTCATCATGCTTCGACAACTTGATCCCGCACTCCACCGGTGTGTTGACTGGGTTACAATCATCCATCTTGAACTTCTTTAGGATCTCCTTCGCATAGCCCTCCTGTGAGATGAAAATTCCATCCTCAAGTTGTTTGACTTCAATGCCAAGATAGTACGCCATAAGCCCAATGTCGGTCATCTCGAACTCTTTAGCCATCGCTTGATTGAACTCATCAATCGTCCTTTGATTATTTCCTGCAAAGATTAAATCATCCACGTACAAGCAAACGATGAAGATATCTCCATCTTTCATCTTGGCATAGAGCGCATGCTCATGTGGCCATTTGGCGAAGTCATTTTCTTGCAAGTACTTGTCGATCCTACTGTTCCACACCCTTGGTGCTTGCTTTAGTCCATATAACGCCTTCTTCAATCTTAAGACTTTGTCTTCCTGCGTCTTCACCTCATAGCCCATAGGTTGTCGGATGTAAACTTCTTCCTCAAGGACTCCATTCAAGAACGCCGACTTTACATCCATTTGGTGTATCTTCCATTTATTTTGAGCTGCCAGAGAAATGATTAGTCTTACAGTTTCTAAACGGGCTACAGGGGCAAATACCTCGTCATAGTCGATGCCGGCTCTTTGACTGTATCCTTTTGCAACAAGCCTCGCCTTGTATCTTTCGATTTCTCCCTTACAGTTTTTCTTTGCCTTGTACACCCACTTGACGTCGATCGCCTTTTTCCCTTTTGGAACTGAATTCAGCTCCCAGGTGTCGTTCTTTTTGATGGACTGGATCTCCTCATCCATTGCATCTCGCCATTTCTTACTTTGTACGGCTTCTTCTAAGGTAACTGGTTCACAATCAGCAAATAGACAAAGAAGAGTTAGGTCCTCTAACCTTTCAGTGTCTTCATAAATGTCTTCCAAACTCCTTGCGCGTTCCTCGCTCCTTTCATTCAGAAACGATGGTGGCGAGTCATCTTGAACTGTTGTTGGCGAGGTAGGTGGAGTAGTTAGCTCTCGCTGGGCATCCTCTGTTGTAGATCTTTGTTCTTCTTCTTCGGTTGGAATAATGGAATTAAAGTCCTCGTGAGAACCTAAATTCCATTCTCCTTCTTCATCAATCTCCATGTCCCGACTTATCACAAGCTTGTTAGTATCTGGATTATATAATTTGTAGCCTTTGGAGTTGGAATCATACCCGATAAAGATGAACGCCTTACTTTTGTCATCTAGCTTGCTCCGTGTCTCGTCATGTACATGTGCGTATGCTTTGCTTCAAAAGACTCTTAGATGGGAGATTCCTGGCTTCCTTCGACTCCAAGCTTCTTGTGGTGTCTTTCCCCACACGTTCCTTGTTGGCGATCGGTTGAGTAGATAGACTGCACACGCTACTGCTTCTGCCCAGAATTCCTTTGGTAGCTTCTTGCTCTTTAGCATACTCCGCGCCATGTCTAGAATTGTCCGGTTCTTCCTTTCCGCCACTCCATTTTGTTGGGGGGACCTTGGTACCGTTAGTGGACACCTTATTCCATGCTCCTCGCAAAAATTCTGGAATTCTCTAGAATTGAACTTGCCTCCACGATCGGATCTCATGGCCTTTATGTGTAGTCCACTTTCTTTCTCCACTGCTGATTTGAATTTCTTGAATACTTCAAATGCCTCCGATTTTTGCTTCAAGAAATACACCGATGTCTTTCTAGAAAAATCATCAATAAATAGAAGGAAATAGTTGCTTTTACCGAGGGAGCTTGGCTTGATAGGACCACATATGTCGGTATGTATGAGCTCCAATGGTTATTGGGCTCTCGAGCTTGACTCCTTTGGAAAACTCTTCCGAAATTGCTTTCCGAGTAGGCATCCTTCGCACAATTGATCGGGATGGCTAATGGATGGTAGTCCTCGCACCATGTCAATTTTGAATTGTAGCTCCAAGCCTCCAAAATTCAAGTGCCCAAATCGAAGATGCCAAAGCCAAGATACATCTTTGTAGCAAGCTTTAAGACACTTTGCAACATCATTTTGAACGTTCCACAAGAACATTCTATTTTTGGACATAGGCACCTTAGTGATTAAATTATTTTTATTATCTCTTATGGAAAGACTATGATCTTTCATGTGAATGTCATAGCCCTTCTCTAAGAATTGACCCAAACTCAATATATTATTTTTCATGTTGGGCACATAGTAGTCATTTGTGATAAATTGGTGGTTTCCATTCTTCAAGCGGATTAGGATGTTACATTTGCCTTTCACTGGTACTTTGGATTCATCACCAAAAGGAATATTACCACTCACCGATTCGTCGAGCTCCACGAACATGCTCCTCTTTCACACATATGGTTGCTCGCCACGGTGTCAAGGTACCAAGTGTTGTCTTGTCTCCCTTCTTCTCCTTTGTATGCTAGAAGTAGGGTCAGGTCTTTTTGGCCCTTATCCTCCACAAGGTTGGCGGTCTCTTCGACATTGGTTTGAGACCCTCTACATTGTGAAGCATAGTTTCCAAATTTTTGACAAGAATAACATTTGATTTGAGATTTATCGTACCTTGCACCTTGGTTGCCTCTCACACGACTTGGGTATTCTCTTCTTTCTTCATCGTTGTTGAAACCTCCTCGTCCACGTCTATGGCCTCGACCTCGTCCACGACCACGACCTCTTCCATGTTGACCTCGTCCATTTCCGATATTTTCTTCCTTATCTTTTATTTGCATATTAAATAATTGCTCCACTATATCTTGTTTTTCTTATGCTTTTCTTCATAGGCTTGTAAGGATCCCATTAATTGATCAATTGACATCTCCTCCAAATTTTTAGTTTCTTCAATTGTTATGACAATATGCTCGAATTTGGAAGTTAATTACCGGAGTATCTTCTCAATAATTCTAACATCTTCAAATTTTTCACCATTTCTTTTCATTTGATTTGAAACCACCAAAACTCTTGAAAAATAGTCGGAAATGGACTCCCCTTCTTTCATATGTAAAGACTCAAATCCTCCTCTTAATGTTTGGAGACGTATCTTGTTTACTTATTCGGCACCTTTGCAAGACGTTGCAGTGGTTGCACTTGATATCTTCTCGAACCCATCATCATCCAATGCTTGGTAGATGAGGTAGAGATCTTTCTTGTCTCTCTTTCTTGAATCCTTCAAACAATCCTTTTGAGTTTGGGATAATGTAGATTCATCTCGGGGCTCATTGTAGCCTTTCTCTACAATATCCCAAACATCATGTGCACCTAGGAGAGCCTTCATCTTGATACTCCAATTATCATAGTTGCTCTTGTTGAGCATAGGAACTTGGAAGGATGCAACACCATTTGCCATGATTTAAGAAATTTTTGGTTAGAATCTTGCGGCTCTGATACCACTTTGTTGGAAGAGGATTGCTATTAATATTTAGAGGATTACTATTAATATTTATACTTGGTTACTTCCTCAATCAATGGCCAAGATTTATCCAACACAACTTTAATCTAATGGCTACAAATCACCTTCTACACAATTCTACAAAAATATTCACTCTCTAGATCACTCCATACTTATCTATATCATTCTACTATTCTAAAAATATTTCTAGAGCACATTTCTAGAACATGGGTCAAATGGGCTCACATTCTACAAAATAGGCTAATTGGGCTCTTTATTTTTCATAATTTCTTAAGCCCAAATAATTATTACAAAATCAAATTTATTTTAATTTTTTTTTCAACAAATATACTACTAGGCATGTTGTCTAGTAGGTAATGTATTAATAAAATCCCAAAATATGTCCTAAGCTTACAATGTGTCCAAATTAAAATAGAAGTTGCATGAAGCTACTAGCTACTAAAAAGATAGAAAAGCTAAAGTCTAATGAATTAACTATTACAACATAGTAAACTGAATGCTTCCTTCTCCTCTCAGTGTATGTGAATCCAATTACTAGTGACAAATACAAAGGAACACCTATAAATCTCTCACCATGCGCAAGGGTGTACAGTCCGTCGACTTAAATGAATTCCAAGCATCTCCACCGTAGAGTCAAAGCCAGCATAGTCTTCCAAGTATTGCTAATCATGTGCTTGCGTATCAAAATCACCATGAAAAAGAGCCTGGCTTTAGGCAGGCTTTGTAAGGAAAAAGCCAGGCTGGGGCTTGCTTTGTAAGGATAAAGCCAGGATAGGGCTGGTTGTTACAACCCATGTCTTGTACATAATAGTACGGCACAAGTAATTTGATGAAAGCTCGGGGAATGAGATATTACATCCTGCATTTTCGTACGTTAAATTTGTGTCATAAGTTAATCAATGTAAGTTCGGGAATGGGATTATTTTGAGTTTAGAAGTATTATGATATTTCAAACAATGGATGAGTAAATTCGTGAAGGTGAGAGGGTAAGCAAATCGAAGAAAATAAGTTTCGTCAAAGCTTGACAAGTAGGGATAAAATACGGTCCGAGCTATTATATTCAATACTTATGGACTAGTGTAATATAAGGTACTCCATTACACTAATTGTAAGGTGTGCAATGTGTGTTAGAAGTGAGAGGTATTTTAAGTAATTTGAGATAATACCTAATTATGTGGATAATACGGTAATTATTGGTTAATTGAGGATTAAAAAATTAATTAAGAAATTGAGATGTTTATTGTTGGATAAGGATGAGCCAAAAATGTGGCAGCATTACAAGGTTTAACTAAGTGACTCTTAAAAGTCATATAATTATGATTCTTAAGAGTACGGTGCAACACATCAGAGACATGCATCTGTATATATCCATCACTTAAGAGACAAATTCACGTTATCGTCTATCAATTAAGAGTCTGTGACTCCTAAAGAACCTCATCACCATTATTTTGGGCCATTTCATAAGTACATGTATATATCCAAGCAACGCAAGACTTCAATAATTCAAATCATAGTCTGGTTTTTGCAATTATGAAGGAGTAAGGTGTAATCTTTTTCAAGAATATTATACAGATTTTTCCCTACTTCGATTATGCCGTTACGTGTTGTCGCAATTAACATGCATTAAACGGATTGCAAGAGAATCGACTCGAGTATGTTAAGGCTATCCCTTCTTTCTTTTTAGCATGATCTATACGACACAAATGAAGCGAGCAAATGTATAACTTCCACGAATTACTATATTCGTTGAAATACTAGAGATGCTTATGTTCTTGATTCCCTATATGTCATGTTATTCTATCACCTGCTGATGGGACTCGGAAAATAAATAAGTTGATAAAGTTTATTCATGATATTAATAAAAGTCAAAATGGTCTTACGACACTTTGAAAATTTTTATTGACGTGTTTTTCAGGCATTGCATTCACGTACACTAACCCATGACCTGGCGTCATTATATACGTATATATATACATGTGTATGTATATATGTGTGTGTGTGTGTGGGATATGGGAAAAAATTATGGCGTAATATACGTACCACCGCATGATCAGTTGGTATACTTTGATTATTTTACCCACAGCAGTCGAGATGATATGATGGGATGCCTTTAGAGGCTTAATGATGTTATAAACACATGTACCTATGCATGACATGAAATTCATATGCATATGCATGACACTATGAGCATTTCATATTTAGAAAGTTATTTAGAATAAAGGAGTATTTTACTTCATGTTTCTCTCATATATATTATTTACTAATATTCATTCCATACATACACTGTACATTATTTGTACAGACATCCCTTTGCTTGGGACACTGCATTTCATGACAGCAGGTCCCAATGGACAGGTCGAGAATCCTCCAAATAGGCTATTGGCTCAGAGGATGAAGTTGGTGCACTCCATTTGCTCCAGAGTTACTTGTTTGGTCAACATAATTTTGACGTGTATTATTTGGTATAGCGGGGCCCTGTCCCAACATTTATGTTAAGTATGTACTCTTGGAGGCCTGTAAACAAATATCATACAAACAACTGCTCGTATGGCCTTGCCGGCCTATGTGTTGAATTTACAAATGATCATATTGGTCTTATAGGCCCATATATTACATGTATAAGTTTTTATATCAAGTTGGGTCATCATATATTGAGTAATCCTCTATTTCATTTTGGTTATCCCGTGACGGCCCGTATGGCCCATTTTCCAACAAAAGTCTAATAAGAAATACATGTTATGTTTGTACTCGGTTGACTAAAGAAAGTACCGAGTGCCTGTCATGGCCCATCGGTTTAGGACGTGAAAAAATGATATCATAGCAGTTTTGTACCAGGGAATCTACAAGTCGTTTCTGGTTGAGTCTTGTTTATGGGTGTGTCATGCACCACACTTTTAAGCAATATGCTACAGGGCATTTAGGACTGTCACTCTTTTTTCGTGCTCTAGATCGTGTAGTAGAGCTTGGTTGTAAGAGCTCAATTTCCTAATCTCTATCTTATTCATAATATGACGATGCCCACATCCATAAACACACTTGATAAGAGATATAACTGTGGAAAAATTGAGTAAAAGGAACTCGATTTTGCGTGATCCTTATAATGAGTAAATGCATGGTCTTTAGTAGATCACGTGTATACTAAGACGTGTAAGTCGCTCAATAAGGAGGCTTGAGGCTAGAATACCTATATTACTATGGTGAATGGCAATGAGAGATTCAGAAGATTGATACAAGCTTCAACAAATAAAAGGAGCAACATGAGAAGAACACGGGATCTCAGTTAATAAAGATTATTAGTATTTTCAACCCAAGCAGAAAAAAAAACCATTGTGAGTTACCTTTCAGAGTAATAGAGGTATTTATAATTGACCACACCCATCTTAGTTATGCCTCATTAAGGGATAATAGGTATAGTTTACGAAAAGGGCGGGATATATTAGGATCCGGCTGGGGTGAGAGAAACCCAAAATGGGAATGGATGGTTTGTATTAGTTTATATTTCCAAAGGACATTACAAAAGTGGTAATATACCTCATTGTGAGACACCCAGATAGTGCACTCTTGAATATTACAAATAGATGTAACTACTAGAATGATTAAAACATTCAAAATTTAGAAGATATCTACTGAAAACCTGGATGGAATAAAAATAACCTTGATATGGTTCATGTCCTTAGTATAGCAATAATGTTAAGCAACGAAAAGAGCCACATGATAAATCAAAGTATAGCAAAAAGAAAGAAAAGTTCTTACTGTACTTTTCAGAATAATGTAATAGATATAATGTTCGTGGGATATAAGAAGAAAGTTAGTGAAGCATTCTGAGTAAGATATAATATATGGATGACAACGGTAGATCAAAAGGGCGATAGTGTTATAGAGTTTATGGTCAACTGATGGAAAAAGGAAAAAAATGACAGGTGATAGGCCTTGAGACAACAAAAAAATATGGGCCACAAAAGTCATATTCTCATTTTAAGAAATTAGTTTGCAACTCTGATGCGATTACCCAAAGGAAAAGTTAGACCCCATAGTAATAGAAACTAGTATGGATTGGAGAACAAGAAAGCTAAACATGAATTAGAGATTGAATGCTTGATAATAGTCGGCATCATGAGAAAGTTCGTAAGTTGTTCTAGCAAGATAAAATAGAAAACGAAAGAAGAATCACGAGAAATTCAAAGCAAGCTATGTGTGCAAAGTTCAGCTTAAGGGACTATCTGTGCCAGTTATTCTAATTGTCGCCCTCATAAGTAGAGAGTTCTATTATCCTTTGTAAAGAAGCATTACCGTAAGATGAGTAAGGGTCATCGATGATGGAAAAGGATACCAATGGTGAAGAGATAAAACATTTGTAGGCAGGTCATCGTAGCTAAAAATCTTAGTACTTCCTCAAAGGGGGAATATGCAGTGACATGATAAAATGTCAGAATTAAGTGATTCTAGAAACGATAGAGTGGTTAATAAAGAGTGCGACAAAAATGAGAAAGGATGAAATTGCACTCATTCACGTCCTAAAGATATTCTCCGAATCCAGGACATTACACAAACACAACGTCAAGGAGAGGAAGTAAGGGTTTCTGCCTGAGCTGTTATTGATGTGGGGAATTTAGTATTGTAGATATGACATTATAATTTTTAAGGAGTATTCAGATAGTAGTTAGGGTAGTTAAAGATATTATATGAGTGTTATAGGAATAAAAGAGAGTCCCATTGGGAAGACGGTCAAAACTTCAGTTCAGGAAGAAAGTCTGCGAACACATGAGTGTGGAGAGCCAGAAGGTCTCCCTAAGTATTACAATAGAACACTAACTGAGGAAAAAAGGAAGAAGGCTACAATATAAGTACAGTGACCTAAAAAGGAAATGTTCTTATAACAAGAGCCTCACTACGACATTTTATGCACTCTATAAGAAAGGGGAACCTACTGTGGTTAATGAACAGGAAGGAAAATCAAAAACATTATTCGAGATCATATGAGTTACACAAAAATTCCGGCATGCGTGGAAACAAAGATAAGCTATGTATGCACGCAACAAAGAGGCGGAAGACCAGGAAAAATAATAGCTTATGTTTAAGAAGAAATAAGAAAAACTATTTGATCAATGATCCAAAGTTTGTTATGTTATAAATGCACTTGGGATATTGGAGGATACATTTTTGCTGACAATCATACAGCTGTAGAAAACACCAATAAAAGCTGGAAAGAAGAATTGTCCAGGTTATAGATGAAGAATTGAATTGTTAGAAGATCATATCCTTGATATTCTATGGGGTCCACGAAGGACAAAAGTAATAGCTAATACCATGAGCCGTATATCGGAAGATAGCCTAAGCGTACATGAAGGTTGATCAAATAAAAGAGGAAACTAAATTGTTACATCAACTAAGTAAATCAGAAGTTTGATTATTGAACCCACAAAATTATAAACCTCATTATTGAGAACATTGCATGATCACTCTTATATTTTACAGGTAAAAGATAGATAGAACAATAGCCATACTCTATAGGGGCATTAGAAGAATATAAATCTCATAAGAAGTCAGTATGAAGCTCTCACTGGATTATGTATACAGTAGAGATACAAGAATTATAATAAAGCTTCTTGTTGTGGATGTAAACTATACCTATGTGGAAGGAAGGTTGTGAAAGGGATAGAAGATGTGATGCATGATTTTAAGGTAAGTAAGGTAAAGTTGGACAACGTACGCAATATTCACAGGCAGAAGGTTGTGAATTTCCCATACTTCATGCAAAAGGCTAAAAATGGTGCGATTGTGTGTCAAAGAATGGTAGAAACGTTGTCAGTGGCATCTCTTCTAACCTATGGTTTTTAAATTTCAATAGATATAGTTAAGAAATTAAAAGGGAGTTAGAGGCAATGATATGTCTCGCTTTATGTTCTAAAATAACACAGGGAAATATATGGTGCAAGCAAGTTGAAGAGAGGTTGCAAGATAAAGTACGGTAAGCGACGATATTTTAGAAAGACATAAATAATGATAAGAAAGGGTCAAGTGCGAAGGTGACCAAAATGGATAAGTACTCAGGATTAAGCACATTAAAACAAGAGGGGATGATAATTTCTCTAAGTTATACAAAGCTCAGTATAGCCTGACTGAACTCAAAGAAGTCTAAGACTAATAAAATGTTGAATATATAGTATGCTGCCCTAATAGGAGAATAAGTGTGTAATTGTGGTAGGTAAGGGATGATGTTTGGCCTTTCGATTGTGTTATAATTGGAAAAAAATGGGGATTTCATGAGTTGTGCGGGATAAGAATAACACCCCCTCTAAAGAATTAATCAGATTGGGATATTAAGAAATACGATTATGGAGGTATAGAATCACCCACAAGTGGATCAGTCTAATCACTTAAGATATCCCCCTATGAGACCTAAGTCTTAGTGACAATGTATTATGCAAGAGGTTTCAAATTATCTATAGTAGAACGTAGATCAACATTGTGGTGAATCAACAATGGATGGATAAAAGTTGCAGAGTATGAGATAAGATTAGGCAATTGAATAGTAAGGAAAAAGCATTAAATGATTTAGATTTATACATATAGGATAAACAACGAGAATAACCTGGCGTTTAGTAGCAGCCCTCAACAATGATAAGTCGAAGTAAGAGTTATGATACAATATGACCTACCTAGAGGCAATAAAATGCATGCGGATGGATATGCAGGTCTATGAAGTAAGATAAAGCAATATTCATAACTTTGACAAATTACCGAGCAAAGAACTTTAGTATACCTATATATGCCAGAGGGACATCTTTTCAAGTTATGTATATGTTCCCAGAAGTGAAACCTAGAGATTGGCTAAAGCTAAAGCGATGAGTCGCACAGGGGCACATATAAGGAAACGTCGTAAATGATGCATGACAGAAGATAGCAACAGTTTCAACCACAAGTCATTGTGTGAAAAAGAGGCCAAAAGAGGGAAATGACTTGCCTCTGGATTTTCTCAAATCATAGTCTGCTAAATGGCAATAAGAGTATTGAAAAATTTGCAAGAGTTATGGGTTATGAGAATGATAAGTGCATCAGTCAGTATTCGAGGATGAATGTTCCGTGGGGGGGGGGGGGGGGGTGCTGATGTTACACCGCATGTTTTCATACGTAAAAGAACGGCATATGTAATTTGATAAAATCTCAGAAATGATATATTACATCCCGCAATTACATACGTTAAATATTGTCATAAGTTAATCAATGTAAGTTTGAGAATGGTATTATTTTGAGTTACAAGCATTATGCTATTTTAAACAATGTATAAGTAAATTCGTTAAGGTGAGAGGGTAAGCAAGTTGAAATAAATAAGTTTTGCCGAAGTTTGACAAGTAGGGATAAAATACGGCCCGAGCTATAATATTCAATATTTATAGATTAGGGCCATACAAGGTACCACGTGACTATAATAACAAGGTGTGCAATGTTTGTTAAAAGTTAGTGGCATTTTAAGTAATTTGAGATAGTATAATTATGCGGATAATTATTGGTTAATAGAGGATTACAAAACTAATTAAGAAATTAGTGGTTAATTGTTGGATAAGGATGGGCAAAAAACGTTGCAGCATTAGAAGGTTTGACAAAGTGACTGTTAAAAGTCATATAACTAAGAGTCTATCTCTTAGGAGTACGGTGCAAGACTTCATAGACATATGCATCTTTATATATCCACCACCTAAAAGACAAATTCACGTTATCATCTATCAATTCAGAGTCTTGTGACTCATAAGGAACTTTATCATGACTATTTTGGGACATTTCATATGCACTTGTTCATATCCAAGAAACACAAGACTTCAATAATTCAAATCAAAGTGTGCTTTTGCAATTATAACGTAGTACTGTGCAATCTTTTTCAACAATATCATATGGAGTTTTCCCTAATCCGATCTTGCCGTTACGTATTGTTATAATTAACGTGTATTAAAGGAATTACCAACAAAATTGACTCAAGTATCTCAAGGCTCACTACATCTATAAATGTAGCATGCTTTGTCCAAAATTCAAAAAATTGAAAGGCTTGAGAAAATTAGATGTCTACTTCCCACATGTCATTAGCAATTGTGCATGATCTGATGCAGTTCTTATTAGAAGCCCAACTTCAATAGTAGGCAACAGATTCTGAAAAGGCAAGTTCACAAAGTTCCTATCGAATCTCTTGAATATACACTTACCATTGGATCTCCCATTCCACTATGTAAATGGACTTACCTTGTACCCTTGCTTAAATAAACCACATGAGTTTACACAAAATACAAAGTTTTCATCATTGCGAGGGTGTACTAGAAGTCCCCTATCTTCTCATCTCCATGCACCACCACATTGAAATCCCCTCCTACCAACCATGGCATTTCCATATAACTAGTTAAATAATACAAGTCATTCCGCAATTCTAACCTCTCTATTACTGAATAGGGTTTAATATAGCCGCCTCATCAATAGACCTTGGTTCCAGGCCTCGCATTGCCAGCCTAACGCCTGGGTACCTTGCTTTAGGTGTGGCGTCGCCAGCTTAACCCTTGGGGAGCCTGGCTATAGGACTTGCGTCGCTAGCCTAGCACCAGTTTGGTTGTTGCCCCTCACCTTGTCTCATGTTATCTTTGTCGTACCTAGTTGATTATCAAGGTCCTCAGGTTGCCTGAATCTACAACTGTTTGGACGGAATATCTTCACATGTTTAGTGGTCACATTGATTTTCCTTAGCTCCTCTTTGCTAGTAGCAAACCTTCTATGAACCTAGTTGATTGTGGATTCCTTGTTAGCCCTTCATCAGTACTTTAATCATTAGGAACAATAGAACTAGCCTTAGCTAAATTCCTATTATGCTGATCTTCTAACACTTTCTCACCTGCTTCCTTCGTCACGTGCTTAAGTTATGTTGTTTTCCTTCTCCATATTTTTTATTATTAGCATCCTTCCCAACCCTCTTGTTGCTTTCTTGAGACGAGGGTCCAGAAACAATCTCTTTGCCCATCAGGGTAGTGGTTAGGTATGCGTAGATATCACCCTCCCCAAACCCCACTTGTGGGATTTTACTTGGTTGTTGTTGTTCTTGTTATTCTTGCATCCTTCCCACCCTAACCCAAGAAGCCTTAGGATTAGGCTTGACACTTCATCATTTTTTCCTTTTCCTTCTCACGGCCTTTCTTGGATTGCTTGTCCCCTTATTCCTTCTTCTTCCCATTTCTATGATCGTCACCTTTGTCTTCAGTAATTTGTAGAGTAGGTTGATGAACTTCATCAACCTCTAGTGTAATCAATTTGTTCTTGGTTTTTACTTTATCAAGTTTGGCCTTCTATTAACCCTTGTCAGCTTCATTTCCTTGTTTGTTGTCTCTTCATTAGGCTAACTCCATGGATTCCATTTTATATAATGCATCTGCCACATGTCTGATTAAGCCTTTAAGTACAAAGCTCGCTTTGAAAGAAGATTAACATAATCCTTCAATAAAGATAACCTAATCAACACATGACCATCTTCAATTAAGCCAACTGAACCATGGCCCTTAATCTCATAATGAATTGGAATTACTTTACGTAATTCACCAATAACAGGATTTCAATACAAAAATTTCCTAAGTATTACAGGTTGAAGCCCTTGTTGTACGATGGATTCCTTCACTTCTTGATTTTTCCACTTCACAATTGGTTCTCCGGGAATGAACTCAATAGATTTCAATAGGAGCATAGCTAGGGTTTTCACGGGGGCATTAATGGTGGTAGGTTTTAGAAGTTTTAAATAATCCATGGATTAGGGATTGTTGTTTATCGTCGTGGATGGTTGGGCGATGGTAAGGGAGGTTGGGGAGGTAGCATAGCCATCGGGGTGGCTGGACGCTATTCGTGGTGGCTATGGGGGCAGTCGCCAACGTGGAATTTGGGACTCCCAAAAATCTCCCTAGAAGCGAGAGAACAGTTTGGGCGCTAGGTTTGGGTTTGCCTCAACTTGTGTTTTTTACTTATGTTTTTTACTGAAGCCTCCCCTACTAATCCATCCATAGAAATAGCCTCTTAATGTAATCCTTTACCTGCTCCAATTGATAAACTACCTTATTGTTTAGTCGCCCTTTACACAACTGCAACCCTAGTTTGTGAACCCTTCGGGTTTAGTATTGCATTAAGGCTCATACAGTTTGACTTTTTCTCATCCTTGTTACCGCTTTCCTCCTTGCTCCTGGGACTATATTTTCTAGTTCTAATATTCTCCAACATCCCTACTTCATCACTCCATAAATCTCTATCAGCACGTACTTAATTATTTGTACCATTGTCCATGGAATCATCATGTATTTGCAATAGAATGTTATGTGAGGAATGATTAGTAGTGACATTAAGTTCCCTCAGCTCCTCCTTACTTGTCCTTAGTCTCCTATTAACTTATTTAATTATTGTCTCCATTTGTTTGCCTCATCAATCCCAACAATGCTAGGATTAGGAACTTCTTTATTTTCTTAGGAGCTGATTTTCTAGTAGCTTTCCCAATTGCACTAAGAGTTGCATATGCTACCTCCCTTACCTCAATCTCCTCCTTGTATAATACCTTCTCTATTGATATCGTCCTCCTCGAGTAATGCAAACATGTTACTAATTTGCAATACTTTTCACTATTGTTTCTTAGTAGCACCATTGTTGACAGGTTTCTCCTTTCCTTTTGACACCTTATTCTCATGCTTTGTCTCTACAGTAGCATTCCCTGCATTGTCAATAATATAGACTCTGCCTCTTTGATATTTTCTCCTCCTTTGCATCCACTCATTTTTGGTAGTATTTCGTACAGGTTTTCCCAGTACTTAACCACTTGATAAAACATTAGTCAAAGATAGAGCCGTCCCCATAACATTTTCATATATAACATTAGCCCCTTACTTAATTGGTCCTCCACCATCTTTATCAAACTTTCTGTGTTAATCTGGATAACAATCCAACATTCGTGCTCATTGTGTCCTTGCTTCTTACATGTTCTACAATATTTTGGGCATGTATCATATTTAATTTTTATGGACTTTGATTCCCTAGGACAAATTTCATCCTTCTCTTCAACAATCGTAATTCATTGGTGCAATGTAGCTAGTAGATTCACTTTTTCTTTTACGTTGGCACAACTAGGTTATGTGCAATTTTTGAGTGGCAAAATCAACATGCAAAGGCATACCAACTTAATTAGCTAGAGAGAACACAAGCTTATTTTCAAAAATATTAGGAGGCAAGTCTAAGAATGAGAAGCATGCAATGGCTATATGTGTCTCTTCTTCTGGCTTCCACCATGGGTTACATTTTGAGCATCAGATCTGCCATAAGTTATCGTGTGCCATCAAGTAGCAGGCAGGCTTAGATGAGCGGTGAATATATTCTTCCATCAACGACAGTTTAATAGGAATGTGCGTCTTCAATCAATCCTGTGAACAATAAATTAAACCAAAGCTAGATATTACTAGAATATTCTAGACTATTCTAAAATAGTCTAGAATGAGCTAGAATGTTCTAGAAGGTTCGAGAACATTATGGAGTTCTCTGGAATATTCTAGAAGATGATAGAAACTCTTTTATGTATAGTAGAGAATGTGAGACAATTTAGTAAAGTAAATTAGATAATACTTATATTTAGTTTATAATTTACAAATATATAATCTAGTCGTATATATCTTACCTTATATTATTCTTTATAGATAATATTTTTGATATATGTTGTTGCATGTGTTTTGCTTGTGCTACTATAGCCAAGACTCTCATTATTGTTGAGAGGAAGGACATTACATGATTATATGCAGTGTATATTTATTGTATCTTCTGGTATACAATAGCATGGCTGTGATGATTCTGTGTTGTTGGGCCATTTGTGTAAACCGAGCCCAATCCGTGTCTGAGCCCCATTCCATTTTATTTCTTTGGGTCATTTGACCCGACCCACGTGTATATGTATATATATGGGGTCCCCAGATATTTTGGACCCCCGGACTTCATTTCTTCATTTTACTCTGTAATAATATTTCTCTCATCTTCCAGAGAGTTCCAAAACGCTCTGCCTTCTCTCTACTTTCCCTCTCTAGATTTTCTATGATTTCTCGGTCTAATATCACTGTTTACATGGTATCAGAGCCTAGACGACGATCCGATTGTGTTTCTCTACATCTTGTTGTCTTGGTTGAACTCTTTTTGAGATTTTCTAGGGCTTTTTCTGAGACCTTATGGTCGATGATGGCTTTGACCTAGATCGGATGTTTTTCCGAGTTTTTCGTCATGATATTTGAGCATATTCTCTTCACCCGAACATTCTGAGAGTTTTTCTGCTGATTTTGGGTGGTTTCTCGGTGACCTATCGGCTTCTAGGGTTTCTGGTGGTTTAACCTAGGGTTCTACTCCTTTCCGGTGGCTCGATTCTCACTCAGTGGACGTTTTGGGTTCCTCTCCGACGTTCCTGACCACATTTCCAGTAAGGATTTCTAAGGTTACACCTAGGGATTGATACCTAGGGTTTCTCTGTTGTTTGAAGGCCGATCTTCTCCGGTCGCGAAGAAGGAGGGTAACTCTGTCCTTATCTTCGGTATTATATGTGATTATCTGACATTGTGTATATGAGCATCTGGTGTTGTCTGTGAATACCTGATCTGGTTTTGGTTATACTGTGTTAGTTGGTTATTGTGTGTGAATACCTGTTTTGGTTATACTCTGTTTGTTGAAAAATTGTTCGTTTAAGCCGGTTCATTGACTATGGCTTCTAACACAAATACTGGTGCCTCCCCTTCTGTAGACTCTTCCAGTCCCCTTTTTGTATATTCTTCTGATGTTCCTGGGGTCTCTCTTGTTCCCACTCCCTTCTCGGGTAGTGGTTATGGGGGCTGGAGACGTAAAATGATTGTTGCCTTATCAGCCAAAAAAAAATCGATTTTGTTGATGGCACATGCTCCCGGCCTGCGACTAATGTGGCTCAACAAAGGTTGTGGGATAGGTGAAACAACATGGTGATTTCTTGGTTGACTGCTTCCGTCTCCCTTGCAATTGCTGAGTCTGTACAGTACTCTGACACTGCACAGAGCATATGGTCCCAACTCCAGGCCAGATATGGCACTGCAAACAGGACCAAAATCTTTGAACTGAAAAGAGAATTGTCCCACACCTCTCAAGGGGTCCTTAGATATAGCTTCCTATTTTAATAAGCTAAAAGGACTGTGGGATGAACTTGATTCAATGTGTGTTAATCATGGTCAAATGTGTATTTGTGCTGCAAAAGATGGTATAGTACAGGAAAGTGATGACAATAAGGTTTTTCAGTTTTTAATGGGTCTGAATGAAGCATATATGGGGGTCAGGAGTAATCTTTTGATGATGCAGCCTCCTCCTTCTCTTGACAATGTCTATAATTTGGTCCTCAATGATGAGAAACAAAGACAAGTCAAGTCTTCTTCTCACTTTAATCCAGACTCTATCTCGTTCAATGTACATACTAATAGGCAGAATGTTGGATTTACCAAGGCCACAGTGCTTGTTCCTCCTTCTCCTTTCAGACAGAGAGTCAATTTTGACTAGGCTAGAGGACCTTTATTCTGTAGATACTGTAAAAAATCTGGACACTTAATTGATAAGTGCTTCAAGATTCATGGGTATCCACAAAATAACACTTTTAACAAGGGAAGGAGACATGCTGCTGCCCATCTAAGTACTGGTCTAGATTCTCTTCATTCTGATGGCCTTCTATCTGTTCCTCAAGGGAATCCTCCTGATAGCCATCAACCTGTTGCAAGGATAGATGGCCAGACCTCTGTGATACCAGGGTTGAGCAGACAAGATTATGACCAGTTAATGAATTTATTACATCAGACCAAGTTAGGGGACTCCACTGCTCAGACTCCTCCTCCCATATATGCTGCAAACTTTGCTGGTAGTATGTTAACTGGGACCCCTATTTCTGATTCCAAACTTTTTTTACTTACTAATATTAACTCTGTCACCTGGATTATAGATTCAGGTGCCTCTAATCACATAACACGTGATAAACATCTACTTTTTAACATCACACCTTTAACTCTACCATATCTTGTCACTCTTCCTAATGGCTATAAAGTGAAAGTGACATGCACAAGCTCCTTTGCATTGACCCCTTCCATTACTCTTCACAATGTACTGCTAGTTCCTTCTTTTAAACACAACTTGATTTCTGTTCACAAGTTAGTGAAGCAGTTGCATTGTATATTTATGTTCATTGAACATTCCTGCTTACTACACATGATACAGGACCCTTCTCTGAGGAGGCCTCTGGATCTTGGTAGAGAAGCTGCTGGCTTATATAAACTGGCTTGGGTCCCTCCTTCCTCTTCTT
The DNA here is from genome assembly GCA_034376525.1 of Nicotiana benthamiana. Lineage (NCBI taxonomy): Eukaryota > Viridiplantae > Streptophyta > Magnoliopsida > Solanales > Solanaceae > Nicotiana > Nicotiana benthamiana. Next base: position 38,844,926 of record CM067324.1, read on the forward strand.
CCTCTGTTAGTTGTTCCTCTACTTCTGTTTGTCTTGTATCTATTTCTTGTAATAAAAGCAAAGTTGTTGCATTGCCTCCTGTGTCTGTTTCTTGTAATGATGACATCTTGTCTGATAACAAGGCTGTTCCTTTATATTCTCATGTAAATAATTCCATCTGTAATAATGATTTTACATCTGATATGAATTACATTTGGCACTTACGGCTTGCACATACTCCTTTTGCAAAAATGAAATGTATTTGTGGTCTGTCTATTCCTTTTGCTTCCAAACAACCCTTTCCCTGTTCAGTCTGTCCTATGGCCAGACAGACTAGGCTTCCATTTCCTGATAGTTCAATTAAGACTTCTAGACCTTTTCAACTGATTCATGTGGACACCTGGGGACCTTATCATACTCCAACCTCTTCTGGTTGTAATTATTTCCTTACAATTGTTGATGACTTTTCAAGGGCAACTTGGACACACCTACTGGGATCCAAAAGCAATGCTTTTTCTATGCTGCTCAAGTCATTTCTTTCTCTGGTCAGAACCCAATTTAATGCTATGCTTCAGACTGTTAGAAGTGACAATGCCTTAGAATTAGGCTCTAGCAATGAGGGTATTTCTTTTTTTAGCAGCCAGGGGATCATACATCAAACCTCCTGCCCTCATACCCCTCAACAAAATGGTATTGTTGAGAGGAAGCATAGAACTCTACTTGACACCTGTAGGGCTTTTCTCTTTCAATCTGGCTTGCCTGTATCTTTCGGGGGGGATTATTTATTGACTGCTACCTATCTACTTAGCAGAATACCCACCAGATTACTTCATGATAAATCTCCTCATGAAATCTTGTATGGGAAAACTCCATCCTATACTCACCTGAGGATTTTTGGTTGCCTTGCCTATGCCACTGTCCCCATCCCTCAAAGGGACAAGTTAACACCAAGAGCCATTCCCTGTGTTTTCATGGGCTATCCTTTTGGCAAAAAGGGTTATAGACTATATGATCTTGCTTCAAAGAAGTATTTGGTTTCCAGGGATGTCATCTTTTATGAATCATGTTTTCCCTTTAAATCTGTGTCTCCTTCTGCTCATCCTCCTGCTTCTTCTTTTCCCTTTGTTCCTTCTGGAGAACATGATGATGAATCTGATTCTCCCATTCACCTCTCTCCTCCCTCTTCTCCCACATCTGTGCAGTTCCCTTTTCCTGTCACTGTCCCAATTGATTCAGCCTTCACTTCTGCCAGCTCACCTCCTGCTTTGGCTTCTTCTCCTTCTCTTCCTGCTCCCAGAAAATCTCAAAGACAGCATAATCCTCCTTCCTATCTCAAGGATTATGTATGTCAACTACCTGCCTTCTCTGGTTCATCTTCCTCCTCTTTGGACTCTGAGCCTCTGTAATGCTCTCAGGCAGCATCTGTTCCAGCATGGCAAGCTGCCATGAGACAGGAGTTTGAAGCTCTGGACACTAACCATACTTGGGATGTTGTCCCTCTTCCTCCTGGTAAGAAACCCATTGGTTGTAAATGGGTTTATAAAATCAAATACAAGGCTGATGGTTGTGTTGAAAGGTATAAAGCAAGGTTGGTTATTAGGGGTGATACACAGGTTGAGGGGATTGATTTCAGAGACACTTTCTCTCCGGTGGTTAAAATGACTTCTGTGAAATGCCTTATTGCTGTGGCTGTTAAGAATCATTGGCCTCTTTTTCAGCTTGATGTCAATAATGCCTTTCTTCATGGTGATTTGGTTGAGGATGTTTACATGAAACTTCCTCCTGGTTTGACTGTCTCTGCTTCTACTTCTGATTCTGCTTCTACCCCTTCTTCTCCTTCTCCTCCTCTGGTCTGTAAACTCAAGAAATCCTTGTATGGGCTGAGACAAGCATCCAGACAGTGGTATGCCAAATTGTCTTCTGCTCTTTATTCCAAAGGGTATAAATATTCTTTAAATTACTACTCCCTGTTCATCAAAGGTAAGTCTGGGTCCCTTGTGGTGGTAGCAGTCTATGTGGATGACATCATCATTACTGGGGATGACAGTGATGAAATTACTGCCCTAAAACTGTTTCTAGATGATCAGTTTAAAATCAAAGAGTTAGGATCTTGGCATTATTTTTTGGGCCTTGAGATGTCTGTTGTCCCTGGTGGGATGCTCCTTAATCAGCATAAGTATATTTCTGATTTGTTGCACCAGTTTGACTGTGTCAATGTCTCTTCTGTTGTGTCCTCTTTGGACATCAATGTCAAACTCCATGCTGATTCTGGTGACATCTTACCCTCTCCTGACTAGTACAGGAGCCTAGTTGGCAAGATGTTGTTCCTCACTCATACCAGGCCTGACATTTGTTTTGCAGTCCAGCATCTGAGTCAATTCCTCAAATGCCCCAGGCTTCCCCATATGACTGCTGCCCTGCATGTTCTGAGATATCTTAAGGGATCTCCCTCCTTGGGTTTGTTTTATTCTGCTCATGATGATTTTTCTGTTACTGGATATTCTGATAGTGACTGGGCTGCTTGCCCAGATGCTAGGCGTTCTGTTACTGGTTTTTGTGTGCTTTTGGGTGGTTGTTTGATCAGTTGGAAATCAAAGAAACAACCTATTGTCTCTCTGTCCTCTGCTGAGGCAGAATATAGGGCCCTTAGCAAGGTTGCTGCTGAGTTGACGTGGATTTCTCGTTTGTTGGTTGACCTTGGGGTATCTGTTCCTTCTCCTATTTCTGTTTATTGTGATAGTCAGGCTGCTGTTCACATTGCCAACAATCCTGTTTTTCATGAACGTACCAAACATATCGAGGTGGACTGCCATTTTGTTCGCGACTTGCTACAATCTGGTTTTCTCCAGCTACTTCATGTGCCTACTTCTCGTCAGCTAGCAGACCTCCTCACTAAGCCACTACGTTGCACTTTGCTTTTTTCGCTGCTCACCAAGTTGAAGGTGGTTTCCCTCTCCAACTTGAGGGGGGTGTTGAGATGAAGGACATTACATGATTATATGCAGTGTATATACAGTGTATATTTATTGTATCATCTGGTATACAATAGCATGGGCTGTGATGATTATGTGTTGTTGGGCCATTTGTGTATACCGAGCCCAATCCGTGTCTGAGCCCCATTCCATTTTCTTTCTTTGGGTCATTAGACCCGATCCACGTGTATATGTATATATATGGGGTCCCCAGATATTTTGGACTCCCGGACTTCATTTCTTCATTTTACTTTGTAATAATATTTCTCTCATCTTCCAGAGAGTTCCAAAACGCTCTGCCTTCTCTCTATTTTCTCTCTCTAGATTTTCTATGATTTCTCGGTCTAATATCAATGTTTACAATTATCAACACTAATACTATTAAAAATGTAATATATAGTTCACCGTAAGAAAAAATATTCCGTAGCTGTGTAATAAATATGGACCAAGGTTGGGGATTATTTTGCTCTATGTTGTGTTTATTGTACTTGCAAAACAGAAAATAGTCAAAATAATTTTTAGATGAATCGAAAAGGATATCATTCTTATCCCGAGGCGAAAAAAAAATGAATGTATGTGCCCTCATATTTAATATCATCTGAATCTATTCAATCGCATGCCGTTCGTTACATGGATTTATATTTCTCTTAATTGGTACATAAAATTATTTTACTAACTCCAGTAAAACCAACATTTAGACTATTTTAGCTTTGACGAATGTGTTGGTTTGAACTTCAGAAGCCAAAATTATTTTTCAATTATTGGTTTTGGGTTTCTGAAAACAGCCAAATTGTGCCATGTTTTTTTTTTGATAAATAACTTTTCGATTTCATTCCATCAAAGAATATACATTATATTCATTAGATGCTGACCATATACTCATCCTTTGTTATAAACTCCAGTCTAAGGTTCCTTCTCAAGCTAGGACTATACATGACAATCCAGTACTCTAATGCTAACACAAAGAAACTAGTAAAAGACTCTAGCATACTAAGGGTGGCAGTTTATCTTCTGCAGAGCTTCTTTCTAGTTTTATATTGACACCCCCTTCAGGTGTATGTGGATTGCTATTTCTTTGCAGATGTTGTTGATTATCAGTTTCCTTCCTTGGAATCTTAGCTTACTTCTTTCTCTTCATATAGCATTCACTAGTATGCCAAATACACAGTAACAATTGCACATTGTTCATTTCTCCTTTTAGCATTGTTGCTTACCGATTCGACTTTACTCTGCCAGTCGCAAATAGGTCTATCATATCCCAACCATCTTAGCAGCCTCAACCATTGTTCCTTTGTCAGTGAGAATTTAAAGAAAAGATGATCAAAAGTCTCAACAACTTGCTCGCCAAAAATACACAGTGGTGGAATTTGTATGCCAAGCTTTAGTAGCCTCTCCATTGTTGCCAATCTATAATGTAATGTAAGCCATAGTATAAAATTAAATCTTGGATGCATGTGCGGCTGCAAGATAATGGTCTTCTACTAGACCTTTTGGTGTTGAGGGAATTAAAGCCAATACAATTTTTTAATGCTGATCAATTCACCCCTCCACAGGTTATGCTGGGGAGAGCTAGGGGATATGGTCCTAGATTTGGTAGAATGCAGTTGAGGATCGGGGTCTTATACTACTACGATTTATGATTCTCCTTTTCTTCTTTTCTTTTATAACACTTTGGGAAAAGATGTAAAGAGAACTTTCCTTTTGGTTGATCATCGCTACAAGGCTGTTCTTAGCTCCTGCGCATTTCCGTTGGTTGGATTTGCCATCTATCCCATTTCTTTGAATTACACTTATTTCAAATTTTCAAACAAAGCACGGCTATTTAGTTCGAAATGGTGGCCTTTGTGGCCTTGATTTGCTTGATCTCAGCCTCACTTTTGTTAAGAAGACCTTTGGCTTTCCATACTTTTCCTTGTTGGTTGGTTGGGAGATCTCATCTTTCAGATTTATTTCGCCTTCGTAGGCCTTTTGGTTACGATTGCTTTGCCACGATTTCTGTTTTAGAACCTTTGGGTCAATTAGCCCACTCGGGCTTATCCTTTCTAATCTTCATTTTGCCTTCATAGGCATTGGACTTTGATTATCTTTCTTTCCACCTTTCTGCTTCTGAAGCGTCAACCATCATGGGCAGCCGGGATCGGCTAGATGCGCCTGGTGAGACTAGGTATTTTTTTAGTCATTGCCGGGCGAGCTCTCTGAAAACGGCCTTACAACCTTTTCTTATGGATTAGTCATGAAATTTAAAGTTAAGCTGAAAGGGATTCAAGGAAGTGGTATGCAAAAACAATCAATCATATGGGTTTTAATAGAAACGCCCCTTTCAGGGAAGAGAGAAGGACTTATCTAGGGGTGTGTGCCGACTTCAAATGGACATAACATGCTTCTTGTACTGGATGCCCGACCCGTACACATTTCCTGCTTTTTGTGACCCATATTTCAATCTTTAGAAACTAGGGAAACTTGCTTATGCTTTTTGACGGTGATATATCTTCTTTTCGGCTGACGGCGCCCTTTACGGGTTTTCGCCAATCGACCTATGACATTTGACTTCTCCCATCGCCCGATAGTACTTTTTATGAGTTTTCACTAAACGGACTCTCTCATTTTTGTTTTCTCTACTCACCATCGCCATATGGTGCCCGAAGTTTTTCACCGATAAGACTCTCTTATTTTATTTCTCTCAATTTGAAATGTGCCAAATCCCAACAATGACGTTTGTTGTGTCCCTTTCTTTGCCAATCTACCGGAAGGACTTGGGCCAGGTTTTTGGGTACAGGAAATTGGATGGAAACTACAACTTTGGAAATATTTTGGTGGGTTCATGGCCTAACCATTACATCATCTGCCCCTGTTTCGATTTTGGAGAATTGAGGTTTTTATTTTGATATGACTGAACCTCAGGGAGAGGCTGCCTACGTATCCTTTCGGAATCAAGTCAGACGTAGCTAAGGAAATGTTTCCTAAACAAATTTTGTTCTTTTGTTTCTCTCTTTTCTTTTCTTTTTCATCATTTTTTCATTTTTCTTTTGTTTCCTTCTTTTTTTTTCTTTTTTTTTCTTTTCTTTTTCTTTTCTTTTCTTTTCTTCTTCTTTTTGAATAGCACTTCCGGGTTCAAAGAGGGTGATCATAGAAACGCAACCGACCCAAAGGGTTTGCAAAGGGTTGATAGTTTTTAGGGTAGCGGGAAAGAAAAGCCTTCGTCATTTCGGCCAAACTGAATCATTGCTATAGGGAATTTAAACATAATACCTTTTTACTGCATCTGCATTAACTGCTATTTAGGGATCGTCTCCTTCGATGTCATGCTCCTTTGGGTAGTATCCTTCTGATAATGTATGGGCCTTTCCAGTTAGGAATAAACTTTCCTTTAGCTTCCTGATGGTGAGGGAGAATACGCCTCAATACAAATTGTTCGACTTCGAAATTCCTAGGGTGCACTTTTTTTTGTAAGCACTGGCCATTCTTTGTTGGTACAACTGCCCGTGACAAACAGCGGCCATTCGTTTTTTGTCAATTAATGACAACTGCTCCAGGCGAGTGTTAACCCACCCACTATCCTCAATTTCTGTTTCGACAATTATCCAGAGCGAAGGGATTTCTACCTTTGCGGGTATAATAGCTTCAGTTCCATAGACCAATAAGTATAGAGTTTACCCTAATGATGTTCGCACCGTGGTGCGACATTCCAGCAATGCAAAAGGCATCTTTTCATGCCATTTTATTGAGCTTTGAATCATTTTTCCCAAAATCTTCTTGATGTTCTTATTAGCTGCTTCGACGACACCATTGGCTTTGGGCCAGTAAGGATTGGAGTTTTTATACGTTATCTTGAATTCCTCACATATTTCTCCTATTAGACGACTATTCAGGTTGGCAGCATTGTCTGTAATGATGGTTGCAGGAATACCGAAGTGGCAAATGAGGTTGTAATGCACAAAGTCTACCACAGCTTTCTTGGTGACTGACTTAAGTGTGATGGCTTCGACCCACTTTGTAATGTAGTCGATATCCAATATGAATATATGTCCATTTGAGGCTTTTGGTTAGATGGGCCAAACGACGGCCATGCCCCAGGTAGTGAATGGCCAAGGTGCTGACATAGGATGCAATTCAATTGGCGGTGCATGAATATAATCACCATGCACCTGGCATTGATGGCATTTTTGAATGAAGCTGAAGTAGTCTTTCTCCATTGTTATCCAATAGTACCCCGCCTGAAGTATTTTCTTTGCCAACACATACCTATTCATATGAGGCCCATACACTCTCATGTGTACTTCGTGCATAAACCTTCTGGCTTCCTCGACATCGACAAATCTTAGCAAGTTGAGATCAGGGTCCTCTTATATAAGATATCACCACTCAAGAAGAAACCATTCATGTGCCTTCGGATGGTTCTCTTTCGATCCCCAGTGGCCTGCTCTGGATACTCTTATGTTTTTAGAAATTTCTCGATATCATAATACCATGGTTGATTGCTGGATTATGCCTCGGTCATATTACAATACTCATGTCTTTCCCAGATTTGGATTTCCAAGGGATCGATGTAGGCGTTTCTGGGGTAAGGCAACATGGAGGCCAAAGTAGCGAGTGTATCTGCTAACTCATTGTGACAATGAGAAATGCACTTAAACTGTACTGACTTGAATCATTTGCTGAGATCCTCCACACACTGTCGATAAGGGATGAGTTTGACATCTCTCATTTCCCATTCTCCTTGGCCTTGCCGGATAATCATATTTGAATCCCCTATGATTAATAATTCATCGACGTCTTGGTCAATAACAATATTTATGACCATGATGCAAGCCTCATATTTAACTGTGTTGTTGGTGCAGAAAAATCAATGTTGTGTTGTGGCTGGGTAGTGTTGACCACTGGGTGAGATTAAAATTGCCCCAATTCCTACGCCTTTCGCATTTACTGCTCCATCGAAGAACATTTTCCAAACGGTGATGTCTTCAGATGTTAACTCCACCGAATTCACCTCTTCATCTGGAAAATAGGTATTCAAAGGTTGATATGCATCGTCAAACGGGTCCTCAGCTAGATGATCCACTAATGCTTGGGCCTTGATTGAGGTGCGAATGACATAGACTATGTCAAAATCGGTGAGGAGGATTTGCCATTTTGCCAATCTCTCTGGGGTATCGGTTTTTGGAATATGTACTTCAAAGGATCCAGCTTGGCTATGAGGTAGGTGGTGTGGGCTTGCAGGTAATGCCTCAGCTTTTGAGCCACCCAAGTTAAGGCATAACAGGTTCTTTCTAACAAGGTGTATTTGGCTTCGTAACTAGTAAATGTTTTGCTCAGGTAATAGATGGCCTACTCCTTCTTTCCGGTGACATCATGTTGCCCGAGAATGCAACCAAAAGAGCTTTCCAGGATCATCAGATGTATCCTGGTTCCAGGGGGACCAAGACTGGGTCCTCCATTGCTCGCTTTAAAGTCCAACTGTCTTTCATGTCGTGTCCATCGGCCCCTGAATGATAAGCACAACGTACACCCTGTTGATAGGAAGGTGACTCTGGGTTCTGCCTGTTTGGGGGGCATGGGTTGCAAGAGACCCATCTGGACCAGTTTTGGGAATAAGCTGGCATAAGATTCCCCAATTAGTGTAAAGTTTTGTCTTCTGGGCGGCTCTCTAGGATAGAAATTATTTTGGGGAGGGCGGGGATTATAGTGGTTTTTGGGAGGTTGATTTCATGGGGCCTTGTTTCTGTTGCCCTGTTGTTGTGGTCGAGCGAATGGATGGGCATTCATAACTGCATAAGGTTGTGGAGCATAGTGCATGTCTTGATAGGGATAGTTGTGTTGCTAGGTCCTTTCTGAAGACCTTGGCCTGGGGGAATGGTGTCTTCTCATGTCGGAGGTTGCCATTGAAGCTTCTTCTTTCTTTTTGTTTCTTGCGACTCCTCCTGCCCCGCTTTGTATGGCCTGAGAGGTCCCCATTATGGCTGTTTGCCTCAGAATTCTGCCTGTTTTTCAAGCCATTTTCTACCATCTCCCCGAAATTTTGATTGCTTTCACAAAAGGTTTGCCCATTACTGACATTATATTTTTTCGAAATAATCCGCCTCCTGTGCCTGGAGAAAAAGAGTGACCATCTATGTCTCATCCATGGGCGATTTTACTCTTGATGCTTGTTCGTGCCACTTGACAGCATATTGTCTAAAAATTTCCGAAGGTTTCTTTTTCAGGTTGGCCAAATAGTTCGTGTCCAGGGTAATGTCAATGTTATACTTGAACTGCCTTAGGAAAACCCGGGCAAGATCATCCCAAATATGCCATCATATGATATCCTGTCCATGTACCATTCAGAAGCGATGCCTACCAAGCTTTCCCCGAAATTTGACATCAGTAGTTCTTCTTTTCCATCTTGCTTACGCAATTGGTTGCAGTTGTTTTTCGAATGAGCAATGGGGTCGCCATGACCATCGTACTTTTCAAACTTCGGCGTCTTCAATCCCAAGGGATAATGTACATGCAAAAACATGTACATAACCAAGTAAGCCACTCTCTTCTGCCCACTCAAACCTTGCATGTTTTTCAAAATCTGCTCAAGGCTTTTCATCCTTCTTGCTATCTCATCTTGTTCAGGTGTTTAAGGAGTTTTATCCTGCACCAGCGTAAGTTCATATGTTGGTTAAGGGTAAGTGTATGTGGGGTATGGGGGAGGCTCGGTTTGGTAGTTGGGAGTTTGAAATGTGAAAGCTGTAGGATCAAACATGGGTCTCGGCTACGCGGGATGTGTGTTGGCTGCACATGGAGGAGCCATAAATATATTAGGAACTGGGCCAGATGTGAGTGCCTGAGGGCGAACTTCAGAAGGTGCTCCGACAAAGTTGGTTGGTATGGTAGGCTGTCCCGAAAGGATGTTTGGGTGGCTAATGGGAACAGTGGAGGTACCGCCTGAACTTGGGAAAAGCTCAGGAAATCCAGGGATGGCACTCGGTGGATCTCTTCAATTTGTCCAAGTGTCCCACATCTCCATAACTCTGAGTCGAATGATACTATTTTTTTTAGCTGCCGCAGATTCTGAGGCCGGGATCCCTGCAATTGGGCTATCCGTTGAGATGGGCACTGCTGGAAAAGTCATTTCAGATGACATTTCTACGCTTCCTTTTGATCTAGTGAAGTATCGATGCGATGCTAGTTTACCACAAACCAAACACTGTTCTAAAAACCTGTGACTGGGAAGTGGAATTACAAACGGTTAGGTTGGGATAGATAACAAATAGGAAAACGCATGTTGGGTATATGCACCTACATAGTTAACGGGTGTCTATGTGTTTGCAATGGTCGCATGCATCGTGCAGGCATTATTCCGAACTTCCTTTTGGTTTCCACTTCTTATTTCCTTTTTAGCTTTCCTCTTTAAGAATATGGTCGAATCCTATGAAGATTGCCTACGTATCATGACGCCGCATGAATCAGACCGAGCATAGTTCATGAAAAAATGTAATGGAAATAACAGGATAAACTCTTATTAGGACAAAATTTTGGTTACAAAGTTAAAGGCAACTAACAGATTACTCACGTAGAGTAATAATACGTAAAGAAAATACAGACTGACAGACTCTTTCAAGAAAAATACATTATTTTCATAAATCGTAAATATATTAAGACTTCAACTATTTTTGGTTCTTGCGGGGCATCATTCGGCCTTGTCTCAGGCTTGCGTGCTAAACTTCCTTGAAGATGGTGGAGGTCTTCCATCACTTGACGAACAAATGTCATGGAAGTGATAAAGAACATGGATTTCTTAATTTCCTCTCAATGGTTGCACTTTATGGTAATGCAATCTGTGATTGCCCGTATCCTTTCCCTAATAATATTTTCTTCTTGCAAAAAACGCCCAATTTTCTCGGCTCTTTCCTCTAGAGTTCTCTCTGCTACCTGATTCAGCTTTTGGAATTGCCACAAATATCTTTCTAATCCTGCTATTACTGCATAACAATGTTCTCTTTTGGCTTTTCAGTCCCTGGCTTACTTGGTAATTGTGTTTCTAGTCATGATGACCCTCCGCTTTAAACCAACAATCTCATCCTACGCACTTTCAACCAATTGCTCAAGGGTGCGGGCTCGTTCCTACGCACTTTTAACCAATTGCTTCTGAACCCTAGATAGCTCACATTCCACCTCATTCAGATCGAACCCATACTCGGTTACTTTCCGTCGCAAGTTTTCTATGAGGTTTTCGTCTTTTGTGCTTCTGGGAGGATTTTCTATGGATGCTTTCATCTTCTGGATTTAGTCTCGTAAGGCTTCGTTTTCTTTGGTTAACATCTTTTTTTCTCCCTCACTGGCTGCCGCTTGCAAACTACTTTCAAATTGCAACTCTTTGATTTGCTTTTCCAATCTTCCGATAGTGGCCCTATATAAATTTTCCTTGGCTAGCCAATTCCATTGCTCTTGTGACGTTTCAGCAAATTCTTGGAGATGTGGTCTCTTAGCTGGTCTTCTAGTTTCAAATTCTCTTTTGTACCAAGCAACATACCATAGTGAAACCTCGCAATTAGATATGTCACATACTCAAGTACCTGCTGTCAAGAATTGACATTCACTCCAGATTTGACGTACGTCAGCTTCAAGGAATTGACCATTTGGGATTATCTCCACTGCATGACTACTAATATTCTCGTCCCTGGTGATCATTTGGCATCTACCTAATTGTCTTAGTACTCTGTATGGCGCATAGGGCTGGATACTTCAGAGATCCATCAGAAGGAAATCAAGCCCAGTAGCTGGCATATACACAATTTCATCCACAAGGAACCACCTGAATATCCACTCTATCTGATTTGCAGTGATGACCCGGAGATGCGACACCCATTCTGTGACACCCTCAGGTATTCTAAACCCATCAACCCTGTTGCAGAATTCTTCTATGCATCTCTTTGTTGGTGACCCATAACATAAGAACCGAGGCTGATGGCATAGATGATCGATTATCCATATTTGCAACAAGAGGTTACATCCTTCGAAGAAGTCTCCTCCTGCTTTACAAGCGGTGAGCGCCCAAAAGATTTTGAATAAGATCATTAGAGCGAGAGTATTTTTGGCCAGGGTCACTAAAGTTCTAATGACCCCTGCTATCCGTATGTCAATATTTTCGCCTTTTCGCGGAAACACCAGAAGACCCAAGAAAAATAACATGAACGTAAAACATCGATGCTCCTTCCATTTGAGTTGATTTCCTTGCTACAAATATGATTTTCGGGATTATTGAATTCCCCGGTATGTCCGTACCTCTGATATATAAACTGTGGTACGCAGAAGCCAGCTGATAAGTCCGGATTGTGAACCCTCCTATTGATTTTCAAGGAGTTCAGGTATTTATCCACGGAAAGGGCTCTTTGTGCAATTAGGTATTGGTGTCTCAAAGCAATTGTAGAGTCCCAATATACCCAGTTATTTCCTCATATGTCGGTATGAGTTCAAAGTACGAGAAGTGGAAGACATTGTGAGTCGGTCCCTAAATGTGATTAATGCTTTTATGATGTCTCCCCTTGGATTAATTTTCAACAAACCAGTGAGGCCTCCCAGATGCGTATTGACCCTTCTTTTCCCAGCTTCCCCCCGATCATTCCACCACAGTCCAACTCCAAGGGGAATTTTGTTCAAGAACATTATCGTGCTCATTCTGCACATTTATTAAGGTGAATTAGTATCTCACATATATTAAACCAGTATTTTATGAAATTCATTTCTTATAATCAAGGCCCGGCTTTGCGAATTCAGCCTTGCAACACTTCTGAAGGAAGGATTTTTTTCAGGATGTGCTCGCTTGCTGGTAAAAATAAGACTCATGGGTGGTCATTTGTGCAGGATCAGCCTTCCGGCATCCCTTGTGGTAACATTCAGCTATTTCTGGTAGTAATGGCATCACTCGATTTAAAATCAGACATTTGCTTTTCTTGTTTTGGTTATTTTTTACAAAAGAGAGGTTGGACCCAGCAAAACAATTTATCAAAACCAAAAGTATTATTGAAAAACTTTCCAAATTTCTTTTCCCTTTGTTTTGTAATTTTGTTTTCTTTTGAAAAATCTGGCAGCATTTCTGCGCGATTTGAGCATTGGTTTTCACAAATTATTAATCTAAGTAGCTCTCAAGTTTCCTCTTTATTCACAAGCCAGTCAACATGCGAATCCAAAGCAAATAAATGCACAAGTAGCACGTAATATGCATCAGGATGATCTTTTCATTTCGGGTCACCTGTCCTAGACGGACCCAACCCCTGTGTTGAGTCCCCTAGGTCAAATGCATGATGCAAATAAGCGTTCCCACTAGGGATCCGGCATGAGGTCAAGTTATTCTAAGTTAAAACCTTGGTATAGGGTCTAGACTATGCACCCGAGTGGACGACTCAAGTCGAGGAGGGGGCAACCTACCGGGAAACAAATGGCCATCCGGCTTAGTAACTTGTCCGACCTCTTTTTTATTTTCAGATATGACACTACCAGAATAGGGAGTCTCAACCAGTAAGCACATCCCCGGAGATGAGAAATGAAGGGTTTCATAGCAGTTCATTTGTACAGTTCAGATAATATCAAAGCGATAAAGCACACTTCACTTTGCATAGAACATGTAAGCAAATTAGAAGAATCCAAATATAACAGTTATTCTAAGCTCAAATTATTGAACCCCAAACCAGAGATTCTGGGTTCATATTACCCAGCAGAGTCGCCAGAGCTGTCGCACCTCCTTTTTACACGGCTACCCCAAGGGATGACCGTATAATGGAGTTTTTTCAATTAAAGTGACATTATTTGAAATGGGATCATTTATTTATTTAGAGTCGCCACTTGGGGATAGGTTTGCTTTTGGTGTCCCAAGCGACCGATTTATTTAAGATCCCAAATCGAGGAAATTTTCCGACTGCCTAATTGAAGTCTGCGAACCAAAAATTCTTGAGTAAGGAATTTTGATAATCCGATGGAAGGTGTTAGGCACCCTCGGATTCTGTGGTTCTAGCACGGCCGCTTAAACTATTATAAATGGCCAATTTCTTGATTTTTATGCATGTTCATCCTATAATGCAATATAAAATTATTAAGCGCTTTATTCACTTTTGAGAATATTTGCAACGTTATTAAAACATGTCTCGAATCACGTCACATAAATGCACCCGGGTTCTCGACACATTTTAACATCGTTGAGATTTGGATTTGGGTCACATAAATGCGCACCCGAATTTAGGAAGATACATTATTAAAATAACGCACCTATAGTAACTACACATTTAAACTTAGTGGGAAATGCCGTGGAATTCACTAAACGGTATCTTCCGGAGTTCTAAGAAATTTATTACAATTAGAGGGCCAACGCAGCGTATGAATTGGTTAGCGTGGCTTACTCAACTTATTTCAGAAACATAACCTAAAGGGACTATGATTCTCTATTACTCGTGTCTCTAAATAAAGAGTAGTCCTAATCGATTCATATGTTAATGGTTATCAAAATGAAACAATCAGTATACATATTTTCAGCATTTGCATAACACATTTCTGCAATTGGGCTTCATCAGCAAAAATAGACAGCCCAGAAGTACATTTCTCATACTTCATAATAATTTGGGACTTACCATTGAGCCCATAAATTTGGTAATACGAATTATTCATAAGGCAAGCATGACATTTCCAAATCGCTACATTAGAGATGTTGAGATTATTCATGATTGATCCTTTTTAACATATAAAAGACATTTGGAAAAGGAAAATCCAAGTAGTTATTTTTATATTAATAAACCAATATGCTAAAACTCAAGTTTCGAATTCAACATCTAAAACTGATGGACTCGTCAATCAGATTACATATACATATAACGACTCCCTATTACCGAATCAAACATGAAAATCAGGTAAGTTATTGAGTACCATATTTTCAACCAATTGAAATTAAAATAACTTGAAGCTAACAGTCCAAATAATAGTCCAGCATAGTTTAAATTCTCATACATATTAGAACACTAAAATGAGATGGATATCTTAAATACTAATAACTAGTAACATTTGTATTATGACATTAACATAAAAAATACAAATATCTTCATTATCGGACATGATCACGCATATATACAACTGTGCATTTCTAGATTTTCCTGAGTGAGAGTAGTACCTGGATTAGAGCAAAGAGGAAATATGAGTAATGTAAACGAGCAGCAACAAATAGCAACAGATCAATTAGTTAAGCCTAAGAGTTGTATCGGGAACTCAGGAAGGTTTTGAAAAGCTGAACAACACAAGTTTCGATCCTAAAATTGAAGAAATCAAACTAACCTAAGATCAATGCCTAAAGTAGCTTCTGAAAAACTCTAACACCTTAAATACTTACGCCTCAAGTCATCTTCACCATTTAATGAATAGAATTCCGATTATTTTAGAAGATTTTTGCCAGAAAAGCTTAGGATTTCAGGGAATTTGTTTTCAGATGGTGTTCTCGACCTCCTCTCTTAATAAAATCTCCATTCTAACAGGTAAATGAAACACATATATACAGGTAAAAAAATACGGGACTCAATTACTAAGAGTCAAAAATAAAGCTAAATAGCACAAACTTAAGAAACAAATACCAGGTTTAGCATAAATGAACATTGACCAAATTGAACAAAAAAGGGAAAGTTAAACCAGGGAAGAGATGAACAAGTTTGAGCTTAACAGAATAATTCAAATTAGTCAAGGAGCATCTATTACTTTAATTGGTAAAGGAACCATTTAGAACAAGTTATCAAAACTTAATACAAAAAGGCACATGATTCTGGAGGGAAACAAAGAAACTAATCAGAATATTTCACAGATGAGAAAATAAAACATTCATGTACTCACGCAAATGAAAGCAAAGAAGACTTAAAAGCAATAAAAAAGAGAACAGGGAACTTAGCTTAACACTACAACCCTAAAAATCTTGGACATTTCTTGTCTCATGGTTTTCGACCATTTCTGGGAAGGTCTTTTTCCTTTTGGAAAGATGGAGCAATCATTTTGAGAGGGTGGGAGGGTATCAGGTGTAAGGTCGGTCAATTTGCGATAGGTCTGTGTTTCAGATCAATTTTCGATCTATTTTTTTGCCAGGTTCCGATTATATTCGAAGGCTGTTGGTTGTGGATTTGTGGAAGGGAAGGTGAGGAGGTCACTTGGTATCATTTTCAAGGGATTCCGGTGACGTTGGAGATTTGGTCAGTACTTTGAACTAATATTCGAAGCGATGGGTAATGGTTTGGAGGAAATTGACCATGGATTCGTTATGGGGATGGGGTAAGGGACATATGGTGTTATTCTGGAAAGGTTCCGGTGGTGGCACCGCCATGGGCGGCAGAGGCAATGCCCAAAGATTCTAATTTCCAAGAACATTGGCTCACAGTTAAGGTTTGGTTTTTATGGCATCGGAAAGAGGATGGCACGGTAAGTCAGGGGTGTATTTTCGGGAAGCAACGGAACTCCGCCGCCAACGGAGACAATTTCCGGCCAGCAGTAATACGGTGGTGTATCGATGGAGACGGAGGGTACGAGGAAGAAGGTGTATGTCTCTAGGGTTTGGTCTGATTCAGACCTTTTATGCAATGATCTCATCGAACCCCGGCCGTTTGATTATCGTTGATGAACGGGTAAGACTTACGGCCCTAACACGTCGTTGTTTTGGGGCGTCTCTCACAACAGCTTGGGTCAGAGAGGGGTTTGGGCCGGTTTTGAGTATTTTTGATGGGTAAGTGGGATTTGGGCCACCCAGGTTTGGCCCAATTGTGGCCAGCCTAATTAATTTTAATTACTACTTCTTTTTTTTTCATTTTCATTTTAAAAATCTACCTAATTTATTTAAAAGTCCTATTAAACTAAAAATTAAATTCAACTAGAATAGACTAATGGTCACCTAGGCTAATCAAATATGAAAATCAACAATTTTGAAGCTACAAAGTAAATAATGCGGAAATAAACTACTTATTTTTTGTGATTTTTCTATTTCGCAAAACAAAATATTAATTACCAATTAATTCTAACAAAAATATGTGAAATAAAATCCTAAATGCTTATATAATTTTTTTTATTTTTTTATGACTTGGCATGCATACACCAATGAAAATACACACAAATATGCGCAATTAAATCCTAATATTAAATAATAAAAGGGAATAATCTTAAGTCTGAGAATTCAATAGGAGTAATTTTAATGAGGTAAAAATCATGTGCTCAAAGGGTGTGCCGCGCATTTAGCTTATATATGATATGTCAGTGTTGATACTGCTTTTGTTGATTCAGTCCTAGTGGTATGGGATTATCCCAATGTATTTCTAGTTGATCTTCTGGGCATTCCGCCTGATAGAGACATTGATTTTAACATTCTTTTGTTTCCAGGAACTCAGCCCATTTCCGTTCCTCCATATCGTATGGCTCCTCCTGAGTTGAAGGAGTTGAAGGATCAGTTATAAGAATTGCTTGATAAGGGTTTTATTAGACCCAGTGTTTCACCTTGGGGTGCTCCTGTCTTGTTTGTGAAGAAAAAGGATGATTCTATGCATATGTGTATTGATTATCGTGAGTTGAACAAGGTTACAGTGAAGAACCGTTATCCCTTGCCTCATATTGATGATTTCTTTGATTAGCTTCAGGGTACACGGGTATTTTATAAGATTGATTTGCGCTCATGTTACCATCAGTTGAGGATTCGGGATGCCAGATATCCCGAATATTGATTTTAGGACTCGGTACGGTCATTACGAGTTTCTGTTATGTCATTTAGGGTGACCAATGCCGCAACAGGCTTCATGCATTTGATGCACAATACATTTCGACCATATACTGACTCTTTTATCATTATCTTTATTAATGACAATCAGGTGTATTCCCGGAGTCGGGAAGATCATGAGCAACATCTGAGGACAGTGCTTCAGACTCTAAGAGAGAAGAAGTTATACGCAAAGTTGCCACAATGTCAGTTTTGGTTGGATTCAATGGCATCCTTAGGCCATGTGGTATCGAGTGAGGGAATTCGGGTGGATCCAATTAAGGTAGAGGCTGTACAGAGTTGGCCCAGGCTATCCTCAGCTATAGAGAATCGTAGTTTCCTTGGTTTGGCGGGCTACTACCGTCTTTTTGTGGAGGGTTTTTCATCGATTGTAGCCCCTGTAGTCGAAAAAGTATGAAGATGGCCTCGGAATGGAGATCTGATTGTTCCATTATCTTTGTTAGGTGATTTAGAGGTTAGGAACATGTTCAGATTGTTTTTTGGAGGTCTATAGCTAATTTTGGCTTGAAATGCCGACGTTTGAATTTTGGAAGTTTCCGGTCTGACAATGTGAATTTTTATCCGAGGATCAAAATGGAATTTTGAGAGTTGCTGTGGCTTTTTTATGTCATTTGGGATGTGTGTGCAAACTTTCAGGTCATTGCGACATGGGTTGGTTGAATTTTGTTTATCAAATGCGTGTTTCAGAAGTTTATAGAAAATTTAAGTTTGAATTCGATGTGAATTGGTGGATTGGATGTTGTTTGAGGTATTTTAATGATTGGAACAAGTTTGAATGAGGTTTAAGGATGTGTTGGAACTTTTGGTTGAGGTCTCGGAGGCCTCGGGTGAGTTTCGGATGGTCAATCGGACCATTTTTTAAGTTAAGAGTTGCAGATTTTGGTGTTCAGCAGTTGCAGAATTTTATATCTTCGCGATGGCATGGGGCATATCGCGATCGCGTAGATAGATTTTGGAAGTCCAGAAATTAGACCTTCGTATTCGCATTTATGGGCTCACATTTGCGGAAGGTTAGGAGTTCTTGCTTCGCGTTCGAGTGAAGCTGTCGTTTTTGCATATAAAGAAATAGGGTCCAAGAGCAATTGGTCTTCGAGTTCGCGTGTGAAAGAACGCGTTCGCGTAGGTGAAAAGTTTGGTGCATCGCATTTGCAGAGATAGGGCCATGTTCGCATAAGGTTAAATTTTAGGAAATTAAAATATGCTTCACAATTGCTAGGCTTGTGCCGCGATCGCGATGAAGGAACGGTCAGGGCTGGGCAGAATGTTTTAAAACATTTCATTCGTGAGTTTCGGGCTCATTTACTCGATTGTTGGTCTTTTGAGAGCTTTTTGAAGTGGGTTGAAGAAGGATTAGAGGGTAATATCTTGGAGGTAATATTGTTGACTTCATAGCTCGTTTTTGTGTGTTTAAATACCTGATTAATGGTGAGAATTTTGGGAAAAAAGGATAATTAGGGCTTGAATTTAAGAGGCCTTGAAATGCAGATTGAAGGGGTCATTTGGACTCCGATTTTTGTGTTCTTATTATATATAGACTCGAGAGAGAGTATGAGTTTCCAAAAAAATATAAGTTTCATCCGATTGCGAGACGTTTCCCTGAGGGGCGTTTTGGTCATTTTACTTAATTTCTCGTCTCAGCTTTGAATTAAATCGTAGAATCAGTTATTTAAGATGTTATTTACGATATGTTATTGAATTGAATAGATTTGGGCCACTTGGAGTCGGATACTCGTGGCAACGGCGTGATTCCTAGTTGATTTTGAGCTTATTCGAGGTAAGTGGCTTGTCTAACCTTGTATGAGGGACCTTCCCCTTAGGATATGATATTTGGTAATTGAATGCCTTGTACATGAGGTGACGAGCATATACTTGAGCTAATTAATGAAAATTCAATTTTGCTTTAAGTATTTAAAACTAAGTTCCTTTCTACCTGTTTTATTATATACTTGCAAATTTTAGTAAGTTGTTAGTTAGAAAAGCATATTTGGTTGATTTAAAATTTCTTATTTGCAAAATTCCCTTGGTTTAATTACGTGAACCATGTTAGCCTAGAATTACTTGTTGCCTTGGTATCAAATTTCATTTCTGAACATCTCCTTGTTGTTGCCATGTATTTACATTGGGACAACAGATGTGGGATTCCGGTAGCGCCCCCTTATCTGTTTACTTTGGGACTGTGGGTTAGATACACGATAGACCCCCCTGCATATTTACTTTGGGACTGCGGATTGGATTCCCTATAGACCCCCCTGCATATTTACATTGGGATTGCGTGTTAGATTCTCGATAGATCCCCCCTCCCCATCATATTTACTTTGGGATTGTGAGTTAGATTCGCGATAGTTTCCCCCTGCATATTTACTTTGGGATGGCGGGTTATATTCCCGAGAGATCCCCCTGCATATTTACTTTGCGACTGGGAGTTAGATTCCCGATAGATCTCCCTGCACATTTACTTTGGCACTGCGGGTTAGATTCCCGATAGATCCCCTTGCACATTTACTTTGGACTGCGGGTTAGATTCCTGATAGATCCCGTTGCATATTTTCATTGAGAATACGGATCGAATTCTGATATATCTCCACGCATTGATATTTGGACTACGAGATGGTTTCTTAGAAAATCCTTCGGAGATATACACATAATGGACTGCAGAATAGCATCTTGGAAAATCCTTCGAATGTATACATGTGATAGACTAAGGGATGGTATGTCGGGAGATCCGCTAGACAGATGATGAAAGGGACTACAAGAAGGTATCTTGGGAGATCCTCGTGTTACTATTAGTATTGATTATTTTATTTATTGCTGCCTGGTATAAACTGAATTATTTCATTGTCGTTCTCATTTATATTGCTTATTTCATATTGTTCAAACTTATTATTATGGTTAACCCAAGTAGGACACTGACATTCCTTGTTACTATCCTACCAAGATTAGGCTTGGCACTTATTGAGTACCGCAGTGGTGTACTCATGCCCCTTCTGCACATGTTTTTCATGTACAAATCCAGGTACCGCTACCCAGGCGTATTACCCCTGAGGCAGGCAGAGCTTTTGAAGACTTCGAGGTACATCTGTTGCATCCGCAGACCGAAGAGTCTCCATCTTTATTCTATATGGTAGTGTTTGCCCTTCTATTATACTGTTGAATTAGATACTTTAGAGATCAGATCACTTTATTGTATTTTCTTCTAGCTTGTGTTCCCGTTAGTTTCCGAATTTTGGAATAGTGTTGTAAAAGTTTGAGTTAATGTGTTGTATAAGCCGACTGGAATTCTTTTTACTAAATTTGGTTTTAAGTTATAATTCCGCAAAGTCTTGATTGTTCTTACGCCCTCGTTAGGCTTTCCTAATAGTAGGGACTAGGTGTCGTCACGACAGTTCGCGGAGGGCGAACTGGGGTCGTGATATAGTAGGTCCTAAACTTACAGTTACAAGTTCAATAGTTAAGGACAATAAGTTCTGAAGTCCTGAACTTAGACTAACAAGCTCAAAAGTTAAGGATTATAGGTCCTGAACTTAGGCTAATATGCCCAAAAGTTAAGGACAATAGGTCCTTAACTTAAACTAACAAACTTAAAAGTTAAGGACAATTGGTCTTGAACTTACAATTAAATGTTCAAAAGTTAAGGACATGTAATCCTGAAGTCCTGATGTTATGTTCAAAAGCTAAGGACATATAGTCCCGAAGTCCTGAACTTAAGTTCAAAAATAAGGACATGTAGTCCTAAAATCGTGAAGTTAAGTTAAAAAATTGAGAACATGAGCAGAAGGGTATTTTTGTCAGAGCAGTTAAATTTTATTAAAGTAGTGGCTAAACACTGAAGACATTTTAAACAATGGCTTAAAGGTAAATACATGTGTTATTAGTGGCTAACCGTCCCCTTTTCCCTTATACCAACTCTTCAAATAAGATAGTACAGAGTCATGAGCTCTATAACTGAATATAGAATATGTCTCAATAGTACAATACTTCCTGAATGTAAATTAACAATATGATATAAGGGAAAGGGACTTCAACAGTTTGCGACGGTCATGCAACACTACCTTGAATCCTCTCAATAAACAAAAAGTACTCACTCCCTTGGTCTTTTATTTCCAACACTCGGATCAATAAGTATCAAAACTAACCTCGATGAAGTAGTGATGAGGTTTAAGTCATGTGATACTTATCAAACAAGAACTTGTGTAATATATACAATAACTTGAAACAAGAATATAATGAAATGTAAAATCATCAACTTCACAAATTAAGAGATATCAATTCAACATAGGTAAATCAAACTTGATACTCGAGTCATAAAAAAATAACAAAAGCATAGAGTAGCATGTTAAATAAATTCAACATATAAACACAACAAAGTATAAAGGATTCACTTGCATTGCCAAGCTTCCACCCTTACACTCCACTCATCATCATCTACCTCCACAATAGAACAAATCAACATCAGTCAAAGTACCACAATCCGCATGTATGCCATCAAGAGAGAAACCTGAAGGGCCGATCATATGTACCTCGGGAGCCCCAGCCCATCCATATGTACGTTGGGATCCCCGACCATTTGAAACCTAGGGATATGGATCCAAATCTACATGCCGCATGATAAATATCTCGTTCCATAACAATAAGCACACGGTAAAAACCTCGTGCCATAATAATAAAAATATCATCACAACTGTACGGTAAAGACCACATGTCAAAACAACCACAATATTTTCATAATCGCACGAAAAGTCCTCGTGCCTCAACATCATCACACCATTATATCCAAACGAAAGAGACTTCATGCCAACACCAAACCAATCCTTTCAACATGTCGATATGTGCCAAAATCATAACAATCCAACACAACAACTGATCATCAAAGAGACATACGCTCACAAGTAATTAATAATGTGCACAAATATATAATAATTAAAATAATAATAAAGTGCGGATGTGCGTTCAATATGTAATATATGACTACGGCTAAATCAATATAGCAATGATTCCACGAATTCCCTTCTTGGCCAATTAGGAAATAATAATCTTAAAATATGATCGATAGCATGAAAGTATAAGCGGACATAGTCATACAAAGAATTACACATGAATCATAGATAACGCATAATCAAATTAATGTATAATAGAATCCTAGAGTCTAATCCGATTATTTTTTATACATAACACCCGCATATACGCTTGTCATCTCACATATATGTTTCTTCACGTATATCTCAATTATACAAATAGTGTCCAATCCCAAGGGTTATTTTCTCGCACAAAATTAGGCAAGATACTTACCTCAACAATCCCAAATTAATATTCTAAAATCTCCCTCCCCTAAGAAATCACCTCTATCCAGCTTAAATCTAGCTAAAAATAGCTCAGTAATGTCAAACAAAGCTATAATCATACAAAAAGTGAGGCAGAACTCAATTCAAATATTAATCATACAAAAATAAATGCGGAACAGTGCATTTCCGTCACTGTAGCGTGCGTGAACAGTGCATTTCCGTCACTATTCTCACCGGAATCCGCGGCGGAATATTACAATTTTGGTGTCTCGACACTCTCCTTCATGAGGTGAACACCTTCCGCTTATTGTTTTTCCAAAATCTTAATCCAATCGCAACAGATCTTGAATCTAGAATATACTGTTCATTTGAAGTCTTGCTGTGAAGATTTCGGATTGAGTTTGTTGTCGATTGAGTTTCTTTCTTTGAACACCAACAGATTGTAAGAATTGTGATCTGCTGAAGTATTCGACAGTTCTTTCGCCTCTGCTTTTCTTTATAGCAGTGTAGTCGTGGTGGATATGGGGGATTATTTCTGAAGTAGATCGCAACCATGGATGTTACGACCTCTCCCCAGCATCTTGCTGTGGGAGAGGTTGGTCAGTACATCTCAGAAAAGGAACCTATTCACGGATTTGAGAAGTCGTATGCCTCGATGCTCAATGGACAGAAAGCTGCTCCAAATCTGGATCTTTGCCCAGTTTCTACGGAGCAAGGAATCCCGACTGTCGAATTCACAGTAGAAGAAGTGAATTCCTTCACAAGGGAGGAAGGTCTTCACCAGACAGTTATTGTTAAATTCTCATATGGAAAGCCAGAACTTCAGGATTTGCGTCGAATTTTACCAAAACATTTCGACGTCAAAGGTACGTGCAACATTGGACAACTGGAATACTGCCGTATTCTGGTAAGATTCGATTTATTTGACGATTTTGCAAATGTGGTGTCCAAAACTTCTGGTTTCATTAAGTCAAAAGGCGAGGAGTTTTTCTTCCGCACATTCCTATGGACTATGTATTTCAATCCCCGAGAAGAAACTTCTAAAGCAGTTACTTGGATTTCTTTTCCAGAACTTCCAGCAAACTTCTTCGCAAAAAAGTCGTTACTGTCTATCGCTTCTGCTGTTAGAAAGCCTATTGCTATAGATAAGGCTACTCAAGATCGAACTCGACCTAGTACAGCTCGAGTTAAAATCTTGATTAACTTACTCGACAAGCATCCAAAGAAAGCCAAGCTCAAGATTATTGATAAGAAATCTGGAAGAATCATCGAATACGATCAGCGGATTGTGTCGATAATTTACCAAAATTCTGCACTTGTTGCCATCATCAGGGACATGATATTACTTCTTGTCGTTGGAACTCAGATGTTTTGACTGACCAAGTAAGTCAGGTTGCCGAACCTGAAAATCAGGTCATTTTGGATAAACTAAGAGGTGACGCTAGGGATTTTTTGAATGCTAATAATGCAAGACGTCAAATGGAAGGGACATTACCTAGACGGGCTGCTGTTCCTGTTCTATCAGATTCTGAAATGCATATCACAAATGCCTCACAGATTTGTCCTGTATCTGAACCAGTGAAGTTGTCAAATTTGCTTAACTTGGATGAGCCACTGTCTCAAGCAGTATTGAAAGATTCTTCTATTTTGGAAAAAGACTCAGAACAGCAGCATTTGATCCAGAAAAACAAAGTAGTGCATCTGTTGAACCAAAGAATAGACCAACACAGATGTCTACAATTCCTAGTAATAACAACAATTCACTATCTACCCAAGGAAATGATGCAATTTTGACAGCTTCTGTTTCAGTTACTACTAGTATGTCAGTTGATCCACGGAGCATTCAGCAAATACTGAGAAGGATGAGGCTGAAACAAACCAAGAGACAGAGGCAACGAAATCTGGAATTGATGATTTCACAGATGTATCACCTGCACCACGACCAGATGGGAATTTCAAGGAACCAGTGAAGATGGATAAAGGACCCTCCAAGATAGATTCAATGTCTGCAAGATCATATGTGCCTACTGGAAAGGAAATGCAGATTACTGAGGATCTTATTCCACCTGCTGCACAATTGGATGCACTGTCTGGACAACAAAGAAATTGCAGTGCTTCGAATGATAGTACTGCTCCATCTGATAGTAATAACATTAAACAGCCAGACGCTTTGAATGATATAGGTGACACTGAAAAATCAGCCCTGAATTTGATAGATGCTGGCAAGCAAGTTTGTATGGCCTTGAATGGTAGTATGGATCCACCTGATATTTCTAACACTGGAGAATCAATCGTCTTGAAAGATGTGGGGAATCTAGCAGCTCCTAGATCCTGTAAAGACTCTCAATTTCCTGATCCACAAAACTGTAGTCAGTGGTCTTTTCCAGTAGCTTTGCTTACAGTCAAAATGGCTAATTTAACAACATACCAGAATTCAAATTCTGCACAGTTTGAACAGTTGGCTGCCATCGAAGGACAAATTAACAAATGCAAGAGACAAATGGTAGAAGACAAATCAAATGACTCTACTGAATTTCAATATCAGCCAAGTCCAATCGGGGAGACTGCACACAGCATCAATGACAATGCAAAAAGAAATCAATTGAAGTTCATCGACCAGCACAAAATAACCAATAACAACTCTATGGTTGGACAAGTAAAAGGAGACAATATGGAGGCATCATCACATTTGCAGAATACCTTGAAACAGTCTACTGATCAAGCTTCAAACTCTAATTTTGAGACTGAAGAGAAGTTAGCAAGCATAACAGAAGAGGAGGGAACTCAGATTTCAGACCAGCAGCCTCCTTCTAGTCCACTGGAAATATCAACTCAAGGCACCAAGGTTACTGATACAGCAGATTCACTTTTTACTGAAGCTATAATTCAAAATGGAATGCAACCAAAAGAGAATTTGTCAGTTTCTAATACAACTGTTGATTCAAACAAAACTGGACAACAAATTTATGATCAAGTTGTAACTGAGAATGCAGTAAACCAACAAAAAACAAGGCCTTCTGAGGAGGACACTGAGCAGAACTCAAGCTCACAGAAAAAAAAAAGAATAACTTTCAATAGAGAGCAGCAGAAGAGGAAGTAGTCTATACAAATAATACCCAGAACAAAAACAAACAGATTGCAAACAAGTCTACAGCAATATCAGTAAGGCCCAATCCAGCTGCCGCGCTTGAAAATCTGGATAAACATGGTGGAAAAGCTGCTGGAAGAGTGATTCAGAAAGTGCGAAGTTATCCTCCCATCTCTACATCCAATATATACAGCGGGGAAGAAATTTTTCCAGTTCAAACAGTGAAGCAATCCACAATGGCAAAACTGCAACATACTGCAGCAAACAAAGCAGGAAACAATACAGCTTCACTGTCAACTAAAGTACTTGCCAAGGACAAATCTCCTCCTATGAACAACATTGTCAAAGAGTACGGGGAACCCTCAATTTCAAGCAACAAAAAAGATGAGGAGAGTTGGGATACAGTATTCAGTAGTTTAAACTATAATTCCTCAATTTTTGCTACAAGAAATAATGCTAAGGCAGAGCCTCGTCAAAAGGAAAGAAGTTGGGACGGCAAGGTGATCGAAGACGTCAACATAAGGAGGCCCCCAATGCGAAAGGCAAAACAAAAACAGGTTGATTAAACGTCCAAGAATAAAGTATGATTTTTGAAGAATTCTTGAAAAATCAAGTGGAAGAAGACATCATTCTACAAATCGAAACATTCACAACAACAGAGAAAAAAGGGAATCTTTATGGTTTCCTCATCTATTTATTTTACCATCACTTTAGTATAATTCTATGTAATATCATCACGGAGTATGTTATAAACTCTGTGATGATCCGTCAATTCTTAGTTCATGCGAGTTCCTTCTATTTATATGCTTGCTAGTCCAGGAGGCCTTTGCCTCAATAGGATAGATAAGGTAAAGTCTATGCCGGCAGTGTTATATGGGTAACATTACCGGCGTAATCCGCCTTATTTTATTTCTCCTATTTGTTGTAATTTTCCTTTTCCTATTATTATTTTAATAAAATAAAAAACCCCAGGAGATTGCCTAGTGGACCAAAAAAAATAATAATAATAAGCCTTACACATGATGGGAATACCAACTTGTCATGACCAAACTCTCATTTTAGGAATCGTGATGGCACCTAGTCTCTAAGACTAGGTAAACCAAACACATGATGAAAATTTAACAGAAAAAACGACTAAGATATTGATTCGAACTGATAAAAGTAACATAATAAAAATTGATAGGAGCAACCACCATACAATCTCAAACTCGGTGGTACAGAGTCATTAGCTCTACTAAAATACACTAAAAAACTATAGTACAATACTATTTGGAAACAAAATAAATAGTAGCATAATATCACTAGAAGGTGAATTTGAGGCTTGTGGTGTCAAACATGTATATCTTGAAGTCTCTGTGATATCTGAATCAACTCATTAGTAGCCAACACGGGCATAAGTACCTCAATCTTCACAAAAATTCGTAGAAATGTAGCATGAATACACACCAACAATACCTTATAAGTATCAAGCCTAACCACGGTAGAATAGTGAGGAGGTCAGATCAAGACACCTACTAAACATAGAAAACGTGTGCAAAATATGAATATAATCCAACAACGAAAAGTAAAAACAACAAATGACAACAAAGAGTTATAATAATATAAGGATAACAACGGGAGTAAAAGCAATTAATGATAACAAAGATTGATCATATGATAAAAATAACAAATGATCAAATACAGTTAAAATACAAGTGAAATAAACTAAATAAAACAATAATTATTTAATTAAACAAGTCGTTCCAGTATAGAATGTGCAACAAAAATCCACCGAGGTACCACACTTCATATTTATATTTTAGAAGTCAAAATCACAATCTTCCTTATATTGCCGCGTGAGCCTTGCATTTATTTTAAAAATATTTTGTTTCTTAAATAGCTTCATGCGCTTTACTCCCCTTATCTCGTAGCACGACTTCAAATAATTTTTCATACAAGTAACACGAACATAAATCCCACCTTATCTCACCGCATGCGCATCAATACACTACCCTTATATGACCACATGCGAATCCATATCATAACACAACAATCAACTCACACCACACGTGCGAATATGCCACAACATTATCAAAATCAACAATATCAATGCAACCATAACACATAGCCCATGGTTCAACCAAAATGTGCACAAGACGATATCAATAACATTCCACAACAAATCGGGGGAAAATTCAACAATAAAAGTTATTACATAAAACAACTTCAACTAGAATATGTCAATAGCTCTCAATAACTACAACTTCAAATCTCAATGCATAAGAATTATCTCAGCAGAAAGGTATGACATGTACAGAAACCTCAATTAAATGCATATATGAGCAAACTCGATAATAAAAGATAGAACATGTGTTAACAACTTCAATCAATACATATAAGAGGAAACTTGACAAGTAAAGGTAAAACATAAAATAACAACTATAGTTAAGGCATATAAGAGTTAACCTAAAAAATAGAATATGTAATAACAATTATAATTGAATCATACAAGAATGAACTCAACAGAAAAAAGATATAATAAGTGAAAACTTTAAATAAATATATATAAGTAATCTAAGAGTTAAAACCAGTCAATTTTCACATATAAGATCGTGTACATATTTCTTACCTCGTGTACACGTCATCCACTTAATTCAAATAGTACAATTTAACCAAATCATATGGTGTAGTTCCCCCCCCCCCCCCCCCCCCCCGCAAAGTTAGAAGAGACACTTACCTCATCAAAGCTAAATCAGTCCACTAACAAGCCCTTCCCGTGCAAATCCAACTCCGATTTGAATATAGCAAAACTAAGTTAATATCATAAATAAAAGCCATAGGACGCAATCCCGAATAGTAAAGATTAGATCTTTAATGAAAATCAAAAAAATCATCTTAAATTATCAACACCGGGCTCGTACCTCGTAACCCAACCAAACTCAAAAATTTCGAACATCCATTTCGATACGAGTCCAACTATACCGAAATTATCCAATTCGGACCTTAAATCATCAATTAATTGGTTTAGAAAAGTTTTTACAAAAATCCCAATTTTTTCGAGATCACCAACTAAATGATAAAATAAAGACGGAATCATGAAAAATGGATAAATAGGAGTCAAGAACACTTATCCCAGCCCAAATCGCCCAAAATCTAGCTCTCTAATTCAAAATATGATATAATAACTCAAACCCTCGAAATAGAGTACTACATAGATTTTTCCAAGCATACTTATCTCTGACGCGAACTCTCATCGCATTTACGAAGACCAAAGATAATCTTCCTAGAAAAATGCCTTTGCGTTCACCATATCGTGAATGCGACGAAGCAAACATCTAAGCCTTCGCGAACGCGACTTGGTCCTCGCGAACGCATAGGCCAAGATCCTCCCAGCACTTGGATGCTCGGAAATGCAGAACTCGACCGCGAACGTGAAAAATGGAGACGGCCCAACCCCTTTTAACCCTTCGCGAATGCGACCACTATATCACAAACGAGAAGAAGGAAACCTGACCTAAGAACATCACAAGTCAAAAAACATGATAGAATGGTCTGTAGCCCATCAGAAACACACCCGAGACCCTCAGGAGCCCGTCCAAACACACTAACCAATCCCAAAACATAACACGAACCTAATCTAGGGCTCAAATAACTTAAAATGACATCAAAACTACGAATTGTATCTCAATTCAAGCCTAAAAAGCGAATCAACATTTTCAAATTCAAATCTTGCACTAATTAAGCATGAACAACTCCGAATGACCTCAAATGTTTTTATGCAACTCCCAAATCATACACCGTACCTATTCTAACTCCCCGAACTAAAATTCAAACCCGGTATCGACAAAGTTAACTCTCGGTTTAACCTCTTAACCTTCCAATACCTTCAACTTTACAAATTCGCAAAAAAGCACCAAATCATCCTACAGATCTCCGAATCAATATCTGGACATAGGGGTGTTCACAGAAATCTGAAAAACTGAACGAAACCGAAAACCAAACCAAAACGATCAAAGAAAATTGATACTTTTTGGTTTGGTTTGGTTTTGGTTTTGAAATTTAAAAACGATCAAATTTGATTTGGTTTTGATTTAAAAAAAAAAATCAAACCAAATTGAATATAGGAGTTGCTATTTTAAATTTATTATTACATATACATATATATACATATACATATATATATATATATATATATATATATATATATATATATATATTATGGCATATATATATATATATATATATATATATATATATATATATATATATATATATATGTATATGTGTGTATATATATGTATGTATAGGTGTAAATATATATATATATGTATATGTGTATATATATATATATATGTATATGTGTATATATATATGTGTGTATATGTGTATATATATATATATATATATATATATATATGAATACTTTTATACAATCTTTTTAAAAAATTATGGTAAATATTACGCTAAATATTATGGCAAGTCACATAACCACAAATGTATATAAAAGAAGCAATAAATGGGGTAACATGAATACAATATACAAAATGACTGGTCGGATCGTTACAAGGCTTGGTTTATTAGTTGTAACCTCGAGTAATATACCTTTCATGTCCAAATGTGGCCATGCAAAGCAATCAAAGTTAGCTTTAAGGAATTCAATTATTTTGACTTTGATTTCAGGGCTTAGCCTCATAACTAGATATACCTTCTTTCCGAGGAACTTGATGAACAAGATGCCATGCTTGAGTTCTTCTGGTTTAGACTAGGTTGCATAAGATACAAAAAATGTGAAGAATACATTAATAGTTCTAGAAAATTTTAAACTCATAGATACTTTTTAGAATGGTTATACAGGTAAAAACAATGGTCAAACTACAAATTTTACATTCCTAACAATAAGTAATCAATAAATTTTATCAGCGCTAAATTCTTTCAAATAACAAAATAGATACAAAATTGCTTCCTTCCTAAAATCTTTTATGTATAAATATAAAATTTCTTTCACATAACAAAATTACTTTCACTCGAGTAAGACACGTATAAACTTCAGTTTTTTTTTTTCTTTGTAGAAGAAATGCTTAAATGATGTTCAACCTCATGGTATTCTCAATCATAAAATATGCAATATAATGAATCATTATTTTAGTTACTCTCAATTTCATATGTCTATAGATGAGTACAACTTTTAGCTCATGTGCTAAAAGTTTTGACAGTCCACAGGGCTAATTAGAAAATTTAACGTTTGATTTGCATAAAAAATTTAGAGAACATACTAAGAGTTGAGCGTTAGATGTTCTTAGACACTGCTGGGTGCTTAGAGCATAAGCCTGCAAAACTAAACCCCACATGCGTGCCTCAAGGCATTTTACAAGTGCTACTATGACGATCTGATACGGCATTTTGAGTACTAGCGTTTTTTTCGTATTTTGAGACTACAGTAGCTTCATTTAATATTTATTGGTTTATGTGAAAGGTTCGTATCACTTTTCAAAAAATATTTATGTGAAATTTTGGAGAAAATAAAAATTTTGACTAAAAAAGAGCCTAGAGTTGACCATGGTAAATATTTTGGGTAAACAATCCTTGATCTGAGTTTTGACGATTCCAATAGGTTCGTATTGTGATTTTGAACTTGGTTGTATGCCCGAAATTAAATTCAAATGTCCCTAGGTTGATTTGACTTGTTTTGTCGAAAGTTAGCAATTTGAATATTTTAAAATTCCCTAGGATTTACCGTATGTTGACTTTATGGTTATTGGGGTTGGATTTTGAAACTTGGAATAAGTCCCTTTTAATATTTGAAACTTATTTGCAAAATTTGGTGCAATTTCGAGTTGGTGTGATACGATTTAGATGCTTGGTTGTGATTCTAGAGGTTCTTGAGTTTTCTTTTGAATTTCATGCCTTTTGAGGTCAAATTCGTAGTTCTAGATGTTATTTTGGTATTTTGATTGCGTGAGCGAGTTCATATGATATTTTAGACTTGTATGTATATCTAGTTTGGAGTTCGAGGGGCTCAGGTAAGTTCTCAGATGTGATTCAGAAGGTTTTGCATTGGCGGCGTGTTAGATGGTGTTTCAATTCTGTAGGTCTCGCAATTTTGATGACCTGTTCGCAATTGCAAGTCCAGTTTTTCCGAAGTTAGACTCACAAATGCGACATTTGGGTAGGGGACTATTATCCCTATCGCAAACAGGAGGTGGGTGGTCCATTTTTGCAATGGATAGGCCGCTAATGTGACTAGAAGCTAGGTTGGACAATGTCCGCAAATGCGACCTCTATCTTGCTCTTGTGATTTGGGCTTCAGCGCAAGTGCGATATTTCATGTTGCAAATGCGACACCTAGGACTATTGGATAGTTTTCTTTAGCTAACAACTATTTGCATTTGCTGACACCGAATTTGCGAACTCTCAAACCAGAGTATGCAAATGTGACACCTGTAGCTGGGTAAAAGAGAGGAAAATGGGACTTAGCTTATTTTACACCATTTCTCTATTCTAAACACTCTAAAGGCAATTTTTACGAATTTCTTATTCCCAAATTCATATATTAGCAACTTTTGTCCATTTTCTTTCAATCCCCATTACTTTTCATGAGTTTATAACATTAAATCTAGGATTTTTGTGATAGAAATTAGGGATTTGAATAGAATTCGAGAATTTTATACAATTGAGATTTAGACCTCAAATTGAGGTCGTATTTAAAATAAATCACATTACTGGGCTCGGGGATGAATGGGTAATCACATTTTAATCATAATCTCGAATTTTGACCAACAACGCCCGGGGTTGACTTTTGTTAATTTTTTCAAATTCGTCATAGATTGATCCTTTTTTGTGAGTAGTTTCTAGTGCTTATTTGAATTGCTCGATCGATAATTGGTTTTTGGTTGTTTTGGAGGCTTATTCAAAAGGCAATGCTGTAGTTGGCTGGTTGATTGACTTAGTTGTGGAGTAAGGTAAGTATTGTGTCTAACTTTAACTTGAAAAAATTAAGACTTGTTGAACTATTTTGTTGTGTGAATTATGTAGGGAAATGACGCATGTGCAAAGTGACGAGTGTATATGCGCCGTCATGAGATTTAACATGCGAGATTGGGCTGTTTATTTCTATGTCATCATTTATTCTATGTATCTCGTGTTATATGTTCTAATTGTTAGATGTTATTACTTGACATCTTTGCTTTACTTGTTAATTGTTATTCAATTGGTATTTGCTTGATTTGTTCATTTCGCACTTAATATCTGCTTACCTGCTACATATTGCCACTTGTCCTAATTGTATATTCTCATTGTTACCTGTTTTACTTAATATTATTTTTCTTATATTACTTGATGCACTTCATTATATGTTTTTTCATTACGTGAGCTATTAGCTATTTTGGTATTAATGCTTTCCCAAGGTTTGAGGATTTCAAAGTATTGACTAATCTTCGTTTGTACTGCTGGTTCCATATTGTTTCGCTCGTTCCATTCAATATTATGTTGGTATTTTATAAATAGTGGTATTGAGTTATTTATGCTGATAAATTGATATTGGGGATGAGGTAGCATACTACAACGATATTGAAATAATTTGGTATCGGGGATCATGTTATCGCAGCGGAACAGAAAATCATATGATATGATAGTGAAAATGAATTGTACGTTGACAAAGATATTGTGTTAAAAATTTGGACCGGGCACGCCGAAACAGATTTGATATGTTGTAGTTGTGTTGTGGCTCTAGAGTTTATTCTTGATATTGCGATACGAGGTTTGGGATTCTGTTATTTTTGGGTCCTTTGGCAGTTGACCTTCGTGTCCGATTATATGCGTTTACTTCTTTATTTCTATTCATGTTTTCTGTTATTATAATTATTATTTTGTACAGGTTCATTATGAGTGACTTTCCATAACTTCGTCACTACTTCGTCGAGATTAGGTTCGGCACGTATATAGTACAAGGGGTCTGTTGTACTCATACTATACTTCTGCACTTCGTGTGCAGATATCCATGATGGTCCCAACGGCGCGTAGTAGAGACTGCTCGGATTTGACAGCCACATGAGACTTGAGGTAGAGTTGACCGCGTCCGCAGTTTCTGAAGTTCTGTTCTATCCCGTTTTACTGTTATTCCAGTTTCAAACAGTATTATGTTTTACTTCAGACCATGTTTGTAGTATTCTATATACTCGTACACTTTTGACTCCGGATTTTTTGGAGTAGTTTGGTAGCGTGTTATTTATATTAAATACAATGTTCAATTATGAGTTTATTAATTGTCATTTATCTCTACCTTGTAAAAAATTGCTAAAAAAGGTTAATTAATTCCCTAACGTCACCTTGCCTAGCAAGTACATGTTAGGCGCCATTACAATCCCGAGGTTGAAAATTTCGGATCGTGATAGCTATGCTCAGGGTGAATCCCAAAAAAGTCTTTAAAACATTGCAGGGTCGCTTGGTTAGAATATGATTTATACCGGCATCGGTACTAGTTATATTGTGATAAGTTATGATGGGATTAGTTATGCTGGCATTGTTGTTTATTTATTATTTGGTATGTTGTATTAAGAATGACAATTGCATAAATCCTAACAAGAAGGTATAAGTTATACCGGTACTAATTACCCCACCTTTTATAAGGTATAAGTTAACCCAGTATTAAAATTAACACCGGGGTAACTTATACTTTATTTGCTAACCAAATAGAGTATTAACGTAATATTAAATTTTTATACCATTGTTATACCTCGTACCAAACGACCCCTATCACTGTAAATAACCTCGGGACTTTGGCAGACCACTTTGTCAAGGATGTAATATTTCGTTTGAACTCCATCCTGGTCTTTCCCAAACCACTACTATAATTAATTATGTTTGCAAAAACTAAATGATAGGATTCTAAACCCAAACAGTTTTTTGGTCAATGACATTCTTCGTATTTTAAGTTCAGTGTGATCATTAATAAATTTAGACTAGATTTAGTTAATCTAAACTGCTTTATCCTTGTGATTGTACGTGGTAAACTAATCTCTTTAATGATCCTCAAGAAATACATGATTGTGGGAAAGAAAATTTTATTCTTCCAAGGCTTGGATTCTTTAAATTCTTTTTGGCTCTACAGATGGAACTGAAAAGTCTGTAGATAGGAATTCATTGAATACCAATATCATATATAAGGATCTTGTAGCCACCTAGGAATATAGAGACAAGATTTTATATTTTCCTGCTTTTTTTCTACAATGTCATCAGAGATTACACTTGGCGACCTTCATTTGTTCCACAAAATTGATAGAGAAGTCTTCACTCGGCTAGTCGTGTGCCTGTCTCGCGATCCAGGAGAGTCCCTTTTGATCATGGCTATGTGGCTATGGTTAGAAGATGTACATTTTCCAAGCATAATAGAGAAGATGGTGAAGTTACCTGATGAAATTGCGAATAATTTGTCTGAAGAAGGTGCTACATGTTTAAAATGGCTCGAATCGAAGGTACCCCCGGGTCCTAATGATGCAGGGGACATGCCTTTTACTGCTATAATATTGAAGAGAACAGTTTCATTCACAACATTTTACCAACAGAGGTTCACTATGATAAGTGGAATCAAGACATTCTTGAACAAGGTCTGTGCTATAATATTTGCTGACATCTTGCAACATATTTTTCCTGGGCAACATATCATTCCTATCCCTGGATTTCCTCATCCAACATTTGGTGCAGTAACAGTTGTGCCAAGATCACTAGATTCAATTATACAAAGCAGAGGATTATGGGGTTGGTCGTTAAAGATTGATGCACCAGTTGACGATAGGACTATGTTTTTAACATTTTCAAGGGGATTTCCTGTTACTGAAGCAGAAGTGAGGGAACTATTTAATTCTTACTATGGGGTTGATTGCGTCGAGCAGGTTCATATGGTGCCATCGGCTTCTTCATCAGATCATTCTCTGTATGCTCGAATGGTAGTGCGTGATGTTTCTATCATTGATCGGATTTTGAGCAGAGGTTCCATTGCTAAGTTTAGGATAAATGGTAAACATGTTTGGGCACGAAAGTATGAACGAAGAGATCACCTTGATAAATTTTATTAGAAGTCATTACTACGGTCAACGAATATGATGCAAAACTATAGATTAAAGATATTATATCACTATCTATAGAACTACTCTATACATTGTGATGAGTGTTTCAAAAATTAAATTTTCTACTCCCATCATTTCCAAAAAAATATCCTTAATGTTTCATTAGTTGATTGTTAATTAAGTGAGATGTTTAAGATGAGATAAATGGTAGTTTAGAAAAATACTTCTACAATTAAAGCAAGGGCGGCTCAAACACATACATGGCCTAAAGCCAATATTTAATATAAGGCCTAAATTGTTAAAAGAAAGTCATAAGATATGTTTTTATTTGAAATCTATTCTTCTAACTTTTTGAGATATAAAGTTGTTAATATTTGTTTTTATAACTGATTTTTTCTAATAATTCTTGCTCGATTGATAATATTGTCGACTTATTTAATCTTTCTTGAGATATTATTTATCTTAGATGAGATTTTATAAAGCAATAGATTTTTGAAAGCTTAAAAGTATTGCTAATCACTTGAACTAGTGAAATATTGGAGAAAGAGGGTGAGTAATGAAATTTCGGAGAAAGAAGTGAATAAAAATCTGAAAACGAAACACAAAAAATATGTAAGCTTTTCTAAAAAATGAAGAGATTGAAAAAAAAAAGTTGACCTTGACAAATTAAGAAAAAGAAAGAAATTATTTCACTGAAGGAGTAAAATATAGAAAACCAAAAGTCATAAAAACTATTCATGAACACATTTTGAGTAAGTTACATTATTATTTTATTTATATATTTAAAAATATTTATTTCATTTATATTAAAAACTCTAATTTTATATTAAAAATACTAAATATTATATTTTTAATCGAGTTTCTAGAAACATATTATAATAGTTATTTGGATATTTTGAGCAAAATTTATGGCTATTATACTAGAGTTTGTTTGAGAGGAGTTTGGAAAATAATTTTTGGAAATTTTGTTCTTCGCGAATGCGAGAGGGGGACGCGAACGTGAAGAACAAATGCCTGGGCAGCATAATGAAAGCCCAAACTCATCTCACTCTTCCATTTTTCGACCAAGGGAGCTCGGGTGAGGCAATTGTTCGAGAGATTTTCAAGAAAAACATCGGGGTAAGTGTTCGTAACTCTATATTTGTTAGATTACCCAAATCCATTGTTATTTTTAGCATGTAATTGATGATTTTAAGTTTGAAAAATCCTCTTGGATATATTTGAGGATTTGAGGGTCGAAATGTTATTAGAAATTAGTAATTTTGGTAAGGTTGAACTCGTGGTTGAATGAGTTATAAGATTTAATGAGTTTCACCAAATTTCGAGATGTGGGCCCCACAGGAAATTCTGAGTTAAATTTCGAATTTTGTTAGAAAATTAGTATCTTCATATGGAATTAATTCCTATAATTAGTATTGACCAAAATAAATTAATTGTGACTAGATTCGACACGCGTGGAGGCCGATTTGAGGGGCAAAGGCGTCGCGAGCTAGATATTTAGCCGGATCGAGGTAAGTAATAATTGTAAATACTGTCCTAGGGGTATAAAACCCTAGATCAAACATCGTTGAGCTATGTTGAGGTGATTTATAAGCTAGATGGCTAGCGTGAGGTAGCGTACCGCTGGGGATTGTAACTTAGTCCATCTAGTTAGTTATTTGATGTTATTATATTGTGGGTTGTATGCCATATTTGAGGCCTCGTACCGTCCAGTTGAGACCTTTAGGGACACTTTTACTATTTCTCCTCACTCTATTTGTTTCAAAATCATATTCTCACTCATGTTTTACCTGTTTATTGTTTAGATATGGTTTTATCACCATATTTCTTAAAAGTGTGAAAGCTGGTTGGGCTGAGTTCCATGTTTTACTGATAGTCTTAGTGATCGTGAGTTGATGACTTAGATAGACCGAGAGTCTGATTGTAAGGTTGATGACTGAGATAGACGGAGAGTCTGACGGTGAGGTAGTGACTGAGAAAGGCCGAGGGTCTGGCCGTGAGGATTATATATCTATGGACGGGCTGCACGCCGCATCAATACTTATATGCATCGGGCTGTACGCGCAATGATATGTTGGATTGGGCTATACACCACAACGATATAGAGCTTGGACTCTAGAAGCCCCTCCGGAGTTTGCACATCCCTAGTAAGCGCAGTCGACTATATACATGGATCAGGCTGCATATGGGTGATGTTTGCCTGATGGGCCTGATTATGAACTTATTGATTTTCACTTCTCTTTAGAGTGAGTTTCCATCGAATATGTCGATTTAATGACTGTTTTCACTCATCTTTATACTAAGCCTCAGTCGAAAATGTTAAATAAATATTTTTAAACAACTTTCATTAAAGCTGGGGTTTATGAGATGTTCAAAACATAATCACAGATTTGGCTTTTGTGATTTCCACTAAGATTATCTTGTGTGGAGGTGTTTATGTCTCCTATTTTTCCCAAAGGGCTAAATACGAACTATGTTTTGCCCGGGGGGCGATTATAGTTTTCATCTCTTTATTTCTAAATGGTATCACCCCCTAATGAAATTGTTAGAAGGTGTCTTCAGAGGCATTTTTTACCAAAAGCTGAATTTTTAAAGGAGATGACTCACTCGTATTCTATTTTGAAATGCTGTTGTGCATATTGAGTTAACATAAATGTGGATTCATTATTTCCTACTACTCAGTCTTTATTTACTCTTATTGCTTATTGGGTTCGAGTACACACATTACTCCCTGCACCTCGTATGCAAATTCAGATATTTCGGAACCCGGTAGCAGGTGTTGGTTGCTCAAACACAAGAGTCATCAGAGTTAACAAGGTGGCTACACGGCGTTCGTATCACTGCTTCATTTATGTACTTAGTATATTTTGACTGTTTTTGTTATTTTCAGACCTTGTTAGATGCTCATGGCTAGTGGCACCCCGATGTCGGGCTGGTATATTAATTCTGCACCATACTTTTAGACTTAAATTATGAAATATCGTTTAATTAAAGACTTAAAAATGAATTTTAATGGAAAATAGTTGACTTGGAGAATTGTGTCGGCTGGCCTTGTGTTTACAAGAGACGCAATCATGACCGGATCCGGTTTAGGGTCGTGACACTTACAGAACCATTTAGAAGTTCATACTAAAATTTGATAGCATTTGGAGCTAATTTGATATTGAAATTTTCATTTGAAAAAAAAACGAAGAACACAGATACAATATACCACTACGGTATAAAATATATTTTAGGAGTATATAGCTATATCACAACATTATACTATTATAGATTACAAAATAGTATATCACTATAGTATACTAATATACTATAGGAGTGGATAGTTATACTCCAACAATATACTATTATAGTATACAATATATTTTTATGGTATACTGTAATAATATGCAAGATACTGTTATAATATACTGTAAGAGTAAATAATATGCTATAATAGTATACTTATTACCCGTAAATTCACTTGCTTTTTTTCCTTTTAGTTTGTTTTAAGCTTTTCCTCAGCGTGAGCGTCAAATTGAAAATGCAAAAAATAAAAATTTATAAATTGCTACATAATGTAACAATATACTCTTACAATTAGATCCTTTTCGAAATTTTTCAATTTTTTGTTGACAGGTGATATTATTTTAGTTTAATAATCAAATTAAATTTTTTCTAAATCTTTACGTATTATTGTGTACCCTGCTGATATTTTCTAACTCTTTACGTATTATTGTGTACCCTTTTGGTACAACTATACACTATACTTGTATCATACGTTAGTTAATGGTTTTGTGGTTGTATTAACTACATTTAATTGGTACATAATTTGATTTTTATTTAGTTATAATATAAAAAAGAATAATAAAAAATAGTAAAAGCAGTTAATAAAATTAGATTATAAAGAGAAAAAGAATATACAAAAAAGAAGTTAAATAAAATTAGAAAAGGAAAAGATTAGAAGATCAAGAAAAAAGAAAAGAAGAAAAGAAAAAAATAAAACAGAAAAGAAGTATAGAAATAGAAAAAATTGGAGAATAAAGAAAACATTTCCAACAAAACCTAGTGTGAGTAGGAAATGTATTTAGTTGATGGGTAGGAAAATAAATGGGTAGACAGGAGTAAATAATTTTATTTTTGTGTGTAACAGTTTCAAAACACCCTTTAGAAATGGAAGACAATTCTTCTACTAATATGAAGGCATTGTGTGATAGACGTAGAGATGAAATTATTGAAAATATTATCATGTCTGAGTGACTTATTTTTTCGTGGTAGATTATCAATGTATAGTAATTTGTGGGATATACTTCTAATTCATTTTGAATGGTATATTTTGATTATTTAAATCATCATGTAACAATAAGTAATTATTTTAGATAATAATATATGCTTTGGTATAACTATAGATAAAAAATAAATTTAAATCTTTAATATATTTTTTTAATTTATGTTTTACATTTTAATAAAATAAATTTAAAAATAATAAAAGTCTCTTATGATAAATATTTTAGTTCATTTTTAAATGAATTGGCCAAACTCATCTTTTTTAAGAGTACTTTTCAAAATAAGCAGATTTTTGCAGCTCGGCTAAACAGGTTCTTTGCCAAATTTCAAGAAAAAAATAAATAAATAAATATATATATATATATATATATATATATATATATATATATAAATTTGTTAATTTTCTCAACATCATAACTTGATAACGATGAGATCAATACTTATAGTTTACGGGACATTATTTAATTGAGCCCAAAATTTAAGAAATAAATAAAAACTAAATGAGTTCTTACATATTTCAAATAAGAAAAAGGTTGATACTCGAAAAAATTGTTAATTAGAAAAATAATTAAATGACTATTTTGTCCAATGTATACAGTTTATTTTTAAAAAATTAAAAAAACAAATGATATTTCACTAAAGATCTTCATATTTTTAATGTTGAGTATTAAACTTTAAAATAACATAATATTACTCATATATATTTAATCTTGTATTTGAAAAAGTATAAGTTTATAATGATTATATCTTATAACCAACTCAATAAGAAAAAGAATACGCCCCATTTATTACGTAAAATTTCTAATTTGACGGACTCCAGAGTTTAATAAAACTAAAATAGAAAGGAGGAAGAGATGAAGTGTGACAGGAATATCTCACTTTAACTGAAAAGCCTACAATCAGGTATGTTGGTATTTGATTCCATGGTACTATTACACTACAGCATACTAACAATAACATACCTAGTATAATTCTACAAGTAAAATATGAGGAAGGTGTTATAAACTAAAGCAAAAGACAAGAACAATAGAACAAGAACAATAGCAATAGAGAGAAGAGTAGAGAGAGTTCTTCTTATTGAGAGTTAGGAGTGAATTACAATGGTAGAGAGCACCTCTATTTATAGGGAGGAGGAAGATCTTGCTACCA
Source organism: Nicotiana benthamiana (assembly GCA_034376525.1). Lineage (NCBI taxonomy): Eukaryota > Viridiplantae > Streptophyta > Magnoliopsida > Solanales > Solanaceae > Nicotiana > Nicotiana benthamiana. The sequence goes on from CM067324.1 coordinate 38,886,442, forward strand.
ATAATAGGACTCTAAAATCTCTCTAATTAAATACATTAAAGACATTCACCTTAAATAGAAGTGTAAGAATCTTCTATTTCATAACACTCCCCCTTGAATGTCTATTCAATGATGTGCCTCATAAAACCTTAAAACAAAACCCAATGGGAAAAATTAAAGTAAGGAAAGAGTACACACGTTTGAATATGCGCCTATTGGTTGCCTCGTTAAAAACCTTGCAAGGAAAACCCAGTGGGAAAAAAACCTTGTAAGGGAAAAAGAGTGCAACGCGCATTGACTCCCCCTAATGAGTACATCAATTCATATCCTTGAGCATTTGCATTCCAATCTTGTGCATCATCTTCAAAACGATCTTTGGTAGAGATTTGACAAATCAACCATATTGACTTGAATAAATATTCCGTACCTTGAAATTATCATTCTTGATAGATATGAACATCTTCATATATTGTCGTGGAATAACTCTTCAATATCTCCATAGATGCATTCTCAATGCCATCATGCTTATAGTTATAGCAAGATACATATGTACACAAATTGCACTTAGGATGTGGTACTTCAGGACCACGAATTGCATATGCTTCAAGCAACTTAAATCTTTCAAGTTAAGTCATGTAAGTCACATAATAAACTTTAGCTGCATATCAAGCTTTCATTAGTGATACTAAACAAATAAGATATCGAAAACTGACTATACATACCTTTGACTTTTATCTTTCAAGCATTTGAACTATAGGTTCAAAACTACATGTCTTTCATATGGAATCAATTCTTCTTGAATTGAATCTCTTCCATTTAGTTGCTTTCTTTGAGTCAGCAAATGCGTATAGCATGCTTTGCAATATGTTGCAATTGCATTTCCCCTTTTATGAACTACAGGTTCATATCATGATATTCGGGGATATACATATACAAATGAAAATTCATCCCATGTAACACTTTCTCAAATGTTTATCATGTCTCCCCCTCATGTTAGTAAAGCTAACATGTTTCCTCAACTTTGGGAAATCATCTTTGTGCATTATGTCAATATACACAGCACCTTAGTAATAAGATGAAATTATTTGGTTCCTGACCTTGAACCACTTGTGAGGGGAGAATATACTCTCGTATACAACTTATATCAAACTGATATATATAACTTCGTTCTCATAAGGAACAGTTTAGCTATTAAGTGGAAGCACTCAATAATTATCTTGCTAAACCAACTTTGATATAAACCAACTTATCAAGATGAACTGTCTTGAGTAGAGAATCTGGAAACTATGCTCGAAGTTAGATTACTGAGCGATTTACCTCGCAAGCACTGCCAGGCTGCGGGTTAATAACAATGGCGTATGTAACCATATCATAGATGCATCATATGTGGTATACATGGCAGGTGAATGGGCCCATATTCACCTTTGATATTTCCAGAATCAAGGGGCTTCAACCCGAACTCTTTAGTTGGTCAGTTCATTACTGAGAACAAGAACTTCTAGTTCTTTGATATTCACCTATGTGAATTTGCACATCATACTTCAAATGAGATGGCTAACACGAATGTCAACTGAATAAATTATCAATATTGGTAAATTTCAAATTTACACCATGACATGTGCACTTATCAATAAACTTCGGGTTTATTATGACATGGGTTTTATACCAATAGATATCCACTTTATTGTGGCATTCTTTCGTTTGTGTAGTACAAACTGGAGAACAAAGCGGGTAGCTTTTCATATACAAATTACCCCGCTACAAGTTGTAGTAATAGGAGAATCAAAGCCTTCCTTTATTTATAGTCTCAATATCATCAATCGCCTTCGCGTGTACTTTTGGAAACTGAATAAGTTTCTTTGAGACTTACTACAGCACAATACTCAATTGTGTTTCTCCAACATAGTAATAATTGGCTCTTCGAGAGCTCTCAATTAATTTTGTACTACCACAGACTGAGGTTCAAGATCCTCACATTCTTGCATTCCGTATTTTCAAGAGTCTCGGGCTCAATAGATTCTTCGTGAATCTCGGAATTAATCAAATCATGAGCGTCCTCATGTGATTCTTTCATAGTGTCATTTAGATCGTTCTTTTTCCTCTTTCTAGGATTTCGATCTTTGGAACCTAATGGTCTGCCACGCTTCTGGCGTGCATTTGACTCATTGGATATGACACTAGATATTTGTCCAATAGGGACTTCAATACGGATCAGAACTTTTTCCCGCGTGAATGTGTGATTTCGTTATCCTCTTCAAGTCCGTAAATGCGTCAGGCATTTGATTTGCTATTCTTTGCAAATGGATAATCTTTTGTACCTCCTTCTTTCAAATAGAGGTATGTGGATCAAGATGAGATAATGATACATTTTTCCACAAAATTTCCCATTTGGTTTCACCGACTTCTCCCCCTAATTTTGGGAAAAGTGTCTCATCAAATTGACAGTCTGCAAATAGTGCAGTGAACAAATCTCCTGTCAATGTTTCGAGGTAGCGAATAATGGAGGACGATTCATACTCAACATATATTCCTAACCTTCTTTGCAAACCCATTTTTTGGTGCGAGATGGCGGTGCTACAGGCACCTATACTGCGCATCCAAAGCTTCTTAAATGGGATATATTGGGTTCATGACCCAAAACCAATTGCAATGGGGAATATTTGTGTCAATTCGTCAGTCAGAGACGAACTAGCATTGCTGCATGCAACATGGCGTGACCCCAAACCGAAGTGGGCAGCCGACGAACTAGTATTGCTTCATGCAAAATGGCGTGACCCCAAACCGAAGTGGGCAGCCGACAAACTAGTATTGTTGCATGCAAAAATGGCGTGAACCCAAACTGAAATGGGCAGCCTCGTTTTCATGAAGAATTCAAGATTATTCTCATCTATTGTCTCAATATGATATCCATTTTGAATGATATCTTTAAAACTCAACAAGTTCCTTTTAGACTTGGAGGAGAACACTTTGATTGATATCATTAAAACTCAACAAGTCCTTCTTAGACTTGGAGGAGAACATTGCATTCTCTATGATTAACGTCATGCCTTTGGGCAGAGTTACAATTGCTCTTCCGGAGCCTTCAATCAATTTACTACTTCCATAGATTGTAGTAATGTTTGCCTTACACAATTACTCTTCTTTTCTTTGAGTATTGTATGTGTAGTACATGAATCAACTAGGCAAATACTTTTACAATTGGACGTTGGTCCAAGTTCGCTTTGTGAGATATCCATATTTGCTATCCCATAGTTTAACATACAAAAGAAATACACGAACATAGGAATAAATAAGTTCAATTCTTTTGTGTCACATAATATTTTCAAAATCTGCTACTAACAGTTGGCTAACAAAATCAGATATGTTATCCATAATCAATTCCTTTGCAGTTTGAAAATTTTCAGCGTTTTTCATAAGACAATCGATTATTAAACACACACAATCGATTGTTGGAACATAGACAATCGATTGTTAAACACACACAATCGATTATTTGTTATTTTTTGAAAAACTTCGTAGCATACTGTCTTAAGACAATCGATTGTTAAACATCGACAATCGATTGTGGATGATTTTTGAAAAATTCCAGATTACACTGCCTAACGACAATCGATTGTTAGATATAGACAATCGATTGTGGGTGATTTTTGAAAAATTCCAGACCTCACTGTTTCAAGACAATCGATTGTTAGACAAAGACAATCGATTGTTGGCTATTTTTGAAAAATTCCAGAACACACTGTTTCAAGACAATCGATTGTTAGCCAAAGACAATCGATTGTTGATCAATTGTTTTTCAACTTTAATGCGAAAATAGTTGATAATCGACTAGTTTTTCAGGCTAGTCGATTACCCCCACTGGAAAATAAAAGTTTTATTGATATTTGAGCATATTGAAGATATTCTAAAGAACTACTGCTAACATTGCATCATGAACTAGCTAATACGAGCTAATACTAATGACTATTAGATTATTCACTAACTAATACAAATAAGTAGAACAAAATCAAATAACTCCATCTTCTTTCATCATGGTCCCATCGCCGATTAGGTGGTCTATTTTCCCCTCGGGTTGCTCAAAGAAGTCTGCCACATCCAGGTGGGTGATGTCCTCATTGTCGTCATAGACAAAGTTTGTTTCAGGGCCTTTTCTCTTTCGAGATGCTTGATAAAGGTCAACCAAGTGTCTTGGTATACGGCAAATCTTTGACCAGTGCCCTTTCCCACCGCAACGATAACATATAGTTTCTGAACTATTTGCCTTAGGATCTTCGGGGTCCCGTTTCTGCTTTCGGTGGTTATCTCTCTTTGGGGGGGTGACGGACTTCTTTGGAATTTCTTCCTTGTCCACGTCCTTGGCTTTGACCCCGTTTATGACCGTGATCATGGTCCCTTTTATGTTTGGCATAATGCGAGTGCACCATATCTGCTTCAGGCAGTGGTGTAGACCCAGTTGGTCTATTTTCGTGATTTCTCATGAGCAGGTCATTATTTCGCTCAGCCACTAGTAAGAGAGAAATCAGTTCAGAGTACTTCGTAAAGCCTTTCTCTCGGTACTGTTGCTGCAGTACCATATTGGAGGCATGAAACGTTGTAAACGTTTTCTCAAGCATATCGTAATCGGAGATGTTATCTCCACATAGCTTCAGTTTAGAAGTAATTCTGAACATAGCAGAATTATATTCAGAAACGGACTTAAAGTCCTGTAGCCTCAGATGGGCCCAATCATATCGTGCTTGTGGCAGAGTGACCAACTTCAGGTTGTCATATCTCTCCTTTAAGCTGTTCCACAAAACGAGTGGATCCTTGACGGTGAGATATTCAATCTTCAAACCTTCGTCAAGGTGGTGGCGCAAGAAAATCAAGGCCTTCGCACAATCTTGGGTGGATGCTTTTTCTTTATCTTTGAGGGTGTCTCCGAGACCCATAGCATCTAGGTGGATTTCAGCATCCAACACCCATGTCATATAGTTCTTGCCCGAAATTTCAAGGGCAACGAACTTTCTTTTCATAATGTCAGACATACTCGAAAATTAAATTAGGAAGAGGGAAAATACCTTGGATTTTCGAGAATGATACTTGAGACGGTAGAGTCTCGTGCTGATAACGTGTTATAAACTAAAGCAAAAGACAAGAGCAATAGAACAAGAACAATAGCAATAGAGAGAAGAGTAGAGAGAGTTCTTCTTATTGAGAGTTAGGAGTGAATTACAATGGTAGAGAGCACCTCTATTTATAGGGAGGAGGAAGATCTTGCTACCAATAATAGGACTCTAAAATCTCTCTAATTAAATACATTAAAGACATTCACCTTAAATAGAAGTGTAAGAATCTTCTATTTCATAACAGAAGGTAATATATACGTAAATTTTACTCCTACCTGCTATTACACCACAGTATACTGGTTCTAATTTTTAATATGTGTGGATGATATTTCATATTATTTTGCACTAGTTTACTTGCACCATATTTGTAAAAAAAAAAAGAAATGACATTCTCGAGGAAGCGAAAACATGGTCTTTCCATTTAATTCAGGTTTCTCAGAGAACGTAAAAGAATGAGTCGAAGAATAACCACTTTAAAGCTTATGATAATGGCGAGTTTCGTATAGAGAAAAGACCAGTTGATGTTTCGGAATCTCAGTTTAAAGATTTTCTTAACTAGTTAATTTAGATTCTTACGAGGTACCACAACAACAAATAATCTAATTTGATCTCAATAAGTAGATTTGGGGAAAGTAATTTGTACGCATATTTTACCTCTTACTAATTCAGTAGAGAGGTTATTTCAATTCCGATTCCTACGAGATAAACTTTATATTTTGTGATGAGATCTTCAAAAGTTCTCTTAAATCTCCCTATAGCGTTCCTTAAATATCAATGTCTGTATTCCACGTAAAAGAAAGAAAGATAGAATCAGCTTATACTCAATAAAGCATAGTAATTTTTATTTGTGCTCATTTCGTAATGAATTGATAAAAGTACTTAACAGTTGAAACTCAGAAATCAATAAATATTTTGTGAACATTTTATGTGGGAAACATGACTCATATGTTTAATAGTGTTACGATCCGGTCGATCATTTGTGTAATTGCATCCCGTTACTCTTTCTTTATATTTTACATATGTGTATTTATGATTTTATGACTTGTGGAGTTGGTTATGTGACGACTGGGCCAGTCTCCGTTTTTCCCATTTTTGCTTCCGTTTTTCCCATTTTTGCTTCTTTATGCTTCATTGTTTTGTGATATCAGATTGGTCGGATCAAGTTCGAAAATAAATTTGCTGAGGTTTGAGTCACTTAGTCTCTTTTAAGGAAACTTAAGTTGGAAAAGTCAACCAGATATTGACTTATGCGTTCGAGGGCTCAGATGCAAGTTCCGATGATTCATTAAGCTTCTGGAGGTTATTTTTCGACTTAGGAGCATGATCGAAATGAATTTTGGAGGTGTTGAGTAGTTTTAGGCTTGAATTCGCAAAGTTGATATTTTGGAATTTCCGATTGATAGGCGAGATTTTGATCCATAGGTCGGAATGGAATTCCGAGATTTGCAATAGCTTCATTATGTCATTTGGGTGTGTGTGCAAAATTTCAAATCATTCGGACACGGTTCGGTTCGATTTTTGATCAAAAGCGTATTCCGGAAGATTTTAGAAACCTAGGCTTGAATCCGATATATTTTTGGTGATTGATGTTGTTTGAGGTGTTTTTGATGATTGTAACAAGTTTGAATTAGGTACTAGGATATGGTTGTTCATTTGGTTGAGGTCGCGAGGGCCTCAGAGTGATTTCGGGTGCTTAACAAAGAAGTTAGATGTTAATTGGAACTTCAGAATTGCTGCTTCTGGTATTTTCACATCTTCGGTTAGGGACCGCAGATGCGAGTGATTTATCGCAGAAGCGAAAAGGGTCAGATAGGCAGAGACTGGAGACAGCTTCTGCAATATCGCAGATGCGGGTGTTTAGTCGCAGAAGCAGTTTTTGTCTCTTAAGTGATTCCGCAGAATCAGAGGTTTAGAACGCAAATGTGGTACCGCAAAAGCAAATTATGATCGCAGATGCGGAAAGGTCTGGGAAGACTATATATGTTATTTCATTTCGCGAGGTTGGGTTATTTCACCTTTTTTTGACTTCGACCTTGGAATTTAATTGCTATCATCATGATTTGTGCTGATTGCCATATTTTGGCTTCGACTAGCTGTTTGAACCCCTTCGGGGATTTTTATTAATATTTTCTTACTGTTTTGACTTATTACTTGAATTTAGTCATGTTATTTTCCATTGTTTTACCATTTCGCTGTTTTTACTTAGTTTTGGGACTTAAATGATATTTTAAATGATGCTTGGGATGAGAAATATTATTTTACTAATTCCCGAGGGGCTTGTGATCATATTTGGACTAAGTAAGGCCGATGGCCTAGTTGTGAGGATACACCGATACTGATTGGAGGCCGAGGGCCTCAGACACATATACACCATGAGGTGGCTTGATTGATATGAGGTTGTTGGCTTAAACTTGATGCCACAAGATGGCTTATGATTTCCCTTGGGCCGTAAGGGGCTCCTCCAGGAGTCTGCATACCCTCAGTGAGCGCCGGTAGCCATTTTGATATGAGATTTAGCCCGAAGGGATTGTATTATTCTGAGATTGAGCTTGAGGTGCTGGCACTGATTTGATATGTTTCCCGAGGGCGGATTTATGTATACTTTGCTCGAGGGGAGAACTTTTAAGTGTTTACTTTATCTTAATTATCAACCAATTACCCATTTTACTGGTTAAAAAGAGATTTTACTTGAGTTCTCACTAATTTTCTTTTTACAAATGAAGTTTACTGATTCATTATAGAATGCCTTGTGCTTTATGTGTTTTCTTACCATCAATCATTATTTATATTTGTTACTCATTGGGTCGTAGTACTCACATTACTCCCGACACCATGTGTGCAGATTCAAGCATCACTAGTTTCACTCATTAGTGCTGATTTTCTGCAGTTCCAGGTGCTATTCGGAGACTACGAGGTAGTTGTTGGTGTCTACATCCCCGTATCTCTAATACCTTGTCATTTCTATGTCCATCAAACATTTGTACTAGATATTTGATTTAGCGGACTTGTATCATGGTCTCGTGACTTATGACACCCCGATTAATGCTTTCTCGGGTTAGGATTATCGTATTTGTTATCTGTATTTCCACTATTCTGTACTATTAAATCATGTATATATTACTTTTGCAATGTTTAACTTTTTAAAAATGAGAATTTGGTTCAATTGGCTGGCCTTGTCCTCACGAGAGGCGCCATCACGACCGGGTTTAGGGTTGGGGTCGTGACAAGTTGGTATTAGAGCCTAGGTTACATAGGTCTCAGGAGTCATGAACAGGTTTAGTAGAGTCTCGCAGATTGGTACGGAGGCATCTATATTTATCCTCGAGAGGCTGCATAACCTTTTTGAAAAACTTCTTATTCTTGAAATTCTTGTCGTGCAAAATTTGTTGATCCAAGTGCTAAACTTATGTTATTCTGTTCTCCCACAGATGGTGAGGACACGAGCTACCGGATAAGGCGGATGACCTCCGTGCCACCAGGTTAGGCCACCAGAGGCCGTGGACGCGGTAGTGGTCATGGCAGAGGCAGAGCAGCAAGGGCAACACCTGTACATCCACCAGTTGCCTTAGCTCCGGATCAGTCTCCAGCTATGGACGCTCCAACAGCACCAGCTCAGGCACCAGCTGTGCCCATTGTGATTCCGGATCTTCAGGAAGCCTTGGCTCAGACCTTATCAGTTTGCACTAGCCTAGCTCAGGCGCTTTCAGCCATTACATTCGCAGCTACTTCTCAGGCCGGGGGAGGTAGTCAGGCTCTCCCCACTCGCACACCTGAGCAGGTTGTGCAGGGACTTCAGACGCCGGTGGCACACCCTGCCCAGCCGGTTGTAGCTGCTCAAGACTATGTAGTTCATGTTATGCCAGAGGAAGAGCAGTGTAGGATAGAGAGATTTGGTAGGCTTGAGCCTCCGTCATTAGGTGGTATAGAGGGCGAGGATGCCAAGGGATTTCTGGACAAGTGTTAGTTGATGCTTCGTACTGCCGGTATTCTGGAGACTAGCGGGGTCGCTTTAACTACCTATCAGTTTTCAGGACCTGCTTTCACTTTGTGGGAGGATTTAGAGAAACGCAGGCCTATTGGTGCAACCCCCTTGCCTTGTAGCAGTTCTCCGTTCTCTTTCTGGAAAAATATGTATCGCAGAATCGTAGAGAGGACCTGCGTAGGCAATTTGAATGGTTGCATTAGGGGGACATGACCGTGTCGTAGTATGAGTTGAGGTTTTCTGAGTTAGCTCGTCATGCCATCTGGTTGGTTCTAATAGATCGAGAGAGGATAAAGAGGTTTGTTGATGGCCTTACTTAACAGCTCCGCATTCTTATGACTAGGGAGAGGGTATCTGGGGCTACATTCGAGTAGGTTGTGGATATTTCCGATGAGATTGAGTTGGTTCGCTGTCAGGAGCAAGAGGGGAGGGATGCCAAGAGTCCTCGAGGATCGGGAAGTTATAATAGTGCTCCTTCGAAAGGCTAGTTCCAGCACAACAAAGGTCGTTCATTCTAGCATGCTCAGTTAGCTTGCCCAGGTTATCGTGGGGCATCTTCGGGACATGGTTGTCATGGATCTCAATAGAGCTAGTCATCACTTAGGGCCTTTCCAGCTCCAAGTGTTCTTCCCATGCTCCGTCAGTTCAGGGTTCTTCTGCGCCAGACGCATCAACTAGTCACTCCAGTGTGAGGGGTTCCCTTCAGTCCCATTCTCAAGTACATGGAAGTTGTTATGAGTGTGGTAAGGTGGGCCATATGTGGAGGTAGTGTCCTCGTCGTCAGTTCCAGTTGCTTCGGCACCACTCGCCCAGCCATCTATGGGCGGAGGTCAGTTAGCCAGGGGTCGCCCCTAGAGGGAGAGGTCGATCAGGGAGCGGTCAGGCCCGCTTCTATGCTATTCCAGGAAGACGCACTGTTATTGCTTTAGATGTTGTTATTGCATGTATTGTTTCAGTCTGCCACAGAGATGCCTTTGTTTTATTTGATCTTGGATCCATCTTTTCTTATGTGTCATCATGCTTTTCTCGTTACTTGGGTACACCCCATGAATTTCTTATTTTACTTGTTCATGTATCTATTTCGGTGGGCGACACTATTGTTATAGACCGTGCGTATCGGTCGTGTGTGGTAACTATTGGGGGGGTATAGAGGCCCGAGTTGATTTTTTAATATTGAGTATGATGGATTTCAATATCATTTTGGGCATGGATTGGATATCTTCGTAGTGCTATTCTAGACTGCAATGCTAAGATAGTCACATTGGCTATACCGGGTGTGCCACAGATTGAGTGGCAAGGTGTGACTGATTATATTCCTGTTAGAGTGATCTCTTTCTGAAGGGCTAGTGTATGGTTGGGAAGGGTTGTCTCTCGTATCTTGCCTTTGTGAGGGATGTCGTAGCTGAGGCTCCAAGTATTGATTATATTCCAATTGTGAGGGATTTCCTTAATGTTTTTCCCGCAGACCTGTCGGGCATGCAATTGGATAGGGATATTGATTTTGGTATAGGCCTGATTTTGGGTACTCAGCCCATTTCTATTCTACCATATTGTTGGCACCAACAGAGTTGAAGGAGCAGCTTTAGGAACTCCGAGATAATGGGTTCATTCGGCCTAGCATGTCACCTTGGGGTGAGCCGGTTCTGTTTGTAAAGAAGAAGGATGGCACAATGATAATGCGCATTAATTATAGGAAATTTAACAAGCTAACAATTAAGAACAAGTATCCCTTGCCTCGCATTGATGATTTATTCGACCAACTTCAGGGAGAGAGGGTATTCTCCATGATTGATCTCCATTCAGGTTATCACCGGTGGAAGATCATGGGTACAAATATTCATAAGACGCCCTTCAGGACTAGGTATGGTCATTATGAGTTCCTGGTTATGTCTTTTGGGCTGACCAATGCCCCAACAACGTTCATGCATCTGATGAACAACGTGTTCTGACCTTATCTTGACTTATTTGCTATAGTTTTTGCTTACGATATCCTGGTATATTAGCGTAGATAGGAGGAGCACGCGAAGTATTTAAGGGTTGTGTTGTAGAGATTGAGGGAGGAGAAGATTTATGCAAAGATCTCCAAGTGTGAGTTTTCGCTCAGTGCAGTGGAATTCTTGGGACACGTGGTGTCCAACAAGGGTATTCAGGTTGATCCAAATAAGATAGAGGCGGTGCAGAGTTGGCTCGGACTATCCTCAGCTATTAAGATTCGCAGTTTTCTTGGGTTGGCAAGCTATTCTTGCTGGTTTGTTCAGGGATTCTCATCTATCGCACCGCACTTGACCAAGTTGACTCAGAAGGGTGCTCCATTTGTTGGTAAGACGAGTGTGAAGAGAGCTTTCAGAAGCTCAAGACAGCTTTGACCACAAATCCAATGTTGGTTTTGTCATCAACTTCAAGTTCATCTATAATGTATTGTGATGCTTCGAGAATCAGGATTGGTTGTGTGTTGATGCAGGAGAGTAGAGTTGTTGCGTATGATTCTTGTTAGTTGAAGCCCCATGAGAAGAATTACCCCATTCATGATTTGGAGTTGGCTACCATAGTTCTTGTATTGAAGATTTGGAGGCATTACTTGTAAGGCGTATCTTGTGAGGTGTTCACTGATCATCGTAGTCATCAACATTTGTTCAAGCAAAAGGATCTTAATTTGAGGTGGCGGAGATGCTTGGAGTTGCTTAAGGATTATTATATCACTATATTGATCATCCGGGAAAGGCCAATGTGGTGGCCGATGCTTTGAGCCAAAAGGCAATGAGTATGTGGAGTTTGGCATATATTCCAATTAGGGAGAGACCCCTTGAAATTTATGTTCAGGCCTTGGACAATCGGTTTGTAAGGATGGATATTTTTGAGTCTAGTCGGGTATTGGCTTGTGTGGTATCTTGGTCTCACTTATATGATCACATCAGAGAGCGCCAGTATGATGCTCTGTGTTTGCTTGTCCTTAGGGACAGAGTTCAGCATGATGATGCTAGAGATGGGACCATTGGTGATGATGGAGTGTTGAGGACGAGGGCCGGAATTGTTTGCTTAATGTGGATGAGCTTCGGGAGTTGATTTTGGAGGAGGCCCATAGCTTGCGGTATTACATTCATCTGGGTGCCACAAAGATGTACAAAGATTTCAGACAGCACTACTGGTGGAGAATAATAAAGAAAGACATCGTGGGGTTTGTAGCTTGGTGTCTCAATTGTCAGCAAGTGAAATATGAACATCAAAGACCGGGTAGCTTGCTTTAGCAGATGGTTATTCCTGAGTGGAAGTGGAAAAGGATCACAATGGACTTTGTTGTATGACTTCCACGGACTTTGAAGAAGTTTGATGCTATCTGGGTGATTGTGCATCGGCTGACCAAGTTCGTGCACTTTATTCCTATCTGTACTACTTATTCTTCAGAGCGGTTAGCAGAGATCTATATCCGGGAGGTTGTTCGTTTGCATGGTTACCCCGTTTCCATCATTTTAGATAGAGGCATTTAGTTTACATCATAGTTTTGGAGATCTGTGCAGCGAGAGTTAAGTACTCAGGTTGATTAAGCACATGTTTTCATCCTCAGACGGACGGGTAGTCCAAGCATACTATTAAGATATTAGAGGACGTGTTATGTGCTTCTGTCATCAACTTTGGTGGGTTACAAGATCTGTTTCTATCGCTCACAGAGTTTGCTTATAACAACAGCAACTAGTCGAGTATTCAGACGGATCATATGAGGCTTTGTATGGGAGACGATGCAAATCTCCGGTTGGTTGGTTTGAGCCTGGTGAGGCTAGGCTATTGGGGACATATTTGGTACAGGATGCTTTAGAGAAGCTGAAGGTGATTCTGGAGAGGCTTCGTACAACGCAGTCGAGGCAAAAGGGTTATACTAATAGAAATGCTCGAGATGTGTCTTACATGGTTGGCGAGAAAGTTCTGTTAAAGGTTTCACCCATAAAGGGTGTTATGAGAGTTGGAAAGAGAGGGAAGTTGAGTCCGCGGTTTATTGGACCATTTTAGGTACGTGAGATCACTGGGGAGGTGGCTTATGAGCTTGCTTTGCCACCTATCTTGTCGAATGTACATCCGGTGTTCCATGTTTCTATGCTCCGAAAGTATAATGGAGATTCATCTCATGTGATAGATTTCAGCACAGTTCAGTTGACATAGAGCCAACAACTATTTTAGAGCGTCAGATTCGGAAGTTGAGGTCAAAAGATATAGCTTTAGTGAAGGTTCAGTGGAGAGGTTGGCCCATGAAGGAGGCTACTTAGGAGACCGAGCGGGAGATACAGAGCAGATATCCTCACCTATTTAAGGCTTCAAGTATGTTTCTTGACTCGTTTGAAGACAAACGTTTGTTTAAGTTTTGGAGGATGTGACGACCCGACCAGTTGTCTCACGAGTTACCGCTCCATTTCTCCCATTTCTGCTTCTTTTTGCTTCATTGTCCATTTTTTACGGTATCAGGTTTGTCAGATCGAGTTCGAAAATAAATTTGGTAAGGTTTTAGACACTTAGTCTCTTTTAAGGAAACTTAAGTAGGAAAATTCAACCGGATGTTAACTTATGCGTTAGAGGGCTCAGATGCAAGTTCTGATGGCACAGTTAGCTTCGGAGGTGATATATGACTGTGGAGCATGATCGGAATGAGATTTGGAGGTGTGCAGTAGTTTTAGGCTTGAATTGGCAAAGTTGACATTTTGACGATTTCCGATTGATAAGTGAGATTTTGATCTAGAGGTCAGAATGGAATTTCGAGGGTTGTAGTAGCTTCACTATGTCATTTGGAATGTGTATGCAAGGTTTCAGATCATTCAGACGTGGTTCAGATGGGTTTTTGATCAAAAGCGTATTCCGGAATATTTTAGAAACTTAGGCTTGAATTCGATTTGTTTTGGGTGATTTGATTTTGTTTGAGGTGTTTTGATGATTGGAACAAGTTTGGATAAGTTATCAGGATATGGTTGTGCTTTTGGTTGAGGTCCCGGGGGCCTCGGGGTGATTTCGGGTGCTTAATAGAGATGTTAGATGTTGATTCTAGGTTCTGGTATTTCCTCATCTGCGGTTAGGGGAGCGTAGATGCGGCACCATAGATGCAGGTAATTTATCGCAGAGGCAAAAAAGAGTCAGATGGGCAGAGACCTCATGTGCGATATCGCAGATGCGTGAGTTTAGTCACATAAGCGATTTTGGTCCCTTAAGTGATTCCGCAGAAGTGAAGGTTTAGACTGCAAATGCGGTACCGCAGAAGCGGATTTTGATCACAGATGCGGAAAGGCCTGAACAGACCATATATGTTATTTCATTTCGTGAGGTAGGGTTATTTCACCATTTTTTGATTTCGACCTTGGATCTTTTTGGATGATTTTGAAGAGAGAAATAAAGAGACTTCGTTAAGGTAGGGATTTTTGGACCTAAAACACATTTCTATAGTAGTATTTCATGAATTAGGGTTGTGATTAAAGGAATTAAAGGGGTAAAAATGGAGGATTATGGTTTGAGTTTAAGAGGCCTTTAATGGAGGATTTGAGGGGTCATTTGGACTCCGATTTTAGTCTTTTTTATATGCATAGACTCGTGGGGAGATGAGGAATCCACTGCTGTAAAAATTTTTGAATATTGAGATGTGGGACCAGAGGTCGGGTTTTGGTAATTTCGGGATATGTGCCCTTTATTGATTGTTTTTGCTTGGGCTTTGTCCCCTTAACGCATTTTGACGTATTCGTTCTGGTTTTGGATTGATTCGACACACTTGGAGGCCGATTCAAGTGGAAAAGGCATCACGAGCTAGAGATTTATTTGGTTCGAGGTGAGTATTGATAGTAAATGATGCTCCCAGGGTTTGAAACCTCGGATTGTACATCATTGTGCTATATTGAGGCGAGACACACGATGGATAACGGGCGTGGGATCATGTACTATTGGAGATTGTGACTTGGTCTGTCCTGGTTGATGATTTTACTGCGTATTTGACTGAAACTTAATTTCTATCATCCTGATTTGGGCTGATTGCCATATTTTGGCTTCGTGCGAACTGTTTGATCCTCTTCCGGGATTTTTATTACTTTCCTCACTGTTTTGACTTATTACTTGAACTCAATCATGTTATTTTACACTTTTTTACCACTCAACCATATTTACTCAGTTTTGAGACTTAAATAATATTGTAAATAATGTTTGGGCTGAGAAATATTATTTTACGAATAACTGAGGGGCTTGTGATGATTTTCGGAGTGAGGAAGGCGGAGGGCCTAGTTGTAAGGATACACTGATACTGATTGGAGCCCGACGGCCTGACATACATATACGCCACGATGTGGCTTGATTGATATGAGGCCTATGACCTAGATTTAATAGCACATGATGGTTTATGATTGTGCTTGGGCCATAATGGGCCACTCTAGAGTCTATTCACACCCCTAGTGAGCGCGGGTACCCATTTTGATATGAGATTTAGCCCGAGGGACTGCTATTGTTCTGATATTGAGCCCGAGGGGCTTGTACTGATATGAGATGTTACTCAAGGGGCGAAATTTTTTATACTATGCAAGAGGGGAAACGTTTAAGCATTTACTTTATCTTAATTATCTGTCAATTATTTGTTTTACTGGTTAAAAGGAGATTTTACTTGATTTACTGTTTTCAAATGATGCTTACTGCTTCATTATAAAATGTCTTGTCTTTACGTATTTTCTTACCTTTAGTCATTAGTTATATTTGTTAATCACTAGGTCGGAGTACTTACATTACTCTCTGCACCATGTGTGCAGATTTAGACATCACTGGTTCTGCTACTGAGTGCTGATTTCCTCTAGTTGCAGGCGGTATTTGGGGACTACAAGGTAGCTGTTGGCGTTCATAGCCCCATATCTCTACTATCTTTTAATTTCTATGTCCTTTGAACAATTTTACTAGATATTGGATTTAGCAGACTTGTATCATTGTTTATAGATGCTTGTAACTTGTGACACCCCGGTTAGGGCTGTGTCGGGTTTGGATTTCAGCATTTGTTATATGTATTTCCGATATTCAATACTATTAAAACATGTATAGATTATTTTTGTGTTTTTAACCATTTAAAAATGAGAAATTGGTTCAATTGGCTGACCTTGTCCTTACGAGAGACGCCATCATGACCGAGTTCGGGGTTGGGGTCGTGACAAGTTAGTTCCGTTCCAGAAAGCTTTCGGGTTGATTTGGACCCTTTCTTTTTTGACTTAGACATTTAAATTAAAAATATTTATCAAACTTTGGCTTTTGTAAAAATGACCATGGAACTGTATTTTGATGGTTCCAATAGCTTCGTATCGTAATTTCGGACTTGGACATATGTCCAAAAATTATTTTGGAAGTCCGTAGGATAATTATGTTGATTTACCGAAATTTGGTAATTTGATGTAGAAAAGTTTGACTATAGGTTGAGTTTTAGCTATCGAGCTTGTAATTTAATTTTTGGGTTTAGAATAGGTCCATTAAGATATTTAAGAACTTCCCTTCAAAATTTTTCATCGTTTCGAGTTGATTTAATAGGATTTGGACGTTAGTTGCAATTTTAGAAATTCTTGAATTTTACTTTGAAATTCATGTGTTTTAGAGTTCACTTTGTAGTTTTAGATATTATTTTTATATTTTGATCGTGCTAGCGAGCTCGTATGATTTCTTTAGACATGTGTGGATGTTTGGTTTGGATCTCCAATGGCTCGTGTGAGTTTTGGACATGTAACATACTATTTTGGATTGAAAACCAGAAATATGGTGTGTAGCACCCACTCGTGTCACATTTACGTATACCAGGATCATATCTGCAAGCTTAGCATGGGGGCCTTAGGTATGGCAATTGTGATACCTGGCTTGCAATTGTGAAGTATCTTCAGGTAGATGATAGTTTGCATTTGGACAAAGTAATCTCACTTGTGATGGAAACATGCTTAGCAAATGCGAAGTCAGAGTCGCAATTGCGACCTCCTCATAGGACTGACAATGGCCACATTTCAGAGAATTATTTCGTAATTGTGAAGGTTCGCAATTGCGAACTAATATCGGAGTTGTGACATCTGAAGCTGATCAAAAGAGCTGAAATTCTGGATTTCATCTCATATTCTATCATTTTAGAACTCTAGACTCGGTATGAGGCTATTTGGAGATGGGATTTTCACCTACAAACTTTGGGTTATTTGTTCTAATTTCTTTCTAATCATATTCCACCAACATATCTTAGATTTAACATTAAAATCATGTGAATCAAATTGAAAATTTGTGAAACCTTGTGAAGTTTTTGAAAAAAAAAAAAGAAATTGTGTTTTGAGAGTTGATTTGTACTTGATTTTTTAAAATAATCACATATATGAATTTATCGGGTCATGAGTAGCTGGAATCTACCGTTAGACTCAGGTTTTGATCGGATAAGCCCCATGTTGACTTTTGTTGACTTCTTGTGAAAAATGTAAAGATCAAAGCTTTATTTATTGTAATTATTTTCTCTTGTATTGGTTTATGATATAAAGTTAATTTTGGGTAGATTTTAGCCGTGTGGAGGCAAGTTGTAAGGGAGAAGCAATTTTCAAGGGTTGTGTTGGCCTAGTCGAGGTAAGTATCTTACCTTACTTCGTATAGACGAACAACCTATTTGAATTAGTATTGATTGATTCATTTGTTCTAATGAACTCAAAACTTCAATCAATGAGTAACTAAGAACCAAAAAAAAATCAGAAATTGAGTAAGAACTTAGCCTTAGTCGAAAGAGTTCTAACACTACTTCGATTGCGTTATTGATTTCTTTGTTTTTAGGTATTTTCGTGATTGTTAGGTGAGAGTATTGAAGACCCTATTTATAGGGGCATTCAATGCCGTAGGGTTTCAACATAATCAAAATTGTGAGTAGAAGATAACAATGAGTTGATGATGTGAGCATATCAGGTGAAATAAGAAACAACAGAGGGAGAATCGATGGTGGAGTTTTACCTAGGCATGTGAGGATTAGGAATGATAATTGATGAGAAAAATACATCGGCTAAGACTTCAATGTACGGAGGTCACCGTGTTTGACATCTGGACATCGAATAACATGATGAAGCTCTAAGAAATCCTCATGCATGCCCCGATTTGATGGAGGATATAAGAAATAGGAAGATTTAGAGTTTCATTTTTTTGTCTAGGGTTCAGATTTGGGGATCTCGAATTCTATTAATAAAAGGGAAAATAAAAACTGGTATTCGTGACATAGAGACAAGGTGAGTATTAAAAGCTTCGATTGAGATGACTTTGCATAAATTTGTGCAAGGTTTTGGTGGTTGACGAGTTAGGGCAGAAAGGAAGCATTTTAAGAAATTAGGGCAGCCGGCTTAGGGGGAAATGTTTTAAGTGTTGGGGTGTTTGTGAGGCCAACTCTAGGTAAAGGTTAGGTGAAAGGATCTGGGCCATTGATATTTTAGCAATGGTCTTGATAATTTGGGCCTTAAACGGTTTTATATAGAGTTTTGGTAGCCGTTGGATTCTTGTGATCTAACGGCTATAGTTAAATCTACTAGGTGCTGCAAATTAGAAAGAAAGTGGAGTAAAAAGCGGGTTGTTGATCTAAAAAATGGATGGCCTAGATTAATTGTGTTTGTTTTGTGTTTGCTAGAGACGGGCGACGTAGCGCTGAAAAATAGTGGCACAGATTGCCAAGGTGGATTGGAGAGGTTGTTTGGATTGGGTCATTTCGGATTTGGCTTGGTTGTTTGAGCCAAAATTGATTAGAGGGCAGCCACTCTATGATTATTTAAAGAATTACAATTATAGCCTTTTAACCCCTTTGAAATTAATTTAAATAAACTTAATCATTTTCAATAAAATGAAGTACAAATATTAATTATCAAATATACTGCTAATTCTGGTAATTAATTATTTGTGAAATACCTTGTCTTTTACATTACGTCACTATTTTTGAATTATTAACATAATTTTCTAATTAACTAGAAATTAAGGAGTAATTCATTAAATTAATTATAAAACCTACATGATGTATATAAAAGCTATTTTACTAAAATAGTAAGCATGATATATTTATATTTGAATAATAATACTAAATTATTAAATTCAAAAACTACTAATTCTTAGTCTGTATTATTGATTGAAAATATTTTCAAAATATTCATTGCAAATAATCTAGTGTAAATAAATTCATTTTAAAAGGAAGGGTGAAAATTGGCCGTCAACAAGTAGTTGTCGAAAAATAAGCAAAATCCCTCGGGGCGTCATTTTCAGAACAATCTTCAAGTGTTTTATCAATTGCTTCGACAAGGCAAATCAACTGATTTCTTTAGTTTGCAGGAGTATTGTATAAAATTGGCAACTTTCTTTTGGATATTTTTTATAGTATGACTTAATGACTAATTGTTGGTAAATAATGTCGATTTTAATTTATTCTATAGCTATATCTATCACTTTTATATGGTTTAGTGATTATAGTGTATGTAAGGATACCTATTATTGGTATAAATATCATGAGTGAATCCATTATTTTATATGTGAAAGTGCTTTTGATATTTCCTATGTTTGGGGAGAAATTGGTGGCTATGGGGACATAATGGAGTAATAGGGACACGATGATATGTGGAACATGACAACGAACTACATCACCGAAGTTTGTAGAGGGGTACTAAGGGTCTTGAAGGGTTACTCTTGTGGGCACAGGCGGAACTAGTGGAAAAATAGTGAGGTCCAAGGAAACGAATAAGCCAAGAAAGCTGGTGGACAGCACAGACGAGAACGAGAAGAGGACGAATAGGGAGGGGTACAAGATGTTCAAGAAGGAGCAAAGTTAGCGATTACAGCGGCTAAGACTGAGGCGTTTGGACATTTATGTAAAGGTCTTAGGGACAAAGGTGGGGACAAGAAGTTGTACAGGCTAGATAAGGCGAGAGAAAGGAAGGCTCGTGACTAAGTGAAGTGCATCAAAGACGAGGAAGGTAAAGTATTGGTGGAAGAAGCACATATTAGACGTCGATGACAACCATACTTCGTAACCTCCTAAAGAAGACGGGAAAAAGTCATTGAGTTAGGTGATTTCGATCACTTCGACAGTCGTCAAAATTTTAGTTATTGTAGGCGTATAAAACATAAGGAGGACGAGGGGGCTACGCATAAATGAGCAGTGGAAGAGCAACTACCGGTAGAATTTTTGAAGAGTGTGAGTAGAGCAGGCTTGGATTACTCGGTTGCTTAACATCCTTTTTAGGATGAAGAGGATTCCTGAAGAATAGAGATAAAGTGTGATGATTCCATTATACAATAACAAGGGCGATATCGGAAATCGCAACAACTATAGGGGTATTAAGCTGCCGAACCACACTATGAAACTTTAAGAGATGATGGTGGAATTGAGGGGGAGAGTATATGTTTTTGAAAATTGGCTTGTGTTCATGCAAGTGCATTCATCTACGGAAGCCATTCACCTTGTAAGAGGTTGGTAGAGCAGTATAGAGAGAGGAAGAAACACTTGTATATGGTGTTATGACCTAGAGAAAGCATATGACAAAGCCCTATGTGAGGTTCTATGGAGATGCTAGGAGATTAGAGGTGTTCTTGTTTTTTACACTCCGATGATTAAGGAAATATACGATGGAGCTAAAACCCAAGTTAGCGCAGGGGAAGGGGACTCCGATCACTTCTTATTTGTGTTGGGGTTGCACCAAAATTTAGCTCTTAGCCCATTTTTATTTTCCATTGCAATGGACATGCTGATGTGGCACATTAAGGGGAAGGTTCCTTAGTGTACGTTATTTGTGAATAATATGGTATGGATTGACGAGACGAAAGGCGGTGTAAATGTAAAACTAGAGGTTTTGATACAGATCCTAGAGTTTAAAAATTTAAAGTTGAGTAGGACCAAGACAAAATAATTGGAGTGCAAGTTTAGTGAGGGGTAGGACGTGGATGTGAGGGTTGATACACGAGCCTTCCCTAAGATAGATAGTTTAAGTACCTTAAGTCTATTATCCAAGAAAATGTGGAGATTGAAGGGGATGTTATCCATCATATCTGTCGTGCCCCTTTTACCCCCTTCATAGAGAGAGAGGTCTAAGTTTCAACATTCATGGGGGTAATAACTCATTTCACTTGGAATTTGGTATTTTGTAGAGTCGCCACCTAATGGATTATGGTGCGTTAGGACACTTAGAGCGATTAACTCTTAGACTGGTTTACATTATTAGAGATTTAGGGTAAGAGCTCAAAATAACCTTGAGGGGAAGGTATTTGACACCCCTCTCGGTCCATAATGGTGGGTCCCGGTTGAACCTATACTTATGAATTAGTCCTTTTTCATAGATAAACAGTTTAAACCCATAATTGCAAAAAAGGGCATACTTTGGACACTGTTTAACCCAAGTAATGATATAAAAAAGGAAAACACTTGAACACGTTGCATACATATAGAAAAAAAGGTAACGTTTAAACATTGGGAGTTTAGGAAGGATGGGTCCTAGGTTGGTTAGCCTACAGTATTACCCCATGCAATGCCCGACAAATACTCTTCAATGGAGGGCTACACTTGACATTAGCGCATAGTCATCATTTCCATTTCTACCCAATTCCCTCACCTTGGTCATAGCCTAAAAATGTTCAAGAAACCTTGAAAATGTCCTATGCGTGTACTACCTGTTCCTTCCTCGTGGCCTTGGAGGTATTTTAGGACCTTAGTGTTGGACAGTTCCAGACCTTCATAAGGTTTTAAAGAATAAGAAGTCTAAGTGTCAATCAAGAACAAGTAGGACTGCATTTAAAGAGAACAAATTATAGGCTCACAGTCACCTCCACAAATATAACAAGTAAATGTACGTTTTCTGACAACAGTGAAGTATTTAAGAGAAACTCCTAGAACATGATATCTAGGTGAGTAGGGATTATGCAGTATTGAATTTTGACAGTGTCAAAATCCTATTTAGCTTGCTTGCCTATTTAGACTTGTTAAATCTTTACAGTTTTAAATAACAAAGAACAATTTTGGAGTTGCAGAATTTAATTCGCCCAAGAGGCTTGCCTAAACGCGGAACAGTGATGTCGTAAGAGCATGATATCTACATTAATGCAGTAAAATAGTGAACAAATTTAGATGGACACATGAGATCTTACCGACATGCTTTCTAGCGATAGTAAATAAAGGTAGTGTTTGGAAACTCATTTAATGAAGCGGACAATTGATTAAGCCAATTCAAAATGAAGTAACATGAATTAAATTTCTTCGTTTAACTAAAACTTATTTTAAAGTTCTATAGGTAGGATTTCTACTAGAATAGATTTTAATTCATATAGGCATAGTATTTGATTGTTAACATTTGCTTTTCGAACTTGTAGGCATGATATCTAGCGGGGCAAATGTAAATACATGCCATAGCAGAAAGTGAACTCAATTACTTTACACTCTATAGGCATGATATCTAATTATAAAGCCATTTAGATCATATATGCATGATTTCTATTATTGAAGCCTTCTACCCGAGTTACCCAACAAATATGTAAGTACCCACCCCTTTTTACTAATCACCTCAATGTTGTTTACAAATAATTGTTACAAACCAGTTGAATAAATTACACAAGCAAATCAAAAGAAGAAGCTAACTACAGGGAGCCTGAAGTAGACCCAAATGGCTTCCCAAGCCTCCAATAGCCTCGAATGCCAAAGTTCCATAGACAATATCATGTCTAGGTGTTTTAGAGTTCCCTAAGGACCTCATGGATCTAGAGCAGTTCTCGCACCTAGAATATTTCTCAAACAGTAAATTGATTTAGGTGCAGTGCAAAAAGGACAACTCTGACATGCCATAGTTTAGAGAGATCTCAAAGATCTCAAGGCAGTACATATGCCAGAGGGGCATAACCTAATATTGTAGGAGTAATATGAGAGTGTATGACATAGTTTTGTTTTGAAAGTACTACATAGATGACTTCGGAGGTAGAAAAGTAATTCAGAAAATAGGAAATAACTTAGTTGTAAAAGACAGTTTGAGAAGAGTGTCAAATAGCCAACATCAGTTGGTCATAAGAAATATCAGAAAAGAACACTTATCAAATAGATCTTCACATAGGGATGAAGGGATTGTGGCACACAAGAAGCACATGAGGGAACATGGGTAGGGATAGAAGGAACATATAGTCGCAAACTGCATGCAAGACTTAAGATCTTAGAGACTGAGTATATAGTTAGAACATAAATAATAATTGGCCTGTTTTGAACAGGTTTTAAACATATGGTTTGGAAATGCTAAGTAAACAACTAAGCAAAGTGCAAAACATGCATTGAAATGATAGGATTTTAGACATGCTAGGCAAAGAAGTAAGCAAGAAAGGGTGCAGAATTAAAGCAAACATTGAACACACAGATTTTAAACATGCTAATCAAAGAAGTAGGAAGGAATCAAATTGACCCGATAACTGATGAACTAATGCAAGAATGAAAAATATAGGGTTTGGATCCAAAAACTTAATCAGAGACATACCAGGTAAGGAGAGCAAGACACAAAGTATAGATCACTGTAGTGCAATAACTAGCCTTGGCTTACAGCTGACTAGTTCAATGGAAGTAGTAAGTGACAGAAAGAGCAGAAAGCATTAAGTATAAGTGAGATTTTTTGAACTCATGTTTGTTGTCTTTCTTATAACATAAAAGAAGAGGAGGTTTATATAGTAATCAACAACGTGATACATAAGGTAAGAGATAAATTATGTAGTAAATCAGGGAGGTCACACATAAATCAACAAGATCTTCCCTTAATTAAGGGATAGTTCAATCGACAGTAAACATACTAAGTATTTAAGGAAAAGAATAACGTAAAGTTTAGGCATAGGATAGGTAATTAAGGATAAATTCATAATATTTTAATTAAGGAAATAAATCAGTAATAATCAGCAAAATACAAACAAGGTGTGAAAAATCAATTAAGGCAGGCAAATTCAATCAAATTGAGAAAAGAAATACGAATCAAAAGTTTAAAGGAAAGTGTTCAAATTAAACCAGGATTAAGGGATTCAGAATAATCAAGGGTTTAGAAAATCATGAAAGAGGCAACATGCTTAGCATATAAAATGAGGTAGAGCATGAATAGTCAGGACTTCACGTAGCTTTAACAAAAACCCATAGTTAAAAGACACCGATTTAAGGAGAAGTACAAAAGTCTTGCATGAATGGTCAGTATGAACATAATTACATAATATCAATGAAAGATTAAACTACAAAAATTCCATAGAAGCATATTAGGACAAGAAAATCATGAGATATCATAAGAACCCTAGGAAAGAACACAATCCGATGTAACGATATCCAACAACCAAACGAAGAACCCCAAAAATTAGGTTTTTCCAGTACAAAAAGGTCAAGGTTGTAGCCCACTTATAAAAATTAGTCAAAATATATGAGAAACTGATTTTTAAACACAAATAATCATCAAACCAATTTTATAAAGAAATTCCGAAACCGCTAGGTTTAGAAAAAGATGAAAATCAGTTGAAATCACATAATTCTTCAAAAGAGTCCCAAGGATATTGTAAAAAATCAGAGGAAATAAACTCAAAATCACCTTAGATCAGTACAGATCTAGGAGGTTTTAGAAAAGAAATTACGGTTTCGAGAGAACTTTATAGCGAAGAAGAAATCTATTTAGAAAACCGTAGATCGTAGCTATTGTAGGACGATCTCACTTAAAATCACACTTGAATGGCCTGGAACGGGCGAGAGATGAACCCTAGATGCAAGTCGACATAGCCTTCGTCCCTTGAGGTCCTTAGAGATAGCAAGAATGACATGAGAGAGGCCAATGGAGGCTTGACAGGTGGTGATAAGTCACCGGAGATAACCATAGATGGGAGTTAATGGGATTGAATTAGGGTTAGGTAAAGAGCGTTTGAGAGTTGAGAGGATTTCAAGGAGGCGGTGTAAGTAAAAATGATAGGGTTTGGGGGGTCTTTGGTTTAATGTATAAAAGGGGGAAACCTGGACTTCCAGGATTTGGCCGGGTGTTGGGTTGGGGAGGATTGGTATTGGTCCTGGGTAAGTTTAGGTTTAGGAATTGGGCTAGGTATTGGGGGATGGAATTGAAATGAAATTAGGCTAGATTATAAATATCCATTTTAACAATATATAACTTATAAGAAATAGTAAGTGATTTCTAATAAATAATATCATGTACTAAAATATTTTAAAATAGTTATTTAACATTTTTAAAATACAAAAGATCGTTTAATGGATCAATAATGTAATTATGCATTAATAGGGCTTGTATTAAAATTCACTAACAATATTTAAGCAATACGTTGGTATAAATATATAATTTAGATGGTTAGATAACCACAAAATAATTTCACGAATAATTATTGAAAATTTTATAAGTAAAAAGGGAAGAAATAAATCAATTTAAAGCCTTTAAAATTATAGAAAAATTATAAAATGCTTATGCGTGATTTCAACTGTATATATTCTATCCTAAAAGTATGTTTATTTATTTTAAAATATATAGAAAAAAAATGATGGCGAATTCTGACTGAGGCGGGATGCTCTGAATGATTGAGGCCGGAATCCGGTCTTCGAGCTGCCGACATATCCCTTGTTTTACAGGATTAGGAATGTGTAGTTCTGGATCAGAATATACCGATGAAGTCATCAAAAGAACGGACACGAGATGGCGAAGCGACTATAATGAGCAATTACAGTTTGAGTAAGTTGAAGAAACTGGAGCGAGATCGCTCCTACAAGGATAGGGATTGCTTAATGCTTACCTGCATATAAAAAGATGCTACAAATATGTTTTTGTGCGAAAATTTAAACATGACACCTTTGAATAATGATACACAAATTTAAGGAATCCTCAGGCCATAGCATGGTGTTTTCGGGCTATAGGGAACTGCCTTTTATTCTATGACGCATTTTGATAGGTTGGCGATATTTCAACCCATAATATGCAATAATATGATGTTAACAAGACATGTCTTAGTCTTGTGAAATGGAGGGCAGAGATTAGCCTGATTGAAAATGGAATAAATAGTGCTAGAAATAGAACAATATTGTGCAAAGAGGGACAATGCTTAGTCCCATCCAGATGGAGAGGAAAGGATTAGCCTCATGAAAATATTGAGGCAGGGATTAGACTCACGCAAATAGAGAGGCAATGGTTAGACTGATGTAGATAGAGGCGATGATTAGCCTCATGTAAGTAGCAGGGCAAAGATTAGCCTCGTGCAGATAGAGGCAGGGATTTGCCTTATGTAAGTAAGGAGGCAGGGATTAGCCTCATTCTAATAAGGATGCAAGGATTACCCTCATGCAGGAATAGAGGCAAGGATTAGCCTCATGCAGTTATGGAGGCAAGGATTGGCCTTATGCAAAAAGAGTGGCAAGGTCTCATCTCATAAAAATGGGAAGTCAAGGGTCAGCCTCATGCATGTATGGAGGGAAGGGTTAGCCTTATGCCAATATGGAGGTACGAATTAGCCTCCTAGAGCTATGGAGGCATGGATTAGACTCATGCAGATATGGAGGCTAGGATTTACCTCATGCATGGGTGGAGGCAAGGATTAGCCTTATGCAAATAGAGAGGCAGGGATTAGCCTCATGAAAGTAGGGAGGAAAGGATTAGCCTCATGAAAGTAGGGAGGCAAGGATTAGTCTCATGCAAGTAGGGAGGCAGGGATTTGCCTCGTGCAAATATGCAGGCATTGATTAGCTCATGCAAGTAGGGAGGCAAGGATTAGCCTAACGCAATATGGAGGCAAGGATAAGCCTACATGCAATATGGAGGCAAGCATTAGTCTCATGCAAATAGGAAGGATGGATTAGCCTCATGCGAATATGGATACAAGGATTAGCCTCATGTAAGTAAGGAGGCAATGATTAGCCTCATGGAATATAGAGGCAAGGATTATCCTCATGCAAATAGAGAGGCAATGATTAGCCTCATGCAATATGGAGGCAAGGGTTAGCCATACGCAAGTACGGAGGTAGAGATAAACCTTTTACTGGTAGGGAGGTAAGGATTAGCCTCATGCAATATGGAGGCAAGGCATAGCCTCATGTAGAAGGAAAATAACAAGTAAGAGTAGTATATGTCTTAGCTAGAGATGTATATTTTGTGTCTGATGGCCTGACTGATATTTATCCTGCTACGTGCATATATTTGCCGATGATATAATTATGTCAGATGTTCCTACGTTCAAAGAAAAATTCTAAGTTTTGTGAGGGGAGGTTGGTTTGTGCTTCTGTACTCTGGCCTTGCTTTGCTGCGCTCTAGAGGCCTTTTCGAGTTCCCCTGGGTAACACCTGACTGTTACAGAAAAAACGTTTTCAAAAAATATGAAATCATTGATAAAAATAGAGTTATTTTTGAAATGTATTGATATATCAAGTAGTTTTAGATGAACTAGTGATTGTAACACATCTCAAAGGCATTGCAGCTCTCTTATATAGAATTTTGAGGGTCCTCCTCTATATTCTGCCCCAGTTTGGTAGATGATATGTGGAGCGTTTGCAGCTAGTAGGCCTTGTTGAACCTCCTTCTTAATTTTGAGAATCCTTCTTAAAGTTCTGCCCCAGTTTCATAACAAAAATTTGACTTTTTTGCATGCGATGGCGTCCGTTGGACTTGCTCCAGAATTTTGAGGGTGCCCCAGTTTCTGATCTCGGGGGGAAATGGAATATTTATTATTATATGACTGAACCCATAAGGCTGCCTATGTATCCCCTCTTAAATGAGAATCAGGTCAAGCATAGTTCAATTACATCAGATGTTTAAATCTAAATAATACAAGCATAATATCTCTTGACTGCGTCTGCATTGATTGGTTTGGCAAGATTTGTCCATCCATTTCTGCAAGTATGAGTGCTCCTCCTGCCAGCACCCTCTGAACCATGTATGGACCTTGCCTGTTGGGAGGGAATTTCCCTTTGACTTTCTCTTGATGTGGGAAGATCTTCTTCAATACCAGCTGCCTTGGTGTGAACTACCTTGATTTGACTCTTTTGTTGAAAGCTTTTGACATTCTACTATGATAAAATTTTCCTCTTTCAATCGATAAGGGACAATAGTTCATAGTGTCTCCTTATCCACTCTGCATCGCTGAGTTCATCTTCCTGTATGACTTTTAAAGAAGGAATCTGTACCTCGGCTGGGATAATAGCCTCGGTACCATAAACCAGCATGTAAGGAGTTGCCCCAATTGACGTGCAAACTGTAGTGCATTACCCCAATAAAGCTAAAGGTAGCTTCTCGTGCCATTGCTTGTGGTTCTCTACCATCTTACTTAGTATCTTCTTGATATTTTTGTTTGCGGCTTTTATGACTCCATTCATCCGAGGTCTGTAGGATGTGGAACACTTGTGCTTGACTTTGAAATTTTTACACATTGCTTGCATCAGATCACTAGTAATATTGGTAGCATTATCAGTAATAGTGGACTCAGAAACTCTGAGTCAGCAAACAATACGATCTTTGATAAAATCTGCAATGACTTTATTGGTTACAGATTTGTAAGATGCAACTTCTACCCATTTCGTGAAGTAATCAATGACTACCAGAATAAAACTGTGTCTGTTTGAAGCAGTGGGCTCAATCGGACTAATAACATCCATTCCCCAGGCGGCGAATGGCCAAGGCGAGCTTTTTGCATTGAGTTTGTTTGGCTGCACTTTTATCATATCAACACGCACCTGTCATTGAAAGCATTTGAGGACATACTGGATGCAATCTATTTCCATGATTATCCAAAAGTAACCGGCCTTGAGTATTTTCTTAGACAAGAAAAAGCCATTCATGTGCGAGCCACAGGTCCTGGCATGTACATCCTCAAGTAGCTTAGAAGCTTCCTTTTCCTGCTAATTTATCTGCTAATGTCTACTGTTTTTACTTATCCAAGCGTCGACACATCATAGTAACCCCAAATCAATAGCTCTTCTGTACAAGTTTCCTCCACTATGGAAGAGATTATTGGACAATCTCCAAAGTGTGCATTTCTAATTTTGATTTGCATACTCCGAATATTTTCCATTCGACAAATACTGCTTGATGCCATGGAACCAAGGCTTTCTAATGTTTCTTCACCAACATGAGCATAATATACCAGCTGATTATGGATCCTCACTGGAGTGGGATCATATAAATCTTATTTGGACGTTATATATAGATGACATGGTGGCTAATGCATCGGCAAACTCATTCTAATTTCTGGGCACATGTCAGAATTCTATCTTCGTGAACCTCTTTCTCAATTCTTGCACATGGTGAAGTTGTGGCTATATCTAGGAATTCTTGGTGGCCCACTCTCCTTGTACCTGGTGTATCAGAAAATCTGAATCACCTATTAGCAGTAACTCTTGAATGTTCATATCGATTGCAATGTTAAGCCCTAGTATGCAGTCCTTATACTTCGCCATGTTGTTGGTGCAAGGAAATCCGAGTATAGCAGACACTAGATAATGTTGCCCTATTTCTGATATAAATACTATTCTAATGACCACTTCTTTGAATTTTGTAGATCCGTCAAAGAATATCCTCCAACCTTCGTGTCTTTCGGTAATGTCTTCCCCTATGAACGACAATGCTTCATCCAAAAATATGTTTTCAAAGGTTTGTATGCTCCTCCTACCAGATTTTCAGCAAGGTGATCTGTCAATGCTTTTCCTTTGACCTCCTTTTGAGTTATTTAGACAATGTCAAACTCACTTAACAATATCTACCATTTTTCCAACTTTCCAGTCGGCATGGGTTTCTTGAATATTTACTTTAGAGGGTCCATCCTTGATATGAGGTATGTAGTGTAGGAACAAAAGTAGTGCCTGAATTTCTGAGCTATCCAGGTCAAAGCACAACAAGTGCGTTCCAATAGAGTGTACCATACTTCGTAAGGTGTAAACTTCTTACTCATGCAGTATATGGCCTACTCCTTTCTTCATATCTCATCATGTTGTTCCACAATGTATCTAAATGCTCTAACATAGATAGATAGAGTAGCAAAGGTCATCCTGGTTCTGGCGGGACAAGAACTGTGGTGTGGACAAGTTGTAAGACCCTGTAAAAATTTCTACTCAAAACCCGAGAGCCCATAGTTCCAAGTTAGGAATACATGTTAGAAGTTCGTAAAAATCTTTGCAGCGAGCTTGCTCACTACGGTTTGGACCCTTTGGATTGATTTGTGCATTAAAAAGTCAAGGAATAGTATTTTCCAGAAAAGTTCATTTCTGACGGCCCACTATGCGTCGCAGAATAGCTATGCGGACCACATAGTTACCGCTGAATCAGTTAGTGTGATAGATAATTTGAGGTTTAACTATGCAGCCAACTATGCAATTGCATAACC
Organism: Nicotiana benthamiana; assembly: GCA_034376525.1. Classification (NCBI taxonomy): domain Eukaryota; kingdom Viridiplantae; phylum Streptophyta; class Magnoliopsida; order Solanales; family Solanaceae; genus Nicotiana; species Nicotiana benthamiana. The sequence goes on from CM067324.1 coordinate 38,916,811, forward strand.
CCCTCGAGATTTGTAAGGGGATGTTCTGCGATGCATTATTTGTCTGTAGAACAGGTATGTGGACAACATTTCGATCCAATACCAAGCTAGTGTGTTCAGTTTTTGGGACCATTTAATGGTCCATTTTGGGGGTTGCATGTCAGATATGCGATCGTAGATTTCGTCGGGGCTCCTATTTTCTAACTGTTAAAACCCGAACCCATTTTATTTAAAAAACCCTATTAGACTATTTTCCTATTATTTCATGACATATAGAGTGAGAGGGAGTAATCTTCATCAAGTCCTCTCTCAATCCTTGTCCCAATCTTTGACGATTGTCAATTGAAGCTACTAGGTCTTCATCCTAAGAGGTAAGAACTGTACCCTCATCAATAATTTCAAATCTTTGTTAAAATAAGTTGCTAGTAATCTTTCATGCACCAGAGATAATGGAGTATGGGAAGGATGAGAACTAAAGAGACAACAATTGGGGTTTAATATTGAAGAAATTTCTTTCAAAAGGGGGCTTAGATCATAATGCACCTTTTATGTTTGATAATATGCTCAAATGAGATAGAATACTAATCATGTCTCTAATTCTAGGTTCAATTTGCAATTCTTATAAAAGATAGCGAAGGTCTAAAATTCCCAAAATTTATTGTAAATATTTAAGGAAAACTCCATTGAGGTATGTATGACTAAAATCCCGTATTTAGAAATTGAGCTTCATCGGTGTTTGTGCGAATATGGTAAGATTAAAGTTGAATTGTTGCATTGATTATTATTTTACATGAATTGGTGTTTTAATATATGCGCGAAATATGTGTCTCAACATGATCAATGTGCTATCTTGATAACTTGAAAGGTGCAAAACATATAAAGTTTATATTGAAATGCTTAGACCTTAAATTGATATTGAAGCTGCACATATTGTGCTATCTATGTGAAGTCTTATCTATGCTTACAATTTAAATTGCTCTTGTGTGCACCTACCGCCCAAAATGGGAAGGTAAATTTTGGAAACGGGAAAAATGTGAAACGTGAGTTATGGAATATGGAAATTGTGGCCCCAAGTGCCAGTAAACTAATACATGTGTAACCAAAAGTTGGTATGAGATGAATAACAGAAAATGATATGGTCTCGGGGAGATGGCTTAGCCGATCGGGCCATGATCAGACTCCATGATATATATATACATACACATGGTTGTAATGCATTGATGATTGAAACTAGAAAGTGTGAATGATAAATGGTAACTTATCATAGAGCCAGCTTAGTCGATCGGGTTGTGATTGGACTCTGCTCATGGAAACAGGTGTAATATGGATAATGATGCAACAATGTCGGATGCTCAAATCTGAAATTTGAAGAACTATGTGAAAATCATGTGAACCTTCTTATATTGTCGGCATGGTTTTTATTTGAATCTTTGTTGTCTTTATGATTTCCTCTTTACTTTTGTATGGTTGTTCCTTCTAATAGGATGGTGTTTAGATATACATGCTAGTACTATTATATGGTACTACCATCCCTTTTGCCGGGGCGCTACAATTTTAAATGAATGTAGATGGCTCCATAAAGAATTGTGCCGATCGTGTGTAGTAAAGTATCCTCTTCTCAAATTCTTGGTGGTCCTCTTCCTCCTTCAAGGGGTTACGTTGTACACCTTTTTTATAGATATCCATTTTGAGATATAGCCGGGGCCTTGTTGTCGGCGTTATTATTATTGTCTTTTGTATCCATAGAGGATCCGTAGACGTTGGTGTAGGTTATGTACGGGTATCGGATAGGTCAATGAACCATGATGTAACCTTGTACTCTTGCTTTCTTCTAAACTTTAACTGAATGGAATCTTGGAAGCCTAACTATAATTAAGGTTGTGTTGTAAAATAAGCTATCCATGTCGAATGTGCGGCCTCTTTTTATTGTCTAATTAAATGGAATCCAACCCCTTGATTTCATTGTGTTGGGTAGGAGGTGTTTGATAAGACTTGATCAGCTAGGTTCACTTGATTGAGCACCGGTTGGGCCTCCCGAGGTTGGGGCGTGACACTAGTACTCCTTGATCTTGTCAAAATCTTTCAGACAATCCTAGTTCCAACTCGCTTCAACATTTTTTCTTAGCCTCTTAAGATGGGTTCACCTATGAATGTGGACTGTGCAATGAATTGCCTGATATAGTTGAGGCGTCCTAGGTAGCTCATCACGTCTTGTTTGCTCTTAGGCGGTGGTAACTCATGAATAGCCTTGACTTTAGATGGATCTTGCTTGATCCCTCGACGGATGACAATGAATCCCAATAACTTTCCTTTGGGGACCCCGAATGCACACTTTGCGGGGATTAGTTTGAAGCTGTACCTCTTTAGCCTATGAAAAACTTTATCAATTCCGTTATGTGGTCTGCGGATCTCTTGGATTTTTTTAATCACATCGTCCACATACACCTCTATTTCCTTGTAAATAATATCATGAAAGATTGTTGTCATGGCCCTCATGTAAGTAGCCCCAACATTCTTTTGACTAAATGGCATCATCTTATAGCAATATACCCCCCAAGGTGTAATGAAAGATGTTTTCGCTGCATCTTCTTTGTCCATCCAGATCTGGGGATAAACCGCGGAGGAATCTAAAAAGGATTAGAGTTCATGCTTGGCGTAATTATCAATTAGGATGTGTATATCTGGCTGTAGGAAGACTTCCTTTGGACTGCTTTGTTTAAATTCCGATAGTCAAAACATACCCTGAACTTCCCATCTTTCTCTAGAACTGTGACAATGTTGGATAAACAAGTTGGGTACTCAACCACCTTGAGAACTTTGGCTTTGATCTGATCGGTAACTTCTTTGTTGATTTTGAAGCTCATATTTAGTTTAAAATTTATGAGTTTGTGCTTTACTCGCGAACACAAGGGATCAATGGGAACTTGTGACCCACTATGGAAGTGCTCAAACTGATCATGTCACCATATGACTATGAAAAAATATCTTCACACTCTTTTAGGAAATGAATGTACTTTTCCTTCTCTGTTGGTGACAAGTAAATGCTGATGCAAGTCTCCTTGACAGTCTGGCGTCTCCCAAATTTACTTCTTCAGTTTTTTTCCAGATCGGACTTAGGCTTATTCTCAAAGTTTTCAACCTCCTTGACAATTTCCTCGGGTATCTCATCTTCTAAATTTGAATCACAATTCTCATGTTGCGTTGCCTTATTTCCTCTCACGGTCACTGGTTCATCAGTAAAAGTAATAATAACGCTATAGAAAGAAAAGTGTAATAATATTAATGAATAATAAGAATGCATTTGATTAAAATTTCTAAACATCCAAATAAGTACGGCTCGATGTATCAATCATTTAATTTGAAACAAAATTACTAAAATCTTAAATACCTAGGATGGCTATAGAAGTAAAATATGTCAAGCTACCCATAGACTCGGTGGGCTCGGGATGGTGTGGTGGTCCAGTTTCTGAAGATAGTTCCCTTATTCGCGGTCTGAATAGTGATGCCTTCTTCCTCTTCCTCCTCAATTATGGCAATGCAGCCCATGTCTTCATTCTCCAAAAATAAATTCTTCAATCCAAATGGTGCTTCCTCTTCTATAGTCCTCAATATCGTATCAGCTTGGTGGAAAGCTTTTTCCGAATGTGGCACTTGTTGATTGGAGGGTAATACGGTCTACGCCATTGAGGCGACCAATTTCTATACTCTTTCCATGTGTACTGGTATCCGAGCCTAAAGGTGGTACCCTGATTTTTTAGCCCTATCAGTTTAGTGATACCTTTAGAGTTTCTTTCCCAACCCTTTGCCAGGTTCATATCTAGACAAGGCCAATATGCTTTCTATTTTACTACTCCACCACTTATCCTTCTCAATGGCATTGACCCGTTCAACTTGATGATAAACTTCCCCTCATAACCTTGTTCTATGTCCAATGACTAGGATAGTTTGACTAGTGTAATGGGGTTACTCCATCTCCATGAATGATCACTTCCTGATGATTCCATTCAAATTTCATGGTCTAATATAGCATAGAAGGCACGACTCCAGTAGCATGGATCCATGGTAGACCCAACAGAAGATTATAAGAGGCTGGTATGTAGAGCACTTGAAACTCGACATCGAACCAAGTTGGCCCCATTTGCAAGCAAAGGTTGATTTATTGATTGTAGCCATTTGAACCATCGAAATCTTTCATGTTCTTGCTTCCCACCCAAATTTCATGAAAACATTTGTCCAACCTTTTCTAAGTGTCCAATGGACAAATATTGAGGCTTGAACCTCCGTCAACCAAGACCCTAGCAATTAATTGATCTTCAAATTGCACTGTGATATGCAAAGCTCGAATGTGATTGAACCCTTCAGGGGCTAGCTCATCTTTGTGGAAGATGTTCTTATGACTTTCCAATAATTTCCCTACTATATTGGCCATTTCTCCACCAGTAATGTTATTAGCCTTGCTCAACACTTTTATTATGGATTTCTTATGTGCCTCTGAATTTTGCAACAGTGAGGGGATAGATATTTGAGCATGGGTTTTGTTCAAATGATCAACAATTGAATACTCCTTTGCTTGCACTTTCCTCCGCGAGTCATCTGGCCCTGTCTTAATGATAGGCTGCCTGGTAGTGGCATCCTTACTTGAACCTCCTAAGTGCTCAGGTGTATAGGCTTTTCTAGTTGCACAACATCAAATTTCTCCACCTTGGCTTTCCCTTTTCGCCGAGCCTCGACAACATAATTCCAGGTTATTGCTTTTGAATCTAAAGAAGGTGTGGTCGATAGTGTCATTGTGAAAGGTGTGACCATTTGTACTTCAAATGGAGCAGCGGTGGCCAGAGGCGGAGCCACCTCTACCCCGAATGGAACTAATGTAGGTCCTCAACCTCAATTGGTGATTGAGTCCGTACCATAATAGGAGTAAGTGTGATTGCAACTTTAATGTCATCGCCTTCTCTAATAAAGCCAATCGACTCCTCAGGGTCCCATTCTTCATTCGTATCTATCACATGTACTCAACTACCTCTATGATCATGGAGGGGGTTGTTGTAAACATTTGGTATGGTTTCCTTTGCCTTTATGTCCTTGTTTCAATTAGCGTCTAGATCTTATTCTTCAATGTTAGACACTCACCAATTGTGTGCCCCTTCATATCAGAATAGTATGCACAAGTGTTGTTCAGATTGACTCAATGGGATAGATTTTCTAATGCCACAGCGGGAACATGAGTAATGTAACGTACAACTTTCAACCCCTCATACAAGTGGTCGATGGGCTCAGCAAAGGCAGTTTATTGTCTAGGTGGTTTGCGGTCAAAGTTGGGTCTTGGTCTTAAATAATTTTGGCGAGCTGGTGGTTATTGGAAGTTGGATGGGTGGGAGTTATAGGTGTGATGGACAGTGACTGATTGGGAATATCTGGAAGATGAAGGTTGATATATGGGTGGTGGTGCCTTGTATGTGGGTGGAGGTATTTGATATATGGGTCGAGGTGTTTGATATGTGGGTGGAGGTGTTTGATAGGTAAGTGGAGGTTTCAGGCCCTGAGCCACCATTACTGCCCCAATATCTCTCTTTCTTTGATATGTCGCCTGATTGTAATGCCGTATTTATGGTAGTGCCTCAAAATGCGTTACTATCCTGCTCTTAGCTCCTTCTTCGATTATTTCTCCAAGTTTGATAATATCATAGAATTTGTGATTTTCAATATCCATCAACCTTTCATATATTGTGGATCCTTCACTCTAACAAAGAACTTGTTCATCTGTTCTTCATCTAAAAATTGCTTGACCTTGGCTGTTTCCGACCTCCAACGAGTAGCATACTCGCGGATAGTCTCAGTAGGTTTCTTCTTAAGATTCTGAATGTATAAAACATCATGTGCATTTTCCATGTTGAACTTAAACCGGTCCATGCAATCCAACACCATACTTAACCAATTGGACCATTTCTTGGGATCTTGGCTGATGTACCATGGCAAAGCATCTCCAGTAGGACTCCTCATAAAGAGTTTCATCCGGATCTTTTCCTCTTTTCTGACCTTGACAAGATTTTCACAATAGGTTTTTAAATGAACACTGGGATCACCAGTACCATAGAACATCTCGAATTTGGGAGTTTGTATCCTTTCAATAGTTCTACATCTGGCTGTATGCATAGGTCTTCAGAGTTGAAACCTTCTATTCCTTTTTCTCCTTCAACACTCTGAACTCGGCTCTTTAACATTTTGAGTTCGTTCACCATATTTTTAATGAGAGGATCTTTCTTGGAGGATTCCGCTGTATATGAGATCGGTTGGATAGAGTGCGGTACAGTTTCCACATATAAGGTTATTTTGATGGGTGCTACGGACTTAGGTGCAATGATGGTCATTGATTGAGTTTTGGGAACGGACATGGTTTGTGGTGTGTTTTGGGGAATGTGGTAAGTGGTGGTTGGTGGGTAATGAATGGTTTGGGGGTGACATTGTGGTGGAGGTTGTATTGGTAATGGATCGGGAGTTTTGGGTGGAGTTGTGCATTGATTTGGTGCGGAAGGATGTGGATATGGGCTTTGTGTGTTTTGGGATGGTACTGGTTTCTTTGTGTTCGATTGGTTGATGTCAGGGACATTCAGGGTGATTGAAAATTTTTACAAGTTGTGGACCTGCTCAAGTTCTCCTTACAACTCAAATATCTTTTGTTCCAATCTCAAGACTAGATCATTTGGTGCTGGGTTACTTCGTCCAACTGAAGTTTCTGCATTCTCAACATTCTCCTTTCGGATACCACTCAAGTCGTCCATTTTTGCTTTTCCTCTGCCTTTTGTATTGCTTGGAAGAGGGGGCGGAGGGTCTCTAGATCTGGTATGGTATGGTGATGATGCTAGTATGAGTGGGCCAATAATAAAAAAAAAATATAAGGAAAAACAAAAAGTTAACAAGTCAGAGAGGATTTTGAAATGTTTGCAGTATTTAAACACATATTACGAGAATGTAAATTTGTTTTGTGGAGCCTCGTTGTTCGCGAGGTAGGCCTAGTTACAAATAGATTTGGAGAACTTTGGATGCCAATAAAAGCTTAATTTCATAACATGAAAAATAGACGACTCCCAAATAACACTAAGATATAAGTCACTACTAGCACTTGGCCTTCTTACATTTTAGGAAAGCAAATAAAGCCAACCTATTTGGTCCTAGATGGACCTTCCCTATTTTTGAACTTCCTGACTTCATCATATAGGTCCTCTAGCTCACGCAGACCCATCAGCAAGTAGGCTCTAGCCACATGTCCTCCTTTAGCTCCTTCATCGTGTTGGCAATCTTCGATCCTCTTTATGACTTTACCTTCCAACTCTACTATCCCATGCTCCAGATATTCCAACTTCCTATTGGAGGTGACTTCCATTTCATTCCATTTTTCAATCAACCTTACATTCCTTCCATGTATTTCCCGGTCTTTATTCTTACAGTCGTGGACCCTTTTGCGCAACCTATTCTAATTGACTTGAGCATTAGCTTCTTCGTCTATGATTCTATTCCCTCAACTGGCCCTTAGCATCACCATTCCATTTAGATTGTCTTCAATCTATGCCAGTAGAGAGGTACGCATCCTAAATGATCCCTGTCTGGTTCAATGGTGTTCTTTAATACAATAATCTTGCATTTCCATATGTGCTGAGCTTGGAATTTCTAAGGGACGTTGTCATCTATGAAGTCTGCCATGAAATTACTCATCTTGGCAACCCTTGGTACAACCTGTTTCCTTCCTGCTTGCCTCATAACTCAAACAAGGTCTTAAGGTATATCCCTCTAACAAGTGGTGATTTTACCACTTAATCTAGTCTATTTTCCTTAACTTTTATGTCCTTTAAATATAATATGAGGTCGTTTATGGTGTGTAATGTTATATTTTTAGGTAAATGATGCTACGAAGTGATTTCAATTATATTGAAGTGGAATTGTGCAAAAGAAGGCGAAAACAATGTAAAAGTCTCCAGTGATTCTCATCTGCGAAGGAGTGGTCGCAGAAGCGACCTCACACAAGCAAAAGTCGACACATCTGCGGACATTGGCATTTTCTCAAGGACCGCATCTGCGATTGGTATACCCCTTTTGTGGTGGCGCATCTATAAGTAATGAACTACTTCTGCGGTGATAATATTTAAATGGAATTTCACTTCTGCGATGGCTGATCTGCATCTGCAGAGACGGAACTACGATTATTCTTCCGCAGGTGAGAAAGTCGGGCATCAGATCTGGGAAAATTAGTCATTTTACATTTTCTCAAAACCCAAACTATTTTTATACTCTTCCAAGCAGATCTTTGGCATATCTTTGGCTTATATTGAGTTGCATAGACTAGAGAGAACAAAGTTCTTGAAGCTAGGGTTTGCACACACACTTTGGTCTTGAAGATTTGAACTTTGTGGTTAAGATTTTCTTACCCATTTATGTTCCTCTGTTCATTTTATTACTTTGTAATGTATATTTGTAGCCACTGATCATATTACTTGCTTTCTAGGTTAGTTTACATTTCCATATTTAGATATAAATATTTTCTAAACCAAATTCGTAGTGTTTTTCATGCGCGATAAGCGATAATTTTCTTACATTCCTAATCGCCTACATATTGTTCTTGCTGGGATTCGACCCCGATACATAGTTGGGTAAATATATTACATTCGACTGTATCCATTTAATTTTTTGTAGTGAATTTGGACGTCATCAAAATTGGCGCAGCATAGGAAAGTGAACCTTAAATTGTGAAACTACTCATGCTCCAAGAGCAATATATTTATCAAAAAAGAAGAAAAAAAAGAGAAGACACATAAAGAGTCTTGAAGAGAATAAAATAGGTAGTTGAGGTGACTGAATAGTGGAAAAGTTGAAGCTAATGAAGGCTATGTGGTTAGAAAAGAAGCAAAGAGCAACACAAAAGAAAATGTGATTAGTGTTTAAGGAGGGTGAAGTCACTTGTACCTAAATGCTTATCAAACCCTTCCCTAAACCTACATTACAAGCTTAAAAGTCCATATGGGATCTCTTACCGAGCATTCTTAGAATTAAGCGATGAATTAAAATAAGGGCAAGCCTATGGTATTGTATGTTGTAACACTTGAAACTCTTTTTTGGGAGTGAGTGTATTTTTGAATTCGTCCCTTTTTATTGTCATTGTAAATATTGTGATTTTGGGACTTTCTTTCTAGTGAGGGCACATCAACTATGAGGTTGAACAAAAGTTGAGTTTTTGAATCACATGCAAGTGCACTCAGTTGAGGGTAGCATTTTGTCACATTGTCTGAGGCTCAAAGTTCACAAGCTGATTAGTTTTCCTTGTATATATTGATGGTTCAGGAAGGGTAAAACACTCGAAGATTCATGCTTGAAATAGTATCAACAAACACTGTCCATGGTCACTAGTGTTCCATGTCTTGTAGATTGAGTCTAGACTAAGATAGTGTCATCTTATGCTTGAGGACAAGCAAGAGTTTAAGTTGGGGGTTCTGATTTGTCGGAAAATTTCGACACATTTGATACTAATTGCTTAGATTTTAGCTTGTTTTAAATGCAGTTTCCCTTTGTACTTATGTAATTTTACTGTTTTTGTAGTGTACAAGGCATAAGGATCTAAGAGCATAGAAAGAGTTCAAAAAGCCAAAAAAAATACAAGAAAAAGATAAAAGGCATCGCAAATGTGGATATGCTATTGCAAAACCCACATGCTAGCCGCAAGTTTCACACCAACATCGAAGATCAAAATAGATTTTTGGGAAAAGTTCAACGTCAAAAATGCAGTCCCATCAGCAATCGCATAACCTGTTTGCAAGCCACTTAATTGAGTGAAAACTAAACATGAAGTCTACTCAAGGAAGAAAATGCAATGAAATATGCTGTCACATTTTTACAATGCAGACCACAAACCATGAATACGTTGAAAGCGTTGAAATTAGGGTTATAATCTAGGATGGCCATGTCAAGAATCTGGATCGCATGTCTGTTATGTGACAGAAATATGGTCGTATATCTGACCTGAAAGGACATTTTTGTTCGTTTTTTTCCAGAATTTTGGCCCTCTATATATTGTGATTTTGTGGGCTCATCTTGTCTGACTTTGAAGCTACAATACAAGACATTAATATTCCTCTCTGTTGGAAGCTTTTGGGTCAAGAATCTTTCACTTTGTAAGCTCTATGGCATTAAATACTCTCTCCCTTTTGTATTTTAGCATATTTAGCTAACTTTTAATACTAAGGTTGTGGACCCTAAGCCCCCGCTATGATGATTCTACATTTTATGATGAAAATTATCGGGCAATGGAAATGGAAGAAGTTGAGCATGACCGAAATGGAGAGTTCAAGCTCATGTTGGAGTGCTTACTTGAAGGAGGAAACTAAGAACAAAGTGCATTGGAGGAGCTTTTGGAGAATAGTTTCCAAAATGACTTGGTACTTGAGAGGTTGCACTCATAAATGGAATCAATGATTGAAGCCTTAAAGGTTCAATGAGCCTTGGATGTGAGTGATAGACAAGAATCTTCCTTGGAGACTGAAGTTGAAAATCCTCCCTTGGCACTTGATCAAAACCAAGAAGAACTCTCAAATGCTCAAAATGAGAAGATGATGCTCATGTTGGAGATCATTCTTGAGATTGAGAAGAAGCATAACTTTGCACTCGAGGACTTGAAAAAAGGTTTGAATTACAATGATGAACACATCTGCACTTTGGAGGATCAAATGAAAATATTGTTTGAGGCTCACTATGCCCACCAACTTGAAAGTGTATAAGGAAGCAAAGAAGAGTCCAATTCTGAGGAAGAAAGTGAGCTTTACTTTGAGGATTCAAGAATTTAACATCCGCCAACTAACTCCATTATTGCTAATAATGCAGAGAAATCAATGAAATTAGAGTCAACCAGTGTAAATAAAAATATGGCTGAGATTGACTCTAGTCAGGGGGAAGAAGAGGATGTCAAAATCCGAGAAAAATTGCAAGTTGGAGGTTTGAAGTAACATTCCAAGCATTTTTCAACATTTGAATTGTGTGGTGATATTGGAATTGAAATACACAATACAATGAGGGATTGTGAGGATGAAAGGCCACAACCATACATCTTACAATTTGAGGAAACATGAAAGCAAAATGACATTCCTCACATGAAAGCCAAGAAGTGCAAAATGAAGAATTTAAGGCTTGTCTTGTCCATCACCCCCCATCGCTTGTGGTCACAAGCTTGATTCCAATCTAGGTGCCTTGTTCATCTCATCCAAGTGGCTAGAGAAGTTTTAAAGTTGTTTGCTTCATGCCATGACGTTAAATGCAGCACTTGTTGGGAAGTAACCCATCGTTTTCAAATTTTTGGTAGTTTTTAAAATTTTCTTTTTTAGAATAGTTTAGAATATTATTTTTGACTAATCTACCAAGTTTTAAATTTTCTGGAGTTGATTTTAGCAGGTCAGAGTGGTCCGGAACGCCCAAACCAGTAGCTGCAAAAATTTGCACAGCAATATTCTAGTATAACTACATCTGCAGAGTTTTGAATGCAGGTGTGGTCACGCAGAAGTGCTTTGCATAGCGCAGAAATGGATTTTTCTGCAAAAGCATAACTTGTGCCGCTTATGTGGCTTTGCATAAACGGATAGTTACCGCAGAAGCGGAAGCGAGTAGGTCTTAACAAATTAGATCTCTCTTTTCTCCCAGTAACTGCTCAGGAATTCTCTGCACTACCTCCCAGCCTTATCTCCCCCAAACTCTAACAAATCTTCAAAACTTCACTGCTCGTGAATCTACCTACCTCTCTTGCAGAAGACTCAGGTATTTTCCTTTAAGTCTCATCTACTTCTCTTCTATTTTCTCTCTTTCTCTCTTCTTCTTCTTCATTGCCAACAACCCTTCAAAAGTTTTTATTTATTGTAGTTGATGTTTGAATTTCGATTTAATTGCTGTTAGTTTTAAGAAGTGAGGAGATTGGTAGAGAGATTTCATGTATGTGTGATATTAGTACTAAAAAAAGTTTATGAGAAAATCTGAGTACCCAATTTGTGTGAAGAGAGGTCTTTTGAAGCTGCTTGCAAGATGTTTGACAAAATGCGTAAAAGAAAGTTTCTTGCTAAACACCGTAAAATATGTCTCAATAGAATCATAATCTCATGTACGACACTAATTTAGAAGTCTCAAGTATAAGCTAGGTACCTAAATTGGGTCGAAAAATAAAAATAAAAAAATACTAGGCACTTATAGAACTTGACAAACACCGCAGATGCGCTCATTCGCTCGCAGATGATGTATCACACCTGTGATGGTTCTTCCATGGGTGCAATTTCTAATAACTTTGGCAAAATGGAAGTGTTACATTCCATGTTTTCGTACGTAAGAGTAAGTTGTTAGCAAATTAATATAAGCTCAGACATCAGAACATTTTTGAAAGTACATAATGTAAGTTTCATCTTCTTATCTTGGAGGTTGCACGTCTTCAAGATCATGAATAACAAGTACCAAAAGGGTTTGGAAGCTTAGCCGCTAAACGAACAGAAGAAAATAAGTTTTGTTGAAAGTCGACAAATTTGGAATGCTAACATGTACTTTGGGGTGAGACTAGGGTTCTTAACGTACTAAGGAGGTTATTACATGAGTTATTCTAGTTGTATGATATTCATTTTCTACATTTTGAAGGCAAGAAAGCTGTGGAACAAGAGTTTGCAAAGGTCATCACAAATTACATTCGTAAATTCGCTGAAATTTAGGTCAAATGTAGATGCACTGTTCTCCCAATATACTTGGAATTAAAGGATTGTCTATATACCAAATTGAATATATACGAGTAGTTTCCAGTGCATTAAACTGTTCATCCATACAACATGGGAGTACATAGATATTCGCATTTTGTCAAGACTGCGCTAAGCCGCTCTCTATGGGGCCCACATAGGCAGTTTAAGACATATGGATATATATAAGATGACTAATCCACGTTTTAAGTCATTCTTTTAAGTATATTCAGAAATTATAACCCTATCAACACTCTCTCAAAGTTCTCTCATGATCCAAGACCCAAACAAAGGGCAAATAACACAAATCAAGTGTCGGGAATCCCGTGGCGCTAGTAAGTTTCTTGTTTTTCTTGTTGTTGCTGATTTTTGGGTGGTTTCAGCTATTGTGGGAGGGTATTTTAAGTATTTTGTATTCTGTAAAATACTCTCATATGGTGAAGAACAACACCTCTTTGAGGTTGTGTTGTCATTGAGGATTGTTGTGGGCTGCATTTGGATAAAATTAAAAGTTGGTGTTGCTGTCTAAGCTTAGTATAATAGCCTACTAATTGTTCTTAAGCTTGCTTGTACGTTGGTTAAGTTGTTAGGATGATAAATTACAAGATAATACTTGGATTAGCTGAAGTCACTTCTATGGTGTTGTATTGACATTGAGGGTTCTTGTAAGCTGAATATAACTTGGATATCGATTTGAAGTTACTGTAGGAGGTAGGTATGTTGTGTTCTTGCATGTTCCTAAGGTAATACTGATGTTGATTAGGTTAAATGGATAGAGTAGACATGAACTAGTAAATAAAGTTACTAATCGAAGATAGTTAGAGTTGTGGGTTGTTTCCTTTGTTATTAATATATGGTATAAGGATGTAATCATTGATGAATGAATTCATTATCATGTTTATGATACTTGTAACTTAATGTAAGAAGTCTATAAGGCGTAGATTGGTTATACATATTCCAATTGGAGCTTAGCGCGTCGCCGTGAAATAGTTGTGACTTATTATTGTTATGTGGTGTCTTGTTATTGTCATTTATACGTTGATGGACTTCTGTTGTTGTTTTTGTTGGTATATGGTATTGGTGGAGGCCCTTGTTACAAAGGATATGGTGCCCAAATTTAAGTAAAACGAGCTAGAAGCTTGAGTTATAGATTTGGCCTTTGCTCAACACTAATTTTGAATCTCCTTCTGCTATGATAGATCGAGCTGACTTGTTTGAAGAGTCACTTGGAAGGAATTAAGGACTCAACATTTTTATGGTATGTTAAGGCATTTCCTTCTTTCTTTTGGCATGAACTAAAGAGAAATGAATACGCTACTTCATAACGGATCTACTCCTAGCAAATAAGGCTGTCCATGCTGTTCTTTCCTTATTAAATTATTCTAGGCAAATATATATGATCCTTGAATCTTACTAAGGTTCATATTGAGGGTATAGAAGTCCATAAGGTTATTAAGACACTCCAAAATGTTTAGAAGGTGATTCCATGAGTCGAGCATGCATTATATATGTATCTATATTACTCTACCGAGCCACGCTATAGTCGGCCGGGTACGACACCAATTGTGAAACCACTAATCAGTTGGGTTTTACCGAGCTCCACATGGCCGGGTATGATTCTACCGAGACTTATGATGGCCGGGTGCATTTTTACCGAGTCCTCCATGAGGCCGAGTACGATATGATGATTATTATACCCAAAGAGAAATATTCTTTAAAATTTTATGTATACATATGTATTATGCATTTCATATCAGTAGCCCCCAGAGACACTCAGATATTATAGGTTTTATCTCATCTATCTCTCTTTACATTTTTGCTCTTGTTTATGATTTTATGCCTTACTTACTCAATACTTTATTCGTACTCACATCTCTTTTTCTTGGGGACACTGTGTTTCATGCCCGCAGGTCCCGATAGACAGGTTGTCATTTCTCCAAGTAGGCTATCAGCTTAGCCAAAGCTGTTGGTGCACTACACTTGCTCCAGAGTTGCCTATTTAATCAGTATGTTCTGGATATGTATTGATTGGTACGGCGGGGCCCAGTCCCAACCATTATGATTGTATGTACTCCTAGAATCTTGTAGACAGATGTTAGGTGTATGGATACATGTATGGCCTTGTTGTCCTATGTTTTGAGTTTATAAATGGTCGTGTCGGCCTTGTAGGCACGTATATCATATGTATAAGTTTTCATATCATGTTGGGTCATCATAAGTTAAGCACTCCCTTATGTTTTATTCTTGTTATCTCATGATAGGTTTTCTGGCTCATTTACCCATTGTACTATAATAAGAAAGATATGTTACATTGGTACTCAGTCGAGTATGGCACTGAGTTTCCGTTTTGGCCCTTCGATTTGGGTTGTGACAAAAATGGTATCATAGCAGTTCTGTCCTAGGGAGTCTACAAGCCGTGTCTAGTAGAGTCTTATTTATGGGTGTGTAGTGCACCACACTTATAAGCATGAGTATACAGGGCATTTAGGAATGTCACTCTTTCTTCTTACTCTGGATCGTATGGTAGAGCTCAGATATAAGAACTCAATTTCCTAAACTCTATCTTATTCATGATACGATGATGCCTATATGCAGAAAGACAGTTCGTAAGAGATTGAATGTAGACGTGGAAGAGTTTATCAAAGGAAGTCTATTTCGTATCATGCTTATGATGCGTAAATGTTAGTTTTTCAGCAAATTATGTGTATACTAAGATATGTGAGCCTCTTGATAAAGAGCCCAAAGGCATGAATATCTATCCACCTATGTGGTAAAGAGCAACGAGAGAATTAGGAGGTGGATATAAGTTTCCATAAGTGAAAGAAATAATATGAGAAAAACAAGAGAAGTACGAAGTACCAAGACAATGAATATTATCAGTATTTGCAATTCAGGTAGAGAAATATATAAGCATTCCGAGTTACCTTCAACCGTATCAAAGTTTTATACAATTGACCACACCTACCTTAATTATTTCCTATGGGAACTGAGAAATATAGTTGAAGAGAATGATGTAATATCAGGATCAAGATGGGGTTAGACTAACAAAGTTTTGTGGATGGATTGTTATCATTAGCTAACATAGTGGAAGGGTACTGCAAAGGTGGCAATAGATCTCTTTGTAAGGCACCTAGATGGTGATCTCTAGAATAGTGCAATCAGATGTGAATACTAGAATATTCAGCAATTTCAGAAGATAGGCAGGGGAATCCTAATAGGGATAAAATACTTACCTTACTATGACTCCCGCTCTAGAGAGAGAGAGAGAGAGAGACAGAGAGAGAGAATTTTAGGCATCCGGAAGAGCCAGTGAGATGAATCAAAAGGAGCTAACAGTCAAAGGACGTTTTGTTGAAGTTTTCAGAATAAAGTGATAGATAGAAGTATAAGTTGAAGAATAAGATAATGTAAATGAAACATCATGAGTAAGATGTGATATATGGGTGATAACAGTAAATCAAAATATGACATGATGACAGAGTTTATAGTCAAGTGAAGGAAAATACAAGAGGTGACAAGCCTTGAGGCAATAATAGAATAGACCCAGAGGAAAGGTTAGACCCCTGAGTAACAAAAATTATTATGGGCCGGTGAACAAGATAAAACCGAACATGAATTAGGGACTGGAGGATTTGATAATGGTCTACATTGTGAGAATTTCAAAGATGGTGCTCCAATAATAATAGAATAGACAACAAACGAATAACCTTTAAAGGCCATTTGCAAAGTCGCTTACCTAAATCAAGCACTCTAAGCAGAGTTAGTGTTAAGGGACTAAGTGTGCCAGATACATTAGGTGTCACCTTCGTCCGTAAGAAATTTCGTTATTCTTGGTACCGTAGGTTACCATAAGGTAATTAAGGTTCACTGATAATGTGAAAAGACGCCAAAGATGAAGAGGTAAAAAAACTATTGGTAGATCGTCGTAGTAAAAAATCTTAGTACTCCCCTAAAGGGGGGAATATGGTGTGATATGGTATCAAGTCAGAGTTAAGCAGTTCAGCTAACTATAAAATGGTAAGGAAGAATGTGGTAAAAAGGGGAAAGGGATGATGTTGCATTATTCAGTTCCTATAGATATGTTGCGACTCCAGAACATTAAACAAGCACGACTGTAGGAGATGCAGTAAACGTTTTTGGATAGAATGTTATTGATAATTAAGTGTGAAAGGACACTTGATACATAAGGAGCTAGTGGCAAGAGATAAGTTAAGCTAAAGGATATATCCCAAGAGAGATATGTATATATATATATATATGTATATATATATATATATATATGTATATATATATATATATATATATATGTATATATATATATATATACATATATATATATATATATATATATATATATAGACTAACGAGTAATTAGTAGTTGGTTCAAGAAGAGCCCAGTTATGGCTAGACACGAGGTCACAAATAAATCTATAGATCATGCAAGATAAATGTAATGAACTCCAACATAGTGAATTCCGTCTCGCAGATATGAGATCACATTCATTTGAAAAGAAAATTCAGATAGGATTTGAGGCAGTTTAAGGTACCGTTTTTAAGCGTTATGAAAATAAGAGAGAGTGCCACAGAGGAGACACTAAAAATTTTGAACTTAAAAGTAACCCTACGAGCATAAAGGCACAAAGTTATGTAACTAAGGATTTTTATAAGAGAATAAGAATAACAAAATTTCCTTTGGATGTACGATATAACAAGCTCACAACTTTATAAAGGTCGAAGGTATCCCTATGTACTACAAGGATAGACTAGCTGAGGAAATAAGGAAGAAGGTTTCCACCTAAGCATAGTGAACTAAAGAGTAAATGATCTCGTAACAACAGTCTCGCTACCATATTCTATACACTCCATACAAAAGTGGCACCTATCATGGCTAATGAATGGAAAGATATAAAAAGTCATCAAAGGTGATGTTTGAAATCATATTAGGTACATGAAATTATAGTATTCGTGGGCAATAAGGAAATCCAAGTATTCGTGCAACAAGTGATAGAACCACTAGAAAAAGTAATTGATTACATTTGGGGACAACTGAGAAGGCATGAAAGGAAATTTACGGTACTAGCAAGTTAAAGGAATGTTGCGAGTAGTATAAATAGATATGTATAGGACGTAATGTAAAGTATTGTAGAGCAAAACGTTTTTAGGTAGATAGGAATAAGGATATGAAAGGATGAGTGAGAAGGTGACGAGAATATGTACGTCCTCGGGATTAAACCCATCAAAACAAGAGTGTTAATGGAATCCGTAAGTTATTGAATGCCTTGTACAACCTGAATGAACTCAGAGGATTCTAGGACTAGGTTCATTTATAAGAGATGGAACGCGGTCCTTGCGGTATAATAAGGGTGAAATTGTGATAGACAAGAGGATGATGCTTAGGCCTTTTATTGAGTAATGACTTAACAAGAATGGGATTACATTACCCCCATAAGATGAATCGTGTTGGGATGCAATGAAATATGGTTATTAAAGCATAGTATTATCCCTAGGTGGATCAGGAAAAATCACTTCAGGTGTTGCCCGAGGAGATGTGAGTCCTAGTGACAGTGCATTATGTAAGAGGTTGCAAGTTATCAATGATAGATTATGGATGAATATTAAGGTGAATAAACAATAGATGGGTACAAGTTCCAAAGTATGAGTGAGATTTTTTTGTTATTCGTAACATGAATAGTAATGAGGAAGCACCAAAGGACTTAGATTTATACATATAGGATAAGCAGCGTGGGAGTAACCTAGAGTTGGGTAGCAAACCTCAGAAATAATTAATCAAAGTAAGTTTTATGATATAGTATAACCTACCTAGATGTAGTAAATTCATAAGGATAGATACATAAGGCTATGAAACAAGAGATAGCAATAGTCTTAAGTTCAATAAAGTACCAAGCGAAAGACATCAGTACATCTATAGATGCCTAGAGGGACAACTTGTCATAATTCTGTATATGTTTATGATGTGAGGCTTAGAGATTGGTTAAAAGATAGAGGAGAAGTTAAGAATAGTTTCTAAGCACTCATACAAGAACATGGTTGTACATACTGCATGAAATAATCTAACAAATGTTACGATATTGGAAGAATTCCAACCACATGTTATGGCATGAGAAAGAGGCCAAAAGGGGAGAACGCCCAAGCATTTGGATTTAATCACAAAACAGTGCTTAGATGGAAAAGTGAGCATTAAAGTATTTGTAAGAGAAATAGTTTATGAAACTGATAAGCGCATCAGTCAACATTCGAGGATGAATGTTCCAAAGGGGGGAATGATGTTACATTCCATGTTTTGGTACGTGAGAGTATGTCGTAAGCCAATTAATATAAGCTTAGAAATGAGATCATTTTTGAAAGTACATAATGTAAGTTTCATCTTATTATCTTTGAGGTTACAAGTCAATAAGATCATGAATAACAAGTACCAAAAGGGTTGGAATGCTTAGACTCTAAACGAACAGAAGAAAATAAGTTTCGTTGAAAGTCGACAAATTTGGAATGTTACAACATGTACTTTGGGGAGAGAATAGGATTCTCAACATGATAAGGAGGTTATTATATAAGTTATTTTAGTCGTATGATATTCATTTTCTAAATTTTGAAGGCAAGAAAGCTATGGAAAAATAGTTGTCAAAGGTCATCACAAGTTACATTCGTAAATTTGTTGAAATTTAGGTCAAATGTAGATGCACGTTTCTCCCAATAAACTTGGAACCAAGGGATTATATAGATACCAAATTGAATATATACGAGTCTAGTTTTTAAAGCATTGAACCTTTTATCCATACAACATGGGAGTAGAGAGATATTTGCGTTTCGCAAGACTACGCCAAGCAGCTTTCTGTGCGGCCCACATAGGCGGTTTACGACATATGGATACATATAAGATGCCTAAACCCCGTATTAAATCATTATTTTCAGTATATTCAGAAATTAGTCTCTCATAATCCAAGACTCAAACAAAGGGCAAACAACACAAATCAAATGTCGGGAATTTCGTGGCGCTAGTAAGTTTCTTGTTCTTCTTGTTGTTGCTGATTTTTGGGTGGCTTCAGCTCGTGTGGGAGGGTATTTTAAGTATTTTACATTCTGTAAAATACTCTGTCATTGTTTTTATATCGTCCGTAGATTATTTCATGTCTTTCAAATGGATTACACCATATTTCAACATCAAAACCTAGTCCTAGTGAAGAACAACACCTCTTTGAGGTTGTGTTGTCATTGAGGATTGTTGTGGGCTGTATTTGGATGAAATTACAAGTTGGTGTTGCTGTCTAAGCTGAGTATAATAGCCTACTAATTATTCTTAAGATTTCTTGTATGTTGGTTAAATTGTTAGGATGATAAACTACAAGATAATACTTGGTTTAGCTTAAGTCACTTCTATGGTGTTGTATTGCCATTGAGGGTTATTGTAAGCTGAATATAACTTGGATTTCGACTTGAAGTTACTGTAGGAGGTAGGTATATTGTGTTCTTGCATGTGCCTAAGGTTATATTGATTTTGATTAAGTTAAATGGATGGAGTTTACATGAACTAGTGAATAAAGTTACTAATCGAAGGTAGTTAGAGTTGTGGGTTGTTACCTTTGTTATAATTTTATTGTATGAGGATGGAATCATTGATGAATGACTTCATTATCATGTTAATGATTCTTGTAACTTAATGTATGAAGTCTATAAGGGGTATATGGGTCATATGGATTCCAATTGTAGATTGTCGCCTCGTCGTGAAGTAGTTGTGACTTATTATTGTTATGTGGTATCTTGTTATTGACATTTATACGTTGATGGATATCTCTGGTTGTTGTTTTTGGAATATGGCATTGGTGGAGGCCGTTGTTACAAAGGAGATGCTGCCAAAATTTAAGTAAAACGAGCAACAGATCTATTTTACTCTACCGAGCCGCGCTATAGCCGGCCGGGTACAACACCTATTGTGGAACCACTGATAAGTTGGGTTTTATCGAGCTCCACATGGAAGGGTACGATTCTACCAAGCCTTATGATGGCCAGGTACTTTTTAATTGAGTCCTCTATGAGTCTAGGTATGATATGATGATGATGATGATGATACCCACCGAGGCAAATGTCTTAAAAGTTTATGTATATATATGTAGCATGCATTTCATATCAGTAGCGCCCAGAGGCACGCAGATGTACAGGTTGTATCTCATCTATCTATCTTTACATTACTGCTCTTGTTTATGCTTTCCTGTCTTACATACTTAGTACTTTATTCGTACTGACGTCTCTTTTTTCTTGGGGACGCCGTGTTTCATGCCCGCAGGTCTTGATAGACATGTTGGCATTTCTCCAAGTAGGCTATCAGCGCAGTTGGAGGTGTTGGTGCACTCCACTTGCTCCGGAGTTGTCTATTTGATCAGTATGCTCTAGATATGTATTGATTGATATGGTGGGGCCCTATCCCGACCTTTATGATTTTGTGTACTCTTAGAGGCTTGTTGACATATGTCAAGTGTATGGATACACTTATGGAGTTGTTGGCCTACGTTTTGAGTTTAAAAATGGTCATGTCGGCCTTGTAGGCCCGTATATCACATATATAAGTTTGCATATCATATTGGGTCGTCATATGCTAAGAATTCCCTTATGTTTTATTCGTGTTATCTCATGATGGTTTTTTTCGGTCTCACTTATCAATTATAGTATGATAAGAAAGATATGTCACGTTGGTACTCGGTCGAGTAAGGCACCGGGTGCTCGTCGCGGCCCTTCGATTTGGGTCGTGACACGAAGATGCAGTCATATTTTCGCATAAGCGGAACCTTTTCTACGGTGATTGTTCCACAAATGCAAAAACTGGGCAAAAATTCAAATTCCAGTAGCTTTGCAACTGTGCCTTTTGGGGCCCGTTCAACCTGATTTTTTGGCTTAATTGCAGTGTTTTGAATTGCTTAACATGATTCTATTACCCGATTGACTTTTTTTGATTTTATGAAGATTCTTTGTATTAAAATTGACCCAAACATGAGCAGACAATAACATGAAATTGAAGAAGAAGTTGAGGAACGGTATGATGAATCACGCTTCATATCACCAGCATATGAGCGTAGATATTTGGAAGACCTCGTCAATCGAAGGACAATGCTTGAAAAGGGGATCAATGAAGATAAATTGGTGGAGAAGCTCCCAGATTTCCATGCCCGTCTCCATACAACCAGATGGTCATGCTGCATACCCACTCCATGCAAAACTAATGAAGAGTGGGTTCGCGAATTCTACACCAACTTTAGGCACACCGATTTTGCCGGCCCACAAATCATCATGAGAGAAAAATTGGTGAGGTTTGGGATAGAACAAATAAGTGACTCTCTTGAGATTCCCAACTTTCTAATTGAGCCGGTGCAAGAGAAAGACCATTGTGAAAATAGGGAATGGCTTGTCTCCAAACTCTACCCTCCAAGACTGAGAACCAAACAGGGTAACTAGAGAAAAGGTTTGAGATCAATTGATTTCTCTATTGAAGCAAAAATGTGGCTCTACATCCTTTGGAATAAGGTGTGTCTTTGTGGAAACGTCTCAGATGTCTCCTACACCAGGGTATTAATCATTGCATGCATCCTGGAGGACATTCCTGTGAATGTCAGGTGCTAAATGCTGCGAGAGGTGATAGAGTATTTGCGAGACAAGGATGCAGGGATGATGTTCCCTTCATTGATCACACAACTATGCATTGGAGCTGAGGTTGAGGTGCATAGCACTGATCGATGGCTCCCAGCTAACAAGCCTTTTCATCTACTAAGAATGACAACAGAGGGTAGTGCAATCAAGATCAAGAAGAGGAAAGTCACCACCAATTCTGCTGGTTCAGAGTCATCTTCACAAGCAGCTGCACCTAAGGGACTATTAGGGGTGCTAAACTCTGAGCTTGCATCTATTCAGGAGTTAGTATCACAGCTTCCGAGTGGGCCTTCATCCTCCCGGCCTGGGCATTCATACTTCTGGAGGGACGAAATGCAGAGTTACATAGATGTGCGGAAGAGTCAGAAAAATTCTCTTAAGAAGATGGAAGCATTAATTACCAGACTTGAGAGAGCACACAACACTTTGGCCAAGTTGCATGTAGACCTCCAGTCAGCTTTCGTGAAGAATAAGAAGAAGAACAAGAAGAAGGGAAAATGCATGATAAAAATGTGGAGAGGCATAAAGGCCATCTTCAAATGGGGAAATCCAAGTAAGAAGATACTAGTGGTGGCCAAAGATTATAGCAAGGAGTATTCCTTCATGTCGAAGAATGCTGGTAATGGTGGTGATGATGATGCTGAGGAGACTCATGATGATGAGGCCACAGGCAATGCACATAATTTATCTACCGTCCTTCCATAGTATGCTAGTCTAATGTAGACCCCAGGGAGACCCTCAAACTGTTTATGCTTTATATTGGATATTGTGCAGTGAGGACACTGCAATGTTTTTAGTTGGGGGTGGCTGTAGGAGTGTACTTATTCATACTTTGATATTGGTGTGCCCTTGCTCGACTTATTTTGTTGCAATAGATATTGGGTATTCTTGCCGGGCTTATTATTGTGCTGTTAAGGATATTGTGTGCCATTCCAGATTATTTTGTATAGCAGGTGCTCTTGCCGAGCTTGGTGTGATTAGTCTATTTCTATTTTTCTTCCATTATTTTTTTCTTTAGTTGCTTGTTGTTATTAGTATTAATGCTTTTATTTTAGTATACTTTTTAGTAGTTTTGTTTTATTTTATTTTTCTTTCCTTAAGTAATATTTCCTTAGGTTTTATTCACGCTATGGTTCTTCCCAAAGGAACATTTTTAAAAGTGAACCGGGTAACTCCCTATGATAGATGGCGTGACAACTTTCTTCAGGAAATTAGTCTTGTTTTGCTAGAAGGAGAGTTTTGGATTATTTGGTACTAATAGAATTAGTCTCTTGTATGTGAAATATGAATCAATAATACCCCTCTGAATTTTGGTGTTGAACTAAAATAAGTAAGTCGCATGACACAAAACAAATTTTGTGACAAAGTTTTGGCTCTTGTATGACTTTTTGTCCACTATTTTGAACAATATTGCTCTAGATGCTATTATTAAAAAATGAAATTGATCCATCTTGATTAATTCATGTTCCATGTGTGCTAGTGTTTGTACAAATAAATCTTGTGTTTAGTTCTATCATCTATAACTTGCTCGGTTGGTCTTTTAATGCTAATGATAGTATGTTTGGTTGAGGGATGATCTTAGGAATTTTTTGTTTTATTTGCAAAACCTATTTAGCCTTTCAAGCCCACCATTGCATAAATAATATCACTAGTATCCTATTTGAGCCTTTAACCTTTTCTTTGGCCACCTCATTACAAACCTTTCCCCTTTTATAAAATAATTCCCTCTTTGAACCGCGTCCCCCCTTGAACATTGATAATGAGGGTAAAAGCCTAAGTAGGGGTTTTTGTGAGGGTAAAAGCCTAATTAGGGGGTGTGGTGTCAAAGTGGCAATTGTAAGGTTGTACATGATTGTAGGAGCATATACCTCAAAGTGTTTGTATTAAATTATTCAAGCTCCAAAAGAAAGTTTATGTATATAAAAAAAGAAATGTTTGTATGTATATAAATATTGAGCCTGGAAGAAAATTAGAGAGGTATTTAAGGTGGTTCTATATTGGGAGCTAGATTCCAATGAGGATATGTGGGTTGAAGAGAAACAAAGTGCAAAAATAATGACAAATGTGAGTAGTTTTTAAAGAGGATGAAGTTACATGTATCAAATACTTATCCGACCCTTCCATAAACCTACATTACAAGCTTAAAAAGACCTTTTGGGACGTCCAGCTGAACATTCTTGAACAAGCGATGAATTAAAATAAGAGCAAGCTTATGGTATGAGATGTTGTAACACTTGAAATTTTTTGTGAGAGTGAGTGTTTGTGTACAATGTGTCCCTTATGTTGTATCGTAAACATAGTGCTTTTGGGACATTCTTTCTTGTGAGGGCACATGAATTAGGAAGGATTGGTGAATTTTAGTAAGTTGAGCATATGTAGTGGACTACTGCTTTTTTGTCACTTCTTGAGGCTAATTCTTGTCACTTGATTATTTTGAAACTCCTTGTACATTCTTGAAGTTGTTTTTAAATGAGGGAGTTATTCAGGAAAGATGCACATACTTGAGCCTAATTATTAGTACCAAATCAATAAGTATGGTGCTTAAATTGGAGAATATAATATGTAAATAATAGCAATACCACTTGTGTTTTATATGGTAATTCCTCATTAAAGTGTTGGTTTTGATTTGCTTGAGAACAAGAAAAAGCTTTAAGTTGGGGGTGTTGATGAGTGGTGATTTTACCACTCAATCTAGTCTCTTTTCATTAGCTTTTATGTCCTTTATCTATTATATGAGGTCGTTTATGGTTTGTATTGTTAGATTTTCAGGTAAATGTTACTACGAAGTAATTTGAATTGAATTGAAGTGGAATTGAGCAAAAGAGGGTAAAAACAATGCAAAAGTCTCTAGTGATTCCACATCTGCAGTGGAGTGGTCGCAGAAGTGACCTCACATCTGCGGAAGTTGACACGCATCTATAGACATTATCATTTCCTCAAGGATCACATCTGGAATTTGTTTACTGTTTCTGCAGTGGTACATCTACGCCTGATGAACTGCTTCTGTGATGAAAATATTTAAATGGAATTTCGCTTCTGCGGTGGGAGCTCTGCATTTGCGGAGACGCACTCGCAATGATTCTTACATAGGTGTGAAAGTCGGGCATCAGATTTGGGAAAATTAGTCATTTCATATTTTCTCAATCCCAAACCATTTTTATACTCTTCCAAGTAGATCTTTGGCATATCTTTGGCTTATTTTCTATTGCATCGACTAGAGAGAAAAAAGTTCTTGAAGCAAGGGTTTGCACACACACTTTGGTCTTGAAGATTCGAAGCTTGTGGATAAGATTTTCTTACCCATTTATATTACTTCTTAATTTCCTTGCTTTGTATTGTATATATAAGTGTGTAGTATTTATTCAATACTTGAATCTTGTTTTTGGAAATATTCATGTTTAAAGTGCGGATTAAATACCTTGTTGTGCATATGTATTGACTGATTTTTATGCTTTTGTCAAGTGAGTTATTGTTACTTTAATTATTCTTGTTCTTTAATATTTCCAAAGGGATTATCTAAACTTAGGATCACCCATTAACTCCGAATTAATTTTGGAAAAGATAATTAGGTGTTAGGAAGATTAATTAACAAGAACTTGGGCGTTAACCCTCATTTTATAGATTCTACCTAGGGATAGGATTGAACTACTTGTAGCGTGCTTAATCTCTAAAGTTTTTTTAGGGATAATTCAATTAGGAAGTCTTGTATTATTTGATAGAGGCTAATTAAGAATTATTATTCGTGGCTAATTAACATAAACTCGCTCATATTTTTAAAATCATAAAATACATTGGATCGTTACTTGAGTGTAACTCCCGATACATTCATACTTGTAGCCATTGATAATTTTACTTGCTTTCTAGGTTAGTTTATCGACATTTAGATATAAACATTTTCAAAACCAAATTCTTAGTATTTTGGCATTGGGCGATAAGCAATAATTTTCTTATATTCCTAATCGCCTACCTATTGTTCTATGTGGGATTCAACCCCAACTCATAGTTGTGTAAATTATATTGCATTAGATCGTGTCCATTTAATTATTAGTAGTAGATTTGGAAGTCATCGCCCTCTCAACCTGATCAACACCAAGTGTGGAGCGTCCCTAGATTTGACGAAGAACTTTGTATACGGTGAAATTAAAGGGTTCAATTTGTCTTCATTAATTGATTTAGGAAGATCATCTCGAGGCTTCGAGGTTGCTATCGAGTTACCTCTCTCGAGGACGTCTACGCCCAGCTCAGAGGAAATATCGACCATGAAAAAAGTAAAAATGGGGGACTTCCTAAGACACAGATAAGTCTGATAGAGCCTAGCCGGCTAGTATGTGTCAGAATCAGGGTGTCATATCAGCTGATCCTTCTCCTTATCTTTACAACTAGTAATATATTTTGTACTACGTTGGGATTTCGTTTCTATATAAAGAGGATCCCTATTGTAAACAACTATTGTTGCTCCAACTACTTCACACGAATTATACAAGAACTCTCTTTTTTTTCTCTATAACATACTTTCTCAATATCATTGCTCTTATTTATTATTTTCATTCTTGTTCTTCATTTATTACTTGTCATGTGCCATAAACAGCCTTCGCTGATTGTTTTTTAACTGTTAGCCCTTCCCTAATTACCTTTAATAGCCCGAGCCTGGGCCTAGGAATCAGCCCCGAGGCCACGTATCTGTCAGTCCGAGACCTTGCCCGTCTAGCTTAGCGGTTTCATTATAACTCTATTTTAGCTTGCATTTCGTCCCTAAAATTGATACACCTAGCATTGACTGCTTATCAACTGGCATTGAAATAGATAATGTAATTTTAAGAGCCCCATCAACAAAATTAATTTTTTTTACCATTTTCTCGGCAAATAGTTTGGCGCCCACCGTGGGGCTAAAAATAATAGTGATTATTTTCTTGTTAGTTTTGTCACTCGCTACACAACCCAAGTTATCTTTTACACTTTTTATTGTCCAATATCGTTGATTTCAGGTCAAAATGTTTGGATAAGTAAATAGAGTCGAAAAGGAAAATCTTGAAAACCACGAAGAAAACGGTCTAACTGTTCCAATTGTTGGTGCGCCACCACTGAACCTAGAGAATACACCTGGATCGATCCCAATGGATGTGGGTTCGTTCGACGCACAACAGGTCGATGAAACCTCACGCAACGGCAGGAGCATACAACAAGGCAACCAACAGGAATCTCAAAAAACCAAGCTCGAGAAGAACGGAGGTTAGCCTTCATGTTATTTTTGAAATATTTCAGGCACAATAACTGGCTATAACTCAGCTACAAAGCCATTCAAAAACTCCTAGCACGGTAGCAGCGAGAACACCCTAGCCAAACAGGTACTGGAGAGATCGAGCAATAATAGATCGATGGCCGATCATGCCTTCATTAAAATGCTCAAGGCCTCACTAAAAGGATCAAGTCGGGCAACAAAATGATAGTGGCCTATGACAAGAAGGTTGAGACCTAAAACTCCACGATCGACCAAATGACGGGCGCACCCCTAGTCTTGAAAGGCATAGATTCAAAGAAGTGCTTGTAGCAGCCATCCCCAGAGGAAGTTGCCCCAAAACTTATTCCAAAGAATTTCTGAATGTTAGAACTCCCAAAGTACACTGGGACCTCGGACCATAATGCCTACATGTACACAATGAAGGGAAAAGACATAAAAGACAACAAGATTGAATCCGTCTTATTGAAGAAATTCAGGGAAACACACTCTAAGGAGGCCATGATATGGTATCACAAACTAGCTCCCAACCCCATAGACTCACTTGCCATACTAGAAGACTACTTCATAAAAGCAGAGCTGGTGCCATCAAAGTAGCAACAAGGAAGTCTGACATGTTCAAGATCAAGCAAAGAGAGAATGAGATGTTTCGAGGGTTTGTATCTAGCTTCAAAACGGAACGAATGAAACTACCCCTGGTCTCCGATGAATGGGCGGTGCAGGCCTTCATTTAAGGTCTGAATAAATGGAGCTCACTGGCCTTGAGGTAGCCAAAAGAGAACCTGATCGAGTATCCCACTATAACCCGCTCGAACGTCCAAATCAGATATCAGTCAAAGATCAGGGTCGAGGATGGTCAAATGGGAGCCCCCTAAGGCTTAGTATACCCGAGTAGCCTTCTGGCAAAGAGTCAAGCAAAATAACAAAAGATATAAGCTATACACCGAAGACAGGAAGAATACCCCAAGGCGCAACCCACCTTGCAATGATCGATTTGTCAATCGAGGACAGAATCCTCGGGACTCATTAATAGAACTAGATTTGATGGAAACACAGGGCCAGGGGCGCCACGCTTAGCAAAATACAACATTAATGTCGACATATTTGATATCGTGTTCGCTATCATCAAAATAAAAGACACCAGATGGCCCAGGCCCATACACTCGGATCCTTCCCAAAGAAATCATAACTTAGTATGTGAATTTCTTTATACACGCGGCCATAGAATCGAATATTACCAGCACCTCTGAGAGGAAGTAGCCAGGTTACTCAATAATGGCCACCTAGGAGAATTCTTTTGTGACCAGGCCAAAAATCAGTTTCAAGAAAGAGAGGCAGCCAAGAAGAACGAAATGAACGAGCCACAACATGTTATACACATGATATTAGGCGGTGTTGACACTCCTTAAGAACCCGTGACGAGAAGGACAAAAATATCCCTCACCAGCTCAAAGCAAACCCATGGATACATATACGGAGATGCCCTCACGTTTAACGAAGAGGACTTACTGGTAATCTCTTTCCTTATAAATACATTTCAAATAAAATGTCTACTGATGGATCCAGGTAGCTCGGCCAATTTTATCAGGTCGAGGGTAATAGAGCAACTCAAACTGCTAGACCAGATCGTGCCCGCCACTCGAGTTCTCAAAATATTCAATATGGCAAGCGAAACAACGAAAGGATAGATCGCTCTCCCAGTCAGCGTGACCAGCACGACTCAAAATGTCAAATTTCATGTCATAGAAGGAGACATGAGGTACAACTCCTTGTTCGGATGATTGTGGATACATTGCATGAGAGCAGTAGCATCCACCCTTCACCAAATGATGAAATTGCAAACAAAAGATAGGATTAAAACCATCTAAGGGGAACAACATGGGACAAGGAAAAAGTTCGCATTATATGATGTGGCACCGTTACCAATACCTCCACCACCAAAAGAGACAAAGCGTAATCAAACTACATCTTTGGCTAAGCCCGATTAACATGGTAGAGGACCATACCGTGTCCTTATAACTATAGATTTTACATATAATACCTCCAAACATCGCTGACGCATCCCATGATAAGGGTATGGCCGTCTCCTTTGTAATTTTTATACTAACCCTTATACATGCGACCAACCAAAGTAGTGAGAAGCACTAACCCAGCCGAAGACCTTAAGGTTTTAAAGAATCCGTTGCACTCTTTTCCTTTAACTGAGTTTTTATCCCAGAGAGGGTTTTTCCGTCAAGGTTTTTAGCGAGACAACATCCTCATACTACCCAAAGAAGATCCGACAGTGATTCCAGGATTCTTTTGTAATCAACCCCGAGCGCCGGAGGACATCCCCTAGAAAGATCATCTATTTGAAAGAGATAAGAAATTCCAAATAGGGTCCCAACGAGAAAATGATGTACCGAACAAAATAGTCGAATGAACCGTGTTTACGTAGCCGAGCCCCCGATTGCGGAGGAACATGTACTTATGTCGAATAATCAAAGAATTCTTTTTGCCTAAAGTATCTCATGATCCGAAGGAAAATTAGCATTTTTGAAAATATAATTTCTCCATAAAAATATCTCGAACACTCGGAGATTGGCCCTAGAAATTCAATAAACACATGACCTCAGCGTCACAATCGTCAAAATTATAAGCCCTCAATGAGGTAATACCGAGCTTACGAGTGAAAACATTCGAACCAAAATGATCTCGATCACTCAGAGACTATTGCCAATCACCATGGAATAAAAAGCCAGAGGCCAAAAGACCCCAAGCAGGCAGACTCGATCTCATAAGACCTACATAAGGAAACAAACAAAATTGTAAGACCTCAAGCAAGGCATGAATCTTGTACCAAGTATCTAAAACTGGATTGTTTATCGTGATATGGAAATAACAATTAAATTTGTTGATGGGACTCTAAAAATACGTGATCTAATTTTATGCTAATTGTTAAGTAGTTTATGCTAAATGTATGAATTTAAAAGGATAAATTAGAGTTAAATGGAGTTATAATCAAATTGGGTGGTTTAGATATTCAAGCCTCAGATTAATCGATGAAGGGCCTCGAGGTCAATGCCTGGGCTCGGGCTCGAGATATCGGGGATAATCTGGAAAAGTGGTAACATTTAGGATATAATTGATGGAGGATTTTTGTGGCCAATGATAAGCAATAAATAAAAAGCAAGTATGAAGATAACAAATAGGATCAGTAGTATCGATAAAATATGTTAGAGAGGAAAGAGAGAGAAATAGAGAGACTTAATATTTCACATAGAATAGTTGGATCAACAGCCGATCCTTTACAAATTTTGAGGATCCCCTTTTTATAGGAGGGGAAACCTAACATAGTACAAACACATTAATTACGAAGATAAGGGGGATGAGACAACTAGGTGACACAAGGCTCTGCTAGTGTTAGTTGCACGTCTTGGGGACTCCTCATCCCCGGGATCGCCATTAGGTCTGGCGTTAGTGGACTTTGAGGGAAATAATTTGACAGAAACCTCACAGCCTCGAGATCTCGAGATGACCTCAAAAATGCCTTACTAATGATCAATCAGGCCTTTTAATTATGCTGTACACAGATAGTCGCCGTGTTTTCTAGAATGATGTAACACAAAATTATTTTGAACCACCGTTTTGAGGTTATCACTCCACATGATGTCAAAATATCAGAACATTACATTCCATACCCTAGAAAATTGTGCAAGAGTCACTATCAACTATGATTATCAAGGAACCCACGAACTGCTAATAGGCTCGCTCTTTCTGCTGCCCAGGCGGTTCCTATAAACATATCAACTATTTAATGCTCCTTATCTTCACAGTATCTTAACATTCATGAGTCAAAAGACTGAAAACCCAACATCCTGTACACTCTTTCATCTTGCCTTAGAGAAATTTTTACCATTGATATGGCTAGGACTTCTAAAGCGTTTCCTCGGTGGAATGAAGTTGCATCACAATATCGATCATCTAAAGAGAAAGCTTGAGCGATACCTTCCTTAGAACAGTGCACTCTATCAATTCTTGTAATGTCAAAAGATTTTACCGTCGATGCCACTTCATCCATATCGGGCCGATATGAACATGTGTCCCAATACATTAGCATCGTGATTAACATTCAAATGGAGAGGACAGACAACTGATGGAGTGAGGTAGTGGGGGTGGAGATTCTCGGCCTTGATAAGAATATAACGGACTATAAGGCTGGCTTCCTTCATGTGTATACCTACCTATTCACCTTGGGTCCTAATAATTCTTCAAAATCCTCTCCCCTGGAGATAGACCCTGTTATCCTTGACTTTTGCAACAAGTACCAAGTGACGCTTTGTCAAATCTATCCTTCTTTCTGGAGGATAGTATTGATGCTCTGTCATTTCACCGAAGGGGTTGGGGTCGAGATCTTTACCCTCAATCATTTGATTAGGATGTATAGCCCTCGATTTTATCAAGGTTTGATCAGGCTCCATCATCGATACAAAAAATCATTTCTTTCAAGCATCAACGAGGGAAAGGATTGAGGGTGGAGGAGCAGGTTCATCCATATGAAAACCTCAGATATCTTCCCGGCCCCGAGAATGCTTTTTCGGGAGAAATGGAACACACAATGTAAGCAAGTTTCCCATAACCATGTGTTAATATTATTATTTTGGAATAACGACCTCTTTGTGTTTCCTGTAGCCGCTTCTTGGTACACTGAGGCGGTTCCAGATTTGTTGGGATGGATCAAGCGGTTGGAAAAGGCATTGCTATATGTTTTTTGATCGACCTGGCCAAGGAGCCATGGTTGGACAACAATCATGGTAGAGTTTCCTTACTGCCTATGCCTCAGATTTTTGTTTCTCCTTGCTCCCTATATGATGACAACTTGTAGTTCCTGCGCTTGTGCAGGTCTTGGCGAGAATGTGCAGATTAGGCCACCCACTAGCCGCGAGTAGAGGCTTCAGAGCCTAACAAAGGCAAGAAAAGGGAAAGAAATACGGATGTTGATCCTCATGTGGAAAGAAACCTAGGTCACTCGAACATAAAGCGACTACTAGGACCAATGCTTTATGTATAGGGGCATATCTTGGTGTTGAGGATGAGGACGACGATGAGTGCCCATCAGCGTGGAGGATGAGGTCGAGCATGGGAGCCTCGCAAGAGTCTTGACCGGAGGCTACTGAATCTGGTATGGCTTATTAATGAATCAGTCTAATAGACCAAAGACCCTTGGGGAGGGTGTTAATGTTGCCTCGGGTCGCACGATTGAGTTTTTCACTATTTCTATTAGGGGGATCGTTTCCATCGATCCTGAAGGGTCGGGGCCCGGAGCTTTTCAAGAGCATGGGTTGCGTCTTGGGAAAATGTGTTACATGAATGATTTCATGTCGTTCTTTCAATTTTCATTAGGGGAACTTGGCGACGCTCAAGACGCAAACACCATCAAAGCGGTGATTCCCCTTAAAGAGGGAGGCTTACTTGCTAATATCTTTGATGGTGTTAGTGATAACGTCAGCCTTCACATTCCTGGTGACGCCAACGCGGCGGAGAGATTCCTACAGCAGGTGCTATGTATTCTTCATATTTTTTTTTAGTTTCGTGCGTCGTTTCCTATACTCTTTGATTTGCTAATTCTCGATTCTACTAAAATTTACTTTATTTCTTACCTTATTTGCTTAACTGAGTATTCCAAAGATTCTTCCTTTAATTAAGTTGCTATGTACTTGCCTCTAATGGCCTATTCTATGCATAGAGTTCTACTTGATTTCTTTCCTTAAATGATTTCTACCAATTACCGTTTGAATTTAACTCCTTAATCAAGAAAGTCTTATACTGATTTGATTTTAATTGGTACATAGTTCCATAATAGCTACTAAACATGATTCCTACCTTATTTTCTACCTGTTTTCAAACTATAAATACCTTGCTCTTTCATTAACACAAGGACACACGAACACTCCTAGTTTCTGACTCACACTCACACTCAAAAATATTCTTTCTTGATACTTGTACTGTGGCATGCCATCAAAGTCCTCATACCTGCTTTTACTGTATTTTGCTTATCTGAACTGGTGTGTTCTGATTAAGATTCCAGCGTCACAAGAATGTGTTTACTTAATGTTCTTCCCTTTTTGTCTTCCTACTGCTAGTGTTTAGTTCAATATTTATTTTAGCATGCTATAATTTCCTTCTGCCTTTTTTATATTTACTATGCATCCTAAATCCTACCCAAATGTCTTTACTGCTTATGGTTTGCTTGAGGCATGACATATTACTACCTATGACTCAAGCTAGATTCCCTGGGATCCTAACTTTTATGTTTCTCTAGCATTGTGTATTTTGGGAGGCTTCTGGGCATGTAAGGATCTTTTATTGATGTGCATGCCCAAAGTTGATCCTTTCCTAAGCATAGGATCTTTGAAACTTCCCAACCCCCCTGAACCCTTTTTGTATGAGATTATCAATTTGTTTGTGGCTATTTCCCTCTCCTTTATTCCCTCACAACTCTGTTTCCTCAATTGCACTCTCTCTTATACTTGAGTTATGCCCCCCTCTTGTGAGCCTTGCCTTGGGATCCATTGAGCTCCCTCGGAACTTGGACACTTAAGGGCTGGCCCTTCCACACTGCACTTGTTCTTATTCTTGTGATGCAATTTGGGTGTGAGCACAGCCCGAAGTCCTATTGAGGCTCTTAGGGAACTCTAACACACTCAAATTAGAGAAAGGCTTTGGATTGCTGGTCTTTGAGTTGGTCATATAGGTGTATCAACAAAACTAATGCGACTCGTGGACTCCCGACTGTTGCTAAAAAATCATAGACCATTACTTCGAAAAGAATCGGCTAAGCATGCTACCCTCGACATATGTAAAAGAGCTTCGACCATGTCTGCTCCAAATAACAAGGCTTCAAGCTACTCATCCTACGATCCAAATCCCTCGAGGTGCTCGAATATCATCGCAAACGAATTGAAATCGAGGAACTTCTTGAACTGACGACGGGTGTGGAAAAAACATTTTTAAAGTCCTTAACAAGAGGAAAACAAAGCGAATAAGATGTCGCTTCAGCCCAAAGTGCCACTTTACATTAAAAGGCTACATCGGCCCTAAGTGTAAGAGCTATTGTCTCAAACTCACACAAACATAAAAACTTGATGGCCAAATGAGCTCATGTCGTAACTTGATTCAGAGACAGAATCCAAAATAGTTGCCTACATATTCCGTAATAAAAAGCATACGAGCCATTGCCACTAGCCGAATGAGCCTCCGAGCCACTTATATAAAAGATCGTTTTGATCAAAGGCATAAGATCCATTGTTGAGCCCATACAAATATAAACACTTGAGGGTCAAATAAGATCGAGTTGAAGCCCGACTTAAAGACTAAACCCAAAACAATTGAGCAAAGTCATAAGAGTTCTAACGCCAGCTTAGACTAAAAGTCGCATCTACCGAGCACATAAGAGCCCTCGAGCCAGCCTAATAAGCCTCAGGGCCATTTCGCAAATCTATGAATTTTCACCAACTCTTAGACAAGTTCACCTGGCCAAATTCAAGACAGAAAAGGGTACAGATGAGATAAAGACTCAAGTTTCCTTTTATACACGTATGCAAAAAATAAATTCTCCATCTACAAACATGCTCTAAATATACTACATAAAAAATAGTATAGTCTATGTCGTACCCCTAAGAGCTAGGCCTGTCAGCCTCATCTTCACTCTCCTCCATGTCGGACATAAGTAACCGATCACCAGGCTAGTCCACCATCGCTGGTTCTAATTCTTCCAAGAAAACAAAACCCCTAGCACTGATCTCCTCGAGAGTCTTTGTTCGAGATTTGAAATGAGCATATTCTTTGATCCTCTCATCACGATCGAGGAACCTCTTCAACTAAGCTTGGGCATCGGTAGAGTCCTTCAAATAAATCTCCATCTCCTGATCAGCCTTAGTTCGGCTCTGCACTGCTCCAATCCAGGCATCAATAATATCAATCCTAACCTTTGAAAGCTCAGATTTGAGATTCGAGATGAAACCTAGTTGAACTGAAGCATTATC
Source organism: Nicotiana benthamiana (assembly GCA_034376525.1). Classification (NCBI taxonomy): domain Eukaryota; kingdom Viridiplantae; phylum Streptophyta; class Magnoliopsida; order Solanales; family Solanaceae; genus Nicotiana; species Nicotiana benthamiana. The sequence continues at coordinate 38,952,441 of CM067324.1, forward strand.
ATGAGCTAAGTAGAGTTGAACCTTGCGGGCAAGGACTTTAGCCAAAGCATTTATCTCCTCTAAAGCCCGAATCTCTGCCCGAGCAATTAGCTTGCCACGATCATTCTTGATTGTGTTGGCTTCGTCCCGAAGACATTCCAGGGCTTCCGTCTTTTTTACAACTAGGATAAACGGAGAGTTAACCTCCAAAGTTAAAAGATAAAACGCATGCTTGCCCAGTAAAGTAAATTACCTTCTCAATCAAGTAGCTCTCGCAATTCGATCTAACGTATGCCTCATATCGCAAATGTGCTAGCTCGACCTCCTTTTCCTCAAAAAGGAGCCTAAGGGAACTTGATCCTATCCAAAGCGTACAAAAGAAAACTCAATAAGGAAGGGAAGACTCGTGATTCAAAAGACCTATGTCGAAGCTCATCGCAAAGTGAAGCCAATGGACTTCCTCAAAGGCCGAGCGCACATCTGTTAACATAGTCCCCTCAGACCTTGAAAATTTACTCTAGTCGAAGTACGGACGCTCGAAGAAGACACCTTTCTTGAACCAGAAACTTCGGGTGCGACATGCTCGAATGATGTTTTAATCTCGAAGCCCCAACCCCGATTCGCCTTACTCAGAGCGCCTTCACTCTGCGAATGCATGTTTCTCTTATTACTGTCATTCTTTAGCCCGGGAGGTGGCAGCCCCTCCCCTTCTCTAGAAGGGCACGACCTAACCTCCAAAGGGTCTCTGATACCTACGACAGCAAGATTAATACGCAAAAAGGGAAAATGTCTCTCCAAACGGATAAAGAGCAAGGAAAAGGTGGTATATACACATGTCATGATGCTTCGCTTCCCATATGCCCCGGGACACATCTTGCCACCAATACTCATCACGCGTTGACTGGGTCACTAACTTTTGAACACAACTAGGCGAATTAGAAACATAACCCGACGCCCATGAAATCTCTACAAAGAAGGAGGAAATAGGGTTACGAAGCTAGCCTTCGCCATAAGCAAATTTGAGAAGGAGCACGAAACACCACTCATGTGTATAGTTTCATTCCTTGGGGAACGGGATAAATTCTACGAGTACAACATCAACAGTCCAAACTTTGATGAATTCACTCATCCATTCCTGATCGCCATCTTTTTCATCGTCAAAAACAAAAGGTGTGGTCCATTGCTACCGCAAGTTTATCATACCTCGGTGGTAATGGGTCGGTAAAACCTAATGGGATAACAGAGCGTGAATTCAATCCTTGCCTTCTCCGTGAAAAACGCCATCATCAACACTATTCCCCAAAACAACGGGTGTATCTACGCCATGGTAACTCGATACTATAAACACAAGTCGAGCACAACCATATCAAGGGGGCCCAGTGTAAAAAGATACGTGTACACATTTAGGAATCCATCAACAGAATGTGTGATGCCCTCATCAAGGGAATGCACTTGTAGTGACATCTTCTCCCCCCATCTGCAGTCTATTCTCACTAACGCAAGGTTCTTCTCTTTAATCGAAGAAGTAGTCTTCACGTAAACTCTCGTTGATTGTAAACACCATGGATGAAACTATCTCTTCCTTGCTGGGCAAACCCCGAGGTAGCACCCAGGGCTATGATGAGACTACAGAACTAAAACAGGGACCTATTCAAACACTTTAGTACTAAGGTAACGAAGGGCTCAATGCCGAAATAGGAGGACATCTATCTAAATTCTTCTAAAATAGCAAGATCTCCCAAGAAGCGGAAGAGACCCTATATATATATATATATATATATATATATATGAATAAACGACAATAGTCAACCTTCCCAAGCTAGGTTTCAAGAAGCCAACAACATCATCTCCAGTCCCAAGGTGGTACCCGACCTCGAGGACCTCCATATAAAAGAAGTAAGGTTTTAAGAAGCCAACAACATCATCTCCAATACCGAGGTGGTACCTGACCTCGAGGACCTCCCTAAAAAAGAAGTTAGGGTTTATGAAGCCAATATCATCTTCTCCAGTCACGAGGTGTTACCCGACCTCGAAGACCTCAATTAAAAAAAGTTAGGCTTCAAGAAGCCAACAGTGTTATCTCCAGTCTGAAGGTGGTACCCGACCTCGAGGACCTCCAGCTCAGAAAGCCTCTAGCACCATTACAGAGTTCGAGATTGTATCCGATCTCAAATGCTTATTTCTAGAAGAAGAATAAGCTCTTCGAGTTCTATCCATTAGGGCTCAATCTCAAGACATCGCCTAAATTTGGGAAACCCCCCTATCTAGGACCTATCTACAATGCCATAAAGGTTATGTCTATAAAGGTCAAAGCAAGTTTTCAAGCGCACAAAGCTAACCCTTATTTGGAGACCGCTCTCAAAATTTTCGAGGCTCGAGGTACTATTTTCATATGACCCAAGGTAAGGGTCCCAATAGCCCGAGTCAACCGGACAAATTTCAAGCTTGGTCTGAGAAACAATAGAGGGATCTGAGAGGTTCCTTTTTATTAGTCGATGATCAGAAAGAATACTCGCACCGAGGTCAGATATGGAAAATAGTCAGCAAAGGCATAAATTCATAGTCTTAAAAAATGTAAAAGAGTATGGGAAGCATCAATTATTAGAGTCAAGAAAATATCTTTATATTCATAAAAGTGTGGTTACAACAGCCTATTAGGGGTCCATATATATGGTTACAAAAGCCTACAAAGGGTCCTTACACAGAAAGAAAAAAGAGAAGGGGTACACACCAATAGTAACAGCCTAAGGGCCTAGTCTACCCTCAAAGGTTTCCGATAGCAGTATCTCCGAGAGCCACCTCCCCGAACTCACTTCCTTGAAGGTTATTCCCTCGACCGCCACCTCCTCTAGGTTACTAGATCGATCACACGGAATGATATCTCTGAGGGAGAAGATGAAGAAGAGGAAAGCGGAAGGATGCAGAAGAGGCAGAAAAAAGAGACATAGCTCGCCGAACCCAAAGGTTGAAAATTCGGCGAACACCAGCCTCAACGGCCGGTTGTGGCAGTTTATCCCTTGGGAAAAACCCAATGAATGAAATACCACACCAAGACAGTGTAGGAGAGTGAGCAGTACTGTAGAGTCCAAATGCCTTTCTAGATCGGAAGTAGTCGACCGCCCATGTATCATCGCCTCGAGCTAATAACTATATTAGTAGCATGCACAAAAACAACAATAGCGATAAGATGGTGTGATCTTGCTCTACAAGAGGAAGCTCTGGCAGAGAGCCACCACACATATGATAAAAATGCTGTCGTAAAACCTTAAAGCCATGAACCCCGAACATAGTGCTTTGCAATGAAGGAAGATATTTAGAAGAAAAGGATGAATGAATGGAGAACGACACTTGGATGAAGAGATAGTGCCAGGATACCCCCATTTATAGCAATGTGGACATCAATGTTTTTGAAAGACAGATCAGTAGGCACAATCAATGCATTTTTTAAAACTGACTCGACAATCGTACTGTCACTTTGAAGAATGGGAATCCGTTGTGCATTGAATGACACTGAAAAGACAAGTCTATGGGATGTGTCGGTAATCATGAAGGTTTATGTCATCAGTTTTAGCATTTGTATGACATCATCACACGAAGCTCGAAGAGTTAAACATCAAAATCGTTTGCTATCGCTTTGTTCTATGAAACTTAGAGATTTTCTGCATACCGCAAAATTAGAGGGTCAAATTTCTCATCATTAATTCATTTTGGAAGATTATATCGAGGCCTCAAGTTCGTGAGGATGCAATCGAGTTCCCTCCCTCGAGGCTCGAGGCAATATCGACCATGGCAAGGGTTAAAAGTGGGGAGATCCCTTGACACACAACTATGTTTGATAGAGCCTAGCCAGCCTTGTTTGGATCCGAATCAGGGTGTCATATCTAAATGTTGCATATTAATATCTTTACAATTAACGTGTTTTGTGCTATTTTGGGATTCCCCTTCTATAAAAAATAGACCCCTATAATTTGGTAAACAACTGTTGTTGCTCCAATTACTTCACACGAAATATACAAGAACTATCTCTCTTTTCTTTCTAACATACTTCTCTCGATATCGTTGCTATTATTTATTATTTTCATACTTGTTCTTCATTTATTGCTTCTCATTAAGCATAAAAAGCCTTTTCTAATTGTTTTATAAGTTTAAGCCTTCCCTGATTACCTTACTAGCTCGAGCCTGAGCCCAGGAATCAGCTTTGAGGCCCTGCATCGTTTTGTCCGAGACCCCGCACGTCTAGCTTATCGATTTGATTATAACTCTTTTTTAGCTCGCCTTTCTTTCCTAAAACTTCATAGACCTTGCATCAACTTCTTGACATCTAGCAAAAAGATAGTTCACGTATTTTTAGAGTCCCATCAAAAAATTTAAATATTATTACCCTTTTTACGATAAACAAATTTGTCCATTGGAACCATTCAAACATTCATTTTACTTATTCCTCAGTCAGATTATCGAAGAACTCTAGCCATTCCTTGGCACTTTCCGGCTGAGCAAACCTGTCTGGAATATAAGTCATCCGCTTGGGGAGATGGAAGGCAATTCGGTTGTTCCAAGCCCTTCACGAAAAGTCTTGGCTATAGTGACCCTTTTAGAAATGGTCTAACAATCACAACTGAAATACGTTGCAACCCTCGAAAAGCTTGACCCCTCTTTGACAATACTTTACTGCCCTGTAAATGTCGACTATGATCATGGGGACTATAGTGTATGTATGTCTGTTGATTCCTACAATAAAAATCATGGCGACTATGGTCAACCTACTGGGGATTTTTTCCCTATTCATTGGGAATACTATCAGGCCTAAGAAGCATACAATGAACACGAACACTCTGTGGTGAATATGGACCATAGAAGTGAGAGAGAGCTCATCATCATAGGTAGAGAAGGATTTGGTATGGACATACCTCTCATACAGATATTCAAAGGGTATGTAAGATTTCTTCAGGCATACACAGTCAAACTTCTTCTTCAGCCCCATCATCTTTAAAAACCCTTTACCAGTACAGTTCTCCAGCACCACTAACTAGGGCAATCCTAATTCAATCAAGCGACCCCTCCAATCTCTTCTAGAAGCGGTGTCATTTCTGGATCTCCAAAATGGAACACAAATCTTTCATTGTCCTAGAACAAAGTGGCAACGTCAATCAAATCCTTCTTGGGCTCAATGTCTAGCAGGGAAGGAAAGTTACCCAAGTGTTTTCTCACATGTTTCTTGTCACTTGAGGAAAGGGCCTCCTACCAATCTAGCAGCAATGGAGGGATGTTGCTAATTATACTGAATCTAGGGACCTTGTGCCTCATTTTATGCAAAACAAAAAGAGTTAGGCCTTCCCCCCACAGACTCAACTATTTGTACATTCATGATTGGTATATCGGCGTATAGTTCTCCAAATTAATGAACAGAATGTGGTTGTGTCCATTGGGATAATGGAAACCCCTATAGACTTATGGATAAGGCTTATCTTAAAGAATTATTATGTGGAAACCCCGATATATTAGTTTTAATCCTATTAGGATTTAATTATTCCATAAATTATCCAATTTAGCATTTTGTGGCTATAATTACAACAATTTTACAATTATATTCTAATTGTACCCTTTATTCTATTTTAATTAAACAATCTGTCATTTTATACTTTAAATATAACTGAATTACTTTAATTTAGCTTTACTTTTATTTTATCTAATTATTAGCTATTTTTATTAATTAATTATCTAATTTTATTTGGGTATTTAACAAATAGCCAATTCCATTTTTTTTCAATTCTAGCCCAATTGAATCAGATCCAAAACCAATTTAATAACCCACCAGACCCAAGCCCAACAACCTATCGTACCTGGCCCTATCCCTCACTCAATCTAAACCGTTGATTAATTTCAATCAACGGTCTAGATCCCTTTACCATAATTAACCTAATTCAACTCCCCCAGACCCTCATTCTCCAGTGAACCTTGAGCAGTTCAACTCCCATCCATGGTCTTTCACGCTATTTTCTGGCTATACATGGCTCTTATAGTGAGATTTATGACTTTTCTGGCTAAAATCGGCGACATTTTAAGATTTTCTCATCTTCTCTAGGTTCTCTGAAACCTTAACTCTTGAGAGTTTTCAATTTTTTTCTTTTAGATCTATCTTAGATCTGGGTATATCAACAATTATTCTACTATTTTCCCTTAACGGTTTGCCGATTTTCTTAAGACGAGTCTTCATCTTCAAACTATGGTTCGTATCACCTTTTCAAAATGCTTTTCCTTTTGATTGTTGTATTAATCTATGATTTTTACTATGTTTAAACAATTTATTTAATTTTTTTCTTTCATCCGGTTTATTATGTTGAAAACTCTAATTTCCTTGTTCTATTGGAGGAATTCTAAGTGTGTGTTTGACAATATGTTCAACTAGTTTGTATGCTTCTCATGAACATTCTGTGACTTTGTGACGTTTACCCTGTGTTTGCTTGATAGGATTTTTGCCTTCGCCTGTTTCTGCTTATTATGTGTTTATTCTTCGAAAATTTGAGGTTATTTCCTCAAATCAGTACCGTCCTTTACTTTGAATCCCTGATTCATGTAATTCTTTTAACATACTGGTTTTGTGTTATATTTACTTTGTTCAGTTGTAACACTTTTCCTTGGTCAATGTTACCTTTTAATGGAATTCTAGATTCCCTATGACTGGTATACTCTGTTCCCTTCTGATTTTCAACCTCAAAATATTCTCTTACCTTATTTGTGGTTGATTATGTTGTCAAATTGATTCTTAGACATTTTCCTTAATTAGAATTTGTCGAACTTAGCCTCAATTATATGCCCTGTACTATGCTCATTTCCTTATCTGTTATATTCAAGTCTCATATTATCCCCTTCCTTATTTGTCACCTCTTTTCTACCGTTGGTAAATTACTCCCTTACTTAAGGGAGACTTGGCTGAGTTTTTATTCTTCATTGATTCTGTATTTTCTTCTTGCCTTGTTGACTTGACCTTCGAACTATTACATATACCCTCTTCTCTTTTCACTACACAAAAAAACATTACAGTGTTTTTTACTCTCTGTTACACACATACATACTCTCTTCCTTGATACTCAGACAGCAAGCCAAAACTGAGTGGTTACATTGCTCTACTCCTCTAGTGTTATACTACTCTACTTCTCTACACACTATTACTCTACTTCCCTTCATTGTACTGCTCTTCACTCCTTACTCTGCACTTATTCTCCTGTTTTTACTTGTGTGTTTTCAGTTTAACTTATAGCCTCCAACATAATATGTCTCTATTTGTATTGCACTTCCTTTTGCTTCTCTTATGCTTCTACTTGTGGTTCCGTTGTCTCTCTTTCAATTAGCATGCCTATTTTTCCATATGATTACCCATTCCCTGTAATCCAGCATGTCTACTTCTTTCTTACATTATCTACTACTATTCTACTCTACCTCCTAACCCCCAATATATTCTAAGCATGTGTTCGTCACACCTAGTTACTATGTGATCCTGAACCTCTTCCCCCTAAACCTATTTTATCACTCTGTGTAGCACTCCATAATCTAATGTTGTTAAGCTCCTAGCATTAACACTTTGCGATAGAAAATTACTGTGACTATTTAAGTTATGTGGCACTTCTCTGGTGTTAACTTGTGTGAAAATATTCTTTCACATATAAACTACTTGTCCCCAATTCCTCCTTTCCTTGTTTGGGTTTAAACTATATATGTTGATTTGGTTTTGAGTTGCTGATTGCTCTGTTCTTTTCTTCTACAAACCGGTTTTATTAAGGCAAACACTTCTATCACTTTCCAAAATTTATTTCAAACTAACCATTGTCAAAACTATTTCCAACTCAATTCTTATAAACCTATGTTAGGAACTCTCTCTCTCTACTCTTAGACCACTAGGTTCTGCCCCTTTTGTGTGAGCCTTACCTTGGGAGCCTTGAGCTTCATCTAAACTTGGTCACACAAAAATTGGCCTTTTCACATTGTACATACTCTGTCTTGGTTATGAAATCTGGGTGTGAGCACTACCCCGGATCCCTTGAGGTCCTTAGGGAACTCTAACACACCTAGATATGAGAAAGGCTACAAAATAATGTTGGCATTTGAGGTAATTTATTACATAACTCAAGGAGGAAGTCCTAATCAGGTGCTGAAAGTCTGGGCCTGTTTTCAGGCTCTCTGTAGTGTAACTTTTATTCTTCTATTCTACTTATGTAATTTATTTCAGTATTGGTCTATAACAATCTATTGTAAACAAGTAATAGAGCTGGCAAGTGAAGAGGGAAGGGTAGTTGTATATGCTATCAACATCAATTGGTAGAAACCATGCCTTAGGTTTACATTTCCTATATGTGCATTAGGATCCATGTGTATGATTCACCCATTCAAAGCATGTCATGTATTATATACCATGTCCTTAGGTTTACTGTTTCAGCATCTCATCTGACATCATTTTACCACATAGAAATCCTACTCTATGCTAAATAACAACATAAACACAAAACTGTTTCTCCTGCACATATTGAAATCATGCTGTAACTTTTTGGCATTAAAAGTCATGTTTTAGGAACTATGCATATCCTGCAATCATTCTACATTTTCATATGTGCACATTAGATATCCTGTTTTTGGATCTCGGTTACAATTGCTCAATCAGACCTAGTTAAACTATCGATGCATGAAAAAGGATATAAAATGGTGTCATGTTTAATTATCATGTTTAAGTGAAAGTTGTCAAAGTCCCTGCATGAGTTTTCAACATTTAGAATAACATGCATTAAGTAAAATAACTTCTAAACTATTTTATTTATTCTACTAACTATTGCATATTATTTAATGCCACTCCAAGCCTTAGGTAATCAACTTTAGAATAAAAGCAGAACCGCCTTTATGATTAGTGTTTAACTGTCAATGTGTTAAAATTAGTAGGCAAGCCTGATATGGACTTCTTTTCTGAGTGATGTAATAAATTTGATTCTACTGCTATCACTTAGATACTATGTATATGATCTGAGTTTAGACCTTAATTGTGCATGAGTCATGTTGTTTATGTGTACTATTTATCGAGGTATATCTGACACTTTTATTTGCCTTCCATGCTCCCACTTAATTGAAGTCCTACTTGTTTATTATATGCCGCTTTAGTATGTTACCATTAAACCTGAGGGTCTACCTAGAACCCTCTTTTATATGATATGAGTCTTAAATTCCTCCAGAACTGATAGGAAGGGATGGGTAACAGCATGCAATAGTCGTCGAGACCAACCCTCGCTTTAATTAGCTTTACGGGACGGGAAATTGTAGATATGGATATAATGATCGGTGTGTTAATACCACGAGTATCCCCTCTTTGAGGAGTGTCATACAGTGTATTGCATTGATGTGATCTGTCATGTTGCAAAATCGAGAGACATGACCAGCGCTTAACTGGGTAGTCCCAGCCATGCGAACCTAGGTGCCTTTCCCATCCCACGTGTTACCCCGTGATTTCATTACTCATTATTCAAGTGAAATAGCCATTTACAATTAAACACATTCTTATGAAAAATACATAACATACATGGTTACTTTGCATGGTTTACAAGTTACACTGCCCAAATACATAGATACATACTTACATAACCTATGTTTCCTGTCTACGGAGCCTCTAGAGATACAAAAGAGTTATACAATACGTGCTGGTAACATGGCTACAGCTATACCTTACACAGATACCAACATAAGAATCCCGGAAGAAAAGCGGCATGCGTCATGCAGGGCCTCGAGAGAAAAGGGGCTCACCAATATAGCTGACGGAATTTGAAGAGTCCTATTGTCGGTGGACTGGAGTACCTCTATAGAACCACGTACAATCATAATAAGAATGTAGCGCCCCAGTAAAAAGGGACGTTGGTACATCTGAATTGTACTGGTATGTATGAACAAACTTTACCCCAAGTAAAATCAATCAATAAACAGATAACAAACAGTAATAGAATCAATAATCAAATGCACATGAAAGGAACAACCAAAGCCTACAAGTTTCAGAATCTCTCCTTTTCCCCTTTCAAAATCATTTCATCACATCAATGATTTCACGGCTTTCATATATTTTCATTTCAATAGTGATTATGATCACTTTTTCACCCTTATTACCTTGGCATTCCTTATCACCACAACCCACACCTTATAACTTTGTGTTGCGGCATGCAACCCGATCCCATTGGACAATCACATTTCACACAACAACAACAGTTCATAGTTCAAACACATGGATTCAGGCCATCCTAAATGTCATTTCACAACAACAATAACAATTTCATAATGAGTCTTTATCGACCTCAATTCCATTTCTATTATATCCAACAGCCCGTATACTATTTATGTCACAACGATAATTTCCCATGACAAGTCATATAAGATATTATCACAGCTGTTTCAATTGCATTAATTACGACTTCTTTCCATCATTTATTATAGAGCTCTTGCCACATAAACGCATTCACACATACTTGGTTTGTTGCCATTTATTTACACCATTATGTCGGCACACTTAACCTACAATGTTCAAGGCTTAATAAGATCAAGCATTCACAAATAGTACACATAAGTAACACATACCAATTACTCGTACACCAAACAAGGTGCCTTTACTAAGGTTAAAGTTAGCCATACATACATGGAGTCGAATTTCCTTTTTAACTCCTACTTTCAATTCACCAACTGCCTAGTACCGTCAATAAAGTTCACAAGTTAACACATATATCTTACAATTGAAGTTCACAAACACAACCCGAACTCACTTAGGTTATCAACCCCTCCTTTTTACAAATCTTTACTCCTACCCAATTCTTTTTACAATATTTTTGGTATTAAAGAACATGCATGTATGTTTCAACTTATATTTTTCAAGAATCAATGCATGAGAATCCCCCTTTTTGTTTAAATCCGAAAACCAATAAAAAAGGTTTGGGCATTTTACCTGCAAGAATGATGATGAAGATAATTACTTGCAATGTTCGGGCCTGGGTGATTTTAAAAATCGAATTGATAAATATAAGACGTTCTCTCTCAAGAATTCTCTCTTTCCTCCCTCTAGTTTTGTTCAGAAAATATGTAAAATAAAGGGTTGGGGTGTTTTATAGAAGAAGGGGTCGGGTATAAAAGTTAGAAAAATTTAGAGCCCCGAGTCAGGTATGCGATCGCATTTGCGATCACAGATAGGAAATGCGGTCCACAAAATGGACCACAAAAGTGCTCCAAAACTCAAAAATTTCTATTTGGGTTTGTCATAGAAATGTGGTCCGCATGCCGGGTTTGCGGTCACATAATGCATCACAGAACTGCCATTTTGCCAAATCCCAAGATAAATATGCAATGACTATGCGGTTCGTATATCAGCTATGCGATCGCATAATGGACCGCATTTTGGCCTCAATTTTTATTAACACCCTGGATCACTTTGCAATAGAAATGTGGTCCGCATACTTGATTTGCGACCGCGTTCTAGACCACATAATTGAACTTTTTGGAAAACTTTAATTCTTGATTTTTAAATGCTAGATCAATACAATTGTACACATTCGTAACACATATTCGAAACTTGGCACTACAAGCTACTAAGTTTTGAGTAGAAGTTTTCACGGGGTCTAATTGATCCATATTATAAACAAACCTAGGACACTCCCCTTGACTTTCACAAATATACTTAGATTGTAATTCTTTTCAAAATCCAGCTTTTTTATTAGTCGTTTCATACACCTATGTATTTAAACATAAATGTCCTACTATTTGAGCCGTACTTGTCTATTTGCTAATTGTACAAATTTACAAAAACTCTTTGTCCGGAAACCACGTTAGTGGATACTAAGGAGTGTCTAACACCTTCCCCTTTGGATAATTTCAAGCCCTCCCCCTGTCTCTGGTTACTAAACGTAGTTATAAATTAACGTTATGGATGACCTTACACATGTTAACGTTAGGTGGCGACTCTTCAAAAAGGCAAACCCCTTTTCTAAAAGCAAAGATGTGTCCCGACCAAAATTTCATAAACCCGATTTTTGCAAGAAAAACGGGGCGCGACATGAGCCACTAAGATGCTATCCAATATTATCTACTCAATACAAAATAAGACTGAAATAGATAATATTAAGGATAGGAAGGAGAAAGGCAGGGCTGCAAACGCGTTTCAGCTACCTTGCTATCTCAGGAAAATACTTAGAAGTTGTTGTATGCTCTCACTCAAATGCTTCGGCACCTAGATCTGCATTCAAGGTGCAGGGAGTAATGTGAGTACACCAACTGAGTAATTAACCAAGGTAAATAAAGGCTGAGTGCAGTGACGAGCATTCTTAGCCTAAGCATCTTACCTCTATGAATACATTTGATTCCCTCTTGAAATCAAAGCTTAGAGCTCCGAAATTGACAAAAATGGTGGAATAATGACAAAAATTCATGAAGATTGCCTTTTATACTTTATGCCAAATGAATTTTGCACATGCGGGCAACATTTTGCATATGCAGGCATATTCTGCGCCCAAATTCTGCACCTGCAAATTCAATGAACTCCTTAGACGCCGCACATACGACCCAGGTATCGCACTTGCGAACTCACATATATGGTCAAGGCCTCCACTATTGTGACCAACACCACTTCTGCGATTTACTTTCCACTTTTGTAGCTTGCACTGTGGTCTCCAATCCGCATGTGCCGTTATGATAGATAAAGTTGCTGAAGACCTGAAATTTTGCACGCATAGCATAAATGACACATCAAACCTACTCCAATTTTCGGAATAACATTCTAACCTTGATATCATGATTGCCACTGCTAACTAGAAAATGCCAATTTTTCATTTTCGCCAATTCAAGCCTAAATCTACCATTGACCTCCAAATTATATTACGAGCATACTATTAAGTCCAAAATCAGATAATAAAGGTGTCCAAACCATCTGAATTCACATCCGAGAAATTCTACAAATAAGTCAACATTTGGTTGACTGTTCCAACTTAAACATCCAAATAAGAGACGAAGTGTCTCATTTCACTCCATGACCATTCTGAACATCGAACAACCAATATGATATGATGAAATACAACTGAACACCACATAAAGAAATAGAAATGAGAAGCACAATATTGAAACTCATGAACAACCAGCTGGGTTGTTACATAAGGCATGATATGGTGTTGTTTCAACTTACCGAGGATATGACCCTTGAAAAAAAGGTGTGAAGGTTGAGAATTAGGTATAAAACTAATAGGTAGTTGAGAGTGTTTGTTTTACATACAAATAATATTAGTGATAGTCTGGTGTTGGTATTATTTATAATGCAAAGTCAAAATTTTCTTTTTGAAAATTCATTTAGAACAAATAATCATGGGTCTTTTTAATTTACAAGTGTCCTATCTATTTCCAAGTGGATTTTTGCATAAAGTCTTATGGCCACATACTCTTAAATAATTGGCACATGGAAAGATTTTTTACGTGTGGTATTGATTTAAAGCCAAGTGTTGAATGACATTGACAAATGGTTATGCAAATCGAACATGTGTTTTCATGCATGGAAGAGTAGGTACACTTGTTAATATTGAAGCTAAGTGGACCAATATTTTTTGACAAGTGTTAAAAGACTCTCCATATGTGTCATACATGGAATTTCCATAATTGCCTATAAATATTATGAGTACTAGCCAACATATTCACTTAATTCTTAACTGTGAATTCATCTTTCTAATCATTACTTAATTCCTACAACATTTTTAATTTCAGTAATACCTACAGATTAATTCCTTCATCTGTAACTGTCCAACAGCATTGCCTATAAAAAGGCAGTCTTCTTTGTGAATTATCTAACAGAGAAAATACCTTTATTGTGTGACTCGGTGAACAACAATCTTGAGAACCATGGAGATAATGCTGTGGTGTTCCAGGTGTTGGTATACCACCATGAAACCCAGCGAACGCATTAAAGCCAATTCCCCTAAGATGTGGTTCCACGTGATGCCTAACACGTCGATATACGCTCCCACACTAACATGAGTGTGCAGCAAAGATACCAAAAAGAAGCTCTTAGGTTAGCCTTCACGTTTTTTTTTGAAATCTTGGAGGCACAACAACAGGCTATTGCTCAGCTCAAAAGTCACCAGAAAACTCCATGCAAAGTAGCACCGGGGATGCTCCCCCAGCCAAGCAGGCACCAGAGAGATCAAGCGATAATGGGTCGGCAACCGACCCTGCCATCATAAATATTCTTGGAAACCTCATGAGGAGGATTGAATCGGGTGAATAGAAGATAGAGGCAAACGACAAAAAGTTCGTGACCTACAACTCTATGGTCGTCCAAATTCTGGTCGCACCCTCGATCTTGAACGGTGTGGATTCAAAGAAGTTCATACATAAGTCGCTCCCATAGGAAGCGACCCTGAAACCCATTCCAAAGGAGTTCAAAATTCCAAATCTTCCAAAGTACAATGGAACCTCTGACCCCAATGAGCACGTTACCGCTAACACTTGTGCGGTGAAGGGAAACAACCTATAGGACGACCTGATTGTGTTTGCTATACCGAAGAAGTTTGGGGAAACACTTTCTAAAGGGGAAATCATGTGGTATCACAACTTGTCCCAAAACTTGATAGATTCATTTGCATACTGGCGGATTCTTTCATTAAGGCACATGCTGGTGCCATCAAAGTAGCAACATGGAAATCTAACGTCTTAAAGATAGCACAGGGGGAGAATAAGATGATGTAGGATTTCGTATCTCACATTCAAATAAAACGGATGGAACTATCGCCAGTCTTTAATGACTGGGCAGTGTACTCTTTCACTAATGTTCTGAATGAATGAAGCTCGGTGGCTTCAAATCAACTACAAGAGAATGTAGTTGAATATCCTACCATGACCTGGTTGGACGTTCTTAGGGTCGAAGACGAACAATTAGTAGCCCCCTCGGGCTCACTATACCCAAGCAGGCTTCTGGTGAAGGAGACAAAGCCAAACAAAGAAAGGTATCAGCCATACATTGAAGACAGGAGAAACGCCCTGTGACGCAACATACCCCGTAATGATTGAAGGATGGATCAAGGACATAAGCCTTAGGGACTAGTCAACATGTTCAAGATACGATAGACACACAGGGAAAATGGAGGCACCTCACTTATCTAAATACAACTTCAATGTTAACGTATTAGATATAGTTTTCGCCATCAGTAAAATCATAGAGTCCATGTGGCCTAGGTCTGTATAATTAAATCCTTCACAAATAAATCATAAATTTGTGTGCGAACTTTAAGACACGCACGGCCATAGGACCAAGGATTGCCACCAGGTCTAAGAAGAAATTTCTAGACTAATCAGTAAGGGTCACCTCCGAGAATTCCTAAGCAATCCGGGCGAAAATTAGTTCCGTGAAACGACGATGCCGAGATTCCATCCACATAATATTCGGAGGAATCAATGCCCGCAGAGGAGCCCCTGATGAGAAGAAAAAAAATCTTTATCACCAGAGAAAAGTGAACTCGGGGTAACATACACGAGGATGTTTTCATGTTTAGTGACGCACTGGTAATTTCTTTCCTTGTAAATACACTTAAAATTAAACGTGTACTTGTAGAGCTAGGTAGCTCAGCCAACATTATTAGGTCGAGGGTAAAATAGCAGCTCGAACTACTTGACCAATTCATACTCACCTATTGAGTCCTCAACAGATTCAATGGCAAGCAAAACAACAAAATGGGAAATCGCCCTTCCAGTCAACAGGGACGGCACTACGCAAAATTTCAAATTCCATGTCATTGAAGGAGACATGAGGTACAACGCATTACTCAGACGGCCATGGATACACTACATGAGAGCAGTATCATCAAATGATGAAATTCCTGAAAAGGATGGGATTAGACACATCAATAGGGAACAACATGTGGCAAGAGAAATTTTTGCGGCGCACGATGTAACGCCGACACCAGTACCTCCTTCCTAGAAGGAGCTTAAGGATAAACAAACAGTGAAATAGGGACCATAAGGCATATTCTTGGTTGTATCCGAACAAACAAAGAAAGGATCGTACCACATCATTCGAGCGAATAACTAAAGGCCTACCGAGGCTCAAATTGTCATCGCCACTAGGTATGCATCTCCCTTTCAATTCATACCTCGTACTAGCCTTTATGCAGGTGTCCGACCGAGTCAGTCGAAACGCTAACCCAGCATAAACACATTAAGGTTTTAAAGTATCTGTAGTAGTTTTTTGCTTCGAACGAGTTTTAATCCCAAAAAGGGTTTTATCGGCAAGGTTTTTGACGAGGTAACATCCACATTCTACCTAAGAAAGATTGAAGAAGAATTTGAGGCTTTTCTTGTAATCAGCCTCGAATATTGGGGGTATCCCTCTAGGAGACCACCTACTCAGAGAAGACAAGATACACAGAATGGGTTCTTGATTGTAGAATGATATACCGGTAAAAACGATTGAAATAACCGCGTTTGTAAAGATTAGCCAGTCCCTTGATTCAAAAGAAACTCAGTATTTTTTGTAAAAACGGCTACTCTATCAAAAAGCTTTGAACACTTGGGGACTAGCATCAACAACTCAAAACAATGCGACCCCCGAGTAAGAGCTCCTAACTTGTAAGCCCTCAATGAGGCAACATCAAGATCATAAAATAGCTCTAGAGCAAAAAATGTCCCAAACACTTGGAGACTAGCGTCGAAAACTTAAAGCCACTTGACCTCCGGGTCGACTAATCCTAAACTGTAAGCCCTCAATAAGGCAATACCAAGTTTGTATGTAATGGTTCCGGCACCAAGGAACCCTCAATGACTCGGGGACTGTCACCAATCACCATTTACCGAAAAGACGAGGCCATAAGACCCCAAGCGGGTAGCCTCAATCTAATAAGACCTACATAAACCAACAACAATATATATAAGGCGTCAAGCAAGGCATGAACCACACTTGTACCAAGTGACAATATCTATAAGACCTCGAGCAAGGCATAACCATATTTGTACCAAGTATCCAAAACTATAAGACCTCAAAGACATGTAAAACTTGTAAGACCTTACTAATGGCAAAAACATGATCTCAAAGTTAGGGCTATATATCGAAATTGTTAGACCATTAAAAGGCATACCCTCGATATAGACATTGAAACTACTTCACTCGAGACTAAAAGGAAGCCAAAGATAAATGGCTACAGCCTTAAAGTTGTACCGACCAAACTAATGTGACTTGGGGATGCCCGACCGTCGCTATAAAATACAAGCCTTCAATTACTTCAAATCTACCTCAAAAAGAATCGGTTTAACAGGCTACCCCCATATAGGCAAAAAATCTTCAACTATGTCAACCCCAAATTACAAGCTTCGAGATACTTACACTCTGAGCGAAACCTCCCGAGGTGCTTAATCATCACCACATAATAACTTATAATCGAGGTTTTTATCAAACAGTCAAAGAGTCAGGAAAACACAATCTCAAATATCCTTAATGAGGGAAAAATAAATCCTATATAAAAAGGTCGCATCGACCCAAAACATAAGAGACATTGTCGTTAGTTCACATAAAAGGTCGCATTGACCCAAAGCTTAAGAGCCATTGCCGCTAGCTCACATAAAGGGTCAAACCGGACCAACGCGCAAGAGCCTAAAGGCCAACTTAAAATACAAAAACTCAAGGGTGAAATCAGCTCGAGTTGATAACCGAATTGGAGATTGAACCAAAAACAGGTCACCTAACATGCCTAGGAGCATAAGCGTAAGAGTTCAACTGCCAGCTTATACTAAAAGGTCGTATTGGAAAAACACATAAGAGCCTAAGGCCTAGCTTAAAATTCAAAAACATGAGAGTCAAATGAGCTCAAGCCGATACCCAACTCGGAGAATAAACCCTAAATAGTTGACCAAACATGCCTAAGAGAAAAAGAGAAAGAGCTTAAATATTGGCTTATACTATAAGGTTGTATAGGCCAAGCGCGTTATAGCCGATGGGTGTAGCCCAATGAGCCTCAGGGCCATACTATGGATTTAATAATTCCTTCTAACTCAAAGAATAGTTCATCAAGCTAAATTCAAGGCAAATAGAAATGCAGAAGAAATAAAAACGCAAGGTTTCCTTTTATTCACATTTGCGGAAAAAACCACAAGCTCCATTTACAAATGTACTTTGAAAGTACTATATACATAATCAGAAAGTGAAATCAACGTCCCCCTTATGGACTATGGCCCGTCAGTCTCATTTTTGCTGTCCTTGGCGTCAGACAAAAGTAACTGAGAACCATGTTCATCCGCCCTCGCCCACTTCACCTCTCCGAAGAGGTCGAGGCCCCTTGCATGGATCTCCTTTAGGGTTTTCCTTTGGTACTTAAACTGATTATATTCCTTGCTCCTATCTTCGCGATCAATAGTCATTCTAAGCCCAGCTTCCGCATCGACAATGTCCTTCAAATAGACCGCCAGCTTCAGGTCAGCCTTAGTTTGGCTCATTACAGCTCCAACCTTGGCATCCACAACCTCGCCCTTTACCTTCAAAAACTCAGACTCTATCTTCGTAATCAAATCTATCTGAATCTAGCGATTATCATGAGCTAAGAAAAATTAAACCTCAAAGCGAGGCGTTAGGTAGTCCACTCTTCCCCGTTGAAGCCTGAACCTCTTCCTGAGCCTTTAACTCATCATACTCGTAGTTGGATCGACCAACTTCATTTTGAAGACACTCCCGGTCTTCCATCTTTTTATGAAATAGAAATAAATTAAAGATTAGCCTCAGAGGCTAGAGAAGGAACATACACTCACTCGGAATAAAAACTATTTGTTCCTTCAGGTAGCTCTAATAATTCAAGCTCCGACTTGCCTCATTCCATATGTGTGCCAACTCTACTTCCCTTTCATTGCAAAGGAATGTAAGGGAGTTCTCTTCTTCCGGATCTTTCCGTAGCTTGGCCTCATGGCCAAGCAGCTCCGACATAAGCTTGTAAAAGGCCTGCAAATGAAAACTCAATACGGAATAGAAGGCGCGAAACTCGAAAGCCTGTGCCGAAACACACCATAGAACAAAGTCATCGGGCTTCCTCGAAGGTCAAGAGGGCATCAGCTAGTATAGCTCCCTCTGCTCCAAATGAGTCAACCCCAGTGGGGGCACAACCACACGGTGTATATGATCGTAGTTTTTGAGTATCCCTCAAAGAGACTTTGATAGAATAAAAGACGTCAGCGGAGCTTGAACCGCCTTTTCGAAACAAGAAATCATGGGTGCAGCAAGCTCAGCCAATACTTCCACTTCGGGCCGCCAGTTCGGGTTCACTTTGCTTTAAGCATCGTCGCCCTACAAAGACATTTCTTGCTTATTATTATCATTCTTTAGCCATAAACTAACAATCCTTTTCCCTCTCCAGGGGGACGGCCTCGCCTCAAAAGGCTCCCCGATACCTATGATAAAAGGGTAAGTATGTAGAAATAGAAAGTGCATTTCCAAATGAAAAAAGGGAAGGAAACAAATCGCGCAACACATACCATGATGTTTTGCTTCCCATCTGCCCCTAGACAAATCTTGCCACTTACGCTCATCGCAAGTCAAGTAGGTCACAACCTCCCCAACCCAATCCGACAGATCAGAGACCTCACGTGGAATCCATGAAATTACTACAGAATAGGCAAAGAAGCATGTTTATGGAACACATCTTTTCCATAATTTAAAAAGTGTGAAGGCACGAGTGTACCACTTAATTGTACAATTGCATTTCTCAGGGAATGACATTAACTTCACGAGGATAATATCTACAGTTCGTACTCGGACGAATCGACTTATCCACTCTGGATCTTCGTGTTTGTCATTATCAATAATTGAAGTCGTGATTGATCGGCATCGTAAGGTTAGTAGGCCTCGATGGTGAAAAGGTCGGTACAGCTTGATAAGATAATTGATCATGAATTCAAGCCCTTCCTTCTCTACAAAGAACCTCATCATCAACACTATCGGCCAAAATGACGGGTGAATCTGTTCCAAGGTAACCTGATATTTTTGACAGAAGTCAAGCACAAGCCTATCAAAGGGGCCCAACAATAAAGGATACGTGTAAACATTAAAAAACCCTCAGAGAGGTATGTGATGCTCTTTTTTGGGAAAGGTATTTGCAGTACTACATTTTCGCCTCATCCACGGTCTTTTCTCACCAAATCAAGGTGTCCTTCGCCTACCGAAGAAGCATGTTTCAGGGTATGATTCCATTGATCCTAAGCATCGAGATACTTTCCTTACGAGAAGTCCCCTTTTAGAGCAAAACACCCTGAGTAAGGCTCGCCTGGCATACGTTGCGATCTGCCAACAAGGTAAGAACTAGAGGTGGAACTCTCTCCTCCTTGCCGAACAGATCCTGATATAGCAGCCATGACTGTGGTAAAATTAGAGAAATGGAGCAGCAACATGGGCAAGAATGTTAATACTGAAATAATGAAGGGACATATGCAGGAAAAGAAGATAACTACTCATAATGGCAAAATCTTCAACTGGGAAAAAACAACACTATATATGGAAAAACGGTGACCACCTGCCTACCTTAAAGGCCTATTAAAATTACTGGCCAAAATCACATTAGGAAGATCTGCCGGCGGAATCGCCTCAGTCACTTCATAGCGATGTCATACACTTGATGATGCCATATGATGTTTTGGGGTCGGATACCCCCACATCGACTAAGCCTTGAGATGGTACCGGATCTCGAGGACCTCCGAAAAAAGAAGACTGGCTCCAAGAAAAGCATTTCCATTGTTGTAAGTCCCAAGA
The DNA here is from genome assembly GCA_034376525.1 of Nicotiana benthamiana. NCBI lineage: Eukaryota > Viridiplantae > Streptophyta > Magnoliopsida > Solanales > Solanaceae > Nicotiana > Nicotiana benthamiana. Next base: position 38,973,178 of record CM067324.1, read on the forward strand.
TGGTACCCGGTCTCGAGGGCTCCATCAAAGGAAAGAAAGGTTCCAAGAAAACCATTGCCATCATTGTATGTCCCAAGACGCTACCCAGTCTCGAGGACCTCCATCAAAGGAAAGACATAAATGTGCACGTAGTTTTTGACATATTTAAACTTCATTGAGATCTGGATTTGGGTCACATAAATGCGCACCCGTAATTGAGGAGACAAAATTATTAAAGACGGGCCTAAAAGCGACTAACGCCTTATTATCTTTGCGGGAACACTGTGAAATTTTCTAAACGGCGTGTCCCGAATCTCAAAATATTTTAATATAAACATTTCATGAGGACCACGCGATTTATGGATTCTGTTTGGCACGACACACCTTGTTTTTATTTTAAAAGGTCATTCCTAAGGCGAGCTACTATATCTCTATAATAAGGAAGACGCCTAAACTGAGTAGCCTACCATTAAAAGCGTTGCGTCACTATATATTAAATCGGGTAAGTTTCAGGCTGCATGTTTTCATCCCGCTTCAGTTGCTAATTTTACAATTGGGCTCATCCTTGACAGAAGCGAACCCATGAAGTAAAATCTTTCCTGCGCCTCTCAACTACACCTAGTTTTGGGCTTTTCCTTTGAGAATGGTAAAACAACAAATTAATAAAGGATCAAAAGTAGCATTCCATAAATCACAAGGTTAGAGCTCTTCCAAATCATTTAATTAACGCTTATATTTTATCATTTTAGCATACCAAAACGTCTAACAGGGTAGAACTCAGGGTAAACTTCTATATCTCAACTAATAATCCTATCAATGCGAATCCAAATATGTGTACACATAATATCTTCACCATTAAATTAAACATAAGGATTTATGCAATCTACCATTACTAGTACAGCGACTTATCCTACTAAAGTGCAGAATAGTTCAAAATGAATGATCCAAATGTTTAAAAAGAATTCAACATAGTCCAACTGTTTGATTATTACAGACCATTGTCTCAATTATAATAATATAATAGTAATAAGGCTAATGAAAAAAGATAATAGGCTTCTTCAACCTGAATATTCATTAGGTTCAGACTTCATATATCATGGGAGATTGAAAAAGCACCTGGAATTTTTGCTAAAAAAGCAATGAGAGTCAGCAAACCTCAACCAGCATGATATTCACAAAATCCAAACCTCATGAGTAGTTAATACATCCAGTAATGCTGCCAAATACCCCAAGAAAGCTTAAATCCAAGCTCAAACCAATAAAAAAACCAAACAAATGGCTGAAATGAACCTCAAACAGTTATACAAGAACCCATGAAGGTTTTGAAACCTCACAAAATCTGCAATGTAACTCAAAATAACTGGAACAATGACCTAATCAACTCAAATTAAACCCAAGGCCAATGCTGGAAACTCCTCTCTTTAAATGTATATTTTCAAGCTATTTTTCATCTTTATATAGCTAAACTTCTACTGCACAGCTGGAATTAGAGTTAGTTTCAGGAAAAGCAATCTAATAGAAAAGTGAAAAATCCACCGAACTTCAGAAAATTTGATAACTCTTAGAAAACTTAGGATTTCTAGACACTTTTCAGGAATTTTTGGAGATTGTTGTGTTTAAAATATCTTGAATTTTCTTAAGGATTTTCAGATTGTGTAACCTCCTTTCTTTGAATAAATTGGGGTCGCTTTTATAGCCAATGACTAGGACAACCCTTTTATTTCATTTTAAATACTAGTCACTCTTTTGATTTTCAGATTTTACCTAGTTGGTCTTTTACTTTTTGACTTGTTTCCTAAGTTACTGCACTAAACCACTTATTTTTAGACTAAAATCCCATTCTAGAAGGGTCGGAAGGATTCTAGTATTGTTTCTTATTAATAGGATACCTATACTACCCTTATTTTATTCTAAAAACTACCATAACCAAATTAAAATCCTATATTACCCTTTTAGTATGCTAGAATTACTGTTTTACTAAACTAAGTCTTACAATAAACTACTAGCTTACTAGCAGCTATAACTAATCCCTAAATTGAAAATCTGAGACTATTGACTAATCAACTAATTAGAGCTACAAGCTAACAGTGATTCAAGTAAAAAGTTGAAATTAAGATATCCAAAAGAACCATGCAAAGCTATATTAACCTGCAATATAAATACTATTAACTTACTACCAACAAAACCAAATCATACGTTAAAAGGCATTAGAAAACCGAAACAAGATCCAAGCTAAAAGGCTTAGAAAAATTAAACAAGTTTTTCAGAACTTCTAACTAAACTAAATAAAAGATTTATCCCATTGCTTTGGATTACACAAGTTTCAAATTTCCAAACAAAGTACGAATTGTTAGTTCAAACGAGTGGTTGGTTATGTGGCCTTGATTTGCTTGATCCCGGCCTTATTTCTGTTGAGAAAATTTTTGACTTTCAAGACTTTGCCTTGTAGGTTGGTCGGGAGACCTCATGTTTCAGATTTGTTTCGCCTTTATAGGACCTTGGTTATGATGTCTTTGCCCCGATTTCCACCTCAGGGACTTCCTTCTGAGAATTTTTTGTGGATACAATTAGCCCAATAAGGCTTAACCTTTCTAGTCTTCATTTGCCTTTGTGGGCATTTAACTTTAAATTTCTTTCTTTCCACCTTTCTGCTTTGGAAGGGTCAGCCGCCATGGCTAGCCGGGATTGGCTAGATGTGTCCGATGACACTAGGTATTTTCTTTTGTTCTTGCCAGGAGAATTCCTATGAGACCGGTCTTACCACCTTTTCTTGCGGAGTAGTCATGAAATCAAAGTTAAGCCGAAAGGGATTGGGGGAAACGACAAAAGCAATCATATGGATTTAGACATGAAATGCTTCTTGGACTAGATGCCCAACCTGTAACCATTTCCTGCTTCTTGTGACCCATATTTCAATCTTTCAAAACTGTGGAAACTTGCTTGGGCTTTGATGGTGATATTTCTCCTTTTTAGCCGACGGCGCCCTTCGCGGCTTGTCGCCAAACTACCTCTCTCATTTCTCTTCTCATGTCGCTTGATAGTGCTCTTTTATGAGTTTTCACTAAACGGACTCTCTCATTTTTATTTTCTCTTAAATTGAATTTTGCTAAATTCCAGCAATGGTGTTTGTTGTGTCCCTGCCTTTGCCAATCGATCTGAAGGACTCGGGCCAGTTTCTTGGGTAAGGAAATTGGATGGAAATATACAACTTTGGAACCATTCCAGCGGGTTCATGGTTGAACTATTACATCATCTGTCCCAGTTTCGTTTTTAGGGAATTGGGGCTTTTATCTTTATATGACTGAACCTCAGGGAGAGGCTGCCTATGTATGCTTTAAGAATCAAGTCAAAGGTAGTTCAGGAAGTGTTTCCTAAACTAATTTGTTTGTTGTTTTCATTCATTTTTTTTCTCTTTTTTTCCTTTTCCTTCTTTTTTTTTTAATTTTTCATTCATATTTTTTATTCCTTTTTTAAGTAGCATTTTTGGGTTCCATAGAAGGTGACCAATGAAACGTAGCCGGGTCAAAGTGTTTGCGAAGGATTGATAGTGCTTAGGGGTAGAGGGAAACAAAAGTCTTTCTCATTTCAACCGGCCGTAATCATGGTTGCAGGGAATTCTAACGTAATACCTTTTTATTACATCTGCATTCACTGTTGTTTCAGATTTTTTCCTTCGACATCACCCAAGTACAATGATCCTTTGGGAAATATCTTTCTGATAATGTATGGACCTTTGCAGTTTGAAGAAAACTTTCCCTTAGCTTCTTGATGGTGCGGGAGAATATGCCTCAATACAAGTTGTCCGACTTCGAAATTCCTTGGGCTCACATTCTAGGTGAAAGCGTGGGCCATTATTTGTTGAAGAAAATGCCCGTGGCAAACTGCGGCAATTCATTTATTGTCAATTAATGACAACTGCTCCAGCCGATTCGTAACCACTCGCTATCCTTAATTTCTGCTTCGATAATTTCCCAGAGCGAAGGGATTCCTACCTCTACGGGTATAATAGCTTCAATCACATAGACTAATAAATTTGGAGTTTCCCCTACCGATATGTGCACCGTGGTGCGATATCCAAGCAATGCAAAAGGTAGCTTTTCATGCCATTGTTTTGAGCTTTGAATAATTTTTCTCAAAATCTTTTTTTATGTTCTTGTTAGCTGCTTTGATGGCACCATTTACTTTGGGAAGTTAAGGAGTAGAGTTCTTATGTATTATCTTGAATTGGTCACATATTTCTCCCATCAAGTGACTATTCAGATTGGCAGCATTGTTTAACGATTGCAGGAATAGCGAAGCGGCAAATGATGTTGGAATGCACAAAGTCTACCACAGCTTTCTTGGTGACGGATATAAGTGTGATGGCTTCGGCAAACTTGGTAAAGTAGTGATAGCAACCAATATGAATCTATGTCCATTTGAGGCTTTTGGTTCAATGGGCACAATGACGTCCATGCCCAGGCAGCGAATGGCCAAGGTGCTTACATAGGATGCAATTCAGTTAGCGGTGCATGAATCAAATCATCCTCCACTTGACATTGATGACATTTTCTAACGAAGCTGGAGCAGTCTTTCTCCATGGTCATCCAGTAATACCCTTCCCGGAGTATTTTCTTTGCTAATACATACCCGTTCATATGAGGCCCAAACACTCCCACGTGTACTTCATGCATAATCCTTACGGCTTCCTCGGCATCAAAACATCTTAGCAAGTTGAGATCTGGAGTCCTTTTGTATAAGATATCACCACTCAAGAAGAAACCACTCGCGTGCCGTCAAATTCTTCTCTTTCGATCCCCAATGGCCTGCTCGGGATACTCTTGTGTTTTTAAAAATTTCTTGATATCATAATACCAAGGTTGAATGCTAGATTTGTAGGAATTTCTAGGGTAAGACAACATGGAGGCCAAAGTTGCAAGTGCATCTGTTAACATATTGTGACAGCGAGGAATGTACCTGAAGTGTACCGACATGAATTGTTTGCTGAGATCCTTTACATGCTGTCAATAAGGGATGAGTTTGACATCTCTCGTTTCCCACTTTTCTTGGGCTTGCCGGATGATCAAATCTGAATCCTCCATAATTCGCATTTCATCGACGTCTTGGTCAATAGCCATATTCAGGACCATGATGCAAGCCTCGTATTCAGCTGTATTGTGGGTGCAGAAAAGTCGGAGTCGTGTTGTGGATGGGTAGTGTTGACCAGTGGGCTAAATTAAGATTGCCCCAATTCCTATGCCTTTCGATTCACTGCTCCATCGAAGAAAATTCTACAAGCAGCGATGTCCTTAGATGTTACCTCCGCGATTTACTTCTTCATCCGGGAAATAGGTATTCAAGGGTTGATATTCATCATTTACCAGGTTGTCGGCTAAAATGTCTGCTAACACTTGGGATTTTATCACAGTGCGAGTGACATAAACTATGTCGAACTCGGTGAGCAGAATTTTCCATTTTTTCAATCTCCCTATGGGCATCAGTTTTTGAAATATGTATTTCAACGGGTCCAGCCTTGTTGTAAGGTAGGTAGTTTGGGCTTGCAGGTAATGCCTTAGCTTCTGGGCAGCCTAAGTCAAGGCACAACAGGTTCTTTCTAGTAAGGTGTATTTGGCCTTTTAACTAATAAACTTCTTTATCAAGCAATAGATTGTCTGCTCCTTCTATCCAGTGAAATCATGCTACCCGAGAATGCAACCAAAAGAGTTCTCAAGGATCGTCAAATAATGAAACAATGGCCTTCCCGGTTCCGGTAGGACCAATACTGGTGGACTGGACAAGTAATCTTTGATTTTGTCAAAAGCTTCTTAACACTCATTAGTCCATTTAGTTGTTGCATACGTTTTCAACAACCTGAATATGGGCTCACACGTAGAAGTCAACTGAGCGATGAATTGGCTAATGTAATTCAATCTTCCCATTAGGCTCATTACATCCTTCTTGGTTTTTGGATGAGGTAGCTCTTGAATGGATTTGATCTTGGTTAGATCCAGCTCAATACCTCTTCGGCTGACAATGAACCCCAGAAGTTTGCCTGACAGGACCCCAATTGCACACTTGGCTAGATTTAATTTCATATCATACTTGCGAAGCCTTTCAAAGAACTTTCTCAGGTCCCGTGCATGATTACCTTGAGTCCTGGACTTGATAATTACATCGTCCACATATACTTCTATCTCATAATGCATCATGTCATGAAAGATGTTGGTCATAGCCCTCATATATGTTACCCCAACACTCTTTAAACCAAAGGGCATAACCCTGTAGAAACAAGTCCTCCAAGGTTTGGTGAAGGCAGTTTCCTCAGCATCTTCCTCATCCATCAACACTTGGTGGTATCCTATGTAGAAATCCACGAAAGACTGTATATCGTGTTTGGCACAGTTATCAACAGGGATGTGGATGTTTGGCAAAGGGAAATTCTCCTTGGGACTGGCCTTGTTCAAATATATGTAGTCTACATATACTCGGGTTTTTCCGTCTTTGATTGGCACCGAGACTACATTGGCCAACCATGTGGTGTACCGAACTACTCGGATTACTCCCGCCTCCAACTGCTATGTGATCTCCTCTTTGATCTTATCGCTGACATCAGGCTTGAACTTTCTCCATTTTTGTTGGACTGGAGGGCATTCGAGGTTTGTAGGAATCTTATGAACAACCAAATCAACACTCAATCCTGACATATCATCGTATGACCAAGCAAACACATTATTGAATTCAAAAAGAAGCTGAACCAGTGAGTCCAAGATTTCCTCGTTCACATGGATGCGTATTTTGGTTTCTCTAGTTTCACCGGGACCACCAGAGTTAACCAATTCGGTATCATTTAGATTCGCCTTAGGTTTATTTTCAAAATGCTCCAATTCTCGGTTGATTTCCCTAAAAGAATCTTCTTTGTTGGTTTTTCAATTCACAAATAGGTGGCATCTTCGGATCGGGGCATGAAGTCCATAAGCATGTCATATTATTTAAAGTCGCATTATTGGAACTGAAAGAAAAAATGAAAAATAGAAGGAAAATAGAAAAAATTAGAAAAAAATAAAGGAATGTAGACGATGAAATATTGATTTCATTTCTTTGAACTTGTATGATAACAAGGTTTACATTTGAAAACTGAAGGAAAACACCCGAGTTGCACCCTGAAATAACTCGTGATGCAAGAGAAGATGGTAAGGCAGGACTACTGGGCCTAACGCCTGACTAGGAAAGGCGTAGCCTTCCAATTTTGCAATTAGGCATCCAGTCCCATGTAGAGATCCTCCGCGAAGCTCTAGCCTTCTCCAAGTTGGACCATGTTGGCTTTGTACAATAATTTCTTCATAGCCCCACATATATCTTCAATTTCCTCTGCTGTGAAGGTCTCGTCTTATTCTTCCTCACTGTACTTTGAGTTCACAAATGTTTCGTATAAGTGGGGTAGAAGTTGAGTTAGAGCCCATCCATGACGCTTTCTGCGGTTGGGCGAATTTATATCCTCTGGTGTTGGGTGGAAACCTAACCCGAAAAACTTCTCTACGGTAGGCGAAGAAATTGGCTCAGTTATCATTATATAGAACTTCGGAGTCCCTTTATTGGTTTAAATCCTTGATGTATCATCTCTCTAGCCACCATGAATGAGGCATTGGAGAGGAAAGGTTGGGGACATGATTTTCCTTCTTCGTGTTGATCGGCTACCATGATTTTGAAAGCCTAGTAAACTATATGCTTACTTCCTTCTTTAGCTTCGAGGCAGAGGACAGAGGGATCGCGGTAGATTGAGTGTCCATCTTCTCCATGGACCACGATTTCCTAGTTCTCATGTTCAAATTTCAGCATTTTGTGCAGAGTGGAAGGCACAGCTCCTGCGGCGTAAATCCATGGTCTTCCTAGGAGGTAATTTTATGATGTGTCCATATTTAATACTTGAAACGATACCTCAAAATCAACCGGACCAATGGTCAACACCAGATCAATTTCTCCTATCGTGTCTCTCTTAATTCCATCAAAAACTCGGACACACACATTCTTGGGGCGAATCCTCTCCGTACCGATCTTCAATCTTTGCAATGTTGACAATGGGCATATATCCACCCCGGAGCCTCCATCTACCATTAATCTTTCGATGTAATAGCCTTTGCATGTGACGGTGAAATGCATGGCTTTGTTGTGGGCGGCTCCCTCTGGAGGCTAATCATTCTTGCTTAATGTAATCTAATTAATGGAGAAGAACCTCTCTTCCATCCTCTCCAATTGTTCCATGGAGGTTTGAACAGGAACGTAAGCCTCATTTAAAGTTTTGGCTAACACCTTCTGGTGTTTCGGACAATCCATCGGCAATGATAATAAAGAGACTTGCTCAGGGGATTTCCGGTGTTGGTCCACCACTTCATAGTCCGTCATTTTAATCTTTTGAAAGAAGGCCTCCGCCTATTCAGCGTTTACTGGCTTTTTTGGTGGGAATCACCATTTAGAAGGACTATTCACCTCTTCCATGTCAGAATATTTCTTTACGGTGTGGATTTTTTGAGCTTCCCCAGTGATTTATTTGCCTTTTTATGTTACCACTATTTCTTGATAGTTCCACGGGACTGCAGAAGGGTCCATCATTGGCCTCTAAGGCGCGACGAATTACCATGGGCTCATTCAGCCTTGGCGGTTTAATTGATCCCCACACCACATAGGCTCCTTTGGGTACGTACATAGTCCAGTTTAACTCAAATCTTCTTGGGGACTTAGAGTTGGCTTCTTTTCTTGACGACCCCGTGGTATGTAAATGACAGTTCCTTTGGCGGGTGTCGGCTCATTTTTGGCTTCAAGCTTCTTTTCGGCTTTTGGGTGCTTGGTTTCACTCACTTTCTTTACTTCAACTTCCTTGTAGGCGGCCTTTGGCCTTTTATCTGCATCAATAAAGGCTATTAGGGCTTTCAAAGCAGGGTCAAATTCTTTGTCTTCGCAGTTCATCCCAATGACTGGGCCGTTGTTTGAGTTGATAGGGGGTTATTAGTCACATTCGGTACATCTTCATACCTCAATACTATTTTCCTTTGTTCTATTAGATCCTGCACAGCTTTCTTTAGAGTCCAACAATTCTCGATGTATTGTCCTTCAGCCCCTGAAAGATAAGCACAGCACACACCCCGTTGATAAGAATATGACTCAGGATTTTCTCTGTTCGGTGGCACATGCTGCAAGAGACCCATCTGGACCAAATCTGGGAACAAGCTACAGTAAGACTCCCCTATTGGTGTAAAGTTTTGCCTTCTGGGCGGCTCCCTGGGATGGAAATATTTTGGGGAGGGCGGGGATTTAGTGGTTTTGGGGAAGCTGGTTTCTCGGGGCCTGGCTCCTGTTGTTCTATTGTTGTGGTCGTGAAAATTGATGGGAATTCATAACTACGTAATGTTGGGGAGCATGATGCATGTCTTGATGGGTATAATAGTGTTGGGGGTTCTTTTCGCGAACATGGGCTTGTGAGCATGATGTCTTCTACCTGAGGCTGCCATCGAAGCTTCTTCTTTCTTCTTGTTCCTTGCGACTCATCTTGCCCCGCCTTGGATGGCTTGGGAGGTTGCCTTTATGGCTGACTAACTCAGAGTTCTTCATGTTTTCAAACCATTTTCTACCATCTCACCAATTTTGTGCTTCCACAAAAGGTTTGCCCATTGGTGACATCATATTTTGAAAATAATCTGCTTCTTGGGCCTGGAGAAAGACAGTGACCATCTATATCTCATCCATGGGCATCTTTATTCTCGATGCCTATTCGCGCCACTTGATAGAATATTCTCTAATAATCTCAGAAGCCTTTTTTTTTTAAATTGGCCAAAGAGTTCCTGTCTGGCGCAATGTCAATGTTGTACTGATATTGCCTTACAAAATATTTGGCAAGATCGTCCTAGATATGTTATCATGTGATGTCTTGGTCCATGCACCATTCTGAAGCAATGCCTATCAAACTCTCTCCAAAATATTCCATTAACAGTTCTTCTTTTCCGCCTGCCCCAAGCAATTGGTTGCAATACATTTTCAGATGAGCAATGGGGTCACTATGACCATCCTACTTTTCAAAATTTGGAATTTTAAATCCCATGGGAAAGTGTACATGCTAGAACATACACAAATCTGCGTAGGAAATGCTCTTTTGCCAACTCAAGCCCTGCATGTTCTTCAAGCTCTGCTCAAGTTTTTTCATTCTTCTTGCTATCTTATTTTGTTGAGGCATTTTAGGAGTTTTATTCTGCACTATTGTAAGTTCATATGGTAATTGAGGATAAGTGTATGTGGGGTATGAAAGAGTCTTAGTTTGATATTTGGGAGTTTGGAATGTGAAAGTCGTTGGATCAAACATGGGTCTCGGCATTACGGGTTGTGTGGTGGCTGCACATGGGCGAGCCGTATAAATATTTGGGACTATGACAGAGGTGAACACCTGAGGGCGGACTTCAAAAGGTGCTCCGACAAAGTTGGCTGGTATGGTAGGCTGTCCCAAGAGGATGTTTAGGTGGCTAATGGGAACAGTGGAAGTGCCCCGCGACCTTGGGAATAGCTAAGGAAATCCACGGATGGCACTCAGAGGCTCTTCTCCATTCGTCTGTACATCCCACATCTCCATGACTCTAAGTCGTAGGATTCTATTTTCATCGGCTGCCACATATTCTTAGGCTGGGATACCTGCAATCGGGCTATCCTCTGAGTTGGGAACTGCCGAAAAAGTTATTCTAGATGACATTTCTGTGCTTCCTTTCGATCTGGTGAAACATCGATATGATGCCAATTTACAACAAACCAACCCCTTTTTCAAAAAAATTAGACTAGAATTTGTGGCATCAAACAAACAGTTAGTTTGAGACAGATAACAGACATGGAATTGCACATTGGGTGTGATGCACCTAGACAGATGTCTACATATTTGCGATGGTTGCATGTGTCATACCGGCATTTATTCCGAATTTCCTTTACCTCCTTGATTTTCCTTTTGTTTTGGTTTGCCTCTTTTTTCTTATTCTCTCTCTTTTCTTTATGTCTTTTGTTTTACTTTTTAAGAATTCTGTCGAAACCTATGAAGATTGCCTACGTATCATGCCTCGCATTAATCATACAAAGCGTAGTACATGAAAAAATAAGATGAAAGCAACAAGATGTTTCTGGATTTTCAATTTTCATAATGACAAACTTTGGTTTCCAAGACTGAAAAATTTGAATAGGCAACTAGCAGACTCTGCCATTAAGAGAAATACTGACTCGAAGAACAATAATGCGGAAAAGAAGATCCAAATATGTGTACACATAATATCTTCACCATTAAATTAAACATTAGGATCTAAGCAATCTACCATTACTAATACCACGACTTATCCTACTAAAGTGCAAAAAAGTACAAAATGAATGATCCAAATGGTTCAAAATAATTCAACATAGTCCAAGTGTTTAATTATTACAGCCCATTGTCTTAATTATAGTAGTAATAAGGGTGATGAAAAACAGATAATAGGCTTCTTCAACTTGAATATTCATGAGGTTCAGACTTCATACATCATGGGAGATTGAAAAGGTATCTGGAATTTGTGCTAAAACAACACAGAGAGTCAACAAAGCTCAACTAGCATGATATTCAAAAAATCCAAAGCTCGTGAGTAGTTAATACACCCAGTAATAGTACAAAATATCCTAGGAAAGCTTAAACCCAAGCTCATACCAGTAAAAAACCAACCAAAAAGCGCAAATGAACCTCAAACAGTTAAACGGGAACCTAGGAAGGTTTTGACACCACACAAAATTAGCTATTCAACTAAAAATAGCTGGAACAATTACCTAATCAACTCAAATTGAACCTAAGTCAAATGCTGGAAACTCAGCTCTTTAAATTTATATTTTCAGGCTATTTTTCATCTTTATATAGCTAATCTTCTATTGCACAACTGGAACTAGAGTTATTTACAGGAAAAAGCAATTTAATAGAACAGTGAAAAATCCACTGAACTTCAGAAAATTTGATAACTCTTAGAAAACCAGGATTTCTCGACACTTTTCAGGAATTTTTTGAGATTGTTGGGTTTAAAATATCTGCAATTTTCTTAAGGACTTTCAGATTGTGTAACCTCCTTTCTTTGAATGAGTTGGGGTCTCTTTTATAGCCAAAGGCTAGGGCAACCTTTTTATTTCATTTTTAACTACTGGTCCCTCTTTTGATTTTCAGATTTTACCGAGTGGGTCCTTTATTTTTTGACTTGTTTCCCAAGTTACTGCACTAAACTACTGATTTTTAGACTAAAATCCCCTTCTTGAAGATTCTAAAAGAATATGGTATTGTTTCTTATTAATAGGATACATATACTACCCTTATTTTACTTTAAAAACTACCGGAACAAAATTAAAACCCTATATTACCCTTTTAATATGCTATAATTACTGTTTTACTAAGCTAAATCTTACAATTAACTACTAGCTAACTAGCAGTTATAACCAACCCCTAATTATATTTGAACCATTAATCAGAAAATAAATTGAAAATCTGAGACTATTGACTAATCAACTAATTACAACTACAAGCTAACAGGGATTCAAGAAAAAAAGCTGAAATTAACATATTCAAAAGAACCATGCAAAGCTATATTAACCTGCAATCTAACTACTAATTAACTTACTAACAAAAAAACCAAATCATACTTTAAAAGATATTAGAAAACCTGAACAGGATCCAAGCTAAAAGACCGAGGCAAATTATACTGGTTTTACAAAACTTCTAACTAAAATAAATAAAAGGAAATCAAATAGCAATATAATAATCAGGATCGTTTGCGAACAAAATAAACTACCCTAATGAGCAACATAGCATTGTAAACAAACTCAGTAATCATATAGGATGACATTCTTGATAGAAATAAGGCAAAAATCCTAATTACTAGACCGGAGAAGAAAACAAAAACAGAATAAAAATGAACCAAACTGAATTTAAAGTGAACTTACTGGTTGAATCTTCACTTAGTCTTGCTGGGTTCAATTTGAGTCTCCAAACGGAGTCACATGTTTGGTTTTGGCCAAAACAAACATGCAACCCTGTTTTGAAACTCAAATGGCATTAAAAAAAATATCCTCAAAATTAGGTCAAATCAAGATTTGAAATTCCAAGAGCCTTGGTTTTATTCGAATGAAATTGGACTTGTTTTGGGTGGGGGAGGCCAAGGGGAGTGTGGGATATCAATTTGAAAGCCATTGGAGCGGCCGCCACCATGGACGGCATAGCAGCCGCTCCTTTGAAGGGATATTAGATGAGTTCAACGGGGTTTCTGGGGATGATTTTAGGGGGTTGGAAAGAGGAGAAAGCGGGGAACCAGGGATATAAATTTGGCTAGATTTGGGGTTGCGCCGCCGGCAGCGGTGATTTCCGGCAAGCGGCGAGCGGTGGTGATACGACAGAGGTAGGGCGGTGTTACACTGGTGTAATTCGGGTACATTTGAACATGGTATAAGGTTCTACTTGTGGGGGGGTTATCTGAAAATTAAATAGGGTGACATCCCTTGCATCTTGAACGTTTGATCCAGATAGATCAACGGCTCTGATTACTTGGCATAAAATGGTGTTGTTGTGTGTCTTGGGATTTTTTGGACCCGGCAAGGTGTTGGGTCTGGGTTAATTAGTGGATTTGGTAATTTTTTTGGGCAAAATTTGTTGCAAGAATTGGCCCAAAATTGGTCTTTCAACAAAGCCAATGCTATATACAATCAATTATTCTTTTTTTTTATATTTTGTTTTATTATTTTTTTTAAGATTTTTAATAACAAAAATAATAATAGCCAAAAACATATTTAACATGAAATAAAAAAAATTAACTCCTACAATGACCTCAATTTTAAATTTCAATGAAAATTAAATAAATGTTTGTTATTATTCCTTAGTTTCAGCATTAGTTAATTAGTAACCTAAAAATGTAAAAATTAAATGCTAAATGGAAACATGCCATTTTTATATTTTTTTATGAAATATATTAATTAAAACTTTCAAAATTCAAATAAACAAAAAAATTCAATTAATTCCTATCAGTAAAATAATAAAGAAAAAAATGCAAATAGGTACAAAATCACTCAAATAATTCGTAAAAATCAAATAATAAAAGGAAAAAATGTAAATAAACACAAAATCATGCTAATAAATCCTAAAACTTAAAATAGTAAAAGAAAATTCCTAAATTAATGAATTTTATAGAAACATATCGAGCGAGGCAAAAATCACGTGCTCACAACATGCACTTCAAGGCACCTTTGCGCCAACAAGGAGTTGTTTCACGACTTTGAGGAATCTGATCATGGCGTGTGTGTCTACATGTGTAACTCCATTATAGCTAGAGTTATGGGTAATGGAATATTTCTTCTTAAGTTATCTTCTAGAAAAACCATAGCCTTGAACAATGTTCTGTATATACCCTCCCTTCGTAGAAACTTAGTTTCCGGTGTGCTTCTCAATAAAGCAAGTCTTAAACTTATTTTTGTATCTGATAAAGTTGTTTTTTCTCATGGGGTAGACTTTGTTGGGAAGGGTTACCTTAGTGGGGGTTTATTTGTGCTGAACATCGCTCAAGAGAGTACTAATAATGCTAGTACTTTCAATTCTGTTTATATTGTTGAGTCTATTGATTTGTGGCATGCATGGTAGACTTGGTCATGTTAATATTGCATTTATTTAAAGACTTAGAAAAATAGAATTAATTCATGCAGTCAGTGTTGATAATTTTTCTAAGTGTCCTGTTTGTGTAGAAGCAAAACACTCCAAAAAGCCTTTTAAGAATGTAAGTAGTAGAAAAATAGAATTTCTTGAACCACTCCATTCGGCTTAGTAGATTTCAAGGACACTTTTAGAATGGGTGGAAAGAAATACTACATCACCTTTGTAGATGACTTTTCTAGATACACTAAGGCATATCTTCTTAAGTCAAAGGATAAGGCTGAAAGCATGTTTTTGAAATACAAGGCAGAAGTAGAGAATCGATTAGATAAAAAAATCAAGAGGATTAGGTCTAATAGGGGTGGGTACGCAAAGTGAGTAATGGTTAAATTCTAAACCACAAGCCCATTGAAGCGAGGATGCACACCACTTTAAATAGAAAGCCGTGAGTATAGTAATAATACTCTAGCAAGTGGATATTTAAGACAAAATTAAGACTTGATGGTACAAATGAGAAATATAAGGCTACACTTGTTATTAGGGGTTTAACAAAAAGAAAGAAATCGATTACTTTGACAATTATTCTCTTGTTTCCATGATAGCGACTATTAGATACTGTACATCCACCAGTCTGTATAGGGAACCGGGTCCTCTATGTCTTTCCTATGAAAGTACTGATGAACCAAAATGTATAGGGATCTCGTCCTATATTAGTTTGGTACAGTGCTAAGTTTGTGTGAGTCCACCAAATGGCAGAGTACCTGGTCGTTTATCGGGTTCTACTGTGATTGCTAGTAAAGCTAAATGTAAATAAGGTCGTGGATTTTTACGTGGAAAAATCCCACATAAGGGGATCAAAAACCCATGACCTACACTTGTAGGCTTTTAACTTCACTAACTTGCAATCTCCTATTACAAGCCACTTTACAATAACTCAATTGCAAAGACTTCAACTAACTTGTGATGCTCTTATCGCAAATCAATCAATAACTATCCTAGTTACAAATAATTTGACTAGCTTATGTTATTTCCACCATAAGCCACTTTGTCACACTACGGTTACAAAGGGTTCGACTAGCTTGTGATATTTCCACCCCATGCCACTTTATCACACTACGGTTACAAAGGACTTTTATTTTGACTCAACCTAATTAATGTTTCTAATAAAGCTTGATCTGAGTTACAATGAAGATCACATAGCAAAGACTCAACAACCGTAAAGACATAAGATCATCAATCTCGGATCAAGTCCTTCAGGTTGCAGCAGCTTTGTTCTTGAGAGTGGTTCTTGAACTCTTGAGAGAATATTTTCCTTTTCTAATATTGCAAGTGTTGAACCAAAATCTTGTTTCTTGCATGACGTTTATACTACACAAGAAATTTCCTTAGTGATGTCAATTCATATGGTGATGTCCAATCTGAATGTAAAATGACTGATGCAATGTCTGTTATATTATAATAGACAGTCACTTTCTGCAGTTGCTTTCCAGTTGTAGTCGAATTTATACTTCTGCCAGCAAACCCTAAAGGACCAGGTCCTGTTATGTTCCTCTTTGTACAATGGCAGACAATCATTCAGTTTCATTCCAGCTGTATAGTTGACTTGTACTCTTGTTAGAGAGCTCTAAGGGACTAGGTCCCTGTTGTGTTCCTCTTTGTATAATTACGAACAGTCGCTTTCTCTAGTTGCATTCCAGCAGCATAGTTGACTTGTGCATTTTTCGTGGGAGCACCAAGGGATCAAATTCCTGATATAGTTCTTGTGCACACAGGCCAGATTGTCTTAAGTTGAGTCTACTGAGTGGGGTTTGTACAACTCATTGTAGGTACACCTTGATTACATCACTTGAAGTGACGTGAGCACTTTAGTTGGTTAGAGAAAGTGTAGGCATTGGAAATAGTGCAGTACAGCAGAATCTTTATTTACAACTATGCCTAATGAACTTTGTTCAGTTGTAGCGAAACCACAAGAGTATCAGGTCCTCGTTTTGGTTCCTACCTCTTGAAGCTGTAGCAAGTTAACATTTGGATGGAATCCGTTCGATGCAGTGTTATCCAAGTGAGCCATGTTCATTATTTGGTTCTTGACATTAAGTTTTTTAGATCATAAAAACACAAGGCAAAGATATTGGAAACCTATCAGTGACTAATAAGCCCATGGATTTTTATGTGGAAATATCCCACACAAGGGGATCAAAAAACCATGACCTACACCTGTAGGCTTTTAAATTCACTAACTTGGAATCCTCCTATTACAAGCCACTTTACAATAACACTATTGCAAAGACTTCAACTAACTTATGATGCTCTTACCACGAGCCACTCTATAACTATCCTAGTTACAAATAATTTGATTAACTTGTGACATTTCCACCACAAGCCACTTTGTCACACTACAGTTACAAAGGCGTTGACTAACTTGTGATGTTTCCACCACAAGCCAATTTGTCACACAATGATTACAAAGGATTTTTCGTACGACTCAACCTAATTGATGCTTCTAAGAAAGTTGGATAGGAGTTACAATGAAGAACACATAAAAAAGACTCAAAACCCAAAAGACTTAAGATATCATCAATCTCAAACAAGGTCCTTGAGGTTGCAACAGCTTTGTTTTGGAGAGAGGGTCTTGAACACTTGAGAGAATATTTTCCTTTTCTGATTTTGCAAGTGTTGTACTAGAATCTTGTGCCTTGCATGAGGTTTATACTACACAATACATTTCCTTAGTCATGTCCATTCATAATGGTGATGTCCAATTTCTGTGGAAAGTAACTGATGCAATGTCTGTTGCTTTATATATTATACTGCTATAGGCAGTCACTTTCTCCAGTTGCTTTCCAGCTGTAGTTGACTTTGTACTTCTGTCAGCAAACCCTAAGGGACCAGGTCCCAGTTGTGTTCCTCTTTCTACAGTTGCGGAAAATCACTTAGTTGCATTCCAGCTGTATAGTTGACTTGTACTTTTATCAGAGAACTCTAAGTGACTAGGTCCCTATTGTGCTCCTCTTTATACAATTATGGATAGTCACTTTCTGCAGTTGCATTCCAGTTGTATAGTTGACTTGTACATTTTTTAGAGGAGCACCAAGGGATCAAGTACCTGATCTGGTTCTTGTGCATACTGCCCAGATTGTCTTAAGCTGAATCCATTGAATGATTTTTTGTACAAACTCATTGTAGGTATACCTTGATTATATCACTTGAATATATGTGAGAACTTTAGTTGGTCAGAGAATGAGTGGGTGCTGGAAACAATGTAGTGCGGCAGAATCTTCACTTCCAACTATGTCTAATTCACTTTTTACTGACGTGAGGAACCTACAAGATTATTATGTCTTTCTTTGGGTTCCTACCTCCTAAATCTGTAGCAAGTTCACATTTGGCAGGAATATGTTTGATGCAATGTAATCTAAGTGAGTCAGGTTCCATATCTGGCTCTTGACATTATGTTTGTTAGTTCATCAAAACACAAGAACAAGATATTGAAAACCTATCAGTGACTATTAGAACTCTTGTTGATTTAGCCGCTATTCATTATTTAGTGATACATCAAATGGATGTTAAAACATTTTTCCTGAATGGTGATTTAAAGGAAGAGATCTATATGTCTCAACCTGAGGGTTTTTTAAAGCAAGGATAGGAGAATAATGTATGCAAATTGCGAAAGTCTTTGTATGGTTTAAAGCAGGTACCTAAGCAATGATAGAAAAAGTTCAACAACGCATTAGTGGGTAATGGTTTTATTGTTAATGCATCTGATACTTGTGTTTATTCCAAGATGATAGGATCAGATTGTGTTATTATATGTTTGTACATGGATGAAACAATAATCTTTATCCCTATTGTGGATGTTGTTAATGAGACTAAGAATTATATGTCTTCTAAATTTGAAATGAAATATCTAGGAGAAGCAAATGTCATTTTAGGGGTTAAATCCAAAGAACTTCTAATGGTTTTTTCTTGTCTCGGTCCTTTATCTTTCCTTTTTAAAATTTGTTTTATCTTGTATCTTTCTTCCTTCCTTTTTTTCCTCTTCTTCTTCTTCTTGCCTTTCATGTACCAGGGGTCTATTGGAAACAGCCTCTCTATCTGAATTAGGTGGGGGTATGGTCTGCGCACAGACTATCCTCCCCAGACCCTACTTATTGAGATCAAACTGGGTTTGTTGTTGCTGTTAGTCTTATTATATTGAAAAATTGTTGAAAAGGTTTAATTGTTTTGATATAGCACCCGTGCGAACTCCTTATGATCCTAGCATTCACTTGAAAAATAATAAGGAATCTAGTACTTCTCAAAGCGAGTGTGCTAAGATAATTGGTAGTGTAATGTTTCTCATGAATTACACATGACCTAATATTGCTTATGCTGTTAGTAGATCGAGTTGATATACTCATAACCCTAACAGTGAATACTGGAATGCTCTTCAACATTTGCTAAGGTATTTGAGAGGTACTATGGATTGGTCTTTGCATTTTAATAAATATCCTGCTATTTTAGATGGATTTTATGATGTAAACTGCGTTACTGATAATGATAAAGTTAGATACTCTAGTGGCTATGTGTTAAATTTATGTGCAGGTACTATTGCGTGGAAGTCTTTAAAACAGACTTGTATAGCATGATATACTACGGAGTCTTAATTCATTGCTCTTGAGTTGGAAGAGCAAGAAGCTGAGTGGGTGAGAAACTTATTCGTAGCTGTGCCTTTATGGGGAAGACAAGCTTCACCAGTTTCTCTACATTGTGACTCACGGGCGGCAATTAGAATTGCCAAAAACAGTGTGCATAATTTAAAAAGAAGACATATCTGTATTAGTCATGGTGCGGTAATACAATTCTTTAAACATGGCGTTATTTCCTTGGAATATGTAAAATTCAAAATAAATTTGGCAGATCTTTTAACCAAGGGTTTGGCAGGAAAATTATCTTTAAAACGTCAAGGGGGATGGGGCAAAAGTCCATGGATTGAGGAAATATGGTGGATACACGTTTTTGGTCAAACGAAGCAACATGAGATCTCAATATGCACTAATTTCCTATCCCTATGGCGTGCGGTAGTGCTTTATAAGGTTGAATTTATTTTGCTCTGAATATTTCAATTCCCTTAAGGAAGTGTTTTTGTAGATAAACTTGATAGAATCACCTACGTGAGTGTAAAGGTGCAGTCGCCTTTTATGAAAGACTTGGGATATCTTTCTAAAGCACTCATGAGACCCAAGGTATGTGCATGACCATAAAAGCACTTTGTTATTGTTGCAAAGTTTGCATAAAGTTAAGGATATAGTATGTGTTGTGGGGGTCTCAACTAATTTTAAATCAGTTCAAAAGTACTCCACTTTGTGGATGTTAGTTGTTGCCTCATTTCACTATGTGACAATTCAAGTCGAAAGATATTCACACTTAAGTACATGTTCCTTCTTTTCCAAGAATTGTTCTATTTTAATTTTTTCTTTAGTAGGGGATTGTTTTTATTTTTATAATGCAAAGTCAAAAAAAAATTTAAAATTCCATTTATAACAATAGCTATGACACTTTTTATTTTACAAGTGTCCTATATATTTCCAAGTGACTTTTGCATAAAGTCTTGTGGCTAAATACTCTTAAATAATTGATACATGGAAAGAGCTTTTACATGTGGCATTGATTTAGGCCAAGTGTTAAATGGCTTTAACAAGTGGCTATGCAAATCTACCATGTATCTTCATGCATGGAAGACTATGTATACTTGTTAATGTTGAAGCCAGGTGGACTAACGACATTCCTAATTGCCTATAAATTGGATGGTCATTGCACATCATATTAACTCAATTCTTAACCAATAATTCATCTTGCTAATAATTAGTTTCTTTTTGCATTATTTTTAATTTCTGTAATAGCTACAGATGAATTTCTTCAAAAAGTGACTATCCAACAGTTTTGCCTATAAAAAGGTAGTCTACTTATCAATACCGAAAATACCTTCATCTTCTCTTCTTTCTAGGCAACTTTTTTGTGCAAATTCTAAACTTTCAGCCTCGAGCCCACATGTTCGGAGGTATTGTAGAATCTTGGGAAGCGATCGGTCTTAAAGATTTGTACCCAATCGGGCTGAAATCCCGTTCAAAAGAGTGGCTTACCATGACACAGTATTTTTGATAAGTTTTTTCTTCTTTCCTTTCTGTTCTTAGTCAGTATTATCTACTCAATTTTCTTACATCTAGTGCTATACTATTGTTAGATTTCTAGTTTTACGTGTTGTCCCTTTCCGGGGCGGAGCGAACACTGCTTCGTTAAAAAATTTTGCTATACAAATTTTATTAGTAGACAAAAATGAAATAACTACGGAACAAATACGTTAAAATGACACTGCTCGACACATAGAAAGGCACAACTCTCATGGTTAAACGCCAGAAATTATTGTGAGGTGTCGCGGGTTCAAAGCCTAATAGTTGCATGTCTATGTGTTTTTGAACTTTTCGGTTGGTTCCAGGGCTCTAGGCGTCGAACAATTTCATCAAATTCGAGACTCCAACAATAATTCTGTGTCCCCCTTGCAACTATTACTATTGTAAGTTATCTTGCACTTTTTTTCTTTTTGTTTGCCACGAAATTGATCAAGACTGAATTAGAAAAGTGTCATTTTTGTACTTACAAGCATAAATAAGTATTAAATACAATTTTAGATTTTGATATTATGAGTCCAATCCAATATAGTAAATAAAAATTCATTGAGGAGAGTTATAGTAGTGTACTTTAATAATATGACCTAAATTATATTTTTGTAATATATAATGTAACTAGTTCTAGAGTACGTGCATTGCACGTGTAATATGCGTATGTTAAAGTTAGTTATATAGCATTCTTGTCATAACTAATTTATCATATATGGGTTTTCCCAAAACTCCTTTCAACAGTAGATATGATATTTCATTTTCTTTCTAGATAGCAAGTGTAATATACCTCCCAATGCCCATATGTTAATACATTAGAAGTCGTGAATAACATGTACCGTACAGCATAAGGAAAATTCATTTCTATGCATGTATGTCACGTGCATGTCAAATACGATGCGACTCAGTGATAGAACCATATTTATACTCTCAGGGTATCCATTGACCCAATCCTCCCAGTCTCTCGATCCTCACAGTCACTCAGTCCTCACAATCACTCAGTCCTCTCATTCACTCGGCATTAGGCGCTCGACACTTTCCCTCAATAGGTATCTACACTCACTGAGGGTTTGTACAGACTCTGGAGGGGCTCTAACACCCCAGGCACTATATCAAGCCAATCATGACATAAAGCAATGAAACATGATGCGGCGTGAAGATCCCATAAATATCCTCATAATTAGCCCCTCGGTCTCACTCGGTCATCAATCTCTCAGTCTCTCGAGCTCTCATTGACATGAAACTATTCCTACAATAAAATTACGATGTAGCAATAAATAACAACTGAGACTGAGATATGATATTAGTGCATGAATATGACTGAATATCAAATATCAATGAAATCAGTGAGTTCCAGCAAGAAATTATCACTATAGGTCCCAACAATATTGGCATGAAGCCTAACATGATATCTAGCCTGACTAAAAGCTCATCTACTCTATCACATGGTGAAAACACATATATCAACAAAATAAGACCATTGTACAGTGCCATGGAAATAACAAAGTCAAATTCCATAGGATGCATGCCCACATGCTCGTCACCTAGCATGTGTGTTACCTCTATACAATCACCCAACACGCAATTTAAGGGTTTCATACCCTTAACACAAATTTTAGAAGAGTTATTTACCTCGAACAAGCCAATCCCAATATCGAGCAAGCTAAGTGATGCTCTAAAAATGCCCTCTTGCGTGTTCTGACCTTCAAATGGTTCGAAACTAACCTAAAACAACTTAAATACATCAAACACTGCTGAAGCAACTAACCCCAATCGAAAAATATTGAATCTTTATTCAAAAGCTCAAAATTATCCAAAAATCCCAACCTATATGCACATCTCAGAACCCAATAAAACTCATAAAATTTGACAACCCATTTAATTATGAATTCAACCATACTAATTTCAATCAATTTCGACTCCGAGTCGATGTTGAAAACTCAATTACTCACTTTTGCAAAGTTTTTGATAATAATTATCAATTCTCCAATCAATAAATAGATTAATTCAAAAATGAACTTCTGTGAAGATATTAAAATACAAATATTTTATTTAGATACTGACCCCCATGAAAAGACGAGCATAACACCACAAACATCACCTTAATTAATAACCTGATGTATCAATAAATAACAGCTGAGACTGAGGTATGAAATGAACGGATGTATATGAATGAGTACGAAATATCGATGAAATCAATAAGGTGACAGCAAGAAACGACCACTATGGGTCCGAACAATTTCGGCATAAATCCTAAAAATAATATCTAGCATGACTGACATCTCATATACTCTATATCGTGGTGGAAACATAGATATCAATAAAATAGGTACACTATACAAGGCCATGGAAACAACAGAGTCACAATTCATAGGGTGCACGCCCACATTTCAATCACTAGCATGTGTGTCACCTCTATACCAATCACACAACACATAATTTGGCGATTTCATACCCTTAACACTAATTTTAGAAGTGTTACATACCTCGAACGAGAAATTCTAAAATCGAGCAATCCAAGCGATGCTCCAAAAATGAGCTCACGCGCGTTCAGACCTCTGAATGGCTCGAACTAACAAAAAATAACTTAGATACATCGAACATTATTAAAGGAACCAATTCCAATCTAAAAAGATTGAATATTTAATTAAAAGCCCAAAATCGACCAAAAAGCCCAATGAGGTCCGCACCTCGGAACCCGACAAAACTTACAAAATCTGATAACCCATTTAGTTATGAATCCAACAATACTAATTTTATCCATTTCCGACTCTGAATCGATGTTTAAAACTTAATTACTCATTTTGAAAAAATATTCGATAAAAAAATCCGAATTCTCCAATACAAATATGAATCAATTCAAGAATGAACTTCTGTGACAATATTAAATTTCAAATATTGTAATTAGATACTCAGTCCCATGAATAGACGATAAGAACACCGCAAAAATAACCTCAATTGGAGCTCTAGAACTCAAGATATGCTCAAAATACCAAAAGAACACATTTTGGTCTTTTTATACCCAGGGGTTTTCACTTTCGCAATAAACACTCTACACCCTCCGCATTTTCAGCTGCCATTTCCTCTTCTCCTAAATATCTTTTGCACCCGGGGTCCGCACTACGAAAACACAAGTACCAGTTCTCTTCTCCGACACTAAAATAAGCATAACTACTCCATACGGTGTCCAAATTCCACAATTCATTTTGCTATGGCTCCATAATTACGACACATATATAATGCTTCGATAAAAATAGAACTTGGGCCTTATTTTCTTAATGTTTTACTATTTATGCTTGAAGAAACAACGCCAAAATATAAAAAACGAGTGCAACACAACCCAAACCTATCAAAAACTCATCCGAGCACCTGGGACCCCATACACTCAGGACACCATTTAAACATACCAAAAAGTCACATATCATAATACGGACCTATTAAAGGCCTCAAAACATACATCACAGCATCAAAATGATAAATCACACCTCAATTCAAAATCAATAAACTTATAACTTTAAACCTCCAAAACAGTTGTCGAAACCTATCAAATCACGTATGATAGACCTAAATTTTGTATACAAGTCACATTTGATATTACGGACCTGCTCCAACTTCTGAAATTTGAATCTGAACCTGATATCAAAAAGTCCACTGGCGGTCAAACTATAAAAATCCCGACTTTCGCCATTTTAAGCCAAATTCTACAAAGGACCTTTAAATCACAATCCAGACGAGCTCCGATGTCCAAAATCACCAAACGGAGCTAATAGAACTATTAGAAATACAATTTGAGCTCTAACCTGAAAACCAAAATCGAAAATTGACATAAGTCATACTACATCATACAGAGCTACTCATTCCCTTAAAAAACCGAGCAAAGTGCAAATACTCTAAACGGACGGGGTATTCACAATATTTGACTTTAGGGCTTAAAATCAAAACAATTTTAAATGGTTTTTTATTGTTTCAGTCTTATTATATTGATAAAATATTAAAAAGTTTTAATTGTTTTGATGTAGCAGCTGTGAGAACTCCTTATCCTACTATACACTTGAAAAAGAATAAGGAATCTAGTACTTCTTAAATTGAGAATGCTAAAATAATTGGTAGTTTTATATTTCTCATGAATTATATATGGCCTAATATTACTAATGCTGCTAGTAGATTGACTATATATACTCACAACCATAATAGTGAACACTGGAATGCTCTTCATCGTTTGCTAAGGTATTTCAGAGGTATTATGGATTGGTGTTTGCATTTTTCTAAGTTTTATGTTCTTTTAAAAGGAGTTTGTGATGCAATTTGGGTTACTGACAATGAGGAAGATAGCTACACTAGTGGCTATGTGTTTACTTTATATGGAGGTGCTATTTCATGAATGTCTTCAAAACAGACTTGTATAGCACGATCTACTACAGAGTCTGAATTGATTGCTCTTGTGTTGGTAGGGCAAGAAGCCGAGTGGTTGAGAAACTTATTCGTAGCTATGCCTTTATGGGGAAGACAATCTTTACCAGTTTCTCTACATTGTGACTCATGGTGGCAATTAGAATAGCAAAAAATAGTGTGTATAATGGAAAAAACATATCCGCATTAGGCATGGTGCGGTAAAATAGTTGTTGAAACATGATGTTATTTACTTGGAATATGTAAGATCCAAAAGAAATTTGGCGGATCCTTTTACATGGGGTATGGAAAAAAGAGTTATCCTTGAAACGTCGAAAGGGATGGGGCTAAAGCCCATGGATCGAGAAAGTATGGTGGATACCGAGTTTGTGGTCAAACGAAGCCATATGCAATCTCAATATGCACTATATTTCCTTCTCTGTGGCTGGTTTATAAGGTTGAGCTTATTTTTCTCTTATTTATTCCATAGCCTTATGGTAGTCTATGTGTAGATAGACTTGATGGAATCACTCCTAATGATTCCATAGCCTTAAGGTAGTCTATGTGTAGATAGACTTGATATAATCACCTACGCGAGTGAAAAAGTACGGTCGCCTTTTATGAAAGACTTGGGATGTTTTTCGAGAGCATTCATGATATCCAAGGTATGTGCATGACCGTAAAAGAACTTTGTTAGTATCGCATAAATTAAGGATATGGTATGTGTTATAGGGGTCTCAACTAATTTCCATTCAGTTCAAGAGTACTTCACTTTGTGGATATTAGTTCTTACCTCATTTCAATACGTGACAATTCAAATTGAATGATATTGACACTTAAGTACATGTTCCTTCTTTTGCTCGCAATTATTCTATTTTTGTCTTTGCATTAGTAGGAGATTGTCGTATTATTTTTTATTTATTTTGGTAATCCACTAGGCAAGCGCCTAGGGCTAGATTTCATTAATAATAGGAAAATGAAAATTACAACAAATAGGAAAAGTGAAATAAGGGGGACAATGGCACCGGTATTGTTACCCATATAACACAACCGGCGTAAACCTTACCTTACTAATCCTATTGAGGCAAATAATGCAAAATCCAACTCTTTTTTTTTGTTTTTGAAAATCTGTTTATAACTAATGGCCATGGGTCTTTTTATTTTTCAAGTGTCCTATCTATCTCCAAGTGGCTTTTTGCATAAAGTCTTGCAACCAAATACCCTTAGATAATTGGTACATAAAGAGAGTTTTGCACGTGGCATTAATTTAAAGCAAAGTGTTGAATGAATTTGACAAGTGGTTGTGCAAATCTACCATGTGTCTTCATGCATGGAAGACTAGGTACACTTGTTAACATTGAAGTCAAGTGGACTAATATACCCGGACAAGTCTCACCCTTTTCATACATGCGACCTCCCTAATTGCCTATAAATAGAACGGTCATGAGACATCATAATCACTCGATTCTTAACCAAGAATTTATTTTGCTAATAATTCCTTTCTTCCTACAATATTTTTAATTTCTGTAACAGCTACATATTAATTCTTTCATCTGTAATTGTCCAATAGCTTGACCTATAAAAGGACACTTTTCTTTGTGCATTATCAAACACAAAAAATACCTTCATTTTTTCTTTTTTCTGGGCAATTATTTTGTGAAAATTCTAAACTTTCAGCCACGAGTGCACTTATTTGGAGGTGCTGTGGAACTTTGGGGAGCGATCGGTCGTAATGATTTGTACCCAGTCGCGCCGAAATCGCTTTTAAGAAAGTGGATTACAACAACACAATACTTTTGATAAGTTGTTCTACTTTCCTTGTTTTTCTTAGTCAGTATTATCTACTCATTTTTCTTACATCTGGTGATGTATTATTGTTAGATATCTAGTTCTACGTGTTGTCCCTTTTCGATCCAGAGCTTCACACCGCTTCATCAAAATATATTGCTATATATTTGACTAGTACACAAAAAATGAAATAACGACATTTTAAATATGTTAAAATGACACTACTCGACACTTAGAAAGGCACAACTCTCATTGTTAAGCGCCTAAAATTATTGTTAAGTGCCGTGAGTTCGAAGCTCAATAGTTACATGTCTATGTGTTTTTTAATTTTTCTGTTGGGTCTAGGGCTCTAAGAGTCGAACAATTTCATCAAATTTGAGACTCCAACAATAATTTTGTGTTCCGCTTGCAACTATTTCTATTGTAAGTTATCTTGCACTTTTTTTCTTTCTTTTTTGGCGACGAAATTGATCAAGATTGAATTGCAAAAGAGTCATTTTTGGTACTTACATACAAAAAGAAGTAATTAAGTACTATTTTAAATTGGTATATTATGAGTCCATTGCAAAAGAGTAAATAAATACTCGTTGAGGACAGTTATAGTAGTGTACTTTATTTATATCATTTGAATTATATTTTTGTAGTATATAATGTTACTAGTTCCGTGTAATACGCGTCTGTCAGAGTTAGTTATATGGCAATCATAGTAATAAATAATTTATCATATATGAGATAATAATATGTTATACACCTAATATC
This sequence comes from Nicotiana benthamiana, assembly GCA_034376525.1. NCBI lineage: Eukaryota > Viridiplantae > Streptophyta > Magnoliopsida > Solanales > Solanaceae > Nicotiana > Nicotiana benthamiana. Next base: position 39,000,883 of record CM067324.1, read on the forward strand.
TCTTCGTAGATAAAGTTCTTGGTGTATATATTTTTTATCACTTCGGTTACTCTGTCTGACAAAAATTCTTGTTGTTCACGTTGATATTCAACCTGAAAATATAATATGTAGTTGCCTATGTGAGAAAACATATGCAACAAGTATACTAAAAATTATTTAATCATGTGCTTTATTTATTATCATCCGAAAACTGGTTCAAATAAATATATAGCTTAAATGGGTATTCTTGATGTTAAAAGATATAGCATTGTGGAAACGTATGCGAAAATAATCAAAGTTATAATATTTCCTTTATCATGCAACTTCATTATCTAAATATGAATAGTATCATGTAACTAATGATTGAATAATAAAATTATCAAAGACTTAAGAAAGGAAAAAAAAGAATTACGATACATAACAAAGATGATTTTTTCCTTTTGGAAAGAAAAAAATACTGATAGAGAAGAAAATATTCATGAAATAAACTCAAAACAATATATACGTTTAATATATATTTTGGTCCATCCATAACTAATTCACCAACAAAAGTTGCGGTGGAGTAGTAAGTACTCCTTCATCCTTAACCAGAGGTATCGGGTTTAATATCTTGGTATAGAGTCGCATTTGCTAGGGAACGCTTTACCTTCCCCCCCCCCCAATATCGCCTCCCCTCAATGTAGGATTTTCTGGTACGAATTCGCATTTAGTCGGGCCCCAATCTAGATACCCGACATCGAGTGAGAATCAAAAAAAACTACTTCCTCCATATCATACACAAGAATACTGAAAGTCAAGACAAAAAACAATGAGCTATCAGTACAAAAGTATTCATGAGTGATGTTTAGCTTAAATTATATATATTTCTATGTATATCGTCTCATATTTTACTTTTCTTTTCTGAATTTAGTATGTAAATGCTACAATTTATATTAATTAATGTGTTTTTACTTGTCGGAATGATTCGGGGGAAATAGGGGGTGAAACACGTAAGATTTAAGCTAAAACGAACAAAACCGGAAAAAATGCCATTTGGGTGCCACATGCAGCGCCTAGCGCCGCCTGTGGCGCTGAATACAATGTTGGCAAATTGGGTTGCGTCTTGGTGGGCCCCTGGCGCCGGGCTAAGTGCCTTTGATGTGGACTTCATCCTATTTTTCCCGGGACACAGTTTATTCGGCCCTACACCTATCTACCACATGTAAAAGAAATACTAAATCTATTTTTGAAAGGGGAGATGCCACTATAGAGGAAAAACCCACATGGGATTGTGAGGAAGTAGAGAATTCTCAGTTTTATTCATCTTTTTCTAGTATTTTCAATTGATTTAACAGTTATGCAATTGTTCGATTACATCATGAGTGGCTAAATACCCATTGTTTTGGGGTTGTGATTTAGCCGTAAATATTGTTGTTTGATATTAGTTTGACAATATATAGTTATTTCTTTAATTCCGTGTTTAATTGCTTGATTGTCTGGCCTGGGTTTAGGTTCTAATTATTATCTATGCTATGTTTGGGAAAGACATGTTTATATTAGAGAAGAATTTAAGATAGCATGATCTTAACCCTTAGGGGAACGAATATGTGGTTTGGATAGGAATATACCTAGTCACTGTGCTTAATTAAATATCGTAATCTTAGTGTGTTCTTAATAGATTGATTTCATAGGAATATATGCGTTAATGTATTTAGAATAGGTGAATGGTACTTTGGGAGAAAGTTATGACAGCATTTATCAATTAATTAGCAACCATGAGTGAATTATTTGAAAGAGAGAGTTAATTAGAACACAATACGAAGGATGAATCAATCACAAGCCTAGAATACTTGTCTCTACTAAATACACAAGAATTAAATCGTTACTTGATAATTTAGTTATTATTTTGAATCGTAGTATAATATATTCATATTAGTGGACTTTGATTTTAGGTAGATTGGATAACAATTTTAGTGATTTAGTGAGTCGTTTATACAAGTCTCTATGGGTTCGACACTCAATTTATCATTATATTACTTGTCGATCATGTACACTTGCGTGTGCGTTTGGGAGCAACAATTTTTTTGGCTACGTTGTCGGGGACTTAAATATTAACTACTTTCTAGTTTTTTCTTTAATTATTTATTTCGTCGAGTCTAACATTAATTGATTTTTTCTCGGACCTCAAGAACTTTGATTGAATGCGTAGGGTCAGAAGCCACGACCAACTTTAAGGCTTTGATCCTGAACCTGGGAGAACATTTCACAGGAAGTTGTGGGAAGCAAGGGACACGAATAATATTAAGGCACTTGTTTAATTTCTTATGGACATGGCGGAGGAGCAACACATGGCTATTATGGAGGTGGCGATACCCAGCATTGGCAATGTCACCTCCAGTATTATGAAGCCTTGAATCACTGGGCACTTCGAGCTGAAACAAAGCATAATCTAGCTACTTTATGCAAACAGACAGTTTATGGGTCTTCCACACGAGGATCCACAACATCATATTCTGAAGGTCTTGGAAGTTAGTGATACTTATATCACTAACAAAGTCACTCCAGATTATGTGAGGCTCACACTTTTTCCATTCTCTCTATTGGTCAAAGCTAAGTGATGTCTAAAGGCAAAACCAGCTAATTCCATTACATCATGGAATGATTTGGCAAGAAAATTTCGGGCAAGGTTCATTCCTTCAGGCACAACTGCAAAGATCAGACGTGAGATAGTTGCCTTCAAACAGAAAGCAGGAAAATATTTATACTCAACTTTGGAAAGGCTCAAGGGGATACTTAGAGACTATCCTCATCATAACCAGATGAATGAACTGTTAATTCACACTTTCATAGAAGGGTTCCATCCCCAAACAAAATTGTAGTAGATGATGCATTTGGAGGTCAAGTTTTGGAGAAAAGCTTTGATGAAATTTACGCATTATTGAACAAATTCTCCAAAAGCAATCTGGATTGGCAATGAGAGATGGGTCGGAACAAGGTAAAAAAATCACCAGGGGTTCTTGAATTAGATATTGTCTCAGCATTGTCAGCACATGTCTCTATGCTAACAAACCAAGTCAATCATATGACCATGATAATTAACATGCAACAAGCCCAACCAGTGCAACAAGTTCAAATATTTTGTGAAGTATGTGGAGAGGGTCACATGAGTAATCCATGCCCAGCAAATCCAGAGTTTGTATATTTTATGGGTAATGCAAATCGAGGCCAAACAAATCCGTGTGGGGACACCAACAACCCCAACTGGAGGAATCACTCAAACTTCTCTTGGGGTGGAAATCAATGCCATTTTAATAAATACCGGTCTCAAGCACCTCAAAAACAATCCAGACCACTTCAGACAAAACAACAAGCTAGCCTTGAGGAGATGATGAAGAAATTAATTGCCGACCAAAAATCTTTCAATTAGAAATTAATATCAAATCAACAAGTTTTCAATCAGAAAATAATGGCTGATCAGCAGGCTCAAGACGCAACACTGAGAAATTCGGAGCACTACGTGTGCCAGCTTGCCAGATCCCAAAATACTTGATTAATAGGGGCTCTTCCTAGTGATATTGAGCCTAATCCTAAAGCTCAAGTCAATGTATTTACCTTGAGAAATGGAAGAGCGAGAAGAAGTTCCAAAGAAAATGAAGAATATAGCACATCCTGAAGGAGAATTAGTTCCCAAACCAGTAAAGGAGAATGAGAAAGATGATAAAGGACCCAAGCCAGTAATATAGACTAGGCCACCACCTCCATTTCCACAAAGACTACAGAAGAAAAAAGATGATGCTAAGTACAAGAAATTCCTAGATATTTTGAGTCAAGTGAGTGTGAATTTTCCTTTGGTGGAAATTTTGTAGGAAGTGCCTAAGTATGCCAGGTATCTCAAAAATATTGTGAAAACAAACGAAGACATGCAGAGTTCAAAACAGTTGCACTTACTGAAAAGTGCAGTGCTAGTGTTCGGTGTAAACTTTATCCTAAGTTGAAGGATCCTGGGAGTTTCACAATTCCTTTGTCTCTTAGAAAACAAGAAGTTAGTAGAGCCTTGTGTTATTTAGGGGCTAGTATAAATTTGATGCCATCCTGCTTGTTCAAGCAACTCGGATTGGGGGTGCTTAGACCTACTAAAATCACTTTACCATTAGCAGATAGGTGATGTGTTAGTTCGAGTGGGAAAGTTTATTCTTCCTGCTGATTTTATTGTTCTTGATTACGAGGCAGATGAGGAAGTGCACATTATTTGGGGGCGTCCATTCATAGCTACTGGTGGAGCAATTATCAATATGAGGGCTGGGATGCTAAAACTGAGAGTTGACGATAAGGAGGTCACTTTGTACAAGGCACTTAAGCTCCCTAAGCATTATGAGGACTTGTTCATGATTATTGTGGTCGAATTGAAGGGGATAGAGCAGTGTCCTTACGAGAATTGTAGTGATACAGACAAGAAAAATGAGTTGGAAAAGGGGGTTGTGAGCACGTGAGTTTTTCCTCACTTGAAATGTTCCTATAAATTCATTAAATTAGATTTTTTATGTTATTATTTGAATTTTTGGGAATTAATTGTGTGTTTGTTTAATTGCATCTTTCTCTTATTATTTGAATTTCTAGGATTTATTTTCATGATTTTGTGTTTGTTTTAATTTTATGAATTAATTGCAGAATTTTATGTTTATTTGCATGTTTTACGTTTTAATCAATACAATTCATAAAACAAATATATAAAACATGGCATGTTTGCATTTAGGATTTAATTTTTACATGTTTTTAGGTTATTAACTAGTTAATATTGAAAATAAGGAAAAATAACAAAAACTTGGTTCATTTTCTTTGAAATTTAAAGTTTAGGTTATTGTAAGAGTTTATTTAGTTTATTTCATGTTAAACATGTTTTTTGCTATTTTTATTTTTCTAGTAAAAATATGAAAAAATAATAAAAATATATATATAAAAAAACAATAATTGATTGTATATAATTTGGGTCTTTGAATGACCAAATTTTGGGCCATTTTTAGTCACAAAGCTTAGCCCAAAACTCCCAAACCCACTAAATTTACCAAAACCCAACACCCCTGCCCGGTCCAAAAGCCTAGAAGCAAAACGGCGTCGTTTTACGCCGAGAAGGTCGGAGCCGTTGATCCACATTGATCAAATGATCAAGATGGAAAGGTGTCACCCTATATAACTGTCGCACCCCCCCCCCCAAATTACAGACCTCGTACCATATCCAAAGAACCCTAAAAATATCAGGTGTAACACCACCACACCACCACTGCGCCTCCACCGTATCTCCACCGTCCGCCGCCGACCGGGAATCGCCGCTGCTGGCGGCGTAACATCAAATACACCAAAAATTACACCTTGTAATCTCCATGCTCCCCTTTTTCCAACCCCCCTTAAAATCAACCCTCAAAACCCAGCGAAACTCGTCGAATATCCCTTCAAAAGAGTGGCCGCTCCAATGGCATCCAAAGTAACACCCCACACTCCCCTTGCCCTCCCCTACCCAAAAATGAGTCCGGTTTCATTCGAATAAAACCTAGGCTCTTTGAATTTCAAATCTGGACTTGACCTAATTTTGAGGACGAATTTTTCAATACCGCTTGAGTTTCAAACTGGAGTTGCATGTTTGTTTTGGCCAGAAACAAACCTATTACTCTATTTGGAGACTCAAATCTAATACAGTCAATGTCTAATTGAAGACCAATCAGTAATTTTCATTTTTCTTTTTTTTCTTCTTCTTTTTGTTTTTGTTTATTATTGTTTTACTTCTTTGTGGACGACTTGCCTTGTTCTAGTTCAATTGTTAGTTTTTAGGAGTCCTGAATAGTCCTGAATACCATTCTCTGATGTTTGTTGCATTAGCTTCGATTTGATTTTTTAGTTTTTAGTTTTTTAGTTGAAGTTCATCTTAGTCTAATGATTGATTAATATTTGGATAATAGTTTTAAGTTTACAATTCTGACTTGCTTCAAATGGTAGAATGGAATGGTAGTTACACCTTTGCATATGTTATTTTAAGTTATATTCAGCATTTAGTTTGAATGTTGGTCTAGTAGTGTTTTGGATACTGAGTTGGATTTTTGGTTATTCTTGATTAATGGTTTAGGGTTTCATCATGGTTTGGTTATAGCTCATAATTAGCTAGAGGCTAATCTTAGGACTTAGTTGAGTAACTTGGTTTATCTAATGAACTAAGAGGGTAGTATAGGATTTTAAATTGGTTCTTGCAGTTTTAGGTATATAATAAGGGTAGAATAGGTATCCTATTGATAATAGACAATACTAGAATACTTTACACCCTTCAATAAGGGGACTTTAATCTAAAAAGAACAATAGTTTAGTGCTGTAACCTGGGAAACAAGTCAGAAAATAAAGGACCAAGTAGGTAAAATTTGAAAATTGAAAGAGGGACTAGTAGTTATAATGAAATAAAAGGGTTACCCTAGCATTTGGCTATAAAAAAGGCACCCCAGTTAATTCAAAAAATGGGGTAAGACAGCCTAAAAAAATTCTGAAAATTTCCAACAATAGTCAAAAATTAAGCTTCCAATGCATGCAATTATAACAAAAATAAAAAATAAAAATATTAGTTTAGTTGGAATATTTGAGAGCTTTTCCTTCAAAATCTGGCACTAGAGCTTTACAAACCAACAGGAAATCAACCAAATATTGTTCCAGTAGAAGTCCAGCAGTTTTAGGGTCTATTTGTGTTTTGTTTCTGGGACTTGCATCAATTAATTTTGTTTTGAGTTGTTCTGGAGCTCCTGAGTGCATTTTCAAATGATTTGAGGTCATTTTAAAGGCTGTGTGTGACCTATTCTTTTTGGATCTGGATATTATTGATGTGTTGCTTACAATTTTGCTCCTGATCTCTAAGAACTGCTGCCAATTCCTTACCCTCTTGTGTATTTTGATTACCAGGTACTTCTCTTTCCCAAGGGTGTAATATTGAATCTATCAGTGGTGGAATTTAAGTGATTTGAAGCAAAAACTGCTTAAGTCACCTCTAATTTTATCCTGGCACGATGATTTTCTTTTGTAGTTGTTTAAACATCATGTTTGAATAGAATTATATGGACTGTTGTCACCATTTAACTTACTAGTTTGGGATTGGCTTCAAGTACTATTATGAGATTCGGGACGTCATTTAGCCCGCATGAAATGCATATATTAAAATATTTATAGATTCGGTACATGTCGTTTAGCAAATTTTATGGATTCCCGAAAGGTAATAATACAATGTTCGCCTTAGGTGCGTCTTTAATAATTTTATCTCTTTAACTACGGGTTTGCATTTATGTGACCCAAATCTAAATCTCAACGAAGTTGGAATGTGTCAAAAACTACGGGTGCAACTATGTGAAGTGGTTCGAGACATGATTTTAACGACGTTGTAATTCTCTTTAAAAAATAATAATAAAAGTGGTTAATAGATTTAAAATGCACATAGGTTCATAACTATGTAACATCAGATAATATATGCCAAATATAACATTTGAGAAACCGTGCTACAACCACGGAACTTGGGAAAGCCCAACACTTTCTCCCGGGTTAACAAAATTCCTTACTCGGATTTTTTGTTCGCGGACTGTTAAATAGAGTCATTCTTTCCTCGTTTCGGGATTCTAAATAGTGACTTGGGACACCATAAATCTCTCAAGTGGAGACTCTGAAATTCTCTTAAATAATTGAATCTCGTTTCGATTGTCCTTTATTTTGAAAAACTCCCTTATCTACGCCCTTCATCGAGTCATAGTAGCCAAAAGGAGGTGTGATAGCTCTGGTGATTCTTCTGGGGATCGAACCGAGAATCGCTGGTTCAGGGTTCAAGAATTCGAGCTTAGAATAATTGCTGTATTCGGCTTTGTTTATTATCTAATTTTACATGTTGGCATAAATGATGCTTTTACCGTTTTTATATTATCTGAACAGTACATATAAACTGCTACAAAATCCTTCTCTTCTCACCTCTGGGGATGTTCTTACTAGATGAGACTCCCTATTCTGTTAGTGTCATACCCTGAAATAAGAAAGAGGCCGGACAAGTTACTAAGTCGTATGGCCTTTTGGTTCCTGATATGTAGCCCCTTCCTTGACTCGAGTTGTTCGCTCGGGTACACTGTCTAGAACACATACTCAGGTTTTGAACCTATAATAACTTGACTTCATGTCGGATCCCTACTATGAACACTTATTTGTATCATGCATTCGGCTTAGGTGACTCAACACATGGGTTGGGTCCATCTAGGACAGGTGTACCTTGAATAATGGACCATCCTGATGCATCCTACTTGTGCATTTATTTTAGATTTGCATGTTGTTCGGCTTATGAATGTGGGGAAAGTCAAGAAAATAAGTAACGGAAAGGGTAAGTAGAGTTAATCAACCGTTTTGAAAACCAATGCCCAAATAGTGCTGAAACTCTGCCGAATTTTTGTCGAAAAATGAGAGAAAGGAGAAAAGGGTTTATCTTCAAAATAGTTTGTTTTACTTACCAATAAAAAGAAAGCAGTCTTGTTTGTAAGAATAGCTCGTTCTAAAAATGGCTTGTTTGGCTATATTTTTGTCACAATTTTTTTGATTTTACCAAAAAAAAGAGAAAATACAAAAGGAATACGTGGAAATTCTAAAAGATTTGCACTTCAAAAGATTTTGTATGTTCCAACATCTTTGCAAGAAAAAGAAAAGAGAAGAATGTTTTCTCTAAATTAGTTGGATTTTTTAATTCTCAGTCGTATCGAATTTTTCTCGAACTACACTGGTTTTATTCTCGTCAGGTACGAGATACGTAGGCAACCCCCATCGGGTCCAACCTCCCTATTGTAAAAATAACCAAAATAAAAAAAATGTCCAATATTTATTTGTTATCCTAAATAAATCGGGTGATGCAGTTATTGCCAAGAACAGCCGAATGTTACCGAAGGGGACGCCAGAAGGCTGATGTTTCACAAATGGCCACCTCTGGGTTTTATTGTGGCCGGTTAGCGGGCACAACCTTAAAATCTTCCTTCCAAACTGCTGAAAGGCCGTATTTGCAAAGCTGGGCCTCGGTATAGAAAATAAATTTCATAAAAGAAAGAGGTCATTTTAATGTTTTGTTGAGTCAAACAGAATAAATTCTTGAGATACTAATTCACCCTAATAAATGTTGGAAATGAGCACGGGTCAGCATTTGCCGATAACATTCATGAACAAAATTCCCTTGGAGCTACACATGTGGTGGAATGGCCTGGGTGAAGCGAGGGAAAATAGGGTCGACATGCATTTGGGAGGACTTACTGGACTGCTAAAAATTAACCCAGGGGAGATATCATAAAGGCGTTGATCATATTCTGGGACCCGGCTCACACTGTATTCCATTTTTCGGAGTTTGAACTCACACCGGCGTTGGAAGAAATAACTGGATATATTGGGGGCCCTATGATCCCCTTAGGCACCAATAGTTGAGTGGACTCCTTTAGAACCAGCAGGAAGGTTTATAATCTTGACCTATCAGCCGGCTTTTGCACCCCGCAGTTTATATATCAGAGGTATGGGCACATAGTGGGATTCAATAACCCGGAAAACCATATTTGTAGCAAAGGGAACCCAACACAAGTGGGAGGAACACCGTTGTTTTGCATTCATGGTTTTTTTTTAGGTCTTTTGGTGTTTCCGCGAAAGGACGGAAATATCGACATACGGATAGCATGGGTTGTTAGCACTTTAATAACTCAGGCCAAGAGCACCATCGCTCCCATGATTTTATCGGAAATCTTCTGTGCTCTCACTGCCTGTAAAGCGGGAGGAGACTTCTTTGATGGATGTAACCTATTGTTACAAATATGGATGATCGAACACTTATGTCGTCGGCCTCAATTCATGAATTATGGGTCGCCAACAAAGAGCTGCATAGAAGAATTCTATAATAGGGTTGATGGGCTTAGGTTACCTGAGGCTGTTACAGAATGGGTTTCGCGTCTCCGGGTTGTCACTACAAACCAAATAGAGTTGACGTTCAGGTGGCTCCCTGTGGATGAAATCATGTATATGCCAGCCATCGGGCCTCATTCTTTCTGATGGGTCCCCGCAGTATCCAACCCTATGCTCCATACAGAGTGTTAAGGAAATTAGGGAGGTGCCAAATGATTCCCAGGGACGAGGATATTAGCCGCCACGCGGCTGAGATTAGTCCCAATGGTCAATTCCCCGAAGACATCATTCGTCAAATTTGGAGAGAATGTCAATACTTGACGGCAGGTACCCGAGTATGCGACATATCTAATAGTGAGGTTGCACCTGGATACATTTCTTAGAATAAAAAATAAATAGAGTCCAGAAGGCCGGTTAAAAGGACACACCTCCAAGAATTTGCTGAGATATCGCAAGAACAATGGGACTGGCAAAACAAGGAAAATGAATACAAGGCCACTATCGGAAAATTAGAAAAACAAGTCAAAGAGCTTCAATTTGAAAATGTTCTGCCAGCCGATGCAGATGAGGGGTAAAAGAAAAGATTAACCAAAGAAAACAAAGCGTTGCGAGCCCAAATTCAAAAAGTAAAAACATCCGTTAAAAATCCCCCAGGAGCGCGAAGGATGAAAAGCTCATAGACAATTTAAGGTGAAGTTTAACCGAGTATGGGTCTGACTTGAATAAAGCAAAAGATTAGCCATCCAGGGTTCAAAAGCAATTGGTTAATAATGCAGAGGAACGAGCCCGCATCATTGAGCAATTAAAAGGCATGACGATGAGGTTGCTGGGTTAAAAAGGAAGGTCATCGTGGTTGAGAACAAAGTGGACAAGCAAGCCAGGTACTTCAAAGTAGAGAGAGAACATTGTTATACAATGATGGAAAGTTGGAGATGGATCTGCACCAATTCCAAGAACTTAATCAAGTAGCCAAGCGAACTCTAGAGGCAAGGGCCGAGCAATTTGGGCAATTATTGCAAGAAAAGGGTGTTATCAGGGAGAGAGTATGGACGATCACAGAATACATCACCACAAAGTGCAGCCACTGCGAGGATATGACAAGATCCATGTTCTTTTCCACCGCCATGACCTTTGTTCGGCAAGTAATAGAAGACCTCCACCACCTCTATGGGAATTTAGCACGCAAGCCTGCAGCAAGGCCGAACGATGCCTCGCTGGGCCCAGGAGTACTTGAAGCACTAATGTATTCATGAAGATTGCATTTCCTCTTTGTCAAGAAAAATATATGTATAAAAGTCTGTCATTTTAAACTTAAGTCTGTATTTTCTTTTATGCATAGTTAGCTTTTCTTTGAGTATGTAGTTCATCATTTATTAGTTTCTTGTTTAAATCTGTCAGTCATTCGAGTCCTTGTAACTAAAGTTTCTTATTATTAAAATGGAAAGTTCCCAAAATATTTTATGCTTCACTTTTTATTTGCAAGAACTTCGCTCTGTCTGATTCATGCAGGGTCATGATACATAGGAAATCTACATAGGATTCGATCATAATCAAATAAAAATAGGAGAGTGGGAGAGAATAAAGCTAAAACAAAAGGGCTTCGCAAACAAAGAAATTGAATGTCGGGATGACGCAAGCAACCGATACATGTAGGGACTGATCATGTTCTAGGTGCCTTCATACATAATATGTGGCCACATACGTGTTAGAACCTAACCATTAATGAGTTTTTGGTGTTGGGCCGATTCCAGACTAGACAGGTGGTTAGTACTTGCGCCATTTTAGGCAACCCACTCCTACAACACACGGTCTAAGAGCAAGCAAGTCATGGCCAACCAGGAAACCGATGTCAGCATTATTGACCCCTAGAAATAAGTAATGAATTGGACGTTAATGCCATGAAGGAGGAAATGTATAAGCTAAAGCACCAAATGAGTGAGATATACCTGGCATGGGCAAGAGGATATCCATCCCCAACCGATCTTGCTAATCCAACCTTCATCCCGCCACTGGCTCAAGCTCCTAACCAATCCACCATTGATCCACTCTAAAGTTTCCCTATCTACTCGCAGCATCAGGGTATGACCTCTCGACCACCACAAACTCCACTACCCAAAGTCGCTCATCACCCCCCCTCCGCCAATTGCCCCCATCTATATGGCACCTCCTCCTCTTGCACTCCATAGGTTGTCAAGTGAACCACTGCTTCAAGCCTATTACCTTCAATACCATCAATCAATACCTGCTTACAAGAGTGACAAGCCTTACTCCTATGCTCCCCGTCTCGAAATCCCGGCGGGAGTTGAAAAGCTAATCAACAATCCTGAGAAGGAAGAGATTCTTAGAAAGGTCAAAAGTTTAGAACAATCATTCAGGGACATATGGGGATTAGGTGGCCAGGTGAGCATGGCATTCAAGGACCTTTGTCTATTTCCAGACGTGTAGTTGCCTCCAGGTTTCAAGATGCCTAAATTTGACTTATATGATGGACACGGCGATCCGGTCACGCATCTAAGAGGGTTTTGCAACAAAATGAGAGGAGCAGGGTGAAAAGATGAATTGCTAATAGCATACATTAGCCAGAGTTTAAGTGGGTCGGCACTGGAGTGGTACAATCGACAGGATCATAGTCGGTGGTATACTTGGGATGACCTAGCACAAGCGTTTTCTTGCCACTTTCAATATAATCGCCAGATGGTCTTGGATATCCTATCTCTGATAAAAATGGAGAGGAAACACAACGAGAGCTTCAAAGAATACGGTTTCCAGTGGAGGGAACAAGCAGTAAGAGTTGATCCGCCCATGAAGCAGAGTGAGATGGTTTACTATTTTCTACAGGCACTGGAACCTACCTCTTTTGGACATGGTGTCAGAAGTGGGTAAGTCTTTCAATGAAGTACTCAAGATGGGAAGTATGGTCGAGGAAGGCCTCAAATCCAATAAAATCATGAGCTACTCTGCAATTAAGGCAACCGCTCAGGCCATCCAGGGTAGAGCTGGGGGAGCATTCAGAAAGAAGAAGGAGGAAGTAGCGACAGTGGAGTCGGGAACTTGGTTCAGGCCTCGAGCTCCATCTCATTACGCCCAACCTCGTCCTCACAACCAAAATACCCACACACTCCATACGGCCCACCATAGTATTACTATCCACTATTAGAAACTTGCTTCTCAGTCCATCATGTGCAAGCATATGCCCAACCTCCCGCTCATGTGCAATGGTGTGCGCCAGCCCCACAAATCACCTACCCAACTCCACAAAATCATAACCCACCTCCAAGAGCCTACCAACAACTCCCAAAACCCGTCTTCCAAGACAATCCAGTCCTGAGAAATGAAAGGGTGCAGAAGAAGAAGACTTTCACTCTGCTGGGAGAGTCCTACACTAGCTTATTCCACAAGCTGCGACAACAAGATATGTAGAGACCAATCAAAGAAAAATTGCCAAATCCTCCCCCGAAAAATCTAGATTATTCTGTCAGTTGTGAATACTGTTCTGGTGCACCAGGGCATGATACCGAAAAGTGTTGGCATTTAAAGAACACTATACAAGAACATATTGAGTCCCACCGGATTGAGGTGCAGACTCTAATGGTGCCCAAAATTAACCAAAAACCATTACCTAGCCCATAAGGAGACAAACATGATTGAGATCTTGGAAAGGAGGGGAGAGTCCAGGAGGCCCTTACAGACAGTGATGATGATCAAGTCCAGTGAAGTTCAGGCAACTACCAATGCAAGCTGTGAGAAGCTAGTAACCAAGGCAAAAGGAAGAAGCAACAAACCTGTCATAGTTCAAGGGAGCCCAGCAAGTACGACTGCACCAAAGCAGGAACAGACAAAAGTAATGGTACACAGGGCAGCCAGAGAACCTGTCGTGGTTGTGGAAGGTGTTCGCATAGAGCCAGTCATTGCAAAACCAATAATTCAGCCACCAATCATCAACAGCAAAGCCATTCCTTGGAGATATGAGCAACAAATAATGATATATAAAGGAAAAGAAGTTAGGAAGAAGTGTGTGAGGTCTAAGGTTTAACTCGATCAGGGAGGTACTTCGCCCCTGAAGAATTGAGGAATGGCAAAATCTCTAAAGATAACCCAAAATCAGTGAAGAAAGCTTTGTTGGAAGAAGAGGTAGAGGAATTTCTATCTAAAATTAAAATGCAGGACTACTCCATCATAGAGCAGTTGAGGAGGACACTAGCTCAGGTCTCCTTATTATCCTTACTTATCCATTCGGATGAACACCGCCAAGCGCCGATCAAGATTTTTAATGAAGCCCACATCCCTGACAAGATAGCAGTATATCATTTGGAAAATATTGCAAACAAGATATTTGAGGTAAACCGGGTCACCTTCTCTGACAATGAATTTCCCATTGAGGGACCTGAGCACAACCGAGCTCTTTATCTGAATGTGAACTCTGAAAATGTTGTGGTCACCCGAGTTCTGGTCGACAACGAGTCTGCAAATATTTGTCTACTCTCCACATTGACCAAGCTGAAAGTGGAGAATGAAAGGGTCCACAAGAATAACATTTGTGTTCGAGGTTTCGACGGTAGAGGCAAAGACAATGTGGGAGACATAGTGCTGGAAGTGGCAATAGGGCCCGTTGAGTTAACCATGGAATTTCAAGTGTTGGACGTGGCAGTCTCATATAACCTATTGCTGGGTAGGCCTTGGATTCACGCAGCCAAAGTAGTGCCATATATGATGCATCAGATGGTCAAATTTGAATGGGACAGGCAAGAGATTGTGAGGCACGATGAAGAAAACCAGTGCATTTCAGGTGATGCAATCATACCTTTTATTGAATCTGAAGACAGCAAAGGGCCATGGGTCTACTAGATATTTGATACTATGTCAGTTCAGAAAATCCCAGAAGGTGAGGTTGTCATTACCCCAAAGATAGCAACCCTGTAGCTTCAACAATTTTGAAGAGTGGTTTTGTGCTCGGAAAGGGGTTGGATGCTTCTTTGCAAGGCATTGTGCAACCAGTATCCCTCCCCTAAAATCTGGACACTTTTGGCCTAGGGTGCAAGCATACAGTTGCAGACATAAAGCAAGCCAGAAAGCTAAGGTAGAAAGCTTGGGCTCTTCCAAAGCCCATCCCAAGGCTGTCTAAATCGTTCATCATTCCTAATACTAGCAATGGCTCCGTACCAAGGATTCCCGGCTTGATGATCGACGCGAAAGAGGATCTTGATAAGGGGTTAGAAAGATTGTTCAATTAGGAGAACATGGTCGAGGTAGGAGAGGGATCGAGCAGGGCACATGTGCAGTTTGTGGGAGCGTGCGCAAAAGTGAATAACTGGGAAGCCAGTCCTCTTCCCGCTCGGAGGAGTCGTGGTAGTCAGATTTGATTTTCCTATCACTCTAGTTTGGATTAGCTTCAGGATTTTTAATTTACTTGTTATTTCCGTCTGTTTTGATGTGTAAACTCTGTTATATTGATTCTAATGAAATGCAATTTCCCTTTCAGCGGTGCTGATAGTTTCCATTACTCTTTACTTCTCTTTCTTTTCTCTTTTGTACAGTTATGTTTATGCTGGTTCCAGTGATCTGACTTGCATAAGGACTCCTCGGCCCCAGTCTTCAAAATCGGTCTAGTTTGGAAATAATAATTCACGAAATAGAACATTAAGATGAATCAGAATACGACAAGGAATGAGAATGGGATGAGATTATTAAAGAGTTGAGCCAATTTGAAGAGAAACCCAAACAAAACCTAAACGATACAGAGGCAGTCAATTTAGGAAGCCATGATAAGTTCATAGAAATAAAAATAAGTGTCCATCTAGAGCTACAACTTGGGATAGAAATAATTGAACTGGTGCTTGAGTACATAGATGACTTTGCATGGTCCTATGATGACATGCCCGGATTGAGCACTGACTTAGTGGTTCACAAGTTATCCACTGACCCAGCCTGCCCTCTAGTCAAGCAAAAGTTGAGAAAGTTTAAAACTGACGTGAGCGTGAAAATTAAAAAGGAAGTAACCAAGTAGTTTTTGGAAAAAGTCTTCCGAGTCGCACGATATCCCACCTTGTTATCTAATGTTGTGTTTGTGCCAAAAAAGGATGGTAAAACCAGAGTGTGTGTCGATTACTGTGACCTCAATAAAGCAAGTCCGAAGGACAACTTCCCTCTACCGAACATTCACATACTGATTGATAATTGCGCGAAGCATGAGATCGGGTCATTCGTTGATTGTTACGCATGCTACCCCCAGATCTTACTAGATGAAGAAGATGTGGAGAAAACAGTATTCACCACACCGTGAGGGACATATTGTTATAGAGTCATGCCTTTTTGTTTGAAAAACACCAGGGCGACATATATGAGGGCCATGATAACCGTTATTCGTGATATGATACATAAGGAAGTTAAGGTCTATGTGGATGATGTGATAGTAAAGTCCAGAAAACAATCTGATCATGTCAAAGATCTGAGGAAAATCTTTCAAAGGCTCCGCCGCTATGACCTCAAACTCAACCCGGCAAAATGTACATTTGGGGTCCCCTCATGGAAGTTGTTAGGATTCATAGTCAGCCGCCGAGGAATCGAACTAGACCCATCAAAGATCAAAGCTATACAGGAGCAACCGCCACCGAAGAATAAAACAGAAGTGATGAGTCTATTGGAAAGATTACATTACATCAGTCGGTTCATTGCTCAGCTCACAACCATCTGCGATCCCATCTTTAAGCTATTGAAAATGGATGTTGCAATGAAATAGACAGGAGAGTTCCAGGAAGCTTTTTAAAAGATAAAGGAGTATTTGTCAAACCCACCGGTATTGGTCCCGCCAAAACCAGAAAGGCCCTTGATCTTGTATTTGACAGTCTTGGACAACTCAGTTGGGTGCGTGTTGGGTCAGCACGATGTCACCGGGAGAAAAGAGTAGGCCATATACTACCTCAGCAAGAAATTTATAGTCTACGAGGTTAAGTATACTCATCTTGAAAGGACGTGTTGCTACTTGACGTGGGTAGACCAAAATTTAACGCATTACTTGTCATCATACACCACTTATCTCATCTCACGTCTGGACCCATTAAAGTTTTTTTTTATAGAAGCCCATGCCCACAAGAAGGCTCGCAAAATGGCAAATCTTGCTCACAGAGTTCGACATCATCTACGTGACTAGGACTGCCATGAAAGCACAAGCATTGGCAGATCATTTAGCTGAGAATTTGATAGATGAAGAATATGAGCCCTTGATCACATACTTCTCGGACGAGGAACTGATGCATATTGATGAAATGGAACAGGATGAGAGATCAAGATGGAAATTGTTCTTCGATGGGATTGCCAACATGAAAGGCGTTGGGATAGGAGTAGTGATCATTTATGAAGAAGGGCATCATTACCCAGTCACAGCTCAACTCCGCTTCTATTGCACCAACAACATGGCAGAATATGAGGCATGAATTTTGGGTCTGAGATTAGAAGCAGGCATAGGTATCCAAGAAGTCTTGGTCTTGGGGACTCGGAATTTCTAGTACACCAGATTCAAGGGGAATGGGAAGCAAGAGACTTAAAGCTCATACCATACCAGCAATGCTTGCATGATCTCTCCCAACGATTCAAGTCAATAGAGTTCAGGCACATCCCCAGAATTCACAATGAAGTTGCTGACACGTTGGCTACTCGGGCATCAATGCTACATCACCCGGACAAGACTTATATCGACCCCAATACATATCCGGGCACATGATCAACATGCTTATTGCAACATGGTGGAAGAAGATCCTGATGGCGAGCCTTGGTTCCACAACATCAAGGAATATATCAGGAGAGGTGTATCCCCGTACAAGCCACGAGTGACCAAAAGAGAACAATCTGTCGCTTGTCATATGGATTTTTCTTCAATAGATGAATATTATACAAGAGAACGCCAGGTCTTG
This sequence comes from Nicotiana benthamiana, assembly GCA_034376525.1. Lineage (NCBI taxonomy): Eukaryota > Viridiplantae > Streptophyta > Magnoliopsida > Solanales > Solanaceae > Nicotiana > Nicotiana benthamiana. Next base: position 39,018,669 of record CM067324.1, read on the forward strand.
GTTTACTAAGATGCGTAGCTGCTGGGCATGAAATAGTTATAATTAATGAGGTGCATGCTGACGTATGCGGGCCACACATGAGCGGATGTGTTTTGGCAAAGAAAATTCTTCGGGAAGTGTATTATTTGCACACCTTAGAGCGGGATTGTTTCGGCTTTGTGCGCAAATGTCACCAATGTCAGGTGCATGGAAACATAATTCACTCCCCTCCGTGTGAATTGCATACGATGTCTGCACCATGGCCTTTCGTTGCTTGGGGCATTAACGTCATCGGGCCCATCAAACTAGCAGCTTCTAACGGACACAGATTTATCCTGGTTGCTATTGACTATTTCACCCAATGGGTTGAAGCCAAAACCTTCAATGCAGTGACCAAAAAGGCTGTGGTTGACTTTGTACATGCAAATATCATTTGTTGGTTTGGATCCCAAAGACTCTCATTACTGAAAACAGGGTAAATCTCAACAGTCACTTAATAAATGAACTATGTCAGCAGTTCAAGATCACACGGCGAAATTCTACCCCATACCGCCCTAAGGCAAACGAAGCAGCTGAGGCGGCCAATAAGAACATAAAGAACATACTTCAAAAAATGGTTGAAGGGTCCAAGCAGTGGTATGAGAAGCTACCCTTTGCATTGTTAGGATATCGCACCATCACCCGCACTTCAGTAGGGGCAACTCCATACTTGTTGGTATATGGCACAAAGTCGGTAATCCCGGCTGAAATTGAAATCCCCTCTTTTCGAATTGTGGTTGAAGCAGGAATCGTCGATGAAGAATGGGTCAAAGCTCTTTTGGAGCAATTGAGTTTTATTGACGAGAAAAGATTGGCGGCAGTATGTCACGGCTAGTTGTATCAAAATAGGATGGCCAGGGCATACAAAAAGAAAATGCATCCTAGAAAGTTTGAAGTAGGTCAATTTGTATTAAAGCGCATCCACCATCACCAGGCCGAGGCAAAGGGCAAGTTCCCTCCGAACTAGCAAGGATCGTTCGTCGTACCAAGAGTGTTGTCTAATAGAGCATTGTATCTGACAAATATGGAAGGGAAATGCGTGGAAATGGCTATCAATTCGGATGCTATCAAAAGATATTATGTGTGATTTTCTTTTAGATCATTGTCCATACTTGGCATTTGTTTGTACTTGGAAGGTTGTATACATTGGAAAGATGAAGGCATTTTATTCATCTATCTAAACACTTTACCCTTTGTTTACCCCTTTGAGCTTCCGTTATTTTATTCTCATACCCCCTCTTTCGGAATCCATAAAGAGGGTCAGACATGTAATTATAAAATGTGACGAACATACAATAAAGGCAAAATCAAGAAAAGCAAAACAACAAGAGAAGAAAAAAATCAGCAAACCAAAAGAGAAAAGAGAAAAGAAAGAGAGAAAAAAAGAAGAAAAAAATAAAAAGAAAAAAAATCAAAGAAGAGAAAAAGAAAAAAAGTGAAAAATGAGAAAGAAACACCGTAAAGAGAGGAGGAAAAGGAAAACAAATAATAATAAAAGTAAGGAATCAACAGGAACTACGTTTAATCTGATTCCTTTTAAGGATACGTAGGCATCCTCATGGCTCGGTCATATTTAAATGAAAACAGAAAGCCCTATATAAGAAATTGGGGCAGTAATTGTGTTGGTTTGGATTCTGAAGGTTGTAATCTTTGAACCCATAAAAGACACTTTTGAGCCTTTCACACCCTTTCCTTCTAACCTTGTCCAAAAGTCTACATTACAGTCCAACGAAAAGGAATGTCGGTGCAAGCAAGGAAAAATGGACCGTACCTCAGGGCGGCACTCTAGTTCCTCATGAAAATAACAAAATGAGAGAGTCTTATTGGTGAAAACCACACGGGAACCCTAAGGCGACGAGAGTTGAGAGAAATAAAAATGAAGGAGCCTCATTGGGGAAAACCCTCACGGGCACCGTGAGGCGAAGGTAAGGCAAGAAACAACACACAGAAAGGGGTTGTGGTGGAATCTATTCATGAACACTATAAGGCAAGCAAAGCTATGGTTTGGTTGAAGGAATCGGGTTAGAAATGGTCACAACAACAAAAACATGGCAACGGAAGGTCGGTCATTGGGACAGACTGGGTCAAGTAGGCCGAAGTGCATGTCATGATCATGAAAAATCAGTTGCTCTTCCTCAGATAAGTTTTCTTTCTCTTTCTTTCAACAGTCAGTGAACCAGGAATTCTTTACCCTAAATATCGTTCAGAGTCAATGCATTTCGCTTTTTTTCTTTCTGAGTCAGTAAAGTCTTTTGTTTTAGCAAACAGGAGGAATTTCAAAGCCTATTATCAGCTCCCAAGGGGACAAAGCACATGACACCCAAAAGCGTAACAAAGATAACGAGTGTGGAACAACAAGGGGAAGGATTCACAAAAACTACAATTGATAGAAGAGATAAAAGTCGGCAAAGTGAATGAGTACCACACGGAGATGGGCATCCAAAGCATAACCACAAAGGTTCTGGGGTCAGCCGAGCATAATACACTGATCGGGCAATATCGGAAAGGAAGCAAGGTTAGCACAACACAAAGATGGTAAAGGTCACAGGGGCTGACCCGGCATAATACATCAGTCATCGGGAAAAGACATAAAGAATTCTGGCAAAGGATCAAGAGTGCAACACAAGGTGGGGAGCAAAGTAATGGCACAAAGATCAAGAGCCAGCCATGCATCATAAATAGACCAGGTGATCTCAGGGAAGGGCGTAAGGATTTTAGCGCAGGCTCGAAAATGAAACACAAAGATGAGGAACAAAATAAAGTCACAAGGGTCATAGGGTCAGCCAAGCATAATACATTGACTTGGTCATCTCGGGAAAGGTGCAAGAATTCTGGTAAAGGGGCTAGGGATATAACATAGTAATGGGCGAACAAAGTAAAGCCACAAAGGTTCGGGGTTCAGCCAACCGACTCATGAAACTCATCAATCAACATGTAGATGTAAACACAACGGGACATGACAGTGGGGAGTCCGCTTCAAACGAGAATGCCACAAAGCTAACCACCATTTTTCAGACTGATTATTTTTTTGTGATTGACATAGGTGCAGAAAAATTCAAGAAGAACCTAAGGGAGATCTTCCGTAGGGAAAAGCAGGCACACAGTAGGTATTATCAAAACCTCAAGGCCCACCTAAATATGGGGCTCAGTTCAAACTCAAAAGAGGAACAAGCCATCATAATTATCCTCCCCAGCAAAGAGCACAAGAGGATCAACATTAACTAGAAAACCCCAATAAGAACAATCGAGGTTTAAAAGAGGCAGAGAAGTTGAGATGAAACGCAGTTTAAAACTCAAACAGACGCGTGTGACAGGGGCAAGCACCCACATCTTCCCCAGTAAGAGTCGCAGAAACCCTCCCGAACAATTATCACTAGCGGAAACAACCAGAAATTAGAAGCAGCATTTAAGTTGGAACCCTCAGGACCCTCTTGGAAAATTGGACTCGTTTTAAGATTAGGAATAATCATAGGTAACAAATAGCATGAAATGACTTGCATGTTGAAGTAGGATCCAGTTAACAGTTGTCAGGACCCTCTTGAAAACTGTGACTTGGCCTAGGACACAAATAGTCGGGTGGCATGGTCAAATCCATATACTCCCCAGTAAGAGTCATCAGGACCGCCTGGATAATGGGATTTAATCGTAGGAGTTGTTAGGACCCACCTAGACAATGGGATGTAACTCTAAAAATACTAATCACCAGCAGACATATTTTGTCATCTAATTAAGAGTTGTCAGGACCCACCTAGATAATGGGAAGTAGCTTTAGTCACCAACCACCAGCAAATACCCAGAAGATATAACTCATAATAAGACATAGTGAAAAATAATACCTTTTGAGAAAACATGACATAATTTCAAAGTTGTCACCATTTAAGAATTGTCAGGACCCTCCTAGATAATGGGACTTAACTTTAGAGATATTTGGTAAGGAGATTTGATTAACACGCACTGATCCGCCCAGCATCAAACTAGGGCAGAAAAAATTTCTTGTGTTTTGTTTGCTTTGTTGTGATCAGGTACACAGGCAATAGTCTTAGGGAATATTTTTCAAAATTTCATGTTTTGATAATCAGGCGCCCACCTGTAGAACAAGGGAATATTTTTCAAAATTTCAAGTTTTTAGGCGCCCACCTCTAGAACAAGGGAATGTTTTTCAAAATTTCAAATTTTGATAATCAGGCGTCCACCTGTAGAACAAGGGAATATTTTTCAAATTTTCAAGTTTTGATGATCAGGCGCCCACCTGTAGAACAATGGAATGTTTTTCAAAATTTCAAGTTTTCGCAATCAGGCGCCCACCTCTAGAACAAGGGAATTTTTTTAAAATTTTAAGTTTTGGTAATCAGGCGCCGATATGGAGAACAAGGGAATATTTTTCAAAATTTCAAGTTTTGGCAATAAGGAGCCCACCTATAGAACAAGGGAATGTTTTACAAGATGCGCCCACCTGCCAGAACAAGGGGATACTTTTCATTATGCAAGTTTTGGTAACCAGGCGCCCACCTGCAGAACAATGGAATATTTTTCAAGATTCACGTTTTGGTGATCAGGCGCCCACCTATAGAACAAGGGAATGTTTTTCAAGGGAATAAACGTCAAGTCCAACAGTTTGGCAATAAAAATAAAAGAAGACAAGACAAGAAGTCAACAAGGAAACAAGGCGGTCACAAGAAGAAATACAAGGCAACAAAGCAACAATGATTAAGAGCAAGATTGAAGACATAGATAGGTTCTTTTGTAATCTGTAGTTCATAGCTTAGTCTGGCTTTTATTTATTTGTCACGAGGTGTAATAAGGAGGTCAGCAAGTAGTAACAGCAGCATCAACAGTGAAATCACAGCTCATGGTAGTCCCGGCTACCAAACACTCCATAACTACACTGACCTGATTCCTTTATGGCCAAGGATATGCAGGCAACCTTTGAAGCAGCGCTCAGTCAGACAGTTTTCAAAATGCTTCTCATAGAATGCAAAGCAGGCAAAAATCTCTCAGTTTCTCATCTATCTTTTCCCGTAAACCCTTCGTGTCTCCGAGCAAAGAGAGTAGCTGTGAGCACGTGATTTTTGCCTCACTTTGAAATGTTCCTATAAATTCATTAAATTAGGATTTTTCTGTTATTATTTGAACTTTTGGGAATTAATTGTGTGACTTTGTGTTTATTTGCATCTTTCTATTATTATTCGAATTTGTCGGATTTATTTGCGTGATTTTGTGCTTGTTTGAATTTTAGGATTAATTGCATATTTTTGTATTTATTTGCATGTTGTACGTTTTAATCAATACAATTCATAAAAAAATAATATATAAAAAATGGCATGTTTGCATTTAGGATTTAATTTATATATGTTTTCAGGTTATTAATTAGTTAATATTGAAAATAAGGAAATATAATAAATAATTGGTTAATTTTCTTTGAAATTTAGAGTTTTGGTTATTTTATGAGTTTATTTAGTTTATTTCATGTTAAACCTGTTTTTGGCTATTTTTATTTTTGTTATATATATATATATATATATATATATATGTATATATATATATATATAAGAAAGAATAATTGATTGTATATAATTTGGGTCTTTTTAAAGAACAAATTTTGGGCCATTTTAGTCATAAATCTTAGCCCAAAAATCCAAGACCTACTAAATTAACCAAAACCCAACACCTATGCCCGGTCCAAAAGCCCCGGAAGCAAAACGGCGTTGTTTAATGCCCAGGAGATCCGAATCGTTAATCCACATTGATCAAACGGTCAAGATGGAAAGGTGTCACCCTATATAGCTGTCACACACACCTCCCATCCCAATTACACACCTCGTACCATGTCCAAAGAACCCTAAAATTATCTTGTGTAACACCACTCCACCACCACCGTGCCTCCACTGTATCTCCACCGTCCACCGTCCGCCGCAAATCGTCGTCGACGGTAGCGTAAACCCAAATCCACCCAAATTTACACCATGTAATCCCCATGCTCCCCTCTTTCCAATCCCCCCTAAAATCACCCCTAAAACCCAGTTAAACTCGTTGAATATCCCTTGAAAGGAGTGGTGGCTCAGTCGTCCGTGGCGGCGCCGACTCCAATGGTGTCCAAATTAACACCCCACACTCCCCTTGCCCTCCCCTACCCAAAAACGAGTCCAGATTCATTCAGATAAAACCCAGGCTCTTTGAATTCAAATCAGGACTTGACCAAATTTTGACGACGAATTTTTGAAAGCCGCTTGAGTTTCAAAACGAAGTTTCATGTTTGTTTTTACCAAAAACAAACCTATAACTCCGTTTGGAGACTCAAATCAAATACAGTCAATGTTTAATTGAAGACCAATCAGTAAGTTTCATTTTTCTTTTTTTTTCTCCTTCTTTTTGTTTTTGTTTATTATCGTTCTACTTTTTTGCCGACGACTTGTCTTGTTCTAGTTTAATTGTTAGTTTTTAGGTGTCCTGAATAGTTCTAATGTTTTGATTATAGATTTTGAACCGGTTGCATTTGTAAATTTAAGTTTTCCACCATGTTCCCAAGACTAATCTCCGCTATTTGTTGCATTAGCTTCGATTTGGTTTTTTAGTTTTTAGTTTTTTTAGTTTAAGTTCAGCTTAGTCTAACGATTGATATGGCATGGTAGTTACAGCTTTGCATATTTTCTATTAAGTTATATTCAGCATATAGTTTGAATGTTGGTCTAGTATTGTTTTGAATTTTTAGTTTTATTATTGGTTATTCTTGATTAATTGTTTAGGGTTTCATCATGGTTTGGGTATAGCTGATAATTAGCTAGAGGTTAATCTTAGGACTTAGCTGAGTAAATTGGTAATTCTATTGAACTAAGAGGGTAGTACATGGTTGTATATTAGTTCTGGTAGGTTTAGGTTTATAATAAGGATAGTATAGGTATCCTATAAATAATAGACAATACTAGAATCCTTTAGACCCTTCTAGAAAAGGACTTTAGTCTAGAAAAACAATAGTTTAGTACAGTAATCTTGAAACCAAGTCAAAAAACTAAAGGACCAAGTAGCTAAAATCTAAAATTTGAAAGAGAGGCTAGTATTTATAATGATTAAAAGGGTTGATCTAGCCATTGGCTATAAAAAGGCACCCCAATTCATTCAAAAGGGGTTTAGACAGTCTTAAAAAAATCAGAAAATTTCCAGCAATAGTCAAAAATTAAGCTTCCAATTCCTGCAATTATAACAAAAATTAAAAAAATGAATTTATTCAGAATATTTGAGAGTTTTTCCTTCAAAATGTGGGTACTAGATCTTTACAAACCAACAGAAAATCAACCAAATAATGTTCCATTAGAAGTCTAGTTGTTTTAATATTTGTGTTTTGCTTCTGGGAGTTGCATCAATTAATTTGGTTTTGAGTTGTTCTAGAGCTCCTGAGTGCATTTCAAGTGATTTGAGGTCATTTTAAAGGGTGTGTGTGACCTATTCCGTTTGGATCTGGATATTATTGTTGTGTTGCTTACAATTTTGCTACTGATCCCTAAGAACTGCTGCTAATTCCTTACCCTCTTGTATTTTGATTACCAGGTACTTCTCTTTCCCAAGGGTGTAATATTGAATCTATTAATGGTGCAATTGAAGTGATTTGAAGCAAAAGTTGCTTTAGTGACCTGTAATTTCATCCTGGCAGAGTGATTTTCTTTTGTAATTGTTTAAACTTCATGTTAGAATAGGATTTATATGGACTGTTGTCACCATTTAACTTACCATTTTGGGATTAGCTTCAAGTACTATTATGTTTGCCATGGTTAAGACAATAGTTTGTATAACAGGACATTTGGATTAACATTCTCAAAATGTGCAGTAGTTAGTAGTGAGTGCAGATGTTGTTGTAATTTTTTCTGACAGTCCAGTCGCATTTAGCTAAAAGTATATCTGAAGTGAGCTTTGGATTTAAACTGGTACCTAATGGAAACTATCATCTCCTGTAAGGCTTGATAGCAGGTTGTAAGAGTCTGATCTGTGCGTGAAAAAAATAGTATATTTCATTTTGAAATGGTTTAATGCTTCAGTTCATGTTGGCCATATAGATTAATACGAAAATTGCTATTAAGTAGTTAGTTAATGTCCATATATTCTATATATTGATGAGTTTAAGTACGCTATGTTAATTAAAGGTCCAAGGGTCTATTGCTTGGATCCTTTTTCAACGAGTCCCAGCAGCTCGCCTCTCTTGTGGGCCGGCAGCTGAGCCCAATTGCTCAAGAGACTTCAAAGTAAGCTAAAGCTCTACCTCCCACATACAGGCTGAGGTTTGGGGCATATTTTTAAAAGACTGAATTGTAGATTTGAACCCTCCAAAATAGTGTACGAGCCTTAGTAGAGATATATTTTATAAAAAATGATAGTTGACTTAGGATTGGCCTTTAAAACAAAGAATGAGGTGTACCCCGCCAAACAGAACAAATAAAATGTGCCGCCCTCGTGAAATGCATATGTTAAAATATTTAGAGATTCGGGACATGACGTTTAGCAAATTTCATGGCTTCCCGCAAAGATAATAATACGATGTTCGTCTTAGGCACGTCTTTAATAATTTTATCTCCTTAACTACAAAACGTGATTTTATTGTGAAATTTGCTTGGAAATTTATGGAATTTGACTTGAAAGGGAAGAACTATAGACTCGTGAGAGTATGAGGTTTCCAAAAATATTATTTCATCGGATTCTGAGGTGTTGGCCTGGGGGTGTTTTGGTCATTTACCTAATTTTGCATCTTAACTTTTAATTAAATAGTAGAATCAGTTGTTTGAGATGTTATTTATGATATGTAGTTCAATTAAATATATTTGGGCCATTTGGAGTCAAATACTCGTGGTAAAAGTGTGATTTAAAGTTGATTTTGGAGCCGGTTTGAGGTAAGTGGCTTGTCTAATCTTGTGTAGGGGACGTTTTCCCTTAGGATATGACATTCGATAATTGAATTGCCTTGTGCGTGAGGTTACGAGCGCATGCTTGTGCAAGTTGTTATAAAATCCGATGTTTCTTAAAGTATTCCTTAGCATGTCCCCTTTCCCATGCTTTACTTAAATTGCTCACTTAACCTGTTGTTAGTTAGAAGAGAATGTTTAGTTGACTTAAATTGCCTATTTGCTTAAGCTGCCTTAATTCCATTACGTGCGACATGATAGGCTAGAATTGATTGTTTACTTATATGAAGTTGGCCTTTAATATAATATTCATATGTCACTAATGTGTATCTTAAATTGGGACTACGGAATGGCATTCCGTGAGATCCCCTATATGGAAGTTATGATTTGGACTGAGGTGCGGGATACAAAGAGTCTCTAGCCTTTATATTGAGGGTACCAAGAGATCCTCGGGATACAAGAGATCCCTGGCACTTATATTGATGATACCAAGAGCTCATCGGGATACCAAGAGATCTCCAGCACTTATATTGAGGATACCAAGAGATCCTTGGAATACCAAGAGATCCCTGGCATTTAAATTAAGGATACCAAGAGATCCTAGGGATACCAAGAGATCCATGGCACTTATATTTAGAATACCAAGAGATCCCTGGCATTTAAATTGAGGATACCAAGTGATCCTCGGGATATTAGAGATACCCGATTATTATTATTCTTGTTGAGAGCAGCATTTCCTTGTGTTCTGCCATTATTTATGTTTTTCCATTATGGTACTCTTATTATCTGTATAGGTTTTTGCTCTAGGTTCTCAATTATAATGTTTATCTTATCTTGTCATATACTAATATTATTTTTCTTCAGTAGGACCCGAGCTTCCTCAAGACTACTCAACCGATGTTAGGCTTGGAACTTATTGAGTACTGTTGTTGTGTACTCATGCCTTTCCTGCGCATGTTTTTCATGTGTAGATCCACGTACCTCCAATAGGTGTATTATCCTTGTGGCAAAGTGATCTAGCAGAGACTTCGAGGTACATCTGCCGCGTCTATATACCGGGAGTCTTTATCTTATTCTAGCTTTAGCAATTAGCTTTTCTTTCGTACTGTTGTTTTAGACATTATGGAGTTTGAGCAGTGTATTACATTCTGTTAGCTTGTGTTCCTATGAGTTTCCGGGTTTTGGGATAGAATTGGAATAGTTGAGATATTGAGTTGTACATCCTAAGCGGCATCTATATTAAATTTTTCTTTTGGTTGTTCAGTTTTAAATTATTATATTCCGCAAGTTATAATGTTTCCGCATTGTTAGGCTTACCGTGTAATAGGGACTAGGTGTCGTCACAACATGTTTACAGAGGACGAACTAGGGTCGTGACAAGTTGGTATCAGAGCTCTAGGCTCATAGGAGTCACGGAGCATAGGCTGGTTTATTAGAGTCTCGTTGATCGGTGCGGAAACGTCTTTACTTATCTACGAGAAGCTATGTAACTGTTAGAAAAATTCCACTTCATTTGATTTCCTTGTCGTGTGAGATTTTTAATATCACAACTAAAAATTTGTCTTTCTATTCTCTCACAGATGGTGAGGACACGTGCTGCTCAAGCTGATCAGCAACTCGTGCCCCCGACTGCAGTTGTTAGAGGACGGGGCAAGGGTAGTGGTCGAAGACACACACGTGGTCCAGCCAGATCACCTTCGTGATTTGCCGCCGAGGTACCACCAGCAAATCCAGCCGTAGTTCAGGCACCTAACACGCCTACTACTACCACAAGTCCAGCTCTTTATGAAACTCTAGCACGATTCATGAGTATGTACACCACCTTGGCTGAGGCAAGGTTGCTTCTATTTTCTGCGGCCACATCCCAGGCCAGGGGAGGAGCACAGAATCTCGCCGCCGGTACTCCTGAGTAGTGAGTGCATGTGAAGTAGGTCACAGAGGTTATACCTGCACCGCCTGCAGTACTAGATCAGCCCCAGGACATGGCAACAACTTTCGAGGATGCGCTGTTGAGGCTTGAGAGGTTCAAGAAGAACAAGACTCCTGTATTCAACGGTCTAGCATCAGAGGATGCGTTGGGTTTTCTTGATGAGTGTTATCATAGTCTCCATACATGGGCATTTCAAGATCCAAAGGGGTTTCTTTAACCACCTTCCAGCTTCGAGGGGCCATCTATGAGTGGTGGCGCACCTATGAGTTAAACAGTCCAGATAAGGTTGCTTCGCTAACTTGGGCTTAGTTCTTAGAGTGGTTCCTACGAGAGTATGTCCCTCAAAGACTCAGGGATGCAAGGTGCGAGGAGAATGAGCATTTGCGCCAGGGTGCTACGACTGTCATAGAGTATATTGTCCGTTATACAAGCTTGGCTAGGCATGCACCGGCCTTGGTTGTTACTATTCGTGAGAAGGTTCGCTGGTTTATTAAGGGGCTTATTCCTAGCATCAGATCTAGCATGGTTTATGAGTTGGATATGGATTTTTCTTATAAGCACGTCATGAGAAATAGATAGGAGGATCAAGGGTATGCATACTAGAGAAAGAGAGGAGAGGGAGGCCAAGAGGTCTCGAGAGTCGGACCACTATTCTGGTGCCCGTAGAGGTTGTCATGGCAGGGGCTATATGGGTCGCCCTGTTAATTCAGCTCTACCAATAGCTAGCAGTGCTCTAGCTCCAGCTCTTCCTAGGCCTCAGGTGCCTTAGAATGCACCTTTGTTTTCTAGTGCACCTCTTATGCGAGGTGCATTCAGAGGTCAATCCAGCAGATCTGGCCCTAGCCAGTCACAGCCACCAGACCTCCCCCCCCCCCCCTCGCAGAGCTTGTTTTGAGTGTGGTAACACATGCCACGTGGTGAGGTATTGCACTAGACTTTGGAATAATGCACCCCTCACAGGCTTTCCAGCCATAGCGTGCCCTATAGAGTTCCCAGGCTATGGTTGCAGCTCCAATTACCACCCCACCAGCTCAGCGAGCTAGAGGTAGAGGCTGGGGAGGTAGAAATCACCCTCGAGGAGGAGGCCAGGCCAGATACTAGGCCCTTCCCGCTCGTGCAGAGGCTTTTACCTCTGATTCTTTTATCATGTGTATTATAATGGCTTCCCACAAAAATGCATCGATTCTATTCGATCCAGGCTCTACCCACTCTTATGTGTCCTCTTATTTTGCTCCGCATTTGGGTGTATCTCGGGATTATTTGAGTTCCCTTGTTTATGTTTCTACTCATGTGGGGGATTCACTTTTTGTAGACCATATTTATTGATCATGTTTGGTTACTATTCGTGGTTTTGAGGCTAGAGGAGACTTATTGCTACTCAGCATGGTTGATTTTGATATTATTTTGGGCATGGACTGGTTGTCACCCCATTATGCTTTCTTGATTGTCATGCAAAAACCGTGACGTTGGCTATGCCAGGTATGCCATGTGTTGAGTTGCGTGGTACTTTAGATCACACTCCCTGCAGTGTTATCTCCTATCTTAGAGCTCAGCCTTTGACTAAGAAGTGGTGTGCCGCGTACTTAGCTTATGTGAGAGATATCAGTGCTGATACCCCTTCTGTTCATTCTGTCCCAATGGTGCAGGATTATCTCAATGTATTTCTAGCCGATCTTCCGGGCATGCCACCTGATAGGGAAATTGATTTTTGCATTGACTCATTTTCGGGTACTTAACCTATTTCTATTCCTCCATATCGTATGGCTCCTCTTGAGTTGAAGGAGTTGAAGGACCAGTTACAGGAACTGATTGATAAGAGCTTTATCCGGCCCAGTGTTTCATTTTGGGGTGCTCCTGTCTTGTTTGTGAAGAAAAAGGATGGTTCTATGTGTATGTGTATTGACTATCGCCAGCTGAACTAGGTCACATTGAAAAACCGTTATCTTTTGCCTCGTATTGATGATCTGTTGGACTAGCTTCGGGGCGCACTGGTGTTTTCTAAAATTGATTTGAGCTCAAGTTACCATCAGTTGAATATTCGAGAGCCAGATATCGCGAAGACTGCTTTCAGGATGCAGTACGGTCAATACTAGTTTCTTGTTATGTCATTTGGGCTGACCAGTGCCCCAGCAGCCTTCATGCATCTGATGCACAGTGTATTTCGGCCATATAATGATTCTTTATTCATTGTCTTTAGTGATGACATTTTGGTGTATTCAAGGAGTCGGGAAGATCATAAGCAGCATCTGAGTACAGGGCTCCAGACTCTGAGAGAGAAGTTATATGCGAAGTTCTTAAAATGTGTGTTTTTGTTGGATTCAGTTGCATTCTCATGCCACGTGGTATCGAGTAAGAGAATTCGGGTGGATCGGAAGAAGGTAGAGGTTGTGCAGAGTTGGCCCTGGCCGTACTTAGCTACACCGATTCGTAGTGTTTTTCGCTTAGCGGGCTACTACCATCGTTTTGTGCAGGGGTTTTCATCGATTGCAGGCCCTATGACTAGATTGACCCAAAAGGGTGGTCCATATTAGTAGATAGAGAAGTGTGAATGAGCTTTTAAAAGCTCAAGGGAGCTTTGACTACAGCCTCGGTTTTGTTATTGCCTACATGTTGAGGGTCTTATATCGTCTATTGTGAGGCCTTGAGAGTTGGCCTTGGAGCAGTATTGATGCAGGATGGTAGGGTGATTGCCTACGCATCTAGACAGTTGAAGATACACGAGAAGAATTATCCTGTCCATGATCTTGAGTTGTTGCCATTGTTCACGACCTGAAGATTTGGAGCCATTATCTATATAGTGTGCCTTGTGAGATTTATGCTGATCATGGGAGTTTGCAGCATTTATTTAAGCAGAAGAATCTAAATTTGTGCCACATGAAGTGGTTAGAGTTGCTGAAGGACTTTGACATCACTATTTTATATCACCCGGGCAAGGCTAATGTACTCGCTGATGCTTTGAGTCGTCGGGTAGAGAGTTTGGGGAGTTTGGCATATCTACCAGTATTGGAGAGGCCTATGGAGATTGATGTTAATGTCTTAGCCAGCCAGTTTGTGAGATTGGATCTTTTAGAGCCCAATCGGGTTCTAGCTTACGTGGTTTCTCGGTCTTCGTTATTTGATCGTATCAAGGATCGGCAATATGATGACCCTCATTTTCTTGTCATTAAAGACAGGGTTCAACACGGTGATGCCATAGATGTGACCATTGGCAAGGAAGGAGTATTGAGGATATAGGTTCGCGTTTGTGTACCCGATGTTGATGGGCTACAGGAGCTTATTCTAGAGGAGTCCCACAGTTTGCGGTATTCAATCTATCCGGGTGCCGTGAAGATGTATCAGGACGTGAGGCTACACTACTGTTGGAGGAGGATGAAGAAAAATATAGCTGGATATGTAGCTAGATGCCTCAACTTCTTGCAGGTGAAGTACGAGCATAGAGACCGGGTGGGTTGCTTCAGCAGATAGAGATTCCTGAGCGGAAGTGGGAGTGGATCACTATTGACTTTGCAGTTGGAGTCCCACGGACCTTGAAGAAGTTTGATGCTATCTAGGTTATTTTTGATCGGCTGAACAAGTACGTTCATTTCATTTTTGTGCGTACCACTTATTCTTCGGAGCGGTTGGTGAAGATTTATATTCTGGAGATTGCCCACCTGCATGGTATTCCAGTTTCTATTATTTTAGACAGAGGTACTCGGCTCACGTTACGATTCTGGAGGGGCGTTTAGCAGTAGCTGGGTACTCCGGTGGAGTTGAGGACAACATTTCGACCTCAGACAGACGAACAGTTCGAGAGTGCTATTCAAATTCTTCAAGATATACTCCGTCCGTGCGTGATTGAGTTTTGAGGGTCTTTGATCAGTTCTTACCATTAGCGAAGTTTTCTTACAACAATAGCTATAGTCCACCCGTCAGATGGCACCGTATAAGGCCTTTATGGTAGGCAGTGTAGGTCTCCAGTGGGTTGGTTCGAGTTGCACGAGGCCAGACTGTTGGGCATAGATTTTGTTCACGATGATTTGGAGAAGGATAAGGTAATTTAGGATAGACTCCATACAGCCCAGTCTAGACAAAAGAGCTACGCGGACCGGAAGGTTCATGATGTTTCCTCTATGGTTGGACAGCATGTTCTACATCGATTTTCGCCTATGAAAGGCGTCATGAGAATTGGGAAGAAAGGGAAATTGGGTCCGAGATTCATTGGCCCTTTTGAGATATTGAGGAGTGTTGGGGAGGTTGTTTATTAGCTTGCCTTACCTCCCAACCTTGCAGGGCTTCATCCGATTATCTCATTTTCTGATGCTCTGGACGCAATACGGTGATCCGTCGCATGTATTGGATTTCAGTTCAGTGCAGCTGGACATGGATCTATCATATGTTGAGGATCTAATTGCCATATTAGACAGGCAGATCCAAAAGTTGAGACCAAAGAACATTGCTTTAGTAAAGGTTCAGTGGCAGGGTCAGTAGGCCGAAGAGGCAACCTGGGAGACCAAGCAGGATATGCACAACTGTTACCCTTATCTTTTCACTACTTCAGGTATGTCTCTATGCTGTTTGAGGACGAACAGATGTATAAGTGTAAGATGATGTGACGAGCCGGCCGGTCGTCTTAAGAATTATCACTCAAATCCCTATTAACTACCTTCCCCAAGTTTATCTATACTTATTCAATTTGTCGGGACATTCGGTTTTGAGTTTCAAAGATTTTGGGACACTTAGTCCCTAAATGAGATCTTAAGTGTTAGAAAGTTGTCAAAAGTCAAAGCAGTGCGAAGATGGCCTCGGAACGGAAAACCGATGGTTATGTCAGTTTCGTTAGGTGATTTCAGGGTTAGAAGCGTGGTCGGAATGTATTTTGGAGGTCTGTAGCAAATTTACGCTTGAAATGCTGAAATTCAAATTTTTTAAGTTTCCGGTTGATAGGCGAGATTTTGATCCAAGGGTTAGAGTGGAATCCCGAGAGTTTTTCTAGCTTTTTTATATGATTTGAGATATGTGTGCAAACTTTCTGGTCATTCGGAGGTGGTTTGGTTAGGGTTTAGATAAAAAGCGTGTTTCCAAGGTTTTTAGAAAACTTTGGCTTTAATTTGATGTGAATTGGCGGATTTGGCGTTGTTTGAGGTGTTTTTATGATTGGAACAAGTTTGAATGAGGTTTTAGGATGCGTTGGCACTTTTTATTGAGGTCCTAGGGGCCTCATGGTGATTTCGGATGGCTAACGGGAAGTTTGAGACTTTGAATATTGGAGAAATGTACACCAGCAGTTGCAGACAATTTTAGTTTTTACGACCGCGTGAGGTCTCTCACGATCGCATAGAAGGTTTTTGGAGGGCAGGTGTTTTGTTTTTCATATTCGCGGTTGAGGGTCTACATTCGTGGATGGTCTTGATCTAGCGCTTTGCATTCACATTGTTTTTCTCGCGTTCGCGTATAAGAGTTTTGGTGTCCAGTGTTATTACTCTTCGCGCTCGTGTGTATGGTCACGTGTTTGCATAGCTTTGTGAGTGGAAGCTTCACGTTCACAGATCCCATGTCGCGTTCACATAGTGCAGTTTTGAAAACTTGGAATTTTGGTCCTTCGTCATCATGAGGCCTTGGCCATGATTGCAATGAAGGAATAATAGGATTGGGCAGTGAGGTTTATAAACATTTCATCCGCGAACCGTAGCCATTTATTCACCATAGTTGAGTATTTTGAGAGCTCTTTGAAGGGAGTTGAAGATGTATTTAAGGAGAATCTATTGGAGGTAATTTTATGAACCAAAAATGTGATTTTATTGTGAAATTAGCCTAGAAATTCATGGAATTTAACTGAAAAGGGAAGAACTGGGGCTTGAGATATTTAAATTTTGATCTGGGATTTGAGGGGTCATTTGAACTCTAAATTTTGTGTTCTTTATATGTATAGACTCGTGAGAGTATGAGGTTTCCAAAATAATAACTTTCATCCAATTTCGAGACGTTGGTCTAGGGGGCATTTTTATTATTTTACCTAATTTCTCGTCTTAGCTTTAAATTAAATAGTATAATCAGTTGCTTGAGATATTATTTTCAATATGTAATTAAATTTAATAGATTTGGGCCATTAGGAGTCGGATATTCGTGGCAAAAGTGTGATTTAGAGTTGATTTCAGAGCCGATTAGAGGTAAGTAGCTAGTCTAATCTTGTGTAGGGGACTTCTTCCCTTAGGATATGATATTAGATAATTGAATTGCTTTATGTGTGAGGTGACGAGCGTGTGCTTGTGCACGTTGTTGTAAAATTTGATTTTTCTTAAAGTATTCCTTAACATGTCCCCTTTTCTCCTGCTTTAATGAAATTGCTGACTTAACATGTTATTAGCTAGAAGAGCATGTTTAGTTGACTTAAATTGCCTATTTGCTTAAATTGTCATAATTGCATTACGTGCTATTAGGATAGAATTGACTGTTTAGTTATACGAGGTTGGCCTTCAATTTAATATTCATATGTCACTACTGTGTATTTTATACTGGGAGTACGAAATGGCATTCCGGGAGATCCCCTGTAGGAAAGTTATGATTGGACAAAGGTGCGGGATACCAAGAAATACCTGACACTTATATTAAGGATACCAAGAGATCCTCGGGATACCAAGAGATCTCAAGCATTTATATTGAGGATACAAAGAGATCCTCGGGATACCAAGAGATTCGAGGCATTTAAATTGAGGATACGAAGAGATCCGTGGCACATTTATTGAGGATACCAAGAGATCCCTGGAATTTATATTAAGGATACCAAGAGACCCTCGGGATACTAAGAGATCCCCGATTATCATTATTCTTGTTGGGAGCAGCATTTCCTTGTGTTCTGCCTTTATTTCCATTTTTCTGTTATGGTACTCTTATTATCTGTATAGGCTTTTGCTGTAGATTCTCAATTATACTATTTATCTTATACTGATTTACAATTATTATTGTTCCTCAGTATGGCCTGACCTTCCTCGTCACTACTCAACCAAGTTTAGGCTTGGCACTTACTGAGTACCGTTGTGGTGTACTCATGCCCTTCCTGCGCATGTTTTTCATGTGCATATCAAAGTACCCCCAACCCAGGCATATTATCCTCGAGGTGGGGATATCTAGTAGAGACTTAGAGGTACATCTGCCGCATCTGCAGACCGGAAGTCTCTATCTTATTCTAGCTTTAGCAATTAGCTTTACTTTCGTACTGTTGTTTTAGACATTCTAGAGTAAGAGCAGTATACTACATTTTTTTAGCATGTGTTCCCGTGAGTTATCCGATTTTTGGGTAGCATAGTAGTTGTTGAGTTATTGAGTTGTATATGCCAAGCGGCATCTATATATAGTTTTTCTTATGGCTATTCAGTTTTACGTTATTATATACTACAAGTTATAATGTTTCCTCATTGTTAGGCTTACCAGGTCATAGGGACTAGGTGCCTTCACGGCATGTTCACAGAGTGCGAACTGGGGTAGTGACACTACGTTTCATATCTTATGAGAAAGATTCATCAGACTAAAAAAAAATTTCTTTGGTTATCTTAGGAGAAAATTCATTAAACTAAGATTTTTATCCTAGGAGAAAATTCATTAGGCTAGGTCTTCTGTCTTAGGAGAAAGATTCATCAGACGAAAATTTCAATCCTAGGAGTAAGTTCATTGGAGTAGGTCTTCTATATTAGAAAAAAAATTCATTAAACTGTGATTTTGATCCTCGGAGAAAATTCATCAGGATAGATCTTGTATCTTAGCAGAAAAATTCATTAGACAAATATTTCGATCGTAGGAAAAAATTAATCAAACTAGGTATTCTATCTTAGGTGAAAGATTCATCAGACTAAGATTTTGATCCTAGGCAAAAATTCATCAGACTAGGTCCTCTTTTTGTTATCTTAGGAGAAAGATTCATCAGACTAAGATTTTTATCATAGGAGAAAATTCATCAGACTAGGTTTTCTATCCTATGAGAAAGATTCACCATACTAAGATTTCGATTGGGAG
The DNA here is from genome assembly GCA_034376525.1 of Nicotiana benthamiana. Taxonomy (NCBI): domain Eukaryota; kingdom Viridiplantae; phylum Streptophyta; class Magnoliopsida; order Solanales; family Solanaceae; genus Nicotiana; species Nicotiana benthamiana. Next base: position 39,037,491 of record CM067324.1, read on the forward strand.
AAAATCCATAAGATTAGGACTTTTATCCTAGGAGGAAAAATATGAAGATAAATGGTAAGATTTTATGCACAATAACAAATCAATTAAAGGCAAAGACTTGAGCCCTTTATCGGCTCTTCTTTTCTTTTTCTTTTATTTTTCGTTTGTTTTTTTTTCTTTTTCCTCTTTTTTTTTGGAACCACTTTCCTTGCATTGCTTGTTCCTGTTTCATACAAAGAAAAAAATTGTCAGTTTCAAAAATGGTGATCGGTTTGTGGCCTTGAGTCTTGGGCAGCTTGGCTTTTGTTTTAATCAGCTTGAGTCGGTTTCAAGAGACTTTCATTCTGCACCAACTTTGATTGTTTCACACCTAGTACCATTTGTATTTGTGGCTCAATCAGCCTTATTCCAACCCGAGATCTTTGCTTAGGTGACTTTTCTGATATCTTGAATGATTTATTGCTTTTTGAGCAATTTGTCTCTTAGAGAGAATCATCAGTTATCTTTGCTTGTGCCAAGTTGGCTAACAAAAGTCTTTTGGGAAAGCCTTTGCATGAATCCTCAAGGCGTGGTGACAATAACAACTCGGTGTGTTGGCTAAATTTACTTTGTGCAACTCAAAAGATGGTAGAAGATTTTGAAATCTTTTCTTGCTTGTTTTGACAAGGACTGACTCAGAGTGAAGGACAGAATGTTGCAAAGAAACAAGTATTAATAAGAAATGCCCCTGTCGGAAGGACAGAAGAAAGACTTTTCATTTTTTTCCATAACTAGACTTAATGATCATGACATGAATTTTGGACTCAACATCCTGATCCATCAAACTAATACAATTTTTCCTTTTACCATCCTTATGACCTTTTGAAGTCAGGCTTGTTCGTGCCAATCCTTGGCATCAACTTCATGACTCACTTTCGACAAGTAGTGCCCGAGGGGTTTTCACCAACAAGTCTCTCTAATTTATTCATCTCTGATTATCGTCGTCTTACAGAGCTTGTGAGAGTTTTCACTAATAAGACTCTCTCATTTTACTTTTCTTTTATTTTTCCTTCGCTTTCTTGTGTGAGTATCTTGATAGTGTTTGTCACGTGATAACAGTTGCTTGTTGCATTCTTCTTTTGGCATTCTTGAAGGAATATTGGAAGGTCTTTATTTGGAAGGTTTTGGATAGGGTTGGACAGAAGGGTCGGGATGAAGGCTCAAAGTAGACTCACATTGAAGGGTTGTGGACTTACAACTCTTGGAATCGACTCTTTAAAAAGTGAAATAAAATTTCTACCCCAGTTTCAGATAGTGGGGAACTTTTGGAACTTTTCTATATTTTCTCTTTTTTTTCTTTTTTTCTAAATTCTTATTTGGTTGGACCGAACCGTGATGCTGCCTACGTATCCCTTTTTAAGGAATCATTTCTAACGTAGTTCAAACATCTAATCTAACCATTTTTTATCTTTCTTTCTTTTCTTATTCTTTTTTCCCTTTTGTCTTTTTTGTTTTTCAAAACAAGCTGCCACGGCTTCTATTTTCTGGGGCATGGATCTTTGCTAGTTCTTTTCTTCTTTTTTTGCTTTTCACTTGTACTTTCAAAGAGCTACCTCAGTTTGTACTCTTAGGACATGAAATTTTCTTTTTTTTCATTTTTTTTAATTTTTATTTTTTACTCTAAACCTGATTCTAAAATAGGGTGGTCAAAGAAAATAATAAAGGCTCAAAAGGGGTAGCGAAAAATATAAAGTATTTGAATAGAAGAAAAAGGGCCTCCCAGCCTCGAGAACGCCAAACATAGTATCATTTTGCAATCATGTCATTGAAGAACATGCATATCTTCTTGGTGTGTCGTGGTCATAAGATTCTTTCTATCTCTTAATATCAAACTTTCCAACAAACTTCAATTGATTGAACATCTTCAAGCTCGACCATCACAATGATTTGAAGGAGAATTTTACTCGACCTTAATTCCACAGTATTTCAACTCTTTTTTCATCCCCAATAGTGTTTTTTCAGCTATCCAATTCCAAATTACATCAGTTTCTAAGATTTGGCCAAAATTTCTGCATGCATGTCATATCATTAGAACTAGCAAGAAAAGAACTAAGAATTGATTTATACAAAAGGACAAACTGTATTATATTGAGTAAAGGATGAAAGGGTTTGATATCAAGACAAACAACCTAAAATCCGAGGTAGCATCTTAAAATAACCTGGATAATGAAAATAGAAACAAAAACAGATAGACAAGACTCACACAAACAGAATGGAGAGACAGAAGGGTTTTTTGACTCAATAAAACAAATAAAATCTGATCACAACCCTGAAATAACCCAGATAAGCAAAAAAATATCGAAACAAGCTACCAAGATTTCTTTTGAGTGTGGATAGAATGATTTTTTAATTGCTATGCTTGACATTTAGCCATAAATTTGTTCATCAATATCACCATGGCCTTCTCCAATTTCAGTTGACAAGTTCCCGAGAGGATTCTCATACACCATGTCACCGGGCATCATCCCCACAAAGTGTGCATCATCCTATGCAAGTAAAGGATTATGAGTGATATTCTGGGTGTCACTGTCTTGGATCATAATCAATTTTTCCTGGATCATCCTTTCTATATATCTTTTCAAATCTCGACAACATTTAATATTGTGCCCATGGGCATTGGAATGGTATTCACACCTTTTAGAAGGGTCAAAGCTTCTTGCATATGGGTCCACATGATTTGGAAGAATGGGTGCAATCATGTTATGATGCTTTAACTTCTCAAATAAGCTTGCATAGGACTCTCCAATTGGTATAAAATTATCTTTCAACCTATGTTTCCTTCTATACCCTTAGCATGGATAAGGGTTATATGGCACTTGAAACTTTTGTGGAGGCTGGCGGAGATTTTGCAATATTGGTGCTCTCCTTCTGGGTGTTTTGGTGGCGGGAAGACATACTGAGGTAGAGCAACACGGTATTGTGAGTTCTGAGGCAGATAATAAAGCTTTGGAGCATCATCGAAAAATAGACGAGGATAGTCGTACTTTTGAGATACTCTCTTACGACCTCTTCTCGCCCCTGATGTCATCAGAATTTCTTCATCCATCTCATTCGTGTCACCAGATTCAACTTGGGAGTCTTGAAACCAAGTGGCAAGTGGACATCAGGGAACATACATAGAACTTTGAAGGCAACACTCTTTTGACATGCCAACCCTTGCATGTTTTTCAACCGTTGTTATAAGCTTTTCACTCTTTGGGTAATTTCATCCTATTCCATCGATCGGTATGCTTCTCAATATTTGCAGGAAGATCAAACGAGTATGAGTGGTACTCAGGAGAGTGGTACTGCTCTTACTGTGTAGAAAATTGTGACTCATGACGAGGTTTTCCTTGACAATTGGCACATGCTTGACACATTTCGGTCATTTGTCGTTTCACTATTCTATTTTTCTCTAACACAATAGACTCTTGTTGAACCCTATGACCTTGAGTTTCTTGAGCAATTGTAATAGTTTCGAAGCCGGTTATCATTTTTCCTAGGATCTTGTGTTTCCGGCGTACCATAAACCGACCACCTCAACTTTTTTCACAATTCACAACAAAACATGTTAGAACGGACTCAGTCGGTCCTTATTATTATCAACATTTTTTTCATTTCTTTTTTTTTCACTTTTCTCATTTCTTTTTAATGGTGATTGAACCTCATATAGGCTGCTTACGTATCATGTGAGAACGCGAATCAAATCTTGCGTAGTTTCGGCAGATTATCAATAAAGTAAATAAACTAACGCTTTTTTGGATTTTTATTTTTTTTAATTTCCAAAGAAAGACTTATAAAGAAGAAAGAAAACTTTTTTGGATTTCAATTTTTTTTTTTGAATTTCGAAAGAAAAACTTCAAAAGAAGAAAGAAAATAGTTTTGAATTTTTGGACTTTTATTTTGAATTCATGAGAGAAATATTTCTAAAGAAAAAAAATATTTTTTGAATTTCGAATTCTCTTTTCACTTTTCAAAAGAAGAATAAAATAATTTTTGATTTTTTTTAAAATTTTGAAAGAAAATCTTCTAAACAATAAAAATATTTTTTTTTTGGATTGTTGATTTTTTTTGAATTTTTAAAAAAAAATAGTTCTAAGAAAAGAGAAAATATTTTTGAATCTTACATTTTCTTAATAATTTTTAAAAGAAGAATGAAAATGTTTTGATGGATTTTTAGAAAAATTAGAAGAAAATATTTTTGTATTTTTTAAAACTTTAGGGTCTAAAAGAATGACTTTCTTAAGAAGGAAGTAAAGGAACATATTTTTGGATTTTTTGAAAATGGTGGGCCAGAATCGATGATGTTTGCCTACGTATCTAATATCCTGTGAGAATCAGACCCGTATAGTTGAGCTAGTTTTGACGGAACAGAAATTGATTTATTGTGAAATGACTTTTCTTCTATTTTCAAAATTTTGATAGAATTTTAGGATATTTCAAATACCTACCTCTCACTCTCTCTTTTTTTTTTTTCTTCTTTATCTTTTTTTTCTTTTTTTCCTCATTTTTTTCATTTTCTTTCCTTATTCTAGAAGCCATTCAAAATGTAAGCCGAGACAGACAAATACGTATGTAACATGTAAGATGCATCAGGATGATTTTTTAGTTTGGGTACACTTGTCCAAGACGGACCCAACCCCTGTATTGAGTCCCAAAAGTCAAATACATGTGATGCAAACAAACGTTCCTACTAGGAATCCGACATAAGGCTATGTTATTCTAGGTGTAAATACCTGGGTGTATTGTTCTAGATCTGACATATCCGAGCGGACGGCTCGAGCCAAGGGGGGGCAGCGTACCAGGAATACGAAGCTTCACCAGCTTTGTAACTTGTTTGAACCTCGTTCTAAAATTGGGATATGACTCTAACAGAAATGAAGTCACACGAAGTGCACAATTCCCAGATGATTTAGAAGACTTAGAGAGAAGAGGGTTTTGTAAAAATTTATATACACAGTTCAATAAATATCAAAGCGATAAAAAGCAACATTTAGCACATTAGGCTCAAATATGTAAAAAAGCAGATAATAAACAAAAGCCAACTATAACAGTTATTCTAAGCTCGAATTCTGAACCTTGAACCATACGTTCTGGGTTCTTATCCCCAGTAGAGTCGCCATAGCTGTCACACCTCCTTTTTCACACGCCCCTGAAAAGGGTATAAGGGAATCTTTCCAATTTAAGTGAATTATTCGAAATAAGATTATTTATTTATTTATTCGTTCAGAGTCGCCACTTGGGATGATTTGTTTTCTGGTGTCCCAAGTTATCGGTTTATTTTAAATTTCAATTAAAAAAAAAACTCGACTTTCCTTTTGAAGTCTGTGAACCAAAAATTTTGAATAAGTAATTTTGTTAACCCGATGAAAGGTGTTTGGAACCCCCAAATTCCGTGGTTCTAGTACGATCGCTTAAACAATCATAATTAACTTATTATCTTATTTTAATACATGTTTTAGCCTATGGTGAATTTTGAGCTTATTAGACGCATTTTAATAATTTTTAGGAGAGATTCAATATTATTTAAAACACGCCTTGAACCATGTAACATGAAATGCACCCGCGTTCCACGACACATTTTATTTAACGTTGTTGAGATTTGGATTTGGGTCATAAGAAATGCACACCCGAGTTTAAGGAAATTAATTTTTTAAATAGCACGCCTAAAGCAACTACGATTTTCAACTTTCCAAGGGTCACGAAAAATTCACAAATGGCACACCTAGATTTCTAAAAAATTAAAATTAATTAAGTGAGGGCCATGCATTTTAAGATTTTATTTGACATGAAACATCTCAAATTATTCCAAAAAGAATTTACTATACTAAACAAACTACGGATGTTCATAGGTTGTTTATTCTATATTTGAGTTTTGGAGAGACATGCGATATGAACTTGTCAAACCCAATTTAGTATTCCAGTTATGATCAGCAAAATACCAAAATTTATTCCATCTATAACCCAACCAAACATGAAGACCTTAATTGCATTCGCACGGATATGAATAAAAAATGGGCATAAATCAACAACCAACGCAATCAAAAGCACAATCCAATACTTAGGCTATGCAAATTCTGCTTACCAACTTCGTGAGCACTAAAGTCAACTACCAAGAAATAAACGTTCCCTTCAACTCAGTACGAGCCATAAGAGAAATTGCAATTTAAACCCACTACAGCATATTAACTATGTGATTCACATACTAAGGGCACACATGTGTGTGCAAACTATGAGCTTGAATTGCAAGAGAAATATAATTGGTAGGAGACACTGAAAATATCCATATCAATTCAGAATTAAAACAAAGAAATAGATACTTGGGCTTCCACAAAGTGAATCGGATTCAAGCTCTTCAATACTTTAAAAAAATGCTAATAATCAATTAGAATTCTTAATTCTTATTAAACTAATTCTAGTAACTACCCTCATGTTTCAAAAAAACTGGACTAACACATGTCCATTGCTTTCCATAAGAAAAAGAAAATTATTCACAGAGAAATTCATCACGAACAAGAGTCGCCCGAAATTTATCTACAGAATAATCAAATTCTTTGTCATTCAAAATTCAAGTAACTACATGGTTTCGTATTTACATGCTAAGTGACGAAAATAGTTTGATTAAGACAAACCAAGGTTAGGAAAATAGAAGGTCAGAGCTCGGCAACAACGAATCTGCCCGGAAAACTCAGAGTATGACCTTCGACGAAATCGACACTCGCCGGAGTTTCGGATTACACCAAAACAAAACTCGTCGGAGCTCGGACCTCTCACCTTTCATTTCATCTCGTTTTTTGCCCTTATGCTATGTATTCTGTTTCTATTTATCTTATTGTATGCAGTAGCGTACGCAGCATTTTTCATAAGTGGTGTCACTATTTCTGGTAAAAGGTTGTAACAATCAAAAATACTTTGTGGAGCCAAAGGAGTTCAAACCCAAGCCCTCTCACATAATACTTGAAGCTAACAATCACTTGACTACTAAGATGTTTTGTTGCAAGTGGTGTCACTTTTAATGGTTTTATCTTGTATTTCTGTTTTACTTATTAATTTTATATATATAAATAGTAAAACAATTTGACGAAGCAGTATCCCGTGACACCGCTTGCCACCATGTAAATTTGCCCATTGTATGGATGTTTGACTCCTTTATTTGAAATAAGGACAGTTCCAATTTTTGGAAATGGGTTGAGGAGGAAGCTTGGTAGTTTTTGGTTTTTGTGGTTATGGAGGGAAAGGTATGGTTTTTGTTTGTCTCTGATGTGTGTGTTATCAAAAACTAGGGAGGAAAAAGCTAAGGTATTGTGAGGTGAGCTCAAGAAGAAGAAGTAGGGGCGCCGTTCTCTATGTTCTAAGGGGTGAGGTAGGGGCGCCGTTTTCTGTGTTAAGGTTTCTGATTTTTTCTTCTTTGTTGATACTTTTGCCTGATTCTCTTGTCTTTCATCTCTATACTTGATTGATGGTGAAAACCCTAAAATTTGGGGGTTATTTCGAGTTTTGAGTTTACTCGCTATGTGATTTGCTTGTTCTTCATATTTGAACTTATTTGGTTTTAGAACCCTAATTCCTTTGCACCTATTCGAGCTTCTGAAAATTGCTTCATCTATTTGAAGTTGCTCGAGTGGATTCAAAGTCCTTGTTTCAACTTCTCTTTCTCTATGTTATTTGTTTTCTTGCAACGTTTGAACTAAAGAATACATTCCAGAAAGGTCTTTTACTTGACTCTTTTGCATGCTTTTGATACCCTCTTCTCCTTATTACAAAGTCGACCTATGTGGCTACCATGTTCACTATCTATAGACTTTGTAATTATTATTATTGCTTCTTTTTTCCATGGTTTAACCTCACATGCCTAATGTTTGTGCACTCTTTATATGCTAAATTTCCCTCTTAAAATAACCCTTAATTGTGGACTAATTTCATACCTCCTTGTGTAAGTCTGGTTTATTCTTTCTTTGTTTTTCTAATTTCCCTTATTCTTGGATTGATTTCATAACTTTCCCTTGGCCTTTCGATTCTCCTACTTCTGACTAGGTAACTTCAATCCCTGACTCCTTAAATTTACTATGTACTAGTTGGTTTATTCTTTTTCTTACTTTATTTGGTTAACCATATATTTCAAAGATTCTTCATTAATTATTCCCTTAGTTAAACTTCGATGTATTTAACCCCAATTGTCTATTTTGCACAAGATATTTACTTGACCTCCTTTTTAAAAATTAATTTGTCCATTACCGTTTGGTTTTAACTCCTTGATTAAAGTAAGTCATTGGTACTGATTGATTTTTAATTGATATATAATTCCATAATTATTCTCTTGCTTTATTTTTTTTCCTGTTTCCACACTATAATACATGGCTTTTGCATTGACACAAAGACACGAACACTCTTAGTTTTCTGAACTCTCATTCACACTCAGAAACTATTCTCTTTGTTGCTTGTACTGTGGCATGTATTTCAAGTCCTGCTACTTCTTTTACTTTATTTTGCTTCCTTGAAACTAGTATGTCCTGATTAAGATTTTCAGCAATCACAAACAATGTGGTTACTTAATACCTTTACTTGCATGCCTTCCTACTGTTTGTGTTTAGTTCAGTGTTTACTTTATCATGCTATAATTTCCTCCTATTATGAATCCAAACCCACTACCCTAATTTGTTTTATGCTAATGGTTTGTTTGAGACATGACAGTATTGAGTATTATTGTTTGTTGCTAAAACTCGATTCTCCTGGAATCATAACCTCTATGTTGTGTATTCTTGTTGATTTTATAAGCATAACAACACTCTCTATTGCCGTGTTATCCCAGAATTAGCTAATGCCCAAATACATAAGCTCTTTGGCATTTCCCCAATCCCTGAACCCTTTGTATGACTTGTTTATGGCTGTTACCGAGCACTTCTCCCCCTCTTCTTTAATTTCTTAGTTCCTTAAAATTTTGTTTCTTTACTTGCACTCTCTCTTAGACATTAAGTTCCCCCCCCCCCCCCTCTTCTTAGCCTTTCCTTGGGACCTATTGAGCTCCCTCTGAACTTGGACACTTGAGGGATGACCCTTCCACACTGCACTTGTACCTATTCTGGTGATACAATTTCGGTGTGAGCACTGCCCGTGTCACGGCCCCAACTCCGATCGTGATGGTGCCCAACACACTGCTAAGCAAGAACAACCAATTTACAACCTTAACCCAATACTTTAAAAAGTTCATTATCAGCTAACACAATTAAATTACAAAATCAACATTTTAGAAGTCTGAAATAGGAGTTAAGCATGCGGAATCTCAAATAATACTTCCACAATACAGCCCATAAGGATCCGGTGTCATAAGTCCGAGCCTCTAATATAGGTTTATCAACCTAACACATGTCCATCTAGGGAATATGAAATAAAATCAAGGATAGAATGAGAAATCACGGCTGCGGACACCATTGCAGCAACCTCGATGCTTTCGGATATGCGCAGCTCAACAGAAAAATCCTCACTCAACCTCAGATGCACCTGGATCTGTACACAAGGTATAGGGACTGTGAGTACTCTGACCCAATGAGTAATAAACATAAATAATGGCTGAGAATAAGAAATCATAGGAAAACACAAAGTAACCGACACATCAACAGTTTTAAACAAATAACATGAAAGTGATAACTAATGCAGATGAAAAATAGAAATACCATAATAGATACACAAATAAATGACAGCCAAATAAAGGAATGCAACACATAGAACGGTACCCTATAGTACCTGGTGCAGCGTGCAGCCCGATCTATTTATCTATCATTGACGGTTCTCACTAGGGGTGTGCAGACTTCGGGAGGGGCCACTTACGGCTCAAGTGCATAATCAAGCCATCCCGTCGCATCAACTAGGCCCTCGGCCTCATATCAATATTATTATAATACCGCTGCGGCACGCAGTCGATCCCATACTCAGCCCAGAAATCACATAGCCCACAGGCAATATAAATTAGTGGTTCACAGCCCAAAACATCATTTAATATATATTTTAATTTCAAAACTCTAAGTAAAGATGGTTGAGTTGTAAAATAGTAGAAAATGGTATGACTGAGTTCAAGTAGTAAATCCATATAGTGAGGATATAGTGATAAAAACTCCTCGAAGGGTTCAAGTATTTGGCATGAAGCACAAATATGACAGTTAGTCCAAATAATAATGATATTAAAGAAGCTTCAATCAAATACGCGGTAAACATCACTCTTAACGGACCAAATCACAATCACCAATAGCAAACGACCCCACGCTCATCGTCAAGCGCGTGTCTCACCTCAATGTAGCACTACGATATGAAACCGAGATTTCAAACCCTTAAGACATCATTTACATTCATTACTCACCTCAAGCCGGCCAAAACATTAGCTCGCTATGCCTTTGCCTATCAAATCGACCTCATTGTGCGTCGAATCTGATAAAAAAAACCACAATAAATACGTCACAATAGGCTAATGGAAGAAAACCCAAGCGAAAAGAATCGAAAAATATCAAAAATCCGAAATGAGCAAAACCCGGGCCCCGAGCCCACTTCTCAAATCTCAAAAAATTTTAGATCAACGGGTTCCTTTATCGCCACGAGTTTATACATATAAAGAACACCAAAATCGGAGTCCAAATGACCCCTCAAATCCCAATATTAAAATCTAAAAATCCAAGCCCTAGTTCTTCCATTTTTGGCTAAATTTCCATTAATTTCTAGGTGGATTCCACAATGTAATCATATTTTTGGTTCGTAAAACTTACCTCCAATCAATCCTCTTTGAATCCCTCTTCAATCTCTCCCAAATAGCTCCCAAAATGCTGAACAATGGTGAAGAAAATGACTTAGCTTGCGAGATGAACGTTGAAAACCCGTCTGCCCAGCTGTAGATTTTCTTCTATGCGAACGCGAGGGCTTTCTCATGTTCGCGATGCACAACATTTTCCCTGACCTAGATTACCCTTCACGAATGCGGTGCCGAACCCACGATCGAGAAGCTTCAACTACTTCAACTACGCGAACGCATCTCCTTGGTCGCGAACACAATGAACAAACTAAACGAAACTGCTTATCCTTCGAGGCGAACGCGGATATCTCCCCGCGAACGTGAAGCTCAAGGAACTCACACTACACGATTGTGAACCCTCAAGCCCGAATGTGAAGAACAAAACCTGGCCTGACCAAAATCCTTCTATGCGAACGCAAGGCCCTTATCGCATTCGCAAAGGCAAAAATCCTTCTTTAATAAATCCTGAACTTCTGCAATTTCATCCAAGTCTGAAACTCCCTGATAACCATCCGAAATCACCCTTGAAAGCCATCGAGACCTCAACCAAAAACGCCAAAATATCCTAAAACATGATTCAAACTTGTTCCAATCATCAAAACACCTTAAACAACACTAAAACCATCAAATTACGTCGAATTCAAGCCTAAATTCTTCTAAAATTTCTGAAACACGCATTTGATAAAAACCCAACCAAATCACCTCTAAATGACCTAAAATTTTACATGTACATCCCAAATCACATAATGAAGCTACAACAACTCTTAGAATTCCATTTTGACTCTCAGATCAAAATCTCCTACCAACCGTAAATCACCAAAATACTAACTTTGTCAATTCAAGACTAATTCTACTTCGAACATCTAAAACCACTTCCGATCACACTCCTAAGTCAAAAATTATCCCTTGAAGCTAACGGAACCATCAGAATACACATATGTGCCGTATAACGCATAAGTCAATGTCTGGTTGACTTTTTTAACTAAACCTTTCTTAAAAGAGTCTATGTGTGTCATTTATTTTCAAAACCACTCCAAACCTACTCGATCACATAAGATACGGATAATAAAACATAAAGATGTAGAAAAAAATATGGGGAAAAACTAGGCGATAACTCAGGACACGACGGATTGGGTCGTCACAGCCCGGAGTCCTATCGAGGATCTTAGGGAACTCTGAAACACTCAAATTGGGGAAAGGTTTTGGATCAATGATCTTAGAGTTGGTGTATCTGATAATTTAGACAGAGGTATGAATCAGGCTTCCTCTTGTTGTATTTTCTTTATATTGATGTATTTTATTTTTTTATTTGTAATAAGTTGTAATGAACATTTGGGGCCGACTTGCGAAAAAGGTGTGGGACTATGCATGCAGAAGGGTAGAAATCACGCGTATAGGTCTATTACAAATTCTGAATACATATAGAAATCATGCCTATAGGTTTATTACAATTCTACATATTCAAATACGCATAGAAATCATGCATATAGTTTTATTACAATTTTGGATATTCAAATACGTATAGAAATCATGCCTATAGGTTTATTACAATTCTCCATATTCAAATACGTATAGAAATCATGCCTATAGGTTGTTCTAATTCTACATATATAGAAATCATGTTCATATGTTTCTAATCAAGTTCTGCATTTTAGATACCATGCCTATAGGTTTAAAATGATTCCTACATTAGATACCATGCCTATAGGTTCGAGAACAAGCCTCTGCACCCAGATGCTACGTCTAAAATAAGCAATGGATAGAACGCATGCCTATAGGTGTTTCTAAATAAATTTTATTCGTTTCACTCAGTGTTAGATATAAAATCAGTAATAATGGATATTGTCAGTTGTAGATCTTGTAATCAATTCGTTTAAATTCAGCCCCCTTTAAATAATTTGAGCCCCTCGCTTAATCAAGTTTAGCAAGCATGGTATAGGGTTTTAAAATAATTCGTCTTGAGTTTTAATGTCTTATTACCTTCCAAATTAAGTAGATATCATGTCTATAGGACACCGTCTTAACACTTAGGCAAGCCTTAGGATAATAATTATTAAAAATTGAATATGCTTCTATTATCTATTACAACCAGCAAGCAGGCCTGAGTCAGGATTCCTATCTGAATTATGTATAAACCAGTCTGCCTCAACTTTTAAACTCTCTCTCATTTTTGGTATTTAAACAGACTTAAACAGTATGTGAAAGTCGTGTTAAATATGTGTTTTTTTTTTTGGCTCAAAGAGGTATAACTGAGCATCTGTTTGTTTATATTATTCCCCCTAAAATGTGCAATATATGTTTTGTTTGACGCCTTAGAGTTTTTATCTTTTGAAACCTCAAACAAGCTTGACATCCTTCCCTTTAGGATAAATGGTCCTAAGTGCCTCCGGGACTAATAGGAGTGGGACGAGTAATAGCATGCAATAAGTAATCGAGACCAATCCGCGCTCTAAATACTTCAACGGGCTGAGAAGGGTAGACATTGATATTATGACCACACGATAATGTCAATGTATTCCCTCATTGAGGAATGATTACCGTACATTGTGTGGGGTGATCCATATTTTTAATAAACCTTGGGACTCTCTTCCCTTTATTCTTTACTTCCGTTTTTTTAATCAGCTTTTCTAATTGCTCTATCAAACCATGTTTACTTTCAAACCATTATGTATTGAAATTTCCTCTTATTTGAGTCTTATTTGCTTATATCTAAGTGTACGCAAATTCACAATAATGTCTGGTCGGGAACCACACTAGTGAATTCTAAGGGGTGCATAACACATTCCCCTTAGAATAATTTCAAGCCCTTACCCAATCTCTGGTTATTCAAATAAAACCCGTATGGTGTCCTAATGCACCTTAATCATTAGGTGGCGACTCTTCAAGTGCAAACTCAGTTCCCAAAAGGAACGAGTTGTCTCTCCAATTGTCATAAACCCGATTTCGCGAGAAAAAAAGGGGTGCAACAATAATGCAATATTGCTTGAATTTCTCAATTATGTGTGCTAGCTTGACTTGATAGTTGAACACAACCATCTTGATTGATTCATGTGCAATGTGTGTCGAGGATTTGTGATTTTATGTACTATCCTATGTAGTCTATAACTTTCTCCATGTGTTAACTAAAGTGAAATTATAAGATGTGCTAATCTAGGAGATGACGTAGGCATTTTCTTGCTTGATCATAGATGTTCTTGTCACATAAGAAAATAAAATTTCTGTAGCTAGCCCCCTTGAGCCTATACACCTTTTCTTTGACAACCACATTACAAGTCATACCCATATTTTGTTCTTCATTTGATATTGATTGAACCTTTAACTCCTAAGGTACTTAGTCACTAAAAGAAGTAAGGTTAGAGATTGGGGAATAGCTTTTAAGTGAAACCATGGAATGGTTCCTTGGTGCACTAAAGTTGAAATCAAAAGTCACTAGCCTGTTAACTTTAACGTATGGAGTGTGTGAAGAAAAGATAAAAGAGAGAAAGGAAAAGAAAAATTACAAAAAAAAAAAGAAAAAAAATATAATAGTCCAAATAATGTAGAAAATCACACACCTCCAATTACTATTAATTGTGCTAGTGGGAGTATAGAAGTGCTAAATTGAAAAGGGGCTATGCTGTATATGGTTTGTGGCAAGTGAATTAGTTGAGAAGAATATGTATTTGAATTTAGAATGTAGTATATTAAAGTGCTTAGGAGGGTTAGCCTTATTATAAATGTATCATACCAATCCCTTAGCCCACATTATAACCTTAAAGTCCTAATTGAACCTAGATTTGGTTAGTTAAATTAGTGGAGATGTACACTACGAGCAAGCTTATGGTACTACCACGGGATAAATATGAATTCTTTGTGAGAATTAGCGAATTTATTTCAATTGTGTGATGTCCTTAATCTATATCCAAAAGCATATTTGAATGTGTATACAAGTTAAAATTCACTCTTTTGTTTGTTGGTAAGGGCACATGATCTCATGAATGATTGGTAATGTGTAAACTTTCTTGTTGGATATGAGCATAAGTTGAGGGTACTTAGCTTTTGCAACTCGGTTTTTGAGGTTGGTAGTGACGAATATTATACTTGGATACGCTTAAACGGGAAGAATGTGAATTTTTGTGTGTTCATGCTTGTGTGTCGCTATTGATCGTAGTCAATGGTATAGTGAATGGTTAAAAGCTAAGGTACTCCTCCATGATTGAAATTTGTACGTAGTTGGGAGTTTATTAGATTGTCCATTGCTCGAGGACGAGCAAGAATCCAAGTGTGGGGTGCTGATGTTTAGCTTAAAGTATATATATTCTATGTATATTGTCTCATATTTTACTTTTGTTTTGTGAATTTGGGATGTTAAATGCTATGATTTATATTAATTTGAAGTATTTTTACTTGTAGGAATGATTCGGGAGTAATTGAGGGTGAAAACGGGCAAGATTTGAGCTAAAACAAACAAAATTTGAAAAAATGCCATTTGCGTGCCACAGGAAGCGCTTGGTGTCACCTGTGGCGCTGAAAATAGTGTTGGCAAACTGAGCAGCGCTCTGGTGGGCACCTGGCGCCTGGATGGGTGCCGTTAACATGGATTTCATCCTATTTTGCTTGGGACACAGTTTATTCGGTCCTAGACCTATCCAACACGTATAAAAGGAAGATTAAACATATTTTTGAAGGAGGAAACGCCACTTTGGAGGAAAAAACACACGGGATCGTGAGGAAGCATAGAATTCTCAGTTTTCTTCATCTTTTCTACTATTTTCAATTGATTCAACAATTATGCCATTGTTTGATTACATCATGAGTGGCTAAATACTCATTGTTCTGGGATTGTGATTTAGCCATGAATATTGTAGTTTGATATTAGCTTGACCTTGATTATCATTCACCGATATATGGTTCTTTTTTCAATTCTGTGTTTAATTGCTTAATTGTCTGGCCAGCAGTTAGGTTCTAATTACTATCTATGCTATGCTTGAGAAAGTCGTGTTTAGATTAGAGAAGAATTAAAGAGGCCATGATCTTAACCCTTAGGGGGAAGCGAATTTGTGGTTATGATAGGAATATACCAAGTCACCGTGCTTAATTAAATATCGTAATCTTAGTGCGTTTTTAATAGATTGATTTTATAGGAATATAGGTGTTAATATATTGATAATATGTGAGTAGTACTTCGGGAGAAGATTATGAGTGCATTTATTGATTAATTAGCAACAATGAGTGACTTATATGAAAGGGGGAGTTAATTAGAACACAATACGAATAGTGAATCGATTACAACCCTTGAATACTTGTCTCTACTGAATACACAACAGACAAATAGTTACTTGATAATTTAGTTATTATTTAGAATCACAGTATAATATAATCATATTAGTGGATTTTGATTTTAGCTGGATTGGATAATAATTTTAGTAATTTAGTGAGTAGTTTATACTAGTCTCTATAGGTTCGACACTCAACTTACCATTATATTACTTATTGACCACGTATACTTGCATGTACGTTTGGGAGCAACACTGAGCTATGTTAAATTAATCCAAATTGTGGTTATTATTCTTTAATTTAGTATCTTTTTTTTTCTCCCAGCTTACTTATCGTAGCTTTATTTTAGTTATAGATTTTCTGCCTCCCATTAGTTTGCAATATGCGGTTAGTTTTTTTCCTTTTCAGTGATTATCCTTTTAAGCCCTACCTAAGTAGTTTCCTCTTTTTAGTGTCTTAATAATCAGAGTGACATGAATTCTCTGTGAGCTAATTGTTTGCTTTTACATACTTAAAAAGTGAAACTAAAGAACTCATATTGAATAAGACAACTCCATTACCGAAAGTCCTAAACCCATCATCGCACAGCCATACTCTTTTACGTAGATCCTCGTGTCCATCAGATAAGTGATCTTAACAAACTTTACTCTCGATAATCTTTGCTAGGTAATCTTTTAGATGATTTGGGATATCAAAATTCTAGTAACCAAAAAAAAAGGGAATAAAGCAAAAGGAAAAGAGAATCATATATTGAATTCGCTGTATGGTGCTACGAGGATAATGAGCGAAATCATATTAGCACTTTTGACCCAAAAGATGTATTTACAGTAAACTTGTATTAACTTGCAATAATATGGTCTATGAACTGATGAATTTTCATCACTTAGAATTTTTCCAACAACTACTCCTTGAAAAATCACCGATGAAAACTAAGGATATGTGATAAATTTACAAAAATTATAATTTAATAGTTATGCCTCCAATCTCAAGATTATCACCCATCTCTAGTGTCTTATAAAAATTTCTTTTGTCTCTTGTTCCTAGTAAAAATTAGATCAATTGACCGGCTATCAAGGGTGGTAATTGAAATATAATCTAAGAGGTTAAATATATATAGCCACTAACGAATTAAAGTAGTTGCAGATAGGGGTGTGCATTCGAATCGGTTTATCAATAAATCGAATCGATTATTTGTTATCGAAATCGAAATTGGAAAAATCGAAATCTTATTGAAACGATAATGATAAGCATATGTACAAATCGATAATCGATACGTAATTATCGATAAGGGTCAAAATCGAATCGATAAATCGAATGCGCACCCCTAGACTGTAGACACTTGTTAAATGAGTAATTGCCTATTTGTGTAGATTAATATAACATACAGAATATATATATATATATATATATATATATATATATATATATATATATATATATATATATATATATATATATATATATATATATATATATATATATATATATATATATATATATATATATATATATATATATATATATATATATATATATATATATATATATATATATATATATACATTCCGCTACTATTTTGAAAGCGGCTATACAATATTATTTTCCCTAATCTATACCCTTTCCTTTACCCTAAGTCTCTTACCCTATTATTTCCTTTACCACATTTAAGGAATGATCATTTTTATAGATCAAGGAAATGAAGTTCAAATTAATGGAAAACAAAATTAGCCGTGATGATGTGTTTTGCTTTGTTTTGTGTCGTTTTTTTATTCCGTTGAAGTCTTGGTGGCATACGTTTGATCCCTTATTTTAGTTTTGTTGCATGTGCTTGTTGACGCAATTTTTATATTATAAATGGTGTTCGTCTTATTTTAGCTTCTTTTTGTCCATATTAGTTACGCGCATCTATAGCAATATACTTTCCGTGGAATCCCGCAAATTTTCTTATTGGTGTAATCGATAACCGAATCGATAAGCCCCTAAAATCGATAAATCGAAATCGAAAAAATTGAAACCTTATTGAAACGATAACGATAAGCCTACATACAAATCGTTAATCGATAAGTAATTATCTATAAGGATCAAAATCGAATCGATAAATCGAATGCTCACCCCTAATTGTAGACCCTACCAAAAGTTAGAAAAATGTAGTTCGGAATCGTACCAAAAATTTGAAATCCTTCTTAAGTTATTTCATAAGGACAATATCAAGTGCTTGCTTCTTCCTACCCTTATTTGCTTTCCAACATCTGTATCTTAAAGTATAAGCGAGCAATTGTTTCAGCTCCCTTCATTGCAACAAAATTCTCCAAAACCCTATTGATAGTATGGATTAAACACCAAAATTAAGAACCGCAATCAAAGAAGAATTGCTATCTAAATATTTAACCTCAAAAATGACTTCCGGAATCATCATTTTTATAAAATATTACTAACCTATTGCGTCAAGCCATCAATTTGAAACTTATGCACATTTGTAGCATGGATCATAACTTACGCATATGTCTTTCAGTTTCTGTAGATTATTAGAGTTTAATAGGTTCCAAATTATGATAGAATTAAAGCAAACGACTTCTAAACCTAAGGGACGAAGAGAAGTCTTCCTGTGAATTTAAATTTGGGCAATGTGCACAAATAGTCACTAACAGCTCCGTCTTTATTTCAAAACCAGTGCTTTAAATATCTGTAAACTTTAGTCACTTGTTTAATAAACTTATACCTGACTGGACAAAGATATCCTTCTGATATAATTTATACCTTTTGCTTTTATACCTATGCTTTTATTAACGAGAGCAGTAGCAGCAGCAGCGTTATATTACAACACTGTGAACGTCGAAATTGTAGAAGATTCTCTTTCAATTTCAAACTATAGAATTCAACATTCTCATCCAAAAATCGACATAGATTTACCTTAAGTTATACTTTTATGTGTTTCTATTGATTTTTATTTCGACATAGTTATACTTTTTTCGAGTTCTATTGATTTTTATACAGTAGGTAGATTTTTTTTTTTATTTCTGGATTGATAAAGTTAAGGACATTGCATCATGTGATAACTCTACAAAATTGAGCACATAATATTAAGGACATAGTGTCATGACTTTGCAAATTGAATTCAAAAAGTTAAGGACACAATGTCCTTAACTTTGTTGTTGTTTTAATGTATATTAAGCACATACTGTTATAGTTTTGTAAATTGTTTTGAAAAAGTTAAGGACACTTGGTCCTGAACTTTGAGTATCAAGTTAAAAAGATCAGGACACTTGGTCCTTAACTTACAGTTATTTGTTAAAAATTTAAGGACACTTGGTCCTTAACTTTGGGTTTCAAGTTTAAAAGCTATGAACAGGAGTTCTTAAGTTTGACTTGCAGATACAAAACATAAGGATAGAGAGTCCTTAAGTTATTATTACAGTCCTTAACTTTTTTGTTTTTCTTCCGTATATTAAACATATATTGTTATAGTTTTGCAAATTGTTTTGAAAAAGTTAAGGACACTTGGTCCTGAACTTTGAGTTTCAAGTTGAAAAGTTCAGGACACTTGGTCCATAATTTTCAGTTATTAGTTAAAAATTTAGCTTACACATATTAGTTAAAAAGTTAAGTCCTTAACTTTTGGTTTCAAGTTTGAAAGTTAAGGACATGCGTCCTTAAGTTTGACTTGCAGGTTCAAAACTTAACGACATGCGGTCCTTAAGTTTTAATTTCAGGCTCAAAAGTTAAAGACATACAGTCCTTAAGTTTGAATTCCAAGTTCAAATGTTAAGGATATTTGGTCCTTAACTTAGGGTTTCAAGTTTAAAAGTTAAGGACAGGAGTCCTTGAGTTTGACATACAGCTTCAAAACTTAAGGACAGGCAGTACTTAAGTTTTAATTTTAGGCTCAAAAGTTAAGGACATATAGTTCTTAAGTTTGAATTCCAAGTTCAAATGTTAAGGACACTTGGTCCTTAACTTTGGGTTTCAAGTTCAAAAGTAAATGATATTAGTCCTTAAGTTTTACTTGCAAGTTTAAAACTTAATGACAGATAGTCCTTACGTTTCAATTTCAGACTCAGAAGTTAAGGACATACAACCCTTAAGTTTTAGTTTCAAGTTCAAAATTTAAGGATAGATAGTCCTTAACTTTGAATTCCAAATTCAAATGTTAAGGACATTTGGTCCTTAACATTGGGTTTCAATTTCAAAACTTAAGCACATAAGTTCTTAAGTTTAACTTGCAGGTCCAAAAGTTAAGGACATGCAGTCCTTATGTTTGTATAATATTTTCAAAAGTTAAGGAGAGGCAATCCTTAACTTTTAATTCCAAGTTCAAATATTAAGGACACTTGGTCCTTGACTTTGGGCTTCAAGTTCAAAAGTTAATGATAGGAGTCCTTAAGTTTAACTTGCAGGTTCAAAAGTTAAGGACATGCAGTCCTTAAGTTTGTATTACATTTTCAAAAGTTAAGGACATGTAGTCCTTAACTTTGAATTCCAAGTTCAAATTTTAAGGACACTTGGTCCTTCACTTGGTCTTGAACTTATAGTACCTGTTCTTAACTATACAAGGATTGCAATATAAAATATATTCTAAGTTTTTCATTCTCTTGACTTGTAGGATGGAAACAATATGCATTATAATTGCTTTTAATGGTAGATGGACTGAAGACTATAAATATCTTAATCATCAAATAAAGCTTGTTCTAGTACCTGAGGTAATTTGGTTTGAAGATTTCATTAAATAGATATTTGAAGTTATTGAATTGGATATACTCATGTTTGAACTAGTAATATGGTTTGATATCAACCTTGGAACAAGCAAGGGAATGCTTGTATCCAAAGATTTAGATCTTCACACATGATAGAGTTACTGATAACTCATTCACTCTTCTAGGGCTGCCGTTTCATTGTTGATATTTCGGAAAGAGGTTTTGGATCAACAAGCAACGAACTTGTCAATACAGAAATTCAAAATGACAGTAAAAATAAATACCAACAAAATAATGGAAATAGATATGGTTGAAGCTCAAGCAATAACTAAATATGGTCTTCAAAGACATGTCAATAGAGAAACTCAGCATGTCAATGAAAACAAATGGCAGCGATAATGGAAATTGATATTGTTGAAGCTCAACTAATTACTGAAGAGGTTATTCAAACATTTGATTCTATTCAAGTACAAGGACAAAGCATTATAGATATTGACAACGAACAAGCTTAGGGTATTCAAGTCTTAGAGAGTGCACCTGTAATCGAAGAAGTTGCTGATAAAACATCTACTCAACTAACTATATGACGATCAAATTTGAAACAAAAAGAATCCCCAACTACGATATTAAGAGAAAATTCTTCATTGGATGAAATAAAAGTGGGATCTATATTTGACAAGAAGAGTATAATTAATTATTTTTTGAATATAGCAATTAAAGGATATTTTGAATTCAAGGTTGTAAGATCAAGCTCAACAAGATATTTATTGAAATGCAACGATGATATGTGTTTTTGGTGTGTGCGTGCTTTTAGAATTAAAGATTCAACACTGTTTAAGATAGTAAAGATTGAGAAAAAGCATGCTTGCTCTGTTAACACAATGAAAGCTAATCAAAGGCATGCTACTTCAAAGTTGATTAGTTGTTACATTACGACAATCTTCGAGACCCAAGGATTGAAGTTACACCAGTTTTTGTCATGGCAGAGATGCAAAAATTGCATGGACTAGATATTGGGTATCACAAGGCGTGGCGTGCTATTCAACTTGCTTTCGCATTAATAAGAGGAACTCCCGAAGAGAATTATGAATTATTGTCTTCATACTTTTATAATATGAGAAGTAAAAACTCTGGAACTTATACTAACATAAAGATAGACGACAACAACAGGTAAATCAAAAAAAGTTTGTTAGTACATTTTATATAATTTAGGACATGTTGTCTTTAACCAGTTAACTTTTGAGTTGTAACTAGAAGTTCAAGATTGTCCGTCTTTAACTTTTGAACTTGTAATTCAACGTTAAGGACTGCCCATCCTTAATTTTTGAACTTTGAACTCAAAGTTAAGGACCGCATGTCCTTAACTTTATAACTTGAAACTCTAAGCTAAGGATATACTATTCTTAACTTTTGACCTTGTAATCTGAAGTTCATGAGCACCTGTCTTTAACTTCTGTTAACCTTGTTTTATATTGTATTTTCAGGTTTCTTTATGTGTTTTATGCATATGGATCATCAATAGTTAGTTGAAATCATTGTAGACTAGTGATTGTTGTTGATGCAACTTTTTTGAAGTCAAAATTTCGTGGTGTTTTAATGAAATAAGTTTAAGAGGATGCAAATAACCAAATTTTCCCACTAGCCTTTGGAATAGCAAAATCTGAAAATAACAATTCGTATGAGGGGTACTTTAGTAAGCTTCGCATTGCAATTGGGAGCTGTGAGAACTTAATTTTTTTATAAGACATGCATCAAGCTATTGGATATGGCATTGCAATGGTATATTTTGAAAGCCATCATGGGATTTGCATCTATCATTTGGAGCAGAAAGCAAAGGAAGGTGAAAAGTGAGATCATAAAACTTTTCCAAAGTGTTGCAAGAGTATACAGGTACAAATAATTTAACATATACATGTCAGACATAGCAAAAGTAGACAAGAAGACTTGTGACTACTTGATGGAAGAACCACTAGAAAGGTGGATACGTTCTTGTAGTCCACGACAAAGATATGACATGCTCGCAACAAACATAGTCGAGTCAATGAATTATTCCCTATTAGAAGCAAGGGAGCTGCCTATATTAAGAAAGATGGATTACATTCAAGTGAAGTTACAATGTTGGTTTTATGAAAGAAGAAATGAAGTAGAAGGAACTTATTATGATGTTTCTTTTTGGGTAGAGGAGGAATTGAGGGAAAAAATAGATTTCGCATTTACTTTAAATATAAGTATTATGTTCTATGTTTAGCTTATGATTTTAATATAATTTAACATAATGTACTAACTTATAATTTTTCAACATTGAAGGCCTTCCCTATTGATTCATGGCGTTCTAGAGTTGAAGAAGAATGAATAACTTTCTTCGTGGACTTAAACAAAAGAACATGTGATTATTTTCAGTTTCAATTTGATGAATTACCATGCATACATGCAAACGACTTGTGATGTTTGTCAAACTGTTAGAACTTTAGCAAGTGGAGGATCATGTGTGCATACATTTCCATGTGATTCATTCCTGCCTCATGTGGCTCATTGTATACGAAATCGTATACATCAATCTTCTTCTAATTCAAGTCCAAAACCCCCCCAAAAAAAGTGTGTCATAGCATTATCATCATCTGAACAAAGCCGACATGGAAAAAAGATATTGTCAACCTCTGTCCAAACAATTCCACATTTGCGGCTATCCCCCCCCCCCTCCACAGACACACACACACACTCACACATATGGTGTCAGAAACAACTGCTCATCACCAGCATACCAAAACTGATCAGTAGCATTTTCACTGAATTCTTCGTATGCAAGCACCATATAGTTATCAAAAAGAATATCAGTAGTTGTGCAACAAAAACAATGGTCGCAAGGGTGGTAGCATTCCTTCTTTCTCAGATAATATAGGGCAATGTCAATATGCTTCATAAAAGGCAAAAAATAAAATAAATCCATTAGCCATAAAATAATTAAAAATGAAAAATTAAGAATAAATAAAATAAATGCCTTGCGAATTATCTAACCTTATCATCAAGTATAAATCAGCTATCTGAAAGCTCAAGGAAGAACATTTTACTATTTGATGATACAATTTGTATGGATTCTTCCTCACACCATATATATCGTTTTCTCCCCTGAAAATTTTGAAAATATCAAAGTTAAAAGTTAGTCCTGAACTTAGCCTTTCAAGTTGAAAAATTAAGGACAGGCAGTTCTTAAATTTGAATTAGAAATTCAAAAGCTAAGGACACTTGGTCATAAAGTTTGAGTTTCAAGTTCAAAAGTAAAGGACAAAGGGTCCTGAACTTTTATATTAGTCCTTAACTTTGAGCTTAAAGTTCAAAACTTAAGGACTGTTTGTCCTTAACTTTGAGTATCAAGTTCAAACGTTAAGGATGAGTCCTTAAGTTTGACTTTCAGGTTCAAAAGTTAAGGACAGACAGTCCTTATCTTTGAATTAGAGGTTCGAAAGTTAAGGACACATGGTCCTGAACTTTGACTTACAAGCTCAAAAGTTCAGGACACTTAGTCCTGAACTTTGATTTCCAAGTTGAAAAGTTATGGACACGTGTTCCTTAACTTTGATTTTTAAATTCAACATGTAAGGACACTTAGTCCTAAAATTAGTCTTACAATCATAGAAGTTAAGGACACTTAACATTAGCAATTTCAATATAAATATTGAAATACATTAAGGGACTTACTCTTTTTTGCGACCTCTCATTTTCTCCTTTCCCAACCACACAATGAATTTCTTCAATAATTTTGCATCATCCGTGGCATAATGAAAAATATACCTACAAGTATTGTGAGCATGTGATTTTTTCCCTTATGAATTACTCCCATAAATTCAAACAAAATAATTTCTTTTATTTATTTGCAATTCTGTGGATTTTTGTGACATTATCCGTTAATTGTTGGCATTTTGTTTGTGCATTTTAAATAGTGAAAAAAATGTGTTGCATGTACATTTAAAAGTTGATTTGACATTTTTCAAGAATTAATTAGCAATTATTCATTTCATAATATTGAAAAATCAAAATAATAATTTAATTTGCACTTTTAATTTTAACTTTGATTTTAGGTGATTTTCTTTCAATTTTGTTTTCATTATTTGTGATAATGATTATTTAGGATTAATTAGCATTTTTGGTAGGTTAATTTAAATTTATAATAAATTAGATTTTATTTTTAATTTGAAAGGAAAAGGATTCTTAATTTAAAAAGAAAATCTGGAATTTAAAAATTATGAAAAAAAAAACAAAACGGTTAAAGAATTTGGGCCAGCCCAATTTGGTCAACTATTTCCCATCCCAAATTGGTCCAAGACCCGCCCAAACCCGGTCCAACAGCCCTAATAAATGAAACAGCATTGTTTCGTGTCTTTCAATCTACGCCGTCGATGATCTTTGATCCAACGGCTGAGAACTAGGGATCCAATAATATATATATGTCCAAACGAACCTACCCCCCTTCAGAACCCCTACCCCTCATCTCTCACACCAGTAACCCTAGAGACACCCTGTCTCCGCCGTCACCCGCCGAAAATCGCCTCCGCGGTGGCGGAGCTCCGATGACCGCCAATTTAACACCAGCGCTTCTCCTCCCTCTCCTCTACCCAAATCCACCATCGCCTTCCCTCAAAACCTAGCCCAACTCTTCGAATATTGCCTCGAAGTTCTGACTCTACCGTCGTGTCCAGCAGCGCCGCTTCCTTTCAGCCCCAAAATGGTACCATATATTCACCATGCTCCCCTCTCCCCATAAATCTAGCCCATATCGCTCAAATCCCATTGATTCGTCTCAAATATTAAATTCTAGATAACCCTAATTTAAGTCTTAACGATTTTTGTCCGTCAAAGTATCGGAGTTTGAAGGCTCGAAGAGAGGTTGCAAGCCTGAGCCTTATCATGTAGACTTCTCCGGCGAGTCTGAACCTATTTCCTCCTCCCTAGCTTCAGATTTAAATTGGTTTGGTTTTCTTTCTCTTTTCTTTTATTTCTTCTTTCTGATTCTCTTGGTTACTTCTTGGTTGCATGTGTTCAAATAGTTATGAAATTAGGGCTAGCTTAATATCAGTTTTTTTCCATTTTAATTGTCCGAAGGGTTCAATTATTATGTTGATTGTTTTTTTTTTTACCTTTAATTGCATGATAGGAATTTAGTCGTTAACAATCACTTCTGTAGTTTATTATAAGTCAATTTTTGTTTAATTTCAAGAGTATAAGGGTTTATACTATTTTGATTAGGTCTCAATTATTAGCCATTAGCCTGTTAAATTTCTCTATTTAGTATTAAATGGTTCTTGTTCTTCTTTTGCTTTTGTTTTGGGTTCGAAATTTTGTTTGGTCTACAATATCCTTGATTTTGGTTTCTATAAGTGGTTAAATTTGAATTGGTGTTATGTCAAATTGAAAGCCCAAAAGAGTCGTGTGGTCTTGCTTTGCAAGCCAGACTTGGGTTGGGCAATTGGGTCAAAAGGACCCAAGTTGGGCTAAAGGGTAATTCTAGGTTGGCTAAGGGGTAGTTTGGGAAAACGAACCTTAAGGAATCTTCAGTAACAGCATAAGAAGCTTCTAGTACGGGATTTATTAAAAACATCAAATATAACTTGGGCACCAAGTCACAAAATAGGGACTAAAATGCAAAACAAAAACCTAAAAGGTCCCCTAATTGCTTCCCTATAAAGACATTCATTCTTGCCTTCGAAGGCAAGATTAGGAGAAGAGGAGAAAAGTCTGAAAGGAGAAAATAATCAGAAATATCAAAATAAAAAAAAACTATTGTTCCATTGAATATTCTCGTTTTTCAATTGATTTCTGAAATTTACAAGGCTAAAACATATCTTTTGATTTAGTTTCAGAGTTGAGATGAAGTGATACTAAGTTTTTTAATAGTTTTTCTAGTTCAAGTTGGTTGAGGGTCCTTATTCCTTTGGGTTTTCAAGTTGATTTCCTGGTTCTAGTTATTGAATCTTGGTGCTAGTTATTTTTGGGCTGGTTTCACATAATTGATTTTTGAATACGAAGCTCACTTCTGCTATTGCTTTGGCTGAATTACTGACTTTCAGTTCCTTTTTGGTTTCTATTCTTCTCCCGTGCATTTTTCTGGCCTTTGAGTAATGTTTAAACATGGAACATTAAACCCAAATGAAGTTTAGTTCAAATAAAGTTGTACTTTTGCCAAAGTTGTATAATTTAGATTAACCTGATGCCTGGAATCGTAGATATGATTCATGGATGCTGAATATTAGATATACTTTTATTTTTGTCGTGGTGACTATTTGAATTCATTGAGACTGTTATTTATTGACTTGTGTGTATTTTCTGAACCTTGTTTCTGAATATGTCTATTTTGAAATAGTTTTAATTGATAGCAAGTGTAGGAATCAAACGATTACCTAATTTGGAAACTAAATATCAAAATATTATGAAAGTTTATTTTTCTCTGTGGGTGTGAATTATTACTATTATTATTCAGGTTTGATTGCATTTTTATATAGTTGTTCTGGGCTGCTTCTTTATCAAATAACTGGTATATTGTAACTGTTCATTAAAGATTCATGTTGAATAAAATTAGAACTTAGTCTAGTGAGTTTGTGTCAAATGTTTTGGATCATAGCCTAATTCGATCAACTGGACCTCACGCTTATGTTTTAATGTTAATTATGTTTTCATTGTTGCATTTTGGGGTGTGGACCAGTTAGATCACAAGAATTGGGCCAAGCGCTGGCCCAGTTGCGATCACTATCCTCCAGAAATACCGCTGGGTTGGGCTCCACCTGGAGCCTAGTATTTTCACGTATTAAGCTTGCAACAATGGTTATTCGAGCCAGGCTTTATCAATTGGACACATGGTCCATTTGTGCTGGGCTGGTCCTTTTGTTAAAATAATTAATCCTTTCTCGGGTGAGCTGTTAGCTAGTTTGAGTAAAATTTTTAATCACATTCAGCTCTAGCAAATTAAGCCCGTTAATTAGATTGTTAGATAATAAAAAATATAACCTTTCAAAATATTGTTTGAAGACCCTTTTAAAATAGAATCGGGTGTGTCGTGCTCAACAAAAATCACAATTGCACGGCCCTCACTTTAATCTTGTTTACAATTGAGATGTGCCATTAGCGAATTTTCTTGGCCCTCGCAAATCAAAAATGCGCGATTGCCTTAGGCGCATTAGTTAAATAACTTACCTTCCTAAATACGGGTGCGCATTTATGTGACCCAAATACAAATCTCAACGTTAGGTAAAATATGTTGCAAGCTAGGGGTGCATTTATGTGACGTGGTTCAAGGCACGTTTTAACAACGTTGCAATCTTCTTAAAAATTAAATAAAAGTGGTCTTAAAATATAAAAATTTGCTCATAGGTAGAAAATGTATTAAAATCAAGCTGAATATAACAGTTGAACGACCGTGTTAGAACCACGGAATTCTGGAGTTCCTAACACCTTCTCCAGGATTAACAGAAT
Source organism: Nicotiana benthamiana (assembly GCA_034376525.1). NCBI lineage: Eukaryota > Viridiplantae > Streptophyta > Magnoliopsida > Solanales > Solanaceae > Nicotiana > Nicotiana benthamiana. Next base: position 39,065,670 of record CM067324.1, read on the forward strand.
TCCTTACTCGGATTTCTGGCTCGCGGACTGTATTACAGAGTCAAACCTTCCTTGATTCGGGATTTAAATCGGTGACTCTAGACACCATTAATTATCTCAAGTGGCTACGCTGAAATCTTTAAATAAATAAATCCCATTTCGATTGTCCTTTAATTGGAAAAACTCCCTTAACTATGCCTTCCGAGGGTGTAATGTAAAAAGAAGGTGTGACAGCTCTGGCGACTCTGCTGGGGATCGAACCCAGAATCTCAAGTTCAGGGTTCAGAATTCGATCTTAGAATAATTGTGATATTTGGCTTTATTTGTTATTTGATTTTATTATATGATTGTGCCCAATGTGCTAAATGTTGTTTTTACCGTTTTAATATTATTTGAGTTGTATATGAAAAAATCACGAAACCCTTCTCTTCTCATCTTCAGGATGTGATCGTCGGTCGAGACTCTCTATTCTATTAGTGTCATACCTTAAAATAAGAAAGATGCTCGAACAAGTTACAAAGTCGGATGGCTTTTTGGTTCCCGGTACATAGCCCCATCTTCGACTCGAGTTGTCCGCTCGGGCACACAGTCTAGAACACATACCCTGCTTTTTAACCTCGAATAACTTAACCTCATTCCAGATCCCTAGTAGGAACGCTTATTTACATCATGCATTTGAATTAGGGGACATGACACAGTGGTTGGGTCCGTCTAGGATAGGTGCACCCAAAGTAACAGACCGTCTTGATGCATCTTGTTTGCTACTTGTGCATTTATTCCGGATTTGCATGCCGACCGGCTTTTGAAAAAAAAGGGAGGAGAATTTGACAAAGAAGATAACAGTGTGAGGGATGGGGAAGGAATTTACCTGTTTCAATAATTGATAGTGAAATGCTGCCAAAATTTTGAAAAATAAAACAAACAAAAAAACCCAATAAAAGGTTTGTTTTCAAAAACGAAAACAAAACAAAGAAGGGGATTTTCTTTTCGGAAAAGAAAAAAAAGAGAAGCTGGTTTTTTATTCTGTCAAAATTGCCAGAACTACACTCGGTCTGATCATGTGGGGTCATGATTCGTAGGCAATCCCCATAGGATTCGACCATAACCAAAACAAGAAAAACGGGGAAAAGAAAAGAAAATCATGAGAGAAACAACGGTAAAATAAGGGAGAGAATAATAAAACAAAGAAGGTAGACAAAAAACAGGCTAAGCAAAAGAAAAGAAAACAAGAGAGAAAAGAAAATTTGCATAGGATAAAAGCCGGGAGGATGCAAGCAGCTATCCATGTACTAATAGAAATCGGTAGCTGCTTAGGTGCATTCATCCTCGAATATGTGACTACCTATATGTTCTAACAAGTTTTGGTGTTGTCTTCCAGTTCAGACAGGTAGTTAGTTTTTGCGGCATTCTAGCAACCACTCCTATAACACTCGGTGCAAAAGCAAGCTGACTATGGCCAACAAGGAAACCGACGCAAGTATCATTGATCCCTCAAAAGAGGTAGAAGAGTTGGATGTTAACGCAATGAAAGAAGATATGTAAAACACTAAAGCATCATATGGCTGAAATGTATCAGGCGTGGGTAAGAGGACAGCCACCACCAGTGTATCCCATTAACCCGACCTTCATCCCGCTATTAGCCCAGTCACATGAACACCTTGCCATTGATCCACCCCCAAGATTCCCCATCTACCAAAAATATCAGGGTGCAACCTCCTAATACCACCAGCTCCACCACCCAAAGATGTTCCTCACCCCCCTCCACCAGTTGCTCCCATCTATGTGGCACCTTCTCCCGCCATACTCCATAGATCATCCAGTGAACCTTTGATCCAAGCTCATGACAATCCGTATTACCTACCAGAACCCACCTTCAAAGCCCAAGAACCCTACTCTTACACTCCCTATTATTAAGTCCCTATTGAGGTTGAAAAACGAGTCAACAATCCCGAGCAAGAGGAGGTGCTCCGGAAAGCCAAAAGTCTAGAGCAATCATTCAGAGATATGTGAAGGTTAGGAGGTCAAATGAGTGTGGCATACAAAGATCTTTGTTTGTTCCCATATGTACAATTTCCACCGGTCATTAAGATGCCCAAGTTCGACTTATATGACGGACATGGTGATCTAGTGGCACACCTAAGGGTTTCTGCAGCAAGATGAGAGGGGCAGGCAGAAAGGATGAATTACTGATGGCATACTTCACTCAAAGTTTAAGTGGTTCAGTGTTATAGTTGTATACCTGACAGGATCATGCTCGGTGTATACATGGGATGATCTAGCCCAAGCATTCGCTTGCCATATTTAGTACAATCTTGAAATTATCCCGGATCATTTGTCTTTGATGAAGATCGGAAAGAAGCATAATGAGAGTTTCAGAGTGTATGGCTTTCGCTGGAGGGAGTAGGAAGCGAGGTTTGACCCACCAATGAAGAAAAGCGAAATGGTATATTACTTCTTGCAAGCTTTGGAGCCAACATATTTTGGTCACCTAGTATCGGCAGTGGGAAAATCCTTTGATGAGGTAGTAAAGATGGGAAGCATGGTAGAAGAGGGACTCAAATCCAACAAGATTATGAGTTATTTAGCGATGAAACCAACCACCCAGGCTATCCAAAGAAGGACTAGGGGATCAATCGGAAAGAAGAAGAAGGAGGAAGTAGCAACTATTGGGTCAGGGACTTAGTTCGGACCCCGGGGTCCATCCCATTACAACTAACCCCGACCTTAGCACCAAAGCTATCCTCACACTCCATATATCCCACCACAACACTATTATCCACCTCATGATCCCCGTTTTTTTGTCCATCACGCACAAATATATACTCAACCTCCCGCCCACGCACAAATATATACTCAACCTCCCGCCCACGCACAATGGCATGCACCAACCCTACAAAATAATTACCCGGTTCAACAAAATAACTATCCTCTCTCCTCATAAATCTAGCAAGTATCACTCGAATCCCATTGATTCGTCTCAAATATTAAATTCTAGATAACCCTAAATTCAGTCTTAACGATTTATGTCTATCAAAAGTCAAGGTTCGGAGTTTGAAGTCTCAAAGAGAGGTTGCAAGCCTGAGCCTTATCATGTAGACTTCTCTGGTGAGTCTGAACCCATTTCCTCCTCCCTAGATTCAGGTTTGAATTGGTTGGGTTTTCTTTCTCTTTTCTTATATTTCTTATTCCTGATTTCTCTTGGTTGCTTCTTGGTTGTATGTGTTCAAATAGTTATAAAATTAGGGCTAGCTTAATATCAGTTGTTTTTATTTTTAATTGTACGAAGGGTTCAATTATTGTGTTGATTGTTCTTTTTCCTTTAATTACATGATAGGAATTTACTCGTTAACAATCACTTCTGTAGTTTAACATAAGCCAATTTTTTTTAATTTCAAGAGTATAGGGTTTTATGCTATTTTGATTAGGTCTCAATTATAATCCATTAGCTTATTTAGTTTCTCTGCTTTGTATTAAATGGTTCTTGTTCTTCTTTTGCTTTTGTTTTTGGTTCGAAATTTGGTTTGGTCTACAATGTCCTTGATTTGGGTTTCTATAAGTGGTTAAATTTGAATTGGTGTTCTGTCAAATTGAAAGCCCAAAAAAGTCGTGTAGTCTTGCTTTGCCAGCCAGACTTGGGTTTGGCAATTGGATCAAAAGGACCCAAGTTGGGCTAAAGGATAATTCTAGGTTGGCTAAGGGGTAGTTTGGGAAAAACACCCTAGGTAATCTTTAGTAACAGCAATAAGAAGCTTCTAGTAGGGGGTTTGCTAAAAACATCAAAAAATAACTTGGGCACCAAGTCACAAAATAGGGACTAAAAATGCAAAAACAAAAACCTAAAGGGTACCCTAATTGTTTGCCTATAAAAGGCATTCATTCTTGCTTTCGAAGGCAAGATTAGGAGAAGAGGAGAAAAGTCAAAAAGGAGAAAAATCGAAAACATTAAAATAAAAAAGACTACTGTTCCATTGAATATTCTCTTTTTTGAATTGATTTTTTAACTTTTCAGGGCTAAAATATATCTTTTGATTTAGTTTGAGAGCTGAGATGAAGTGACACTGAGTTTTTGAAAAGTTTTTCTGGTTCAAGTTGGTTGAGGGTCCTTATTCCTTGTGGTTTTTTAGTTGATTTCCCAGTTCTAGTTGTTGAATCTTGGTGCTAGTTATTTGTTAGTTGGTTTCACATAATTGATTATTGAATACGAAGCTCACTTCTGCTACCGCTTTGGCTGAAATACTGACTTCCAGTTCTTCTTTGGTTTATACTCTTCTTCCGGGTATTATTCTGGCCTTTGACTAATGTTTGAACGTGGAACATGTAATCGAAATGAAGTTTAGTTAAAACGAAGTTGTAGTTTTGCCAAAGTTGTATAATTTAGATTAGCTTGATGCTTGGAATTGTAATCTGGTTCATGGATGTTGAAGATTAGATATACTTTTATTTTGTCATGATTACTATTTGAATTTATTGAGAGTGCTATATATGGACTTATGTGTATTTTCTGAATCTTGTGTATTTTGAAATAGTATAAATTGATAGCAAGTAAAGGAATAAGACAATTACCTAATTTGGAAACTAAACATCAATATATTAAGAACATTTGTTTTTCTCTGTGGGTGTGAATTCTTCCTATTATTATTCAGGTTCGATTGCCTTTTTATATAGTCATTCTGGGCTGCTTCTTTATCAAATAATTTTTATATTGTAATTGTTGATTAAAATGCATGTTAAATAAAATTGGAACTTAGTCTAGTGAGTTTGTGTCAAATGTTTTGGATCATAGCCTAAATCTATCAACTGGACCTACGCTTATGTTTTAATGTTAGTTATGTTTGCATTGTTGCGCTTTTGGGTGTGGACTAGTTGGATCAATAACCGAGCCAAGCGTTGGCCCAAATGCAATCATTGTCCTTCACAAATAACACCACTGAGTTGGGCTTCACCTGGAGCCTAGTATTTTCACGTATTAAGCTTGGAACAATGGTTATTCGAGCCAGGCTTTATCAGTTGGATCCATGGTCCATTTTGTGCTAGGCTGGTCTTTTTGTTAAAATAATTAATCCTTTCTCGGGTGAGCTGTAAGCTAGTTTGAGTAATAAATTTAATCACATTCAGCTCTAGAAAATTAAGCTCGTTAATAAGATTGTAAGCGAGCCATGTTAGATAATATAAAATAGTCTATGCCCTTTCAAAATTTAGTTCGAAGACCCTTTTAAAATAGAACTGGGTTTGACGTGTCGTACAAAAATCACAATTGCACGGCCCTCGCTTTAATCTTGTTTAAAATTGAGGTGTGCTATTAGCTAATTTTCATGGCCTCGCAAATCAAAAATGCACAATTGCCTTAGGTGTGTTAGTTAAATAATTTACCTTCCTAAATACGGGTGCACATTTATGTGACCCAAATCCGAATCTCAATGTTAGGTAAAATGTGTTGCGAGCTACGGGTGCATTAATGTGACGTGGTTCAAGTCGCGCTTAATGACATTCCAAACTTCTTAAAAATTAAATAAAAGCGGTTTTAAAAGTTAAAATTTGCGCATAGGTAAAAAATGTATTAAAATCAAGCTGAATAAAACAGTTGAGCGACCGTGCTAGAACCACGTCTTCGGGAGTGCCTAACACCTTCTCCCGGATTAACAAAATTCCTTTACTTGGATTTCTGGCTCGCATACTGTATAAAAGAGTCAAACCTTCCTTGATAGGGGATTTAAACCAGTGACTCGGGACACCATTAATTATCCCAAGTGGCGACTCTGAAATCTATAAATAAAAAAGTCATGTTTCGATTGTCCTTTAATTGGAAAAACTTCCTTAACTACGCCTTCTGGGGGTGTACTATAAAAAAGAGGTGTGATAGCTCTGGCAACACTGCTGGGGATTGTACGCAGAATCTTGGTTCAGGTTCAGAATTCGAGCTTAGAATAAATGTGATATTTGGATCTACTTATTATTTGATTTTATTATATGATTGTGCCCAATGTGCTAAATGTTGTTTTTTCCGTTTTAATATTATTTGAGTTGTATATAAAACAATCGCGAAACCCTTCTCTTCTCATGTTCGGGGATGTGCTCGCTGGTCGAGACTCTCTATTCTGTTAGGGTCATACCTTAAAATAAGAAAGGGGCTCGGACAAGTTACAAAGCCGGATGACTTTTTGGTTCCCGGTACGTAGCCCCATCCTCAACTCGAGTTGTCTGATCGGGTACATAGTCTAGAACACATACCCAGGTTTTTAACCTAGAATAAGTTAACCTCATGCCGGATTCCTAGTAGGAACGCTTATTTGTATCATGCATTTGACTTAGGGGACTCAACACAAGGGTTGGGTCCATCTAGGACAGGTGCACCCAATGTAACTGACCATCATGATGCATCTTGTGTGTTACTTTTGCATTTATTCCGAATTTGCATGTCGACCAGCTTTTGAAAAAAAGACGAATTTGAAAAAGAAGATAACAATGTGAGGGATGAGGAAGGAATTTACATATTTCAAAAACCGATACTGAAATGCTGCCGAAATTTTGAAAATAAAACAAACTAAAAAAACCCGAAAAAAAGGGTTTGTTTTCAAAAACGAAAACAAAACAAAGAAGGGGATTTTGTTTTCGAAAAAAAAAAGAGAAGCTTGTTTTTAATTCTTTCAAAATTGACAAAAACTACGCTCGGTCTAATTCATGTGGAGTCATGATACTTAGGCAATCCCAATAGGATTTAGCTATAACCAAAACAAGAAAAACGGGGAAAAGAAAAGAAAATCATGAGAGAAACAACGGTAAAATAAGGAAGAGAATAATAAAACAAAGTACGTAGGAAAAAATAGGCTAAACAAAAGAAAAGAAAATAAAAGAGAAAAGAAAAATGGAATAGGATAAAAGCCGGGATGATGCAAGTAGCCAATCCATGTGCATAATAGAAACCGGTAACTTCTTAGGTGCATTCATCCTTGAATATGTGCCTACCTATATGTTGAAGTCTAACACGCTAACAAGTTTTGGTGTTGTCTTCCAGTTCAGATAAGTGGTTAGTTTTTGCAGCATTCCTGGAACCCACTCTTATAACACTCGGTCCAAAACAAAGCTGACTATGGCCAACCAAGAAATCGACACAAGTATCATTGATCCTCAAATGAGGTAGAAAAGTTTGATGTTAATGCAATGAAAGAAGAGATGTAAAAGTTGAAGCATCAGATGGATGAAATTTATAAGGCATGGGTAAGAGGACAGCCACCACCAGCCTATCCTACTAACCTAACCTTCATCCTGCGATTAGCCCAATAACATGACCACACTGCCACTAATCCACCCCCAAGCTTCCCCATCTACCAACAATATCAGGGTACAACCTCCCAGACACCAACAGCTCCACCACCCAAAGTTGTTCCTCACCCTCCTCAACCAGTTGCTCCCATCTATGTGGCACCTCCTCCCGCCAAACTCCCCAGATCATCCGGTGAAACTTTTCTCAAAGCTCATGACAATCAGTATTGCCTACCAGAACCACCTTCAAAGCCCACGAACCCTGCTCTTATGTTCCCCGTTTTGATGTCCCTATTGAGGTTGAAAAACCAGTCAAAATTCCCGAGCAAGAGGAGGTGCTCAAGAAAGTCAAAAGTCTAGGGAAATCACTCAGAGATATATGAGGGTTGGGAGGCCAAGTGAGTGTGACATAAAAAGACCTTTGTTTGTTCACAAATTTACAGTTGTCGACGTGCTTTAAGATGCCCAAGTTCGACTTATATGACAGACATGGTGATCCAGTGGCACACCGAAGGGTTTTCTGCAACAAGATGAGAGGGGTAGGTGGAAAGGATGAATTAGTGACGGAATACTTCAAACAAAGTTTAAGTGGTTCAGTGTTGGAATGGTACACCCGACAGGACCATGCTGGGTGGTATACATGGGACGATATAGCTCAAGTATTCGCTTGCCATTTTTAGTACAATATTTAAATTATCTCGGATCGTGTATCTTTGACAAAGCTGGAAAAGAAGCACAATGAGAGCTTCAGAGAGTACAGATTCTGTTGGAGGGAGCAGGCAGCAAGGGTTGACCCGCCAATGAAGGAAAGCGGAATGGTAGATTACTTCTTGCAGACTTTGGATCCTACATATTTTGGTCACGTGGTGTCGGTAATGGGGAAATCTTAAAATGAGGTAGTAACATATAAGATAGCTCAAGCATTCAATTTATTATCATTCTTAATAATTCCTTGATTAGTCACACTAATAATATATGATTATTGGACCCCTAGTAAGTGTCAAAGTCGACCATCTTTTCTCTACTTCTTTGTGATTAGACCGGATACTCATTCGGTAAATGTTATTTTCGTCCTCATACTACACTTATGCGCATTTTTATTGCATAGGTTCATGAGTTATTAGTGGCCGACTGGGCGCAGCAGCACGGATGATTCTGGGACTAGGTGAGTGGCATTATTCGAGGCGGCTCGCAGCTAGTATAATCCCTTTCCAGCATATTGTATTTACTTTTTGTCCATTGTATTCCGGACGGATATTGTATTTGATTTCCTTCTTAGTAAATGCTCATGCACTTGTGACACCGGGTTCTGGGATGGTTTGAAATATTTTTCATTAATTGCTTATCATTTAATTTGAAGTGAAGTGGTTATCTTTCTTTCTTGTTTATAAAAGTTGAAGGAAAATCTTAGTTTTCAAGATTGTTTAAATGAGAACTTCAACAAGTAGTATGGTTGGCTTGCCTGACAGCGGTGTCCGGCGCCACCACGAACTGTAGTGGATTTTGGGTCGTGATAACATGGTATCAGAGCACTAGGTTCCTAGTGTCATACGAATCATGAGCAAGTCCAGTAGAGTCTCGCAGATTGGTACAGAGACGTCTGTACGTATCCTCAGGAGGCTGCAGGATTGTTAGGAGAACTTCCCTTCTTGATTCCTTATCATGCGATTTGACTTCTTGTGAGGCTGATGCCTTTGTTTCTTTCCTACTCAATCTAATGTGATGCACAGCTCTTGTTATAAATCGAGAATGGAAGAATTGTAATGGCACTACGAATGTGGTGTGCGTGTTTGTCCCTGAGGGGTTATTTGGGCTATTACCGTCGCCTTATGGAAGGATATTCTATTATTTTGGATCAGTAGTGGTACTTCTGAGAGCTCTAAGGTTAGGCACAAGTTGTTGTGATACTTATGAACGATTATTCCACAGTACTGATAGGATAGTAGGATGTTAGCCTACGTGTTATAGCAGGGAATGACTTGAAGGGAGGTTTACTCAGTGCATGATCTGGAGATTCAGTATTTGTTTTCCGGCAGGGGAAAGTCAATCAGGCGAAGAATGTTCAGATTCGGGTCAATGGGGTAACAAGACTTGGTATTTTTTAGAGTGGTGGAATTTTCATCTGCAATGTAGTTTCATCGTCCTCGGTTGTATGTGTTAAGTTTGCCAGTGTCAGAATCTTCTACAATTTGCCTTGGGAGCAGGGAATAGTGAGATAGTATTGAAGAAGAGACCATTAGAGATCGCGTGGAGCGGTAGCTCAGGCATAAATCAGTGTTTCTAATGTCGACGGTATGAGAAAGATGATCTTTCAAAAGTTATAAAGTTAGCAGTAATCATGGGTTCAAGTGCCACGAAGATGGATTTAATTTAAGGAAACAACTGAGTAGAACACGATGAGGAAAGATATGTGAGAAGTTTTAGGCAGTGGCTAAAAATCCTGAAAGGCTGGGTATATGAAGAGAAGGTCGAGTAGTTGATTAATAAAGCGGGTTTCTGCAAAGTGGGAGAGTGGCGGAGTTGCATATAGGCTTTGTAGTAGGATGACCATGTATCTTAAGGAGAGTCTAGAGGGATTTGAGAATATTAGTGATTGGTGATTGGGGTCTACGGATTTAATCAAAAGCATGGACTATTATGCGATAAGAGACTTGGTATAATAGAAAGGAGCTGCTTGAAATGAAGAAGGATACAACATAACTTGAATGGAAAGCATGTTGTCGCACACTTAAATGATGTCCACGAGGGGTGAAAGGACTTATGAAGCTAGAAGGTTAGCGCAGACTTAGGATAGATTGTTGATGTCATGGTGATTGTACTTTGTGCAGCAACATTGGAAGATGTCAGAAAGTTATTTCCATGGGTGGGTTATCCCCTATGAGTAGGTTAGTGGTTGCGTAGTTGGCGAAGCTTCCGTGAAGAATTCTATAGGCTATTCAGCAAGGAGATCGGTTGTGCAAATGTGTTAGATGATCTAGAAAATAAAAAGGGGGTTTTACAGGAAGATTCTGAGAATTTTTTACGGTTGATTGCGCAAGGTTATGTCAATAAGAGATAAAGAGGTCGGTGAATTCCATATTTGTGAAATAATGGCTTCAAACTAAGTGGGAGAGTTCCATTGCTTATGATTGGGTTGTATGGTTAACTACTTGTGAGGTTTTGGTTATTAGCATATTGATTGGTTATCTTAGCTACGAGAAAAGACCATAAGTGGTAATTTGAGCAAATAAATTGTTCAATGTATGATATGGTTGGCCTTATTGGCTCATGTTCAGACTTGGGGTAGGATTCAGGATTTATGCCTTGTATAGATGCAGGTTTCAAAGGAAGTGATTCCGCCGGGTGCTTCGTCGAGAGGGTATTTATGTGTTATAATATTTATGGAGTTGGTTATATTTGGGACCAAGTCAGAGCAGGTGGCTCTCAGCAACGGTCCTAATGGATTCAAAAGGGGCATAGAATGGCGCATAATGATTTCGAGCCTATAGGTATTGTTGAGAATCAAGATTTTGCAGCAGCTTATGAGTGGAGGCTCAGAATATTCTATGATGTTTTTACTTGCAGTGTAGCGCTTGAGAGGAAAATGAGAAATGACTTCATATTCGTAAAAGGATTTGCAGAATGGGCATATTAGTTGAGGGTGAAAATGTGCGTGCAAGGAAGGTATGAAATAGTTCGTGGGATTTGGTACAACATGATGTCATGATTCAAGATCACTCAGGATGAGTGCATATTGAGTATGTTATACGTTGAACGGAGTTAGTATTATTTCTGAGGCAATCAAGGATAAATTGGAAGAAGATAGATTGACTAGCCATAGTTAAATTTGCATATTGGTGTTAGTGATCGGTTCCTTCAGCGTGATCAAATTATCCAAGTGAATTGTGACGGTGCATGTGAGGAATTTCGGTTGTGGTAATTGATGTTATTCACAGGTATTCTACCATTATGGTCTGTTATGTTTGTGCAGATCCCTGAATGGTTGTGGTGGATTAGACCACTGCGTTAGGATTTGAATATTTTACGGCTATGAGGATTCGCCTGTGTATTTATGTGGTTCTCCTTAAATAAGTTAAGTGGGAAGTTTAATATGATGAAGTGTTAGCCTAATAGTGGCTCTGAAGCTATGATGAAAAGTGTGTTCTATCGTATGTTGGAATGATAGGCGTAGTGAATGGTATAGAATTTAAAGTAAAGATCAAAGGTAACAGCTCGGTGTGGAAAAGGATGTCACGAGCTCGGATGAGCAGGAAAGGAGTTTTAATTATTAAGGTAAGTTGGTATTTTCTTCAGCGTTGCCTGAGAACGGTGTTTTGTAAAGAAGGCTTTGCATTCTTGTTGTTGATTCTTGATCACTTTTTAATGTTAGTATGGCCGGTGGTTTGGAGGTGCGACCCAGTTATTTGTTATGGTAAGTTATGGGAGTGTGTCCCACGGGTAGATTGTATAAGTGTGGTAGGTAGTCACTTGATTGACTAAGGACTTAAACCAAGTATGAAGGTTGTGATAATACCGTTGACTTGAGAATATCTGCCTGGAGGGCACTCAGTCTATTGAATGGTGGACTGCGGATAATTTCTTTGACTATGATGGATGTTCTTACATGTCATGAGAAGAAGAGGAGCTATTATGGGCTTTGAAAGGTAATTATGCCAGTTCAGCACGATCAAAATCAGCTTGAGGTCGGTGGATGGATTCAAATGTGAATATGGGCTCTATATCAGGCCAAATATGTTCATTCAGTACTGCGCTCCTTTTGGAGAAGTGTTCATGGTGTTATTTAATTGTCATATATTTCATGTAGTGATACATTATGTCGTGTGATTTGTGAGACGGCTTGGTAAATCTCGTATGTGTTGAGGTTTAGCGTGGCGATGATGTTATGTGAGCAGAATGGCTCTTGAGATTCAGATCATGTATCGCACCAGAGTTGTGCTTGAGTTTTTTAGCCTATAGCACTATATGTTCCCTCAGGGAAGGTATTATGCACTTAGCGTGTTTATGACTGATACTGGGTACTTTGTTGTAATGAGCAATTTAGCTCGATATATATCTCCTTCTGTGAATTCTATGTGTCGATCGGGTGGCACGCTGCCATGGGTATGTTGTTTGGATCGGGTTGCGCGCCGCTATAGTGCGATATTCTGCACAGTTTCTTATATCTGTTTTATGTGTATTGTTACCTATTTTTTGAGGAAAGCTCGTATTAGCTGTGAGCCCGCATCGCATGTATGATTCGCGAGTGGGTGCCTGTTTCGTATGTTGCCCACATCGCATGTATGATTCGCGGGCGGGGTAATTGAATTTCCTTTACGAACTTTGTTTCCTTTGGTATCGCGTTCTAATCGGTAGCCTATTGGCACATTGTGGCGTCAAATGAGACTTTTGATCATGTCCGGGATGGCTTATTGCCTGAGCGGTTCGTAATGGGTGTGACAAGATTGTTGGATTTAGAATCAGTGCAATCAAATTATGTGAAGTACATTAAGAAGTTAAGATCATTATTCGGTTCAGAATGAGGTGAGGGTTCTTGTCGGGAGCATAGATCCAATGAATTGTTGATTCGGCAGTAGTTATGAATTTCTGCACATCTCATCGGTTGCGTCGGTATTGTAGGAGTTAAAGCAAGACCTATGTAGGTTATGAGGTGCAATGGGAGCATCCCATTCGTGGAAATTTGACTAAGTTGATTGGAAAGTGTTATTGTGGTCCGGTGCGTAAAGTGATGCAAGATATGAATTGAACAAAAGTGTACAATCATGTTTGCGTACAGCTTTTCTGGGGAGACCTCTAGATCCCTGCCCTGAGTGTTCCATTCTAGCTACCGGGGTGTTCTCTTTCTTCTCATATGAGATTTCTAAATCGGACTCTATCTCCACTGAAGGGGAATTAATCCAACTATGGATTTCTCTTCTACATAGTTAAACGAATAGGGTCATCGCCATAGTGACCGTATGTCAGAAACAGGATTGGCAGAGAATTTCGGATGTTGGAATTGGACTCTAAGGCTTATTGCTTAAGTGAAAAAGAATATCTTCTGCGTGATCGAGTGCCCAACTGAGTTGTGGTAGCACAGGAAGGTGCATGAGGTCTGACTACTTCGGTGTAGTTCTCAACACGTTCGAGGATGAACGTATTTTTAATTGGGAGAGAATGTAATGATCCGATCGGTCATTTTGAGCTCTAGCCCATCGTTCACCAGTCTGAGACTGCGAGTAGCCTCATTTCAGGTATTATGACTTGTACGCATGATCAGGATTGAATTTCAGGAAGTTCGGAGTTGATTTTGATGGAGAATCCTTAATTCGGAAGCTTAAAATTGAAAGAATTGACTAAGAATGAATTTTTGAGTAAACGACCTCAAAACCGGGATTTGAAGGTAACAGCAGGTTGGCATGATGATTTTGGACTTGGGCGTACGTGCAATTCGGGTTTACGATAACCCGAGAGCATTTTGGCGCCTATTGTGGAAGTTGGCATTTTGAAGAAATTTCATAAGTTTGGCTTGAAATGCCTTTCAGTTTTATCGATGTCAATTTGGAATTTCGAGTCTGGGAATATGTGGTGATTCTAGAGTTGGGAGCGCTATCAGAAGTGAACTCGGAGGTCCGTAAGACATTTTGGAGCCATTTGGCTAAAGATAGAAAATTGGAGGTTTTGGAGAAGTTTGACCGGAAGTGGACTTTTTGATATCTGGGTCGGATTTTAATTCCAGAAGTTGGAGTAGGTCTGCAATGTCAAATATGACTTGTGTGAAAAATTTGAAGTCAATCGGACTTGATTTGATAGGCTTCGGCATCGAAAGTAGAAGTTTCAAGTTCTAAAGTTCATAAAGCTTGAATTGGAGGTTGATTCATGATTTTAGCATTATTTGATGTGATTTAAGGCCTCGATCAAGTCCGTGATGTGTTTTGGGAGGTGTTGGTATGATTGGTTGTGGTCTCAGGGGCCTCGGATGGAATCTGGGTGGTCAACGGGTCGAAAAATGGAATTTTGGAAGGCTAAACTTGCCGGTTTTTGTCATGACCGTAGATGCGGTCATTTTTCCGCAGATGGGGAAAGTACTGGAGGCAGTATGGGGTTCTTTTAAAAATCAAAGTTCGGTTTATTTTCACTTCATTTCTTCCATGAGAGCCGATTTTGGAGCAAATTTTGAGTGTCATTTTCATCACCAAGCATGAGGTAAGTGATTCCACTGGTTTTGCGTTAAATACAAAGTTGATATATGGATTTAGACATAGAAATTTGTAGAAAAACTTGGAGTTTGAGGGAAAAAATAGAAAAAATTAGTATTCTTAGATTTTTACCATGATTTTTGTATGGGATTAAGAGAAAATCAAATATTTGAGATCGTGAGTTCATGGATAAACTTTATCTTCGAAAAATTTCAGAATTCGGGCACGTGGGCCTGAGGGAGTTTTGGTCAAATTTTTGAGTGGATTTGAGAACTTATATAATTTGAGTTGTTACAAGTATTAGAGTAAATTTTTAAATGCTTGCCCGTTATTTGAATAGTTTTTGGGCATTATGCATTATTGGAGTCATCGGAAGGGGCTTGAAAGCAGATTATGGATCTTCGGAGCGAAGTGAGTCTCTTTTCTAACCTTGTAAGAGGGAATTGTTCCCATAGGTAAGTTAATTGGCTATGTGCTCCGATTTGTGGGGGATACGTACCCACGAGGTGACGAGAGTCCGTGCGTAGCTACTATTATGCTATTATCTGGGTTGTCTAGGACACAAAGAGATGTTGTACTTGGATTAATTATAAACTTATTGACGGCTTTAATTGCTTAAATCGCATCGAATCAGCAAATAACTTTCAAAAAGGATTAAACTTTATTTTTCTTAATCATTAAAGAAAAATTGGCTTTTATTGAAATGAACATTTCACCATAAACTCTTAATTGAATAGTTTTTGGGCATTGTGCATTATTGGAGTCATTAGAAGGGGCTTGAAAGACGATTATGGATCTTCGGAGTAAGGTGAGTCTCTTTCTAACCTTGTAAGAGGGAATTGTTTCCATAGGTAAGTTAATTGTCTATGTACTCCGATATGGGGGCTACGCACGCACGAGGTGACGAGAGTCCGTGCCTAGCTACTATTATGATATTATCCGGGTAGTCTAGGACCCAAAGACATGTTGTACTTGGATTAATTATAAACTTATTGATGGCTTTAATTGCTTAAATCGCATGGAATCACCAAATGAATTTCAAAAAGGATTAAACTTTATTTTTCTTAATCATTAAAGAAAAATTGGCTTTTATTGAAATGAACATTTCCCCATAAACTCTTTATTGGTTGTTTGACTTTGTCTCTGTGTGTGTGTGTATATATATATATATATATATTTATATATATATATATTTAACCGCGTCGCATTGATGATTCTGAGAGTGTGGTGTTTATCTATATTTGACCATGTCGTATGGATGATTCACGAGTGGGGTAATAGATGTATCTATGGTTTGAGCCGTTTGACCCTCGGCAGTGCACAGTTTACTTTTATGTTGGATCGGGTCGTATCCCACGATGATTATTTGAGCATGAATGTATTGTTTGCCTTGAGATTAGTTAAGATTAAGATTTTCTCTCCCCGGACTTGAGATAATTGGAAACTTATTGGATTATGAATCTGAAGGTTTTTAATATAAAAAGGAACTTTCACTTATTTATGACTTACTTGAATTTACTGTCATTCTTAATAATTCCTTGATTATTTGCATTTATAATATAGGATTATTGGACCCTTAGTAAGTCTCGAAGTCGACCATCTCGTCTCTATTTCTTCGAGATTATATGGGATACTCATTGGGTACATGTTATTTTCGTACTTATATTACACTTCTGCGCATTTTTGTTGCACATGTTCATGAGTAATTAGTGACCTATTAGGTGCAGCAGCACGGATGATTCTGGGACTTGGTGAGTGGCATTATTCGAGGCACCCGGCAGCTAGTATAACATCTTTCCAGCATATTGTATATACTTTGTGTCCATTGTATTCCGGACGTATATTGTATTTTATTTCCTTCTTATTAAATATTCCTGTACTTGTGACAGTGGGTTTTGGGATAATTTTGAAATCTTTTACATTAATTGCTTATCATTTAATTTGAATTGAAGTGGTTATCTTTCTTTTTATTTATAAAAGTTGAAGGAAAATCTTAGTTTCAAGATATTTTAAATGAGAACTTCAACAAGTAGTTTGGTCGGCTTTCCAGACAGCGGTGTCCGGCGCCACCACGACCCTTAGTGGATTTTGGGTCGTGATATATATATATATATATATATATATATATATATATATATATATATATATATATATATATATATATATATATATATGTTTGCTGGAAGTTATCAAATGAAGAGACAAAATTTCCATTATGAATATAATATGTAGGACAGAATCAGTACTTATCTTCTTCACACTGCCTTCTTGTGTTTTTTCATCAGACAATAGAACTAGGATATTCTTTGCATCTTTTTCTTTATCTTCAAACTTCACATTTTCTTGATCTTGAAATTGTTCACCATATTCTTCAGTTGCAAGGTCACAAGATTCTGCAAAATATTTACAAGATCCAACACAATTAGTACTTGTTACTAATCTTTGATTAAAAGAAACATATATAAAATAGAAAGATACATTTCCTAACCATTTGCAATAGTCAAGATCATCCCAATTAAATCATTATATTCACTAGCATTTTATTGGGTTTCAATATTGTCGGTAAGAGAGGGAGCTGTAGAGAGATCACATGTTGCATCTATGCATTTGGAAACAATCTCACTTCTGCTTGTTCCTTCGGTATTTTCCACGTCTTGAGATTATACTACACTTTTTTCTGCTTCTTCCCTTGCAACTTTAAATGATTCTATAACATTTGCAGTTAATACCTATTCTATTAATTCACTAAACCTAACATTCAATATATAGTGAAAATTTTATCTAACCTTAGTTGGCACAAGTTTAAACTCCAAATTTTTCTTTATATAATAGAGGTGTAGACAGATCATATGTTCCTTCTAAGCATTTGCATACAATCTCACTGACACTTGTTCCTAATGGACTTTTTAAATCCTCCTGAGATTGCAATCCACATTTACAACTTTTTTTCTGTTACTCCTTTCTCTTTTGGATTTTCCTGGTCTTGATATTGTCCTACATCTTCAACTTCCAATCCATCAATAGATTCTACAAATATTTGTAATCACAAAAAAGTTTATATGTATTACACTATTGAATATAAATTTCAACGAAAAAAAATTCTTAATCTATATCTAACCTTTCCCAATATTAGTGACGTTCTTAGTTTCATCATTTAGATGTGCATCTCTAAAATCGCTTTCATACTGAACTTGTGCATGCACATCCATATCATCACGTTTATCATCGCCTTCATCTTTGTTGATTGTAATAGTAGGCTCTATAGCACGACAATGATCATCACTCCATCACTAGTAATTGGAATACTAGATTCTCTCTATATTCCTTTCATCAGCTTTCCATAAATCTTCAACAATGTATCAAGCTTTTATCCTAGAGTTTTCTTTAAGTTCTGAGAAAGTAACTAAGTTAGAAAGTTAAGGATATGTTGAAAATTTAAGGACAGGAAGTCCTTAAGTTTTAATTACAGGTTCAAACATTAAGGAAGAGTAGTCCTTAAGTTTGAATTCCAAGTTCAAAAGTTAAGGATAGACAGTCCTTAAGTTTCAATTACATGTTAACTTTGACTTCCAAGTTCAAAAGTTAAGGACAGACAGTCCTTAACTTATTTTTTTAAGTTAAAATGTTAAGGATAGGCAGTCTTTAAGTTTCAATTACAAGTTAAAAAGTTAAGAACAGCCAGTCCTTAACTTGGAATTCCAAGTTTAAAAGTTAAGGACATGCAGTCCTTAACTTATAGTTTTAAGTTAAAAATAGACAGTCCTTAACTTATAGTTTTATGTTCAAAAGTCAAGTACACAAAGTCCTGAATTTGAACTAATTGAAATTAATGATATTACCATGATTTCATTCTAAATTTTTTTTTCTGCTACAGCTATTTTCTAATTTACTCTAGTAACTTCAGCTTGCAGATCCTTCTTAAAGCTCTTTGATAATCTCCGATTAAAAAACATAAAAATAAAAAAGTCTCTTAAGTAAAAATAATCAAATAAAAAACTAATGTTATTCAAAGGCAAAAAACCGACTTTAACAATTTCCTTAAGCATGGCTTCATCAGATTGTGTGGAAGAAGGCACTGAGCTTTGATCTTGAGAAATTAGCTCGTCCAAACTAAGGGCTCTATATATTCTTCTTCAACAGGAATAAATGATGACACCTCAATATACTTATACAACTATTAAAAAACAAAAAACAATCATAAGTTTTCAAAACTAAAACAAATAAAAAAATAGCTAGTAATTAGATTAACTTACATTTTCATTATGGAAGTACTTTTTACACAGAGAATCAAACTGTGGAGATTTCATTTCCAAATAACATAACATCCGAGGATAACCAGATTCTTGGAAGTTCACAAATTGTTTTTCTTGGAAAATAAGAATTACTTCCATAATGTATACATTCCTATTCGTTCACAATTTTCATTATCTGCTCGGACACATTCCTATTCTTCCGCTTTCCCATCAAAACAGATAAAATAAATTGTTGGCAACTTCATAACATCATCATCTCTGCCTACAAATGCGCAGGTGTACCATGTGGGTGACTACTAATAAAATTCAATAAATCACCCAACTCAACTCTATCCTTTCCGGGGAAATAGACTTTTGAAAGCCTATTCTCTTTTTCATGTAAACCTTTGATGTCCGGTAAGGAATAACACTTCAAACCAGTAATTATATGAAATGCGTCACGTGTAAAAATAATTCACGGTAAAAACCTTGAATGTCATCGAATCAGGGTCATTATTTACAACTTCTGAAAGCAATATACAGTAAATAAGTTTACCACAAAACTTCACACTTTGTAATCGGAAGAAGTTGCAAAAATTACTATCTCTCAACTTCTTTCACTACCTGTTTGACAAAAAACTTTTGATTGTTTCCATATATTGTAAATCTCATTTCCAATACACCATAAAATTGAGCCAAACATCAAATTAGAACACACGATCTCCTTCCATTATCAGACTACAAAGAAGCAAAAAGGAAAATAAAGACTAGGACTTACAGTTAGTTAGAGGAACTTCTTCCTTAACTTCAAGTTTCAAGTAAAAAAGTAAACGAAAAGCAGTCCTTAACTTAAAATTTAAAGTTGAAAAGTTAAGGACAATAGGTCGTGAACTTCAAATTTGTAGTTCAAAAGTTAAGGACACTTGGTCCTTAACTTCAAGTTTCAAGTTAAAAAGTTAAGGACATGCGATCCTTAACTTTAAATTCCAAGTTCAAAATTTAAGGACACTTAGTCCTTAAATTAGAGTTACAAGTTAAAGAGGTAAGAATAGGCAGTCCTTAACTTATAGTTTCAAGTTCAAAAGTTAAGGACACATGGTCCTCAACTTCAAGTTTCAAGTTAAAAAGTTAAGGACATGCAGTCTTTAACTTATAGTTTCAAGTTGAAAAGTTAATGACACTTTGTCCTGAACTTCAAATTTCAAGTTCAAAAGTTAAGCACACTTCATCCTAAACTTCATGTTTCAAGTTCACAAGTTAATGACACTAATTTCTTAACTTTGAGTTCCAACTTCAAAAGTTAATGTCGTATAGTCCTTATCTTTCATCAACACAGTAAACTAAAAATTAAGAAACTCGGTGAGCTTATGAATTTCTACGACTATTTTTAAGAAATATCCTTACATAATCAATTATATTAAATCAAGCACAAACACATTTCACATTTGAGCAGCAAAAATTTCTAAATAACAGCATCCTTAACTTCAAGTTTCAAATAAAAAACTTAAGGACAAACAATCCTTAACTTAACGTTTAAAGTTGAAAAGTCAAGGACAATAGGTCCTGGACTTTTAATTTGTAGTTCAAAAGTTAAGAACACTTTGTCTTTAACTTCAAGTTTCAAGTTAAAAAGTTAAGGACATGCATTCCTTAACTTTGAATTCCAAGTTCAAAACTTAAGGACACTTAGTCCTTAACTTAGTGTTACAAGTTAAAGAGGTAAGAATAGGAAGTCATTAACTTATAATTTCAAGTTCAAAAGTTAAGGAAATTGTTTCCTTCACTTCAAGCTTAAATTTTAAAAGTTAAGGACATGCAGCCTTTAACTTATAGTTTCAAGTTGAAAAGTTAAGGACACTTGATCTGGTACTTCAACTTTCAAGTTCCAAAGTTAAGTACACTCCGTCCTTAACTCCAAGTTTCAAGTTCAAAATATAAGGACAATCAGTACTTAACTTTGAGTTCCAACTTCAAAAATTAATGTCTTTTAGTCCTTATCTTTCATGAACACTGTTAACTAAAAATTAAGAAACATAGTAAGCTTATGAATTTCAACGACTATTTTTATGAAATGTCCTCACATAACCAAATATATTAAATCAACCACAAACACATTTCACAATTGAACACAAAAAAATTCTGAATAACATCATCCTTAACTTCAAGTTTCAAGTAAAAAAGTTAAGGACAATATGTGCTTAACTTACAGTTTAAAGTTGAAAAGTTAAGGACAATAGGTCCTAAACTTCAAATTTGTAGTTGAAAAGTTAAGGAAACTTGGTCCTCAACTTCAAGTTTCAAGATAAAAAGTTAAGGACATGCAGTTCTTAACTTTGAATTCAAAGTTCAAAAGTTAAGGACACTTAGTCCTTAACTTAGAGTTACAAGTTAAAGAGGTAAGAATAGGTCATCCTTAACTTTTAGTTTCAAGTTCAAAAGTTATAGTTGGTCTTTAACTTCAAGTTTCAAGTTAAAAAGTAAAGAACATGCAGTCCTTAACTTATAGTTTCAAGTTGAAATGTTAAGGGTATTTAGTCCAGAACTTCAACTTTCAAGTTCCAAAATTAAGGACACTTTGTCCTTAACTTCAAGTTTCAAGTTCAAAATTTAAGGAGAATCGGTCCTTAACTTTGAGTTCCAACTTCAAAAGTTAATGTCCTTTAGTCCTTACCTTTCATGAACACAGTTAACTAAAAATTAAGAAACACAGTAAGCTTATGACTTCCTACGACTATTTTTATGAAATCTCCTCACATAATCAAATATATTAAATCAACTACAAACACATTTCACATTTGGACACCATATATTTCTGATTAACATCATCCTTAACTTCAAGTTTCAAGTAAAAAAGTTAAGGACAACATGTGCTTAACTTAAAGTTTAAAGTTTAAAAGTTAAGGACAATAGGTCATAAACTTCAAGTTTGTAGTTGAAAAGATAAGGAAACTTGGTCCTTAACTTCAAGTTTCAAGTTAAAAAGTTAAGGACAGGCAGACCTTAAATTTGAATTCCAAGTTCAAAAGTTAAGGACACTTAGTCCTTAACTTAGTGTTACAAGTTAAAGAGGTAAGAATAGGACGTCCTTAACTTATAGTTTCAAGTTCAAAAGTTAAGGAAATTTTGTCCTTAACTTCAAGTTTAAATTTAAAAAGTTAAGGACAGGCAGTCCTAAACTTATAATTTCAAGTTGAAAAGTTAAGGACACTTGATCTGGAACTTCAACTTTCAAGTTCCAAAGTTAAGTACACTCCGTCCTTAAGTCCAAGTTTCAAGTTCAAAATTTAAGGACAATCGGTCTTTAACTTTGAGTTCCAACTTCAAAAGTTAATGTCTTTTAGTCCTTATCTTTCATGAACACAGTTAACTAAAAATTAACAAACACAGTAAGCTTATGAATTTCTACGACTCTTTTTATGAAATGTCCTCACATAATCAAATATATTAAGTCAACCACAAACACATTTCACATTTAAACACCAAAAATTTCTGAATAACAACATCCTTAACTTCAAGTTTCAAGTAAAAAAGTTAAGGACAAAATATGCTTAACGTAAAGTTTAAAGTTGAAAAGTTAAGGACAATAGGTCATAAACTTCAAATTTGTAGTTGAAAAGTTAAGGAAACTTGATCCTTAACTTCAAGTTTCAAGTTAAAAAGTTAAGGACAGGCAGTCCTTAACTTTGAATTCAAAGTTCAAAAGTTAAGGACACTTAGTCCTTAACTTAGAGCTACAAGTTAAAGAGGTAAGAATAGGCCATCCTTAACTTATAGTTCAAGTTCAAAAGTTAAGGATAGTTGGTCATGAACTTCAAGTTTCAAGTAAAAAAGTTAAGGACAGGTAGCCATTAACTTATAGTTTTAATTTGAAAAGTTAAGTGCACTTAGTCCTGAACTTCAACTTTCAAGTTCCAAAATTAAGGACACATTCGTCCTTAACTTCAAGTTTCAAGTTTAATATTTAAGGAGAATCAGTCCTTAACTTTGAGTTCCAACTTCAAAAGTTAATGTCGTTTAGTCCTTATCTTTCATGAACATAATTAACTAAAAATTCTAAACACGGTAATCTTATGAGTTTTTACGACTATTTTTATGAAATGTCCTTACATAATCAAATATATTAAATCAACCACAAACATATTTCACATTTGAACACCAAAAATTTCTGAATAACTTCAAGTTTGAAGTAAAAAAGTTAAGGACAAGCAGTCCTTAACTTAAAGCATAAAGTTGAAAATTTAAGGACAATAGGTCCTGAACATCAAATTTTTAGTTCAAAGTTAAAGCACACTTGGTCTTTGACATCAAGTTTCAAGTTAAAAAGTTAAGGACAGGCAGTCCTTAACTTTGAATTTCAAGTTCAAAAGTTAAGGACACTTAGTCTTTAACTTAGAGTTACAAGTTAAAGAGGTAAAAATATGCAATCCTCAACATATAGTTTCAAGTTCAAAAGTTAAGGACACTTGGTCCTTAACTTCATGTTTCAAGTTAAAAAGTTAAGGACAGGCAGTCCTTAACTTATAGTTTCAAGTTAAAGAGTTAAAGACACTTGGTCCTGAATTTCAACTTTCAAATTCTAAAGTTAAGGACACTTCGTACTTAACTTCAAGTTTCAAGTTCGAAAGTTAAGGACACTTAGTCCTTAACTTTGAGTTCCAACTTCAAAAATTAATGTCGTTTAGTTCTTATCATTCATGAACACAGTTAACTAAAATTTCATAAGCACAGTAAGCTTATGAATTTCTACGACTATTTTAATGAAATATACTTACATCAAATATATTGAATCAACCACAAACACATTTCACATTTGAACACCAAATATTTCTGAATAACATCATCACAAAAATACGCTACTTCTCCGACACTGAATCAACTTATAATGATCATTTTTTGAAATTTCACACATACTTGACACGACATTGATCGCGATTACACATATAAAAAAATGCATAAAACAAAAAAAAATTACTAGTTTGATCGTTCGATTCAGAGAAGATGACAGAGAATATGAAGAAGCAGAAAGATTAGCTGCAGCTCGTTTGAATGCAAGGATGATACAGGATGCTGAGAACACACGGAATTTGCACTGAAATATTTGTTATCAAATTTTCCATCTTCTGAATGAAAAACAGAGCTTGGAAACATAAGTATTGAATAAAGGGTAAAACTATCTTTTTGCTATTATTAGTGACTATTTTTGCTGAGTATTATAATTAATGGATAAAATTTAAAGACACCCTTAATATAGTGGCTATTACACGCCATTTTTACTTTAAATTTTAGTAAGTTTCGAATTATAGAAAAGGTCTCCTAAACCAAAAAGAATTGAAAGAAGTACTAAATGTTAGGAAAATTATTAAATATCTATCCCTAAATATTAGAGAAATAATTAAATTATTATTTTTTATAATGTGAAATCAATTTTTGAAGGGTATAAAAGGCAAACGATATTTCAATAGGGCCTTCATGCTTTTAATACACTATAAATAGATATAGATAAATAGATTATGTTGGATTATTCATCTATTTTGTTAGATGTCGACATCACTTACAGGAAATCCTACGTACGCCCCTAGTCCATTTGCTTCGTTTTCTTGTTATCTTCTTATTGCTAATGCTTGTGCTACTGCTTTATCTTCATCTTGCGTTAAGCAGAGGTTCTACCATAAACAGTCTCTCTACCTTCCATGTATAAATAAGGCTTGCGTAAGCACTATCCTCCCCGGAGACTATACTGGATTTACTATTGTATTGGCACAGGAACAAAATATAATTACCATGTGACTAGTTAGAACTTCGAACATAGGAATAAAATAGAATATAGGAAAAGGCACTCATATTAAGTATTGGAAAGACCCATGTTGGGCCTGGTACAACAATTAGATCAATAACTCGGGGTCTGTTACCGTTAGACCAACAAAATATCGCTATCTCTTCTTTAATAAATAATAAGGGATGGGATTGGAATAAATTGTCATTTGAGTTGTCCAATAACATTACCCATACAATTCAAGCTACTTATCTTTCCAAATATAGAAATAAGATAGACAATATATTCTAGGGTTTAACTCCAACGTGCCACTTCACAACTAGATCTATGTATAGTATCTTAGAAGCACAACTAGATGAATCAACTAATAGTTATACAAAATACAATTGGATATGAAAACTTCCTGTACAACCCAAAATCAAAGGATTCATTTGGTTTCTTCACAGAAAACGACTACCTACAAAGGACTACCTTAGGCATATTAATTTAATTCAAGATGCTACTTGTTAATTTTGCCGTCAAGAGGATGGAACTATTAGGCACTTATTCCTTGATTGCACAAACGCAAAACATTTTGGAAGGAATTGGGTATTCTTCATTTTATTAACCAAAAATTATCCTCCACAAACACTTTTAATTGGGTACATGACCTCACAACTTGTAAAGATCTTCTATTTCCTTACCACATGAACCCAACTACAAACTTGCCACACATACTATGACCACGGCTTCTGCTAAATTAACAACTCAGCAGGTAGCTGAATATACGTACCTTGTAGCTAATAAACATACATGTGTTAAAAGACAACAAAATCTAAAATGGAAACCTCTAAAGGAATATTTTTATAAACTAAATACT
Organism: Nicotiana benthamiana; assembly: GCA_034376525.1. Classification (NCBI taxonomy): domain Eukaryota; kingdom Viridiplantae; phylum Streptophyta; class Magnoliopsida; order Solanales; family Solanaceae; genus Nicotiana; species Nicotiana benthamiana. The sequence goes on from CM067324.1 coordinate 39,090,948, forward strand.
AGTGGAGCACATACAGCAACTAAGGGGACTAATACGAAATTCAAAAATTTAATGGATGTCGGGCTTTGCAGCAGCAGTCCCAAAATATTCATCAACTTCACCTGAACTGCATGCTTTGTTGCAGGGACTTTAGATAGCTTACTCACACAACCTCGTTCCACTCAAGGTGGAAGTGGATTCACAAGACATTATAACACTACTGTACTCTAACAATCTCATTTGACAATTTGATTACTGACTGCAAGTACTTCCTGGACAGGTTACGTAAGCTAGTAGTACAACATGCGTACAGAGAGCAGAATAGTGTTGCGGATAAACTAGCAAAGGTAGCTGCAATTTTGACATTAACTCAGCGGTGCATATTTTAGAAGACAGCTCAGACTTTGCATGGTCAGTTTTTGAGCAAGAAAGGAGTGCAGTGCAAGGACCAATTTTGGAAGACTTTAAGCCTCGCTCAAGTAACTATGATGCTATAAATGGGTATTGTAATAGTAATGCGGTAGATAGTAGTATTAATATCGGCTTGCATAATAGTTTGGCACCCACTACTAGTACATTAGCATGTAATAGGATGCAGCGTAAGCATCCGACCTCTATACGCAATACTTAATCTTAAGATACATTTATCTTTTAAACCAAAAAAAAAAAGAACTTGGAACATTACCATTATGTATAGTGTGAGGAGTCGGACTGTATGGCATTCTCTTTGATGGATTAGCACATCAAGCACAACCCAATGAGCAAAACAACGAAAATACATATGAAAGCAGGCAGAGTAAATATAACTCAATCAGGTTCAGGTATGCACAGGCTAGTTGGCGAGCAAGAAAGTTAACGTACCCACCCATACCCTACCATTCTTGATTTTGAGAACGAAGTTGGCATGATATCTCGGCTGAAAAAACACAGCTAAATGAGTGTATCAGCACCAGACTCGTCTTTAACACTTGACAAGGTATATGCTACCATTATACAGAAGATCTGAGTTTCTTTTTCTTTGTACTTGGAGAGAATCTGAGTTCTGAAATTGAGTAAAATTTCCTCAACAATGATTGACCACTTTTACATAATGAGCTTTAGTACTTAAGAACAATTGAATAAGTATAGAATGCATCCGTTAACACCTAGATATAATGCGTCTCAAACATACCTTTGCTTTCGGTATTGGTCGTGCTCCAGGCTCATCCCTCATGTCCACATTAAGTGTCCTGATCTCTGCAGAAAGTGCATTGTCCAAGTTCAGATCTGGATGAAAAAAGCCTACTAAAAAGGAGGAATCGAGTAGAAGAAGCCTTACTCTTCTCAACAGCAAATCCATTATTTTTTAGAATTTCAGCAACAGTCACCACTGTTGAAATAGCTGCATGCATAGATAGGAAATATTGTTAATCCATTTAAGAACTATAAGACGAGCCAATCCTAACAAGTAATGACAGTACGACATAACAAATAGGTATGGCCCCAAACAACAAGAAAGCATTAAGTGTTAAACTGTTTCACTGATCTTAATCATCTTCCTTCTTGAACTCAAACATAATTTTCAAGCATTCTGCTTTTAGAGATTCTATGAGGTTGTCCCAGCTAAGAGTTGATACTGAACCGTGCCAAATATACTCGACGACTCCAATCCAAGACGAAAATCATGACACTTTCTCGGTCAAAATTTACAACTTCAAAATTGTTCCTAGGATGATACCAGATTGCAGCACAGGAGAAATCGTATGCTTCTAATGATTACTGACCTCCATAACCCGGTTGTAATGTTATGACTCAAATGTTTGCCATGTCAGCTTATACACAATAAGGGTGAAAATACTAAGACATTTACTTATCTAACTTGCTAAAATCATACAATACAGTTGTAGTTCAAAAAGCTAGACAACAGCCACCATGAAAATGAATAGTTTCATCGGAAGAGCTAGATTCAAGAGTAGCCAACAGAACTCTAAAAAATTCAGCTACCGAGAATTACCAATATAGTGTGAGGAGTCGGACTGTATGGCATTCTCTCTGATTAATTGTCAATATTTTGGGCATAGATAGTTCCTAATTGGATTGTTAAATTGAGATGTACTAGTATTATTAATCAGATTACTTGATGTTCGTTTCTAAGTATGAACAGATGCACATACAGTCACCAATAAGCCAATTTTGGTTTGCTATGAAATTTTTATCAATTTCGTTTTATTAATCAGTCGAGACATTATATTGAACATCTTACTTGTATATATATCTATCCACTCCATTGGTAACATATGGATAAATCTTATCAATTGCTTGATATTCTGTTAAATTTGCGCTACTAAATGTAATGCCACAGCTTGCTAACACATCCACGATTTAATGAAATTCAATTTCTTCTTTTTACAAATTAATTTGCGGTAGAAGGTAAACTACTAAACTCAACAGATCCAATCATAGACCAAAAGTACCAAGAACAGTTAACCTTCTTATCTCTTCTGAATTCAAGAATGCAGTTTCGTGGATTACAACCATTGCGAAAGAGCGGAGGACTTCAGCTTTACTCCTCGTTGTCCCCGTTTTGCTCTGCTTCAGCAGCCATCAACTCATCAAACTTCTCTGTCTTTCCCATCACTACTTCAATCTACACAAAGGAAAATCAAAGATATCTAGTGAAACATTTAAAAGGAAAATGCTTTTGCCACATTGATGGTGAAAAACCAAGAGGTGGGTTAAGGCGGGAGAAAACTTCACTGGATTAAAAATCAAGCTTCATAGATATAAGATGTCTAATAAATTAAAGAATAACAACTTAGAAAAGGTGGCAAGAAAACTGGCTGAAATGCTATATTCTCTCAATTCCACTGCTGCTCGAAGAAATCATCAACTTTTTTCAACAGAAAGGATTAGCACATCAAGCACAACTCAATGAGCAAAACAACGAAAATACATATGAAAGCAGGCAGAGTAAATATAACTCAATCAGGTTCAGGTATGCACAGGCTAGTTGGCGAGCAAGAAAGTTAACGTACCCACCCATACCCTATCATTCTTGATTTTGAGAACGAAGTTGGCACGATATCTCGGCTGAAAAAACACAGCTAAATGAGTTTATCAGCACCAGACTCGTCTTTAACACTTGACAAGGTAATATGCTACCATTATACAGAAGATCTGAGTTTCTTTTTCTTTGTACTTGGAGAGAGTCTGAGTTCTGAAATTGAGTAAAATTTCCTCAACAATGATTGACCACTTTTACATAATGAGCTTTAGTACTTAAGAACAATCCGTTAACACCTAGATATAATGCGTCTCAAATATACCTTTGCCTTCGGTATTGGCCGTGCTCCAGGCTCATCCCTCATGTCCACATTAAGTGTCCTGATCTCTGCAGAAAGTGCATTGTCCAAGTTCAGATCTGGATGAAAAAAGCCTACTAAAAAAGAGGAATCGAGTAGAAGAAGCCTCACTCTTCTCAACAGCAAATCCATTATTTTTTAGAATGTCAGCAACAGTCACCACTGTTGAAATAGCTGCATGCATAGATAGGAAATACTGTTAATCCATTTAAGAACTATAAGACGAGCCAATCCTAACAAGTAATGACAGTATGACATAACAAATAGGTATGGCCCCAAACAACAAGAAAGCATTAAGTGTTAAACTGTTTCACTGATCTTAATCATCTTCCTTCTTGAACTCAAACATAATTTTCAAGCATTGTGCTCCTAGAGATTCTATGAGGTTGCCCCAGCTAAGAGTTGATACTGAACCGTGCCAAATATACTCGACGACTCCAATCCAAGACGAAAATCATGACACTTTCTCGGTCAAAATTTACAACTTCAAAATTGTTCCTAGGATGATATCAGATTGCAGCACAGGAGAAATCGTATGCTTCTAATGATTACTGACCTCCATAACCCGTTGTAATGTAATGACTCAAATGTTTGCCATGTCAGCTTATACACAATAAGGGTGAAAATACTAAGACATTTACTTATCTAACTTGCTAAAATCATACAATACAGTTGTAGTTCAAAAAGCTAGACAACAGCCACCATGAAAATGAATAGTTTCATTGGAAGAGCTAGATTCAAGAGTAGCCAACAGAACTATAAAAAATTCAGCTACCGAGAATAACCCCCCCCCCCCCCCCACCGCCAAAAAAAAAAGAAAAAGAAAATGAATGAATGTATAATAAAAGAAAACTATGATGTCTGTTGGATTTTGCATTAGTTACCGATGATATTTGATTTACCAGAATAATAAGTAGTTTAGTCGTAGAAGGAGTCTTTGTTTAAATTTTAAATTTAATAGGATAAGTTAGTTGAGATAGTTTAGGTTTTTGAATTCAAAGATTTATTCTCCACATTTTCTGCAGATTCTGTTTTCAAATTGGCTATTTAAAGCCTTGTTATGCTTAATGAAATTGTTGAGAGACATTTTCAATCTTTACTTTTAATATTTTTGCTGCCCCATCTTTTAAAAAACCAACAGTGATATCACAACCTTAATCTTACGGGATCTGTGAGTTCTTCAAAAAAAAAATTCATTTTCAAATCATTTTTAACCAATATCAATTTTTAAACATATTTTCAAACATGGCAAACAGCAGTCTCTCTTTGAATGCCCCACGAACTTTCACAGGTAAACACTATCAAATTTGGTCAATGAAGATGAAATCTTATTTTGAAGCTTTTGAAAAATCAAAGGAAGTTGTGATCTTTGCAACAAATAAACACAATGAAGAAATAGAGAATGCAAGATTGAAATTGTTGAGCATTTTACGTGTTAGTTTTGAACCTACTGTTGCTGCTATACATTACATAACTTTGAAAGGCATGAATTTTTCTTCTGAATAAATTCTTCACTACCAAGCCAAGATCCGGAGAAAAATCAACAATGGTTACCAAGTTGAGATCTTTCGACTTGTTCCTTATGAGATAAAAATTTTGAGACTATTTTTTATGCATAAAACCAAAAGAAAAAGAAAAAGAAAGAACAAGTCTTACATATGGATGCAAGTTCAAAAACACTTGAAAGAATGCACAAGCACAAATTGCAACAGTAAAAATTGAGGAGGATCAACCTAATGCAGCAACAAAAGCAAGGAGGAGTGTTGAATTTTGCATGTGTTACTGTTGATATTTGATTTACCAGAATAATAAGTAGTTTAGTCGTAGGAGAAGTCTTTGTTTAAATTTTAAATTTAATAGGATAAGTTAGTTGAGATAGTTTAGGTTTTTAAATTCGAAGATCTATTCTCCACATTTTCTGCAGATTCTGTTTTCAAATTGGCTATTTAAAGCTTTGTTATGCTTAATAAAATTATTGAGACATTTTTAATCTTTACTTTTAATATTTTTGCTGCCCCATCTTTTAAAAAACCAACAATGTCCAATTACAAGCAAGATCCAGAGCCACATATAGGGAAATGAGGTACGGTAGGATTTACCCATTCCAAGAGCAGAGAGTTCCACTTCATTGTACTGCTGCATATACCTCTGAAGGAAAAGTCACAAATATTTCAGAAACTAGGAAATATTAATACCAACAAAAAGAGCAGAACATACTTTAAAACTAGTTAGTTAGACGACTAACATCTTTTAACAAGATGTGACATGTGTCAAGACTCCTACTCCATGAATAAAGAGCCTCAAACTAGACACTCTATTAATGAGCCAAACCCAAGAGGCCACTTTATGAAAAATATTATTTTAAATTGTATCCATCACATCCCTCGATGGTAGATTGGAAATAAAAGCAAACCCCCTGTGACTCAGTTCTCTCGCACCGCTATATTCTTGATTTCTCAGGTCGTGGAACAACCAGATCAGACTGCTAAAATTTGCATCGTGTTCTTTTTCTGGCATATGTTTATCGAAATAGAGAGCATTTCTTGCCTCAAATTAACCTAATCATCAATCACATACAATCCAATTTAAAACATAAAAATCTGAGACATTGCTATAGATTACAAGTTGTAGTTCTTCGCCAAAATTGTCACACGTCTCTGCCCAAGAAAACATGAAAACAACAAATATACCTCAATCCCAGACAAGTATGGATCAGCTATATGCTTTATTTGAACTCATCGCACGCTAATATTATGCAAATATAAATAAAAGGTATTAGAAATTCTGTAATTATCTAAAAGTATACCAACTCCTAGAAAGCATAATAGCTACAACAAAAGTGCTAATGTTAAAACATATTCTCAACTATGTATCACCTATATGGATAAAAAGGACTAAATATTTTCCGATTTTCTCCCACAAGCACATTGTCTTCAAAATGGATATGTGAAAAAGAACAGAAAAGCAAATAAATCAATCCCATTAAAAACATCTAACTTTGTGAATCAAAGCCCAAGATTTGGTATTTACCATGCCTACAGACTATCCTAAATTAGACAAAATCCAGCAGTATCTCAATAAGTATTAGAAAAAAACTAACCACAACCCAGTATACATTAAAGGGAACCAATTACTAAATAATAATCTACACTTTAATTCTTCTATCAGAAACAAGCGAATATCTGTAATACCCGGTTTGCAAATAAACAACTAATAAAAAAATTAAAAAAAGAACCTTCGCAAGGTTAACATAGAAGAAAAGGGATCTTTTGGTGTTGGAAACTTGAATTCGGTTCTTCTTTTGGTTTTGGATCTCAGAAACGCTCATGTTATTCACTCCCTTAGTGATTCCTTCCATTGCTTGATGCTGCTTCTTCAAAAACCCTAATTCCAACCTCCTCTCTTCTCTCTCTTCCGTTCCTGCAAAATTCCAAAATGGGAAAATAAATTTAGTACAGAAGGGTTTTGTGACAAGTGCATAAAAACGACAATGACGTAATTCTTTTTGGAGTGCGAAACCGAAATGTTTGTCACAAATACTTAAATAGGTGGGGAAAAAATTTAGCGATCAAAATATGTAAAAGGCACTTATGAGCCATATTTTATCTTAATATCCTTTTAAAACATGAATTAATAATGCATTTTACATAAAATGTTTTTTAATAGCGTATTTTACCTGGAAGTTGATAAGACGGTAATGTAAAACACATTCAAAATAACGTTTTATATAAAATTGGTCAATGAACCGTATTATCTCTTCAAATAGTGTCCCATTTCCTTCCCCACGGCCAAAACAAAACCTTTCCATTTCCTAATTTTTAAAAAAATTCAGCGGTCACCCTTTACTAACGACCCAAAAAGCTCGTGCAGACCCTATCGGTCCAATAAAAAGTAAATAGTGTTGGTCCCACACCCTAGTTAAGGTCTTATCTCGTTGTGGTTGCCTATTTTGGAGTCAAATTTTCAATTCTTCAACATTCCAAAAAGGCATAAATCGAGGTATTTCAATTTATTTGTGTCGAAACTTGTATAAAAATGCATACAATTTCTTTTACATGTGTTCTATATTTTTTTTTTTGCGATTAAATTAGTATGTTATTTTTATCTGAACTTAGATATCAGTGTGCTAAAAAAATATGTAAAAATTTAGAAATCGTTATTATTTGGTAAAGAAAATGTTAATAAGTTTTTTACTGTTGTATATGTATTTTCGTGAATATTTTGTACTTCAATATATTTATTGTTTTTTAGCGTGTTTATATTATTTATTTGCTTAAAAACTAGTAATATAGTGCCCTTTTAGGGTAGTAAAATGTAATGCCTTTTATCATCGTAAAATGTAATGCCTTTTAGCATAGTAAAATGTAGTGTCTTTTAGCGTAGTAAAATATAGTGCCTTTTAAGTAGTTTCCCTGTAGTTTAAGTATCTCTTATATTGAAAAATGTCAAAATAATTGATCGATCAAACACAAGCACTGTCCAATTATAATCAACATATAATTGGTGCTACTGGGTTGTCTATATCGAGTCTGGTACCCATATATGAATATTATATAAAAATAATTATTTAATTTACAACTAAGATATAAAATTATAATAAAATTGACGCATAGAAGAATTCAGGATATCTTGGTGCTACTGGGCTGTAAATATCGAGCCTGGGACTCATGTGTGAATGTTTAATTATAAAAATTAATTATTTAATTTGCAAACTTACATATAAAATTATAATAATATTACACATAGAGGAATTCAAGCTATCTTGGTGCTACTAGGCAACAAATATCGAGCCAGGAACCCATATGTAAATATTTAATAATTGTAAAAATTAATTATTTAATTTTAAAAAAATATAAAATTATTAAACTAACACATAGAAGAATTTAGGATATCTTGGTACTATTGGGTCAAATATCAAGCCTGATACCCTTATATGAATACGTAATAATTAAATATTGTATAATTATAAAAGATTAATTATTTAATTTAAAAACAAACATATATATTATAAACTAACATGTAATTAATGTGGTTTAATTTACAGTAGACGACATGGAGGTGCCGCCTATTCATACGGACCTTCCAGTGATGAGCTACTGTCGTTATAAGGCGATCATAGGTCTGCCCACATATGGGAGGGAGAGTTACTAACCTAAACTCTCCGCGTTAGGAGAGTGGACGACATGTGGAACTTTCTGCATGATAGAGCTCTCTATCACCGTGTAGTCACACGCCTGTGAGAGATGGGTTTCTACAGTATTTTGGAGATCGAGCAGTTACAACTCGATTAGTCTTTGGTCACGACCCTGATAGCGCAGTGACAGCCGAAGACGCACACATTCCACCTGCCGATTGGCGAGGCCACCAGCATGACGTAGAGGTTTTCTATGGGCTACCTATTGATGGACACCCTATTGCTTTGCCGCATGGCATGAGAGAGATGACATGTGTGCAGTACCTAGACATGCTGCATCGGCTCACTACTTTCAGGCCAGAGGATGAGAATGTACTAGCTAGGAATAGTCATTTTTCGTTGACGACTATTCCACAGTGGTTGGAGGCATCGCATCCTGAGATTAATGGCGATACACCGAATTATCATGTTGACCTATATACGAAGTTGCTGCTATTACTTATGTTTGGAAGGGCCTTGTTCCCGAAAACTTCGAGGAATCTAGTTTTCTTCATTATCTTGAGCTGCTATATGATTTACCCCAGTACACGTGGGGGTTCTGCTGTTCTTGGCTTCTTGTATAGGCAGATGTGCCTGGTGGCCATGGGCACCTAGCGTGACGTTACTAGATTATTGTCCGCTACTACAGGGGACAACATATTCAAATACTTTATTCATATTAACATACGTAGAATAAATATATCTTAAATTTTATGTCAACATTTTATGTTAAGTTTGGTCCTGGGAGTGGTTCCTGTAGTTTCAGCCACCTCTACCACCATTAGATCCGGATGTACTACCTTCGTTGCTCCCTCTATCTAGGAGGTGGGTTCTCCGGCGGGGACATACGTGCGAGTAAGAAGCTCCGCATAATCTCTCCTTGTGCAGGGATATCTTGGATTTGATGGATGGCACACAGGTAAATAAATGTATATCTAAGTTACTTGTCATAGCTTCAAACACAAGTTGTGTACACTGCCATTTTCTGTTCTTAATTAATAGTTCATCTGGACTCTATACGGCAACGTGTTGATAGCTGGCTTGCCCTATTATTGCTCACCGACTGACTTATGTAGGGCTCTTCTATTCTGTTGATCTACCTTGATATTATGGAGAGTCATGCCACCGAGCGAGTACTTCTCCAATTTGGCAGGATGCAGCTCGCACCGACACCGTCTACCTAGAATACCACACATTACCAGCGGGATGATCATACCAGGGTGGACGACGCATATTTGGCATGGCTACAAAAGCATATACTTACTTGGAACCGGCAATTTGACCTGATCTCGTTCCCCATTCACCGGATATTGAGCATGATTATATGGGTCGGTACCGCGGAGTTACTCAATTTTTCTTCGGGAATCCCATTTATCGAGGTGGCGGTCGGTACATTTCATACGTCGGGAGGCACGAGGAACTTCTATGTTATTTGGTATTCTTACTTATAATTGTGATCTAGCATTCCGTAATTTATATTTGTACGTATTCTGCAGACTATTGGCCTACATTTATTCCACCAGTTGGGACTGCAGATCCAACAACATGCCGGTAAGGGAGCCGTCATATTGCACGAGTATGGCTGGCAGGTTATAGAGTTTGCTGCCCGGACAATGCATCGAGATAGAGAGGACGAGCGCTTAGAGCACCTCCCTGCTTATGCAGCGCTAGAGCACTGCCATCGAGGTAGGCCTATCCCACGAGCGAGGGGAGCACGAGGCAGGGTTGTCCCACGAGGCAGAGGTGCCCTTAGAGGGCTATCTTATGGGGTCGTGGGGGGCAGCGAGGAGGTGGTCCCAGCAAGAGAGCCTTGAGGCACCTGTTCAGTAACCTGCTGAGGATGTTGGAGTTGATTTGACGGGTGACCTCCATTAGCCAGACGAGCATCACATCAGCATGTTATCATATAGCCTTCAGGTGGTGTTTACTTCAACAGCATTACAGGTGACCCCATCAGATCCATTATTGATCATGACACGAGAATTACCGGAGATGATTGGGAGCAGTTCTTTCCAGACTCATCGCCTGCTGTTGAGGATCAGCCGAATAGAGATGTGGATGGTGGGCGCTGACTGAGTTATGGCTCATCGTCAGCGGGTGTTATGGTCTTTCACAAGCGCAGGTATGTTTGTATTACTATTAAATTTAAATTTTATTTATCTCATTGATTCACCACAAATAACTTTATAATTTTCTTATTAAGGCTTCATCCCAGCCCGTCACGGGGGACACTTTGTGCGATGCTGAGCAAGATGCGATGGATGGTTATATTCAGGAGCCCGATGAGACCACAGTAAGGCTACTTAAAAGTCTTTTGACTTAGCACATACATTACTAATATATATTTTCATAAACCGAGCTGACTTATTCTTTTGTAGGTTGCGGATGGATCGATGACCCCTTCTATCGATCCTGCCAGCACTACTGACGAACATGTTGTAGCGCATCCTACGATATAGAGGCGACGTGATGAGGATGATACTGATAGTGTATCTGGGCGGGATGGGATGCGCCTCAGGTTAGCTGTTGCGTTAAAGCACACAAGTTGTGGGAAACATTGAGTTTCTTTTATTATTTTTTTGTACGCTATGTAAATAATAAAAACAATTTTTTATGTTTACATAATATGCGCATTATGTTTTTATTTCCCCCTTTCTTCTTTATTTTAACACTACAACACAAACATAGTAACTTAACATAATTTAAATTCAGTGCAACTAATGTAAACACACGACACGGGAAACATAAAGATAAAGTACTACACTCAACACATACATAAGGGTGCAAACCGGCCAGTTTAGAACCGGGATCGGACCGGGGCCGCGGTCCTGGCGGTCCCGGTCCTACCGGTCCATTAAGACCGTGACAAGCTGGTTTTCAGCTTTGAACCGCCAGGCCCGGGACCTCCAGGCCCGGGATCGCGTGGTGGGCCTGGGCCGGTCCTGGCTGGCCCTGGGGGGCCCAACGACTATTTTTTTTGAATTTTTTTTGAAAAATCAGTAACGGCTATTTTCAAAAATAGCCGTTTGGAACTTTGTAAAATAGCCATTTGGTCCCCAAACTTTAATTTAAGCTCAAACTTTATATAATTACACTTTTTTCCATTTCTCAAGTATAAATACCCCCTCATTCTTTCATTTTTATTCATCAATATCTCTCAATCTCTCTCAAGCTCTCTTTCAATCTTTCTACTACAATTGCTTAATTTATTGTTGAAAATTCGTGAAAATTTGTGAAGTTGTTGAATTGAAGTTTTAAAGTGTTCAACGATTTTCAATTTTCAAGAAGTTGTTCGGCAATCCGGTAAACTCGTTTCAACTCTTACGTGTTAATAATATATTTTTGTGTTGTTTAGTTAGCATAATTCTAATTAGTATGGCATTTTCTTTGAAAAAAATGTTCAGTAAAGGAAAAGGTAAAACCGGTGAAAGTAGTGGTCATAATACTACCCTTCCCCCGGCTCCCCGACCTACAAAAGATAAGCAAGTTGAAAGTAGTCGCCAACCTAGACGTCCTACTCCGCCTCCCGTAATGCTTGATAGTGATCACATTGTTTTCAATTTACCGATAGTGAATTTCTACATGATGTTGCAGTAGGTGATTGATTAGATGATGAAATTATGAATGCTCTTTATCCTAATGAACCTATCTTAGAGGAAAATGAGGATGATAATGATGATGATGAAGCCCAAGCACCAGATTTAGATGATACACCTACTAGTCCTGTTCATAACTCAAGTAATGCACCGGCACACCCAGCTGTAGAAACTCCAACTTTTAGTAGACAACCTGCTAAACGTGCAGAAACATCATTTGTTTGGCATTTGTTTACTCAAGTAAGAGAACAAAATAAGGCTAAGTGTAGAACTAGTGGGAAATTACTTGTTTGTGTCGATAATGTTGTGCCTGTACCAGAGAAGGATGGTAAAACCAGAGTTTGTGTCGATTACTGTGACCTCAACAAAGCAAGTCAAAAGGACAACTTCCCCTACCAAACATTCACATACTGATTGCAATTGCGCGAATCATGAGATCAGTTTGTTCGTGGATTGTTATGAAGGCTACCACCAGATCTTAATGGATGAAGAAGATGCGGAGAAAACAATGTTCATCACACAGTGGGGGATATATTGTTATAGAGTTATGCCTTTTGGTTTGAGGGCGACATACATATGGGCCATGACGACCATGTTTCATGATATGATACATAAGGAAATCGAGGTTTATGTGGATGATGTGATAGTAAAGTCCAGAAAGCAATCCGATCATATCAAAGACCTGAGAAAATTCTTTCAAAGGCTCAGCAGGTATGACCTCAAACCTAACCCAGCAAAATGTGCATTTGTGGTCCCCTCAGGGAAGTTGCTAGGGTTCATAGTCAGTCGCCAAGTCATCAAACTAGACCCATGAAAGGTCAAAGTTATACAGGAGCTACCGCCACCGAGGAATAAAACAGAGGTGATAAGTATATTGGGAAGATTGAATTATATCAGCCGGTTCATTGCTCAGCTCACAACCATCTGCGAGCCCATCTTTAAGCTATTGAGAAAGGATGATGCGGTCATATGGACGGTAGAGTGTCAAGAGGATTTTGATAAGATAAAGGAATATCTACCGAGCCTGCCGGTATTGGTCCCTCCGGAACCAGGAAGGCCTTTGATTTTATATTTGACAGCCTTGGTCAACTCATTTGGGTGCGTGTTGGGTCAGCACGATGTTATCGGGAGAAAAGCGATGGCCATATACTACGTCAGCAAGAAATTTATGGCCTACGAGGTTAAGTATACTCATCTTGAAAAGACATGTTGCGCCTTGACGTGGGTAGCCTAGAAGTTAAAGCATTACTTGTCATCTTATACAACTTATCTGATCTCACGTCTAGACCCATTGAAATATATTTTCCAGAAGCCCATGCCCACAGGAAGGCTCGCTAAATGGAAAATCTTGCTCACTGAGTTTGACATTATCTACGTGACTAGGAATGCCGTGAAAGCACAAGCACTGGCAGACCATTTAGCTGAGAATCCAATAAATGAAGAATATGAGCCCTTGAACACATAATTCCCGGACGAGGAAGTGATGCATATTGATGAATAGGAACGGGATGAGAGATTGGGATGGAAATTGTTCTTTGATGGGGCTGCCAACATGAAAGGCGTTGGGATAGGAGCGACGCTCATTTCCGAAGAGCAGCATCATTGTAGACCTCCTTTTTGGCTACTACAACCCGGCGAAGGGCATAGATAAGGGAGTTTTTCCAATCAAAGGACAATCAAAATTGGATTCAATTATTTAAGAGAATTTTAGAGTCTCCACTTGGGAGATTTATGGTGTCCCAAGTCACCTTTTAGAATCTTTGAATCGAGGAAAGAATGACTCTGTTTAACAGTCTGTGAACCAGAAATCCGAGTAAGGAATTCTGTTAACTCGGGAGAAATATTTTTTATGAAATATGAAAATTGAAATGTGCAACATGAAAGTCAACACAAATTATTCAATTAATTCCTAAAATTCAAACAAATACAAAATCACGCAAACAAATCCTAAAAATTCAAATAATAAAAGAAAGATCAAATAAACACAAAGTCACACAATTAATTCATAAAAATTCAAATATTAAAAGAAAAATGCAAATAAACACGAAATCGCACAATTGATTCCTAATTATTCAAATAATAAAAGAAAAATCCTAATTTAATGAATTTTATAGGAACATGCCAAGCGAGGCAAAAACATGTGCTCACAGCTGCCCCTATTTGCTCGGAGACACGAAGGGTTTCCAGGAAAAGATGAATGAGCAAGTGAGAGGTTTTTGCCTGCTTTACATTCCATGAGAAGCATTTTGAAAACTGTCTGACCGAACCCTGCTTCAAAGGTTGTCTATATATCCTTGGTTATAAAGGAATTAGGTTAGTGTAGTTATGGAGTGTTTGGTAGCTGGGAGTACTATGAGCTGTGATTTCACTGCTGATGTTGTTTTTACTGCTTGCTGACCTCCTTATTACACCTCATGAAAAAAAAAACTAGACTAAGCTATGAACTAGGGATTACAAAAGAACCTATCTATGTCTTCAATCTTGCTCTTGATCCTTGTTGCTTTGCTGCCTTGTATTTCTTCCTGTGAACTCCTTGTTGCCTTGTTGACTGGCATTGCTTCATGTAAACTCATCGTCGCCTTGTTGACTTCTTGCCTTCTCTTCTTCTATGTTTGTTTCCGAATTGTTGGACTTGACGTGTATTACCTTGTTTTGCAGGTGGATGCTTGATTACAAAACTTTGCAACTTGAAAATCATTCCCTTGTTCTGACAGGTGGGCGCCTAATTACCAAACTTGAAGCTTGAAACATTCCATTGTTCTACAGGTGGGTGCCTGACCGCCATGACTTGCATCTTTGAAAAATATTTCTATGTTCTACAGGTGGCGCTTGACCATCAAAACTTGAATTTCTGAAAAATATTCCCTTGTTCTACTGGTAGGCACCTTATTATCAAACCTTGAAGCTTGAAAATATTCCCTTATTCTACAACTGGGCTCCTGATTACCAAACTTTAAGCTTAAAAATATTCCCTTGTTCTACAGGTGGGCGCCTGATCATCAAAACTTGAATTTTGAAAAATATTCCCTTGTTCTAGACGTGGGCACCTGATTACCAAACTTGAAGCTTGAAAACGTTCCCTAGTTCTACAGGTGGGCACCTGATTGCCAAGACATGAAAATTTGTAAAATATTCCCTTGTTCTACAAGTGGGCACCTTATTACGAAAACTTGAAATTTTGAAAAATATTCCCTTGTTCTGCAGTTGAGCGCCTGACTATCAAACCTTGAAATTTACAAAATATTCCCTTATTTTATAGGTGGGCGCTTGACTATCAAACCTTGAAATTTTCAAAATATTCCCTTGTTCTACAGGTGGACGCATGATTACCAAAACTTGAATTTTTGTAAAATATTCTCTTGTTCTACAGTTGGGCGCCTGATTACCAAACTTGAATTTTTGAAAAATATTCCCTTGTTCTACAGGGGGATGCCTGAATACCAAAACATGAACTTTTGAAAAATATTGCCTTGTGTTGGAAACACGTTTCAAATGCAATATACTAAACGTGTGTTCTTTTGTAGGTTTTGATGAATGTCAAACAAAGCAAAAAGCGATATATAGCAGTACTCAAGGACAAGCACAAAATGGATGCATTACAAGAAGCTCAAGACAAAGTTTAGAAATGTTATAATTGAGTCAATATTAATTGTGATCTTGATTCCTCAACTTGGCTCATAACATGGCTTCTCTACTAAAATTATTTTTCCAAAATCATGCATATTTAAATTAAGTGTCAAATGATTTTAAACTATGCATATTTACATTTGTTAAAATGTTTTCCAAGCATGCCTCAAAAATCTGGGCTAAGATAATCGATTATGTACTTATGATAATCGAGTATCTCTAAGCCAAGACTGCATGACAATCGATTGTGAATTAATGATAATCGATTGTGAGTAAGTCAGTTAACATCAGGTTTTTGCAAACTGCATAACAATCGATTGTGTACTTATGATAATCGATTGTTAACTGAGGCAAAGTTTTCAAAACTCATAAAAATCGATTATGAACTAATGGTAATCGATTAGAATGAGAAAAATGTCTCCCAGTGATTTTAAATAAAATGATAATCGATTGTGGCTTTTGATAATCGATTATATATGAGACAGAGAGTTTTGAAATTAATTAATAATCGATTATTCCATTTGATAATCGATTGTTGAAGCTGACCGTTGTCATATATTTTCAATTACCTTCAGGTAATCGATTGTTGATATTTAACAATCGATGTTTTGCTTAAAATCTGGAAAAGATTTTCTGAACGTTGTTAAAATAATCGATTGTTGATTTCCGGACAATCAATGTTTTATGCCAAAAATTGGAAAGGATTTCTTAACGTTATAAATAATCGATTATTGATTTGAAGTAATCGATTGTTGACGTAAAATCTGGGATTGAATTTTTAATCTGATAGGCAAACAATCGATTGTTTAGTCTTGACAATCGATTGTCACTGAGTAATTTTAGCAATCCTTAATTGGCAATTAGACAACGGTAAGACTGAGTTTTTCACCTATAAATACAGCTTCAACTCAGTGTTTTCACAACAACAACATATACACTTTAAGTATTTTCATTGCTAAAAGCTTTCTTACATTGATCATCATTTTCCATTCATCCATAAAGCTTTTTGAAGAGCCATTCTATTGAGCTAAGTTGTTGTGATCTTGAGCGTACTATTTCTACTCATATCTACTCATTAAGGAGTGCTTTGTAAAGTGAGTGTGTTTTGTGTTTGTAAGAGAATTGCGATTCTCGTTTGTTGAGGAACTTGTGATTCCTCGGTTGAAGTCTTTGGGATTGTTATCCCCGAGCAGTTGAAGTCTTTGGGATTGTTATCCCCGAGCAGTTGAAGTCTTTGGGATTGTTATCCCCGAGCAGTTGAAGTCTTTGGGATTGTTATCCCCGAGCAATTGAAGTCTTTGGGATTGGTATCCCCGAGCAATTGAAGTCTTTGGGATTGTGATCCCCGAGCACCTGGGTGAGGCTTGTGTCCTCAGCTGTAACGGTTTGTTAAGCACCCGTAAGCTTGACAAGTTTAGTGGAAATCTCGAGAGAGTCTCTCGGGGACTGGACTAACCACGTTTGTGGCCAACCAGGATACATCATTGTGTAAGTTTATTCTACTGCACTTGTTTTAATTTCTGCAAAGTTTTTAAATTCCGCACTAAAACGCTTAATATTTTTAAAACGCTATTCACCCCCCCCCCCTCTAGCGTAAAGCGTATTGTCCAACACCTTGTTCTAAGGTGGGCGCCTGATTACCAAAACAAGAAAATTTTAAAAATATTCCCTTATTCTACAGGTGGGCGCCTGATTGCTGAACTTGAAATTTTGAAAAATATTCCCTTATTCTATATGTGGGCGCCTCACTATCAAAACTTGAAATTTTGAAAAATATTCCCTGAGATTGCTGCTTGTGAACGTCATCACAACAAAACACAAGAAATCCTTTCTACCCCAGTTTGATGCTGGGCGGATCGGTGAGTGTTAATCAATCTCCTTACCAAATATCTCTAAAGCTAAGTCTCGTTATCTAGGAGGTCCTTGACAATCCTTAACTGGTGACAAATTTGAAATTATGTTATGTTTCTCAAAAGGTATTATTTCCCACAATGTCTCGCTATGAGTTGTATCTGCTGGGGATCTGCTAGTGAGCGGTGATTAGAACCACTTTCAACTCTTAATTAGATGACTAAAGAGCTATGTCCTATTATCCAGGGGGTCCTAACAACTCCTACGATTAGATCTGATTATCAGGCGGGTCCTGACGCCTCTTGTTTACTCTTGGTGGGGTAGTATTTGGGTTTAACCGTGCCCCCTGACTGTTTGTGTTCTAGGCTAAGTCCCATTTTCAGGAGGGTCGTGACACCTCTTAGCTAAATCCTACTTCAACATGCAAGTAATTTTATGCCCTTTGTTATTCATGAATACATGTAACCTTTAAATAGGTCCCATTTTCTAGGAGGGTCCTGAAAGTTCCAAATTAAATGCCAATTCTAACTGCTGGTAGTTTCTGCTAGTGATTATTGTCCAGGAGGTTTTCTGCGACTCTTACTGGGGAGGGTGTTGGTGCTTGCCCATGTGACCCGCACCTGTTTGAGCTTTAAATTGCGTTCCATCTCAACATCCATGCCTCTTTTAACCTGCAGTTGTTTGTATTGGGGTCTGCTGATTAAAGTTTGTCCCCTTGTGCTCTTTGCTGGGGAGGATACTTTTGATGGACAATGTCCTTTTTGAGTTTGAACTGGGTCCCATTTTCAGATGTGCCTTGAGGTTTTGATCATACCTACCATATGCTTGCCCTCTCCTATGGGCAGCCTCCCTCAGTCTCTTCTGGAATTTTCTGCCCCTGTGTTAATAAGAGAAAACTAGTCAGTTTGAAAAGTGGTGGTTAGCTTGTGGCATTATTGTTGGAAACGGCCTCCCCACTGTTGTGTTCTGTTGTGTTCCATTTTCCATGTTGATGATGAGTCGCTTGAACTGCTCAGCTGACCCCTTGAACCTTTACGGCTTTACTTTGCTTCCCATAATTGTGTTACATTTCTAACCCTTGGCCAGAATTCTTTATGTCCTTCCATGACGATTGATGAATTAGTGTATTATTCTGTGGCCAACCCTCTGAACCTTGTGGATTAACTTTGTTCTTTATCTTTATGTTACATTTACGCTCCTTTGCCAAAATCCTTGCACCATTTATTGAAATCACCCGATCTGTCTATGATGTTTGGTTGGCCCTTGCCCTTTGTGCCTTTACTTTGCTCCCTACTTTGTGTTGCACTTCCAGCGCTTCACCAGAATTCTTTATGCCCCTCTCCAACGATTGATGAGTTGATATATCATGCTGGGTCAACCCTCATGACCATTTCCATCTTTGTGTTGCGCTTTTGCTTCTTTTACCAGAAGCCTTATACCATTCTCTGACGACTGCGGAGTTAGGGTGTTATGGTTGTCTGACCCTCTGACCTTTGTGGCTTTGTTTTGTTCCTCATCTTTGTGTTACATTTCTGAGCCTTCGCTAAAATCCTTACACCCTTCCCTGAGGTCACCCGGTCTATTTATGATGCTTGACTGACTCTTGATCTTTGCGCCTTTACTTCGCTCCTCACCTTGTGTTGCACTCTTGATCTTTTGCTAGAATTCTTTATGTCTTTCCCCGAAGACTGGTGTATTATGCTTGGTCAAACCCTGTGACCTTGTGACTTTCCCATCTTTGTGTTGTGCCAACCTTGCGTCCCTTCCGAGATTGCCAGATCGGTATATGATGCTCGACTGACCCCATAACCTTTGTGGTTTTACTTTGCATGCCCCTTTCTGTGTGGTACTCCTTCACTTTATGCACCTCTTGTCTCTTCCATCAATTGCAGTTTTAATGAATCCTTCCCCTTGCTGTTCCACATTCATTATCTTTGTTACGCTTTTAGGTGTCATGTGCTTTGTCCCTTCGGGTGCTGATAATAGGTTTTGAAATTCCTCTCGTTTGCTTATACAAAAGACTTTAGAGACTCGAAAGAAAAATGAAATGAAATGACTCCGAACGGTGTTTTGACTAAAGAATTCCAAATTCACTGGCTGTCGAAAAGAAAAGAAAGAAAACTTATCTGAGGAAGAACAGCTGGTTTTCATGATCATGACATGCACCTCGGCCTAGTCGACCCAGTCTGTCCCGATGACCGATATTCTGTTGCCATGCTTTTGTTGTTGTGACTATTTCTAACCCGATTCCTTCAACCAACCTCTAGCTTTGCTTTCCTTACAATGTTCATGAACAGATTTCCACCAACAACCCCTTTCTGAGTGTTGCTTCTTGCCTTTCCTTCGCTTCACGGTGCCCGTGAGGGTTTTCACCAATGAGGCTCCCTCATTGTTATTTCTCTCAGCTCTCGTCACCTTAAGGTGCTCGTGGGGGTTTTTACCGCTAAGACCCTCTCATTTTATTACTTTCAGCTCCCGTCGCCTTATGGTGCACGTGAGGGTTTTCACCAATAAGACTTTCTCATTTTTGTTATCTTTCCTGCTTGGACCGGAGTGTTGCTCCTGACATGAATCACCTCTACTTGCTCAACTTGGCATCTTTTGAAGACTGATCAGAAGGTGGGCTTTTGGATAGAGCTAGAAAGAAAGGGTATCAAAGGCTCAAAATAATTCAAATGGGTTTAAAACTACAACTTTTGGAATCAGATCTCTTACAAAAACCACAACTTTTTCCCCAGTTTCTTGCTTGGGTACTTTTGGATTTTTATTTTGATGAGACCGAACTGTGAGGCTGCCTACGTATCCTTAAAAGGAATCAGGCCAAACGTAGTTCATACCGATTCCTTTTTTTATTATTGTTTTTCTTCTTTTTGTTTCTTTCTATTTTTCGTTTCTTCCCTTTTTTGTTTTGTTTTCTTTTTCTTTCTTTATTTCTTTTTTCTTTTCTCTTTTCTTTTTTCTATTTTCTTTTCTTATTTTTCTTTTCTTTTTCTTTTCTTTTCTTTTCATTCTTTTCACTCACACTTGTGTTTCTGACGTTTGTTACCGATTCCGAAAGAGGTGTATGAAATAAAATAATTAAAGCTCAAAAGGGTTAGCAGAGGATAAAGTGTTTAGATAGCAGAATAAAATGCCTTTGTCATTTCAATTTTCAAAATATGCCAAGTACAAACAATGCCAAGTATATACAATGATCTAAAAGAAAATCATACGTAATATCTTTTCACAACGTCCAAATTGATAGCCATTTCCACACATTTCCCTTCCACATCTGTCACATACAATGCTCCATTAGACAACACTCTTTATACGACGAACGGTCCTTGCCAGTTCGGAGAGAACTTGCCCCTTGCCTCGGCTTGTTGAGGGTGGATGCGCTTTAATACCATTTGACATACTTCAAACTTTCTGGGACGCACTTTCTTATTATATGCCTTGGCCAACCTTTGTAGATACAACTGGCCGTGAAATACCGCCGCCAATATTTTCTCGTGAATCAAACTCAATTGCTCCAAGAGAGATTTGACCCATTCTTCATCGTTGATTCCTATTTCGGCCACGATTCAAAGAGAGAGGATTTCAATTTCAGCCGGGATTATCACCTCTGTGCCATATACCAACAAGTATGGAGTTGCCCCTACTAAAGTGCAGATGGTGGTACAATAGCCTAACAATGCAAAGGGTAGCTTTTCATGCCACTGCGTGGACCCTTCCACCATTTTTTGAGCTATATTCTTTATGTTCTTCTTGGCTGCCTCAACTGCCTCGTTTGCCTTTGAGCGTATGGTGTGTGATCTTGAACTGCTGACATACTTTTCTCATTATGTGACTGTTGAGATTTTCCCCATTGTCAGTGACGAGAGTCTTGGGGATTTCAAATTGACAAATGATATTTGCATGTACAAAGTCGAATACAGCCTTTTTGGTTACTGCCTTGAAAGTTTTGGCTTCAACCCATTTGGTGAAATAGTAAATAGCAACCAGGATAAATCTGTGTCAGTTAGAAGCTGCTGGCTCGATGGGCCCGATGATCTCCATGCCCCACACAACTAAAGGCCATGGTGCAGACATCGTATGTAATTCAGATGGCGAAGAGTGAATTAAGTCTGCATGCACTTGATATTGGTGACACTTGCGTACAAAGCTGATACAATCCCGCTCCACGGTGAGCCAATAATATCCTGCCCGGAGGATATTCTTTGCCAAAACATATCCGCTCATGTGTGGCCCATAGATGCCAGCATGCACCTCATGTATGATAGTTGTTGCCTGCCCAACATCTATGCATCTTAACAAACCAAGATCTGGCGTTCTTTTGTATAATACTCCTCCACTGAAGAAAAACCTATTTGACAGACGACGGATTGTTCTCCCCTGGTCACTCGTGGCTTGTACCGGGTATACAACTCTCCTGATATACTCTTGATGTCGTGGAACCAAGGCTCACCGTCAAGCTCTTCTTCCACCATGCTGCAATAAGCATGCTAATCATGGCCCCAGATATGTATCAGGTCAATATAAGTCTTGTCGGGGTGATATAGCATTGATTCCAGAGTAGCCAAGGCGTCAACAACTTCATTGTGGATTTTGGGGATGTGCCTAAACTCTATTGACCTAAATCGTTGGCAGAGATCATGCAAGCATTGCTAGTATGGTATAATCTTTAAGTCTCTTGTTTACCACTCCCCTTGAATCTAGTGTACCAGAAGGTCTGAGTCCCCCAAGACCAAGACTTCCTGGACACCCATGTCTGCTGCTAATCTCAGACCCAAAATGCATGCCTCATATTCTACCATGTTGTTGGCGCAATAGAAGCGGGGTTGAGCTGTGACTGGGTAATGATGCCTTTCTTCAGAAATGAGCACTGCTCCTATCCCAATGCCCTTCATGTTGCCAGCCCCATCGAAGAAAAATATCCAACTGACCTCTCATCCCATTCCATTTCATCAATATGCATCATTTCCTCGTCCGGGAAGTACGTGTTCAAAGGCTCATATTCTTCATCTATCCGATTCTCAGCTAAATGATCTGCCGATTCCTATGCCTTCATGGCAGTCCTTGTCACGTAGATAATGTCAAACTCCGTGAGCAAGATTTTCCATTTGTGAGCCTTCCTGTGGGGATGGGCTTCTGGATAATATACTTGAATGGGTCCAAACGTGAGATGAGATAAGTGGTGCATGATGACAAGTAATGCTTTAACTTTTGGGCTACCCACGTCAAGGCGTAGCATGTCCTTTCAAGATGAGTATAAACCTCGTAGGCTGTAAATTTCTTGTTAAGGTAGTATATGTCCTGCTCTTTTCTCCCGGTGACATCGTGCTGACCCAACACACACCCAAATGAGTTGTCACAGACTGTCAAATATAAGATCAAGGGCCTTCCTAGTTCTGGCGAGACCAATACCGGTGGGTTCGACAAATACTCCTTTATCTTGTCAAAAGCTTCCTGGCACTCTCCTATTCATTTCACCGCAGCATCCCTTTTCAATATCTTTAAGACGGGCTCGTAATTGGTTGTGAGTTGTGCAATGAACTGACTGATGTAATTCAATCTTCCCAATAAAATCATCACTTCTGTTTTATTTCTTGGTGGCGGTAGCTCCTGTATAGCTTTGATCATTGATGGGTCTATTTCGATGCTTCGGCGGCTGACTATGAACCCTAGCAACTTCCCTGAGGGGACCCCAAATGCACATTTTACCGGGTTAAGTTTGAGGTCATTCCTGCGGAGCCTTTGAAAGAAGTTCCTCAGGTCTTTGACATGATCAGATTGCTTTCTGGACTTTACTATCACATCATCCATATATACCTCAATTTCCTTATGTATCATATCATGAAAAATCATGGTCCTCACGTATGTCGCCCTGGCTTTTTTAAAACCAAAAGGCATGACTCTATAACAATATGTCCCATATGGTGTGATAAATGTTGTTTCCTCCGCATCTTCTTCATCCATTATGATCTGGTGGTATCCTTCATAACAACCCACGAATGACCCAATCTCATGCTTTGCACAATTGTCAATCAATATGTGAATGTTTGGCAGAGGAAAACTGTCCTTTGGACTAGCTTTGTTGAGATCGCGGTAATCGACACACACTCTGGTTTTACCATCCTTCTTTGGCACGGGCACAACATTAACTAACTAGGTGGGATATCGTGTGACTCAGATGATTTTTTCCTCAAACTGCTTGGTCACTTCCTCATTAATTTTCATGCTCACATCAGTTTTAAAGTTTCTCAACTTTTTCTTGACAGGAGGGTAGGCTAGGTCAATGGGTAACTTGTGAACCACCAAGTCAGTGCTCAATCCGGGCATGTCGTCGCAGGACCATGCAAAGACATCTTTATATTCAAGCAGTACTCCAATTATTTCTTTCCTAAGTTGTGGCTCTAGATGGATACTTATTTTTGTTTCTATGACATTATGCGGGCTTCCGAAACTGAGTGCCTCTGTATCGTTCAGGTTTGGTTTCGGTTTCTCTTCAAATTGGCTCAACTCTTTACTAATCTCATCCCATGCCCCTTCCTCGTCATATTCTGGTTCATCTTCATGTTCTATTTCCTGAATTATTATTTCTGAACTGGGCTGGTTTTGAAGACTGGGTCGAGGAGTCCTTATGCATGTCAGATCACTGGAACCAGCATAAAAATAACTGTACGAAAGAGAAAAGAAGGAGAAGTAAAGAGAAATGGAACCTATCAGCAGTGCTGAAAGGGAAATTGTATTTTATTAGAATCAAAGATAACAGAGTTTACACATCTAAATGGACAGAAATAACTACTGAATTAACAACTCTGAAGCTAATCAAAACTAGACTGAAAGGAAAATCAAATTCGACTACCACGACTCCCTCTGGGTGGGAAGAGGAGTGGCTTCTCAGTTATTGAATTTTGCGCATGCTCCCACAAACTACACATTTGCCCTGCTTGATCCTTCTCCTACCTCGACCATATTCACCTCATTGGACAACCTTTCTAACCCCTTATCAAGATCTCCGTCCGCATTGATCAACGGGCCAGGAATCCTTGGTACAGAGCCATTGCTAGTACTGGGCTTGACAAATGATTTGGAAAACCTTGGGATGGGCTTTGGGAGTGGCCAAGCCTTCTGCCTTAGCTTCCTGGCTTGCCTTATGTCTGCAGTTGTAGGCTTGAACCCAAGGCCAAAAGTGTCCAGATTTTTGGGGAGGGACACTTGCTGAACAATGCCTTGTAGAGAAGAACCCAACCCCTTTCCGGGCATAAAACTATTCTTCAACATTTCTAAAGCTACCATAACGGACGTTGTTGCTATCTTTGGGGTCATGACAACCTCACCTTCTGGGATTTTTTGAACTGACACAGTGTCAAACACCTGGTAGACCCATGGCCTCAACAAAAGGTACGATGGCATTACCTGAAACACACTGATTGTCTTCACCGTGCACCACAATCTCTTGCCTGTCCCATTCAAATTTGACAATCTGATGCAACGTAGATGGCACTGCTTTGGCTGCGTGAATCTAGGGCCTACTCCAGGGTGAACTCAACAGGCCCTATTGTCACTTCCAACACTATATCCCTCATAGTATCTTTGCCTCCACCAACGAAACCTCGAACACAAATGTTATTCTTGTGGACACTCTCATTCTCCATCTTCAGCTTGATCAATGTGGAGAGTGGACAAATATTTTCACTGGACCCGTTGTCGACTAGAACTAGGGTGACCACAACATCTTCACATTTCACAGTCAGATAAAGAGCCCGATTGTGCTCAGTGCCCTCCATGGGCATTTCATCGTCAGAGAAGATGAGCCGATTAACCTCGAATATCTTGTTTGCAATCGTTTCCAAATGATTCACTATTATCTTGTCAGGGACATAGGCTTCATTCAAAATCTTCATCAGCTCCCCGCGGTGTTCATCTGAATGGATTAGTAAGGATAATAAGGAGATATGAGATGGTGTCTTCCTCAACTACTCTACCATGGAGTAGTCCTGCATTTTCATTTTTTTCAAGTATTCCTCCGCCTCTTCTTTCAACACATCTTTCTTCACTGGTTCTGGGTTATCTTTAGAGATTCTTCCCTTCCTCAATTCTTCCGGGGAAAGTACCTCCCTATGGAGTTAAACCCCGGGCCTCACACACTTCTTCCCTAACTTATTTTCCTTTATACATCACTAACGCTTGCTCATATCTCTAAGGAACAACTTTGCTGTTGATGATTGGTGGCTGGATTATAGGTTTTACAATGACGGGCTCTATGAGAATGCCTTCCACAACCACGATAGGTTCTTTGGCTGCCCCGTGTATTGTTACTTCTTCCTGTTCCCGCTTTGGCGCAGTCCTACTTGCTGAGCTCCCCTGAACTATGACAAGTTTGGTGCTTCTTCCTTTTGTCTTGATTAACAACTTCTCACTTCTTGCATTCTCAGCTGGCTTAACTTCAACGGACTTGATCATCATTACTGTCTGTAAGGGCCTTTTGGACTCTCCCTTTCTTTCCACGATCTAAATCATGTTGGTCTCCTGATGGACCAACAGTGAGTTTTGGTTAATATTGGGTACCTCTGGAGTCTGCTCCTCAATTCGGTGGGAGTCAATAAGTTCCTGGATAGCGTTCTTGAAATGCCAAAATTTTTCAGTATCATGCCCTGGTGCACCGGAACAGTATTCACAGCTGACTGAATAATCTAGATTCTTCGGGGGAGGATTTGGCAATTTCGCTTCGATTGGTCTTAACATATCCAGTTGTAGCAGCCTATGGAATAAGCTAGTGTAGGACTCTCCCAATGGAGTGAAAGTCTTCTTCTTCTGCACCCTTTCATTTCTCAAGACTGGATTGGCATGGAAGACGAGTTTCAGGGGTTGTTGGTAGGCTCTTTGAGGTGGGTAATGATTTTGTGGAGTTGGGTAGGTATTTTGTGGGGTTGGCGCACACCATTGTGTGTGAGCGGGAGGTTGGGTACACGCTTGCGCGTGATGGACTAAGAAGCGAGGTTCTAATGGTGGATAGTAATGTTGTGGTAGGCCGTATGGAGTGTGTGGGTATGTTTGATGGTGAGTACGAGGTTGGGCGCAATGAGATGGAGCCCGCGGCCTAAACCAAGTTCCCGACTCCACTGTTCTACTTCCTCCTCCTTCTTCTTTTAGAATGCTCCCCCAACTCCACCCTGAATGGCCTGAGTAGTTGCCTTAATTGCAGAGTAGCTCATGATTTTATTGGATTTGAGGCCTTCCTCGACCATTCTTTCCATTTTGACTACTTCGTTGAAAGACTTACCCACTGCTGACACCAAATGTCCAAAATAGGTAGGTTCCAGAGCCTGTAAAAAATAATCAACCATCTCACTCTCCTTCATGGAAACTCTGGCCGCTTGTTCCCTCCACAGAAAACCGTATTCCCTGAAGCTCTCGTTGTGCTTCTTCTCCAGTTTTGTCAGAGATAGATGATCCGGGACAATCTCAAGATTATATTGGAAGTGACAAGCAAACGAATGTGCCAGGTCATCCCAAGTATACCACTGATTATGATCCTGTCGAGTATACCACTCCAGTGCCGACCCACTTAAACTCTGGCTAAAGTACACCATTAGCAATTCATCTTTCCCCCTGCTCCTCTCATTTTGCTGCAAAATCCCCTTAGATGCGTGGCCGGATCGCCATGTCCATCATATAAGTCAAATATAGGCATCTTGAAACCTGGAGACAACTGCACGTCTGGAAATAGAAAAAGATCCTTGAACGCCACACTCACTTGGCCATCTAATCCCCGCATGTCCCTAAAGGATTGTTCTAGACTTCTGACCTTTCTAAGTATCTCTTCTTGCTCAGGACTTTTGATTGGTTTTTCAACTCCCACCGGGATTTCAGGATGGAGAGCATAAGAGTAAGGCTCATGGGTCTTGTAAGCAGGTTCTGGTGGATCGTATTGGGGGTCATATGATTGAAACAAGGGTTCACTTGATGACCTATAGAGTGCAGGAGGCGGAGGTTCCACATAGATAGGGGCAATTGGTGGAAGAGAATGAGGAGCGACTTTGAGTAGTGGAGCCGGTGGTTGTTGAGAGGTCGTACCCTTGTGTTGTGAGTAGATAGGAAAACTTGAGGGTGGACCAGTTGTGGACTGTTCAGGTGCCTGGGTCAGTGCGTGATAAAGGTTGGATTAGTCGGATAGGTCGGGGGTGGCTGTCCTCTTGACCATGCCTGGTACATCTTAGCCATTTGGTTCTTTAGCTTATACATTTCCTCCTTTATGGCATTAACGTCTAATTCCTCTACTTCTTTCGAGGGGTCAATAATGCTGACATCAGTTTCCTGATTGGCCATAACATTTTTACTCTTAGACCGTATGTTGTATGAGTGGGTTGCCAGAATGCTGCAAGTACTAATCACCTTTCTAGTCTGGAATTGACACAACACCAAAACTCGTTAATGGTTAGGCTCTAACACATAATCGGCCATATATTGGGTAAGAATGCACCTATATCATGATCGGTCCCTACATGCATCGGTTGCTTGCGTCATCCTGGCTTTCATTTATTTGTTTGCGAAGCCCCTTTGTTTTACCTTTATTCTCTCCCTCTCTTATATTTTTATTCATTTTTGGTCGAATCCTATGTAGATTGCCTACGTATTATGACCCCGCATGAATCAGACCGAGCGTAGTTCTTCCAAGTAAAAAGTGAAGCACAAAATATTTTGGGAGCTTTCCATTTTCGTAATAACAAACTTCAGTTACAAGAACTCGAATGATTGACGGATTTAAACAAGAAACTAACAAGATTTGATAAAAGACAAACTACAGACTCGAAGAACATCTAACTATGAATAAAAGAAAATACAGACTCTAGGTTAAAGTGACAGATTTATATATATATATGTATATATATATATATATATATATATATATATATATATATATATATATATATATATATATATATATATATATATATATATATATATATGTTAAAAAGGAAATGCAATCTTCATGAATACATTACTGCTTCAAGTGCTCCTTGGCCCCGCGAGGCATCGTTCAGCCTTGTTGCAGGCTTGCGTGCTAAACTCCCTTGGAGGTGGTGGAGGTCTTCCATTACTTGCCGAACAAAGGTCATGGCGGTGGCAAAGAACCTGGATCTTGTCATATCCTTGCAGTGGTTGCACTTTGCAGTGATGTAGTCTGCGATCGTCCGCATTCTCTCCCTGATAACACCCTTTTCTTGCAATATTCGTCCAATTTGCTCGGCCTTTGCCTCTAGAGTTCGCTCAGCTACCGGATTCAGTTCTTGGAATTGTCACAAATCCATCTCCAACCTTTCTATTGGTGCATAACAATGTTCGCTCTTGGTTTTGAGGTCCTTGGCTTGCTTGGCCACTTTGTTCTCAGCCATGATGACTCTCTTTTTTAACCCAGCAATCTCATCGTCATGCCTTTCTTTTAATTGCTCAATGATGCGGGCTCGTTCCTCCGCATTTATAGCTAATTGTTTCCGAACCCTAGATAGCTCACCTTCTGCTTTATTAAAGTCAAACTCATACTCGGTTACTTTTCACCTTAGATTGTCTATGAGCTTTTCATCCTTCGCGCTCCCAGGGGATTTTCTGCGGCTGTTTTCATTTTTTGGATTTGGGCTGGCAACGCTTCGTTTTCTTTGGTTAATCTTTTCTTTTCCCCCTCATCTGTAGCGGCTGCAAACCATTTTCAAATTGAAGCTCTTTGACTTATTTTTCTAATTTTGCTATGGTGGCCCTATATTCATTTTCCTTAGCTAGCCAGCCCCATTATTCTTGTGATGTTTCAGTAAATTCTTAGAGGTGTGGTCTCTTAGCTGGCATTCCAGACTCTATTTCTTTTCTATACCAAGAAATGTACCCCGGTGCAACCTCGCCTTTAGATATGTCGCGTACTCGGCTACCCACTGTCAAGTATTGACATTCGCTCCAAATTTGACGAACAATGGCTTCGGGAAATTGGCCACTGGGACTAATCTCAACCGCATGTCGGATAATATCCTTATCCTTGGGAATTATTTGGCACCTCCATAATTGCCTTAGCACTGTATAGAGCGTAAGATTGGATACTTCGGAGACCTATCATAAGGAAATAAGGTCTGGTGGCTGGCATATACAGGATTTCATCCATAGAGAGCCACCTGAACGTCCACTCCATTTGGTTTGCAGTGATAACCCGGAGACGCAACACCCATTCTGTGACTACCTCAGGTAACCTAAACCCATCAACCTTGTTGTAAAATTCTTCTATGCAGCTCTTTGTCAAAACTACGCATATTCCAACTGGGCATGGATTCATAACTTGTAAAATTCATAAATGGATAGTATCCCCAATGGAATACATGAGTAATAATACAAATTCAATACAACAAAAAAAAATATCATAACACAAAGGAGAATTGAAGTTTACCAGTCGTCTTGTGGATTATGTGAAGTAGAAGAGAAATTATTTCCTCACTCCTCGTTTGCCCATGGAGATAATATTAGATCCAGCCAAACTCTTTCAGCCAGAACCAGTTGGGCTAAAATTTCTCTAGAATAACCACCCAAAGATTGAGGGTTATCTATGATTTCCACAACATTGTTATTGAGCGTCTTCAACCTTCACATACATTTCCAGCTTTTTTATCAAAATAAGTTCCCGGTATTCATCTGGAGTCCCCAAAAAGACTCTCAAAATTTCATCATCCTCATTTTAAACTCAGCATAAGTAGCAACCCCTTATGGAGTCACAGAATACTGATAAGAAGCAAACCCGTACGGAGTCACAGAATATGGATAAGAAGCAACCCCTTACAGAGTCACAGAATACAGATATCTTCCGGTTATTTTAAGATTCACCGAACCTCTCTTTATTGCATAACAACTATAACTATCAATCGTACTCTGTTGTAAGTGGCAACTTAGCATGACTCTGTGGAGATAAACAATAGCTCACTGGGTTATTAGCCACCACAACCTTACCCCCAATATAATGAAGCCCTTACTTTTTGCTCTTCAGACATTATGAAAAAAGCTTGAGAATTTAGCAAAAAGAAAAATTATCACGAAGCTGGAGTATTTATGAATAACTTTTTGCAACACCCTTAACGCCTTTAAATAAGGCAATGTGCAATCCGGGAAGGAGGGGGGGTGGTCAAATATTTGGAAGTAAAAATGCAGTTTAAAATGGCATTTTACATATTGGATTATTATTATGTCAGTTATGCGGACAAGGGTTATTGGTGGGCCTACAAAATATGTAAAACACGTTATTAAAAGGCGTTTTGTGCAAAACGAAGTAATAAACCACATTTTACCTTAACGTCCTAAATGGACGTTAAGGTAAAACATGGTTCATTACTGCGTTTATATATTTTGGTAACTAAGTTCTTTTTCACCTATTTAAGTATTTTGAGTCCAAAAAGATAACATTTCGGTTCTGAACTCATCCCTTTTGCCATGTGTCTACCCTAATTGTTTCTTAGGAAAATCAATTTGGCCCTCCATTTTTTAGCAAAAATCAAATTACTCCAAGAATAGATAAGAAAATATATATGTGGTCCCTTATGTATAGTGATGGCAAAATAGTTAAAAGAAAACAGTTATCCACCCATATAATTCACTAAAAATATATTCGATATGAACTTTTTAAAAATGGATCAAATATGTATAAGAACCATATTATCCACTTAGAAAATGAACTAATGAGTTTAACTTTTACATTTGTAAAGCCTCAAATTGGAAGTTCTTCAAATTTGAAAAACTAGGAATTTTTTCAAAAGTGATCATCTTCAAGAAGTTATCAATAATATAAATATCTATATTATCCGCTGGTTAACCCGTTTTTTATTCGTATTAAATATGATCGGTTCAGATAGTTTATCTGTTTTTACATTACCCATTTTGATGCTCCCATGTCTGATCCGATCCACCCGTTTTTCACACCTACTTACGTATGAGGGTAGGTTTTAAAACTCTTGGATGTATTCTTGATAGTTTTAGTTCTTTAAGCCAATTGAAAGTGTTCATTTTTTGTCCCCACTAAATATTTAATAGACACAGGGCGCGTTTGGTATGAAAGATTTTCCCTAAAAAAATATTTTTTCTAGAAAATGAGCGGAATTATAACTTATTTTCTCATGTTTGATTGGCGAGTGCAAAACTATTTCTAAAGAATATTTTTTAGTATTTAATTAGTGAGTAGAGAATATTTAAAAAAAACTATATATAATTTGCGGGGTGGGGTAAGGGTAAGGGTGGGGTAGTAGGAGTTGGTGGGTTGGAGTAGTGGTATGGGGTGGGGTAGGGCGGTTAGGGTAGGACTTAGTGGTGGGGTAGTGGGGTGGGGGTAGGTGTTAGTGGGTAATAGGATGGGAAAAATGAGTTAATGGGAAAAATATTTTTCAAATTATTTTAGCCAATCAAACATGGGAATATTCATACTAAACACACCCTCGAGTTGTTATATTTAATGAAAAGTGCAAAAATATTTATAAGAAACACCAAAAAGTAACTTTAAATCGAAAAAATAACAATACCAAAACTTCAAACAAACAATATAAACAGATCAAAAATGGCAAAAAATATACCATAAATATTGCACCTAACACGAAAAATAAACCAAAAATAGTAGATAGTGCACCTCCAAATGCAAGTTTATGTTTAAAAAAATTATATTCATGTTGTCTCTAAGAACTAGAGTTTGTTAAGTATTTAACAAAGACCAAAAGTGTTCATCTTTTTAATAATTTAAAGGACCAAACTATAAAGCTCCTTAAAATTTCGTAAGGCTTTAAGACTTTAAAATGCACAACGATGATTAAGGATAATATTTTTGCGTGCTAATAGAGACTACTGACTGTTACCAGATCACTTGGACATGATATTAACTATTGAAGATGTATTATAAGTGATTTAAGTCCTAAGGAAATCCCTCGAACCAAGCAAAGTTGGAAATTACAGAATAGACGAAAGTTTCAAATGAGCTCAAATAATCTAACTTCAAACGAGCACAACTCTAAAAATATAAAGAGCTATATAGCAAAATACATACGAAACGAAAGCTTCTGGAGTCTAGTTTCCGATGCCAAAAACTATTCATCAATTTGAGCTCTAAGAGAATTAATTTATCGAACAATGTTCCATCTATGTGCCCGGTTGCATGCTCGCATATTACTTGTGTTGTAGAGCACCAAAGAAAGATCAAAGGCAAGATGTTGCCTCGCCCGCGTGCCCAGTTGCGCGTCAACTAACTCAACTGTGCTACAACGTACTCGAGAAACCTATAAATAACCCCAAGGTTGGGGTGAGAGAGTAGGAAACCCATGTTTGAGCTAGATTTGGTTCTAACACGGGTGATTCAGCCAAGAATTTATTTGGATCATACAAGGTGATTTATCTATGTTTTGCGTTAAAGAGGTCAAGAATATTCAAAAGTTAGCTTTTAAAAATTTGTACTACAATAGTGTAACGACTCAACCGGTTGTTTTGAGCATTTGTATTTCGTTTAGCTATTTGAAATCTTAAGCAGCATCATATGATGTATTATAACTTGTGTGAATCGTCGATTTTGATTTTTAGGTTATTCGAAATTGATTTGGAAGAATGATTCTCAACTAGGAAGGTTTAAGTTGGAAGAGTTGATTATGTTTGACTTTTCAGTACTTGAACTCGGATCAAAAATTTGATGGTTCCGTCAGGTGGTGATTTTGGCCTTGGGCATATGCTCGGATCTGCATTTAGATATTTCTAGAAGGTATCAACACTATTTGGCAAAAGTTAGAAATTTAAAGGTTTGAAATGTTCATAAGTTTGACCAGAAGTTGACTTTGATGATGTCGGGTTCTGATTGTGTACTTGGGAATTTGAATAGCTTGGTTATGTCATTTGAGACTTGTGTGCAAAATTTGAGTACATTCCGAGTTGATTTGATATGTTGGACACGGGTTTTGGAAGTTGAAAGATTCAAAGTTCATTACGTTCGATTCGAGGTACGATTCATGGTTTTGATGTTGTTATGCGTGATTTGAGACCTCGAGTACATCCATTTTATATTATGGGACTTGTTGGTTTGTTTGAATGGGGTCCCGAGGAGCTCATGTGAATTTCGGATAGGTTTGGATTGTGTTGCGCTCATTTTTTAAGTTTCGATGTCGTTTCTTTAAGCATAAATAGTACTACATTAAGCAAATGCATTCGAACTTCTGATTTGATTAAAGCATTAGATCCGATCATAATTTTGAAATCATATCACTTGGAATAATCAAGTCTCGATATTGTATGAGGAATTTATGATAATTTTACTAAGAAATGGGTTGCAAGATTTTTCCAAAAAAATTACGAAATTGCCACTGAATTCATATTTAAATTCCTGCACCATTTTCAAATATTGAAACCAATATATCTCCTTCATTATAAGATCAAATTGATTATTCAAAAGCCTAACTTGACCGGAATTTTACAAGACATCCATTAGTGGCATCAAAATCGAGTTTCGTGATTGTTTGGCACATGAAACGAGGCGGAACAACTGGGCAAAAATATTTAAGATTGAGGGGTTGTTCCTTTGGTCATATTTTGAGTTGGGGAGCTTGGATTTGGACAATTTTGAAGGTGATGTTCATGGACTAGGGTAAGTGTTCTATACTCGATTTTAGTTATATTCATGAATCTATGTTGGTTTTTGGCATTTAATTAATGCTTTCAAAGTGAAATTTGAGGGGTTTTGTCTAAAATTTCATAAAGTGAATTTTTGAGTTTTGAACATTGATTCAGAGTCGGATTTGAGTGAAACTAGTAAAGTTGGACTCGTTTGTATGGATTATCGAATTTTGTGAGTTTGGTCAGGTTCCGAGGTGCGGGTCCGAGTTTGACTTTTTGATTGACTTTGAGTAAAAGTATAAAGATCTGACCTTTATCTTTGGTATTATTTCCTTATGAATTATTTGATTTTTTTGAGTTGCTTTTGGCTAGTTTTGAGCCGTCCAAAGGTGGATACGCAGGGGATTGCAATTCTAGAATGTCGTTTGGCTTGCTCTTTTTGTCTTGGCTTGTTTCAGGTAAGTATCATATCTAAACTTGGTTGAGGAACTGGTTTCCTGAATTATTTGTGATAGATACGTGCTATGGCTACGCATATGTGAGAGGTTTGAGCCCATGTGCGAGCACTAGGGTATTTATCCATGCTCGGGGTAATGCTTAGGATATGATACACCTATAGTTGACTGTTAAGCTTTAAGCTACAATGTTTCTCATACTTATATCATTGTTATGAACTATTTGAGCCATGTTTGAGGTTATGAGGAGGCTTATTCCCTTAATAAACTTGGTAATTGTTTTTTCTATGATAAATCGTCGATTTGAGCTAAGATAACACATACTGCCCATGCCTACACTTTTACATGTTATTATACAAGTCTAGGAGCATGAAATGTGATATACATGTGTTTTTGTATATTTTCTTCTGTGTGATATGATTTGGACGGGAAGTATGTGACCACGCCGAGCGGGTTGTGTTTATATGTATGTGACCACGAAGGGCGGATTGTGTTGATATGCATATGACCACGCCAGACGGATTGTGTTGTTATGCCTGTGACCATGCCGAGCGGATTATGATATTGCGCATGTGACCATGCCATGTGGATTGTGATATTAGCACGTGAGTTTTTCATGCGGATTGATATTATTAGCATGTGAGTTGTCCGTTAAACACGTAAGTTGTCCGTGCAGATCAAGATATTGCTATTATAGCACATGAGTTATTCGTCCAACATGTGAGTTGTCTGTGTAATTGATATTATTAGCACATGAGTTGTCCGTGCAATACGTGAGTTGTCCATGCCTAGATATTGATATTATAGAACGTGAATTATCTATGTGGTTGATTTATTAGTGCGTGAATTATCTGCGCAGTGTGTGGATACGGATCCATCCTCCAAGGGTCACCCTCTAATGTTTCTCTCTTGATGGTGCACACACGGATTATGAGAAACCGACGGGTTTCTAGTTGATGGGAGCTTTGGGAGAGCTGGTTACTATTGTTAGATTGGGTTGCGTGCCACAACAGATGGATGTTTGGTTATTGCATTTCATCTTTACTTGAAATTTCCTAGACTATTAACGTAATTTTACTTGCATATCTTCCTTATATTCTAGATTGTTGACTGAGAAGAACAATACAAAACAAAAAATTGTAAGCATTAAAGGGGTCTTACATGAGATTTCTTATTTAGATCATGTATCTATTCTATACTTGTATACGGTGAAAGCAATGAGTCAATTTCTCCGTAACTAGGCATTACGGGAGATCACCTCGGAGGCCCGAGGCCACAGACCGAGGATCTTCCCTCAAGATGTATCGACACCCGGTTTGGGGTAAGGTTGTCCAAGACCCCAACGGGCGTGTTGATCTTTCGAGGAATGACTGCCGAGACCAACTGAGTCTATCAAGTTAGCTTAAGGCTGGTCTACGCCTGCATCATGGAGACAGTCAGCTGTCACATCCCATTTTCTTTATTAGTAATGCAACCATGTACCATGTTTGGATTTTTTCCTCATATATAAGGGGGATCTCTAGCACCTTGCAAACTCTGTTGTTTCAATTATTCTACACAAAATAATAACTCTCTCCCTCTCTTCTCTCTAATACACTCTCTCGATAGTGTTGCTCTGTTTTATTGTCTTCATGCTTATTCTTCATTTATTTTCTTATCATTGTCCATAAAGAGTATCCAATCGATTATATCCTAACTGTTAGCCTTCTCAGACTGTCCCTGATAGCTCGAGCCCGAACACGAGCACCAAACTTGAGTTCCCTCATCGGTCAGTCCGAGGCTCGAATAGCTAAACCCCAGGTTAAATTATAGCTTTATTATTAGCTCACATTTCATCTTTTAACTTCACGTATCTAGCATCAACCACTTAAATAACTAGCATAAAAATAGATCATGTATTTTTAGAGTCCGATTAACAAATCTAATTATTATTACCATTGTCACGGTAAACAGCTTGACGCCCACTATTGGGCTCAAAATAATAGTGATTATTTTCTTGCTAGTTTCATTACATAATGCAAGTTTCCTTTCACATCTTTTCTTGTCCAAGATATTCGATTTCAGACAAAATGTCTGGCTCGGTGAACAGAGTGGAGAACAACAACCTCAAAAATAATAAAGAGAAGGACGTGACTACATTAGATATTGGTACGCCACCGAACTCAACCTGGGAAAGGGAGACACTCTGACATGGTGTCCACATGATTATTGAAAGAACCAACGTTCCCCAAGGGCCCTAGTTCAAACGGACAAGAACATCCATCATGGAAGAGGGACCGACCCGAAACTGCATGTTCGAAGATACACACTCTTTCAGGGAGGAAGGCCTTGAGGCCATGATAGAACCACACAATGACGCATTGGTGATCTCGTTTCTCTTAAAAAATACCAGGATAAAGTGCGTACTCGTGGATCCAGGCAACTCGGCCAACATAATTAGATCATAGGTAGTAGGACAATAGGGGCTGCTCGTTTGAGTCGCTCCCATCCCTCGAGTCCTCCATGGCTCAACATGATCGGTGAAGTAACGAAAGGATAAATCACCCTCCGGGTCAATACGTCCAACGTAGCTCAGAACATCGAGTTCCAAGTCATCGATGTCGACATGAGGTACAATGCATTACTCGGCATGCCGTGGATACTCAGCATGAGGGCAGTACCATCAACTTTACACCAGGTGATATTCCCACGAAGGACGGCATCACAACCATACATAGAGAACAACAAGTAGCAAAAGAAATATTTGCAGTCCACAATAAGGCGTCGATTCCCACATCCCGATCTCGGACAAGGTTAGGAACACACAAACCCCCGAGGACGACGAAGAAGATTTCTTTGCTCCTCGAACCTTCATCGCCCTCGAAGAATCAGACATGGCTAAATTGACAGTCGAAGAGATAGAGTAGACCAATTTATTCGAAACCTCCCCGATCGTAAGGTATACTTGGGAATGGGGTTAACCCCCAAACTCAGGAAAGAGTTCGTTCAATTTCTTAGTAATAATATCGCCTGCTTCGCTTGTCCCCACTTAGATATAAAATGAGCTCTACTAGAAATAATCTCCCATTGGCTAACCGTCGATCTTAAATTTGAACCCGTAAAGCAGAAAAGAAGACCACAGTCTGAGGTAGAACATGCTTTCATCAAAGAAGAGCTAAAGAAACTCCTTAAAATTGGATCCATTAGAGAGGTAAAATACCCTGAATGGCTAGCTACATAGTAGTAGTGCCTAAAAACCGAAACAAACTAAGAATGTGCGTAAATTATAAAAACTTGAATAAGTCGTGTCTCTAGGATTCCTTTCTATTGCCTAATATAGATCGTTTGATCGATGCTACTGCCGGCCACTGTTGGCACCTCATTTTTTCCTGTGTATTTTTATACTCCAAATACTTTCAAAATAGCATGTGTATGCATATATAAGCATGCCCAACAGTTTTGGTATT
Source organism: Nicotiana benthamiana (assembly GCA_034376525.1). Classification (NCBI taxonomy): domain Eukaryota; kingdom Viridiplantae; phylum Streptophyta; class Magnoliopsida; order Solanales; family Solanaceae; genus Nicotiana; species Nicotiana benthamiana. Next base: position 39,129,000 of record CM067324.1, read on the forward strand.
TTCCCTATTTTTTTAAGATTTTCCAAAATTATTTATTGTCTATTTTAGCATTACAAAATTCAATAATTATTTCCAGACTATCATTTTGCTGAATAATTTATTTTCATTCTCGTATTTACACCAAGATATAATTAATGTGATTTTTACGTATTTTTACAAAGTTTGTTTGGTATTTTTAAGCTAAATTGCACATAATTGAAAATCTTATATTACGATTAATGGAATTTTACATTTTATAAAATCATTTCCAGTAGTTTTAGATTAACACTTATACCTTACTAATTAGTTCAGTGCTTTAAATTTGTTTTTTATAAATTATTTTACTATTTTATGTAAAACAAAGGGGAGAAATTGGCTATTTAATACCTAGCCTATTATTATTGCAATTTTAGCGTCAATTGTAACCCACCCCATCAGATTTTTAATTAACCCAATTGACCCAATACCTAATCCAAATCCACCCATCCCAATTTCTAAATAACCCGGCCCAGCTCCGAATTAATCTGATCCGTTGATCAAATGAGATCAACGGCCCATATTTCGTTTCCTTAATTAAATTCTAACTACCCCCCTGACCCCTCATTTCTTCGAGACCGGTATCTCTCTTTACTTGGTCTCTTCCTCTCTTCCTTTTCGCTAAAACTTTCTAGTTCTTCTCCGATGGCCTTCACCATATCTCCGTCCACCTCGAGCCTCACATCTTTCAACCACCAGTCGCCGTGAAATCTTATCTCGCCGATTCCCTCTATCCTTGAGGTACCAGCAGCCTCCACCATACACTAAAAGCTTTGCCTAGTCTGGCTCCATCCATTCTTGGATGGGTTTTGGTCTGATGAAGCCATGAACACCATTATTGGTGAGTTTCACAGCCAGGTTTCTCTTACTCCTCACTGTTTTCTTATGAAACACTAATCTCTACCCAGACCTCTTAATTCTCTATATTTTTTAATGATTTTAACTCATGCCTTTATGTTTTACACTACTCTCTACACGATCTTTACGATTGCCCAAGTTTTCAACGTTTTGTTCCCTTTTTAAAACAAAAACTAGGGTTTCTGAACCCATTTTTGAAATCACTCTATTTTCTGATTTTTTGAGTACAATATGTTTGTGTTTGTATTATTTGCTTGTTTGTATGATCTTCTGGGTTATTCTCTGAGTTTTGTGCCTATCGTGTTTAGTAGGTCTAATTATTCATTGTTTACACAATATTCTGCTGATTCTGTGCATCTCTTCAAATCCTTGATTTTGTATATGTTTTCCTTTAAAGTTTTCACTGATTTTGAATCACTTCCTTATTTGTGATGCTTTCCTTACTTAGAACGAATTCCTTGTGATTTTAGTCTCATATGTGATTCTTTGACTAATTTTCAGAGTTAATTTTTATTTTTGCCATATTTATGTGCATAAACATACTTTTAATATTCAGTATATATTTTTCTTATTTGAAATGTTATGTATTTGGCCATTATTAAATGTTACATGCTTTACTACTCCTATTATGATAGATTAAGTAGTCTAAGTGATTCTTTCCTTATCTGATATAACTTGCACCCATTCGAATCATGACTCCCTAATTAAAAGGTGTTTGGTCCCTATAATTGATTCCAATTGGTATTGTTTTTATAATTGTGTTAAGTCAGCACTTGTTACCCTATTCTCTACTTGTTTTCAAAACTATAAATACTCTACCCTCTCTTTTGCATGACACGCATAATTACAATGTTCTGAACTCTCTCATACATACACAAGCATACTCACTGTTCTCTCTTACATTCCTGCACATTCTCTCTCGCTTCTCTTATTGTCTACTGGTTACCCAGTCTGCTGAAAGCCAAGATTGGATAATTTGTTACTCTCTGTTTTATTGCTCTATACATTTCTTTTCTTTTGGTCTGCACACTACTGCTCTACTTCCATGCATACTACTGCTCTATTATCTCACTCTTGACTGGTATGTCTTCTCTTTAATTTTCAGCTTCCAAAACAATATGTTTTTATGCGTATTGCACTTTCTCTTATTTCTTTTATGCTTCTATTTATGGTTCTGCTGTTTACCTTGCAATTAGCATGCCTCTTTGCTATTTCATTGATGTGATTACCCCTCCCTTTAATTTAGCATGTCTACTACTTCTCTTACTTGTTTAATGCGGTTCTTTCTTACTTCCTAACCCCAATACATTATCAGCAAGGGTTCATGACCCTTTCTAGCTACCAAGTAATCCAGAACCTCTTCCATGAACATTCTGGGATGAAGTGTGCTGTGACTGTTTATGTCCTGAAATGCCTTCTCTGATGTCTACGTATGTGCAACTATGCTCTTACATGTGAACTACTTGTCCCATTTCCCCTTTCCCCTATTTGTGTTTGCTTTCCTAAACTATGCGTGATATTCTAGTTCTGAGATTGTCCAACTCACCTTCTTACAAAAGTGTCACACTCTTCTACTGTTTTCTTTCAAGAACAGATTCTATATGGATTATTTTCAAACTGTTTCTCTCAACTCAATTTCTTTGAAACTATATCATGCACTCTCACTACTCATAGAGATTAGGCTCTACCCCCGTCGTGTAAACATTGCTTTGGGTACCTCTGAGTACACACTGAACTTTGATGTACAAGGCTGATAATTATACACTACACTTGTTCAACATGTTTGGTAAGTGTTTAGGTGCTGGTATTGGCCAGGGACCCAATGGGGCCTTAGGGAGCTTTGCCGCACCCAGACCATGGGAAATGCAGTGAAACTCGAAAGGAGTGAGGTTGGAAGACTGGGCCTGACTGAAGACTCCCTATAGAATAACTTCTTGTTTTTACTCTTTATTACTGTAATTCGGCTATCCTTGGTTTGTAATAATTTATAAAAGAATGATTGGGATTATAGTGAAATTAGGTGGGGGTTATGCATGCTTAGTTTAGGTAATGGGTAGAAAACATGTTTATAGGATTTTATTTACTTATTTGTGCAATAGATATCCTGTGTAGGACATGCATCTCATACATTAGAGATCCTGCTTTAGATTCTTTACTTTCAGCCTGTTATTATGCTCATTCCGTAACCATGATCTGTCAATAACAAGCCAATAACTATTATAAGACTACTACTGCATTCTCATTAGCATTTAGAGACCATGTTTTAGGAACTTCTATGTGCATCAGACATCCTGTTACTTAGGGTTTTATTTTGCCTAAGTTGTAATTCTAAACACCACGATACAAGTTTGGTTAACTATATCTTATAAAACTGGAAATCAAATATGCATGTTCACCCTCTAAGATAATTAGGCAATGCATAAGACGCCTAGGAAAACTTTAGGCCTAACGAGAATCAATTAACCATGTTTTGACCGGTTTTAGCTAACCAGCCTCTTTAATTTGAATTCTGCCGCTCCCTTTCTTGCTTTGACTTTCTAAAGTTCACTCTATTTTTTTACTCTCTAAAAGTTCACTCTTTTTTTTACTCTCTGAAAGTTCACTCTTTTTTACACTCTGAAGTTCACTTTGTTTTACTGAAAATCTATCTCTATCTGGAAACAAGTTATGAAATTGTGTATCTATATATTCTCACTGATTTTCTGATTCTGGTCCTATTTTGTTTTTTTAACTACTGGGTTACCTTTCTGTCCAGAATCATGTTGTTTCAATACTTGTATTGTTAAACTATTGTCTCTACCCTTATCAAACCATGTTTTAAAGGTTCCCTTATCTTTTACTTATTCATTTGCTATCACTTATTCCTTTTCTTTAAAACTCCTAGCTTTGAGACCTTAAATGTGTTTGAGACGTGCTGATTAAATGGTTTACTTGTGGAGAGATCTGTGAGCATTTACCAACCTTTGTGTGTTCCCTTTATATGCAGTCCTACTTATTATGTATGTCGCCTAGCATTTTGTCCTTTAAACCCAAGGGTTCAGCCTAGTCCTTACCTTTTTGGAATAGTGGTCCTAAATGCCCTCTCGGACTTATAGGATGGGATGGGTAATTGCACACAATAAGCTTTCATGACCAATCGACACGTTTTAAATTACTTTTACGGGATAAGAAGGGTAGAATATGGAGAGGATGACCGGTGTGCTAATATCTCATATAGCCCTCTTCTAAGGAGTGATTACTGGATATTGCATTGATATGATCCACATTAATTATAAACCTAGGACCCCTCTCCCTTTGTTTGCTTTCGTCTCTTCTTGTAAAACTATTCAAGTTTTTTTTAATTTCTGCCACTCTACTTATCTTCAAGAGTTTCTAACTTATTTGCAATGTCATATGCAAGTCCCTCTATTTGAACCCCTAATTGCTTACTTGATTATATGAAGTCACAATTGTAACACGGCCGGGAACCACATTAGTGGATTCTGAGGGGTGCCTAACACCTTCCCCGTAGAATAGTTTCAATCCCCTACCCTATCTCTAGTTATACAAATCAAACTCCATTGGTGTCCTAATGCACCCTAGTCATTACATGGTGACTCTTCAAATGCAAAGCCAATTCCCAAAAGGAATGAGTTGCCCTCCCAAATGTCATAAACCCGATTTCATGAGAAAAAAAATGGGCATCGACAACCACGAGACCTTCACCTTTTTCGATGCCGGCTTTGGGTATAATCAAATCCAGATGGACCCTGAGGACAGGGAAAAAACCTCATTCATCAGAAAGTATGGTACCTACTACTACTGCCCTTCGGGCTAAAAAATGTAGGGGCTAAGTACCAGCACCTAGTTAATAAAATGTTCGAGCGCCAAGTAGGTAAATCAATGGAAGTATATATTGATGATATGCTAGTTAAGTACCTACGCGTAGAGGACCATTTGACTCATTTGCAGGAAACCTTCAACATCCTTAGAAGTTACAAGATGAAGCTTAACCCCTAGAAGTGTGCCTTCGGAGTGGGTTTGGGCAAATTCCTGGCTTCATGGTTTCAAACAGGGGGATCGAGATCAATCCCGATAAATTAAAGGACATCGAGAAATCACAGTGGTAAAAAAGTAAAGGCCGTCCAACAGCTAACAAGGAGGATAACAACCCTGAGCAGATTCTTATCAAGGTCATTAGACAAAAGCCATCATATCTTCTTTTTACTTAAAATAAAGTGAAACTTCGAATGGACTCCACAACGCAAACATGCCTTAGAGGAACTAAAATGATAGTTGACTATTCCACCTTTGCTGCACATGCCAAAAGAGGATGAAACACTATGTCTGTACCTGGCCATATCTGAAGTAGTGGTAAACAGCATACTGGATCGAGAAGAGAAAGGTACATGATTCCGTATTTATTATGTAAGCCGAACCTTGGGGGATGCTGAAACAGGTATTCCCATCTAGAAAAATTGGCTCTCGTGGTGATAAGTGCCCCGCAAAAATTGAAGCCCTATTTTCAATGTCACATATCTACGTTTATTGACATACCATCTTCGGAGCGTACTACATAAACCCTAGCTATCGAGACGATTGGCCAAATGGGCCATCAATGGCTATCAAGTCCCAAATTCGGGAAAACATCGTGGCTGATTTCTCGCCATACCTCGTACCTGAGGTAGAGAGGGAACTTCTATTGAAATCAGGCACGTCTTTTGACATATGGATCCTATTAACAGATAGCACCACAAACGTAAAAGGATTCGGGCTTAATATAGTCCTGAAGCCACCCGTTGGTGGAATCATCAGATAATCCATGAAAATCGCAAAATTGACTAACAATGAAGCCCAGTACGAGGCTATTATTGCAGATTTAGAACTGGCCAAAAGCCTGGGAGCCGATACCATAGAGGCAAAATGCGATTCGCTCCTTGTACTAAGGAAGGTGAATGGGAGCTACGAAGCTCGAGAAGACATGATGTAGAGGTACTTGGACAAAATCTAAATAGCACTGAGTCTCTTCAAAGAATGGACCTTAGTCCATATACCTCGAGAATAGAACTGCGAGGCTGATGCCCTCGAGAATCTGGGATCTTCTGTTGAAGAAGAGGATCTACTCCTTAGGGTTGTTTTCCAATTATTTAAATTAGTGGTCGATGAAGGTCATGTAGAGGCTAATTCTACCAGTCTAACAAACGGAATGGAGAAATAAGTATATTCGTTATTTAAAAGACGGGAAGCTGGCCGTAGATCCTAAAAAATCGAGGGCCCTGCGAACCAATGCAGCCAGGTTCTTGCTCAACAAAAATGAGACTCTTTGCAGGAGAACTTTCGATGGCCATCTGGCGGCATACCAAGGGAAAGGCGACATAGATTATGTACTTCGAGAAATCTACGAGGGTACTTGTGAAAATTATTCTGGCGCCGACTCCTTGGTTCAGAAGGTGATCAGAGCAGGCTACTATTGGGATAACATGGAAAAAAGACACCATATAGTTCATCCGAAAATGCGACAGATGCCAAAAATTCGGTCCCATGATCCACACACCTGGTGAGCAACTACATTTTGTTTTATTACCATGGCCATTCATGAAATAGGGAATGGACATCGCGGCCCTTTGTTGACGGCACCAGGTAAGGCTAGATTCATTTTATTTATGACTGATTACTTTTCAAAATGGGTGGAAGCGCAGGCCTTCACAAAAAGAGAGAAAAGGAAGTCATAAATTTCATATGGGATCACATCATATGCCGATTCAAAATCCCATCCAAAATAACGTGCGATAACGGGAGGCAATTCCTCTGGAGCAAGGTTACACAATTACTTGAAGATCACAAAATCAAGAGAATCCTGTCGACACCTTACCATCCATGTGTAAACGGCCACGCCGAATTCGCAAATAAAACTATCATTCAGAATTTAAAGAAGAAACTGGAGAGCGCCAAGGGAAAATGGAGAGAAATGTTGTCCAAGGTACTATGGGCATATCAAACAACTACAAAATCAAGCACTAGGAAAACACCTTTCTCTCTAGTATACGGCGCCGAGTATTTGATACCAGTGGAAGTTGGGGAGCCCAATGCCAGATTCCAGTGCACTAATGAGGGCTCGAATAATGAGGCCATGACAAAGACCCGCGAACTACTCAAAAGAAAATGAGAAGCCTCGCTGATCCGGATGGCCACCCAGAAGCAGAGAATCAAAAGACACTATAATAGGAGAACAAATCTCCAGTATTTTGGGATCGGGGACTTAGTCCTAAGGAATGTCACTCTCAACACCTGAAACCTTAATAAAGGGAAGCTGGGCCAAAGTTAGGAAGGACTGTACCGTGTCCTCGGAATAGTCGTCAATGGATCTTATAAGCTCGGCCCCATGGAGAGCGAACAAATTCCGAGCAACTAGAATATATCGATGCTAATATGGTATTACTGCTAAGGCATCCAATCAAAAACCTCTGCAAATACCCTCGAGCAAACGCTGCACTCTTTTCCTTTGACCATATTTTGTCCCAAAGAGGGTTTTAACGGCAAGGTTTTTCAATGAGGCAACACCTACATACTACCTAAAGAAGATTCGGTAAGTGTACAAGGTTTTTTTGGTAACCAACTCTGAATTATGGAAGGCACCCCCCTTGAGAGGTCATCCATTCAAAAGAACCAGGGAATGACAAGCAAGGTTCCAATAGGAAAATGATGTACCGAGTTAAACAGTCAAATGATGTACTTATGCCAAAAAATCAAAGAATATCTTTCGCCAAAATATCTTGTACTCCTAAGTAAACTCAGCATTTTCACAACAAAAATCCCTCCACCGAGAACACCGGAGATACTCGTAGGCTGGCATCAACAACTAGGCCCCCGCATGATCTCAGGGTCTGAACTCAATACTCATAAGCCCTCAGTAAGGAAACACATAAGTTATGAAACATCTCTAGGAAAGAAAAATGTCCCGAACACATAGAGACTGGCATCATGACCTTAGAGTCGGAATCTCCAAAATCATAAGCCTTCAACGAGGCAATTCCAAGCTCACGAGTAACGGCTCCCGACCCTAAACAAACTCGGTAACTCGGAGACTATCGCCAATCGCCATTTATTAAAAACCTTACGGCTGTAAGACCCCGAGCTGGTAGACTCGATCTTGAAAAACTTACATAAGGCGACAACACAAACTATAAGACTTCAAGCAAGTCATGAGTTATGCTTGTACTAAATATCAACAAAAATTGTAAGACATCAAAAGGCATGAAAATTTTGTAAGACCTTACTACAGGCATAAACTTGATCCCAAAGTTTAGGCTATACATCGCATTTGTAAGACACTCGAAAGAACATACCCTCGATGTAGATGCCTAAACTACTACACTCAGGGATCAAAAATAGCTCCGGCCAAACACAAATGACTATAGTCAGATAGTTGTACCAGCCAAATTAATGCGACTAGGGGATGCTGTACCATCACTACAAAATAATAGGCCATTACTTTGAATGTACTTCAAAAAGAAACGGTTAAACAAGCTATCCTCGATTGGTAAAAATGAGTTTCAACCACGTCAGCTCTATATCACAAGGCTTTGAGCTACTCATCCTACGAGCTAAACCTCACGAGGTGCTCGAACATCGCCGCTAACGACTTGATATCATGGTTCTTCGCGAACTGATGACAGTTTAGGAAAAATCATTACAAAAGTCCTTAACGAGAGGAAAACAAAGCCTACGTATGCCTAAGGGAAAAGCATAAGATCCATTGTCGCTAGCTTAACGAGCCTCGGGGCCACACACAATAAAAGGTCGCAATGACCAAAAACATAAGAGCCAGAATCGCCAACTTCAAATTTGAAAGCTTGAGGGTCAAAATGAGCTCGAGTCGTAACCCAATTCATAGACGAGACCATACCCAAAATAGTTAACTATACACGCCTAAGGGAAAAGCGTAAGAGCCATTTTCACCAGCTTAATGAGTCTTAAAGCCGTGCATATAAAAGGTCACTCTGATCTAAGGCATTAGAGCCACTGTCTCTCGCCCGTACAAATACAAAAGGTTGAAGGTCGAATGATCTCGAGTCGAGGCTTGACTCAAAGACTAAACCTAAAAAAATTTTGCAAAAGCATAAGAGCTCTAATACCATCTTACACTAAAAGTCGCGTCAACCAAGTGCATAAGAGCCCCTAGGCCTGCCCGATGAGCCCCAGGGCCATATCGTGAATCTAAGAATTCTCACCAACTTTGAAACCAGTCCAATTGGCCAGATGCAAATCAGAAAGTGATACAGAAGATACGAATTTCAGGGTTCCCCCTTATATACATACATATGATAAAATACAAATGCTCAAGGTTAAAAACTGCAAGAGCCATTGTCGCCTGCCCATACAAACACCGAAGCTTGAGGGTTGAATGAGCTCGAGTCGGAGCCCGACTCAGAGACTAAACCCAAAATGGGTGAGAGAAACATAAGAGCTCTAACATCGGTATATATTTAAGGTCGTATCGATTAGGCATGTAAAAGCTCTCAACCTGTCTAATGAGCTCTAGGGTCGTATCACGAATCTAAAGATTCTTGCCAGCTCTAAAAATAGAAGCACCTAGCTGAATTCCGAACAAAAAAGGGAGCATAAGAAATAAAGCCACATGATTCACTTTATACATATTCCAGTATGATAGTACTATGTACAAACGAGAAAATCAATAGGATCCTAATCCATTGTCAAGCCTACATTCTCAATGGCATTTTCCCTCTTTAGGGATCCACCCTTATTTTTAGCATCACCCAAGCTGCCATCCAACACACCTCCAACAGTCTGTATTCGAGAAACCGACTAGGCGCAATCCACAACTCGAGGTAAATTTGGGATAGCCCCCTCAACGCGAGCATTTACGATGATAGCTTCCTCCCCACGCAAAGATACAAGTGCCTCGGCTTCGGTTTTGATCCGAGATAGTGCAGCCACCAGCTCAGAGTAGAGAACTCTATTATTATTATCCTCCTTTGCACCTTGGAGCTGATGCTCAACTAAGGTTACCTTCCCCTGAAGGGTGTCCCTATCGTAAGTCATTTCCTCTATGTACCGAGTAAGCTCGAAAATTTTAGCATCTCTGGCCCGAAGCTCCTATCTCAGCCAGACATATTGTTAGGATTTATGCCCGTCACTAGGGGGGGGGGGTTGAATAGTGCGGCACGAGAATATTGATAAATATTACGGAATTAAAATTGCAGGAATAAAATAAATTCGGTAATTAAAATAACAAGGAAAGAACGCACCGAATTTATCCTGGTTCACCACAACTTGTGGCTAGTCCAGTCCCCGAGAGACTCTCTCGAGATTCCACTAACTCTGTTAAGCTTACGGGTGCCTAAAAAACCGTTACAATTGCTCGTATATGTACACTCTACAAGACTTCAACTTGCTCGAGGATGCCGCACCTCAAGACTTCACTTTGCTCGTGGATACCGCACCACAAGACTTCAACCACTAAGACTTAGGGTACTTAGCGAACCCGACAATCAATGAGAAGATATGTTCTTCTCAAACACCTTTCTCTTCTTACAACAAGACTCTCTCAAAAGAGTAGATAAAGAGATACAAATTTAGCTCTATGAACAACACAAAGTTGTCTCTCAAATGGCTCAACAAAAGCTCTAAAATGATGCTCAAATAATGTCAATATGTATATCAATATTGGGAGGTGTTGCGTTTTTAAAATCAGCTCAAAAGACCTCTTTTTATAGGTGAAAAAGGGTGCATGACCGTTGCTTAATTGACAATTAATTATGCTGATTTTGTGCTGAGATAATCGATTATTTATATCACATAATCGATTATTTGTTAACGTTACAAAATCGGAATCAGATTCTGCTCACATATAATCGATTATTTCATCCATATAGTCGATTATGCCTCTAACGTTCCGAAAATCAGAATCCCCGATTTTCTGCCAAATAATCGATTATTTGATAGAGATAATCATTATGTCTCTAACGTTCCGAAAATCAAAAGCTGATTCTCCGCTGGATAATCGATTATCTAATTGATATAATTGATTATATTGAGACAGTGTTTCAAACACTTTGGCAACGGTAATCACATAATCGATTATGCATTTTGTATAATCGATTATTCTGTGGCAGTGTTCAAACACTTTGGCCACTGTTATAACATAATCGATTATGCTGATTTGTATAATCGATTATATTAGTCCAGTTTTGAAAACTTACTTCAAAAACCATTTTGGTTAAAATGAAAACTTTAACATCATTTTGTTTGAAGTATTTAAAATATGTTTATGATAAATATGATTGAATAAAATATGTTTATGATAAATATGATTTAATAAAATAATTTTATGCATATTTATGATGACCTATGTTGAGCCAAAAGATGAGATAACTTAAACGTTGCTCTTACATTGGTTCTACCTAACGACCTACGCCTTGGGTCTTTGGTCTTGAACATTTAAGCTCGTCTTTGGCTTGTCTATGCAATTTAAGTCATCAATATGCTTCTCGCCATTCAATCTCGATTGTTTGTCGTATAATATCGTTGTTTGACACTTGACTTCATTGTTTGTCATTCATCAAAACCTATACCTGAAAATCATGCTCATACAACCAAAGCGCACATATCATGGATAGAGTGATTTTCTACACATTTTTCTCCTCAAATTGCATAATCAGGTTGAGATATTAAAAGCAATAGAATCTAAAAGAGATTCAAATAATAGTAAATGAGAGATGAGTAACCTGCTCGGTAAGGTAAGCTTTCTCACGCTCATGACGGTTTACCTCATCCTGGTACTGGGTGAATGCCTGGCTGTAAAGCGCTTTAGCCTGAAGCCACGAAAAAGGACAAGTAGAAAAACAAAGATCGGAGTAGCCTAGAATGGCAGATAGGGTCAGCAAAAATTACCCGCTCGCAAAGTTTGCCCAGCTCGCCAAAATTGGACGAAGCATCAACCTTAGGACTTCCCTTGGAAATGATCGATGACCTTTCGAGTGCGTCTACACTTTCTATTAATGCCCGTGCATCAGAAGGTTCTTCACGCGGGGCATCTAGCACTCTATATGGAGGTAGGATCACACCCTGAAGGGAATCAACAAAAATCACAGAGTTGATAAGATCAATCAGAGCCTCCGTCCCCTATTCACCCCGGGCCCCATTCGGGTGTGGGTGAGAAGGAAGGCCTACTCTACTACCGTGTGTTAAGCAAAGTGAGTTTCCTTCATTTGAGGCCATCTTATTCAGTTTCATAGAACCCCTATCGATGCGTGTATGCCTTCGTCGAAGAAAGAAGGGGAATCACAAGGGCTCCTCCAAACTGCCCACTAGGGGTGCCTGAACTTTGGAAGAATTTTGGTCACCACAAATCAACTCAGGGGTAGTAGCCGATATCTCATCCGTTGCCTCCCCACCACAAAGATAGGCCACAACAGCATCTGGCTCCGGTTCGCAAGCCTCTACCCCCATGGCCTGATGACCATCCGAGTCTATACACTCATCGGGGCCGTTGGGAAGCTGCTTTCCCCCTCACCTTCAGCTCGAGGGTTTCCTACTGTCTTCAAGGTTAGAGCTACCGGATCAACCTTGGATACTTCCACCTTAACCCTCTTGAACTCCAGCGGCCCGACCAGGAGACCCTCTTGCCTTTTCTTCTTTTTGCCAGGCACTAGGGCATTCCCATTAATGGGTGACACCTCATTCGTCAAAGGGACTTTCCCCAGACCTATACAAATGCAGAAGTTAAACACAAGGAATAAATAATGCTAATAATGGCGATTTGCATCATAGTATGCGAATGCAACAAGGTTCAGAGCTTGCCGTGATCTTTGAGTTCCCACTAGACTCGGTACAAATCGCTCCACACTTACTCAGAATATGGGAAAATCGAGTATAGGCGGCCGGCCCTGTCCTGAAGGTCCAAACTGCACCAAGGTAGATTGCTACGGCTAAAAAAATAGGAGAAATAGAGTTAGATGCTTGGAGAAATATCGTAAAAAAGAAGCGAATGAAGACCCGACAACACATTTTCTTACGTCTAACGTTCCACTTCTCGGGGAACGATATCGTTTCTGCCGGAATCAAGTTGGAGGTCCTCCCCAGACAAATTGGCTCACCCATCCTTCATTCTCGAACTCCTCGATGCAGGCAAAAAGGGATCTTAGGGCTCGAAAATGGAGTTTGATTAGGCCCACGCAGAGAAGACATGGACTATATATTCGGATTAGGTGGTTAAAGGTAAGGGCATCTCCTCAATCATGTTCGAGTAATGCCTGATCATATAAACAACACGTCAGAACGAAGGATGAATTTGACCCAGGGTTACCTAGTAACGACGATAAAAGTCGAGAATCAGGGGGTCGATCGGGGGTGAATGGGTAGGTGTACACACTCAGGAAACCAGCTTTATTAGCCGTAATATATTTTTCTCGACTTGGAATCTCCAAAAGCACAATATCTTTCCAGTGTAAATCCTCCCTCACTCTCCCGATATCTGTTGTCGAGCTGATATACCGAGTCACGAGCTTGCAACACCCTATCTTCAAGGAAGGTCTCTCGACCTTGAAATCGGAGGTTATTGCAAAAGGTCCTGGGACACATTCATCAGCACGAGAAGGTGTAGACATCTCGCATTGAGAAAGAAGTGAAGAGGACGAGCCCTCAACCTCCCATACAGCAAAGGTGGACGTTTTCTCCATAACTAGAAGATTCTAAAGGAAGCAAAAGAGTTGCGTTCATGAGAGCAAATGAGAGCAAAGTGGGAGCGAACCTTTTTAGTGATTTAGGCACATAATGTGTTATAGAAAAAAAAGAAGGGGCGTATTTATAAATGCACCTTATGTGCATTAAAGGAGGCCTAGAGGCAGCCAACTTCCATAGTTAATGCGGGAACCTGCAGGAGCAACGCGCGTGTCGTATCTTAGCATCTTGTGTCCATTGTCGATTGCAAGAACATCGAAGGAGGAAGAAATTCAAGGTTGTTTCTTATCATTTAATATCACTTTTACTTTAAGAAATGCGGATCCTATCTGTATACGGTGAAATTGGGGAGTCAATTTCACAGTAACAAGGCATTTCGGGAGATCACCTCGGAGGCTCAAGGCCACAGACCGAACATCCTCCCTCAAGATCTATTGACACCCGATCTGGGGGAAACGTTGGCCAAGACCCCAACGTGCCTGGAGAGATTTCGAAGAATGACCGCTGGGGTTGATTGAGTCTATTAGGCTAGCTTAAAGCTGGTCTATGCTTGCATCATGGAGCTAGTCAGCTGTCTCATCCTGTTTTCTCTATAATTAATGCACCTTTGTACCATGTTTGGATTTTCCCCTCCTATATAAGGGGGATCTCTAGCACCTTGCAAACTCTGTTTTTCCAACTATTTCACAAGAAATAATAACTCTCTCCATCTCTTCTCTCAAACACACTCTCTCGATATTGTTGCTTATTTTATTCATGCTTGGTCTTCATTTATTGGCTTATCATTCGCCATAAAGAGACTTCATCGATTATATCCGAATTGTTAGCCGTTCCCCGACTATCCCCGATAGCTCAAGCCTGAGCCCAAGCACTAACCTCGAGGTACCTCATCAGGCAATCCGATGCTCGAATAGCTAACCCCAGGTTCAATCTAGCATCAACTGCTCAAACAACTAGATAACAAATCTAATTGTTATTACCATATTCATGGTAAACAATACTTGTTGAAATTCTTAAATGCACATGTTTTAACGAGTATTATCTATAGTTCTTACTTCTTCTACCTCATCGAGTTTAGTTAGGATATTTATTGAGTACATGGAGTCGGTTGTACTCATACTACACTTCTTCACCGTGCATGCACATCTTGGAATTGTTACTGTTGTTTGTGGCAGGAGGTGGCACTGAAGATGTACCCGTGTTCTAGTTATGGCTATCACTTATCCTGTGTAGCTTTAGATTAAATATTTTTCATGTACAATCCAAATAGATGTTGTAATTATTTTAGTTCAGTTTTTGTAAAACTCTAAATCATAGAAGCTCATGATTTGTACTTCCAGTCCTTGGGTTGTTTGATAAAAGGTTTAGTTATGTCATCATTATTTTCTCAGTAAATCTCATTTGAAATTGGATAATTGTTAAATTGCCTTACCTAGCATGTTGTCTAGTAAAGTCTTGCAGATCATTATGATGACGTCCATACCTATCTTCGAGAGGCTATAGGGCATTAGGATAAACTTCCCATATTTTTTTCTTTATCGTGCAGTATTGATTCAGCTTGAGTGCATATCTTTAAATTCCTTCCACTCTCTTGAATGGGCATGTGAGCGCGTGGTATCACATGTACATCGATGGCTTGTGGATTTCATTGAGGAGGTGAGAGATATGTTTTCTGTGTTTTGCTGATGTGCTAGTCTAGAAGACTTGAGGCCAGGTTTAGACCGTAGCTTAGGCTCGGTAGTTTCAGTTGGGTAAGCATGTGCTTTGGACTTATATATCTGGTAATGTTCCCAGGGGGCAAAACTTATGGCTCAGTAAGTGGTTGGATGGCTATATGATGAGTAGGATGTGACTGCAGGATATGTTTAGATGGTTTGAATGTGACGAGAAGAATTTACTTGGGATATGAAATGACTATGAGTGCTCGATTTTTGTGGATGTGTTATATTAGTCTTGAGCTATTGGTGTGTTGAGGGATACTTTGATGTTATTTCATTTGTGGAACGAGGTAGATTTTCATTTATTGTTGGCGAGTTCAAATGCATGATGATTAAGTGATTGCGTAGTAGTTGTGGATTTGAAAACAAATAGAAATATGTCAATTTGAGGCTAAGTAGGTAGGTTATCACATGCAAGGTCATCTATGGATGCGTGACCCTTATGATGGTTGTTTTAGATTGCTATTAGTGGGTTATATGTATTGCGATTTGGTTTGGATCGCTTGAGAAGGTTGACCTGACTGTCGCTAGGATGAATGTGAGCTTAGCGGATTATTTGCGGTATTTTATTGTTGGTGTTGCATGAGCTTTTGAAGAATTTGGTTGAATCTCATCACGGTATTATGGCAGTATTATAGTATGGGTACTATGGATTATTAGATGTTTTGATGTTTGGCTTTAAGCCAAATAGGGAAGCCTGCAATCGCGATTTTATTGCATGGTTATGTGCTAAATATTATTTTATGTGTGAGGCATACTTGTGGATGTGTTGTAATGACACGACCAGAAATACCTCGGTCGTGATGACACCTATCACAGTACGAGGCTAGCCAAAACAACATGAACCACATGGAAGATCTTTTGTAAAATTTATTCTTTTTAGGAGCAGATTAAGTCTCAATTCTTCGTTTTACAATATCAAGAGAAAAACAGGGAAACAAGTACAAAAATACAATCAACACATCTTGAATCTGGTGTCACTGGTCATGAGCCACTAAGTACAACTCAACACTGTCTTCTTAATACAAATTAAGTCTGGAGTATGATGTATTAGAATAGGAAGGAGAAGGGCAGGGCTGCAAACACCGTGCAACTACCTTGCTAACTCCGAAAAATACAGAAAAGCTTCTAAAAGCTTAGAAATACCTGAATCTGCACACAAGGTGCATGGCGTAATGTGAGTACGCCCACTCCATAAGTAATAAAAGTAAATAAAGACTGAGTAGTAAGAAATTATGCAATCCACATCATAGCACCACGGTACAATATGTTTCCCCAAAAAAAAAGGATACAAATCAAATAATCTCGTTAACTCCAATTTCAATAAAATCTTTTGAAAAATTAACTTCTAACAGTTTCAATATAGGTTCAATGTAGTTGTAGACATGTGATTTTTGACCCTTCCTAAGATTTTATACATTTTAGTGTTAAATATTTAATTTAGGTCTAATATTGCTACTTTAACTAATTTTGACTCTTTTACTTTATTTTATCGCAAAAATAAAAATTATAAAAATATTTTCTTTTATTTAACTAATTGATATTTTATCTAGTTACTTTTAGTTTATATGCCTTCAATAAAATTTAAAAAATACCAAAATAATTTCACATTTAATTATTAATGTTACTTTAATTAATTAGGAATATTTTTTTTAGTTTAGTAGTTATTGTTTTAGGAACTAATATTTTTAGTCTAATGAAGTTAAAGGGCCACCACTTAAAGGTAAATTTGGTCAAAATTTAGCTCAATTCGAATGTAGCTCATAATTCATAAGCTCATACTCTTACAACCTAAAAATAATAAAACCCTAGACCTAGACCAGATCGTAAGACCTAAAAAAGACCAAACGTTTTTTTTTTCCATCAGGACTTCACGCCTTCAGCATAATAGAGAGGAGGACACACTTAAAACCCTAGAACCCTAGTCTTGAAGCAGCTGAGAACCCAAGAGACCCCTCACGTCGTCCTTCATCAACCATCGATCTCACCGGAAAACAAACAGCAGCTAACACATATACAACACAGATAAAAAAAGAATGAGACTCCATTTCTGAGAATTAACAGTGCTAGAGAAACCATCCAAACACCGCCTATCTTCTCCACTATAATCAACACAAACCCCACCCATGATGTAAGCCACACATCTCCTTCCAGAAAAATAATGCCAAAAGCTCCAAAAGCTCTGCTGGAAAAAGCAGCAGCACAACCAGGAAAAACAATCTTAGAAACCACCTAAACAGCCCGCTTCTGCCCTTGTTTTAACCTAGTTGAAGTTCGAAGTCGAGTTTCGAGTTCGTCGTCGCTAGCTACTGGTTGAGGTTTCCAGTCAGATTTGTGGTTCTGTCGAGGTTGTCGTGTCCAAGGTTTCGGTCCATATTTGAAAAGCAATCAGGTGCTTGGTGTAAGATTTAGATGTTGGAAATCCTTCGTGCAATAAAGGGTAATTTCTCAGCTTGTCATTACTTTAGTGCATTACTGTTAATTGTGAACATTTGATCAACTTTATCCTTTTCTATGATTGTTGCCCTTTCTTTAGTCCTAATTAGATGTTTCTATGATGATTGCGGAGTTGTTCTTTTGAAGCATTTGCTTAATTACTTGCATGAATCTTAGTAATTTGTTTTGTCCAATGGAACTTAGAAATAAAGTTTGATTGGTTTATTTGATTCCATTTTATGAATTTAATTATGACATATAAGAGCGAGTAAGCCAACATCGAACTTGTAGGCCAGCCTTTATGGCACATGAACCAAATTTTCTTGTTCTACTAGGCCCACGAGGCATGGAGTAGTAATTAAGGTCTAGAAGACCTTTATTTAAATAACATATCTCGCCCGTCGTTTCTTTAATAAGCTAGCCCACTTTTCCATAGCTAAAGCACACTACCTCGTCCACAATAATCTTCCATAAATAATGACCTTTACGACAATTCCAAACTTAGTCTAGAAAATAATTCATAAACATCGTAGCATGCTTTAGACGCGATTAATAAATAAATCCTCGTGACTATGGGTACGGTTTCCATTGCATAGTTGTGATGCGTAATTCCCAATTCGCGTGTGCATTTCATGTGACCCGATTACAATTTCAAACATTAATAAAATAAACATGTTGTAAATCATGGGTGCATTTCATATAACGCAGTTTGCAATATGTACCAAAATAACAAGTGTATGACAATTGTGAATTTTTCAAGAAATAACTTCATAAATAATTAAAAGCGGTTATAAAGTTAAAAATGCACAATAGTGTTAAAATATGTAATTAACAAGATATTTAGGTCAATATTAATAGTTGAGCAACCGGTCTAAAATCACAGAACCTAGGAATCCTTAACACCCTCTCTCGGGTTGACATAATTCCTTACTTGGATTTCTGTATTTCGTGGACTGTAAAACAGAGTCGAACTTCCTCAATTTGGGATTTTTAAACCGATGACTTGGGACACCATAAATTATCCCAAGTGACGACTCTGAATGAATATAAATAATCCCGTTTAGATTATTGTCACTTTAATTGGAAAAACTCCCATATACTCCTTTCGAATAGAAAATGAAGCGTGACAGTAGTTTATAGTGAAAGTGATAAAAATCGTAATCGTCTCCTCGGGCAAAAATAAATCATAAACATCCCTCTTGGCAACCCCTCGGTCATTCATATACATCACATATCATGAAAATCTCAATGGAAATAACAAAATCAAATCAGTAATTTTATTTCCAAACATCATGTAAAAATTCCAGTTTCAATGGAAGTTTTTCAAAATATTTGTTTAAAATTTTCAATAAAGGCTTAGTATAAAGATGAGTGAATATAATAATTTCATAAAACACGCCCACAGGCAAAGCATCACTCGTATACATGTAAGTATAGCCCTTCAGACAAGCCTCTCAGTCACTCATGACTCAACTCTCGTCAATCAACATTCACGTTCAATAGGTACTAAATAATAATCGTTGTGGCGAGCAACTCAATCCATATATATAGAACAACTAAGCTTATTGGGGGTGTGCAGATTCCAGAGGGGCTCCTACAGCCCAAGCACTATATCCTTGCAGTGTGCAACCCCATCCCCACACACACATATACATACATACATATATATATATATATATATATATATATATATATATATATATATACCCGATCCATAGATATAAAATCCTCACAACTAGGATCTCAGCCTCTCTCAGTCATTAACCTCAAAATCAGGCCCTCAACCTCTCTTAATCATTAACCTCACAGTCAAGCCCTCGGCCTCTCTCAGCCATCAACATTACAAGCCACTTGAATTGTCAGTAAAATAGGGCGTTCGACCCAAAATATCATTTTTAGCATCAAACTGAGTAAATAGGCTGAGTTATGAAATCAATAAAACACAAAATAACCAAGTATAAATATTCAGTCAAAACAATGAGGGATCGTACTAGAAAAATCCCATACCGGTCAAAACATTAGCACAAGGCCCAAATATGGCATTCGCCTAAAAAATTAATAATACTTTCCAAAACACAATAGTACCAAATAGTTTTCAGTCAAATACACGACATAATAGCCATATAGGATGGACCAAGTCACAACCCCTAACAGTGCACGACCCCACGCTCGTCATCTAGCATGTGTGTCACCTCAAAGTAGCACAATGATGTGAAATTCGGGGTTTTATACCCACAAGTTCATATTTACAATCATTACTTACCTCAAATTGGAAGAAAATCTACTCTGCAATACCCTTGCCTCTCGACTCAACCTCAAAAAACCTTGAATCTATCAAAAATAAGAATCACATAATTAATACATGCCAAAAGGACTAAGCCCACACGAAAATGATGAAATTAAACTCAAAATTCTGAAATATGCAAAACCCGAGCCCCGGCCCACGTCTCAAAATCTGATAAAAATCACAAAATAGGATAATTATAATCTCACGAGTCTATACATACCAAAGTTGTCAAAATCCAACATCAAATTCCCATTCAAATCCCTAAAATCATCTCTCCAATTCTCCTCCATTTTTCTCCTAAATTTCCAATTTATGTGATAAAAATCAAAATACAATCATGGAATTTAACAAATATTAAGTGAACAACACTTACCCTATTCACTTCTTTGAAAATTCCTTCAGGAATCACTTTATATCGAGCCCCCCACTTATATTTATGTTACGAACTCGAAACCCTTGTTTGAATCTTTTAAATATGCCCAGTTACACATTTATCGTGACCGCAAAGAGGAAGATAAGATGCTCGTGAAATTGCCCGACGCAATCGCATAATTCCTTTCGCTGTTGTGTTAAACACTGCTGAATGTACAATAGCATTCGTGGAACAACCGTCACAAAAGCAAAGAGATAACCAACAACCTCAGCTTAGAACCAACACTACGCAAATGCGAACTCAGCCACGCGTTCGTGATAGCCAACTTCACAGACCTTCGCGATCGCAATTTGATAGATCTTAAATACTATTGTCTTATGTTTTGATGATCTAAAAAACTTTCTGATAAGGACCAGTTAGGGAACCTGACCTACTACTTTGGATTGCTGCAAACTCAAATGGACTCAAGTAAAAGTTGAATTGTTACACATACATGAGTTAGGAACCAAACAAAGACCTGATGCTCCTTGGGTTCCTATATAGTAGCACAAAGTCATTTGGACACAACTAGAATTGAAGTGACCGGCGACACTATTTCTGCCGCACTGCACCACACTATCGTCCCACTCATTCTCTAACCAAACAAAGTACTCACATCATTTCAAGTGATGTGATCAAGTTGTACCAAATGGGATTTTATACAAAACATCACTGAAAGGTTTCAGTTTCATCATTCAAGCCTTTAGCAAAAGTAGAAAGGATCATTCTCTCAAACTTGAAGAACAAGGTTGAGCACTACTATAGACCAGTTTCTATATAATTGATTATTGCTGTCCTACTTGAGTTGTAACCTTGTTATTGTACTTAGAATATCTCATAGATCACATACTTAGAAGTTTACTGCTTAGAAATCCACTTGTAAATTCTCAGACTCGTTGAGTTTAGGTTGTGGTGAGATTTAGTCGTAAAAGAAAAGTCTTTGTAATCCTAAGGTTATTGGCTTGCGGTGATAGAACCATAAGTTAGAAAAAGCCTTTGTAACTAGGATAGTCACAAAGTGGCTTGTGGTAAACGTAGCACAAGTTAGTTTGAAGTTTTTGCAATCAGAAGTGTTGTAAAGTGGCTAGTAATATGTAAGATTACAAATTAGTGAGCTTAAAAGTCTATAAGGTAGGTCATGGTTTTTTGATCCACTTGTGAGGGACTCCTAAAAATCCTCTGCCTCATTTACTTACTGCATTATTAAGTAGTCTCAGCAGAAATTTGTAGAGGACCACATAATCTACGATTGGTGGACCCATACAATCTAACAATTGGTATTAAAACTGGTTCCTCCTATCAGGTTAACACCTAGGAAGGATCCTCATGATGGCTCCACTAAATATTAAAGAAGTCAAATCCATATACCACCCACCCAAGTTTGATGGAACACACTTTTGGTGGTGGAATGCTAGAATGCATGTTTTCATCATGGCTGAGGATTGCGAGCTTTGGGATGTTAGCTACGGTGGTCCATTTGTTCCAATCAAAGTACAAAATGAAAATTCAGTTTCAATAAAAAGGACCAGCAAAGAGTACGCTGAAGCAGACAAGGAAGCAATGGAGAAGAATGTTCGTGCCAAGAAAATCCTGGTAGAAAGTTTGGAACCTAAAGAGTACGAGAAAATGTCTACATGCGACACTGCCAAGGAAATATGAGAGGCTTTGCAAATAGCTCATGGGGGAACTATACAAGTAAAACTAGAAAAATCTAACACTGATAATAGTTCTACGATAGCAGCTGAAGCGAGGAGATTGGACACGACTCAACACTTGTCTTGATGGCTCAATCAGACAATGATGAAGACAATGGGAACGAAGAGGTATACTTCAGGGATGTTTAGAAAAATGTAAAATCCTATTTTTTTTTAAAAAACTCATGTGTTAAGATGATTTTTTAATTACTACCTTTTGTAGTCTTGTGGAGGATAGGGATTCCTTGTTCCTAGAACTAGAAGAATTTGAACATATTAGAAAAGAACTAGTGGTTGCTATTACTGATCAAAAGAAAATCTATAAAATTGTTAGAAAAGAAAATAGTGGTCTCTTAGTATAAACTGCTGACCTAGCGGAACAAATAGTAAATCCCTTGGAAGTCAAAACCTGAAAGCTCAGAAAAAAGTGATAGTTAGTGAGGAATATGTTTGGCTTGAGAATGAGGTGAGGGACTTAAGATGTAAGATGAGTATTGAGATAGAGAAAAACGAGCTTCTCCAAGCCAATATATAAAAGCTAATGAATGATCTTGAAAAATCTCTAATGTGGACCTGGTCCGTAGAAGCTACCACACAGTTGTTCACTAATGACAGTAAAGAAGGGCAGGGAGTAGGGTTCCTAAGGAAGAAAGATCTTTACAACCCTCACAGTAGCACCACTACATCTGATAACTAGCCTCCTACCTAATGTGGGAACATTGGACACTTCTTGGAAGATGTCTTGGCAAAGCATCAGTCAGTTTCAAAAGATAAAGTGTCTACTGAAACTGTGACCACAAAAAAGGGACCAGGTTCCACTCACACAAAATGCACTTTACCTGCATGGACTAAGAGATATTCATACTCTTGGTTACTACAAGGGATCTAAACTTGTTTGAGTTCGTAAAACTAACTCCTAAATTCTTGTATAAGGAATAGTGAAGGGAAGTGGTCAACAATGCTTCATGGATAGTGGGTTTTTGAAACAAATGAGACAGACTTTCTTTCACTAAAAGCCCTACAAGGAGGGAGTGTATCCTTTGGCAATGGCAAAAAGGGATACATTCTTGGAGTTAGAAAATTTGGGAAGTCACTCACTCACTCTATTGAAAATGTGTACTACGTCAATGGACTTAAGTACAATCTCCTAAATATTTCTAAAATTTATGATAAAGGAAACAAGGTGGAGTTCTTGTCCAAAATATGTACAGTCACTGACCTTGTGACTGGTTAAATAGTTCTGACAGCTAAAAGATACAAGAATATCTATGTTGCTGACTTTGAATCCCTATAGAATGGTGATTTGATTTGTTTGAAAGTGGTTGATGAGGATGTGGAACTATGGCACAAAAGACTAGGCTATGCAAGCTTTTCTCTTATGAATAAAATAAGTCAGAAGGACCTAGTCCATGGTCTGCCTATGTCATAATACAAAACTCAAAAAGGTTTGTAATTCTTGTGCCAAAGGAAAACATGTAAAGTCTTCCTTTAAGTCAAAAAGAGATTTGAGCACTTCAGAACCCCTTGAACTCCTACATATGGATCTGTGTGGACCTATGAGGGTGAAAAGCATAGGAGAAAAAAGATATATTTTTGTGATCGTGGATGACCATTCCAGATTCACATGGACTCTTTTTCTCAGAACAAAAGATGAAGCCGTTGAAGTATTTGTGGCGTTCGTAAAGAAAATTCAGGTAAAAATGGAGTATAGAGTAGTATGCATTAGATCAGATCATGGGACAGAATTTGAAAATGTCAAATTTGGTGAATTATGCAATGAAAATGGCATCACTCACAACTTCTCAGCTCCTAGAACTCCACAACAAAATAGAGTAGTAAAAAGAAAGAACAGAACTCTATAAGAAATGGCAAGAACAATGCTGATTGATAGCGGACTTGCAAAGAACTTTTGGGCTGAAGCTGTCAATACTGACTGCTACTTAGTGAATAGGTGCATGATCAGATCAATTATAAGCAAGACCCTTTATGAACTGCTAAATGGAAGAAAACCCAAGCTGACCTACCTAAGAAGATTTGGATGCAAACGCTATGTTCTCAACAATAGATCAGCTTGGTAAGTTTGATGCAATAAGTGACAAAGGGATATTTCTTAGCTACTCTTCTCAAAGCAAGGCTTACAAAATTTATATCAAGTGGACCCAATGTGTTGAAGAAAGTGTCCATGATATATTTGATGAATCTCATCCATAATTTGAGAAGAGTGATGAGGAAGATCAAGACGGAGAACCCTTACTTGTCCCTGGTGAAGTCATCAACATAACTAATGGGAAGACAGTCTTGATGAGTCAAGTGAAGGAGCCAAAGGAAGATAATGCGGCTTTATCATCAACTGAACCAAGCACTTCAATTACAATCACTAAAGCTAAAGAAAGAGTGGTTGATGCAGTTCAAGGAAATCCACTTGCATCTCAGAGAAAGATAGAGGAGAATCATCCAAACATACAGTCTTCTTCTCAAAATGAACCCCAAACATCTAACTAGAGACATCAAAGTTCTCACCCTATTGATAACATAGTCACTCCTCTAGATTCTGGAGTTCAAAGTAGGTCAAAAGATAGAAATTAACTTGCTTTCTCAGCCTTTCTCTCCAAGATAGAACCCAAAAACATGAAGGAAGACTTAAAACATGCAGATTGGACTACAGCCATGCATAATGAACTGCATTTGTTTGAGAGAAATAATGTTTGGCACCTGGTATGTAGAACCCCAGATAGAAACATTATATGAACCAGGTGGGTGTTCAGAAACAAGCTAGATGAGCATGGAATTACCACAAGGAATAAGGCTAGATTAGTAGTGTTTGGGACCTGGTACCCAGACCTCCAGATAGAACCATTATAGGAACCAGGTGGGTGTTCAAAAACAAGCTCGATGAGCATGGAATTACCATAAGGAATTAAACCAGATTAGTAGTTCGAGGTTACAATCATGAGGAAGGGATTGGTTACGATGAAACTTTTGCTGTAGTGGCTTGCATGGAAGCCATCAGAATTCTAATCGCCTTTGCTTCTCATATGGAATTCACCTTATTCCAAATAGATGTCAAAAGTGCATTCTTAAATGAACTACTTAAACAAGAAGTCTATGTGAAACAACTCCATCGGTTTGAATGTCATGAGCACCCTAAGTATGTGTTCATATTGGACAAAGCCTTGTATGGGCTAAAGCAGGCTCCTCGAGCGTGGAATGAAAGGTTGCGAAAATTTCTCTTAGAAAATGTCTTTAAGAGAGGGAAAATTGACAACACTCTTTTTCTTAAAGAAATGAGGAAGGAATCTACTCATTGTTCAGTTCTATGTTGATGATATCATTTTTGGAGCAACGACTGACTTTGTGTGTGAAAAGTCGCAAAACTCATGGAAAGTGAATTTGAAATGAGCTTGATGGGTGAATTAAACTTCTTCCTGGGTCTTCAAGTGAAACAATATCCAAAGGGCATTTCCCTTTGTCAGCAAAAATACATCAAGGAACTCTTGAAGAGGTTCGACATGGAAGAATCAAAAGTAATAGACACTCCCATTGCAACTGCCACACGGCTTGACATAGATAAATCTAGAGCTCATGTGAATCAAACAATGTATAGAGGCATCATTGGGTTGCCTCTTTATCTCACTGCCAATTGTTATGATGTTGTTTTCAGCATGAGATTGTGTGCGAGGTTTCAATCAAATCCGAAGGAACCTCGCTTGAAGGCTACTAAAAGAATACTGAGATATCTCAAAGGCACACAAGACCTGGTGCTATACTATCCATCAAGTGAAAATTTCATTCTAATTGGGTATGCTAATGCAGGCTATGCAGGTTATCTTTTGGATAGAAAAAGAACTTCAGGGATGGCTCACCTCTTGGGATCATATCTTATCTATTGGGGAACAAGGAAGCAAAATTCAATGGCTCTTTCAACAGTTGAGGCTGAATATGTAGCTGTAGCATCCTGCTGTGCCCAACATCTGTGGATCAAGAAATAACTAGAGGATTTTTGAGTTCTCACTAAGAGTGTGGCCCTCCTATGTGACAACACCATTGCACTTTACATGGCAGAAAATGTAGTTCAACATAAAAGGACCAAACATATTAATGTGAGACATCTTTTTTTGACATACAATGTGGAGAAAGGATTGATATGTATGATGTTCTGCAGTACAAAAGATCAAATTGCAGACATTTTCACCAAGGAAATAAGTAGGAAACAATTTGAAAAAAATAGAGTAAAGCTGGGATTGTTGAGGCCAAAGTAAGGACAAGATTCTATTTTTATTTGGCTTGTGTTATTAAGAAAGTGTTTTCTAGCCGCCTCTGACTCACCTTAATACCGTTTGTAGGTAAACACAGATGATGAAGCACAAAAGCAGTAGATGTAATACATGGCTGATAAAAGACATTTTATTATAAAAAAGGGGGACTTGAAGACGGAAATGCATCTCAAGAACCAGGTTCTTATACAAAAGGTTAGTAGTTCTGTGCATCCCTTAATTCACATCTTAAAAGGTAAAATATACAACTGCTATATTATCAAATTTTTAGATTTGGCTATCACGTCTCTTCAATTCAAACGTTATGTATCCCTTTGAAACATCACAATTTTCCATACCCAACCACCATTTCAGAACTGGTGCCCATTCTTCCCCCCTCATAATTTTCCCCCTTGTTTATAAACCCCTCTTTTCTTCACTTCATCGGCATAAGCCCTCTTCTAACTTCACTCAAATATGGAAAGGATCATAACGCCACCTCTCTCAAATGGCCGAGAAAAATTCAGATCCTTTTGCATCACATGTAACCCCCTCTGAACCGTCTATGGGACATCTCAGCATCTCTGAGCCAGTGTCACCCTCTGTTAACCCTATCGCTATATTCCTCCCTTCCCTATTTTTCCAACCTCCTTCCAACTCGAAAATTACTGTACCGCTCTCCCCTTTTGCCTGTTGCCCACACCTGTCAAACATCAAATGGCGACCAAGGTCTAATCACTAAAAACATAAGTGACTCTACCATTGTTATAGTCAACCCTATTGTTGTGGAAGCACAGGTTGTTGAAGATAAGACAGTGTTTGTAATATCTGCTGAAGGGATATTGCATGAGGTCATTTCCTAAAAGCACGCGTCACATAATGTAAAGGAAGAACGGACCCCTATGTGAGATACAGTATCATACGCTACTGGGGGTTCACATGGAGAACCTGATCTCTCTCAGGAGGACCCAGGTCAGGAGTATCATCCCTAGGATAGTACTGTGCCTGTTTTTGATGTTGTGCCATTTGGAAATTCAAGGCCAAGAGATGCACTCTAGTAATGAAGAAGACCTTGACAATATGGCCCTTGACGCATTCATCAGTAAGCGTATGACTTATTTGACTCCTAAGTCTGAAACCAAGCGTCCTACCACAAGCCTTCAACTTAAGGTGGCCTATGACTTTGCACTCTAAAAGAGCAAGAAAAGCAGTAAGAAGAAAAAACGAAAGCTGGTGAAAAATTATGTGCCTGTAGGGGATGAAGCTACCCCGATTGTTGGGGTGGATGAGGGAACTCTTGAGGAACCGGGTTCCCTTATAAGCTGGTCATCAAAAATGGAAGGGTCTGTTTCTCTAGAGAAGGGGTCTACTTCCAAGTCCAAAATGGAGAAGGCGCTGGGTGAAGAGGACATTCTTGTTCACTCTAAAGGGAAAAGTAAGGTCAGTAGAGAAAAGCATATGAAATGCAAGTATGAAACAATTTGAAGAACCTAGTTTTGGAAAGAAAGCACGAAGCGAGGTAAGCCTGGGCTTTGAGCCATTGAGGGACCAGAATGTTCTACTGGGGCATATGTTTAACCCCACAATCTAAGAAATGGCCAGCATGCATCAAGTCCTGGAAATGGTGGAGTTCTAATAGTGGACACATGTTTTCTACATGGATGCTCCCAAAATGTATGAGGAGGTGGTCTGGAGTTTCTTTGCCAATTTATTTCTAGTCCATGTTTATGCCTAGGTCAATAGTGGGGATATTTTATTTGTTGTGAAAGTGTTTGGGAAAATTTTGCAAGTTCCTACAATTGCAGTAAAGAGTGTTCGAGATATTTGCCAATACAACTTCTGCAATGTAGTGGCGAAAGATAATTCTAATCAGAAAGTGGACCAGATTCATAAGAAAGCACTACTTCCTATCTACCACTTGCGAGCAGAACGCCGATCTGTCACTTCCAAATGTGATTTATTCCTAATAGAGCAATTGGACGGTTTTCATCCTTTAAGTTTGCCTGCTATAATGATTGAGCATATGCTGAAAGTGGATGGTTTCAAGGATGCAATCACGGGCTTCCCTAAGGATTCTTGCTCACACAAGTATTCAAACACTTTGAGGTTCTACTGGGAACAGGTAAAGTAGGGACCCGTAAGCAGATATTCTCACAGACAACCCTAGAAGAGCGTGAGTTTATTAAGAAGTATTGGGGTGTAGGAAGCACTTCAACTGTGTCTCAGCTCATCAATGCCCAAAACAGCATAGCTAAGGAGATATGTAGATTCAAGGCCAGGAATGTTATCCTGGAAGGCAAACAAGCTCCAACGGCTCCCTTTTCGAACGATAAAGTGATCCATTTTACCCAAGAAAATTCTTACCTTATCAAAAGTTGAGAACATGAAGACTGAACTATTCAACAAGCAAAAGCGGGGCAACGCCCAAATAGACCTTGTTCTTCAAATACTCTTTGCTGCATCCAAGCCTTTTTCTCCTAGTGCCCCATAAGTTCCTTTCAGTGACCAATGTTCTGGATATGACTCGTTTTTTGTTTGTTTGAAATGATGGTTGATGGTTGGTCGTTATGTTTTTATTTGGTTGGGGTGCACTTTTACTTCTCCCGTGTTCCAGGTCCAATGCTGTCTCTTTCTTTTTTCAAATGAAGAGGCATATCAAAATTATTAATATAACTCATCTCTTATTCTGTATAGTACTTGATTTTTGTCTTATATTTTTCTCATGATTGTGTGCACATATGTGGCATTGGTTAGCTTGGTTGGACTTCTTTTCCCTTTTATTATTATTAATGTTGCCAGGGGGAAATGACATAGGAGAAATCGGATGTGGGAACTGGTTCTTAATTCTGAACTTGTAATATAAGGCATTTTCTTAGAGGGAACTCTTTGACATGCTTTTTGATGCCTTAATCCTAAACTAATAAATGTTAAGTTTCTCATCATCAAAAAGGGGGAAAGTGATAGATCTTAACTACTCTTGCGTTATGTTTTGATGATCTAACAAACTTTCTGATAAGAACCAGTTAAAGAACCTGGCCTATTTGTTTGGATTGCTGCAAACTCCAACGGACTCCAGTAAAAGTTAAATTGTTACACATACAGGATCTAGGAACCAAATAAGGGCCTAATGCTCCTTAGATTCCTATATAGCAGCACAAAGTCATTTGGACAACGCTAGAACTGAAGTGACTGGCAACACTGCTCCACAGTGTCAGCCCACTCATTCTCTAACAAAAAAAAGTACTCTCATCATTTTAAGTGATGCGATAAAGATGTAACAAAAGGGCTTTTATACATTACTAAAAGGTTTCAGTTTCATCTATTAGGCCCCATGAAAACTTGTACCCAAAACTTAAGAGCTCATAGTGCCAAATTATGAAAATGTGTTAAGGAATGTATAAAATTCTCCATGGCAAGCTTGCGAGCCGCGGTTCGGACCCTTTCATACTGATTTATGCATTTAAAAATCAAAAAAAAAATCAGAGTTTTTCCAGAAAAGTGCAATTATGTGGTCAAGAATACAAAATTGCACTTCCCAGGCTGGGCTTAAATTCCAAACGTCCTAACGCTAATACTGATTACTTAAGATTAAGTTAAATTCAAATATTCTTATGGAATGTTTGTACCAAACTGGCTTGGAAATTGAAACTAACATATTAAAACTTAAACCATATTGAACAATGATTAAAATTAGAAGAATTAAATTCTATTGGGTCAACTCTTGACGTCCAAATGCCTAAGCCCGAATGGCCCATGTCTGACTTATATCGAATAGGCCCAAGGTTGGGCCTAATTGAGACCCCAATACAAGGTTTTGCTTATGTGTTTGTGTGTATATATATCCAAATTCATTCATGGCACAAACTAAATAGCTCACCTTCATGGGCTTCCTAATAACTGAATGGATAAAAATTAACAGTCCACTTTACAACTTTGTAAGTTCTGAAAATTATACAACATTTTTCAATTCTTAGAGGATCAGCACAATAACAACTGATATCCGAGAAAATATAAAGGAAACCATATATGCAGTTAAATGAAGGCTTTGTACTGCTTCTAGGTTTCCCTTGCATTGTTTCTTTGAACTCTATGCACCAAATACGTAAGAACTCAGCTACAGAATTGCTTTTCACAAGACTATTTGCCCAAGAATCCAACATGAGGCGTCTAATAGCTAATTAGCCTTGTCCTTTAAGTATCTTATCGATCTAACCATGGACAAGGTTAGATTCATGAAGTCACTTCAGTTATACTATCTTGACAGACCTAAACTTAAGAATGCAATAATAAAGAATGACTTTTCATGAGTTTAACTATATTGAAAGTTAAACACACAAATTATTACAGGTTTTAACTTAAAATCCCAACTTCTTTCCTCAACATTTGATCCAAAATTTAAAGCTTTCAAAGCCAATTGGTTTTGTCACACCGCCTTTTTAACACTACAACCCCGGCGAAGGGAGTAGAGAGGGAGTTTTTCTAATTAAAGAACAATCGAAACGAGATTTTTCATATAAGGATTTTAGAGTCTCCACTTGGAATAATTAATGCTGTCTTAAGTCACCGGTTGAAAATCCCGAATCGAGGAAAGGTTGACTCTGTTATATAGTTTGTGAGCTAGAAATTCGGGTAAGGAATTTTGTTAACCCGGGATAATGTGATAGGCATTCCCGAGTTCCGTGGTTCTTGCACGGTCCCTCAACTATTATATTCAGCTTAGTTATATAAATTTTATACATTCTGTGCAAATTTCAATTTTTAACCACCTTATTTAGTTTTGAGAAGATTGCAACATTATTAAAACATGTCTTTAACCACGTCACATAAATGCACATGTAATCTTGGACATATTTCAACATTATTGGGATTTGATTTGGGTCTCATAAAGGTGCACCCGAATTTAGGAAGGTAGATTATTTAACTATCGCGCCTAGGCAATTGCGTGTTTTTGAGTTTGCAAGGGCCAAAAATATTTGGTATTGGCACCTCGAATTCTAAGGACCGATACTAGATTAATTAAGTAAGGTCATTGAAATTATCCAACTTTACTTGGAATTGGCACACTTTGATTCTAATGAGCCTAAATAATCAGGGGAATGGACCACAAAGATCCTAACTAATCATTCAGAATTATGTGAAAGGAAATGAACATGCATGAATTTCAAATCACTCAACTTTTTTCTTATTATTAACGAGGGCATGACGCTCTTTACAATGGGAAAAATTCAAAAGGGTAACAGTAAACCATTGTCACATATTCGAATCTGGGGTCAAAAGGAGCCCAATTTCAATAGGATTAAATGCAGCTAAAACACTGTACATGCGTCTGAAGTGAGATTCTAACATTTGGGTCAACATTGAGCCCAAAGCTCATAATAAGATGCAAACATATTCAAGAAGACATGCTACTAGTTTGGTATTTTACCTTTGTATTTTTTTATAAAATTACTATATACATTGTACTTCTAAACGAATATTTACTAAAATTCTATATACAATGCACTTTAGAGATATTTTTCGTTATCCTAACTTCATGAACATCCACAACCATCACTACCAAACAAAACCGCATGGCAAAGTGTTCTGGCTAATCCACATCCCAGGTTTAATATGCATAATTTAAAGTAAATTGTCCAATCGAACAAATTCCCTAATCTATGATAGTCCTAAGCTAAATGCATTGATTAAATTACTCAAGCTAAACTTAATTCACCAATACATACATCACATCCAAAAGAAAAAATTGAAACAATACTACATAAATCATGCAAAACTAAAACTATTCTTTGGGACAGATTTCATTTCATTCTGCGGATCCATTACATAAACCATTAGGGTTCAAGAGTATTTACTTGAACATTAAGAGAAACAGGGGCTAGAAGTGAGCAGCAACAAGAGGCAGAGATCAACAGAGATCAGTAGCAGAAATAATCCAGGATAACCAAGGAAAACTACTTTTACAACCAAATTCAACCAGCAGAAGAATAAAGTGATACCCAATAACCAACTATAGCCAAAACTTGAGCTAAACGCTTTAAAACCAAACAAGCACAAACCATTTTAACCTCTGATTATTCAGGAATTGTTTCAGAAATGCAAACATTAAGAATATAAAAAAATATTTCAATGGAATAGTAAAATTTTATGCTTCGTTGCTGTTTTTAGCCATTCTCTTATATTTTTTTTAGAAATTTTATCCCTCGCGCCACCTCAAAAATCTTGCCTTAAAAGGCAAGTTTAGACTGCCTTTTATAGGAAAAGAGTAGGGCAATCCTCAAGTTATAACTTTTTAATTTAGTCCTTTAGTTTATAACTTGTGGAGCAAGTTTTTTACATCAAAATTAATAGGAAGTCCTTACTAGAGGCTTCCTATTTCAGTTATTAAAAGATTCCCTTACTTGGACTACCCAAATTACCCCTGAAACCTTGTTAATTTTCTTTGCTACTCAACCAGACCTTAGGTCTAAATGACTAAGCCAATGGGTCTGCACAGATCCAAATTGAATCCCAGATTGGGCCTCCACCTTTTGAAGCCCAAAGTGTGGTTCAAACGACCACAAGTCACAAATGGGTAAACTAAGAGTTCAAACGTCAAGGGAGATTAACCAATCCACAACAAAAGACCAATTCAACTCACCTATTGGTAATTATGAGCCAAAAGAACTAAAACCAAACAACTCGAAGGAATACTTAACAATTTTAGTACTAATTGACAAAATAAAATAATTTTAACAAAAACCAACAGAATTAACTCAAAGCCACTACCTA
This sequence comes from Nicotiana benthamiana, assembly GCA_034376525.1. Lineage (NCBI taxonomy): Eukaryota > Viridiplantae > Streptophyta > Magnoliopsida > Solanales > Solanaceae > Nicotiana > Nicotiana benthamiana. The sequence goes on from CM067324.1 coordinate 39,162,122, forward strand.
TACCAAACTAATTAACACAGAAACATAGGGACAAGAAAAGATAGAATGAAGATGGAGAAGAAGCAGACTTCAGAAAGACATGGTTAAGAAAATTAACATTTCAAACATACTAACGAAGATACACTGATCAAGCTTATTAGGATGATAAAAAATAAAAACGAACATCATATAGAATCAGGAAGAGGAGAACAAGATACCTCAAAATGATCACTAACTTGGAATTGCCCTAAACACCTTGATTTTGACCACATGAGGCCTCGATCATATGTTCTCAACGAGAACCCATGACCAAGGAACATTTTTGTCCAAATCATATCCCAACTCTAGTGTAGATACTTCACCAGCTTGATTTTGAAACAATATTCGACCAGCTCTAGGGTTGTTTGAAAGGAAAGGACACAGATTTTCGATAAGGGAGAGTCAAGGGTCATTTGGTATTAATTTTTGGCCAGCGATGCACGGTGGTTGGTGGTAACGTTATGTTCTCTGATGAACATGTGAGAGATGGAGGGGGTTCTCAGGGGCGGGGTCCTATTTGGACATTTATATACTCAGGGGTGTAGGCTTCTGGACAGTATGATCAATTATCCTAGACGGCTAGGATTGAACGGATCCAAACAACGTCGTTTGGTATAGTAGGGGGCTGAACTGGGTTGAAATTAGGGGTGGACTAGTTTGGGTGGGTTTATTTGGGCTGGTCTTGAATGAAATTGGCCCAATTGGTTTTTTTGTTGTTCCCTTTTTAAGTTTTTAGATTTCTTTTTTTCTTGTTTTCTTTTTCATTTTCGAAAATTACTAAAATCTAAATTTAAATCATAAATCTTAAATTTAACTATAAAATGCTAATCATCCCCTACATAATTATTCTCATAAATAATTAAAACAAAATTAAAAGCAAAATTACTTGAAAAACAAAATTAAAATTAAAAGAGAAAATTAAACCATTTTTTTGATTTTTCCACTTTATAAGATGACTAATTGCTAATTAATTCTTGAAAAATGATCAAATCAACTTCAAAATGCGCATGCGATATGTTTTATATTTTTTTACTAGTTAAAATACAGAAATAAAATGCAAACAATTAACGAAAATGCCACAAAATCCACAAAATTGCAAATAAAAAAAAGAAAATTTGTTGTTTGAATTTATAGGAGTAATTCCTGTACGGAAAAACTCACATGCTCACAGCTGTCCTTTTTTGCCCCAAAAGACGAAGAGTTTTCTTGCAAAGATAAGTGAGCGGACATGACCGATTTTTGCTCATTCAAATACTTCTTGAGAAGCAATTTGAAAATATTGACCGCGCCCTGCTTCAGAGGTTACCTATATATCATCGGCTAAAGAGGAATTAGGTCAGTGTAGTTCAAGAGTGTTTGGTAGCTGGGACTACCGAAGATGTGATGTCACTGTTGCTGCTGCTGCTGCTACTTCTTGCGAGATTCCCATATTAAACCGACTCAAAATAAAAAGAAGCTAGACTAAGGTATGACCTAAGGATTACAACAAAAACCTATTTATGTCTTTAAAGTTTCTCTCGATCCTTGTTTCCTTGTTGCTTTGTATATCTCCCTGTGAAACTTCTTGTTGCCTTATTAACTTGTATTTCTTCCTGTGAAACTCCTCGTTGCCTTGTTGTCTTGCATCCTATTGTTGTGAAACTCCTTTTTGCCTTGTTGCTATGTTTCTCTTTCTCCATGTTGATGACTGATCGATAGACTTGACTTGTATTCCCTTGTTCTCCAGGTGTGTGCATGATTACCAAAAACTTGAAATGTATTCCCTTATTCTCCAGATGGGCGCTGGATTACCAAAAACGTGAAATGTATTCCCTCGTTATCCAGGTGAGTGCCTGATTGCATAAACTTGAAAAGTATTCCTTTGTTCTGCAGGTTGGCGCCTGATTGAAAAAACTTGAATAAAATTGAAATGTATTCCCTTGTTCTCCAGGTGGGCGCCTGATTACCAAGAATTGACTAAAACTGAAATATATTCCCTTGTTCTCCAGGTGGGCGCTTGATTAATAAAACTTGAATAAAACTGAAACGTATTCCCTTATTCTCCAGGTGGGGGTCTTATTGCAAAAACTAAAAATCGAAATGTATTCCCTTGTTCTCCAGGTGAGCGCCTGATTGCATAAACTTGAAATAAACTAATATGTATTCCCTTGCTCTCCGGATTGTTGCCTTATTGCAAAAACTTGAAATAATCTGAAATGTATTCCCTTGTTCTCCAGGTGGGCGCCTGATTGTTAAAAACTCGAAAAAACTAAAATATCATCCCTTATTCTCCAGGTGGGCGCCTGATTGACAAAACTATAACTTGAGATCTATTTCCTTGTTCTCCGGGTGGGCGCCTGATTACCAAACTTGAATAAAACTGAAACTTGTTCTCCAGGTGGGCACCCGATTGCAAAAAACTGGAATAAAACTGAAATGTATTCCCTTATTCTCCAGATGGGCACCTGATTACAAAACTAAAACTTGAAATGTATTCCATTGTTCTCTAGGTGGGCGCCTGGTTACCAAAACTTGAAACTTGTAACGTATTCCCTTATTCTCTAGGTGGGCGCCTTATTGCCAAAACATGAATAAAACTGAAATGTATTTCCTTTTTCTCCATGTGGGCGCCTGATTGCGAAAACATGATTAAAATTGAAATGTATTCCCTTGTTCTCCAGGTGGGCGCATGATTGCCATAACTTGAAATAAAATTGAAATGTATTCCCTTGTTCTCCAAGTGGGCGCTTAATTGCCAAAAACTAGAATAAAACTGAAATGTATTCCTTTATTCTCCAGGTGGGTGCCTGATTGCCAAAACTAGTACTTGAAATGCATTCCATTGTTCTATAGGTGGCTGCCTCATTACCAAACTTGAATAAAATTGAAATGTATTCCCTTGTTTTCTAGGTGGGCGCCTGATTGCCAAAAATTGGAATAAAACTGAAATGTACTCCGTTGTTCTCCAGGTGGGTGCCTAATTACCAAAACTGGAAACTTGAAATGTATTCCTTTATTCTCCAGATGGGCGCCTAATTTCCAAAACTTGAATAAAACTAAAATGTATTCCCTTGTTCTTCAGGTGGGTTCCTGATTGCCAAAACATGAATAAAACTGAAATGCATTTCCTTGTTCTCCAGGTGGGCGCCTGATTGAAAAAACTAAAACTTGAAATAAACTTAAATGTATTCCCTTGTTCTCCAGGTGGGCGCCTGATTACCAAACTTGAAAATAAAATCGAAACCTATTCCCTTGTTCTCCAGGTGAGCGCCTGATTACCAAAACGTGGGCGAATGAAATGTATTCCCTTATTCTCCAGGTGGACACCTGATTACCAAACATGAAAAAAAACTGAAAAAATTTCCCTTGTTCTCCAGGTGGCCACCTGATTACCAAACTTGAAAATAAAAATGAAATGTATTCCCTTGTTCTTCAGGTGGGCTCCGGATTACCAAATTTAAACTTGAGATTTATTTCCTGAAACTGCTGCCTCCAAAACTGATTACGAAACAAACAAAGCAAAACAAAATATTCTGCCCCAGTTTGGTGCTGGGTGCATCTGTGAGTGTTAATCAAATCCTGTTACCAAATATCTTTGAAAGCTAAATCCCAATTATCCAGGAGGGTCCTGACAATTCTTGACTGACGACAACTTTAAGATTAGGCTATGTTCTCCAAAGGTATGACTTCCACTATGTCTTGCTATCTAAGTTATATCTGGTGGGAACTAGTAATCAAAGCTACATCCCATTATCCAGGACAGGAGGTCCTGACAATTATTAATTAAGACAGTTTACATTCATATCATGTCTGTTGGAGATTAGTATTTAGAGCTACATCCCATTATCCAGGAGGGTCTTGAAAGCTTCTGCAATTAAATCCCATTATCCAAGCGGGTCCTGACGACTCTTGTTCGGGAAATAATTGTGCCTGACCATGTTACCCGTGACTTTTTGAGTTTTAAAATGAGTCCCATTTTCGAGGAGAGTCCTGACAACTCTTAGGTGAATGGTATTTCAACATGCAAGTTACTTTATGCTCTTAGCTATTCATAATTATCTCAAACCTTTTAATAAGTCCCATTTTCCAGGAGGGTCAAAAGAATTTCAAATTGAATGCCCATTTTAACTCTCGGTTGTCTCTGTTGGGAATTGCTAGTTAATGTCACGTCCCATTATCTAGGAAGGCTCTGATGACTCTAATTGGGGAATTATTTGTGCCAGATTATGTTCCCCGCTGAATTTAAAACTGAATCCTATTTTCCGGAAGGGTACTGAAGTTCACTGTGATACTTGCCAGGTGCTTGATTTTTATGGATGATTTCCGCCAAGACCTCCGAAATTTTCTGCCCCTATTTCATTCAAATAAAATCTTGTTAGTTTGAAAAGTGGTTGCTAGCTCGCAGCATTGTTGCTGAAAATGGCCTCCCGCCAGTCATGTTCCATTGTGTCCAATTTCCCGCAATGACAATAAGCCACCTGATTTGCTCGACTGACCCCTAAAACCCTATGGCTTTTATCCATTCCCCCATTATTGTGTTACATTCCTGACCCTTTTTGCAGAATCCTTACATCCTTCCTGAAATTATCGAGTTAGTTTACTAACGAAACTTTCATTGATTCTTTCCCTTGTCATTTCAACTTTTGCTGCCTTTGTTATGTTTTGACAGGTATGTGCTTTTTCCATTTGGGAGCTAGTAGTAAGCTTTGAAATTTCTCTCCTGCTCGCTTAAACAAAATGACTTTGGAGACATCTTAGAAGAAATGGAGACCCGAAAGAAAATGAAATGCAATGATTCTGAGTTTTTTGTTTTAAAACAAAATAATTCCGAATTTGCTGACTATTGAAGGGGAAAGGAAAGAAACTTATATGTGGATGAGCAGCTGGTTCTAATGATCATGACATGCACTTCAGCTTAGTCGACCCAGTCTGTCCAAATGATCTTCCTTCAGTTGCCATACTTTGTTGTTGTGACCTTTTTAAACCCAGTTTATTTAACCAAACCTTGAGCTTGCTTATCTTGCAGTGTTCTTAATAGATCTCCAACAACATTCCTTTTCCAGTTGTTTATTTCTTGACTTGCCTTCGCCTTATGGTTCCCATGAGGGTTTTTATCGATAAGACTCTCTCATTTACATTTCTCTCAACTCTCGTCGCCTTACGGTGGCCGTGAGTGTTTGCACCAATAAGAATCTCTCATTTTCATTCTTTCTTTCTTGAACTAGAGTGTTTCCCCATGGTATGAATCATCTCTTCTTGCTTGACTCAACGTTTCTTAAAGACTAATCAAAAGGTCTTTCTTTGGATAGTAATGCAGGCTTTTGGATAAAGTTAGAAAGAAGTGGTATTAAAGGCTCAAAATAATTCAAATGGTTAGAAAATAACAACTTTCAAAATCAAATTTTCTTACAACAAACACAACTTCTGCCCCAGTTTCTTGCTTGGGGACCTTTGGATTTTTATTTTAATGTGATCGAACTGTGAGGCTGCCTACGTATCCTTTTAAAGGAATCAAGTCAAACATTGTTCATCCAGATTCCTTAATTTTGTTGTTCTGTTTTCCCTCTTTCCCTTTTATGTTTTCCTTATTTTGTTCCTTCCTTATTCTTTTGTTGTTTTGTTGTTTTGCTGTTGTCTTTTATCTTTTTTTCATTCTCTCTTCTCTTCTTTCTCTTTTCTTTTCTTTCTTTTCTTATTCTTTTCTTATTATTTTCTCTTTTTTTTTCATTTTCATTCCTTCCTTTTCTTTTCCTTTTACTGACTTTTCACACTTGTGTTTCTGACTTCTGTTACCGATTCTGAAAGAGGGGTATGAAAGAAAACAATTAAAGCTAAAAAAGGGTTAACAAAGGATAAAGTGTTTAGATAGCCGAATAAAATGCCTTCTTTATTCCAATCTCAAAAACATGCCAAGTACGAACAAACATGCCAAGTACAGACAAATATGATTTAATCAAAGACAATTATATATAGTATCTCTTAACTGCATCAGAATTGATGGTCATTTCTACACGCTTGCCTTCCACATCAGTTAGATACAACGCCCCGTTGGACAACACTCCTGACACGATAACCGACCCTTACAAATTTGGGACGAACGTTCCCTTTGCCTCTGCCTGGTGAGGAAGGATGAGCTTTAATACCAACTAACCCACTTCAAACCTTGGCCATTCTCTATACTGCTGCTAATCTATTCTCATCAATTAAGCTCAATTGCTCCAACCGAGTTTTGACCCTTTCATCATCATCAATTTCTGCTTCGGCGACCATCGAAGGGACGAGATTTCAGTTTCTGCAGGTATTACTGCTTCTGTACCATACACAAGGAAATACGGAGTTGCCCCTATTGAAGTGCAAGCAGTAGTGCGATAGCCTAACAATGCAAATGGTAGCTTCTTGTGCCATTGCCTGGACCCTTCCACCATTTTTCGAAGTATCTTCTTCATCTTCTTATTGGCTACGTCAACTGCTCCATTCGCCTTGGGGCGGTATGGATTGGAATTACGATACGTGATCTTAAACTGCTAACATACCTCTTTCATCAAATGACTGTTGAGATTTGCTCCATTGTCACTGATGAGTATTTTCGGGATTCCGAATCGGCAAATGATATTTGAATGCACAAAGTCAACCATAGCTTTCTTGGTCACTTCCTTGAAAATTTTAGCTTCGACCCACTTGGTAAAATAATCAATAGCTACCAGGATGTACCTGTGCCCATTGAAAGCCGCTGGCTCGATAGGCCCGATGGCATCCATGCCCCAAGCAACAAAGGGCCATGGTGCAGACATTGTATGTAATTCAGATGGAGGGAAGTGAATCAAGTCTCCATGCACCTGACATTGATGACATTTGCACAAGAAACTGATACAATCTCTCTCCATGGTGAGCCAATAATAACCTTCCCGGAGGATCTTCTTTGCCAAAACATATCCACTCATGTGCGGTCCACAAACTCCAGAATGTACCTCAGTCATGATGGTCGTGGCCTGTTCAGCGTCTACGCATCTCAACAACCCAAGATCTGGCGTTCTTTTGTATAACACCCCTCCACTAAAGAAAACAACCGCTTGATAGGCGACTAATTGTTCTTTTATGGTCACTAGTGGCTTGTACTAGATACACACCCATCCTGATATATTCATTGATGTCGTGAAACTAAGGCTCACCGTCAAGCTCTTCTTCCACCACATTACAGTAAGCATGTTGATCATGGACTTGTATATGTAGCGGGTCAACTAAGCCTTATATGGATGATGTAACATTGATGCCAAAGTAGCCAAGGCATCAGCAACCTCGTTGTGAATTCTTGGGATATGTCTGAACTCTACTGACCAAAATTGTTGATAAAGGTCATACAAGCATTGCCGGTATGGTATGAGCTTCATATCTCGTGTTTCCTATTCCCCTTAAACTTGGTGTCCCAGAAGGTCCAAGTTGCTCAAAACCAGGTCTTCCTGAATGCTGATGTCTGTAGCTAACCTCATACCCAAGATAAATGCCTCATATTCTAGCATATTTTTGGTGCAATATAAGTAGATCAGAGCTGTAACGTGGTAATGGTGCCTTGTTTCAGAAATGAGTATTGCTCCTATCTCGACGCCTTTCATGTTATGTGGCTCCATCGAAGAATAATTTCCATCCTGGTTTCCCGCCCTGTTTTGCTTCATCAATGTGCATCACTTCTTCATCCAGGAAGTATGTCCTTAAAGGTTCATATTCTTCATCTATCGAATTCTCAGCCAGATGATCAACCAATACCTATTATTTCATTGCAAACCTAGTCACATAGAAAATTTCGAACTTGGTGAGAAAGATTTGCCACTTTGCAAGCCTCCCCGTGGGCATAGGCTTTTAAAAGATGTAGCTCAACGGGTCCAAGCGTGAAATGAGGTAAGTAGTATATGATGATTGGTAGTGTTTCAAATTTTGTTCTACCCAAGTTAGGGCACAACACTTCCTTTGAAGATAAATATACTTAATTTCGTAAGTTGTAAATTTCTTGATAAGGTAGTATATGGCCTGTTCCTTCCTCCCAGCGACATCGTGCTGACCCAACACATATCTGAATGAGTTTTCCAAGACTGTCAGATATAAGATCAAAGGCCTCATAAAGGTGTCGGTGGGACCAGTACTGGTGGGTTCGACAAATATTCTTTTATTTTATCAAAAGCCTCCTGGCATTCCCCCGTCCATTTGATCACAGCATCCTTTTTCAACAACTTAAATATAGGCTCACAAGTCATTGTGAGCTGGGCAATAAATCGTCTAATGTAATTCGATCTCCCCAACAGACTCAACACCTCTGTTTTGTTCCTGGAAGACGAAAATTATTGTATGGCTTTGATAGATCTAGTTCAATGCCTCAGTGGTTGGCAATGAATCCTAGCAACTTCTTTGAAGGGACCCCACATGCGCATTTCGCAGGATTGAGCTTGGGATTTTACCTAAGGAGCCTCTGGAAGAATTTCCTCAGATCTCTGACATGGTCGGATTGCTTCCTGGATTTCACAATTATATCATCCACATAGACCTCAATCTCTTTATGTATCATGTCGTGAAGATGGTTTTCATTGCCCTCATATAGGTTTCCCCGACATTCTTTAGACCAATGGGCATGACCTTGTAGTAATATGTACCTCACAGTGTGATGAATGTTGTCTTCTCTGCATCCTCCTTATCCATCAAAACTTGGTGATAGCCTACATAACAATCTATGAAGGACCCAATCTCATGTTTTGCACAATTGTAAATCAAATATGTGGATGTTCGGTAGTGGGAAGTTGTCTTTAGGGCTTGCTTTGTTGAGGTTACGATAGTCGACACCCAGGTTTTCCCATGTTTCTTTCGCACAAGCCTAATACTAGCTAACCAAGTGCGATATCGTGTGACTCGGATGACCTTTGCCTCAAACTGCTTTGTAACTTCCTCTTTGATCTTCACGCTCACATCTATATTAAATTTCCTCATCTTTTGTTTAACACGAGGGCAGGCCGGGTCCGTGGGCAATTTGTGGACGACCAAGTTAGTGCTCAGCCCTGGCATATCATCGTATGACCATGCAAAAATATCTTTGTATTCAAGAAGCACTTCGATTATTTCTTCCCTAAGCTATGGCTCAAGATGGGCACTTATTTTAGTTTTTCTGATATTATCTGCGTCCCCTAGATTGACTGCTCCTGTATCACTCAGGTTTGGCTTGGGTTTCTCCTCAAAATGACTCTACTATTTACTAATTTCCTCAAATGCCCTTTCCTCATCATTGTCATGCCGTAAATTCGAGGACATGACCGGCACTCGACCGGGTATCCCCAATCAAGTGGACCTGGGTGACTTTCCTATCCCACGTGTTACCCCTCATTCTCGTTGCCTAATATCCAAGGCACTTATTGGATATGAACTCCATTAATCGAATTTTTATAAACATAACAATAACAATTTCTATTAGAAACTTCATTCACCACAATAAAGATTTTCTAATTTTAATAAAACATTGCCACACATAAATATTTATCTTTTAAATTACCATGCCCGACACTACCCACAACCTATCTACGGAGCCTCCTAATAAAATTGAAGAATATTATGGAAATGACGGCAACAAGGCTCCGGCTATACCTCATACAACATCAAAACAAGATCAGAAAATAGAAAGTGGCGTGAGCCACATAGGGCCTTGAATGGAAAGGGGCTTGCCGAATCAGCTGACGGAAAGTGATAAGGAGCTATGGTCGGTGGACTGGAGTGCCTGCTATGGATCCACCTACAATCATAACATGAATGTAGCGCCCCCGACAAAAGGGACTTCAGTACATTTGAATTGTACTGGTATGTATGAACAAACTCTATCCCAAGTAAACTCAAGCCAAATTTCATGAACAAAAATAGAACTGAACAACAATAGTACAAATACAACAAGGAAGCAACAACCAAACATTTCACAACAAATGATTCAAATAGTCAAACAAAGGGGCTATCAGTGCCCCACAGGTTACAAACTCTCCTACTGTCTCTTTTCACAATTCAACGTTTATCGTTTCATGATTCATATTAATATCAATAGTGATATTGGATCACATTTTCCATCCTTATTGCCTCGTCCACCCTTATTACCTCGACCACCCTTATCACCCCAACCCACACCTTATTTCACCGTGTTGCGGCGTGAAACCTGACCCTGCCTGAAAACATTCAATTCACAAAAACATACAACACAATGACAAGTACAAGGAATCAACAATGGCACATTGTTAAAATAACTCCACAACAAGGGTATTGAAATCCCACAACTAGCAACAACAATTTCCTCATGTTCGTCAATATTGATGCACAAGTTAGATCATCACAATAGTTATTCACAACTAATCACACACATTGTTCCGTAATATTTCCATTTCCATTGTTCCACATTATTCCCATTTCCATTGTTCCACATTGTTTCCATTACCATTGTTCCACATTATTTCCGTTTCCATTGTTCCACATTGTTTCCATTACCACTATTCCACATTATTTCAATTTTTGTTGTTCCAATTACGAGTTCCACAACATTCATCACAAAAGTGTACCACACAATCATACAACACAGAATCTTCACGATGATTCTCACATGAATATTAACTATCAACAATTTCACAACTAGCATAGGGCGATTTCACAAGGATATACATACCTCGATTGAGATTTCCTTAAGTTACTACGACACATCAAAAACTCTGAAAATTCCAATCTTCTATGAGACATAACAAAATTAAACACATATTAGAAAGATATTCATGAAACTAGCTCGTTTGAGAATTTTATCAAACACTAGTTGAGCATCTTGACTTCAAATCCTTTTTTTCAGATTTCCTTCATTCCCCAACCCAATCTTTATTAATCTATGTTAAATGATCTTCCCATAAACCTAAGTGATACATGCATGCATACACAATGCTAAAATACCCAAGAATCACACCTCAATAACCTATCTTATACTCTTAACCCAAAATTAGAACCTAGGGCATGGAATCTTACCTCTTAGATGAAGAACTGGGGCTTTCACTTGATTATCTTCAAGGAATTAACAAGATATTGTGGAGAAAATTTGGCGGGAGAAACTTTCCCTCTCTAAAACCCTTCTCTCTCACTCTAAAAATACTCAAAAAAATGCTTAAAGTGAGTTATGGGGTCAAATATAACGATAGGGGGTCGGGTTTAGAAAAAAAAAACCCACGATGTCGATTCTGCTATAGCAGAACGGACCTCAGAATCGACATGTGGTCCGCATAATGCGCGAAGAATCGAAGCCAAAAACTGGGCTTCTCGGGTTCAAAATGTGGCCAAAATGCGATTGCGGAGTGCATTCTGCGATCCAAAATGCGATCGTAGAATTGACTCAGGATATCAATTTCCAGCCTTTGTTAATTTGATCATAACTTTGTGTAGGAATTTCCAAATGACGAATGGTCAGAAGTGTTGGAAACTAGACTCAAATGGATTTAATTTGATATGCTATTCACCATATAAAACCTTATACATAGTTATATATTCTAGTTTAGAGTGGAGCCTTGTGCGAATCCATTTGGAACTTTGGCCTATTTCGAAAATTTTCCCATTTGGCATACACCTAGGCTTCCCTTTGGACCTCACATCACTTACCATAAGACGTATACTCATATTTACAAAGTCTAATTTATGTCTACCATGTTAATAATATATAAAAGAATTATGACACTACGAAATCCTATATTACTTAGTGAAAATTTTCGGGGCCTTACATTCTCCCCCTTAGGATCATTCGTCCTCAAATGAGGAGTAGAGTCTTCCCCAAACACTTTAACATCACACATCTCTTTTGTAACCTACGTCAATTCCTAAATTTCTGGCTAACTCCAATTTTTTTTTAGAAATTTCGGCAGAGTCTCCTTTGTAACTTTGCCTATCTACCTGCCAGAGAATCACTAAATTCGTCTCAACAACACATCCAAATATATACATAGCACCACAATGTATATATCCACAATCCTAATCCCAAATAAACATACATAACAAGGATGACAAATAAACATCTTGCATGAGATAACTATCCATTGACTTTACCTTTTAATAACCTCCACTGTACAATTTACATTTCACCGAATATTGCAATTCATGGTAACAACATCAACCCGCAATTCTCTCACATAGCATCATACCGTCAAGAATGTCATTTCATAGTAAACAAACAATTATGTGTTCATAATAGTCCTTACCAACCATTAGTGTAATCACAAAGGTGTTCATTAACAAGAACGTAATTTCATTTCAATCAACAGTCCATATGAAGTCAAGCAATCATGATTCTTTCTAGTAATGCATCATATAGGATATTACCATGATCATATAGTTCGTTCAAACCAATTCATTACCTTCTTAGATATAACATATGGAAACACAAAGTACACGAGAAACAATTACGGGGATATCATACTCCTATTGCAACCTAATGTGTAATACAATCATGTTACCTTTATTATCAACTCACATAACATTTTCAGGGGGACACTCACACTAAACCCTTGATGACCTTTAATAGCTACTCTAAGATTTGATATCGTAAACTAACCATAAAATTATCTATCCAATATATATGTATATATAATCACAATATGAAGCTGTATCTTTGACTTATCTAAACTTACCATACCCAATGGATCTAATACAATAAGAAACAACAGAGTTCAAGATCATGCAAGAGTTTTCATGAATCCATTAATTCGATGAGTAGAGTACTTTATGAGGTCACATACTAACTGACACAAGAGGTTACTACTAACAATACTGACATGGTTTATCATTGTGATTACCTCAATTATTACACAAATGAGGCATAAGAGTAAGTAGTACATGGGAAATAGGAGTCATTAAGAAGGAATACTCAAGTACATGAACTACTTATTTTCTAGAGTGTTGGGAAAATCCGTCTATCCAGAATAAGAATACTCTGGAACCTTGAATGTAATATGGGTTTCCAAAATACATGAAGTTCAATTACACTCTTAACATTACTTGGCACACATAATCTATGCCACAAGCCTATAAAGATGAAAAAAGTTGAACTCTTATGAGATTACCATATTTTAGACAGCTTAACACTTCTTGGTAATTGATCATATACGAAGGAACTAAAAATACGACCATTTGTCAATTGAATCAACATGTTCATGATATGTGCAAAAAACTAAATCCGAAGTCATCTAATCTCAACCTTTCACGAGTGAAAATCCATAGCTAGAAAATTTTGATATTGGGACAAAATCATGAATTGGTTAGATGGTTCTAGTAGTTAACACCATGCTCCGTAGATAAGGAGTACAATACTCATATACAGCCAAAAAGGCAAGATGCCAAGGGTAGTATTACTCCTCGCACATGACAATGACATAGTTAAGGATTTCAGAAGTTGAGGGTGTAAAGAAAACCAAACTCAATGAGACAATGCACAATAACCACTGAAGGTTTGCATATGTTCATGATGGGATCTCCATAGGTTTTGACTTGAAGAAAGAAAAAGGAGGTGTGATAGTGACACATAGAGGGGCATGTTCTCTCATGGTTATCGTACAAGTGTTGGGTACTAGCACAACGAATTCACTCATTAAGGAATACATGTAACACATTGTGGAGACATAAAGAGAAAATAATCATTCATTATGAGTTGGAAATGCTTACGCTATACTAACATCCAAACTGCAATACAATTCAACATCACGGGCAACTATAATACTAGAAACCAAGTGAGCTACTTACTACGGGATATCTCAAGTGGACACAAAAATTATGGCGACACAAGATCTTCTTATAATGGGATGTGAGGATCTCAATTTTCAGAAAAACTTTATGCACACAGTCACCATTTCAATTGATAGGTACTTGTAGGGTATGTGTTGGCGCATGCTCGCATGTTACTTGATGGTAAGAAGGTTTTCATGATGTCACTTGCAAGAGAGTGGATTGGTTGTTTAAGCCATATAAGCCATATACATAACTGAGTAAAAGAGTGACTCGAGAAGGATCACAAATCTTGAATACTTTGCATGGAACTCGACACCACATGTACAAACTATATGATGGTGCATGAAATGTTTTGTAATTTAGATTCTTTTTAAGAACAAATCTATGCAAGGACAAGGAAGTTATAAGGGTCTAGCAAAAAGTTTAAACAATTACCACATTACAAAATAGAATGGATCGCATAATTTTCACATAATTTCCATACCTCTAGGCTGCATCTCATAGACATGTTCACATATCAATTATACACCTATGCGCTTCATACAATAATAAGGAAATCACAAGTACGAATCAAACACAATAAATGATCAACACATTATCAAGTTAAAGAATCATGCCATTTTTACTTATATTAGTCCAGCGGCTCTTGGGGCCACAATTATCACAAGAACTAGGCCACATTTCATAACACATCCTCTTCTTTCCCGCATTTCACATCATTTCCGCATATTTCACACCAACATCCTAATCTGTTTCATATTCCCTCATGTCACATGTATCACCAGGTACGATTTCATTTCGAGTTCTCGACACATTGTCCATACTCTATTTCTCAAAATCATTTGACTTATTTCAACATTTCTATACCAGAGGATTTCACACAGTTTTAATTAATTCATGCTTTTCTAATTTCAATTTAAGGTCTTCACACTTCAATACATGGTTCATATTCCTTGCACCCATTTTATGTTATCAATTATAGCGCATTGGTCATATTTGGAAAGCATTTTTTACGATAAAAGGGTCACAACACCATCATGTAAAGTAACAATCCCAACAAGAATTCAACATTCAGCCTTGCCACATTTACACCGTCACTTACTTCACTTCCAAACATCTTTGTACATTACCAACAACTAGGCACAATCAATCAAATACATTTGGTAAACATAAGAACAATTTGGAGGAATCAATCATAACAAGTTTTCTCACAAAATTTGGCATCAACATGTAAATTTAAACTTGACTTGAAATCTAGGCATTTAACACATAGTTCACATTCTTTACATATCCTCATTTACCAAGAATAATATACTAAACACATGAAGAAGTACCTCCCACATATATTTTCACAACAATAATTCGCTTAACATAACACAACGAGTACTGCATAAATTATATTTTGAACCTAAAACATTTACGCGGGCACCATGAAAGCTTTTTAATTCCTAAAAGACAGGATTTTAACGGTACATACAGATAATATACTACATGATCTGGTGTTGCAGTGACATTAGTAGGAACAAGGGTACTCCTCTTAACAACAAGTTCTACCAATCCCTCCAAGCTCAACATATTCCTCTAACAAGTCCTTGGGTAATCAACTTGGACTAATGGTGGGATCAATCCCTCCTTACAATCTTCAAATTCGCGGATTATGGTATAAATATTACCAATCTTGAGAATACTCCTTATCTTGAGCTATATCGCACGATCTGGATTATCAAAGAAGGGTGAAATTATTAGATGTCCAAATAGCCTCCAACTTATAGATGTGGCCGGCAACACACCGATAAGAAAGACTCTACTAGACACGGCTCCGAGACATCCTAGGACACTTTAAAACCTTAGGATCTGATACCAAGTTTGTCACGCCCCAAATTCGAGGGACATGACCGGCACTCGACCGGGTATCCCCAGTCAAGCGTACCTGGGTGCCTTTTCTATCCCACATATTACCCCTTATTCTCATTTCCTAATATCCAAGCCATTTATAGGATATGAACTCCATTAATCGAATTTTTCTAAACATACAATAACAATTTCTATTAGAAACTTCATTCACCACAATAAAGGTATTCCAATTTTTATAAAACATTGCCATATATCAATATTTAGCTTTTAAATTACCATGTCTGACACTACCTACAACCTGTCTTGGGAGCCTCTAAATACAATTGAATAATATTATGGAAATGCCGGCAAAAGGTTCCGGCTATACTTATACAACATCAAAACAAGATCATAAAACAGAAAGTGGCGTGAGCCACATAGGGCCCCGAATAGAAAGGGGCTCGGCGAATCAGCTGACGGAAAGTGATGAGGAGCTACGGTCGGTGGACTTGAGTGCCTGCTATGGATCCACCTAAAATCATAACACGAATGTAGCGCCCCCGGCAAAAGGAACGTCAGTACATTTGAATTGTACTGGTATGTATGAACAAACTCTGTGCCAAGTAAACTCAAGCCAAATTTCATAAACAAGTATAGAACTAAACAACAATAGTACAAGTACAACAAGGAAGCAAAAACCAAACATTTCACAACAAATGATTCAAATAGTCAAACAAAGGGGAAATCAACGCCCCACAGGTTACAAACTCTCCCGCTGTCTCCTTTCACAATTCAACGTTTATCGTTTCATGATTCATATTAATATCAATAGTGATATTGGATCACATTTTCCACCCTTATTGCCTCGTCCACCCTTATTACCTCGGCCACCCTTATCACCACAACCCACACCTTATTTCACCGTGTTGCGGCGTGCAACCCGACCCCGCCTGATTCAATTCACAAAAAAATATAGCACAATAACAAGTACAAGGAATCAACCCTGGCACATTGTTAAAATAATTCCACAACAAGGGTATTGAAATCCCACAACTAGCAACAAAAATTTCCTCATGTTCATCAAAATTGATACGCAATTTAGATCATCACAACAGTTATTCACAACTAATCACACACATTGTTCCGTAATATTTCCATTTCCATTGTTCCACATTGTTCCACATTATTCCTATTTCCATTGTTCCACATTGTTTCCAGTACCATTGTTCCACATTATTTCCGTTTCCATTGTTCCACATTGTTTCCATTACCACTATTCCACATTATATCAATTTTTGTTGTTCCAGTTACGAGTTCCACAACATTCATCACAAAATTGTACCACACAATCATACAACACAGAAGCTTATGGCGATTTCACAAGGATCACAGTTACCCATACATACCTCGATTGAGCTTTCCCTAAGTTACTACAACACTTCAGAAACTCTGGAAATTCCAATCTTCTATGAGACATAACAAAATTAAACTCATATTAGAAAGATATTCATGAAACTAGCTTGTTCGAGAATTTTATCAAACACTAGTTGAGCATCTTGACTTCAAATCTTTTTTTTTTTCAGATTTCCTTCATTCCCCAACCCAATCTTTATTAATCTATGTTAAATGATCTTCTCATAAACCTAAGTCATACATGCATGCATACGCAATACCAAAATACCCAAGAATCACACCTCAATAACTATCTTATACTCTGAACTCGATATTAGAAACTAGGGCATAGAATCTTACCTCTTAGATGAAGAACTAGGGCTTTCACTTGATTATCTTCAATAATTAACAAGATATTGTGTATAAATTTGATGGGAGAAACTTTCACTCTCTAAAGCCCCTCTCTCTCATTCTAAAAATACTCAAACAAATGCGTAAAATGAGTTATGGGGTCAAATATAATGATAGGGGGTCGAGTTTAGAAAATAAAAAAAATATCCCACAATGTCGATTCTGCTATAGCAGAACGGACCGCAGAATTGACATGCAGTCCGCAGAATGCGTCGCAGAATCGACGCCTAAAACTGGGCTTCTCGGGTTCAAAATGAGGCCGAAATGCGACCGCACAGTGCATCCTGTGATCCAAAATGCAATCGCACAATTGACTCAGGATATCAATTTGTGGCCTTTGGTAATTTGACCATAACTTTGTGTAGGAATGTCCAAATGACGAACATCGGAAGAGTCGGAAATTAGGCTCAAAGGGAATTCATTTGATATGCTATTTACCACATAAAAAATTATACATAATTATATATTCTAGTTTAAAGTGGTGCCTTGTGCGAATCCATTTTGAATTTTGGCTTATTTCAAAAATTTTCCCATTTTGCATACACCTAGGCTTCCCTTTGGACCTCATATCACTTACCATAACACTTATACTCATATTTACAAAGTCTAATTTATGTCAACCATGTTAACAGTATATAAAAGCATTATGACACTACGAAATCCTAAATTACTTAGACAAATTTTTCTGGGGCCTTACAATCATATTCTGGTTTATCCTAATATTTTATCTCTTGAATTATTACTTCTAAATTAGACCGATATTTAAGACTGGGCCAAAGAGTCCATATGCATGTCAAATCATTGGAGCCAGAATAAAAATAACTGTACAAGAAGGTAAAGAAAAGCAAAGAAAAATGAAAACTATTAGCACTAAAGAAAAGGGAAATTGCATTTCAGTGAAGCTGAAAGATAACAAGGTTTTACACATCCAAATGGACGAAACATATTCTGAATTACAACTCTAGAATAATCCAGAGAAATTTGAAATAAAAATCAAAGCAAACTACCAAAACTCCTTCCTAGTCGGGAGAGGAGTAGTTTCACAATTATTGACTTTTGCACAGCGCCCAAAAAATTGCACATCTTCCTGGCTAGAACCCTCTCCGGCTTCAACCATGTTCACATCTTCAAACAAGTTCTCGAACCTTTCAAGTAGTTCCTTAACAGGATTAATCGTAGACTTGTTGTTGTTAGGCACTTCTTCGTGCCAGGCTTCACAAATGATTTGAAGAGACGAGGCACGGTCTTGGGGAGGGCCTATGCTTTCTTTCTCATCCTTATGGATCTCTTGATGTCTGCACTTGTAGGCTTGAATTCCAAACCGAAGGTTTCTACGTTCTTGGGGAGAGACACCGGCTGTGTGATGCCCTGAAGCAAGGCCCCCAAACCCTTTCCAGGAACAAACCTATTATTTAACATTTCCACGGCCACTATGACTGGCGCAGTAGCTAACCTTGATGTTGGAACATACTCTCCTCCTGAAACCTTTCTTACAGGTACCGAGTCATGAATTTGATAAACCCAGGTTCCTTACCATCATCTCCCTCAATGAATGGTACAATAGAATCATTGTGAGCATACATATAGTCCTCTCCATGCACAACTACTTATTGTCGGTCCCATTTAAATTTCACCATTTGATAAAAGATAGAGGAGACTACTCTAGCAGCATGGATCCAAGGTCGTTCCAACAGTAGGTTGCAAGAGTCAACCATATCAAGAACTTGGAATTCCATGGTAAAATCAACTGCTCCTATTGTCAATTCGAGCACTATGTCACCGACTGAATCTTTTCCCCCCGCCATCAAACCCTCGTATACAAATACTGTTCTTGTGTATTCTTTCATCTTCCACCTTCAACTTGTTCAACGTGGAAAGAGGGAAAATATTTGCACTTGAATTATTATCCACCAACACTCAAGTAACCACAGAATCTTCGCACTTCACCGTGAGGTAGAGTACTCTATTATGCTTGGTGTCTTCTATGGGCAATTCATCGTTAGAAAAAGTGACTCTATTCACCTCAAAAATCTTGTTGGATATCTTCTCTAAATTGTTGACTGTAATTTTATCGGAAACGCGGGCCTTGTTGAGGATCTTTATTAACGCCCAACGATGCTCGTCTGAATGAATCAACAATGATAACAGCGAGATTTGAGCAGGCGTCTTTGTCAATTGTTCCACAATAGAATAATCCTTCATTTTTATCTTCTTCAGAAACTCTTATGCTTCCTCTTCACTCAAAGTTTTCTTTACTAGCGCTGAATAATCCTTGGTCAGTTTTGATTTCCTAAGTTGTCATGGCCAAAGCATCTCCCCGATCGGGTCAATCCATAGGTCTTACATACTCTTTCTCTAACCTCTTTTCTTTTGTAAGTCATTGTTACTCGGTCATAATTCCAATGGATGGCCTTACTGCTAATCATTGGTAGCTAAGTTACAGGTTTGATAATGACAGGCTCTGTACGAGCACCTTCCACGATAACCACGGGCTTGCTTGCTACCCTCGATACAACCACTTTTGCGTTTTCTTGTTTCAACATCTCGTCTTTCGGAGATTCATTCCCAGCTACAAAAAAGGCTCACTTCTTGCTGCACTCAACTTGAGCGTCTATATCTCGCTTGTTAAATTCTCACCCATCTTCCGTTCACTGGCTCGGATTATCATGACAGTTTGCGAAGGCTTTTTGGGCTCCCCTTCTTTATGCACTATCTTGATCATATTTCCTCTTGATGAGTAGGCAGCCAGTTTTGATTAATGTTGGGTGCTTGCACGGCTTGCACCTCAATGCAATGGGAATCAAGGAGTTCTTGTCATGCCCCGGGGCACCAGAATAATACTCACAGCTGACAGAATAGTCCAGATTTCTTGGAAGAGGTTTGGAAATTTTGCTTCAATCGGCCTCAACATATCAATTTACCTTAACAAATGGAATAAGCTGGTATATGATTCTCCCAATGGAGTGAAAGTTTTCTTCTTCTGCATTCTCTCAGTTTTTTGAAACTTTGTTGGCCTAGAAAGCTGGTCTCTGGGGTTGCTGGTAGGCTCTTGGAGGGTAGTTATTTTGTGGAGCTGGGTAACTATTTTGCGGGGTTGGCACATGACATTGTGTGTGGGCAGGAGGTTAAGTATATTTTTGTGCATGATGGACGGAAAAATGGGGATCAAGAGGTGGATAGTTATTTTGTGGTGGGCTATATGGAGTGTGTGGGTAGGGTGGATGGTGAGGTCGGGGTTGGTTATAATGGGATGGACTCCGGGGCCCGAACCAAGTTCTTGATTCAACTATCGCTACCCCTTCCTTCTTCTTCTTTCCATTTGCTCCTCCGGTCCCGCTTTAGATTGCTTGGGTGGTATCTTTGATTGCAGAATAACTCATGATCTTGTTGGATTTGAGCCCCTCTTCAACCATACTCCCCATTTTTACTACCTCATTGAAGGATTTACCCACTGCCGATACCAGGTAACCAAAATATGTAGGCTTCAAGGCTTGAAAGAAGTAATCTACCATTTCACTTTCCTTCATTGGCGGGTTGACCCTCCCTGCCTGCTCCCTCCAACAGAAGTCATATTCTCTGAAGCTCTTATTATGCTTCTTTTCCAGTATTGTCAAAGACGGACGATACAAGATAATTTCAAGATTGTACTGAAAATGACAAGCGAATGCTTGTGCTAGATCGTCCCATGTGTACCATCGAGCATGATCATGTCGGCTGTACCATTCCAACGCTGATCCACTCAAACTTTGACTGAAGTATGCCATCAACAATTCATCCTTTCTGCCTGCTGCTCTCATCTTGCTGCAGAAACCCATTAAGTGTGCTACCGGATCACCATATCCATCATATCAGTCAAACTTGGTCATCGTGAAGCCTTGAGGCAATTGTACACCTGGGAACAAAACAAAGGTCTTTGTATTCCACACTCACTTGGCCACCTAATCCTCGTATATCTCTGAATATTTTTTCTAAACTTTTGACCTTTCGAAGCACCTCATCTTGTTCGGGATTTTTGACTGGCTTTTTAGTCTCCACAGGGACTTCAAAACGGGGAGCATACGAGTAGAGTTCGTGGGCCTTGAAGACGGGTTCTGGTGGGTAATACTGATTATCATGAGCTTGGAGCAAAGGATCACTGGATGATGTATGGAGTGTGGGGGGGGGGGGGAGGAGGTACCACATAAATGGGAGCAACTAGTAGAAGGGGGTGAGGAATAGCGTTGGGTGGTGGAGCTGTGGGTGCCTGAGAAGTTGTACCCTGGTATTGTGGGTAATGGGGAAGCTTGGGGGTGGATCAGTGGCAGGGTGGTCGTGTGACTAGGCTAATGGTGTGATGAAGGTTGGGTTAGCAGGATATGCTTATGGTGGTTGCCCTCTCATCCATGCCTGATACATTTCGGCCATTTGATGCTTCAGTTTGTGCATCTCCTCTTTCATCACATTAACATCCAACTCTTCCACCTCTTTCGAGGGATCAATTTTACTTACATCAGTTTCTTGGTTAGCCATGGTCAGGTTGCTTTTGGATTGAGTGTTATAGGAGTGGGTTGCCAAAATGCCGCAAAAACAAACCATGTGTCTTAACTGGAGAGACAACACCAAAACTTGTTAGAGGTTAGGCTTTAACACATAGGTGTCCACATATTCGGGGATGAATAGATCTAAACAGTTACCAGTTTCTATTATGCCCAATGAATCGGTCGCTTGCATTATCCCGACTTTTTATCCTATGCCCCTTTTCTTTTCTTTTATTTTTCTTTTCTTCTTCCCCTCTCTCTTGCTCAACTTGTTTTTCCTACCTTTTTTATTTCCTTATTCTCTCCTTTATTTTACCATTGTTTCTCTCATTTTTCTTTTCTCCTTTTTTTGTTCATTTTCTTTCTAGTTTTCTCTTTCCCTTTCCTTTATTTATTTTTGTTGTGGCCGAATCCTATGGAGATTGCCTACGTGTCATGACCCCGCATGAATCTGATCGAGCATAGTTCTGGCGAATAGATACATAAAATATTTTTGGAGATTTTTCAATTTTCATAATGTAAAGCACTTGATTACAACTACTAAAAGAAATTAATAGACTCCGACTCAACCGAAAACAACAGACTCTGACATAACAGGAAAATAACTGACTTGAAAACCTACTATAAACTCAAATAAAAGAAAATATAGACTTCGCAAACAGACCAATAGCTTTGAAAATCATGAATACATTAGACTTCTAATGATCATAGGGCATGCGGGACATCATTCGGTCTCGCTGCAGGCCTGTGTGCTAAATCCCCTTGGAGGTCGTGGAGGTCTCCTATCACTTGACGAACAAAGGTCATGGCGGTGGCAAAGAACATTGATCTTGTCATATCTTCACAATGGCTACACTTTATGGTGATGTAATCAGCGATCATATGTACCCTCTCACTTATAGCATCAATTTCTTACGACAACTGCCCAATTTGCTGGGCCCTTGCCTCCAAAGTTTTTTCGGCCACACGATTCAGTTCTTGACCATTTTGTTTTCAACCATGATGACCCTCTTTTTCAACCATGTAACCTCGTTATCATACCTTTATTTTAATTTTTCAATCATGCGATGTTCGCTCCTCTGCAGTTTTGGACAATTGTTTCTGATCTCTACAAAACTCACCCTCTGCTTTGTTCACGTCAAAACGACATTCTCCTACTTTTCGCCTAAATTTGTCTATGATCTTTTCATCCTACGCACTTCCGGTGGGATTCTCTGTGGCTATTTTCATTCTCGGAATTTGCGCTCGCAAAGCTTCATTTTCGTTGGCTAGTCTTTTCTTTTCCCCCTCGTCTGTCGCGTCTTGCTAACCATTCTCGAATTGAAGGTCTTTGACTTGTCTTTCCAATTTCCCTATTGTGGCCCTGTATTCGCTTTCCTTCTCTAGCCAATTCTAGTGTTCTTGGGATGCCTCAACAAATTCCTGGAGATGTGGCCTCTTAGCTTGCCTTCCGAACTCTATTTCCCTTTTGTACCAAGCCAGGTACCCTGACGCTACCTCGCCTTTAGACAAGTCTCGTACCTGAGTGTCCACCATCTTGTACGAGACTAATGTTGCTCAAAATTTGACGGACTGCTTCTTCAAGAAACTGACCATTGGGACCAATCTTGACCACATGTAGACTAATGTCTTTATCTCTAGGAATCATTTGGCACCTCCCTAACTGACTCAGCACCCTGTTTGGAGCATAAGGTTGGATACTCCAGAGAACCATTAAAAGGAAGTGGGTCGTGGTAGTTGGAATATATATAGCTTCATCAGTGGGGAGCCACACGAACGTCCACTCTATTAGACTTGCACTTATGGTCTAGAGATATGATACCCATTATGTAACCCCCTCTGGTATTCTGAACCCAACAACTCTAGTATAAAATTCCTCTATGTGGCTTTTGTCTGATGACCCATAACTCATGAATTATGGTTGACGGAAAAAGTGTTCAACCATCCACATCTATAACAACAAATTGCATCCTTCGAAGAAATCTCCTCTGGCTTTACAGGCTGTGAGGGCACAGATGATTTCAGATAATACCATGGGTGCGAGGGTGCTCCTGGCCTAAGTGAGCAAGGTGCTTAGAACCCTTGCTATCCGTATGTCAATATTCCCATCTTTCTATGGAAACACCAAAAGGCCTAAGAATAATACCATAAATGTGAAACACATGTGTTCTTCCCATTTGAGTCAGTTCCCTTTGCTACAAATTTTATTTTCGGGGTCTTTAAACCCCCCTATATGCCCATATATTTGGTATATAAACTGTGGGGTGCAAAAATCAGCAGACAGATCTGGATTGTGAATCCTCCTGCTTATCTTTAGTGAGTCCAAGAATTTGTGTGCAGCGAAGGCTGTCGGCGCAACCAAATACTGATGTCATAGGGGAATTTAGGAACCCCGATATATCCAGTTATTTTTTCCAGGGTTGAGTGAGTTTAAAGTCGTGGAAATGAAATATGTTGTGGGTTGGGTCACGAATGTAACCAACGCCTTTATGATGTCCCTTCTAGAATTAATTTTCAACAATCCGGTGAGTCCTTCCAGGTGCGCATTGACCTTGTTTTGCCCCGATTCTCCTAAATCATCCACCACAGGTGTACCTCCAAAGGGATCTTGTTCATGACTGATATTGACAAATTTTGATTCGTTCTCATTCTGCACTTTTATTTAGGTTGATTAAGCAAAACCCATGATTTATTTGACTAAAAACAAAATTATTTTCTTTTCAAATTTTCATTCCAAATAAAATCTCGGTTTTGCAAATACGGCCTTTCAGCACTTCCTGGGAAGATTTTAAGGTTGTGCATGCTACTGGCCAAAATTAATAAAATAATCCAAGGCGGTTGTTCTTGCAAAAACAGCCTCTTGGCGCCCTGTGAGAATCAAACTGGCGTATTTCGGGCAATCTTGACAAAATTAAAAACCAACTCCTATTTTCTTCTTTTTTTTTTTTTTGGAAATAAAATCCATTTCTTTTTTTTATTTTTCAAAAACAAACTCTTTTCTCTTTTTTTTGGGTTTTTGTTTTTTTTTCAAAGTTTCGGCAGCATTTTAGTATCGACTTTTGAAATAGGTAAATTCCTTCCTCACCCATCATACTGAAGTATGTAAACTTCTTTTTTTTTTCAAAAGCCAGTCGGCATGCAAATCCGGAATAAATGTACAAGTAGCATGCATGATGCATCGAGGTGGTCCATTATTTTGGGGCACCAGTCCTAGACGGACCCAACCCCTGTGTTGAGTCCCCTAAGTCAAATGCATGATGCCAATAAGTGTTCCTACTGGGGCTCCAGCATGAAGTTAAGTTATTCTAGGTTCAAAATCTGGGTATGGGGTCTAGACTATGTACTTGAGCAGACAACTCGAGTTGAGGACGGGGCTACGTATCGGGAACCAAAAGGCCATCCGGCTTTGTAACTTGTCCGAGGCTCTTTCTTATTTGAGGTATGAAACTAATAGAATAGGGAGTATTGACCAGCGAGCAAATCTCTAGAGATGAGAAGAGAAGGGTTTTGCGGCAGTTGATATACAGTTCAAATAATATTAAAGCGGTAAAAATAACATTTAGCACATTGGGTACAATCATGTAATAAAATCAGATAACAGAGAAAGCCAAATATTACAATTCATCTAAGCTCGAATTCTGAACCCTAAACCAGAGATTCTGGGTTCGATCCCCAGCAGAGTCGCCAGAGCTATCACACCTAGTTTTTAACTCTACCTTCGTGTTTTTGTAATCAGGCGCCCACCTGGATAAAAGGGAATATATTTCAAATTTCAAGGTTTGGTAATCAGGCGTCAACCTGAAGAACTGGGGAATATATTTAAAATATCGAGTATTGGTAATCAGGCACCCATCTGGAGAACATGGGAATAAATTTCAAATCTCAAGTATTGGTAATCAGGCGCCCACCTGGAAAATAAGGGAACACATTTCAAATTTTGAGTTTTGTTAATCAGGCGCCCAGCTTAAGAAGAAGGGTATATATTTCTAATTTCAACTTTTGGTAATCAGGCGCCCATCTGGAGAACAAGGGGTTATATTTCAAATTTTAAGTTTTGGAAATTAGGCGTCCACCTGGAGAACAAGGGAATACATTTTCAATTTCGAGTTTTGGTAATCAGGCGCCCACCTGGAGAACAAGGGAATACATTTCAATTTTGTGTTTTGATAATTAGGTGCCCACCTGGAAAATAAGAGAATACATTTCAAATCTCAAGTTTTTGTAATCAAGTGCCCACCTGGAATACAAGGGAATAAATACTAAATATCGACTTTTGGTAATCAGGCGCCACCAGGAGAATAAGAGAATACACTTCAAATCTCATGTAACAGGCGTCCACCTGGAGAACAAGGGAATAAATTTCAAATCTCAAGTTTCGGTAATCAGGCGCCCACCTGGAGAAAAAGGGAATACATTTCAAATTTCTTGTTTTGGTAATTAAGTGCCCATTTGGATAACAAGGGAATATATTTCAAATTTTGAGTTTTGGTAATCAAGCGCCAATTTAGAGAACAAGGTAATATATTTCAAATTTCGAGTTTTGGTAATAAGCAACCTACCTATAAAACAAGGGAATATATTTCAAATTTTGAGTTTTGTTAATTAGGTATCTAGTTGGAAAACAAGGGAATACATTTAAAATTTAAAGCTTTGGTAATCAAGCTCCCACATGGAGAATAATAAAATACATTTCAAATCTCAAGTTTTGGTAATCAGGCATCCACTTGAAGAACAAGGGAATAAATTTCAAATCTCAAGTTTTGGTAATCAGGCCCCCACCTGGAGAAAGGAAATACATGTCAAATTTTGAGCTTTGGTAATTAGGTGCCCACCTGGAGAACAAGGGAATACATTTCAAATTTTGTGTTTTGATAATCAGATGCTCACCTGGAGAATAAGAGAATACATTTCAAATCTCAAGTTTTTGTAATCAAACGCCCACCTGGAGAACAAATGAATAAATTTTAAATCTCAACTTTTGATAATCAGGCGCCACCGGGAAAATATGAGAATACATTTCAAATCTCATTGTTTGGTAATCAGGCGTCCACCTGGAGAACAAGGGAATAAATTTAAAATCTCAAGTTTTCGTATTCACGCGTCCACCTAGAGAACAAGGGAATACATTTCAAATTTCTTGTTTTGGTAATCAAGCGCTCATTTGGAGAACAAGGGAATATATATATAAAATTTTGAGTTTTGGTAATCAGCCACTTACCTAGAGAACAAGGGAATATATTTCAAATTTTGAGTTTTTCTAATCAGGTGTCCACATGGAAAACAAGGGAATACGTCTAAAAATTAAAGCATTGGTAATCAGGCATCCACCTGGAGAATAAGAGAATACATTTCAAATCTCAAGTCTTGATAATCAGGCGTCCACCTGGAGAATAAGGGAATAAATTTCAAATCTCAAGTTTTGATAATCAGGCGCCCACCAGGAGAATAAGAGAATACATTTCAAATCTCAAGTTTTGTTAATAAGGCGTCCACCTGGCGAACAAGGGAATAAATTTCAAATCTGATGTTTTGGTAATCAGGCACCCATCTGGAGAACAAGGGAATACATTTCAAATTTCGAATTTTGGTAATTGGGCGCTAACCTGTAGAACAAGGGATTATATTTTAAATTTCGAGTTTTGGTAAATAGGCACCCACCTGGAGAACAAGGGATTAGATTTTAAATTTTGAGTTTTGGTTATCAGGCGCCATCTGGAGAACAAGAGAATAAATTTCAAATTTCGAGTTTTGGTAATCAGGCGCCCACCTAGACAAAAATGGAATACATTTAAAATTTTGAGTTTTGGTAATCAGGCGTCCACCTGGAGAACAAGGGAATATATTTCAAATTTAGAATTTTGGTAATTAGGTGTCTACCTAGAAACAAGGGAATACTTTTAAAATTATTAAAGTTTTGGTAATCAGACATCCAGCTTGAGAATAAGAGAATACATTTTAAATCTCAAGGTTTGGTAATATGGCGTCCACCTGGAGAGCAAGGAAATAAATTTTAAATGTCAAGTTTTGGTAATCAGTCACCCACCTGGAGAAAAAGGGAATACATTTCAAATTTCGAGTTTTGGTAACTAGGCGCCCACCTGGAAAATTAGGGAATACATTTCAAATTTCGTGATTTGTGAATCAGGCGCTCACCTTGATAACAAGGGAATATATTTTTGACAAGTTTTTATAATCAGGCGTCCACCTAGAGAACAAGGGAATAAATTTCAAATCTCAAGTTTTGGTAATCAGGCAACCACCTGGAGAACCAGGGAATATATTTCAACTTTCAAGTTTTGGTAATCAGGCACCCACCTGGAGAACAATGGAATATATTTCAAATCTCAAGTTATTGTAATCAGGTACCCACCTGGAGAACAAGGGAATATATTTCAAATTTCAAGTTTTGGTAATCACGCGCCCACCTACGAAACAAGGGAATATATTTTAAATTTCGAGTTTTTGTAATCAGGCGCCCACCTTGATAACAAGGGAATAATTTCAAATTTTGAATTTTGGTAATCAGGCACCACCTGGAGAACAATGGAATACATTTCAAATTTTGTGTTTTGATAATCAGGTGCCCACCTGGAAAATAAGAGAATACATTTCAAATCTCAAGTTTCTGTAATCAGGCGCCCACTTAGAGAACAAGGGAATAAATTTTAAATCTCAACTTTATGTAATCGGGCGCCACCAGGAGAATAAGAGAATACATTTCAAATCTCATGTTTTGGTAATCAGGCATCCTCCTGGAGAACAAGGACATAAATTTCAAATCTCAAGTTTTTGTAATCAGGCACCCACTTGGAAAACAAGGTAATACAATTCAAATTTCTTGTTTTGGTAATTAGGCGCCCATATGAAGAACAAGGGAATACATTTCAAATTTTGAGTTTTGTTAATCAAGCGCCCATTTGGAATACAAGGGAATATATTTCAAATTTCGAGTTTTGGTAATTAGCCACCTACCTAGAAAACAAGGGAATATATTTCAAATTTTGAGTTTTTTAATTAGGTGTCTACTTGGAAAACAAGGGAATACGTTTAAAATTTAAAGCTTTGGTAATCAAGCGCCCACCTGGAGAATAAGAGAATACATTTCAAATCTCAAGTTTTGTTAATCAGGCGTCCACTTGGAGAACAAGGGAATAAATTTCAAATCTCAAGTATTAGTAATCAGGCGCCCACCTCGAGAACAAGGGAATACATGTCAAATTTCTAGTTTTGGTAATTAGGCGCCCACCTGGAGAACAAGGGAATATATTTCAAATTGTGTGTTTTGATAATCAGGTGCCCACCTAGAGAATACATTTCAAATCTCAAGTTTTTGTAATCATCCGCCCACCTGGAGAACAAGGGAATAAATTTTATATCTCAACTTTTGATAATCAAGCGCGACCACGAGAATTAGAGAATACAATTCAAATCTCATGTTTTGATAATCAGGCGTCCACCTGGAGAACAAGGGAATAAATTAAAAATCTCAAGTTCTGATAATCAGGCGCCCACCTGGAGAACTAGGGAATACATTTAAAATTTCCTGTTTTGGTAATCAAGCGCCCATTTGGAGAACAAGGGAATATATTTCAAATTTTGAGTATTGATACTCAGCCACCTACCTTGGGAACAAGGGAATATATTTCAAATTATGAGTATTGCTAATTAGGTATCTACTTGGAAAACAAGGGAATACGTATAAAATTTGAAGCTTTGGTAATCAGGCGCCCACCTGGAGATTAAGAGAATACATTTCAAATCTCAAGTTTTTGTAATCAGGCGTCCACCAAGAGAACAAGGAAATAAATTTCAAATCTTAAGCTTTGGTAATCAGGCGCCCACCAGGAGAATAAGAGTGTACCTTTCAAATCTTAAGTTTTGGTAATCAGGCGTCCACCTGGCGAATAAGGGAATAAATTTCAAATCTGATGTTTTGGTAATCATGCACCCACCTGGAGAACAAGGGAATACATTTCAAATTTCTTATTTTGGTAATCAAGAGCCCATTTGGAGAACAAGGGAATATATTTCAAATTTTGAGTTTTTGTGATCAGCCACCTACCTAGGGAACAAGGGGATATATTTCAAATTTCGAGTTTTGCTAATTAGGTGTCTACTTGGAAAACAAAGGAATACGTTTAAAATTTAAATTTTTGGTAATCAGGCGCCCACCTAGAGAATAAGAGAATACATTTCAAATCTGAAGTTTTTGTAATCAGGCGTCCACCTGGAGGACAAGGGAATAAATTTGAAATCTCAAGTTTTGTAATCAGGCGCCCACCATGAGAATTAGAGAATACATTTCACATCTTAAGTTTTGGTAATCAGGCGTCCACCTGGTGAACAAGGGAATAAATTTCAAATCTGATGTTATGGTAATCAGGCACCCACCTGGAGAGCAAGGGAATACATTTCAAATTTCTAGTTTTGGTAATTAGGTGCCCACCTAGAAATTAAGGGAATACATTTTATATTTGAGTTTAGTTAATCAGTAGCCCACCTGGAGAACAATAAAATTTATTTTAAAACTAAAGTTTTTGTCATCAGACGCCCACCTGGAGAACAAAGGAATATATTTCAAATTTTAACTTTTGGTAATTAGGCGTTCACCTGTAGAATAAGGGATTATATTTTAAAATTTTGAGTTTTGGTAAATAGGCACCCATCTAGAGAACAAGGGAATAGATTTCAAATTTTGGTTTTTTGTAATCAGGCGCCCATCTGGAGAACAAGGGAATAAATTTCAAATTTTGAGTTTTGGTAATCAGGCGCCCACCTGGAGAAAAAGGGAATATATTTCAAATTTTGAGTTTTAGTAATCAGGCGTCCACTTGGGAATGGAATATATTTCAAATTTCGAATTTTGGTAATTAGGTGTCTACCTGGAAAACAAGGGAATATGTTTATAATATAAAGTTTGGTAATCAGGTGTCCACCTTGAGAATAAATGAATACATTTCAAATCTCAAGTTTTGGTAATCAGGGGTCCACCTGGAGAACAAGGGAATAAATTTTAAATTTCAAATTTTGGTAATTAGATGCCCACCTGGAGAAAAAGGGAATACATTTCAAATTTTGAGTTTTGGTAACTAGGCGCCCACCTGGAAAATAAGGGGATACATTTCAAATTTAATGTTTTGTTAATCAAGCGCTCACCATGATAACAAGGGAAAATATTTCTAATCTCAAGTTTTTGTAATCAGGCGTCAACCTGGAGAACAAGGGAATAAATTTCAAATCTCATGTTTTGGTAACAAGTGCCCACCTGGAGAACCAAGGAATATATTTCAACTTTCAAGTTTTGGTAATCAGGCACCCACCTGGAGAACAATGGAATATATTTCAAATCTCAAGTTATTATAATCAGGTGCCCACCTGGAGAACAAGGAAATATATTTCAAATTTCAAATTTTGGTAATCAGGCGCCCACCTAGGAAACAAGGGAATATATTTCAAATATTGAGTTTTGGTAATTAGGTGTCTACCTGGAAAACAAGGGAATACATTTAAAATTTAAAGCTTTGGTAATCATGCGCCCACTTGGGGAATAAGAGAATACATTTCAAATCTCATGTTTTTGAAATTAGGCGCCCACGTGGAGAACACGGGAATACATTTCAAATTTTGAGTTTTGGTAATTAGGTGTCCACCAGGAAAATAAGGGAATACATTTCAAATTTCGAGTTTTGTTAATCAGGCGCCCAGCTTGAAAACAAGGGTATATATTTTCATTTTCAAGTTTTGGTAATCAGGCGCCCATCTGGAGAACAAGAGAATATATTTCAAATTTTATATTTAGGTAATCAGGCGCCCATCTGGAGAACAAGGGAATACATTTCAAATTTTGAGTTTTGGTAATCAATCGCCACCTGGAGAACAAGGGAATACATTTCAAATTTTGTGTTTTGATAATCGGGTGCCCACCTGGAGAATAAAAGAATAAATTTCAATTCTCAAGTTTTTGTAACCAGGCGCCCCACCTGGAGAAAAAGGGAAAAAATTTTAAATCTCAATTATATGTAATAAGGCACCACCAGGAAAATAAGTGAATACATTTCAAATCTCATGTTTTTGTAATCAGCCGTCCACCTAGAGAACAAGGGAATAATTTTCAAATCTCAAGTTTTTGTAATCAGGCTTCCACCTGGAGAACAAGGGAATACATTTCAAATTTCTTGTTTTGGTTATCAGGCGCCCATCTGGAGAACAAAGGAATACATTTCAATTTTGAGTTTTGGTAATCATGCGCCCATTTGGAGAACAAGGGAATATATTTCAAATTTCGAGTTTTGGTAATCAGCCACCTACCTAGGGAACAAGGTAATATATTTCAAATTTGAGTTTTCGTAACTAGGTGTCTACTTGGAAATCAAGGGAATACGTTTAAAATTTAGAGCTTTGGTAATCAGCAGCCCGCCTCGAGAATACGAGAATACATTTCAAATCTCAAGTTTTTGTAATCAGGCGTCCACCTGGAGAACAAGGGAATAATTTTCAAATCTCAAGTTTTTGTAATCAGGTGTCCACCAGGAGAACAAGGGAATACATTTTAAATTTCTTGTTTTTTGTAATCAGGCGCCAAACTGGAGAACAAAGAAATACCTTTCAATTTTGAGTTTTGGTAATCAAACGCCCATTTGGAGAACAAGGGAATATATTTCAAATTTCGAGTTTTGGTAATCAGCAACCTACCTAGGAAACAACGGAACATATTTCAAATTTGGAGTTTTGGTAATTAGGTGTCTACTTGCAAAACAAGGGAATATGTTTAAAATTTAAAGCTTTAGTAATCAGGCGCCCACCTGGAGAATAAGAGAATACATTTCAAATATCAAATTTTGGTAATCAGGCGTCCACCTGGATAACAAGGGAATATATTTAATATTTTGAGTATTCGTAATCAGGCACCCATCTAGAGAACAAGGGAATAAATTTCAAATCTCAAGTATTGGTAATCAGGCGCTCACCTGGAGAACAAGGGGATACAATTAAAATTTCGAGTTTTGGTAACTAGGCGCTCACTTGGAAAATATGGGAATATATTTCAAATTTCGAGTTTTGTTAATCTGGAGAGCACCTTGAGAACAAGGGTATATATTTCTAATTTTATGTTTCGGTAATCAGGAGCCCACCATGAGAACAAGGGTATCTATTTCTAATTTTAAGGTTTGGTAATCAGGTGTCCATCAGGAGAACAAGGAATATATTTCAAAGTATAAGTTTTGGTAATAAGGCGCCCACCTGGAGAACAAGGGAATATATTTCAAATCTCACGTTTTGGTAATCGGGCCCCCGCCTGGAGAACAAGGGAATACATGTCAAATTTCGAGTTATGGTAATTAGGCACCCACAATGAGAACAAGGGAATACATTTCAATTTTTTTTTTGATAATCAGGTGCCCACCTGGAGAATAAGAAAATACATTTCAAATCTAAAGTTTTTGTAATCAGGCGCCCACCTGGAGAAAAAGGGAATAAATTTTAAATATCAACATTATGTAATCAGACGCCACCAGGAGAATAAGAGATTACATTTCAAATCTCATGTTTTGGTAATCAAGCGTCCACCTGGAGAACAAGAGCATAATTTTCAGATCTCATATTTTTGTAATCAGTCGTCCACCTAGAGAACAAGGGAATACATATCAAATTTCTTGTTTTGGTAATCAGGCGCCCATCTGGAGAACAACGGAAGACATTTCAATTTTGAGTTTTGGTAATCATGCGCCCATTTGGAGAACAAGGGAATATATTTCAAATTTTGAGTTTTGGTAATCAGCCACCTACCTGGAGAACAAGGGAATATATTTCAAATTGTGAGTGTTGGTAACTAGGTGTCTACTTGGAAATCAAGGGAATACGTTTAAAATTTAAAGCTTTGGTAATCAGGATCCCACTTCGAGAATAAGAGAATACATTTCAAATCTCAAGATTTAGTAATCAGGCGTCCACCTGGATAACAAGGGAATAATTTTCAAATCTCAAGTTTTTGTAATCAGGCGTCCACCTGGAGAGCAAGGGAATACATTTTAAATTTCTTGTTTTGGTAATCAGGCGCCAATCTGGAGAACAAAGGAATGCATTTCAATTTTGAGTTTTGGTAATCAAGCGCCCATTTGGAGAACAAGGTAATATATTTCAAATTTCGAGTTTTGGTAATCACAAACCTACCTAGGAAACAACGGAACATATTTCAAATTTTGAGTTTTGGTAATTAGGTGTCTACTTGGAAAACAAGGGAATACGTTTAAAATTTAAAGCTTTAGTAATCAGGCGCCCACCTGGAGAATAAGAGAATACATTTCAAATATCAAGTTTTGGTAATCAGGCGTC
The DNA here is from genome assembly GCA_034376525.1 of Nicotiana benthamiana. Classification (NCBI taxonomy): domain Eukaryota; kingdom Viridiplantae; phylum Streptophyta; class Magnoliopsida; order Solanales; family Solanaceae; genus Nicotiana; species Nicotiana benthamiana. The sequence goes on from CM067324.1 coordinate 39,196,360, forward strand.
CACCTGGAGAACAAGGGAATATATTTAATATTTCGAGTATTCGTAATCAGTCACCCATCTAGAGAACAAGGGAATAAATTTCAAATCTCAAGTACTGGTAATCAGGCGCCCACCTAGAGAACAAGGGGATACATTTAAAATTTAGAGTTTTGGTAACTAGGCGCTCACTTGGAAAATAAGGGAATATATTTCAAATTTTGAGTTTTGTTAATCTGGAGCGCACCTTGAGAACAAGGGTATATATTTCTAATTTTAAGTTTCGGTAATTAGGAGTCCACCATGAGAACAAGGGTATCTATTTCTAATTTTATAGTTTGGTAATCAGGTGTCCATCAGGAGAACAAGGGAATATATTTCAAATTTTAAGTTTTGGTAATAAGGCGCCCACCTGGAGAACAAGGGAATATATTTCAAATCTCAAGTTTTGGTAATCAGGCCCCCCCCTGGAGAACAAGGGAATACATGTCAAATTTCGAGTTTTGGTAATTAGGCGCCCACAATGAGAACAAGGGAATACATTTCAAATATTGTGTTTTAATAATCAAGTGCCCACCTGGAGAATAAGAGAATACATTTCAAATCTAAAGTTTTTGTAATCAGGCGGCCACCTGCAGAAAAAAGGGAATAAATTTTAAATATCAACTTTATGTAATCAGAAGCCACCAGGAGAATAAGAGATTACATTTCAAATCTCATGTTTTAGTAATCAAGCGTCCACCTGGAGAACAAGGGAATAATTTTCAGATCTCATGTCTTTGTAATCAGTCGTCTACCTAGAGAACAAGGGAATACATTTTAAATTTCTTGTTTTGGTAATCAGGCGCTTAAAGAGAGTCTTGTCTTGAGTGCTAAGTGTTTGTATACACTTGAAGGGAAGTGTTAATCCCTTGTGGTTGTAAGAAGGTACATTTTCATTCCTTCGGTTGAAGTCTTGAAGTGTGGTATCTTCGAGCAAAGGTTGTTGAGGCTTGTGTGACTCAAGTTCTCAGTTTGTAACGGTTTGTTAAGCACCCGTAAGCTTAACGAAGTTAGTGGAATCTCGAGAGAGTTTCTCGGGGACTGGACTAGCCAAAATCATGCGAACATTTGGAGAAGAAAGGAATATATTTCAAATTTCGAGTTTTAGTAATCAACCACCTACCTAGGGAACAAGGGAATATATTTCAAATTGTGAGTTTTGGTAACTAGGTGTCTACTTGGAAATCAAGGGAATACGTTTAAAATTTAAAGCTTTAGTAATCAGGAACCCACCTCGAGAATAAAATAATACATTTCAAATCTCAAGTTTTGGTAATCAGGCGTCCACCTGGAGAACAAGGGAATAATTTTCAAATCTCAAGTTTTTGTAATCAGGCGTCCACCTGGACAACAGGGGAATACATTTTAAATTACTTGTTTTTGTAATCAGGCGCCAATCTGGAGAAAAAAGGAATACATTTCAATTTTGAGTTTTGGTAATCAAGCGCCCATTTGGAGAACAAGGGAATACATTTCAAATTTCGAGTTTTGGTAATCAGCAACCTACCTAGGAAACAGCGGAACATATTTCAAATTTTGAGTTTTGGTAATTAGGTGTCTACTTGGAAAACAAGGGAATACGTTTAAAACTTAAAGCTTTAGTAATCAGGCGCCCACCTGGAGAATAAGAGAATACATTTAAATATCAAGATTTGGTAATCAGGTGTCCACCTAGAGAATAAGGGAATTTATTTAATATTACGAGTATTCGTAACCAGGCACCCATCTAGAGAACAAGGGAATAAATTTCAATTCTCAAGTATTGGTAATCAGGCGCCCACCTGGAGAACAAGGGGATACATTTAAAATTTCGAGTTTTGGTAACTAGGCGCTCACCTGGAAAATAAGGGAATATATTTCAAATTTTGAGTTTTGTTAATCTGGAGCGCACCTTGAGAACAAGGGTATATATTTCTAATTTTAAGTTTCGATAATCAGGAGCCCACCATGAGAACAAGGGTATCTATTTCTAATTATATGGTTTGGTAATCAGGTGTCCATCAGGAGAACAAGGGAATATATTTCAAATTTTAAGTTTTGGTAATAAGGCGCCCACCTGGAGAACAAGGGAATATATTTCAAATCTCAAGTTTTGGTAATTAGGCGCCCACAATGAAAACAAGGGAATACATTTCAAATTTTGTGTTTTGATAATCAGGTGCCCAATTGGAGAATAAGAAAATACATTTCAAATCTAAAGTTTTTGTAATCAGCCACCTGGAGAAAAAGGGAATAAGTTTTAAATATCAACTTTATGTAATTAGACGCCACCAGGAGAATAAGAGATTACATTTCAAATCTCATGTTTTGGTAATCAAGCGTCCACCTGGAGAACAAGGGAATAATTTTCAGATCTCATGTTTTTGTAATCAGACGTCCACCTGGAGAACAAGGGAATACATTTCAAATTTCTTGTTTTGGTAATTAGGCGCCCATCTAGAGAACAAAGGAATACATTTCAATTTTGAGTTTTGGTAATCATGCACCCATTTGGAGAACAAAGGAATATATTTCAAATTTTGAGTTTTGGTAATCAGCCACCCACCTAGGGAACAAGGGAATACATTTCAAATTGTGAGTTTTGGTAACTAGGTGTCTACTTGGAAATCAAGGGAATACGTTTAAAATTTAAAGCTTTGGTAATCAGGAGCCTACCTCGAGAATAAGAGAATACATTTCAAATCTCAAGTTTTGGTAATCAGGCGTCCACCTGAAGAATAAGGGAATAATTTTCAAAACTCAAGTTTTTGTTATCAAGCGTCCACCTGGAGAACAAGGGAATACATTTTAAAATGCTTGTTTTGGCAATCAGGCTCCAATCTGGAGAACAAGGGAATACATTTCAATTTTGTGTTTTGGTAATTAAGCGCCCATTTGGAGAACAAGGGAATATAATTCAAATTTCGAGTTTTGGTAATCAGTAACCTTCCTAGGAAACAACGGAACATATTTCAAATTTTGAGTTTTGGTAATTAGGTGTCTACTTGGAAAACAAGGGAATACGTTTAAAATTTAAAGCTTTCCACCAGGAGAATAAAAGAATACGTTTCAAATATCAAGTTTTGGTAATCAGGCGTCCACCTGGAGAACAAGGGAATATATTTAATATTTCGAGTATTCGTAATCAGGCACCCATCTAGAGAAAGGGGGAATAAATTTCAAATCTCAAGTATTGGTAATCAGGCGCCCACCTGGAGAACAGGGGGATACATTTAAAATTTTGAGTTTTGGTAACTAGCCGCTCACCTGGAAAATAAGGGAATATATTTCAAATTTCGAGTTTTGTTAATCTGGAGCGCACCTTGAGAACAAGGGTATATATTTCTAATTTTAAGTTTCAGTAATCAGGAGCCCGCCATGAGAACAAGGGTATCTATTTCTAATTTTAAGGTTTGGTAATCAGGTGTCCATCAGGAGAACAGGGGAATATATTTCAAATTTTAAGTTTTGGTAATAAGGCGCCCACCTGAAGAACAAGGGAATATATTTCAAATCTCAAGTTTTGGTAATCAGGCCCCCGCCTGGAGAACAAGGGAATACATGTCAAATTTCAAGTTTTGGTAATTTGGCGCCCACAATGAGAACAAGGGAATACATTTCAAATTTTGTGTTTTGATAATCAAGTGCCCACCTGGAGAACAAGGGAATATATTTCAAATCTCAAGTTTTGGTAATCAGGCCCCCGCCTAGAGATCAAGGGAATACATGTCAAATTTCGAGTTTTGGTAATTAGGCGCCCACAATGAGAACAAGGGAATACATTTCAAATTTTGTGTTTTGATAATCAGGTGTCCACCTGGTGAATAAGAGAATACATTTCAAATCTAAAGTTTTTTTAATCAGGTGCCTACCTGGAGAAAAAGGGAATAAATTTTAAATATCAGCTTTATGTAATCAGACGCCACCAGGAGAATAAGAGATTACATTTCAAATCTCATGTATTGGTAATCAAGCGACCACCTGCAGAACAAGGGAATAATTTTCAGATCTCACGTTTTTGTATTCAGTCGTCCACCGGGAGAACAAGGGAATACATTTCAAATTTCTTGTTTTGGTAATCAGGCGCCCATCTGGAGAACAAAGGAATACATTTCAATTTTGAGTTTTGGTAATCAAGCGCCCATTTGGAGAACAAGGGAATATATATTTCAAATTTCGATTTTTGGTAATCAACCACCTACCTAGGGAACAAGGGAATATATTTCAAATTGTGAGTTTTGGTAACTAGGTGTCTACTTGGAAATCAAGGGAATACGTTTAATATTTAAAGCTTTGGTAATCAGGAGCTCACCTCGAGAGTAAGGGAATACATTTCAAATCTCAAGTTTTGATAATGAGGCTTCCACCTGGAGAACAAGGGAATAAATTTCAAATCTCAAGTTTTGGTAATCAGGCGCCCACCCGGAGAATGAGAGAATGCCTTTCAAATCTTAAGCTTTGGTAATCAGGCGTCCACCTTGCAAACAAGGGAATAAATTTCAAATCTGATGTTTTGGTAATCAGGCACCCACCTTGAGAACAAGGGAATACATTTCAAATTTTGAGGTTTAGTAATTAGGCGCCCACCTAGAAAATAAGGGAATACGTATTAAATTTCGAGTTTTGTTAATCAGGCGCCCACCTTGAGATTAATGGTATATATTTTAAAACTAAAGTTTTTGTCATCAGACGCCAACCTAGATAACAAGGGATTATATTTTAAATTTCAAGTTTTGGTAAATAGGCACCCACATGGAGAACAAGGGAATAGATTCAAATTTTGATTTTTGGTAATCAGGCGCCCATCTGGAGAACAAGGGAATAAATTTCAATTTTCGAATTTTGGTAATCAGGCGCCCACCTGGAGAAAAAAAGGAATATATTTCAAATTTCAAATTTTGGAAATTAGGTGTATACCTGGAAAACAAGGGAATACGTTTAAAATTTAAAGCTTTTGATATCATGCATCCACCTTGAGAATAAAAGAATACATTTCAAATCACAAGTTTTAGTAATCAGGCGTCCACCTGGAGAACAAGGGAATAAATTTTAAATTTATAGTTTTGGTAATCAGTTGCCCACCTGGAGAAAAAGGGAATACATTTCAAATTTCGAGTTCTGGTAACTAGGCACCCACCTACAAAATAAGGGAATATATTTCAAATTTTGAGTTTTGGTAATTAGGTGTCTACCTGGAAAACAAGGCAATACGTTTAAAATTTAAAGCTTTGGTAATCATGCGCCCACTTGGAGAATAAGAGAATACATTTCAAATCTCAAGTTTTTGAAATTAGGCGCCCACGTGAAGAACACGGGAATACATTTCAAATTTCGAGTTTTGGTAATTAGGTGCCCACCTAGAGAATAAGGGAATACATTTCAAATTTCGAGTATTGTTAATCAGGCGCCCAGCTTGAAAACAAGGGTATATATTTTTAATTTCAAGTTTTGGTAATCAAGAGCCCATCTGGAGAACAAGGGAATATGTTTCAAATTTTAAGCTTAGGTAATCAGGCACCCACCTGGAGAACAAGGGAATACATTTCAAATTTTGAGTTTTGGTAATCAATCGCCCACCTGGAGAACAAGGGAATACATTTCAAAATTTGTGTTTTGATAATCAGGTGCACACCTGGAGAATAAAAGAATAAATTTAATATCTCAAGTTTTTGTAACCAGGCGCCCACCTGGAGAAAAAGGGAATAAATTTTAAATCACAACTTTATGTAATAAAGCACCACCAGGAGAATAAGTGAATACATTTCAAATCTCATGTTTTGGTCATCAGCCGTCCACCTAGAGAACAAGGGCATAATTTTCAAATCTCAAGTTTTTGTAATCAGGCATCCACCTGGAGAACAAGGGAATACATTTCAAATGTCTTGTTTTGGTAATCAGGCGCCCATCTGGAGAACAAATGAATACATTTCAATTTTGAGTTTTGGTAATCATGCGCCCATTTGGAGAACAAGGGTATATATTTGAAATTTCAAGTTTTTGTAATCAGCCACCTACCTAGGGAACAATGGAATATATTTCAAATTGTGAGTTTTGGTAACTAGGTGTCTACTTGGAAATCAAGGGAATACGTTTAAAATTTAAAGCTTTGGTAATAAGGAGCCCACCTCGAGAATAAGAGAATTCATTTCAATTCTCAAGTTTTTGTAATCAGGCGTCCACCTGGAGAACAAGTGAATAATTTTCAAATCTCAGATTTTTGTAATCAGGCGTCCACCTGGAGAACAAGGAAATACATTTTAAATTTCTTGTTTTGGTAATCAGGCGCCAATCTGGAGAACAAAGGAATACATTTCAATTTTAAGTTTTGGTAATGAAGAGCCCATTTGGAGAACAAGGGAATATATTTCAAATTTTGAGTTTTGGTAATCAGCAACCTACCTAGGGAACAACGGAACATATTTCAAATTTTGAGTTTTGGTAATCAAGTGTCTACTTGGAAAACAAGGGAATGCGTTAAAAATTTAAAGCTTTGGTAATCAGGCGCCCACCTAAAGAATAAGAGAATACATTTCAAATATCAAGTTTTGGTAATCAGGCGTCCACCAGGAGAAAAAGGAAAATTTTTTAATATTTCGAGTATTCGTAATCAGGCACCCATCTGGAGAACAAGGGAATAAATTTCAAATCTCAAGTATTGGTAATCAGGCGCCCACCTGGAGAACAAGGGAATACATTTAAATTTTCGAATTTTGGTAACTAGGCGCTCACCTGGAAAATTAGGGAATATATTTCAAATTTCGAGTTTAAATCTGGAGCGCACCTTGAGAACAGGGGTATATATTTCTAATTTTAAGTTTTGGTAATCAAGAGCCCACCTTGTGGACAAGGGTATATATTTCTAATTTTAAGGTTTGGTAATCAGGTGTCCATCAAGAGAACAAGGGAATATATTTAAAATTTTAAGTTTTGGTAATCAGGCGCCCACCTGGAAAACAAGGGAATACATTTCAAATCTCAAGTTTTGGTAATTAGGCCCCCGCCTGGAGAACAAGGAATACATGTCAAATTTCGAGTTTTGGTAATCTGGCGCCCACCTAGAGATTAAGGGAATACATTTCAAATGTTGTGTTTTTATAATCAGGTGCCCACCTGGAGAATAAGAGAATACATTTTAAATCTAAAGTTTTTGTAATCAGGCGCCCACCTGGAGAAGGGAATAAATTTTAAATATCAACTTTATGTAATCAGATGCCTTTAGGAGAATAAGAGACTACATTTCAAATCTCATGTTTTGGAAATCAAGCGTCCACCTGGAGAACAAGAGAATAATTTTTCAGATCTCATGTTTTTGTAATCAGGCGTCCACCTGGAGAACAAAGGAATACTTTTCAATTTTCTTGTTTTGGTTATCAGGCGCCCATCTGGAGAACAAAGGAATATATTTCAATTTTGAGTTTAGTCAAGCGCCCGTTTGGAGAACAAGGGAATATATTTCAAATTTTGAGTTTTGGTAATCAGCCACCTACCTAGGGAACAAGGGAATATATTTCAAATTGTGAGTTTTGGTAACTAGGTGTTACTTGGAAATAAAGGGAATACGTTTAAAATTTAAAGCTTTGCTAATCAGGAGCCCGCCTCTAGAATAAGAGAATACATTTCAAATCTCAAGTATTGGTAATGAGGTGTCCACCTGTAGAACAAGGGAATAAATTTCAAATCTCAAGTTTAGTAATCAGGCACCCACCCGGAGAATAAGAGAATACCTTTCAAATCTTATGTTTTGGTAATCAGGCGTCCACCTGGCGAATAAGGGAATATATTCAAATCTGATGTTTTGGTAATCAGGCACCCACCTGGAGAACAAGGGAATACATTTCAAATTTTGAGTTTTGGTAATTAGGCGCCCACCTGAAAAATAAGGGAATACGTATTAAGTTTCGAGTTTTGTTAATCAGGCGCCCACCTTGAGAATAATGGAATATATTTTAAAACTAATGTTTTTGTCATCAAACGCCCACCTAGATAACAAGGGATTATATTTTAAATTTCAAGTTTTGGTAAATAGGCACCCACCTGGAGAACAAGGGAATAGATTTCAAATTTTGATTTTTGGTAATCAGGCGCCCATCTGGAGAACAAGGGAATAAATTTCAAATTTCAAGTTTTGGTAATGAGGGGCCCACCTGGAGAAAAAGGGAAGATTTTCAAATTTCAAATTTTGGTAATTAGGTGTCTCCCTGGAAAACAAGGGAATACGTTTAAAATTTAAAGCTTTTGTTATCTGGCGTCCACCCGGAGATCAAGGAAATAAAATTTAAATTTATAGTTTTGGTAATCAGTTGCCCACCTGGAGTAAAAGGGAATACATTTCAAACTTTGAGTTCTGGTAACTACACGCCCACCTAGAAAATAAGGGAATATATTTCTGATCTCAAGTTTTTGTAATCAGGCGTCCACCTGGAGAAGAAGGGAATAAATTTCAAATCTCATGTTTTGGTAACTGGCGCCCACCTGGAGAACCACGGAATATATTTCAACTTTCAAGTTTTGGTAATCAGGCACCCACTTGGAGAACAATGGAATATATTTAAAATCTCAAGTTATTGTAATCAGGTGCCCACCTAGAGAACAAGGGAATATATTTCAAATTTCAAATTTTTGTAATTAGGCGCCCACCTAGGAAACAAGGGAATATATTTAAAATTTTAAGTTTTTGTAATTAGGTGTCTATCTGGAAAACAAGGGAATACGTTTAAAAGTTAAAGCTTTGGTTATCATGCGCACACTTGGAGAATAAGAAAATACATTTCAAATCTCAAGGTTTTGTAATCAGGCGCACAGCTGGAGAACACGGGAATACATTTCAAATTTTGAGTTTTGGTAATTAGGTGCCCACCTGGAAAATAAAGGAATACATTTCACATTTCGAGTTTTGGTAATCAGGCGCCCACCTGGAGAAAAAAGGAATATATTACAAATTTCCAATTTTGGTAATTAGGTGTCTACCTGGAAAACAAGGGAATACGTTTAAAATTTAAAGCTTTTGTTATCATGCGTCCACCTTGAGAATAGAAGAACACATTTCAAATCACAAGTTTTGGTAATCAGGCGTCCACTTGGAGAACAAGGGAATAAATTTTATATTTATAGTTTTGGTAATCAGTTACCCACCTGGAGAAAAAGGGAATATATTTCAAATTTCGAGTTCTGGTAACTAGGCGCCCACCTGCAAAATAAGGGAATATATTTCAAATTTTGAGTTTTGGTAATTAGGTGTCTACCTGGAAAACAAGGGAATACGTTTAATATGTAAAGCTTTGGTAATCATGCGCCCACTTGGAGAATAAGAGAATACATTTCAAATCTCAAGTTTTTGAAATTAGGTGCCCGCGTGAAGAACACGGGAATACATTTCAAATTTCGATTTTTGGTAATTAGGTGGCCACCTAGAGAATAAGGGAATACATTTCAAATTTCGAGTTTTCTTAACCAGGCGCCCAGCTTGAAAACAAGGGTATATATTTTTATTTTCAAGTTTTGGTAATCAGGAGCCCATTTGGAGAACAAGGGAATAAGTTTCAAAGTTTTAACTTTAGGTAATCAGGCACCCACCTGGAGAATAGGGGAATTCATTTCAAGTTTTGGGTTATGGTAATCACGCGCCCACCTAGAGAACAAGGGAATACATATCAAATTTTGTGTTTTGATAATCAGGTGCCCACCTAGAGAATAAGAGAATACATTTCAAATCTCAAGTTTTTGTAACCAGGCGCCTACCTGGAGAAAAAGGGAATAAATTTTAAATCTAAACTTTATGTAATCAAGAACCACCAGGAGAATAAGTGAATACATTTCAAATCTCATGTTTTGGTAATCAGCCGTCCACCTGGAGAACAAGGGAATAATATTCAGATCTCATGTTATTGTAATCAGGCGTCCACCTGGAGAACAATGGAATACATTTCAAAGTTCTTGTTTTGGTAATCAGGCGCCCATCAGGAGAACGAAGGAATACATTTAAATTTTGAGTTTTGGTAATCAAGCGCCCATTTGGAGAACAAGGGAATATATTTCAAATTTTCGAGTTTTGGTAATCAGCCACCTCCCGAGGGAACAAGGAAATATATTTCAAATTGTGAGTTTTGGTAACTAGGTGTCTACTTGGAAATCAAGGGAATACGTTTAAGATTTAAAGCTTTGGCAATCAAGAGCTCACCTCGAGAATAAGAGAATACATTTCAAATCTCAAGTTATGGTAATGAGGCGTCCACCTGGAGAACAAGGGAATAAATTTCAAATCTCAAGTTTTCGTAATCAGGCGCCCTCCCGGAGAATAAGAGAATACCTTTCAAATCTTAAGTTTTGGTAATCAGGCGTCCACCTGGCGAACATGGGAATAAATATCAAATCTGATGTTTTGGTAATCAGGCACCCACCTGGAGAACAAGGGAATACATTTCAAATTGTGAGTTTTGGTAATTAGGCGCCCACTTGGAAAATAAGGGAATAAATATTAAATATCAACTTTATGTAATCAGAGGCCACCAAGAGACTAAGAGATAACATTTCAAATCTCATTTTTTGGTAATCAAGAATCCACCTGGAGAACAAGGGAATAATTTTCAGATCTCATGTTTTTGTAATCAGGCGTCCAACTGGAGAACAAGGGAATACATTTCAATTTTCTTGTTTTGGTAATCAGGCGCCCATCTGGAGAACAAAGGAATACATTTAAATTTTGAGTTTTGGTAATCAAGCGCCTATTTGGAGAACAAGGGAATATATTTCAAATTTCGAGTTTTGGTAATCAGCCACCTACCTAGGGAACAAGGGAATATATTTCAAATTGTGAGTTTTGGAAACTAGGTGTCTACATGGAAATCAAGGGAATACGTATAAAATTTAAAGCTTTGGTAATCAGGAGCCCACCTCGAGAATAAGAGAATACATTTCAATTCTCAAGTTTTGGCAATGAGGCATCCACCTGGAGAACAAGGGAATAAATTTCAAATCTCAAGTTTTTGTAATCAGGCTCCCGCCCGGAGAATAAGAGAATACCTTTCAAATCTTAAGTTTTGGTAATCAGGCGTCCACCTGGCGAAAAAGGGAATAAATTTCAAATCTAATGTATTGGTAATCAGGCACCCACCTGAAGAACAAGGGAATACATTTCAAATTTTGAGTTTTGATAATTAGGCGCCCACCTGGAAAATAAGGGAATACGTTTTAAATTCGAGTTTTGTTAATCAGGCGCCCACCTTGAGAATAATGGAATATAAAAAATAGTTTTTGTCATCAGACGCCCACCTGGATAACAAGGGATTATATTTTAAATTTCAAGTTTTTGTAAATAGGCACCCACCTGGAGAACAAGGGAACAGATTTCATATTTTGATTTTTTGTAATCAGGCGCCCATCTGGAGAACAAGGGAATATATTTCAAATTTAAAATTTTGGTAATTAGGTGTCTACCTGGAAAACAAGGGAATACGTTAAAAATTTAATGCTTTTGTTATCAGGCGTCCACCTTGAGAATAAAAGAATACATTTCAAATCACAAGTTTTGGTAATCAGGCGTCCACCTGGAGAACAAGGGAATAAATTTAAATTTATAGTTTTGGTAATCAGTTTCCCACCTGGAGAAAAAGGGAATACATTTCAAATTTCGAGTTCTGATGACTAGGCGCCCACCTGGAAAATAAGGGAATATATTTCTTATCTCAAGTTTTTGTAATCAGGCGTCCACCTGGAGAACAAGGGAATAAATTTCAAATCTCATGTATTGGTAACAGGCGCCCACCTGGAGAACCACGGAATATATTTCAACTTTCAAGTTTTGGTAATCAGGCACCCACCCGGAGAACAATGGAATATATTTCAAATCTCAAGTTATTGTAATCAGGTGCCCTCCTGGAGAACAAGGGAGTATATTTCAAATTTCAAATTTTGGTAATTAGGCGCCCACCTAGGAAACAAGGGAATATATTTAAAATTTTATGTTTTGGTAATTAGGTGTCTACCTAGAAAACAAAGGAATACGTTTAAAATTTAATGCTTTGGTAATCATGCGCACACTTGGAGAATAAGAGAATACATTTCAATTCTCAAGTTTTTGTAATCAGGCGCCCACATGGAGAACACAGGAATACATTTCAAATTTCGAGTTTTCGTAATTAGGTGCCCACTGTTGGAAACACGTTCTCAAGGCATTATACTAAACGTGTGTTCATATTTGTAGGTTTTGATGAATGAAAAACTATGCGCAAATTGACACATGACGAGGTCCAAGCACAAGCGCAAAATTGATATATAACGAGATTCAAGCACAAGACAAAGATCGAGATTAAGTTTTATATGAGTCGGTATTTAATTGTGATCTTGATCCGACAACTTAAACTCAAGACTTGGCTTCTCTCGTAAAAATATTTTTAACAAATCATGCATATTTAATTTAGAGCAAAATGATTTTAAATAATGCATACTTACTTTAGTCAAAATGATTTTTAAACATGCCTCTAAAATCTGGACTAAGATAATCGATTATGTACTTATGATAATCGATTATGTTTAAGTCAGCTGCTTGACAATCGATTGTGAACTTATGACAATCGATTGTGTTAAGGCAGTGAGCATCTGATTTTTCAAATCTGCATGACAATCGATTGTGAACCTTATGACAATCGATTGTTATGAGGCAGTGTCCATCAAAGTTTTTCAAAGCTCAAAATAATCGATTGTGAAGCTAATGACAATCGATTGTGAAGAGACAGTGTCCATCAGATTTTTCAAAGTCACAAAATAATCGATTGTGAACTTATGACAATCGATTGTGTTGAGGCAGTGTCTTCCAGACTTTTTCAAAGTTATTAAATAATCGATTGTGAACCTATAACAATTGATTGTCAAGAGGCAGTGTCTAAATTGATTTTTCAAGACTGATATATAATCGATTGTTAACTTAGTATAATCGATAGTATAACTGACCGTTGCCAAAATGTTTTCAAATACAGTCAGGTAATTGATTATTGATTTCTTATAATCGATTGTTTTAATCAAAATCTGGAAAGGATTTTTTGAACGTTGCTGAGTAATCGATTGTAGATTTCTGACAATCGATCGTTTTTAGTAAAATCTGGAAATGATTTTTTGAACATTGCCAGTAATCGATTATTGATCTTAGATAATCGACTGTTATGCGTAAAATCTGGGATTGATTTTTGGAAGATCTGGCAAACAATCGATTGTGGTAATTTGACAATCGATTGTCACAGAGTAAAATCAGCAATTCTTAATTGGCAATTAGGCAACGGTAATACAAAGTTTTTCAACTATAAATACAGCTTCAATTCAGTCTTCTAAACACAACAACTGATCATACAATTGCTAAAGCTTGCATACTTTATTGCTTATCATTTTATATTCATTACATAAGCTTTTGAGAGCCAAATTCTTGTCGAAAGTTGTTGCGATCTTGAGCGTATTCTTTTTACTCATATCTACTCTTAAAGGAGTGTCTTGTTTGAGTGCTAAGTGTTTTTGTACACTTGAAGGGAAGTGTTAGTCCCTTGTGTTGTAAGAAGGAACTTGTGTTTCCTTGGTTGAAGTCTTGGAGTGTTGTATCTCCGAGCAAAGGTTGTTGAGGCTTGTGTCCTCAAGTTGTAACGGTTTGTTGAGCACCCGTAAGCTTAACATGTTAGTGGAAATCTCGAGAGAGTCTCTCGGGGGCTGGACTAGCCACGGGTTGTGGTGAACCAGGATACATCGGTGCGTTTGTTCTAATTTATTTACTTATCGCACTTATTTATTTCCTGCAATTTTTAAATTCCGCAAGTTTACGCTAATTTTTATTATAACGCTATTCACCCCCCCCCCTCTAGCGTTAAGCTTATTATCTAACAATTGGTATCAGAGCCCTACTCTCTGAAGACTTAACCGTTTGAGAGAAACATCCATGGCTTCTACTCGTGATTCTTTTGCAGGAATAGGTGAAGGACAATGCTCCACCCGACCACCGCTATTCGATGGTACAAATTATACATACTGGAAGGAGAGGATGAGAATATTTGTATAATCAAATAGTTTTCATCTTTGGAAGGTCATAATGAATGGAGAACAAATTCCAACCAAGAAGGTTGAAAATGAATTGGTCCCAATGTCCGAAGATGAATACGATGCGGATGATATCCGAAAGGTGCAAAATAATGCTAAAGCTATTAATTTATTATATTGTGTTGTAAATGCTGATGATTACAGGAAGATATCTTGTTGCACAATGGCGAAGCAAATGTGGGACAAGCTGGAAATTACGTACGAAGGTACGGACCAGGTAAGGGAAGCCAAAATTGATTTCCTAACCCATGCATATGAATTGTTTCACATGAAGGAAGGCGAAAAGGTCGATGAGATATTTGAACGATTTTCAAAAATCGTAAATGATTTACATGCTCTTAAGAAGACCTTCACGGATAAGGAACTTGTCCGAAAAATTCTCCGAAGTCTCACTCCGGAATGGCGATCCAAGGCCGACGCGATTCAAGAATCCATTGGCATTTCAAATGTCACCATCGACGCATTAAGAGTTAATCTTAAAACTTATGAATCTACTATACATAACCCTCTTGTTGATGATCAAAGGAAGCAAAGAATCGCTCTCAAGGCAAGCACAAGCCAACCTCAAAATGATGAGGACGGAGACAACGAGTTCGGACTCGTTATCAAGAGATTTCAAAAGTTCATGCGAAAAGAGTATGAACGAAAGGGCAAAAAGCAAGGAGATCAAATAAAGTGCTATGAGTGCGGAGAAACCGGGCACATTAAATCAAATTGCCCAAATGCTAAAAAGGAGAAGAAACCCTTCAAGAAGCAACGAGCATACATATCTTGGGGAGGCGACTCCAGTGACGAGTCAAGTGAGGAAGAAGAAGACGAAGCCGCAAATCTTTGTCTTATGGCACAAGAAGACAACAAAGAAGAGGTATGTCAAATTTCTTCCAAAAATTTCTTTTCCATGAAGAAATGCAAAATGCTTTTGATGAGTTGTATAGCGAATTTATTAAAGCTTCAAAAACTGTTAAGAGTATAAAAGAAAATGCTTCTTTAAAAGAAAAAGATTTTCAAAAACAACTCTCTTTTAAAGAAAAGGAATTGGAAAAACTGATTTTAGAAATGAGAAGTTGAAAGAGGAAAACAAATTTTTTGGCAAGAGAAGCGCCGACAAGCCTGAGAGTTCTAGAAATTGTACTTCTTGCATGCATCTCAAAAATGAAGTAGAAAGGCTTAAGGGCACCTTAGATAAGTTTAACTCTTCTCATAAAAATTTTAATGAAGTGCTTGTTAATTTGAAGTCGACCAAGCATGGCATAGGTTTTAGAAACGAGCCTAAAGAGAAAGTTGAAGTCAACCCCCAACCACCTAAGGCTCAACCTAGGATAAATAAAACAAATGTTCATCCTAGATACAACAAACCTAGAAATGGTTTTCATCAATCGCAACCTAGAAATAATCATGCTAGAAATAATGCACATTCTAGGCCAAACACTAGAAGGAATTTTGAACCTTTTAGAACACCTAGAAATGACTTCCAACCTAGAAACAACTATTCTATAAATGATGCATATCCTAGAACAAATGGTAGGAGAAATGACTTTCATGATTTGCGCAATAGTTATATTGTCAAGAATAGAGTAAATGAATTTCGTCCGTCCAATTACTATCAACCTAGAAGGATGCATAATCCTAACGTGACTTGTCATTATTGTAGACGAATTGGACATATTGCTCCTGCTTGTTTTACACGACATAGACATAACACTCAATCACATCACTATGATTTGCCTAACCCCCAAGGACCCAAAATGGCATGGGTACCTAAAACTCATTAATCTGTTTTGTAGGTATGTTTGAAGGGATCAAGTGTACTATGGTACCTTGATAGTGGATGCTCCAAGCACATGACGGGAGACGAATCCAAATTCCTTCATATAGAACACAAGGAAGGGGGAAGTGTTATTTTTGGTGATAACAACAAAGGAAAGATTATCGGCATTGGATCGGTCGGTAAGGATGAAATTTCTTCCATTAAGCATATATTACTTGTGAAAGGTTTAAAACATAATCTCTTGAGCATAAGTCAATTATGTGACAAGGGAAATCTTGTTTTATTTGATTCGGATGAATGCTTAGTTTTTAGACGTAGCAATTTTAAAATTATCCTTCATGGTTTTAGAATGGATAACATTTATATGGTTGATCTTGCAAATTCTTCACCCAAATATGTGAATTGTTTAATGAGCAAAGAGGATGATTCTTGGTTATGGCATCGTAGAGTAGCTCACATCAACATGCATCTTTTGAACAAATTGGTTTCACAAAATTTAGTTGTTGGTCTTCCAAATTTGAAATTTGAAAATGACTCTATTTGTGATTCTTGTCAAAAAGGGAAGCAAACAAAAGCATCTTTTAAATCGAAAAATATTGTTTCAACTACTAGACCATTGCAATTGCTTCACATGGATTTGTTTGGACCATCTCGCATTGAAAGTCTTGGTAGAAATCGTTATGCTTTTGTTATTGTTGATGATTATTCCAGATTTACTTGGACTTTATTTCTTGCACATAAAAGTGATGCTTTTCAGAATTTTAAATACTTTCTTAAACGTGTTCAAAACGAAAAGGAAACAACCATCACTTCAATTAGAAGTGATCATGGGGGAGAGTTTGATCACAATCTCTTTGCGGACTTTTGTGACGAACTCGGTATCGAGCATACCTTTTCCGCTCCACGAACACCACAACAAAATGGGGTGGTGGAAAGGAATAATAGGTGTCTCGAATAGATGGCTAGAACCATGCTCGAAGAGGGTAAGATTCCCAAACATTTTTGGGCGGATGCCGTGAGTACCGCATGCTACGTTTTAAATAGAGTAGTCACAAGGCCAATACTCATGAAAACCCCTTATGAACTCTACAAGGGAAGGAAACCAAATATCTCCCATTTTAGACTATTCGGTTGTAAATGTTTTATTCATAACAATGGAAAAGATCAATTGGGAAAATTTGATGCCAAATCCGATGAGGGAATTTTTATTGGGTACTCTTCACGTAGCAAAGCATATAGGGTATTTAATAATAGAACCCAAACTATGGAGGAATCCCCTCATATTGTGTTTTCCGAAAATAATGCTCGCTTGGCGAGAAAGGATTCTTGTTCTGATCTTGCAGGTATTCTAAATAGTTTAAAAGACAAAGTACAAGAGGAAACTCCTAAGGAAATACAAGATGAAATCTTGGAACAATCAACGGAGGAAACGCCACAATTGGAGAAAGAAACGAAAATGCCTAATGAGTGGAGGACAATCAAAGATCACCCTCTCGAACAGGTAATTGGCGACGTCGGAGAAAAGGTAAGTACCCGAAACTCCCTTAAGAACACCTTAGGACATACTGCTTTTGTTTCTCAAATTGAACCAACAACCATCTCCGAAGCAATTGGGGATGAATTTTGGACCTTGGCAATGCAAGAGGAGCTTAACCAATTCAAACGGAATGACGTTTGGGATTTGGTGCCATGACCCGAAAATCATACCATAATTGGTACGAAATGGGTTTTTCGAAACAAACTAGATGAAAATGGTGTAATCACTAGAAACAAAGCTAGGCTTGTAACAAAAGGCTATAATCAAGAAGAGGGTATTGATTATGAAGAAACATATGCTCCCGTAGCTAAATTAGAAGCTATTCGTTTATTGCTTGTTTTTGCCTCTTCTATGAATTTCAATTTATATCAAATGGATGTGAAAAGTGCTTTTCTAAATAGTGTTATTCAAAAAGAAGTTTATGTTGAACAACTCCCCGATTTTGAAGATTTTAAATCTCCCGATCATGTTTTCAAACTCAAAAAGGCTCTTTATGGTTTAAAACAAGCTCCCCGAGCTTGGTATGAATGATGGAGTAAATTTCTATTGGAAAATGATTTCATTAGGGGGAAAGTTGACACCACTCTTTTTGTTAAGCATAAAAACAATGATAATTTATTAGTTCAAATCTATGTGGATGATATTATATTTGGTGCTACTAACAATGTTTTGTGCAAGGAATTTTCCGATTTAATGACAAGCGAATTTGAGATGTCTATGATGGGTGAGTTAACATTCTTTTTGGGATTACAAGTAAAGCAAATGAAAGAAGGTACGTTCATTTGCCAAGCAAAATATTGCAAAGAATTGCTTAAACGATTTGAAATGACCAATGCAAAAGCGATGGCAACCCCCATGAGCACATCCGATCATCTAGACAAAGATGAGAAAGGTAAGGAAGTCGACATCAAAAAGTATCGAGGTATGATTGGCTCTCTCCTTTATCTTACTGCTAGTCGTCTGGACATCATGTTTAGCGTGTGCTTATGCGCTCGTAATCAATCGTGTCCGAAGGAGTCTCACCTAACTGCGGTGAAACGGATATTGAAGTATCTTGTTGGTACTGTAAATGTGGGTCTATGGTACCCCAAAGGTTCTTCATGCCAACTTGTTGGCTATTCCGATTCTGATTTTGCTGGATGCAAATTGGACCGCAAGAGCACTAGTGGCACTTGCCATTTGCTCGGTAGCTCTCTCGTTTCTTAGTTTAGCAAGAAACAAGTAAGTGTTGCGTCGTCCACAACCGAGGCTGAATATGTAGCCGCGGGGAGTTGTTGTGCTCAAATCCTTTGGATGAAACAACAACTCTTGGACTATGGCCTAAGTCTTGATCATATCCCTCCTAGATGTGATAATACTAGTGCCATATGCTTGACGAAGAACCCCGTTCTTCATTCGCGAACAAAACACATTGAAATTAGACATCATTTTATAAGAGATCACGTTCTCAAGGGCGATGTCGAAATTGAATTTGTTGAAACCAAAGATCAATTTGCCGACATCTTTACAAAGCCCTTAGAGAAAGAGTCCTTCTTCCGAATTCGTAGTGAACCCGGGATCCTTGACTCCACGTTGATCTAAGTCATGCATTGCATTTTCCCTTTCACATGTTTTCTAACTTGAGCGTCGGAGACGTCTAACGTATTTTTGCAGGTATCGCCCTAAAGGCAGGGGGAATTACAAAGCTTGACGCACAGAACAATCGATTTCTCTTTTATATAATCGATTATCCAGTATCAATAATCGATTGTCTTGACATTATTTGCGTTATTATGTCTGAAATTGCAGATTTAATAAATAAACAAGTTTTTTTTTATTCTATTTTTTTTTGCTAATGGCAAAAGGGGGAAGATAACGCGTATGCACTCTCAATACTTATCGGCATATATTGAGGGGGAATTCATATATTGAGGGGGAATAAATTGCATATCTATATACTTGTTGCATATCTTTACTTGTCTTGAATCGTCATTATGAATTACCTAATATGCATATCCTGCTTAAAGTTTGCCATTATCAAAAAGGGGGAAATTGTTGGAAACACGTTCTCAAGGCATTATACTAAACGTGTGTTCATATTTGTAGGTTTTGATGAATGACAAACTATGCGCAAATTGACACATGACGAGGTCCAAGCACAAGCGCAAAATTGATATATAACGAGATTCAAGCACAAGACAAAGATCGAGATTAAGTTTTGTATGAGTCGGTATTTAATTGTGATCTTGATCCGACAACTTAAACTCAAGACTTGGCTTCTCTCATAAAAATATTTTTAACAAATCATGCATATTTAATTTAGAGAAAATGATTTTAAATAATGCATACTTACTTTAGTCAAAATGATTTTTAAACATGCCTCTAAAATCTGGACTAAGATAATCGATTATGTACTTACGATAATCGATTATGTTTAAGTCAGCTGCTTGACAATCGATTGTGAACTTATGACAATCGATTGTGTTAAGGCAGTGAGCATCAGATTTTTTAAATCTGCATGACAATCGATTGTGAACCTTATGACAATGGATTGTGATGAAGCAGTGTCCATCAAAGTTTTTCAAGCTCAAAATAATTGATTGTGAAGCTAATGACAATCGATTGTGAAGAGACATTGTCCATCAGATTTTTCAAAGTCACAAAATAATCGATTGTGAACTTATGACAATCGATTGTGTTGAGGCAGTATCTTCCAGACTTTTTCAAAGTTATTAAATAATCGATTGTGAACCTATAACAATCGATTGTCAAGAGGCAGTGTCTAAATTGATTTTTCAAGACTAATATATAATCAATTGTTAACTTAGTATAATCGATTGTATAACTGACCGTTGCCAAAATATTTTCAAATACCGTTAGGTAATCGATTATTGATTTCTTATAATCGATTGTTTTAATCAAAATCTGGAAAGGATTTTTTGAACGTTGCTGAGTAATCGATTGTAGATTTCTGACAATCGATTGTTTTAAGTAAAATCTGGAAATGATTTTTTGAACATTGCCAGTAATCGATTATTAATCTTAGATAATCGATTGTTATGCGTAAAATCTGGGATTGATTTTTGGAAGATCTGGCAAACAATCGATTGTGGTAATTTGACAATCGATTGTCACAGAGTAAAATCAGCAATTCTTAATTGGCAATTAGGCAACGGTAATACAAAGTTTTTCAACTATAAATACAGCTTCAATTCAGTCTTCTAAACACAACAACTGATCATACAATTGCTAAAGCTTGCATACTTTATTGCTTATCATTTTGTATTCATTACATAAGCTTTTGAGAGCCAAATCTTGTCGAAAGTTGTTGCGATCTTGAGCGTATTCTTTTTACTCATATCTACTCTTAAAGGAGTGTCTTGTTTGAGTGCTAAGTGTTTTTGTACACTTGAAGGGAAGTGTTAGTCCCTTGTGTTGTAAGAAGGAATTTGTGTTTCCTTGGTTGAAGTCTTGGAGTGTTGTATCTCCGAGCAAAGGTTGTTGAGGCTTGTGTCCTCAAGTTGTAACGGTTTGTTGAGCACCCGTAAGCTTAACAAGTTAGTGGAAATCTCGAGAGAGTCTCTCGGGGGCTGGACTAGCCACGGGTTGTGGTGAACCAGGATACATCGGTGCGTTTGATCTAATTTATTTACTTATCGCACTTATTTATTTCCTGCAATTTTTAAATTCCGCAAGTTTACGCTAATTTTTATTATAACGCTATTCACCCCCCCCTCGAGCGTTATGCGTACTATCTAACACCTACCTGGAAAATAAGGGAATACATTTCAAATTTCGAGTTTTGTTAATCAGGTGCCCCCTTGAGAACAAGGGTATATATTTTTAATTTCAAGTTTTGGTAATCAAGCGCCAATCTGGAGAACAAGGGAATAAATTTCAAATTTTAAGTTTAGGTAATCAGGCGCCCACCTGGAGAATAAGGAAAACATTTCAAGTTTTGAGTTTTGGTAATCACGCGCCCACCTGGAGAACAAGGGAATACATTTCAAATTTTGTGTTTTAATAATCAGGTGCCCACCTGGAGAATAAGAGAATACATTTCAAATCTCAAGTTTTTGTAACCAAGCGCCCACCTTGTGAAATAGGGAATAAATTTTAAATCTCAACTTTATATAATCAGGCACCACCAGGAGAATAAGAGAATACATTTTAAATCTCATGTTTTGGTAATCAGGCGTCCACCTGGAGAACAAGGAAATAATTTTCAAATCTCAAGTTTTTGTAATGAGGTGTCCACCTGGAGAACAAGGGAATACATTTTAAATTTCTTATTTTGGTAATGAGGCGCCAATCTGGAGAACAAAGGAATACATTTCAATTTTTTATGTTTTGGTAATCAAGCGCCCATTTGGAGAACAAGGGAATATATTTCATATTTCTAATTTTGGTAATCAGCACCCTACCTAGGGAAAAACTGAACATATTTTAAATTTTGAGTTATGATAATTAGGTGTCTACTTAGAAAACAAGGGAATACGTTTAAAATTTAAAGCTTTGGTAATCAAGCGCCCACCTCAAGAATAAGAGAACACATTTCAAATCTAAAGTTTTGGTAATCAGGCGTCCACCTGGAGAACAAGGGAATAATTTTCAAATCTCAAGTTTTTGTAATCAGTCGTCCACCTGGAGAACAAGGGAATACATTTTAAATTTCTTGTTTTGGTAATTAGGCGCCAATCTGGAGAACAAAGGAATACATTTCAATTTTGAGTTTTGGTAATCAAGTGCCCATTTGGAGAACAAGGGAATATATTTCAAATTTCGAGTTTTGGTAATCAGCAACCTACCAAGGGAACAACGGAACATATTTCAAATTTTGAGTTTTGGTAATTAGGTGTCTACTTGGAAAACAAGGGAATACGATTAAAATTTAAAGCTTTGGTAATCATGCGCCCACCTGGAGAATAAGAGAATACATTTCAAATATCAAGTTTTGGTAGTGAGGCGTCCACCTGGAGAACAAGGGAATATATTTATAATTTCGAGTATTCGTAATCAGGCACCCATCTGGAGAACAAGGGAATAAATTTCAAATCTCAAGTATTGGTAATCATGCGCCCACCTGCAGAACAAGGGAATACATTTAAAATGTTGAGTTTTGGTAACTAGGCGCTCACCTGGAAAATAAGGTAATATATTTCAAATTTCGAGTTTTGTTAATCTGGAGCGCTCCTTGAGAACAAGGGTATATATTTCTATTTTTATGTTTTGGTAATCAGGAGCCCACGATGAGAACAAGGGTATATATTTCTAATTTTAAGGTTTGGTAATCAGGTGTCCATCAGGAGAACAAGGGAATATATTTCAAATTTTAAGTTTTGGAAATTAGGCGCACACCTAGAGAATAAGGGATTACATTTCAAATCTCTAGTTTTGGTAATCAGGCCCCCACCTGGAGAACAAAGGAATACATGTCAAATCTCGAGTCTTCATAATTAGGCGCCCACCTGGAGAACAAGGGAATACATTTCAAATTTTGTGCTTTGATAATCAGGTGCACACCTGGAGAATAAGAGAATACATTTCAAATCTCAAATTTTTGTAATCAGGCGCCCACCTAGAGAAAAAGAGAATATATTTTAAATATCAACTTTATGTAATCAGACGCCACCAAGAGAATAAGAGATTAAATTTCAAATCTCATGTTTTATTAATCAAGCGTCCACCTAGAGAACAAGAGAATAACTTTAGAGAACAAGGGAATATATTTTAAATTTCGAGTTTTTGTAATCAAGCTCCCACATGGATAAAAGGGAATATATTTCAAATTTCAAGGTTTGGTAATCAGGCGTCCACATGAACAGGGGCATATATTTAAAAGTTCTAGTATTGGTAAATCAGGCGTCCACCTGGAGAACAATGGAATATATTTCAAATTTCAAGTTGCAGTAATCAGGCGTCCACCTATAGAACAAGGGAGTATATTTAAAATTTAAAGTTTTGGTAATCAGGCGTCCACCTAGAGAACATGGGAATAAATTTCAAATTTTGAGTTTTGGTAATCAGGCGCCCACCTAGGGAACAAGAAAATGTTTTTCAAATTTCTTGTTTTTGTAATTAGGTGCCTACCTGGAAAACAAGGGAATACATTTCAAATTTCAAGCTTTGGTAATCAGGCGTCCACCTAGAGAACAAGGGAATATATTTTAAATTACAAGTTTAGTTAATCAGGCGCCCACCAAGAGAACAAGGGAATACATATAAACTTTTGAGTTTTGGTAATCAGGCGCCCACCTGGAGAACAAAGGAATACATTTCAAATTTTGTGTTTTGATAATCAGAGGCCCATCATGAGAAAAAGGGAATGTATTTCAAATTTCAAGTTTTGGTAATCAGGGGCATTTCTAGAGAACAAGGGAATATATTTCAAATTTCGAGTTTTGGTAATCAGGAGCCCACCTTCAGAATAAAGCTATATATTTCTAATTTTAAGGTTTGGTAATCAGGTGTCCATCAGGAGAACAAGGGAATATATTTCAAATTTTATGTTTTGGTAATCAGGCGCCCACCTGGAGAACAAGCGAATACATTTCAAATCTCAAGTTTTGGTAATCAGGCCCCCACCTGGAGAACAAGGGAATACATGTCAAATTTTGAGTTTTGGTAATTAGGCTCCCACCTGGAGAACAAGGGAATACATTTCAAATTTTCTGTTTTGATAATCAGGTACCCACCTGGAGAATAAGAGAATATATTTCAAATCTCAAGTTTTTGTAATCAGGCGCCCACCATGAGAAAAAGGGAATAAATTTTAAATATCAACTTTATGTAATCAGACGCCACCAGGAAAATAAGAAAATAACATTTCAAATCTCATGTTTTGGTAATCACCCGTCCACCTGGAGAACAAGGAAATAATTTTCAGATCTCAAGTTTTTGTAATTAGGCATCCACCTGGAGAACAAGGGAATACATTTCAAATTTCTTGTTTGGTAATCAGGCACCCATCTGGAGAACAAAGCAATACATTTCATTTTTGAGTTTTGGTAATCAAGCGCCCATTTGGAGTACAAGCGAATATATTTCAAATTTCGAGTTTTGTTAATCAGCCACCTACCTAGGGAACAAGGGAATATATTTCAAATTTTGAGTTATGGTAATTAGGTGTCTACTTGGAAAACAAGGGAATATGTTTAATATATAATGCTTTGGTAATCAGGCGCCCACCTGGAGAATAAGAGAATTCATTTCAAATATCAAGTTTTTGCAATCAGGCGTCCACCTGGAGAACAAGGGAATATATTTAAAATTTTGAGTATTCGTAATCAGGCACCCATCTGGAGAATAAGGGAATAAATTTCAAATCTCAAGTATTGGTAATCAGGCGCCCACCTGGAGAATAAGGGAATACATTTCAAATTTCAAGTTTTGATAATTAGGCGCTCACCTGGAAAATAAGGGAATATATTTGAAACTTCTAGTTTTCATTATCTGGAGCACACCTTGAGAACAAAGGTATATTTCTAATTTTAAGTTTTGGAAATCCGGAGCCACCTTGAGAACAAGGGTATATATTTCTAATTATAAGGTTTGGTAATCAGGTGTCCACCAGGAGAACAAGGGAATATATATCAAATTATAAGTTTTGGTAATCAGGCGCTCACCTGGAGAACAAGGGAATACATTTCAAATTTCGAGTTTTGGTAATCAGGCGCCCACCTGAAGAACAATGGAATATATTTCTAATTATGTGTTTTGATAATCAGGTGCCCACCTGGAGAATAAGAGAATACATTTTTTTGTAATTAGGCGCCCACCTGGAGAAGAAGGGAATAAATTTCAAATCTCAACTTTTCGTAATCAGGCGCCACCTGGAGAACAAGGAAGACGTTTCAAATTTCGAGTTTTCGTAATCAGGCACCCACCGTGAAAATAAGGGAATACATTTCGAATTTCGAGTTTTATTAATCAGGCGTCCACCTAGAGAGCATGGGAATAAATTTCAAATTTTGAGTTTTGGTAATCAGGCGCCCACCTAGGTAATAAGAAAATGTATTTCAAATTTCTTGTTTTTGTAATTAGGTGCCTACCTGGAAAACAAGGGAATACGTTTCAAATTTCAAGCTTTGGTAATCAGGCGTCCACCTAGAGAACAAGGGAATATATTTCAAATTTCAAGTTTTGTTAATCAGGCGCCCACCAAGAGAACAAGGGAATACATTTCAAATTTCAAGTTTTGGTAATCATGCGCCTACCTGGAGAACAAAGGAATACATTTCAAATTTTGTGTTTTGATAATCAGGGGCCCACCATGAAAACAAGGGAATGTATTTCAAATTTCAAGTTTTGGTAATCAGGCGCCCTTTTAGAGAACAAGGGAATAAATTTTATATTTCGAGTTTTGTTAATCAGGCGCCCACCAGGATAAAAGGGAATATATTTCTAATTTCAAGGTTTGGTAATCTGGCGTCCACCTAGAGAACAGGGGAATATATTTAAAATTTCGAGTATTGGTAATCAAACACCCATCTGGAGAACTAGGGAATAAATTTCAAATCTCAAATATTGGTAATAAGGCGCCCACCTGGAGAAACAGGGAATACATTTCAAGTTTCGAGTTTTGGTAATCAGGCGTCCACCTGGAAAATAAGGGAATACATTTAAAATTTTGACTTTTGTTAATCAGGCGCCCAACTTGAGAAAAAGGGTATATATTTCTAATTTCAGGTTTTGGTAATCAGGCGTCCATCTGGAGAACAAGGGGTTATATTTCAAATTTTAGGCTTTGGTAATCAGGCGCTCACCTGGAGAACAAGGGAATACATTTCAAATTTCGAGTTTTGGTAATCAGGCGCCCACTTGGAGAACAAGGGAATACATTTCAAATTTTGTGTATTGATAATTTGGTGCCCACCTGGAGAATAAGAGAATACATTTCAAATCTCAAGTTTCTGTAATCAGACGCGCACCTGGGGAACAAGGGAATAAATTTTAAATCTCAACTTTTGGTAATCAGGCGCCCAACTAGAGAACAAGGGAATACATTTCAAATTTCTTGTTTTGGTAATCAAGTTCCCATTTGGAGAACAAGGGATTATATTTCAAATTTTGAGTTTTGGTAATTAGGAACTTACCTAGAGAACAAGGGAATATATTTCAAATTTCGAGTTTTGCTAATTAGGTGTCTACTTGGAAAACAAGGGAATACGTTTAAAATTTAAAGCTTTGGTAATGAGAAGTCCACCTGGAGAATAAGAGAATACAATTCAATTCTCACGTTTTGGTAATCAGGTGCCCGCCTAGAGAACAAGGGAATAAATTTCAAATCTCATGTTTTGGTAATTAGGCACCCACCTGGAGAACAAGGGAATACATTTTAAATTTCGAGTTCTGGCAATAAGGCGCCCACCTGGAAAATAAGGAAATACATTTTAAATTTCGAGTTCCTTTAATCAGGCGCCCACTTGGAGAACAATAGAATATATCTTAAAACTAAAGTTTTGGTAATCATACGCCCACCTGGAGAACAAGGGAATATATTTCAAATTTCAACTTTTGGTAATTAGGCGCTCACCTGGAGAACAAGGGATTATATTTTAAATATTGAGTTTTGGTAATTCAGCGTCCACCTGCAGAATAGGGGAATATATTTCAAATTATTAGTTTTATAATCAGGTGCCCTCCTGGAGAACAAGGGAACAAATTACAAATTTTGAGTTTTGGTAATCAGGCTCCATCTTGGAGAACAACGGAATGAATTTCAAATTTCAAGTTTTGGTAATCAGGCGCCCACTTTGAGAATAAGAGAATACATTTCAAATCTCAAGTTCTGGTAGATCAGGCGTCCACCTGGAGAACAAGGGAATATATTTCAAATTTCAACTTTTGGTAATCAGGCGCTCACCTGGAAAACAAGGGATTATATTTTATATTTTGGGTTTTGGTAATTAGGCGTCCACCAGCAGAACAGGGGAATACATTTAAAATTTTGAGTTTTGTTAATCAGGTGCACACCTGGAGAATAAGGGAATAAATTTCAAATTTTAAGTTTTGGTAATCAGGCGTCCACCTGGTGAACAAGGGAATAAATTTCAAATTTCGAGTTTTGGTAATAAGGCGTCCACCTGGAGAAAAAGAGAGTATATTTCAAATTTCAAGTTTTGGTAATCAGGCGTCCACCTGGAGAACAATGGAATATATTTCAAATTTCGAGTTTTGTTAATTAGGTGTCTACCTAGAAAATAAAGGAATACTTTAAAATTAAAAGCTTTGTTAATCAGGCGTCCACTTGGAGAATAAGAGAATACATTTCAAATCTCAAGTTTTGGTAATCAGGCATCCACCTGGAGAACAAGAGAATAAATTTAAAATCTCATATTTTGGTAATCTGGCGCCCACCTGGAGAATAAGGGAATACATTTAAAATTTCAAGTTTTGTTAATCAGGCGCCCACCTTGAAAATACGGGAATATATTTCTAATCTCAAGTTTCGGTAATCAGGCGCCTAGCTGGAGAATATGGGAATAAATTTCAAATCTCATGTTTTGGTAATCAGGCGTCCATCTGAGAACAAGGGAATAAATTTAAAATCTCATGTTTTGGTAATCAGGCGCCCACCAGGAGAACAAGGGAATACATCTCAAATTTCTTGTTTTGGTAATCAAGCGCCCATTTGGAGAACAAGGGAATATATTTCAAATTTTGAGCTTTGGTAATCAGCCACCTACCTAGGGAATAAGGGAATATATTTCAAATTCCGAGTTTTGCTAATTGGTTGTCTACTTGGAAAACAAGGGAATACGTATAAAATGTAAAGCATTGGTAATCAGGCGCCCACCTGGAGAATAAGAGAACACATTTCAAATCTCAAGTTTTGGTAATCAGGCGTCCACCTGGAGAACAAGGGAACAAATTACAAATCTCAAGTTTTGGTAATCAGGCATCCACCAGGAGAATAAGAGAATACCTTTCAAATCTCAAGTTTTGGTAATCAGGCGTCCACCTGGCGAACAAAGGAATAAATTTCAAATCTGATGTCTTGGTAATCAGGCACCCACCTGGAGTACAAGGGAATACATTTCAAATTTCGAGTTTTGGTAATTAGGCGCCCACCTGGAAAACAAGGGGATACGTTTAAAATTTAAAGCTTTGGTAATCAGGCGCCCACCTGGAGAATAAGAGAATACATTTCAAATCTCATGTTTTGGTAATCAGACACCCACCTGGAGAACAAGGGAATATATTCTAAATTTCAACATTTGGTAATCAGGTGCTCACCTGTAGAACAAGGGATTATATTTTAAATTTTGAGTTTTGGTAAATAGGCACCCACCTGGAGAACAAGGGAATGGATTTCAAATTTTGAGATTTGGTGATCAGGAGCCCATCTATAGAACAAGGGAATAAATTTCAAATTTTGATTTTTGGTAATTAGGCGCCCACCTAAAGAAAAAGGGAATATATTTCAAATTTTGAGTTTTAGTAAACAGGCATTCACCTGGAGAACAAGAAAATATATTTCACATTTCGAATTTTTGAATTAGGTGTCTACCTGGAAAATAAGGGAATACGTTTAAAATTTAAAGATTTGGTAATCAGGCGTCCACCTTGAGAATAAAAGAATACATTTGAATTCTCAAGTTTTTGTAATCAGGCGCCCACCTGGAAAAAAAAGGGAATACATTTCAAATTTCGAGTTTTGGTAACTAGGCGCCCACCTGCAAAATAAGGGAATACATTTCAAATTTCGTGTTTTGTTAATCAGGCGGTCATCTTGATAACAAGGGAATATATTTCAAATTTTGAGTTTTGGTAATCAGCAACCTACCTAAAAAACAAGGAAATATATTTCATATTTCGAGTTTTGCTAATTAGGTGTCTACTTGGAAAACAAGGAAATACGTTTAAAATTTAAAGCTTTGGTAATGAGGAGTCCACCTGGAGAAAAGGAGAATACATTTCAAATCTCAAGTTTAGGTAATCAGGCGTCCACCTGGAGAACAAGGGAATAAATTTCAAATCTTAAGTTTTGGTAACTAGGCGCCCACCTGGAGAACAAGGGAATACATTTGAAATTTCGAGTTCTGGCAATTAGGCCCCCACCTGAAAAATAAGGGAATACATTTTAAATTTTGTTAATCAGCCGCCACCTGGAGAACAATGGAATATATTTTAAAACTAAAGTTTTTGTAATCATACGCCCACCTGGAGAACAAGGGAATATATTTCAAATTTCAACTTTTGGTAATTAGGCGCTCACCTGGAGAACAAGGGATTATATTTTAAATTTTGAGTTTTGGTAATTAGGCGTCCACCTGCAAAATAAGGGAATACATTTCTAATTTTGAGTTTTATTAATCAGGTGCTCACCTGGAGAACAAGGGAATAAACTTCAAATTTTGAGTTTTGGTAATCAGGCGCGCACCTGGAAAATAAGGGAATACATTTTAAATTTTGAGTTTTGTCAATCAAGCACCCACCTGGGGAACAATGGAATATATTTTAAAACAAAAGTTTTTGTAATCAGACGCCCACCTGGAGAACAAGGAAATATATTTAAAATTTCAACTTTTGGTAATCAGGCGCTCACCTGGAGAACAAGGGATTATATTTTCAATTTTGATTTTTGGTAATTAGGCGTCCACCTGCAGAACAGGGGAATACTTTTCAAATTTTGAGTTTTGTTAATCAGGTGCCCACTTGGAGAATAAGGGAATAAATTTCAAATTTTAAGTTTTGGTAATCAGGTGCCCATTTGGAGAACTAGGGAATAAATTTCAAATTTCGAGTTTTGGTAATAAGGCGTCTACCGGGAGAAAAAGGGAGTATATTTCAAATTTCGAGTTTTGGTAATCAGTCGTCCACATGGAGAATAACGGAATATATTTCAAATTTCGAGTTTTGTTAATTAGGTGTCTACCTAGAAAATAAAGGAATACGTTTAAATTTAAAAGCTTCGGTAATCATGCGCCCACTTGGAGAATAAGAGAATACATTTCAAATCTCAAGTTTTGGTAATCAGGCATCTACCTGGAGAACAAGAGAATAAACTTAAATTCTCATATTTTTGTAATCAGGCTCCCACCTGGAGAACAAGGGAATATATTTCAAATTTTGAGTTTTGGTAATTAGGCGTCCACCTGGAAGAAGGGGAATACATTTAAAATTTCAAGTTTTGTTAATGAGGCGCCCACCTAGAAAATACGGGAATATATTTCTATTCTCAAGTTTCGTTAATCACGCGCCTAGCTAGAGAATATGGGAATAAAATTCAAATCTCATGTTTTGGTAATCAGGCATCCACCTGGAGAACAAGGGAATAAATTTAAAATCTCAAGTTTTGGTAATCAGGCGCCCACCAGGAGAACAAGGGAATACATTTCAAATTTCTTGTTTTGGTGATCAAGCGCCCATTTAGAGAACAAGGGAGTATATTTTAAATTTTGAGTTTTGGTAATCAGGCGCCCACCTGGAAAGTAAGGGAATACATTTCAAATTTGGCGCCCACTGGAGAATAATGGAATATATTTTAAAACAAAAGTGTTTGTAATCAGACGCCCACCTGGAGAACAAGGGAATATATTTCAAATTTCAACTTTTGGTAATCAAGCGCTCACCTGGAGTACAAGGGATTATATTTTAAATTTGAGTTTTGGTAATTAAGCATCCACCTGCAGAACAGGGGAATACATTTCAAATTTTGAGTTTTGTTAATCAGGTGCCCACCTGAAGAATAGGGGAATAAATTTCAAATTTTGAGTTATGGTAATCAGGCGCCCACTTGGAGAACAAGGGAATAAATTTCAAATTTTGAGTTTTGGTAATAAGGCGTCCACCTGGAGAAAAAGGGTGTATATTTCAAATTTCGAGTTTTGGTAATCAGGCGTCCACTTGGAGAACAATGAAATATATTTCAAATTTCGAGTTTCGTTAATTAGGTGTCTACCAAGAAAATAAAGGAATACGTTTAAAACTAAAAGCTTTGGTAATCATGCGCCCACTTGGAGAATAAGAGAATACATTTCAAATCTCAAGTTTTGGTAATCAGGTGTCTACCTGGAGAACAAGAGAATAAATTTATAATCTCATATTTTGGTAGTCAGGCGCCCACCTGGAGAACAAGGGAATATATTTCAAATTTTGAGTTTTGGTAATTAGGCGTCCAGCTGGAAGAAGGGGAATACATTTAAAATTTCAAGTTTTGTTAATCAGGCGCCCACCTTGAAAATACGGGAATATATTTCTAATCTCAAGTTTCGTTGATCAGGCGCCTAGCTGGAGAATATGGGTATAAATTTCAAATCTCATGTTTTGGTAATCAGGCATCCACCTGGAGAACAAGGCAATAAATTTAAAATCTCAAGTTTTGGTAATCTGGCGCCCACCAGGAGAACAAGGGAATACATTTCAAATTTCTTATTTTGGTGATCAAGCGCCCATTTAGAGAACAAGGGAGTATATTTCAAAATTTGAGTTTTGGTAATCAGACGCCCACCTGGAACGTAAGGAAATACATTTCAAATTTCGAGTTTTGTTAATGAGGCGCCCACCTATAATGGAATATATTTTAAAACAAAAGTTTTCTAATCAAGCGCCCATTTACAGAACAAGGGAATATATTTCAAATTTTACGTTTTGGTAATCAGCCACCTACCTAGAGAACAAGGGAATATATTTCAAATTCCGAGTTTTGCTAATTAGGTGTATACTTGGAAAACAAGGGAATACATTTAAAATTAAAAGCTTTGGTAATCAGGTGCCCACCTGGAGAATAAGAGAATACATTTCAAATCTCAAGTTTTGGTAATCAGGCGTCCACCTGGAGAACAAGGGAATAACTTTCAAATATCAAGTTTTGGTAATCAGGCGCCAGCCAGGAGAATAAGAGAATATCTTTCAAATCTCTAGTTTTGGTAATCAGGCGTCCACCTGGCGAACAAGGGAATAAATTTCAAATCTGATGTTTTGGTAATCAGGCACCCACCTGGAGAACAAGGGATTACATTTCAAATTTCGAGTTTTGGTAATTAGGCGCCCACCTGGAAAATAAGGGAATACATTTTAAATTTTGAGTTTTGTTAATCAAGCGCCCACCTGGAGAACAATGGAATATATTTTAAAACTAAAGTTTTTTAGATTAGACGGCCACCTGAATAAAAAGGGAATATATTCTAAATTTCAACTTTTGGTAATCAGGCGCTCACCTGTAGAACAAGGGATTATATTTTAAATTTCGAGTTTTGGTAAATAGGCACCCACCTGGAGAACAAGGGAATAGATTTAAAATTTTGAGTTTGGGTAATCAGGCGCCCATCTGTAGAACAAGGGAATAAATTTCAAATTTCGAGTTTTGGTAGTCAGGCGCCCACCTGGAGAAAAAGGGAATATATTTCAAATTTCGAGTTTTCGTAATCAGACATCCACCTGGAGAACAAGAAAATATATTTCAAATTTCGCATTTTTGTAATTAGGTGTCTACCTGGAAAACAAGGGAATACGTTTAAAATTTAAAGCTTTGGTAATCAGGCGTCCACCTTGAGAATAAAAGAATACATTTCAAATCTCAAGTTTTTGTAATCAGGCGCCCACCTGGAAAAAAAAGGGAATACATTTCAAATTTCGAGTTTTGGTAACTAGGCGCCTACCTGGAAAATAAGGGAATACATTTCAAATTTCGTGTTTTGTTAATCAGGCGCTCACCTTGATAACAAGGGAATAGATTTCTGATCTCAAGTTTTTGTAATAAGGCGTCCAGCTGTAGAACAAGGGAATAAATTTCAAATCTCATGTTTTGGTAACACGCGCCCACTTGGAAAACCCGGGAATATATTTCAACTTTCAAGTTTTTGTAATCAGGCACCCACCTAGAGAACAATGGAATATATTTCAAATCTCAAGTTATTGTAATTAGGTGCCCACATGGAGAACAACGGAATATATTTCAAATTTCAAGTTTTGGTAATCAGGCGCCCACCTAGGAAACTAGGGAATATATTTCAAATTTTGAGTTTTGGTAATTAGGTGTCTACCTGGAAAACAAGGGAATACGTTTAAAATTTATATCTTTGGAAATCATGCGCCCATTTGGAGAATAAGAGAATATATTTCAAATCTCAAGTTTTGGTAATGAGACGCCCACTTAGAGAACACAGGAATACATTTCAAATTTTGAGTTTTGGTAATTAGGTGTTCACCTGGAAAATAAGGGAATACATTTTAAATTTCGAGTTTTGCTAATCAGCGCCCACCTTTAGAACAAGGGTGTGTATTTAATTTCAAGTTTTGGTAATCAGGCGCCTATCTAGAGAACAAGGGAATATATTTCAAATTATAACTTTTGGTAAACAGGCGACCACCTAGAGAAAAAGGGAATACATTTCAAATTTTGAGTTTTGGTAATAAGGCGCCCACTTAGAGAACAAGGTAATACATTTCAAATTTTGTGTTTTGATAATCAGGTGTCCACCTGGAGAATAAGAGAATACATTTCAAATCTCAAGTTTTTGTAATTAGGCGCCCACCTGGAGAAAAAGGGAATAAATTTTAAATCTCAACTTTATGTAATTAGGCGCCACCAGGATAATAAGAGAATACATTTCAAATCTCATGTTTTGGTAATCAGGCGTCCACCTGGAGAACAAGGGAATAATTTTCAAATCTCAAGTTTTTGTAATCAGGCGCCCACCTGGATAACAAGGGAATACATTTAAAATTTCTTGTTTTGGTAATTAGGCGCCCATCTAGAGAACAAGGAAATACATTTCAATTTTGAGTTTTGGTAATCAAGCGCCCATTTGGAGAACAGGGGAATATATTTCAAATTTCGAGTTTTGGTATCAGCTACCTACCTAGGGAACAAGGGAATATATTTTAAATTATGAGTTTTGGTAATTAGGTGTCTATTTGGAAAACAAGGGAATATGTTTAAAATTTAAAGCTCTGCTAATCAGGCGCCCACCTGGAGAATGCGAGAATACATTTCAAATCTCAAGTTTTGGTAATCAGACGTCCACCTGGAGAGAAGGGAATAAATTTCAAATCTCAAGTTTTGGTAATTAGGCGCCTACCAGGAGAATAAGAGAATACCTTTCAAATCTCAAGTTTAGGTAATCATGCGTCCACCTGGCGAACAAGGGAATAAATTTCAAATCTGATGTTTTGGTAATCAGGCACCCACCTGGAGAACAAGGGAATACATTTTAAACTTTGAGTTTTGGTAATTAGGCGCCCACCTGGAAAATAAGGGAATACTTTTTAAATTTTGAGTTTTGTTAATCAGGCGCCCATCCTGGAGAACAATGGAATATATTTTAAAACAAAAGTTTTTGCGATTAAACGGCCACCTGGAGAACAAGACAATATATTCTAAATTTCAACTTTTGGTAATTAGGCGCTCACCTGTAGAACAAGGTATTATATTTTAAATTTTGAGTTTTGGTAAATAGGCACCCACCTGGAGAACAAGGGAATAGATTTCAAATTTTGAGTTTTGGTAATCAGGTGCCCATCTGTAGAACAAGGGAATAAATTTCAAATGTCGAGTTTTGATAATCAGGCGCCCACCTGGAGAAAAAGGGAACATATTTCAAATTTCGAGTTTTATTAATCAGGCATCCACCTGGAGAACAAGAAAATATATTTCAAATTTTAAAAATTGGTAATTAGGTGTCTACCTGGAAAACAAGGGAATACGTTTAAAATTTAAAGCTTTGGTAATCAGGCGTCCACCTTGAGAATGAAAGAATACATTTCAAATCTCAAGTTTTTGTAATCTGGAGCCCACCTGGAAAAAAAGGGAATACATTTCAAATTTCGAGTTTTGGTAACTAGGCGCCCACCTAGAAAATAAGGGAATGCATTTCAAATTTCGTGTTTTGTTAATCAGGCGCTCACCTTGATAACAAGGGAATAGATTTCTGATCTCAAGTTTTTGTAATAAGGCGTCCACCTATAGAACAAGGGAATAAATTTAAAATCTCATGTATTGGTAACAGACGCCCACCTGGAGAACAAGGGAATATATTTCAACTTTCAAGTTTTGGTAATCAGGCACCCACCTAGAGAACAATGGAATATATTTCGAATCTCAAGTTATTGTAATTAAGTGCCCATCTGGAGAACAAGGGTATATATTTCAAATTTCGAGTTTTGGCAATTAGGTGTCTACCTGGAAAACAAGGGAATACGTTTAAATTTTAAAGCTTTGCAAATCATGCACCCACTTGGAAAATAAGAGAATACATTTCAAATCTCAAGTTTTGGTAATGAGACGCCCACTTGGAGAACACAAGAATACATTTCAAATTCCGAGTTTTGGTAATTATGTGCCCACCTGGAAAATACGGGAATACATTTCAAATTTCGAGTTTTGTTAATCAGGCGCCCACCTTGAGAACAAGGGTGTATAGTTTTAATTTCAAGTTTTTTTAATCAATTGCGTAACTAGAGAACAAGGGAATATATTTTGAATTTTATGTTTTGGTAATTAGGCGACCACCTGGAGAACAAGGGAATACATTTCAAATTTTGAGTTTTGGTAATCAGACGCCCACTTGGATACAAGGTAATATATTTTAAATTTTTTATTTTGATAATCAGGTGCCCACCTGGAGAATAAGAGAATACCTTTCTAATCTCAAGTTTTTGTAATTAGGCGCCCACCTGGAGAAAAAGGGAATAAATTTTAAATCTCAACTTTATGTAATCAAGCGTCCACCTGGAGAACAAGGGAATAATTTTCAAATCTCAAGTTTTTGTAATCAGGCGCCCACCTAGAGAACAAGGGAATACATTTCAATTTTGAGTTTTGATAATCAAGCGCCCATTTGGAGAACAGGGGAATATATTTCAAATTTCGAGTTTTGGTAATTAGCCACCTACCTAGGGAACAAGGGAATATATTTTAAATTTTGAGTTTTGGTAATTAGGTGTCTATTTTGAAAACAAGGGAATACGTTTAAAATTTAAAGCTTTGGTAATCAGGCCCCACCTGGAGAATAAGAGAATACATTTCTAATCTCATGTTTTGGTAATCAGACGCCCACCTGGAGAACAAAGAATATATTTCAAATTCAACTTTGGGTAATCAGGCGCTCACCTAGAGAACAAGGGATTATATTTTAAATTTTGATTTTTGGTAATTAGGCACCTGGAGAACAAGGGAATACATTTCAAATTTTGAGTTTTATTAATCAGGTGCCCACCTGGAGAATAAGGGAATAAATTTCAAATTTTGAGTTTTGGTGATCAGGAGCCCACTTGGAGAACAAGGGAATAAATTTCAAATTTTGAGTTTTGGTAATAAGGCGTCCACCTGGAGAAAAAGGAGTATATTTAAAATTTCGAGTTTTGGTAATCAGGTATCCACCTGGAGAACAAGGGAATATATTTCAAATTTTGGGTTTTTGTTAATTAGGTGTCTACCTAGAAAATAAAGGAATACGCTTAAAATTAAAAGCTTTGGTAATCTGGCGCCTACTTGGAGAATAAGAGAATATATTTCAAATCTCAAGTTTTGGTAATCAGGCGTCTACCTGGAGAATAAGAGAATAAATTTAAAATCTCATATTTTGGTAATCGGTCGCCCACCTGGAGAACAAGAGAATATATATCAAATTTTGAGTTTTGGTAATTAGGCGTCCACCTGGAAAATAAGGAAATACATTTAAAATTTCAAGGTTTGTTAATCAGGCGCCCACCTTGAAAATATGGGAATATATTTCTAATCTCAAGTTTCGATAATCAGGCGCCTAGCTGGAGAATATGGGAATTAATTTAAATTTACAATTATCATAATGGTGACCATTATTATTTTGATCTTTGCCATGCCCACGTTCATTGGTCAATCACTTATCTTCATTTAGACTTATTATGTTGCTATCATATTCACTTCAAAAATAGAAAAAATTAAATGGGACAAAATTCATGCCTTTTCATGAAAAACACATTATTTCTTTAGTCATCATTATATCATCAATATAGTGCATTGGACTCAAACATAATACCTTACCCGTATAAAGGCATATTATATAATGAGTTGGGACTCAAACTAAACTCTTATTATCATAGTACACCAAGCCTTAAACCCGATTTCTTATTCTCGTGGTGCGCTGAAACTTGTGCCGATCGTCTTACTCTCCAGCAATGAAAAATAGGACAACATAGTGGGACTCACCCTTAAGCCTTTAAAATTATTACCTCTCCGTGATTATATCAATAAGTAAATCAAGTTTCAATAATACATATGCATGTGATAATAACCCGCGACAATTATCGATTTCCAATTAAGTGATTCATATGAATCAAATAATACGAGATCTCATACATTATAGACCAATCAATACAAATTCTCCAACAGATAATGGCACCAAAATAATTAAACAGATACTTACAACTTCTAAGATTCTCATTTTTTCTAGTTTAGGAAAAATCAGAAATTGAAAATTATTCACACTTCAAGTGCAACCATAAAAATAAGAGCATAATAATCATTATATATATGAGGGTGGGGCTAGTATTGACGTTGATATATGTTATTTCTATATCAACCAACTTGTGTTCATGGTGTAAAACCAGTGCCACCTATCAGCTTCAACAAATATAAACTCATCTCGTGTAATTAAAGATAAATAGTGTAAGTATATAAACAGGTACCTTATTTTCTTATTACACAAAACAGTGGAACTCGAGTGTTAAAGCTCGATACTCTTAGTGCCTGCTCAATAGAAAGGAATGGATTCATATTTGGTTCTTGGTTCTTGGTACTGCCAGAAAACTATTGTAACTACTATTATCAGTTTCCTGTTTCTATATTAGTAATATATAATTCAAATTCAAAATTCATAGGACAGACAATATAGATATAAACTGATTGATATGGCATACAAAATGCAAATTAAAGGGTGTCATTGGCTCAACCAAATTGATTCTACGTTGCTTGCTTTTCATCCTCTATTTATAGTATAATAGAGGTGTACGAAAGAATATTATAAACATGTCATTAAGCATTTTTGATTATGGGAAAGTTATGAAGGCATGAGAGTTACAATCATAAGTATTTGAGTAGTGGGAGTTATGGAGAAGAGTAGTGAATGTTACTCAATTTATATATAATTATGGACAACCATCATACTTTAATGTTCATAACATATAGGGAATTTTCATATATACCCATTTTTGGGATTGTCATTGAAGTTATACATGCATTGCACAAAACTTTACAAAGTGTACAACTTGAATTTGAACTAGTTCAACCTCTTCAATGCAACTTCATAAATCAATATGAAATTCTTCAATATTTCAAATATAACTTCAATAATTTGAATCCTGAGTAGTTCAATATTTTCAATGCAACTTCAGATTCGGATCTTAAGTTTTGAAACATAAACTTGTTCCTCGAAATCATTTTACAACTAAAAGGAAGAAGAACAAACTCTAAGCACAAAGAAGAAAAAAATAATATCGAATACGAAAAAAATATATGTAGAAAAAGTTACCAAAAATCGGATATCAGTTAAAAAAGATTTAAAAAAAAAAGGCAAGCACACATCCAATGGGCGGCGTAAGAATGGGCGCTACATAAAATTTTTACCATATTGACCCACCATCTCTACCTTCCTCCAATTTTTGTCCACTCAGCTACAGACAAACTTTAGAGCTGCTCCCTTCACAGAAACTTAATCAATTCTCAACAATCAAATACCTACCAACAAACCTTCAGCCAACCACCACTCAAAACTCCACAAACACACAAAGTAGTCCCCTATTATAAATTTTGTAGTGTTTATACGTTCTACACTCACTATATAGATTAATTATGCACTTTTCTGCTTCCACCAATGTTGTATATTAAATCTACACCTTGTATATCAAGAGTATACTCACCGAGTAATCACTGAGTATATAACTATCATACGAAGGGATCGTTTGGTTGGAATAAGGCTTATGCCTGTATAAGTTATATTGGGATAAGTTATGTTGGGATTAGTTATGCTGGGATTCTTGTTTATTCACTGTTTGGTATGATGTATTAAGAATAACAATTGTATAATTTCTAAGAAGGTATAAGTTATACCTGTTTAACCAAAACATGTAATTTTGGTCAAAGCTTGAATTTTAGAGAAGAAATCGGGTTACTGATAATCAAAGAGACCGAAATATAATTGGCTTTCAAAGAATAAGAATAAAGCAATAAAAAATTGTATTTCACTATGATCTCAAGAATGTTCTCTGTGTCTACAAATGATAAAACTTCCTCCTTTTATAGTTGACAAGGAGTAACGGATTATTCTAAATAATAAAGAGCATTTAATGAGACGTTACATAATCATTGCTATTAAATACTGAATAACTAACGTATCAAGTATTTAATAATGAATGTAGACTACTTTTTGTCTTTAGATTCGTGTCTTCAATGCCCTTTTTCTCCGCTGATATTGAATGCCTTGGATAGACATGAGAATCGTATCTAAGGTTCTTTCTCGTGCTTATTTCCTTTTCTTCTACGGTACCTGTTGTCCTCCGTGCCTTTTAATCATTTATTGTTCTTTGACTGTTTGACTAATCCACGTGTCATGCCATGTCACCTTTAATAAAAACTCAATTTTTTCCCAATACAATACCAGTGCTAATTATCTCACTCTCTATAAAGTATAAGTTATCCCTGTATTAAAATTAATACCGGGATAACTTATACATATTTGCTAACCAAACGGAATATTAAGGTGGTATTAAATTTTTATACCATCTCTATACCTTCTTGTTAGATAATACGCTTAACGCTAGAGGGGGGGTGAATAGCGTTATAATAAAAATTAGCGTGAACTTGCGGAATTTAAAAATTGCAGGAAATAAATAAGTGCGATAAATAAGAAAGAACGCACCGATGTATCCTGGTTCACCACAACCCGTGGCTAGTCCAGTCCCCGAGAGACTCTCTCGAGATTTCCACTAACTTCGTCAAGCTTACGGGTGCTTAACAAACCTTTACACTTGCTCAAGGATACCACACCTTAAGACTTCACTTGCTCGAGGATACCTCACCCCAAGACTTCACTGTTAAGCTTACTGGTGCCTAACAAACCTTTACAACCTGCGGACACAAGCCTCAACAACCTTTGCTCGGAGATACAACACTCCAAGACTTCAACCAAGGAAACACAAGTTCCTTCTTACAACAAGAGAATAACAATTCTCTTCAAGTGTACAAAACACTAAGCACTCAAACAAGACACTCCTCAATGAGTAGATATGAGTAAACAGATACGCTCAAGAACACAACAATAAATTCAAGACCTTGGCTTTCAAAATATGATAAAAATGATCAATAAATGATATTGGAAATGTATGAAAGCTTATAAATGTTTTGGTCAGAAGTTGTGTGTTTAATGAGTGATTTTGAGGTGTATTTATAGCTCCAAAATCACTCCTAGCCGTTGCTATGATCATAAATACAGATTCTGAAAATCTGTTAGATAGTCGACTATCCGATATGGTTATTCGACTATCTTGGCAACGGTCACAAGGATAGTCGACTATCTGATATGGATATTCGACTATCTTGGCAACGGTCATCAGGATAGTCGAATCCAATATCAGATATTCGACTATCTGACCTTGCGGAAATGGTCCGTTTTTTAAAACAACTAACTTATTGAAAATAAGTTATAAAATATTTTTCAAAGCTTTGTTTGAAGATATAAAATATTATAAATATCTTAAACATGAAAAACAATTGTAATGACCATTAGGAATCAATAAAAACATTTAAAATCATTTTGTTTTAAATGTATTGAAAATATTTATTATATAACATTTAAAACCAATTTGTTTTAAATGCAATAAAAATATTTATGATATGCATATATTGTAAAACCATTTATGATATGCATATATTGTAAAATCATTTATGATATGCATATATTGTAAAATCATTTATGATATGCATATATTGTAAAATCACTTATGATATGCATATATTGTAAAATCATTTTATGATATGCATTGTAAAATCATTTTATGAGAGAAGCCAAGACTTAAACTTAAAGTCGGATCAAGATCACAATAAAGACAATATAAGACTCAACAAAAGGTCTTCATTTATTTTCATTGCTTCTCTCGATCTTGTCTTGAACTTCTTGGACTGCAATTCTTGTCCGCTCAAATAACGTTGCATAGCCTTTTCTTCCTCTATGCTCATTGTAATTTTGCATATCAATTCTTTATCTTCCTTTTGCATATCTACAAAATGAATAGCACTTTAGTTAAAATATAATTTAAAGTGTATTCAATAATAACTCACATTTATTTGGCATATATTATTTTCCATTAAATTGGTTTGTCAATTATCAAAACATATAAGTATGAACATATACATATGTTCCAACACTTCTTATACCTCATACCAAACGACCCCTAAGGATACAGTTGGAAATATTGTCTCTCCACTCAACACCAAAGTTTGAATAATGAATCCAATACTGTAGGGATATTCAAAATCGAACCAAAATCGAAAATCAAACTGTAAAGGTGATTTAATGGTTTATTAGTATTGGATTATCGATTTAACGGATGCGGAACCGATTGAAATTTTATAATTAACGGCTTATCGGTTTGGGGCAAATTATTTAATTTTCTTATCGGATAAACCATTAATCCATTATATATATATATATATATATATATATATATATATATATATATATATATATATTTTAATCATCCCTTCTACAGTTCCACTTATCCACTGTTTTGAAGAATTTCCATTATTTTCTGCTGCTCAAACCTATAATATGCCAACAATCTCCTTCTTTGCATGTTATAAATATATCGGTAAATGGGATTCTAATGCCACCGGATGTACCACATTATTGGCCAAAGAAGAAAGTAACAAGCAATGTCTTGTGTTTTACGACCATCGAAGGTGACGGTGAAAAATGGTGGTAATACATGCAAAGTAACTGGCTTTTTGCTGGTATTTACTAGGAACAGTGTAACACGAAGAATTAAAAAAGGCTTGTGTAATACAGATTTAATTATGTCTATAAACCACCTGATAACTTCCTTAATACATAAATCAATATAAATTTGCTCGATATCTTATCAAGTGACTTGCGAATTAATACATTTAGGAGTCAATAATCGATAATCGATAAGACGAACCGTAAAGTAAATAACCGTCTGATCCGTCCGACAAGCAGCCCTACGTACATGGATCTTTTTGAAATCCAAGATTTACCTTTGACTATGTTCGACTAGTAATAATCTCTGTTGGTGGTGATAAAACGAATTTTAAAAAAATTATTCCTCTATATTAGATTTGATAATGAAATATTTAAACTGGGGATTTCTTGAATTTTGGAAGACTAGAATTTTTTCAAAAGTGATTACATTTAAGAAGTCGAATATGCTATCCACCGACTAAACTGTTTTCTATCCATATAATCATGGGCGGGTCAAATATTTTACATTATTCGTTTTTGACCCGTTTACGTCCGACCCATCCTTTTACCACCCGTCGGAGCCGTAACATTTTGGTACTAATATATTGCACAGAAGTAGTTAAAGCAAAATTGGATGAGCTGTGTGGTTTCGGAATTGAATCATACTTCCGAGGAGTTGTACTTACTTCATAAAATTTAGTTTAGGTTTTTCTATTCATAAAATCATTCTATCGGATATCACCCAGGAAAATTTCTCTTAGATTTTCCACTATTTTAATGTACTAGTAAATATATCTGTCACAACAAAAATTTACACTAATGTTACTGACCAATATTTATTCTTGATTAGAATTACCTTGAATTTTTCAGTGTAAATTAATAAAAATATCTTATTACACCATGAGAATATTAGACTTATATTCAGTAGTAGTATTTATGTGGCATGAAGTTCCGTGGTGGCAAGAAATTTACGTAATTTCCGTATCAAATTTTTAACATTTCAAAAAAGCCAAACGTCTATACCGATCGGATCCCTTCTCTCATCTGGAAAATTCGGTAAGTTCATGAAAACTCTCATCTTTCTTCACTACTCTTGAAAATGACGATTACCGAGTTTCCTATGCATTCTCAACACTTCAATTTCTGTTATATTTTCCATGGCCAATTGCACAAATGATATTGAATCCAAATAGCGTTCGTTCGGTTAGTGAACAAGTTATAATGTGGGGATTATAATTCGTTTTGGCAAATGAATTTGGAAAGCATATATGTTACTTTTTCCATTATTGCCCCAGTTAGTGGCGTGTCAATCAGTGAGGATAAGTTTAGACAAATAAATACTCTTAATACAATAATTAATATGGACGTAAGTTGTAATAGCTGTTTACCTGTTTGTCCAGAAATTAGAAAAATCCTAACTTCAATTACATGTCTGGTATTCATAAGCAGTCTTATTGGATGAGTGTTTAGGGAGCTCTAGTTTCTTAAAGAAAACTGATATTAGGATGAAATGAGCTCAAATATGGAGTGAAACGAGTCAGATGATTCATACAGCCGACCTCAGCTAGTTTCGGATTGACAAGTATGAGTAGTTGATTGAATGATTTTGGATCCATTTCATTGCAATACTCACTAATTTGGAGTTGTTTAAGACTAGAGGTTCTCTATATTGTCTATCGGGCATACAAGTCTCTAAAACAG
Source organism: Nicotiana benthamiana (assembly GCA_034376525.1). Lineage (NCBI taxonomy): Eukaryota > Viridiplantae > Streptophyta > Magnoliopsida > Solanales > Solanaceae > Nicotiana > Nicotiana benthamiana. The sequence goes on from CM067324.1 coordinate 39,240,311, forward strand.
ACTTAAAAACTCCTAGCGAAACACCTGGACCTAATGTAAGTATAAATCTCAATCAGTTGGTATAATGGTATTGCTTGTAGGGATCTCCATTATGTTTTATTCATTAAACTATGAGGTTAAAGATGTGAACACTCTCATATTGACGCCATGATTAATGGTATTCATCCTTCAGGAATGTCAAGATTACTTTCTTAGAAACTGGAGGATGTTGAGATTGCTCAAAGAATTGGTTTCTGCTTATTACTGCTGAGCTTTGGGTTGAGCAACTTTTATCACAATGGGAACCTTATATCGCAGGTTTGTGAACAATATTTATACTGGAATCAGACAAGAGGGGTTGCTCTGATGATAAGCAACCCCCACTTCCAACCGAGAGGTTGTGAGTTCGAGTCTCCCCAAGAGCAAGGTGGGAAGTTCTTGGAGGTAAGGATGCCGGGGGTCTATTTGGAAACAGCCTCTCTACCCAAGGGTAGGGGTAAGGTCTGAGTACACACTACCCTCCCAGACCGTACTAAGTAGGATTATACTGGGTTGTTGTTGTTGTTGTATTTATACTGGAATCAATTTCACCAAATATTTTGTTTGGAATTGAAGCTTATGTCGATGCATATACCTTACAACTAACTTCTTTGTCTTATTTCTTCTTCTGATTCAGTGGGGCTTTCAGAAGAGGGAATGATAGAGACAGACTTGTTATAACAACAATCATGGGAATGGTTTTTGGATATTTTATTGGCATTTCATCTCCGTATGTTTCTCTAACTAAGGTAATTAGCCCAATCTTTCCATATTTGCTCTGATGTTAATTAAGAAACTTTCATCATTCCTCGTAATTTTTGGTGTTTTTTTTGCAGATTACTTTACCTTCAAGTCTTATGTCATCTCTTGATGTAGCCTTTGGTGATGACCACCGTAGACCTTCAGTTGAACGCTTTTTTCCAGAGAATCTGGTAAATCCAAAGGTATGTATTTCGCTTGGATCCTTTACATTATTCTCACCTTCAACTTCCCTATGTTGATTCACTAGTATAATCATGTGATGGAATCTCATTACGACTTATCTAGCAAAATGAAATTTTGGGACTCCAGTAACACAAATGATGTTAATTTGGCCAGCAAAATCCACATAAAACTCTTTGAACGGACATCTTTCCGCCTTATGCTGTTGAATATTGAACACTTGTGAATTTCCATATCAACAAATTCAGAAAGCCAAATGGATCAATTATGCTAATACTACTTCTTAAATGTGTGTCTATCATTATGTCGATAAAGATCTGCTTTCACTATTTCCTGCATTTTCTGAATGTCCCTTTCTGTGTCTAGAAAAGATGTTCTATTTTGTGCTTTTTCATGCCAGTCCTGGACCTGGTATCTGCATAGTCTTTTTCAGAACAACTCTTTGAAGTAACCTGGCTCAGCAAGATGCACAGATTTATTGTGTTGGGCCACTACAAAGTTTTATATGGTTTTTGGCAAATTGGCTGATTTCGATTAGGCCATTCCGCTCCTGTTTTGCAATTAAAAGGTTGCGGTAGTGAATGTTGGGTTCACTGTCTGTAATAAAAGCTGGTTAATTTTGAGCCAAATCTTGGTAAAAAGTGAATGCAAGGGTAGGTGCATTAAACCTTTCTTGACTATTTATGATAAAGAAAAGATGTGATGTTATGATTGGTGCCAAATGCAAAGATTTATAATAAAACTTATCCTATAACAATATATAGAATAATAAAATCATCATACATCGGCTATTTGAATGCTTACTTCTAAGGCCTTAGCATAGCAGTTAAATCACATCCAGTCCGGCTTAATCTTTTTCTTGAAAGTGGCTGAGAGAACCATCAGTTTCACATAACTCATTTATTTTGTACATGATTAGTTTGGAGGTTGAAAATAATTGGCATCATATAAAAGTTGCAGACTGAAAACTGTTTCCCATATAAACAGATAGGCGTTCCTCGCCTATCTGTTTAGCTTGAGTAGTGGGCAAATAAAAAGTGATGAAAATTACCACTATTAGAGCCCAATCAATTTTGTAGTCTAATTTTGGATTAGGATTTGATAAAATCTGCTTAGCTTGTGCTTTGATGGTAAGCAACCTCCATTTCCAACCGAGAGGTTGTGAGTTCGAGTCTCCCCAAGAGCAAGGTGGGAAGTTCTTGGAGGGAAGGATGTCGGGGGTCTATTTGGAAACAGCCTCTCTACCCCAGGGTAGAGGTAAGGTCTGCGTACATACTACCCTCCCCAAACCTCACTATGTGGGATTATACTGGGTTGTTGTTGTTGTTGTTGTTGTTGTTGCTTAGCTTGTACTCGACTGCCGTGTGAAGAACTGTGCTTATAGCTTAGATGTTGTCGTCTATTGTAACTTTATTTACTGCAATAGTTTCAATGTACACAGACATAAATGCAAGAGAATTCTGTATTTGAAAATGAAAAAATTTGCAAGAGAACTAGTTGTGAGTATTGTAAATGGTTAAAGCCTGCTTTTATGGCGGTTGTTGGATCTCAACACTAGAGTTTCTTATATTATTCAGTCTCCATTTTCCTCTGGTCCAGATGATATCTCTATTGAGGTTTCAAAATGCTTTAGAGACTTTGGGGTAGTATGATAAACAATTGTTTCAACGTTATATTAAGGAGTGGAAATATGTCAAATGAATGGAGAAGCAAATATCTTGGTTCCAACGTATAAGAACGAAGGAGATATTAAAAATAGTGGGAGCTTTCATGGTATTAATATGACGAGCAATATTATGAAAATTTTGGAAGACAGATATAGTGATAATCGGGAATTAAATTGAATGTATGCATGGTATACACTCAACTAGATAAATCATATTATAGATTGCAATAAAAATTTGTTCTGGATTCTTGAGAAGAAACCAATGCATAACAAATATATAAACTCCATAGAAGAGATGAACAAAGAAGCGATCACAAAGAAGGAAATATAAAGGAGTTTCCCAGTAATTGTCACTCCCCGACCTCGGGGAGTGCGGTGTTCAGCCGAGATAACCCGGCCGAGCAAGCCTGCTAGATAGCCTTCTACCCAAACTCACCCATGAATAATGAGAAGATATATTTTCATTAATTAGACAACAAGGAGATCATGTATATAACACCAATTCATTACCTTTAGTTACTTCATTTTAAAGTCTCAAAATACACACGCTTTCATAGTTTGAAGTGGAACAAGTGGCTCAAACACAACACAACTAGTTTGACTTTCCCAACACCAATATACAACCCACATTGTCTACGGATCCTCTAATAGATACAAAGAGTATTATGATAATGCCGGCAACAAGGCTCGGCTATACCTTAAAACATAATACGTAAGAACAAAAGATACACGACCCCAAAATGAAATGGGGCTCACCAAGTCGGCTGGGAAGAGGGTGTACCGCCATTATTGACCAATGCCGCCTGCTGTAGAACCACCTGCATCCATTAAAGATATAGCGTCCCCGGCAAAATGGACGTTAGTACATATGAATAGTATTAGTATACATGACTAAACACCCTCTCAATAGAACGAGTAATAATACAAGAAAGAACAATCATAGAATCAGTGGAATCCTCAAACAATACCAAAACATCAAGTTAGGAGCAAGATAAGTTTTCAAGTAAATTTCCATATTTAGGTTGAGATATCTTTAGTACTGGTATACCACCCTGTTTTTAGCATGGAGTCCTATCTCGGCCCGATCGGCTAACTCATCTCATCAGAGACATCCAATCCCAACATCACGATGTGAGCGGCATCGCATCCGATCTCAACCCGATCGGCTAAGCCGTCTCACCACGTGCTATTCCCTGGATGTTTTAGTTGGTTCGTCATTTTCAAAAGTGAAAGCATCCGTGTTTTCTCTTTACATATGTTGTTTCTGACTAATCTTGGCCGACTGAGTATGCCAGGTATATTAGACTAGTTAAAAAACATGGCCTCGAGATTTCTCAGCCTGCTCTTGAACCCAACAGTGGATTGACATGGCAGATGACTAAGAGGAGGGATGATAGAGAAGTTCACAAGTAAGTACATTCTGTTTCAAATTTTAATCTATTTTCACTTAATTTGGATGGAATGCCTGCATAAACTAGCTTGTGTTCATCCACATGTAAAATTTTGTGGATTGATCAACAGGAGTACAGATGAGAAACCAGGCTGGTGCAGCAATCCACGTTTGCCTCCTTGTGCAGCGTACTCTCTCTCTCTCTCACTCGTGCAGTAGCCTCAAAATATTCTGATAAGAATGGACATTGGGCCTAACTCAACCCCAAAAGCTAGCTTTTGGGGTTGAGTTAGGCCCAATGTCCATTCTTTTCATATTCTATTTTTGGAAAATCACACACGTTCTAAAAATGATCATTGTTTGGCAATTATGGCTCCAAATGAGAACTTGGGTGTCTTGATCAAACTCAAGCAATAGCCTCAGAGTCCTAGTATATTCTTTATAGGATTTATCTTATTTATCGGTCTCATTTCTTGTTCAGTTTTGTGGAAATAATGGCTCCTGTGTTCTCTCGAGAAGCATGGCGTTGTGTTTGGCATATGATTCAGGTAGTTCTTACTCTTGGCTCCTGTGTTCTCTCGAGAAGCATGGCGTTGTGTTTGGCATATGATTCAGGCAGTTCTTACTCTTGGTATTGTTGGGAAAAAAAGAAATTGATCCTTTCCCGTAAACCCCGGGATCTCCGCCCCTTTTGTAAAGAGAAAAATTGAGAAATAAAACAATACAAGAATTTAACGTGGAAACCCAAAACCGGGAAAAAACCACAACCGTTGTCAAAAGACAACAACCGAACACTATGTGAAAAATTCTTACAATCACATAAACCTTAGTACATTCTCCTAACAAAAAGTGTTAGAAATACATTTGGTTTGGTACATTTGAAAACATAACTTGAACCCCCTTATATAGGCAAGCCTCCAAGCTACTCTTCAACATTTTTCCAATGTGGGACAATGACCATTCTCATTTTTAAGCAAAATCCCAACAAACTCCACCTTGATTAAAAATGTTCATAGCAGCAGCTATCCGTCATACTCCACATTGCTAAACACCTGTCATACTCCACCATAAAGAGTATCGCCACTTAGAATAAACCATTCTAAGAATTTCCACTTCGGCTCATGTCGAAAAACACCTTGCTGATTATTATGGTGCAACCTCCACTATTGGCTCTCCTTGGAAGTCCATCAGCTATCGACATAACTGTTTCATCACACACCTTGCGTTCCTGCCAAACCAATGCCCGTGTGTAATTCCGCTATTAATCTCACATCCTTCACCATGGCAAATAGCGGCATGCCATAAGGATGTACATGTCTTTGGGTCATATAAGGTCATATGGGTCCCTATCAAAGACCATATTAACAGCATCACTTGACTTGGAGCCTGTAGCCGAACCTGCTCCACCTGCTGGACAATCCTTCTTCATGTGTCCGGGCTCTCCACACTTCCAGCAAACAACATTCCGCTTCATGGGGTTCCTCTTTTCCTTTCGTTTCCCGTAGCACATATACACGACTTCAGAAGAAGTATCCCTCCCATCTCCTTTGAGTCTTCTTTCTTCAGAGTTGAGTGTGCTGATAACTTCAGAAAGATCCACCTGCTCCTTCCCATGGAGCAATATTGGCTTCATGTGCGCAAACGAAGAAGGAAGAGACCGGATAAGCCTTAAGGCTTGATCCTCCTCATCTATCTTCACCCCAATAGCTTCAAGCTTGGAGACAATCCCATTGAGAACACTCAAATGATCCGAGATTTTAGTACCCTCACCCATACGCAATGTATGAAATTGTTCCTTCAGGTACACCCTATTTGAGACTCCCTTTGTTTGATACAGCTTTTCCAACTTTTCCCATAGCTCCTTGGCCGTCGCAATTCCATGCACATTTGCAAGAACATTCTTTGCCAATGATAACGCACTTGCAGCTCTCAAATCCAAATCATCCCATTTTTCATCTCTCTTGCTTGATGAATCATCGATAGAACCTGCTTCTGGTTTTCCCTTCAGGGCCTTGTGTAGACCTGATTGAATCAATATATCCCTGACTTGAACTTGCCACAAGCCAAAATTGATTCTTCCATCAAATTTCTCAATATCATACTTGATGCTTCCCATTGTAATCGTATCGCTGACCAATATCCGTGGATGAAAAACACTTGCTTAGAACCTCGTCTGTAGCTCGTGAACAGCACATCAGGTAAGTTCCCAGGAAAGAGAGGTGGGTCCGGCGTGACCACTCAATTACCAAGTCTTTCCTAGCCAGAGCTTACCTAGACATGTACCTCCACAAATTCACCACAAGCCTCAATACTCCAATTGTACCAACTTCCCCTCCTACAAGTTTCTTGAACCAGAGAATCTTTTATGATGTGGAAGATCAGCCAAAGGTGCGACCACAGAGCATACTAAGATTCCCTCCTCAAGCTAGGCGACCTCGCTCTGATACCACTTGTTGGGAAAAAAAGAAATTGACCCTTTCCCGTAAACCCCGAGATCTCCGCCCCTTTTGTAAAGAGAAAAATTGAGAAATAAAACAACACAATTAACGTGGAAACCCAAAATCGGGAAAAAACCACAACCGACCACTATGTGAAAAATTCTTACAATCACATAAACTTTAGTACATTCTCCTAACAAAAAGTGTTAGAAATACATTTGGTTTGGTACATTTGAAAACATAACTTAAGCCCCCTTATTTAGGCAAGCCTCCAAGCTACTCTTCAATATTTTTCCAATATGGGACAAAGACCATTCTCATTTTTAAGCAAAATCCCAACAGGTATCACATGTTTCAACTAGCGATGTCTTTTATTCACTATAATCCTTTCAAGATGCAATTGCCCTGATCACGAGTGTCTTCTATTATTTCATATGCTATTTCTACTGACTTTTTTAACTTGATTTAATTGTAGAACGATTTGGTGCATGGGTGGGGATTGGATTTCGCATTGAGAAGATGCGTAGAGGTTATTACTTCTTAGTTGATCCAGATACATTCTTGAATTGTAGTAGAATAGTGGTAAAAGGAGAGCTGCACACTGAAAAATTAGATACAACTGAGAATTATCTTGTCAGCTTAGACTTATTTGAGATATGGTGGACTCTTTGGCGAAATGTTAATTTGTTTTTACCATGGTTTGTACAGCCTGCTCATGAAAAAATTGGTGTTGTTGATTCACAGTGGATTGTGCATCAATTTGTTCCTTCTCTAGGGAATCAGGTCAGTCAATGTTCATTTCCAGAAAACTACATTTTATTGATATAGTAATAATGTACGCGGAAATCCCCGATTAGGAAGTTCTTGATTCCTGCCCATCTTATGAGAACTCATATCCATGAACAACGACGCATTAGCTACTTTCCCAACCTAGTTCATGTTGTGATTGTGAATTCTTCAGTCATCCGCCCAATCCTCGAATACGAAAAAGTTGAACTCAATCACCTGGAATTTTCCAAGACGTGCTTGAGATAATAATGATCAAGCTTTTCGTTAGTGATTGTAGCATCTGAGCTCATGTGGACTAGTGTCATGGCAAGTCTGTGTAATACCAGCAAAGCTTAATGGATGTTTCTGATCAAGAAAAAGGAAAAGAAGACCACGCGAAAGCAACAAAAAAAGGAGAGAAGAGGAATGGAAGGAAAGGGAGAACGGAGAATATTATTATTGTTTGGAATCATTAGGAATAAAAACAAAGAAATGAGTATGCTTAACAGGGGCGGAGGGAGAGTAGAAGCTATAGGTTCGGCCAGTAGTTTTGGTACAAACTAGGTGTTTGCATTAAAAAACTCATTGAATATGTAAAATTATTAATTTAGAACCCAATAATTTAAAAGATTAGAATCCTGAGCCCATAAGCTTCAAATCCTGGCTCCGCCTATAAATTGCTTAATATGAATTATTTGTTCACAATCCCGATGCCTGTTTATGGTTACCAAAAGTTTCATCAAATGGAGTCTCCTACCCTCTGATTCCACTCACTTTTAGACAGAAAAAACATGTGTTCTTTCATCCTAATCCTTGACTCCCTAAAAACTCGTCCTTTATTAAAAAAAAAGTCTCATCTCTTAAATTCCTCTCCTTTCATTTATCTTCATTCCTTTCAATCTGAAGCATCTGTAAAAGAATCTAATCCTATGATTTTTTCTTGTTATGATGTGATAATTTGTAAAAGCCGTGACAGATCGCTTGAAGCATCATCTAAAGAGGCTAGCTCACAGATAATGGCGGATGCAACCTTTGCGTTGCAGGTTCAGTCGGACCCAGTACTTTCACCAAAGAGTTTAAATATATATGTGAAAATTCACTAAAATTTTAACAACTATAAAAACTAAACCCAAAATATCAAAAGTACAGTGAATTCAGTGCTAAAACCTTTGCAAACTAAATCCATCAAATTCATATCTTGGATACACCTCTCTTTAGACAAGGAGCTAACTATTTCTTCCGTTTCGTCACACTGGGGTATGAAGATCTCCTTTATGTGAGGAAGAGAAATTATTAGGTAGCAGAGAGAAACTAGTGCTTCTTCGGATATGATTATATGGACATTTAGAGAGTTATTCGTGCTTCTTCGTATGTGACTATATATCCTAGTGCATGAAACTGTTCTCACCTAGTTTTTTTTCTTAAAAGTTGTTATTACTGTTTCTTTTTGAGCTTTTGGGTGCCAAAGGAGGGGGAAGCAACTATTTCCTAGGACTAAATTTGTGTTATATGGATACAAAACTAACTCATGAGGGGGTGTTGGGAATAGACCCCGTAAAAATAATATTCACAGTATTAGTGATAAATGCGGACCATTAAGTTATGGTTAAATCAACAAGAATAAAAAATGCAGCAAAAATGACACCAAGATTTTTATGTGAAAAAACCTTCTGAGTAAGGGGAAAAACCATGACTCCAAGAGGGACAACTGATATCATTATATCAAGGAATTTACACCGTGTAGTAACAAGTACAAATACTCCAAAGAATACAATAACACTCAAAAGAAATAACCCTCTTTTGATATTCCCACCTCACCATAATGTTGCACACTCTCTATTTTTCTCACAGACTATTTTCTTATACCCTGTCTGTAAAACCTCACTCTTTCTTTCTCTCTTTTTTTGGTGTATAAATGAGAGTTGAAGCTTTACTTTATAGTCAAAACCTCACTCTCTAAAGCCTACAATATTTGACAATTTTGCACACGCTTTTCATAATTTCAATAAGGTTGGCTACCTAACCAAACCAAGTCAACAAGGTAAGCTACCAAAACTCATACCAATTCAACAAGTCTCATTCATCTAGAGAAGGTAGCACTGTCTTCTAGTTTGAGTGCATGCCTCGAACTTGTCTCTTGGTACTACCTTGGTCAACATACAGCAGGTTTTTCACTCGTGTGAATCTTTTTGACATGAAGTGATTCGTTCTTCACTTGCTCACGAATCCAATGATATCTGACGATGCATTTTGTTCTCGCATGATACATAGAGTTTTTGCTCAACTCTATTGCACTTTGAGTATCACAATAGACGACATACTCCTTTTGATGCGATTCCAGCTCTTGAAGAATCCGCTTGAGCCATACCATCTCCTTACCAGCTTCTGTAGTGGCTATATTCTCCGCTTTAGTTGTAGAGAGTGCAACACACTTGCAACTTCGACGGCCATGAGATAGCTCCCCCTGAAAAAGTAAACAAATATCCAGTAGTGGATTTTCTGTTATCAAGGTCAACTGCCATATCAGAATCTGTATAGCCCTTCAAAATTGGATTTGATCCTCCAAAATATAAGCATTCATGTAAGCTTCCTCTTAGATACCTGAGTATCCACTTTACAGCATTCCAATGCTTTTTTCCTAGATTTCCGAGAAATCTGGTAACAACACCGACTGCATGAGCAATATCTGGTCGAGTGCATACCATTGAATACATCAAACTTCCGACAACAGAGGAATAAGAAATCTTGGACAACTCTCTGTTTCCTCCGTTGTTGTAGGACACATCTTCTTGCTCAACTTCAGATGACCAGGAAAGGGTGTGTGGACCAACTTAGCACTTTTCATATTGAAGTGCTCCATTACACGTTCTATGTACTTCTCCTGTGACAAATAAAGCTTCCTTTCATTTCTCGAGCGAATAATTCTCATGCCCAAAATCTGCTTAGCATGACCCAAGTCTTTTATTGCGAAAGACTTATTCAATTGTTTCTTTAACTCGTCAATCTTGGAAGCATTTCTGCCCCACAATCAACATATCATCCACATATAGCAAGAGGATGATAAAGTCATCATCAGAAAATCTTTGTACAAATACACAGTGATCTGAAGAAGTATTCTTTTAGCCTTGCTCCACCATAACAGACTCAAACTTCTTATACAATTATCTGGGAGCTTGCTTCAATCCGTATAGACTCTTCTTAAGTTTGCATACAAGATTTTCTTTACCTTTTACCTTGAAGCCCTCAGATTGTTCCATATAGATCTCCTCTTCTAAGTCACCGTGAAGAAAAGCAATCTTCACATCCGTCTGCTCAATTTTCAAATCAAGACTAGTAGTCAAACCAAGAACTGTCCGAATGGAGGACATTTTCATGACAAGAGAAAATATTTCGTCATAGTCAATACCTTTCCCTTGACAACCAATCTAGCTTTGTATCTGGGCTTCAAACTATGTTCTTCAGCTTTAACTTTGAACACTCACTTGTTTTCAAAGCTTTCATGCCCGCAATTTGTGGTTCTCATGCATAGATTTCATCAAATCTTGCATGGCTTCCATCCATTGATCCTTGTGCTCATCCTCTATGGCCTCCGCATAACATTCAGGTTCTCCCCCATCAGTGAGTAATACATACTCATTAGGTGAATAACGGGAGGAAGGAGTACGAGGTCTAGAAGACCTCCTTAGTGGAATATCTAACTCGTCCACAGCTTCGTGAGTAGGAGCATCTACCTCATCAACATTAGCATTGTTATCACCATCACCATTAATATGTTGATCTGGAATATGGTTCTGGGCATCACCATCATCATTGAGCCCACCAACCTCACCCGTATTTGTATGAGGAACTTGATAAAGATTAACTAAACCTTCAGAACTTGGAGATTTTAGCTTCTCCGCTTTGTTAATATCTTCAATGGTTTGATCCTCCACGAAGATAACATCACGACTTCTCACGACCTTCTTCACAATGAGATCATATAGCATGTAACCAAACTCATCAAGACCATAACCAATAAAGATGCACTGCCTTGTCTTGGTAGTTAATTTTGACCTCTCATCTTTAGATACATGTACAAAAGCTTCGCAACCAAACACTTTCAAGTGATCATAAGAAACATCCCTGCCATACCAAACCCTGTTTGGAACATCACTTTGCAAAGCAACGGCAGGGGATAGATTAATAACATGTGTGGCAGTTACAAAGTCTCGGCCCAAAAGGAATTCGGCAACTTTGCTTTAGAAAGCAAACATCTTACTCTTTCCAACAAGGTCTTGTTCATCCTTTCTGCTAAACCATTAAGCTGAGGAGTCTTCTGGTGTCTGATACTCTGTTGCTTCCAGTATTCGTCAAACCGTGCACAATATTCACCACCGTTATCAGTGCGAATACACTTCAGCTTCTTTCCAGTTTCTCTTTCAACTGAAGCCTGAAACTGCTTAAAGACAACCAACACTTGGTCTTTAGTCTCAAGATGTAGACCCAAAGTTTCCTTGAGCAGTCATCAATAAAGGTACCAAAATAAAGTGCACCACCCAAAGTCCTTGTCTTCGTTAGACCACATAAATCTGAATGCACCAACTCAAACAACTCTGTCTTTTTTGAAGGAGGAAGAGACTGGAAAGAAACTCTTTTTTGTTTTCCAACCAAGTAGCGCTCGCATTTTTCTACTTTTGCACTTTCAAAATTTGATAACAATTTCTTCTTGGCCAGAACATTTAGTCCTTTCTCGTTAATGTGGCTAAGCCTCTTATTCCATAACATTGAAGAGATATTGCTCTCAACCGCATTCACCATATCAACACAGGTAGAGGCCGTAGTCCAGTATAGACCATGACGTTTTTCCCCACGAGCCATAATTATGGAACCCTTAGTGAGCTTCCACTTTCCAGCACCATTTGTGCTGACATTTCCTTCATCATCTAAAACACCAACAGAGATCAAGTGCAAACGAACATCAGGTGCATGTTTTACATTGTTTAAAACTAATTTAGTTCCAATACTAGTTTCCAAACAAATTGTTCCAACACCAGTCACCCTAAATACAGTCTCATTACTCATACTCAAAGTTCCAAAGTCACCCTAAGTATAGGATGAGAAACATTCCTTCTTTGATGTAACATGAGATGCGGCACCACTGTCCCCAACCCAGCTTGAATCATCACAAGCAATATTTATTAAATCCGCATCAAGGACGGTAACAAGATCTTCTATAGTGACGGTGGCAACACGATTGCCATATTCTTCCTGTTCTTCCTTGTCTCTATTCTTCACTTTCAAAATCCGGTATAACTTCTTTGTGTGCCCTTTCTTCCCGCAGTGATAGCACTCAATATATTTAAGTCTGCTTCTATTATGTTCTCTATTTTGAGAATCCTGATTCTTGCCTTTCCCCCTAGAGTCAGTCACCAAGACATATGATGAGGAGGAACCCTGAGATTTTCTTCCATCTCTTTATTTAAAATACTGCTCTTGGCAAGATCCATAGAGATCACACCATCCGGAGCAGAATTTGATAATGAAATTCTAAGAACTTCCCAAGAATCTAGTAGGGAACCAAGTAGAAACAGGCGTTGAATTTCTTTATCAAATTTAATGCCCATAGCAGATAATTGGTTCATGATCCCCTGAAAATTAAGATGATCTGTCATCGCGTAACATCATGGTATTTTAAACCCAATGCTTTATTAGAAACATCTTGTTATTTCCAGTTTTTCGAGCATAGAGACTTTCAAGGTGCTCCCATAGGGTCCGAGCATGTGTTTTCCCAAAAATATGATTTAAAACATTATCGTCAACTCACTGTCTAATAAAGCCACAAACTTGCATGTGTAACAAATTTCACTCTTAACCTGATTTATTATCAGGCTTTATAGTAGCGAAGACAAGTTGATGAAAATTCTTGATATAGAGCAAATCTTCCATTTTGACCTTTCAAATGGCATAATTTGTGCCACTCAAAGTAACTATTCTACTAGTATAGGCTTCCATTGTTTATCACAAATACAAATACTATTTATTAAGAGACCAAAGTAATTCTTTTCTGATGTAGAAGTTCAGACTGTGTTGCAACTACAGAACATACTCAGACGGAACCTTGGCTCTGATACCAATTGTTGGGAATAGACCCTGTAAAAATAATATTCACGATATTAGTGATAAACGCGGACCATTAAGTAATGGTTAAATCAGTAAGAATAAAAAATGCAGCAAAACAACAACAACAACTACTACTACCCAGTCTATTCCCACCAGGTGGGGTCTGGGGAGGGTAATATGTAGACGAGCCTTACCCCTACCCGAAAGGGCAGAGAGGCTGTTTCCAGTCGACCCTCGGCGCATAGGATAAAATGGAAAGCAGCATTAAAACAAAAACAAAGACAAAATCAGAAACAAAAACAAAACAAAACAAAACAATAAAGCATTAGTAAATCCCGCAGAAATAACGTAAATAATTATGTAAACATAAGAAACATAAATACAATCGCATGCAATAATAACAAACAGTAACTACCATACTAACAACCATAAGGGGGACATAAGCTAAAACACAAATCATCTATGGATAACCCTGCTATCCCACACCCAACCCCGGGAGAGGCGTACGAAGCACTCTATGAGCCCCTAGCCTACAACACTGATTCTAGACCTCCAGACTCCCCTATCAAGGGTCATGTCCTCGGAAACCTGCATTCTAGTCATGCAGCAAAAATGATACCAAAATTTTTATGTGGAAAACTCAATTGAATAAGGAAAAAAACCACGACTCCGAGAGAAGCAACTGATATCACTATAGTACGGAATTTACACCGTGTAGTAATGAGTACAAATACTCCGAAGAACACTATAACACTCAAAAGAGATAATCTTCTTTTGATATTCCCGCCTTACTATAATATCGTTCACACTCTATCTTTCTCACAGACTATTTTCTTATACCTTGTTTGTGAAACCTCACTCTTTTTCTCTCTTTTTTTTCTCTCTTTTTTTGGTGTGTATAAATGAGAGTTGAAGCTTTGCCAAAAACCCCACTCCCTAAAGCCTATAATATTTGACAATTTTGCACAAACTTTTCACAATTTCCTACCAAACCTTTTGAATGAGATGGACATCGTTGGAAGCCAGTGTTTCACGTCGTTTATTGGTAATTATTGGGATCTTTACAAGCACCTCTTATAATTGCTGGTAAAACCTTTACTGACCTCCAATACAATGGCAAATAACTTAATGCCGGTAAAGGTTTTCGCAGAAAGTTTTATTGCAGCTAAATTAAAGGGTATGTTCATGGCCGCTATAAGTCTTTTTGGTTGTAGAATCATAGATTACCTGATTACTTATCCTACTTAAGTTGGTCTTTTAATCGTTCTTTGGCATGTTCCTGCTTCTTTTGTATTATTTTTTTCTTTTGGATTACAGGGTGAGTCTGAGAATGGTAAAGCTCCTTGGGAAGGGGTAAGCATATTTTTTGTCACCTGAAATTTGTATTGATAACTACCAAAGGTTCTTTAATTTGATTAATGCCGACCCCAACTTATTTAGGACAGAGGCGTACTTATTGTTGTTGTTGTACTGGAGGTTAAAATAGATGAATATCTGTATTGTAGGTAAGAGAAAGGTGTACAAATGAGTGGGCTATGTTCCAAGATCGTTTAGCCAATGCAGATGAATCTTATTTTGTCCAGCATGGAAAGTTTAGAGTATAACACTTCTGCGACTGTTTTTGCTTTGAACGTTGTTTATTCTTTCTCTCTTTTTTCCTTTTTTGGAGGGACGTCTATTTCTTTTTACCACTTTCTCTTTTTTTGTTTTAATTTTTTTTACTGGTACCAGTAGAATAGCCGTATGGTCCGCAGCTAATGGACAACAGTTTGATACTGAAGGTGTCTTGTATTGTGCATAGATACTACACCAGATTTTCAAGAAATTTTGTGCACTTGGTTATCCGTTTCCGCGATACATATTGAGGGGCGTTTCAACAGTTATTAGAAATATAAGTGGATCTAGTTTGTAAGTTACGGTTCACTTGACTCAGAATGTTTTATTCAAATCCCTCCCCCCCTCTTCTCTCTTTCTCTCTATATATATAGGCACATACACTAAATATCTATAAATACTTGTTTATGAATTTAATTATTATTGTATATTTATTTTTAATCGATGTAGAAATTCATAAAATTTAAATTCTGATTTACGCCCAGTGCATTGTCCTACAGGACTTAGTTTGAGTGTAAGCTAGTGATGGTTTCAGTTGAGTTGGTCATCCTTTTGGCTGCTGGACTTTTGTCATCTAAGGTACAAGATTTGTGATGTATTGTAGGAACCAAAAAAAAAATTAATGATTCCCAAAAAATAATTTATGGAGGCAAAAGAATACCGAAAATGGATTTATTAATACAACTCGGAAACTCTCAAATACAAAAGTATTTCTTACAAACACTCCTTATACTCAAGTTATTGATCACTCAATACTTGCTTGAAAACTTGATAATAACCAAATGAATTACAAGGCCTATTTATACTAGTTAACCCCTAGTGTGAACAAATAATGTGAAACAAAGAACCAAAAATCTAACACACCATGGCCGGTGCCTAACCTTGGTAGATGAAGTTTATTTTAAAATCCCATTTTAACAACTAAAACATGTGTTTCAAAAGACATGGCCGGTGGTCAATTTTTTTGGATAAATTATTATTTCAACAGCCTCACTTAATTTATCAAAAATTACCTATACCAAGCATTGACTTCAGATTCTCGATCCGCTATTTGATCTTCAAATCTGCAGAACTCAAGTTTGATTTCACCATCCTTAACAAGATCTCGTATGTAGTGATACTTAATTCCGATATGCTTACTCCTGCCATGAAATACCGGATTCCTGGCTAATGCGATTGCTGACCTGTTATCACACATAATTCTTATCGGACCAATCTGCTCGTGTTTCATCTCTCCAAGCATCCTTCGAAGCCAAACTGCTTGACAAGCCGCAGAAGTCGCTGCCATGTACTATGCTTCTGCTGTAGAAAGAGCAACTACTTGTTGCTTCTTCGATGACCATGAAAATACTCCTTTCCCAATAAAGAAAGCATAACCTGAAGTACTCTTTTGAGTCTCCACATCACCTGCCCAATCACTGTCTGTATATCCTACTAGACTGCAGTTGTCAGAGTAGGTATAGAAAATTCCATGATCATGGGTACCTTTAATATACCTCAAAATCCTTTTTGCCGCTTGGAAATGTGACTGATGTGGTGTTTCCATGAATCGAATGATAATTCCCACGCCATAAACAATATCTGGCCGAGTTGAAGCCAAATAACGCAGACTTCCAACTATGTTTTTGAAATAAGTGGGTTCAACCAGCTCACCGCTTCCTTCTTTCTTCATTTCCAGGCGTTCAGCAACTGGGGTTCGGATTGGAGTCGCAGATTCCATCTTGAATTTCTTCAAGACATCATTGGCATATTTCTTTTGCGAAATAAAATGCCATCTTTACGTTGTTGTACTTCTATGCCCAAGAAGTAAGACATAAGCCACATGTCTGTCATTTCGAACTGACTAGTCATGGCCTCCCTGAATTCTGCAAACATTGATTCACAATTGCCTGTGAAAATCAAATCATCAACATAAAGACATACAAACATCATGTCGCCATTCACTTTTGACTTGATGTATAATGTATGCTCATAAGGACACTTCTGGAATCCTGCCTGCAACATGTACGTATCAATGCGTGTATACCAAGCTCGTGGTACCTGTTTCAGTTCGTATAATGCTTTCTTCAATTTGTAGACCTGATTCTCCTGTCCTTTTCTTACAAAACCTGGTGGTTGCTCAACATAGACCTCCTCCTCAAGAAAGCCATTCAGGAAAGCTGACTTGACATCCATTTGATGGATCTTCCACCTGTTCTGAGCTGCAAGTGCTACTATCATGCGAATAGTATCCATTCTGGCCACTGGTGCAAAGACTATATAGTAATCAATTCCAGGCTTTTGCCGATAGCCTTTGACTACCAATCTTGCTTTGAATCGGTCCACCTGACCGTCGGGTCGATACTTGGTCTTGTACACCCACTTGACACCGATAGGCTTCTTTTCGGCTGGCAAAGAAGTTAATTCCCATGTGTCATTTTTTTCAATGGAATGAATTTATTCATTCATTGCCTTGATCCACCTTTCATTATCAGCAGCATCCTCGAACGAAACTGGATCACAATCTGCAAAAAGACAAAAATTTACCAATGTTTCATTGATAAAGTCAGGATTGCTGTCATTGTCAACACCTTCTTCATTTCTCCTCATATCAAAATCCTTGAAACGTGGTGGCATGTTTGTTTGTCGACGAGGCCGCTCTTCTCGTTCAATTTCTTCTTCTGATTGTGAAGATGGAATCTCTACTGCCTGCGGAGATGGAATATCTACTGGCTCCGGAGATGGAATATCTTCTGATGGTTCTGGGGTTAAGACATTTTGCTCATCTGCCTCTTCTATTTTCATCAGCACACCTCTTCCAGTGTCATCTTTTCTGCTCCAGTTCCAAGCTCCATCTTCTACGAACTGCACATCTCTGCTTACGATGACTTCTCTGCTGACAAGATTATAAACTCTATAACCATTAGTCCCTTCGCTGTAGCCAATAAGGATGGACTTTTGACTTTTATCATCTAGCTTCTTCCTACGTTCGTCTGGTTCATAGGGATATGCAATACACCCGAATACCCTCAGCAAAGAAACATCAGGTTTGTTGCCACACCATGCTTCTTGCGGAGTTCTCTCGAGCACAGCTTTTGTCGGACACCGATTCAGTACGGACACTGCACAAGCAAAAGCTTCCACCCAAAATTCCTTTGGTAAGCCTTTCGCCTTCAACATGCTTCATGCCATCTCAAAGATCGTCCTATTCTTTCTTTCTGCCACACCATTTTGTTGCGGTGTATAACTGGCAGTTAACAGACGAAGAATTCCTTGGGACTTGCAGTAATTATGAAATTCGTTAGAGGTAAATTCACCGCCTCTATCAGATCTCAGAGTCTTCAAGCTAAAGTCGTTTTGCTTTTCAACAAAGGCTTTAAACTCTTAAATTTCCGAATGCTTCAGATTTTTCACGCAGAAAATAAACCCAAGTTTTTCTTGTAAAATCATCTACGAAAACATGCATGTACTTTTTGTTTCCAAAAGATTCTACCTCAACTGGGCCACACAGATCCATGTGTACTAGCTCCAATGGTTGCTCTGCCCGTATGGATTTCCCTGTTGGAAACGCGTCTCGGTGCTGCTTCCCAAGTAGACATCCTTCGCACGTTCGATCCGGAACATCAATCAATGGTAAACCTGTCACCATCTTCTTTTGCGCCAACAACTTCAAGCCTGTGAAGTGTAAGTGACCAAACCGAAGATGCCATAGCCAATTGCTATCTATTGCCACAGCTTGAAAATTCATTACTCCCTTCGTATTAAGAGTAAGAGCGAACATTCGATTTTTGGCCATTTCTACCTGCGTGATTAACTTGTTGTTCTTGCTCCGGATCGTGTAGACTCCGTCTTGGAAAAGAATCTTGTGCCCCTTTTCTGAAAGCTGCCCAATGCTTAATAAGTTCCAGAAAAGCCCAAGTACGAAGAAAACATCGGTGACAGTAACATCCGTACCATCCTTTGACTGGATTTTGATGTCACACTTACCTTTGACACTCACCTTCGTCTTGTTGCCAAAGTTGACTTTACCGCCTTCGTACTCCTCTAGCTTCGTAAACAGGTCCTTGCATCCGCACATATGATTCGAGCAACCGCTATCAAGAAACCAAATATCTGAGTGATTTTTAGTTGGTTCTCCAGCGTTGCATGCTAGAACCATATTGTCACTTGCCTCTGCAACATGCGCCTGCTGCGTTTGTCCGTGTCGGTTGCCATGCAGACATTCCCTTTTGTAATGCCCAAATTGTTGACACCGGTAACATTTGACTTTGGACTTGTCAATTTTACTAGAAGAATTATTTTTCCAATTTCCTCCACCTTTCCCGCTACCTTGTCCTCCACCGCGTCCATGGCTATTGTTGCCTTGACTGCCACCGCGATTTCCTGGGACATAGCTGCTTTGCAAAGCTTGTTCTTGGTTACTGCTACTCGCCGTCTGGTTCATTCTCTGCTCATGAGAACTTAACGAACCCAACAACTGCTCTGCCGACATAGTTGTTGTATCTTGACCTTCTTCGATTGTAGCTACTACGTAGCTAAATCTTGTGCTCAAAGAGCGTAAGATTTTTTCTACCACCCTCTGCTCGTCCAACGATTCACCGTTAGCCCGCAATTGGTTAACGACTGACTGCATACGATCAAAGTAGCTTGCAACATTTTCCGAGTCCTTCATGCGCAAAAACTCAAAATCTGCACAGAATGTTTGTAACCGAACCCGCTTCACTCGATCGTCGCCTTTGTAGGCTTTCTGCAGAATAACCCACGCTTGATTTGACGTCTCTGCCGCTGATATTTTTTCGAATATCAGTTCAACGACAGCCTGAATGATAGCGTACAATGCCTTCTGGCCCTTTTTCCGAGTTTCAATTAAAGCGTCTTTTTCCTCCTTTTCAACGCCTCGAACGCTTTGGCGTCTGGAACTTCGGTATAGTCATTTTCCACAACTTCCCATAAAGCCTGTGATCGGAAAAATACTTTCAATTGGATAGCCCAATTGTTGTAATTTTTATCGTTGAGTTTTGGGAGTTGAAACAGAATCGAGTTGTTGCCTGACGTGACTCAATTTCCTAACACCTCACAAGACTCAAACTAGCTCTGATACCAAATGTAGAAAACAAAAAATAAATTAATGTTTCCCAAAAAATAATTTATGGAGGCAAAAAATACCGAAAATGGATTATTAATACAACTCGGAAACTCTCAAATACAAAAGTATATCTTACAAACACTCCTTATACTCAAGCTATTGATCACTCAATACTTGCTTGAAAACTTGATAATAACCAAATGAATTACAAGGCCTATTTATACTAGTTAACCCCTAGTGTGAACAAATAATGTGAAACAAAGAACCAAAAATCTAACATACCATGGCCGGTGCCTAACCTTGGTAGGTGAAGTTTATTTTAAAATCCCATTTTAACAACTAAAACATGTGTTTCAAAAGACATGGCCGGTGGCCAATTTTTTTGGATAAATTATTATTTCAACATGTATGACTCCAACAATTCTGTTTTCACAATTTAGTGGGATATTTATACCATTTTCCTAACTATTAAATAGACGAAAAGCTTTTCGTTCCTTATATTCTAATTTTGTTGCTTTTTTTTTCTTCTTTTAAGTTTTACTTTTTATTCTGTTACAAATTCTGGGAGGGGGCAAGATTAATATATCGAGTACACTTGAAAATTGATGGACGAATTAATATTTTCGATAATAAGACACATGTCAGTCATATGAGGAACAATCGCAATGTTGTGCCATATTTTAATATTAAAAAATAATAGACATATAATCACAACATTAGTAATTAAAATACAAGATATTAGACCTAAAAACATGACTTTCAAGTAACATTAATGATAAAAGGACTATCCAATTACACGGGATATTAAAGACAAAAGATGATGGTGTAATCAATAATCACTAATATTTTTTATTGAAGGACTTCTATATATATATAACCATTTTAGCCATCGTTTTGCTAACGTTTCTGCATGTATTGGAGTCCTCACATCCTGCAAGAGTGTGTTAAATCAAAGAAACATTTTTATGAGTTTGATTTATCAAAATAAAAAAATAACTTTTGGGTTCTCAACGTAAAAGTAGAAGTGCATGAAACTAACTTTAAAATTGCATCGCCAAAAGGATTTATAAACTAATTTACAGTCTGATTACTCACTCACTTTGGTAAAAGAAAAAAATATTAAATTTTTATTTTTAAAATAGAAATCAGGCCATGTTAGAAATACAATAGATACACCTAGTTTGAATTAAAGTATGATTTGTACATGTGACGACCCAACTACACAGCTACAGATATCAAAATTACGAAGCGAATTGTGCAAATGCGACAAAACATTCACATTTGCAAAGGTCCCATCCCTGGCAAATGAGAACCAAGCTTCCTATTTGTGAAGCTGCTCAAACAATGCCCAGTGTCGCAAATGCGATGATCCCCCATCCGCAAATGCGACGCAGACTTTGCAAAACCAAAGTGCCAGCCCCCAGCTCATCTTCGCAAATCTGAGCCATCCCTCGCAAAAGTGATACGTGTGGATTTTAACTAATTATTAGTGCCTTCTAGCTTTAGTTCTAGTCTGAAAATAGTGATTTTTGTTTCCGAATTTAATGAAAATGTGTGAATTGCAGGTATGTTGGAGGATGCGAGGTCAATGAAGAAATCTAACTCAAAGAGAAGATGTCCAGAATTTATTCTGCAGCTGCAAATGCAAATTGTGGCCCACAGAAAGTGAATTGCTGCCGCACCGCAGACTAAACAATGAAGCTTCAGAGGATTTTAACAGCAGTGCAGCTTGCACACCAAATTATATGGCCGCAGAAACTGCTGGCATTGACAAGACTGAGATATTAGAAAAGATGCAAAAAAAAAAAACAAATCTAAAGCCTCCTTAAAGCGCGGTCCGCAACCTAATTGTGTGGCCGTAGAAGTTTATTCGCGGCCACTAAATTTCCCCAACTAACAAGCACTGTAAAGACAACAAACTGAAGTGCAGACCGCAGATAAAAGTATGCGGCCGTAGAGGTTTTTTTCTCAAATAGAGAAGATATGCAAAAACCAACACTGGTTAGTTTTTCAATCTGTGTGTACGTGATCAAAAAGAAAAATGAGAGAACGAGCCTAAAAAAATGGATTCTTATCCACACACCGTACGAACAGTTCACGTGCTACAATCATAATAACCACATGAACAACTCACGTGCTATCAATCCAGTTCATCGCACAGAATGAATATTCAAGACCACATGTATACGTACAATTAATAACAAATCACATACTCATGGATTAAGGAAAATAACATGTTGAGTGTATGTCATGGGCGTCATGTTCAAACAGGAAATCAAACCCACATAATCGCTAGCATGATTCAAGAAGTTCACGTAGTCTAAAATGATTAAGGCATGAATCATAGAAAGCACACAATGCAAATAAAGCATGATAGAAACCGAAAGTCTAGTCCGGTCATGATTTATACATAGCACCCGCATATACATTCATCACCTCTCATATACGTCATTTTCAACACATTCCAATTAGACAAATAAGGTCATACACTAAATGTTTTTCCCTTACAACAAAATTAGGCAATATACTTACCTTAACAAGCCCAAGTCAACCTTCCAAAATCATCTTTCCCTTAGAAATATTCTGTAACATGCTCGAATCTAGCTAAATAATATTCAATAACATCAATCAAAGCTATAGAAATCAATTCTAAATAATTAAACTTCAATCATTAATAAATTCCTAAGAAGTCAACAAATGTCAATCCAAGGCTCACATGGTCAAAATACGAGTCTAGAGGTAAATCTCTTTTACCCATAGTCCTTTTTAATAGATATAATTGGGCGTGATTAGTGATCTAATGGTGAAAAATTTTCTTTACATAATCGGTGAATATATAAGTAAAACTCTATCTATATATGTAAGTTACTCTATTCAATATTCTAATAACTACTTCCATTATTATCCGAATACACTTGACGTAGATACAGTTGAAAAACTAAGCTAGGGTGATGCACGCCTTTATTATCAGAGATTATTAAAATTATTCTTCGTCTTTTTTGTATTTCTTGAGGAATAAAAAGGAAATCACTAAGTTCATACACTTAGAATCTTAATTTCTCAAGTCGGAAAGATGTTCAAGATTTCCCAATTAGCACTATCATACACTGTATTTGTATTTGAATGAATGACCAAAAGGACAGTTGAGAAAATACATGCATAGATAAAGAATCCTTAATATAAGCTTTTCAGACACCATTTTCCCATTTGTATATGAGATGCATTTTTGAAGGAAAATAAAAGTTTTATATATTTTCTCACCAAACATTGGTCTTGTGGGGGTGCCAACGGTTGTGTTAGTTCTGGCTGCAGGTACATTGTCACATTAAGAAATGTTCACTTCACCTTTCTCCCTTCTCTATCAAGACAACTACAAATTTTCTTTATCTCCCCATTAGGTGAACCAGCAATATTTGGTTAATATCTTTCTTAGTGTTCATAAGACAAAAGGAAAAACACTAGTATAATTTTGTCTATTTTTTAACCAATTAAAAACCAGTATTTGATTCATTAGGTTATAATGAACGTAAATAAACCATGCGTCGTATGAGTATATCTAATTTCAAGCTTTTGAAACTCAAGTACATGAATTAGTTAAAACAATTAATAGGGAAAAACAAACGCATGGCCATTAATTATGAGGATATTCAATTAAAAAAAATGTTTCGTTAATACTGCTTCTAATTTTTAGGTCTAATTAGGGAGTATTTGTCAACCTAAAGTCAGCCAAATGGTTTTGCTTACAACTGCCGTTAGCTTCCTCTGTTGAAATCACCAACCGCTTGGCCTAAAAACCAAAATACAGCTAAAATAATTAGGATGTAAGTTTTATAAACTACTCGTATAATTTTTATGCTATCAAATATCAACAAAATTTATTAGTGCCCTTTAAGGGACGCCCTTCCGGTTGGTTGCTCTTTTATCTTTTTTTTTTCATCCAGCTCTTCATTTTCGATCATATATGTATTTTAAGGGGTAAAACTTTCTTTCGGCATCTCTCTTTTATTTAGGCCATTATAAACGGGGTATGCATTCAATGGTGGAGCCACATTTAACCAAGGGGTGTTAATCGATACTCTTTGCCAAAAGTTATACTATATTGCTAGATAATTTTTTAAATTTTATATATGTTATCTCATACTGTTTGTATGTATATTTATTATATGTTGACTTCCCTTAACTTTTCAATGTATCTATTTTTTATATTTTGATATTCCTTAGTGAAAATTCTTGTTCCCGCACTGTCTGTATTACTATTAAGCCTAATCAGTTATGACTAATCTTTCTATGTTTCATGTTACCATATTAGGCTCAGCATTAATGACGTCCTGTTTTAGTTTATTTTGATTTGATAAATATGGGTGAGAAGACAAAGTTGCAGGTGGGTGTGGTGGGAGCATTATTTCTGTCAGTGACATCCTCAGTCTCCATTGTTTATCTGCAACAAAGCTTTGATGACCAATCTTGGTTTCTCATTTGGTAACCACTAGCTATCTTCCTTTAACTTTCACCGGCGCATGCAGTATTTTTTGGTTTTTCAATCGGTGTTTGATACTCATATTATATTCTAATTAAATTGAGTATCCGTTGTATAAGATTCATTATAAGGAAAAACGTTCCCTAACAAAGTTTTTTTTTTTGTTTGCATATTCAAAACTCATACGCAAAACCTTTGATTAAGAATTGAGGATCCTATTTATTCTTCTGAAATTCTTGATGGTACCTCCACCAGCAGTTGGTAGAATACGGTTTATTGTCATTATAATAGTATTTGTTTCTTAAGAGGATTACATCTAATGTTAGTTAACCATGTGCTTGGTGTGGTAAAATTAAAAATTAATTTATGAATATAATAGATTCCTTTTCATTAAGTTGATTTCCTAGTTGTATTAGAGTTTAATTACTTATTTTTTCTATCAATATCAATATTCTAATCAATTATAATTATTGTCGGAAGCATAAAGTTGTCTAGGCTTAACTTGTATTTTAACATTTGAAAGTGTAAATTTTTTTTCTAGTATTAGTGTATTTAATAATATTCTTTAATTTTGAAATTATTAATCTCACTCGAGCTACCTGTAATTAATTATTTTTGAGATGATGTGATAGTATTGTAAAATTGTTATTGCAGCAACAACGTTGACAAGTTGGCATCTGATGGTGACATTTCATGTGGCACTTAGATTCAATTTCTTTGAGAACAAACCTATTGACATGAAGACAGTGATGCTCTTTGGTATCTTAAATGGCGTTTCCATTGGCTTAGCCTCGGTTTTGATTCTATTGGCTTCTACCAGGTAACTATATTCCTAAGAATCACCAAAAGTGAATGTGTTGTTCAAAACATTCTAATAAAGTACTTTAAGCTAAGTTCAAAATAAAAAGATTTTGTGCTTACATAATTATATTAGGAGTCTTACATAAATATTCCAAATAAGTCATAACTTACTAATATTCAGCCATTAATTATAGACTTATAAAAACTAACCTTGCATGTACAAAAATTGAAAATCCAAATGAATAAGGATTCTTTCTCTCCTAGAATCGCAGACAAAGATTTTCTTTCATATTTTTAAGCTTGATAAGCAATATTAGATATAATATAGAAAGAAAATTCCATGGACGAGGTAGCTATATATGTATATATATTCCAAAAATCCAAGCAAGAAGGGACCTTTTTCGATAGTTACGATTGAAATTTATTGAAAACATATAGATGGGTCAATATACAAAATTTGAGAAAGATTGAAAGTGATTTGGATCGATTTGGTACCAAAACTCTTAGTTAATCGAGTTTAAAATTCTTCTGTGACACATGTATCAAACATATATCTCACATCCAGGTATATATGGATATACATGTGATATATATTTTAATACAAATATGATACATATGTGATACGTAAATGATACACGGTGTCATACGCATTTCATCTTCTTTCCATGTTTATCTTGTACTTCAAATTTTCAATTCAAATCACCTCAATACTCAACTCAATCATCCCAAAACTGAGATTTAAACTCATTAAGATATACCCAATTTGTTTCAAGATAAAATACTCACTCAAAAGAAAGTAAAAAATTATGTGCTCTTTTTGGCTATAAATAACTATTTGACTAATATTGATAATATTTAATAAATTGATGAGTAGGACTAACTTACTTATGGGCTGAGTAATTTCCTAATTATATTTGAGTACCGCCTACATAAAGACAGTAAAATTTCGTAAAAGACTGAAAAAATAAAGTCAATAGATTAAATCAATATTAACAACCATAATAATATTTCCCTCCTCTTGATGACCGGCTTTACTACAAGAAAAATATTATTTACTCTCTTTTAAATTAGATGAGGTATTTTTCTTTTTAATTTGTTTTAAATAAATAATATATTTTTAAATTAGTAATAATTCTACTTTAAACTTTTATTTTATTTATTTTACTCTTAATGAAAAGTTTTTATAACTACACAAATATTACTACCCCACAAACTTTTACCCCTCAAGTTTTTAAGATCTCAAATTTCAAAATCTTTTTTCTTTTCTTAAACTTCGTGTTAAGTCAAACAATAAATATTAACAAAGAAGAAAAAACTAGTTTTTAAAAGTCAAAAAAAAAAGTCAATAGCGACAAAAAATCTGGTTCACTCAACTGATATTAAATGTATGAGATAACTTTTTTATCTTAAAATTTTGTAGACCCAAAAATATAAAATTATGATTCACTAATTCATGAGACAAAAAAAAAGTCTCCTATAACTAACGTTAGTTACACAAAACACAAAATAAAACTTAGTCTATTATAGGCTGAGCCACTAAAAGCCAAAACGACGAGATCTAGTAACTGGTCCTTAAAAGCTTTTACCGACCAAAACTGATTCAGGGAAAGAAATGTACCAACACTGTCTATTCTATTGTGTTGTTTTTGCAGATGACAAAGTTAGCAATTATACCTTTTACTGTACTTTTAGAAACTATTTTCTTGAAGAAGAAATTCAGGTAATTAATTCCAAGTTTCATATTTTCCTAAACTAAAAAAGGCTAGTCTCACAAGATCTCTTAGAATTTTTTTTTTCTTTTTTTTTTTTATGCAGCCGGAATATTAAGTTCTCTCTATTAATTTTGCTGATTGGAGTTGGCATTGCCTCCATTACTGATCTTCAGCTCAATTTTGTTGGCACACTCCTGTCTCTACTAGCCAGTGTTACAACTTACAACAACAACTACCTAATATAGTCCCACAAAGTGGGGTCTGAATAGGGTAACATGTAGACGAGCCTTACTCCTACCCGAAAGGGCAGAGAGGCTGTTTCCAATCGACCCTCGGCTCAGCGAAGGAAAGGGAAAAACAAAAGAGCATTAATAAGTCCAGCAGAATTAGCGTAAATAATTATCTAAACATAAGAACCATAAATAAAATAGCATGCAACAATATCATACAGTAACTACCATAAATAACTACCATAAGGGAGACACAATCAAAAACACAAATCATCTATGGATAGCCCTGCCAAGCCTCACCCAACCCTGGGTGAGTAGTACGAAAAACTCTAGGGGCCCCTATCCTACAACCCTGATACTAGACCTCCAGACTTTCCTATCAAGGGCCATGTCCTCGGAAACCCGCATTCTAGCCATGTCATGCCTAATCACCTTTCCCCAATACCTCTTAGGCCTCCCTCTGCCTCGCTGAACGTCAACCATCGCCAGCCGTTCACAACTCCTCACCAGGGCATCAGGACTTCTCCTCCGCACATCCCCGAACCACCTCAGCCTCGCTTCTCGCATCTTCTCATCCACCGGGGTCACCCCCACCTTCTCTCGAATAACTTCATTCTTAATCTTATCTAACCTGGTGAGCTTGCACATCCACCTGAGCATCCTCATCTCTGCAACCTTCATTCTCTGAACATGAGAGTTCTTCACTGGAGCACTCCGCTCCATACAACATTGCAGGTCTAACCACAGCTCTATAAAATTTCCCCTTGAGTTTCTGTGGAACTTTCTTGTCACACAGGACTCCTGATGCAAGCCTCCACTTTGACCACCCCGCTCCTATACGATGAGTGACGTCCCCGTCAATCTCTCCGTCCCCCTAAATCACAAACCAAAGATATCTAACACTGTCCCTCTTGGCGATGACATGAGATCCAATCATCACGTCCCTGACTACTTCGCTCGGCTCGGCGCTAAACTTGCACTCCAGGTATTCTGTCTAAAATCTGCTTATTTTGAAACCCTTAGACTCGAGAGTCTGTCTCCATACCTCTAACCTCTCAATAACACCGACCCTCGTCTCGTCTATCAAGACTATATCATCAGCAAATAGCATACACCAAGGCACATTCCCTTGAATATGTCGGGTTAGAGCATCCATCACCAAGGCAAACAAGAGAGGGCTAAGCGTTGATCCTTGATGGAGCCCCATAACCACTGGAAACTGGTCTGAGTCATCACCCACCGTCCTAACCCTAGTCTTAACTCCATCATACATGTCCTTGATTACTCTGATGTAGGATTCCGGCACGCTCTTCGCCTCCAAGCACCTCCATAGCACCTCCCCTGGGACTTTGTCATACGCCTTCTCCAAGTCGATAAGCACCATGTGCAGGTCCTTCTTCTTATCCCTGAACTGCTCCACCAACCTCCTGACAAGGTGGATAGCTTCTGTACTGGAGCGACCCGGCATGAAACTGAACTGGTTCGCAGATATAGATGTCATCTCCCTCACCCTCGCCTCGAACACCCGCTCCTAGACCTTCATGGTGTGACTTATTAATTTGATACCCTATAGTTGTTGCAGCAATGGATGTCCCCTTTGTTCTTGTACAAGGGCACCACTGTACCCCACCTCCACTCATCCGGCATCCTTTTGGTCCTGAAGATCGCATTGAACAACCTGGAGATCCACTCCACTCCTGACCTATCCATTGCACTTCCAGAACTCCAGCGGGATCTCGTCAGGTCCGGTTGCTCGACCCCTACTCATCTTACGCAAAGCCCCCATGACCTCATCCGCCCTAATGCACCTGCAATATCCAAGATCTCTATGTTGCTCTGAATGCCCCAACTCCCCTAGCTCTATGTTACGATCACCCTCCTCGTTAAGTAAGTCTCGAAAGTACGCCTGCCACCTCTGCTTGACTTTAGACTCCCCCATCAGAACTCTATCATCCTCGCCCTTGATGCACCTAACTCGGTCAAGATCACGCGCCTTCCTTTCCCTTGCTTTAGCTAACCGGAATAACCTCCTGTCCCCGCCTCTTTCCCCTAGTTCCTCGTACATGCGACCAAACGACGCGTTTTTAGCTTCCGTAACTGCAGCTTTGCTTCTTTCCTCGCCACCTTGTAGATCTCCTTGTTCGCTCTGCGTTCTCCCTCGCTTGTGCTCCCTGTCAACTTAACAAACGTCCCCTTCTTCACCTCCACTTTTCCTTTGACTACATCGTTCCACCACCAGTCACCCTGATGTCTGCCTGAATAGCCCTTGGCTACCCCGAGCACGTTCCGTGCTACCTCCCTAACCAAGTTCGACGTCTCTGACTACATAGCGTCCGCTTCCCCAGAACTTCTCCAAGCTCCGCCCTCAGCTAACCTCCTCTCCAACTCTTGTGCTTTCTCCTTAGTCAAAACACCACATCTAATCTGCGGTTGTCCCCGACCACCCCTCCTCTTCCTCTTCACCCAGAGACCGACATCCATCACTAGGAGTCTATGAAGAGTCGAAAGGGCCTCTCCCGGAATAACCTTGCAGTCATTGCACATACCCTTATCGCTCCTTCTGATGAGGAGGTAATCAATATGAGTCCTCGCCGCCGAACTCTTCAAGGTGACCAAATGCTCCTCCTTCTTCTAAAATGTCGAGTTCGCAATCAGGAGCTCGGAAGTCCTGGCGAAATCAAGTAGTGACGTGCCTCCTCCGTTCCTAACCCCAAAGCCAAAGCCACCATGCACCTCATCATAACCACCATCAGCCCCAATATGACCATTAAAGTCCCCTCCAATAACTAACTTCTCAGATTGGGGAATACTACTCACCAGATCTTCCAAGCCCTCCTAAAAGCGCCTCTTAGCCTCCTCATCTAAGCCCGCTTGCGGCGCGTAAGCGCTAATGACGTTGAGGACGCAACCCCCAATAACCAACTTAATAGACATTACCCTATCATTCACTCGCCTAACCTCGACCACAGACTCCCTTAGATCCCTATCCACCAAGATACCCACTCCATTCTTACCTCTCATGACCCCAGAATACCACAGCTTAAACCCGTCTACATTCCTCGCCTTCGACACTTTCCACCTAGTCTCCTGGACACAGTCTATGTTAACCCTCCTCTTCCGAAGAACCTTCGCCAACTCAATGGACATACCCGTCAGAGTGCCTATGTTCCAAGACCCAATCCTTAATCTATGAGCGTCCGCTATCCTCTTCCTACCCTTAACTCCCGCCCTACCCGCAGGACCACTCCCCGCCCCCCATTGTTACAACTTGTGTTAGACAAATTGTATCCTTTCATTATTTGCTCGTCCAAGAATTTATATTATGTGCACTGACAGTAATAATATTTTTATATCAGCATATGAAGTTACCTGCAATAGCAGACAACTGTTTATATGATATAGCAAATTAAACTACACTAATGGTGTAAATATTCTACGTTGTTATTGATATACTCATATAACTTATACTTATCATCCAATTATTATGTCATAAGAAGAAAGATTATGAAAGTTATTTAGTTAGTTTCATTCATAAATGATGTAATTATATAATTATCAATGGTTATTTCATGCTTTGACTTGACCCTCAAAACCAGCTTACCAACACAATTCAGAAGAGACTCAACATCTCATCTACTCAGCTGTTGTATCAGTCAGCCCCTTTCCAAGAAGCTATTCTATTTGTGACAGGGCCTTTGGTTGATCAATTCCTTACCAAAAAGAATGTTTTTGCATACAAATACTCTAATGTTGTGTTGGTAAGCAAAAATCCTAATCCCCATTTTTTCTTGTGCAGGTATGTTTCTACAAATTGGGGCGAAGTTACGGCAAAATATATATATATATATATAGGTCAAACACTTTTTATACAATTGACCATTCTCAGTCAGAAAATTATAGTATCAGTTGGATTACTTTTTTGTTAGGTTTCGGAATCTTTTGATAAAGTTACTGTCATGTGATCAGGGTTCAAGCCGTGGAAATAGATTCTTGCAGAAATAACTGCAACTCTTGTGGTCCGACCCTTTCTGAACCACGCGCATAACTGGAGCGTAATGCACTGGGCTGCCCTTCATTTTTTTAGGTTTAGGAATCTTTAGACATAGAAATATTTGGCTAGATTTGTAGAGATATTTTAGAATGAGCAGGTGGATAATGAATTGAATTTGCAAAAAATGCAGGGGTTCATATTGCTGTCATGCCTGATTGCTGTGTCAGTGAATTTCAGCACATTTTTGGTGATAGGGAAGACATCACCAGTTACATAGCAAGTGTTAGGCCACTTAAAAACATGCCTTGTTCTAGGATTTGGTTATACACTGCTGCATCATCCTTTCACTTCAAGAAACATCCTTGGTATACAAAAGTGGAATGGGATTTTATTCCTATTTTTGCACACATGAAACCAAAAGTGGACATCATTCCTCCATTCCTCAAGTAAGAATGAAAAAGATATTGCTTCACCACTTCTAGCAGGGGAGGACGCTTATCATGAAACGAACAAGTTATCCAAGGATTCTCTTGTTTAAGTTTTAGTGTTGAGATGACGTATGTCTCAATTAAAAAGAAATATTTGAATTTAGTTACACTCCACTTGATGTAGATGATTTTTTGTTCATTTCAATAATAAGCACCATTTTCCAAGAATTTATTATATTTTGTCTTCCAAATTATCTTCACTCAGGCCATCAAGCTGCCCATAGGATAGGGCTCTTTTAATACTATTATATTTACATATTAAATCCTTTATTTCTAGTTGGAACGACAAGTTTGTTATGCCACCTTCACGTGGACTGAACTGTGAGAATGATTTCCCTGTTATATATTCTGTAGCACAGCTCTAGGAGCATCTATTGTAATACGATATCTGCTTTCGTTAGCATCTTCTCTTCTTCTCTGCATTTTTATTCTGGGTATCATACTACCTACTAGCAACAATAACGGTCCAGTATAATCTTCCAAGTGGGGTCTGGGAAGGATAATATGTACGCAGATCTTATCCCTGCCTCGAGGTGCAGAAAGGCTGTTTCCAGGAGAAAGAATCTTGGCCTAATTGAATTATGATGAATAGACGCTTCTGAATCACTTCTTTGATATGTACATATGTTTGCCGCTAGCAAATCATCTTGTATTTGTCCTTATCAATAACAAGCTCTAGTGTGAAATAAATAGACTTCATGTGTCCAAGTCCAATTTTTTTGAAGAAATAAGGTCCAAACTTGCCCCTTAACGTTTGTCAATATCTTACTCATTCCATTAGGGCAAAAGTGACACCTTTTTTCCCTATCAAAAGAACGAAAAATATTTTTTTAAAGGGAAACTTATATAGTTATTTCAAATAAATCTCAACTTATCAACCTCTAATCATTAATCATAGACTTATCAAAATTAGTCAACAAAAATTAAAAAAAATAAATAATATGATTTTTTCTCTCAAAGAATCACATGCAAAAATCACCTTCCATATTTTTAAGCGTGATTGGCAACACTAGATAAAAGACGGAAAGGAAATTTTATAGATGAGGTAGCACATAAGGTTATGAAATACAAAAAATATATACAACATTCTAAAAATCTAAACAAAAAAGGCACTTTTTCAATGGGTATAGTTGAAATTCATTGAAAATATATAGATAAGTCAATATATAAAATTTGAGTAAGATTGGAGGTGATTTGGACTGATTTTGTATCAAACTTTATAATTAAATCGAGTTCAAAAAAGTCTTCTGCGACATATGTATCAAACATGTATCACGCATATATCTCACACACAGTTATACATAGGTATACATGTGATACACAATAGATATAAATATGTTACACAAATGAAACACGGTGTAATACACATATCATTTTTTTCATGTTCAGTTTTTAGCGAATTTTCATTTCAAACCACTTCAAAACTTCATCAAATCATCCCAAATTTGAGATTCAAGGTGCTTAAGTTGTGGCCGATCTATTCTAATAACACCCACTCAAGACAAAACAAAAATTAATTTT
The DNA here is from genome assembly GCA_034376525.1 of Nicotiana benthamiana. Taxonomy (NCBI): domain Eukaryota; kingdom Viridiplantae; phylum Streptophyta; class Magnoliopsida; order Solanales; family Solanaceae; genus Nicotiana; species Nicotiana benthamiana. The sequence goes on from CM067324.1 coordinate 39,273,531, forward strand.
TTTTGCTACAAATAGCTAATTGGCTAATTTGGTTGATATTAGTAATATTTTACCAATTGGCAAATTTTTGTAACGGCCTACCAATAAATGTACATAGCTGGTAAATTTCCTTTTTTAAACTTCCCCAAATCTATTCGCCAACTAACCCGCCCACACACACCCACACCCCTCCTACCCACCCCGACCTCCCCTCCCCCACCCTCGCCCCATCCCCCACTCCACTCTGAATAAAATATTATTAATAGTACTTTCTTTTTCAACCAAAAAAAGATTACTTTCTTTTTAGTTATAGAGCACAAATTTCAACGTTATTGTTACTCAAGAAAGGTAAAGCATCACATTAATTCATTTAGGTTTGTGTTAATTTTTAAAAGAATAATTGAATTCTTGAAGAAAATAGAGTCCTAAAAACGTTGAGTATTTGGGGGAAGGGTGCACATGAAACATTGAGACTTGCGGGAAGAGGAGGTTAGGAGAGTAGCATAAGAATTTTTTTTCCTAAAAGACAATTTTGACACTCTAACCAACAACAACAACAACAACAACCCAGTATAATCCCACTTAGTGGGGTCTGGAGAGGATAGTGTGTACGCAGACCTTACCCCTACCCTTGGGTAGAGAGGTTGTTTCCAAATAGACCCCGGCATCCCTCCCTCCAAGAACTTCCCACCTTGCTCTTGGGGAGACTCGAACTCACAACCTCTCGGTTGGAAGTGGGGATTGCTTATCATCATAGCAACCCCACTTGTCCTTTGACACTCTAACCAAACACTAAAAAATATTTTCGGAAAAAAAAAATCACTCACCAATGAAACAAGAGAAATTAAATAATAAAATCATTCATTTTACATGAAAATAGTTTCTAGCAAAATATTTTCTTTCATACCAAATACAAATTTCATAAACTTCTGAACTGCTAAACTTTTGAACCTGTAAACTTTATAATGTTTAAACCTGTAAACTTTTAAACACATAAACTTCTGAACTCATAACTTTGGAACTTGTAAAATTTCAAATCTGTAAACCGAAAGATGAAAAAATCAAAACTGAAAATATATAATTTAAAAAATCTGGAGGGGGAGAGAGGGGGGAGGGGGTTGTGTGCAGAAAAACATCAATTTGAAATTACAAAAAAATGTGTGAGGAGGGTGGGCACTGGGATAGGGCGGGTGGTGCAGAAAAACGAAAAAATAAAAATTTAAAAATTACAAAAAAAAAAAGTAAAAATAAAAACTTCTTTTGGTGCGGGGTCGGGCGCTCAGTTTGGGGGAGGGGGTGGAGGTGCAGAAAAACGAAAAAAATAAAAATTTGAAATTACAAAAAGAAAAAGTTAAAAAAATATTTTTTTTGCAGGAGGAGGGAGTAGTAGGGTTGGTGGTGACGGGAAAAAAACTGAATTTGAAGCATTTCTAAAGAGATGGGGTGGGATAGGGTGGGTAGACCTGGGAATAGGGCTGGGTGGGTGGACATGGGGGGTGTAAGGGTAGGGGTATTTAAACCGAACCGAAAAACCGCACCAAACTGAAAAACCAAACTAAACCGGTTAAAAACGCGATTAGGTTTGGTTTGGTATTGAGTAAAAAGAATCTGAAACAAACCAACATATAAATATATAAATTTTATTCATATTTTTAAGAGTTTATAATGATTTTTTCTTAGAAAATATAGAAATATTTGGGATTCTCTCATGTATATAACTCTGAAAACATAAACTAACGAAAAAATATTATTAGACAACTAAGAAAAGAACGATCATGTGTTACTAAAAAAGTTCTCTATTAGAATATTTTAATAGGTCATATGTTTGTCAATGTTTTTATAATTACTAAACATATATTCACTTATCAAAGCTTTATCTCTAATTTTAATATAGTAAGATTGAAACAATATTCATGTAACAAAAAACCCGAAAAACCCGACAAAATCGAACCAATCCAAACCGATATAGTTGGTTTGTTTGGTTTTGATAAAAATCGAACCAAGCCGGTCCATATACACCCCTATGTAAGGGTGGGTTGGTGGGGGTGGGGAATAGGGTGAGTAAGGTTGAGAAAGAATTTTAGAAAATGTTTTCCCTTCTCTTGATAAGGAAGACATTAATTGGAGGAAATGAGTTGTAAAATATTTTCAATAATATTTAAGCAAAGCAAACATGAAAAATTTGAAAAATATTTTTTTTTAAATGTTTTCCATCGTTCCTTAAAGTTATTACTTCCTTTGTTTCATATTAAATGAGCTATTTTCCTTTTTAGTCTGTTTCAAAACAAATAACACTTTTTAAAATTTGAAAATAATTCAACTTTAAACTCTTTTATTTTACTCATTTACCCTTAATGAGAAGCTTTTATAGGCACATAAATATAATGGTCGCACAAACTTTTTAACCCTTAAGTTTTTAAGATCACAAGTTTCAAAATTTTGTCTTTTTTTGTTAAACTTCGTGTCGAGTCAAACTACCTCATATAAGATAAAATGGAATGAGTACTATCCAACCAAGCTCAGATAACTTGTTTTCCGCTCTCTAACTCCTTTTGTGAGGGGTGAAGTTTAAAGCGAGAGGGATTCATGTTAAAGACGAAAGTGAATCCAACAATTAGGGTTCCAGTAAAGAAAACACAAAAGGAACAAATAAAACCTACATAATTTATGTGGTGTTACAGGTATAGATCAACAATGAGACTTCAATTTTATCTTGATCTGTAGAAATGAGAATTCAGTGTTTGTTGTACCCGTCTCACAGCTCTGTCACTTTTTGTGTAATAGCCTAGAGAATGGTAAATGAATCGGATTTTAAGATCTAGTTATTATGTTGACAACTTTTTAGAGTGGTAATGGATAAGAAGGTAGGTTTCTTTCTCACTATTTATCCAAAAATCCCAAAATAAACCACATAACAATAAGAAAAAACAACAAAAATTCAGTAGAAGAATTTGTTGAAGTTCACAACGGTCTGAAGACTTGAACTTGGGGGAGGGCGAGGGATGTTTGAATAAGGGTTTAATTTATTGAGTTGAGTCAGGGTAAAAATAAATCCGTATGGAGCAAATGACTTAAATGGCTGACACGTGGCCCCTCCGCAAACCTGGGGTATATTTGTCCAATAGTAAAAGTTAGGGATATTTTTGCTCAATTAGTATGACAGAAGATAACTTTAAACAATTCTCGATAGTATTAGGATATTTTTTACCCTTTTTCCGTAGCCACAATTAAAGCCTACAGGTTTTCGTTTCCCTTAATGGTGCATCTTGCAAAATAATCAGCACTTTCTTCAAAGACTCATTACGAATGTCAAGGTCTACATATTTTCTATTACTATTCCTTTGACGCAAATGGAAACTATACATTCACACTGCCATGAATAGTTTTCTTTTAAAAAAAAAACCTTCGACTCATAATGCCATCATCTGAAGTAAATGCAACTGTAATATTAACTCAGTAATTTGCGAGGTTACCGTTTCACTACTTGCCCCACACTCGGTCTGAGTCTGTCAATTGGACCAAGTTCATCTGATGGACCCTTATCTCAAACAACGTAGCAATAAAGGATAACTGAATCTTCATATTCGTCTCTATCACTGTTGCCGGGCGCATTATCCAGATATGACTCAAAAAAACGAACACTAGACCACAGTATTTCCGCTAAAAGCTCAATGACCTGTGCTGAAAATCACATCAAGGCAGACCAACAAATTTGGCATACCCACTTCATTTTCTATCAAGGCATTTGGTATGACAATAAACCCTAAAGCATAAAAGCATTCATGTTTTCACCAAGCAGCCAAAGGACACTTCCTGCAGTAAAAGAAGTGTGCTTCAATCGCTGGCATGCAGGATACGATACTTTGTAGAAGACTTGCTTTAAAGCTGCAGACACTGAAACTCAAGAAACCCATAATCACAAAATGGAAGTTTAGTTTGGTACTTACAGATTCTCAATCTCTGACAACTGGAACAGTCATTCGAATAAGCAAGCAAGCAAGTAGCATCTCCAAATGGAAAAAGCACTTCTTCTGATGAGGGGAACAGGCACTTTGGAAGAACAATTCGAGAAAAATGAAACAAGCAACTTTCCGATCCTCTATGGAATTCAGCATTGGCTTTTGTTGGATATCAAATGCACTCAGAATAACAAATAACAAAGCCAACTGTAACCATAATTTGACAAAACGAAGATATGAAGCCCGATTATTCCAACACTACAGCCCTTAAGCCTGCCTTAAACTGGAACTACTTTATCCAGATTTTACACCAATGAAGAGATCAAAAATTTGATAACTAGGAAAAAAAGAAGCTGAACAATAAACATCAAGAAGTGTAACAGTAAATAATAAGTCACAACCATTATATTAGCCTATTGTTTGATTCCAATCAGAGAACAAGTCCACTGTACACAACTGGCTGCAGTACCTCACCAACTAAAAATTGGGATCCAAGCAATCAGCGCTGGATCCTGGGTTCAAACGAAGATCAACGAATTTCTGCAAACAGTTATTCCAGTACTGCAACTTCTTGGTCAACTCTCCAGTAGTTTGCATCATTGTATTCCTTTATTCCTGCCCCACCATCATCTGTACTCTCCTTTTCAGGATTCTTAGGAACAGTGCTCCTTTTCAAAGGAGCAGCCTCCCCAACAATCCCCTCCTTAAGAGCATGTTCCATTGCCTTTTCAGTACCCTCTAATTCTACGCCAACAAATTCAACATCCTCTTCAAACAAAGAAGGAACAGCAGTTGCTTTCTGACTAGAATCAGATCCAGTTGAAGTTTTGCTAGAATCCAGAGATGTTGAGACACCATTTGGAAGAGATTCTCCACTACCACCAGAAGTGGAACTTACCAACGGAGTTGTTGCCTCCCCTGAATTGGCCAGATGGCCACTAGAGTTACTAGGATCTTCAAATGGGTTCACAGAGGATCTACCAACTTGAAAATCTGACGCGTCCCCCCACGCTGCCCATTCAGGCATAGGCCTGTCTCCAAAGGGGTCAGCATTGTCTGACGTCTCAAAGCGGAAGAAACCCATGTCATCTGACACACCTGCTTTCTCGCTTTGTTGACTGAAGTTACCACCATTGACAGAATCCGATCCACCCAATCCACCAACAGCATTTGAAGTAGAAGTGGGTGTTGCATCTGTATAATTTTTGCTCTCAGCCAATTCGTCCTCCTCTCCTACTACTACCTCGTCGTCACTATTGCTATTCCCATCATTTGATGTTCCATTAAGGTTGATCTCTTCCATTGCCTCTGTAGGTGAGGTGTTCATAGGTGCATCGCCAAGTCTATCATCTTGAAAGGCAAACCAGTTTGAGTTTGTGAATAAACTGCTGCACAAAGTGGAAGAAAAGAAAAAGAAACTGTCACGCACAAACAATTATAAGTCCATATAGAAAGAACAGATGATATAATCTCCCCGCATCACTAACTTACCATTTTTTAACACACGCAAAGGAACCAACGGAACACAAGGGCATGCATTTTCTAGGGTCAAATGAACGGAGATACAAAAAATTCTTCTTTCTCCTCATCCTCTCTTTTTTTCCCCTTGCTTTTAACATTCTTTGGGTTTCTGTTTGGATGGTCATTTTATTTTTAATTATCTACACCAATTATAGTAAAGACGCTGCAGAAAACACGTGTAATGTATTGGCTCCTGCACAAAACTTTCCTTTAAAACTACAGAACTGTGAACTCACCTCCCCTGGTCATCTCCCAATCGGAGGGATGATATCACAACTTCAGCGGATTCATCGTCAAAGTAAACATCCTATATGGCATGACCACAAAACCGTGAGAATGCCAGAGGCTAATGATAACATAAGTAAAAAAGTGGGTGACCTTTAAAACATTCAAAAGGAAGTAAAGCCAATCATGGAATTAAAGTATTACCTCATCATCTCGATCAAGAGCTGCATGACCCTGTAAAAAAAGTGATGAAGACCGTGAATGAATTGACAAATGTGTAACCACAACCCAATCGCATTCCAAAACCCAAAATTGGGTTATGTGCACAGTTTCCAGAGTGGCACTCCTCTTTTCTTCTCTTCTGCTTGCAGAACACCCTCCCTCACCCAAACACGCCCCCACCCCTCTAAAGTTCCTTCCCCCAAAAAGAAAGAATAGGCTGAGATAGCAACCCTCATTTTTTCGGGAAATAGAATTTTGAAGAAAACAAAAAAAGAAAAATAGAGCAACCCTGAGTTTACAATGCATAAGATAAACCCTTACCTCTTCAGCATCATCATTGTCATATATGGTGTATCGAAATGCTTGGCTAAGATTATTGGCTAAAGCTGCTACATCATAATCTCTATCATGCACATCTTCCTCATCACTGTCCCTCATCCGATCTTGCAATGCAGTTGGCCGGCTGCTCATGTTTAAAAAATTCATCATGACCACTATTCCAGTAGTTAATGGAGGAATTGACAAGGGCAATAGAGGAGTAGAGGCAAGAAGGGAGTAAGATGGAACACACAGTTCTTTAACACCCAAAAGAGAACTCAACCTAACCACCTCTCCTTCTCCACTCTCGTACGAACTGTGACATTTATGTTTGTACTAGTAAAGGTTGGCCCGTTTTGCATCCGGGCCCAACAGTTGGATAGCATATTGTAAACTTTTAGCATGAGTGTCAACGATATGTCAACCGTTAGCCTTTATTATGGAATTCTTCTAGTTTGTGTTTTTTTTTGTGTCTTTATTTTAATTTGATAATCTAATTTAGATATTTTTAATTTCAATTTGTTATTCGTTTGACAATAAAATTTTGCAAGGCTTGAAAATATGAGTAAGATTAGTATACATGCTTCATATCTAGGATACTTTTGACAACTTGTTTTTCCATGAATGGCTTTATCTTTCTCATTTGTTACCAGCAATAAAGATGGTATTAGATTTGGTAATTGGAAGATCTTATTTTAGAGTCTTTTGTCACAAGTTTTTCCAGCTATGTTACAACTGCAGTGTATCTACACTCATTAATACTTACAATTGTTAATATACTACTCAAAATTTTAATATAATAGCTTATTCAATTTTTCCTCAAGATTTCCAAAAATATTCATTTATAAAGTCCTGGGGAAGTACCCAACAAAAAAATACCAGTCCAAAGGTTTGATTTTATTAAGAATTAAATTTAAAGGTGATGTTGAAAAAAGTGAAGAGTTATTGTAATTATATTTTTATAAATAAAAAAATACATGCTTAATATTTTTCTTTTTAAATGGTTGATTTAATGTGATGATGCCAACTTTTACAAGCTAAAATTAGACAAGGTTTAAACGAAACGATCTGTGGGCCCAATCGTTAAAGCAAAAGATACTGACATTGTAGTGATGTAACAGAACAAAAGCTGACATAACCCAGTAAAAAGCAGAGGGTATAATAGTCAAAGCAGGAAAATATTTACGAAGGGGCTACAGTAAAATTCTTTTTTCAGCCAATCAAATTCTCCCATTGACTCAAAGCTCTTACACAGAATCTTCTGTTAAAGTACAAAATAGGCTAAAATTAGAAAAGTATCCTCAGGTTAAACTTTAAATTCAAAGAAGCACACATGTTGACGAGAAGCTGCTTTGCTTTCCTTTAAGTATAGTAGTTATACTATACTTAAAAGCTCTCCTTGACTATCTGATTGAATGATTTCCCTAGAAGCTTTTCATCTAATAAATTGTGACACTTCTTGTCACTACTAGGTCACAGTAAAGGACATGACAACGGTATTAAAAATAAAATAAAAGATGTATATATATATATATATATATATATATATATATATATATATATATATATATATATATATCCAAAAATGCATCAACAGTTAATTCCCTGCTTTCCCATCCACCCCTTATCTTTTCTACCCCATTTTCGACCTCTTTCTTCAGATACTAGAAAGTTCATACATCAAAGTAGGTCCAACAGACAGAAATTGGTGCTCATGTAGACACCTCTCTCTCTGAAGCATATCTTTATAATATAGTCCACCTTTTATCGTTAAAACTCCTCGCTGTTTACTACTCCAATCAATTTGAAAATCTGTTTACTTTTTCCATTTTATCATTCCACCAGATGACGGCAGAGTTGAGATACTTGAAAATGACATGGCACAACAACGATTGTTTTAGTAAAGACAACAAAGTACTAACACTATAAGTGGTTCAGCTGCTGTAGTAGTTATAGTTACGTCACATCTGGTGTTAGACAGGAGGTTAGAACTTGTATGTCCATATATGATAAGTACGAAATTAGAAAAGAACCTCTAACAACAACAACAACAACAACAACAACAACTACCCAGTATAGTCCCACAAAGTGGGGTCTGGGGAGGGTAATATGTAGACGAGCCTTACCCCTACCCGAAAGGGCAGAGAGGCTGTTTCCAATCGACCCTCGGCTCAGTGAAGGATAGAAAAGAACCTCTAAAGTTAGAGAATTCCTAATTGCCTTAAAAGACACGTTACTAGAAGTGTATGAATGGACGAAGGGAATCCATATAGCCAAGCCCTAACTAATTTTGGATGAGCACATATTTGATTGACAGAAAAACACTATAAATGACATAATATTGGCAATCAGTTACACAATCAAAAAGAAGAGACAAAACGTACCCACAAGCCCATTGGTAGACATTTTCGATCGTATTACGCTCCTGTAAGATGGTAATTTGCCAATCACTCCATTCCATATTTTTCTGGCATAAAGAATATAGATTAACATGTGAGAAGATGAAATGTTGCGCGAAATCCAATGCCATCAAAAGTTATTATATACAACGCATGAGGAAGAACCTTTCACCAACTTCTGCTGCTCAATCAATATCATGAGCCAAAAACAATAAAAAGAAGTGACAGAATTCTAATGAGGCATACGAATGATTTTGTTTAACAAAGGAATTAATCACATATTTGTGGAGAAGAAAACATGGTGCTTAAAAATCAATCGAACAGTTTTTATTACAATGCACAGTAAAATCAGTGCCAAGCTCTCTTCCAACAACAACAACAACAACAACTACCCAGTATAGTCCCACAAAATGGGGTCTGGGGAGGGTAATATGTAGACGAGCCTTACCCCTACCCGAAAGGGCAGGGAGACTGTTTCCAATCGACCCTCGGCTCAGTGAAGGAAAGGAAAAACAAAAACAAAAACAAGAGAGCATTAGTAACTCCAGCAGAAATAGCGTAAATAATTCTCTAAACATAAGAACCATAAATAAAATAGCATGCCAAGCTCTCTTCCCTACTTCTAAAAAACAAGCTAAGATCAATTTCATATCAAAGACAATCCCTTTGAAGCACAGGAGGGTAGGTAACTGTTTAGAGACATAAACAATTGACTCAGAGAGAACTTTCAGAATCCAACTGAACAATTTTGGTTGATGATGTGCTCATATGCAGTTCTTGTTGTTGAACGCATATCAAGCAACAAAGTATAAAGCTTTCACGCACCTCAAGATGTTCTTGGATGCGGTTGTCATTCTTTCCCAGTTGAACAAGTTTGTTAGAAATCCGTGTTATATGTCCTATGTTACCCACTCGGGGTGCTTGTTTCGCAGTAGCAGGTAAAGTTGGCTGCATCAATTGAAAAACACCATTAAAGCATATCAAGCTATTAAATACAGTGAGGTTGCAGTGTTCCCATTTAACATGTTCTGTTCTTGGAGAGATTGGGGTGCGATAACTCGGAAAAAATGAGGCAATTTCAAAACCTAATAATATAATAGAAAGTAAATCAGTTATTCAGAAATATCAACCTGTTTTTCATCACCAGAAATAGTGGCCTGCTTATCCGTTTGAAGTATCTTCCCAATCAAATTACACTCTTCAAAAAGATGGTCAACAATGATATTGTTTTTGCTGTCCAAGCATGAGTATATTATACTCTCCACATGATGATGTAATGCATTGTTATAAGGGTACCTATACAGCAATCAAGTAATTTGTTCGGACCAAAGAAGGAAGTAGTAAGAAATCCACCAACACAAAATCAATGGATTTTGGTGAATAAACCAGCCACTCAGAGATCCAGAATTCACGAGCGTAGGCATAAAATCTTACTCAAAAAAGAGATCTAGGACTCTCTCAATCGTCCCAGAGCTGATCAACTCTTTCTCTGCAGCTTCATTGCCGGCTTTCAGTAGCACAGATATGAATTCCACAATCTACAATAAAGAAGCAAACCACTAAATATGAAAAGATAAAGAGACTCGGCTACAATAAACAACTCAATGATTTAACAGTGGAAGTGAAGGAAGCATGCAAATATTGAACATATGTTCATGCTAACACTCCTTTCTGAGCTTCTACTCCACAGATTAAATGCTGAATGTTTCAACAAATCCACAAAATATAACAAGAAAGTTTATCAAGCTATTTACAATTCATCCAGAATACAAACATGAGCCAACTTGATCTCTAACAGATAATGAAAGTCCACTCGATTGGAAATTCTAGCTATAAATATCCTTATGAAAGGACACCAATCAACCTAAATTCATCAAATTGAAGTATAAAAACAAGATCAGCTCACTCGATTCAAAGAATGTATACAATACAAACCTTTAAGCGATGCTTCCCTAGAGGTGGTCTGAGTTCACCATACGTCGTAGGCAGAATCTTCTCATCAGAGGTCACAGTCAACAGCTTGACCAAGTCACCTGTTCCAGAATGAGCAACTGTTATGAAAAATCTTAAAGATAAGGGCCAAGGGGCAGCAAACACATCAGTTATATTAGGAAGCAAAGGATTCCTTCTCTTCTTCTTTTTTTTTGGGTGGCCTGTTCTGCAACAGCTTTGCATTTTCATGATTTCCTACCACCCACTCTCTTTTAGACAACTTTGAATTGATCTAAAGGGTAGAAAAGTATCTATTAGCAATTCAAAGTCATACGAAATTTTTTGCAAAAAGAAACTTACCAAGTTTAGGCAACATTGCATCGATAGTGTCAGGACTGACATGCATGGGTGACTCATAAACATGCTGGCTCCGGAAGGAATACATCATAAATGATGGTATAGATCTTTTTGAATCCAACAGAGATATGCAGACAGTCAAAGAATGGACAAGGGCAGACTTTGACTGTGAATCTTCAAGGGCATGACGAAATATCCTTGAAACAAAGCTGCATGTAAAGGAAGTTGACCAACTTATTCAGTCAAAATTAACATCATCAGGAAAGAATCCCAAAGAAAAAAGAGCTTTCAAGAGAAGTATCAACTGGAGTCCTACAGACCTTGGGCTAGATAATTTAGCGGCCAGAGGTGATGGGGTGTTTCTGGTAATTGCACATAGGGTCTCTGCTGCATTAGCATGTACTTCAGGAGGACTCTGGACAATAAAACAGTACATCAGAAATGCTAGATCACCCCCTTTAAAGGGATAGCTAATTCTTGTTAGGTCTTTTTAAAAAATTCAAAAAAAAAACATTGACATATGTCGGGTATCTACACTGCTTCACATTTCCCTCCCCCCCACCCCCAAGGAAAAACATAAAAAGAAGGAAGCTGCATCTGAGCTAAGCTTGGGAACAGAAGTTTTCTAAATGATAAAGTAAAACAAAAATTATTAATAGTAGGGCAGAACAAGTTGATAAGCCCCCTTTATCTCTGTCCCTATGTTCCCTGTCTGACATGAACATTAGGGAAAAAACAGATTTCTAGGTCAAAAATGAAACCTGTTGAAATCAACAAAGAGGAGTCAAAGAGACATGGATCCATCAATGGAAGGAATTTGGTCTTTCGGTTTACTGCTGCAGGAATACGTAATTCCTGTCAACTACACATTGCAGCTCCAGTTGCCCCGAAGCAGAATGTCATTAAACTGCTGTACCATTCAATAAGCAATACGCTGGCATTTAAAACATAAAAATACACAGTATCGCCAGCAAAATGCACTGCCAATAAGCAAAGATAGCTAGGCTTAATTGACAGAATCGATCGACGAAAGCACGAGTGCACAATCATATATTGTTATTCTTAGTACAAGATGAATACCTAGACAGCCTGTAAATGTCAACCAGAATATATATCAAAGGAATACTAAAGAAAAGTAGCAGATAATCAAGTAAACCACAAATCTCTCTAACTTACAGAGGGGCTCAATTTATCCACGATCATTTCTAACAAATTGCTGTCAGTTAACCATTGCATCACATCCGATGTATTGGGATAGATTTGATCATCGGCACCTACAAGTCGCACCAAAACCTATAAAGAAACAGCTCATCAGAGGGATGCCTTCATCAGACTAATTGTCATAGTTGACTATATATCACAATCATATACACATTGTGGCAGATGGAAGAATGGAAAACTATACCACTAACCTCCATTATGGATGTTGTACCAATCAAATCGACCATCTGGCGGAAAACATCATGATGCGCCTGTAAGAAAATCAAAATGATCCGGAATATAACCAATACTTTAGGCGGGAGGAGAGGAAGAAAAGCAATAAAACCTGTACACATTGCTAAGGTGTCCTATTAAGGATTAAATCACTATCCTCCTAAGTTTGCCAAGTGAAAGGAAGGAGTTAGATATGGTCCCCTATGTATTAACCCACTCCCTGGAATAAAGATGCTTGGAGCAACATTTCTTCCCAAAAGTGACTCCATGCAATTATTTCATACACTACTTGAGCACCCACTAACCACGTGTAAGTAGACATGCAATTATACAGTTAAACTGCATCAGAAATTTACTTGTCCAACAGAATAAATATATAACTCCAAAAATTGTTATACAGTTTATTAAACCCATAATTAATTCTTTCTTATCTATTCTTTCCTTGGATAAGTATTACATATACTCCAATTACTATTTCAGATCAGACTGTAATCCTACTTGAACTTTTCAACAAGGGTGAAACCAAGCATGAGCTGTCCAACAGTAAAATCCAGACAGAGCTAGGTGAGTTCTGTTAGATTACGATACAAGGAAGCTATCTACCACCTATTTAGGATGATCTAGAAATACAAAAACATTTGAAGCTCACATAGAAATGCAGAAGCAACTTAGATTATGCGAAGAAAACTAACAGAAGCAGAAATGGGAAAATATTAGTTCTTTATCTTTCCTGCTTTCAGATAGTCTACAGGAAAGGGATGCAAACACAGAGGGTCAGGGATATATAGGTCAAAGGAGACAGGGTCTTCAACTGAGACAGGTAGCAATAAAAGGCGCAAGAAGCATGAGAGGAAGGCGAGGAAGAAATAAAAGAGCTAACTCGACTTTACAGAAAGATGTAACCCTGCCCCCACTAATCCTTCTCAAAAAAAGAGAAGCTACCCTTGAGAGGACTCAAACTACAGTGTTTACCGGGGAAAAGAAAGAAAGTAATTATAGTCAGACCTCTCGATAACAGCATCCCTATATAGCAGTCATTCACTATAAAGGCCTAGTTTATTCTCAGAACCGATTTTTTAGGTTATATTTTACTTCTCTATAACGGCATTCTGCCTATAACAATAACAACCATCTTTATAACAGTACGCTCTTTGTAAAATTACCCCTCTATAACAGTCATGCGGATTTTCTAAGATTATTACTAATAATAATTCTAAATATTTAAGCAAATATTTTATATGCACATCAAATATTTTCCATATATTCTAAATAATTATATTTTATAATTCCATATATTATCTTAAGGATAGCAGCATGTTCCATCAACATATGCACATCAAATATTTATACAACTAAGGATCTACAAATGATATATCTTGAAAAATGCCAAAAGATACTTAAAAGATCTATTTATACTTTTTGAAGATATGCATATCATTCTTTTTTTATTTGAAGATGTACACATGATATATCTTATATTGGACAATAACCAATAATATATAAAAGTAATCTATTCGTCTTTTTTAATTGTGTGCCTTAGAGTTTAAATATTTGTGCTTTTAGTTAAGAATTTTTTTAATAATGTGTCAGATTTCTTTAGCACTTAATTCGTGAAATATTCATATCTTTTGAGATTTTGAATTTAAATATTTATTAATCTTTTATATGTAATATCAAAAAAGAAAAACAATTAGTTTTTGAATAATATTTTTCTATAACAGCCAAAATATATTTAAATGCCAAATGTTGTTATAGATGTATAACAGCCATTCACAATAAAAGCCGAAAAAATTTAAAACAAATGATGTTGTTATAGAGAGGTTTGACCATATTGGTAGTCCCGGGAAGGAACCTAAGATTATCCTGTAGTAGAATTGAAAGGTTTGCTAAAAATGCAAAATAGACATTTACGGTAATGGGTAAAGCAGAGTGATTGTCTCTAAGAAACATAGAAATGAAATAGAAGCAACACAAAGAGGGGAAGGACTAACACATCATGAAATTAACAAGCTTAGGGGGCACATCAACAACAATTATCCCAGAATAATCCCACAAGTGGGGTCTGAAGAGGGTAGTGTATACGCACACCTTACCCCTACCATGATGCTATTTCCAAAAGATGCAAGTAATACAATATCAACAAGCAATAATGACATCAAAAAAAATAAGAAAACAAGACAAAAGGAACAATATGAAGTGATAAAAATCTATCAATAGTAGAATACAAGACTGCCACTAATACCACTGGAATAAAAAAACACTTGACTACCTACCAACCTTCTACCTTAATCTTCGACCTCACGCATTTCTATCAAGGGTCATGTCCTTCGACAACTGAAGCAACGCCACATTTTACCTAATCACATCTTCCCAGTACTTCTTTGGCCTATCTCTACCTTTTCTCCGACCCACTAAGGTCAACCTCTCGTTCCTTCTTACTGGAGCATCTATGCTTCTCTTCACATGCTCAAACCAGCTAAGTTTAGCTTCCCGCATCTTATTCTCCACGGGGCCACTCTCACCCTGGCCAAAATATCTTCATTTATAATCTTATCAATCCTGGTATGCCAGCACATCCATCTCAACATCCTCATCTTCATTTATAATCTTATCAATCCGGATATACCCGAACATCCTCTCTGAAGTTCAACGTATCTTCTACTTTCATCTTCCAGAGATGGGAGTTCTTGACAGCCCTAGTCGGTCTAACTAGCACTCTATATAACTTACCTTTAAGTTTAAGCGGCACATTCTTATCACATAAAACACCGGATGCGAGTCTCCACTTCACCCACCACACTCCAATACGATAGGTAACATCCTCGTCAACCTCCCCATCTCCTTGGATTATAGACCTCAAGTACTTGAAACTATCTCCTTGGAGATGAGTTGCGTATCAAGCCTCATGTTCACTTCATTAGTCCCGCCACTGAACTTGCACTCCAAATACTCTGTCTCGGTCCTACTCAACTTGAAACCCATAGACTTTAGAGTCTGTCTCCAAACCTCCAGTCTCGCGTTAACAGCGTCTCGCGGCTCATCAATCAGTACAATATCATCCGCAAATAATATACATCATGACATCTCCCCTTAATGTTACGCACCAGTGCATCCAGTGTCAAGTCAAATAAAAACAGGCTAAGAGTCGACCCTAGTGCAACCCCATCACCACTAGAAAGTGGTTTGAGTCCCCTCCCATTGTCCTCACCCGAGTTTTAGCTCCATCGTACATGTCCTTAATTGCCCTGGTGTAAGCCATAAGAACGCCTCTAACCTCCAAACATCTCCAAAGAACTCATATACAACTTGTCACAATGAACACCATATGCAAGTCCATCTTCCTCTCCCTATACTACTCCACCAACCTCCTCACAAGATGAATGGTAGTAGTTTTAACATCAAAAACAACAAAAACTAGAGCAAACATATAATAATGGATTCAAAATTGTAACCAAGCATCGCTCATTGGTTCTATACCCGACTCATAAGTAGAAAGTTTCTCCAATACCTTGCTAATCGGGGCTAACACTCCGGAAATTAAAAATGCCAAAATAGGAACAAGGATAGATATTATTAGAAATGCCCAAAAAAAGCATATTCATCTTAGATTCAATCATGTTCGAGAATCAAGCGGGTCAAATCAATACGTTCTAAGAAGAAAGATTGGAATATCAATCTCGTAATCGAACGACACGGAATGAATCCGAACTGGTTTTCGAAAAGATAACTTTCCATAGCCCAAAAAAAATTGCTCCCTAATCTTATATCGAAAAATAATATGACATTTGAAATGAATGATGCTAAAGATTATCAACTGCTACATCGCTGGGAAAAAATTAAAATGACATGACCACAAATAGATATGCATGCCTCGCTTTTTGATTTATAAATACTCATGCATGTTTATAAAGATAAAATGGATAGCAAATAATAAATAGGCGTTGAAATGTAAATGCAACATGTAACAAACGAAGACGTGTGGATTTCTAAGGTTGAACTAGTGTTGGAGAGAGACATTATAAATTTCAACTTCTGTTTCTTGCACAAAGGAGACTTCTTTTCATAAAGATTTTGGTGATCCCCGAATATGGACCAAAATCTTGGTATTTAATCTACCAGCATCAAGGAAATGATGTTTTCTTTTCTTTCTACCAAAAAATTATAATATTACAATTTTCTAGACACTAACTTGAAAACTGGATGAAAATGAACACAAGATCACTTACTAGATGAGCAATTTATAACAAGGTGTCAATATAAGATAATATAAAGCCGGGGACTCATATGAGGATTGGACATTTTTCTGGTTAATAACCTTCATCATCGATCAATCAAAACTCTCGGGGTTAAGATAGGTTGAGTTTCACCATATGAATTGAGTTATGGGTGATAGTAAACCAATATTCAAGCCAATCTTTGAGGTCTGCATATAAAATTGCTGCTATAAAGTCTTAGTTTCTTAAGCACTGCCATAATTATTAATATAGCATCATATCATACTAGACAAATAACATATCACCATATCAGACTACAAATTTTTCCAAGTTGTTGATTTCCACTAACATAATCCTTTTCTTGATAAAAAAATAACATCTTGTTATTTCTTCAAAATAGAAAGTCAATATTTTAACTAAATGAAGCAAAGTATCCTGCAGAACGCATCTGCGCTTAGAGTACACTACCTGGACATAATTCATGAGGGGAACAGTCTTCCGCAACATGAGGCATATCACAACCTGTAATGCAGTAAGAGTACATAAACCAACTTGCTTTAACCAAATAAGATTTCATTAATCTTGTATACATGAACCTTGTGGATGAATGAAACTATACCTTACTAAAATACCCAGCAAGCAATGCACTATGTGGACGACTTGGTTCCAAGAAGGAAAAGAGTAAATTCATGAGCTGCCCAAGATGATAAAAAAGGATTGAACTCTCAAGCAAAACAATTTCTTCTGTGAAAATAAAATGCAATGACTTTTTTTACAGTTGCAATTTAAAATTAAAATGTAGTAACTGCATCCAGTGAATTATCATACCTCTTCTTCTTCCACTAGAGTCTTAAGGATGACATCAATTTCACAGGTGAAAATCTCACTGGCAATGAAAGGAAACCTATGGTGCAAAACAATAATTAGAAACAAGAAACTGAAGTGTTACCTAATATCTAAAATTAAAAATAAACATATCATCTTGCAATTAGATTATTCAAATAATTAAAGCTTATTCATGTTCCATGATAACTTACTTAAACTTCCGTTTGTTATCGGCATCCTCAGAAGGCTCTTCAACAATGTAGCACAGCAACTGCTCAACCTGGGCTCGGTCTCTCAAACTGAAACCTCAAAATCATAAAACATTGTCAATAAACTTTGGGACTTTAAGTTGTATGAATACTGAATTGTGTGATTATTATTTCTTTCACTAGAACTATATGCCAATTGATGGTTAAAATGAAAAATTAACAGAAGCATATGCATGATAAAAGAAAGGCATTTTTTAAGGCAATGAGAGGCAATTATAAATGAAAATTGGAAGACTGTTTACAAATTTATGAGGCGGCTGTTTAATGCTTTGCATTCTTGAATTATCTCTTCCTCGTCGAGGAGCTCTTCCAATGTGAAGTTTTCCTTGTCTAATACTGCTTCAACCTGTAAATCCAAGGGAAAAAATGTTTCAGGATCAGGATATATCTACAATTTAGAGGAACCAAAAGCAGAAGCCAAAGGATAAGTATCAGATTACGGTAACAACATAAAGAACAGAAATCATCAGACATCTTTAAGTCAAAATAGAGAATAGCCAACTAACTATGAAATTCAAAAAAGTGGTTTAAAAGGGTCAAGCTAGAAAAATTCCATACGCAGAAGCAAGTCAAAGTACTGGAAAATCACACTATTAATAATGGAAGGGTACAACAATTAGATGACAACTATGGTTGCAAGGAAGAATCAACAATCTGAATTACTCCATATCAATCCATGAAAGAAAAGACTCTGGACAACTCTATACCAAAAACACTCACAAATTGTGCAGGTCTTATGTTCATTCTTTTAAGTTGATAAACATAGAACTTAAACTTTCACTTATTCAACAGGCACAAACAAGAAAACAGTTCCTACAGATAAGTATTTTAAAGAGCGAAAAGCACATAAAAGCGACAAAGTCCATTGGAGCTTGAAGCGAAAACAGGAAGTGAAGCACACGTGAAGCACACAATTACAGAAAATTAAAACCAAACATATATGCATTAGTAATATAATAATCAAAATGCAATAAATAAATGAAAGCAACACCCAATATACAATTACCAATTTTATTCCAACTCTTCAAAGTTGAGCTTTAAAGAACCGGCAATTTTTTGTTTAATTCACCTAAGTCATTACTTGAAACGCACATTTAACTGAAGTACATAGCTTGACCTATAAAGCAATAACCCCTCGCTTCAATCGCTACATTGCTTTAAGTGACGAATATGCGGCTTTTAATAACACTGCTACAGATAGATGAAATATTATCTCTTTTTTCAAAAGTAAAGGGAGGGTAGTATTATATCAGAAAAAAACAGCATAAAGAAAGTGTTGGCCAGTATGTACAACCCAAACTGTGCAGATTATTAATTAGACACTATCTTATCCTAAGTCAATTATCCGTTGTCTCTTCTATTTTCTTTTCATGATGAATCAGTAAAGATTGTGTTAATGAGTGCCAAGAAGGTACTTATAAGAGAATATCAGAAGAGAGGTCTTCCCTATAAATATCGGAGTAATTCAAAAGATCCAACAATGAGGCTATGTCAGATTTAAAGTTCTTCCTACACCACTAATAAAGACTCTTACTTTCTTACAGCATCTAGATTTCAGTCGTCTCATTAAAACACCTATTTGTTTCTCTCTAGCCAAGTATTCCAGAGAATGCAAGTAGGAACTTCATTCCAATAGTGTGCTTGCTAGCAAATGGTAATGCATACCATCTACATAGAGCAAGTTTCATTCTTCCTGGCATAACCCATTGAACTCCAAAAATCCTCAGGAACACTGAAAAGTAATAACGACTTGAGACTAATAATCTTGCCCGTTATTAATATTTGAGACTAATGATCTTGAAACCGAATACTTCCAACACCAGTAATCCCCACACTGTCTTCTAAGCAATTAATTTCAGCCATCCACATTGATTAAGGCAGATTAACATGATGTAGCATAAGCAAATTACACCATTCAATTAGGGCAATTATAGGCTAAACAAAAGGTCGAGATATAACAGCGCTACAGAACACGAAATAATTTTGTTTTACATAGTCTGTGTGCTCAGATATAGAACATTCATAAACTACACTCTATTCAATTTTAACACATAATACACTGTCCACGAGCATAAGTCACGCATAATGCGGGGACAAAAGAATGAATCAAAAATTCAAAATTCAAATTCCACAAAATCACACTTGCTTATCCAAATCGAAATTACAACTACAGGAGCATTGAGACATGTATAGTTGGATAGAGTGACGTTACCGGGGAACAAGCGGAGAGAGATGTGAGCTTCCAAAACATATTTGAAAACAGATCTGTTAACCCTAGAACTGAATCGAGACCAAAAGAAAAGGAAGAGAAGATTCGAGAAGGTGATACCGAGGGGCTAAGGCTTTTTGAAGTTTTTGGAGCGAAATAGAGGTAAAGGGAGAAAACCCTAACTTTTGAGATCAACAAGAAAGCGATGCCGTAAAGATGGAGAAAGAGAGAGGGATGAGGTTCTTCTAAAATAGAATTCTACCAATGTTTTTTGTTGCTGGAAATATGAGGACGAAAAAGTACAAAATTGAGGTTTGCAATGCACCAAAGTCGAAAATATGAAAGGATAAAGTGAATTGAGACTTGAGAGAATGATTAATTAAATAACCGAAAAGACTCAAAACTGACCCTATCCTATTGACGCCCTCTGTTAACGTATTTTGAATAAAATGCCCTACCGTTAAAATTCTGACATATTTGTACCCCTAACGTATTGACTCCAGTTTAAAAATGTCCCTACCGTTAACCTATTCTGAAAAAAATACCCCGATCGTTTTAAATATAAGTACAGTCAGTTGTTAGACTTATGGTCATAAATATGTCACATTTTTAACGATAGGGGCATTTTCTTCAAAATAGATTAATGGAGGGCATTTTTAACCTGGAGTCAATACGTTAGGGGCAGTTCATTTTGAAAAATGAGATAAAGACAGAAACGGTTTAAAATATATATATGTAATAAAAAAAATTTAATCTATTGACAAGGTTTTTGAATATGATTGAAATATGAAAAAATTATTTTTGAATTAATTATAATAATTTTTTTTTAAATCATGAACAGCAAAAGTGAACGATATTATTTTAAGCGAAAGTTTTCAATTAGTGTTCTTCGATAATCACTAACATATTATAATTACTATAACTTATCAGTAAATCTATTTAAGAGTATCTTATTATATATATATATATATATATATATATATATATATATATATATATATAGCACTTAAAATTAGCTAAGCAATAATAAGTATAAATATTTATAACCAAGATCCAATTAAAAGCTATAATATTTCATCAAATAAGTAATACTTTTTTAATTAGTGTAAGAAAAATAACACATAACTCAAATCTATTTTTGTAAGGAAAGAAAAAGATAGAATGAAAAAGATTAGTGTATAGACGAATAAGTTTGATTTGTGCTTTTAATTGATCTTTTTTAAACTAATTTGTTTATATAATTATCTAGATATATATAGTTTTTTTTTTTCAAGGGAAAAGATATTTATATTGATAATAACAATAGTAGCAAGTGAGGGTACGAGACCCATAGCACTTTCATTAGTACATACTAGAGAAATGTCTTCTAGGATACAGTCATTGCCTAATGTCGCTAGATTACTACACACATTCATAGAACACGATCTAACATATATATGTCATCCTAGTCCTTATAATAAGCATTCGTTGTGAAGGTAGGAGGTGATACAAAATAACAAGCTTTTTTATAACTAGGAGACATTATGGTTTCTTTTGCCGGCTAGTGTGTTGCCATGTTCCCTTCACAAAAATTATGCTTCATTATGATCTTCCCATACTGCGTTGCCTTTTTCATTAACCATCTGCATTCATGAATTAAATCATTATAAGTAGGATAATCCTCATAAAGGAAGTGAATGACCTTTGTGGCACTTGTTTCAACTTCAACTAGGAATATGTTTTCCTAATGATTATTTGAAGTGCATGTCGTAGTGCTTGGAGTTCAGCCTGGATGGGTGATCGTGTGGGATACTTTTCGTAGTAGCCCAGGATCCATTCGCCGTTGTTGTTTCGTATTATTCCGCTGACGCCTCCATGTAAACAGTTATTGTTGAAGGCCACATCAAAATTGAGCTCGAACCAATTGCTTAGAGGAGCTTGCCACTTTACTTTTAGCTTGACTTTTATATTATTAGTAGTAGACTTGGATGTTAGCAACTGATATTCCAATACATGGTTAATGACGTTGGTCGTGTTGATGTGATTGCTAGCATTGTCCATGTTATTTTTATTTCTATTTCTCCAAATAGCTCATAATACAAATGGAAAAAGCTTCTTCCCATGTGATGAATTTGTTTGTTACCTTATTACGTAAAAAAACTACCCAGTGCTCATTTTTCAGCTGGTCGTTTATGGACACCCCCGTAGATTGCCACAAGGTTTGAGCCACTATGCACTCCCAGAAGATATGTATTGTGGATCCATTCATGTTCTTGCATATGGGGCAGTTTTTGTCTATGTTGATACCAATTCTACCAAAGTATTCTTAGTAGAGAGACGTGAGTGATAGCATTTTTCTTTGGACATTTTGTGCCCCAAACCCAATCGAATTTTTATTTGGACGGAGTTGACTGTCAGTCAATTTATAACAGGAAGAGGTTGTGAATAACCCACTAGGGTTCATACTCGAAATGTGATTATTGAGATGAGTAGGGTGGGAGGTTGTAGATAAGGAGTGGTTACCATGAGTAATGCTTTGAGGGAGCTCATAAAGAATTCTTGTTGGATCCCAAACATTGTTATTTCGGATGTCTTTCATTTTAAGCAATTTTTCATTATAGGTTAGGGACCAACTATATTATCTATAAGGTTGTTGAAGTTTGGGATCCATTTTTGTGTCACAAATGTTCATATTTGGATGTTGGTATACGGGCCACCTTATACCTTGCTTGTATATGGTCTAGCCTTTTAATAGGCTTTTTCAAGTATTAGAGCAACCCCTAGTTCTACTTATATGCACATACAAGCTAATGAGAACACGAGCCTAGAGGGATGATGGGTTATTAAGAATACGTTAAGCTAGTGTCACGCCCCAGCCTCAGGAGGCGCGATCGGCGATCAATTGAGTGAACCCTCAATTGAGCAAACCTTAATATACTTTTCTACCTAACTCAATACAAATAAGGAAATCATGATTTCGTTTATTTAGACAATAGCAAATATGAACATTCACATTGTTAATCCATTTTTATATCGCAAAACTTAAACCATGGTTAAGTTTCTCAAGATTTCACACAATTATAGTTTAGAAGAACTAGAATATAGAGTTACAACATAGTTCATTACCCATCCAAGTCCAGTACATAATAACCCACAACAATGTCTACAAAGCCTCTAAGGATACAAAATACAATGCTGACAACACCGACGACAAGGCTCCAGCTATACCTCAAAAGTGGATATCTATAACAAAAGATGTACAATATAACATTTTGAAAGAAAAAGGGGGCTCACCAAGACTTTGAGAGGATGATGCTCTGCTACGCGTGATCGGCACTATCCGCTATAAAGCCACCTATATTCATATAAAAATATAGCGCTCCCTAAAAAAGGGATATTAGTACCATGGAATAGTACTAATATGTATAACTAAACACCATCTTGTTAGAAAGAACAACTATACAAGAGTAGAAAAATCACAAGGGCTGGAAAGCTTCAAATTACACCATGTTAATAATATAAGAGGTTCATATAGTTTTCACATAGTTTCTGAAATTTTAGATTAGGCCATTCCCTATTGTTGCATCATCATCCACATTACCATCGCTTTCTTGAGTGGAGTCTGATCACGGCTCGATCGATTAAGCTGTCTTACCAAGATGTTACCCCTACTTCAATATCAATTTCCAGTTTCAATTATCAATATATTACCACCATATGTCGATAACATGGCATCCGATCACGGCCCAATTGGCTAAGCCGTCTTACCAAGACGTTACCCTTTTCTGTTAATTATCTCACTTCAATCTTTGGTTTCAGTTCATCGGCACTTGGGGCCACAATTACCACATTCCATAACTCATGTCTCACATTATTCCTATTTTCAACATCAACCTTGCCGTTTAAAATCATAGACACATACAAAAGCAATTTAAGTTATAAGCAAAGAGAGGAATTTATCTAGTTCGGCTGATTAGAGGTTGTAGCTAGCTAACCGTTTAGTCAATTTGGTGGAGATTTTGTAGTAGATTTTATAAGTTTGGGTTGAAATATAGTTGAACAAGAGAAGAAGACGAATTTGTATTGTATACTCAAATAATATACAAATATACCATTTTGATATACAATTCATTCCAACTATATGCCCCATTAGTATAGCCATATACTATATTGATATCATATTAGTTGAATTATTTTTTGGTTGTATTAGCTACATTTATTAGAACAATATTTGGGTTTCTTTTAATAATAGTAATATAGTACAATATCTTAAAATATTTTATTAGATTAATATGTGGTACATGTTTTTTTTGTTTTTTTCTTTATGCATGTGTATTATGTAATAGTAGTCTAGTCATATAATTGCCAGGAATTAACCAGTACAATTATATACCATGTTGGTATAGTTATATACCATATTGGTATCATATGATAGTTTGAACATTTTTTGTGTTTTGAATGCATTTTTTAAGTGAATTCTAATTTGAAATTATTTATATGAACATGATTTGCAGTGTTAGAATTTTTGTGTGCTGAAGGATATATATTATATGTAGTATGTAATAGTTTTATAATTACAGGCAATTGTTAGAACGGCCCATACAACTATATACCATGTTAGTATATAGAATGAGCAAGTTGCTTTGCGAATATCTAGCTTGCAATGCGAGCATGTAACTTTCTCATACTTTTACTGTATCATTTATTGTTTTAGTACAGTAGTATAGTCACAGATAGTTGCAGCAATATTCTAGAGCAATCATATATTCTGTTGGTATACATGTATACCATATTGGTATCATATGGTACTATAAGTCTTTTTTGCTACTTATATTTTTATATTATTTCCAATATTTTATTATCATTTCTATTCCAACTAGTATATGGAGATTTAGCGCCATAGATTTGTTTTCTTGCTCTATCATTGGTTGACGTTACTGTTAATGGTAGAGTATGTACTGATATTTGTAGGGAAGGAGATCAAGGTTTGCATGACAATGATCACATGGAATTAGAAAAGGAACAAGAAATAAAAAAAGTCAAATTATAGTGTGAAATAAGTTATGGTAAAAATAACAATAATACGATTTGGGCAAAAGTAAATGAATAAAAGTGAAAAAATTTTAAAAAATGAAGAAAAGGATAAAAGAAAGAAAAAAAAGAAAAAAGCATAAAAATAATAGAATTGGAGAATAAAGAAAAAATTTTCCACAAAAACTACTATGCATAAGAAATGTAATTAGTTATGGGTAAAAAATAAATAGGTAGATAATGATAAATAGTTTTATTTTTATGGGTAACTGTGTTAAAACCGGGGCATTTACATCCATACCCGCTTTTTGTATCACATTTTAACTTGTGCCTGCTTTGCAACAAAAAATTGCAAGCGTACCCATTTTTTGGCATAACTTCAGCATATGGGGCTGAAGTAGCAAAGACAATCACACAAAACTTCAGCATTCTAGTAGACGGGTCTGAAGTAGCAAGTGTGCTTAAATTTTTATTTTGTAACCGGCAAACTTCAGCTCTAGAGCTGAAGTTTTTATTTATGTAATTGGCGAACTTTAATTTTAGAGTTGTAGTTTTTGTTTTGTAACTGGCGAACTTCAGCTCTAGAGCTGAAGTTTTTGTTTTTGAAACTAGCGAACTTCAGCTCTAGAGCTGAAGTTTTTGTTTTGTAACTGGCGAACTTCAGCTCTAGAGCTGAAGTTTTTGTTTTTGTAACTGGTGAACTTTAGATCTGGAGCTGAAGTTTTTTTTGGTAACTGGCGCTGAAGTTTTCGTTTTATAACTGTCGAAAGATTCAGCTTTAGAACTGAAGTTATTTAGTTCATTTGTAAAAACTTTAGCACTATATAAGCTTAAGTTCTTGAAATAACTTTCTAACATAATAGATAAATATCAGATTGCCAACAGTATCGAAATTATAAATTTTGGAAACAATAAACGTGAAAATAACAGAATTATCATTGTCTACTAACTTACGTAATCATTTATATTTTTTTAAATAATTTGATAAATATATTTATGGCAATTATCCCATGAACTGAAATTTCATAGCAACACCAACAACATCAGAAGAAAGTAGAAGAACAAGAAGAAAACGAAGGAGGAGGAGAAGGAGGAGGATGAGAAAGGGAGCTGAAATTTTTTCCCTAAAATCTCATTTGAGCTTCACTTAGTAATGCCTTTATAGGCAAGCTATTAGGGCAGCCTTAAGGGTTCAGTATTTGCCCTTTAGACCTTTTCTAATTTTTATTTTTGCTACTTGGTACTTAAATTATTGACTTGCTAGCCAAGCAAGTATGTTTTTCAGCTTCTAAGAAGATTCCTAAGGCAGTTGTAACAAGATTCCTTAAGTTATTTTTCTAAATTAGTCGTTAGGCTCTTTGCTTTTACCCTTAAACCAAATGGACATGGGTTAATTTGACCCAATGGTCCAATTTCAAAACTGGCGTGCCCTTCTTTTCCTAAATGGATCGAAAAAATCCCAAGACTGAAACAACCAATTAGCCCAATTAAAAATCTGAAATACTAAAAAAATATAAATATTTTCAGCAATTAAATTCTAGACTAAACAATCCATTAACTAGACTTACAAAATTAGTAAACTAAGTTAATTAACGGACTGATATTACTGATTAAAAAAGTGCAAGATTAATCATGCATGAACAAATAATTATGGAAAACTAAAACAAACGAACAATGAGCAAAAACAATTTTGAAATCAAAACGAGCTTTTGAAAATTAAACAAACCAAAAAAAAACTAAAGGGAATACTGGTTAACGACTAGCCTGGATTAAAGGGACACGTGCAGAAAGGTCTTTGAGAAAACCAAAAAAGAAAAGAA
Source organism: Nicotiana benthamiana (assembly GCA_034376525.1). Lineage (NCBI taxonomy): Eukaryota > Viridiplantae > Streptophyta > Magnoliopsida > Solanales > Solanaceae > Nicotiana > Nicotiana benthamiana. The sequence goes on from CM067324.1 coordinate 39,300,224, forward strand.
TCAGAAAATAAGAAAAGGAATTGAAGAAAAAGATCCTGAAAAATACTTGTCTAAAAACAAGTGAATAAAACCTTTGAACGACCCTTTGAGTCATCAAATTTTGGGCTGAATTAGACCTAAGTCGCGTGTTCTTGATGAAACATGCGACTAAAGTCCAATCCGAGCTCAAATCTTTGTCCAACTTGTTGGCTTGTACTTTTTGGAATTTATGGTTCTGATTCAAATTGAATATTTGAGGAGTAGAGGGGTCATTTGAGGGTAACAGACTATGGAATATGGTAGAGGACATGAAGGAGGTAATGAGGTGTCAATTTGGTGGTGGTTGGTGGCCACCGAAAAAATTAGGGCGGCTCAGGGTTTCGATTTTTTATAGGATATTCGAGCAATTCCAAGCGAATTTGAGGAAAAGTAATTGAAGATTTGGGAAGAGGGGGTCGAGCAGAATCTATGGTGTTAATTTGATGGCATTTGGCCGTTGGCCGCCGCCGTGGGCGATTTTCGGCAAGAGGCGGATGGTGGTTTGAGGGTGGCGTTATTTGGGTTCTCTAAAACGTGTTGGGAGACGGTGATTGGGGGGGGGGGAGGGTGGACGCGTTTGGACATTTATATATTAGTTGGGCCATCAGTTCTGGACCGTTGGATTAATGAGATCCAACGGTCGCGATTGAAAGAGGGCTCGTTTGGATGAGGGGATGCTGGACCGGGTTTTTGATGGGTTTGGTCCGGGTATGGAAGGGTTTGGACATGTATTTTAATTGGGTATTGGCCAAACTTGATTTTCTTTTGTTAAAAAGCTTTTTTTTTAATTTCAGATTTATTATTAATTTTTTAATTAAAATAAAATCGAAATTAATTCTAAAAACTAAATTAAACTAAACAATATTAATCAATAATTATCACAAATAATAAAAATCCAAATTTTAAAGAAAAACTATCTAAATTTTAAAAAATAAAAATTAAAAGGTGCAAAATAAATTATTTTTTCTGTGATTTTTGTAATATTAATTAATTAATTATCCCAAAGATGTAAAATTGGATCCTAAATGTAAATGCAATATTTTTTTTGTATTTTCTTTTGAGCTAAACAAAAATTAAACATGCACACAAAAATACAAAAAAAAAAAGAAGGGAAAATTATGTAATAAATTTTTAAAATTAAATAATTGAAAGAAAAATTCTTATTTTAGGAATTCCGTAGGAGTAGTTTATGCGAGACAAAAATCACGTGCTCACAGTTGTCCCTCTTTGTTATGGGATACGAAGAGTTTTCGGGCAAAAATAAAATAAACAAATATGAGAAATTTTTACTTGTTTGAAACTCCATAATTAAAAAAATTGGTACAAATCAAAATTTTAAAAAAATTAAATATAAATTAAATAAATACGATCAAATAAAACGCGAGTGCAATTTTTACGTTAAAACCCCAATAAATTTTCCTATAATCAAAGTGTCAGTAGTCATTCGACCCAAATGTCAAATTGAGTCTACTTCAAGCCCATATTATGATTAACGAGCCCTAGTTTATAAACCCCGTTTCATATCACTCACCTCTTCCTCTATAAAAACACAGCCACAAACCCTAGCGCCACTCTTCCTCTACTTTCTTAACTGTAACCAAAATGCCGCCAAAGTTCGATCCTTCTCAGGTTGTCGAAGTCTTCGTCCGCGTCACCGGCGGCGAAGTCGGTGCGGCGAGTTCACTCGCTCCAAAAATCGGTCCACTCGGTCTCTCCCCCAAGAAAATCGGAGAAGACATCGCTAAGGAAACCGCCAAGGATTGGAAGGGCCTTAGAGTGACCGTCAAGCTCACTGTCCAAAACCGGCAGGCCAAAGTCTCCGTCGTACCTTCCGCGGCGGCGCTCGTAATCAAGGCTTTAAAGGAGCCTGAGAGAGATCGGAAAAAGACGAAGAACATCAAGCACAACGGGAACATTTCGCTGGATGATGTGATTGAGATTGCGAAAGTGATGAAGCCGAGATCTATGGCGAAAGATTTGTCAGGTACTGTGAAGGAGATTTTGGGGACATGTGTGTCCGTTGGATGTACTGTTGATGGAAAAGACCCTAAGGATTTGCAACAGGAGATTGATGACGGTGATGTTGAGATTCCTCTTGATTGAGGAAGAAGAGGTTCATTTTTAAGATGTTTTTGTTATATTTAGTATTATTACGTTATATTTTGTTTATTTGGATTTGAGGATAATTTTGGAGAAAGTGTCAGTTTTATTGGCATTGTTAGGATTTGGATTACTTCCATTTTTATTTGATGAAATGCTCTATTTTGTTTTTTGGCATGGTATTTTATCATTGTCATTACGTTGAGTAGCCTTTACTGAGTTATTTTTCGTAAGGGAGAGTAAAGCCATTTCGTGAAAAAATGATTTTCGTGAGAAAGCATTTCTGGTTCGTTTTCCAGTGTTTGGAAAACTAGTGAAATTTAGTAAATCATACCAGGGGAAAGATAGACCATGAGGATATCCTGTTGATAATAGTTAATACTAACAACAACAACAACTACCCATTATAGTCCCACAAAGTGGGATTTGGGTAGTGTAATATGTAGACGGGCCTTGCCCCTACCCGAAAGGGCAGAGAGGCTGTTTCCAATCGACCCTCGGCTCAGTGAAGGAAATGAAAAACCAAAAACAAAAGAGCATTAGTAATTCCAGCAGCAAAAATATCATAAATAATTATTTAAACATAAGAACCATAAATAAAATAACATGCAATAATATCAGACAATAACTAACATAAATAACTACCATAAGGGAGACATAATCCAATACACAAATCATCTATGGATAGCCCTGCCAAGCCTTACCCAACCCCGGGTGAGGAGCACGAAAAACTCTAGGAGCCCCTATCCTACAACCCTGATACTAGACCTCCAGACTTTCCTATCAAGGTCCATGTCTTCGGAACCCGCATTATAGCCATGTCATGACTAATCACCTCTCCCCAATACCTCTTAGGCCTCCCTCTGCCTCGCCATACGCCGACCATCGCCAGCCGCTCACAACTCCTCACCGGGGCATCATGACTCGTCCTCCGCACATGCCCGAACCACCTTAGCCTCGCTTCTCGCATCTTCTCATCCACCGAGGCCATCCCCACATTCTCTCGAATAACTTCATTCTGAATCTTATCTAACCTGACGAGACTGCACATCCACCTGAGCATTCTCATCTCCGCAACCTTCATTCTTTGAACATGAGAGTTCTTCACTGGCCAGCACTTCGCCCCATACAACATGGCAGGTCTAGCCACAACTCTATAAAATTTCCCCTTGAGTTTCTGTGGAACTTTCTTATCACACAGGACTCCTGATGCAAGCTTCCACTTTGACCACCCCGCTCCTATACGATGAGTGACGTCCCCGTCAATCTCTCTGTCCTCCTGAATCACCGACCCAAGATATCTGACACTGCCCCTCTTGGCGATGACCTGAGATCCAATCATCACGTCCCTGCCTACTTCGCTCGGCTCGGCGCTAAACTTGCACTCCTGGTATCCTGTCTTACATCTGCTTATTTTGGAACCCTTAGACTCGAGAGTCTGTCTCCATACCTCTAACCTCTCAATAACACCGACCCTCGTCTCGTCTATCAAGACTATGTCATCAGCAAATATCATACACCAAGGCACATTCCCTTGAATATGTCGGGTTAGAGCATCCATCACCAAGACAAACAAGAGAGGGCTAAGCGCCGATCCTTGATGGAGCTTCATAACCACTGGAAAATGGTCTGAGTCGCCACCCACTGTCCTAACCCTAGTCTTAGCTCCATCGTACATATTCTTAACTACTCTGATGTAGGCTTCCGGCACGCTCTTCACCTCCAAGCAACTCCATAGCACCTCCCTAGTTAATACTAATGTTATAGGAAGATGACTTTGCTCCATAAGTCAGTAAGTTATTTGTCCATTTTGGTGAAAAATGTATTCATTGAAAAATATTGCTGATCAAAATTATTTCATAGGAAAATATTTATGTTTATTACGTGTAAATGCTTTGGTTGCTTCTCTTTGTTTTGATATAAGAACTTGAAATCTGTGTTAGTACAAGAATTGCCATTCCTTTATGTTAAGAGGAGTATATTAGAGTAATAATTCTTAAGAGCCAGAAACAATAAAATTATCGATCAAGACTCTTGCTTTGTTTGTGAGTCTGATCAAGCTGTGCGCGCTATATCATTAATCCCTCTGGTCCTCCTGCCTCACAACTCTTCTCATTCAAATGCTGCTATTTGTTTGGTTGTTCTGTTCCAAGCTTGTATCTCATTTGCACTCATCCCTATTTGCAAAGGGATGTACCTTCACCAGCTTAATGCGTTTTTATACACAAATAATTGCTAGAACCTTAAATGCCTTTCGCCCACTAGTTTTAATAATACAGAACAACTCTAGTGTGCACTTTAGCTAGTATTTCCAGGTTATTGTACTGTAAGTTTGCTAGTTTCTTGCATATTTCCTTTTCAATTGGTTGATAACTGTGGCGTTTTAATTAGCTTTATGTACCTTAGACTAATTTATCATATATTTGTTACTTCCCGTAAGAACAAGTACCAAGTAACTTTGCCTCGTATGTTGAGATGAGATTGATAGGGACCGACCTTTCTGATAAAGTAGATACATAGATAGATAGATAGAGAGATAGGAGAATGGTCAACGACCCACCAACTCTTAATCCCTCTGGTCCTCCTGCTTCACAACTCTTCTCATTCAAATGCTGCTATTTGTTTGGTTGTTCTGTTCCAAGCTTGTATCTCATTTGCACTCATCCCTATTTGCAAAGGGATGTACCTTCACCAGCTTATTGCGTTTTTATACACAAATAATTGCTAGAACCTTAAATGCCTTTCGCCCACTAGTTTTAATAATACAGAATAACTCTAGTGTGCACTTTAGCTAGTATTTCCAGGTTATTGTACTGTAAGTTTGCTAGTTTCTTGCATATTTCCTTTTCAATTGGTTGATAACTGTGGAGATAATATGTTGAGATGAGATTGATAGGGACCGACCTTTCTGATAAAGTAGATACATAGATAGATAGAGAGATAGGAGAATGGTCAACGACCCACCAATATCCTCAACTCAAAAGTATTTTTTTGAGTGGTCGCTGTATCGGGCTTGGCTCTCTCTGGTTTGGTCCCTTTGCGATCCACCAAATTGGCCTGGAACCAGTATGTGACCCATCAAAAACTCACCTTCTAGTCTTGAACTAAAAGTACTATTGAATGCATCTATCAGGGACTACACCATTTTAACAGTAAGTTTGCTAGTGCAATAACTACACCGATGATTTGTGTATGGAGTCTGCCTTTATCTTCTCCATTTTAACCAGCCTGGCCCGACTCCTTAAGAAAGTAGCTAACTGGAACAGGTGAAGTCTTCGTCTAATCATCATACACGAAGCGGATCATGCTGAACGATGAAATAACGTCTTGTTGTGTAAATGTGGGAGTGGCAAACGAGCGGGTCGGGTCGGATATGATTTGGGTTGAAAACGGTTGATGAACAATGGATCAATTATTCGACCTGACCATACTTAACACAGATAAAAAAATGGTTAACTGGCGTATATTATGAGTTACCATATTATCCATGACTTTGTATATGATCACTTTTGGAAGAACTCTTATAGCCCGTTTGGTTAAGCTGCAAAATTCAACTTATTTTGAGAAGTGCTTTTTTCCAAAAGTGTTTTTCTCCGTTTGTGTTTGGCTAATTAGTTTGAAAAGCAATTCTGAGCAGCAATTAATGTTTAGCCAGGTTTTAAAAAATTCTAAATGTATTTTTCTCAAAAGTGCTTCTCAAAGAAGTGCTTTGGGTAAGAAACTACTTTTTTTGCTTCTCCAAAAATGCTTCTGCTTCTCCCCAAAAGTATTTTTTTCCTTTCAAAAGCTTTGTCAAACATCTCAATTTTTGGCTAAAAGTGCTTTTGGTCCAAAAAAACACTTTTGGCCAAAAAGAAACTTAGCTAAATATGCTATTAGTCTCTCTAACTTGAGGAATTCCCAACTTGAGGCGTTACAAATGTAAAAGTTAGACGCATGAGTTATCCATTAGTTACTCATTGGTTATTCATTTTTTAAATGGATAATATGATTCTTATTCATATTTCATCCGTTTTTAAAAAGTTTATTATTTAACTTATTTTTTGGTGGATAATATAGTAGTTAACTATTTTTTCTGAGCCATTTTGCCACCCTTAGTAAAACGTATAAAAAATTGTGTATGTTATTTTCTTTCAAGCGCGAAGTAACTTTTTTTTTGATACGTTTTATACAAGAAGACGTTATTTAAAAAAATGCAGATCTTGTTATGGGTTTGGACTTTGGAGCAAAAGTTTCTAACAGAAGCTTTTTCCATTTCTACATTTGATAGCACATCTTTGTTTCCAAATTTTCCAACATATCAAGAGTGATCATTGTTCTTGGGCTTTGTTAACCACCAGTTGGAAAGAGTTTTTTCTTAATCTGTCGGTAGTTTTAACATCACCACAGCAACAATAAGAACGATTTAGTAAAATTTTACTAATGTGATTTGGAAAGGGTAGTGATGGTGCATCAGTTGCTTGTCTGGCTTTTATGTTGGTGTTTCCACACCACAAGATCAACCAAACAAGTCCCAAGCAACTGATGCGCCATTAGTGCTAATGAAAACATTTTCAATAGTTTCATATGTAGGAGCTTTACAATAAGAACATATAGATGGACCACCAAACCCAAATTTTCTACTCATCTCATCAATATGCAATCTGTTATGAATTGATCTCATCATAAAGAAAGATATTCTGAAAGGGATTCTTTTATACCAAATATTACTAGTAGAGTAGGTAACATTTCTAGATTGCTTGAAAAGATGCCACGCAGATTTACAGGAAAATGAACCATCATTGGTAATGAATGGTCCATATAGGCTGATCTAGTTTAGAGCCAACAGGAACCTTAATCAAATAGATATTCCTGGCAATATAACTACGAAAAACATTTCCAAGAGCAGAAAGGTTGCAGTGACCTTCATAAATGAAGTTCATAACTGTCACTTTTCCTTTATTTGGGTCATTTATAAACTTGGCGAAGGAGCCATGTTCTGACCATTTATAAAAAGTCTTCACTTAATATGTTTCTCAGACTCCATCTTTATATCCATCATTCTTCTCCAAATATGGGAATAACCAGGTTTCCATGAACAAGCAACAGGATGTACACTATGAATAAGAAAAGAATATACTTCACTAATAGTGACGTACTCCTTATTTCTCCATTCCTTCGATTGTGAATTAGCTAAAATGTCTAGGCTTGTTTAGTGCCATCATTTTTCGTTTCCTTCTTTCGACTTTAAGTTCATTAATGATCGTAGGCCTAAGATGTAGAGATCGCAAGTACTGCCATCATTTGTCATGAGTGCCCGCAATGCACATAGCGGCGGACCCATAATTGATGTGCATAAGTTCAGGATTTTAGCCCATTTGAGCTATTAAATTTTAAGGGTAGTTTGGTACGAGGTATGAGAAGGTATAAGAGTAGTATAAAAATTTAATATATTACTTTAATATTATGTTTTCCAGACCCCACCTGGTGGGAGTATACTGGGTAGTTGTTGTTGTACTTTAATACTATGTTTGGTTATAACTTATAGAAGGTGGGGTAATTAATACCGGTATAACTTATACATTCTTATTAGAAATTATGCAGTTGTCATTCTTAATACAACATACCAAACATTGAATAAACAATAATCCCAGTATAACTTATCCCAGTATAAGTTACACCGACATAATTTATACCGATATAAATCGTATTCCAACCAAACGACTTCTAAATTGATAATTTGTGCCCTCTCTCCATTACAAAAAGATTGACACTATTTACTTATTAGTTCGTTCATGAAAGATTGACACCTTTTAATATTTCCTTAATACGAAACATTTATAGTCACATTAATGTTATAGCCGATAAGATAACAACTTTCAAGAGTTTTATAGTCACATAAATATTTTGACTTATTTAAAATCTTATATCGCAAAAGTCGTCCATTCTTTATTAAAGTATATGTCAAGTTAAATTAGGATAATCTTTTTTAAACGAAGAGAGTATATATTAAGTAAAATTTAAGATAAATATTAACGATATTGAGATAAGTCTGAAATTTTGCCTCCGCCCTTGGATGCAGAATTTGCTTCTTCAAGAAGTCGCTGCATCGCTTTAATTGTGGCTTGCAGTTATAACATGCTTCATCTTTTATGCTTTTAGAGCAATTGAATTTGAAATTTGAAGTGATCGATTGTTTGGTTTCAACCAATTGGCAGATATGCAGTGTGCTTGAGGCGCAGTTGGGATGCTTTGGACTACTCTTTATGCCTGTTGGGTTTTCTTTAAAGGGTTAGGAGAAAAGAAATGGAAGAGATACTTTTTGAATTGCATTTATTTATCTCACTTTTTCAAAAAAGGCTTGATTGTTATGAAATAATATAAAAGACAAGAACAATAACTCAAGAACAAGAGCAAATAGAGAGAAGAGTAGAGAGAGTTCTTCTTATTGATACTTAGAGAATGTTAGGAGTGATTTACAATGGTAGAGGGCACCTCTATTTATAGGGAGGATGATGATTTAGCTACCAAGAATAGAACTCTAGAATCTCTCTAATTAAAGACATTCACCTTAAATAGAAGTGTATTTATAACACTCCCCCTTGAATGTCTATTCAATGATGTGCCTCGTTAAAACCTTAAAACAAAACCCAATGGGAAAAATTAAAGTAAGGAAAAAGAGTACACATGTTTGAATATGCGCCTATTGGTTGCCTCGTTAAAAACCTCGCAAGGAAAACCCGGTGGGACAAAACCTTGTAAGGGAAAAAGAGTGCAACGCGCCTTAACTCCCCCTGATAAGAACATCAATTTATGTCCTTAAGTCTTCGCATCCCGATCTTGTGAACTAGCTTCTTGAAGGTTGACTTTGGTAGAGATTTTGTGAACAAATCAGCCATATTGTCGCTTGAACGAATCTGTTGAACATTGATATCACCATTCTTTTGAAGATCATGTGTGAAGAATAACTTTGGTGAAATGTGCTTCGTTCTATTTCCTTTTATGAATCCTCCCTTCAATTGAGCTATACATGCTGCATTGTCTTCATACAAAGTTGTGGGTAGTTTATCACACTTCAAACCACATTTGTCTTGGATATGATGTATTATCGACCTTAACCACACACACTCTCGACTTGCTTCATGAATAGCAATTATCTCGGCATGATTAGATGAAGTAGCCACAATTGATTGCTTAGTCGATCGCCAAGATATGGCGGTGTCTCCACAGGTAAACACATAACCCGTTTGAGATCGAGCCTTGTGTGGGTCGGACAAATATCCAGCATCAGCATAACCAACAAGATCCGGGCTGCAATTCTTGCCATAAAATAAGCCCATATCGGTAGTTCCCTTTAGGTACCGCAATATGTGTTTGATCCCATTCCAATGTCTCCTCGTAGGAGCCGAGCTAAATCTTGCTAAGACATTAACTGAAAAGGATATGTCAGGTCTTGTAGTATTTGCAAGATACATTAGTGCGCCAATTGCGCTAAGATATGGTACTTCAGGACCAAGTAGCTCTTCATTCCTTTCTTGTGGTCGGAATGGATCTTTGTTCACATCAAGTGATCGAACAACCATCGGTGTACTTAAAGGATGTGCTTCATCCATGTAAAACCGTTTCAGTACCTTTTCTGTATAGGTAGATTGATGAACAAAAATTCCGTTTGCCAAATATTCAATTTGCAAACCAAGACATAGTTTAGTCTTTCCGAGATCTTTCATCTCGAATTCATCCTTTAGATAATCAATTGCCTTTTGGAGTTCTATAGGGGTTCCAATAAGGTTTATGTCATCAACATATACGGCAAGTACAACAAATTCCGATGTTGTTTTCTTTATAAAAACACACGGGCAAATGGCGTCATTTATATAGCCTTCTTTTAACAAGTACTCACTAAGACGATTATACCACATTCGTCCAGATTGCTTTAGACCATACAAGGATCTTTGCAATTTAATTGAGAACATTTCCCGAGATTTTGAATTATGCGCGTTTGGCATCTTGAGTCCATCGGGAATTTTCATGTATATCTCATTATCAAGTGAGCCATAAAGATAGGCAGTAACCACATCCATTAAGTGCATGTCAAGCTTTTCATGGACAGCAAAACTTATGAGATAACGAAAGGTTATCGCATCCATTACAGGCGAATATGTCTCTTCATAATCGACACCAGGCCTTTGAGAAAAACCTTGTGCAACAAGGCGTGCCTTATATCTTTGTACCTCGTTTTTCTCATTTCTTTTGCGTACAAAGACCCATTTATAGCCGACAGGCTTAACACCATTAGGTGTTTCAACTATAGGGCCAAAAACTTCACATTTTGCCAGCAAATTCAATTCTGATTGAATTGCTTCTTGCCACTTTGGCCAATCCTGTCTTTTTCGACATTCTTCAACAGATTGAGGTTCGAGATCCTCACATTCTTGCATAATGCTAGATGCTACATTATAAGCAAAGGCATTATCCACCACAATATCCACTCGATTAATATTTGCCTCAATATTAATTGGATTTAGGGATAGTTCCGTATTTTCCAGAGTCTCGGGCTCAATGGATTCTTCATGAGTCTCAGAATTTGTTAAATCATGAGATTCTTTCGTGGTGTCATTTTGATCGTTCTTTTTCCTCTTTCTAGGATTTCGATCTTTGGAACCTAATGGTCTGCCACGCTTCAGGCGTGCATTCGACTCATTGGATATGACACTAGATGATTGTCCAACAGGACATCAATACGGATTGGAACATTTTCCGCGGGAATGTGGGATTTCGTTATCCTTTTCAAGTCCGTAAATGCGTCAGGCATTTGATTTGCTATTCTTTGCAAATGGATAATCTTTTGTACCTCTCTTTCACAAATAGAGGTATGTGGATCAAGATGAGATAATGATGCATTTTTCCACAAAATTTCCCGTTTGGTTTCACCAACTTCTCCCCCTAATTTTTGGAAAAGTGTCTCATCAAATCGACAGTCTGCAAATCGTGCAGTAAACAAGTCGCCTGTCAATGTTTCGAGGTAGCGAATGATGGAGGGCGATTCAAACCCAACATATATTCCTAACCTTCTTTGCGGACCCATTTTGGTGCGGGATGGCGGTGCTATAGGCACATATACTGCGCATCCAAAAATTCTTAAATGGGATATATTGGGTTCATGACCCAAAACCAATTGCAACGGGGAATACTTGTGGTAATTCGTCGGTCTGAGACGAATTAGCATTGCTGCATGTAAGATGGCGTGACCCCATACCGAAGTGGGCAGCCTCGTTCTCATAAGTAATGGCCTTGCAATCAACTGCAGGCGTTTAATTAATGATTCTGCAAGACCGTTTTGAGTGTGAACATGAGCTACAGAATGTTCAACTTTTATCCTGATTGATAAGCAATAATCATTAAATGCTTGGGATGTAAACTCAGCAGCATTATCCAGTCTAATGGACTTGATTGGATTATCTGGAAATTGTGCTCGTAGTCGAATTATTTGTGCCATTAATTTCGCAAACGCAAGGTTGCGTGATGACAACAGGCACACATGAGACCATCTATAGGATGCGTCTATCAAGACCATGAAATACCTAAACGACCCACTAGGTGGGTGAATAGGTCCACAAATGTCCCCTTGTATACGTTCCAGAAACGTGGGTGACTCAGTCCCAACCTTTGTTGGTGATGGCCTGATAATCAACTTGCCTTGATAACACGAAGTGCAAGGATATTCATTATTCGAAAGAATTTTGAAATTCTTTAACGGATGCCCATATGAGCTTTCTATAATCCGTCTCATCATGACCGATCCTGGGTGTGCCAATCGATCATGCCAAAGTACAAAGGTATTGGAATCAGTAACCCTTTGGTTTACTGTTGAATGTGCCTCAATTGCACTAATTCTTGTCCAATACAGGCCACAAGATAAAGACGGGAATTTCTCAATAACCCTCTTTTGGCCGGAGACATTCTTTGTGATGACGAGATATTCAAGATTATCTTCATCCATTGTCTCAATATGATAGCCATTCCGGCGTACATCTTTAAAACTCAACAAGTTTCTCTTAGACTTGGAGGAGAACATTGCATTCTCTATGTTTAACGTCGTGCCTTTGGGCAGAGTTACAATTGCTCTTCCGGAGCCTTCAATCAATTTACTACTTCCAGATATTGTAGTAACGTTTGCCTTACACATATTTAGTTGAGAGAAGTACTTCCTTTCTTTGAGTATTGTATGTGTAGTACATGAATCAAATAGGCAAATACTTTTACAGTTGGACATTGATCCAAGTTCGCTTTGTGAGATATCCATATTTGCTATCCCATAGTTTGACATACAAAAGAGATACACGAACATAAGAATAAACAAGTTCAATTCGTTTGTGTCACATAATATTTTCAAAATCTGCTGCTAACAGTTGACTAACAAAATCAGATATGTTATCCATTACTTTGCAGTTTGAATATTTCAGTTTAAACGTTTTCTTCAAACAATCGATTGTTAAAGACAAACAATCGATTGTTGAACATTGACAATCGATTGTTAAACACACACAATCGATTATTTGCTATTTTAAAAAAACTTCAGATCATACTGTCTTAAGACAATCGATTGTTATGCATAGACAATCGATTGTTGGCTATTTTGAAAAATTTCAGAGCACACTGTTTTAAGACAATCGATTGTTAAGTATAGACAATCGATTGTTGGCTATTTTGATTGTTGGCTATTTTGAAAAAATTCCAGAGCACACTGTTTTAAGACAATCGATTGTTAAGTATAGACAATCAATTGTTGGCTATTTTGAAAAATTCCAGAGCACACTGTTTTAAGACAATCGATCGTTAAGTATAGACAATCGATTATTGGCTATTTTGAAAAATTCCAGAGCACACTGTTTTAAGACAATCGATTGTTAAGTATAGACAATCGATTGTTGGCTATTTTTGAAAAATTCCAGAACACACTGTTTTAAGACAATCGATTGTTATGCATAGACAATCGATTGTGGATGATTTTTGAAAAATTCCAGATTACACTGTCTTAACGACAATCGATTGTTAGACAAAGACAATCGATTGTGGATGATTTTTGAAAAATTCCAGATTACACTGTCTCAACGACAATCGATTGTTAGACAAAGACAATTGATTGTTGATCAATTATTTTTCAGCTTTAATGCGAAAATAGTAGATAATCGACTAGTTTTTCAGGCTAGTCGATTACCCCTACTGGAAAATAAAAATTTTTATTGATATTTGAGCATATTGAAGATATTCTAAAGAACTACTGCTAACATTGCATCATGAACTAACTAATACGAGCTAATACTAATGACTATTAGTTTATTCACTAACTAATACAAATAAGTAGAATAAAATCAAATAACTCCATCTTCTTTCATCACGGACCCATCGCCGATTAGGTGGTCTATTTTCCCCTCGGGTTGCTCAAAGAAGTCTGCCACATCCAGGTGGGTGATGTCCTCATCGTCGTCATAGACAAAATTTGTTTCAGGGCCTTTTCTCTTTCGAGATGCTTGATAAAGGTCAACCAAGTGTCTTGGTATACGGCAAGTCTTTGACCAGTGCCCTTTCCCACCGCAATGATAACATATAGTTTCTGAACCATTTGCCGTAGGATCTTCATGACCCCGTTTCTGCTTTTGGCGGTTATCTCTCCTTGGGGGTTGACGGACTTCATTGGAATTTCTTCCTTGTCTACGTCCCTGGCTATGACCCCATTTACGACCATGACCATGGTCCTTTTCATGTTTGGCATAATGAGAGTGCACCTTATCTGCTTCAGGCAGTGGTGTAGACCCAGTGGGTCGATTTTCATGATTTCTCATGAGCAGGTCATTATTTCGCTCAGCCACTAGTAGAAGAGAAATCAGTTCAGAGTACTTTGTAAAGCCTTTCTCTTTGTACTGTTGTTGCAGTACTATATTGGAGGCATGAAACGTTGTAAACGTCTTCTCAAGCATATCATAATCGGAGATATTATCCCCACATAGCTTCAATTTAGAAGTAATTCTGAACATTGCAGAATTATATTCAGAAACGGACTTAAAGTCCTGGAGCCTCAGATGAGCCCAATCATATCGTGCTTGTGGCAGAGTGACCAACTTCAGGTTGTCATATCTCTCCTTTAAGCCGTTCCACAAGATGAGTGGATCCTTGACGGTGAGATATTCAATCTTCAAACCTTCATCAAGGTGATGGTGCAAGAAAATCAAGGCCTTCGCACATTCTTGGGTGGATGCTTTTTCTCTATCTTTGATGGTGTCTCCGAGACCCATAGCATCTAAGTGGATTCCAGCATCCAACACCCATGTCATATAGTTCTTGCCCGAAATTTCAAGGGCAACGAACTTTCTTTTCGTAATGTCAGACATAATCGAAAATTAAATTAGGAAGAGGGAAATACCTTAGATTTTTCGAGAATGGTTCTTGAGACGGTAGAGTCTCGTGCTGGTAACGTGTTATGAAATAATATAAAAGACAAGAACAATAACTCAAGAACAAGAGCAAATAGAGAGAAGAGTAGAGAGAGTTCTTCTTATTGATACTTAGAGAATGTTAGGAGTGATTTACAATGGTAGAGGGCACCTCTATTTATAGGGAGGAGGATGATTTAGCTACCAAGAATAGAACTCTAGAATCTCTCTAATTAAAGACATTCACCTTAAATAGAAGTGTATTTATAACATTGATCTCATTTTCTACATACCAAAAATTCTGAAACTTTTTTCTTTTTTTTTTGTATTGTTTTTCAAAATAAATATAAGCGTCAAGTGTGATTTGCTTCGTTCGCTGAATTTGCTAAAATTCTATAGTTTTGATTATCAGCATTACAAAACTATATTTTCGTTCTATCATGGGAGGAATTAATTCATAACCTTAAACAACAATAAGTGTATTAAATTCCTTAATAACAAATACACAAGCAACTTATGGCTCAAACATTATTTTTATGTTTTACTTATTGCACTAACATTTCCGTGCTTCTCCAACTTCTGGTTTTGAACACAGTTTTATGACAAGGTGTTTATTTTCTGTATCTGTCTTTAACATTTGTTGGTTGGAGAGGTGAATAGTGATAGAGAAATTTAAGCGCAGATTATTTCTATATAAAATAAAATGTCACGATTTGAATTTTTTATCAACGGGATCGTGATGGCGGCGCCTAATGTTGTACTCGCAAGGCAAGCCAACATTACACAATATTTCACTTTTTCCTTTATCATTTAATAATTTAAAACTTAATAGAAGTAAATCAACGGAGATAAATGCGGAAGAACACAATTTAAAAGATTATCTTATTGCTAACAACGAAAAAGCGAAATAAAATTCACCAAGAATTGGTGTCACAACTCAGGAACAATCTACGAGTACTACAAATAATGGTCTGAACGAAAAGTTTACATCTGTCTCGAAAGTAGATAAAACAGAAATGAAGTAGGATAGAAGGGGATGCCAGGGCCTACGGACGCCTGCACGACCACATTGGGTCTCCGAGACGCAACAACATCAACCAACCTCTCAATCGACCACTAGCTCCGAAATGTGCACAAGTGTGAGTGCAGTATCTGTACAACTGACCCCATATACTAGTAAGTGTTGAGCCTAAACTCGACGAAGTACGGAAGTAGTGATGAGGCTACAATGGGGCATCACAACATATACAAGCTGCAACCGATTTTACTAAACAGAAAGAAAATAGATAAAGTAATAAAGCAATAACAGGTGGTAAAATAAGTTAGGAACCCACTTGTTCTACTAGTATTCAGCTATAACCAATCCTTAAAGGCGTTTCAACATCACAGTAATGGACCTCAACAAAAATGAATATATAACAACAATTGACGCGGCGTGCATCCCGATCCCCTCATATAAACAACAACCATATCAATGGTCACTCTTATTACTCCTTGTTGCGGCATGCAACCCGATCTCACCAGTCCACCCTTATTACGCCTCAATATATCACCCTTATTCCTCTTGTTGCGATGCGCAATCCGATTTCACATGTTCACCCATATTACTCCTTGTTGCAGTGTGCAACCCGATCCCTCCAGACAATCACATTCACCCTTATTCCTCCTGTTGTAGCGTGAAACCTAATCCCAAAACATATATTAGCACCAATCACAAGAATAAAAAAAATATTTCACGAGTTAACTTAAATCCCACAACTCTTATACTTCAATCCACACAATGAAATGTTACTACTATTATGATACTTCACAAGTGTAAACTACTAAGCTAGGCCAACCAAGGTGTACCGTAAGGCATCAATAAACCAATATAAGCAATAGTTAATATGAAGCAATTCTACATGGAAACATTTATGAGCAAGTAACAATTAAGACAGGGAAGCAATTATGAGCAAGTAACAATTAAGACAAGAGAGAAATATATAGGGAAACAGGGAAGGGAACAAGTTAAATGATAATTTGGTGGCGCATAGCTACTCGTCACCACACCTAAATGCCACACACATGGAATTTCACATAGCAAAGAAGTTGGGGAACCCTAACTCCTCAAATCAAGGTTAGACCAAACACTTACCTCAAATTAATGGGTATTTCAAAGCACAATCACCACTTTACCTCTCAATTCCATAACCAATTCACTCGTATCTAGTCATAATTAACTCAATAACATTAATAAATACTAAATAACTCAACTCCAATGCATAATTATAGATTTTCTATTATTTTCCCAAAAATCCAAAAACCTGTGATGACCCAAAAGGCCATCTCTTATTTTAGAAGTTAAATATGTGTTCCGAGCCTTTATATGAAGATTTAAGAAAAATCCAAAATTTTACCTTTAAAATTGAATTAAGTTAACTTCGGTCAATGTTTTGGATAAACGGACCCAGACCTATGATTTGACGGTTCCGAAGGGTCCATAGAAAAATATGTGACTTGGGCGTATGGTCGGAATTGAATTCCGAGGTCCCTAGCCTGAGAAATAAACTTTTGAAGAAAATTATTTAACTGAAAATATATTAGGTTTTTGGAAATTTAACAATGTAGGGGTGTTCAAAACCGATCCGAAACCGAAAACCGATCCAAACCGAAGCTTAACGGCTTATTGGTAACGGCTTATCGGCTTAATGTATGGGGAACGGATTGAATTTTTTTTATTAACGGCTTATCGGTTTGGGGATGGATTATTCAATTTTCTTAACGGCTAATCCGTTAACCCGTTAAGAATATAAAAAAATAATATATATATATATATATATATATATATATATATATATATATATATATATATATATATATATATATATATATATATATATATATATATATATATATATATATATATATATATATATATATATATATATATATATATATATATATATATATATATATATATATATATAATTTAGTGATAGAATTGAGTTGTCTAATACATATATGGTTCTATGTGTGTCATGGAAAAAGAAGAATTGAAAGGTTGGTTATGATTAGAGGAACGACACCCCATGAAATAAATTTGTGCATTTTGGATGATTGCTTGTGGAAAATGGAGAACGATAGTTATTTATAGAAGAGGAGTGTAGAGAGTAGAATTTACCAGAGCACTTCAGTTTTTAAAAGTTCATTGTGGGAGCTGAATGGAAATTTGCGCGACAGATTTTCTTGGTTATATCCGAAGCTTATGAGTACACATGTAGTGTGGCCTCTAACAGAAGATAAGTTCTGTTTTATTTTTCTCGATACTGAACTAGTAGTGAATTTAACTATTTTATAATCTACATGCTGATGGCGATTGTTTCATTAGCTACATCATATTGCATCTAAAATATTATTTTTTATGGCAATTCATTATTTCTAAGACGAGGAGAATAAGAGATATTTAGTGAACATGTATGTTAGGCCGATAAATCGCCCATTAACCGCCCTATAAGAGCTAACCCGATACCAATCCGCCCGATATCTATCGGGTGGCTAACGGATTAATACATTTAAAAGCCGATAACCTTAAGCCAAACCGTTAAGAGTAAAAGCCGCCCAATCCGCCCGATGAACACCCCTATAACAATGATTGATTATGATGGTATCGAGCCTGTATTTCGATTTTGAATCCATATACATGTTTAGTATGGTATTTAAGTGGTGTCGGTCAACTTTGGTAAGAAATGGAGTTATATGACATGAATCAGACCCTCGGTTATGAAAATAGAAACATTAAGAGTTCTTGAAATTTTTATTTATTTTGATGCTAAATTCATTGTTTAAGATGTTATCTGGGCGATTGATTGCACGAGCAAGTCCGTATGATGTTTTTAGACTTATGTGCATGTTTGGTTTGGAGCCCCGAGGGCTCGCGTGAGTTTCGGATAGGTTTCGGCATGTTTTGGACTTAGGAATTTCTGTTATAGTGCTGTTTCTGGTATTCTGATGCTTCGTGCTTCGCATTCGCGAAGCCACTCTCGCGAACGCGAAGTGCAAGCCATGATTGGGAGGGGTTTCTTCTACGCGAACGCGAGGTCCTGGTCGCAAACGCGGTGCACTGGGAGATTGCTTTTCGCGAACGCAACCGACTATACACAAATGCGTAGTGTAATGGCAGAGGTTCGGGGGAGTCTTTAAGTTGCTCTTCACGAACGAGGTCCCTAGCCTGCGAACACGATGGTCAAGGGGACAGACCATCGCGAATGCGAGCAGCTTATCGCGAATGCGAAGAAGGTCTATCTAGTGTTTTAAAAAATAGAATCAAAACGGGAGTCTTTCACAATTTTATATTTTATTTTAAAGAAACCGACCTTGTACGATTTTTGGGGAGGGATTTCAACACCAAATCATAGATTTGTGTTCTTAAACTCATCTCTTTCATTTTACATCAACACCCATTAGATTTCTAGGCATAAATCTTGTTCTTTCGTGGTAGAATTAGGGATTTAGGAAGAATTGAGAATTTTAAAAAATTAGGAATTTAACCTCGATTTGGGGTCGGATTCCAAAAATAATTGTATATTTGGGCTCGTGGGTGAACAGATTTTTGTCCGAACCTCGAGTTTTGATCAAGTGGGCCCAAGGTTGATTTTTGAGTTTTTAGGGAAAATGTTAGAAAACCTGTAATTATGTGTTGGAATCGATTTATTTAGCAATCGTTGATGTTATAAAGTTAAGTATGACTCGATACAAGAGGTGGAGGTGGAATTTAGAGGTAAAGCGGTATTTGAGGCTTGATTTTGGCCGTGGAATCGAGGTAAGTGTTTGGTCTAATCTTAGTTTGAGGGAATATGAGTTGTGGTCTTCTTTGCTGTTTATTCGTATTGAGTACGACGTATAGATGTGGTGACGCGTATCTATACATCGATGTCGAGCATGAAAATGAGTCTTATACTATGGTCATTATGATTCTTATTATGTACTATTCATGCTTAATTGATGAGTATCCATGTTGAACAAGACTTATGATATTTTCTTGGTAATTGACCATTGCAAAATATTGATTCAAGTTGAGATTTATTTTGTGAAGTAACTATTGAAATGAGATTGGTTATAGATGATTCCCCTGCCGAGATGGATTGCTTCTATTGTTGATTCCCTTGTCGGGATGAGATTGCTTCTATTGTTGATTTTCTTATCGGGATGTTATTGTTTCTACTGTTTGGGGTGAGGAAAGAGTGATAAAGCACGAAAGGTGATGCCGTGCACATTCACATTTATATTAATGCATATGGCGAATAAGAGAGATAAAGCACGAAAGGTGAGGTCGTGCACATTTCTATTATTCATATGGGGCGGAAGAGAGATAAAGCACGAAGGATGATGACGTGCACATTTCTATTATTCATATGGTGAGGAAGAGAGATAAACCACGAAAGATGATGCCGTGCACATTTCTATTATTGATAGTATGGTGAGGATTAAAAGCACGAAGAGTAATACCGTGCATTTTCTGTTTGTTGTGATTATTTACTGTTACCAATTCAAGTGCATTAGTTGTTTAATTCCCATTATTACTGTGATTTCTTATTCTGATTCCCCCATTGCATGTTGCCCTTTCATGTTAATTTCTGTTTAGCTTCTATTATTGTTATTTTATTTGTATATTGTTTAACTGCACAGGTTTATGTTGGTTGTCATGTCCTAGCCTCGCTACTACTTTACCAAGGTTAGGCTCGACACTTACTAAAACATGGGGTCGGCTTGTACTGATACTGCACTCTGCACTTATTGTGCAGATCTCGGTGCAGGACCATGTGAGTTGAGTTGGGTGGCTGGTTTCAGTCCATTGGAGACCCAGGTTAGTCTTGCAGGTGTTCGTAGGCCTTAGCGTCCCCTTCCACCATGTTTCTTTTTTGTTTCATCTATTCCGAGACAGATGTGTATTTCTTTGTTCAAACCATTATTTGTAGTATTCATAGACTGTCTTATGAGATTGCTACACCGGTTCAGAGTGAATTTTTATTACGGTTTCGTATTTGTATTAAGATAACCTGTTAAATTATGTTCTTCCGAATTTATTCTGCCGATTCTCTTATGTTAGCTTGGAAATTGTTAAAAGATAACGGAAAAAGGTAAAATAATCAATAATTTTGGCTTGCCTAGCGGGTACAATGTTAGGTGCCATCACGGTCCGGACGGTGGGAAATTCGGGTCGTGACAAATTGGTATCAGAGCTCTAGGTTTCTTAGGCATCACAATTCATGGAAAAGCTTATTAGAGTCTAAGGGAACGGTACAGAGACGTCTGTACTTATCCTGAGAGGCTAAAGAGTTAGGAACATATTCACTTCTATTCATTTTTGTCGTGCAGTTTGACTTATCAATGGTAACTGAACTTCTACTCTATTCTTTTGCAGATGTCGAGAACACGTGCTGCTTCATGTGCTGATCAACAGATCGAGTCCCCAACGGTAGATCTTACGAGGGGCAAAGGACGACAACGAGGCCGTGCTAGAGGCCGAGGTAGGGGCAGAGCTCAGCTCACAGCAGCAACACCACCGGTAGATCCTCAACTGGAGTTTGATGATAGGTTATGGCCCAGACAATTCCAGCGATCCTAGTTCAGGTCCCAGAGGGGTTCATCGCTACCCCGGTACTCCAGGATGCTCTGGTCTGTCTAGTGGGCCTTATGGAGAGTGTTAATCAGACATGCATACTTCTTGTAGCACCAACCATCTCTCTAGTTGGGGGAGGAGCATAGACTCCCCCTACTCACACTCCGGAGCATATGGCTCCCCAGTTTCAGAATCCATCAGCTCAGCCAGTTAGGGTAGTCCCCCAAGTTATTGTAGCTCAGACAGGTGATAGATCAGCTATCTCTTCAGGTGCTTTGTGGAGATTGGACAGGTTTACCAATCTCTTCACTACTACCTATGGTGGTACATCTTCAATGGATCCCAAGGATTGTTTGGACAATTTTCATGAGGTTCTTTGGAGCATGGGGATAGTGGAGACTAATGTGGTCGACTTTGCTGTTTTTTGTCTGTCAAGTTCAACCAAGAAATAGTGGAACGATTATTGTTTGGCCAGATCAACTAGGTTACCAGCTCTAACTTGGACCCAATTCTTTCATCTATTTCTCGATAAGTTCCTTCCCATCACTCAGAGAGAGGAGTACCATATACGGCTCGAGCATCTTTAGTAGGGTTCTATGACTGTCACCCAGTATGCATGAGGTTTATAGATTTTGCTCGTCATGATCTTCTAATAATCTTTACCGAGAGAGAAAGAGAGGGTGAGGAGTTTTATTGAGGGACTCACTCAGCCTATTAGATTGCAGATGGCTAAGGAGACAGGAAGCGAGATTTCTTTTCTAAATGTGGCCAATGTGTCCAGGCGGTTTGAGATGGTTCTAGCTCAGGGTTCAAGAGTATGACAAGAGGCCACATCACTCTAGCAGATTCAGTGGTGCCTTGTCTGGAGGCATGGATTCTTTTGGCAGAGACCATCCTTCCAGGCCATTTCATTGAGCACTTTGGGTTATCACGGTGCTCCAGGTGGTCGTAGTTCTCATATGTAGTATTCGGATCAGCTACCCTATAGTGCACCACTAGCTCCTATCAATGCACCTCCGCTCAAGAGTTTCAGGGTAGTTAGTCAAGCCGTTAGGCTTAGTTTCATTGTTAGTAGTCTCAACAACCAAAGTCTAGTTATACATGTTGTGATATGAGGCACATTGCCAGATTTTGCCCTCGAGCCTTGAGTAGTTCTTAACATTAGGTTTCTCATGCCATGGTTCTAGTTAGCCAGCTAGATGTAAGGGTCGAGGTGTTAAAGGTGGAGGTCAGGAGGTTAGAGGTGGAGGTCAGGCCGCTAGAGGTGGAGGCCAGCCAGTATGAGGCCTTCTTAGGGATGTAGTTCAAGGTGGTGGAACCTAGCCCCAATGTTGTTCTTTTCCAACCAGGCCTGAGGCTGAGTCCTCTGATGTAGTTATTATAGGTACTATTCTGGTTTGCAGTAGAGATGCTTCAGTTCTGTTTGATCCAGGGTCTACATACTCCCATGTTTCTTCTCATTTTTCTTCATATTTGGTTGTGCCTCGTGATTCTTTAAGTGCTCTTGTTTATGTGTCTACACCGGTGGGTTATTATATTGTGGTTGATCGTGTCTATCGTTCATGCGTGGTTGTTATTGAGAGTCTTGAGACCCGTGTAGATATCCTACTTCTTGATAAGGTAGAATTCGATGTCATTTTGGGGATATATATACCTTACATGCGATATTGGACTGTCATGCCAAGACTGTGACTTGAGGATTTTCGGGGTTGCCTCGATTGGAGTGGATAGGCACTCCTGTTCGTTCTACCAGTAGAGTTATCTCATATATGAAGGCTTAACATATAGTCGATAAGGGGTGTTTGGCTTATTTAGCGTATGTTCGTGGTTCTAGTTTTGAGGTTCCTTCTATGGATTCTATGCCAGCTGTTCGTGAGTTTCGAGAGGTATTTCCTACAGACTTGCCGGGATGCGACTCGACAGGGGTATTGACTTTTGCATTGATTTGGCTCCAGGCACTCATCCCATTTCTTCTTCTCCATATCGTATGGCCCCGATAGAGTTGAAAGAATTGAAAGAACAGTTGTAGGATTTGCTTGACAAAGGCTTTATTAGACCTAGTGTCTCGCCTTGGGGTGTGGCAGTGTTGTTTGTTAAGAAGAAGAATGGATCGAGGAGAATGTTAATAGATTATTGGCAGTTGAACAAGGTCACCATCAAGAACAAGTATCCATTGTCGAGGATTGATGATTAATTTTATCAACTTCAGGGTGCCAAGGTATTTTCAAAGATTGATTTGACATCTGGCTACCATTAGTTGAGGATCAGGGCATCCAATGTCCTTAAGATAGCTTTTTGCACTCGCTCTGGACATTATGAGTTCTTAGTGATGTCATTTGGGTTGAAAAATGTCCCAATAACTTTCATGAATTTGATGAATTGGGTGTTGAAGCCATAACTAGATTCCTTTGTGATTGTTTTCATTGATGATATTTTGATCTATTTTCGCAGTTGAGAGAAGCATGAGAAACATCTTCATGTCGTTCTCCAGACTCGGAGAGATAATCAGTTGTATGCTAAGTTTTTGAAATGTGAGTTTTGGTTGAGTTAATTAGCATTCCTGGATCATGTCGTATCAGCAGAGGGTATTCAGGTGGATCCTAAAAAGATTGAGGTAGTCAAAGGCTGGCCTAGACCCACATCAGTTACAGAGATTCAGAAATTCTTGGGTTTGGTGGGTTATTATCGTCGATTTGTGGAGGGGTTTCCATCTATAATAGCCATGATGACCAGACTAACCTAGAAGGGTGCCCAATTTAGGTGGTCAGACAAGTGTGAGCCAGATTTCAAAAGCTCAAGAGAGCCTTGACCACGACGCCAGTGTTGGTATTGCCCATATGTTCAGGGCTATATATAGTATATATTGATGCATCTCACATTGGATTTGGTGCGATATTGATGCAGAATGGCAAAGTTATTGCATATGCTTTGCAATAGTTGAAGATTCATAAGAAGAATTATCTACTTTATGATTTGGAACTAGTAGCCATTGTTTATGCGCTGAAGATTTGGAGGCGCTATTTATAAGGCGTGTCGTGTGAGGTGTTCATGGATCATAAGAGTTTGCAATACTTGTTCAAGCAAAATGAGCTAAATTTGAGGTAGAGAAAGTGGTCGGTATTGTTGAAATACTATGATATCACCATCTTGTATCATTCTGGAAAGGCCAATGTGGTGGCCGATGCTTTAAGTAGGAAGTTCGCCAGTATGGGCAGCGTTACGTATATTCCCTTTGGTGAGAGGCCGCTTGCTTTGGATGTTTAGGCTTTAGCCAATCAGTTCTTGATGTTTGATATTTCTGATCCCACCCGTGTTCTAGCTTGCACAGTCGCTCGTTCTTCATAATTGAGTGTATCAGAGATCGACAATAAGATGATCCTCATTTATTTGTCTTTAGAGACACAGTACGACACAAAGGTGCCAAGCAGGTTACAGTTGGAGATGATGGGGTTTTGAGGATGCAAGGTCGAGTTTGTATGTCTAATGTGGATGGAATTCGTGAGTTGATTCTAGAGAAGGTCCATATTTTCCAGTATTCTATTCATCCAGGCGTTGTTAAGATGTTTCAACACTTGCAACAACATTATCGGTGGAGGAGGATGAAGAAGGATATTGTTATGTATGTAGCTCGGTATTTGAATTCTAAGTAGGTATAGTGCGAGCATCAAAGAACTAGTGGTTTGCTTCTGAAATTTGAGATTCCTGAGTGGAAGTAGGAGCATATCACTATGGACTTCGTGGTGGACTCCCATGGACTTAGAGGAAGTTTGAAGAAGTATGGGTTATTATGGATAGGCTAATTAAGTCAGCGCATTTCATTCCCCTGGCGGTTTCCTATTCTTTTGAGTGGTTGGCAAAGATTTATATCTGCAAGATCGTTCGTCTTCATGGTGTGCCCATGTCTATCTTTTCTGATCGAGGTACGCTGTTTACCTCGCATTTCTGGAGGGCAGTGCAACATGATCTGGGTACGCGGGTCGAGTTGAGCATAATGTTTCATCCTGAGACAAACCGATAGTCCCAACGTACTATTCAAATTTCGGAGGATATGCTCTGAGCATGTGTTATTGACTTTGGAGGTTCTTGGGATCAATTCTTTCTACTAGCATAGTTTGCCTACAATAAAAGTTATCACCAATGAGGAATTATTTGATAAGTAGTGTCGGCCGCCGGTTGGTTGATTTGAGACGGGAGAGGTTGCGTTGTTGGGCACAGATTTAGTTTAGGATTCCTTGGAGAAGGTTAAGATAATTCAGGATAGGCTTTGTAGAGCTCAGTCCAAGAAGAAGTCTTATGCCGACCGTAAGGTTCGTGATGTGGCATTCATGGTCGGAGAGTGAGTGTTGCTTCGAGTGTTGCCTATGAAGGGCATGATGCCATTTGGGAGAAGGACAAACTAGATTAATCGGGACTTTTGAGATCCTTGATAGAGTGGGAAATGTGGCTTACAGACTTGAGTTGTCGCTGGGTTTATCAACTATGCATCCAGTGTTTCATATGTCCATGTTTCGGAAGTATCACATCGGTCCACCCCATATATTAGACTTTAGCACTGTCCAGTTTGACAAGGACTTGACCTATGAGGAAGAGCCGGTATCTATTCTACACCGATAGGTTCGTCAGTTTAGATCAAAGAGTTTCCCTTCGGTTCGTGTTCGGTGGAGAGGTTAGCCTGTCAAGGCAGCTACGTGGGAGTCTGAGTCCGAAATGCAGAGCCGATATCCTCATCTTTTCATTAACTTAGGTACTTTTCTATGTCCGTTCGAGGATGAACAATTTTTTTAGAGGTGGAGAACGTGATGAGCTAAAAGGTTATCTCTTATTTTAGAAGTTAAATCTGTATTCCAAGGCCTTAAAAACCTCCTTTTGTCTCTCCTTGATTTGCTTGTACAGTCCGGTCATATATCCGTAAATACTTTATGTGAAGATTTGAGAAAAAAACTAAATTTTGCCTTTAAAATTAAATTAAGTTATCTTTAGTCAATGTTTTGGGTAAACAAACCCGGACCCGTGATTTAACTATCTCGAAGGGTCCGTAGAAAAATATGGGACTTGAGTGTATGCCTAGAATTGAATTTCGAGGTCCCTAGCCCGAGAAATTAATTTTTGAAAAAATATTATTTAGTTGAAAATATAATGGTCTTTTGGAAATTTGACGATGCTTGATTTCGATGGTATCAGTCCTGTATTTTGGTTTTGAATCCGGTGCAGGTTTAATTTGGTGTTTAAGTTGTGTCTGTTAAATTTGGTAAGAAACAAAGTTTATATGACATGAACCAGACCCTCGGATATAAAGATAGAAACATTAAAAGTTCTTGAGATTTTCAATTTTGATGCTAAATTTGTTGTTTAAGATGTTATCTGGATGATTTGATCGCACGAGTAAGTCTGTATGATTTTTTGGACTTGTGTGTTTGTTTGATTTGGAGCCTCGAGAGCTCGAGTGAGTTTTAGATAGGTTTTGCGAACGCAACCGACCATACATGAACATGTTGTGTATTGGAGGGGGGTTAGGGGAGTCTTTAAGTTGCTCTTCACGAACGTGGTCCCAGGCCCGCGAACGCGATGGTTGGGGGGGGGGGGCAAACCATCGTGAACGTGAGTAGCTCATTACGAACGCGAAGGCCCTTCTAGCCAGAGTGCACCGCGAACGTGCCAGACCTCCCGCGAATGCGAAGAAGGCCTGTCCAGTATTTCAAAAACAAAATTAAAATGGGAGTCTTCCACAATTTCATATTTTATATAGAAACCGACCTTCGGCAATTTTCGGAGAGGAATTTCAGCACCAAATCATAGGATTGTGTTCTTAAACTAATCTCTTTCATTTTACATCAACACCCATCGGATTTCTAGGCATTAATCTTATTCTTTCATGGTAGGGTTAGGGATTTTGGGAAGAATTGGGGATTTTAGAAAATTAGGAATTCAGACTCGATTTGGGGTCAGATTTCAAAACTAATTGCATATTTGGGCTCGTGGGTGCATGAGTTTTGGTTTGAACCTCGAGTTTTAACTACGCGGGCACAAAGTTGATTTGGACTTTTTGGAAAAAATGGTAGAAAATCTATAATTATTTATTTGAATTGATTTATTTAGCAATTATTGATGTTATAAAGTTAAATATTGCTAACTACAAGCGGATGAGAGGTGGAATTTAGAGGGAATGTGGTGTTTGAGTCTTGATTTTGGCCGTGAAATCGAGGTACGTTTTTTGGTCTATCCTTAGCTTGAGGGTATAAGATTTGTGGTCTTATTTGCAACGTGTCCGTGTTGAGTACGACGTTAGGTGTGCTGACGAGTATCCATACGTCAGTGTCGAGCATGCAAGTGAGTCTTTCACTGTGGTTGTTTTTTCCTTATTAGGTACTATTCATGCTTAATTGATTAGTATCCATATTGAACAAGACTTATGACGTTTTCTTAGTAACTTACCATTGAGGAGTATGACTCTAGTTGAGACTTATTTTGTGAAGTAACTGTTGAAATGAGATTGATTATAGTTGATTCTCTTGCCGGGATGTGATTATTTTGATTGTTGATTCCCTTGCTAGGATGTTATTGTTTCTACTATTCGGGTGTGGAAAGAATGATAAATCAAGAAGGGTTATGCCTCACACATTTACATTTATATTGATGCATATAGTGAGGAAGAGAGTTAAAGCACGAAGGGTGATGCCGGGCTCATTTCTATAATTTATTGCATGGTAAAGATTGAGAGTAAAAGCATGAAGGAGGATGCCACGAATTTACTGTTTGCTGTTATCGGTTCAAGTGCATTAATTGTTTAATTCCAATTATTATGGTGATTTCTTATTTTGACACCCCCATAGCATGTTGCCCCTTCCCGTTAATTTCTTTTTAGCTTTTGTTATTGTCATTCTATTAGTATATTGTTTAACTGCATAGTTTATGTTGGCTGTCGTGTCCTAGCCTCGTCACTACTTCACTGGGCTTAGGATAGACACTTACCAGTAAATGGGGTCGGCTGTACTGATACTGCATTCTGCACTTTTTATGTAGATCACGGTGCCAGACCATGTGAGTAGAGTTGGGTGGCTGCCTTCAGTCCAGTAGAGACTCGAGGTAGTCCTGCAGGCGTCAACAGGCCTTGGAGTCCCCTTCCATCCTGTTTCTTTTCCGTTTCATCCATTCCTAAGGCATTTCTATATTTTTATTTCAGAAATTTATTTGTAGTATTCACAGACTGCCTGTGAGATTGTGACACAAGTTATTTGTAGAGTTTTATTACGGTTTTGTATTTGTATTAAGATAATATGTTAAATTCTGTTCTTCTCCATTTATTGTGCTGATTTTCCTATGTTAACTGAGAAATTGTTAAAAGATAAACGAAAAAGGTAAAATAATCAGTAACTTTGGCTTGCCTAGCGAGTACAATGTTAGGTGCCACCACGGTCCTAATGGTGGAAAATTTGTGTCGTGACGAAACTTGACCCCAGGCTCGCTTGGTCCAATATCAAAATTCTGACTAAAACCTGATTACCCATTCATCCTCGAGCCTGAATATATAATTAGTTTCGGAATCCGACCTCAAATTGAGTTCTAAATCCCCAATTTATACAAATTCCTAATTCTACCCAAACCCCCAATTTTTACCATAGAAATCTCAGATTTTTGGTTGGAAATTCATAAAATGTGATGCAAAAGTGAAAGAAAGTGGATTAGGATCACTTACCAAAGGTTTGGGGATGATTTGGTCGTGGGAGAATTTCCTGTAGGGTTTTAGGATTTGAGAGATGCGAAAAATGGGTGCAAATCTTGTCAAAGTTTCATTTTGAATAATTGAAGATGGCGCAATTGCGACCAGAGCTTCGCAATTGTGAAGCTCGCAAGTGCGAGACATGTGTTGCAAATGTGAACCTGCTGCATGCTTGCTATTGTCGCAATTGCGAAGGTTTCCCCTCCCTGATGACTTTGCAAATGTGAAGGTTTGTTCGCAAGTACGAACTAAGCTGGCCTATGGCTTCTTCGCGATTGCGTTACAACCCTCACAATTTCCAAGCTTGTAAAGCTCGCAATTGCGAATATTGATCTAAAGATTGCCAAATCAAAGGCCTGCAACAAATACCAGATGCAATAACAAAAATTTCTAAGTCCAACTCACTCTGTGGCTATCATTCCCCAACCTCAGGAGGCGCGACCAGAGCTCAATCGAGTGAACTCTACTGAGCAAGCCTAATCAAACACTTCCAACCCAATATAATATGCATAAGGAAACCAAGATTTCATTTGTTTAGACAAGTAAATATAGTATATTCAACATCTTTAGATCATTTCACATCTCTACATTTAACCGTAGATAAGTTAGCTTCAAGATTCTAATAAAGTTACAATTTGTAAGTAGTCCGGGTGCATAATTACAACATCGCTACTAGACTCCCCAAATACCCGTACATGGCCCAAAGATATCTCTACGGATCCTCTAAGGATACAAAAAATAAGTATAAAAATGCCGGCAACAAGGCCACGACTATACCTCAAAAGTAGATGTACATAATAACAAAAGGTACACGATATAACCCCCTTGGAGGAGAAAGGGACTCACCAAGACTTTGTGAAGAAGGATGCTCTGTTACACACGATCGATGCTATCCGCTATGGATCCACCTACATTCATTTAAAAAAATATAGCACCCCCGACAAAAGGGACATTTTTTTTGGTCCACTAGGCAATCGCATAGGGTTAGGTTTTATAATTAATAGGAAAAGGAAAAGGAAAATTACAAAACATAGGAAAAATAAATATGGCGGATTATACCGGTAATGTTACCCGTATAACACAGCCGGCATGGACCTTACCTTAGCTATCCTACTGAGGCAAAAAGCCTCCTGAACTAGCAAGGGACGTTAGTACCATGGAATGTACTAGTATGTATAACTAAATGCTATTATACTAGAAAGAACTATCAAGCAAGTACAAGCAAGTTTCATGAGTAAATCAAGTATGCAAATCTTATAAGTTTTCACATAATTTCCATAACTCAGTTTGGGACATTTATTTCTTATGCTCATCACTGTTCTCAATACCACCGCTAAAATGAGCTGAGTCCGATCACGGACCGACCGGCTAGGTTGCCTTATTGGAGGTATATATCTTAATCACTATTTCATTTCCCCTTATCCGGGATCCAATATCAGCACATTACCACCATAAGTGTTTGGCATGGTGTCTGATCACAACTCGATCCGCTAGGCCGCCTTACCTAGGCGTAGTTCCTTTCTCATTAGTCATCACATCTGAATCTTTATTTCACACATATCATATCAAATCCTTAGCACTAAGGGCCTCCATTATCACATCGGTTTTCATTTTCAATAATCATATTGCAAGTTATGATCATAGGCATATACAAAAGTAATTCAAGTTGCAAGCACAGGTAAGTGAGCACATAGCTAGCATGTAGAAATTCTCAGTTTCAATCTTGGCTCATAGCCTAAGCATTTCATCACGTAATTATATTCTTCACTCATCCTTAAATATCAGGAATGGTACATTACTCACATTGAGGCACATTCTTCATGTATATGTGTGTATGGTTTCAAATCAAATAACGTACAATAACAACCAATATAGTAACCAATTCAAATCGTACCACACTTTCATAACGCCAACATAGCTCAATTTCTAATAAAAGGGGATTTTAGCCATACATGCCTCAATATAGCTTTCCTTACTCTTTACAAATTTCCGTATTTCCTATCTCTTCGATCTTTGATGCATGAATCACAAAATTAACCGAAAATTAGAGATGAGGTTGAGATTCTAGCTTGGTTCAAGAATAATATCGAACACTAGAGGTGCATTATGATCCTAGGACCCTTTTCGAGAGGTATTTCTATCATTTTATACCACAATAGTTTCCTTTTTAGTTTACTATTCCTAATATCCTAAGTTTTGATATGCATGCAAAGAAATTAATTCTTATACCCATGAATTTTCTCACTACTAACCCCCTTATAGCTGAGGGTAGAAATAAGAACTGAGGTGATGAAGTACCTCTTGGGATGAAGATTTAGATGCCTTCACTTGATTATCTTCACGGATTTAGCAAGATTCTTTGGAGTAATTTGATGGGGAGAACTTTCCCTCTCTAAGACCCCTCTCTCTCACTCTAGAAATGCTCAGAAAAATACTTAAAATGAGCTACAAACCGAAAATGATAGGGATGGTTGGGTTAAAAATTAGAAGATCGGAGCTCCGAGTTGGATCTGTGATAGCAAATAGTGGAAATGCGGGCAGCAGATTGGACCGCAGAAAGGCTCCCAAAATCTGGACATTCTGTTTGGGTATGCGGTGGAAATGTGGTCCGCATACCCATTTTGCGGTCATATAATGCACCGCCAAACTGACCTTCACCAAATCCAAAGGGAATTATGCGACGATTATGCGATCCGCGTATCGGTTATGTGATCACATAATGGACCGCATTATCAACCTCAAATTAGGTAACCCACTGCCTCACATACGGTAGAAATGAGGTCCACATACCTGATATGCGATCACATTTTTGTGATTTTTGGAAAACTCTGATTCTTGATTTTTAAATGCATAGATCAGCTCTAAGGGTCCAAACCGGGACGATCTTTCTAACACCTAGTCCTAGCTAGGCACTATGAGATTCAGGTTTTGAGCATAAATTTTCATGGGGCTTTACAGTGGCCTATCCAAAACTCATCCGAGCTCTGAGTGCTCTAAACCAAACATGTATAGAAGTCTGAAAACATCATATGAACTTGCTCGCGTGATCAAATCACCAAAATAACATCTAGAACTAGGAATTCAATACCAAAACTCATGAAATTTTCAAAATAGTTCAAAATTTCTAACTTTTCAACCATAGGTCCGAATTACATCAAATCACCTCCGTTTTCACCAAATTTCACAGATAATGTCTAAATATCACAATAGAGTAGCACTGGGTTCCGGAGCCAAAGTACATACCCAATACCAACAAGATCAATTCTTATTAATTTTCCAAAAACTATTATATTTTCAGCTAATCAATTTTCTTTAAAAATTCATTTCTTAGGCTAGGAACCTCGAAATTCAATCCAGGCAGACGTCCAAGTTCCATATTTTACTACGGGCTCTCTGGCATCGTCAGAAAATAGGTCCATGTCTGTTTACCCAAAATGTTGATCGAAGTGAACTAAAATTATCTTTTTAAGCCAAAAATTATTATTTCTCAAATTTTTCATACAAAAGCTTTCCAGTATCATGCCTGAACTGCGCACACAAATCAAGCAGAGATGAAATGAGGTTTTCAAGGCTTCAAAACGTGGAAACAGATTCTAAACAAAGGATGACCGTTTGAGTCATCACATTCTCCACTTCTAAAACAACTGTTCGTCCTCGAACGAATAGAGAAAAGTGCCTGAGTCGGTGAAAAGATGGGGATATAGGCTCCACATATCGAATTCAGACTCCTAGGTAGCTGCCTCAATAGGCTGACCTCTCCATAGCAGATGAACCGATATATATGTCTTCGATCTTTATTTTCGAACCTTCCGGTCTAGAATAGCTACCTGTTCCTTCTCGTAGGTCAAATCCTTGTCCAACTAGATAGTGCTGAAGTCTAACATGCGGGATGGATCACCGTGATACTTCCGAAGCATGGACACATAAGACAATGGATGCCCAACTGATAAACTTGGAGGCAACACAAGTTTGTAAGCCACCTCTCCCACTCGATCAAGGATCTCAATAGGTCCAATGAACCTAGGGCTTAGCTTTCCCTTCTTCCCAAATCTCATCATGCCCTTCATGGGCGACACCTAAAGCAACACTCGCTCCCCGACTATGAATACCACATCACGAACCTTACGGCAGGCATAACTCTTTTGCCTGGACCGAGCTGTACGAAGTCTATCCTGAATGATCTTAACCTTATCCAAGGCATCCTTTACTAAATCTGTACCCAACAACTGAGCCTCCCTTGGCTCAAACCATCCAACTAGAGATCGAAGCCGTCTACCATATAATACCTCATAGGGATCCATCTGAATGCTCGACTGATAACTATTGTTGTAGGAAAACTCCGCTAATGGCAAGAGATAATCCCAAAACCTCTAAAATCAGTAACATATGCTCGAAGCATATCCTCCAAAAACATAATATAATGCTCGGACTGTCCGTTCGTCTAAGGATTAAATGTTGTACTTAACTCAACCCGCGTATCCAAATCACGGTGCACTACCCTCTAGAAATGCAAGATAAACTACATACCTCGATAAGAAATTGTCACACCTCCTTTTTTACTACACCACCCGAAGGTGATATAAGGGAGTTTTTCCAATTTAAGTGACATTATTTGAAATGGGTTTATTTATTCATTTATTCAGAGTCGCCACTTATGATGGTTTGTTTTCTCGTGTCCCAAGTCACTGGTTTATTTTAAAATCCCAAATTGAGGAAAATTCGACTTTCCTTGAAGTATGTGAACTGGAAATTCTGAATAAGGAATTCTGTTAACCCGAGGGAAGGTGTTAGGAACCCTCAGATTCCGTGGTTCTAGCATGGTCGCTTAAACTATTATAATTAGCCTATTATCTGATTTCAATACATGTTTTAGACTAAGTTATAATTTAAAATTATTAACCATTTTTATTTTATTTTAAGGAAGGTTTCGACGTCATCAAAAACGCGTCTTTGGACCACGCCACATGAAATGTACCGGCAGTTTGAGAGAAATTTTATTTGACGTTATGAGATTGAGATTTGGGTCAAATGAAATGCACACTCAAGTTTAGGAAGATAATTTTAAACTGTGCGCCTAAAGAAACTACGAATTTTAAAATTTGCGAGGGCTGTAGAAAATTTGCTACATGGCACGCCTCGAATTCTAAGGATTAAGATATTCAAGAACCATTAAATGAGGGCCGTGCATTTTGAGATTCTATTTGGCACGAAGTCTAATTAATTGGTTAAGGACGACTTAATATGATTTTAATTATCTTTAACTAACGATTCAACCCTAGTAATTAATTAACACTCTTTGTGTTAAACGTCCAATCTTCTTAAGGGCAATTGCTGTAACAAATAGTGCGTTAAATGAGAAAATTTATAGACACCTTCAGACTATGACCCAAATGAACCCCGGTATTGACAAAGGAAAATGCCCAAAGGCATAAACATGCAGAAGGAATCTGAATTTGAGCAACATTGGGCTCACTTTTAAAATCAACCTATTATATACAATTAAGAAAAATGCAAATCAACCCAGACCATAAGAAGCACGAGATTAAACCAATAATTTATTTCTAAAATTCAAAGGTTCAAGCATCATTCAATTAGCCGGAAATTCCGAAATGCAACATCAATTTCAATTTAAACAGGCTTGTAGGCCATCAAAGCAAATCAACACATAACTTTACTCTTAAAACATCCTTGACTATTTTTCTTTTCTTTTCACGTGATTTTACATTGACTACTATGCCGGAAAACTTAAATCAGCTGAACTCCTTTCAATACTAATAACATCCAATCTAGAAAATTATCATGTAAAATGTTGGATCCAAAAAGTCACATAAAGGTTCTGGACAACCTCTTCGAGCTAATAGGTCAGACCACTCATTTTACAAAATATCAAACATTGAATGGATTTATACTAAGCTTTATACAAGACTACTAAGCAACTCAAACTATCCTCAATATGAGTTATGACTGCATTTCACAGAATAACCACTTCTGAACAACATCTCACAATGCCTTTAAATAATAGACTACACATCATTTACTTAATCACCAACCTATGCCTGCCATAATGACTGACTCTATATGAATCATTATTAGGCAACATAAAATTGATATGTACATCCTAAACTAAAGAAAACTGAACAATAATGCTTTTGACTAAGTCTTCACCCATATCACCTCATAGTACCAAATTAAATACAAGAAGGCAAATTGCATCAACCCAAACCAGAAATTAATTATAAAAATAATGAACTAAAGCTATAAAACACCATCTAAGTGATAAAGCTAAACTCATAGCAAAAATTTGAAAACATATTTTGAACTTTAGAATTTCCATTTTTCATTCCAACATGAGGTAGAATGCAGAGGTGTACCTGAATGAAAACAAAAGAGATCAGAAGTCTGGTCTGCAACTAGAATAAAGCAACAACAACAGAAATCAACAATGTGGTAGCAACCAAAACCCAGATTTTAAACGAGCAATAACCACAAAAACATTCAAACCAAACTTTTAAAACCCAAATTCAGTCCATTTTAGACCCAAAATACATCAGAAATGGCTTCAGACACCAAAAACCTCAAGAATTATAGAAAGAAATTCAATGGAACATTAGTTTTTCTATATTTTCAGATCTTTTTGATTTTTTTGAATTTTATGCCTTCAAAAATATCTTCTAAAATCTGACTTGAGTGTCAAGTTTAGGTGCCTTTATAGGCAAGGTTCTAGGGCAGCAGAAAAGTTTTAGTTTTGACCCACTAAGCCTTTTAAAATTTTTATTTTTGCTACTTAATCCCTGAATTTTTGACTTGTTTGCCAAGTTAATCCTTTTTTCACCTTCCAGGAAGTTTCCTAATCAGTTGTACCAGATTCCCCTTGACTAAAGTCCCTAAACTAACCTTGAACACCTTAATACCCTGTTATTTACCCTCTAGACCAAACGAGTATGGGTTATGAGTCCAATGGACTCAATGTTTCAACTAAACCTGGGCTCAGATTCAAACAAAACAATAACCTCTTGGAGTAGGGTCTAAGATAATCTCAGAGCCCAGGAAACCAAGTTAACCCAAACCCAAATCAGGACTCCAGTGTATGTAAAAGGAAAATACTTAAGTAAATTCAGAACACTAAAAACTAAGGTAATTGACTAATTAATTATTACAAACAGGCAGGGAACTAATTGAGGTATTAAAATAACCCAATTAAATTAAACTAAATAGGCTAACATAAAAAGAGAAAATCAGAAGCTTAACATTAATGAAAACTCAACCAGCCGAGAACAAATATTTTTTTTCTTTTTTGTGATTTGAAAAAATAAATAGAGGGAACAAAAAACACTTTGAACATCAGAAAATTGATTAGATTTTCAACCAAAAAAAAGGAAAAGAAAAGAAGATGGACGAAAAAAAATGAACTAAAGACCACAAATGGAAACAAAGATGGATACAAACTTACCTACTCAAACTCGAACTTGACTGACCTTCCAATTTAAACCGCGAGATAATGTCAATCACCTATTCTTTGTCAAGAACAGGCAAATAATATTATTTTGTGATAAAATTGGCACTAAAACTCGTGAATACTGGAGAAGAAGCGTTGCATGCACATGTTCGAGTTTGAATTCCTAAGGCTTGAACCTATGATTCAAAATTCGAGAAGTTTTGGGCATATTCGAGGGAAACCAAGTAGGGATTTGGAATGAGCGGCCTTGGTGGTATCAGGGTGTTAATTTGGGGTCGTTTTGTGGTGGCGCTGCCGGCTCATAGTGGTGGAAAATTGAGGCGGCGGGCCAGGTTTTGCTTTTCGATATGAGATTTAAAGTATTCTAGGGAGAATTGAGAAGAGTTATTTGGAGATTTGGGATGGGGAAGTGGAGAGAATTCAGTGGTGTGATTTTGGTGGCGGTTGGTGGCCGGCTGTCGCTGTGGGCGATTTTCGACATGCGACAGACGGCAACGATTTGGAGAGATGGACGGGGGTGGGGGGGTGGGTGGGGGGTGTATTCTGGAGAGATAGGAAGGGGTAGGGGTAGGCTGTTTAGACAATTATATTATAATTAAACACTAGTTCCCGTCCATTGGATTGGAGGAAATCATCAATCGAGATTGGATAATTGTGAAATGGGGTCGTTTGGATGGTAAGGGGGCGGAATGGGTAAAATGGCGGGTTTGGGCCTATTTTAACGGGTAATTGGACGGGTATATGGGGAATTAAATTGGGCTCAAGGAAATTCTGACTGAAATGGCCCAAATAAACTCTTTTGTTCTTTTCTTTACCTTTTTCCAAAATTCTTTTCTCTTCTAAATTAAAATAATAATAAAAAAATCCTAAATTGACTCTTAAAAACTAAATTAACCTAACAAATTATATTAATTTTAAATAATAACTATCTAATAATTAAAAACCAAATTTAAAGGAAAACTACAAAAAATTTAGAAATAAAAATTTAAAAGTGCAAAAATAAACTATATTTTGTGATTTTTTTTATTTTTGTAAGATTAAATAACTAATTAGTCTAAAAATATAAAATTGGATCCTAAATGAAAATGCAACATATTTTTTTTGTATTTTTTATGAATTATATAAAATTAAAATGCATGCAAAATGCAAACAATCAGAAAAATTCTACAATAATTCGTAAAATAACAAGTAATTAAAAGAAATATCTAATCTTTTGGAATTCTGTGCGAAGAAAAGATTACATGCTCACAAAAATAATAGAAACGAGCACACCATGGAGAGGAATGATCTCACGGATATAGATCTCTGCCAATCCCTCTGAAGAATAGCAAACTACCCCATGAATTAAATGCACTGACTTGGTCAGCCTATCCACAATAATCCATGTTGCGTTGAACTTCCTCTGAGTTCGTGGGAGTTCAACAACGAAGTCCATAGTGATACACTGCCACTTCCACTTAGGAATATCAATCTTCTGAAGCAAACCACCAGGTTTATGATGCTTGTACTTTACCTGCTGACAATTCAAACACCAACTACATGTGCAACAATATCCTTCTTTATCCTCCTCCACCAATAATGTTGTAGCAAATCATGATACATCTTTGTGGCGCTCAGATAAATAGGATATCGGGAACTATGGGCCTCCTCTAGAATTAACTCACGAAGTCCATCCACATTAGGAACACAAATGCCTGCATCTTGAAAACTCCATCATCTCTAACTGTAACCTGCTTGACACCATCGTGCCGCACTGTGTCCCTAAGGACAAACAAATAAGGGTCATCATACTGCCGATCTCTGATAATCTCAAATAATGAAGACCGAGCGATTGTGCAATCTAAAACACGACAGGGCTGCAAGCGGTCTCTCACCGACTGTAATATATGCAAGGCTGTCCATACTGGCTGGCTCCTACTCAAAGTATCAGCCACCATATTGGCCTTCCGGGGATGATACAAGATGGTGATATCGTAGTCTTTTAATAGCTCTAACTACCTTGTTTGCCTCAAATTTAGCTTCTTCATGTTCTTAAACAAGTACTGCAAACTCTTATGATTAGTGAACACCTCATACAACATGCTACCTAGATAATGCCTCCAAATCTTCAGCCCGTGAACAATGACTGATAGCTCCAAATCATGAATTGATAATTCTTCTCGTGAATCTTCAACTGGTGCGAAGCATATGTGATAACCTTTCCATTCTTCATCAATATTGCACCAAGTCCAATACGAGACGCATCATAATAAACTGTATATGGCCCTGAACCTATAGGCAACACCAACACCGGCACCGTAGTCAAAGCTGCCTTGAGATTTTGAAAGCTCGCCTCACACTCGTCCGACCACCTGAACAGGGCACCCTTCTAGATTAACCTGGTCATCAGGGATGCTATAGATGAAAACCTCCCCAAAGACCGACAGTAATAATGCCAAACCCAAGAAACTCCGGACCTCTATAGCTGATGTGAGCCTAGGCCAGTACTTGACTGCCTCAATCTTCTTAGGATCCACTTGAATACCCTCTGCTGATACAAC
This sequence comes from Nicotiana benthamiana, assembly GCA_034376525.1. NCBI lineage: Eukaryota > Viridiplantae > Streptophyta > Magnoliopsida > Solanales > Solanaceae > Nicotiana > Nicotiana benthamiana. Next base: position 39,339,063 of record CM067324.1, read on the forward strand.
GTGACCCAAGAACGCAACTAAAATCAACCAAAACTCACATTTTGAAAACTTAACATATAACTTACTATCTCTCAAATTCTGAATAATGACACGAAGGTGCTGCTCGTGCTCCTCTCGGTTGTGGGAGTAGATCAAGGTATCATCAATGAAACAATCACAAAGGAATCCAGATAGGGTTTGAACACCCGGTTCATCAAATCCATATAAGCTACTAGGGCATTTGTCAACCCAAATGACATTACTAGGAACTCATAATACCTATATCGAGTCCGAAAAGCTATCTTAGGCACATCAGTTGTCCTAATCCTCAGCTGATGATAGCCAGATCTCAAATTAATTTTCAAAAACACCTTGGCACCCTGAAGCTGATCAAACAAATTATCAATCCGCAACAACGGGTACTTGTTCTTGATTGCGGCTTTGTTCAACTGCGTATAATCTATACACATCCTCATCGATCCTTCTTTCTTCTTAACAAACAACACCGTCATGCCCCACGGTGAAACACTAGGTCTATTAAAGCCCTTATCAAGAAAATCCTGCAACTGCTCCTTCAATTCCATCAACTCTGTTGAGGCCATACGGTATGTCGGAATGGAAATGGGTTGAGTGCCCGGAGCCAAATTAATGCAAAAGTCAATATCCATGCCGGGTGGCATCCATGGAAAGTCTACAGAAAACAGCTCTGGAAGATCCCCAACAACTGGCACAGAATCGATAGAAGGAACCTCGGCATTAGAATCATGAAAATAAGCCAAACACCCCTTCTCGACCATACGCCAAGCCTTCATATAAGAGATAACCCTGCTGGTAGAATGACCAGGAGTCTCTTTCCACTCAGATCGAGGCAACCACGATAAAGCTAAGGTCACAATCTTGGCATAACAATCCAATATAGCATGATAAGGTGACAACCAATCCATCCCAAAATAACATCGAAGTCTGCCATATCGAGAAGTAGAATATCCACATTGGCGCATCTTTGAAATAAATCTTGCTCCGTGTCTCCTTATCCATCTTCAATCTTATAGGTTGAGCGAGTCCCTCAATAAACTTCCTCACCCTCTCTCTCTTGGTGGGAAGTATAAGAAGAGCATGATAGACCAAATCGATAAATCTGCTCTTGTACTGAGTGACGGTCATAGAACCATATTGAACACGCTTAAAATGCCTCCGATAGTCCTCTCTCTGAGTGATAGGAAGATACTTCTCCAAGAATAGCTGCGAGAATTGGTCTGAAGTGAGATCTGGTGACTCGACTGGTCTGGCCAAACAATAATCCCTCCACCATTTCTTGGCAGAACCTGTCCAACCTCCATAAAGCCTCCAAAGACATAGTCGATCCATTACCGGTCTGTGCTAGAACACCCGGCGGCACTACCCCAACTGTCTGAGTTGTTGGAGTTTGAAACTGGGGAGTCATCTGCTCCGTAGTGTGAGTAGCGGCAGTTTGTGCTCCTCCCCCAACCCAAGAGATGGATGGTGCTACAGGGAGTATGTCTACATGTGTAACACTCTTTATAAGGCCCACTAGATGGGCCAAAGCATCTTGAAGTATTGGGGTGGCTATGAACCTCTCTGGAACCTGAGATGGCCCTGTTGGAATGGTTAGGTTGGAACCTTCTCATTAAACCTAAGGCTCCCCCTCTGGTGCTGTTGCTCGAGCTCTGGGCTGAGCCTTGCCTGTGCCTCGGCTTCTAGCATGACGTCGGCCTCGTCATCTACCCCTCGTAGGAGCTGCCACCGGGGGCTTGAGCTATTGATCAGTTGATGAAGCGGTTCGTGTACTTGCCATATGCAAGAGAACAAAGTAGAGTGTTTGATTAGTATTGCGAGATTAAATCGCACGACAAAGATGAATAGAAGTAAAAATGTTTCTAACTCTGTAGGCTCTGGGGTAAGCATAGACGTCTCTGTACCAATCCCTCAGACTCTACCAAGCTTGTCCGTGAATTGTGAGACCTAAGAAACCTAGAGCTCTGATACCAACTTGTCACGACCCGAATTTTGTATTGCCGGGATCGTGATGACGCCTAGCATTGTACCTGCTAGGAAAGCCAACATTACAGAATATTTCACCTTTTCTTTTCTCATTTGATAATTTAAAACTTAAAGAAAGTAAATACATGCAGAATAACATAGTTTAAAAGCTTATCTTATTGATAATAACGAAAAACCGAAATAAAATCCACGCAGAACTGGTGTCACAACTCACAAACAATCTACAGATACTACAAATAATGGTCTGAACAAAATTTTTACATCTATCTCGAAAGTAGATAAAATAGAAATAAAGTAGGATAGAAGGTGACGCCAGGGTCTGCGGACGCCTGTAGGACTACCTTGGGTCTTCGGGATACAACAACAGCAACGAACCTCTCGATCAATCACTAGATCTGAAATTTGCACAAGAAGTGCTGAGGGCAGTATCAATATAACCGACCCCATGTACTAGTAAGTGTCGAGTCTAACCTTGACGAAATAGTGACGAGGCTACTGCAGGGCAGCACAACATATACAACCTGCAACAATTTTTAATAAAAAGAAAAGGAATACAGAAAGTAATAAAGCAATAACTGGTAGTAAAATAAGTTTTGAACCCGGTTGTTCTACTAGTATTTAGCTATAACCAATCCTTAAGGATGTTTCAACATCACAGTAATGAACCTTAACAGAAAGAAATATATAATAACAATTGATGTGGTGTGTATCTCGATCCCATCATATAAACAACAATAGTATCAATTTCACACTTATTACTCTTTGTTGCGGTGTGCAACCCGATCCCACCAGTCCACTTTTATTACTCAATATATCAACCTTATTCCTCCCGTTGCAGCACACAACCCGACCCCACTTGTCCACCCTTATTACTTCTTGTTGCGGCGTGCAACCCAATCCCACCATACAATCACATTCACCCTTATTCCTCCTATTGCAGCGTGCAACCCAATCCCAATTTATATATCAGCACCAATAACAAGAATAAAAAAACAAGTGTTTCACGAGTTAACTCAAATCCTCTACAATATTTGTACCTCAATCCACATAATGGAATATCATTACGATTATGAAACTTCACAAATGTAAACTACTCAGTGACAGAAACCAAGGTGTACCATAAGGCATCAAGAAACTAATATAAGCTAATAGAGTAATAAAACGAAACCGTGAAATAATTAAATATTTCAATAAAGAGAACAACAGTTAATATGAAGAAATTAGACATGGAAACATTTATGAGCAAGTAGAAATTAAAACAGGGAAACAATTATGAGCAAGTAGCAATTAAGACAGGAGAGAAATATATAGGGAAACAAGGAAGGAATAAGTTAAAATGATAATTTGGTGGTGCATCGGTACTCGTTACCATACCTATATACCACACACATAGAATTTCACATAGCAAACAAGTGGGGGAATCCCTAATCCCTCAATTCAAGGTTAGACCAAATACTTACCTCAAGACAACATGTATTTCAAAGCTCAATCATTGCTTTACCTCTCGATTCCACCATCAATTCACTCGTATCTATTCATAATTAACTCAATAACATCAATAAATGCAAAATAACTCAACCCCAATCCATAATTATAGGTTTTCTATCATTTTTGTCGAAAAGTAAAAACATGACCTCAGACCCGCTTGGTCCGATCTCGAAATTCAGATTAAAATCCACGTACCCATTCATCCCCAACCCCGGATATACAATTGATTTTGGAATCCGATTTCAAATTGAGGTCTAAATATGCAATTATAAATATCCTTATTTCTATCCAAATCCCCAATTATTACCATAGAAATCTTAGATTTTTGATTGGATATTCATGAAATGTGTTGAAAAAGTGAAAAAGGTGGATTATGATTACTTACCAAAGATTTGGGAAAGATTTGGTCTTGGGAGAATCGCCTGTAAGGTTTTAGGATTTGAGAGATGTGAAAAATAGGTGAAAATGTCATCCAAGTTTCATTTTGAAAAGTTGCAGATGTTGCATGACTAGAACTTCGCAATTGTGAAGCTCGCAAATGCGAGACAGGTATCACAAATGCGAACCTGCTGCATGTCTGCTACTGTCGCAATTGCGAACCTTTAGTCTCAATTGTGAAGGTTTCCCCTCCCTGATGACTTCGCAAATGCGAAGGTGTGTTCGCAAGTGCGAACTTAGCTGGCCTAGGGCTTGTTTACAATTGCGATAAAACCTTCGTAATTGCTAAGAATGTGAATCTCGCAATTGTGAAGCCTGATCTCAAACTTGCAAAATCAGAGGTCTGAAACAAATTCCAGATGCAACAACAAATTTTTCTAAGTCCAATTCACTCCGTGGCTTATCCAAAACACATCCGAGCCCTCTGGGCTCTAACCCAAACATGCATACAAGTCTAAAAATATCATATGAACTTGCTCGTGTGATTAAATCACCAAAATAACATCTAGAACTAGAAATTCGATGCCAAAACTCATGAAATTTTCAAGATAGTTCAAAATTTCTAACTTTCTACCAACGGTCAGATTACATCAAATCGCCTTCGTTTTTCACCAAATTTTATATATAATGTCTGAATATTATAATGGACCTGTATCGCGCTCCGTAACCAAAATACGAACCTGATACTAACTAGATAAAATCTTATTAATTTTCCAAAAACCATTAAGTTAAATAATTTTTTTCAAAAACTCATTTCTCGGGTTAGGGACTTCGGAATTCGATTCCGGGCATATGTCCAAGTCCCATATTTTACTAAGGATCCTCCGAGTGTGCCGGAACATAGGTCCATGCCCGTTTACCTAAAATTTTGACTGAAATCAACTAAAATTATCTTTTCATACAAAAGCTTTTGGTATCGCGCCACGACTACACACAAATCAAAAAAGTATGAAAAAAGATTTACAGGGCCTCAGAATATGGAAACGGATTCTAAAACGAAATATAACTTTTGAGCCTATCATAAAATGACACATGTTGATGATAAAGTTGTCGTTTCTGTCCGAGACTCCGAGAGAACCATGAAAAGTTATGATCAACGCTTCACAAACAAGGAGCTGAACCAACCGTTTCTTTGACAAGAAATAAAAAATTACCTAAGATTCCAGACACAGACGTCTAGCTATTATTCTGTATACACATCGTGTTAATGGGATTAATAATAGAAAGGGTTTCTTTTACCTTGCATCGAAAACCTACTCCAAAAGAGATCTTCACTATTGGGGCTAGGCATCTATCTACCTTATGTGATTTTGCTTATATCCAATTGGCTAGAGCCAATTTTAAACCGATCTTTCTTTTTTGCTTTACTTGCTAGTAATGTTGTTGCTCCCAAACCTGACATCTAATATAAGATTATAAGTCTAGAATTATAATTAACTATCAGCTATATTAAACCCAACAATTAATCTATATAATTTTCTAAAGTATTAATATTTAACTAAAAATAATCTAGAGGATAAACTAAGCTATTCCAGAAAAAAAGTCGGCAATCTTAGTATGGGAAAAAAATATTCCAAGGGCTAGGTAACAATCTTGTTGAGTTTTTCACTTAACTTGACTAATTAATTTATCTAGTTTATTGATTCACAAGGTTAATCTTACTCGTAGTATTCTGTGAAAAGAGTATTTTAAAAGGTGTGGGCGTAAGGCAAGGCGTTTTACATATGCCTTAGCGAGATATAAGCCCCGAGGCATGGGGCGTAAATCCTGTAGTTATTTAATTTTTAATATTTTATAAAATAATATAATACAGTAAATATTTGTAAACAGGTAAAATTATATAAAATTGAAGATAACTTTATATATACATACATACACACACACGCCCGCGCGCGTACTCCATCCCTACAAAATACTAGTCAAAATAATCTATTACGCTACTTATAAGCACAAGTAACTTAAGTATAAAAGAATAAAGTTTTCTACATGGAGAAATAATAATGATGACTAACCTGCAATATGAACTCTGAACTTGCTATATGAAGGAGAATAAAGCTCTCTTTATATTTGTCAAAAAAAATTGAATATTCATTGCTTTTGGGAGATATTAGCACACTAGGGGACAAGATAAAGAATTGGGAAAGACTATGAATTAGTACTTTAATCAATAAAAAAAGGTCGTGACTTTTAAATTTAATACATTTCAATTATTTTTTAAAACTTTTGAGTAATTACCAAACTAACTTTTGAGAATTTGGATATTATATGAAGGACTTAGTAAACAATTTTTATTTTAATTTCAAAAAGTCTCTAAGGCTTACGCCTCACTGAAAAAACGTGCCTCCCCCGAATGTCTGAGCGTACGCCCAATTGCTAGGCGTATGGCCCCAATTGATGGGCGTACGCCTCTTGAGACTTTCGCCCCACACCATTGCCTTGGGGCATTTTTGGTGTTCCTCACCCTAGGGCTCGCCAAAAAAATCCTATTAAAACACTATCCAAAAGTACTACTCTCCTATTCAAGCTAACTTAACGCCTACATTCCTGTAGAATTGGGATTAATAAAAATACATTAATAATTCTTGTATGGTAACCAAGGAAGCGATTGCGTATATCCCTATCCTAACTGCAAATCCGTTCCTAATACTCAGGTTCAAGATCTTGCTCTACTCAATCTTATATGCAATCTAGAATTTTATCTCCTGAGATAGTATTCAATTGACGATCAAGAAAGCAAATAATTAGGCGCAGGATTAGATGAATAAATCAATATGATAAAATAATAAGAACAATTCAAGCTTCAAACTACAACATTCATACAACATCTCCACAAATATAGAAGTAATAAACTATGAGATTAAAGTAAGAGAAGAGAAGAAAAACTAGTTAAAAGCCTACTTCAAACATAATTTTCGTTCTCCCCTCCAAAAGTGACGTGTTCTCCTCCTAAAAATTTACCAAACTCCCTTAATATTCACATTTATATGGTATTTATAGGTTAGGGAAGAAATCTCTAAGTTAAAACTAAGTAGAAAATAACCTATTTACGGACTGGGGGACTAGGCCTCAAAGTAGGCACGACCTGGTCTGTAGCCTGGTGGACCAGGCTTTGGAGCAGATGAGGCTAGATGAGGCCTAGTCTGGGGCGCGGTTGACCAAGCTTTAGAGCATGTGAGGCATGGTCTGGGGCGTGGTTCCCTTGCCTTAATCCGATTTTTTCTTTTCCGTGCTCTTTTCTTGTGCCTTCAACATATTTTTGTGTAACTTTCGTTCCTTTACGAATTCCAATGGTCCTAAACATAAAAATAACTCAATTAAGCTCAAACAACACACAATTAATCATTAACATACTTAAATGTAAGGTAAGAATTGCACTAAAAAATACATCTATAACCAAATATCACTATCCCACACTTGAATATTATTCGTCATCGAATCAACCAATAATTTAAGCTATCTTAGATCTAAGACAGAATACCTGGAGTGCACGTTTAGCGCCGAGCCGAGCGAAGTAGGCAGGGACGTGATGATTGGATCTCAGGTCATCGCCAAGAGGGACAGTGTCAGATATCTTGGGTCGGTGATTCAGGGGGACAGAGAGATTGACGAGGACGTCACTCATCGTATAGGAGCAGGGTGGTCAAAGTGGAGGCTTGAATCAGGCATTTAGTGTGACAAGAAAGTTCCACAGAAACTCAAGGAAAAATTTTATAGAGCTGTGGTTAGACCTGCGATGTTGTATGGGGCGGAGTGCTGGCTAGTAAAGAACTCTCATGTTCAGATAATGAAGGTTGCGGAGATGAGGATGCTCAGGTGGATGTTCAGGCTCACCAGGTTAGATATGATTAAGAATGAAGTTATTCGAGAGAAGGTGGGGGTGGCCCTGGTGGATAAGAAGATGCGGAAGCGAGGCTGAGGTGGTTCGGGCATGTGCGGAGGAGAAGTCCTGATGCCCCGGTGAGGAGTTGTGAGCGGCTGGCAATGGTTGGCGTACGGCGAGGCAGAGGGAGACCTAAGAGGTATTGGGAAGAGGTGATTAGGCATGACATGGCTAGAATGCGGGTTTCCTAGGACATGACCCTTGATAGGAAAGTCTGGAGGTCTAGTATCAGGGTTGTAAGATAGAGGCTCCTAGAGTTTTTCGTACTCCTCAACCGGGATTGGGTGAGGCTTGACAGGGCTATTCATAGATGATTTGTGTATTGAATTGTGTCTCCCTTAGTTATTTGTGGTAGTTACTGTCTGATATTATTTCATGCTATTTTATTTATGGTTCTTATGTTTAGATAATTATTTACTCTATTTCTGCTGGAGTTACTAATGCTCTTTTGTTTTATTTTTGTTTTTGTTTTTCCTTTCCTTCACTGAGTTGAGGGTCGATTGGAAACAGCCTCTCTGCTCTTTCGGGTAGGGGTAAGGCCTGTCTACATATTACCCTCCCCAGACCCCATTTTGTGGGACTATACTGGGTAGTAGTTGTTGTTGTTGTATTGAAGCACATTATAGCTATGACTATAGTAAATAGAAATCAATTAAATCTTAGCATATACAATCACATACAATTCCCTTATCTCATGACATAATTCAAAAATATTCAAAATATACACAACATATTCACAACAATCCTAGGTTCAAAAACTGCTTTATATCACTACATGACTTGAAACCACGTACCCTCAAAACAAGAACAAGAGAGTAAGTTGAATCCACATACTCATTAATCAATTGCTCAAATATATTTTAAGGACTCGTATATATCAAAATTACTCACTTAGAAGACGTCACATGCATGCAATTGGTACCATAGGCTTGCCCTTAATGTAAAACCCTATTAATGTAGTTTCACTCAATCTAAAATTAATTAGGTCTTTTTATGGTTGCAGTGTGGGCTAAGGGACATGTAGGATATGGATCACCCTCCTAAGCACTTTAACACATCATATAATAAACTTTAAGCGCAAATTATTCAATTCGCTTCAATTTCACAAACAAGATCACACCCCAAAGATATTCTTTCTTTCTTTAAGAACTACTTTAATTTATGCCAAACTAGCAAGAACAAGACAACGATTTATTCATATCTATTTTTTCCTTCTCTTTTTTAGATTTTCTTTTTTTTGTTATTTGTTTTTCTTTCAATTATTCTTTTTTCTTTTTTAATTTTCAATAGTGGTGTATTATTTTACAAAATAAGTCCACCTTTATCTCTTTCATTTGTTCCGCTCGAAAGCCACCCCACAATTAGTCTTTACTTCTTCTAGCGCTCATTTCACAATTAAAGAGCTTTCAGAGATAACATGATCAAAATAACATCAATTAACAACAAAAGGTATAGGCTCGTAACATATGTTACAAATAAAGGTCTACATGTGTGATGACCTGGTCGGTCGTCTTAAGAATAACACCCCAATCCCCTATTTCTTTTTTTGGCAATCCACTAGGCAAGTGCCTAGGGCTCGAATTTATTAATATTCAAATAGAAAATTACAATAATTAGGAAAATTAAAATAAGGGTTAGCACCAGTGTTGTTACCCATATAACACAACTAGGGTAAACCTTATCCTAATAATCCTATTGAGGCAAATAAAACCTCACCTATTAGCAAGCATATATAAAGAAAGAACTAGCAAGAACTAAGAATTTATTGATCATCACAGAGTTTATAACGTACTCTGTAAAGATATTACAAATTATAATACTAATGAGATGGTAAAATAATGTGATGAAGAAACCACCATGGTGCTCTCTTTTTTCTAGATTTGTGAATACTTCCATTTGTAGATTGATATCTTCCTCCACAATATTTTTCAAAAATACTTCAAAATTCATGGTTTTTTATCAAGCGATTGGCCTTTGAAGCTATTGTTTGATTAAGCTGTTTTTGTTTTGCATTTCTCATTGGGGGTTTCCTTATTAAAGCGTCTTCAATCACCCTGTCGTCCCAACTTCTATTCCTTGCACGTGACTTGATACTTTTTCCACTATGCAATGGTGATAAGTCACCATTTCTTGAAGCGTCTGCCCAACATTTCTCTAAGATATCCTCTTCCTCCCCTTCTTCATATATATGTCTACTTGTTAAAATTGGATTTGGCATATCTTGAAAATCGCCTTGAATTAGCAACGTTGTTTCAGCTTGTACATTAGCCGAAATTGCCTTGTTTTGCCTTTGTTTTTGCAATTTGTTCCTACTCATGTTCGCACGGCTTGAACTGGAATTATCAAGGGCTAAAGCATCTGTATTTATCATCGCATCCAAAATATGTCTTTCTTCTGAAGAGAATAAAGGGTTAGTTGTTACGATGTGTAGCTTTCCTGGCTATAAATCTGCTATTCTGTTGCAATCAACAAAAGGTGAGTTACTTTTATCCCCTTGCTGCTGCTCAGAAATATGACTTGAATCCAAAGGTTGGATCGTTCCATCGACATGATTCCTCTCCTCTAAAATGCTGGCTGGTTCAGTTGTGACATAATGATTCTGTCCAGTTTTTTCCATCTTTGTTGTGTGTCGAGCAGAAGCATTTTTGTCTGCTGAATGTTGGTTTGGTTGGATGTGAATTCCTGTTGCTATTTTGTCGATCTTTGGTATTGCTGTATTTGAACTAACTGCTTTTGCAGTATTTGTTGGAAGAAAAACTGGTGCGTTATGGTTCAACTTGTTAATTGGATTTGCTGTAGTTGCTGCAGATGCACGACAATTCAGATTGGTCTGTTTTGATGATGGAGGTCTCCCATTGAAATTTTGTTTGATTGGAGCGTCAATGTCCTCTCCTGCACTATCCTGATCAGTTTCTTGATCGTCTTCTTCAGATGAAAAACCAGCAAAACTGACTCCCCATCCCTCACCGTCATCATACACTCGTTGGTCTTTCCACAGTTTCGAGTTAATGACCATCTTCCTCATGTTTGCTTGAATTACTGCTTTGTTACTGCCAAAGGAGACTGCTGGTTGCCCATATTGTTGTTTCTCGTCAGTTGACTCAATTTATTATTAACTACTTTACCCAAGTTTATTTCTGTTAGTTTTATTTGTCAGGATGTTGGTTTTGAGTTTCATAGAGTTTTGAGACGATTAGTCCCTAAATGAGAGCTTAAGTGTTGAAAAATTTACTGTAGTCAAAACGGTGTGAAGGCGACCTCAGAATAGAAATATGATGGCTCCGTTAGCTTTATTGGGTGATATTGGGGTTATGTTCATGATCACAATGTGTTTTGGAGGTCTGTAACTAATTTAGTCTTGAAATACCGAAGTTAATTTTTTGAAGTTTCCAGTCAGATAGTGAGATTTTGATCCGAGGTTCGAAAGGAATTCCGAAAGTTGGAGTAGCTCCATAGTGTTTACTGTGATGTGTGCAAAATTTCAGGTTATTCGGACGAGGTCTGATAGACTTTTTGATCGAAAGTGTGTTTTTAGAGTTTTTGAAATTCTTAAGGTTGAACCCAATGAAAAAATAGGTGTTTTGATATTATTTTGAACATTTTAAAAGTTGGAACAAGTTTGAATGATGTTATGGATTTTTTTGTTGGTTTTGTTGAGGTCCTGGGGGCCTCAGGTATGTTTTGGATGCTCAACGGGTCATGTTTGGAACTTGTTGAATTGCTAACTGCTGGTATCTGGTTTTCTTCTACGCGATCGCAACCTTCTTCTCACATTCACGTAGTGTAATTCAGGAGGGGCCACAATTTCTTCTTCATGGTTGCATGAATTAACTCACAATCGTATAGTGCTTCCCCTTCCTTCTTTGCATTCGCATTCCTTTTCTCGCATTCACATAGTAGAACTAAGGGCTGATGGTTCAGCGGCCATTTAACCTTCGCTTTCGCGTGGCCTTTTTCACGAACGCGTAAGCCTGTTTCTTCCTCTACTATGATCGCGTATATCTGGTTGCATTCACATAGGCCATTCCAGAAGCTCTTCATTTTTCTTCTTCGCGATCATGTTGCACTTCTCGCGATTGCAATGAACAAACGTCTGGGCAGAGAATTTAAAACCCAAAATCGAGGGTTTAGATCATAAATCATATTTGGACTTGGGAGATCGGGAGATTACAATTTTTGAGAGGATTTTCACCTGGGCGACTTGAGTAGGTGATTCTTACTCGGTTTAGACTAATTTCCATGAATCTTCATTTAGATTCATCCTTGAATTTCAGAATATTTGTAGAAATTGGGGAATAAGTTCTTAGACCTAGAGGTTGAGTTTTCATTGGGTTTTTGACATTCGATTTGAGAGATTTTTATATGATTAGACTCGTGTGAGTGTGAGGAGTCTGAAAATATAAATTGCACCCGATTCTGAGACGTGGGCCCGAGGGACATTTTGGTTATTTTATATAATTTTGTGTATTAGCTTAGAATTTATTGTAAAATCATCTTCTTGAAGTATTATTTATAGTATGAAATGGAATTGAATAGATTTGGGCTATTTGGAGTCGGATACTCGTGGAATGAACATAATTCTAGTTGATTTTGACCCGATTTGAGGTAAGCGGCTTGTCTATCCTTGTGTGGGGGATCTTCCCCTTAGGATATGATACTTGATAATAGAAATGCCTTGTACATGAGGTGACGAATGCATACTTGAGCTAATTATTGCAAAACCGATTTACTTTAATTATTTAAATTTAGTTATGTTCTTATCTGTTTTTATTTTACTTGCAAACTTTGCTTGTATTAGTTTAAAGCAACATGCTTATTTGATGCCTATTTACTTAAACTACCTCAATTGCATTACGTGAAACATGTTAGACTAGAATTAACTGTTTACTTGTTACGGACTTAGTATTTATTTTGATATTCTTGAGTTGCTGTTGTGTGTTTTACTTTGGGACTACGGGATGACATCTCGGGAGATCTACTGCATGTATTTATGATCTTGATTGAGGGGCGGGATATCAAGAGACCCCGGGCATATATATTGAGGAAACCAAGAGATCCTCGGGATACCAAGAGATCCCTAGTGCATTGATTTGAGGATACCAAGAGATCCTTGGGATACCAAGAGATACCTAGCATATTGAGGATACCAAGCGATCCCTAGTGTATATGATGAGAATACCAAGAGATCCTCGGGATACCAAGAGATCCCCGGTTATCATCCTTGTTATGAGCGGTATTTCTTTGTGTTTGCTTTATTTCTGTTTCTGTTACCATATCTTTATTATCCTATATAGATTCTTATTGCAGATTCTCATTTATACTGCTTATTTATCCTATTATTTTATTATTTATTTACCTTAGTACGGCCCTGACCTTCCTCGTCACTACCTGACCGAGGTTAGGCTTGGCACTTACTAAGTACCGTTGTGGTATACTCATGCCTCTTCTGCGCATGTTTGTCATGTGCATATCCAGGTACTTCTTTTCAGGCCTACCATCCTTGAGGTATGAGACTACTTAGAGAGTTCGAGGTACATCTTCCACGTCGGCAGACCGAGAAGTCCCTTTCTGTTCATGCTTCTAGTATTTAGCCCTTATGTACTTCGGTTCTTATTAGACAAAATTTTGGAGTTAGAGCTACGTAGTATTTCTCTTTTTCTTAGCTTGTGATTCATGGGTTTACGGGTCTTGGATTTGGATATATTGGTTGAGCTATATATATGGTATATGGCGAGTGGCACACATAAACCCTATTATTGCCTTATTTTAATTTTAAATTGTTTTACTTTCGCAAATTTTGGTTATTTTTTCCGCAATTTAGGCTTACCTAGTCGTAGAGACTAGGTGCCGTCACAACGGTTCACAGTGGGCAAACTGGGGTCGTGACAAGTTTGTATCAGATCTCTAGGTTCATAGGGGTCACGAATCATAAGCCATATTAGTAGAGTCTCCCTGATCAGTGCAGAGACGTCTGTACTTATCTACGAGATGCTATGTAACTGTTAGGAAACTTCCACTTCAATTGATTTCCTTGTCGTGCGATGTTTTGACATTACAATTCTAAAATTTTATCTTCTATTCTCTCGCAAATGGTGAGGACACTTGCTACTCTAGATGATCAGGCACATGTTCCCCCTACTACAACTGTCAGAGGCCAGGGCCGGGGACGCGCACGTAGTGCAGCCAGAGCACCTATGAGAGCTACCGTCGAGGTACCATTAACAGTTCCAGCCGGAGTCCAGGCACCTGACACGCCTACTACTGCTAGTACTACTCCAGCTCTTCAAGAGACTCTGGTGCAGTTCATGAGTATGTACTCCACTTTGGCTCAGGCAGTGTTGCTTCCCCATTTTGCAGCCACATCCTAGGTTAAAGGAGGAGCAGCGACTCCCGCCCGCACTCCTGAGCACCGATTGCCTGTTGAGCAGGTTTCCGAGGTTATTCTTGTACGAGCTTCAGTGGTAGTTTAGCCCGAGGACAGGGCAGCGACTTTCGAGGATGAGGAGTTGAGGCTTGAGAGGTTCAAGAAGTACATGCCTCCTGTATTCAGTAGTCTAAAATCGGAGGATGATTTGGGATTTCTTGATGAGTGTTACTGCATTCTCCGTACCATGGGTATCTCCACCATCCCCATAAGTCACCCGAATATCCTCCTGGGGCAGCCCACCATATTAGCCAACTTTTTCAGAGCGCCCTCTGAAATGCGCTCTCCGATGTTCACATCTGGTCTAGTTCCTAACATTTTTACGGATCCTTCGTGCGCAGCCACCACACAGCCTACGGTGACGAGGCCCATGTTTGACCCCACAACTTTCACATTTTAAATGCCCAAATACCAAAGCGAGCCTCCCCCATACCCCACATACAACTACCCTAAACCTGCCTACGAATTCACACATGTACAAGACAAAACCCCTAACACCCGAACAAGATGAAATAACAAGGAGGATGAAAAGCCTTGATCAAAGTCTGAAAACATGCAAGGATTAAGTGGGCAAAACAGTGTATCTTACTCGGACCTATGCATGTTCCCACAGGTACATCTCCTTCTGGGATTCAAAGCACCGAAGTTTGAAAAGTACGATGGCCACGGCGACCCCATCGCTCATTTGAAAAGGTATTGCAATCAACTGCGTGGGGCAGTTGGAAAAGAAGAACTTTTGATGGCATATTTTGGGGAGAGATTAGTGAGCATCGCTTCTGAATGGTACATGGACCAGGATATCACTCGATGGAATATCTGGGATGACTTCGCCTGGGATTTTGTAAGGCAATTCCAGTGTAACATTGACATTGCCCCGGACAGGAACTCCTTGGCTAACTTGAAAAAGAAACCTTCAGAAAGCTTCAGAGAATATGCCGTCAAGTGGCGCGAACAAGCATCGAGAGTAAAACCACCCATGGACAAGACTGAGATGGTCAGTGTCTTTCT
Source organism: Nicotiana benthamiana (assembly GCA_034376525.1). NCBI lineage: Eukaryota > Viridiplantae > Streptophyta > Magnoliopsida > Solanales > Solanaceae > Nicotiana > Nicotiana benthamiana. The sequence goes on from CM067324.1 coordinate 39,354,302, forward strand.
ACAAGCGCAATAGGCGGATTATTTTCAAAATATGATGTCGGCAATGGGCAAACCTTTTGCAGAGGCAATTAAGACCGGTGAGATGGTAGAAAATGGCGTGAAGACAGGAAGAATTCTGAGTTAGTCCGCCATAAGAGCAACTTCCCAGGCCATACAAGGCGGGGCTGGAGGGGTCGCAAGAAACAAAAAGAAAGAGGAAGTGTCAATGGAAGCTTCCGAAATGAGAGGACATAATGCTCACAGACCTGTATTTTAAGAAAGGGCTTCTCAACATTACTATCCCCACCAAGACATGCATTATGTTCCTCAACCTTATGCAGTCATGAATGCCCAACCGTTTGCTCGACCACAACAGCATGGCAATAGAAACCAAGATCTGAGAAATCAGCCACCTCAGAACCACTATAATCCCCGCCCTCTACAAAATAATTACCGTCCCAGGGAACCACCCAGTAGACAAAACTTTACTCCAATAGGGCAATTATATGCCAGGATATTCCCAAAATTGGTCCACATGGGTCTCCTGCAGCCCGTGCCCCGAATAGACAGAACCCCGAATCACCTTCCTATCAAAGGGGCGTACATTGTGCTTATCATTCTGGGGCCAAAGGACATGACACTGAAAACTGCTGGACTCTAAAATGAGCGGTGGAGGATTTGATAGAATAAAAGAAAATAATACTGAGAGATGAGGATATCCCAAATGTAACAAAAAACCCGTTGCCGGCTCACAACAGCGAGCCAGTCATCAGAATGATTTGTGAGGACAAGGAATTTGACCCTTCCTTAATAGCCATAATAGCCATCACTGAGGCAGACGGAAAATCGAAAGTTACCCACAAAAAGGTTGAAGAAAAGAAAATGAATGAAGCCAAGTGCCCGGAAGCCGAGAAGAAGTCTGAAATCAAAACTGAGACGACCCCTACCAGGGAAACCATACTTTATATCCCACAGGGGTGTCAAGAAAAAACAACCCACTTTGAGTCCCCCAAGAAGGTTTGAGCTGAAAAAAACGATGTATGTACCTAAGGGACTTTTTGTGGCACGGGGACCGATTAAACCACCAAGGCTGAATGAGCCCGCTGTAATCGGTCGCACGCCTCAGATTCCATTGACGAACCCATATGCAGTCCCGTGGAATTAGCAAGAAATCATAGTCACATACAAGGGCAAAGAAATCATTGGGGAAACTCAAATAGGCCATCCCACAAAGAAATATTCAGATATGGAAGAAGTGAATGCTGCTACCAAACGACGATTTCCTCCTAAGAAGCTAGTGAATGCTGAAGAGGCAAAAGCCTTCTTTCAAAAAATGAGAATGCCAGAATACGAGGTGGTGGACGAGCTCCGAAAGTCTCCCGAGCAGGTCTCTTTATTGTCACTCTTGATGAAATATCCCGAACACCAGCAAGTGTTGGCCAAAACCTTGGACGAAGCTTATGTACCGGCTGGATCCTCCGTGGAGCAACTAGAGAAAATGGCGGAAAGATTCTTTGCCATTATCAGGTTATATTCAGCAAGAATGACTTACCTCCGGAGGGAGCTGCCCACAACAAAGCCTTGCACCTTACCGTCTAATGCGAGGGCTATTATTTCAAAAGAGTGATGATAGACAGAGGTTCTGGGGTAGATATATGCCCAGTGTCTACATTGCAGAGAATGGAGATTGGGACAGAGAGGATCCGTCTTAACAATGTATGTGTTCGAGCCTTTGATGGAATCAAGAGAGATACCATAGGGGAAATTGACTTAGTGCTGACCATTGGTCCGGTCGACTTTGAAGTGACGTTTCAAGTATTGGACATGGACACATCCTATAACTACCTCCTAGGAAGACCGTGGATTCATACAGCAGGAGCGGGTGCCTTTTACTCTGTACCAAGTGCTGAAGTTCGAACATGAAAACTAGGAGATTGTAGTTCACGAAGAAGACAGACAGTCAATTTACCGGGACCCCTCTGTTCCCTGCCTCGAAGCCAAAGAAGGAAGTGAGCACATAGTTTATCAAGCTTTTGAAATTTTGGTAGCCGATCAACACGAAGAAGGAAAGCCACTTCCCCAGCCTTTCCTCTCAAATGCTTCAATCATGGTGGTAAGGGAGATGACACGCCAAGGTTTTAAGCTAGGCAAGGGACTTGGAAGTTCCTTACCAGGCATAACTGAGCCTGTCCTTTGCCTTCCGTAGAAAGTTCTTTGGGCTAGGATTTCATCCAACATCAGAGGATATCACCTGGGCCAATCGCAAAAAGCGTCATGGATGGGCTTTGCCACTAACCCTACCCCACTTGTACAATATATTTGTAAAACCAAAATACAATGAGGAAGAGGAAGAAGAGACCTTCACAATGGAAGAAATTGAGGAGATATGCGGATTCATGAGGGAAGGTTCAAGCACTGCTGAAGTGCTCTATATGGGGCCGGATGCCAAGCTGCAAAACTGGAAGGCCACGCCTTTCCCAGTCAAGCGGGAGGCCTGGTAGTCCCACCTTTCTACCTTTTATGGCATCACGAGCTATTTCAGGGTGTAGCTCAGTTGTTTTTCTTTAGCATTTTGTCCTTTAAAATCCAGTTGTAAACCCTGTTATCTTACAAGTTCAAAGAAATGTAATCAATATTTCATTGTTTGAACTTCTCTGTCTTTCTATGATTTTTGTCTCCTTTATTTTTCATTTCTTCTTTCAGTCCCAATAATGCGGCTTTAAATAAAATGACATGCTTGCGGACTTCATGCCACAACCCAAACGTGCTGCTCATTTGCGAAATAATGAACCAAGAACCTGAATACGATGAAGAAGGGACTTTTAGGGAAATCAACCGAGAGTTGGAACATTTTGAAAACAAACCTAAGCCGAACTTAAATGATACTGAACCGGTTAACTTGTGAAATTGCGGAGAAATCAAAGAAACTAAAATAAGTATCCATGTGAATAAAGAATATGGGATTCATTGGATCAACTCCTTTTGGAATTCAAAGATGTATTTGCTTGGTCTTGCGATGATATGCGTGGATTGAGTGTTGACCTGGTGGTTAATAAGTAGCCCACATACCCTGAATGCCCTCCGGTCCAACAAAAATAAAGAAAGTTCAAACCTGATGTCAGTGATATGATCAAAGAAGAGATCACAAAACAGATGGAGGCGGGGGTAATCCGAGTGGTTTGGTACACCACATGGTTGGCCAATGTGGTTCCGGTACCGAAGAAAGATGGAAAAACTCGAGTGTGTGTGGATTACAGATATTTAAATAAGGCGAGTCTCAAGGACAACTTCCCTTTACCTAACGTCCAAATCCTAGTCGATAACTGTGCCAAACACGAGATACAGTACTTTGTAAATTGCTACGCAGGATACCACCAAGTATTGATGGATGAGGAAGATGCCGAGAAAACCACCTTCACCACACCTTGGGGAACTTATTGTTACAGAGTTATGCCTTTTGGATTGAAAAACGCCGGGGCAACATACATGAAAGCCATGACCACCATTTTCCATGACACGATTTATCAAGAAAGAGAAGTATATGTGGATGATGTGATTATCAAGTCCAAGACCCAGGATGATCATGTAAGGGACTTCGGGAAGTTTTTTGAAAGGCTTCGCAAGTATGATTTGAAGTTGAATCCAGCCAAGTGCGCATTTGGGGTAATCCATTTGAGAGCTGCCTCCGCCAAGGACCAAAAGGAATGTAATGAGTTTATTGGGAAGACTGAATTACATTAGCGAATTCATCTCCCAGTTAACTTCTACATGCGAACCCATATTCAGGTTACTGAAGACGGATGCGGCAGTTAAATGGACTGTTGAGTGTCAAGAAGCTTTTGACAGAATCAAACACTATTTGTCCAACCCACCAGTTTTGGTTCCGACGGAACCGAGAAGGCCACTATTTCTCTATCTAACAGTCGTAGAAATATCTTTTGGTTGTATTCTCGGGCAGCATGATGAACGGGAAAGAAAGAGCACGCCATTTATTATCTAAGCAAAACATTTACCAGTTACGATGCCAAGTACACGCTGCTAGAGAGAACGTGTTGCGACATGACGTGGGTGGCTAAGAAGTTATGGCATTATCTGCAAGCTCATACCACTTACCTCATAACCATGTTGGATCCATTGAGGTATATATTTCAAAAACCGATGCCCACAGGGCGATTGGCCAAATGGCAAATCCTACTCACCGAGTTCGACATAGTTTATGTTTCTCGTACTGCAATGAAAGATCAAACATTGGCAGATCATCTGGCCGAAAATTCCGTTGACGATGAATATCAGCCTTTGAATACCTATTTCCCTGATGAAAAAGTGAATTCGGTAGAAGTAACATCTGAAGACATCCCTGCTTGGAAAATGTTCTTCGACGGAGCAGTAAACGCAAAAGCCATAGGGATTGGGGCAATTTTAATCTCACCCACAGGTCAACATTATTCGGCTACAGCCAGGCTCCGATTTTTCTGCACCAATAATACAGCTGAATATAAGTCTTGCATCATGGGCATGAACATGGCCATTGACCAAATATGTTGAGGAATTGTTAACCATAGGAGATTCAGATTTGATCATCCGATAGGCTTAAGGAGAATGGGAAACAAGAGACATTAAACTCATCCCATACAGACAACATGTGGAAGACCCCGGTAAATGATTCAAGTTGTACAATTCAGTTACTTTCCCCGTTGACACAATGAGTTAGCAGACGCACTTGCAACCTTGGCCTCCATGTTGCCTTACCCCAAAAAGTCCTACATCGATCTTTTACAAATCCAAATCAAAGAAAGGAATGGTTATTATAATGTGACTGAAGCAGAGTCCAGCACAAAACCATGGTATTATGACATCAAGAGATTCTTGGAAACACAGGAGTATCCCGAGCAAGCCACCGAGGAGCCAAAGAAAACCACTCGATGGCGCGTAAGCAATTTCTTTATGAGTGGTGATACTTTATACAAGGACTCCAGACCTTAACTTGCTGAGATGTGCTGACACCGAGGAAGCCGGGAGGATTATGCACGAAGTACACCCGGGAGTGTGTGGGCCTCATATGAATGGGGTACGTACTAGGAAAGAAGATACTCCGAGTTGGCTATTACTGGATGACCATGGAGAAAAATTGCTTCAGCTTCGTTCGGAAATGTCACCAATGTCAGGTGCACGGTGATCTGATTCATGCACCGCCAGCTGAATTGCATCCTATGTTAGCACCCTGGCCATTCACTCCCTGGGGCATGGATGTCATTGGGACGATTCAGCCAAAAGCCTAAAATGGACATAGATTCATATTGGTCGCTATTGATTACTTCACAAAATGGGTTGAAGCCATCACTATTAAGTCTCTTACCAAGAAAGCGGTTGTGGATTTTGTGCATTCCAATAATTCCAATATCATTTGTCGTTTTGGGACTCCCGCTACTATCATTACAGATAACGCAGCTAATCTAAATAGTTTTTTGATGGGAGAAATATGTGAACAATTCAAGATAACACATAGAAATTCCACCCCTTACCGACCCAAAGCTAATGGTGCCGTCGAAGCAGCTAACAAGAACATCAAGAAGATCTTGAGGAAAATGATTCAAAGCTCGAGGCAATAGCATGAAAAGTTGCCTTTTGCATTGATGGGATATTGCACCACAGTGCGCACATCGGTAGGAGCAACTCCTTATTTGCTGGTCTATGGGACTGAAGCTGTCATACCCGTAGAGGTAGAAATCCCTTCGCTCCGGGTAATTGCCGAAGCAGAAATTGAGGATAGCGAGTGGGTTAAAACTCGTTTGGAGCACTTGTCATTAATTGATGAAAACCGAATGGCTGCGGTTTATCACGGGCAATTATACCAACAAATAATGGCCCACACTTACAACAAGAAAGTGCGCCCTAGGAATATCGAAGTCGGGCAACTGGTATTAAGGCGGATACTTCCTCACCATCTGGAAGCCAAAGGAAAGTTTGCTCCAAACTGGAAAGGTCCATACATTATCAGAAAGATACTGCCTAAAGGAGCATTGTACCTGGGTGACGTTGAAGGAGACGAGCCCAAGGCAGCAGTAAATGCAGATGCACTAAAACGGTATTACATTTGAACTCCATGCATCAATGGCCCTGGTTGATTGAAATGACGAAGGCATTTCTTTCCCGCTACCATAAAAACTATCAATCCCTCACAAACCCTTTGAGATGGTTACGTTTCTTTGATCACCCTCTTTGGAACCCAGAACTGTTGATTCAAAAAAAAAATAAAAAATAAAAGAAAAAAAAAGAAACAAAAATGAAAAAAAACAAAAAAAAAAACAAATTAGTTTAGGAAAAACTTCCTGAAATACGTGTGACTTGATTCCGAAAGGATACGTTGGTAGCCTCTCCCTGAGGTTCAATCATATCAAAATAAAAACCCCATTTCCCCAAGAAAACCAAAACTGGGACAGAAATGTATTAGTTCGGTTACAAATCCACCCAAATGGTTCCAAATTTGTAGATTCCTATCCAACTTCCTTTACTCAAGAAGCTTAGTCCAAGTCCTTTAGATCAGTTGACCACAACATGGATGTGAAAAACACCTTTGTTGGGATTTGACACAACTCAATTATTGAGAGAAATAAAATGAGAGTCTTATCGGTGAAAACCTCCAGGCACCATATGGCGACGACAAGTAGAGAAAAATAAAATGAGAGAGTTCGTTTGGCGAAAACTCCTAAAGTGCACTATCGGGCGACTGAGAAGAGAAATGAGATAGGCCGATTGGCGAAAACCTGAAAAGGGTGTCGTCGGGCAAAAAGAGCAAATATTGCCGCTCAAGTCTGAATAAGTTTCTTTGGTTTTGAAAAAGTTGAAAGCAGAAAGCAGAAATGGACCTGGGCCGGGTATTCAGTCCAAGAAGATTGTCGTTGCCATTTAAAGCCGGCACATATATTCAGATAAGTCTCCTCTTTCTTTTTTTTCCAAAAAGAAACATACCTCTCTAAAATTTAGGTTCATTCATTTCCCCTTTTAACTTTGATGTCTTGACCATCCCTTAAGAACGGTAGAAGGGCCGGTCTCACGGGTTTTTTCTTCTGGCAAGAACTAAAGGAATGCCCGACATCTTCAAGAGCATTTAGTCAACCCCGGCTGATCATGACGGCTAATGCTTCAAAAGTAGGAAAATAGAAAGAGAAGAAATTCAAAGCTAAAAGTCCATGAAGGTGAACCAAAATCGGAAGGTTTAAGCCCAAAAAGGATAAGGGTTCCCACCAAGGATCCCAAGGGTAAGCTCCAAAATGGAAATCGGGACAAAAATCATAACAAAAGGCATGAAAACAAAAGCCAACCCGAAAATGAGGATCCCCTGGCCAACCTATGAGGCAAAGATCGAAGTCAAGGATTTTTCTTGCAACATAAATGAGCTTGAAATCAAGCAGAACAAGGCCGCAAACACAATCACTGTTCAAACTAACAGTTTGTTTTGTTTTTGAATTAAAGTAGACGTAGGTGTAACCTAGAAAAAAAAACAAAAGGAACATGGGGGTAAACACAACCAAAGGAATGGCGCAAGGACCAAGAATGGTGTTGCATTGATAGAAAAAGGGAAATTTTTCGTTTCATTCTTTTCTTGCAAACTCATAGCATGGGCTTTCAATCCCTAGCTTCCCCTTGTACAACTTGTGGATTTCCTCGGCTTAACCCGAAGACTGCATTCCACCCCCCTCCTCCGGCATGGACCAAGAAATTTCCTTCCTTCACTCCCCGGCATAACCCGGAAGTTTCTCTTTACATCCCCAGCACAACCTGAGGACCCCTTTTTCTCCCACTTTTACTCCTCAGCATAGTCTGAGAACTAAAGTTCCTCCGTCCTTAGCATAACCTAAGAGTTTTGCCTCCCCTTCCCTATCCCTAGCATAGTCAAAAGGATCTCTGTGGCCCTTCACTTCCTTATAATTCCCTAGCATAACCTAGGAGTTTTCTTTCAATCCCGGTATAACCCGTGGATCTTCCAAGCATAACCTAGGAGTTTTTCTTTCAATCCCGGCATAACCCGTGGATCTCCTTAGCATAACCTAGGAGTTTTTCTTTCAATCCCGGCATAACCCGTGGATTTCCCTAGCATAACCTAGGAGTTTTTCTTTCAATCCCGGCATAACCCATGGATCCCCCTAGCATAACCTAGGAGTTTTTCATTCAATTCCGGCATAACCCGTGGATCCCCCTAGCATAACCTAGGAGTTTTTCTTTCAATCTCGGAATAACCCGTGGATCTCCCTAGCATAACCTAGGAGTTTTTATTTCAATTCCGGCATAATCCGTGGATCCCCCTAGCATAACCTAGGAGTTTTTTTTCAATCCCGGCATAACCCGTGGATCTCCCTAGCATAAACTAGGAGTTTTATTTCAATCCCGGCATAACCCGTGGATCTCCCTAGCATAACCATGGAGTTTCCTTTCAATCCCGACATAACCCGTGGATCTCCCTAACATAACCTAGGAGTTTTTCTTTCAATCCCGGCATAACTTGTGGATCCCCCTAGCATAACCTATGAGTTTTTATTTCAATCCCGGCATAATCCCTGGATCTCCCTAGCATAACCTAGGAGTTTTCTTTCAATCCCGGCATAACCCGTGGTTCTCCCTAGCATAACCCAGGATTTTTTTATTCATCGCGGCATAACCCGTGGATCTTCCTAGCATAACCTAGGAGTTTTATTTCAATCCCGGCATAACCTGTGGTTCTCCAAAGCATAACCTAGGAATTTTTCATTCATCCCGGCATAACCCGTGGTTCTCCCTAACAGAACCTAGGAGTTTTCTTTCAATCCCGGCATAACCCGTGGTTCTCCCTGGCATAACCTAGGAACTTCTTCTTAACCTAGGAATTTCTTCATAACCCATGGCTCCCCTTCCATCCTGGCAGGGATTTTCCTTCTTATCTTGGCATAACCCGTAGATCTGTTCTTACCCCCAGCATGGAATTTTTCATTCTTATCCCGGCATAACCTGTGAATCCTCCTCCTATCCCTCGCAGGGACCCTTTTTTCCTTCCCAGTATAACTTGTCAATCAGTCCAAAGGATACGCAATCCTGATTTTCATCATTTTTAGTAAACATAGTTTAGATTTGTGTTGTAGATGACTCACGAAATTTCCCAGTGGAAATTGGGGTAAAATATTTTGTTCGTTTGTTTATTTTGGTGTCCGAGCAGGTCATACTCCAAGCCACAGAATTTGAGATGACCAGAAGAGGGAGTTTCAATCCAAAATAATGAAAAGAGAAAAGAACAAAAAGAGACCCACCTGTCCTGCTTTGTTTCAAAATTGAAGAATAAACCAGCAGTTGTAGCTAACAAGCATCAAGATTCACGAAGTCTTCTATAATAGCTAGCCAAGATTCCAGATCAAGTTTCAAGAGATTTATGAACAAGAATTTTATAACTCGTAGATGATAGACCTAGCTAGCTTAGCTGTTGTTTTTTCTTTTGAAATAAAGAGTTGGTAAGCAGTAGCAGCAACAACAACAATGAAATCACAACACCATGGTAGTCCCAGCTACCAAAACTTCCAGAACTACAATGACCTGATTTCTTTATCGCCGAGGATATGTAGGCAACCTTTGATGCAAGGTTCGGTCAGAAATTTTTCAAAGTGCTTCACACAGAGTATTCAGTCGGATGAAAATCGCACATGATTGCTCACTTGTCTTTGCACGAAAACACTTTGTGTTTCCTAGCAAAGAAGGGAAGCTGTGAGCATATGAGTTTTACCCCGTTGAGATGACTCCTACAGAATTCTCAAGTTTAGGATTTTTCCTCTTAAATATTTATTTTTAGGATTTAATTGCGCGTATCCGTGTGTTTTCATTAATGCATGCATAAAATCATAAAACAATATATACAGAATTGCACAAGCATTTAGGATTTAATTTCATAGTTTTGCCGGATCAATTGGTAATTAGGGTTATTTTTGCAAATATAAAAATCACAAATCAAGAAGTTATTCCGGCATTTTAACTCTTTTGCATTTTTGTGATTAATTTTTATTGTTGCATTGATTTAGATTAATTACAATTATTAAAATGCAATTAGGAATTAAAATAAATAAGAAAACAAAAACAAAAATGGATTTTCTAATAAATCACCCAGGCTGGCCACAATTGGGCACAACCTGGGTGGCCCAAATAATTTAAACCCTGTAAAAATGCCCAAGACCCAGCCCAATCGGTGTCTCCGACCCAGTCCTTAAGAGACATCTTAGCCATCGATCAAAAATGATCCAATGGTCCTGAAGCCTTCCCCAAACCCCATCTATATGTCCGAACACCCTTTGTATATTCAGAGACAACAAGCTTCTTCCTCGTATCTGCAACGCTGGTGTATCACCACCCCGACACCACCTCTTCACCACCGTCTACCACCCCTCAACCACCCTAACGCCGCGGCCAAAAATCGCCCCACGGCGGTTGCCAGTCACCAAGCAACCTCAGAATTACACCACCAGACCACCTCAACCCCCTATTTCCCTTCCCACCGTTGGTTTCCTTCAAACAACCCCACAACTCCTAGAATATTTGGTAGAAGGTTTGCGGCACCGCCGTCTCCAGCAACACCAACCCTAAACCAACCCAAAATAACACCCCTGAACCACTTCCCATACCTCTTTCCAACCATCTAAACCACATCCTTCGAATCCTAACGGATCGTCTCAAATATCAAATCTAAGTTAACCCTAAACCCTAAAACTCACCACCGTGAAATTGGTCCCAGGTGACCGTCTCCTATCCCTATCCATAACCCTGCCACCCACAACCCTCAAATATAAATGGGCACGATTGAAACCAAATCTGAGACCTCACCTTGTCTCAAAATCAACGGACCCTCCCCTGAACCCTTTTTCCCTCTTCAATACTTAAGGCGAAAGCCTTAGAAGTTAAAAGACCTCTCAAAAGAGGTCAGAGAACCGTGGAACTGGAAGAGTTTCATTTTAGGATTGCAATTCCAAGCAAGAAAGCTAAGTCCCTGTGTGTTTGACTTTTGTGTGTGATTTCCTATTCTAGTTGATTTTATTTGATTTTTCATTCGCTTGAGTTCATCTATTCATCTTTGAAATTATATGCCTTCTCCTGCTTTTTGATTGTTACTACTTCTCTATCTTTTCATCTTTAAGACATTCTGGAAAATTATTTCCATCTAGAGGCACGTGTTCCTGAGTTTTCATTTGTTTCATTTGTGGAATGTTCTGAATAGTTACGATGTGCTTATCCTTGATTTCCTTTACTTCTTTATATTTATTTGTTTAGTACATTACATTTTCCTATCTGTTCACCTTTGGAAACTCTGAGTCACATACTTGTCCTGGTTCTCTTTATTTTCTTTACTTACATTTGGTAAATATGCTAAGTTCCTACACTTTATTTTATCTCATATGTTTTCTGTTCTTATTTGCTTTAATTTTCATTTTTGTTTAAGTTTGTTTGTTTCTTATCCTTTCGTCTCCAAATCTTCTGAGTGATCACATGTTCATCCTTCTTAAGTGCTTTATATTCCTGATCTTACAATAGCTGTTATTTTGTGTGAAAATCCTCTTTAAGTTGTTTCCATCTAGAGTCATATACTCGCCCCGTTTCTCTTTTATATTTGATTTTGATTTTCTTTATTTTTCATTGGTTTCTTCTGCTCATCCTTGAAATGTCCTAAATATTCGCCTCCTTGCTTGTTTGGGTTTAAGTCTGGATAAATTGTCTTGAATGGTCTGCTTAACATTTGAACTCGTAGCCTATTCTTGTTGACATTGTTTGGATTATTGTACTGATCAGAAGTAGTCATATTTGGTTAGTGCCCCGCAATTTTTGAAATTTGTGTTGATTCAGTTTTGTATTTTTTGCCTGAGTATGAAGGTTTCATTGTTTAAATCCCGAGCCCTGGACGTATGTTTTTTCTAAGTTTGCAATTAAATTAGCCATGGCTACCCTTTCAGAATTTGATCCTAGTTGATGTTGATAATCTTAATGCATGAATTGAAAATAGTTAACTAGGGTAAATTTTGACCAAATTGATGAGAACCAAGGTTAAAAACCCTTAGGCCAATAATTAGGGAAAGGGACAGGAGTATTAAGGGCATTTGAATATAGGGAATCTTGTAGCAAACTCCTAGAACATTCTAGTGAGGGGTCTAAGTATAGTTTCTACCTTAAAACTTGAGGCACACGTCAGAAAACCAAGGACCATTTAGGCAAAACAGAAAAGTGGATAAGGGACTAGAAGAAAAACAAAGAATTTGATGTTTCCCTAAGGTTTCAGTTATAAAAAGGGGACCATCTGATCATTTAGAGAGACTTTTGGATATTTTCGAGCAGATTTTGAAAGGATTAGAGTATTTTCTTCAGCTTTTAGAGAGTTAGAATAGATAAAAATACACCTTAGACTTTTATATACTATTCAGAAAATTCTTTTCGAGCTGTTTCTTCTGAGTGAACTTTCCTTAATAATCAGTACAATTTCTGAGATGCTTTAGAGATCTATTGTCACTATTTGCTTCTTAAATTTCCTAAGTTCCTGGGTTTTTACTGGTTGATTGGCTGCTCTGCTTGCTTGTTACTCGCTTAACTTTGCTCATAGGCTTTCTTTCCTGCTGAAATTCCAGGTATCAATCCTCATTCAAATATCTGAGAAGCAGTAGCTATGTACGTTCGAGACTATACGCTTATAATGAAGACAATAATTTTTATATATCAATTTCATATCATGAGTGTTGTTTACCTTTCAGTAGCCTTTTCTAATATTCTACTGTAGATAAACTTGTAAAAACACTGGATTGTACGTGGATGCTAACTTCAGCTTGTTTAGATTTTGTTAGGATTAACATAACCCAATCCGTGATTTTGCTTAATATCCATGGATGAGGATGTAGTAAGGAGTCAATGACTGTAGATTTTATTTAAATACTAAAATTGAAATCTGAATTATGACCTATTAATGTGAAATAATTATCATCATCTTCTTTTAAAATACCTTCAGTATACTTCAACATGATCACTTGTATAATTTTTGCAACTGCACTATAATCGACAAAAGGTCGTTATCAGTTTCCTACGATGGACTCATTAGTCCAAAGTTTCTGCGACCAATTGGAAGGCCCAATGGCTGTCAGTTGTGACATAAAGAATACACATTCCTTGGGCTTGCTATAAAAACGAAGCCCAATGCTCATAATCAGCCACGAATGAGGCTGGAAATGCAAATTCTGAATTCCTCTAAATGTATTACTCATGTATGAAATTATTAGGACATTTTTAGATACAAGCATAATAGAAAACTATAGCATGCTTTAGGTTGCCTTTATAAAATAAAGTTAGCCACGCTAACATAATCAGACACTATGTGAGGCTCCTGAACTTAATAAAATATGTAGAAAATTGGAAGTGTTGTTTATCGAATTTCACGGCCTTCCACGAATTTCCAAACGCATAGTTGCTATTAGCGCAAATTTATTAATAAAATATCTTCCTAATCTCGGATGCGCATTTATGTGACCCAAATCCAAGTCTCAGCGATATTAAAATATGTCAAGGACCCAGGTGCATTTATGTGACGTGGTTCAGGATGTGTTTTAATAACATTGCAAATATCTCTAAAACGAATAAAGCGGTTAATAATTTTAAAATTGTACTATAGGTTTGAACATGTATAAAAATCAGATTCTTCGCCACTTATAATAGTTTAAGAGACCATGATAGAACCACGTGATATGAGGGTGCCTAACACCTTCCCTAGGGTCAACAAAATTCCTTACATAAGAATTTCTGGTTCGCAAAATCCAATTGGACAGTCGAAAATTTTTCCTCGATTTGGGATTCAATAAATAAACCGGTGACTTGGGACACCAAAAGCCAAACCTATCCTAAGTGGCGACTCTTAAATGAATAATTAATCCTATTTCGAATAATGTCACTTTAATTGGAAAAACTCCCTTATACGTGTCATCCTTCGGGGTAACCATGTGAACAGGAGGTTTGACAAGTGTCGCGCCCCCTTTTTCCTTCGCATAAATTAGGTTTATGACATTTAGAGGGACAAGTCGTTCCTTTTGGGAACTGAGTTTGAATTTGAAGAGTTGCCACCTAATGATTAGGGTGCATTTAGACCGGAGATAGGGTAAGGGCCTGAAATTATTCTAAGGAAAAGGTGTTAGGAACCCCTCAAAATCCACTAATGTGGTTCTAGGCCAGACAATTATTGTGAATTTGGGTACAATTAACATATAAACAAATAAGGCTCAAGTAATAGGGGATTTTAACATATAATGGTTTCAAAGTAAACAAGGTTTTAAAGAGCAATTAGAAAAGTTGATTTTTTTTAAAAAAATAAAGAGTTACAAATAGTAAAGAATAAAGGGAAATGGGGTCCTAGGTTTATTAAAATATGGATCACACATAATGTACGGTAATCACTCTTCCATGAGAGGCTATGCGTGACATTATTATGTGGTCATCATACCCATGTCTACCCTTCTCACCCCACCAAGGTATTTAAAATATGGATTAGTCTTGATCGCTTATTCCATGCTATTATCTGTCTTGTTCCTATCAGTCTCGGAGGCACTTTGAATTATTAATCCTAATGGGAGGGATATTAGGCTTATTTGGGGGTTTAAAGGCAAAATTCTAAGGCAACATACAAAAATACATATTGCATATTTGGGGAGACATATAAACATATAAGGCTCAATTATACCTCCTTGAACAGAAAAGCACATAATAGCATGTCTTCTGCATACTGCTTAGGTCTGATCAAAATAAAATACGAGGGAGTTTAAATGTTGAGGCAGATTGGTTTATTACATAATTCAGATAAGAGCCCAAATCAGGCCTGCCTGTTGGTTGTAATGATTAATAGAAACACATTCAGTTTTCAATTATTATTCTAAAGCTTGACTAAGTGTTCAGACGGGATCCTATAGACATGCGATCTACTAGATTTAGAAGGTTATGGGATAGAGATATAGAATTAAACCAATTGATTACAGGTTCTGCAGGTGATACTATATACTATTGCGTATTTTACATCTAACATTGAGTGAAGCGAATGAGATTCATTTAGAAATTCCTATTGGCATGTTTTCTACACGTTACTGATTTTTTAAAATTTATAGCCGTGGTGTCGAAATGCAGAAAACCTTATAGACATGGTATCTAAATGTAGATTTGTTTTAAACCTTATAGACATGGTATCTAATGCAGAACTTGTTTTTAAACCTATGGAGATGGTATCTAAATGTAGACTTGTTTAGACCTTATAGACATAGTATCTAATGCAAAACCTATTTTTAAATCTATAGACATGGTATCTAAATGCAGTTTGAATTAAGCATTCCTATAGGAATGGTTTTTAGGTGAAGTTTAGAATGTGCAGAATTAGAGCAGTACTATAGGCATGGTTCTTATATGTAGTTGAATATACAAAATTTAACAATCCTATAGGCATGGTCTCTATATGCAGTTGAATATGCAGAATTAGAACAATCCTATAGGCATAGTCTCTATATGTAGTTGAATATGCAAAATTAGAACAATCCTATAGGTTTGGTTTCTATATGTAGTTGAATATGCAGAATTAGGACAGTCTTATAGGAATGGTTTCTATATGTAGTTGAATAGGCAAAATTAGAACGTTCCTATAGATATGGTTTCTATATGTAGTTGAATATGCAAAATTAGAACAGTCCTACAGGAATGATTTCCACCCTTTGCATGAATAGTTACCCCAACCCTGTTTCACTAGCCAACCCCAAGTATTCATTAAAAATTATCACAAACCAGAATAAAAAATACATCAGAAAATACAAAGAAAATGATTACAACAATAAAAGGCCTGATTCTTGACTTCCTGTCTGAATTATGAGATAGACCAACTAAAAGACCATCGATCCATAGCCTTTATCCAATTTGAATGTGTCAGAGTTCCCTAAGAGCCTCAATGGCACTCCAGGTGGTGCTCACACCCAAATTGTATCACCAGAATAGGTACAAATGCAGTGTGGAAGGGCCAGCCCTCAAGTGTTCAAGTTGAGAAGGAGCTAGATGGGTCCCAAGGTAAGGCTCATAAGAGGGGGGCAAACTTAAGTCTAAGAGAGAGTGAAAGTGAAGAAACAGAGTTATGAGGGAATAAAGGAGAAGGAAACAACAACACACAAGTTGAAAATTCATACAAAAGGGATTCAGGGGGGTCAGGAAGTTGCAAAGAGCCTATGCTTAGGCAAGGGTAAGCTTTGGGCATGCACATCAATAGAAGATGTTGGCATGCCTATAGCCCTACCAGAGCACACAATAGCAAAGAAACATAGAGGTTAGAATCCAAGGGATCAAGCATGAGTCATGGGCAGTAATATTCAGTAATGTCATGACTCAAACACACCATAACATCGAACACATTGGATTGAGGGTTTAGAATTCATATTAAATTTAGAACACGCAGAAGGAAATTATAGCATGCTAAAATAAGTACAAAACTAAATACAAGCAGTAGGCAGAGAAGAATGCAAAAGCCTTACATAAACACATTATTGTGCTACTGGAATCTTAATCATAACATACCAGTTCAGAGAAGCAAAATACAGTAAAAGCAGGTAACATGACTTTGAAGGCAAGCCACAATACAAGTTACAAGAAAGAATATTTTTTAGTGTGAATGTGAGTTCAGAAACTAAGTGTGTTCGTGTGTTCTGTGTTAATGAAAGAGAAGGGTATTTATAGTTTGAAAACAGGTAGCAAATAAGTCAAGAATCATAATTTAGCAGTAATTATGGGACTAGGTACTAATTAAAATCAATCAATATAAGAACTTCCTTTAATTAAAGAGTTATATTTAAATGGTAATGTACATAAAATATTTAAGGTTAGAAATCAAGTAAGCATCTTGTGCAGAGTAGACAATTAGGGGTAAGTACATAGGATTTAATTAAGAGAAGGATCTTTGAAATACTCAGTTAACCAAATAAGGTAAGAAAACAAAGTAAAGTTGTAGAATATGGAGACAATAAAAAATTAGCACATAGCAAATCAAGCAATCAAGGATTTCAAATCACTGAGTTAAGAAGAGTAACATTGGTTCCCATGAATAAACCAAGTTGATAAGGGAGAATCATAAATTAAAAGGGAAGTTTTCAAATCAATCTGAGAAATAAGGGAAATCATTAAAACAAAGGAAAAATCAATTACTTAACACAAGAGTGCAATCACAATTATAGAAGGAGTGATTTGAAATCAGTCCCCAATTGAAGTTCATTTTAGAGGAAAATTTAGCATATAAAAAAGTGCATAAACATCGGGAATATGAAGCTGAACTTATGATAAAGAGAAGTATCATGCAATAGCAATAGCAAACACAAAGTTAGTAGTAGAGACACGAGAGACACGAGAGAGTATAGTTTGACTTCACCAACTCAGTAGTAGAGACACGAGAGAGTATCAGAAGCATGTAAAAGGTCAAATAAAAAGACCTTTCCGAAAAACATAGTCCAATTTCAATGATAGCAAGAAGTCAAAAACATACAAAGAAACAAAGGTTGAAACAAAATATTTCAAAGTTCAGTCGATCAATAGATGAAGCGACCTCAGAAACTCGAATATGTCCCAATCAAATTAGTATTTTGAAACCAATCAAATTCAGAGCATGAAGAACAAGTAAATCTCATAGAAAATAGTCTCAGAACTCGAATAAACCCCAAATTTTATGGTTTTCATCATCAATCGAGTATAGAGATGAAAAACAAGTAAATCAGACAGAAATACTAGAAAAATAGATTCAAAAATTCCAAAAAGGTCAAGGACCTCAACATGCAACTTAAGTAGAAGAACAACATAAGGAATTTTAGTAGAACATGTGGGAAAATCAGAGAAAGCTTTAAAATAACTTAACAAAACCCTAAATAGGAAAATAATAAGGGGTTTTGAGGGTAAAGTTTTAGAAGAAAATTTGGGAAAACATTTAGAGGTTTAGAGAAAACACATATCTAAACAGATAAAAAAGAATCAAAAGAACCTCAAAGGTTAGGGTTTCAGTAGAACCCACATGGTGAGAAAGGCTTGTACAATCGCGATCTAAGGAGGAGAACTCAAGAGTTAGGCTTGAATAACCATAGCTGGACGGAGCAAGGTCAAAGATGACCGGATATATCCACAAGTACTGAGATCGACCGAGGTCTGGGCAAGATTCTTCAAGGTCTGGTCTTAATACCATCGTACTCGAGCATAAAGAAGCCAAGAGGTTGATACACTAATGACTTTAAAAGCCATTGATTTGGACGATTTTAAGGTGGAAGTTGAGGGAGGCGGCTAGGGTTTGAGAGGAGTTTGAGAGAGAATTGTGAGAAGGGGTTGGGGGGGGGGGTAATATAAAGTTGGATGCAGATGAAAAATGATTAGGGTTTAGGGTAGTTCGGGGTTTAAAAATGGTAAGGGAATAGGGACCGTTGGTTTGGGAGATCAATGAATGAGATTAGAGAGGGTATGTGCGAAACAGGTCTGGGTCGGTTTGATGGGGGTTTGGGTCAAGGTAATTGGGTTTAAGAAATTGTGTTCAAATAAGGCTAAAATTGAAATAAACGGGCCGAATATTTAAATAGCCATTTTTCCTATTTGGTTTTTTTTCAAAATAAGAAAATAATTTCTAGAAATAAATCAAAGGTGCTAAAATGAAAAATTATACATAGTTTAAAATACTGGTGTCAATTTTATAAATATAAACACAATTAGATATTAAAAGAGGCTAATATTGTAATTATATGCAATTTAGCTTTAAAAATACTAAATAAATTTATAAAAAATATGCAAAAATTATTTTAGCTATATTTTAGTATAGGTATGAGAATACACTAAATGAATTATCAAAATGATAATTTTGGGAATAATTATTAAATTTTTCTTGATAAAATAGGGTAATAAATTGATTTAAAAATCTATTAAAAATAAGAAAAAATAATAAAATATTGGGACATACTTATATATGCATATACATGCTATTTTGAAGGTATTTTGTATATTAAAATATACAGGAAAAAATTTAGCATGTTCGACTTTGATATGGTGATACGGTATATGTCGTCGGGGGTAGCATTGCTGAACAAGACGATTTCAATAATAAATATGTATGAATTTATAAAAATACGACATAATTATATATTTAAGAAATAACTTTTAGATTAACCAACGACCATGACATGGCTCAAGACATTGCGACCTCTCTTACTACGGAATTTTGAGGGTCCTCCTCAAAGTTCTTCCCCAGTTTAATGGGTTGATGCTTCTGATGGCTGCTTGTGATGATTGATTAAAATTACTTCAGAATTTTGAGGGTCCTCCTCAAAATTCTTCCTTAGTTTCCAATTGCGGGGAAATGAAAAATTTATTGAATTGTGACTAAACCCATTAGGTTGCCTATGTATCCCCTCTTAGATGAGAATCAGGTCAGACGTAGTTCATGCTATATCATATAAAGAATAAATATTGCACATAGTAATTCTTGACTGCATCTAAATTGATTGGTTTTTGCCAAACATCTCGTCCATTTCTGCAAGTATAAGGGCTCATCCTATCAGAACCCTGTGAACCATGTATGGACCTTGCCGGTTGGGAGAGAACTTCCCTTTGGCTTCATCTTTATGCAGAAAAATTTTCTTTAATACCAACTACCCGGTGTGAGCTGTCTCGACTTGACTCTTTTGTTGAAGGTTTGGGCATTCTGTTCTGATGAAGTTGACCATTGCGAACTGCATTTATTCTTTTTCTGTCGATAAGGGCTAATTGCTCATAATGAATTCTCACGCATTTTGCCTTGTCGAGCTCAGCTTCTTGTATGATCCTTAAGGAAGAATTTTCTACTTCAACGGGAATGGAAGCTTCTGTACCATAAGCCACCACATAGGGGGTTGCCCCGGTTGATGGGCGAACTATGGTGCGATATCCTAGCAGAGAAAATGATAACTTTTTGTGCCATTACTTATACTTCTCCATCATTTTCCTTAGTATTTTCTTGATATTATTATTGGCGGCTTCTACAGCAACGTTCATTTAAGGTCTGTAGGCTATATAATTCTTGTGTCTGATTTTGAAGGTTTCACACATGGCCCTCATCAAGTCGCTGTTGAGATTGGATCCATTATCAATAATGATTGACTCTGGAATCTTGAACCAATAAATAATTTGGTCATGGACAAAGTCTGTCACGACTTTCTTAGCTACTGCTTTGTTGGACGCTGCTTTGACCCATTTGGTGAAATAGTCGATCGCTAATAGGATATACCTATGCCCGTCGGAAGCGGCATGATTGATTGGTCCAATGACATCCATTCCCCGGGCGGGAAAGGCTATGGTGAGCTCGTTGCATTAAGATCATTTGGAGGTACTCTTATCATGTCTGCATATATCTGACACCGCTGGCATTTTCTTATATACTAGATGCAGTCTGTTACCATAGTCATCGAAAAGTAACCAACCCCGAGTATCTTCTTGGATAAGTCAAAATCGTTCATATGTGGACCACATGTCCTAGCATGGATTTTTTCTTGCAGTTTGGATGCTTCCTTTATGTGGACACACCTCAATAATCCAAAATCTGGAGTCCTCCTATAGAGGATTCATCTTTTATGAAAGAAGTTGTTGGATAACATCCAAAGTGTGTGCTTTTGAATATGGTTTTCAAGCTCTGGGTATTCTCCTTTTTCTAAATATTCTTTGACATCATAAAACTAGGGCTTTCCGTTTGCCTCTTATTCAACATGGGAATAATAAATTGGCTGATCGTGGATCTTTACTAGAATAGGATCGATGAAGTTTTTGTCTAGATGTTGTATCATGGATAAAGGGTAGCCAACGCATAAGCAAATTCATTCTGGATCTTAGGGACATGTCGGAATTCTATCTTTGTGAACCTCTTTCTCAATTCCTATACGTGATGCAGATACGAGAGTATCTTGGAGTTCTTAGCTGCCCATTCTTCTTGGACGTGATGTATGAGTAAGTCTGAATCTCCAATTACTAGCAACTAAGTATATTCATGTCAATGGCCATCTTGAGCCCTAGGATGCGGGCTTCACATTCGGCCATATTGTTGGTGCACGAGAACCTGAGCTTAGCTGACACCGGATAATGTTGACCAGTTTCTGACACTAGGACTGCTCATATGCCAAGACCTTTGAAATTTTCTGCTCCATTAGAAACATTCTCCAAGCATCATAGGGTTCTGCAATGTCTTCTCCTATGAACGATACCTCTTCATTAGGAAAATACGTCTTCAGGGGTTTGTATTTACCATCCCCAAGATTTTCCGCAAGGTGATCTCCTAGTGCCTATCCCTCGATTTCTTTCTGAGTCACGTAGACAATGTCGAACTCACTCAATAGGATTTTCCACTTGGCCAGCTTTCCAGTAAGCATGGACTTTTGAAAAATGTACTTCAAAAGGTCCATCCTTGATATGAGATATGTAGTATGCGTATAGAAGTAGTTCCTCAACTTCCAGACCACCCAAGTCTGAGCACAGCATGTACGTTCTAACAAAGAATACTGGGCTTTGTATGGAGTAAACTTATTGTTGAGACAGTAAGTGACATGCTCTGTCCTCCCTATTTCATCATGCTGCCCCAGGATGCAGCTGAAGGCGCTATCTAATACTGCAATGTAGAGGAGTAAAGGTCTATCTGGCTCAGGCGGGACTAAGACCGGTGGTGTTGATAAGTATTCCTTGATCCTGTCGAAAGCTTTCTGGCAGTCATCAGTCAATTTGGTGGAGGTGTCCTTCTTCAACATCTTGAAGATTGGCTCACAGATGACCGTGGACTTTGTAATGAATCGGCTGATATAGTTAATTCTTCCCAAGAAAATCATCACGTCCTTCTTGTTCTTTGGCAGTAAAAGTTCCTAAATGGCCTTGACCTTTGATGGATCCAGTTCTATTCCCCAACGACTCACAATAAACCCAAGTAATATTTCGGTGGGAACCACAAATGCACACTTTGTGGGATTTAGTTTGAAGTTGTACCTCTGCAATCTGTTGAAAACTTCCACAAAGCCTCCATGTGATTAGTGGCATTCTTGGACTTTATGATAACATCATCTACATACACCTCGATCTCCTTGTGTATCATATCATGAAAAATGGTAGTCATTGCCCTCATGTAGGTGGCCCTTGCATTCTTTAACCTAAACGACATCATCTTGTAGTAGTACATTCCGCACGGCATGATGAAATTCTTTTTCTCAGCATCTTCTTCATCCATCCAGATCTGATGATAACTAGCAAAATAATCCATAAATGATTTCAATTCATGCTTGGTGCAATTGCCGATTAGGATGTGTATGTTTGGTAAGGGAAAGTCTTCTTTAGGACTGGCCCGGTTGAGATCCCAGTAGTCGACATAGACTCTGACCTTCCCGTCCTTCTTTGGTACTGACACAATGTTAGCTAACCATGTCGGATACTCGACTACCATGAGAACTTTAGCTTTGACTTGCTTAGTGACTTCTTCCTTGATTTTCAGACTCATATCAGGTTTGAACTTTCTGAGCTTTTGCTTTACCGGTGGACATGTTGGATCAGTTGGCAGTTATTGAGCCACAATAGACGTACTTAGGCCTGTTATGTCGTCATACGACCAGGCGAATATGTCCTCATATTCTCTTAGAAATTCTATGTATTCCTTCTTTTCTGATGGTGATAAGTGGACGCTGATTCGTGTTTCCTTGACATTCTTTTCATCCCCCAGATTAAAAATTTAGTATTGTCCAGGTTGGACTTAGGTCTATTTTTAAAATCCTCAACTTTTTTAACAATCTCCTCTGGTACGTCATCTTTCTCTGAATCTACATCCATTTGTTGCATTGTCTCACTGCATGTCACACTCGTTGGTTCATCAAGATAAGTAATGGTAATGATATATACGTAAAGTAATGAGAAAAAATAATAAGAGTGTTGATTTATAAAAAAAATCGAAATGCTTTGATAAATTCCATAACTATTTTGAACATTGAAGATCTTATTGCAGAAATTTTAAAATGCATAAGGAAGAATTAACTAGTAAAAATAAAAGATAGTGCATGCTGCTTGTTGAGCCTTTCTACTCCAAGGCTTGCTGGGTTCTGGTGGTTTTGATGGTCCAGTTATTGAGGTACACTCCTCTGCTTACAGCTTGTATAGAAGGGCCTTCCTCCCCCCTCCTCGAGAACAACACAAAAATCTATGTTGGTCTTCTAGGAACAAATTATTTATTGCTGCCACTACTTCCTCTTCTTCTGACCCATAGATAACATCGGCCGGTTGAAAAGTCTATTCCAAGTGTGGTATTGGCTTCTCCAGCGAATAGTATGTAACGTGCCATGGTGGTGACTAGTTGTTGAATTCTTTCTAGGTATACTAGTATCCCAAACCGAAAGTGGTGCCGTAGTTTTGAGTTTTAAGGGCTTAGTGATCCCTTGGAGGTTCTTGCCAAGCCCCTTGCCAGGTTTATATCCGCTCCACTTCAATATGCTCTTAATTTTGTTGTCCTACCATTTGTCCTTGTCAACGACGTTGACCCGCTTGATATGATGATAGGTCTCCCCACCTATCCTTCTTTTGCCTCTTATTTCTAGGATGGTCTGGCGACTGTATATGTGATTTCTACTGTCGTCGTGAATAATCAGGTCCTGATGATTCCACTAAAACTTCATTGCCTGATGTAGTGTTGATGCTACGGCTCTAGCGGCATGAAACCATGGTCGTTCGAATAAAAGATTATAAGATGCCAGCACGTCTATCACTTGAAAATCAACATCGAACTAAGTAGGCCCCATTTGCAAACGTAGACTAATTTTCCCAATGGTGGACATTTGGAATCCGCAAAAAGCTTTCACATTGATGGCTCCATCCTTTGTCTCGTGCAGGCCTTTTCGGGTTGAGGGGGAAGGGGCATCCGAGACAGTTTTCACTTTACTCAATTCTTGAGTGTTACCAACAGACAAATGTTGAGGCTGGACCCTCCATCGATCAGGATCCTGGTGATAAAATAGTCTTCGCATTGTATAGTTATGTCTAATGCCTTGTTATGACTCAACCCTTCTGATGGAAACTCATCTTCATGAAAAGTAATCTTGTGACTTTCCAATACCTATCCTACCATGTTAGCCATCTCTTCGCCGATGGTGTTGCTTGGTACATATGCCTCACTCAGCACCCTTAGCATGGCATTCTTGTGAGCTTCGGAACATAGCAGCAAAGGAAGGATAGAAATTTGCGCCAGTGTTTTGTTTAGCTGGTCAATGATCGAGTATTTCTTGGCCTGTATCTTTCTCCAAATGTCATCTGGCCCGTCTTCGGTAATGGGAGGTCGGTTAGAGGCATGCTTGCTTGACTCAGATAGATGTTTTATAAACTCTATCAGTCCTTGTAATACCCTATGCCACAATTGCCTCTCCGAACCTAGCCTTTCCTTTCCTTCTTGCCTTGGCGATATAGTACCAAGGGATAGCCTTTGTATAAAATGGTGCCATGGTCGACATCGCCACTGGAATTGGCATAGCTATCTTTACTCCGAACAAAGGATGTACCCTGGGCGGTAAAACTGCAACTTCAAACAATGTAGGTGTATTTACTGGAGCCACAAATTCGACCTCAATTGATGCTGGTTATTTTTCAGAGGACGTTGCTTGAAACTCAAGTGGCACATATGTATTTACCTTGGCATCCCTAGAGGGCTGATGATCTACAATTAGATTAAGAGTGACTATTGGTTTCTTTGGGTCGCCCCCTTCTGTGATCAAATTGATCGATCCCTCTGGATTCCAATTATCCTCTATATCAATCATGTGAACGCCTCTGCCCTTGTGTCTGGCGGAGGGTTATTACAGACATTTGGAGCAGGTTCCTTTGCCACAATAATCTTGTTATCAATTAAAATGTGGATCTTGTCTTTCAGGGAGCGACATTCGTCAATGGTGTGTCCTTTCATTCTGGAACGCTATGCACATGATTTATTTAGGTTAACCTATTGGGAAGGGTTTTCAGGAGCAGTAGAGATAGGGCTGTCGTAACCATCAACTTTGAGTCTTTCATACAACTGGTCAATAGGTTCAACAATAGATGTGTATTGTTTCGGAGGCCTTCGATCAAAGTTTGGTGGAGGTCTAGGGATGTTTTGGTGTGTGTGAGGGGATTGATAGTGGGATGGTTGAGCATTGTAGGCTTGGTAAACATGTGCGGATTAGGAATATCTGGGTGAAGTAGGCTGATACGTGTGATATGGAGGTGATTGATAAGTGAGTGGTGGAGTTTGGTAAGAGGGTGAGGGTGTTTGGTAGTTTTGAGTGGGCTGATATGTGAGTGGAGGCATTGGTAGGTTTTTAATTTGATAAGAGATTTGGTTCTCTGTGCCACCATTACGGTTCCTTCATCTCTCTTCTTGGACACACCTCCTGACTGTAAGGTCTTATTTGTAGCTTACAAGGCCTCGAAGTTTGTAACCATACCGCTTTTGATGCCCTCTTTGATCCTTTCTCCCAACTTGAATATGTTAGAAAATTTGTGGCCCTCGATCATCATCAGCCTTTCATAATACTGTGGGTCACGGACAAAGAATTTGTTCATTTGTTCTTCCTCTAATGTAGGTCTAACCTTAGCAGCTTCGGACCTCTAGCTAGTAGCATACTTGAAAAATGTTTCTATAGGTTTCTTCTTTAGATTGTGAATATAGAACACATCCGGCGCATTCTCCGTGTTGAAACAGAACATGTCCATAAAGTCGGACGCCAAGCTTACCCAGTTCGACCACTTCTTTGGATCTTGGATAATATACCAGGACAAAGCATCTCCTTTCAAGCTCCTCATGAAAAGCTTCATGCGGATTTTCTTGTCTTTTCCTACTCCTACCAGTTTGTCACAATACGTTCTCAAATGGACCCTTGGATCCCCTACCAACAAACATCTTTAACTTATGAGGTTTGTACCCCTCGGGAAGTTCGAAATCGGGTTGTATGCAAAGATCTTCATAGTTCAGCCTTACAATTCCCTTATTTCCTTCAACGCCCTAAATTCTACTAGTCAGTTTCTTAAGTTCTTTGGCCGGTCTTCTAATGAGCAGGTCTTTATCATCAGACTCGGGTGTGTTAACGATGGGATGGGTGGAGTGTGGCATAGTCTACATATAGATGGGGTACTATGTTGGGTGTGGCAGTGGTCATTTGTGGAGTTCTAGAGTTCTGGGATGAGCAACATGGTGCTATTTGAGGTATGGCAGGTGTTGCAGTGGTGGTGAGGAACGAGATGGTTTTGTTGCTTTAGGATATTCTGTGGAGGTATAGGGTTATGAGCATTTGGGAAATTGATATCTGGAGTAGTGAGGGAAAATGCCAGATTCGCCATATTCTCAACCTGATCAAGTTCTTCTTGGAACTTCAGCAGTTTTTGCTCCAGTTGGGATGCATTTCCCTTGGGAACTAGAGTACTATGACCATGAGTGACCTCTACCCGTTCAGTTGAGTTTTCTTTTCTAGCGTTTTTCAATCTTCCATCTTCCCTTTGATCTTGTGCTGACGGGACTAAGAGGAGGATTGGGTGGAGGACTCCTGGATCTTATGGAATAAGATGATGTTGCTAGAGTGCACGAACTAACCTTAGGGGTGGGGGGAATAAATAAACAAAAAGTAAAAAAAAAAGGTAACAAGTTAGTGAGGATCATAAAAAAAAGATGTTGCAATATTTAAACACATAGTGCAGGAATGTAAAGCGTGTCCTAATTTGGGGACCTCGTTGTGCCCAACGTACGTCTAGCGACAAGTTGATTTAGAGAACTTGGAATGCTAAATGCCTCATTTTATTGATAAAAAGTAGATGAATCCCAAATCGACACTAAATAACAGGAAATAAAAGTCATTAATGGCCATTGGCCTTATTATATTTCATAAAAGAAGAAAATTCCTATCTATTTTGTCCCAGAAGGACCTTCCCCAGATTCGGCATCCCTGGCTTCATCGAATAGCTTTCCCAACTTGTGAAGTCTCAGCAGCAGGTAGGCTCTAGCTAGATGTCCGCCTTCATTTCCCTCGACATATTGGCAGTCCTCGACCCTCTTGAGAAATTTCCTCTCTAACTCCACTATGCCTTGCTCCAAGTATCCCAGTCGCTTGTTGGCACTGACAGCCATATCCTTCTATTCCTCAATTAGATTTTGATTGACTTCTTGTATTTCACGGTGCTCTCCTTCGCATTCCCGAATCCTTTTGGCATAGTTGATTGTATTTGACTTATGCCTCGTCCTTTTCATCTATGATCCTGTGACCTCGAACAAATCCGGGCTGGCCCAGACCATCATGATTATCCTCCAACCATCCTAAATAGCAGGGAGCACAACCGGCATGGTATCTATCTGGCTAGATGGTATCCCTTTTCCATGACGATCTTGCAGTGCCACATATACTGAGCCTGGAAATTGTAAGGACTATTATCATCCTGAAACGCAGTCCAAATGTGACTCTTCTTGTAAATCCTAGGTACAACCTGCTTCCTACCCGCTTGCCTCATAACCCGGAGAGAGATCTAAGAGTACGTTCCTCTTAGGCCGATCAATATATGGAAAGGTGCATCTATGGATCGGGAAATGACGTCTTCGATCAGAAACCACTCGAACATCCATTGCACTTGGTCCTCAGTCAGACTTTCGAAGAGCTCAACCCATTCTCTAACATTCTCCAGTTGGGCGAACATATTGGGCATGTAATTTATTCACTTTGGATGATGAAAAGCGATATGATCATCCCAGTCCCTTTGATGAATTTCTTGTCAGTATCACCCTTTTGGAGATGCTCCACGAGCCAAAGTTGAAGTAGCAAATCGCATCATTCGAAGTGTTTGGCTCCTTGTTGACACCTCTCTAGAGCTCGGTACATTTCCGCAATGATCATGGGCACAATACTGAATGGTCGCCCGCCAATTCCTTCCATTAAGGTCTTTGTTACCGTAGCTAGTCTGGTGTGGATTCTTGCTTTTTTCACTGGAAACACGATCAATCCCAGGGAAAAACATGATTATAAAGACCCTTCGGAATATGCCCTAATGATGTAATGGAAAACTCGTCGGGATAGGTACGGTAGGATTTGCTGTGATCGTACCTCTCATACAAATAATCAAAAGGGATATAGGAGTCTTTTAGACATGTCAATTTTGGATTCTTCTTCAAACCCATAATTTTGAGGAAACCCCTGCCTTTGCGGTTCTCAGGAATTAGCAAACCCAGAGTTTCCCATGGTATACTGGACAATCCTCCAATTTCTTCTACCAAGGGTGTCATTCCATTGTCCCCAAAGCGGAACACATACCTCTCACAATCGTAGTACAAAGTGGCAACTCCGGACGCTCCTTGTCCTAAGCCCCAGGCATCCGGTTACCTTTGCGGATCTCCGCCGCCTGCTTTTTAATTCTATGATTTAGTTGTTGGTATGGATTTCCAAGAGGGAAGGTAGATTTCCCAGATATTTTCGGACAAGGGTCTGATCACATCCTCCCACCAGCTTAGAAATTTTAGGTGGATGTTGGTGACCATGCCAAATCTGGGGACTTCGTGCCTCATATTTCTGCAAGACAAAAGGGTTAGGCCCTTACCCCCACCGGACTTGACTATTTAAATATTAATAATTGGCATAGAAGTATCTAGTTCTCCAAATGAGTGCACAGAATGTGGTAGTGTCCGTTTAGGTTTGTGGAAACCCAGTGGACTCTGGACAAGGCTATCTTAAAGAGTCATTATGCGGACAACATAACTGACTCGGCTAGGTTTGACCCTGATGCATGCACAATTTAAACAAAGAAAGGTTTTTATGGGGTTTTAGACTGGTACCCTTGAGCGGACAACTCAAGGGGGAAAGGCATAGAACTGTCGACTACACCATTGATCGACTGGTTTTATTGCAAATATTCCTTTTTCAGATTTAGGGGGTGATAATGTCGAAAGAGTGAAACCACTCATTATAAGCGTTACTATGGTATTTGTTTGGCACGAATGAAATATGATGTTGAGCATAACTATGGAACAGTTAAAGGCATGTTGTCACGTATTTGCATATTTAAGGAAGCCGTAAATACACCAATTTCATAATTTAAAGTGGAAATGAAGGAAAGTAGTTGAGGAAGGAAACAAAAAGACAAGTCAGTTTGGTAATCGAAAAGGAAATTGAATGCTTAAAAGAAGTAAACAAATAATTGCGCGTAAAGAAACATAAATTCAAAATAATAGTCTGAAGAGGTAAAAGCCTAAAAGTCCCTAGAACAGTCACCATGCAGTCGTGCCCCATTTTTCCTCCGTGGAAATTGGGTTTATGACATTTTGGAGGTACAACTCATTCTCTTTGGGAACTGGGTCTGAAATTGAAGAGTCACCATCAAATGATTATGGTGCATTAGGACACCAAAGGGGTTTGATTTGAACAACTAGATATATGGTAATGGTTTGAAATTATTATAAGGGGAAGGTGTTAGGCACACCTCAGAATCCACTAGTATGGTTCTCGGCAAGACAATTATTGTTAATTTGGGTACAATTAACATATAAACAAATAAGACTCAAGTAAGAATGGATTTCAACACATAATGGTTTGAAAGTAAACAAGGTTTGAAGGAGCAATTAGAAAAGTTGATTTTTTTAAAAATAAAGAGTTACAAAGAGTAAAGAATAAAGGGAAGGGGGTCCTAGGTCTATTAAAAAAATGGATCACCCCACACAATATCCAGTAATCACTCCTCAATGAGGGGCTACGTGTAACATTATCGTGTGGTCATCATATCCATATCTACCCTTCCCACCTCGTCAAGGTATTTAAAATGGGGATTGGTCTCGATCGCTTATTGCATGCTATTACACGTCCTATTCCTATCAGTCTCGGAGACCCTTAGGACTACTAATCCTAAAGGGAGGGATATTAGGCTTATTTGGGGTTGCAAAGGCAAAACTCTAAGGCGATATACAAACACACATACTGCATATTTGGGGAGACATATACATATATATATCTCAATTATATTTCCTTGAACAAAAAAGCACATAATAGCATGTTTGGCACATACTGCTTAGGTTTGATCAAAATTAAAGATAAGGGAGTTTAATTGTTGAGGCAGATTGGTTTATTACATAATTCAGATAAGAATCCCAAATCAGGCATGCCTGCTAGTTGTAATGATTAACAGAAACAAATTCAGTTTTCAATTATTATTCCAAATCTTGCCTAAGTGTTCAGACGCGATCCTATAGACATGATATCTACTGAATTTAGAAGGTGATAGGTTAGAGATGCAGAATTAAACAAATTGATTACAGGTTCTGCAGGTGATTTTATATACTATTGCTGATTTTTACATCTAAAATTGAGTGAAGTGAATCAAATTCATTTAGAAACTCCTATAGGCATGTTTTGCACACATTACTAATTTTTAAAACCTTATAGACGTGGTGTTGAAATGCAGATAACCTTATAGACATGGTATGTAAATGCAGACTTGGTTTAAACCCTATAGACATGGTATCTAATGCAGAACTTGTTTTTAAACCTATATACATGGTATCAAAATGCCAAATTGTTTTAAGCCTTATAGACATGGTATCTAATGCAGATCCGTTTTTTAAACCTATAGACGTAGTATCTATATAAGGCCTGATTCTTGACTTCCTCTCTGAATTATGAGATAGACCAACTCAAAGACCACCAATCCAAAGCCTTTTTCCAATTTGAATGTGTCAGGGTTCCTTAAGAGCCTCAATGAGACT
Source organism: Nicotiana benthamiana (assembly GCA_034376525.1). Classification (NCBI taxonomy): domain Eukaryota; kingdom Viridiplantae; phylum Streptophyta; class Magnoliopsida; order Solanales; family Solanaceae; genus Nicotiana; species Nicotiana benthamiana. Next base: position 39,385,035 of record CM067324.1, read on the forward strand.
CCGGGTAGTGCTCACACCCAGATTGTATCACCAGAATAGAAATAAGTGCAGTGTGGAATGGCCAACCCTCAAGTTTCTAAGTTTAGAGGGAGCTCAATGGGTCCTATGGAAAGGCTCATAAGAGGGGGCAGAAAGAACTTAAGTCTAAGAGAGAGTGCAAGTGAAGAAACAGAGTTCTAAGGGAATAAAAGAGAGGGAACCAGCCACAAACAAGTTGATAATTTCATACAAAAGGGGTTAGGGGGGTTGGGAAGTTGCAAAGAGACTATGCTTAGGCAAGGATAAGCTTTGGGCATGCACAAAAATAGAAGATGCTGGCATGCCTATAGCCCCACCAGAGCACACAATAGCAGAGAAACATAAAGGTTAGGATCCCATGGATAAAGCTTGAGTCATGGGCAGTAATATTTTGTACTGTCATGCCTCAAATAGACCATAACATCGAACACATTGGAGTGGGGGTTTAGAATTCATAATAAATTCAGTACATGAAGAAGGAAATTATAGCATGCTAAAATAAGTACTGAACTAAACACAAGCAGTAGGCAGACAAGAAGGCAAAAGCGTTAAATAAACACATTGTTGTGCTGCTAGAATGTTTATCAGAAAATACCAGTTCAGAGAAGCAAAATGCAGAAAAAGCAGGTAACAGGACTTTGAAGGCAGGCCACAGTACAAGTAACAAGAAATTATATTTTTTTAAGTGTGAGTGTGAGTTTAGAAACTAGAGTATTTGTGTGTTCTGTGTTAATGAAAGAGCAAAGTATTTATAGTTTAAAAACAGGTAGAAATAAGGAAAGGATCATCATTTATCAGTAACTATGGGACTAGGTACTAATTAAAATCAATCAATATAAGAACTTCCTTTAATTAAGAAGTTAAACTTAAACGGTAATGGACAGAAAATATGTAAGGAAAGAAATCAAGTAAGCATACTTGACAAATTAAGGGAACATCGGGCATATGAAGCTGAACTTATGACAAAGAGAAACATCATGCATTAGCAAACACAAAGTCAGTAGATAATGAACTATCAAAATATGGTAGTCACATAGGTTGACTTCACCAACTTAATAGTAGAGACAAGAAAGAGTATCAGAAGCATGTAAAAGGTCAAGTAAAAAGACCTTTCTAAAAAACATAGTCTAATTTCAATGATAGCAAGAAGTCAAAATCACACAAAGAAATAGAGTTTGAAAGAAAAAATTTTGAAATTCACTCGAGCAACAAATGAAGCAACCTCAGAAACTCGAATATGTCCCAAGCAAAGGAGGGTTTATAAACCAATCGAATTCAGAGCATGAAGAATAAGTAAATCACATAGCAAATAGTCATAGAATTCGAGTAAACCCCAAATTTTAGGATTTTCACCATCAATCAAATATAGAGATGAAAAACAAGTAAATCAGGCAGAAAGACTAAAAAAAATAGATTCAGAAATTCCAACAAGGTCAAGGACCTCAACATGCAACTTATGTAGAATAACGACATAAGGAAACACAATAGAACATGTAGGAAAATCATAGAAAGAAATAGAAAAAAGATAATAGGTTTTGAAGGTAAAGTTTTAGAAGAATCTTTGGGGAAAAAGCTTAGAGTTTTAGAGAAAATATGGATCTAAAAAGATATAAAAGAAATCAGAAGAACCTCAAAGGTTAGGGTTTCAGTTAAAACCCTGATGGTGAGGAAGGCTTCGAAAATCGTCAATCTAAGCAGGAGAAGTCAAGAGTCAGGCTTGAATACCCATTGCTGGCCTTAACAAGGTCAAAGATGACTGGAGACAGCCATAAGAACTGGGATTAACCGAGGTCTGGGCCAAGCTTCTTCAAGGTTTGGTCTTGAAACCATAGTAATTGACTACATAGAAGCCAATGGAGGATGATACAGGCCTCCAATGGCTTTGGAAGCCATTGATTCGGATGATTTTAGGGTGAAAGTTGATGGAGGCGGCTAGGGTTTGAGAGGAGATTGAGAGAGAATTGGGAGAAGGCGGGAGTTCAAAGGCGGCAACAGATTGAAAATGATTAGGGTTTGGGGTAGTTCGGGGTTTCAAAATGGTAAGGGAGATAAGGACCGTTGATCTAGGAGATCATGGTTGAGATTAGAGACGGTTGACGGGAAATGTGTATGGGTCGGTTTGAATGGGATTTGGGTCAAAGTAATTGGGTTTAGGAAATTGGGTTCAAATAAGGCTAAAATTAAAATAAACGGGGCTAGCATTGAAATAGCTATTTTTCCATATTTGATTTTTTTAAAAATAGTAAAATAGTTTTTGGAAATAAACTAAAAGTTCTAAAATGATTAATAATACATAATTATCAAAGAAAAAATATTTTAGTCAATTTTATAAATCTAAACACAATTCGATCTTAAAAGAGGCTACTATTGTAATTATATGCAATTTAGCTTTAAAATTACTAAATACATTTATGAAAATATGCAAAAACTATGTTAGCTATATTTTAGTATATGTATATGAATCTAATAAATGAATTACCAAAATGACAATTTTGGGAATAATTATTGGGGTTTTCTAGATAAAATAGAGCAATAAATTGATTTAATTTTTTTTGCAAATGAGGAAAAATAATAAATATTGGGACATACTTATATATGTATATACATGCTATCTTGAAGGTATTTTTCACATTAAAATATACTGAGAAAATTAGGTGTCAATATTGAGCATTTCTAGGAGGATTGAATGTATGCACGCTAGAGAGAGAGAGGAAAGGGAGGCCAAGAGCTCTCGAGAGTCAGGCTATTATTCTGATGCCCGTAACCCTGCTGTAGGTTGTCATGGTAGGGGTTATAACAGACGCCCTATCATTCAGCTCTTCCAGCAACCAGTAGTGCTCCAACTCCTCCTAGATCCCAAGAGCCTTATTATGTACCTCCAATTTGGCAATTTCTAGTACGCTTCCTGCGTGAGGTGCTTCCAAAGGTTAGTCTAGCAGACCTGGCTCGAGCAAGTCACAGCCACCATGTCCTCCCAGATCTTGTTTTGAGTGTGGTGACACTCGCCATATGGTGAGGAATTGCCCTAGACTTAAGAGGAGTGCACCTCCACAGACTTCTCAACTACAGTGTGCCCCACAGAGTTCTCAAGCTATGATTACAGCTCCATTTGCTACCCCACCTGATCAGCAAGTTAGAGGTAGAGGTCGGGGAGGTATATGTCACCCTAGAGGGGGAGGCCAGGCCAAATATTATGCCTTTCATGCTCGTACCGAGGCTGTTATCTCCTATTCTGTCATCATAAGTATCATATTGGTTTGTCACAGAGATGCGTCAATTCTATTCGATCCAGGCTCCAGTTATTCTTATGTTCCTCTTATTTTTCTCCGTATTTGGGTATACCTAGGGATTCTTTGAGTTCCCCTATTTATGTTTCTACTCCTATGGGAGATTCACTTGTTGTGGACCGCGTTTATCGATCGTGTTTGGTTACTCTCTGTGGTTTGATACCAAAGTCGATTGGTTGTTGCTCAGCATGGTTGATTTTGATATTATCTTGGGCGTATACTGGTTGTTGCCCCATTATTTTATCCTTGATTGTCATGCCAATACCGTGATGCTGGTTATTATACCACGCGTTGAGTGGATGGGTACTTTACATCACACTCCCAATAGAGTTATTTCCTTCCTTAAGGCTCCACATATGGTTGGGAAAGGGTATAGAGCATATTTAGCTTATGTGAGAGATGTCAGTATTGATACCCCTTTAGTTGATTCAGTCCCGGTAGTGTGGGATTATCTCGATGTGTTTCCAGCTGATCTTCCGGCATGCTGCCTGATAGAGATATTAATTTTGGCATTGATCTATTGTCGGTCACTCAGCCTATTTCTATTCCTCGGTACTGTATGGCTCCTTTTAAGTTGAAGGAGTTGAAGGATCAATTACAAGAGTTGCTTGATAATGGTTTTATTCGGCCTAGTGTTTCACCTTGGGGTGATCCTGTCTTGTTTGTGAAGAAAAATGATAGTTCTATGCTTATGTGTATTGATTATCGCCAGTTGAACAAGGTTACAGTAAAGAACCTCTATCCTTTGCCTCATATTGATGATCTATTTTACCAGCTTCAGGGCGCACAAGTGTTTTCTAAGATTGATTTGCGCTCAAGTTACCATAAGTTGAAGATACGGGAGCCATATATCCTAAAGACTGCTTTCAGGACTCGATATAGTCATTACGAGTTATGTCATTTGGGCTGACCAATGCCCCAATAGCTTTTATGCATTTGATGCATAATGTATTCTGTCCACATCTTGACTCTATTATCATTGTATTTTTTGATGACGTTCTGGTATATTCCCGAAGTCGGGAAGATCATGAGCAACACCTAAGGACAGTGCTTCAGACTCTAAGGGAAAAGAAATTATTTGCAGAATTTTCAAAATGTGAGTTTTAGTTGGGTTCCATGGCATTCTTAGGACACGCGGTATCAAGTGAGGGTATTCGGGTGGATCCGAAGAAGGTAGAGGCAGTGTAGAGTTGGCCCAGACCATCCTCAACTATAGAGATCTGCAGTTTTCTTAGTTTGGCGGGTTACCACTGTTGTTTTGTGGAGGGGTTTTCATCGATTGCAACCTCTATGAATAGATTAACCCAGAAGGGTGCTCCGTTCCAGTGGATGGAAGAGTGTGAGGCGAGCTTTCAAAAGCTTAAGAAAACTTTGGCTACCTCCCTAATTTTGATATTGCCTACAGGTTCGGGGTCTTATACTATTTATTGTGATGTCTTGAGAGTTGGCCTTGGAGCGGTATTGATGCATGACAGTAGGGCGATTTCCTACGCGGCTAGATTGTTGAAGATACATGAGAAGATTATCCTACCCATGATCTTGAGTTAGCTGATATTGTTCACGCTCTTAAGATTTGGAGCCATTATCTTTACGGTGTGCCTTGTGAGATTTATACTAACCATCGGAGCTTGCAGCATTTGTTCAAGCAAAAGGATCTAAATTTGTGCCAAAGGAGGTGGTTAGAGTTGCTAAAGGATTACGACATCACTATTTTATATCACCCGGGCAAGGCTAATGTAGTGGCTGATGCCTTGAGTCGTTGGATGGAGAGTCTGGGGAGTTTGGCATATTTACCTGCATCGGAGAGGCCTATGGCGATGAATGTTCAGGCCTTGGCCAGCCAGTTTCTGAGATTGGATCTTTCGGATCCTATTCGGGTTCTATCTTGTGTGGTTTCTTGGTCTTCCTTATTTGATCGTATCAGGGATCAATAGTATGATGACCATTATTTGCTTGTCCTTAAGGACAAGGTTCAACATGGTGATGCTAGAGATGTGATCATTGCTGAGGATGGATTATTGAGGATGCAGGGTCGGATTTGTGTACCCAATGTTGATGGGCTTCGGGAATTGATCCTAGGGAAGGCCTAAAATTTGCGGTATTCCATTCATCCAGGTGCCACTGAGATGTATCAAGACTTGAGGCAGCATTATTTAGTGGAGGTAGATGAAGAAAGATATAGTTGGGTTTGTAGCCCGGTGCCTCAATTGTCAGTAGGTGAAGTATGAGCACAAGAGACTGGGTGGATTGCTACAACAGATAGAGATTCTGGAGTGGAAGTGGGATCGTATCACCATGGATTTTGTATCTGGACTCCCACGGACTTTGAAGAAGTTCGAAGGGATATGGGTTATTGTGGATCGGCTGACCAAGTTCGCTCATTTCATTCCTATGTATACTACTTATTCTTCAGAGTGGTTGGCGGAGGTTTATATCCAGGAGATCGTTCATCTGCATAGTATTCCAGTTTCTATCATTTCTGATAGAGGTACTCAGTTTATATCACGGTTCTGGAGAGCCGTTCATCATGAGTTGGGTACTCAGCTAGAGTTGAGTACAATATTTCACCCTCAGAAAGACGGACACTCCGAGCGCATTATTCAAATTCTTAAAGATATGATCATTCATTCATGATTGAGTTTGGAGGGTCTTAGGATTATTTCTTGCCATTGGCGGAGTTTTCTTACAATGACAGCTATTATTTAGCATTCAGATGGCACCGTATGAGGCCTTATATAGTAGGTGGTGTAGATCTCTGGTGGGTTTGTTCGAGCCGGGTGATGCTAGATTATTGGGCACATATTTAGTTCAGGATGCTTTGGAGAGAGTCAAGGTGATTAAGGATAGACTCCATACATCCCCGTCTAGACAGAAGAGCTACACGGACAGGAAGGTTCGTGATGTTTCCTATATGGTTGGAGAGTGGGTTCTGCTTTGGGTTTCACCTATGAAAGGCGTCATTATATTTGATAAGAAAGGTAAGTTGAGTCCAAGGTTTATTGGCCCTTTTGAGATATGAGGTGTGTTGGAGAGGTTTTTTATGAGCTTGCCTTACCTCCCAGCTTGGCAGGAGTTCATCCGGTATTTCATGTTTTGATGCTCCAGTGTTATCATAGTGATCCGTCACATATGTTGGATTTCAGTTCAGTCCAGTTGGATAAGGATCTATCCTATGTTGAGGAGCTAGTGTCTATATTGGGAAGAAAGGTCAGAAATTTGAGGTCAAAGAACATTGCTTCAGTAAATGTTCAGTGGCGGGGTCAACCGGTCGAAGAGGCGACGTGGGAGACCGAGCAGGATATGCGTAACCGTTACCCTCATCTTTTCACTAGTTCAAGTATGTGTCCATGCTCGTTCGAGGACGAATAAATATTTAAGTGTAGGAGGATGTGGCGACCCGACAGGTCGTCTTAATAATTAACGCCTCGATCTCCTATTAACTGTGTTCCCCAAGTTTATTTTTACTAATTTGATTTTCCAGGATGTTCGGTTTTGAGTTTCAGAGAGTTTTGAGATATTTAGTCCCTAAATGAGAGGTTAAGTGTTGAAAATTTATCATAGTCAGAACAGTGTGAAGACGGTCTTAGAATGGAAATCCGATAGTTTTGTTAGCTCCGTTGGGTGATTTTAGGGTTAGGAGTGGATCAGAATGTGTTTCGGGGGGTCCGTAGCAAATTTAGGCTTGAATGTTGAAAGTTTTTTTTGAAGTTTCTGGTCTGATAGTGAGATTTTGATCCGATGGTCGGAATGGGATTTTGAAAGTTGGAGTAGCTTCGTAGTGTTTAATGTGATGTTTGTGTAAATTTCAGGTTATTCTGACGAGGTTTGATAGACTTTTTTGTCGAAAGTATGTTTTTAGAGTTTTTAAAATTCTTATGGTTGAATCTGATGAAACAATAGTTTTTTTGATGTTGTTTTGAGCATTCTGAAGGCTGGAACAAGTTTGAATGATGTTATAGGATATGTTCGTAGGTTTGGTTGAGGTTCCAGGGGCCTCGGGTGTGTTTCAGATGCTCAATGAGTCATTTTTGGAACATGTTGAATTGCTAAACTCCTGGTATTTGGTTTTCTTCTATGCGATCGCAGCCTTCTTCTCGCGTTTGCATAGTGTAATTCCGGAGGGGGCCCAATTTTTTCTTCGCGATCATGACTTGGCTCAAGATCGCATAGTGACCTTCCTTTTTTGCATTCGCATTCCTTTTCTCTCGTTCTCATAGTAGAATTAATGGGTGATGGTTTAGCGGCCATTTTCTCTTCGCGTTCGCATGGTATTGTTCGTGAATGCATTAAGCCCGTTTCTTCCTCTTCTAAAATCGCGTAAATCTGGTCACGTCCGCGTAGGCCATTCCAGGAGCTCTTCATTTTTCTTCTTCGCGATCGTGTTCCACTTCTCACGATTGCAATGAACAAACATCTGGGCAGAGAATTTATAACCCAAAATCGAGGGTTTAGACCATAAATCATTGGGAGCTCGGAGATCATGAGTATTGTGAGGATTTTCACCTGGGTGACTTGGGTAAGTGATTCTTACTTGGTTTTGACTAATTTCCATTAATCTTCACTTAAATTCATCCTTGAATTTCAAAATTTTGGTAGAAATTAGGGGAAACGTTTTTAGACCTAGAGATTGAGTTTTGATTGGGTTTTTGACATCCGATTTGGGATATTTTTATATGATTAGACTCGTGTGAGTATGAGGAGTCTGAAAATATAAACTGCACCCGATTCCAAGACGTGGGTCCGAGGGGCATTTTGGTCATTTTACATAATTTCATGTATTAGCTTAGAATTTAATATTAGAATCAACTTCTTGAAGTATTATTTACATAATAAAATGGGATTGAATAGATTTGGGCCATTTGGAGTCGGATACTCGTGGCAAAAACGTAATTTCTAGTTGATTTTGAGCTGGTTCGAGGTAAGTGGCTTGTCTAACCTTGTATGTAGGACCTTTCCCTTAGGTCATGATACTTGATAATTGAAATGCATTCTACATGAGGTGGCGAGTGTGTAATTGAGCTAATTGTTGTGAAATCCGATTTACTTTGAGTATTTAAATTGAGTTCCGTTCTTATATGTTTTTACTCTACTTGCAAACTTAGCATGTGTTAGTCTAGAAAAGCATGCTTAGTTGACTTAATTTCCTATTTGCTTAAACTGCCTTAATTACATTATGTGAAGCATGTTAGTCTAGAATTAACTGTTTACTTGTTATGGACCTAGTATTTATTTTGATATTCTTGAGCTGCTACTGTGTGTTTTAATTTGGGACTATGGGACGGCATACCGAGAGATCCCATGCACGTATTTATGATCTGGATTAAGGGGGGACACCAAGAGATCCCTGGCATATATATTGAGGATACCAGAGATTCTCAGGATACCAAGAGATCCCTAGTCTATTTATTTGAGGATAACAAGAGATCCTTGGGATACCAAGAGACCTCTGGCATATATATTAAGGATACCAAGAGATCCTCGGGATACCTAGAGATCCCTAGTATATATGATGAGGATACCAAGAGATCCCTGATTATCATCCTTGTTGTGAGCGGTATTTCCTTGTGTTTGCTTTATTTCTGTTTCTGTTATCGTATCCTTATTATCCTGTATAGATTCTTATTGTAGATTCTTATTTATACTGCTTATTTTTCCGATCATTTTATTATTTATTTACCTCAATAGGGCCCTGACCTTGCTCGTCACTACCTGACCGAGGTTAGGTTTGACACTTACTGAGTACCGCCATGGTGTACTCATGCCTCTTCCAGGTACTTCTTTTCAGGCCTACCATCCTTGAGGGAGGCGACTACTTAGAGATTTCGAGGTATATTTTCCACGTCTGCAGATTGGGGAGTCCCTTTCTATTCCTGATTTCTAGTATTTAGCCCTTCTGTACTTCGGTTTTTATTGGACAAAATTCTGAGTTAGAGCTATGCAGTATTTCTCTTTTTTTACCTTGTGATTCGTGAGTTTTCGGGTCTTGAATTTCGATATATTGGTTGACATTTACATATGGTATATGCCGAGTGGCATATATATACCCTGTTATTGCCTTATTTCTGTTTTTTAAATTGTTTTACTTCTGCAAGTTTTGGTTATTTTCCGCAATTTAGGCTTACCTAGTCGTAGAGACTAGGTGCCGTCATGATGGTTCACGGAGGGCGAACCGAGGTCGTGACAACGTGCTCAAAAGGTTTTACTAAGGATAGATTTTATTTTCAATATGAAATTAAGCTAAAAAAGATCAAAGAAAGTCCAAAATCATTTTTTAAACGGAGCATCACCTAAAATTTTGCTTCAACTCACATACCGACAAGTTCTAGACTCAATCACAATAACATGGACTACACAAAATCTCTCCTCACACATAGCACATGACTCACTATGAACGGTCTCATTCCAACTCTAATACAAGTATTCACAAAGCCACAAGATATTAACATTAAGCAAAAAGTGAATATAAGTCAAGCAAAAGAGACATAGGCGTCATCAGATATGGTATCCAATTTCATTAAAGCATTATGAACAATTTCAAAATATAGGGAAGATACTCTACATGCAAAAACCTAAATATGCTACTATCAAAAAGGTCAAGGGCACCTAGGTTAATCAATATTCCTCCTTTTATTTCCTAAATTCCTAATCTACACAAAAAATAAATAAAAAATACGACCTGGTGCAAACTACATCCCATGAAAAACATTAAGGCACAAAGAAAAATTACATGGGATTATTACTACTAAAGGAAAAAAAGACATGTTTTTTTTATTTTTCTATTTTTCACATTGTGAATTTTTTAATGGACCTTAATCCATCAAGAAAGCTGCCCATAAAATTCATCGTCGGAAAAAGTCCAAAAAATTTATTATTTTTTTTCTTTTTTCTTTTTAACGAAAACTAGTACTCTAAGAAAGAATACTACCACTAAGATAGGACAACATAAATAATCACCCAGACAATCTCCTCACCCTACACTTAAAATTGTGCAATGTCCTCAATGCATTCAATAACTAACTGGAGGGTAAAAGAGACTACCCGGTATGCCAAAGGCTGACGCATTAGCAGCTCACAAGATACTCAGACTTCTCCCAGGAATTGGTCTTGTTTGTGCACACCCTACACTTATTTTCGGTCATCTGATCGCTTTTGCACCACATACTTACTTAGTTTGTTGCTCCCAAATGCACTATAAGTACACCTGGTCGACATGCAATATAGGATTGTAAATTTAGATATCATACCCACAGGGACTTGTGATTAACTATCAACTAAATAAATCCAAATAATTAATCTATTCAAGCGATTTTTTAAAGTATGTATATTTAACTAAAGCTAATCTTGATTAACAAACTAAGCGATTATAGAAAATAAGTCGACAATCTTATAGACAAATTCAGTGGGAAAAAATGTTCCAGAACTATGGGTTAGATAACAATATCATTGAGTTTTTTTACTTAAATTGACTAATTAATTTATCTAGTTTATTGATTAATAGGGTTAATATTACTCATAGTATTCTCCCGAAGTACTACTCACCTATTCAAGCTAAGATAATGCCTATATTTCTATGAAATTAGAATTAACAAAAATACATTAATAATACACATATAGCAACCAATCAAGGCGATTAGGTATATCCCAATTCTAACCGCAAATCTATTCCCAATACACAGGTTCAATATCTTGTTCTACTCAATCTTATATGCAATCTACAATTCCTTCTCCCGAGTTCCATCCTATATTTATAGATAGTATTCAATTGGTGATCAAACAATAAAATAATTACGCGCAAGATTTTATAAATAAACCAATATAATAAATAATAAGAACAATTCAAGCTTCAAATTACAGTGCTCATGTAGCACCCCACAGCTCTAAAACTAATAAACTATGAGGTTAAAGGAAGAGAATGGAAGAAAAAGTAGTTAGAAGTCTCCTTTAAACGTGATTTTCATTCTCCCCGCCAAAAGTGGCGCGTTCTCCTCCCAGAAATTGACCAACACCTTAATTATTATGTTTATAGGGTATATATAGGTTAAGATAGAAGTCTCCCAGTCCAAAACTGAGTAGAAAATAATTTATTCGTGGACTGGGGGAACATACCTTGGTGCAAGCGAGGCCTGGTCTGTAGCTAGGTGGACCATGCTTTAAAGCAGGTGAGGCCTGATTTGGGGTACGCTTCCCTTGTCTTATTTCAATTTTCTCCTTTTCGTACTATTTTCTTGTGTCTTCAACATAAACTTTATGCACTTTCATCATTTATGTATTTTAATGGTCATATAATCGGTTCTAAACCTGCACTACTATTGAGTAGAAAAGATGGTCGATACAGTTTTACACAACAAAGGTCGGAATAGAATCCACATGGAGTTAATTAATTTGGAGTTAGGTTTATATCTGAGTAGAGATACAGACTTTGCTCTTAATTTCACTTCCACAAATAGTTGGTTGTTTTCTACTTCTACTTCTATTCTAAAATATACAGTATTTAAAACTAAGTATAATATTTTTGTTGGTTGTTTTTATGGATTTAAAGGGACTAGGATAGTGACTTCCGCATAGGTGGATATCTAACAAGTAGCAAGAATCTAGGGCAATCATGTGATTGATTGGGGTTGTAATATAGCTATCACACTCGAGTATTCGCTCTATACCTCTTGGTGGTTTTAGTAATCTTGTCCAATTTGGCTTTCTCAAGTCCAAATGGGTATTCATGCAATTCAAGTGATTTTAGCTCAAGTTGGGTATTACTAACTCTAGGTTTAACCCTTTAATTGAGGCTATCAATTTATTGAGTTCGCCCCAGTTCCTTGTTAGCCTATTTTTTCTGGACTTAGTCCTTCTTTCTCAAGTAGAGACTAAGTCATAAAGGCATAAATAGTATTTGCAATCACTAATCAATAGTTCTAGCAAGAACTAGGCTAAAAATCACTAATCCATACATATTCAAGACCTAAAATTCAAGACCCATCAAATACCCACACTAGAATTGGGTCACAACCCTAGCTATGAGTTTAGCTACTCATAAAAATAGCAGAAATTAAAGATAAAAAAGAGAAGATAAAACCCAAAATACTAAATTAAAATGTGAAATCTAATGATATAAGGTAAATCTTGTACAAAATTTTCCAAACAGGAAAAACTAGTCGTCTTATGTGCTCAGCGAAACATAACATGACCTAAAATTGTGAAAAAGATCTATTTATACTAGGCTAAAATTTTCGGACAAAAATTCCCCTACAGAGGTTTTGCAGCCGCGTAATATTGAGCGCAGTCCGCATGTCTTTACATATGAGACTGGGCTGAAACTTTTTTCGTTGACCGCTAGTTTTCATCGTGTCCGTATGGGTGATTTTTCGCGGCTGCATATTCTTGTCGCGGACCGCTTTCTTAAATTTAGCATGACTTGCAAAGTCTCGAAACCTTAGTACACACTGTCAGCGGAATTCTATTGCGGTCGTGCTAGTAATTTAGTGGCCACGTCTTTCTGTCGCTGTCCACGCCTATGTTTGTGCCCAAAATCACTTCTCTGAATCTCCACTTTGCGGTCCGCTAGTTCATGACCGCGTCTGGGTGACACTTTCGCGGTGGCATTTTTCTTTCTTAGTCAGCATTCTACAATCTTTGCCCGGTCTTGATCTTTGTTCATGTTTTTACTCATTTATGAATTGATCATGGCCAATTTTACTCATTGTGAATAATCCCTGCAAGCAAGCATATTATGTTAGTTTTAGGAGTGCGTTTAGACATTTTATACAAAAAAACAAGTAAAAAGAGAGTAAATAATGGTTAAAATTCCTATTTATCATCCTACACATAAAAATAACTCAATTAAGCTAAAAAATAGAACAATTAACCATTAAAAACTCAAATGTAAGATAAGTAATACACTAAAAATATACGTTTATAGCCAAACATCAAAAATATATATGCGCAAAATTACATAGCTGAAGGAGCATCTATGTTTTGGGGTAGTTCACTGTTTTGGTCTACCACATTACTAGGAGTGACAAACGGTCGAGTCGGGTCGGATACAGTTTGAGCCGAAAACGGGTAATGAAAAAACAATCGATGATCCGACCCGACTCATATTTAATACAGATAAAAAATGGATTAACCGGCAGATAATATGGGTTACCCATATTATCTATGACTTCTTGTATATGATCACTTTTAGGAGAATTCTTAATCTCCCTAACTTGAGGAGCTCTCAACTTGAGGCTTTATAAATATAAAAGTTAGACCCATTGATTACTCGTTGGTTATCTATTTTCTAAATGGATAATATGATTCTTATCCATATATAACCCGTTTTTAAAAAATTCATTATCCAATTCATAATTTAATAGATAATATGAACGACTAACTATTTTCTTTGAACCATTTTACCACCCCTACACATTACTATTACATTCCACAATTTGGTACAACGTAGTTCCTATAAAAGAGGTTCTTCTTAAGATTATCTTAGTGCATACTCCATATCATTAATTTTCTTTCTTTACTTATTTCGTTAATAGATTGCTACACAGAATCAAAGCTTAGACAACAGCTAATATCTCACAGACAAATGGGAAAAAGAAAACTGAGGCTAGGAAGTGACTAAAGGTGACAGGGGAATAACCTACCCACCTTTATAAAGAATTGACTAAGAGAATAGGAACATTATCTCTTTAAAGAAACAATAAAAAAAGTAGTTCAGTTAAGCTCTGTTTACCTAACATGTTTCCATTTCATCATTTTGGCTTATTATTTTAATCGATAAAAGAGGATTATAATAAAATGTAAGACGTATCAATCATCATAGCATTTTCGAGATGCATCATTAATAAAAGCTAATTTTAGTTGTCATTGTCCTATGAATATTTTAACTCTAATTTTTGGTAATACATTACTTCATGACCATTATTTAACTGGTTTTGGATAAGGGTGGTGGAATAAGGTCATAAGCATAGGAACTTGTTTTCATTTTTTTATCCTCATGACAATGACAGCCACAAGAGACGGATACAGACAAATGCATCAATTATGACATTCCTAAGCATTTTTATAATAAAAATTATCTAGCTTCAAATTTGATTTAGAAGTCTATGATTTAGATTTACTAATTTCTAAAATAAAAAGAAAACTCGCACAACTTATGTCAATTGCATCATATCAAAGGTCTAAGGAGTGTCTGCATTTTGTTTGGACACTTAACTAAATAATAATTATATGGTCCAATAAAAATATTAAAAGTAATAATAGACAATTAATGTGTTCAACAAAAAAAGAGTGACTATGTAGGAATTAGGGGTGTACAAAGAAAATCGATAAACCGCACCAATTCGATAATCCGAGAAAAAAAATCCGACTATGGTTTGATTTGACTTGGTTTGGTGTTGGAAAAAAAATCCGACCATAATTGGTTTGGTTTGGTTTTAACTAAAGAAAGTCAAACCGAAACCAAAACAACCCGACATTACATATATAACAATTTTAGATATATTTAATATATAAATATACTTATTGTAATGTAATTTATAAATATTTCTTAAAAAATTTCATAATTTTATCATTTAAGGTATTATTTCAAGGTTTGATTTAGAACTTTTGAATGCTCCAATAAGTTTTATAGCCATTAATATTAGTAAATTAAATAATGCTAGCAATCAATACTAATGCTAACAAAAGACATTCAATTCAATATTACGAACGAGAACGTATTAAATGTCTATTTTTTATTTTGCAATAATTTAGATAAAAATACATAACCTATTTTTATTTTTCTTTAGCTTTTAGGCATATAATTAATACTCCCTCATTAGTCTATCTAGTTTAGCATGAATTAGTGCTTTTAGATTATGTTTTTTTATTATGACTTTTTAATTAGCAATATTTATAGTACGTAATTTTATTATTTTTTATTGTTGAATATTTTAGGATATGTCATGAGTCATGACATATCCCATATTTTGTATTATTTTCTTGAAAAATACTTTATATAGTTGTATCTTACTAGGATTAAAGAAATATTTTGAGCATACGTTATATATTTTGTTCTACGAAGATTTTACCGGAAATTTTTTCGAAAAAACCCGAAAAACCCGAAAACCCGAGAAAAACCGATATTGAAAAACCCGAATTTATTGGTTTGGTTTGGTCTTTAGAGTTAATAACCCGACATAATTGGTTTGGTTTGGTAATTGTATCCGAACCAACCCGGTCTATGTACAACCTAGTAGGAATGATTGAAATTTGTTAAAATTATTTGAAAATTTAAGTGTCCTAACACGGAGGAGGACGAAAAGTAGAAATGAAATGAAGAAGAAGTTAGCACTTTTGTTTTGGAGAGAATTCAAAAATTACTTGGTAAATGTTATCTTACTGAATTAATGTATGTATTATCTTTACTATCGTTGGATACAAATAAATATTTGTTCATTTTCAGAAACAGACATTTCAGCACGTGTTATATGACTCTTCCTCAATTAGAAAAATGGATGCGACAAATAAAGCCAAATAAAAACTAAGAGTCATTATCGCTTTTCTTATATACACTTTTTACTAGTAATTCTTAGTATTGCTTAATTTCTAAGTCAATAGGCTTCGAGAGCAAGTTAATTTTTACCTTGTTAATGTGGATTACATTCAATGGAGAGGTTGTGAGTTCGAGTCTCCCCAAGAACAAGGTGGGAAGTTCTTGGAAAGAAAGATACCGGAGGTCTATTTGGAAACAGTCTCTCTACCCAGAGGTAATGGTAAGGTCTGCTTACACGCTACCCTTCCCAGACCTCACTAAATGAGATTATACTGGGTATTACATTCAGTTTGACTAAACAAAAAACCGAAAAGGAAAGAGAAGCGAAACATTAATTTAAATTACAAGGAAGCAACAATAATTCAAAGATACAAGAGACTAGATTTTGAAAAAAGCAAAAGGGAGCAAGGAAGTAAAAATAAAAAAGTGAAATGAAGATTACAAGTAGAAAAATACACAAAAGAGGGAAATTCATAGGAAAAACAGACAGTACAATACTTTTTTTTACTTTTCCCATAGGGAAATATCTACAATTTTTCATGGCTGATTTTATTCAATTGGATTGAAATTTTTTTAGGCATTGCTCCTGAAGGAACCAAGAGCTTTGATAGCACCAGCACGGAGGATGAACTGGTGGTAGACGGCGGCAGCGAAGGCTCCGATGAAGGGACCCACCCAGAAAATCCAGTGTTCATCCCAAGCTTTGTCATGATTGTAAATAACTGCAGCACCAAAACTCCTAGCAGGATTGATGCCAGTTCCAGTAATTGGTATGGTCGCCAAGTGAACCATGAACACAGCAAATCCAATTGGAAGTGGTGCCAACACCTACACATATTCAAATAAAATACAAACATTAGATCGTTATCGTTCCTTTTTGTTTAATAATTCAAGGTTTTGTTGTATGCATGAATGTTATAAAGACTATTTATTTAGACAAATCAAGCATTAAAAACATAGATTAACCAATTTTATAACTGGAGTTTTAGTGAATACGTACAAAAAGAATGCAAAGGTCATCAAACTGCTTCTATATGTAGGTCGCAGGAAGGGCGATAACATATTGGGTCTATTACACCTAATTTTATTTTGTATTTTTTCTGTGAATAATTAATTTTTGCATAATGAACTCATAACCTTCTGGTCATATGATAATAACTTTTAGTGTTACGCCCAAACTCTGTTTAAATCATTATATAATACAAATTCTGTAATGAAATGGGTGAATTACTTAAAGATGGGATAATGTTAAGGTTACAAGTTTTTCATATAATTATTTTATGAAAGATTATAGAGAAAATGGTACATGGTGTTGGGTTACCTGCCTCTTTCAATTACACTAAAGGTTATAATGGGTAGAAAATTGGATAATTGGCATCACAAAATTAAATACTTCTTCTATCAACTAGAAGCCCTGGTTAGACACTTTAAGAAAGTCAAATAGAGCGTTGTCTTTAGCTATGGTTTGTAGCGATCCCATAGCTAATATTGGAGGCCTAACAAACGCTGCAACTCAGAAAAGGATTGGAGGTGAAACTGATATAATGAGATTAGGATAAGACTTGGCCTTGTTTGACAATAAATAATACTTTTGTATTTGTAAATACAAAATTTGAACGAGACCCTCGGATGATATCAGAAGTCATTAGTTCGAGCAGCGAGGTAAAATATAAAATAAGATGGCATACAATAGACCCTCACGATCTGACCTATTCTGTGCATACGAAAGTTCAATGCACCTGACTGCCCTTATAATAAATACAAAATTTCACTATTTACAAATATTGGTTTGACTATAATATATTTGCAAGTGTGGAACTTAAATATTATTTCAAGTAATAAAAAAAATGAAGGTTTTGAAGAGAATAGAATACTTACAGGGACATGGGAGTCTCTAGCATTTCTCTTAGGGTCAGTAGCAGAGAAAACAGTGTAAACCAAAACAAAAGTACCAATAATTTCAGCAGCTAATCCAACACCTTTGGTATGGCCAGGAGCCATGACATTGGCACCTCCACCATACCTAACATAATAAGCACTCTGGAATGCCTTCACAAAACCCACACCACATATTGCACCCAAACACTGTGCCACCATGTACAGTACTGCTCTGATCAATGATACTTTTCTTGCCAAAAACAGCCCAAATGTCACTGCTGGGTTTATGTGTCCTCCTGTATGCACATACTCCTATTATTTTATTTTTGTGCACAGATAGTTTTAATTTTATTTATAGCGTCTGATTAAGATGACTTTCTACTAAGAAATAAAACCAACTGATTTGTAAAGAAACAATTAATACACTTAAAAAAATCATGATACCGTACTCCCTCTGTTTCATATTAAATGAAATAGTTTGAAATTTATAGTCTTAAAAGTTTAAAAATTAAAAAGTTTGTAGGATAATAATATTTATGTGGCTATAAAAGATTCTCCTTAAGGGTAAATGAGTAAAATGAAAAAAGTTAAAATTAAATTATTTTGCAAATTTAAAAATATATCATTTATTTTGGAACAGATTAAAAAAAAAGTTAGCTCATTTAATATGAGAGGGAGTGAGTAATTATTTTTAAAATCAAATTCAGTAACTTAAAAAATAAGAGTAGATTATTTGCTATAATAAATTAAAATAGTCATAGATAGATACTAAAAATTATTTACCCTTTCAATATGTATAATTGAGTTGAAATTAACTTTTATATACTACGACCAAATTTTATAATATCAATTATTATAAAACATGACTAAAAAAGGTTAATAACCTAAAAATAAAGCATATTACTTGCTATAATATGTTAAAGAAGTTATTCCCTTACGTGTATATGTTTGACTAAATGCAAAGTTTAACGGAAAAAATATTTTTTAAAATTTTTGGTATTAAACAAGTCAAAAGGAGGTCAAGAATATGGATAAATTTTATTTTGTACCTCATACATTGAATATTATTTGTATGAGACTAATTTTAGTCTTATAACTTTATGAATTCCAATCTTATATTTTTGAGTTCATAAAAATTAGGGTCCATAAAAATATTACACAAAAATATTGCCTCACCGATTATATGAAACACAAAATAAATTTTTTTTCCTAAAGTATATGTGTAATTATAAAAATTTAGAATAAAATTATAAATTAAAAATAAATTATTAACATATTTCGAGAATATTCTTTTTAGATCTGACAAAAAAAATAGATTCAGGTAAATCGGAAGAGAGGGAGTGTGAAGCAAAGAAGCTTACCGGAGATACCGGCGGTGCAGTAAACAAGAATGAAAATCATGCCACCAAAAGCCCAAGCAATACCAAGAATACCAACGCCGCCACAGATATCACCGTCGGCTTTGACATCTGACTGGACCTTGTACCCAATCACAGTCAAAACAGTAACATAAAGGAAAAGCAAAGTGGCAATGAACTCAGCTATAACAGCTCTGTAAAGTGACCATTGTGTCAGCTCCTCAAAGTCTACTAAAGGAGCTGGAGGAGGGTCAGTATAGTCTTTTGCTGAAAACTCTGTTGGTTGCTCTGTTGCGACCTCAACTTCTTTAGTCATGGCTAACCAAAAGGAAAGAAGCTTTTAAACAGGGGATATGGATGATGAGAAGTGAGTGAAAAATGGATAGGTATTTATGGGAGAAAAGAGAGGACTTTTAATGATTGATTTTAGAGTGGAAAAAGAATTTATGTTTAGTTTAATTGTTTTTATTTAATATTATTTTGAGCCGTCCAATACTACTCCATTATTGTCGAATTTGTGAGCTTGCAATTGGTCCTATTGTAACACAACGGCTTTCTTATAGTCTACTTTTGGCTTTCTACTTAATTGAAATGTGTTATCTTTTGTTGGTTTCTGTTTTATTTGATTGGTTTGGAATTTAAACTTTAATTAGTCTTTGAGTATTTTCAGAAAGATTTATCAAAAACTTAGAAAGGGAAATTTGCCTGGCAACGGTACACCGCTAGCTGGATTGCAAAACAAAACTAGAAAACGAAAGCAATATAAAAGTTGATACATAATGCTGTATTTTTTTTAAGAAAATACATCTCGCCATATTATTTGTTGTTTTCACAAGTTGACTTTGTTTAAATTACTAGACGATTTAGTAAAATTTTAAATTAATTTTTTTATGTTGAGTACCATTTCTTATTTCAAATTTACTTTTACTATTCTAATAGTAATAGTGATAAAGAACAATTTTGATAAATATTCTTATTAAGATTGTTATGTATTTTTCTTAAAGGATGTGCATAAATATTGGACGAAATAACTCCAACAGTATATCAATAACCATTTAGATAACCTTTTTAGAGTCAATTACTGAAATGGTCACTCAACTTTCCCAAATTATTTTCTAAAGTCACTTTACTTTTGTTTTGTAACAACAAAATCATTGAATTATGCCTATTGCACTCAGAAAATCACTCAACTAGATTTTACAAATTTTGAATTGTCAAATACCTATTTTATCCACTAAATTATAAATATTTATCTTTTTTTAATTTTTAAACTTTGTAATATTATAATTTTTCCTGTTTAACTTATATTATAGACTTACCTATAGAAAAATTAAATATTATTTATAAAGTAAAAAAATAAAAAGTATTTAAGCATATATACTACTAGAATAATAAAATAATGAGCATAGTAAAAAATATCAGTTAGAATAATTTGTTAATAATAATAATTTTAATATTAACAATAACAATTTAAAAAATTATTTGCACAATTCAAAATGAAAAAATAAAGATTGTAAAATATGTATTCCATGCACATACTATTCAAATAGACATTTAATAATATACATTATATATTCTTAAAAATAATGCTCAATCATATTATATATATTCCATGCACGACTTAACATAGCATATTTTACCCTATACAGATAGTCCTCTGCTTTCTGGTGACATAACTTTGTGTCGTCCAAAAGTTGGTAGAAACTTGATAATATAATTGAGCATAATTTTCAAGAATATATAATTTATAATATAAAAATACCTTTATTTAAATAATTATTTTTATATTACGTGCATGGAATATATATTTTACAACCTTTATTTTTTTCATTCTGAATTGTGTAAATAAAATTTTGAATTTTTGTTATTAATACTAAAATTATTATTACTATAAATTATTCTAATTACTTTTTTTTACTAAGCTCATTATTTTTTATTCCAGCATTATATATTCTTAAAGAATTTTCTTTTTTAAATTTATAAATAAATTGATTTATTTTATTGGTAAATCTATAATATAAATTAGAAAGAGGAAATCATAATATTAAAAAAGTTTTAAAAATTAAAAAAGATAAATTTTTATAATATAGAGGGTAAATAGGTATTTGGCAATTCAAAATTTAAAAAATCTTGTTGACTGACGTTCTGAGTGCAATAAGTGTAGTTCTGTAACTTTAGAAGATAATTTGAGATAGTTGAGTGACCATATGAGGAATGGACGCAACCTCTTTAAGTCCGCCATATCTATTTGTGTGTGATTAATCATAACAAATCGACCAATCCAAACATCTATAAATAGAAGTTATTTGTCGATCGGTAGACTCATGCTCAATATCGTTTAGGCCATTATGAGTCAGAGCTAGTAGTATTAATTTCAGTGCTTAAGAGAAAATTTCTGATTTTGAAAGAGGATGCTTCATATTTTCCCAAAAAGAACCAAAATCGTAATACTTGAGAAGCACGTTAATCTGTATGTAGAATATTGATGATTCTTCTTATAATTTTTCGACTGTATAATAATGTGCAACTAAACAAAAAAGGCTGTGGAATTGGAAACTAAAAGGGTGGAAGAAAAGAACAAAAGGAAAAAAGGTAATGCTTGTCGACAAATATTGTACTATCTTCGTTCTCTTTTATATTTTTATTTGTCCAATTTGCTTTTTTTTTTAAAAACTTTTTACACTGCTCTTAGGAAAATATTAAGAAGTTTTTATTTTACTAATTATTCTCATTAATGGTAATTTAAACTTTTAAATTGGACTACTAATATTTCAATTAATTTACTTAAGGACAAGGGTAAAATTTAAAAACTAACTCACTCTTAATTTTCTAAAATAGACAAATAAATAATATTTAAATATTATTTACCCGTAAAACAGTACTTTATAGACAAATGAATTAATTTGATCCTGAAATGATAGATGGATTAAATAAAAAGGTAATACTTAGCCTTGAGATTGAGATAAAATAGCAGAATTAGTAATTCTGGGAGCAAGGCTCCCGAGGACAATAACAATGATAACAAAGAACAAAAAGATAACATTGTACTAAGCTTTAAATAGAATGTAGCATATGTTATTCAGAAAATTCTTGTCTTCTCAAATGATAATATAACTCACTATTTATAGTTGTACCTAGGGAATAATGTCTTAGGATCAAGTCCCTCTTTAAAGTCAGTTGTGAGGGCTATTGAAGAATGTATAAAGGCAGACAATGAATGTTATATTATTTATAACGGGTCATCTACTTATTGCTTTAGAATATTCTTCATTTAATGCTATTGAGTGGAAGGCATTTATTTCATCTTTGTGAGTATTACTCTCTCTAATAATAGATGAGATTGTCGCCTTCGGATTCAACTGACTTCTGTCTTCGGATCCACGCGTCAATTTCTTATTTGGTCATTTAATGTAAATATATTTTACCCTATACAGATAGCCCATTGCATTCCGGTGGCAAAACTTTGTCACCAGGAAGTTGGTAGAAAACAACTCTTTTGGATAAAAATCACTGATCCTCTCTGAAAAATTTTCGACGATTGATTAGATGCACGTCTCTCCGCATTTAATGCCTCGAAAATGCACCATCCCATGATTTAGTATCAGTTTTATTGGTTATCGAGGTAATAATAGACATGATTTTAGCCGCCTATTTCTTCACTTATACACATTAAACTCCTTCATTCACACCTCATAATTCTTCAAAATCTCTCAAACTCTCTTCGTTCAACTCGTACTTTATCTCCACCATTTCTTTAATTTCATTTATATGAGAAAAGCTTTTTGTTATTCTTTAACATAAAATGGCTTCTTCTTCTAAAAACTTTAGTTCCTCAAATAAAAAAGGCAAAGCCGATGAGGCCGCTCCTCCTACAATGAGCACCATCTTCCCTAGAAATCTCGTCATAACTGAAGTCTTTGAAGAAAAATTTCCTTCTACCCTCGTACATAGGCTAATGGCAGATACCCTTCTTCCATCTGTCCATCTAGTATTCCTATTGTGAAGGAAGATTTCCATTTCAGAATTTAGATATTATTTCTCCCGATCTGGTTGAGCGGATAACCTTACCCAGGCTTTTACGTATTTCTATACGTATCCCTTCACTTTGGGGGCGTTTTCTCTAAGTGGAGATCTTGACTCCATCATCGTCGAGTTCTGCCTCCACTGCCTAGTGTGTTTAGCATAAGTAAGTCCTTACGTATAGAGGATAATTATTTGTCGACGCTTATGCCAAGAAATGAGAGAGGAGCTATCCCTAGCTCACGTGATGAACCTCTATTACCCCAAGATCTTCTGGGGGGAATAGTAAATTTCAGCAAAGATGGCCACCATGCTTTACTATCTAGCATGAATGATGAAAATGACCATGGGTGGATAGAACGGTTCGTTGTAGTTGCCATCAATGATATCATTCCAGCAGCAACTTCATCCTTTTGAAAATTATGGAACCATACTCGTAATTTTCTTGTTTAATCTTTGTTTCAATAGAGATCATCTCGTATCATTGTTGACCCTCCTTCTTTTGCTGGTTCTAGAAACTCAATGTGTACCAACCAGGGTTAAACGCTAAGACCAATGGATCCAAAACATCTTGGACGTCACTACACTCGAGACCCACAAGTGGAAAGAACTGGCCCTTAAATACGGGTGGAAGGACAAAAATCATGGTAACTTGGAATTATCTTGTCTTTGCTTTTCGTGTAGGGAAATTAATTAATCCTTTCTCTTTTTGCTGAATTCATGTCTACCCCAAGGCTCGGTTATCATCCCCAAGGAGGATGTTTTGGCTGATCTTGCTGATGTAGTGAGGCTATTTCAAGTGACGTTTACCCGAACATGCATCTCTGGTCTTGCTTCGGGTGCAAGTGTCTCTTTTCGGAGTCCCTAGATGGAGAGCAAGCAAGAAAAAAAGAGATGTTCATCTACAGGTGGGGGAAAAAATAAAAGAGCAAGGAGTGTCGTGCCCGAATTTTCTTTAGTTGCTGTAGTGTCGACCGTCATGCCTGAGTCGACCATAGATACTGAGATGATTAATAATGATGGAGAAGCTAGTGATGAGGGGGCTTCTCTACATAGAAGACGACGACCTTCATCAGCTCAATAGAATGCTCAATCTATTGATTTAGTTACACCAATTGAGAACGATGCCTCGACGCTGTGGGGGGAGTTTGAAATGGTGGAAAATGTCAACTCCTATTTTTGAATCCTAGTAGTTGTACCCAGTGTTGTGAGGCTGCGTACCGGTCTATGTCGTCTTCATTTGACGAGCAACCAACAACCAGAACTGCGTTTGCCACAGATGTTTCTCACCCTTCAACGCCATCAGCTTTACCTCCTTCTTCACCAACTGTTCCACCAACAACATCTCCATTTGCCGCATCTGTCTTAGAAGAGTATGTTTCTCTCCCCAGTCCCCAGTTCATGGGAATTTGGGGCAAAATTATATTGTCCCCTCCGAAGACCCGCAAAGGAGGGGGAGCGTTATTTTCAGTCTCTATTAGATCCAATCTATTGTTTCGGATGGTGGAACTTGCTAGCTATCAAAATCATTTGGCTTTAGAAAATGATATGGAAAAGATATAAGCTCTCTTGGGAGAATGCTTGTTGAACAATGCCGTAACGGTTCATCTTTCATTTCCTTAGTTATTTCTTCTACCTTTGATACAACATTATTCTGAGTTTGCATCTTCAATTTCACATGATAATTTTCTTGCTTCTGAGGGTCTCTAACGGTTGATTAGTGATAAAGAGGAAATTACCTCTAAGCGGGATCAACTTTTGGCCGAGCGGGACTAAATTGCTACTCACCTATTAGATCTGGAAGCTAAAACTGTTGAGGCAGTTGTGTTAGAGGCTAGGTTGCCGCAAAGCAAGGAAGAAGTAGAGACCCCTAGCCAAGAGATCGCCCCGTTAAGGGTTCAATTTCAAGAGGCTAAGGCAAAATGGGCTGAAGTCCATAGTGACGTTCTTGCTGCATCCGATCGCGATACTGCCTCCGCTAAAAGATTAAATAATTTAGAGGCAGCCTTGAGCTCCAAAGCGAACTGCTTGCTGCTGCCAGGGTTAAATATTCCCAACTGAAGGAGAAGTATAAGAAGACTATTGAGCATAACAGACTTTTCAGCTCTACGCTTTGTAACCTCGATGTCATCCTCTAGTCCGTTAGATCTGCACGGGAAATTCTTTTCGTTGAGATTTACTAACTTAATGAAGAACTTCAGCGTCGAGAAACTTAGAGCAACTTCCTTCATTGTTGAGAAATGCATTCCATGTATAGCATGAGGAGAAAAACAAACCAAAGTGGGTGTCAAAGATTTGAACACCGAAATTGTTAAGGACCTCGAGCTGGAGTTAGTTGCAAAAAGAGGTCTTCTGGCCAAGCCTAATGCCACTAATTCTTGTTTCAATTCTAACTTCTTGGGAACTGAAGAGGAACCGGAAGGTGATGACGCTAAGGGCCAAAATGATGAAGGCCAAGATATCGAGCTGGAGGCTAATCTACCTCCTTCTTCTGGGTGCGCAAATGCTTCTTTTCCTCCAGGTTTTGGAAATGCAGCAGCTGAGCTTTGGATTTCTTTTTCCAACTCTTGTACTTGTTTTGTTTGTCACATTCATTGTTAACATTTTTTGCTTAATTACTATATGAACTTCCATTTTTGCACGCTTTCGTTTAAACATTATGCAAGTTTAATATTTTGCGCTTTTTTTATTTAATTATTTATGCAAGATTGCTTCTTGCATATTTTTTCCTTTAAGTATTTCCGTAAGTTTGCTTTTTGTGTCTTTTTATGCAAGCCTTTAGGTGTATTTTTCCCCCAAAGCATCTGAATTTCAAGGATAAGTTCTTCTGAAATCAACCCTTTATCATGAGGTTTTTCATAAGAGAGGGCCCTCTTATGTCTATGGTACTCTTAAAGAGGATGTGTCCTATTTATTATGACACTAGCATTTGAAGTACTTGCTTAACTTTCAAATGACAAAATCAATTCATCGTTCATACAAGAAACAAGATAGAAATAAACGGACTTTATTTTATTCCTTCCATTTTCAAAAGATACACAAGCATTTGTTTTGCTAAAAAGGAATTGCTGTTTCTTGTGGCTAACTTGTCCAACTTGTTTCTAGGGGGTTAGCTGCGCAGTCCCTGGTCCCGATGATAAAACTATGTTTCTGATTTTTGTATTTCAATTTACATGGAAATCATTATTGTCATATCCTCATATCATCCCCCCGCCCACAGTGTTCGAATGCGAACATTAGAAGATTTGCACCGTCGAGAATTCCACTAATGAATTTTGAGATAATCTTCAGTTCGGTTGTTGATACCCAAATTTTTTTCCGTCTATTTTTTATATGAAATTCTTTCAAATACTATATATATGCTTATATAAGTATGCCTAAGTGTTTTAGTATTTTTTAATTTTTAAAAGATTTTTTAAATTAATTTATTGTCCATTTTAGCAGTATAAAACCGATAATTATTTCCAAAATAATCATTTTGGTGACTAACTTATTTTATTTCCATATTTATACCAAAATATTCTAGAAGTAAATTTTATACATTTTTACAAATTTCTTTGGTATTTTAAAAGTTAAATTGCATATAATTGTAATTTTAGTCTATTTTGAGAATTAATAACATTTTATAATTAGAAAATTTGTTTCAATATTTTTAGTTTAATATTTATATGTTATTAACTGATCCAACACTTTTAATTTTTTTTTCAAAATCATTTTTACTATTTTTATAAAATATAAAGGGAAACTTGGCTATTTTAAAATCTGGCCCATTTTGCTTCAATTATAGCCAAAATTGGCTCCCCTAATTGACCAATCTCAATCTCGAACCGGACCAACCCAAAACCTAAAATTACCCGACCCTAACCCGTCAATACAACTGGCCCCGTCAATCTTTTAATTCAGGCCGTGGATTATTTTGATCAACGGTCACGATTGGCCATAACCTTTTTAATCTCCGAAACCCCCTAACCCTAACTCATTTCACTCAGAGACGCCGCGCTGAAACCCCCTGTCTCTCAAACTCTCTCGAATGTTCTTGAAACCCTACCTGTTCAATTTAATTAATTCATTTTTCTCTTTATAAAAAGGTTTCCTTTCATCCAAAAATTGACTCCAGTTTTTTAGATTGTTTTCATTGCAAAATACTGAATTTCTATCGATGCCATTCCAATTCAAAGAATTAAAAAAAACTTTGAATTCTCAATTCTCTACGACGTCTAGACCATAAATATTTTCAGGAACAAGCAAATCAAAATGATTTTTGTCTGTATTTATTCTTTGAGTTTGAGGTTGCAGAATGATCTACCATTTTCAACCTCCAACTCACTCGAATCCTTGGCCTCTCAGGCCATGGATGGCCTATAGTCACCTCCCTCTGCTCTTAAATGCTTGGTGTTCGAAGTTTCGAGATCTAACCTCGATGGTGTCTGTTAAGATCTTCTCCGATTCAAGGTTCTATGGTTTCTCCGTATTAGCTCCGGCGTATCCAAAGCATTACGAGCCTGGTTCTGACTTATCTGACTCAAGATCGGACCTTTTCCAAGCATTTCTCGTTTTAGGGTTCCTCTAAAACCCTAGCTATACGAGGTTTCTCTGATTGTCTTCTTAAATCTAGTCTACATCTATGCTCTACTTGAGTTTTAAAAACGTTTTCCCAATCTTTTTCTTTTTAAATTACTTCTCTTCGATTTAGGGTTTCTGAAAAGTTCAAAATGTTTCTCCGACTTTTCTTTTCCTTTTTCTTTATGTATATTTGTCACGTATGTGCTTCTATTGCTTTCTTGTGTTTGTGCTACTATATATGTTCTTTTGTGCCTTGTTTTTCTGCTGTGTTTTACACCATGCTTGCATGTTCCTCTTGCTATATTTTCCTATATGTCTTGTTGATATACTTTTATGATATCTTTGTTCTCCTACTGCATGAATTTCCTACTGAGTTCTTAAGTTCTTTGTTGTCCTTTTACTGGACCTTTATTTGAGTTATTTTTAAACGTGTTTTCTTCTAACTTTTCTATTAAGTTCTATACTACCTCTTTTTCTCTTCTGAACTTGTTTGACTTTCAAGTTTTCTTAAAATATGCTCCTTCTACTCTCACTTTGTTGCGAGTCAGTTTCTTCACTCTGTTGCCTCGAACTTGCAATTGTATATGTTTGTTTTCTCCAAAGTCTCTGAAAGAGATCACTGAGCCTGTTTCAGTTATTTGTCTTCTCATCTCTGTATCTTATTCGAGTTGAAAACCATAGGATTTGGAGGTTTTTGGCGAGTTTGATCTTGTGTTTGGACTAGGGTTCTGTTTTGGAACCCTGGACTCTCTCAAACTTATTCTGAGTCTATGTACTGATTTGAACCTCTTTGTTTATGACTCTGATCTCTTCTATACTAGACTCTTCTGATTAGCATGACAGTTATTTCTTGTTTAAGCATGTCTATATGTTTTTATATTTGTGTTGAACCTTTCTTCAAAAGACTTTCCAACTTATGATTGATTCAGAATCTTTTTTTTCTAGGGTTGATTGATTGTTACTGATTTTCCTTTAGTAAAACCTTTCCTCACTTTTCCTGACTTGGTTCATTCATACAAAGCCTGCAATTTGGATTTCTTGGTAGTTAGCTGATTCCCTTTCCTTACTTGCACAAACTGTGTGCTGTCAAAGCTTGTCTTAAATAGACCTTTATGTATTTACCCCTCTTGTACTACTTTGGAAAAATGTTTTATTGACCATTTTTCTTAATTATTTTGCCTGTTTGAAATCATAATCCCTCAATTAAAGGGAGACCTTATGTAATTGATTTCAAAACTATTTTCTTACCTATTCCTACTTTCTTTCTGCACTATAAAGGGCTGGATCCTTCTGCACTTTCAAACGGACATTACTGACAATGCACCTCGAATAATACACTTCAAGAACTTATAATCTCACAGTTCTCTCCTAAACGAATAGCATTCTGATTACTTTTTTGCACTTTGGCTTTACAAGACTGCTGCTTTCTTTGCTTGTTTCCTTGAGACTGGTATGTTCTAGTTTTGGTTTAAGCATCACCCCCAATGTGTTTACTTACATCTTTACATCCATGTTTATTTACTGTCTAAATGGAGTTTTAGCATGTTAATTTCCTTTCATCTGTTTCTGCTGTGAATCCCTGTACCCATATCCTCTTTTATGTTTTTGAGTTAAAGTTCAGAACATAGCAACATCAAAATTATTGCTCATGTCTGACTTGACCCTCTAAGGGGTCCTGACTCCCAAACAATGTGGCTAACAGGCTAGTTGGGGTATGCCAGCACCTCTAATTGCTAGGTATGATCACTAGCCTATCTTGGCTTTCCTCAAAATCCCCTTTATTGCACTCACACTCATTTTTACCTTCTAAGTTCTGCCCCCTCTCGTGAGCCATATTTTGGGACCTTGAGTTCCCTCTGAACTTGGAAACTTGAGGGTTGGCCCTTCTAATTGAGGGCCGGAGTCCATGAGGCTCTTGGGAATTTTGACACACCTAAAAATGAGAAAAGCTTTAGATTTGGATCTTTGGAGTTGGTCTACTGCGTTCTTCAGGCAGGAAACCTGAATCAGGCTCTCCTTGATTGTAATTTTATTTGTTTCTGATGCAGTTTCTTTATTTTGTTTTGGAATGTAAAAACCCTATAATAAACTCCTGGGATGATTAGTGAAAAGGGGAAGGATCAATCATGCATGCAAAGGGAAAGATACCATGTTCATAGGGAATATTTACACATCTACACTCATGTATCCTGTTTTAACCTTTCACTTCTGCATAATATAGATACCATGTCTATAGGTTTCTTCACTTCTGCATCTCATATAGAGACCATGTCTATAGGTTTCTTCATTTCTGCATCTCATATAAGACCATGTCTATAGGTTTATGCAGATCTACAATTTTTATAAAAACAATGTCTATAATTTTCTGCACTTTTGCATCTTATATATATGCTATATTTATAGGCTTCTGCACTTCTGCATTATATGGAGACCATGTCTATAAGTCATTTCTGAAATGCTGTATATCATATAGATAATATGCCTATAAGACTTCCTGAATTTTGCATCTGCATCTGTCACGAGGCAAACCTGTTTATAGGTTTAAATAACTAACAACATTCTAGATACCATGCCTATAGGACTTCCGCACTATTATTTCGATTGTAAAAAATGTTATAAAATCAGTAACGCCTAGAAAGCATGCCTATATTAACCATCAACTAAATCCGAATCCATTTGCTTATAAGTCTAAAATCAGTAGTAACTATAACGACTGCAGTGTTCATATTCCTGTAATTGACAATTTCTTTTCCTTAAAATCAATATACTTCTTTTCTGGAACTAATAGGTATCATGCCTATAGGTTTTCGTTTAATACTTAGGCAATCCATAAGGTAGCTTGTAAATTGAATCAGATTCTATCAATTTCAACCAACAGGTAGGCCTGACTCGAGCTTCTCATATGAAATATGTAATGGATCAGTCTGCCACAACTCTTAAGTTTAATCAGACCCTAATTAGTACGTGTAAGACATGGTAAACTATGTGATCCCTTTTGTTTTTTCTAAGGAGGTTTGTCTGAGCGTCTCTATCTGTTATGTGCTTCTCCCCCATATTTGCTATATATGTGTTTTGATTATCACCTTAGAATTTTGTCCTTTGAAAGTATAAAATCTCACACCCCTTCCCTTTAGGATTAGTAGTCCCAAATACCTCCGGAGCTGATAGGAATGGGGTGGATATTAGCATGCAATAAGTAAAATGAGACCATTCCGCATTTAATATCTCAACAACGTGGAAAGGGTAGATATGAATATGATGACCACACGATAACACCATATATAAAAATGATTACCGGGTGTTGTTTGAGGTGATCTATATTATTTACAAACCTAGGACCTCTCTCCCCTTTAATTGATTATTCAGAATTTCAAACTGCTTTTCCCAAATTTCAACTTCTTCAGCTGCTTTTAACTTCAATTACTTGCAACAATTGTGTGAAAATTTCCCTTTTTTACTCGTTTATTTAGAATTTTAAAATTGCTTCTTCCTAAATTTCAGCTTCTTTAACTTCATTTTAACTTCAAATTACTTGTAATAATTATGTGAAACCCCCTTCATATTTGTAACTCTCACTTGTACACTTGTTGCTTGCCCTTAAAGCCACATTTATAGTATGGCCGGGAACCATACTGGTGGATCCTGAGGGGTGCCTAACACCTTCCCCTCGGGATAATTTCGAGTCCTTACCTAATATATGATTTTCTAAATCAAAATTCTTCTAAGTGTCCTAATGCACTTAATCATTAGGTGGCGATTCTTTAATTCCAAACCAATTCCAAAAAGAAAAAAGTTGTCTGCCCAAATGTCATAAACGCGATTTCGCAAAAAAAAGAGGCATCGACAGCTGGCGACTCTGCTGTGGATTTCTTTAAGGCTTTTACCATTTCATGTCATTTGTGACTTTATGCTTCTTTATATGTCTTTGTTTGTTTAAATGCCATTAAGTACTTTTCCTCTTTTACCTCGAAACTAACTTGGCTCTTTTTCTCTTTTCCTTATTTCTCTTAATACTTTCCTTTATCGCTTTCCTTTAATATTGTTGTAAATTATGAGAAACTGTTGTAATTATTACTTTATGAACATGAAAATACGTGAACAACTTGTTAATTATTGTAACTGCATATTCAACATCATATTCCACTCGTGCCAAAAAATACCACAGCATCGCTTATAACGAGTGGTTGCGCCCTTCCGATATTATCACCCCTAAATTCGGCAAAGGCATATTTGCAGTAAAACTAGTCGATCAACGGTGAAGTCGACGGTTTCGTGCCTTTCCCTCTTAAGTTGTCTGCTCACGGGTACTAGGAAAATACCCTATAGAAACCCTATTCCATTTAATCGTGCATGCATCACTCTCAAAACCTAGCCGAGTCAGTTATGTTGTCCGCATAATGACTTTTTAAGATAGCCTTGTCCAAAGTCCACTGGGTTTCCTTGAAACCCAAACGGATACTACCACATTCTGTGCATTTCTTTGGAGAACTAAATTCTTTCAAACCAATTATTGGTATTTAATAGTTGAGTCCGCCAGGGATAAGGGCATAACACTTTTGTCTTGCAGAAAATGAGGCACGAAGTCCCCAGATTTGGCATGGTCACCAGCATCCATCCAAAATTGCGAAATTGGTGGGAAGATCTTCATTATAGTGATCAAACTCTTATCCGAAAATACTTAGGAAATTTACCTTTCATTTTGGAAATCCAACCCAACAACAAAATTATTGAAGCTGCTACCCTGTTCTAGGATTGCGATAGGTCTGTGTTTTGCTTTGGGGAGATTGAGATGACACCCCTTCTAGAGGAAATACGAGGACTGGCCAGTATACCATAGGAAAATCTGGGTCTGTTAATGCCATAAAATTGCAAGGGTAGGGGTTTTCTCAAGATGATGGGTCTAAAGAAGAATCCAGACTTGACCTGTTTGAAAGAGTCGTATATTCCCTTTGACTACTTGAATGAGAGGTACGATCACAGCAAATCTTACAATACTTATCCTGACGAGTTCGCCCTTACATCATTGGGGCATATTCATCCAAGGATATTTGTCTTCATGTTCTGTTTCTTGGGGATGATAATGTTTCCAACGAATAAAGCAAGGATCCATACCAGGCTAGCCATGGTCACCACAACCTTAATAGAGTGAATTGATGGGCAACCATTTAGCATAGTGCCCATGATCATCGCAGAAATATACCGAGCCTTGGAGAAATGTCAACAGGGAGCCAAACACTTTGAGGGTTGAAACTTGCTACTCCAACTCTAGCTCGTAGAGCTCCTAAATAATGGTGAATATAGATAGGAGACTCAGCGTAGGGACTGGGACGATCATATAGCCTTCCACCAGCCAAGGAGGATGAAATACATGCCCAATATGTTTGGTCAGCCGGAAGATGCCAAAGGATTGGTAGAACTATTTGAAGAGCTGAAAGAGGACCAAGTACAATGGATGTTCGAATGGTTCCGTACTAATGAGTTTATTGCCCGATCTCGGGATGCAGCATTTCTAATACTTATTAGTTTGAGAGGATCTTATCCTTAGTTTGAGTTATGAGACAGGCTGGCAGGAAATAGGTTGTACTAAAGGCTGACAAGATGAGTCACTTCTGGGTCGAGTTTCAAGATGATGATAGCCCTCACAAGTGCCAAGCTCAGCACATGTGGTACTGCAAAATCGTCATGGGAAGGGACATTATTGAGCCAGACAGGTACCATGCTGGTTATACTCCATTCTATCCCAGCTGGTTAGAAGACAATCATAATGGTCTAGGTCAACCCGAGTTTGCTCGAGGTCACAGGATCATTGATGAAAAGGTTGAAGCATAGGTCAAGTACAACCAATTGTGCAAAAGGATTCAGCATTGTGAAAATGAGCACCATGAAATTCAAGAAGCCAACCAAAATATGATTGAAGAATGGAAAGACATGGCTGTCAGGGCCTACAAACGACTGGGGTACTTAGAGCGGGGTTTAGTAGAGCTAGAAAGGAAATTCTTTAGAAGTGTTGAGGACTACCAGAATGCTGAGGGAAATGAAGACGGGCACCTAGCCAGAGCCTACTTGCTGCTGGGAGTTCGTGAGTTGGTACAACTGTTCGATGAAGAAAAAAATTCTGAGTTTGGGGAAGGTTCTTCTGGGTCCAAATAGATAGGAATTTACCTTTTTGTTTATGAATGTAATAAGGCCAATGGACATTAATACCTTTTATTTCCTGTTATTTAGTGTCGTTTTGGGGGTTGACCTTATTTTCTATCAATAAAATGGGGCATTTAGCATTATAAGTTCTCCAAATTAATTTGTCGCTAGGCCTACCTCGGGCATAATAAGGCTCCAAAATTAGGACATGATTTACATTCCTGCACTATGGTTTAAATATCACAACATCTTCTCTTATAATCCTTACTAACTTGTTACCTTTTTATTTTTACTTTTTGTTTTATTCCCCTTCCCCAAAGGTTAGTTCGTGCACTCTGGCATCGCCATCATATTCCACAAGATCCAAGGGCCCTTCACCCACTCCTCGTCCTACTCCTAACAAAAATAGAACAAGGGAAAGATAGACGAATTTATATAGGAAAGCTTAGTTGAACAGGTAGTGATCACTCAGGGTACTCAGGTTTCCAAAGAAAGAGCGTCCTAACTCAAACAAAAAGCTATTGAGATTTCAGGAAGAACTGGATCAAGTCCGAAGTTTGGCAAGTCTGTCATTTTCCCTCACCACTCCGGAGGTTACTTTCCCAACTACTCATAATCCTGTACCTCAACAAAACATCCCAAAGCAACAAAACTATCCCGCTCATCACCATCATTGCAATACTTGCCATACTCCCAACAATACTCCACTACTCATCCCAAAACCTTTGAACTCCATAAATAACCATGGACATACCTAACACAATACCCCTATCTATGTGAAGACCATGCCACACTCCACCCAACCCATCTCAAGCACACCAGAGTTCGATGATAAGGACTTGCTCATCAAAAACCTGGATGAAGAGCTTAAGAAATTGACTACATAAATTCAAGGCGTTGAGGAAAGTAAGGGAATTGAAGGGCTAAACTATAAAGATCTGTGCATACAGCCCGATGTCGAACTTCTCGAGGGGTACAAACCTCCCAAGTTTGAAATTTTTGATGGTACAGGGGATTCCAGGGTTCACTTAAGGACATACTGTGACAAGCTTGTTAGAGTAGGAAAAGATTAGAAGATCCGCATGAAGCTTTTCATGAGGAGACTGAAAGGAGATGCTCTGTCCTGGTACATTAGCCAAGACCCAAAGAAGTTGTCGAGCTGGGGAAGTATGGCGTCCAACTTCATGGACAGATTCAGGTTCAATATGGAAAATGCACCGGATGTGTTTTACATTAAGAATTTAAAGAAAAACCCACAGAAACATTCCACAAGTATGCCACTCGTTGGAGATTAGAGGCTGCTAAGGTCCGACTTGCTTTAGGTGAGGAACAAATGAACAAGTTCTTCATTCGAGCTTAGGATCCTCAATACTATGAAAGATTGATGTTGATCGAAAACCACAAATTCTCCGACATCATCAAGCTAGGAATAAGGATTGAGGAAGGCATCAAGAGTGGTATGGTTACGAACTTTGAAGATTTTCAAGCCACCAACAAGGCTCTACAGTCTGGAGGTACGTCCAAGAAGAGAGATATAAGTGCCACAATGGTTGCACAGAGAAACAAATCACCTGTCAAACACAAAACTTACCCAATACCTCTACTTATATATATGCCCACTTCAAATTTCCAAACACCCGCACCTTCCTACCAAACCCTACCGCCTACCTATCAATTGCCTCCACCTCCTATAGACCAACCTGCTTCATCCAGATATTCCCAACAGCACACATCTACCAAGCCTACAACACTCAAAAATCCCACTATCAATCACCTCCCCCTCGTCAAAACGTTCCTAGAACCTGACCAAATTTCGACCGCAAACCTCCCAACAATATACCGCCATTGCTGAACCAATCAATCAGCTGTATGAAAGACTCAAAGTTGCTGGTTATGTAACTCCTATCCCTATTATAACCCCTAAATACCATTCCTAATAGGTCAATCCAAATAAAACCTGTGCATACCATTCTGGCATGAAAGGGCACACCATTGATGAATGTCGCTTGAAGATAAGATCCAGGCTTTGATTGACAACAAGATCATCGTGGCAAAGGAGCCAGCCTCGAATGTCAGCAATTACCCTCTACCAGACCACTAGGGTGGAGGTGTTCATATGATTGAAATAGAGGATGATTGAGATCCGAAAGGATCAATCGGTTTGATCACAGAAGGAGATGATCCAAAGAAACCAACAGTCACCCTTAATCCGATTGTAGTCCATATTCAGCCTTCTAAAGCTGTCGAGGTGGACATGTCCATACCACTTGAGTTTGAAACACCAGTCTCTGCAAAGGCGCCAATACCAATTAAGGTCGGGTCTGGGTCCCCAAAGGCGCATGTTCCATTTCAAGTTACTGTATTACCTTCCAAAGCAAGGTTGCCCTTTCTGATATCAATGATAGCCGTAACACTATTCCACACAAAAGTCGTACCATAGGACTCCACAGCCAAGGCAAGAAGGAAAGGGAAAGCCAAGTTCGGCGAAGTAGTTGCGACACAGGGTATGACAAGGACCAGCAGGATTTACACTCCAGAACACTTGGCTGAGTCAAGTAAGCAAACCTTTGCTTGAAAAACCATTACCGAAACTGGGTTTAATGATCTTTGGAGAAAGATGCAAGCGCAGGAATACTCAGTCATTGATCAGCTGAATAACATACCAGCACAAATTTCTATCCTTGCTTTGCTATAGTGTTTTGAAGCACATAAGAATGCCTTGTTAAGAGTGCTGAGTGAGGAATATGTAACAAACAACATCACCGGAGGAGAAATGGAAAACATGGTAGGTAAGGTAATGGAGAGTCACAAAATCATTTTCCACAAAGATGAGCTACCACTAGAGGGATTGAGTCGCAACAAGGCATTGCACATCACCGTGCAGTGCAAAGATTATTTTATCACCCGGATCCTGGTCGATGGCGATCCAGTCTCAACATCTATCTGCTGGTGACACTCAGGACATTAGGGAAAGAGCTGCATGAAATCAAGTATGGACTATCAACGGTAAGACTTTTGACGGGTCTCAAAGGTCTACTATTGGGGAAACTAGCTTGTGTTTGCAAATGGGGCCTACTTGGTTTGATATTGATTTTCAAGTGATAGACGTGCCGTCATCTTACGATTTGTTATTAGGACGACCATGGATTCATGCCGCTGGGGCCGTCGCATCCACACTACATCAGGAAGTGAAGTTTGATGGAATCACCAGGAGGTAATCAGTCATGGCAATGGTAGCAATCCCATCTACAGTCGTTAGACCATCCCAGCGATTGGAGGAAGAAGAAGGATAGACGGGAAAACTTACCACCACATTAAACGAGTCAATGCCGTCGATCAGGATAAGTGGTAGGATAACAAATTTGAAAGCATACTGAACCGGAGCAGGTATGAACCTGTCAAGAATCTCCAAGGAATAACTAAGCCTGTCAAGCTCAAGAAGCACGGCATCACTTTCGGATTGGGATATGAGTATACCTGGAAAGAATTCAACGAATAGTCGCCACCCTAGCGTGGCCCTTACTATCCATTGGAGTAGCCGATACTCAGTTTGGAGCAGACCTTCCAACTGGCTGAGGTCATCTACGATTCAGAAGAAGAAGAAGCCTAGCGACAATGGAGAATTTGTTCCTAGAAGACGATGATACGGACTACTGTGTCATTTTTGAGGAGGAAGGGGAGGAAGGACCTCCCATACAGGCTGTAAATAGAGGAGCACGCCTCAACAACTGGATCATCAAAACCACCAGAGCCCGGCGTGCCTCGGGGTAGCAAGGCTGAACAAGCACCATGCACTATTTAATTTTACTAGTTTAGTTTTCTTTTGCACTTTTGTTTTTGCAAGAAAGAGCTCCAATGTTCAAAACATTTATGGAATTTATCAAAATCACTTCAGTTTTCTTATAAATATTACTCTTAATATTTTCTCTTATTACTTTACTTATACAACATTACTATTACTTATCTTGATGAACCGATGATTGTGACATGCAATGAGACAATGCAGCAAACAGACATAGATTTAGAGGAAGATGATATACCCAAAGAGATTGTTAAGGAAGTAGAGAATTTCGAGAATAGGCCCAAGTCCAACTTGGATGAAACTAAGATTGTTAACATGGGAGATACAGAAGATGTCAAAGAAACACGAATCAACATTCATTTGTCACCGTCAGAAAAGAAAGAATATATGGAGTTTCTAAGAGAGTATGAGGACATATTTGCCAGGTCGTATGATGACATGACTTGTTTGAGCATATCCATTGTGGCTCACAAATTACTGATTGATCCGGCCTGTTCGCCAGTAAAATAGAAGCTCAGAAAATTCAAGCTAGATATGAGTTTGGAAATCAAGGAAGAGGTCACTAAGCAGGTCAAAGCTAAGGTTCTCAAGGTAGTAGAGTATCCGACATGGTTAGCCAACATTGTGCCAGTACTGAAGAATGATTGGAAGGTTAGAGTCTATGTCGGCTACCGGGTCTCAACCGGGCTAGTCCGAAAGAAGACCTACCCTTTGTCGAATATACACATCTTGATTGATAACTATGCCAAGCATGAGCTGTAATCATTTGTTGATCATTTTTTTGGGTACCATCAGATATGGATGGATGAAGAAGATGCTGATAAAACAACTTTCATTACGCGTGGGGGATGTATTGCTACGAGAGGATGTCGTTTGGGTTCAGAATGCAGGGGCCACCTACATGAGGGACATGAACACCATTTTCCATGACATGATACACAAGGAGGTCGAAGAGTATGTAGACAACATCTTTATCAAGTCCAAGAAAGCAACTAATCACATGGAAGATTTGAGGAAGTTCTTCAATAAACTGAGAAGGTACAACCTGAAATTGAATCCCGCAAAATGTGCATTTGGGGTTCTAGCTTGAAAATTGCTTAGGTTCATCGTGAGTCGTCGAGGGATAGAACTGGATCCATCAAAGGTCAAAGTTATTCAAGAATTTCCACCCCAAAGAACAAGAAAAAAGTATTGAGTTTCTTGGGGAGACTTAACTACATCAGCCGGTTCATACCACAATCTATTGTCATCTATGAGCCAATCTTTATGATGTTGAAGAAGGACGCCGCTGCCATATGGACCGATGACTGCCAAAAGGCCTTCAACAAAATTAAGAAGTACTTGTCAACACCGCCAGTTTTGCTCCCGCCTGAGCCACGTAGACCCCAATACTCTACCTTGCAGTATTGGATGGAGCATTTGGATGTGTTCTGGGGTAGCATGATTGAACAAGGAGGAAGGAGCAGGCCATCTATTATCTCAGTAAGAAGTTCACCCCATACGAGGCCCAGTATTCTCTGTTAGAATGCACCTGTTGTGCTCTGACTTGGGTAGCTCAGAAGTCGAGGCACTATTTCTGTGCTTATACTACATATCTCATATCATTGATGGATCCTTTGAAGTACATCTTCCAGAAGCCCATGCCCACTGGCAAGCTAGCCAAGTGGCAAATCCTGTTGAGTGAATTTGACATTATCTACGTGACTTAGAAGGAAATCAAGGGACAAGAACTAGCAGATCACCTTGCAAAAAATCTTGTGGATGGAGAATACGAACCCCTGAAGTCGTATTTTCCTGATAAGGAGGTATTTGTAGGAGAAGACATTTTAGAATCGTATGATGGCTGGAGGATGTTTTTTGATGGGGTAGCAAATTTCAAAGGAATTGGCATAGTAGTATATCCTAGTGTCAGAAACCAACCCATCATTTCGCATTATCTGGATCTAAATAACACAACATTATCCGGTATTTGCCAAGCTAGGGTTCCCCTGCACTAAAAATATGGCCGAATATGAAGCCTGCATCTTAGGGCTCAAGATGTCCATTGACATAGACATCCAAGAGTTGCTAGTGATTGGAGATTCAGACTTGCTTATGCATCATGTACGAGAAGT
This sequence comes from Nicotiana benthamiana, assembly GCA_034376525.1. Classification (NCBI taxonomy): domain Eukaryota; kingdom Viridiplantae; phylum Streptophyta; class Magnoliopsida; order Solanales; family Solanaceae; genus Nicotiana; species Nicotiana benthamiana. The sequence goes on from CM067324.1 coordinate 39,424,736, forward strand.
ATGGGCAACCAAGAACTCTAAGATACTCCCATACCTGTATCATGTACAGGAATTGAGAAAGAGGTTCACAAAGACGGAATCCTAACATGTTCCCAGAGTCTAGAATGAGTTCGCCGATGCATTGGATACCCTGTCTTCTATGATACAACGCCCAGATAAGAATCTCTTTGATCCTATTCTCGCAAAGATCTACAATCAGCCAGCTTACTATGCTCATGTCGAAGAAGAAGCAGACGAAAAGCCTTGGTTTCATGACATCAAGGAATATTTGGCAAAAGGAGAATACCCAGAGCATGCAAATACTCCTCAGAAGCGCACGCTTCGAAGATTGTCCAATAATTTCTTTCACAATGGAGGAATCCTATATAAGAGGACTCCATATTCGGGATTACTAAGGTGTGCCGACGCAAGGGAAGCGTCCAAACTGCTAGAGGAAATTCATGCCAGGACCGATGGTCCGCAAATGAACGATTTTGTTATAGGCAAGAATATACTATGTGCTGTTTACTTTTGGATGGTTATGGAAACAGACTGCATCTAATACGTCCGAACATGCCACCGCTATCAGGTACATGCCGACATGATAAATCTGCCTCCAAATGAGCTTATTGCAACAAGCTCACCATGGCCGTTTGCCGCATGGGGAATGAATTTTATCGGATCAATCGAACCTGCCGCATCAAACGGGCACAAGTTTATCTTAGTAGAAATTGACAATTTCACCAAATGGGTTGAAGCATCATCTTATAGAGCAGTGACCAAGAAAGTCGTGACAGACTTTGTCTGCGACCGTATCGTTTGTCGATTCAGAATTCCACAGTCAATCATTACTAATAATGGCTCCAACCTGAATAGTGATTTGATGAAAGCCATGTGTGAAACCTTCACGATCAAACACAAGTGTTCCACAGCCTACAGACCTGAGATGAATGGAATTGTAGAAGCTTCAAATAAGAATATCAAGAATATAGTAAGGAAAATGATAGAGAAGCATAAGCAATGGCATGGGAAGTTATCACTTGCTTTATTGCGTCACCGCAGTTCGTACCTCAACTAGGGCAACTTTCGACATGCTGGTTTACGGTACAGTAGCGGTCATTCCCGCCGAGGTAGATATTTCCTCCCTAAGGATCGATGCAAAGTGGGTGAAGAGTTATTACGAGTAGTTGGCTCTTATAAATGGGAAGAGAATGAAAGTAGTTTGCCACGGTCATTTTTTTCAAAACAGAATGTCCAGAGCCTTCAACAAGAGAGTCAAACCAAGATAGTTCATACCAGGGCAGCTGATGCTAAAAAAGATTTTTCCACATTAAGATGAAGCCAAAGGGAAGTTCTGTCCCAACTGGCAAGGTCCATATATGGTTCACCGGATTCTAAAAGGAGGAGCCCTTATTCTTGAAGAAATGGACAGAGAAGTTTGTCTAAAACCAATCAATTCAGATGCAGTCAAGCGATACTATGTGTAACCATTTATGATTTCCTTATTTAATTTGAACTACGTCTGACCTGGTTCCCATTTATGGGTTCTGTCACAATTCAATAAAATTTTCATTTCCCCATGCAATTGGAAACTGGTGCGAAATTTTGATGAGGACCCTCAAAATTTTGAAGTAATTTCAGTCGTTCATCACAAGCAACCGTCAGAAGCGATGATCCATTAAACCGGTGTAGACTTTTGAGGAGGGCCCTCAAAATTTTGAAGTGGGAGAGGTTTTAATATCATGAACCACATCGCAGTCATCGGTTCATCCAAAACTATTTTAGATACTTATATCATGTTTTTTTACAAACTCATGCATGTTTGCTTCGTTTAGCAATGCTACCCCAATGATACATACTGTATCATCAGAACAGGGACAATCAAGTCAATCGAGGTCAGCGATGACACGAACTAACTTTTCCCCTTTACAGAACTCACGATTTTCTTTGGATGCAGGCACTCAAGTAATAAAATCTTATCATACGTACTATTCAAGAATGCAACTCTCAGAGAAATCACAATTATTCGCAGTCACTATCCGCACACAATATCCCCAATAGCCGCAATATCATAATAAGCTATCAGCTATCAGCTAAGACTTTTTATCACTATTTGCCTTTTATCCCTTGCATAAGGCTACTATTCTACCTTTCGAGGTTGAGCTCTACCTCCATCTGCATTCCTGCATTGCATAAGGCTACTATTCTGCCTTCCGAGGTTAAGCTCTACCTCCATCTGCATTTTTCTGCATTGCATAAGGCTACGATTCTACCTTCCGAGGTTAAGATCTACCTCCATATGCATTTTCTGCATTGCATAAGGCTACAATTCTGCCTTTCAAGACTAAGCACTGCCTCCATCTATATGGCTAGAAGATCGCCACCTCATTTATATTTTTGCATAGATGAAATATCGCCACTTTCATTTACATCTTGCGTCAGTTGAAATATTTGCCACCTTATTTTGCATCTTCCATCGGCTGAAATATTGCTGCTTCATTTAAATCCTGCATCTGTTGAAAGATCGTTGTTGTACTTACATTTTTGCATGGCTGAAATATCGCCACTTCATTTAAATCCTACATGGCTGAAATATTGCCAATTTTTTTAAATCCTGCATCGGTTAAAAGACCGCCATCTTTATTTACATCTAGCATCGGCTGAAAGATCGCTGCATTATTTACACTTGCATGACTGAAATACTGCCACTTTATTTTACTCTGGCACGGCTGAAATATCGCCACTTATTGTATTTTGCATTGGCTAAAAAATTGCCACCTAATTTACATTTTTTGCATTTTCTGAAAGATTGCCACCTTTTTGCATTTCATGGGCTGAAAGATCGCCAAATTTTCCAAGGGCGTCATTGTTCGAAGGCACAATCTTCATAGCCCGAGAACGCCATGCCATGGTCTGAGGACTCTTTTTATCTCTTGCATATCATTATTCAAAGGTATCATCGCTCAGAGGCATCATTCTCCTAGCCCGAGAGCAACATTTCATAGCCTGCAAATCCTTTATTATATGCTTCATGGCCCAGGACATCATAGTCTTAGAACGTCATCCTAACCGTCCAAAGACAACATTCACGATCCGACAGGAAATTGCATCATGTTTAAATTTATGAACAATATATGTGTGTATTGCTTATCTGCATGTATGCCGACGAACAATGGCCATCTCGGCAAAATGGATCTCCCTCTTGTTCCCGTAGCTCTACTAGACTCTTAACTGCCCATCCCAACCTAAATATCGCATTCATTCTTGAAAGATCTCCATCGGCATACTCCTTCGACGGGTCCTGAACTACATATGGCCTGATTCCTGTACGACCAGGGATATGTAGGCAGCTCAAAAACTAGAGCACGGTCAATCTCTTCAAACCATTCCGTTCGATCAAAATTGACCATCATATCTTTACCCGACAACTCTTGCATCCTTTTCGGGTAAAGAGGGGCAGTTATTGATACCCAATTTTTTTCCGTCTATTTTTTATATGTAAAATGCTTTCAAATACTATATATATGCACATATAAATATGCCTAAGTGTTTTAGTATTTTTCTAATTTTTAATAGGTTTTTTAAATCAATTTATTATCCCTTCTAGCAGTATAAAAATCAATAATTATTTTCAAAATTACCATCTTGGTGAATAACTTATTTTATTCTCGTATTTATACCAAAATATTTTAGATGTAATTTTTGTATATTTTTAAAAATTTATTTGGTATTTTAAAAGTCAAATTGCATATAATTGCAATTTTAGCCTATTTTGAGAATTTATAACTTTTTATAATTAGGAAATTGGTTCCAATATTTTTTAAATTAATATTTATATGTTATTAACTGATCCAAACACTTTTAATTTTCCTTCAAAATCATTTTTACTATTTTTATAAAATAAAAAGGAAAAAATGGCTATTTAAAATCTGGCCTATTTTGTTTCAATTATAGCCCAAATTGGCTCCCCTAATTTACCAATCTCTTTCTTGAACCGGACCAGCCCAAACCCTAAAATAACACGACTCCCTAACCCATCAATACAACCCGCCCGGTCAATCTTTTAATCTAGGTAGTTGATCATTTTGATCAACGGCCACGATTGGCCCTTACCTTTTTTAATCTCCCAAACCCCCTAAGCCTAGCTCATTTTACTAAGAGACGTCGCCCTGAAACCCATTCTTCTCTCAAACTCTCTCGAATGTTCTTGAAACCCTAGTCGTCTTCTACCATTTTCAACCTCCAACTCACAAGAATCTATGGCCTCTCAGGCCATGGATGGCCTATACTCACCTCCCTATGCTCTTGAATGCTTGGTGTTCAAAGTTTCAAGGTCTGACCTTGATAGTGTCTATTTAGATCTTCTCTGATTCAAGGTTCTATGGTTTCTCCCGCTTAGCTCCGCCATATCAAAAGCATTCGAGCCTGGTTCTGACTTATCCGACCCAAGATCGGACCTTTTCGAAGCCTTTCTCATTTTATGTTTCCTATGAAACCCTTGCTATTCGACGTTTCTCTAATTTTCTTCTTAAATCTAGTATATATTTGTGTGCTCTACTTGAGTTTTGAAAATGTTTTCCCGATCTTTTTCTCTTAAAATTACTGCTCTTACAAAAGTTCAAAATGTTTCTCTGACTTTTCTTTTCCTTTTTCTTTGTGTATGTTTGTCAAGCATGCGTTTCTACTTCTTTCTTGTGTTTGTTCTACTATATATGTTCTTCCGTGCCTTATTTTTCTGCTGTGTTTTACACCATGCTCGTTTGTTCCTCCTGCTATGTTTTCCTATATGTCTTGTTGATATACTTTTTTGATATCTTTGTTCTCCTACTGTATGTATGTCCTACTGAGTTATTAAGTTCTTTGTTGTCCTTTTACTGGACCTTTATTTGGGTTCTTTTTAAACATGTTTTCTTCTAACTGTTCTCTTAAGTGCTATGATACCTCTTTTGCTCTTCTGAACTTGTTTGAGTTCCAAGTTTTCTTAAGACATGCTCCTTCTACTCTCACTTTGTTTCGAATCAGTTTCTTTACTCTGTTGCGTCGAACATGCTTTTGTATCTGTTTGTTTTCTCATAAGTCTTTGAAAGATACATCTGAGCCGGTTTCAATTATTTGTCTTCTCATCTCTGTGTCTGATTCGAGTTGAAAACCCTAAGATTTGGGGGGGTTTTTGGTGAGTTTGATCTTGTGTTTGGACTAGGGTTCTGTTTTGGAACCCTAGACTCTGTCAAACTCTTTCTTAGTCTATGTACTAAATTTGAACCTTTTTATTTATGACACATAACTATTCTATACTAGACTCTTCTGATTAGCATGACAGTTCTTTCTTGTTTAAGCATGTCTTTATGTTTTTATATGTGTGTTGAACCTTTCTTCAAAAGGCTTTCCAACTTATGATTGATTCAAAATCTCTTTTTTCTAGGATTGATTGATTGTTACTGTTTTTCCTTAAGTAAAACCTTTCCTCACTTTTCTTGACTTGGTTCACTCATACAAAGCCTGCAATTTGGATTTCTTGGCTTTTATCTAATTCCCTTTCCTTACTTGCACAAACTGTGTGTTGTCGAACCTTGTCCATAGACCTTTATATATTTACCCTTCTTGTACTGCTTTGGAAAAATGTTTGATTGAACCATTTTCTTAATTATTTTGCCTGTTTGAAATCAGGATCCCTTAATTAAAGGGAGACCTTATGTAATTGATTTCAAATACTATTTTCTTACCTATTCTTACTTGCTTTCTGCACTATTAAGGGCACGACCCTTCTGCACTTTTACACACAAACATTACTGACAACACACCTTGAATCATACACTTTAAGCACTTATAATCTCACAGTTCTCTCCTAAACCAATAGCATTGTGACTACTATTTTTCACTTTGGCTTTACAAGACTGCTACTTTCTTTGCTTGTTTCCTTGAGACTGGTATGTTCTAGTTTTGGTTTAAGCATCACCCCCAATTTTTTTACTTACAACTTTACGGCCATGTTATTTACTGTCTATATGGAGTTTTTGCATGTTAATTCCCTTTCATCTGTTTCTGCTGTGAATCCCTGTACCCCTATCCCCTTTTATGTGTTTGAGTTAAAGATTAGAACATGGCAATATCCAATTTGTTGTTCATGTCTGGACTTGACCCTTTAAAGGTTCCTGACTCCCAAACAATATGGCTAACACGCTGGTTGGGATGTGCCAGCACCTCCAATTGCTGGGTATGACCACCAGCCTGTCTTGGCTTTCCCCAGAATCCCCTAGTTTTCACTCATACTCATTCCTAGCTTCTAAGTTCTGTCCCTCTCATGTGAGCCCTGCTTTGGGACCTTGAGTTCCCTCTAAACTTCGACACTTGAGGGATGAGCCTTCCACACTACACTATGTCTCAATTCTATAATGAATTTGGGTAATAGCACTGCCCGAAGTACATGAGGCTCTTGGGAACTCAGACACACCCAAAAAAATGAGAAAGGCTTTGGATTTGGATCTTTGGAGTTAGTCTACTGCATGCTTCAGGTAGGAAACCTGAATCGAGCTCTCCTTGGTTATAATTTTATTTATTTCTAATACAGTTTCTTTATTTTATTTTGGATTATAATAACTCTGTAATAAAGTCCTGGGATGATTAGTGAAAAGGGGAATGGTCAATCATGCATGCAAAGGGATAGATACCATGTTCATAGGGAATATTTACACTTCTACACTCATGTATCATGTTTCCAGCTTTCACTTCTGCATCTCATATAGAGTCCATGTATATAGATTTCTTCACTTCTGTATCTCATATACAGACCATGTCTATAGGTTTATTCACTTCTGCATCTCATATAGAGACCATGTCTATAGGTTTTTTCATGTTTGCATCTCATATAGAGACCATGTCTATAAGTTTCTGCACATCTGCATTTTTTATAAAACCATGTCTATTGGTTTCTGCACTTTTGAATCTCATATAGATGCTATGTTTATAGGCTTCTATACTTTTGCATTATACGGAGACCATGTCTATAAGTCATTTCTGAAATGCTGCATATCTTATAGATAATATGCTTATAAGACTCTGAATTTTGCATCTGCATCTATCACTAAGCAAACCTGTTTATAGGTTTAAATAACTAACAACTTTTTAGATACCATGCCTATTGGACTTCCGCACTCTTGTTTCAATTAAATAAATATTATAGAATTAGTAACGCCTAGAAATCATGCCTATAGGCTTTCGTTTGACACTTAGGCAAGCCATAAGATAACTTATAAATTGAATCAGATTCTATCAATTTCAACCAGGAGGCAGGCCTGACTCGGGCTTCTCATCCAAAATATGTAACAGACCAGTCTGCCACAACTCCTAAGTTTAATCAGACCTAATCAGTACGTGTAAGACTTGCTAAACTATATGCTCCCTTTTGTTTTTTCTAAGGAGGTTCGTTTGAGTCTTTCTATCTGTTATGTTATTCTCTCCCATATTTGCTATATATTTGTTTTGATTGTTGACTTGGAATTTTGTCCTTTGAAATTATAAAACCTCACACCCCTTCCCTTTAGGATTAGTAGTCCTAAATACCTCCGGGGTTGATATGAATGGGGCGGGTGATAGCATGCAATAAGTAAAATGAGATCCTTCCGCGTTTAATACCTTTACAGGGTAGGAAAGGGTAGATGTGGATATGATAATCACACGATAATACCACATGTATAAATGATTACCAGGTTTTGTGTGGGGTGATCCATACTATTTACAACCCTAGGACCTCCCTCCCCTTTACTTGATATTCAGAATTTCAAACTTCTTTTCCCAAAGTTCAGCTTCTTCAGCTGCTTTGAACTTCATTTAGTTGTAGCAATTGTGTGAAAATTTCCCCTTTTTAGTCATATTCAGAATTTTGAAATTGTTTCTTCCCAAATTTTAGCTTCTTTAACTTCAAATTACTTGCAACAATTATGTGAAAACCCCCTTCATATTTGTAACTCTCACTTGTCCACGTGTTATTTGCCCTTAAAGTCACATTTATAGTATGGTTGGGAACCATACTAGTAGATCCCGAGGGGTGCTTAACACCTTCCCCTCGCGATAATTTCGAGCCTTTAACCAATCTCTAATTTTTTAAATCAAAATTCTTCTTAGTGTCCTAACTCACTTAATCATTAGGTGGCAACTCTTCAATTTCATCCCAATTCCCAAAAGGAAAAGAGTTGTCTGCTCAAATATCATAAACTCGATTTCACGAGAAAAAAGGGGCATCGACATCGGCAACAAGCTTCATTTCCTATTTGGAATTTATGCTATAGAGCCAAAGACTATATAACAATCCCTAGTGGGCTTTCACTTGTAAACGGTCGAGTAACCTTTGTTTGATAGCAAACTGAACTTCCGGGCGGGAACTTTGCTACCGAGCAAAACATGGTTCTTCGCTTGTGTGCCTTGTTATTGAAGGTTCTTATTGATGTTGATGAAACCTTCTTCCTAGAGTGCAACACATACTTTCAATATAGATGATGTTTATCACCTATAGTATCTCTTGAGATGTGCCACGTTCTAGTTTCTTGGAAACTTTTCTCCATCTTGATTCTCCAACTCGTATGAAACTTTCCCCGTAACAACTGAAACCTTGCAGGGCCTTTGCAAAGTTGGACGTAGCTTCCCTGCATTGATTTCCCGGGTGTTTTGAGTTACCTTCCTTAAAACTCAGTCTCCCACTTTGAAATAACTGAGGTTGGATCTTCGGCTGTAATATCTTTCTATTCGTTGCTTTTGAGCTACCATCTTTATATGCACCAAGTCCCAGTATTCATTGAGCAGTTCCAGATTCACCAACATTGCTTCGTTATTTGCTTCTTCATTCGCCTAAAAGTATTTCAGGGTAGGTTCCCCTACTTCCACCGGGATCATGGCTTTTGCTCCATACACAAGGGAGAAAGGAGTTTGTCCTATGCTCGATTTGACTGTTGTTCAGTATGCCTATTGTACTCCTGGAAGTTTTTTGGGCCATCTGACTTTAATTGCTTCCAACCTCTTTAGAGATTCTGAATAATCACTTTGTTTGTTGAGTACGTTTGACCGTTTGTACTCGGATGATATGGTCAAGATGTGATCCTTTTGATTTTCAGGTCTTCAAGGAACTTCGTGACCTTTGCACCTATAACTGTGGCCCATTGTTGCAGGCTATCTCTTTTGGTATCCCAAATCTGCAAATTATGTTTTTACACAAGAAATTTCCCACATTGATGAGGGAAAAACACAACACAAAATTATTGCTCGCTATTCAAAGATAGTATCATTATTGTCTCCACTATCGTCTCCACAAGGATTGGATTTAAACAATACTCGAATAATTTTCAGTTAATTACTATCCAAAAAAGTTAACACTTGATGTGATGACTATTACTATGATTAACTACTAAAAATTAAGCACTTAACAATGGATCACAAAATACAGCATATGAGCAATAAAGAAATATTAATGACAGAAATAAGGGTAAGTGACTAGACATGTGCAAGATAATTGACTCGGGATCGAATTCATGAGTTAGTTTACTCTATAAACAACTGAAATGAATAAAATGATGGTTATGGTCTAAAGAGTAACTTACCACGAATATTTCCTTTTTTTCTAGTTCAATTAGCAATTCAAGAGGCTCTTTCGATTACCTATTTGAATAACGAATGTAACCTAGAGCATAAAATGTAAGGAAATGTAAAGCTCCTGATTTGATTAAGAAAATTAATAAATAACTTCACAATACACTTTAAGGCTCCATCAACTAATTCAAATAATTATCAATAGTCGAATCCGTAATCAGATTATCAATACACCATATATGTCAACCCCCTAAAGGAAATTACTCTATAGCAATAGAGTGTGACATCTCAATAAGGTTTAGAAACAAAGAAAACATCAATTTTAGTGATTCGATATACACTATCTATTGCACCGATCACAGGTTGAAATATTGATGAATTCTTGAGTCTTCTTGCCTTGGTTCATTCTCCAATATTTTGTAGGTCAAAAGTCCCTTCAAAATCATGTTTTGGTGTACTTATATGGTGTAGAAACAAGCTCGGACGAAACTACCCTTTCCTATCCGAACATGGAAATCTTTCTGATATTTTTTCACAGTCATGCCACACGCTAACGAGGAAATCCAGAAGGCATGTAATTCACTTATCAAGCCGCCTTTGAATTGCCGTGCCGCACGTCCCGCCACCCCATGCCGCGCAATAGTGTCTTTTCCTCAGAGTAAATTCGTTCGTTCACTTTTAGATATTTGGTCTTGATACTCGACTCCTGAACGTGATACCGAATTAATTTCCTGGGCTTCTACTCAGATTCAAAGCTCCAACTTGTTCGATTTCGCTCCAATCTACCTAAATAGCTCAGAATCAGTTCCTACAAGGCATAAAATATGAAATAAGTATAATTCACTATCATTTAAGCTCGAACACACAAAAAATGTAGTAATTAGAGTGCTATACTATGGCTAAACGGGTTTCTAGCCTACTATCAACATCCCACCCATAGACCATTGCTCGTCCTCGAGCAATTAAACTACACTTCACGTAGGGATAATCTTTTTCATTAAAAACCCCCCTAACACACCATGCAAAGAATATTTAAAATAGACTGAGAATCATATAATAACATCCCAACTTAAAAACTCGACTCAGAAGCACGGCAAATTTTTCATAACCTACTCACTTACTCTAACACAAAAGTCAAAGACGTTACCTTATCTTTGTAAATGATGTGCCTCATGCAAAAAATAAAGAGTAGTTCCCCAAACAATATCATTCAAGAACAATTAGGAACGCAAGACAAAAAGAATTAACTCACTCTCAGAATCAAAATTCATGTGCAACGACAGATGTACCATAGGCTTGCCCGTAGTGTAATACTCTATTAATTGAGCTCATTCAATCAATGATCAAGTAGGACTTTAATCAGTTGTAATATTGGCTGCAAGACGGGTAGGATACATATAGATATAGTGGCTACACCTCCCCGAGCACTTTAATACATTTACAACTTCACAATTTAAACCACATCTTTCATCGAACCAACCCCCAACTTCGATACATAATAACATGAAGTTCCCAATATCTTTAAGCAAAAACAAGATAAGAAATACCATCGGCAAGAGTTTACAATTTTTTTCTAAGTTATGATTTTTCTTCTTCTTTTTCAATCAAACTCTATTTTTTCAATTTTTTTATAAGTGGCTCTCATAATTTTTCACACATTGCACCTTTCTCCTTTTTCTATAGATCCAGTAAAAAACCCAACCATACCTCCACTTAGTTTTTACAAGCTTATAAAAATTTTAAATGCTCATGAGAGGTAGAGGTTCAATAGATGATCAATTCAAACAAAAGGATAAGGCTTGTAATATGGTTGCCAAAGAAATAGGATTACAGGCTCAAAAGAGTTATCTAAGATGCATTCAATTAGGTAGGTCACAAATGCTCAACAAAGAAATACCTATATCACTTCCTAGACTGAACAAGGCCACTATTTCACTTTGCAAACACACAGAGAAAGTTCTAAATATCAAATGACATGCACAGAATATCACAAAATTTCTCTCACACATTGGCACATAAATTACTTAGGATAAGATCTTTCCCGACTCTCTAGTCAAAGCAGTTCAGCAGGGTCACAATCACACAATTTAAGACACTTATCGAAGAGTCAAGAACTGAGCGTAGGCATCACAACTAAGACACTTACCACTCTCATGGAATATGCAGTCAAGGGAAGTTGCTTCAAATTAGACCTATGACTCTAGATTCTTTATTCCAATAAAAAATCTAAAAACTATCTACACCCGGTTCATGTAAAGCCCTTGAAAAAGAACCGCGACATAAAGAAAAGCCAAGGGAAAATTACTACACTATCTAAAAAATATAAATAAAATATAAGATACATTAAAATAAAACAAAAGACATATTTTTGTATTTTTAATTTTTTTCCATTCGACTTCAAATCCCTCAAGAAGCCACGGTGGTATTACATTTTAAACACATGGTATTTGGCACTAATGAACATTAACCTAAAAGAAAGAAAAGGCTTAACCAACAACTATGCAAGACTTATTTGGTGCTCCTCCTTGAATTTTTGTGATGTAATTGTTGATGATGTAACTGTTTGTTCTTTCATTGTTTCATTGTTCATCCTATTAGAATTGTGTTTGCCATACATACTAGTACTATTTGACAGTGCTAATGTCCCTTTTCCCAAGGGCACTATATCTTTGAATGGATGTAGGTGGTTCTGTTGTTCATAGTGCCGATCGCAGATAGTGGTGCACCCTTGTCCTCTTCACAGATTTTATGGAGAGCCCCATTACTCCCAGGGGTTCTAGCTTTTCATTATGTAAGTTATCAAATTTCGAGGTATGGTCGGGGACTTGTCGCCGGCATCATCATTTTGATCCCTCGCTTCTTTAGAGGCTCCGTAGACATTTTTGTGGGTCATGTATGGGTGCCAGAGTGGTCTTAGAGTCATGTTGTATATTGAAATTTTATGTTCTAGACTGTCAACTATACACACTTTGGGAACTAAACTATAGAATTTACCACACTATAACCGAATGGAAATCTTTGGAGTCTAAACTATGGTTTAATGTTGTGTTATTAGATGAGATGTTCATGATTAACTGTGAAACCCCTTTTTATTTCTTAAATCACACTAAGCAAAATCGAGGCCCATAATGGTATCGAGTCGGGTAGGGAGTGCTCAAGTAAGGGCTTGCTCGATCGAGATTTCTTGGTCGCGCGCTAGTCGCACTCCTCGAGGTCAGGGCGTGACACAAAATCTATCATCGAGAATAGTTGAAACTAAACAATTAATTACTAATTATTACAAGACGATAGAATTCAAATTTATAATTTACTGACCATATTGTCTGCAAAAGCAAGAAACAAATCAAACAAAACCAACCGACAAATAGAAAATAGGTAGAAATACAAATACAATCAAATAGGAGCACCTCACCCTACACTTAAGAAATTGCATTGTCCACAATGCAAAACAGTAAAACAGGGGTGAAAAAGGTAACTCCCTGAGGCCTCTGGCCTACTTCTCATCAACACCCTCAAACGTGTGCAGGTAATCTTCATCATCAGAGGGTATAGATTTTGTGTCCTTATCCGGCGATATCTGTACTTCATCGTCTAAGCCCAACCATTGTTGTGTGACCGTGAGGAGGGGATTCCTATAGCTCTGCCAATTCAAACTCCCCACGAGTAGCGAGAAGGTGCATATTAGCAAATAGTAGCTGTTGTGTCTCCTCAACACGAACAAATCTCAGATCTATAAGGACAACAACAGGGGGTCTATCACAACTATGACATCAAAAGGTTTTTGAGGCCGCAAAATCAGAATTGTCCGATCATACTGGAACTCTTCCTTCACATGGTGGGTCCTCAGAAGCTGCATGGTCATATTCGGGAATTATAGGCGGAGGCCCCAAGTAGTCGTACTCGAGACATGTGCTTAAGAATAATCATACCCAGATCAAACTTCATCCGAGTCAAGAAAGCATAAAAGAGACACACCTTCAATCATGAGACATCAGTGTCGTTCTTGGTAGGCATGATCCTCGCATTAATCAACCGAAGAATGACTCTAGTAGGATGTTGGAAGTGATATTTTTTTCATGTCCTTGTGGATAACATTAGCATCTCACGTCTATGTGTCAAGAGACCCTGAGCCACACAACTGGCATCTAATATCAGGATAGGGGGCCGAAGCAACAACCTCATCAACAACTTATACAGATACTCTATGAATCCCATGATTTGATTTATATCCCGGGAAAAAAATGGAATCATCTTGCCTTTTACCTACACTTCATACACAAAATCTAAACTGACCTCAGTTTACCAGTTGGGGTATAATTCCTTAACCATATTCTTGTTCATCAATTCACCGGGATGGAACAACCTCTCAAAGCCCAGGTATCTGATCTTGTTGTAAATACCCAAGTATTTCTTAGAGAACTTATCATCATCAAGGCCAACTTCTGGGTCGGGACTCACCGTTAGAATAAAGGTCCGGTACCATATCCTAGCATGAGCTGGCACAACACAAAAATCATATTTGCAGCCTGGTACTACATCTGCATTGGTATTAGTTTGCTCCTGTTCCTTCCCCACTAGGGCGGAAGTAGGTGCATTCCTACCTCCTCGATGGCTACTAGAGGCAACCTATGAGATACCTGTGTTAGAACTTTTGCTAGGATGGAAAGACATTGTACTTGCACAAGACAAAAAATATTGGCCACAACACTTAAATTAAAAAGAAGACCAAATGGGGTAACCACCCCACATTTATGTTATTGGCAAGTTCACAAGTACAATGTATAATGGGGGACTCAGACTGCTCCTTTGGGAACACACCATAAGCAATCAATATCCCACCCAATTACCAACATAATATTCGAATAACATAACCATGAACTACATTAGTATCAACGATAAAATTAAGAAGCTAAACTAGTAATCCTGAAAAGCAGAATAAGAAGTTAGTCTAATTTATTACTAAAAAAATTAGGATACAATACAACACTACACAAGCACAATAACACAAATTAGATACCTCATTAGGCACCTAGAAACACATGAGCAAGGGGTGGTCAATCAATTAGAACTCGGGGATAGCAATTTAAAGTTTCACAATATAAGAACATGGCATCCCACCCCACATCATCAAGCATCACATACCACAAAGCACTCTCCTTCTAAATTTACAACACTACACAATTTTTTGTCAGTAAGAGATATTTCAATAAACACATTGTGAACACATCATGCACCTTCTTATTTCAATTGAAAGTGGGTTGGAATCAATATACAACCACATCAAATACACCAGTCTCCACAACCACAACATCACCACATCTTGACAATAGCACCAAGTGCATGGATATTACACAAATTTTCGGCCACTTTGGTACCCCCACCAAGCTTCAAAATAAGTTCATTCTAAACCATCAAAATAAGCAAAAAATACCATAATACGAAGAAAAATGAAAACCCCACAAGTTTAGAACCGTTTTCGGCCATAGTAAGTAAAGAACTAAAACAAATTAAAAGAACTACACCATTTTTAGGGTGTTTGTTAGGTTCCCCCAAAAAAATGCTAAATTTTATTTACGTAAATTGCATTGTCGCATCGCTGGGTGTGGCGCCGTATGCCGCGCGGTGGTGGGGTTTTCCAGAGAGCTATCTATGATAAGATTTGACTGTTTTCCCTAGCATGGTTCCCCATGCGGCACGGCAAGCCACTTTTTTCAAAGCCCAATTTTTTTTACTTTTTATCTTACCGGACGCACCCCGGCTCAATTTTGTCCTTATTTTATGCTCAATTCATGCTCATACCTGTTCAAATAATTATCAAAACTCCTAAACTACCATTATTCAACTAGTTTACAAAATCAATTAAAAACATTAGAATGTCACACCCTAAAATCGATGAGCGTGACCGACACTCAACCGAGTAAATCCGACTAAGCAATCTGGTTGGATTTTATTCTACCCAAACTAATTCATGAATAAATAGGAGATAAACTCCATTAATTAAATTTTGAAAATATTTCATTACGACTTCCATTTCTTTTTCATTAACAACTTCATTCATATTAACAAAATCTTACAAGATTATAGATTTAACGAAAAAAAATGTTTTTTCCAAATACAAACATTTCTAGTTCCACTCCCATATTAAACACCACCCACAAATTGTCTATGGAGCCTCTAAGTATAATCGAAGAATAATAAGGAAATACTGGCAACAAGGCTGCAACTATACCTCAAAACACGATAAGAAAATTAACAAAAGATATATGACATGACCCCGAGATGAAGGGGGTTCACCAAGTCTGTTGGGGAGAGAATACTGCTATCACTGATCGATGTTGCCTGTTGTGGGATGATTGGCTCTAACCCTATACCACTATATAATGGAAAGAGTGGTCGATGTAGGTTTTACTTGAAAGGTCGGGATCGAATCCACAGAGAGCTAATATTAGTTTGGAATTAGGTTTCTATCTAATCGAGCTTGTGATGTTCTTAATTGCACTTCCAATCATGTTTTTTTGGGTTGCTATTCTACTTTTAACAATAATGAGGAATTAAAATAAGCTAAGTATGATTTTTTTGTAAGGTTTTCTCAATTGGTAAAAAGGCACTAGGTAAGTGACCTACACCTAGATGAGCGTCTAAAGAGGTCTAAAACTTAGGGAAAACTTGTTGTGATTGTGATCATGATATAACCATTGCACATAGTTACTCACTGTATACTTCAGTAGTTTGAATGACTTTGCCCTAATTGTATTACTCAAGCCCAATTCGGTATTTACACAATACAAGCAAAATTGGCTCAAGTCGGGCATTACTATCTCTAGGTTTAACCCTTTAATAGGGGCTATCAATCTCTTGAATGCACCCCAATTCCTTGTTAACTTGAATTTCCTAGACTTAGTCTCTCTTTCTCAAGATAAGCCTAAGTCAAAAAGGCATAAATCAGTGTTTGCAACCACCAATTCAAAAATTAAAGCATAAATCAAGCTAAATATTTTTAACCCATAAATATTTAAGCCCTAAAATTAAAGACCTATTAAATACCCATACTAGGTTTGGGTAACAACTCTAGCTAATAGGTTTAGCTACTCATAATCAAAGAAGAAATCAAAGATGGAGATGAAATCTAACACGCGGTCTAATTTTCGCTCTAAGCGAAAGATGTTCTAAAATTACTCAAATAGATAGAAACGGTTGTTCACGTGCTCCACTAAATAACAGATACCTCATAAATCTGAAAAAGAACTATTTATACACAGCTAAATTTTTTGGACAAAATTGCCCTACGAAGATTCTGCTGACAGCGGAAAATGGGTTGCCTCAGCGCTCGGACTTCTGCTCAGCCGCACAAAAGCAAGAGTGGACCACGGTTCTTCTCTTCTAAGTTGGATCTGAGTTTGAGTTTGTTGGGAGAGGAAAATCAACCGCCTCAGTGCTCCTTCAACCGCGGCTGTGAAATATGTTCGCGGATCACGCCTTTCAATTTGAGCTCTAACTAATGTTTTTTGATTCTTCATTCAGCTTAGAGTAAAAATTGGACCGCAGCTGCATTAGATGATACCACTGCCGTGTAATTTCACTGCAGGAAGCAATGACTAAGCCTAAAAACTTTCTCTCTGAATCTTGTTTTTACTGAGAGCGTGGTTAAGATTGCCTTAGTGGTGGACCCTCTGCGCCCGTGTCTATTTCGTCGCAGTTAGTGCCTATTTTTAATTAGGTTTGAACTTGTGCATGTTTAACTCCTTTATAAGCTGGTTTTGACTTTCTTGTCTCTTGTTTGACCAAACACAACAAACAAGCACACTAGTTAGCTTTCAGGAATACTTGCACACACTTTTAATCCAAAACCTAAGCAAAAAGAAGCATAATTGTCAACTCCCCCAAACATAAGCTTTTGATTGTCCTCAACCAAACAAAGTAATTCCCACCTCGTCAAGAAAAAAGAAAGGGAAAATTTCAGTTGTCCTAAAGTAGCCTCGTTAAGCATCAATTTGTACTAAGATTTACCCTCAACTTAAATGCAAAATTAACAGTACATAACCATTTTTAACATCATGGCTTTAGTGCGACACAAAAGCATCAAGAGTTGACTCAACTCATCAAGGAAACTCTTTCTACTATATTGGTCGTTGTGGAACCCAAACTCGTGCTCCTCGATTGTCCGTATCCAAACCTTATTTTTAGACTGTATTACTCAGAATGAGGATTGTGGAAAACGTACTCAGCTCTCTCAAAGGAAGGTCACAACTCTGGCTCTAAGTACCATAAGCTTTCCTCTTATGTGAGTAACCACTAATGTAAGCTCACTCAATTTAAGATCGTGTAGGGCTTTTTGGGGAATCTAATGAAAGCTTTTGGCTCAAGGTAATATATATAAGTTTGTAAAGGTGTAATCTTTCCTTAAGCACTTTATTTTCTTTATTATGAATCATATTTTCTTGACTCATTGAGTCATTTACTTCTCCCTTTGGAGATAGAGAGACACACTGTCACTCTTTCTTGCTCACGTCAATCCTTTTTCTCCTTTCTAGTTTTCCAAGCATTTCATTCTTGATTTTATTGAATCCCTTCATTTCTTCTACATTGTTCGCTTTCTTTTTTACTTTTTGCCTTTTTCTTTTGCCTTCCCTTTTCTTCATTTTGTGCCATATATCACTTTTGCATTCCTCATATCATCTGCCAAACTTATACTTTTGCCAATTTGTGCTAAGGAAAGATCGGGTGCCAAGAGATGATCCTTTTAGAACGGATAAAGGCTTGTATCATAGTTTTAGAAGAATGAGGGCTATGGCTCTATGGGGTTGACTAGGGATATCATTTTTGGCAGGCTATGGATGTTTTCAAGTCTCAATTTGGATCAAGGAGAGCCTATAATCACTTCACAAGTCGAGCTACACTTAGGATTTCGCCTAGACTAATATTCATGGAAAGTTATAGACTTATTGTCATGTGTCTTGGACGTGAAAATAATTACCTTACCACAAAATCTATGTTATTGCTAAATAGATAGAGTCGAGGGCCCAAAACAAACTTGGACAAGATTTGAGCAACACAAATGGTTCCGAGAAACCACTCAATGATTGTTTAGTCAACATTAGAGTCTCAAGGACACAACTATCACCATCCTATACACAAAAATTTGTTATTAACCATAAGGTCAAAGATAAATGTGTTAGGCCCAAGTGATTTTTTGCCTGAGGCACTATTGTTCACTAGCTACTATTTACACAAAAATGAAAAGAAAACAGACTCAACCCTTAAGAAGGTTATCATGTCATCCATCATCGGGAAGACCCACCCGATTCACACAAACTCCATCTTTGGAAAGAACCATGGCATTAAGAAAACCAAAGGCTTATTAATTGCGAAAACTTGTAAAAATAAGAAGCTACAAACTGAAAAAGAAGCTACTAAATGAAATAAGAAGTTGTGTTATTTAGGACAACTGCAAAAGAAGTTATGAAGTAAAATATGGAAAGAAACTTAATGTGTACAATAGAGGATTGAGACGAATATACATAAGAGGGAATGAATATATAAATGGAAAAGTAACTTTATATACATTCCAAAATTGAAAAATTACTAAAATTAAAAAAGTAAATGGTAAAGTTATATGAATACCAAAAGTGCAAAACAAAAATAAAGAAAAAGTAGTATCATAATTACAATCCTATTTTCAAATCACTAAAATAAAATAGGACCATCCCGTCAATTGAAAACTAGCATTGCCCTCAATTCTAAATAGCAAAAATAAGATCAAAAACGGGTTAGGGAGTAAATAAAACTTCCTATGGGTCCTCTGTCTGCATGGGTCCCTTGGTTGGGTCCCTAGATCACCTCCCTCGATGTCTAGTGGCTGGCCTGAGGCACCTCCCTCAGGGTCCTCCAGCTCAGTCTCCAAGTCATCAGCCTGGGGAATTAGTCTCCTCCACCTAGGCTTTCCTTCAGCCTCCTGCTCTTGTACCTGCTCTGCCTAAGCCGCTGGTAGTAGATCCTCCAATAATAGCTCCAATGTATGTTTCCAGCTGATTTCATCTTCTACACCTCTCCTCTCAATAGATTCACTGATTCCTTCGGGCCCCGAGTCTTTTTCAGCTTCTTCGTCTACTTTATCAACTTCTTAACTGATTTTCCTTGTATTGCAAGAGCATCCAGAATAAGCTTCTGGTTTTTAAGGAGCTTCTTCTAGTTGTCCATAATCTCTTTGAGAGATTCTTTCACTAAAGCTGGTAACTTACTGGCTGCCAATGAGGTGGGTAGTACAAATAGCTTTGATGTTGCTGCCTGCATCCGATTGTTGATGCTAGAGAATATTTGGTTCAACCTATGAGCAGTCAAAGGATATGCTAGCAAGGAGGGCACTGAGGAAGGCATGAAAGTATATTTTCCGAGGGAAGATCTGGTATGGTAGTGGGTGGCCCAGAAGCAGTGACTGCCATTGCTGGCTCTTCAAACAGGCCATTAGAAGTAGTTGCTTTTCCCTTAGATTTGGGGTTGCCTGGACCCTGTAGGCTATACCATGAGAAGGGTTTCTTGGGTTTCATCTTGGTATCAAAATCCCTTTTCTCAACCTCCTGATCTTCCAAGTACATGGTAAGGAAGTTTTGTAAGGGGTATGATCTCTCACCCTTGTTGACCACTCTGGTGATCACCTTGGACATGACATTCCCAACATTTATCGGGAACCACGCCACTATAGCCACCATTATAATCGCCCTTGAAACTAGCATATCACTGTCATGAGTAGTGGGGTCTAGTTTGCTACACACAAATGTCTACCAACCCTTTGCCTTGATGTTCAGGGTGTTCCTGTAGATAGGGACCCCAGCTGCCAACCAAGTTGGAGTAGTATTTAGGAGAGCTAGTATTTATGCTAACCACGGGCGAGCTACCTCATCCATGGCCACCGTCTGTAAGTACAACGACTCATCTTCATCATTGAAACCAATATATCCATTCAGAGTCTTCCTATGAAACCTAATCTTCAGGTTCCACAACTTAGTCCCAAATGTGCCCTTTTTGATGTGCGCGACATAGGTATAGAATTCCTTGACTAGGTGTTCATTAGCATCCGGTAGCCTGCTTGTAAAGTGTTTCCACCCTAATCTTTCATCGAGCTACTTCACGTTGGGGTTGTGGGATAGAAGATCCTTTTTTATAAATTGACGCTCAAGTATGAGAGATCATTGAGGCCAGCACTCCCTAAATTTGTGATAGGCCTACTCATTGACAAACCTCTACTGCCACACCTCTGGGTTTTTTGTCCTTTTCAAATCTCCAGTCTGGTTATCACCCCCTTTCCTATCATCCCGTGTCTCAACATCTACATCAATGGGTTTCGATCTATGTAAGGAGGCTGATGCTGAGGACTCACTACTCTATGATGAGATATCAGTCGACTCAAAAGAAGCATGAGAAGTAGGAAAAGTAGGAGTAACTTGGGGTGTAGGCACGTCTCTCAGTCGAAATCTCCCCGAGAAGTATGATACATGAGTGGGAATAGATTCATCCACTGAGGCATTCAAGGAGGGATCATAGTCACTCCTCTCGGAGTGGTATGCAGCTCTGTCTGTAGCTTTGATATGTTTTTGCATTTTCCCAACGGATCGCCGGACTGCTAAGGGTAGCTTGATTTGTCCTTGTCCCCTACCCCGTGAGGACTATATTTTCCCTTTTTGTTTCTCACTGAATCCTCTAGATTTAACCATTGTCTGCAGACATAATCAATGGAAGATTGTTAGTATAGGTGCTAAAAGAAGCAGTAGAGAAAAGCAGATGAACAATGGACAATGTTGTAAAACTTGCAAAACTGCTGACAATGGATATAGAAGCACGACAATGGAATGCATACTGTTGAGAGCAGTAAAATTGTCGTGGACATGGAGATATGAGGATCAAGCTACCCATCCTCTGATTCTACAGTCCCTAACTGTGAAAATTTGGGCGCGGCCGCGGAATTTGCACTATTGTCCATGGAAAAACAATTACGGCCGCGAACCAATTTTGTATACTTCTCTGAACTTATGTGCCGTTGACTGCGGAAAATGCAATGAAGATGCATAAAGCGGGCTGATGTTAGTGTGATTTGCCACTGCTGACTGCAGTATTCAAGACTTCCAAACACATGTTTTTGCACATGAACGCTGACCACCAAAAAACATACGCGGCCGTAAAATTCAAACACGACCTGAGCAATCTTAGGTTTCAATTTGCTTGCCATTAGTGGTTAACCTATAGTCTAATAGCCCCAACTAGGTATTAATTAAATCAACCTATCTATTTAATCTACATTTAATTAACACTAATAATCCCTAAGTTAACATTAAAAGAAAAGAACAAGAAGTAAAAACTAACAAATAAAAGAAAAACAGTAACAAATTAAAGAACAATTATGAAATGAAAATTGTGCAGTGAGTGAGGAAAATAAACTTTAGTTTTTGTGTTTGCGCGGATTATGGCTTAGATGAAAAGTGAAATATATGTTTAAAACATTAGAGATCGAAAAGGGTAAAAGTCCTATTGACCTTATATTTATACAAACTACCTTGGGACCCACCAAACTTACCTGGCACGGTCGTGGAATATCGCCAAAGACCGCACTTTGTCATCACAAAAGGGCTGCTTGTGTGGCACCACCGCTGAGAGCAAAAAATAGGGTGCGGCCAAAGAAAGGCACTTCTGACCGTGAAATATGCTCTGCGAACATGGGTGAAAGTTCAAAGAAGTCTCATTTTAGACTTTCCAAGCCCGTTTCCACTGCTAAATTGTGCCTATGCAAACTGAACTCCGCTGACCACGAAAAATGGAGAGCTGTTAGCGGTCCAACTACAGATTGTGCCAAATTTTTCCAGCTTTGTCCTACACTGTATCAAATATTCCTACACCATTTTACAATTAGTTAATCAAAAACAAATCCTACACTAAGAAGAAAATAAAAAAAATATGGGTTGCTTCCAAAGAAGCGCTTGACTTAGCATCGTGGCACGATGCAGGTTACCATCAATCATTTGAGATGGATCATTGCCACCACATGGCTGTCATCAAACTTTTCAAGATAGTGCTTCACTCTTTGCCCATTAACTCCGAATATTTCACCATTTTTACTTTTCAAATCAAGAGCACCAAACGGAGTTACATGCACCACCTCAAAAGGTCAACTCCATTTTGACTAGAGATTTCCCGAAATAGTTGTAATCGGGAGTTGAATAAGAGGACCAAGTCCCCTTCCTTAAATTTCTTTGCTACGATCATACTTGTCATGTAAGTAATTCATCTTGTAGTTATACCAGGACGAGATGTAATAGGCATGAAATAAGAACTGATCAAGCTTATTGAGTTGCTCTACTCGGAGATTTGCTGCAATATCCGATTCAAGATTTAACTTTTTCAAAGGCCAGATAGACTTGTGATCTAACTCAATCTGAAAATGGCAAGCTTTCCCAAATACCAACCGGTATGGAGACATATTAATTAGAGTCTTGTATGCAATCTTGTAAGCCTATAAAGTATCATCCAGTTTCTTTGACAGTCAGTCCTGTTTGCATTGACAGTCTTTGACAATATGCTCTTAATCTCCTTGTTTGAGACCTTAACTTTCCCACTAGCCTGAGGATGGTACGGGGTTTAAACCTTGTGATTGACACCATACTTTGAAAAAAAGTGTCAAATGCCTTATTGCAGAAATGAGAACACCCATCACTGATGATTGCTCTAGAACTACCAAATCAAGTAATGATATTCTTCTTGAAAAACGCCACCACAATCCAGGCCTCGTTGTTGGGTAAAGACACGGCCTCGACCCACTTGGAAACATAATCAACGAACACCAGAATGTATGTGTTTCCACATGAACTGACAAAGGGCATCAGAGTCGGCATTCCTTTTCATCAGTTGTTCAAAAATCATTTTGATCCTTCCCATCTCATTGTTTGATGAGCTAGGACTTGGGATGGAAATGGAGGTGGGTTGTTTAGTTGTTGATACATCGGAGGTCTTTGAAAGCCTTGCCCCCGATTCCCTTGATTTCAATTATTCCAACCTACTTGGTTATTGTTTCCTCCCAGTTGGTGTTGTTGCCACTCCAGTTGTCCTGGTTTTTTGGGTTTCCCCAATTCTGATTGTTGTTCCCGCAGTTGCTATTTCGTTGTTGGTTTTGATTCCCCCAATTTCCTTGGGATCTCCACTGTTGTTACTAGTTAGGAGATTTTCCCCGTTGCCCTTGGTTATCATTTACATACTAGGCTTCTTCACTTTGATCATCATACCTATGATCTTGGTTGAAACCACCACTACCCTGCTCATATTGATCCAGACTTCCTTGACCTTTTTGACCTCTCTGTCACCTCTTGTTGACCAACATGTATACACCTTCCATAGAATTTACTAGTATCATCACTTGAACTTGCTGCAATTGAGCTTTTGCCAACTGGTTCATTATAGTAGTTAACTCTGCTATTGCCTGGCCATAGTTGTGGAGCTTTTTGTGCAGGTGAATGATAATGGGATCACCCTGTGGCACATTAGCTCGAGTTTTCCAAGCTGAGGAAGTATCTACCATTTCATCCAATATCTCACACACCTCAGCATAATGTGGGTTCATAAAATTTTCCCCTGTATCTAGTTCACTACACACTGATTGGTTGTGTTAATGCCACAGTAGAATGTTTGTTAGATCATTGCCTCGGTCATGTCATTGTTCGGACATTCTTTCACTATTGTCCAATACCTTTCCTAGATCTCATGAAGTGGTTCATCAGGTTCGTGTTTGAAGGCCAAGATCTCATCTCTCAATGTCGCCATATGACCGGTGAGAAAAAAATTACCTTAAACTTGTCTACCAATTTATCCCACGTAGTGATGGAATGGTTAGGAAGTCTTTCAAACTAGTCCGAAGATTTCCCTCTAAGTGACAAAGGGAACAATCTAATTCTCAATGCATCATTCGACATATTTGTCTGTTTGCTTCCTCAGCAGGTATCCAAAAAGCCTTTAAGATGTTTATATGTATTCTGATTGGGAGCACCTGTGATGTACCCTCGCTGATCCAATAAAGTCAACATCACATTTGTAGTTTTGAAATTTCCCTCCCAAATTCCGGGGTGGGACAATTGCACTTGCATGTCCTTCATTTGGAAGCACCCGAGGAGCCACTCGTGGAGAAGGCGGGGGAGAGTCAAGAATGTTATCATTGGCCTGGTGGCCTCTTCTTTGTCCTTGAGTTACTACAGGCACCTCGCCTTCACCATTATCATCTACCTCATCCCCCTAGAGAACATTTACAAGAGGATCATTATTTTCCATTTTGCACCTTAATCAATGGACTCACACAAGTTAGTAAAACAAAAGAAACAAAAACAAGATAAAACACTAATCAGATAGATAGCCAAAAACGTTTAGCTCCCCAGCAACGATACAAAAAAGTGATCATCTCCAACCCTATACCACAATAGAATGGCAAGAGTAGTCGATGGAGATTTTACCTGAAAGGTCAGGATCGAATCCATAGAGAGCTAATATTGGCTTGGAATTGGGTTTCTATCTAATCTAGCTATGTGTGATGTTCTTAATTGCACTTCCAATCATTCTTTGTTTTGGTTACTATTCTACTTTTAACACTAATGATGAATGAAAATAAGCTAATTACGATAATTTTGTAAGGTTTTCTCAATTGGTAAAAAGGCACTAGGGAAGTGACTTACGCCTAGGTGAGTATCTAACGGGGTCTAAAACTTAGGGTAAGCTTGTTGTGATTTGGACCCTGATATAACCATTTCACATAATTACCCACTCTATACTTCTCGGTAGTTTGAGTGAATTTTCCTAATTGGTTTTCTCAAGCCTAATTGGCTGTTTAAACAATGCATGCAAAATTGGCTCAAGTCGGGTATTACTATCTCTAGTTTTAACCCTTTAATTGGGACTATCAATATCTTGAATGCACCCCAATTCCTTGTTAGCCTGAAACCTATACTTAGTCTCTCCTTCTCAAGAAGAGCCTAAGTAGAAAAGGCACAAATAAGTGTTTGCAACCACCAATTCAACAATTAAAGCATAAATTAAGCTAAATATTATTAACCCATAAACCTTTAAGCCCTAAAATTAAAGACCCATTAAATACCCACAATAGGGTTGGGTCACAATCCTACCTAATTGGATTAGCTACTCATAATCAAAGAAAAAATCGAAGATAGAGATGAAATATAAGCTATGAAAAGTAATTACAAGAGTAAAATCTAAGATTAATTGCTAAAGATCTTCTAAAATTATTCAAAAAGGTGAAAAATGGTTGTTCACGTGCTCCACAAAACAATAGATACCCTAGAACTATAAAAAAGAACTATTCATACACAACTAAAATTTTCGAACAAAATTGCCTTTACTGAGATTTCGCTGATAGCGAAAAATGGGCCGCCTTAGCGCTTGGACTTCTGCAGCTACACAAAAGAAAACACGGACGATGGTTCTTCTCTTTTGAGTTGGATCTGAGCTTGAGTTCGCTTGGAGAAAAAAATTAACCGCCTCAATGCTCCTTCAACCGCAACCTCAAAATATGTTCACGGACCGCGCTTTTCAGTTTGAGCTCTAACTAATGTTCTCTAATTCTTCATTCTGCTGAGGGCGCCAATTCGACGGCGACCGCGACCGCATCATATAATACCATTGCCGTGCAATTTCACCCTGAATAGCGGTGTCTGTTAAGCCCAAAAACTACCTATATGAACCTTATTTCCACTAAGAGCATAGTTAAGACTGCCTCAACGGTGCGTCCATGTCTTTTTCTTTGATGTCAGAGCTTTTTACTCAACTTTGAATTTGTGCAAGTTTCACTCCTGTATGAGCTGGCTTTGACTTTCTTGCCTCTTTTTTGACCAAACACCGCAAACAAGCACACTAAGTTAGCTTTGGAGAATAATTACATACACTTTTAATCCAAAATCTAATCAAAAAGGATTATAAAATAGGCTAGAATCCCTACTTATCATAGGACCACCTTTATCAATTAAAGATACAATGCCCCTGGTAAAAGGGACGTTCGTACCGTCAAATAGCACTAGTATGTATACCTAAAGGTCCTCTGTCAAAATATAATGCCCATGTAAGCAAAAACAACACATAGAGCCAGTAAGTCATAATCAACAAATATCCAAGCAACCAATTGAAACGTAATGATTTTCAAAGTACGAAAAAATAATCCGGTATAATCCCAATTAGTAGGGTTTGGGAAGGGTAGTGTATACGCAGAAATTACACCTACCCTGGGGTAGAGAGGCTATTTCCAAATAGACCCTCGGCATCCTTCCCTATAAGAACTTGTCACCTTTTTCTTGGGGAGACTCGAACTCATAACCTTTTGGTTGGCAGTGTATGTGTGTGTGTGTGTATATATATATATATATATATATTTGGTTGGGAGATCATTAGCACCTATATTCCACCGTCTTTGTTAGCACGGAGTCCAATCGCACCTGATCGGCCTGGTCAAGTCCCCATGGACAATTTGGTTTGACATGATGACGCGAAAGAAAGTTGTTACAAGAGTTGTACCAGCATGTGCAATATGGAGTTTGAACTCAACCCGATCAGCTAAGCTGCCTTCCCACATATACTATGTGGGTTGGCTTTTTCTTTTCCATGTCACAGGTACCGCTTTTATCCCAATTGAGGAAAATAATGACATTTACCAATATTTCGATCTCATCCCAATCTCAATCCACCACTACACCAGCACGTGTAGTTTCAGGTGTAGGCCTTATGACCCACGCTTCCTCGATTTTGCTAATGATACTCCTAAAAATATTTTTAGTTTAATTTTCACACAAAGTTAACATGTATATAGAAATGTATTCATCTCAGAAACTTCCATACTGTACAAATCTTTATTAGCATTTTCAACCTCTCAGAATAACAATATTTCCTTGGCTCTTTGGGCATTTCATTAGTTTCATTATTCATGGTCGGATGGCCGCATTTTATTAATATTCCATGATTCCACTTCATTTAATTTCATAGATCACCACCAAATAACAACATATAGAACATTCCAAATATCATGTACCTCAAGTGCGTTAGTAATGGAACTTTTAACACAGAGGGGTCTTCCCAAAGAAGGGGATATACCAACCAACAATTGAAGAAAACTTCAAAGTCATAAACAAGTGGTAAACCAATTATCCTTGAATTACTCTTTTTCAATCACGACAATGCACAAGTCAACATCGGAGTATGTAAGAACTCGGATCATATTGGATGTATTTATAAGGCAAAGCATCATCTAAAATAGCCACTCATGGGCATAAATTTAGTACAAAAACCTTGAGGCCGTTCTATTTTTGAATTCGTTTATGAATAGGAAAGTTGAGGCTCATTTCACAATATATTTCATATTTTCTCATTTCACAGGTATCATTAGGCACAATTATAACTTACGTTCTTGGCACATTATTCATACTCTTTTTCCCCAATTCATTTAATTCATCTTCAAATATCTTTATAGATTATCAACAATGAGACATACTTAATCACGACATTAGGTACACATAGGAGCAATTAGAAGTATTAAACATATCAAGTTTTCCTTATCCAATTGGTATACTAGTTTTCATTTAGCATATGACTCAAACACATACCATATTAATTAACAAACCACACTTTAAACATCTAACTTTTGATATAAAGCTCATTAAGAATAATCAGGTTTATAGGTTTATAGGGGATATCCCAGAATGTAGAAATTAGGGACTTTGAGCCGACCATACTTAAATTTTACGGAAACATTATGAAATTCAATTCTGAGAGAGAAAGTTTAACCAACATACCTTGTTGAGATTTCCTTAAGCTACTACAATGCCCCAACACTTCTAGCGATAATAATCTATATGAAGATAGCGAAAATTGATTAATAATTATAAAGACCCCCCAAAATGAAACTCTTAGGGATTTCATCAAACACCTAACATGTGAAATAAACTAAAAGGTTCAATAATGGAAACCCCTTCTTTCCTCAATTGATTTCAACAAGAAACTATCCAAAAATAGCTCATTAATCCCACATACTACAACCTAGTGTACATACATGGCTTATTTCTAACCCTACCACATATTTTAATTCTTAATACCTTGCATGAAAGCTTTAGAAGTAGGACTTATCCAGATGGATGATAATCTAGTGGCTAGCTTCCTTGATTCTTGAAAATTTAAATAAGATTGGGTGATTTGGAGTGCTAGGTTCCCTCTTTCTCTCTCTATATTGCTCTTACCTCTCTTTAAATGATCAGAATATTGTCCCAAATGAAGCCTCTAAGGCTATTTATCAAAATAGGGTCAGGTTAAAAGAATAGGAAAATGGACCCTTCAACTCAGATATGCGGTCGCAGAAAGGACTCATAGCAGATGTCGACACATAAAGTGGTCGCACATTTAATACTCAGAACTGGGATATTTCGAGTTAGGTCTGCGCTTTCTGCTGTCACAAAATACATTGCTAACCTAATATGGGGCCCCATAGTGCATCGCATAATGGTCTTTAACTAAGTTCAACTTCTGCTTCACTTTGCAACAAGGATGCTGTCCGCATGACGATTTCTGTAGCCGCAAATCAGATCGCATAATTGCGTTCTTTTGCCAAAATGTTTCCACAACACCTTAGAGCATTCTCCAACTTAAAAAGTACTACTTCTGAACATTTTTGTCTAACTCGGCACCACAAAACCTTAAATTACACAGTGAAATTTTCTGGGGCCTTACATAGAAGTAGTTCTGAGTTATAGTCATCAGCTTGACTCCGTCACTTAGGCTCATTTGATCACAATTCTAGAAGATTGCTTGTGAAATCCTCCAACAATACAGTTTCAACATGTGCTGATTCACTTAAAGGCTTTACTTCCCGACCTCGTCTTGTATTTCATGACACTATACTGTACGACATGTTTTACCACATATGGGCATGTCCATCTTGACTTGAATTTTTTGGGGGATAACCTAAGTCTACTATTGTGCAGTAAGACTTTGTCCCCTACCTGAAACTCCTTTGGCTTAATCAGACGATCATGCCACCTTTCTGTCTTTTCCTTGAAAATTCTCGTATTTTCATACGCGTCCATTCTAAACCCATCTAATTCGTTCATTTGCGCCAACCTGTGTTCACCTATAAGACTAATATCAAGATTAAGCGTCTTAATTTCCCAATAAGCTTAATTTTCTATCTCGACAAGTAGATGACATGATTTTCCATACAATAACTTGAAGGATAAAGTTCCTATGGTTGTTTTGAACGTAGTTCTATACACCCATATATCTTCATCTAACTTTACAAACAAATCTTTACGAGAAGCACTAACTGTCTTTTGAAGAATTTATTTAAGTTCACGGTTAACCACTTCAACTTGCCCACTATTTTGGCCAAGGTATGGGGTTCCTATTTTGTGTGTGACCCCATCTTAAACAACAATGCAGTGAACTGCTTGTTCATAAAGTGTGATCCATTGTCACTGAAAATCACTCGAGTTGTCCCAAAATAGGTAAAGATGTTCTTTTGCAAGAACTCACACACCATCCGAGCATCATTGGTCCTAGAAAGGATTGCATCGACCCATTTAGCAGCATATTCAATGGCTACAAGTCTAAACTAATAAAAATGCGACATTGGTAACGGACCCATGAAATCAATGCCCCAAATGTAAAAAATTTCATATACCAGAATGGAGTTGAGAGGCATTTTCTCCCTCTTGCTATACCTCTCCTTTGACACTTGTCACATGCAACTACATATGCTCGTAGGCCTTTGTACAATGTAGGCTAATAGAAATCAATTTCCATGATCTTTTCTGCCGCGCGATTTCCGCCTTAGTGTCCTCCAACTGCTCTATCATGGAATCGAGACATAATGTTTTCCATCTATCCTTCAGGCACATATCTTCGAATTACACCATCCACACATAGTTTAAACAAGAAGGGGTAATTCCAAAAATAATTTTTTAATTCACATTGAAGCTTCCGTTTTTGATCATGAGTGAGAGAACAAAGAAACCATCCACTAGCCAAAAGGTTGGCTGCATCAGCATACCAAGGAGGCCTTTCAAAGACTGCAGCAATAGAGAAAATCTGGCTGTTAGGGAACTCTTCCCTTATTTAAATTGTTTCAATTGGAGGTTTCTAAAGTCAAGATATATGATCCGCGACTTGATTTCTGTGCGCTTCCTATTTTTGATATCCAAGTCAAACTCTTGGAGAAACAACATCCACCGCATCAGATGCGGCATGGACTCCTTCTTACTCAACAAATATTTCAAAGTGGAGTGATCAGTGTGCACAATCACTTTACTCCCCACTAGGTATCATCTAAACTTGTCAAAAGCAAAGACCACTACGAAGAACAATTTTTCGGTAGTGGAAAAGTTGACTCAAGCATCATTCAATGTCCTACTTTCATAGTAGATTGGTCTAAACATTTTAACTTTTCTTTTCCCCAGAGCTGCTCCCACAACTACATCACTAACATCACGTATTATCTCAAATGTCTTGCTCCAATCAGGTGTCACCATAATAGGAGCACTCACAAGCTTTTCCTTTATCAATTAGAGTGCTCTTAAGCACTTCATATTGAAAACAAACTTGACATCTTTCATTAGCAATGCAGTCAACTGCTTAGTATTGTTGGAAATTTTTTTGATGAACCTCCTGTAGAACCCAGTATGTCCTAAGAAACTCCTTATACTCTTCACAAAAGTTGGTGGAGGGAGCCTAGAAATGATATCACTCCCCCATCTAGCAATTTGATGATCTCCTTATACACTATCTCCTCCAAAGTTTTATTCAACTGTGTTGGGGCAGCACCATTGGCTTGCTATTTTCTTTCAATAGAAATTCATGGCTAGAATGATTCTTTGAATATCAGCTATGCTACAGCCAATGGACTTATTGTGCTTTGTCAGCAGCTGCACAAGCTGTTTCTCCTGTGCACCTATCAAGTAAGCAAAAAAAATAACAGGAAAATTGTTAGTTTTGAGAAAACATATTTTAAGTGAGTGGGGAGGACTTTCAATTTCACACTAGGCTTAGAAGCATTCTCTTTTAGTTCTTTCTCATCAACCAATTTATCCATAGTTTCAAGAGCTTCAGCCTAATTCTTTATTTCAAGATCTTCATCCTCCATTGTGCCTGACTGAGTAATGCACCTCTTTAGATATCCCCCATAAGCTTGTCAAAACTTCGTTTTTTCAGCTAGCTCTCCAATAACATCTAGCTTAAAACACGAGTAAGAGGATGCCTCATCACTTGGGTATTAAATAATTCTCTTTATCAATAACACAACCTTCTCATTTCCCACGCTGAGCATAAGCTACCTCTCACAGATATCAAGGATGGATCTACCTATACATAAATATGGCCTCCCTAGAATTAAAGGCACCTCCTTTTTCACCTCCGTATCCACCACAATAAAGTCTATAGGGAACACAAACTTGTTCACCCACACTAGAATATCTTCAATGATTCCCTCAGGTAGGATGGTGGTCTAGTCAGCCAAATGTAGGACACTCGTATTGATTTAATCACTCCAAGTTCACCTTTAAGTTTCCTGAATACAGATAGAGGCATTAGATTTATAGATGCACCAGAATCATAAAGAGCCTTGTTGAATTTTTCACTCCCCAACAAGCATGGTATGTGAAGTTTCCTGGGTCCCCACACTTTTGGGGAAGTTTATTTTGTAATATGACCCTACAGTGGGCATTCAGCTTTGAAACCATTATCTCCTCCAATTTGCTCTTACTAGATAGGGTTCCCTTAACAACTTTTCATAAACAGGAACTCGAGTAAGTACCTTTGACAGGAATGTTAACATAAAGTTATTTGAGTATCTCTAAGAATCTCCCAAAACATTTGTCAAGTTTCTCCCTCTTTATCTTTTGAGGGAATGGTAGAGCTTGCATATATCTACTTTCTTCAATTTCTTTTTGTATCCCATTATTCTAGCTCTTTTGCTCTTTACTCTTTTCCTCTGTTGGTGTCTCAGTCTGCTTGTTAACCACCTCAGGTCTAGCCTTCACCACTGGGTCAGTCAATGTTTTGCCACTTCTCAAAGATACAACTTTGATTGTTTCCTTTGGGTTCTTTTCAGTGTCAGATGGAAGAGTCCCAAGAGCCCTCTCAGACAACAAATTTACAATCTTTCCCATTTGTCTTTCTAAAATATGGATGGTTGTGCCTTGCTTCCAAATAGCGGTCCCTTGAGTATTATCTCATCAGATTTATTTATAAATGCCTTCATTAGATATTCTAGACTTTAGTTTTTAGACTATGGAGGTTGGTATGGTTTGCCTCTATTGAGTTTGGAAACCAAGAGGTCCTTGCACTGGTGTTCTATGATTTTGCTGCTGCCATGAGCTCAAACTACAAGTTGAAGAACTCCATTAGAACGCTGGATGTCTCTATCCCATAGAATTGAAATTACGATCTCCTTGGTAGTCGCCTCTGTTGAACTTCCCCACAATGTTGACTTCCTCAGCTCTAGCTTGACACTCATATGTCGGGTGTCCCAATCCACATATGTTACATCCCACCGGTGGTTGATTTTGCTCCAAAGTTAGCATTTGTTTCTTGATATACTTAGCCATAGTTGCAATTTGGGCCTGTATTGCTACTGATGATTCTACTTGGTGCAACCTGTTGATCTTCTTTGGCCTCCTTGGTTAGTGGACCATTGCTCTGCGGCTTCGGATAGTTCATTCAGAAGGCATGCAATTCACTTTTTAGACCACTTTTACACGGCCAAGCCGCACCTTGCGTTGCCCCATGTGCCGTGGTAATGGATTTTTCTCAATGTAAATTCATTCGTTCATTTTGAAATCTGGTCTTGATCATCGACTCCCGAACGTGATACCAGCTTAATTTCTTGGGCTTCTACTCAGACTTCAAAGCTCCAACTTATTCGATTTTTCTTCAATTTACCTAAATAGCTCAGAATCTGTTCCTACAAGACATAAAACATGTAATAAGTATAATTCACTATCATTTAAGCTCAAACACATGAAAAATACAATAATTAGAGTGCAAGACTACGGCTAAAACATGGGTTTCTAGCCTACCATCCCACTTCACGTTCGACAACCTTCTGATAAGGACGTACTTCAACCCACTTAGAGAAATAGTTAGTTAAAATCAAAAGAAACCTTACCTTACCAAGAGCTGAAGGCAATGGTCTGACGATATCCATTCCCCACTTCATGAACAGCCATGGAGACAAAACCAAGGCACTAGTTCTGCTAGTTGATTTACCAATGGTGCGTAGTGTTCACACTTATCACATTTTTGAACAAATGTTTTGTCATCTTGTTCCATTCGGGGCTAGTAGTATCTTACCTTTACCAACTTTAGTAGCAAAGAATCTGCGCCCGAATGATTTTCATAGATCTCTTCGTAGAGCTCTCGCATAATATAGTTCACTTTGTAGGCTCTCAAGCATCAGGCCTTAGATAGAATTCCTGTACACTTGGCCTTGTTTCAAGCTATATCTTTCTAATTTAGCACATAATGTCGAGATGCCTTAGGGTATTTAGGCAACTTTGTGTTCTAAATATAATCAATGATCTCGTTCCTCTCGTCTTAAAATAAATTAGTTCCAGTTGTCTCATAATAGTTATCTGCAACCAAGTGCATAAGTTGTACAATCATACCAAAGTATGATCCCTTCATATTTATGGATGAGCCAAGGTTAGTTATCACATCCGTATCTACATTTTATTCCCTCCGGATATGCTATACACTCTAGGACCAAGCAAGCAGAGGTTGGACCTTCTCTACGTATTATTGCATGCACTCTTCTTCGGCATCGAAAAATCCTATAGACCTGATTTACAACCATCTAGGAGTTGTATTTGATTTCTATGAACTCAGAATCTAGTCCTCGAGCTAACTCGATTCCTACAATCAAAGCTTCATACTTTACTTCATTGTAAGTTAGTGGAAACGTTCTAATGACATGCCTTAGGGTTTCTCTAGAAAGCGTGGTTAACGCTATGCCTAGCCCTAAACCTTTTACGTTGGAGGCCCCGTCCATAAACAGGATCCAATCTCCTGATGTGAATTCTGACATCATCACTGTTACTTTAATAGCCAAAGGTAGTAATCTTGGACTGAAATTGACAACAAAGTCGGCCAAAACTTGACTTAATCGCAGTCATAAGTCTGTATTCTATGTCAAATTCACTCATTTCGATGGACCATTTGGCTAACCTACCGAAAATTTCAGTTTTATGAAATATATTCCATAGGGGAAAGGTAGTCACCACAACTATCAGGTGACACTGAAAATAAGGCTTTAGCTTCTGAGCGAAGACTACGAGGTCTAAAGCCGACTTTTCCAAATGTGTGTAGCGATTTTATTCTCATATTAAAATTCTATTAACTTAATAAATAGAAGACTGTGTACCTTCATCCTCACGGACTAAAATGACGCTTACCGCTACCTCCGAGACCGCTAGATAGATTAACAACTTATCGCCTTCCTCCGGCTTCGATAACAGTTGAGGACTTGACAAGTATCTTTTCAAATTCCTCAAAGATTGTTGACATTCTGGGGTCTATTCGAAGTTGTTCTTCTTCTTGAGTAACAAAATTTCTCTGAAGACTGGGAAATAAACCTACTTAAAGTGGCCAATCTCCCTGTGAGCCTTTGAACCTCTTTTATGCTTGATAGCTAGTCCGGAATGTTTTTGATGGCTTTGATTTTATCGGGTTAACCTCAATTCCCCTATGAGATACCAAGAACCTAGAATCTTTCTTGGGGTTAAGCTTCATGTTATGCTTTCTTAGGATGTCAAATTGCATTTGTTTAAGATGCTCGCATGCGTTCAAATATTTAATGATCATATCATCTAATACACTTCCATGGTTTTCTTTATCTATTTTTCAAACATTTAATTAACGAGCCATTGATAAGTGCCTCTTGCATATTATAGCCCGAAGGGCATCACATTGTAGCAATATATCCGAAGTTTGTTTGTTATCAACAAAGTTTTTTTCTAATCCTCCGGATTCATCTTAATTTGGTTGTACCCGGAGAAGAATCTATGGAACTCATTAACTCATGACTGACCATCACATCGATCATTTGATTAATGTTTGGAAACGAGAATGAGTCCTTTGGGCATGCCTTATTCAAGTCCTTATAGTCTACGCACATACAAAATTTATTATTCTTCTTAGTACCTACTACTAAGTTAGCTACCCAGTCAGGATACCTTACCTCTGTGATTGAACCAATATCAAGTAAGCGAGTTACCTCTTCTTTGACGAATTTATTTCTGGCCTCGACAATAAGACTTTTTTTTGTCTTACTAGAGGAATGTTAGGATATAGGCTTAGCTTGTGTACGACCACTTCTGTTGGTATACATGTCATATCTGCATGTGACCATGCAAACAAATCGGCATTAAATTTAAGAAATTCAATAAACCTAGACCTAAGCTTGGGGTGCAGTCCTTTCCCCAAGTGGAATTTCCTCTCCAAGAACTTTTCGAACAATGGGACTTGCTCAAGATCTTTCAATGTGGACTTCATTGCATCCATCTCTTATGGTACCTATAAATATCTTTGGCACCTGATAAGATTTCGATGTCTCTTCCCCCTGGTTGACTTCACTTGATTCAGGAGCATGTGCCGGTTCCTATAATTTCTATGTTGCATACCCCTTTCCTTTGATACTGGAGATCGATATTGCATTCATCTCCCTTACTACCAGTTGATCGCCTTTTATCTGTTTGATCCCCTCGGGAGTTGGGAATTTCAGCAACTGATGGTACATCAATAGTATAGCCTTCATCTCATGCAACCATAGTCTTCCCGGGATAGTGTTGTAGCCCATATCACCATCCACCACCTCAAAAAGGTCGTCTATCACCCCCTCGGCATTTATGGATAATAGGATATCTCATCGGGTTGTCATTCTTGCGAGATTCAACACGACGAGGTGTTTTATCGTCGGAATGATGCTTTCGGTAAGTTTAGCGTGTTCCAATACCCTCTATTGTACAATATTGGCCAAACTACCTAGATTGACAAGAACACATTTGATTTTAAAGTTTAATACATTTAAAGAAATTACCAATGTGTTGTTGTGCAGAAGAACAATCCGCCGGCGTCATACTCCATGAAAGTGATGTCATCTTCAATGGCTTCTCAGAGTCTCTTTCTATGGGTTACTCGATACCTTTGTTTTCTTTGATGCCGAGAAGGTAATCTTGTTAATCTCGTCCCCCCCCCCAAATCATGTTGATCGTCAGAGACGGGGGATCTTCTCCTGTTTTGGGGGCTCTACATTGTCATGATTACGACTATAATTATTTTTAGCCCAGTCACTTAAGAATACTCTTCGCGCAGATGCCGGCAGTCGCTAGTTCAGTGACCATTAATCTCGTGGTATTCGCACCATAAATTAGGATCCTTTTTGCTGGAATCAGACCTCATCTACTTCGGGAACCGTGCTTCTTTAATGTTCCTTACAGCTGATACCAACTCTACCATACTGACGTTGAAATTGTATTCTGAAAGAATAGGGTACGAAAGATAACGAGAACCTGATGTTTCTTTTTCTTGTAATGATCTATTATTTCAGTCGCGATCAGCTCTTCCATCGGTAATAAACATGTCTGCCTACCAGAAAACTCTACCGCGTCCTTTGGCCCATTCATCTAGCAAAACCGGCTCTTCAAAGACTGTCGATCTATGTTGAAATAGTCTTTTAATTTCTTTATTCTTTTCCCGACCTTAATCATTATATTTGACTCATACTGATTCTGAACATCTTCCCAAGTTATCGCTTGGAACTCGAGAAAGCTTTACTTCAACTTTCGAGAAGCATCTGAACTTCTCAAATTTAATCCTTTGGTAAATTCTTCAGCCGCCCATTCATTTGGAACGTCCGGTAGCAACATACTTTTCTTCTAGAGCCAGATTACAAATTCCGGCAGCAACGCGAACTCTCTTTCTACAATTATGAAAATATTATCCTTTTGGACATGTACTTTTCTGGCCTCGGTATGGGCCTCAATGAAAGAGTCCGCGAATATATCAAAATAATTTATTAAATTCTCGGGAAAAAGCGAATACCATGGTAAGGCTCCCTTTGTGATAGTCTTTCCAAATTCTTCAGCAGCACTAATTCAATAACATGGAGAGCTAAATCGTTCCCCGTCAGTATTGTTGAATGGTTGGTAGTGGTATGCTCCCCAGAATCTGAAGTCCTATTATATTTCGGCACGTATAACCTTTTATACTGCTTCAGGATCAATTCCGGTGCCACGCTTGGTTTGTATGACAATTGAGTATACTTCTTTTTGTTTGGCCTTTTCAGCACCGGTGGTACACCCGTGATTTGGTCCATGCGAGCGTTCACTTCCTTCATAAACCATATGAGTTCGTTTTTGATGGGATCACTCTCGTTGTTATGACCGGAACCACTCCCCCGACCCCATCAAAACCGACCTCTCCCATCGGGTGTTGTTTTCTACCCTCTGTGTTGTTTGATTTGCTGGAGTACTGGGAGGAACTGGACCTCGCCCATTTGCATTATTAGAAGCACCTGATAACGCGTGCTTCAGTTTTGTCATCATCTTATCCTGCCACATAAGATGACCTAGAATGACCTTTTGTTTATCTTGCAGGGCCCTTACCGCTTCGACGACGTGCTCCTCTTCAGCATCATTAAGAGTCACTTCTCGAACATGTCGCAGGGTATCGCCTTTCATGGATAGGTGTGGCCCTTCGTTACAGGTATCACTGGTTAATTCCTCATGCTGAAGGTGATTTCCTTAAGCCTCAAGGTTATATGTGATATTAACACCATTATCTGCCATTTCCTATGATATTTTACTAAGAACAAATAATCAAACATGTTAGTAAAAAAGGCAATGACCAACTTAATTACACAATTGTCTACGTCCCACAGTGGGCATATCGAGCTGCTTACCCATAAAATAGTACAGTTATATTTATATGTGATTTATAGACAAGTGAATTAATTTGATCTTGAAATAATAGATAAATTGGATACAAATGTAATATTTATCCTTGAAATTAAGATAAAATAGCAGAAATAGTAATCCCAGGAGCAAGGCTTCTGGGCACAACAATAACGATCTCAAAGAACAAAAAGATACAATTGTATTAAGCTTTGAATAGAATGTAGGATATGTTTGCCAGAAAATTCCTTTCCTCTCCAATGATAATATGTTAACTATTTATAGTTGCACCTAGGGAACAAGGTCCTAGGATCCAGTCCCTCTTTAATGCCGATTATGAAGGCCATTGGAGAACATATAACGACAGGCAATGATTGTTATATTCATTGTAACAGACCGTGTTCTTAATGCTATAGAATATTCCTGATATAATGCTACCGGATGACAAACATTATTCCATCTCTGTGAGTATTACTCTCTCTGGTAACAGATGTGATCATTACTTTTGGATCCAGCGGTCTTCTGTCTTCAGCTCCACACGTCACTTTCTTATTTGATCATTTAATATAATAATATTTTACCCTACACAAATATAGTAGACAGGCAAAAATGAAAATAAGGAATTACAATAATATTGGTTATTATTCCCACCGTTAACTTGTAATTATCAAGTATTTTAAATATAAATTTATTTTTACTTGTGACTTTTCTCATATCAAGAGAAAAAAAATTTATGTTTTGCCTTTATCATTAATTAGTCACTTTAAATTATGTTTCAAATTTTATTAAGACTATACACCAATTAATATGAATATCATGGTAAATTATGTAATTTATCTATTATTTCTTAAGGGACGTGTAAAGTCCATATTGAAGAAGCAAAACTGAATGAAGGGAGTAGTAACTTTTCCATATCAACATTAAACAATTGAAATTGTTAGAGGTATCTTTCGAGAACATTTGTTGACATAACACAATTACCTAGTTTAATAAATGTAAAATGTGCTCCCTCTGTTTAACTTTTACTTGACACATTTTGACTTTCAAGCTCCTTAAAAAAATAATAAATAAAATGTATAATTTACTATGATTTCCTTAATAATTGATGCATATTTTATTAAATTGAAGAAAATAATTTGAAATAAGTAATAACTATTATAATTATAACCGGAAAAAAAATATTTTTTTTTGATATGCGTAAAATAACAAGTAAAAATAAAAATTTATTTTTAATATACCCAAGTAAAAATGAAGCGAGGGAGTACCGGCATTAGGCCCTATTAAAAGCTCTATATATAATCCAAAATTCAACATTTTGACTAAAGACAATTACGCCAAGAGCACTGAAAAGCACAAATGAATCAGAATTAGTGAACCAAATTTGACATGTCATGTCATTGGAGTTTTCTAGTAGAAACATATTAAATGGCGTGATTAAAACAAATTGTAATCAGCCGTCACTACATTCTAGGCCATAAATTTTACGAACTAAAGGTCGATAAACTAACATTATATTTAAAGGCGATTACATAATCAAATTACTTAAAAAGCAATTATAGGTAATTTTATATATTAAACATTTATTTATAACCAAGTATAGATGGTAAATAACTTGCTAAGTATAAGAAATTCAATCATATTAATAGTGCAGTTATTTTAAATTGTGACTTTGGATTGTTAGAACATATAACAAAAAGAGTTATATCATAAATCCTAAACTAAAACATCTCAAACTCAACGAGTCATAAATAAAGGTAAACCAAAGAAATGCAAGAATTAAAATATACCAACCATTTTGATTTGTCTCTTTGAATCACATATCATTATAGCAAAATATCCAATTATACTTCTCATCATTAATTCATTTATACTTATCTTGGAGTACAGATAATTCTTATATACTTGTTTTTGTCAGAAAAAGGTTCTGCTAAATGGTCTGTGGATTAATTTAAGGATAATTACTGGTTGTCCTTCTCATAGGGCTTTTTTATTCCTTTAATATGCGAATCCTTTTAGGTAAGGCAAATAATAATAGTGTTGTTTAACAATTATTAATGTTATCACTAAACATTTTCAACACTAATCATTATATAAAATCAAATAGAGGGACAAAAAGTGATATCACTTTGTTAAAGAATAACATGAAATCTTCATTTTTCAAATTATTTGGGGGCACAATATTGTCATATTTTGGTTGTCTGATTAAGCCCTAAGCTTGCCAGATAAATTGACCTGGAAAACACATCCTAAGGCTTGGAAGAACTAGAGGGCCGGGTTTGGAAAATGTTGAGCATATTCTGAAGCATTCCATCATTCTTCTCCTTTTCCT
The DNA here is from genome assembly GCA_034376525.1 of Nicotiana benthamiana. Classification (NCBI taxonomy): domain Eukaryota; kingdom Viridiplantae; phylum Streptophyta; class Magnoliopsida; order Solanales; family Solanaceae; genus Nicotiana; species Nicotiana benthamiana. The sequence goes on from CM067324.1 coordinate 39,465,575, forward strand.
TTGCTAGCTCAGCTCTAAGGCCATCTCTCTCAGTTTCCAATTCAGCAACACGAGCCTGCAGCCAAACAATTTCAGCATCCTTAGTTCCACATTCTTGAACCACAGCTCTAACCTTGATGTTCATAGGGGTCTTCAGAGATGAACCAGGTTCAATTGGGGTGGCATTTACTGGATAGTCACAAGCCATAAGAGTCCTGACACCAAAGAAGGATAAAAAAACCCGAGTATGCATGGACTACAGAGATTTAAAAAAAGCAAGCCACAAAGACAACTTCCTATTGTCCAATATCCACATCCTTGTTGATAACTGCGCCAAACATGAGATACAGTCTTTCGAGGACTGCTACGCAGGATATCACCAGGTGTTAATGGATGAAGAGGATATAGAGAAAACCACCTTTACCACAATTTGGGGAACATATTGTTACAGGGTCATTCCTTTCGGACTGAAGAACGTCGAGGAAACCTATATGAGAGTCATGACTACCATCTTCCATGATATGATGCATCATAAATAGAAGTGTATGTGGACGACGTGATCATCACGTCCAAAACTCAGGATAACCATGTGCAGGATCTAAGGAAGTTCTTCGAATGGCTGTGCAGATATGATCTGAAATTGAACCTGGCCAAATATGTGTTCAGGGTCCCGTCAGGCAAACTTCTGGGATTCATAGTCAGCCGGAGGGGTATCGAGTTTGATCTAACAAAGATAAAGTCTATGCGAGATTTACCTCCTCCGAAGACCAAAAAGGACGTAATGAGCTTGTTGGGAAAATTGAATTATATTATTCGATTCATCGGTCAGCTGACTTCCACATGTGAGCCCATATTCAAATTGCTAAAGAAAGATGCAGCGGTCAAATGAACGGATGACTGTCAAAAAGCTTTCGATCATATTAAAGATTATTTGTCCAACCCACAGGTTTTGTTTCCACCTAATCCAGGGAGGCCATTGTTTCTGTACCTGACCATCTTGGAAAGTTCCTTCGATTGCGTTCTTGGGCAACACGACATCACTAGAAAGAAAGAACAGGCAATATACTACCTGAGTAAGAAATTCATCAACTATGAGTCAAAGTACACTTTGCTAGAAAGAACCTTGCTGCGCTCTGACTTGGGTTACAAAGAAATTAAGGCATTACCTGCAGGCCTACACCACCTACCTTATAACCAGGTTGAATCCTCTGAAGTACATATTTCAAAAGCCAATGCCCACAGGGAGGATAGCAAAATGGCAGATTTTGCTCACCGAGTTTGATATAGTCTATGTAACTCATACAACAATGAAGGGCCAGTCCTTAGCAGATCATTTAACCGAAAACTCGATTGATTATGAGTATCAACCCCTAAACACTTATTTCCCATACGAAGAGGTGAACTCTGTGGAGGAAAAATTTGAAGACACTGCTGCCTGGAAATTGTTCTTTGATGGAGTGGTCAACTCAAAAGGCATAGCAATTGGGTCAGCTTTAACTTCACCTACCGGTCAGCATTATCCAGCCACCACTTGACGGTGGTTCTTCTGCACGAACAATACAGCAGAATATGAAGCTTGCATCATGGGTATGAACATGTCAGTTGATCGAAATGTCGAAGAGTTGTTAATTATGGGGGATTCAAATTTAATCATCCGGCAAGCTCAAAGAGAATAATAAACACGAGATGTCAAACTTATCCTTTACTGGTAGCATTTGAAAGATCTTAGCAGGCGGTTCAAGACGATGGAGTTCAGGTACATCCCTCGCTGTCACAATGAGATAGCTGATGCACTTTCCATTTTGGCCTCGATGTTGCCCTACCCGCATTGATCCCTTGGAAATCCAAATCAGGGAATGGCATGGTACTGCAATGCGACTAAGGTAGAACCAAACATCCAGCCATGGTACCATGAAATCAAGATGTTTTTAAAAACCAAGAATATTTCGAGCAGGCCACTAGGGACAAAAAGTGAACTATCAGACGCAAAGCAAGTGGTTTCTTTTTAAGCGGTGACGTTTTGTACAAAAGAATCCCAAACCTTAATTTATTAAGATGTGTGGATGCCGAAGAGGCTGGATGAATCATGCATGAAGTACACGCAGGAGTTTGCGGACCACACATGAATGGGTATATTCTAGCAAGGAAAATCGACCGAGCAGGCTATTATTGGATAACCATGGAAAATGATTGTTTTAGCTTTGCCCGATAATGCCATTGCTGTCATGTGCACGGTAATTTGATTCATGCACCTCCCACTGAATTGCTTCCCATTTGAGCACCTTGTCCATTCGTAGCTTGGGGCATGGATGTTATTGGGCCGATCGAGCCGAAACCATCAAACGGGCATAGATTCATACTGGTTGCCATTGATCACTTCACAAAATGGGTTGAAGCCATAACTCTTAAATCGGTTACCAAGAAAGCCGTGGTGGATTTTGTGTATTCCAATCTCATTTGCCAGCTTGGCACCCAGCAACTATCTTCACGGATAACGCTAACAATTTGAACAGCCGATTGATGGGAGAGATATGCAAACAGTTCAAAATAACGCATCGGAACTCTGGTGCCGTCGAAGTAGCCAACAAAAACATCAAGAAGATTTTGAGTAAGACAATTCAAAGCTCCAGGCAATTGCATAAGAAGCTACCTTTTACATTATTGGGGTATCACAAAACAGTGTGCATATCATTAGGAGCAACCCCCTACCTTTTGGTCTACAAAACTGAGGCAATAATACCTATGGAGGTGGAAATCCCGTCTCTTCGGATCGTTGTTGAAGCTGAGATTGAAGACACTGAGTTGGTTAGGACTCGTCTAGAACAGCTGGACTTAATTAATGAGAAACAAATTATTGCGGTCTGCCACGCGCAGTTGTACCAACAAAGAATGGCGTGTGCTTATAACAAGAAAGTACGCCTCGGAATTTTGAGGTGGGACAACTTGTATTAAGGCGCATCCTTCCTCACCATTAGGAAGCAAAAGGAAAATTTGCTCCTAATTGGAAAGGCCCATACATCATTAAAAAGATATTGCCAAAAGACGCATTATATTTGGGAGACATTTAAGGGGATGATCCTGAAGCAGCAGTGAACGCGGACGCAGTAAAACGGTACTATGTCTAGGCTCCCTGTAGAAATGATTCAGTCCGTTTGAGATGTCAAAGGCTTTCGTTTTCCGTTACCCAAACATTATCAACCCTTTTTGCAAACCCATTTGAGCCGGTTACTCTTCGTTGACTACCCTCTCTGGATCCAAGAAGTGATTTTTCAAAACAAAAAAACAACAAAAGAAAAAAAAAAGAGAAAAGAGAAAAAAAAAAGAAACAAAAAATAGTTTAGGAAACACTCCTGAACTATGTTTGACTTGATTCTGAAAGGATACGTAGGAAACCTCTTTTTGGGGTTTAATCACACCAAAATAAAATTCCCAACTCCCTTAAAAAATGAACAGGGGCAGATGACATAATGGCTCAACCATGAGCCTATTAAGATGGTTACAAAGTTGTAATTCCGTCCAGAATTTTTTTTCCAAAAACAAAACCTTATACAAGCCCTTTCGATCAATAGATAAAGGCGTGGGAAATGAAAAACATCTTTGTTGGAATTTGATGCAGTCCAAATTGAGCGAAACAAAACGAGTGAGTCTTATCGGTGAAAACCTTCGGGCAGCATAAAACGATGGTGAGTACAGAAATTGAAAATGAGAGAGTCCGTTTGGTGAACACTCATAAAGAGTACTATTGGGCGACAGTGAGAAGATAAACGAGAGAGGTCGATTGGCGATAACCCGCAAAGGGTGCCGTCGACCGTAAAGAAGACACCTCCCATCACTGAAAGAGTTCTGGCAAGGTTCCCTGGTTTTGAAACACGGGTCAATGAGCTTACGAGAAGTTGAGAAAGTTTGTGCAGATCGGGCATCATGTCATGTACATTTAAAGCTTGCATGCATCCTCAGATAAGTCCTTATTTTCCCCCCTAAAGGGACGCTTCTATTTAAATTCATCCTCTTGCTCTCTATTTACTTTTTCCTTGAATTAATTTCGGTCTCACTCTGATTCCGAAACTATTACAAAGAAAAGGTAGCAAGACTGGTTTATAGGGCCTTGCCCAATAAGAGCAAAAGAAAGGTACCTAGCCTCAGCGGGTGCACTAAGCCAATCCCGAATGGCCATGATGGTTGATGCTTTCGAAGTAATGATACAGAAAAGGAAAGAATTTCCAAAGACAAAGGTCCTAAGAGTAGAACAAAGTGAAAAGCCAGAGCCCTACGTGGGCGAGTTGTCATGAAATCCTGAAGGTTGAGGCCATTAGCTCGAGAGAGAAGATGATCTTCAAAACCAGCATATAGCAGAGGCTCTCAACAGAACTTGGGCCGGGATTAATCCCTGAGTTGGCGTTTCGCATCAGGACTCTGCCCCAATTTATCCTATCATAGACAAATACAATTCTTGAGAATGAAAAAACAAAAAGAAAAAAATAAGTTCAGATTTTTGTCACAAATAACTCACAAAATTTCCTAGTGCAAAGTTGGGGGAAAACATTTCGTTCGTTTGTTTGTTATTTGAACAAGTTTGACATCGAAGCACAGGTTCCGAGGAAACTAAAAGGATGAGTCTCAATCCAGAATAAAGGAAAGAAGAAAAAGAAAAGAAGTAGTGAATTCAAATGCTGAAGCAAACATAGATGTGAGCTGATCAAAACTTTATTGAAACCACAAGCTCCGACGGTCCCGCTTCGATTCAATGCTGAAGGAAGATCCAACACCTACAGCTCGCGAGCATCAAGATTTAGATCGGAGTCCACAGCAAAAGCAGCTAAGACTCAAGATCAAGCTCCAAGATATTAATAGATAAGAATCTTGTAACTCATAGGTTATAGGCATAGCTAGCTTAGCTTTTGATATTCCTTTTGGTGTAATAAGGAGGTCAGCAAGCAGTAGCAGCGGCATCAGCAGTGAAAGCACAAGTTCGGTAGTCCCAGCTACCAAACACTCCTGAACTACACTGACCTGATTCCTCTTTAGCCGAGGATATATAGGCAACATCTGAAGTAGGGTGCAGTCAAGCTTTTCAAATACTTCTCATGGAGTGTCAAGGAGGCAAAAATCTCATGATTGCTCATTTATCTTTCCCCGAAAACACTTCGAGTCTCCGAGCAAAGAGGGGCAGCTGTGAGCACGTTATTTTTGCCTAGCTTAAATTACTCCTATAGAATTTTTCTTTATTTATGTGATTTTTTAGAATTTAAGCATAATTGTGTGTTTGTTTGCATTTCGAGTGCATTCTAATCTATATAATTCATGAAAATATCAAAAATAGCACATTTTCATTTAGGATACCATTTTTATATTCAACTTTCATTAATTAGTTAGAATTACAAAAAAATAAAGAAAATAACAAAATTGTTTCTTTTTGAATTTTTATTTTTGAATTTTCAAATTTGTCTTAATTCCCGTTTAAATTAGGAGTTAGTTCATTTTGAAAGTTAATTACTTTAATTTTTAGAGTAAATCATGTCTTTATTATTTTGTATTTAGCAAAAATCAATATATATATATATATATATATATATATATATATATATATATATATATAATAGAAAATGAAAAGAAACAAAGCAAGCCAGTTTTGGGCCAATTTCAAATAAATCCCGTTCAAAACCATTCAGATCCGGCCCAATATCACCACACCTGGTCCAGCCCCACCTCTGAAAACGACGTCGTTTGGGCAAACTCTGATCAGGACCATCGATTCCTTTTGATCACACAGTGATGAAGCCGGATGTGCTTCATATATAACGGTCTCAAACACCCCCACCCCCAAAAAGAGATCTGATACCTTGTCTCACTACAACCCTAATCCCACCATCCTAAGTCTTCCGTCGCCGGCCGAAAATCGCCTCCGCCAGCGGCGATGCTCCAATGACCCCCAAAATTACAACACCCTACCTCCTCGACCTCCTCTATCCAAATGTGTAAATCCCATCCTTTGAATATCAACCAATCTTGTCGAATATTTGTTTGAAGCAGCAGCTACTCTGCCATGTGCTGCAGCGCTGACGCTAAACGACCTCAAAAGAACATCATAGGCTCTCCTAAACTCCCTCATCCCAGATCTGTAAGTTTCATGCCTCGAGTACATGCCAAGTTCCTTGAATATTAAATTGAAAAACTCTGGCCGAGTGTCACCACCACCAAACCATCCAAAACATAATAACTCCTAGTCCCCTCATCTCTCTCATCCTGAAACCACCGTCAGAATCCTTCAATTGTATCCGAAACTCCTCAAATCAGAAGCTAGGGTTAGGGAGTGATGCATGAAGACCCTTAGGGTTCGAACCAAAGGATATAAGCTAAGTTTCCTAATTGCTTTTGTTAATTTTTCTTTGCCTCGCCATTTTTTTTAGTTAATTTGAGTATAGATAAGGTTACATTTGAAATTGCAAATTGGATTCAATTCATTTTAGTCAAGTTAGTTTAAATCTGTTAGTTCAAGTTCTTATGAGTTTTAAATTATTTGGATTCAAGTGTGATAGGCTCTTACTGTTGAATTGATATCCTTGTAAAATCCTTAAGTTTAATCAACTTCAATTCAAATAGTGTTAGTCTTTCATGTTTAATTCCTGATTCGAACTGGTTGTATGGTTTGCTATTGATTTTTTTAGTTTTCTTTTAGAATTACAGTTTAAATTTGTTCTTGAATGATTCCATGTTTGATGTTGATTTTCTTTAGATTTTATTCATTTTTCTATTGTTACAGTATAGCTTCATTTTGAATTGTTGATTTTTTCATTATTGTTAGCCTCAGGACTTTGGTGTTAATTAGAGTTATATTCCAGTCTTGATTGGTTAGTTTAATTGTTAGGTTTTCTATTATTTTTAGGAATGGTTTGGATATAGCTGAATACTCTAGCATAGGTTTTCTTAACCATGGTCTGTTCTGACCAAATATAAAGGGCTTGGGGTTAATTGACCTAGTATAGTGAATACTAGAGTAATTCAGGGGTGCTTTGGGTATTTTAAAATAGGGAATCTTGCAGTAACCAATTTGGAACCCACTAGAACCTTCTAGATGGGGTTTTAATTTGAAATTCAGTATTTAGATATTCTAACTTGAGTAACAAGCAAATATTCTAGGGACTAAATAGTTGAAAAGTGAGGGACCTAGGGTGTAAAGTGAGATCTGAAGGTTGCCCTAAGTCCTTGCATATAAAAAAGGCATTTCAACCTTGCCTTAGGGAGATATTTTTTTTAGGAGTAAAAAAGCTGTGAAAATTAGAGGTCAGGAATAAAAAAGCTCAAATCATAAAATTTCACTATCTATTAAAAAATTGGAAAAAAAGAACCTTCTGAGTATCCACTCTAAAATTGATTCATGAATATCTGAAAGGGGTAAAAATGGATTGAATTTGGTTTGGCATTCAAGTGCTTGGGTTCTTTTGGTCTGATTTAGTTGCTGGATGCTGTTTAACCTTGTTGCTGATTTAAAATCATATCAAAACTGGTTCCCTTTGTTTGTTTCTGGGTGATTGTTGCTGTTAATTCCTATTACTGCGACTGCTTGTTTTCGCTTCTTCAACCTCACTTCTTTGCTTCCATTATTCCAAGTACTCCTTTCATGAATGCAAATTGTATCCCTTAAATTTCCGATGTCATTTTCATACTTAGCATTTTTTTGAAAGTCACTAATATGTAACAGCATCTAGAGTAATTGATATAATATTCATATTTGCCTCTCAGTTTTTGGTATTTTGCTGAGAATTTGACGTTTATTAGTCTATCCGTGTGTATGTAATTCTTAACATTTGGACATCTCGTGCATGTGAATTTGAGAATGGTCGGGTGCTACTACTGATTATGTTGATTTGGGTTAAGTATTCTCAAGGTTTTGTTATCCTGTTTCAAATGCTAAGTTTGAAGTCATCATTTGGCATGTCGTTCATTTGTCTTATGATGTTCTAGAATACTTCAGTCACTCTAAACTATGATCATGAATAATTCTAGTTATTTTGCGGTTTTTTTAAAAAGAAAAAGATTCAGCGTTTTAAGTGGTTAAAATAGTTCAAATGTGTTTGTTGTAAAGTTGTAAATGGTTCAAACGTCTTTCAGTATTTCAAATGGTTTATAGCTGATCGGGCTTCAGCTGTAAAGTTTTAGCTGTTTCCAAATGTTTTGGTTCAATTAAAATTGCTACTGCAAAGATCATTCAAACTAAATCTTTATAATAGTTTATTAGATAGGTTGTCATGTGAAATAAGCGGGTCTGTTCCTAAGAGCCCAAAATATTGAGTAACTTTACATCTGAGGCCCAACGTTAGCTAGTTCCTTACAAAACATAGCTGAAATTCCTCACTTTTGGGCTAATTTCGAAGCCCAACTGCTAAGGGCTCAACTTTTGTTGTAATTTATGGGTTCAATGTTATAGTGTAAGCTTGGGCTATCCAAGATAAGTAGCAAATTTAAAGTAAGGAGGTCTTCAATAAGGAAGACCCTCTTGTTTTAATTTGGACTTGATCCTGAAGCCTGAACCTTTCAATACTTTCAATAATAATTAGGGTGTAGTGATAATTAATTAAGTTGTTTTAGAGACAATACTTAGTAGAAAATAATAGTTTTTTAGGATGGTCTTCAAAATAATTTGAGGTGTGTCGCGCCAAGATATTACAAATTGTGTGGCCCACTTTAAATACTTACATTAAAATACTTAGAAATAAGGATGTGTCATTTAGAAAATTTTCATGGCCTCTCGCAAAGTTATCAACGTGTTAGTTGCGTTAGGCGTATTCCTTAATAATTTTACCTTCTTAAACTCGGGTGCGCATTTATGTGACCCAAATCAAAATCTCGATGGCGTTGAAATATGTCAAAAACATGGGTGCATTTATGTGATACGATTCGAGACACATTTTAATACTATTGCAATCTTCCTCAAAAATTCAATTAAAAGCGGTAAGTAATTTTAAAATTGCACTACATGATAAACATGTCTAAAATAAGATAATTAGCCAAAATATGATAGTTTAAGCGACCGTGCTAGAACTACGGAATCAGAGGGTGCCTAACACCTTCCCTCAGGTTAACAGAATTCCTTACTCAAGCTTTTTTGGTTCGCAGACTCCATTCGGGAAGTCGAAATTTCATCGATTTGGGATTCAAGATAAACCGGTGACTTGGGACACCAAAATCCAAGTCTATCCCAAGTGGAGACTCTGATAAATAAATAATCCCATTTCGAATAGTGTCACTTAAATTGCAAAAATTCCCTTATACATTGTCCATCAGGGTAGATGTGTAAAAAAGGAGGTGTGACGGTAGGATTGGAGTGTTAGTCTTCATTTTCGAATTAACATAACGAGCTTCAAAAAATTTCCATTACTTGCTCAATCAAGTCACTTTTCCCTTTATGAGTTGTTTCCAATTCAGCTCGAAGGCCCTTGATCTCCTCTTCCTTTTATTCAATGAGGATTATTAGGGATATCTCTACTCTGTAAGATTTTTGAGATCGGCTTCACACCAGTCCAGCTCTACCAGGGATTTAGAAAACACGTATCTATGGAGCATCAAAGCCTATGAAGGAAGAAAGGAAATCAGAGAAGGAGAAATAAAGACAAAAATAATATTGACAAAGAGAGTTAAAGGCTCATATAACTCAAAAGTTGATGGGCTTCATCGAAGATACTCGATGCATCACCCAGATTTGAAGTATCTTCGACCCTCGTGAAACAGTCACAGAAAAGGTTTTTCCCTTCGTGGGTTGTTCCCACATCGGGGATCCCGATGGCTTGGGCTTCCTGAATTTTCCCCTCGAAAAATGTTATGAGGCGTGAGACGCTAATGTCTGTTTCCCCAAGAGAATCACTCGGGACATTCTCTTCATTTTGAGTGGCCTTAGAACTAACCCTTTTAGATACATCCATCGGTTGGCCATCACGGTGGGAGGCATCCTCAACCTTTGATGACTTGGAAACTTTGCTCGGGTCGTCTTCTGATATCCCTTGGCCATCACCGGCTAAGCGGCCTTTACGACCTCTTTGCTCCTCTTTCGGGCCACCAGCTCACAGGCGGCATCTTCGTTCTCCTCTTTTACATCTCATAGCTACTCAATACATTTTCAGGCAGCACGACAACATCTTGCTTTGACTTGCGAGCCTTGTTCTTATTAGGCTTTGGAGTATCGAAAGGCGAGAAACTTTTACTCTTCTTATCCTTGGCCGGCTTCAGGGCCTCCTCTTCCCCAGGTGGGGGAGGCCTCATTACTATAATATCTCCTAGACTTGTGTAAAAGGAAATTGAGTACAAATGAAAAGGAAAATTTTGTAGAAGAACTTCAAATGCGCAAGAAAACTTACCATGATTGTTGACCTCCCATCTGCCCCTTTCCAAATCGCACCATGAGCGCTCAACATATGTAAAAGCTGAAGCCAGTTTTTGAACCCAGTCCTTGAGGTACGGAATCGCACCGAGCACCCAAGAAACCACTGCATCATGAGAAAGTATGTTGACGAGAAAAGGTAAAAGTAACATAATAATTAGCAGAAGCTATTGGTAGGTTTATACTTATGCTTCATGTTCCATTCCTCGGGGAATGGCATCTTCTTGGCCAGGATTATGTTGGAAGTCTTTACTCGGACGAACCAACCCATCTATCCTCAATATTTGACCTCGCCTATGCTTGAGAATAACACCTTGGTATCCACGCGCTGAAGTCTGATTAATTCGCCTCGATAGAGACTGGGGTTGTACAGTCTGATAAGATGGTCTAAGGTAAAACGTATCCTTTCAACCTTGCTCACGAAAAACCGAATATAAATGACAATGCACCAAAAGAAAGTGTATCTAGCCTAGGGTTATTTGGTACTAGTGGTATAAGTCGATGATAACGGGATCGACGGTATACAGCGTGAAATGGTAGGCAAAAACTTAAGAACATTTTCACGTAAGTAGTGATGTCCTCTTCAGGGGTAAGAATTACCACCTCTTTTCCCTCCCAATGGAAATCTTTCTTCACCTGCTTAAGGTCTTCCTTTGTTATCGAGCATATAAATCTCGACATTGGCTCACATCTTCTAGGGACCGACGAGGGTTTCTCGACCTTGAAATCGAAAGTGAAATCGCACACCCCGAGAATACACTCCTCGATGCACGGCTCCAACAGCGCTTTTATCGCCGACCGACCGTGATGAAGAAACTTTATGCTTTTGGGGAACATTTTTTTATGTTTTTTCCATTTTTATGTGTATTCAGAGAAAGAGGAAGATGAGATTTGTTGTTTTGAGAAAAGGTTGACAACGGGACTCGGAGAAATTTTATAATTGAAGAACTTAAAGGAAGTAGAGTGTTCTGAATATTAAGGGAAGTTTTGAAATTAAAGTTTGAGAAAATTGTGGAGAGTATCTATTTATAATGTTTGCTATGACGGTTTGAAGATACTAGTGACCAGCCATGAATTGATGCTCACTTATGATTTTGGGAACTGTATCGATGTGATGCTTCAGTCGCTTCCCTCGCTTACGTCACAAAGATGACATCATGATAGATCGACGTATATAATCGAAGGCTCATTTCGTTTCTTTTCACCATATTCCAAGAAACGAGGGTACTATCTAAATACCGTTAAAGCTGCACCTACCCGATTTTGCTATTTGATCGAGACAAGGGAACCACATCGGGGGTAGCCTTGTAATGAATCAGACCTAAGCTCGAAGATGAGGCATCGAGTCCAAAGATCAAAGTGCCTGCCAAGATCTAGACCAATAGCGACTAGGGCCATATAGGATATACTTCGGATGAAGCACAATAACGGAAAAGCGAGATATCCCTAATCAATCCAAGATCACGACAGAAATCTCGAAACACATCAAATCAAGGGCGGTTATTTTTGCCAATCATGAGATTTACTTCCGTAATTAGAATTGTACCGTATTTAGGATTCTTCTACTATATAAAGGGGAATACCTATCATTTGTAGACATATGACATTCACGATTATCATATCGATATAATATTTCTTTTGCTTATCAAATTGTTGTTCTTTAACTGTTCTTATTTTTCCAAGCTCGAGGGTTCAATAGCTTGAGGGCACTGTCCAAATGTTGGTTTGCTTTATATTATCGTCAATTTGCATCACTTATCTTTACATTTATCAATTGGTATATGGTGAAATCACATATCCTTCAAATCATATTATAGGTTTAATTGTTATCCCATTTTTAGGGTAACCAACAACATCATAAAAGAAACTAAGTAAATACAAAAAAATATTAATCACATGAGTGGAAAGATATTAACCAAGTTGGGATTCAAGAATAATGTCTATAAAAGAGTAAACATTCAAAACGATAAATCTAAATCATACGAAAGAAAACATATTCAATACATTATAATTTTCTACATATAATCTCTATAATACCTTGTGTTTTGCTAGTGAATATGCTAAAGATAATCTAGTTTCAAGAAGTAGCATAATAGGTTTGGGAATTAGGATTTTGAGTTTACTGACTTGTTATCGCGTAACTGGTTAATAATTCCAAGACCCAAGAAAAAGTTTATTTCTTTATTGTTTTAAAATTATTATATAAATATATTTTTTACATTATAAATTTATTTAGTATGGTGCAATATTTCTTGGTTTTTTTCATAAAATAAAAAGCATACCCTAATTATATGTATGGTTATAGATTTATATAAAAACCTACAATTTTATTAAAATAAACCTAAAAATTGATTTGGTAGGATACGATTTCGTCGGCTTTTAAATATCCATTAACTCCCCTAGTTTGAACAACACATTTTAAACTTTGGAAACAATTTATTGAGCTTGAACTAATAAAAATGTAAACTTCAATAAAAGATTTTGAAAATTTATTGTCTTAGGAGGGGAGGATGTAACGACCCGGCCGGTCATTTCAAGTATTTTAGTCTCGTTCCCCTATCTATTTCCTACTCTATATTATATTATGGTTATGTGACTCGCCCGGGGGATTGATTTAGTTTCAGTTGAGTTCCAGATTGAATTAGGACAGTTAATCTCAAAGTTAGAAGCTTAGGTTGAAAGAGTTGACCGGAGTGAGGGAAACATTCAGTTTGGAGACTTCAAGGTATACCTGCCCAGCATTCGCAGGTCTCGAAGTCATCCTCTCGTCAATTTGCATCACTTATCTTTACATTTATCAATTAGTATATGGTGAAATCACATATTCTTCAAATCATATTATAGGTTTAATTGTTATCCAATTTTTAGGGTAACCAACAACATCATAAGAGAAACTAAGCAAATACAAAAAAATATTAATCACACGAGTAGAAAGATATTAACCAAGTTGGGATTCAAGAATAATGTCAATAAAAGAGTAAACATTCAAAACGATAAATCTAAATCATACGAAAGAAAACATATTCAATACATTATAATTTTCTACATATAATCTCTATAATACCTTGTGTTTTGCTAGTGAATATGCTAAAAATAATCTAGTTTCAAGAAGTAGCATAACAGGTTTGAGAATTAGGATTTTGAGTTTACTGACTTGTTGTCGCGTAACTGGTAAATAATTCCAAGACCCAAGAAAAAGTTTAATTCTTTATTGTTTTAAAATTATTATATAAATATATTTTTTACATTATAAATTTATTTAGTATGGTGAAATATTTTTTGGTTTTTTTCATAAAATAAAAAGCATACCCTAATTATATGTATGGTTATAGATTTATATAAAAATCTACGATTTTATTAAAATAAACCTAAAAATCGATTTGGTAGGAGACGATTTCGTCGGGTTTTAAATATCCATTAACGCCCCTAGTTTGAATAATACATTTTAAACTTTGGAAACAATTTATTGAGTTTGAACTAATAAAAAGTTAAACTTCAATAAAAGATTTTGAAAATTTATTGTCTTAAGAGGGGAGGATGTAACGACCCGGCCGGTCATTTCAAGTATTTTAGTCTCGTTCCCTTATCTTTTTCCTACTCTATATTATATTATGGTTATATGACTTGCCTGGGGGATTGATTTAGTTTCGGGTGAGTTCCAGATTGAATTAGGACAGTTAATCTCAAAGTTAGAAGCTTAAGTTGAAAGAGTTGACCAGAGTGAGTGAAACATTCAGTTTGGAGACTTCAAGGTATACCTGCCCAGCATTCACAGGTCTCGAAGTCACCCTCTGTCTTTTTTTCTACTATTTACTCTTTACTAACAGTGATATATAAGGGATGTTTTAGAATATTCGTGTAAAGCTTATGACTCAGTCTCACCAAATTTTAGGAGTTATTGTTAGCGGTATTGTTAATTTCTTTTATGATAGATAGTTGGTTTTCATTTGAAGTTCTATTATTTTTTTCATTACTTCTGCATGCATGTTACGCTTACCTAGTCTTATAGACTAGGTGCCATCACGACATCCTACTGTGGGAGATTGGGGTCGTGACAAGTTGGTATCAAATCCCTAGGTTCATAGATGCTATGAGTCATAAGAATATTTAGTAGAGTCTTGTGAATCGGTATGGAGACATCTCTACATATCTTTAAGAGGTTATGGAACTGTTAGGAAATTTTATTTCTTTGATTCCTTATAGTGCGAATTTGTTAGCTTCGAAATTTTGAATATTTGTCTTTCTATTCTTTCATAGATGTTGAGGACACACACCACTAACGATCAGACACCTGCGCCCTATGCTAGAGCTACGAGAGACCAGGGCTGGGGTAAAGGCCGAGGAGGGGCACGTGGTGCAACTAGAGAACTCCCTGAGTTGAGACAGAGGAGCCATTAGTAGCTCTATTTTGGGGGGGGGGGGCAGGAACTCGAGGCGCCTGTTTCCACCCCTGCACTTCAAGAGACCCTCACATAGTTCCTGAGCATATTTGGTACTCTAGCTTAGGTGGGGTTGATTCCACTTGCACCAGTCACATCTCATGCTAGGGAAGGAACTCAGATTCTCATGACCCTCTATGGTTCTGAGCCACCTCAACCCACCTTTGAGTTAATTGCCTAGACACAATTGAATTCCACGGATCAATATGTGAGGGTTTGTCAATTGACGAATAAGGTTTTGAAAGATAGCCTATATCCTATTTGGCTAATATCTTTCAAGACCAACAATGTTTTTTTCAAAATAAAATACATTTTTTTCTTAATCTCAGGTATTTGGACAAGCTTTTTGGGGAGAAGCAGAAGCAGTTTTTGATAATCAGAAAAATGTATTTTCTTCCCAGAAGCAGAACTACAAATAGTTTTGAATTTTCTTCCTATCAATAATATCCTTAGTAAAATTTGTATCTACCAAATTAAGCTAGCTTAGCTTAAATTAAAACAACAACACCAACAACAACTAGGGTCTTAATAGGACAGAATGTATGTGGACCTTAGCCCTACCATAGGGGATAAGCACCCCTAATCTATAACCCGAATTCTTGACATCCACACCTTCATATCAAGAGCTATGCACTTAGAAATTTGAAGTTGCGCCATGTCCTTCCTAATCAACTCGCCCAAATACTTCTTAGGTCATCCTCTACCTCTTCTCGTACTTACTAAAGCCATCAGCTCACACCTCCTAACCGAGGCATCTAGGCTTCTAATCTCACGTGCCTAAACCATCTGGCCTCACTTCAATATCTTGTCGTCAATTGGAGAAACGCCCGTCCTCTCCCAAATATATGCATTCCTAATCTTATCTAGCCTTGTGTGCCCACACATCCACCTTAACACCCTCATTTCGGCTACTTTTATTTTCTGGATATGTGCATTCTTAACTGGCCAACACTCAACCCCATACATTTGGATGGTCTAACCACTGCTCTATTGAACTTACCCTTAAATTTCATTGGCGTATTCTTATCACGCTAGGCTCCAGACACTAACCTCCATTTCATCTATACCACCTCAATATAGTGTGTGACATCCTCATCAATCTCCCCATCTCCCTGGATAATTGACCCTAGGTACTTGAAACTTTCTCTCTTGGGGATGACTTGTGAGTCGAGCCTCACTTCCACGTCTGTTTCCTCGTTACGCTGCTGAACTTACACTCCAGGTATTCCGTCTTAGTCCTACTCAACTTGAAACCTCTGGACTCCAGGGCCTGCCTCCATAACTCCAGTCTCTCATTAAAGCCGACTTGCATCTCATCAATCAGAACGATATCATCAGCAAAAAACATACACCATGGAACCTTCCCTTGAATATGGTGTCGTAAGGCATCCATCGCCAGGGTGAATAAGAACGGACTGAGCGCAGATCCTTGATGTAAACTCCATAACCACCAAAAACAGTTCTGAGTCACCTCCCAAAGTCCTAACCTGAGTCTTAGCTCCATCATAAATATCCTTTATATCTCTAATGTAAGCTACCGACACACATTTCCCCTCCAAGCATCTTCGAAGAATGTCCCTAGGAACCTTGTCATACGCCTTTTCTAGGTTAACAAACATCATGTGAAAATCCCTCTTCTTATCTATGTATTGTTCCTCCAACCTCCTGATAAGGTGGATAACAAACATAGTAGAATGACCCAGCATTAACCCGAACTGATTTTTTGATATAGACACAACACTCCTAACCCTCCCTTCCACCACCCTTTCCTAAACTTTCATGGTACGACTTACTAACTTAATGCATCTATTGTTGTTACAATTCTTGAAATCACCTTCGTTCTTATACAGCAGAATCATCTTACTCCATATATGCTCATCAAGCATCCTCTTCATCCTGAAAATAACATTAAACAGCCAAGTCAACCATTCTAAGCCTGCTCGACCCACATGCCTCCAAAATTCTACTAGAATCTTGTTTGGTCTAGTAGCTTTGTCCCGACTCATCTTATGCATAGCACCCACGACCTCCTCAACCTTAGTACACTTACAGTACCTAAAGTCTCGGTGACTCTAGGAGTGCCTCAAATTCCCTAGTACAATTTATTGTCCCTGTCTTCATTTAGAAGTTTATGAAAGTATATGTACCATCTTAGCTTAATTTGGGCCTCTTCCATCAATACTGTACCTTCCTCTTCTTTGATGCACCTCATTTGATCCATGTCACGAGCCTTCATCTCTCTCACTTTTTCCAGTCGAAATAACTTCTTGTCCCTACCTTTGCCCCCTAGTTCCTCGTACAATCGACAAATGCAGTAGTCTTAGCCTCCGTGATCGCTAATTTCACCTCTTTCCTAGCTTCTTTGTATCTTACTATGTTCTCTCTCCTCTGCTCCTAATCATTGCTCTCCACTAACTTAAGGCATGCCAGCTTTCTTTCCTTCCACTTTACCTTGGACCACGTCATTCCACCATTGATGCTTTGGCGCCTGCCATAGTAACCCATCAAGACCCCCAATACCTCTTTCACCGCATCCTTAATACTGTTCGTCGCCGCTGCCATACAGAGCTAGTATCCCCACCATTTTCCAGGCTCTCATAGTTGTCAACCACCCCTCAACTCATGCTCGTTATCCTTAGTCAAAACTCCCCACCCGATCCTCGGTTGACCCCGTACACACCTCTTCTTCCTCTTTATCAAGATATCGACTTCCATAACCAGAAGCCTATGTTGAGTCGAGTGGTTCTCACTCGAGATAACCTTACAATCTTTATAAAACCCCCTTATTATTCCTTCTAAGGAGGAGTTAATCAATCTGAGTCTTAGCCACCATACTCCAGAAAGTAATCAAATGTTCCTCCCTCTTTGAAAATCTAGAGTTCGTAATTACCAACTCAAAAGCTCTAGCGAAACTCAACAGTGAAGTACTTCTCCGTTCCTTCCCAAAGCCGAAGACACCGTCCACCTCGCCATAGCCCCCAGCAGATAGCACAAATATGACCATTGAAGTCCGCTCCTATAAATAACTTCCCTGTAGGCAGAGTACCTTGCACCAACTCTTCCATTCCCTCATCAAAGCACATTTTAACCTCTTTGTCCAAGCCCGCTTGCGGCGCCTAAGCGCTAATGACATTCAGAGTGTTCCCTCCAACTACTAACTTAAAGCAATATGTTATTCACCCTCTTAGCCTTTACCACTGACTCTCGGACCTCCATATCAACCAAAATACCCAATTCGTTCTTGCCCTTCACTCTTCTGGAGTACCACTATTTATACCTGTCGATATTTCTCACCTTCAATCCACCCATTTAGTCTCCTGAACACAAGCTATATTGACCTTTCTCTTCAGAAGAATCTTTGCCGTCAATGTCCCTATATTCTATGATCCAATTCTCAACCTACAGGCTCCCTTATTCCCTTACCCCTTTGAACCTCGTCCCATTATTTGCGCTACCCCTCGCCCCTCCACCAGCCCTTCTCAAGGACATGACCCTACTCTTCCATTACAAAGCACAACTGTTATACCTATGGTATCTACAAAAACGAGCAAACACAAACATGTAAACTTGAAAGAAACAAGTAGTAACTACAGGCCCACTACGACAACAAATCACTAACATAATAGACAGAGAAATAAGAGACACCGGTACCAATTCCCACAAATAGAACTTGAATTTTGACTTGTTATACTCCCAACGTTGTGGACCCGACTTCCAGCCCTTGTTACTGCCAACTCGCCTGCTCTACTGCATTTGCGCGTGTGCCTCTTTCCCTTCACTAAACACCCACAAAAATGCAACATAAATATCACACAACACACCACACCAAGAAACATGGAAGAGGGTAAAACTATCACCGTCACCATTGGTGAAACACTGCTTTGGTGGTGGCCTCCTTGGAAGTCACCGAACCAGTCTGATGTCGATGGGGAACAACGACGGGGCCGATGAACAGATGGCAAGGAAAAGTATACAGAAAAATAGAAGCATACGGAAAAATATACAAAATAGAGGGGGTTGGGGCTGCAGGAAAAAGAAGAAGAAAAAAGAGGCGGCGGTGCAACGGTCGTCAGACTATTTACTTCTAGGGTTAAGAATGGGGATAGGAAAAAAAGAAAGAAAGAGAGAAAGGCGGTGAGAGAGATAGTGAAAGAGATGGTGCTTACCCGGTCTGCTTGTCTCACTGGTGTCAGCTCTAGGTGGGTTTACTGATAAAATAGTCGTTAAACTTTAAGGGTCGATGAGAAGAGAGCTCGTAGGAGCCTTAAAGTAATATATAATGGATTTTCATATTTTTGAATGATTTATAAATATTTAAATCATCTTGAAAAAATAAAGTACTTTTTAATTTTATTTTTATATTTTTATCTATATAAAATAAAAAATTTAATTATTATCTCTAATAATAAATATTTATAATTTTTTATCTACTTATATAATATTAACTATTAACCACATCTCTCTATCTCCATATTCGTAATTTGATACTTAAAAGTACTTTTTGAAAAATTTGACCAAACATAAATTGTTGCTTAAAAGTGCTTTTTAATTTGATTCGCCAAAATACAAATTATTATTTTTTTCTTCCAAAATTAATTTTTGAAAAAAAAAATACTTTCATAAAAATATACTTCTCAAAATAAGATTAGGTCGAACATGCTATTGATCGAAGCTCAAAATCACATGAAGCATTCAATTTGAAGTAGAGGACTAGGTATTTGTCAATTTCAACATTACTAACAAAGCTCTGTAGTAGAGCGAAGGAATCTGAAGTTGGCGAGCCTAGCCTATGAGTTAAAAGAGTTAGTCGGGGTCGAAGATCAGTCCCGTATTTCATCATGTATCTCAGTAGAAGAAGGATAAGATCCAGACCCTCCGTATTGCGCAGGTGAAGGATGAATATTGACAGCAAATTTATAGCGTCGACTGGTCAAAAATAGGAATCGTTCATAAATTAAGCAAAAGAATACAGATGAGAGGAACTAAATTCACTAAGATGTTTCATTAATCAAAAGAAGAAGGGAATAGCAAAATAAGCTCATAATTATGATAATTAATTAACAATATAAACTATGTTAATCTCACAGATCAACCTAAAATTTGTATATAAGGTCCTTGTATGGTTCCTCATCATCAGAGTAGTGATTGATCTCAGCCTGCAAAACATGAAACTACGCTCAGAATGTCCACAAAGAATCAGAAACACTTAAAACTACGATTAAAGCTCAATATACGGACCCTTCGTTCAAAATTATTTTTATATCAGTATTATTCCAATTGCTAATCTACACAGAAAAAGAAAAGTTAAAGCGTGTTTGCTGTTCTTGTTTAGAGAACCTTTAGTGCTAGAGAACCCAAATTTTATTGAAGCATTGGAATGAAACTGGATAGTGAGCATCCATGCCCACCCAAGTATACAACTAACTTGGGATTGAGGAATTATAAATGAATTGATGAGCCAATTCATTCTTACAATGCACTGATAGTTTATAATTGCTTTTGCACTATCACATAGAGGAATTACACAATAAACTGATGAGCCAATTCATTCTTATTTTATTATACAGGAAACAGCCTCTTTGCCCTTTCGGGTAGTTCTGATGGGGGAGTCTGATGGGGGAGTCTCAAGTCAAGCAGAGGTGGCAGGCGTACTTTCGAGACTTACTTAACAAGGAGGGGGATCGTAACATCTCTAGGGGAGTTGGGGCATTCAGAGCAACATAGAGACCTTGGGTACTGCAGACGCATTCGGGCGGATGAGGTCAGGGGGGCCTTGCGCAAGATGAGTAGGGGTCGAGCGACAGGGCCTGACGAGATACCGGTGGAGTTCTGGGAGTGCATGGGTAGGGCAGGAGTGGAGTGGCTCTCTAGGTAGTTCAATGCGATCTTCAAGACCAAAAGGATGCCAGATGAGTGGAGGTGGAGTACAGTGGTGCCCTTGTACAAGAACAAAGGGGAAATCCAGTGCTGCAACAACGATAGGGGTATCAAATTAATAAGTCATACGATGAAGGTCTGGGAGCGGGTGATCGAGGCGAGGGTGAGGGAGATGACATCTATATCTGTGAACCAGTTCGGTTTCATGCCGGGTCGCTCCACTACAGAAGCTATCCACCTTGTCAGGAGGCTGGTGGAGCAGTTCAGGGATAAGAAGAAGGACCTGCACATGGTGTTTATCGACTTGGAGAAGGCGTATGACAAGGTCCCAAAGGAGGTGCTATGGAGGTGCTTGGAGGCGAAGAGTGTGCCGGAAGCCTACATTAGAGTAATCAAGGACATGTACGATGGAGCTAAGACTAGGGTTAGGACGCTGGGTGGCGACTCAGACCATTTTCCAGTGGTTATGGGGCTTCATCAAGGATCGGCGCTTAGCCCTCTCTTGTTTGCCTTGGTGATGGATGCTCTAACCCGACATATTCAAGGGAATGTGCCTTGGTGTATGCTATTTGCTGATGATATAGTCTTGATAGACGAGACGAGGGCCGGTGTTATTGAGAGGTTAGAGGTATGGAAACAGACTCTCGAGTCTAAGGGTTTCAAAATAAGCAGATCTAAGACTGAATACCTGGAGTGCAAGTTTAGCGCCGAACCGAGCGAAGTAGGCAGGGACGTGATGATTGGATCTCAGGTCATCGCCAAGAGGGACAGTGTTGGATATCTTGGGTCGGTGATTCAGGGGGATGGAGAGATTGACGGGGACGTCACTCATCATATAGGAGCGGGGTGATCAAAGTGGAGGCTTGCATCAGGAGTCCCGTGTAACAAGAAAGTTCCACAAAAACTCAAGGGAAAATTTAATAGAGCTGTGGTTAGACCTGCAATGTTGTATGGGGCAGAGTGCTGGCCAGTGAAGAACTCTCATGTTCAGAGAATGAAGGTTGCAGAGATGAGGATGCTCAGGTGGATGTGCGGGCTCACCAGGTTTGATAAGATTAAGAATGAAGTTATTCGAGAGATGGTGGGGGTGGCCCCGGTGGATGAGAAGATGCGAGAAGCGAGGCTGAGGTGGTTCGGGCATGTGCGGAGGAGAAGTCCTGATGCCCCGGTGAGGATTTGTGAACGGCTGACGTTCGTCGGCGTTCGGCGAGGTAGAGGGAAGCCTAAGAGGTATTGGGGAGAGGTGATTAGGCATGACATGGCTAGTATGCAGGTTTCCGAGGACATGACCCTTGATAGGAAATTCTGGAGGTCTAGTATCAGGGTAGTATGATAGGAGCCCCTAGAGTTTTTCGGACTACTCACCCGGGTTGGGTGAGACTTGACAGGGCTATACATAGATGTTATGTGTTTGGAATTGTGTCTCCCTTATGGTAGTTATATATGGTAGTTACTGTGTCATATTATTGCATGCTATTTATTTATGGTTCTTATGTTTAGATAGTTATCTATGCTATTTCTGCTGGACATACTAATGCTCTTCTGTTTTTGTATTTGTTTTTGTTTTTCCTCTCCTTCACTGAGCCGAGGGTCGACTGAATACAGCCTCTCTGCCCTTTCGGGTAGGGGTAAGGATCGTCTACATATTACACTCCCCAGACCCCACTTTGTGTGACATTACTGGGTAGTGTTGTTGTTGTTGTTGTTCATTATACATGATAAGAGGGGGGGTAGGCGCGGTGCGGTGGTGAGTAGGGGGCAGGGATTAGTCCCGCAGGTAGGGCGGGAGGTAAGAGTTGGAAGAGGGTAGCAGACGCTCATAGATTAAGGATTGTGTCGTGGAACATAGGCACTCTGACGGGTAAGTCCATTGAGTTGGCGAAGGTTCTTCAGAAGAGGAGGGTTAACATAGCATATGTCCAGGAGACTAGGTGGAAAGGGTCGAGGCGAGGAATGTAGACGGGTTTAAGCTATGGTATTCTGGGGTCGTAAGAGGTAAGAATGGAGTGGGCATCTTGGTAGATAGGGATCTAGGGTGTCCGTGGTCGAGGTTATGCGAATGAATGATAGGTTAATGTGCATTAAGTTGGTCATTGGGGGTTGCGTCTTCAACGTCATCAGCGCTTACGCGCCGCAAGCGGACTTAGACGAGGAGGCTAAGGGGTGCTTTTGGGAGGGCTTGGATGATCTGGTAAGTAGTCTTCCCCAATCTGAGAAGCTAGTTATTGGAGGAGACTTTAATGGCCATATTGGGGCTGATGTTGGTGGTTATGGTGAGGTGCACAGTGGCTTCGGCTTTGGGGTTAGGAGCGGAGGAGGCACGTCACCGCTTGATTTCGCCAGGGCTTTCGAGCTTCTGATTGCGTACTCGAAATTTCAGAAGAGGGAGGAGCATTTGGTCACCTTCAAGAGTTCGGTGGCGAGGACTCAGATTGATTACCTCCTCCTCAGAAGGAGCGATAGGGGTATGTGCAAAGACTGCAAGGTTATTCCGAGAGAGTCCCTTTCGACTCTTCATAGACTCCTAGTGATGGATGTCGATCTCTGGGTGAAGAGGAAGAGGAGGGGTGCTCGGGGACAAACGTGGATTAGATGGGGTGTTTTGACTAAGGAGAAAGCACAGGAGTTGGAGAGGAGGTTAGCTGAGGGCGAAGCTTGGAGAAGTTCTGGGGCAACGAATGCGATGTGGTTAGAGACGGCAAACTTGGTTAGGGAAGTAGCACGAGACGTGCTCGGGGTAGCCAAGGGCTATTCAGGCAGACATCAGGGTGACTGGTGGTGAAACGATGTTGTCGAAAGAAAGGTGGAGGTGAAGAAGATGGCGTTTGCTAAGTTGGCAGGGAGAACAAGCGAGGAAGAAATGAGAGCGAACAGGGAGATCTACAAGGTGGTGAGGAAAGAAGCAAAGCTGGCGGTTACGGAAGCTAAAAACGCGGCATTTGGTCGCATGTACAAGGAACTAGGGGAGAGAGGCAGGGACAGGAAGTTATTCCGGGAAAGGAAGGCGCGTGACCTTGACCAAGCTAGGTGCATCAAGGGCGAGGATGGTAGAGTTTTGATGGGGCAATCTCAAGTCAAGCAGAGGTGGCAGGCGTACTTCCGAGACTTACTTAACGAGGAGGGGGATCGTAACATAGAGCTAGGGGAGTTGGGGTATTCAGAGCAACATAGAGACCTTGGGTACTACAGATGCATTCGAGCGGATGAGGTCATGGGGGCTTTGCGCAAGACGAGTAGGGGTCGAGCGACAGGGCCAGACGAGATACCGGTGGAGTTCTGGAAGTGCATGGGTAGGGCAGGAGTGGACTGGCTCTCTAGGTTGTTCAATGCGATCTTCAGGACCAAAAGGATGCCGGATGGGTGGAGATGGAGTACAGTGGTGCCCTTGTACAAGAACAAAGGGGACATCCAGTGCTGCAACAACGATAGGGGTATCAAATTAATAAGTCATACCATGAAGGTCTGGGAGCGGGTGATCGAGGCGTGGGTGAGGGAGATGACATCTATATTTGTGAACCAGTTCGGTTTCATGCAGGGTCGCTCAACTACAGAAGCTATCCACCTTGTCAGGAGGCTGGTGGAGCAATTCGGGGATAAGAAAAAGGACCTGCACATGGTGTTTATCGACTTGGAGAAAGCGTATGACAAGGTCCCAAAGGAGGTGCTATGGAGGTGCTTGGAGGCGAAGAGTGTGCCGGAAGCCTACATCAGAGTAATCAAGGACATGTACAATGGAGCTAAGACTAGGGTTAGGACGGTGGGTGGCGACTCAGACCATTTTCCAGTGGTTATGGGGCTTCATGAAAGATCGGCGCTTAGCCCTCTCTTGTTTGCCTTGGTGATGGATGCTCTAACCCGACATATTCAAGGAAATGTGCCTTGGTGTATGCTATTTGCTGATGATATAGTCTTGATAGACGAGACGAGGGCCAGTGTTATTGAGAGGTTAGAGGTATGGAGACAGACTCTCGAGTCTTAGGGTTTCAAAATAAGCAGATCTAAGACTGAATACCTGGAGTGCAAGTTTAGCGCCGAACCGAGCGAAGTAGGCAGGGACGTGATGATTGGATCTCAGGTCATCGCCAATAGGGACATTGTCAGATATCTTAGGTCGCTGATTCAGGGGGATGGAGAGATTGACGGGGACGTTACTCATCGCATAGGAGCGGGGTGGTCAAAGTGGAGGCTTGCATCAGGAGTCCTGTGTGACAAGAAAGTTTCACAGAAACTCAAGGGGAAATTTTATAGAGCTGTGGTTAGACCTGCAATGTTGTATGGGGCAGAGTGCTGGCCAGTGAAGAACTCTAATGTTCAGAGAATGAAGGTTGCGGAGATGAGGATGCTCAGGTGGATGTGCGGGCTCACCAGGTTAGATTAGATTAAGAATGAAGTTATTCGAGAGAAGGTGGGGGTGGCCCCGGTGGATGAGAAGATGCGAGAGGCGAGGCTGAGGTGGTTCGGGCATGTGCGGAGGTGAAGTCCTGATGCCTCATTGAGGAGTTGTGAGTGCATGGCGATTGTCGGCGTTCGGCGAGGCAGAGGGAGGCCCAAGAGGTATTGGGAAGAAGTGATTAGGCATGACATGGCTAGAATGCGGGTTTCCGAGGACATGACTCTTGACAGGAATGTCTGGAGGTCTAGTATCAGGGTTGTAGGATAGGGGCTCCTAGAGTTTTTTGTACTCCTCACCCGGGGTTGGGTGAGGCTTGGCAGGGCTATCCATAGATGATTTGTGTTTTGGAGTGTCTCCCTTATGGTAGTTATTTATGGTAGTTACTGTATGATATTATTGCATGCTATTTTATTTATGGTTCTTATGTTTATATAATTATTTACGCTATTTCTACTGGAGTTAATAATGCTCTTTTGTTTTTGTTTTTGTTTTTGTTTTTTGTTTTTCCTTTCCTTCACAGAGCCGAGGGTCGATTGGAAACAGCATCTCTGCCCTTTCGGGTAGGGGTAAGGCTCGTCAACATATTACCCTCCCTAGACCCCACTTTATGGGACTATACTGGGTAGTTATTGTTGTTGTTGTTGTTCACTATACATGATAAACCTTTTCTGGAGTAACCAGTTTTTCAGCAAAAAGAGGAATTACATCAAACATATACACCTTGTATACTGTAGAAACCATAATTTGAAACGTACCTTGCGAATTGCTTTTATGCAAACCATGAGGTTTTCACCCATCATATCCTTAATGTATCTTCCTCTAAAGCGTTTAAACAATCAGTAAGACAATCTGGTAGTCTTCAATAATCCTCATGATTTACACGACTCTCTCTATCTGTTTCATAGAAAAATACAGGTTGGATGTAAGATAACATAATATAATTCTTTCTTCGACAAGTGATATAGTTAGCAATAAAATCACTGAGAACAAAAATTAGATTTTACAAACAGCATGCACTTTTGCCTACGTACTACAGAGCTTAACTGCTATGTATTACGCAAAAGAATTTTTACGTTGTCAGACCACCTAAAAGATAACTCCGTATAAAGAGTGGTTTTGTAACATGAAAATTAGAAGGCAGGTTGACTTGGTTAAAATGCACTGAAAGAGTGAATGTTATTTACAGTGTTAGTTAATATAAGTTAAATCTTTGATCATATAATAGTCATTCAAGGAAATTTTTAACCATGTTATCCTGAGAGTACCAGAATACATGTAAACAAAATAGAATAATCCTAGTCCTATTCGTTTCTAACCAAACTAAGAAAACTAGTTTCTTGAACATACTTAGTTTCATGAAATTGCACATACTTAGTTTCTTGTTTCTATTTCCATTTTGCAATTGTTCTGCTCAAAGCTAAGTGAATACAAGGTCAACTATTATATTGATGACATCGACGTGATGTGTGGGTTAGGTGGATTTGAATCCTGCTGTAACCAAAAGCATGGCATCTCAATAGAGACGAGTAGAGGGGCAAGCCCATCATTCATCGAGTTTTGACCCCTGCTCCACTGAGATTTCTCGGTTATCAAAAAATATGTATATCGTAATGAAAGCAGCTGGAGCCTTCAAGGACATATTTTGATGATATCAAAAAAAGAGAAACCATGTCCAATACTATTAATGAAAGTAGCTAATCCAAACAGAAATGACATATATTCCAGTCTTAACCATAAAATTCAGGGCAAAGGACTTAAGGCAAATTATCATGCGGTAAAGAGAAAAATTGCTAAATAATTGTCTAACTTACCTACTGGTTCAGGAAGGCTCAAATCTTTCTGCAAGCCATCGATCCCAGCAGTAAGTATAGAAGCAACTCCTAAGTATGGGTTCGCACATGCATCAAATGCAGGACATACAAAATGGCCTACAACATCAGCTCCTGGAAGTATACAAGTACTAATTTTTGCACAATTGTTTTCTTTCTGCCAACTGACAACTCGTCTATTCCAATCCTTAGAATACAGGCGCTCATAACTGCAAAATAAATGTAACCAAAATAAGGCCCATTAAAAACAAGGATCAAATAAGACAAAGTACATGAGTTGATGAAAGTTCAATTTTGCACAAATATAATCAAATGAGATATGTTTTTGAGGGGAAAAAAAGAACCCAACCAAAAGGGAACAGTTTTTGGGTGTGTTTGGTAGGAAGGAAAATATTTTTCGGAATTTTTTTTTAAATTTTTCCATGTTTGGTTGGTTTAAATGTTTTGGAATGTATTTTCCTCATGGACTCATTTTTCTCCTATTGAAGGAAAATGTTTTCCTTATCAAAAGAAGGAAAAATATTTTCCAAAACTACTTCTTAACCTTTCTCATCCCCACCAACCCACTCACCTAACCCCTGGCCCGCCCTGCCCCCTCACCCCACCCTCACCCCGTCACCCGCCCCATTCTAAATGAAAATATTGTTAATACTACTTTCTTTTCATATTATGCCATATTTTATTGGCATTCTAACAAATGAGTATTTTTTTTACATGATATAAAAAAGTATTTTTTTCATTTTAATAGAAAAAGTATTTTCTTTTCATAGAAAAGGTGTTTTCTTTCATTTCAACAAAAAAGTATTTTCTTTTCATGATGTAAAAAAGTTATTTTTTTTCATTTCAACAAAATGAGTATTTTCTTTTCATGATGTAAGAAAAAGTATTTTTTTTATTTCAATAAAACGATTACTTTATTTTTATGTTGTAGAAATAGCACTTTCTTTTTCAACCAAAAAATAGTATTTTTTTTAGTTATGGAGCATAAATTTAACGTTATTTTTGCGCAAAAAAGTAAAGCAACACATTAATTCCTTTGGGTTGTGTGAATTTTTAGTAAAATAATTCAATTCTTGAAAAAGGAATCAAGGAAGAATTTCTTCTGATATAGCGGTTACTCTTTCAAAATCTCAATTGGGATTGATTTATGAATTATAAGTGTCGATAGGTATGGATCTAGAACTCAGAAGCCCAATAAGGGAGAGTCTGGATCCACCAGAGCCGGGAATTCTGAATTCTATTAGTAGAGCTTGAAAGTAGCCCTTGGATCGATTCCTACCACGAACTGGTATACCATTTAAAAATAAAGTTTTGAAAATGTTGGGCATTTTGGGGAGGGAGGAAAGGGAGGGGGGTGGCATGGAAACATGTGAACTCGGGGAAATGGAGGGTTAGGAAAGTAGCATAAAAAATATTTTCTACTCTCTAACCAAATACTAGAAAATATTTTTCGAAAAACGCTTTCCACTCACCAACCAAATAAGGAAAGTTAAGTGATAAAACCACTCATTTTCCATGAAAATATTTTCTTCGTACCAAAGACACCCTTCATTCTCTATGCAATAGCTCCAAATGCAAAAACTTGAGATAGAATCTGTTGTCTAACTCATTGAAAGCTGAGAGAGAGAGCAGAACAAGGGATTTCAAGGCCAAACAAGAATAAAAAGGAAAAAATATGAGAAACAAACTTGGACAGAATTTTCAAAAAGGAAATTTTGTTCATTTTGATATAGCTACTAGCCAGTCCAATTAGCTTAAATCAACTTAATACTACTAAAGAGTTAGCAAATAATGAACATTTCCCTTAGATTTAGTGTTCTCTATTAATTCAACACTTGTTACAAGAATTAATTCAACGTTCTCTATTAATTCAACACTTGTTACAAGAATTAATTCAACTTGGCTTTGGAAACCTTTCTACATAACTTTTTGATGAAAATATAAATTGGAACTACTTCTTCCCTGCTATCATCTATGTTGAGCGTATAAGCTGATGTGTATTAGTTGGCTAGTAAGCTAATATAGTGGTTATTTATGTAATCCTAGTTAGTTAGTAAAGTTAGTTAGATGTTACTTACTGATGTAGCATGCAGAAGAACTGAGAATCAGTTAATTCTCTCCAAGTTTTCTTCTATTCGTTCCCTCTCATCAATCTCTCTATCTCATTCATAAAATTGACATTGTATCAGAGCATACTACTCGAATCTAGATCGCTAATCTGTGTGGTTGTTGAATCAAGCTCAATTGTTCAAGCTCTGCCTCTATAGTTGAAGCTCAACAATGGTAGAAGTTGATAATGAAGCCCCTGAGAAGCTAAGTCACAATCATCCCTTGTTTTTAAACTCAAATGATAATTCTGGAGCAATTTCGATCTCTTTGCAACTTCGAGGCCTAGAAAAAACACTCGGTATGGAGTTGAGCAACGAGAATTGCTATTTTAGGGCGAAACAAGATAGGGTTCATAGAAGGTATTTGTAGGCGAGGAATTAATGGTCCAATCTGGTCGATCTATGGGACAGATGCAACGCAATAGTGCTGACATGGATAATGAACTGTGTATGACCTGAATTGCTTAGTAGAATCGTTTACTCCTCAAATGCAAGTGCTGTATAGAATGACCAAAAAGAGAGGTTTGATAAGGCTACTCTCTCTAGAATTTTTAAGATTCATACGAATACTGCTATAACTAATAAAGGTACTAGCTCAATCTCTTCTTATTTCTCAAAATTGAGACAGTTATGGGCTGAGTTTGGATATGACTGAGAAATCGCGTGAATTTGTTGTGTTTATGGAAAGGTTGAAACTCCTCCAGTTCCTTATGGGGCTAAATGAGTCTCATGAGCAAGTTAGAAGCCAATTGCTCATGATGATACTAGCTCTCTCTGTTAACAAGGCTTACTCTATGATGATGGAGAGGGCAATCCAGAGGGTAATTGCACACACAGGTGCTCATGTAGAGAATCCTGATATCACTGCCTTTGTGTCTATTAGAGGTGGATTTCAGCAGAAACCATAAAAAAAATTTCAACCTAGTCTGTGACTACTGCAAATACAAAGGACATACCAGAGAGAATTGCTTTAAATAGAATGGCTATCCTCCTGATTTCAAGCACAAGAAGAAAGGAAACTCAGTTCCTAGATCCAACTTTGCAGGAAACAATGATGGTTCTGTAACTAACACTGGAACACTAATGCCTACTAGTAGCAGTCATGACTTGTTTTCAGCAGCTAATTTTGCAGGTAATAACAGTGGAGGAAACCATGGGGAAAGGAGCCAACCTCAACCTCATCCGGCAACAACACTTCTCTCAGTACCATGCTTTACTCCATAACAGTATCAATAAATCCTACATATGCTTGGTAAAGTGAATGAAGAAACAATAAGCTCTGCTCAACCAATAGCAGCATGTATATTTGCATTCTTATCCAGTATAATCAATGATAGGTGGATAATTGATATTGGAGCTACTAACCATATGGTAGGAAATTCCAAATTGTTGACCAGATTGGACAAGGAGTCTAGTTTAAAAGGTGGAAATGTGCATCTTCCAAATGGTAATGCGGTGTCAATATCAAACACATGGACATCTAGTATATTCAGAAATCAGGATCTACGAAATGTGTTGCACATTCCTGACTTCAAGTTTAACCTTTTGTCTGTGTCAAAATTGACAAAAGAACTAAAGTATTGTATGGCATTTTTCACTGATTTTTGCCTCTTCTAGGACCTCTTCAGTGGGCAGGTGAGAGGGATTGGTAGAGAAGACTGTGGACTGTACTATCTGAAGCCATCTCCAACTCCTACAATATCATCTACACAACTACAACTACAAGAGTCTGATAGTAAGAAATTTGCTATTCTGCGTCTGTTAATGTGCCACTATCTGTAAGGCGTAATAGACTAGGGCATGCCCCTTTAGATATGCTCAGAAAACATAGATTTTTTTTGAAGCAATGTAAACTAGACAAAAATAATCATTGTACTGTATGTACATTAGGAAAACAGTCTAGACTTTCATTTCCTGTCAGCACTACTACTTCAAATAAGCTTTTTCAGCTAGTACATGGTGATGCATCGGGTCCTTATAGAGTACCTACACATGATGGTAAGAGGAATTTCCTAAAATAGGTGGATGACTTCTCTAGGTATACTTGGATATTCCTGTTGAAAAATAAAGCTGAAACTTTTGTCATAGTGACTAGCTTTTAGTGAAGAACATGTTCGACTCTAATGTTAAAACATTAAGAACAGATAATGGCTGTGAATTCATTAACTATCCGTTTGATGAGTTGATTAAGGAAAATGGTATTGTACACCAGAATTCTTGTGTCTATACACCTCAACAAAATGGTGTAGTACAGAGGAAGCGCAGATCCATTCTAAATGTAGCCAGATCCTTAAGGTTTCAAGGAGCTGTGGCACTGTAGCTCTGGGGAGAATGTGTTGCTAGTGTGGTTTATCTGCTTAACAGGTTACCTTCTGTCATACTACAGTATAAATCTTCCTTTGAAATGCTACATTCACATCCTCCTAATCTTGATCATTTAAGAACCTTTGGTTGCCTTGCTTATGCATCAAACCCAAATATCACTGATAAAATGTCACCTAGAGCCATTCCTGTTGTATTAATGAGATATTCCTCTACTCAAAAAGGGTACAAACTCTATGATCTTCATGCTAAGTTGTGAGCAGAAATGTGCTGTCCAGAGAAGACTTATTCCCTTTTAGATACTTCATTCCTCGTATTCTTCCCTTGTTTCCATTACTAGAACCTACACCTGATCCACCAAGAAATATTCCAAATACCACTCCTAACAAACACAACTACTTCTCAAACCATACAGAACTTAGTCACAGAAAGCTCTGCATCTTTAAATCCATCCACTAATATAGATTATTCCTTACATCCTGTCACACCTGACATCACCATATGTGACTAACATCACATTAACTGATGAATCTAGCATCAGTTCAATACCTATCACTGAACCTCAACAATATGAAACACTTAGAAAATCCTCTAGAACTATCAAACAACCTCCGTGGATGCAAGACTTTGTCACTACTAAAAAAATCTAAATGTGCTTATAAGACTGACCCCATCTGTTATGAACATCTGACCCCATCTGATAAGACTGCCTTAAACTCCTACTCATATATTGTGGAGCATACTAGTTACAAAGAAGCAGCTACAGATCCAAAGTGGATTGAAGCCATGAAACTGGAGATTGCAGCACTAGAAGACAACAATACTTGGAGCATTGTTGATCTTCTTGAGGGAAAGACCCTTATTGGTTGAAAATGGATGTTCAAGGTCAAATACAAATCACCAGGAGAAGTGGAGAGGCATAGGGCAAGATTAGTAGCCAAGGGTTATAGTCAAGAAGAAGGATTAGACTACAAAGACACCTTCTCTCCAGTAGCTAAAATGATTACTGTTAGATCAGTGGTAGTTGTGGCAGCTTCTAGACATTGGTTCATCTATCAAGTGGATGTTCACAATGCTTTTTTGCAGGGAGATCTTCTGGAGGAAGTTTATATGACTATTCTAGATGGGTTTTCTAGACAGGGGGAGACCAAACAAGTCTGCAAACTACAAAAATTATTGTATGGCCTGAAACAAGCACCAAGACAATGTAATCTCAAGCTGACTGAATTCAAAGCCACTTTGACTATTCACTATTCACATGGCAATTAGGAGGTGACATAGTTGTGATTCTTATATATGTGATGATCTGATCATTACAGGAAGCAACAATGATCTATTGGTCAAAACTAGGGAAGATCTTCAGAAAAAGTTCAAGAAGAAAGACCTAGGGGCATTGAATTTGCCAGGTCAAACAAAAGTAATACATATGTGTCAAAGGAAGTATTCCTTGGAGCTGATCTTTGAACTTGGCCTAGGAGGAGCAAAAATAGTTGGAACTCCCTTGGAGTGCAATCAGAAACTTACTTCAATTGGATATGATAGAACTTTCAACAAAGCTGCAGGTCATGAAGATCCTATACTAGATGATGCTAGGAATACCAAAGGCTTGTAGGGAGACTCTTATATTTGACCATGACCAGACCAGATATCTCGTTTGGAGTATATGTGCTAAGTCAAAATATTCATGGTCCAAAATAATCCAACATGGAGGTTGCCCTAAGGAATGTTAGGTATTTAAAACATCACCATATCTTGTAAAATTTGGAGATGCTGTGGTGTCATAGAAATCTAAGAAACAAGAGCCAGGGCCAGAAGTTCAGCTAAAGCCGAGTTCAGAAGCATGGCATCCTGTGTAGCTAAAGTTACATGGCTAATAGGGTTGTTCAGGGAACTTGGGATTGAAGTGCAGCAACCTGTTGATTTGTTCTGTGATAGCAAAGCTGCTATTCAAATAGCAGCTAATCCTATATTTCATGAACGAACCAACATATAGACATTGACTGTCATTTTGTAAGGGAAAAGGTGAGTCAAGGAGTAATTGCAACTCATCATCTCTCAAAAAAGATTAGCTAACAGATTTACTGACCAAGAGCATTGAAAAAGCACAACATGAAGCTCTGTTGAATCAACTTGGTGTTGAGAACATATTCAAAGCATCAGTGGGGGAGTGTTGAGAGTATATGATGATGTCTATTAGTTGGCTAGTTAGCTAATATAGTGGTTATTTATGTAATCCTAGTTAGTTAGATGTGTATATATAGGAGCTACTACTTACTACTGTAGCATGCAGAAGAAATGAAAATCAGTTAATTTCTCTCCAAGTTTTCTTATATTCGTTTCCTCTCATCAATCTCTCTATCTCATTCATCAAATTGACAATCTACTTAAACCTAAGGGTTTTACCTTCCATCCTTAAAATTTAACTTTCAAAAAAAAACTTAATCTTTAAAAAATGTAACTTTCCGGAAATAGAAGTATTATACAACCTTTGCAGAAATATAAGTATAAAACAAAAAATGCCGTGAGCAACCATCTAACCACGTCGAAAACTACTTACGAATATTTAAAAAAAGAATTCTCCTACTGTTTTGGTAAATTTAAACGAGGAGTACATTTATTTGGAAGCCAAAAAGATCTTTCATCCCATTGATTCAAAGCAACTTGAATTAACATAACAGAAAACCATTACATGAAAAAACAATTAACAAAAGGAAAAAAACACCTGTTAAACAAATTATAATTTGAGACGAGATTACAAGTCTTCCATTATGCTAACAATCAAATAAAAGGAAAAAGGAAGTGATATAGCTGCTATTAGTCATAAATCCCCTCTTTTTGATAAGAGGCAATGGTGCTGCAGCGTTGGTTCAATGAGAATTTTTAAACCAATCACCAAAGTATTTAAAGAAAGCGGGACATAAATACTAAGGTTTAACACGATAAACTATACTGGTAGTGTAAAAAAGTATTATTTACAACATTAGTTCATATAAGTTAAATCTTAATAAGTACTAAAAAACCTCTAACCTTGTAGGATGTGGTGCAGTTAACGCCAATATGGCAGGAAGATGATCTAACACCCCACTCATGAATGCTTGCCCAATCTTGGAAATCCCATATTGACTTGATCCGTCAGATGCCTCAAAAACGTTAATTCCATTCTTGGACAAACTTATATGCACATTTGATCCACAGCCCCATTCGTCTGACGAATACCTATACAGAAATGGACAGATGGTCAAAAACTGAAAGGAACTAGGCTCATGCAGTAGAAAATTCATACATAATGCTTTTCGCGATATAACCAAAAAAGAAAGCAGAACTAAAAACATGGTTGTGATAGCACTTCAAAAGAAGCAAAACTATATCTGGTTAAACTAGTAGAGAAGAGAACTGCACCTAAAAATATTGTGGAAACATCTGCTACTTACTCTGGCAAAAATGTAGGATGAAATCCATATTTCCTTCCAACTTTTCTGATGACTTCACATGTATAAATTAATGTATCGGCAGCTCTAAAACAATCTGTATATGCCAGTCCAATTTCAAATTGACCTTTCCCAGCTTCTTTATGCAGCTGCATATATCGAAAGACACGACATCAAGGGGAGTAATCATCGTTAAATTGAATAGTATTACTTCCTTTGTTCCATTTTGTATTGCACTCTTCCTTTTTAGTCTGTCCGAAAAGAATGGCATCTTTCTATATTTAGAACTCTTGAATTTTTCATTTTGGCACTTCTAACCGAGAGGTTGTGAGTTCGAGTCTCCCCAAGAGCAAGGTGGGAAGTTCTTGGAGGGAAGGATGCCGGGGGTCTATTTGGAAACAGCCTCTCTACTCAAGGGTAGGGGTAAAGTCTGCGTACACACTACCCTACCCAGACCCCACTAAATTAGATTATACTAGGTTGTAGTTGTAGTTATAGTTATTGATGACATGCTCTTATATGTTGAGATAAGAGAAAGTACATGATAAATACATGATATAGCCTTGTATAGCCTTGTATATTCTTTGTATACTCATTGTATATTTTCGATATACTCATAGTATATCTTGTAATGGGCTATGATGATTATTGTGTATCTGAGCCCACAGATTATTTAATTTTGGGCCGGATCACCCGACTCGACCCGATATTGTGTAAGTTGTATATAGCCTAGGCTAGATATTTTCACACATACGGACTTCATTCTATTTTGATTTCTGGTTATTAAATTCTCTCTCTATTCTAGAGAGTTCTCAAACGCTGCTTCTTCTCTCTAGATTCTCTCGCTACATTTTCCATAATTTTTCGGTCTAATCTCAATATTACATGGTATCAGAGCCTAGACGACGAATCTCAATATTCAAAGTGATGACACC
Organism: Nicotiana benthamiana; assembly: GCA_034376525.1. Classification (NCBI taxonomy): domain Eukaryota; kingdom Viridiplantae; phylum Streptophyta; class Magnoliopsida; order Solanales; family Solanaceae; genus Nicotiana; species Nicotiana benthamiana. The sequence continues at coordinate 39,501,257 of CM067324.1, forward strand.
TTTTCTCCTGTGGTTAAAATATGCACAGTTAAGTGTCTTATTGCTGTGGCTGTGAAAAAACATTAGAATTTATTTCAACTTGATGTTAATAATGCTTTCTTGCATGGTGATTTGGATGAGGAGGTGTATATGAAACTTCCTCCAGGTTTAACTGTTTCTGCTCCTGCCTCTGTTTATGCTCCTGCCTCTGTTTCTGCCCCATCTGCCTCTCCTGCTCCCCTTGTTTGCAAATTAAACAAATCCCTATATGGGCTCAGACATGCTTCCAGACAATGGTATGCCAAGTTGTCTTCTACCCTTTACTCCAGAGGCTATAGGCATTCTTTGAATGATTATTCCCTATTCATCAAAGGTACACCAGGGTCCCTTGTGATTGTAGCTGTTTATGTGGATGATATTATTCTTACTGGGGATGACTGTGATGAAATTGCTGATCTGAAACTGTTTCTGGATGATCAATTTAAAATTAAGGACCTAGGGTCCTTACATTACTTTTTAGGCATACAGATGTCATCTGTTCCTGGTGGGATGATCCTTAATCAGCACAAATATATTTGTGATTTGCTGCAACAGTTTGACTGTTCCAATGTCTCTTCTGTTGTCTGTCCTTTGGACATTAATGCAAAATTACATGTTGATTCTGGTGACCTTTTACATTCTTCTGATCAGTATAGGAGTCTTGTTGGTAAGCTCTTATTTCTGACCCATACTAGGCCTGACATCTGATTTGTTGTGCAACATCTGAGTCAATTCCTCAAATGCCCCAGACTCCCCCATATGACTGCTGATCTTCATGTCCTGAGATATCTTAAGGGGACTTCTTCTCTGGGTCTCTTTTATTCTGATTGCAATGATTTCAATGTTATTTGTTATTCTGATAGTGACTGGGCTACCTGCCCTGATACAAGGAGGTCTGTTACTGGGTTCTGTATTATTCTGGGTGGTTCTTTGATTAGTTGGAAACCTAAGAAGCAACCAGTGGTCTCTTTGTCTTCTGCTGAGGCTGAATACAGGGCCCTAAGTAAGGTTGTTGCTGAACTGTCTTGGTTGTCTCGTTTATTTCTTGATCTTGGTGTTTCTGTCTCTCTTCCGTTTTCTGTGTATTGTGACAGCCAGGCAGCCATTCACATTGCCAAGAATCCTATTTTTCATGAACGGATTAAACACATTGAAGTGGATTGTCATTTGTGCACGATATGCTCCAGAATGGCCTTATTCAACTGTTTCATGTCCCTACTACTCGCCAGCTCGCTGACCTTCTGACCAAGCCTTTGCCTGGCACTATACTTCATCCCTTGTTGCTCAAGTTGCAGGTGGTATCCCCCTTCAACTTGAGGGGGGGTGTTGAGATAAGAGAAAATATATGATAAATACATGATATAGCCTTGTATAGCCTTGTATATTCTTTGTATACTTATTGTATATTTTTGGTATACCCATGATATATCTTGTAATGGGCTATGATTATTATTGTGTATCTGAGCCCACATGTTATTTAATTTTGGGCCGGATCACCCGACCCGACCCGATAGTGTGTAAGTTGTATATAGCTTAGGCTAGATATTTTCACACATACGGACTTCATTCTGTTTTAATTTCTGGTTAATAAATTCTCTCTCTATTCTAGAGAGTTCTCAAACGCTCCTCCTTCTCTCTAGATTCTCTCTCTACATTTTCCATGATTTTTCTGTCTAATCTCAATGTTTACATTATAGCTAAAGAAATATTATGGCATTTTAAGACCACAAGTTCTATGAGTAGTTTATGATATGAGCCAAAAGTTAGTGTTTCTTTGAAAAACTATACGTACCCAACCAAACAATGCCACATAAATGAAACCAAGGAAGTTAGCGATAACGTATGTTGGATATATCTTACTTATTCCATGTAAATGGAAGATATTATTGCAGAACAGTGAAATGCCATGCTACCATTATATGTGTAAAACTATGAAAAAGCTTGTCACATGAAGCTTATAATTCCTTTTCCTTTTATACTTCTCTTTTGTTTCTATTTTCCCTGAGATCTTGGATTTAGGCCAGAGGTGCTTGATGATGCTCATGAAGCAATTATCCATGTAAATGATGACATCCAATTTATTGTTTTTAATAAATGAAAAACAGAGAGATACCCAATACTTCACTTTCTATGCATCTTCTATGGCACATTGATCTGACTAGAAATAGTTCTTCAGCATATGAAGGATAATGATAAAGAGATTGACTTTTGAAAGTTAAAAACAGTTTTAAAGGTAATAGAGGAAAACAACTCTCATGACACTATACCAATGCACTCACAAAAGAAAGATAAACATATCTTCATAACCTCACACACATACACATATATATATACACGTAAGAAATATGATAATAAGTAGCAGTTTCTGTGTGGAGTAGTGGTGTTAGAATACATACTTCTATCCATACCCTCAACCAATTCCCCCCTCCCCCCCCCCCCCAAAACCAACTCCAACAATTCGGCTTCTGAAGCATGGGCAACATAATATGGGGTACGATATTGGGTAAACAAAGAATAATTATGGATGGGTCTGATTCTAATACCATGTGACGAAAAAGTACTTTGATCTAACACAACAGCTAAAGCTAATTCATGAGATTAGAATTGCAGAGACTATACAGTAAGCACGTGATTTTCGTCCTATATAAAATACTCATATAAAATCCCAAGAAAAATATTTTTTTTTCATTATTTGACATTATAGGAATTTTTGTAGAATTTTTAATTATTTATATTTTGTGAATGCTTAAGTTTTATTTAAATCATGAAAAATACAAAAAAATATCACGCATTGCATTTAGGCTTTATCTTTACATTTTTAGGATCAATTAGTAATTATTTGTTTATAAAAATTGAAAATCACAAAAAAAAAATGCTTCATTTTTACACTTTTTTCTTTTATTGGTTTTTTCTCTTTTAATTTAGGATTAAGCAGTTTTTATAATTTTTATAATTAGTTTAATTTCATTCTTCTGGATAATCTAGGATTTTTAACTAAAAAATTAAGAAACGGAAAGTAGGAAAACATATTTTGGTCTTCTTTCTTTTAAAATTGGATCAATTCCTAAAGGCCCAAATTATATTTACCCAACTCAATTCTCATATCACTACCTAAATACCCATTACCCTTTACCCTACCTCCTACTTATTAAAACACACCTAAAGACCTAGAAAAAAGGAGAGCTCCCTTTTAGATTGAATAGAGACAGCGGCGTCCCACTTTTGAGCTCCCATTCTCCCATTTGCAAAGAGAATTAGCTCATAAAAGAGAAAGAACATATGAAAGAGCAAGACAGATAATCACGCTTAGTGTCATCGTCATCATTTAAAACATAAGTCAAGATCTTCTCCTTCCGAGCTCACGCCGAATTGGATGTGTTGCCTGCACTTCGCTACACAGTGCATCGTAAATATCCCTAGAAACCAACCAAACGGACTTCAATGTTCTGTTTGGTTATAAGTTCCAACAAATAATTTTACAATTGGAGTTTTGGTCCATGGATTCCTGCTGATTGTCTTGGTCGTTGTTCTAGCTACGATGTTGAATTTTTCTTGTAATTGCTGCTTCTGAATAGAAAATATATTGAAGAACGTTTTCAGCCATAAGGACAAAAGGGTTGCTGTGATTCACTTCCAACCGAGAGGTTATGAGTTCGAGTGGGGCTCTATTTGAAAACAGCCTTTCTATCCAAGTGTAGGGGTAAGGTGTGCATACACACTAAACTCCCTAGACCCAACTAAGTGGGATTATACCGGGTTGTTGTTGTTTTCAGCCATAAGGTTCACTTTTCTTTATCTCTACTGTTGTACATTTTATTTGCTTGTTTCTGTCTTGCTTAGTTATTAAACACATGATATTTTGCTTCGTTAATATTCTTTTACTGCGTGTTGGTCTCCATTAGTGTTCCTTTATAATTTGGTTCATTTAGTTTGGATTAAAAGAAAATTCGTAAATCATGTCTTATGGATTGCATTTTTCCATATTTTTGGGCGTCTGCATTTGGTTATTTTATTATTACGCTAATGAGAATGTGGTTTTACATTAGGTATTGTGTAGGATAGATTGTTTTATTAAGTTATGACTCTTAATAGCTCTAAAGATTAACTGATTCTCTTAGTGATTATAGAAGCATTATCATACTATTTCCTTCACCAACGCTACTTTCATAAATCATGGCCCTTACAATAATTTCAATGATTAGGAAAATAATTCAAATGCGCAAGTTGTTTTAGGCGCGACTAATAAATCGATATGACTATGGTACGGTTCATGTGACATAGTTACGATGCTTAATTTTCCAAATTCGGGGGTGCATTTCATGTAATCCGATTATAACAACTTTGAATGATAAAACCTTTTGAAATAAATTGGGGTATGCCGTGCTAAATAAAATCCCAAAACGCATGGCCCTCATTAAATCAATTTTAACATTTAGAAATCGGGACGTGCCGTTTAGCAAATTTCCATGGTCTCCCGAAAAGTAACAACGCATTAGTCGCTTTAGGCGCGTTCTTTAATAAGTCTACTTCCTTAAATTTGGGTGCGCATTTATGTGACCCAAATCCAAATCTCGACGGTGTTAAAGTATGTCAAAAATCACGGGTGCATTTATGTGACGTGGTTTGAGACGCATTTTAATACTGTTGCAATCTTCCTCAAAAACTCAATTAAAAGCGGTAAATAATTTTAGAATTGCACTATAGGATAAACACGTCTAAAATAAGATAATTAGCCAAATATGATAATTTAAGCCACCGTGCTAGAACCACGGAATCCGAGGGTGTCTAACACATTCCCTCGGGTTAACAAAATTCCTTACTCAAGAATTTCTAATTCGCAGACTTCATTTGGAAAGTCGAAAATTTCCTTGATTTGGGATTCAAGATAAACCGATGACTTGGGACACAAAAAGCCAAACCTATCCCAAGTGGCGACTCTGAAATAAATAAATAATCTCATTTCGAATAATGACACTTTAAATAGAAAAATTTCCTTATACATTATTCTTTCGGGGTGGGTGTGTAAAAAAGGAGGTGTGACAGACTATATAACGAGACAACGCTACCTGCACAAGGTAGGAATAAGGTCTGCGTACACACTAGTCTTTTTAGACCCCACTTGTGAAATTACACTGAGTATGTTATTATTGTTATATAACGGGACAATACTCATTCCCTCAACCAAATATAGGACACCCTAATAAAAGGATATAAGCACAATTTGATTAGCCGAGGGATTAGGAACAGAAAACGAATCTTACATATGGTTGAGGTATTTTTAACATTGCATCATCTTAAGCATCATGCAAATAAAATATTACTTTGAGAAGGAATTGTCATTGAAAACACAGATCATAGTAGTACAACATGTTTCCTGAAGTCTTTGAGTTGAGCTCAACTCTTTAAATATGAATTCGAATATTTTCATGTATTATTACATTTGGTTCCTGCTTTCTACCTATAGTTAGCATGTATCTCACTATATGCCTTTTCAGTGAGAGGAGGAGCAGGAGCTAACATTATGGGCAGAATCGAAGCAAAGAAACTAGTTCTATTTATCTGGTGAAGCTCGTGGAAGATACTCTCAATAGCGCAAGCACAAAATAGCTCGAGTCCCAAGCTCAACTCCAGCAGAATAAATGGAAATTCATGCTAAAATCTCCTAATTAGCTAAAGTACTCTTTGCAGAAACATCAAATTTGTAAGCAAACAGTCAAGGAAATAGAAATTTACATAATCTACAGTAATATTCAAGGATTGAAGATAACCGAGCATCTCCTCAAGCATTGGGGATGCAGCATCAAATGCTGCTGTATGGCACTTCCTGTACTGATCCGATGATTCAAATTCTTCTTTGTCATTCCTGTGTGATTCAATTGTACATATTTAGTGTAACGTTCTATAGAGGACAGCTCTAGAAACATATATGATGGAAGACTAGATACAAAAATATTATGGCTCACATACTTTATAACACTCTCTAGAAGGTAAAATTCAACTTCAAAACCTGCAGTCATGACCTGAAAAATGTAGTTTCGTGTCAGACCAATAACATTTTCAATTCTTTGCTGGGTAAGATTGTAAGCGTACCAAACCGAATTCATCTTTTAAAATTTTATAGATTCTGCGGAAAGCTTCTCTTGGACAATATTCCCACGGTTCACCAGATTTAGTACACATGTTAGCCAAAACCATTTCCTGCTCTTTTTCCCTGGATCAAAAGATGCACATCAAAACTTGAAATTTTCTGTCCTGGAAACAACATGATCAAAGAGCACAGGTATATATCTGAAAGATCTCTAATATTTCAACAAAGATTATATTCTGAACTCATAATTTCAAAAGAGCAATGGTTTTGGCTATAAAAAATGAAGATTGAACCTATCAATTTTAAATCCTGATTCCGCTTTTGCAGACAAGTGGAACAACAACAAAAGCAATGGACATCAATGTGCGTGTGAAGTTAGACAAATCATCTAGAAAATACTTTATAGCTTGATGTTCCATCAGTTCTTACATGTCTCCGAGTATATCACATAATAGTAAATATTCTTATAGGCAGGTGTCGAAACAGTACCATGGATTCTGCATTTGGCTGATAAATCAGGAACAATAGTGACAGACCCGAACAGGTGAGAGTAGTGTCCTCTACGGGATAATCAGATATTGAACATATCCCCATACATGCACGAGGTAAGCCTATACCATGCTTTTTCACGAAACTATAGAAGCGCTGCCGTGGAACAACCTGCAAATGATGCAGAACATAATAAAAAATCATTATGTTTTCTTTGGCAGAACAGGGAAGTTCCAAACAATGTGCCGCATCATGTAGTGAAGGTAATCAAAATGGCTGAAAACTATACTGACTAATGAGCTTGTTGTATTTAACCTGAATAATACATCTGATACAATTAAAGATATTTGGTATGAAATAATGTCCACCAGGATTTTCGACATTCAAAGAATCATAAGCCAACCAAATATTCAACATAGCCAAAGCATCACAAGAGACAGAATGCACCCACAAAATATTAAAAGGAAATCCTTTTAAATACTCTTTGCAAGAACTTCTTAAACCATAATTCAAAAATTAACAATGAGAACTAGATACTAAGCATTGTCATAGCTAGACTCATTAATTGCTTCGGCGTACACCCTTTCCTCAAGCTTGTTGAAATCACAACATATGATTACAAAGTGTTCAATGCTTCACAAAATCAAACTCTCAAATTTCACAAAATACAGAACCACCTTTAGTTTTATCTGATGACAACTTCCTATATTGAGGTAAGATGAAAGAGCGAAGTTGAGTAGATATTTGTCTTCAGATTATTATGGTTACACCAATCTTTCATCTTTCTGTTGATGCTATCATTGAAAATTCTTTAACCAGTTTGTATGCTATTGAAACTTTTTGTATTTTCTCAAAGAGGACCCAAGATTTCGTATTATAAAGCATATCATTAAATATTTCATTATCATAAGGCAAAAGCAGTAACTTAAAGACAAAGGTAAAGCTTACACGGCATCTATGTTGGCCAGAAGCATCTATCCAAATAATGCAAACAAGGGTAACATCCTTTGATGAGCCATATAACTCTTCATTCTGGAAGTAAGACGATATACAAGGTTCGACATCAGAATCTGTTGAAGAATCCTTTAATGAACCATGTAACTCTTCCTTAATGAAGGGAGACGGTATATGAGGTTCTACATCAGAATCTTTTGAAGAAACATCAAGTTTGTGCAATTTGTAAAACTTCTTTGCATTTTCTGCAAGTATATCTTTAACGGCTGCCACAGCTTTTGTAATTGAAAGATCACCCTCAACCATCGCATCCCGTAGAACAGAGAATACTGCTTCACGTGCTCTCTTTGCACCTGCATTAGAAATCAAGTTAAGGTTTATACTCATAACAAGATGGGAAAAAGATGAACTCATTTAGTTAGCATGCAACTCACGCTGGATATCATTCTTCGGCAATATTTTACTTTTCCTCACAGCTTTTGAATGATAACTTGCTTAATCAGTGCGAAAATGTGCCTCAAACAATATTTGCAGCACATTTTCACTGCAGCAAGTAGAATTAACTACTGCTTTTAGTTACTCAATAAATAGTTTAATAAATATAAATTCAATTTTCCAATAGGTAAAACAATCCAGTTAGGAAGCATGGGATGGAGGGGACAGAACACTGCTCATAATATGGTTCATGTAAAGACAGGAGCAGAATATGGATGTACCTACAGTAGATTTTTGTATGTCATTCATATCTCTGTACACATGAACAATGCAATTTAAGGAGCATATGTGTCTAATATCTGAGGTATAGTCTAATTCTGAAGTATAAATGTGTTGCAGACATAACTTATAAATTTTTCTAACACTATCTATCACCAATTGTCTCTTTGTTTTTCTTTGCTTCCCAACCGGTGTCCATATACGCATTGGCGCCCGAATAAATCCGGATTCGTGGCGGGAAGTCTCATATTGGGGGTAAAGCGTTCCCGAACAAAGGCGATTCCATACACATGGGTCGAACCTAAGACTTCCATTTAAGGATGAAGAAGTACAAACCACTCCACCGCAACCTTGTTAGTCTATCACCAATTGTCTATATTCATTATCTTCCCATAGACATTGTTCAGTATCCTCTTTCTTCCTTCTACTTCCTATTCAATTGTTTCTCAATTGAGCATAAGAATCTTTACTGTGAAATCTGACTATGCAACCTAAATTGATATTATCCTAATGTGCATAACACATTCAGGATAAGCAAAGACACATATCGACAATCAAACACCAGACAAAAATATGGACACAGTCAAACATTTATATTATATAGTCCAAATTCTAACAAAATTGTGTTAGAAAAAGTGTGGGAGAAGGACATGACATCCTGTCATAAGTGTTTCTACTTCTTAGCTAGTTTGTATCTTGTGAAAGCCAACAGTCACAAATGTTTGTCATGTCATACTTTAAGGATACAAGAAAAGAATTACTCTGGCCAAACCTAAATAAAAGGCTTCAGCAAAGGCGATGGCATCAGTGCTGAACATAACCTGTTGATATCCAAACATTAGATAGGAACATAGTTTCTCTTCATATGGTGTCTGAAAGAGCAGTCAACCTAAGAATACAGAAATCTGTAGCCTGAACTGGAAAAGCATGTACCTTTAAGTACATGAACAACCTTATTCATCGGAGCATGCTTCAGGAGTTCTTTCACGGACGATATCATCCCATGGAAGCTAAGTTTAGGAATTGCAAACCCAAAGTCAAGATATACCTATCATGGAAGACAATGGACGTGTTACAGAGACACAAGCAAAATACTTCATCATTATAAATAGATGTGAGAAAGTCTCTAATTTGGTTGGTAATTCAACATGTTAATATTTTCAGATAGAGGATTAAAAACCTTAGTTGAGCCAGATGTGAAGCTTCCTTTGAGAATGGGTAGGATGCGTGCAAAAGCACTAATCGGCTATTAGTAAATCTCTTATCCTCCAGAAGATTGTGAAGATAAAGGGGATTAGCAAGCATCATATCAAAGTCCTTGTCCCCGAAACTGAAATGAAGAAACATAATAATGTTTCGTATAAGGACTGGGAATAATAACAAAGGGCTTAAAGACTGTCAACTCAATCAAATACCGAGATCATGCTATCTATATAAAACATTATTTTGGTTACCCCATGTGTATCTGCATTGGCAAGTCATAACTTTGAGCGACCTCCAACGCATGGATGAATATATATTCAATGAAGCTCTTGTTTGAGATTCTGATGGGATTCCAAGCTGGAAAGACAGGAATTATTAGAATCAGCTGCTCAATCATGATGCATTACAACCCCACATCTTGCAACACTCACCGCGTAAAACATCACTCAGGCCCTCCTCAGCCTCTTTTTGAGTGACTTCTGTATTAATTGCAAGGCCGCCACGACATGCAACCATGCTTTTAAATGCAACGACATTATCAGCTACTGTGTGAAACGAATAGGAAAAACAGACCAAAAGCATAACTCGTTACAAATCACAAAGAAACATGTTTTGAACTACTCTGGAATATATTGACTCATAATTCAAAGGATATGACTTCAGCTCCTTAGTGAAAAACTCCATGAACGAATCCAGTGTCCATGTTGTTCCATCTGCAACCTAGAATAGAACAGAACAGGAGAAAGAGAAAATCAGATCTAAACTATAGGGTTACAAAGAGATAACAAAGACAGAATATTCTTGTGGAAGTGATATCAATAGTTACAACAACCAACCCCAAACGATGCAAGAACTTCAAGCCCCAACACTTCATCATAGTCGTTAAAAGCAGAAGAGCCATCAGTAATATAATGGCGTAAAAGAATCGGACAATGAACCATGCAGTAGAAATAGTTGTACATGAAGCATGATAATGTCCTATACTACCTCTTTATATATGCCAGCCTACAATTCAGGTCTTTGCCAGATGGATCGAAGATTCAAGTCGATTCTGGCATTACTTTAAAAGAGATTAAAAAAATTTGCTCATTATTTTCACATTAGTTCATGGATATGTTCATTCATTATTCTTTTAGCTTGCATTTTCCTCACTTCCCAATGTCCTACCAATATCGTTTTTAATTCATAGGGGAATGCCAAAAGTTTGGTACTATTTCATGCCTATCTTTTCTTTATTACATTAAAGACCTGTAATCCGCAATATGAAAACTGTAACCTCCACTAGTAGCAATGCCAAGACTATCTTATGAACGCACAAAATGTTTGATAATATATCATCCTCATGAATGGTCATCTAATCTTAGAACTATCAGTCTACAAGAGAAGCTTGTATATCAATCAAATTCTAAGGCAAAGCACGGACAAAATAAAGACAAGGAGGGAAGCAACCCTATTGAAAAAGACCAAAGACCACATAATGTTTTAAATAAGATACATCCATCTTTGCTCATTTTCTATTAATTGAGAGGCACTAAACGGTGAAAGAACAGGCTAAACAACACTAAAATAGTTTTAATTCCAGAGAGTAACACATTTCCACATGAATGAATAGTGCTTTTCCACTTTCCATCTTTTCAACTGCTGCAATATGATTTAACGTATATACCCTTGTAAAAGTTTTACATTGTCCGCGTAGACTATCAGTTAAAAAAACAAGTGTAGGAAACTAGCAGGTTGCTAGTCTATAAAAAAAGAAGAGTAGATACTCTTGCAGCCCTGAAGCAAGTAATAGCGCTCTGCTCCAACCCTAGGCGAGTTTCTAGAACAGTACGCAAACCTAAGCTTAAGCTTGGGCCATATAGTTCTGTCAATTCCCTCCGGCCTCTCTACAAGAAAAACAAAGAGCGTTATAAGAAAAACATGTTATGTAATAATATAAAGACAAGAACAATAATACAAGAACAAGAGCAATAGAGAGAATAGAGAGAGAAGTATTCTTATTGATACTTAGAGATTGTTAGGGATAGTTTACAATGGTCGAAGACCCCTTTATTTATAGGGAGGGGGATGATTTATGTACCAAGAATAGAACTCTAGAATCTCTCTAATTATAGACATTCACCTTAAATAGGAGATTTCATAACACTCCCCCTTGAATGTCTATTCAACAATGTGCCTCGTTAAAAACCTTAAAACCAAAACCCAATGGGAAAAATTAAAGAAAGGAAAAAGAGTACACATGTTTGAATATGCGCCTATTGGTTGCCTCGTTAAAAACCTCGCAAGGAAAACCCAGTGGGACAAAACCTTGTAAGGGAAAAAGAGTGCAACGCGCATTAACTCCCCGTAATGAGTACATCAATTTATATCCTTGAGCATTTGCATTCCAATCTTGTGCATCATCTTCAAAACGATCTTTGGTAGAGATTTGATAAATCAACCATATTGACTTGAATAAATATTCCGTACCTTGAAATCATCATTCTTGATAGATATGAACATCTTCATATAATGTCGTGGAATAACTCTTCAATATCTCCATAGATGCATTCTCAATGCCATCATGCTTATAGTTATAGCAAGATACATATGTACACAAATTGTACTAAGGATGTGGTACTTCAGGACCAAGAATTGCATATGCTTCAAGCAACTTAAATCTTTCAAGTTAAGTCATATAAGCCATGTAATAGACTTTAGATGCATATCAAGTTTTCCATGTCATGCTAGACAAATAAGATATCGAAAACTGATTATACATACCTTTGACTTTATACTTTCAAGCATTTGAACTATAGGTTCAAAACTACATGTCTTTCATATGGAATCAATTCTTCTTGAATTGTATCTCTTCCATTTAGTTACTTTCTTTGGGTCAGCAAATGCGTATGGCATGCTTTGCAATATGTTGCAATTGAATTATCCCTTTTATGAACTTCAGGTTCATATCATGATATTCGGGGATATACATATACAAATGATAATTCATCCCATGTAACCTTTTCTCAAGTGTTTATCATGTCTCCCCCTCATGTTAGAAAAGCTAACTTGTTTCCTCAACTTTGGGAAATCATCTTTGTGCATTATCATGTCAATATACACAGCACATTAATAATAAGATGAAATTATTTGGTTCCTGACTCTGAACCACTTGTGAGGGGAGAATATACTCTCGTATACAACTTATATCAAACTGATATATATAACTTTGTTCTCATAAGAAACAGTTTAGCTATTAAGTGAAAGCACTCAATAATTATCTTGCTAAACCAACTTTGATATAAACCAACTTATCAAGATGAACTATCTTGAGTAGAAAATCTGGAAATTATGCTCGAAGTTAGATTACTGAGCAATTTACCTCGCAAGCACCGGCCAGGCTGCGGGTTAATAACAATTGCGCATGTAACCATATCATAGATGAATCATATGTGGTATACATGGCAGGTGAATGGGCCCATATTCACCTTTGATATTTCCAGAATTTATGGGCTTCAACCCGAACTCTTTAATTGGTCAGTTCATTAATGAGAACAAGTGATACAAGAGAATTCGTAAAGAACTTTCTAGTTCTTTAATATTCACCTATGTGAATTTGCACATCATACTTAAAATGAGATGGCTAACACGAATGCCAACTGAATAAATTATCAATATTGGTAACCATGACATGTGCACTTATCAATAAACTTCAGGTTTATTATGACATGGGTTTTATACCAATAGATATCCACTTTATTGTGGCATTCTTTCGTTTGTGTAGTACAAACTGGAGAACAAAGCGGGTAGCTTTACATATGCAAATTACCCCGCTACAAGTTGTAGTAATCGGAGATATCAAAGCCTTCCTTTATTTATAGTCTCAATGTAATCAATCGCTTTCGCGTGTACTTTGGAAACTGAATAAGTTTCTTTGAGACTTACTACAGCACAATACTCAATTGTGTTTCTCCAACATAGTAATAATTGGCTCTTCTAGAGCTCTCAATTAATTTTGTACTACCACAGATTCATCAACATCCATGTGGTGAATATCTTTCTTAAAGAGAAAGTTATACCATTATGGTCATGTCAAACTTATATGCAAGATATGTTTCTTGCATTATCGTTGTCCTTTAATAGTCATATTTCCAAAATACTTTGGCGTACAATAGGTACGTGACCAACGATCATTCATGCCATATATCATCTCAAACCTCCTTTTAGGGGTGAGTGTGGTATATTTAATACCAATTTCATGTTCATATTCTTCCAATAATGAATATGTATTCGTGAATCAGATTTTGTCACATTCACTTCGGGGATATGTGATTTTGTTATCCTTTTCAAATCTATAAATGCGTCAGGCATTTGATTTGCTATTCTTTGCAAATGGATAATCTTTTGTGCCTCTTTCACAAATAGAGGTATGTGGATAAAGATGAGATAATGATGCATTTTTCCACAAAATTTCCCGTTTGGTTTCACCAACTTCTCCCCCTAATTTTGGGAAAAGTGTCTCATCAAATTGACAGTCTGCAAATCGTACAGTGAACAAATCTCCTGTCAATGTTTCGAGGTAGCGAATAATGGAGGGCGATTCAACCTCAACATATATTCCTTCTTTGCAGACCCATTTTGGTGCGGGATGGCGGTGCTACATGCACATATACTGCGCATCCAAAGATTCTTAAATGGGATATATTGGGTCCATGACCCAAAACCAATTGCAACGGGGAATATTTGTGTCAATTCGTCAGTCAGAGACGAACTAGTATTGCTGTATGTAAAATGGCGTGTCCCCAAACCAAAGTGGGCAGCCGACAAACTAAAATGCTGCATGCAAAATGGCATGAACCCAAACCAAAGTGGGCAGCCGACGAACTAGCATTGCTGCATGCAAAATGGCGTGAACCCAAACCGAAATGGGCAGCCTCATTTTCATGAAGAATTCAAGATTATTCTCATCGATTGTCTCAATATGATATCCATTTTGAATGATATATTTAAAACTCAACAAGTTCCTTTTAGACTTGGAGGAGAACATTGCGATTGATATCATTAAAACTCAACAAGTTCTTCTTAGACTTGGAGGAGAACATTGCGATTGATATCATTAAAACTCAACAAGTTCTTCTTAGACTTGGAGGAGAATATTGCATTCTCTAAGATAAACGTCATGTCTTTGGGCAGAGTTACAGTTGCTCTTCCGGAGCCTTCAATCAATTTAATTCCCATGGTTTGATATACAAAAGAAATACACGAACATAAGAATAAACAAGTTCAATTCGTTTGTGTCACATAATATTTTCAAAATCTGCTGATGTCATTGACTAAAATAAATCAGATAGTCGATTATATGTTTTCCATAATCGATTACTATGTAGTTTGAAAATTTTAGTTTAAGCATTTTCATAAAACAATCGATTGTTAAACACACACAATCGATTGTTAAACATAGACAATCGATTGTTGACTATTTTGAAAAATTCCAGACCTCACTGTATAAAGACAATCGATTGTTAGACATAGACAATCAATTGTTGGTTATTTTTGAAAAATTCCAGATCACACTGTTTAACGACAATCGATTGTTAGACATAGACAATCGATTGTGGATGATTTTTGAAAAATTCCAGATTACACTGTCTAACGACAATCGATTGTTAGACATAGACAATCGATTGTGGATGATTTTTGAAAAATTCCAGATTACACTGTCTAACGACAATCGATTGTTAGACATAGACAATCGATTGTGGATAATTTTTGAAAAATTCCAGATTACACGGTCTAACGACAATCGATTGTTAAACATTGACAATCGATTGTTGACTGTTTTTGAAAAATTCCAGAACACACTGTTTTAAAGACAATCGATTGTTAATCATAGACAATCGATTGTTGACTGTTTTTGTAAAATTCCAGATCACACTGTTTTAAAGACAATCGATTGTTGATCATTGACAATCGATTGTTTTGCAGTTTTTATGCGAAATATGAGATAACCGACTAGTTTTTCAGGTTAGTCGATTACCTCTACTGGAAAGTAAAAATATTATTGATATTTGAGCATATTGATACATTCTAAAGAACTAATACTAACATTATATCATGAACTAACTAATGCGAGCTAATACTAATGGCTATTAGTTTATTCATTCACTAATACAAACAAGTAAAATAAAATCAAATAGCTCCATCTCTTTCATCACGGATCCATCACCGATTAGGTGGTCTATCTTCCCCTCGGGTTGCTCAAAGAAGTCTGCCACATCCAAGTGGGTGATGTCAAAGTTGTCGTCAGAGACAAAATTCGTTTCAGGGCGTTTACTCTTTCGAGATGCTTGATAAAGGTCAACCAAAAGTCATGGTATACGGCAAGCCTTTGACCAGTGCCCGTTTTCACCGCAACGATAATATATAGTTTATAAACTATTTTCTTTTGGGTTCTTATCGTATCGTGCTTGTGGCAGAGTGACCAACTTCCGGTTGTCATATCTCTTCTTTAAGCCATTCCACAAGATAGGTGGATCTTTGACTGTGATATATTCAATTTTCAAACCTTCATCAAGGTGATGGCGCAAGTAAATCAAGGCCTTAGCACAGTTTCAAACCTTCATCAAGGTGATGGCGCAAGAAAATCAAGGCCTTAGCATAGTTTTGGGTGGATGCATTATTTCTGTCTTTAATGGCGTCTCCAAGACCCATAGCATCTAAGTGGATTTCAGCATCCAACACCCATGTCATATAGTTCTTGCCCGAAATTTCAAGGGCAACGAACTTTCTTTTCATAATGTCAGACATAAAACAAATTTACATCAAGAGCGTGTTCATACTTACGGGCTCTATTACAATTATCACATTCACTTCAGGGAATGGATCATAATCATGTGCTTTACACAATCTCATGTCAAATATTACTTTCATAAAGTGAAAGATTATTTTGAGAATCCTTATTGTTCTCATTACCACAATAATGACGATTATAACTTCGTCTATTTCCATGTCCACATCCATTGATACCTTTACGGTAATTAGTCTTCTTTCAGACTTATCACATACTGCTACCACATTCTCTAAAGGGAATGGAGCAAATTCAATTGGACGGAATTCTTTGCCACGTCCACATTCATTGATACCTTCATGGTAATATTTTAGTCTTCTTTCAGACTTATCATATACTGCTTCCACATTCTCTAAAGGGAATGGAGCAAATTCAATGGGACGGATTTTCAATTATTTGCCCACAATCATACATGAATTTAATCATGGCAGGACATAGAGATTTTACCACTTCATGTGGTTATAATTTCTTACAAACTCCATTAGAGTTATAATCAAACTTTGTTGTCTATGCTTTGTATATAAAATCAAATTATAGAATTCCAAGAATTTGAAAGGGAAAAGTAAATTACTTACCTTTAAGGTATACCAATAAATTCTTGGAAGCATTTAAGCTGACGCGATTCCACCGCGAAGCCGCCGTTTCCGATTTCAAGTAATTGAAGAAAGAAACAGTACCGTGATTTAACCGTGCATAATCTATTGCTGGCCACCTTCGACTTTTGTTAACAATTTCTTCAACTTCTTTTGACACCCTTTGCAACAGTAGACATCAAATTTCACAAACCCCATCATAACGATTCTTAATTTTCTCATCTGTAATGTAACCGGCAATTGGAATTACTTCCATTCTATCCAAAAGAGGATTAGGTATCATCTTTACGACATTGGCTGTGCAGACAAACAAAACCTTTGATAAATCAAATTCAATTGGTTAGAGACTCGTGCTGATAACGTGTTATGTAATAATATAAAGACAAGAACAATAATACAAGAACAAGAGCAATAGAGAGAATAGAGAGAGAGAAGTATTCTTATTGATACTTAGAGATTGTTAGGGATAGTTTACAATGGTAGAAGACCCCTTTATTTATAGGGAGGGGGATGATTTATCTACCAAGAATAGAACTCTAGAATCTCTCTAATTATAGACATTCACCTTAAATAGGAGATTTCATAACAAAACATAGATTTTGCCAAAATAAATTTGGATTTATTTAACACATACATATTTGGCCATAATATTTTAGCAAAATTTCAAATCTCAAAATAAGTTTAATTGGATCAAAATATTTACAAACACTAGTAATATATTTATTTTTAAAATAAATTTAAAAATATATTTTGAAAAGGTATGTCCCAAAAAAAATTTTAAACGCTAGCTCAAAGAGCAAAAAACAGAAATGTTGAAGAAGTAGATCGATGAATGATAAGCTAACATAAGTAATGACAGAAACACATTTGCACATATCCTTAGCCAGTATAAGTGGAAGTGATTGCAATATCAGAACAATTAATTTTAGTTTTAAAAAAAAGTTATTTTGTGAAAAAAAGCCCAATCAATGAGATGGCCACAACTCGAAGCCCAAACCAAGTCCCTAGTAATGGAATAAGCAGGCAGATTATCTCTAATTAATCAGAAAACCATTATATTCTACTGACCACTTGGTAACCTTATCATTACAATTTGATGAACTGGTGATAAAGCTGGAGAGACCTGACATTATATAGTGACTAGAGGTGAAATCAGTATTTTTAGAAATAATGAGTGATATCATGCATCCTAATTTTGAGTTAAAGTCATATTGATTACAGGTAAAATAATCAAAAAATTCTAATGTAATTGTTAACGGAGCTACTATAATTTACTATTATTATAAAATGATTATTGCGGTAGTGTTTATAACTTCGATTATATATAACTTATTTACATGTGCACACATAATTTGAGCTAAAAGCAATTAATTCAATTTAACTCATGCTAGATCTACCTCGAATTGTAACATATCATAACAATGACGTTGTACAACATGCTCCAAAAGGTTAATTCAAAATTGTTACACTAATAAAAGAGTTAATATCTGTGATAAGAAATAGACCTTGAAAATGAGTGTATAGGGTGCATTATATAAAGCATCCCCAGAAGCATTTAAGAAAAGGGTAGTTTGAATAGAGGGCCACAATATTATGTGAATGAGCATCCACTATTTCCATACTATCCATTGCTCTTTTCAGTTTTATAAGCTTATCTTTTTTCATTTTCATGTTCAAAATGCCAATTCACACTATCAATATAACTTTGTTTAATTAGTTCTCTACTAGTGCAGTTTGCAAAAAATGCGGGTGAATTTTTATGGATTTTCACTTATATTCACCACTTGTTTGACTGATTCTTCGTGTGCATGCAATTGATTATATTCTTTATATTTGTTCGGATAGGCTTAAAAACGTACTATTATTATTACATATGAGTGTATATGGAAAAAACTGGTGGTTAGGTCAAATTTCTCAACATATCCTCAAAAGTTTTTGTGATGATGACTACTTCAACTTAGGGAGCTCTGTCTTGCATTGTGCAATTTTAGCTAAACGAGGTGTTAAGTAACGAGATTGTAGAGGCAGATCTTAGGATTTTACATTAAATCTCATGTTGTTACTGTATGTTTGTGTTGCATCTTTTGTCTAACTCGTTTAACTTTGCATGCTTGTTCATTCCTTGCTATTTATATATTGAAGTGCAGAATCATGTTTCTTCCTTGATTGATCTTGATTTGGTGACTGATTATAAAATGTTTTCTTTTATGAACCCTAATTTCACTCGCCTGTTTAAAATTGATTGATCCATTTCCGTTACTGTCATATCTTACTTTGCTGAATCCTTTCCCAAAATAATCTTATTTTTGTACTTAGACTTGATTATTTACTTTATACTTTTACTGTCCCCTTATATGGCAATAATTAATCTGTTCTCGAATTGATTTTTTTCCTTAGTTAAACCTGCTACTACCCGTTAAATAGTGATTCCTTAATTAAAGGGAGTCACTTGTGTTAATTGATTCTTATTATGATTATTTCCATGTTTGTGTTTAAGAGTATACCTTATTTTTTTGCTCGTTTTCAAAACTATAAATACCTATCCTCTCTTCTTTCAAAGACGAACAACTTGAGTTCAGAACACACACTTACACATAAAACTCTCCCTTTCTTTACTGCTATTTGTGTTATTGCTCTGTCAAGCCGACTGAAAGCCAATGCTAGATTGTGGACTCTTGTTTTCTTTACCTTGATGCACTTTGTTTCTCTACTGGTATGTCCTAGTTTACTTTTAAAGTCTCAATAACAATATGTTTCTTTAAGTTGCTTCAGTTTCTCATTCATGTGCACTTCTGCTCATGTCTCTACAGACTATTTATGTTAGTAGCATGCTGAAATATGCTCCCTACCCTTTTTAAATTAATGCCTCCCTATGTGTGTACCCTGTTATTCATTTGTTATTCACTTGCCCCCTTGTGAATCCCAAACCCCTATATTCTTTCTATGTGTTTGTGTTCCTTTGGTTGTTTTGTGAGTAGGCCAATATCATCAATTGTTGTGCATGACCAAACCATCCCCTTTCTTGGGTCATATGCTTCATATAATATATTCCTAAAACCCCTCGACCCCTTAGTGTAACTACTAATTCTATTTACTTTGAGCGTGACTGCTACTATTTTCAAAATCACTTTCACCACTTATTATTTCCAACTCAGTTTTAGTCAATCTCTATTTTACACTTCCACTATATTCTTAGAACTTAGGTACTTCCCCTCTTGTGTGAGCCTTGCCTTGGGACCCTTGATCTCCCTCTTAACTTGGACATATAAGGTCTAGCCCTTCCACACTGCACTCGTTTCTGTCTAGTTATGCAAGCCTGAAGTAAGCACTGCTCGGGGTCCCTTGAGACCCTTAGGGAACTTTGACACACCCAGGTATGAGAAAGGATTTGAACATCATTGGCATTTGAAGTGATTAATTATATAACTCAGATGGGAAGTCAAGGTTAGGATTCTTTCAGTTGTAATTTCTTATTTCTGCACTTCTTTCGTAATTCAAGTATTTGATCTATAATAATTTATAACGAATATTGGGGTTGGCTAGTGAAAATGGATGGGGTAACTATGCATGTTATTAGAAAAGGTAGATAACATGCCTCTATGATCTGTTTAATAAATTTTGCATGTTTTACTTCCAAACTGAGACATCATGCCTATAGGATTTGTTTAATAAATTCTACATGTTTTACTTCCACACTTAGAAATCATGCATATAAGATCTGATGGCTATAATTAGACATCATGCCCACAAGCTTAAAATCAGCTTCGAAATTAGATGTCATGCCTATAAGATTAAAATCAATATATTTATATAAATAATACCTATAGGAATTTCGCTTCGATCATATAAATCATGCCTACTCCACTTCATGTTCAATTAGATACCATGACTATAGGACCAAAATCAGCCTTTAATACTTAGATACCATATATGTAGGAATAAAAATAAGCTATAATAGAGAGCATGCCTATAGGATCTAAAACCAGTTTAGTAAATCAGTTTGACTCGTACTGTTCTGAATAAGTTTAAACAACCTACTCCTTTTAACAATACGGTTTAGAAAGCATGCCTATAGGATCCAAATCACTCGTTTAGAATTATTTACTGTTTTACTACACTCATAATCAGTAATAGATTTCATGCTCCTAGAACATCACTATTATGCCTAGGCAAGCTTTAGGTAATAATAATGATAAATTGAATATGCCTTTGTTTATTTAGCAACTACTACAACTAGTAGGCACAAAGAACTATCTGGCCGGGATAAAGAACTAAAGGCATATTCAATATGGTTCTGATAAATTGAATACGCCTTCTAATCTGAGCTATATAATAAATATGGTTCTGACTTAAATCCCCTGCTTTAGGACTCTTTTAAAATTTCGACTTTAACTGTGTTTGAGTCATGACATTTATGTGCATTATTTGCGGAGGATTATATAAGCCTTCGAATTGCTTACATGTTTTCCTTTTAAATGCAGTCCTATGTGTTTTGTATGTCTCCTTAACCTTTTTGCCTTTAAATCTAAGAGTCAGCCTAAAATTCTCCCTCTTATAGGAATAGTAGTCCTAAAATTCCTCTTGGACTGATAGGAATGTGACGGGTAATAGCACGCAATAGAATTCGAGGCTAGTCCGCGCTTTAAACACCTTTACGGGGTGGGAGGGTAGATATAGATATGATCACTGGTGTGCTAATACCATGTGTATCCCCTCTTTTGAGGAGTGATTATCAGATATTACATTGATGTGATCCATATTACAAACAAACCTAGGACCCCTTTTACATTCATCAACATTCTTAGTTATAACTTTTTCAAAACTTTGCTTTATTTAATATGTTTTTCAAACACCGGGTTATCTAAAATCCTATCTTATTTGAGCCTTGTTTTGTTTACTTATTAATTGCACAAATCACAAAGAACTATCTGGCCAGGATCCACAGTGTTGGATCCTGAGGGGTGCCTAACACCTTCCCCTTGAGATAATTTCGAGCCCTTACCTTATCTTTAGTTATCAACCGTAGTTGTAGTTGAACCTCATAGGTCCCTAACGCACCTTAAAATCGTTAGGTGGCGACTCTTCAAAATTGCAAAACCCCTTTTCCAAAGAGCTGGCCCAACCAAAGCCATAAACCCAATTTCGCGATCAAATTATTCTTGTGAATTTGTACCTCTCTCTATGTGCAATTATTTGTTTAATTCCTTTAAGCATTTAATTTCTTCTTTAAAAGCAAAACTGACATATTTTCCTTGTTTTCTTTCTTTATTGCTTTAAATTATGAAATTGTTGTATTTATCACTTTCTTAATGTGCACATGTCACGCCCCAATCTCGGGAGGTGCGACCGGCGCTCAATCGAGTGAACCCAACTGAGCAAGCCTTATCAAATACTTTCTACCCATTTCAATATGAATAAGGAAAACCTACTTTCATTTATTTAGACAACAGGAAAGATAACACATTAACCACGGTTAGTTCATTTTATATCACACCTTCAAAAAGGTAGTTAAGTTTTCAAGATTCCATACAATTACACTTTAGAGAAGCGAGAGCTAGAATTACAACATAGTTCGTGGACCCATCCAACACCCGTACATAACTCACGCATATGTCTACAGTGCCTTTAAGGATGCAAAGACAAGTATGAAAATGCCGGCAACAAGGCCCCGACGATACCTCAAAGTGGATATCTATAGCAAAAAGTGTACAACATAACCCCCTTGCTTGAAGGAGAAAGGGGATCACCAAGACTTTGAGAGGAGGATGTTGTGCTACACGCGATCAGCACTATCCGATATGGAGCCACCTACATTCATTTAAAAATGTAACGCCCCCAGCAAAAGGGACGTTAGTACCATGGAATAGTACTAGTATGTATAACTAAACACCATCCAATTAGAAAGAACAACCATACAAGAGTAAAAGAAATCATAAGTACAACAAAGCTTCAAATAAGCGTCACATCAATAATATAAGAGATTCACATAGTTTTCACATAATTTCTGAATTTTTTTTGGTTGGGGCATTCCTTATCGTTGCATCATCATCCACATTACAACCGCTTCCTTGAGCGCAGTCCGATCACAGCCCGATCGGCTAAGCCATCTTACCAAGACATTACTCTTATTTCATTCTCGCTTTTCAGTTTCAATTATCGATACATTACCATCATGTGTGTATAACATGGCTTTCGATCACAGTCCGATCGGCTAAGCCATCTCACCAAGACGTTACCCTTTTCCGTTAACCATCTCACTTCAATCTTTGAATTCACATGAATAGTTTCTCGACACTTGGGGCCACAATTACCACATTCCATAACTCACATTTCGTATTATTCCAATTTTCAACATTTACATAGCCATTTAGGATCATAGGCACATACAAAAGAAATTTAAGTTATAAACATAGAGAGGAATTCATCTAGTTCGGCATATTAATCGCAATGTAACCGTGACTTGATATTTAGTCATTTAGCACATACCTCATATATTTCCACACATCCTCAAATGAAGGGAGTTGTGGAAGCCGCCAACAAGAATATCAGAAAGATATTAAGGAAAATGATAGAGAAGCATAAATAGTGGCACGAGAAGTGATCATTTGCTCTATTAGGGTATTGCACCACAGTCCGCACATCAATCGGCGCAGCCCTCTATATGATAGTTTATGGTAACGAGGTTGTCATCCCCGCCGAAGTAGAAATTCGTTCGCTAAAGGTCATACAGGAAGTTGAGCTCGACGACCTGAGTGGGTAAAAATTTGTTATGGGCAACTAGCACTTATAGATGGAAAGAGAATGAATGCAATTTTTCATGGTCAAATCTATCAGAACAGAATGTCCAGAGCCTTAAACAAGAGGGTTAAGCCGAGATAGTTCACGTTGGGGTAACTGGTGTTAAAGAAAAATTTTCTACATTAGGATGAATCCAAAGGGATGTTCTCTCCCAACTGGCAGGGCCCATACATGATCCACCGGGTTTTGACAGAAGGAGCCTTCACACTTGCATAAATGCACAGAGAAGTCTGGCCAAAGCCGATTAATTCAGATGTAGTCAAGCGTTACTATGTGTAATCTTTATGTTTTCCCTATGTGATATAAACTGAACTATGCTTGAACCGATTCCCTTTTAAAAGGGGATACGTAGGCAGCCCTATTGGTTCGGTCATAATTCAATAAAAATTTTATTTTCCCCTGATACGTAGGCAGCCCTATCATTCAATCTCCATGCTAGCAGCAGACAGAAGCGTCAACCCATCAAACTACGGTAGAATTTTGAGGAGGACCCTCAAAATTCCGCACTAGCAGGAGAGGTTGCAATGTCCTAAATTGCGTCACAATCGGTGGTTCATCTAAAAACTATTTTTAATTATATGTCATACTTTTACCAAATTGTGCATATCTATTATTGAAACTAGTTTGATTAGCAACGCTACCCCAATGATGCAGACGGTATCACTAGATCAAAGCCGAGCGAGTCAAGCAAAGCCAGCAGGGATACGAACTAACCTTCCCCTCTACAAAACTCTTGATTTTTCTTTGGATGCAGGCACCAGGATTATAAAATCATTGAATGTACTGTACATCTATAGAAAGAACATTGTTCAAGAATATGATTCTCCGAACCATTGCACTTACCAACATCTGCTATCACCATATACCCATAGTGTTATGTATGTCACAATGCTCACAGTAATCACCACACCGCAATCTGCTTTCAGCTAAGAAACTATACTGTCATTCGCTATTATATTTCTTTCATAAGGCTACTATTATGCCTTCTGAGTTTAAGCTCTACCTCTATCTGCATTTGCATTGCATGAAGGCTAACATTCTACCTTATGAGGTTTAGCTCTACCTTTATCTACATTTGCATTACATAAAGACTACCATTCTGCCTTCCAACTTGCATAAGGCTACTATTCTTCCTTTTGAGGTTAAGCTCTACCTCTATCTGCACCTGCATTGCATAAAGGCTACCATTCCGCCTTCCAACTTTCATAAAGCTACTATTCTACCTTCCGAGGTTAAGCTCTACCTTTACCTGCACTTGCATTGCATAAAGCTACTGTTCTGCCTTCTAACTTACTTAAGGATACTATTCTGCCTTCCGATGTTAAGATTTACCTCTATCTGCACCTACATTGCATAAGGCTACCATTATGTCTTCCAACTTGCATAAGGCTGTTATTCTACCTTCTGAGGTTAAGCTCTACCTCTATCTGTACTTGCATTTCATAAGGCGTCCATTCTGCCTTCTGACTTTCATAAGGCTACCATTCTGTCTTTCGAGGTTAAGCTCTACCTCTATCTGCATCTGCATTGCATAAGGCTACCATTATGCCTTCCAACTTGCATAGGGCTACCATTCTGCCTTCCAACCTGCATAAGGCTACTATTCTGCCTTCTGAGACTAAATGTTTTCTCCACCTACGTTGCACGGCGGAAAGATCACTACATTGCATGGCTGAAAGATTGCACATTGAACGGCTAAATGATCACCATATGCTATTGCATCTTTCATGGGCTAAAATACCGCAAACTCATCCAAAAGGCATTTACATTCGGAGGCACCATCTTGATAGCCCGAGAATACCATGTCGTGGCCTGAGGTTCTCTTTTAAACTTTTGCATATCATTATTCAAAGGCGTCATAGTTTGGAGGCACCATCCTCATAGCCCGAGAACGTCATCCCATGGCCTGCGAATCCTTTATTATACGCTTCATGGCCCAGGACATGATGGTCTAAAGACGCCACCCTAACCATCCAAAGATAGCATTCATGGTCCAACGAGAATTTGCATCATGTCTAAATTTATGTACAATATTTACTTGTGTTACTTAATTGCAAGTAAACTAGTAAGTAACAGCTGTCCCGGGGGGAGCGGTTCCGCTCCACTACCCGCAACCATATCAATCCTAACCATTTCCGTAAGTCGTCCACTCACCTAGCCCTAGATATTGCTCTCGTTCTTGGAAAGTACCCATCGACAAACTCCGCCGACGGATCCTGAACTGCCTATGGCCTAATTCTTGTAATACCAGTGATATGTAGGCAGCTTAGAAATTAGGGTGCAGCCTATATCTCATCAAACTGTTTCTCTCGGTCAAACTTTGCCATCAAATACCTGAAAATCTTTCATCCTTTCTGGGTAAAAAGGGTCAACTATTGATGTTGATGCCCCTTCTTCTAAAGCGAAATCAGGTTAACGACATTTTGGAGGACAACCCATTCCCTTTTGTGAATTGGGTTTTTGGATTGAAGAGTCGCCACCTAATGATTAAAATGCATTAGGATACTAAAGAAGGGTTTGAGGTTGAAAACTAGAGTTTGGGTAAGGGCTAGAAACTATCCCAAGGGGAAGGTGTTAGGCACCCCTCAAGATCCACTAGTGTGGTTCCCGTCCATACTACAATTGTGACTTTAAGTAAGCAAATAGAAGTCTCAAATAGAAAGGGGTTTTCACATAATATTGCAAGTAAATTGAAAGTTTGAAGAAAGCTAAAGAAATAAACATTTTAAAAAAATAGTTAAACAATTTTGAAATAAACGTAAACAAGTATAGGGAAAAGGGAGGGGGATCCTAGGTTTAGAAATAATATGGATAACATCAATGTAATACCCAAAAATCACTCCTCGAAAGAGGAGTTGCACATGGTATTAGTGCACCGGTCATCATATCCATATCTATCATTCCCACCCCGTTAAGGTATTAAAATGCGAAATAGTAACGTTACTTATTGCATGCTATTACCCTTCCTCATCCTATCAGTCCGGGAGGCATTTGGGACTACTAATCCTAAAAGGGAATGAAATTGGGCCTTTTTAAGAGTTTAAAAGGATAAAATTCTAATACGACAAATAAAATACATAAAGCAGTTAAGGGGAAACATATAGCAGTTTGATGGCTCAAACAATCCTCCTCACTTAAAGAAGCAAATTGTCTAACATGACTTCAAATACTGGTTATAGACTGAATTGAATTTAAAGCGTTAGGATAGGTTGATTTATCACATATTTCTCAGATGAGAAGTCCAAATTAGGTCTTGTCTGGTTGTATTATCAAAGACTAACACAGAAATCAATTACCTACTTGTTTGCTTAGGTGAAACCTATAGGCATGATATCTGATGTGGAAGTATACTAACTTTAAAGAAGGCTTACTGATTTTAGAAACAAGTAAATTCTGCAGATATTAATGACATTACTACTTATTTTAGACTTGTAGGCGAATCAGATTGAAATGGTTACTCCTATAGGCATGATTTCCAAGCGTTATTCATTTTAAAACGATTATCGGGATGCAGGAATCATATAAATATGGTATCTAGGATGCAACTTGTTATTATTTTAAACCTATAAATTGTTTGCCTAATGACGTATGTATATGCAGAAGCGCGAAAACCTATAATCATGATTTCTATATGCAAAAGTGCGGAAAACTATAGACATGATTCTTAATGAAATGCATAACTTATAATACAGTAATGAAATAACTTATGGGAAGGAATTTTATATGCATATGCATAAACTTATATGCAGAATCTCTATATGTAAGTGCATATATCTAATAAAAGGGACAGCAAGGAGCTCTCCGTGAACATGCCTGGCTGGCGTAAGGGTATTTTTGGATTGCTGACTTTCCTTGCTGAGCTGTATTGCACTGCCTGGTCTAAAGACTTGACGTTTTGCTAAAAAATCAGCATTATTTCTTCTAATTCCCACTGTATCCTTGTGTACGGTAATGGATTGAATTGCAGCAATTTTTTGAGTTTCATTTTGCCCCTACTATCTTTTTGTACCTGTGCTTTAAAATGTTTTCTTCTCCAACGTAAACTTTGAAAAGTATACAAAAGAAACCTCATTTTTGTATCCTTCATTGCTAATTAAATTTCATCCAGCTTTAGCATACTCATTTCTATAGTTGGAGTATATAATAATTAATAGTAGTCCTTTTCGGGCAACCAAGATAAGCTCATTCTATAAATTAAATTTAAATTTTTTATTTTCATCATTGCAAATTAAAATTGATCTAAATTTTGCATACCTATCTCTAAAATATTGAATAGAATATAATTTTTATTTTCGGTAAAGAATTTTTGTTAGAGTTGAACATAGTCAACTTGAGGTAAAAAAGAAAAACAAGTATTATCCATTAATATGACAAATGGAGAAATGAAGAAAATACTCCCACCTTGTAAACTTATTTGATTGATAGCAACTGACAACAAATTCTGCGTGAGTTCAGTTCCCAATTAAGATTTTTCCTTTTGATTTTTTGATGTGTTTTAATTTATTGCAAGTTAAGCGTTGATTTTAATAATTTCAACATTAAAGTATTATTAAGACCGGCACCCCCAGGTAACCACCAGGTAAGTGTCACTATCCCACCTTCTCCCCCCTTACCCCCACTGCCCGGAACACTGTTCCGATAGTGTTTCGACATCCCTCGGGAGTTTCTTGGACTCACCTCCCACACCATTGTGACACACAGTGTCTGGCGCACATTTTCTGAAAATTTCGTCGCCGGAAACCACTGCACGCGCTTCCACGCGCCGCCCACGCGCCGCCGCTTCCCCACACGCGCCGCGCGCGTGAGCCCACTTCCGGGCACTTTTTTCGCCGGCTTCTTTTGGACAGCTTTCTCACCTCATTTTTCCGACCCACTTGGTACTCTCGGAATTTTTTATTGGTCACTTTCATTCTTCATTGTTCATATAGCCACCTTTCTTTTCGCCGGAAATTTTACCGGCAACTACTGCTCTTTTCCTTCTATTCTACCCCTGCTTTTTGTGGGTGTGTTCTGTTTTCTTGGACAGGTACCTATTTCAACGGCGAGGATCTACGACAACTGTCGTCCAAGCTCTCATTCAGACTCACGGCAGGACGCAATAGAGCCGCGCACTTTGCTAAGATTCAGGAGAACTCGGGCGCAGCAAAGCACACTTCCAGGTTTTTCCACCGGGAGTTGGTACCTCCCGCTCTCTTGCTTATTTTGTGCACATTCTTTACGTATTTTTACTAGCATTCCGAGTGTGGTCTATTCTGTTGTTATCTAGTTTGCTACATTTGCGTTTTTAGCCTTAGTGCGTCTGGGTCACTGGATAGTGGCCGCAACGAGTAATGATAGCGTAAGGTCATGTCCTCAGGAGGGGGTGGTGGTTGCGGGGGTGTGTAGGGGTGCAGGGGGTGGCATTTCGGGCAGGGCAGGAGGTAAGGGTGGGAAGAGGGCGGCGGTCGCCCGTAGATTAAGGATTGGGTCCTGGAACATAGGTACTCTGACGGGTAAGTCCATCGAGTTAGCGAAGGTTCTCCAACAAAGAAGGGTTAACATAGCGTGCGTCCAGGAGACTAGGTGGAAAGGGACTAGGGCGCGGGACGCTGATGGGTTTAAGCTGTGGTACTCTGGGCTCGAGAGGGGTAAGAATGGAGTAGGCATCTTGGTTGATAGGGACCTAAGGGAGTCCGTGGGAGGTGAGGCGAGTGAACGATAGGTTAATGGCTATTAAGCTGGTTATTGGGGGTGGGGTCCTCAATGTGGTCAGCGCTTACGCGCCGCACGCAGGCTTAGACGAGGAGGTTAAAAGGCGCTTCTGGGAGGACTTGGACGATCTGGTGAGGAGTATTCCCCAGTCGGAGAAGTTAGTTATTGGAGGGGACTTTAATGGGCATATTGGGGCCGAGGCCGGTGGCTACGATGAGGTGCACGGGGGCTTTGGCTTTGGGGCTAGGAACGGAGGAGGCACTTCGCTGCTTGATTTCGCCAGGGCTTCCGAGCTCCTGATTGCGAACTCATCATTCCGGAAGAGGGAGGAGCATTTGGTCACCTTCAAGAGTGCGGCGGCGAGGACTCAAATTGATTACATCCTCATCAGAAGGAGCGACAGGGGTCTGTGCAAGGATTGCAAAGTCATCCCGGGAGAGTCTCTTTCAACTCTTCATAGGCTCCTAGTGATGGATGTTGATCTCTGGGTGAAGAAGAAGAGGAGGGGCGCACGGGGTCAACCGAGGATTAGATGGGGAGCTTTGTCCAAGGAGAAAGCTCAGGAGATGGAAAGGAGGTTAGAAGAGGGCGGAGCTTGGAGAAGTTATGGGGAAGCGGACGCTATGTGGTCAGCGACAGCTAGCTTGGTTAGGGGGGTTGCACGGGACGTGCTCGGGGTTTCTAAGGGATATTCAGGTAGGCATCAGGGTGATTGGTGGTGGAACGATATAGTCAAAGGAAAAGTGGAGGCGAAGAAGGCGGCGTTCGCAAGGTTGGCAGGGAGCACAAGCGAGGAGGAGCGGAGAGTGAACAGGTTGTCCTACAGGGAGGCGAGAAGAGAAGCTAAGATGGCAGTCACGGAAGCTAAAAACGCGGCGTTCGGTCGCATGTATGAGGAACTAGGGGAGAAAGGTGGGGAAAAGAAGCTATTTCGGCTGGCTAAAGCAAGGGAAAGGAAAGCCCGTGACCTAGACCAGGTCAGGTGTATCAAGGACGTGGATGGTAGAGTTTTGATGGGGGAATCGCAAGTCAAACAGAGGTGGCAGGCGTACTTTCGGGACCTTCTTAACGAGGAGGGGGATCGGAGCATAGAGCTAGGGGAGCTGGGGCATTCAGAGCGTCATAGAGACCTTGGGTACTGCAGGCGCATTAGGGTGGAGGAGGTCTTAGGGGCGTTGCGCAGGATGAGTAGGGGTCGAGCAACCGGGCCTGAAGAGATCCCGGTGGAGTTTTGGAAGTGCATGGGTAAACCTGGAGGGGAGTGGCTCTCTAGGCTATTCAACGTGATATTCAAGACTAAGAGGATGCCGGATGAGTGGCGGTGGAGTACAGTGGTGCCCCTGTACAAGAACAAGGGGGACATCCAGTGCTGCAACAACTATAGGGGTATTAAACTAATGAGCCACACGATGAAGGTTTGGGAGAGGGTGATTGAGGCGCGAATGAGGGGGGCGACGATTATATCGGGGAACCAGTTCGGTTTCATGCCGGGCCGCTCCACCACTGAGGCTATTCACCTAGTCAGGCGGCTGGCGGAACAATTCAGGGATAAGAAGAAGGACCTGCATATGGTGTTTATCGACTTGGAGAAGGCGTATGACAAGGTTCCGAAGGAGGTGCTATGGAGGTGCTTGGAGGCGAAGAGTGTGCCAGAAGCCTATATCAGAGTTATCAAGGACATGTATGATGGGGCTAAGACGAGGGTGAGGACGGTGGGTGGCGATTCAGACCATTTTCCTATGGTAATGGGGCTCCATCAAGGATCGGCACTGAGTCCAATGTTGTTCGCCTTAGTGATAGATGCTCTAACCCGTCATATCCAGGGGGATGTGCCCTGGTGTATGCTCTTTGCTGATGATATAATATTGATAGACGAGACGAGGGCCGGTGTTAGTGAGAAGTTAGAGGTATGGAGACAGACCCTCGAGTCTAAAGGTTTCAAGATAAGTAGATCTAAGACAGAATATCTGGAGTGCAAGTTCAGTGACGAGCCGAGTGGGGTGGGCAGGGATGTGATGCTTGGTTCTCAGGCCATCGCCAAGAGGGACAGTGTCCGATATCTTGGGTCTGTGATTCAGGGGGACGGAGAGATTGACGGGGACGTCACCCATCGGATAGGAGCAGGGTGGTCGAAGTGGAGGCTTGCTTCTGGGGTCCTGTGTGACAAGAAAATCCCACACAAACTCAAAGGGAAATTCTACAGAGCCGTGGTTAGACCAGCGATGTTGTACGGGGCAGAGTGCTGGCCCGTGAAGAACTCCCATGTCCAGAGAATGAAGGTTGCTGAGATGAGGATGCTTAGGTGGATGTGTGGGCACACCAGGCTGGATAAGATTAGGAATGAAGTTATTCGTCAGAAGGTAGAGGTGGCCCCAGTGGACGAGAAGATGCGGGAAGCGAGGGCTGAGGTGGTTCGGGCATGTACGGAGGAGGGGTCCCGATGCCCCGGTGAGGAGCTGCGAGCGGCTGGAGATTGCTGGTGGTCGGCGGGGTAGAGGGAGGCCTAAGAAGCATTGGGGAGAGGTGATTAGGCAGGACATGACTAAAATGCAGGTTACCGAGGACATGACCCTCGATAGGGGAGTCTGGAGGTCTAGAATCAGGGTTGCAGGATAGGGGCTCTTAGAGTCCTTCGTTCGCCTCACCCGGGGTTGGGTGTGGGATAGTAGGGTTACCCATCGATGTCTAGTGTTTTAGCCTAGGTCCCCTCTTGGTTGCGACGGTATTTATGTTCCTTATGTTTACATAACCATTTACGTTATTTCTGCAGGATTACTTATGCTTTGTTTTGTTATTTTGTTTTGTCTTGCCTTGGTTACTAATTTTGTCGTTGTTTTCCAATGCAGCTTTTCATTCTGTCATATGCGCCGAGGGTCGCATGGAAGCAGCCTCTCTGCCCTTTTGGGTAGGGGTAAGACTGCCTACATATTACCCTCCCCAGACCCCACCTGGTGGGAGTATACTGGGTAGTTGTTGTTGTTGTTGTTGTTGTTAATCGTAGCTTAACTCTCATCACTGAGAACTTCTCTTTCACTTAATATTCTTGAAGTTCCGCGGTACTTGCTTTACCACCATTTAACGACATCTGAAGCACTCAAAGTGTTAAATATCCTCATCAACTCCATTTTTGTCAACTGATAATTTAGCTCCTCTCAAATTAAAAACCAAAATGTAAGATATTCTCTATGCTTAAGGCCTAAATAGAGCTGCAGAAGACAAAGAAACCAAGTTTAATTTGTGTTAAGCTCCTTTTGGTGATGGGCGTCGCGATGCTATGGAGACTTTGGGCAACATAGAAGCTCAGTTGAACCCCAAATTTTTCTTGTCAGAAAAATTGACACAACATCAAGAACCGATGAATATAAGATATTAATATAAAAGTGGTACAAAATCCATAAAGGAAATAAATTGCAATTTGTATAATTGAGGAAAGAATAAGTTCAGAAAGATAAACACTTATAGAACAGAAGTCCAAAGTTAAGAGCAAGAGGAGCAATTAGAGACTAAGGACATATATTAAACCTAATTTTTTTTTATAAAACTATAGTAAAAAATTAGTTTAGTATTCAAGACATATTAAAGAAAATTAACTACCTTACAAAGATATATAAGAAATTGACAGTGAAAATAGTAGCAGGAGCACCTTTAGTAGAAGTAAAACATCTATAAAAACAGAGAAAGAGACGAAGAAAATAAGAGAAGAACTTTAGAAGCAAAAACTCGCAAGGAAAACAAAAAAGAGATGGTATGTAATTTCTTATGTTGTAAAACAAAATCTTTATACCATTCAGGAAAGTTAAGCAGAGAGAACGTAGAAGTCACGATATGTAAGTTTTTTACGTTATAAAAAGGAATCCTTCTATTATTTAGCATACGTTAAGCAAAAAAAAAAAAAGTTCATGTTAATTAGCACAACATAATTATAAAGCAGACTCATTTGTGTATATCGATTAAAAATAATAATAACTGTCAATCTGTATGAAGCTTTCAAAAATAATAGTCTAATATTTAGCACATGTTTATTGGGCCGTGCGCAGCACGAGCAATCGTTACTAGTAAACTTATAGGCAAGATTTCTATAGGCAGATGGAGAAGTAGAAAACAAGCTATGATTGCAGAAATAAATACCTAAAGCATGATGTCTACCCATATGCATTACATGAGTGACCCTCCCTTTTTCACTATATAACCCATAAGTTATTACAAATTATTACAACCCGAATGAATCAAGAAAAGCAAAAATTATATCAGAAATTTAAGGTGCAACCAAACAGCCTAATTCAGACTCAAGATCTAATAATATGAGATAAACCAACTTCCAGGATCATATTTCCAAAGCCTTTCTTTTATTTGGGATGTGTCAAAGTTCCCTATGAGTCTCATATGGACTCTGGGTAGTTTACAACCCAAATATATTGCAGAATTAAGATAGTGCAGTGTGGAAGGACCAACACTCAAATGTCCAAGTTCATAGGGAACTCAAGGTCCCAAAGCAAGGCTGATAGGAGGGGGACATAACTTATAGTCTATGAGCAAGTGTAAGAGTGTTCACAGAGGGGGAATTAGGGAAGGCTATGGCATGATGGTGATCATGCCCAACAATTAAGAGTGTTGGCACACCCCTGACCAATCTGTTAGCAAAGTTGGTCGAGTTAGGACTCATTGAGGATCAGGTTCAGACCTGGGCAACAATATGGATACTGTCAATCCATGAGCCTTAACTCACACACGTAGAGGGAAGTGAGGGTATGGGTAATTCACAACAAACAGCAGATGCAATGAGAAAGTAGCATATTCATTACATAACATGAACAGCAAAATAGACAGAAGTATAGCAACAATAAAATAAACACATACGGAAGAAGCTGAAACCAAAATTGAGACATTCCAGTTTCGGGGAAACCAATAAGTAAAACAATAGTCTTGAAAAGCCAAGTTGCAGGCAAGCTGTACAAAAGATCTCAGAGGAGTGTAGAGAATTGAAAGAGTATTGTAATTGAGTATGTGAGAATATTGAATTTGAAGTGTTCAATAATCAAAGTGTGTCCGAAAGTATAGAAGGGTCGTGCTCTTTTTATAGTGCAACAAGCAAGTAAGAAAAGGTAAAGAAATAACATTGAAATCAATCTCTCCTTAATTAAGGAACTCTAATTTCAAACGGGTAAAAGACAATTAAGGAAAGAGTTAATCAGAAATTTTTCTCAAGCAGTACAATAAAGGGTAAATACATGGAAGTTATTTAAGACAAAAGTCCAGTGGTACTTGGTTTGTGAAAAATAATGAAAGTGAATCAACCAAACAGCCAGTAAAATCAAATTTACAAGCTTTTACTCGAATGAACCAAGCCAGAAAAAGTTAACGAAGGTTTAATTTAAAGAAAATCAGTAACAATCAATTAAACCCCGTTAAAGACATTCAGAATCAATTTGTAGTTGGCAAAACCCTTCTCTAAAAGAAGAATTTCTCATATATAAAGCAGACAAATCAACCAAAAGGAGTCGTCATGTTACTTAGAAAAGAGTCTAACATTAAAAGGTCCAGAATCATAAGCAAAGGGATCCAAGTTCAGTTCGTAGAATCATATTGAGCCTGAGAGTCCAGGGTTCCAGAGTAGAACCCTAACTCGAACACGAAATCAAAGTTGTCAAAGAAAACCCTAAATCCCAGGGTTTCAATTTGAATCAGAAGAAGAGATGAGAATACAGATAGCAGGCTTAGAGGTCTCTTTTAGAGACTCACGAGAAACCAATATACATGATAGCAGATTTGAAGCAAAAGAGTAAAAAAAAGTCTATCTAAGAGCATAAAAGAACATGTTTAAGAAAATTGCAAAACTTAAGCGAGTTAGGAAGAGAACTTTTAAGAAACAGTGGATTACACCCGTTTAGCAATAACACGAACAGGCTCCAGTAGAGCAAACGAAATCAAAGAACTCAACAGAAAACACATATAGTAGAATAGTACTGAAAGCATAGCAAAGAGCATGTAGGAAAACATAGTAAAGATTAACATACGAATCTAGTCTTAGAGGCACAACATAATACAAAGCAACAGGAGTATCATGAATAGTAGAAAATAAAAAGCAGAAGAACAACATATACGTAGTAAAAGGGAAACACATGAGCATTATATTGACAAACATACATGAAGAAAATAAAAAGAAGAATCAGAAAAGATATTTTTGAAAAACCTTTCAGAAACCCTAAATCGATGACAAGTGGTTTTTGAAAAAGAAAATTTGGGGAAAATAATTTAAATGTCCAGTAGAAGACAAAGACTTCACAAATTTTATAAAACAAACAGAGTAAGAACCCCGAATAGCTTAGGGTTTAGGAGAAGCCCTAGAAATGAGAAAGGCTTGAAAAACTCAGATCCTGGGTCGAAGAGGTCAAGAATCGGGCTTCTCTTGCTTGAATATGTCGGAGCATGGCCGGAGAAGCCATAAAACCAAAAATCTGAGAAGATCTGAAAGAGAACCATTGAAGTTGAACTTCAAAACCTTGAACACCCAAGGTTTATTGGTAGAGAGGGGTAAGTATATACCATCCATGGCCTGAGAAGCCATGAATTCCGGTGAAAGTACGGTGAGAAAATGTAGGAGGACGCTAAAATTCTGAAGAAGTTTGAGAGACAAAGGGGTTAAAAGGATGGCTGATTAGGTAAAAATTAGGGTAGGTCGTTTGGTTTAATTATGGACGGGTAAACTACGGCTGTTGATCTATATGATCAACGGCGTAGATTTAAAGGGTAGGTGGGAATCGGGTAAGGCCATTTGGATAGGGTTGTGGGTTGGGTCAAATTAAAAAATGGGTCAATCTGGTTGGGGTTAGTATTGGGTCAGTTAAGGGTTAAAATTGAAAGGTAAAAGAGGCTATAATTGAATAAAATGAGGCTAAATGTTAAATAGCCCGTTTTTCCTTTTATTTTATAGTAATAATAAAAAATGATTTTAAAGGAAAATTAGAATTACTGAATCAATTAATAATATATAAATATTACCTAAAAATATTGAAACTAATTTTACAATTATCGAAATGATGTTAATCTTAAAATAGGCTAAAATTGTAACTGTATGCAATTTAGCTTTAAAAATGACAGATAAATTTGTAAAAATGTACAAAGATTACCTCAACTATATTGTGGTATGAATATGCGAATAAAATAAATTATTCACAAAAATTGATAGTTTTGAGAATAATTACTGATTTTTGTACTGCTAAAAATGGACAATAAATTGATTTTAAAAATCTTTAAAAATTTGGAAAAACACCAAAACCCTTGGGCATGATTATATATTTATATAAATGTTATTTTGAAAGTATTTTGTATGTAAAAAAATAAATATGGAAAAATTGGGTATCAACAACTGCCCCTTTTTTCCCCGGTAGGATGAAAGAGTTGTTGGGTAAAGATAAGATGGCCAATTTTGATCAAACAAAATGGTTTGAAGTGAATGACCATGCTATTGTTCTTGAGCTGCCTACATATCCTTGGTTTTACATGAATTAGGCCATATGTAGTTCGTGATCCATTTGCGGAATATGCCGATGGAGATTTTCGAAAAACAGACGTGATATTTTGGTTGGGAAGGATGGTCAAATTATAGTAGGTTGTGGGAGCTGAAGCGGGGTTGCTCCTGCTGAGACGGTTGCTGCTATCCATTTACCTGCAAGTGAGCAATGCGAACATATATTGTGCATAAATTTAACCGTGATTCAAGTTCCCGCTGGATCATGAATGTTGTCTTTGGACGATTAGGATGACGTCCTCGGACCATGATGTCCTAGGACATAAAGCATATAATAAAGGGTTAGCAGGCTATGAAATGATGTTCTTGAGCTATGAGAAAGATGCCTTCGAACTATGATGCCTTTGAATAATGATATGCAAAAGATAAAATGGTGTCCTCAGGCCATGGCATGGCATTCTCGAGCTATGAAGATGGTGACTCCGAACAATGACGCCTTTGGACAATTTGGCGATCTTTCAACCCATGAAATACAAGAATTGGAAATCTTTCAGCCGATGCAAAACGTAAATAAAAGGTGGTGGCATTTCAGCCGATGCAGGATTTAGGTGGCGATATTTAATCCGATACAAGATGTAAATGAAGTGGGGCTATTTTAATCGTGCAAGAAATGAAAATAAATTGGCAATCTTTTAGCCGAGGCAAGATTTAAATGAAGGGACAATATTTCAACTGTGCAAGAAATATAAATAAAATGGTGATCTTTTAGCCGATACAGGATTTAAATGAAGTGGCGATATTTCAGTCGTTGAAGAAATGTAAATAAAATGGTGATCTTTCAGCCAATGCAGGATTTAAATGAAGTGGCGATATTTCAGCCGCGCAAGAAATGTAAATAAAATGGCGATCTTTCAGCCGATGCAGGATTTAAACGAAGTGGCGATATTTTTGCCTTGCAAGAAATGTTAATAAAATGGCGATCTTTCAGCCGATGCTGGATTTAAATGAAGTGGCAATATTTCAATCGTGTAAGAAATGTAAATAAAATGGCGATCTTTAAGCCGATATATGATTTTAATGATGTGGCAATATTTTAGCCGTGCAAGAAATGTAAATAAAATGGCGATCTTTCAACCGATGCAGGATTTAAATAAAGTGGTGATATTTCAGCCATGCAAGAAAGGTAAATAAAATGGCTATCTTTTTGCCGATGCAGATGGAGGTAGAGCTTAACCTCGGAAGACAGAAAGGTAGCCTTACGAAATGCAAAAAAAATACAGATTGAGGTAGAGCTTAACCTCGGAAGGCAAAAAGGTAGCCTTATGGAATGCAGAAAAATGCAAATGGAGATAGAGCTCAACCTTGGAAGGCAGAAAGGTAGCCTTATCCAATGCAAAAATACAAATGGAGATAGATTTTAGTCTGGAAGGCAGAAAGGTAGCCTTATGCAATGCAAAAAATGCAGATGGAGGTAGCGCTTAACCTCAGAAGGAAGAAAGGTAGCCTTATGCGATGCAGAAACGCAAATGGAGACAGAGCTTAGTCTCGGAAGGTAGAGAGGTAGCCTTATGCAATGCAGAAATACAAATGGAGATAGAGCTTAGTCTTTGAAGGCAGAAAGGTAGCCTTATGCAATAAAAAAAATGCAGATAGAGGTAGAGCTTAACCCCGAAAGGCAGAAAGGCAGCCTTATGCAACGCAGAAAAATAAAGATGGAGGTAGAGCTTAACCTTGGAAGGCAAAAAGGTAGCCTTATGCAATGCAAAAATGCAAATGGAGACAGAGCTTAGTCTCGGAAGGTAGAAAGGTAGCCTTATGCAATGCAAAAAATGCATATGGAGGTAGAACTTAACCTCGGACGGCAGAAAGGTAGCCATATACAATGCAGAAAAATGCAGATGGAGGTAGAGCTTAACATCGGAAGGTAAAAAGATAGCCTTTTACAATGCAAAAATGCAAATAGAGTTAGAGATTAACCTCGGAAGGCAGAAAGGTATCCTTATGCAATGTAGAAAAGTAAAAGGCAAACAGTAGTAAAATTCTTAATTGGTGGCTTTATAGCTGATTGTGATATTATGGTTGCTGGGGATGTCGTGTACAGATTGCAAATGCGAATAGGTGATGGTTCTGAGGATTGTATTCCCGAAAAGTATGAATGTGTAAATGCATTCGGTGATTTGCAACTTGGGTGCCTGCATCCAAAGAAAAATCGTGACTTTTGTAGAGAGGAAAGGTTAGTTTGTATCCCCGTGAAACTTTGCTTGTATTGCTTGGCTCCGTTTTCAATGATGTTGTGCACCATCAGGGTAGCGTCGCTATACAAAGAATCTTGATTATAGACATGCGTGATTTAGTAAAAATGTAACATAAATACATAATTGAAAATATAATTTTCTTTAGATGAACCAGCGACTGTGACGTGGTTCAAGGCATTGCAACCTCTCTTGCTCCGGACATTTGAGGGTCCTTTTCAGTTTACCAGGTCGATACTTCTGATGACTACTTGGAATGGTTGGCTGAAGTTACTTTGGAATTTTTAGGGTCCTCATCAAAATTCTGCCCCAGTTTCCAGTTGCTGGGGAAAATGAAAATTTTATTGAATTGTGACCGAACCCGTAAGGCTGCCTACACGGGAATCATGTCAGAGGTAGTTCAAATTACATCATACAAGGAAATCATAAATGCTACATATAGTATTGCTTGACTGCATCTAAATTGATTGGTTTTGACCAAACTTCTCCATCTATTTCTGCAAGTATGAGGTATCCTCCTGTCAGAACCCGATGAACCATACACGGTCCCTGCCAGTTGGGAGAGAACTTCCCTTTGGCTTTATCCTAATGTGGAAAAATCTTCTTTAATACCAGCTGCCCCAGTGTGAACCGTCTCAGTTTGACTCTCTTGTTGATTGAAACACGTTCTCAAGGCACTAAACTAAACGTGTGTTCATATTTGTAGGTTTTGATAAATGACAAACGATGTGCAATTGACATATGACGAGGTCCAAGCACAAGCGCGCAAATGTCACGTAACGAAGTTCAAGCACAAGACAAACAAAGATCAAAATTAAACAAAGTTATACATGAGTCGCTCTTTAATTGTGATCTTGATCCGACAATTTAACTCAAGACTTGGCTTCTCTCGTAAAAATATTTTTATCAAATCATGCATATTTAATTTTGAGCAAAATGATTTTAAATCATGCATATTTATTTTAGCAAAATGATTTTTAAACATACCTCTAAAATCTGGACAAAGATAATCGATTATGTACTTATGATAATCGATTATGTTAAGGCAATCTGCATGACAATCGATTGTGTACCTTATGATAATCGATTGTGTTGAGACAGTGTCCATCAGATTTTTCAAAGATACAAAATAATTGATTGTGAACCTTATGACAATCGATTGTGTTGAGGCAGTGTCTATTTGATTTTTCAAGAATGAAAAATAATCGATTGTCCATGTAGCATAATCGATTATGTAAATGACCGTTGCCAAAATATTTTCAAACTCCGTCAGATAATCGATTATAGGATTTTAATAATCGATTGTTTTAAGTAAAATCTGAAAAAAGATTTTTTGAACGTTGCCAAGTAATCGATTGTATATTTCTGATAATCGATTGTTTTAAGTAAAATCTGGAAATGGTTTTTTGAACGTTGCCAGTAATCGATTATACGTCTTAGATAATCGATTATGCTGCGTAAAATCTGGGAATGATTTTTGGAACGATTGGAAAATAATCGATTGTGCCAATTAGACAATCGATTGTCGTAGCACAAAATCAGCAATTCTTAATTGGCAATTAGGCAATGGTTATGCATGTTTTTGACACTATAAATACATCTTTAAATCAGTCTTCTAAATACAAAAACTGATCATATTATTGCTAAAGCTTGCATACTCTCTTATTCATAAATTTCTATTCATTACATAAGTTTTTGAGAGCCAAATTCTTGACGAAAGTTGTTGCGTTCTTGAGCGTATTTATTTTACTCATATCTACTCTTAAGGAGAGTCTTGTTTTGAGTGCAAAGTGTTTTTATACACTTGAAGGGAAGTGTTAATCCCTTGTATTGTAAGAAGGAACGTTGTGATTCCTTTGGTTGAAGTCTTGAAGTGTTGTATCTTCGAGCAAAGGTTGTTGAGGCTTGTGTGACTCAAGTTCTCAGTTTGTAACGGTTTGTTAAGCACCCGTAAGCTTAACGAAGTTAGTGGAAATCTCGAGAGAGTCTCTCAGGGACTGGACTAGCCACGGGTTGTGGTGAACCAGGATAACATCGGTGCGTTCGTTCCTTATTATTTACTTATCGCACTTATTTCATTCCTGCAATTTTTCCGCAAGTTTACGCTGTTTTTTATGATAACGCTATTCACCCCCCTCTAGCGTTAAGCGTATATTCTAACAATTGTTATCAGAGCCCAACTCTCTGAAAAACTTAACCGTTTGAGAGAAACAATCCATGGCTTCTACTCGTGATTCTCTTGCTGGAATAGGTGAAGGACAATGCTACACCCGACCACCACTATTCGATGGCACAAACTATACGTACTGGAAGGAAAGGATGAGAATATTCATTCAGTCGAATTGTTTTCATCTGTGGAAGGTTATAATGAAGGGAGAACAAATTCCAACCAAAAAGGTTGAAAAT
Source organism: Nicotiana benthamiana (assembly GCA_034376525.1). Taxonomy (NCBI): domain Eukaryota; kingdom Viridiplantae; phylum Streptophyta; class Magnoliopsida; order Solanales; family Solanaceae; genus Nicotiana; species Nicotiana benthamiana. The sequence goes on from CM067324.1 coordinate 39,542,757, forward strand.
GAATGGGTTCCAAAATCCGAAGATGAATACGATGCGGATGATATCCGAAAAGTGCAGAACAACGCTAAAGCCATCAACTTATTATATTGTGCTGTAAACGCTGATGATTACAGAAAAATATCATGTTGCACAACGGCGAAGCAAATGTGGGATTTTCTGGAAATCACGTACGAAGGTATGGACCATGTAAGAGAGGCTAAAGTTGATTTTCTAACCCATGCATATGAACTGTTTCACATGAAGGAAGGCGAAAGGGTCGATGACATGTTCGAACGATTTTCAAAAATCGTTAATGACTTACATGCTCTTAAGAAGACCTTCACGGATAAGGAACTTGTCCGAAAAATTCTCCGAAGTCTCACTCCGGAATGGCGCTCCAAGGCCGACGCGATTCAAGAGTCTATTGGCATTTCAAATGTCACCATCGACGGATTAAGAGGTAACCTTAAAACTTATGAATCTACTATACTTAACCCTCTTGTTAATGATCAAAGGAAACAAAGAATCGCCCTCAAGGAAAGCACAAGCCAACCTCAAAATAACGAGGACGGAGATAACGAGTTCGGACTCGTTATTAAGAGATTTCAAAAGTTCATGCGAAAAGAGTATGAACGAAAAGGCAAACAACAAGGAGATCAAGTAAAGTGCTATGGGTGCGGAGAAATCAGGCACATTAAATCAAATTGCCCAAATGTCAAAAAGGAGAAGAAACCCTTCAAGAAACAACGAGCATACATATCTTGGGGAGGCGACTCCGGAGACGAGTCGAGTGAGGAAGAAGAAGACGAAACCGCAAATCTCTGTCTCATGGCTCACGAAAACAATCAAGAAGAGGTATGTCAAATTTCTTCCAAAAACGTCTATTCTCTTGAGGAAATGCAAAATGTCTTTGATGAGTTGTATAGTGAATTCATTAAAGCTTCCAAAACTGTTAAAAACATTAAGGAAAATGCTTCTTTGAATGAAAAAGATTTTGAAAAACAACTCTCTTTGAAAGAAAAGGATTTGGAAAAACTGATTTTGGAAAATGAGAAGTTGAAAGAAGAAAATAATTTTTTCGGCAAAATAAGCGCCGACAAACCTGAGAGTTCTAGTAAAAATTGTACTTCTTGCATGCATCTAAAAGATGAGGTAGAAAGACTTAAGGGCACCTTAGATAAGTTCAATTCTTCTCATAAAAATATGAATGAAGTTCTTGTTAATTTGAAATCGACCAAACATGGGATAGGTTTTAAAAACGAGCCTAAAGAAAAAGTTGAAGCCAAACCCCAACCACCTAAGGCTCAATCTAGGACAAATAAAACAAATGTTCATCCTAGAGATAACAATCCTAGAATCAACATGCATGCTAGACCAAACACTAGAAGAAACTTTGAACATTTTAGGACACCTAGAAATGGCCTTCAACCTAGAAATAACTATTCTAGAAATGATGCATATCCTAGACCAAACACTAGAAGAAACGTTGAACATTTTAGGACACCTAGAAATGGCTTTCAACCTAGAAATAACTATTCTAGAAATGCTGCGTATCCTAGAACAAATAGTAGGAGAAATGATTTTCATGAAATGCGCAATAGTCATATTATCGAAAATAGAGTAAACAAATTTCGTCCGTCCAACTACTATCAACCTAGACGAATGCATAATCCTAATGTCATTTGTCATTATTGCAATAAAATTGGACATATTGCTCCTTCTTGCTTCACTAGACATAGACACTTAACTGCATGTCAAGCACAACAGCATGTTACACCTAACTCTCAAGGACCCAAAACAGCTTGGGTACCAAAGACTCATTAATTTGTCTTGTAGGTATGTTTGAAGGGATCAAGTGTACTTTGGTACCTTGATAGTGGATGCTCCAAACACATGACCGGAGACGAATCCAAGTTCCTTCAACTAGAACACAAGGAAGGAGGAAGCGTTATTTTTGGAGATAACAACAAGGGAAAAATTATCGGCATTGGATCGGTCGGTAAGGATGAACCTTCTTCCATTAAGCATATATTGCTAGTTAAAGGTCTAAAACATAATCTCTTGAGCATAAGTCAATTATGTGACAAGGGAAATCTTGTTTTATTTGATTCGGATGAATGCTTAGTTTTTCGCCGTAGCGATTTTAAAATTATCCTTCGTGGTTTTAGAATGGATAACATCTATATGGTTGATCTCGAAAATTCTTCATCTGAGTATGTGAATTGTCTTATGAGCAAAGAAGATGATATGTGGTTATGGCATCATAGAGTAGCTCACATCAACATGCATCTTTTAAACAAATTGGTTTCACAAAATTTAGTTATTGGTCTTCCAAATTTGAAATTTGAAAAAGACTCCATTTGCGATTCTTGTCAAAAAGGGAAGCAAACAAAAGCATCTTTTAAATCGAAAAATATTGTTTCAACTACTAGACCATTGCAACTTCTTCACATGGACCTTTTTGGACCATCTCGCATTGAAAGTCTTGGTAGAAATCGTTATGCTTTTGTTATTGTTGATGATTATTCTAGATTTACATGGACACTATTTCTTGCTCATAAAAGTGAAGCTTTTCATAATTTTAAATGTTTTCTTAAACGTGTTCAAAATGAAAAGGACACAACCGTCACTTCAATAAGAAGTGATCATGGGGGAGAGTTCGATGACAATCTGTTCGCGGATTTTTGTGACGAACTAGGTATCGAGCACACCTTCTCTGCTCCACGCACACCACAACAAAATAGAGTGGTGGAAAGGAAAAATAGGTGTCTCGAAGAGATGGCTAGAACCATGCTCGATGAGGCTAAGATTCCCAAACATTTTTGGGCGGATGCCGTGAGTACCGCATGCTACGTTTTAAACAGAGTAGTCATAAGGCCAATACTCATGAAAACTCCCTTTGAACTCTACAAGGGAAGGAAACCAAATATCTCCCATCTTAGAGTATTCGATTGTAAATGTTTTATTCATAACAATGGTAAAGATAATTTGGGAAAGTTTGATTCCTAATCCGATGAAGGAAAAATTTTTATTGGTTATTCTTCATGTAGCAAAGCATATAGAGTATTCAATAATATAACCGAAACTATGGAGGAATCCCCTCATATTGTGTTTTCCGAAAATAATGCTCGCTTGGCGAGAAAGGATTCTGGTTTTGAACTTGTAGGTAGTTTAAACTCAATGAGTCCTCAAGACAAAGTACAAGAGGAAACTCCTAAGGAAATTCAAGATGAAATCTTGGAACAATTATCGGAGGAAGCGCCACAACTGGAAAAAGAAATGAAACTGCCTAACGCGTGGAGGACAATCAAAGACCATCCTCTCGAATAGGTAATTGGCGACATTGAACAACAGGTAAGTACTCGAAACACTCTTAAGAACACCTTAGGACATACTGCTTTCGTTTCTCGAATTGAACCTTCAACCATCTCCGAAGCAATTGGGGATGAATTTTGGACCTTGGCAATGCAAGAGGAGCTTAACCAATTCAAACGAAATGACGTTTGGGATTTGGTGCCAAGACCCGAAAATCATACCATAATTGGTACGAAATGGGTTTTTCGAAACAAACTAGATGAAAATGGCGTAATCACTAGAAACAAAGCTAGGCTTGTAGCAAAAGGCTATAATCAAGAAGAGGGAATTGACTATGAAGAAACATATGCACCCGTAGCAAGGTTAGAAGCTATTCGTTTATTGCTTGCTTTTGCCTCTTCTATGAATTTCAATTTATATCAAATGGATGTAAAAAGTGCTTTTCTAAATGGTGTTATTCAAGAAGAAGTTTATGTAGAACAACCCCCTGGCTTTGAAGATTATAAATCTCCCAATCATGTTTTCAAACTTAAAAAGGCGCTTTATGGTCTCAAACAAGCTCGCCGAGCTTGGTATGAACGATTGAGAAAATTTCTTTTGGAAAATGAATTCATTAGGGGGAAAGTTGACACCACTCTATTTGTTAAGCATAAAAACAATGATATTTTATTAGTTCAAATCTATGTGGATGATATTATTTTTGGTGTTACTAACAATGCTTTGTGCAAGGAATTTTCTGATTTAATGACAAGCGAATTTGAAATGTCTATGATAGGTGAGCTAACCTTCTTTTTGGGGCTGCAAGTAAAGCAAATGAAAGAAGGAACCTTCATTTGTCAAGCTAAATATTGCAAAGAATTGCTAAAACGATTTGAAATGAGCAACGCAAAAGCAATGGCCACTCCCATGAGCACATCCGACCATCTAGACAAAGACGAGAAAGGTAAGGAAGTCGACACCAAGAAGTATCGAGGTATGATTGGATCTCTCCTTTATCTTACTGCTAGTAGACCGGACATCATGTTTAGCGCGTGCTTATGCGCTCGTTATCAATCATGTCCTAAGGAGTCTCACCTAACTGCGGTGAAACGGATATTGAAGTATCTTGTTGGTACTGTAAATGTGGGTCTATGGTACCCCAAAGGTTCTTCACGCCAACTTGTTGGCTATTCCGATTCCGATTTCGCTGGATGCAAATTGGACCGCAAGAGCACTAGTGGCACTTGCCATTTGCTCGGTAGCTCTCTAGTTTCTTGGTTTAGCAAGAAACAAGTAAGTGTTGCGTTGTCCACAACCGAGGCTGAATATGTAGCCGCGGGGAGTTGTTGCGCTCAAATCCTTTGGATGAAACAACAACTCTTGGACTATGGCCTAAGTATCGATCATATCCCTCTTAGATGTGATAATACTAGCGCCATATGCTTGACGAAGAACCCCGTTCTTCATTCAAGAACAAAACACATTGAAATTAGGCATAATTTTATAAGAGATCACGTTCTCAAAGGTGATGTCGAAATTGAATTTGTTGAAAGCAAAGATCAATTGGCCGACATCTTCACAAAACCTTTAGAGAAAGAGTCCTTCTTCCGAATTCGTAGTGAACTCGGGATTCTTGACTCCACATTGATCTAAGTCATGCATTGCACTTTCCCTTTCACATGATTACTAACTTGAGCGTGGGAGGCGTCAAACGTATTTTTGCAGGTATCGACCTAATAGCAGGGGGAATTATAAAGACTGATGCAGAATAATCGATTTCTCTTTAGAATAATCGATTTCTCTTCAGTATATAATCGATTATCAAGTATCAATAATCGATTATGTTGACATTATTTGCTTTATTATCCCTTTTATGAAGTTGAAATTTTTGATTAATCAATAACCAAGTTATTTACCAATTTTTTTGCTAATGTCAAAAGGGGGAAGAATAAGGGCTATGCACTTAATACTTATTGGCACAAATTGAGGGGGAATTCATATGTTGAGGGGGAGCTAATTGCATATATACTTGTGTTGGATCGTCATTATGATTTACCAAATATGCATATCCCGATTAAGGTTTGCCATTATCAAAAAGGGGGAAATTGTTGAAACACGTTCTCAAGGCACTAAACTAAACGTGTGTTCATATTTGTAGGTTTTGATAAATGACAAACGATGCGCAATTGACATATGACGAGGTCCAAGCACAAGCGCGCAAATGTAACGTAACGAAGTTCAAGCACAAGACAAACAAAGATCAAGATTAAACAAAGTTATACATGAGTCGCTCTTTAATTGTGATCTTGATCCGACAATTTAACTCAAGACTTGGCTTCTCTCGTAAAAATATTTTTGTCAAATCATGCATATTTAATTTAGATCAAAATGATTTTAAATCATGCATATTTATTTTAGCAAAATGATTTTTAAACATGCCTCTAAAATCTGGACAAAGATAATCGATTATGTACTTATGATAATCGATTATGTTAAGGCAATCTGCATGACAATCGATTGTGTACCTTATGACAATCGATTGTGTTGAGACAGTGTCCATCAGATTTTTCAAAGCTACAAAATAATCGATTGTGAACCTTATGACAATCGATTGTGCTGAGGCAGTGTCTATCAGATTTTTCAAAGATACAAAATAATCGATTGTGAACCTTATGACAATCGATTGTGTTGAGGCAGTGTCTATTAGATTTTTCAAGAATGAAAAATAATCGATTGTCCATATAGCATAATCGATTATGTAAATGACCGTTGTCAAAATATTTTCAAACTCCATCAGATAATCGATTATAGGATTTTAATAATCGATTGTTTTAAGTAAAATCTGAAAAAAGATTTTTTGAACGTTGCCAAGTAATCGATTGTATATATCTGATAATCGATTGTTTTAAGTAAAATCTGGAAATGATTTTTTGAACGTTGCCAGTAATCGATTATACGTCTTAGATAATCGATTATGCTGCGCAAATTCTGGGAATGATTTTTGGAACGATTGGAAAACAATCGATTGTGCCAATTAGACAATCGATTGTCGTAGCACAAAATCAGCAATTCTTAGTTGGCAATTAGGCAACGGTTATGCATGTTTTTGACACTATAAATACATCTTCAAATCAGTCTTCTAAATACAAAAATTGATCATATTATTGCTAAAGCTTGCATACTCTCTTATTCATCAATTTCTATTCATTACATAAGTTTTTGAGAGCCAAATTCTTGACGAAAGTTGTTGCGTTCTTGAGCGTATTTATTTTACTCATATCTACTCTTAAGGAGATTCTTGTTTTGAGTGCAAAGTGTTTTTATACACTTGAAGGGAAGTGTTAATCCCTTGTATTGTAAGAAGGAACGTTGTGATTCCTTTGGTTGAAGTCTTGAAGTGTTGTATCTTCGAGCAAAGGTTGTTGAGGCTTGTGTGACTCAAGTTCTCAGTTTGTATGGGTTTGTTAAGCACCCGTAAGCTTAACGAAGTTAGTGGAAATGTCGAGAGAGTCTCTCGGGGACTGGACTAGCCACGGGTTGTGGTGAACCAGGATAACATCGGTGTGTTCGTTCCTTATTATTTACTTATCGCACTTATTTCATTCCTGCAATTTTTAAATTTCGCAAGTTTACGCTGTTTTTTATTATAACGCTATTCACCCCCCTATAGTGTTAAGCATATATTCTAACGGTTGAAGGCTATGGCCATTCCGTTATGGTAATGCTGACCATGGCAAATTGTGTTCATTCTCTTATCATCTATGAGGGCTAACTGTTCGTAAGGACTCTTCACCCATTCTGCATCGTCGATCTCTACCTTTTGTATGATCTCAGAGAGCGTACCATAAACCAACATATAGGGAGTTGCACCAGTTGATGTGCGGACTGTGGTACGATACCCTGATAAAGCAAATGATAGCTTCTCATACAACTGTTTATGTTTTTCTACCATTTTCCTAAATATCTTTTTGATATTCTTGTTGGTGGCTTCTACATCCCCGTTTATCCGAGGCCTCTAGGCTATGGAATTCTTGTGTTTGATCTTGAAGATTTCACACATAGCATTCATCAAATCACTATTGAGGTTGGAGCCATTGTCAGTAATGATTGATTCTGGAATCCCGAATTGACAAACGATACGATCACGGACAAAGTCTTCCACGACTTTCTTGCTCACTACTCTGTAAGATACCGCTTCAACCCATTTGGTACCATAATCAATTTCCACTAGAATGAACATGTTCCCGTTTGATGTGGCAAGTTCGATAGGTCTGATAACATCCATTCCCCAAGCAGCGAACGGTCATGGTGAGCTTGTTGCATTAAGCTCATTCGGAGGCACTTTTATCATGTCTGCATAGATCTAACAATGGTGGCACTTTCAGACATACTGGACGCAGTCCGTCTCTATAGTCATCCAAAAATAACCAGTCCGGAGTATCTTCTTGGCTAAGACAAAACAATTCTTATATGGGTCGCAGGTCCCAGCATGAATTTCTTCTAGCAGTTTAGATGCTTCCTTTGCATTGACACATCTTAACAATCCTAAATCAGGATTCTTTCTGCATAGGATTTCTCCATTGTAAAAGATGTTGTTAGATAACCTCTGAAGTTGCGCTTCTAAGTGGGATTTGCAGGCTCCGGGTATTCCCCTTTTGCCAAGTATTCCTTGATATCGTGAAACCAGAGCTTTCCGTCTGCTTCCTCTTCAACATGAGGAAAATAAGCTGGCTAATCATGAATCTTCACTGGAGTAGGATCTATGAAGTTCTTATCTGGATGCTGAATCATAGATGATAAAATTGCCAATGCATCAGCAAACTCATTCTAGACCCTGGGAACATGTCGGAACTCTGTCTTTGTGAATCTCCTCCTCAACTCTTGTACATGATACAAATATGGGAGTATGTGTGAGTTCTTAGCTGCCCATTCTTCTTGGACCTAATGTACAAGCAAGTCTGAATTCCCAATAACCAGCAACTCTTTGATGTTCATATCGATGGCCATCTTGAGCTCTAAGATGCATGCTTCATACTCGGCCATATTATTGGTGTAGAGAAACCTAAGTTTGGTGGATACCGGATAGTGCTGGCTGGTTTTTGATACTAGGACTGCCCCTATGCCAACTCCTTTGAAATTCACTGATCTGTTGAAAAACATCCTCCAACCATCGTAGGATTGCGTAATGTTTTCTCCTAAAAATGATACCTTCTCATCAGGAAAATACGTCTTTAAGGGTTTGTATTTTTCGTTCATAGGATTTCTGTTAGGTGATCTACTAACGCATGTTCGTTGATTGCTTTCTGAGTCATGTAGACAATGTCAAATTCACTCATCAGTATTCGCCACTTGGCTAGCTTGCCAGTGGGCATGGGCTTCTGAAGATGTACTTTAATGGGTCCATTCTTGATGTGAGATACGTGGTGTAAGCACAGAAATAGTGCCTCAGCTTCTGAGCTACCCAAGTCAGAGAACAACAGATGTGTTCAAATAGAGAATACTAGGCCTCGTACGGGGTGAACTTCTTGCTGAGATAATAGATGGACTGTTGTTTTCTCCCCGTTTCATCATGCTACCACAGAACATAACCAAATTCTCCATCTAGCACCGCAAGGTAGAGTAACAGGGGTCTACCTGGCTCGGGCGGAACCAAGACCGGTGGTGTTGACAAGTACTCCTTGACTCTATTGAAGGCCTTTTGGAAGTCATCAGTCCATTTGGGAACGTCGCCCTTCTTCAGCATCTTAAAGATTGGCTCACATATGACAGTAGAGTGTGCTATGAACCGGGAAACGTAGTTAAGTCTCCCCAAGAAGATCATTACTTCTTTCTTGTTCTTTGTCGGTGGAAATTCTTGAATAACTTTTACTTTTGATGGATTCAATTCTATATATCGGCGGCTTATAATGAACCCAAGCAATTTCCCAGCTGGAATCCCGAATGCACATTTTGTGGGATTCAATTTCAAGTTGTATCTTCTCAGTCTATTGAAAAATTTCCTTAAATCTTCCATATGATCAGCGGCTTTCTTAGACTTAATGATGACGTCGTCTACATACACTTCGATCTCCTTGTGTATCATGTCATGAAAAAGGGTAGTTATGGCCATCATGTAGGTGGCCCCAGCATTCTTCAACCCAAATGGAATCATGTTGCAGCAGTACATTCCCCACGGTGTGATGAAATCTGTTTTCTCAGCATCTTCTTCATCCATCCATATCTGATGGTACCCAGCAAAACAATCAATGAATGACTGCAGCTCATGCTTGGCGTAGTTGTCAATCAATATGCGTATATTCTGCAAAAGGAAGTCATCTTCTGGACTAGACCGGTTGAGATCCAGATAGTCGATACAGACTTTGACCTTCCCATCCTTCTTTGGTACTGGTACAATATTGGCTTACTATGTCGGATACTGTACTACCCTGAGAACCATAGCTTTGACCTGCTTAGTGACTTCTTCCTTGATTTTCAAACTCATATCTGGCTGGAACTTTCTAAGCTTCTATTTTACTGGTAGACAGGTCAGATCAGTTTGCGATTTATGACCCACAATGGATGTTCTTAGACCAGTCATGTCGTCATATGACCTGGCAAATATGTCTTCATACTCTCTTAGAAATTCTGTATATTATTTCCTTTTCAACGGTGACAAGTGAATGTTGATTCGTGTTTCTTTGACATTTATTGCATCTCCCATGTTAACAATCTCAGTTTCATCCAAGTTGAACTTGGGCCTATTATTGAAATTCTCGGCTTCCTTAACAATCTCTTCCGATGTATTGTCTTCCTCTGAATCTATGCCTATTTGTTGCATTATCTCATCGCATGTCACAGTCATTGGTTCATCAAGTGAAGTAATGGTAATGCTGTTTGAGTAAAGTAATGAAAAATAATAAGCATAAGATTTATAAGAAACTAAAATACTTTAATAAATTCCATGAATGTTTTGAACATCGGAGCTCTTTCTTGCAAAGAATAAAAAAGCGAAAGGAAAATAAACTAGTAAAACAAAATAGTGCATGGTGCTTTGTTCATCCTTGCTACCCTGAGGCGCGTCGGTCTCTGGTGGTTCTGAATGTCTAGTTATCGATGCATGCTCCTTTTTTTCAGCCTGTATGGAAGGGCCTTCCTCCCTCTCCTCCTCAAAAATAACACAGCAATCCATCTCATCATCTCCTAGGAACAAGTTCTTCATTGTTGCTACTGCTTCCTCTCTTCTGACCCATTGTGATTTTGACCGGTTGGAAAGTCTGCTCCAGACGAGGTATCGACTGCTCCAATAGATGGTAAGGACCATGCCAGGGTGGCAACCATTCCTTGAATTCTTTCCAGGTATACTCATACCCCATTGCGAAGGTAGTGCCATGCTTCTTGAGCTTGATGGGCTTAGCGATTCCTTGAGACTCTTGTCAAGTCCCCTGCCACGCTCATACCCGTTCTAATTCAGTATGCTTTCAATTTTGTTTTCCCACCATTTATCTTTATCGACATCGTTGACTCGCTCGATGTGGTGGTATGTTTCCCCACCTATCCTTATTCTTCCTCCAGTTGCTGGGACAGTTTGGTGGTTATATATGGGATTGCTACCATCACCATGAATGATCACCTCCTGGTGATTCCACTCAAATTTCACTACCTGATGTAGTGTTGATGTCACGGCCCTGGCGGCATGAATCCATGGTCATCCCAACAATAGATTGTATGAATCCGGCATGTATATCACTTGAAAATCAACATCAAACTAAGTATGGCCCATTAGCAAAAGTAAGCTAATTTCCCCAATAGTGGACCTTTGATAACCGTTGAAAGCCTTGATGTTGATGGCCCCATCCTTCATTGCATGCAGCCCTTTTCCTAATGTCCTGAGTGTTACCAACAGACAAATATTGAGACTGGACCCTCCATCGACCACGATCCTGGTAATAAAATAATGTTCGCAGTGCACAGTGATGTGCACTGCCTTGTTGTGACTCAATCCTTCTGGTGGCAGTTCATCCTCGTGGAAAGAAATTTTGTGGCTCTCCAACACTTGACCTACCATGTTCGCCACTTCCCCTCCAGTGATGTTTCTTGGGAAATATGCCTCACTCAGCACCTTCAACAAGGCATTTATGTGTGTATTAGAACTTTGTAGCAAAGCCAGGATAGAGATATGGGCTGGTGTTTCGTTTAACTGGTCAATGACTGAGTATTCCTCCGCTTATATCTTTCTCTGAGATCATCAGGCCCAGTTTCAATAATGTCTTGTCGAGCAGAGGTCTACTTACTCGACTCAACCAAGTGTTCTGGGGTATAAACCTTGTTGGTTCTTGTCATACCTTGTGCCGCAACTACTTACCCAAACTTGGCTTTCCCCTTCCTTCTTGCCTCGTCTATGTAGTACCATGGTATGGATTTTGTTTGGAATGGCATTACAGTTGTCATTGCTACTGGAATAGGTGCCCTTTCTTTGGCAGGTAATACAACAACTTCAAATGGCATAGGCGCCTTTGTGTCCCAAACTCGACCTCGATTGGTGTTGGCATCTATGTAGAGGCTGGCGTTTCAAACTCAAGTGGTATGGACATGTTCACCTCAGTATCTTAAGAAGGCTGAATTAGGACTACAATCGGATTAAGAATGACAATTGGTTTCTTTGGATCGTCACTTTCTGTGATCAAATTGATTGATCCTTTGGGATCCCAGACGTCCTTTCTTTCAATCATGTGAACCTCCACCCTTATGGTTTGGTAGAGGGTTGTTGCATACATTTGGAGCAGGCTCTTTTGCCACGATGATTCTATTGTCAATCAAAGCATGGATCCTGTCTTTTAGAGAGCGGAATTCATCAAGGGTATGCCCATTAATGTCAGAATAGTATGCATAGGTTTTATTTGGGTTGACCCATTGGGAAGGGTTTTCAGGGGTTATAGCAGAGATAGGGTTGGCATAACTAGCAGCTTTGAGTCTTTCATACAGTAGTTCGATTGATTCAGCAATGGCGATATACTGTTTGGGAGGTCTGCATTCAAAATTTGGTCGAGGTCTAGAAATGTTTTGGCGAGTAGGAAGTGATTGATTGTTGGATGGTTGAGTGTCGTATGCTTGATAGATGTGCGCGAGTTGGGAATATCTAGGTGAAACAGGTGAGTATGTAGGAGATGGAGGCGATTGATAGGTAGGTAGTGGAGAAGGTGCATGTGTTTGGAAATTTGGGGTGGTCTGATATGCAAGTGGAGATATCAGGTAGGTTTGGTATTTGAAAGGTGATTTGGTTCTCTGTACAACCATTACGACACTTACGTCCCTTTTCTTAGACGTACCATCGAACTGGAGAGCCTTGTTAGTGGCTTGCAAAGCTTTAAAGTTAGTAACCATACCACTCTTGATGCCTTCTTCAATCCTTTCTCCTAGCTTGATGATGTCAAAAAATTTATGGTTCTCGATCAGCATCAGTCTTTCATAGTTTTGTGGATCCTAAGTCTGGACAAAAAATTTCTTCATTTGTTCTTCCCCTAAAGCAGGTCGAACCTTAGCAGCTTTTAATCTCCAACGAGTGGCATATTCGCGAAATATTTCTGTGGGTTTCTTCATTAAGTTTTGAATGTAAAACACATCCAGTGCATTTTCCATGTTGAACCTGAACTTACCAATGAAGTCGGATGCCATACTAACCCCGTCTGACCACTTCTTTGGGTCTTGGCTAATGTACCAAGACATAGCATCTCCTTTCAGGCTCCTCATGAAAAGCTTCATGCGGATCTTCTCATCTTTTCCTACTCCGACCAGCTAGTATGTCCTCAAGTGAACCCTGGGATCCCCTGTACCATCTAACATTTCGAACTTGGGAGGTTTGTACCCCTCGGGCTGTTTGAAATCGAGCTGTATGCACAGATCTTCATAGTTTAGCCCCTTAATTCCTTTACTACCTTCAACGCCTTGGATCCTACTGGTCAGCTTCTTAAGTTTTTCTGCCAAATTTTTTATGAGCAAATCCTTACCATCGGACTCGGGTGTGCTTGATATGGGCTGGGTGGAGTGTGGCACAGTCTCTATGTAGATGGGGGTGTTGTGTTGGTTGTGGCAGTGGTCATTTCTGGAGTTCAATGGTTCCGGGATGAGTAGCGAGGTGTTGTTGGGTGTACGAAAAGTATTGCAATAGTGGTGAGGAGCGGGATGGTTTGGGACGTTTTGAGGAGGTATGGGATTTTGAGTAACTTCTGGGGCAGCAAAGGAGAATGATAGACGCACCAAATTTCAGAATTGATCCAGTTCTTCTTGAAATTTCAACAGTTTCTGCTCAAGCTGGGACGCACTTTCTTTGGAGCCCTGAGTACCCTAAGTGATCTCTACCCGTTCAACCGAGTTTTCCTTTCTAATGTTGCTCAAATCTTCCATCTTTCCCTTGTTCCTATTTCTAATAGGATTAGGAAAAGGAGTGGGTGGAGGGCCCTTGGATCTTGTGGAATATGATGACGATGCCAGAGTTCACGAACTAACCTTTGGGGAGGGGAAAAAACAAAAGTAAAAACAAAAAAGTAACAAGTTAGTAAGGATTATAAGAAAAGATGTTGCGGATATTTAAACACGTTGCACAGAAAAATATAAAGTGTGTTCTAATTTTGGGGACATCATTATGCCCGAGGTAGGCCAAATGACAAATATTGGAGAACTTAGAATGCTAAATGCTTCATTTTATTGATAAGAAAATAATACGAATCCCAAAATGATACTAAATAACATGGAATATAATGTCACTAATGGCCATACGCCTTATTACATTTGCAAAGGAAAAGAAACTCCTATATATTTGGTCCCATAAGGACCTTCCCCAGATTCGGCAGTGTTGGCTCCCTCGTATAGCTCTCCTAGCTCAGGCAGTCCTAATAGCAAGTAGGCCCTAACTATATAGCCGACTTCATTTCCTTTAGTAACTCGGCAATCTTCGACTCTCTTCAGAAACTTTTTTTCTAGTTCTACTATGCCCTGCTCCAAGCAGATCAGTCGTTTGTTGGCACTGACAGCCATATCCTTCCATTCTCCAATTAGTTTTTGATTAACTTCTTCTAATCACGGTGCTCATTTTCACATTCCCGCATCCTCTTGCGTAGTTGGTTGTATTTTACCTATGCTTCTGCCTTTTCATTAATGATCCTGTGACCTCGAACAAGTCCGTGCTGACCCAAATCATTGTGATTGTCTTCCAACCAGCCTAAATAGTGCGGGGGTATCCCTTCCCATGATGATTTTTTCAATGCCACATGTGTTGGGCTTGGCACTTGCAAGGGCTGTTGTCGTCCTGGAAGTCGGCTCAGAAGTGACTTAGCTTGTCGACCCTTGGTATAACCTGCTTCCTTCCTTCCCGTCTCATGACTTGAAGAGGGACATAATGATAAGTTCCTCTCAATCCGATGATTATAGGAAATGGCGCATCCCTAGATCGATTGATGAATTCTTTAGTAGGGAATAAGACTTGTCAAGGAGTTCGACCCATACTCTAGCATTTCTGGTGAAGCAAACATGTTGGGCATGTAATTCATTTGTTTTAGGTTATGAAAGGCGATATGATCTTCCCCGTATCTATGATGGATTTCCTACCGGTACTCACCCTTTTAGAGGTGTTCCATGAACCATAATTGGAGTAGCAAAATACAAACCTCGCAGTATTTGGTTCCATATTGACATTTTTTTAGGGATCGGTATATTTCTGCAACTATCATTGGCACAAGACTGAATGGTTGTCCGTTAGTTCCTTCCATTAAGGTTTTGGTGACCATGGCTAGTCTAGTATGGATTCTTGTTTTCTTCATTGGAAACACTATCATTCCCAGGAAACAGAACATGAAGACAAAGACCCTTCGATGGATGTGCCCCAATAGTCAAAGGGATAAGTATGGTAAGATTTGTCGTGACCGTAAGGGAATGTATGACTCCTTCATGTCAAGTCGGGATTCTTCTTAAGACCCATCATTTTGAGAACACCCCTACCCTTGCGATTTTCTGGAATTAGCAAACATGGAGTTTTCCATGGTATCCTAGTTAGTCCTCCTATTTCCTCAAGCAAAGGCATCATCTCAATATCTCCAAAGCGAAATACCGACCTATCGGAATCCCAAAACAAAGTAGTAGCTTAAGTAATTTTGTTGTTGGGTAAATTTTTTGGAGGGAAGGCAGGTTTCCTAGATGCTTCCTGACAAGAGCTTGATCGCTGGAATGAATATCTCCCCACCAACTCAGCAATTTTGGGTGGATATTTGTGACCATGCCGAATCTGGGGACTTCGTGCCTCATTTTCTACAAAACAAAAGTGCTAGGCCCTTACCTCGCCAGACTCGATTATTTAAATATCAATAATCGCCATAAGCAGCTTTTAGTTCTCAAAATAAATGCACATAACGTGTTAAGGTCCATTTGGGTTTCAGGGAAACCAGTGGACTTGGACAAGGCTATCTTAAAGAGTCATTATGCGGACAACATAACCGACTCTACTAGGTTTGACCATCATGCACGCACAAACTAAAGAGAAATGATTTCTATGGGGTATTAGACCGGTACCCTTGAGCGGAAACTCAAGAGGGAAAGTCACAGAACCATCGACTACACCGTTGATCAACTGGTTTTACCACAGATATGCCTTTGCCAAATTTAAGAGGTACTGATATCGGAAGGGCATAACCGCTCATTATAAGTGTTGCTATGGTGCTTTTTTTGGCATGAGTGGAATATGATGTTGAATATGCAGTTACAAAAATTAAACAAGTTTCCATGTATTTGCACGTTCATAAAGTAATAATTACAATAATTGATCTTAACTACAACAGTAAAGAAAGCCTTAAGAGAAAGACAAGGAAACAAAGAGTCAAGTTAGTTTTGTAGTAAAAGAAAGAACAAATATTCAAAAAACAAATGAAGACGTGTAAATAAGCACAAAGTCACAAATAGAATGAAATGGTAAAAGCCTAAAAGGCATCCCCGGCAGAGTCGCCATGCTGTCAATGCCCCATTTTTCTAAAGTGAAATAAGTTTATGACATTTTAGAGGACAAATCGTTCCTTTTTGGGAATTGGATTTTTGGATTGAAGAGTCACCACCTAATTATTAAAGTCCATTAGGACACTACAGAAGGGTATGAGTTGGAAAATTAGAGTTTGGGTAAGAGCTAGAAACTATCCCGAGGGAAAGGTGTTAGGCATCCCTCAAGATCCACCAGTGCTACAGTTGTGACTTTAAGTAAGAAAATATAAGTCTAAAATAGAAGGGGGTTTTCACATAATATTTCAAGTAAATTGAAAGTTTGAAGAAAGATAAAGAAAGCAGTAGTTTTAAAGAAATAGTTTAAACAATTCTGAAAATAAACGTATACAAGCAAAGGGAAAAGGATGGGGGTCCTAGGTTTAGAAATAATATGGATCACATCAATGCAATACCCAAAAATCACTCCTCAGAAGAGGGGTTGCACGTGGTATTAGCGCACTGGTCATCAGAGTTTAAAAGGACAAAATTCTAATGCAACAAACAAAACACGTAAAGCACTTAAGAGGAAACACATAGCTTTTTGATGTCTCAAACAGACCCCCTCACTTAAAGAAGCAAGTTGTCTAGCATGACTTCAAGTACTGGTCATAGTCTGAACTGAATTTAAAGCATTAGGATAGGCTAATTTATCACATATTTCTCAGATGAGAAGTCTGAATTAGGCCTTGTCTGGTTGTAGTTTATCAAAGACTGACACAGTTAATCAATTACCTACTTGTTTGCCTAGGTGAAACCTATAGGCATGATATCTAACAATGTGGAAGTATACTGATTTTAAAGAAGGGTTAAAGATTTTAGAAACAAGTATTCTATAGATATTAACGATTTTACAACTGATTTTAGACTTGTAGGTGAATCATATTCAAACGGCTACTCCTATAGGCATGATTTCTAAGCGTTATTGATTTTAAAATGATTATCGGATGCAGGAACTTTATAGGCATGGTATCTAGGATGCAAATTGTTCTTATTTTTTAACCTATAGACTGTTTTCCTAATAACGTACGTATATACAGAAGTGCGAAAACCTATAATCATGATTTCTATATGGAGAAGTGCAGAAACCTATAGACATGATTCCTAATGAAATGCATAATTTATAGGCATAATTTTTAATGCAGTAATGAAACAATTTATGGACAAGATTTCTATATGCAGATGCATAAACTTATAGGCAGGATTTTTATATGCAGTAATGAAACAACTTATAGGCAGGATCTCTATATGCAAGTGCATAAACTTATAGGAAGGATATCTATATGCAGATGCAGAAGCGGAAAACAGGTTGTGATTGCAGAAATAAATACTCAAAGCATGATGTCTACCCACATGCATAACATGAGTGACCCTACCCTTTTCACCATATACCCTATAAGTTATTACAAACTATTATAACCCAAATTAATCAAGAAAAGAAAACATTACATCAGAAATTTAAGATACAACCAAACAGCCTAATTCAGACTAAAGGTCTAAAAATATGAGATAAACCAACTTCCAGGATCAGATTTTCAAAGTCTTTCTCTTATTTGGGATGTTTCAAAGTTCCCTAAGAGTCTCATATGGACTCTGGGCAGTGCTTACAACCCAAATATATTACAGGATTAAGATAGTGCAGTGTGGAAGGGCCAGCCCTCCAATGTTCAAGTTCAAAGGGAACTCAAGGTCCCAAAGCAAGGCTCATAGGAGGGGGGCAGAACATAGAGTCTAAGAGCAAGTGTAAGTGCATAGAGGGGGAATTAGGGAATGCTATGGAAGGATGGTGGTCATGCCCAGCAATTAAGAGTGATAGCACACCCCTAACAAACCTGTTAGCCAAAGTTGAGAGTTAGGACCAACTGAGAATCAGGTTCAAACCTGACAGCAATGTGGATACTGCTAGGCCATGAGCCTTAACTCACACACATAAAAGGGAGTAGGGGTATGGGGAATTCACAACAAATAGCAGATGCTAAGAAAAAGTAGCATATTCATTACAGAAAATGAACAACAAAATAGACAGGAGTACAACAACTGTAAAGTAAACACATAGCAACTGTAAAGTAACCACATAGAGAAGAAGATGAAATCAGAATTTGTTTCAGGGAAACAAATAAGTAAAACAGTAGTCTTGAAAATCCAAGTTGCAAGCAAGCAATATTGAAGATCTCAGAAGAGTGTAGAGAATTGAAAGAGTATTGTCATTGAGAGTGTGAGAATATTGAATTTGAAGTGTTCAATAATCGATGTGTGTCTGAAAGAATAGAAGGGTCGTGCCCCTTGTATAGTGCAGCAAGCAAGTAAGAAGAGGTAAGGAAATAAAATTGAAATCAATCTCCCTTTAATTAAGGAACTTTAATTTCAAACAGGTAAAGACAATTAAGGAAAGAGTTAATCATAAATTATTCTCAAGCAGTACAATAAAGGGTAAATACATGGAAGTTATTTAAGGCAAAAGTCCAAAGGTACTTGGTTTGTGAAAAATAAGGAAACGGAATCAATTAAACAGCCAGTAAAATCAAATTTACAGGCTTTTACTCGAATGAAGCGTGTCAGGAAAAGGTAAAGAAGGTTTAATTTAAAGGAAATTGGTAACAATCAATTAAAACCCGTTAAAGGAATTCAGAATCAATTAGTAGTTGGCCAAAACCCTTTTTTAAATAAGGATTTATCATATATAAAGCAGACAAATCCAACAAAAGGAGTTGTTATGTTACGTAGAAAAGAGTGTAACATTGAAATGTTAAGAATCATAAGCAAAGGGATGCAAGTGCAATTCGTAGACTCATAGTGAGTCTGAGTGTCTAGGATCCTGGAGTGGAACCCTAACTCGAACATGAAATCAAAGTTGCAAAAGAAAACCCTAAATCCTGGGGTTTCAACTTGAATCAGAAGCAGAGATGAGAATACAGATAACAGGCTTAGAGCTCTCTTTCAGAGACTCATGAGAAGCCAACATACATGATAGCAGGTTTGAAGCAACCGAGTAAAAGAAAAGTTGATCTAAGAGCATAAAAGAACATATTTAAGAAAAGTTTGAAACTTAAGCGGGTTTAGAAGAGAACTTTTAAAAAACAGTGGATGACACCCGTTTAGCAAGAACACGAACAGACTCCAGTAGAGCAAACAAAATCAAAAAACTCAATAGAAACACATATAATAGAATAATATTGGAAAGCATACAAAGATCATGTAGGAAAACATAGTAAAGATTAACATACGAATCTAGTATTAGAGGCACAGTAGAATACAAAGCAATAGGAGTATCATGTATAGTAGACAATATAAACCAGAAGAACAACATATGCGTAGTAAAAGGGAAATACATGAGCATGATATAGACAAACATTATGAAGAAAAAAAAGAAGATGAATCAGAAAAGATGTTTTGAAAAACCTTTCAGAAACCTTAAATTGACGACAAGTAATTTTTGAAAAGGAAAATTTGGGGAAA
Source organism: Nicotiana benthamiana (assembly GCA_034376525.1). Lineage (NCBI taxonomy): Eukaryota > Viridiplantae > Streptophyta > Magnoliopsida > Solanales > Solanaceae > Nicotiana > Nicotiana benthamiana. Next base: position 39,562,479 of record CM067324.1, read on the forward strand.
ATACTTTAAATGTCCAGTAGAAAACAAATACATCACAGATCTAAGAAAACAAATACAGAAAGAACCTCGAATAGCTTAAGGTTTCGGAGAAACCCTAGAAATGAGAAAGGCTTGAAAAAGTCAGATCCTGGGTTGAAGAGGTTAGGAATTAGGCTTCTCGTGCTTGAATATGTTGTAGCATTGCCGAAGAAGCCATAGAACCAAAGATCTGAGAAGATATGAAAGAGAACCATCTAAGTCATACTTCAAACCTTGAACACCCAAGGTCCAATGGTGCAGAGGGGTGAGTATAGACCATCTTTGGCCTGTGAAGCCATGGATTCTGGTGAAAGTACAGTGAAATAATGTAGGAGGAGGCTAGGGTTCTGAAGAACCTTGAGAGAGATTGAGAGACGAAGGGGTTAAAAGAGCGGCTGATTAGGTGAAATGAAGGGGATTAGGGTAGGTCGTTTGGTTTAATTATTGAAGGGTACACTATGGTTGTTGATCTGTATGATCAACGGCCTAGATTTAAAAAGGTAGACGGGAACCTGGTAGGGCCATTTGGATTGGGTTATGGGTGGGTCAAATTAAAAAATAGGTCGATCCGATTGTGGTTAGGATTGGGTCAGGTAACGATTAAAATTAAAATATAAAAGAGGCTGTAATTGAAATAAAATGAGGCTAAATGTTAAGTAGCCAATTTTCCCTTTTATTTTATAAAAATAGTAAAAAATGATTTTAAAGGAAAATTTAAAGTGCTAAGCTAATTAATAATATATAAATATTAGATAAAAATATTGAAAATAATTTTACAATTATAGAAATGCCATTAATCTTAATGCGGGCTAAAATTGCAACTGTATGCAATTTATCTTTAAAACACCAGATAAATTTGTAAAAAATACAAAGATTACTTTAAATAAATTTTAATATAAATATGAAAATAAAATAAATTATTCACCAAAATTGATAGTTTTGGGAATAATTACTGATTTTTGTACTACTAAAAATGGATAATAAATTAATTTTGAAAATCATTAAAAATTAGAAAAAATACCCAAACCCTGGGTCATGCCTATATACGCATATATATATTATTTTGAAAGTATTTTGTATGTATACGGAAAAATGAGGAATCAACAGTTGACACATAATTTTTTCGTATATATTTTTATTATGCAAAATACATTCAAAGTAGAATATATATGCATATATATGTATGTACAAATATTTTATTATTTTTTCATAATTTTTGAGGTTTTAAAATTAATTTATTTCCCTTTTTCATCCATAAAATCCCAATAATTATGTTCAAAATTATTATTTTTTGATGATTCATTTATTGGATTCTTATATTTATGCCAAAATATGACTAAGGGAAGTATTAAAATTTTTACAATTTTATTTAGTATTTTTTAAAGCTAATTGTACATAATTGTAATATTAGCCATTTTTAGGTTTAAATTTGCCTCATATTTATAAAATGGGATCCTATATTTTTAAATTGTTAATTATAATTTACAAATCATTTTTATTGCTTTCAATTTATTTTAAATTTTTTTTTTACTATTTTGAATAAATTAAAAAGTGAAAAGTGGCTATTTAAATTTTAGCCCAAATTGGGTTTTAATTATAATCCAAATCAGGTCCTAATTATGCCAACCCAATTCTAATTAAACCCCAACCCAATTTCAATTAAATCGGCCAAACCTGGACCCCTACCTACCCTCTTTAATCCAGACCGTTGATCATTCATATCAATGACCAACATTTACCCTTTTCCATTATTAACCCTGAACGACCCATAAACCTAAATCATTTCCCACCACCCACCGCCTTTGAATCCCATTTCTCTCCCAATACTCTCCGCAACCTCATATGAACCCTAGCCGTCTCCACCAAATTCCATCCTAATCTACCTCAATCCCCACCTAATCCATGGTCTCCTATGGCCGTTTGAGGTATATACTTACCTCCTGCATCTCCAGGTAGCCCCTTGTGTGATTTCATGGCTAGATCTTAAAGAGATCTGGTCCAACCCTTGCTCAACGTCCATTCAAGGCATTTCTCCGGCCATCCTTGGTCTTTCTCCGATCATCCGTGTCCGTTCAAGTAAGATCTTTGACTTTTCTGGCTAGATAGGTAACTTTTAAAGTCTTTCTCAATTTTATGGGTTTTGCTGAAACCCTAGCTCTAAGACCTTTCAATTTTCTTTCAGATCTATCTTAGATCTGTGCTTACTATGAACTTCTTAAGTGTTTTTATAAAATTCTCCCATTTCTTTCAAAGTTACTCATCATTTTTCAACGATTAGGGCTTCGTCTGACTTCTTTTTAAAGACCTCTTATCTGATTTTTTTTGGTATTGTTTTATGATTTCACAATGTTAAAACAACTTGTTTATGCTTTCTTTCTATTCGATTCAGCATGTTGAAAACTCTAAGTCTTTTGGTCTTATCCGAGTTCTGAAATTATCCTTGTTTGTTTGAGTGTATACTTGTTCGATTAAGTTCTTTTTCTTGTTTGACTTATCTGATTTTGAGTTCCTATCTCTTAAGTTTGACAATTGTTAAAGCCCTAATTTCTTAAAAGATTTTCCTCACTTATTGTTACTGAGAGACCTTTACTAGTTTCTGACTCTCTTTACCTGTTACTATGCTCTCTTCACTTTTGATTATGTGTAACTACATGACCTAGTTGACTACTGTGCTTTGGGTACATCTCTTTTACTACTGAATCCTAGCTTAGTCCTGCTACTACTGTATTTTTATGTTGTTTCTTTTGCCAATATGTTTGGCCTTGCATGTCTGATACTATTGTTCATTCTATTTATATGTTGAAGTGCAGGAGTATATTTCTTTGTTATTTGATCCTGATTCTCTCAATATTAAGACTGATTGCAAAAAGTTTTCTCATGAAACCTAGTTTTACTCGTTTGTTTGAATTAACTGATTCCTCTCCTTTAATTACTATAGTGTTTTACCTTGCTGAATTCTTTACCAAAACTAAGCAGATTTTGTACTTAGACTTGATTATTTACTTTATGATTTTACCATCCCCGTATACGGCAATAATCAATCTGTCCCAAACTGATTTTCTTTCCTTAATTAAAACCCGTTAGTATTTGTTAAGTAGTGATTCCTTAATTAAATAGAATAACTTGTGTTAATTGATTCTGATTGTGATTACTTCCATGTTTGTGTGAAGACTTTACTTATTACCTTAATTTCTACTCGTTTTCAAAAAATGTAAATACCTTATCCTCATTTATTTTAAACAAATGAACAACTTGAGTTTAGAACACACACTTACACTCAAAACTATATCTTTCTTTACTGCTATGTCTGCTATTACTTTGTCTAGCCGGCTGAAATCCAAGGGTAGACTGTGGACTCTTGTTTGCATTACCTTTCTACACTTTACTTCTCTACTGGTATGTCCTAGTTAATTTTTAGTCTCAACAACAACATGTTTCTCTAAGGTGTTTCAGTTTCTCATTCTTGTCTACTTCTACGTATGTTTCTGTAGTGAAGTTATGTTATTAGCATGCTGTAATATGTTGTCTTTCCCTTGTTAAATTAATGCTTACCTACATGTGTACTCTATCAGTTGTTTGTTATGCACTTGCTACCTTGTGAATCCCAACCCCATAACCCTATATGTGTTTGTGTTCCTTTGGATGGTTTATGTCCATGCCAGCATTAGCTATTGTAGTGCATGACCAAATCAGACCCCTTGTGGGGTTAAACAATGTATCCCATAACCCCCTTTCCCCTTGAATGATTGTTCATTCTTTGTAGTTTGAGTTTCACTACGATAACTATTTTCAAATCACCATTTACCACTTATTATTTCCAACTCAGTTTTAATAAATCTCAATTCTTCACCTCTACTATACTCTTAGAACCTAAGTTCAACCCCTCTTGTATGTGCCTTGCCTTGGGATCGTTGAGTTCTCTTTGATCTTGGACACATAAGGGCTGGCCCTCCCACACTGCACTCATTCTATTTGTATGTAAACCTAGGTGTAAGCACTGCCCGAAATCCCCTATGATCCTTAGGAAACTTCAACACCCCCAGGTAAGATAAAGGCTCTGGAATAACATTGGCATTGATATGGTTCATTGCATATCTCATATAGGAAGTCAAATCAGGCTTCCTATAGTTGTAGCTATTTCTTTCATTTCTTCATTTGTAATTCATTCACACGGTTTGTATTGATTTGTAAACAATATCGAGGAAATTAGTGAAAAGGGTGGGTAGTGGTGCATTATGGGTAGACTGGGTAGAAATCATGCCTATAGGATTAGTGCTTGTTTAAAATAAATTATGCATGCTTCACTTTCATATCTAGAAACCATGTCTATAGGATCATTTCATGTTTAAAATAAATTATGCATGCTTCACATTCCTAACTAGAAACCATGCCTATAGGATCAGCGTATGTTTAAAATAAATTCAACATGCTTCACTTGCATAACAAGACATCATGTCTATAGGACATATATGACTTTAATAATATATAACATGCCTATAGGGTTAAAGATCATGTTTGCAACTAGAAATCATGCATATAGTATATAAGGTAATTGATGCTCAATTCTCGTTAGAGCATGCATCCAAACTAGTTTCCCTTGGAAATCATGTCTATAGGTCTAAAGCTAGCCTTCATAAACTTAGATACCATGCCTACAAGATCTAAATAGCTATAATAGAATTCATGCCCATATAGAATTTAAAGAACAGTTTAACTTGAGAAGCCGTCTAGTCCATGTTGTTATTCTAAATCAATTTGCCGCTTCTTTAATAAGTTTCTCAAACAAAAATTCGACTTAGTTCCAGTAGAAAGCATGTTTATATGATCCAAATCGCCTGTTTTAAATTAATCACTGCTTTACTGTGTCACTCTATATATATATATATATATATATATATATATATATATATATATATATATATATATATATATATATATATATATATATATATATATATATATATATATATATATATATATATATATATATATATATATCATGCTCATAGTATATCATTACTACGCCTAGGCAAGCCTTAGGTAACTACTTCAATAAAACTGGAACTGCCTTCGTTAATTATCAATTGCTTCAACCAACATACAAGCCTGATTGGACTTCTTATCTGAGCTATATAATGAATCTAATTCTAACTAAAATCCCCTGTCTTAGGATTGTTAAAAATTCAAACTTTAATTGTGTTTGAGCTGTGGTATTTATATGTATCATTTGCGAAGGTTTGTATGAGCCTTTTAATTGCTTGCATGTTTTCCCTTTAAACTCAATCCTATGTGTTTTTGTATATCGCCTTAGCCTTTTTTCCTTTAAACCGAAGAGTTAGCCTAAAATCCTCCCTCTTATAAGATTAGTAATCCTAAAATTCCTCCAAGACTGAGAGGAATGGGATGGTAATAACATGCAATAGAGGTCGATATCAATCCGTGTTTAGTACCTTTATGGGGTGGGGAGGGTAGATATGGATATGATGACCGGTGGGCTAATACCACATGTAGCCCCTCTTTTGAGGACTAATTACCGGGTATTGCATTGATGTGATCCATATTACAAACAAAACTAGGACCCTTTTTACACTCATATGCATGTTTAGATTATACCACTCTTTTTTTCAAACCTTGCTTTTATTTTTTTTCAAACACTTGTGTATTTAAATTCAAAATCCCCTATTATTTGCGCCTTTATTTGTTTACTTGCTAATTACGCAAATTCACATAAACTATCTAGCCGGGAACCATACTAGTGGATTCTGAGGGGTGGCTAACACCTTTCCCTTGGGTTAATTTCAAGCCCTTACCCTATCTCTGGTTATCAAACATAGTTGTAGTTGAACCCCATAGGTGCCTTAACGCGCCTTAAAATTGTTAGGTGGCGACTCTTCAAAATTGCAAAGCCCTTTTCCAAAAGGAAAGAGTTGTCCCAACCTAATGTCATAAACCCGATTTTGCTAGGAAACGGGGGCGCGACAGCATGACGACTCTGCTGGGGATTTTTTTTAGGATTTTAGCATTTTAGATTATTCTTTTGAATTTGTACCTCTCTCTGTGTGCGATTATATGTTTAATTCCTTTAGGCATTTAATTTTCCCTTTAGAATATAAACTGACATATCTTTCTTGTTTTCTATCTTGATTGCTTCAAATAATGAAAATTTTGTATTTATTGCTTTCTTAATATGCAAATACATGCCAAAATGCTTTGAATTATTGCATAATCATTCTCAACATCAAACTCCACTCGTGCTAAAACGAATACTATAGCAACACTTATAATGAGTGTTGCGCTCTTTCTATATCATTACCCCTTAAATTCGGAAAGGCATATTTACGGTAAAACTAGTAGATCAATGGTGCAGTCAACAGTTCCAAACCTTCCCCCTTGAGTTGTCCGCTCAAGGGTACCACTTTAAAACCCTATAGAAACCTTACTCTATTCAAATTGTGCATGCATCATGGTCAAACCTAGCCGGATCAGTTATCTTGTCTACATAATGATCCTTTAAGATAGCCTTGTCCAAAGTCCACTGGGTTTCCCTAAACCCAAAATGGACATTGTGACGTTTTGTGTATTTATTTGGAGAACTAGATGCTTCATGCTAATCATTGATATTAAATAGTCGAGTCTGGTGGAAGAAAGGTCTAACCTTATTTGTCTTGCAGAAATATGAGGCACGATGTCCCTAGGTTATGTATGGTCACCAACATCCACCCAAGGTTGCTAAGCTGGCGGAAAGATTTACACTCTAGCGATCAAAATCTTCTTTGAAAATATCTGGGAAATCTACCATCCCTTTTGGAGGTCCAACTTAATAACATGATCATAGAAGCTGCCACATTGTTTTGGGATTCTGAAAGGGCCATATTCTACTTGGGGGTATTGAAGTGACATCTTTGTTGGAGGAGATAGGAGGACTAGCGGCCTAGTATGGGAAACTGCGGGCTTGCTAATGCATGAGAATCGCAAAGGAAAGGGCTTCCTCAAAATGATGGATTTGAAGAAGAATCCAGAATCAACATGATTGAAGGATTCATACATCCCTTTTGACTACTTGTATGAAAGGTACGGTCGCAGGAAATCTTACCGTACCTACTCTGGCGAGTTTGCCATCATATCCTTAGAAGACGTTCATCGCAGGATTTTCGTCTTCACTTTTTGCTTCCTGGTTCTGATTGTATATCCAATAAAGAAAGGTAAAACTCATACTAGGCTAGTTGTGGTAACCAAAATCCTATCAGCATTGTACCCATGATTATTGCACACATATACCGAGCCTTAGAGAAGTGTTAACGAGGAGCAAAATACTTTCAATGCTTCAATCTGCTAATTCAACTTTGTCTCATGGAGCATCTCCAAAAGGGTGAATATCAAAAAGAAATTTAGCGCAAGGACTAGGATGATCATATCACTTTCTACCATCTAAAGTGAATGAATTACATCCCCGACATGTTCGCTCAGCCTGAGGATTCTAAAGGATGGTTGAGCTATTTGATAATCTGACCGTGGAACAAGTTCAATGGATATTCAAATGGTTTCCAATAGAGAATTTCATCACCCGATCCAGAGATGCACCTTTCCTTATACGAATTAGTCTCAGGGGAACCTACCATTACATTTCTCTACGAGTTATGAGGCAAGCTGGTAGGAAGCAAGTCATACCAGGGTTGAAAAGATGAGCCACTTTCGAGAGGACTTCCAAGGCGATGATAGTCCCTATAAGTTCCAATCCCAACACATATGGCATAGCAAGATCGTAATGGGGAGAGAAACCATAGGGCCAGGCAGATACCACGCCAATTGTACCTTTCTATTCAGGGTTGTCGGAATACAATCATGATGGTTTGGGCCAGCAAGGGTTTGTTCGAGGCCACATGATTGTAGATAAAAGGGCCTAGGCGTAAGTCAAGTACAACCAGTTGCGCAAAAGGATTCGTGAGTGCGAAAGTGAACATCATGAAATACAAGAGTCTAACCAGAAGCGGATCGAGGAATGGAAAGACATGGTTACTAACACCAACAAAATCCTGGGATACTTGGAGCGAGGCATAGTTGAGCTAGAAAGAAAGTTTCTCAAAAGGGTCGAAGATTGTCAAGAGGCTAAAGGAACTGAAGGTGGATATGTAGCCAGGGCATACCTGCTGCTAGGACTTCGCGAGTTGGGGAAGCTATTCGAAGGAACCAAGAATGTCAAATCTGGGGAAGGTCCTTCTTGAACCAAGTAGATAGGAATTTATCTTCTTTGCTTTAAAATATAACAAGGCAAGTGGCCATTAGTAACATTTAATTACTGTTTATTTAATGTCGATTTGTGATTCGTCTTATCTTTATCAATGAATTGAGGTATTTAGCATTCCAAGTTCTCCAAATCAACTCGTCTCTAGGCCACGTCGGGCACAACAAGGTTCCTAACACGCTTTACATTCCTGCACTACGTGTTTAAATATTGCAACACTTTTTTATGATCCTCACTAACTTGATTACCTTTTTGTTTTATTTTTGTTTTGTTATTCCCCTCTCAAAAGGTTAGTTCGTGAACTATGGCAACATCATCCTATTCCATGAGATCCAGGGGCCCTCTACCCACTCATCCTCTTAGTCCTGTCAAGAATAAGAACAAAGGCAAAACGTAATATTTGAACATCAGAAAAGAAAACACAACAATAGAGGCCAGTGATGGCTATGGTGTTCAGGTTCCCAATGAAAATGTGTCACAAATTGAGAAGAAATTGTTGAAGTTTCAGGAAAAGCTTGGTTAGGTTAAGAATTTGGCCAACCTATCCTTCTCCCTCAACACCCCAGACACCAACTTCCCCAATGCTCAAAATCCCACACCTCCCCAGAAAAAACCAAATCATTCCACTACGCCAACAAAGAACCAATGTAACAGTTTCCATTCTCCAAACAACATTCCACTACTCATCCGAGAACCGCAAAACTTCGCATATGACCATTTCCACACTCACACACTAGGTCACCACAACAATCCCATCTACGTAGAGACCATGCCACTCTCTACCCAATCTATATCCTGCACACTATAGACTGATGAAAAGGACCTACTCATCAGAAAATTGGCCGAGGAACTTAAGAAACTAACCAGTCGAATTTACGGCATCGAGGGAAGTAAAAGGATCGATGGGTTGAGCTATGAAGACCTCTACATACAGTCGGATGTCAAACTACTGGAAAGGTACAAACCTCCAAAGTTCGAGATGTTTGATGGTACAGGAAATCCAAGCGTCCATCTGAGAACATACTTCAACAAGCTGGTCAAGGTAGGAAAAAATGAAAGGATCCATATCAAGCTGTTCATGAGAGTCTGGAAGGAGATGCGCTATCTTGGTACATCAGCCAAGATCCTAAGAAGTGGTCAAGCTTGGTAGGTATGACATCTGATTTTATGGACAGGTTTAGGTTAACGCAGAGAACGTGCTAGACGTGTTCTATATCTAGAATCTAAAGAATAAGACCACGGAGACATTTCGCGATCTGAAGCTGCTAATGTCAGACCGCATTAGAAAAATAACAAATGAAGAAGTTATTTGTCCAGGCGCAAGACCCGTTATACTATGAACGATTGATGGTGATTGAGAATCATTAGTTCTCTCACATTATCAAGTTGGGGTAACGAATTGAAGAACGTATTAAAAGCGGTATGGCTACAAACTTCGAGGCCTTACAAGCTACAAATAAGGCTTTAAACTCTGGTGGTGTGTCTAAGAACAGAGATGTAGGGCCTATGATAGTTTCAAAAAGGACCAAGTCTCCCTTCAAATACCAAACTTACTCAATACCTCTACTCATATATCAACCAGCCCCAAATTACCAAGCACCCTCCTACAAAGCTCCACCACCAACTCATCAGTTGTCTCCACCTCCTACATATCAGCCTACCTCACCCAGATACTCCCAACCCGCTCATGGCTATCAAACTCATAATGCCCAACCACCTCATTATCAATCACCCCTTGCATGCCAAAAATTTTCGAGGCCCTGACCTAATTTCGATCGGAGGCCTCCAAAATAATACATAGCCATCATCGAACCCATTGACCAGCTATATGATAAGACTCAAATCCACCGGTTATGTCACCCACGTACCTATTAAAACCCCTGAGAATCCTTCTTAGTGAGTTTACCCAAACAAGTCTTATGCGTACCACTCCGACATAAAAGGATACACCATTAATTAATGTTGCTCTATAAAAGAAAAGATGTAGTCTCTGTATAAAATAGTCATTGTAGCAAAGAAAGTTTCTTCAAACATCCGCAAATCTATAGGACCATAAGGGCGGAGGTATTCACATGTTTGGAGTGGAGGATGATTGGGATTCCAAAGGATCCATCGGTTTGATCGAAGAAGGCGATGCATTAAAGAAACAAGCAGTTACTCTCAATCCGATTATAGTCCAGTTCCAACCGTCTAAGGATACCGAGATAGATGTGTCTATGCCTCTTAAGTTCGAAGCAGCGCCATCAGCAAAGACACAACCACCATTTGAGGTTGCAGTCTTGCCACCCAAAGAACATGTTCCGTTCGAAGTAAAGGTGGCCGTGTCAATCCCAGTGGCGGTGTCTACTATGCTGTCATTGTACACAAATTCTATACCCTGGGATTATACAACCGACGCTAGGAGAAAGGTTAATGTTAGATTGAAGAGACTATCGCAGCCCGGGGTATAATAAGAACTGATAGAGTCTATACCCCTGAACATCTAGCTGAGTCAAGCAAGCAGGCCTCCAATCGGCCTCCCCTCATTGGGATGGGTCCGGATGACCTTTGGAGGAAAATACAGGCCAAGGAGTATTCGGTCATCGACCAGCTGAACAAAATGACAGCACAAATATCTCTCCTCCAGTTGCTGCAAAATTCCAAAGCACACAAGAATGTTGAAGGTGTTGAGTGAAGCCCACGTACCAAGTAACATCACTGGCGGGGAAATGGATAATACGGTGGGGCAAGTGCTAGAAAGCCATAAAATCACCTTTTATGAGGACGAGTTGCCGCCTGAAGGGCTAGGTCACAACAAAGCATTGCACATTACTGTACAAAGCAAAGACTATTTCATCACCAGGATCCTGATCAATGGGGGTTCCAGCCTTAACATATGTCAATTGGTAACACTCAAGGTTCTGCCTGAAGGGCTAGGTCACAATTGATATCATGGTACCATGGCTGGATGTTTGGTTCTGCCTCAGCCGCATTGCAGTACTCATGCCTTTCCCTGATTTGGATTTCCAATGGATCAATGTGGGCCTTTCTTGGGTAGGGCAACATCGAGGCAAAAGTGGCAAGTGCATTAGCTATCTCAATGTGATATCGAGGGATGTACCTGAACTCTGTCGTCTTGAACCGCCTGCTAAGATCTTCCACATGCGGTCGGTAATGGATAAGTTTGACATCTCGAGTTTCCCATTCTCCTTGGGCTTGTCGGATGATTAAATCTGAATCCCCTATAATTAACAACTATTCGACATTTTGGTCAATCGCCATGTTCATGCCCACGATGCAAGCTTTGTATTCGGCTGCATTGTTCGTGCAGAAGAACCAAAGTCGAGCGGTGGATGAATAATGTTGACCGGTAGGTGAAACTAAAACTGCCCCAATTCCTACACCTTTTAAGTTGACCGCTCCATCAAAGAACAATTTCTAGGCAGTGGTATCTTCAGATATTGCCTCTACCGAGTTCACCTCTTCGTCTGGGAAATAAGTTTTCAGGGGTTGGTACTCATCATCAACCTGGTTTTCGGCTAAATGGTCCGCAAAGGCCTGGGACTTTATTGATGTTCGAGTGACATAGACTATATCAAACTCGGTGAGCAAGATCTACCATTTTGCTAACCTCCATATGTACATTGGCTTCTGAAATATATACTTCATAGGATTCAACCTGGTTATGAGGTAGGTGGTGTAGGCCTACAGGTAATGCCTCAATTTCTGAGCAACCCAAGTCAGAGCACAACAAGTTCTTTCCAGCAAAGTGTATTTGGCCTCATAGCTGGTGAATTTCTTACTCATGTAGTATATTGCCTATTCTTTATTTCCAATGATGTCATGTTGCCCCAGAACGCAACCGAAGGAACTTTCCAAGACGGTCAGGTACAGAAACAATGGCCTCTCTAGCCCAGGTGGAACCAAAACCGGTGGGTTGGACAAGTAGTCCTTAATCTATCGAAAGCCTTTTGACAGTGATCCGTCCATTTGACTGTTGCATCTTTCTTTAGCAATTTGAATATGGGCTAACATGTGGAAGTTAGATGAGCGAAGAATCCACTAATATAATTCAATCTTCCCAACTAGCTCATTACATCATTATTGGTCTTCGGATGAGGTAAATCTTGAATAGAATTTATCTTAGTCGGATCTAACTCAATACCTCTCTAGCGAACTATGAATCCCAGGAGTTTGCCTGACGGGACCCCGAACGCACATTTGGCTGGTTCAATTTCAAATCATATCTGCGCAGCCGTTCGAAAAACTTCTATAGATCCCGCACATGGTCATCTTGAGTTTTGGACTTGATGATCATGTCATCCACATACACCTCTATGTCCCGATGCATCATATCATGGAAGATGGTAGTCATGGCTCTCATATAGGTTGCCCCAGCATTCTTCAAGTCGAAAGGCATAAACCTGTAGCAGTAGGTCCCCCAAGGTGTGGTAAAAGCAGTTTTCTCCATTCCCTCTTCATCCATCAACACCTGGTGATATCTTGCATAACAGTCCACAAAGGACTGTATCTAAATGTTTAGCGCAGTTATGAACAATGATGTGGATATTAGGGAATGGGAATTTGTCTTTGGGCTTGCTTTGTTCAAATCTCTATAGTCCATGCATACTCGGGGTTTTCCATCCTTCTTTGGCACTGGAACTGCATTGGCTAACCATGTGGTGTACCGGACCAAGCGGATCACTCCTGCTCCCAACGATTTCGAGATCTCTTCTTTGATTTTATCACTAACTTTAACTTTAAATTTTCTCTGTTTTGTCGAATCGGGGGGCACTCAGGATAAGTTGGCAATTTGTGCACTACCAGATCAATGCTCAATCCTTGCATGCCATCATACGACAAGGCAAACACATCTTTAAACTCAAAAAGAAGTTAGATTATGGCATCCCGGGTTTTCTCGTCTGTGTGGATGCTTGTCTGGGTTTCCTGGATTTCTTCAAAGGTTCCCATGTTAACCGGCTTAGTATCATTCAAGTTTGGCTTAGGTTTATTCTCAAATTTTTCTAATTCTCGATTTATTTCCCTAAAAGCCTCTTCTTCATCATATTCTGGTTCTTGGTTCATTATTTTGCGATTAGACAGCATGTTTGGATCTGGGCGTGTAGTCCGCAAGCATGTCATGTTATTTAAAGCCGCATTATTAGAACTGAAAAGAAGAAATGAAAGAGAAAAACAACAAAATCAGAAGGAATAAAGAAGAATGAACGATGAAATATTAACTTCATTTCTTGGAATTTGAAAATAACAAGGTTTACTTGGAAATTAAAGACAAAAACCAAAGAAAAATATTCAAGTTACACCCTGGAATAACTTGGGATGCAGAAAAAGTAGCAGGACAAGTCTACCGGGACTCCCTCTTAATCAGAAACGGTGTAGCCTTCCAATTTTTGAGCTTAGCGCTTGGTCCTATGTATAGCCCCTCAGCGGTGCTTGTGCCCTCTCCCGGCTGAACCATGTGGGTTTCATATAGAATCTCTTTCATCGCCCCACATATTTCTTCAATTCTTCGGTCGTGAAGGCATGATCCTCCTCTTCTTCACTGTACTTCAGTTTGATAAAGGTTTCGTACAATGGTGGCAACGGTTGAGGCAAGACCCATTCCTTACGTTTCCTGTCTTTTTCCCATTTCCTATCATCTGGCGCCAGGTGAAAGCCTAACCCAAAGAACTTCTCAGCGGTAGGTAAGGTAATTGGCTCAGCTACCCTTGCACATACTTTCCTAACCCTTTTCCTGGCTTATATCCATGTTGTATTATCTCTTTAGCCACTATAATATATGCATTGGAAAGGAAGGACTGTGGCAAGGTTTTCCCTCTTCATACTGGTCGGCTACCACAACTTTAAAGGCCCGATACACTATGTGCTCACTGCCTTCCCTCGCTTCAAGACATGGGACAGACGGATCTCGATAGATTGATTGTTCATCCTCTCCGTGGACTACAATATCCTTATCTTCATGCTCAAATTTCACCATTTGATGGAGTGTAGAGGGTATAGCTCCTGCTGCATGGATCCAAGGCCTCCCTAGAAGGAAGTTCAAAGATGTGTCCATGTCCAGCACTTGGAAGGTTACCTCAAAGTCCACCGGGCCAATGGTCCGAATCAGGTCGATTTCCTCAATTATATCCCTCTTAATACCGTCGAAAGCTCGCACACAGACATTGTTGGGACGGATCCTTCAAGTCTCAATTTCCATCCGCTGGAGTGTAGAGAGTGGGCAAATTTCTACCCCCAAGCCTCCGTCTACCATGAACCTCTTCCCATAATATCCCGCGCATTTGACAGTTAAATACAATTCTTTGTTTTGAGCAGCACCTTCGGGGGGCAAGTCAATTTTGTTGAATGAAATTTGATTGATGGCAAAGAATCTTTCTTCCATTCTCTATAACTGTTCCACCGAAGTTTTAGCTAGCACATAGGCTTCATTCATGGTTTTCATTAAAACCTTTCTATGTTCAAGAGACTTCATCTGTAATGATCGCAAGCACACTTGTTCAGGATACTTTTGCAGTTGATCAACCACTTCGTAGTCTGCCATCTTCATTTTCTGGAAGAAAGCTTCTGCCTCTTTAGGACTTACAGGTTTCTTATGTGGGAAATGCTTTCTAGTAGCATTGTTTACTTCTTCCACGTTGGAGTACTTCTCAATGGGTAGGTTTTCTTGAAGCTCCCCTGAGATCTCTAAGCCTTTGTACGCTACCATTGTTTTATGATAATTCCACGGTACTACAGCAGGATCTATCATAGGATGATGTGGTGCGCGTCCAATAACCACGGGTTCGTTTGGCCTCAATGGCTTAATTGTCCCTCGTACCACATAAGCTCCCTTGGGTATGTACATTTGGGTTGCCTTCTTCAATTCAAGCCTCTTTGGAGGGCTCAAAGTCTGCTGCTTTTCTTTACAGCCTCGTGGGATATAAAGAATTCCATCTTTGGGAGGCATCACCTCTGTGCCTGTTCCAACTTTCTTTTCTAGTTCTGTCTTGATGACTTCGTTCTTCTTTTCCTCTTTATCTTGCTTTGGGCACTTTTTGGTTTTTTCTCTACATCTGCGATGGAAATTATGGCTTTTAGTACAGGATAAAATTCCTTATCTTCACAAATCAACCCAATCGCTAGCCCGTTGTTATGTGCTGGCAATGGATTATTATTCACGTTGGGGACATCCTCATCCCTTATAACTATTTTTCCTTACTCTATCAGGTTTTCCACCGCTCTTTTCAGGGTTTATCAATCATCTGTATCGTGCCCTTCTGCTCTCAAATGATAGGCACATCAGACGCCAGCTCTGTAAGCAGGTGATGCTGGGTTTGCCGTGTTTGGGGAATTAGTTGCAACAGGCTTATTTGGACAAGTTTTGGAAATAGATTGGAGTAAGACTCACCAATTGTACTAAACGTTTGCCTCCTGGGTGGCTCACGAGGAGGAAAATTATGCTGTGGAGGACGGGGGTTATAGTGATTTTGTGGAGGAGGCTGATTTCTTGGATATGGGGCTTGGTTTCTGTTGGCATGTTGTTGCGGTCGTACAAAAGGTTGAGCATTCATGACCGCATACAGCTGAGGAGCATATGCTATGTCTTGATGAGGGTAATAATGCTAGGGGGATTTGTCTTAGAACATGGGTCTAGGAGCGCGGTGTCTCCTTGCACCTGAAACCGCCATGGTTGTTTCTTCTTTCTTCTTACTTTTGTCCACTCCTACAGGCCCGCCTTAGATGGCTTGGAAGGTTGCTCTAATAGCTAACTGGCTCAAAATTTTGCCTGTTTTCAGTCCATTCTCTACCATATCACCAATTTTGATGGCCTCCGTGAATAGTTTGCCCATGGATGATATCATAATTTTGAAATAATCAACCTCCTGAGCCTGAAGAAATACAGTGACCATTTCCACTTCATCCATTGGAGGTTTTACCCTTGACTTCTGTTCACGCTATTTGATCGGATACTTATGAAAACTTTCTGAGGGCTTCTTCTTTAGATTTGCCAGCGAGTTCCAGTCTAGAGCAATATCGATATTGTATTGGAACTGTCGAATGAAGTCTCTTGCAAGATCATCTAGATGTGCCACCGAGAAATATCCTGATCCATATACCATTCGGAGGAGATATCCACCAAGCGTTCCCCAAAGTAAGCCATAAGCAATTCTTCTTTTCCTCTAGCTCTATGTAATTGATTACAGTATTTCTTAAGATGGGCAATAGGGTCACCATGCCCATTGTACTTCTTGAACTTTAGAGTTTTGAATCCCACACACAAAAGCACGTGAGGGAACATGCACAAATTAGTGTATGACACGCTTTTCTGTCCACTAAGCCCCTGCATGACTTTAAGGCTGTGCTCCAGACTTCTCATCCTCTTTGCCGTTTCTTCTTGTTCCAGAGTTTTGGGGGTCTTTTCCTGTCCCTGTGTGAACCCGAATAGATGTGGTTGTGAATAAGAATAGGTGGGATACTAAAGGGTCTCCATTTGTGGAGTGAGTGTTTGGAATGTGAAAGTTGAAGGATCAAAGGCGAGCCTTGGCAATGCAAGCTGTGTTGTAGTTGCACATGGTGGAGCAATAAAGATGTTTGGGATTGTATTGCATATAGCCGTCTAGGGCCGAACCTTTGAGGGTGTTCCCACAAAATGATTTGAGATGGTTAGGTGTCCTAGTGGGATGTTGGGATGACTTATTGGGACAGTGGACGTTCCCCCCATTCTTGGGAAAAGCTCGGGAAATATGGGAATTGCACTAAGCAGTTTTTTTCCATTTGACTATGCATCCCACATCTCCATCATACGGAGACGCAATAGCCGATATTCCTTGGCAGTTGTTGACTCTGATACCGAGATGCCCGAGATTGGGCTTTCGTCCGTGATTGGAATTGCTGGCAGAGTGATTTCTGAAGACATTTTTGTGGTGCCCTTTGATCTGGTGAAGTAGAGATGTGAAGATAGTGTACCAAAATCCCACCATTGTTTTTATAAAACCTAGACAAGAATATGACCTCAGCAAATGATTAGTTCGAGATGAATAACAGATAGGTAATCGCACATTGGGGTGTGATGCACCTATACAGTTAAATGGGTTTCTACATTTCTTGCACCGATTGTATGTGTCATCTCGACTTTCCTTATCTACTTGATTTCCACTCTCATTTCTTTTCTTTCATTCTTGGATGTTCTTTTGCCATCATCTCTCTCTCTCTCGATCTTCGTATTTCTCTCTTTAATTTTTCTTTTTTCCACTCTTATTTTCTCTTATTTTCTATCCTCTCTTTTCTTTTTCTTTTCTCTTAGGGTTACGGTCGGATCCTATGGGGATTGCCTACGTATCATGACCCCGCATGAATCAGACCAAGAATAATTCGTGGAAAGTGAATGTAAATAGAAGCAAAATATTTGAAATTTTAATTTTCATTGATAGCAAATACTTTGATTACAAAGACTCAAAGCTGACAGATTAAAACATCTATTAGTCTGTGATGAACATAAGAAATACAAACTCTAAAGTCAACTATCCTTCTTCGAAAGAAATTTACAGACTCGAACAACTTGACAGACTCTAGTTTAAAGTAACTGAAAGACTCTGGTGGAAAAGGAAATACAGACTCAATATGAAAATCATTAATACATTAAAGCTCCTGGTGCCTGCGGACATCATTCGGTCTCGCCGCGGGCCTATATGCAAGATCCCTTTGACTAAGTCACTCAGTATCTATTTAACAAATATCATTACTGTCGCAAAAAAATGGGTGCGAGTCATGTTCTCGCACACTTGGAATTTCCTAGTAATGTAGTAGGCAATGGTCAGGATCTTTTTTTGATTCTGCCCTTTTCTTGAAGCAACCACCCTATTTGTTGGACCCTAGCCCCCAAAGTCTACTCGGCTATCTGGTTTTGTTCCCTTATGTCGCTACAAGTCCATTTCTAATTGTGCCAATGCCATGTAGCAATGCTCTCTTTCAACCTTAAATTCTTTCGCATGTTTTATCAATTTGTTTTCTGTGACGATAACCCTTTTCTTTAATCATGTGGCCTCATCATCGTACTCTTTTTTCAACGGCTTAATCATGCGTGCTCGCTCCTCCATGTTTTTAGCCAATTTCTTTCGGACCCCAGCTAGTTCTCTTTCTGCATTGTTAAGATCAAAACTATAGTCATTCACTTTTTTCCTCAAATTATCTATATGTTTTGCGTCTTTGGAACTCCTGGCGGGCTCTTCGACTGCTATCTTCATCTTTTGAATTTGCACTCGTAGGACTTCATTTTCTTTAGCTAATTTCTTCTTTTCACCTTTATAGATTGCGGCCTATAAGATGTTTTCAAATTGAAGGTCTTGGACCTGCTTTTCCAACTCTCCACTTTCGGCCATGTATTCATTCTCCTTAGCTAACCCGGCCCACTGTTCTTGTAACGATTCGACAAAATCTTGAAGGTGATGTCTTTTGGCAGGCCTCCCAGCTACAATTTCCCTTCGATACCAAGCATGATACCCCGGTGAAACTTCTACTTTAGCTCAATCTCATACACAAGTATTTGCCACCAAGTATTGACATTCGCTCCAGATCTGGCACACTCTTGCTTCCAAATGCTGGCCATCAGGACAAATCTCAACTACTTGGGTACTAAGATATTCATCTTTTGGCACTATTTGGCACCTCCCAAGTTGTTTAAAACCGATACGAAGCATAAGGATAAATTCTATTAAGACCCATCAAGAGGAAGTGAGGCCGAGCTACCGGCAAATATATGATTTCATCCACAGGTAACCATACAAAAGTCTACTCTATTTTACTGGCAGTGATAGACTGAAAGTACGATGTCCATTCCTTGACCTCTTCAGGCAAGCTGATCCTATTAATCCTCGTACAAAATTCCTCTATGCAGGTTTTCTTTGTTGACACATAACTAAGGACTTGAGGATGATGGCATAGATGTTAAGTCATCCACATTTGTAACAACAAATTGCACCCCTAAAAAAAGTCTCCTCCGGCTTTGCAGGCTGTGAGATCGCGGAAGATTTCAGCTACTATCATAGGCGCAAGAGTGCTCTTGGCTTGGGTAATTAAAGTGCTGACGACCCCAGCTATATTTATGTCGATATTCTCATCTTTCCTTGGGAACACCAGAAGCCCTAAGTAGACCACCGTAAAAGCAAAATGCATATATTCCTCCAATTTTTGGTGGTTTCCTTGCTACATATTTTGCTTTTCGGATTGTTGAACCCTCCTCTTTGGTATATAAAGTGTGGAGTATAGAATCCAGCTGCCAAACTCGGGTTATGGACGATCCCGCTTATCTTCAGTGAGTGTAAGAATCTGTGCACAACTATGGTTCTCGAGGAAATCAAATACATGTGCCTTAAAGGAACCTCAACACTCCCAATATATCCGTCTATTTCCTCTAGGGTCGGGGTGAGTTCAAAATCTAAAAGTTGGAACACTTTGTGTGTTGGGTCTCAGCATGTGACCAATGCCCTTATGATGTCTCCCCGATGCTTAATCTCCAACAAACCAGTAAGACCTTTCAAATATTTCTTGACCTCGCCTTCCCGTTCTTCACCTAGATCTTTCCACCACAAACACAACTCCAAAGGGATTTTGTCCATGATTGAGAAAGGTTAATTTTGAATCGTGCTCATCCTGCACATTTATTAAGGTTATTTAACCACTTCTTTTTACCTAAAACAAAAAGAAAACCGATTTTGCAAATACGGCCTTTTAACATTTTGGAAAGAAGATTTGAAGGTTGTGCCCGCTAACCATTGAAAATGGCCCAAGGTGGCTATTCTCGCAAAAACAGCATTCCGATGCCCTTTTTGGGGACATTCGGCTTATTTTAAACAAAATTCAAATAAGTTTTTGTTATTTTTGGGCTGTTTTTGCAAAAAGAGAAGTTGGACCTGATGGGGTTGCCTACATATCTCACATCCAGTGAGAATAAAACTAGCGTAGTTCGGGCAGATTTGACAAAACCAACTATTTTTGAATAACTTTCTTTTCTTTGATTTCCTAAAAATTTGACAGAGTTTCGGTACCATTTGGGTATTGGGTTTTTCAAAACAGGTGACTAACCCTAACACTAATACTATTATTCTTTTTTCTCTTTTCTTATCAAATTTCTCCCATTATATACAAGCCGGTCAGCATGCATGCCCGAGGCAACAAATGCACAAATAGCAAGTAGGATGTATCAGGATGGTCTTTCCATTTCAGGTCACCTGTCCTAGACAGAACCAACCTTTGTGTTGAGTCCCCTAAGTCAAATGCACGTGATGCAAGCAAGTGTACCTACTAGGGATTCGACATGAGGTCAAGTTATTCTAGGTTCAAAACCTAGGTATATGTTCTAGACTATGTACCCGAGCGGACAACTCGAATCGAGGAGGGGGTTACATACCGGGAACCAAAAGGCCATCTGGCTTAGTAACTTGTCCATCCTCTTTCTTACTTTAAGGTATGACACTAACAAAATAGAGAGAGTCTCGACCAACGAGCACATCCCTGAAAATGAGAAGAGAAGGGCTTCGTAATAATTTTATATATACAATTCAGTTAATATCAAAATGGTAAAGCACTTAGCACGTTAGGATAAAACATGTAGTAAAATCATAAAATAAATAAATCCAAGTATAATATCTATGCTAAGCTCGAATTCTTAAACCCTGAACTGAAGTTTTGGGTTTTGATCCCCAGTAGAGTCGCGAGAGCTATCACACCTCATTTTTTTCCTACACACCTACCCCGAAGGGTAATGTATAAGAGAGTTTTTCCATTTAAAGTAACATTATTCTAAATGGGATTATTTATTTATTTTAGAGTCTCCACTTGGGATAGGTTTGGCTTCTGGTGTCCGAAGTCACCGGTTTATCCTGAATCCCAAATAGAGAAAAGTTTGACTTCCCGAATGGAGTCAGCGTACCTGAAATTCTTGAGTAAGGAATTAGGTTAATCCTAGGGAAGGTTTTAGGCACCCTCTGGTTCCGTGATTCTAGCGCGGTCGCTTAAGCTATCATATTTGGCCAATTATCTGATTTTTGACATGTTTATCCTATACTGCAATTTTAAAATTACTTACCGCTTTTAATTGAATTTTTTTTAAAAAGATTGCAACAGTATTAAAATGCGTCTCGAACCACGTCACATAAATGCACTCGTGATTCCGTACATATTTAAACACCATCGAGATTTGGATTTGGATCACATAAATGTGCACCCGATTTTAAGAAAGTAGATTTATTAAAGAACGCACCTAAAGTGACTAGCGCGTTGTTACTTCGTGGGAGGCCATGGAAATTGACTAAATGGCACGTCATTATTTCAAAGTGTTTTTATGTAAGTATTTGGAGAGGGCCACGCAATTTATGGATTACGTTTGGTGCGGCGCACCTCGATTTATGTTAAATGTCATCCTAAAAGGAACTATTATTCTCGATTAAAGTTTGTCTCTAAAAGGCCTTATTAATTTAAATGATGAATTAATTATTATTAAGAGCACTCAAAGAGATTCGGGCTTCAAGATCAAGTCCGAATTCGAACAAGAGGATCTCTATGATCGAAGACCATTTAATTCGAATTTTCTACTTAACTTGAAAGGCCTAAGTGGTGTCATGAAATTAAAATAATAACCTTGAATATAGTTTCAAATCTTCAGTACACTGGGCTTCGAAAACTTGCCCAAAAATGAGAAAAAAATTATCCGCTTTTATAGAAAGGGGTTGTCCAGCGCTGGGCCATACGATTCAGAAAATGTGCTAGTTCAGTGAACTAACAATATCTAGGCTTGTTAGCATGCAATTAAGCCCAAATCTCATCTAAATGATAAACTATCGTGATGGCTCACGAATGAGCCCAAACCTAATGCTGATTTTATTGAATCACCAAAGTACTGATTTCAAAATCAATTGGACCTAATTGTTTTTACATCAAGGAAATGACCAAAATTATTCAAATCGGAGATGTATTAACCCAGGCCAATCGAACTCATTAATTAACTCATGGATATATTGATGAATTAACATACTTAATCTGGACTTTTGAAAGCAATTTCAAGGGATTCATGAATCATTAAGCTGACATGAAGTACAATGTAAATACTGATATTGAATTTGACTCTTTGAATTTCATGTTTAATCAAATTAACACAGACAGTCCTTTTAAAGCAACAGGACATGATTCAATTCTTAACGTGGTGAGTATACCTATTGCTTTTAGATTCAAGTCATATTCTAATACTATTAACAAGACTAAAACTAACTCTACGAAACCAATATCATGTTCTAAACTTTAAGTTTCATGGGAACACAACTAAGTACATTAAATCTAGCACCATTAATAGACACGCATATAATTCTATAAAAGTCCAGCAGTCCAGTAAAGTCCAAATAGTCCTATTAACACTATTAAGCTAAGCATCTAAGTTAAAGAACAATATTAAATTCATGTGAAAAAAACAGGTATTGATTCGTTATTCAACTTCCAATTCAGCCACATATGCTGATCCAAATTGTACATATCACTTGAGGCTAGAAATGTACCTGGAAATTAAGGAAAGTAGGAAGTGAGGAGAGTCAACAACAGTAAACTACAGTCAACAGTAGGAACAACTTTGAAAACCCAGGAAGTAATATGAAATGGTCTGGGAAGGAGTTTTTTGGGGCAAGCAACACTTAGACAGGCTGGAGATTTTACTTAGAGTTTAGGGCTTCAAAATCGCCCTAAGGATTTCAATGGAATAGTAACATTTTGGAGTTTTGATTGCCTGAAGTTTTTCAGAAATTTTCCGTGTTTTTAATGCCTTTTAATCCCTAAAAATATCTGAAATCTCTTCTCTGCCAGAACCCCCTCTCAAACATACTTTTCAGATTTTTTCAACCTCTCCAACTTTTAGACCACCCCCCAAAACTTCTGAAACAAGGCAAGGGATATGCCTTTTTATAGGCAAAGCCTAGGGCAACCTTCAGATTTTCATTTACGCCCTAGGTCCCTCTTTTTAAATTTTTTCCCAGATTTTAGCTAATTAGTCCCTTAGTTCTTGACTTGTTACTCAAGTTAGACCATTTAAATCCTGAATTTCAAATTAAAACTCCATCTAAAAGGTTCAAGTGGGTTCCAAATTATTTACTGCAGGATTCTTTAGATTAAAATACCTAAACTACGCTTAAATTGGTCCTACAATTACTAACCAATGTCAAACCTAGCCCTGGCCTTGTTAACCTGGTCAAAACTAACCAAAGTTAATTAATCAAGGGCTGGGAATATTCAGCTATATCCAAACAATTCCTAAAATTGAATCAATAATCCTGTAACCTATATTGAACCTGGATTAAATCTAACTAATATGGATTCTATGGCTAATGCATCATTGAAAAAGCAATAAACTATCAATTGAAGCAATTCAAAACAAAGTAAAATGCCATATGGAAATAGTAATACTCAAACAAACCTGCGATTAATCAAATTACGCTAACCCTATTTTTAATCCTAAATTAAACCTCAACAATTCAGATTAATCCACTCAGCCACACTAGTCATGAATTATCATTAATACGAATTGGAGAAAACAAACAAATCAGAAGCTTAAACTAATACAATACCTAGAATACTAGTTACTGCCGACAAAAATGAAAATAAAGCATGGAATTAATCAGAAAACTAATTTTAAAATGAATAAAAAAAAGAAGAAAAGAAAACTCACATAGGCAAGGCTTTAATAGGGATGGACTCCGATTCGAGCCTCGGAATAATGTTTAACTTTTGTTCCTCACCAGGAACAAACGAAAACCATTATTTCGTGACTCGAATCCAATACTGGACCCAAGAAATTGGGAAGAAATCGAACCATTTGAACTTATAGGGTTCTGCTTGTCTTCGATTTGAAATTCGAAGACTTTGGGCAAGATTCAAAGGAGACCTGTTAGAGGTTTGGGAAGAGGGTGGTGCAGAGAGTCCGAGGTGCTAGTTTGAGGTCGTTTGGCATCGGCGCCGCCGCACACAGTGGAGCAGTCAGCGCTTCAAACAAATATTTGACGAGCTTGACTGATAATCGAGGGATACCAGTGGCAGATCTAGAAAGAGGGGCTCGAGGGCGTGGGGTGGTGTAATTTTGGGGGTCATCGAAACATAGCCGCCGCCGGAGGCGAATTCCGGTGGGCGACAGACGCCGAAGGGCGGTGGGATTTGGGTTTGGGTCTCTACGACACGGTACCAGGTTTCTTTGGGGGTGGGTAGTGCTTGAGACAGTTAAATATGAAACAATACCTGGCTTCATCACCATTTGATCAAAAGAGTATGGGCGGTCCTGATTAAAGCTTGCCCAAACGACATCGTTTAGTGTTAATGGGGGATTGGACCGGGTTGGCCATGGGTTTGCATTTGGGTTGGGCATTTTTTGGCTGGTTTTTATTTTTTTAAAAATGGCCCAAATTGGATATTTTTAATAAGACCACATTTCCTGTAGTTCTTTTCATTTTTTTATTTTTTTATACAAAAAAATGAACAAAGACCTGACTTTAATTCTAGAATTAAACTAATTAATTTTAAAAAAAATTAACAAAATCCTAATTTAAAAGAAAACTTAAGGAAAACTCAAAATTAAAAGTAAAAATGCAAAGAGGACTATTTTTGTTATTTTCTTCCATTTTTTGTGATGTTAACTAATTAACGAACCTAAAATATGCCAATGTGCTATTTTGTATTTTTTATATGAATTATATCGATTAAAATGCACACAAAATGCAAACTAACACACAAGTATACAATTAAATTCTAAAAATCACAAAAATAAAGAAAAATCCCAATTTTAGGAATTCTATATGAGTAATTTAAGCTCCGCAAAAATCACATGCTCATATTCACCTATCGCCATGAGAGAAGAAAGAATACATAAAGTTTCTAAAGGAGTATGAGGACATATTCGCCTGGTCGTATGATGACATGACCGGTCTGAGTACGTCTATTGTTGCTCACAAAATGCCAACCAACCCAATATGTCCATTAGTAAAGCAAAAGCTCAGAAAGTTTGAACCTGATATGAGTTTGAAAATCAAGGAAGAAGTCACCAAGTAGATCAAAGTAAAGGTTCTCAGGGTGGTTAAGCACCCGCCATGGTTAGCCAACATTGTGCCAGTACCAAAGAAAGATGGGAAGGTAAGAGTTTATGCCAACTACCGTGATCTCAACCGGGCCAGTCTGAAAGGTGACTTCCCTTTGCCGAATATGCACATCCTAATTGACAATTGTGCCAAGAATGATCTACACTCATTCGCAGATTTCATCGTTGGTTACCACCGGATCTGGATGGATGAGGAAGATGCTGAGAAAATGACTTTCATTATGCCATGGGGATTGTATTGTTATAAGATGATTCCATTCGTCTTGAAGAATGCACTGACCACCTAATTGAGGGTCATGACAACAGTTTTCCATGATATGATACACAATGAGATAGAGGTATATGTGGATGACGTTATCATCAAATCCAAGAAGGCCAGCGACCACATAGAATATCCGAGGAAGTTTTTCAATAGACTGCAGAGGTACAACCTGAAACTAAACCTCGCAAAGTGTTCATTTTGGGTTCATGCTAGGAAGTTTCTTAGGTTTATTATGAGCCTCTGATGAATAGAAATGGACCCATCAAAGGTCAAAGACATTCAAGAACTACCACCGCCAAAGAACAAGAAAGATGTGATGAGTTTCCCAGGAAGGCTGAACTACATCATCTGATTCATAGCATAGTCTACAGTTATAAGTCAGCCAATATTTAAAATGTTAAAAAAGGACACCGCTACCAAATGGACCGATGACTGCCAAAAGGCCTTCGATAGAATTAAGGAGTACCTTTCAACACCACCAGTCGTTGTTTCGCCCGAGCCAGGTAGATCCTTATTACTCTACCTTACAATGTTAAATGGAGAGTTTAGCTACATTTTGGGGCAATATGACGAAACGGGGAGAAAGCAACAAGCCATTTACTATCTCAACAGGAAGTTCACCCCGTACGAGGCCAGGTATTCTCAATTAGAACGCACATGTTGTGTTTTAACTTGGGTAGCGCAGAAGCTGAGACATCATTTCTGCGCCTATACTACGTACCTCGTATCAAGGATGGATCCTTTGAAGTACATCTTTCAGGAGCCCATGCCCACTGACAAGCTAGCCGAATGGAAAATCTTGCTGAGTGAGTTTGACAGTATTTACGTGACTCAGAAAGTGGCCAACGGACAGGCACTGGAAGACCACCTTGCTGGAAACCCCGTGATGGAGAATATGAACCCTTTAAAATGTATTTTCCTGATTAAGAGGTATCATTCATAGGAGAAGATATTGCAGAATCCTATGACGGTTGGAAAATGTTCTTTGATGAAGCAGCAAACTTCAAAGTAGTTGGCATAGGAGCAGTCTTGGTATCAGAAACTAGTAAGCATTATCCAGTGTTTACCAAACTCAGGTTCCCCTACACCAACAATATGGCCAAATATGAAGCCTACATCTTAGGGATAAAAATGGCCACTGACATGAACATGCAAGAGCTGCTAGAGATTAGAGATTCAGATTTACTCACACAACAGGTACGAGAAGAATGGGCAACCAAGAACTCCAAGATACTCCCGTATCTGCATCATGTACAGGAATTAAGAAAGAGGTTCACGAAAAAAAAATTCCAACATGTTCCCAGAATTTAGAATAAGTTTGTCGATGCATTGGCTACCCTATCATCTATGATACATCACCCAGATAAGAATTCAATAATCCCATTCAAGTGAAAATTCATAATCAGCCAGCTTACTGTGCCCATGTTGAAGAGGAAGCAGATGGAAAGCCTTGGTTTCATGATATCATGGAATATTTGGCAAGAGGAATCACCCGGAGCTTGCTAATCATACTCAAAAATGCACACTTTGGAGATTGTCCAACAACTTCTTTCATAGCTGAGGAATCTTGTATAGGAGGACTCTCGATTTAGGACTATTGAGATATGTTGACGTAAAAGAAGCATCCAAGCTACCAGAGCAAATTCGTGCTGGGACATGTGGTCCATATATGAATGGTTTTGTCTTAGTAAAGAAGATACTTCGGGCTGGTTACTTCTCGATAACTATGGAAACTGACTGCATCCAATATGTTCGAAAATGCCACCACTGTCAGATACATGCAGACATGATAAAGATACCTCCAAGAAAGCTTCACACAACAAGCTCATCGTGGACGTTCTCTGCCTAGGGAATGGACGTAATTGGACCAATCGAGCTTGCCGCTTCCGCGGACACAGGTTTATCCTAGTGGCAATTGACTATTTGACCAAGTGGGTCAAAGTAGCATCTTACAAAGCAATGACTAATAAAGTCATGACAGACTTTGTCCGCGACCACATTGTTTGTCGTTTCGACATTCTAGAGTCTCATTACTGGTAATGGGTCCTCCTCAATAGTGAATTCATGAAAGCTATGTGTAAAACCTTCAAGATCAGACACAAAAATTCCACAGCCTATATTCCTCAAATGAATGGAGTTGTGGAAGTCCCCAACAAGAATATCAAAAAGATATTAAGGAAAATGATAGAGAAGCAAAATAGTGGCACGAGAAATGATCATTTTATCTATCAGGGTATCGCACCACAGTCCGCATATCAATCAGTGCAACCCCCTATATGCTGGTTTATAGTAACGAGGTTGTCATCCCCGCCAAAATAAAAATTCCTTCCCTAAGGATCATACAAGAAGCTGAGCTCGACGATGCAGAGTGGGCAAAAAGTCGTTATGAGCAACTAGACCTTATATACGAAAAGAGAATGAACGCAGTTTTTCATGGTCAACTCAATCAGAGCAGAATGTCCAGAGCCTTCAACAAGAAGGTCAATCCGAGACAGTTCACGTCGGGGCAACTGGTGCTAAAGAAAATGTTTCCTCATTAGGGTGAAGCCAAAGGGAAGTTCTCTCCTAACTGGCAGGGCCCACACATAGTCCATCGGGTTTTGATAGGAGGAGCCCTCATACTTGCAGAAATGGACGGAGAAGTTTGGCCAAAGCCGATTAATTCAGATGCAGTTAAGTGTTCCTACATGTAGATTTTATGTTTTCTCCATGTGATGTAAATTGAACTACGCCTAACCTGATTCCCTTTTAAGAGGGGATATGTACGCAGCCCTATGGGTTTGGTCACAATTCAATAAAATTTTCATTTCCCCCAAAAATTGGTAACTAGGGCAGAATTTTGAGGAGGACCCTCAAAATTCCAACGTAATTTCAACTAATCGTCACACTAGCAGCAGACAGAAGCGTCAACCCATCAAACTGTGGTAGAATTTTGAGTAGGACCCTCAAAATTTCATTGCAGGAGAGGTTGCAATGTCCTGAATTGCGTCATAGTTGGTGGTTCATCTAAAAACTATTTTTAATTATATGCCATACTTTTACAAAATTGCGCATATCTATTTTTGAAACTGCATTTCTTAGAATGCTACCGAATGATGCAGACGGCATCACCAGATCATAGCCGAACGAGTCATGCAAAGCCAGCAGGGATACAAACTAACCTTCCCCTCTACAAAACTCACGATTTTTCTTTGGATGCAGGCACTAGGATTACGAAATCATTAAACTTACTGTACGTCTATAGAACAAACATTGTTCAAGCGTATGATTCTCCGAACCATTGCACTTACGAACATCTTCTATCAGAGCACACCCATGATTTTCCATATGTCATAATGCTCCCAGAAATCACCATGCTATAATCTACAATCAACTAAGAAACTCTATTGTCATTCATTATTATGTTTCTTGCATCAGGCTACCATTCTTCCTTCCGAGGTTAAGCTCTACCTCAATCTACATTTGCATTGTATAAAGGCTACCATTCTTCTTTCCGAGATTAAGCTATACCTCTATCTGCATGTATAAAGGCTACCATTATGCTTTCCGAGATTAATCTCTACCTCTATCTGCACCTACATTGCATAAAGGCTACCATTCAACCTTCCAACTTGCATAAGGCTACTATTCTGCCTTCCGAGGATAAGCTCTACCTCTATCTGCACGTGCATTGTAAAAGGATACCATTTTTCCTTCCAACTTGCATAAGGCTATTATTCTGCCTTTCGAAGTTAAGCTCTACCTCTATCTGCACGTGCATTACATAAGGCTGCCATTCTGCCTTCCAAGCTGCATATGGCTACTATATTGCCTTCCGAGGTTAAGCTCTACCTCTATCTGCACCTGCATAACATAAGGCTACCATTCTGCCTTTCAACTTGCATAATGCTACCATTCTGCCTTCCGAGATTAAACTCTACCTCTATCTGCACCTGCATTGCATAAGGCCACCATTCTTCCTTCCAACTTTCATAAGGCTACCATTCTACCTTCTAACATGCATAAGGCTACTATTCCACCTTCCAAGACTAAACGTTGTCTCCACCTACATTGCACGGCTGAAAGATAGCCACATTGTATAGCTGAAAAATCGCCACATTACACGGGTGAAAGATCGCCACATTGCACGGCTGAAAGATCGCAACATGTTACTGCATCCTTCATGGCCTGAAATACCGCACACTCATCCAAAGGGCGTCATCATTCGGAGGCACCATCTTTACAGCCCGAAAATACCATGTCATGGCCCGAGGATCTCTTTTAAACTTTTGCATATCATTATTCAAAGGCGTCATGGTTCGGAGGCATCATCCTCATAGCCCGAGAATGTCATCCCATGGCCTGCGAATCCTTTATTATACATTTCATAATATAGGACATCAAGGTCTAAAGATTCCATCCTAACCGTCCAAAGACAGCATTCATGGTCCAACGAGAATTTGCATCATGTTTAAATTTACATACAATATATGCTTGTATTACCTATTTGCAGGTAAATCGGTAAGAAACAGTCGTCCCAACGGGAGTGATTCCGCTCCAATACCCACAACTATATCAAACCTAACCATTCTCGTAAGTCGTCCACTGATCCAACCCGAGATATTGCTATCGTTCTTGGAAAATACCCATCGACATACTCTGCCCACGGATCCTGAACTACATATGTCCTGATTCCTGTAATACTAGGGATATGTAGGCAGCTCAAAATTCGGGGTGCAGCCTAAACCTCATCATACTGTTTCGCTCGGTCAAAATTGGCCATCACATACCGAAAAATTCTTTCATCCTTTCCGGTTAAAGATGACAGCTATTAACACCCAATTTTTCCCTATATATCTTTAATATTAAAAATACTTTGAAAGTAGTATATATATTCATATATATGTATGTCCAAATATTTTATTATTTTTTCATAATTTTTAAAGTTTTCTAAATTGATTTATTTCCCTTTTTCATCCATAAAATCCTAATAATTATGTCTAAAATTATCATTTTTGATGATTCATTTATTGAGGATTCTTATATTTATGCAAAAATATGGCTAAGGAAATTTTTACATATTTCTACGATTTCATTTAGTATTTTTTAAAGCTAATTGCACATAATTGCAATATTAACCATTTTAAAGTTTAAATTTATCTCATGTTTATAAAATGGGATCCTATATTTTTAAATTATTAGTTATATATTATAAATCATTTAACTGCTTTAAATTTATTTTTAAAAATTTATTTACTATTTTTTATAAAGTAAAAAGTAAAAAAGGCTAATTTAAATTTTAGCCTAAATTGGATTTCAATTATTACCAAAATCAGGCCCTAATTACCCCAGCCCAATTCTAATTAAATCCCAGCCCATGTTCAATTAAACCAACCCAAACTCGGACCCCTGCCTATCCTCTTTAATCCAGGTCATTAATCATTCAAATCAATGGCCAACATTCACCCTTTCCATTTTTAACCCTAAACGACCCCTACCCTAACTCATTTCCCACCACCCGCCGCCTTTGAATCCCTTTCCTCTCCCAATTCTCTCAAAAACCTCATATGAACCCTAGCCACTGCCACTAATTTCACCCTATTCCACCTCAATCCCCGCCTAATCCATGGTCTCCTATGACTGTTTGAGGTGTAAACTGGCCTCATGCATCTCATGATTGCCCTTTTGTGTGATTACATGGCCAGACTCAAAGAGATTTGGTCCAGCCCTTGCTCAACATCCATTCATGACCTTTCTCCTATCATCCCCCGTCTTTCTTCGACCATTCGTGGTCGTTCAAGTCAGATCTTTGACTTTTCTTGCTAGATCAGTAACTTTTTTTGGTCTTTTTCACTTTTTCAGGATTTTCTGAAACCCTAGATCTAAGTGTTACCCCTCTTTGTTTACACTACACCCCATGAAGGGCGTAGAAAGAAGTTTTTCCAGTTAAAGGACAATTAAAACGGGATTATTTCTTTATTAAAAATTCAGAGTCGCCAGTTGGGATAATTTATGGTGTCCCAAGTCACCAGTTCAAATCCCAAATCGAGGAAAATATTGACTCTGTATTACAGTCCACGAACTAGGAATCCGGGTAAGGAATTATGTTAACCTGGGAGAAGGTGTTTGGCACTTCCGAGTTCCGTGGTTCTAGCACGGTCGGTCAACTGTTATTATTGGCCTATTACATGATTTTAAAACATGTTTTAGCCTATGGTTCAATTTTAGTTTTAATTAGGAATATTGCAATGTTGTTAAAACATGTCTTGAACCGCGTCACATAAATGCCCCTGCGGTCTTCTACATATCTTAACTAACGTTGAGATTTGGATTTGGTTCACATAAATGTACACCCAAGTTTAGGAAGGTAGGTTATTAAAACAACACACCCAAAGCAACTACACATCTTTACCTTTGCGAGGGCCATGACAATTCTCTAAATGGAGCGCCTCGAATTCTAAAGTAAAATTAATTAAATGAGGGTCAGACAATTGTCTTTTTTTTTGGCACATCACACCTCGATTCATTCTAACTAAAGGGTTTTTAAGCTAACTCATGAGGGCCATAAATTGATATTGGTTTTGAATGGAACCCCTCACTAGATAATAAAACTAGATAAATGAGAACTCAATTCATGTTTCACATTAACCATCCTCACTTAACAGTAAAAGAGTAGTATAAGAATGCTGCATATTTCTTATTTTAATAGCCTCTTACGATGCACTCTACCTATTCAACTTTGCCTAACCTATTGAATGCTAAATGCAATTATGATTTTGTTCAGAACGCTTATGTAAAGAAAATCAATTACTTAAGCAAGAGGCACAGGCCAGCACAATAACCAAATCTCTATGGTGAATATTATCAAACCTCAGCCTAGGATGAGCCCAAGAACAACATAGGAGACCCAACGTTAACCCTTCATTGCCTGATCAAAACGTTATAATTCAATCATTCCAAACCAAATATTACTTTACCACACCTAATTCCTATCAATGATATCATAAAAGATGTGAAACCAAGCCTAATATGTTTGCTTTTGATTTTTTAACTCTTCAGTCGTGAAGCACACGGGCCAACATTCTGAATTCAAAGTTTCCCAAAATCAAGGAAGCACTATGGTGAACATAACTCACATTCCAATTTTATTTAAATCTACCATCAATACAATAGACGTAATTCCAAACCTATTTGCCAAAACTAGACATGCGTACCAAGCTTGACTTCGTAGGAATAAGCGACAATCTAAGAGTCAACCTCTACCAAATTCGACAGGAAAACAGAGCTGAAGTAACTTTAATCTTCAGCAAATTATACAAAGTCCAAAATAAATAAGCAACTAAATCAAACTGTGATGCAACAGTTCTAGCAGTTTCATGTTAATATATAGTAATAAGAGCTAATTTTATAGAAACATAACATTAGAGAGAACTATAGCTGAAACATAAATAGGTTAGCATTGTGCTTTGATCTTCCTGCTTTTCATTTCATTTCTTCAAACCCAACATTCATAATCAATAGAACTTTACAGTGTGTACCTAGAAATAAGATGGAAACCAAGCAATGCAGGATCAATAGCTAGCAGCTAGTAGCACAACATCCAGGTTCAAGCAATACTCAGTCAAAAAAACCAATTCCAAACAAATGATGCACAACAGGCCCTAGAACCCAATTTCGAACCAATTTCATACCCCAAATCAATTCATACTTAACCTCAGATGAACTAGAAAATATTTCAGAACTTGAAAATTTTAGAAATCAACAAAAGAAATCAATGAAACTGTGAAGGCTTCACACGGCTTGACCCCCAAAACTTTTCAAGACTAATATCAACCCATCTCAAATCCCATTAATGAAGCAACATTGTTTTTAGAAGTTGAAAGAATAAAAAAATTGCTAAAGCTCAATGGAGCAGTATCTTTTTATCATTTTTTTTTTTTGCTGTTTTGATTTTCAGATTTTTTATCACTTAGCCATCTCTCTTAAAAGGCAAGAATAAACTTCCTTTATAGGCAAACAAATATGGTAAACAACAAATTTTAATTTTGCATATTAGTCCCTTTTGAATTTTTTTTTTATTTCACAATACATCAAAATTTTGATTTCTAACCAAGCAAGGCTATTTTTAGCTTTCTAGAAGCTTCTTAAAGTGGTTATTCATAAGATTCTCTTATCCAATTACCCAAAATACCCCTTAATTTCCCTGATTTTACTTTAGTCAACAAGTTAACCTTCAGCTCATGGGTCAAATTGACCCAAAATTAAGCTCCAAATCGGATTGACTTCTTTTCTTTTGGGATTTCAAATTTAACAGGAAATCAACCCGATTCAATAATTCTTGACAAACCCAACCCAAGCTCCAAACCAGCAGAAGTTGTAAACCAAGCAATTTCAAATTAAATTCAGAAATAAAGGGAAAAGAACCACCTAGAATTGACATGAGAATAAATGCAACTAATTAGTCATATGTTCACTAATTGAAAACATTACTGACCAGAATTAGATAACAATCTGGTCAATGCAAACAGGCCAAATAGGAATCAATAATCGAAACTAAACCATGCAACTTAGTCATTACCTAATACATACACCCATTATGACAGTCACAAATTATAATTACCTTAAGACCTTTATTTGGTTAAACATAGAGAGAAAAATAACAAGAAAGGGGTAGAAGCATAAAAGAAAGCAAAGACAGGCAAAGAAAATACAAGGAGTACCTAAAGTAATTAAACATATGGTTGGCTTGAATGGATTCCAGAATTCTTCAATTTAAATTGAAGAATAGTATTAATCGAATGTTCTTGTTGGGAACAAACGATCAATGCCATCTTCAGGTTAAATCGTCTTGGAAACTTAGAAGGATCAGAACAAATTTTCCTTTCTTCACTATTTCTCTTTAGATCTAGTACTGGCCGAGTTTGGTAGGGATTTTGGGAGGGTTGATATGGAACTAAGACTCAGGGATATGAGAGGAGTATGAGGTTAAGTTTAAAGGTGATTTAGAGTTCTCTTGCCTAGGAAAATGGCAAAACTCCATGGCTACACTATGGTTGAGGTGGGAGCGGTGAAAGAGATGAGAGATGTAGGAGATGAATCTAACCCATCTCTGAGGATGTTTGGACATATCAATGTAACGAGGGGGGAGAGATCATGGTCGTTGGATGATGGATGATTGATGGCCATATTTCTTTAGCATTATCAACTCGTAATGATGATGTTTCGTCTAAGACAAACGAGAGGGGGGATTTGAACGAGGCGTATATATGGGATTTGGGCCTAGGTCATCGGGTTTCAGAGCCAAATGTCTGGGCCTGGGGGTTTCAATTAAACAAATGGCGCAAAAGACTTATCCCTCAATTTCTAATCTTTTCTTTTCAAATTCAAATCTCTTTTCTCTTTTTTATTTTCAAATTAAAAATAAAACCTACATTAATTCGAAACCAAAATTATTCTACCTAATTAGGTTAATTACTAAAAGTAATATTTACAACTATTAACTATCAAATTAAGAGAAACTACAAGATTCTAAGATAAATGCAAAGTTGAGTAATTTCAAAATTATCGTAGAATCCGTACAGATCTCTTCTCAGTAAGGAAATCCCTCCCCCTTCCACGAGCTAGGCAGCCTCCCTCATTTTTTTTTTGGGTTTGTTTTGCGCGTGATTTTCAGGTACAAGCCGCGGTGGACAAGGAGAGCTTACGACATTTGGACTCGAAGAGTAAACAAACACCGGACGAAGTGTGCAAGAGTTAGCGGTAGTAGATATCGGGCGAATTAAAGCATACTTACAGGTTTTTCTATCGGGAGTTGGTACCTCCTGACCTCCCTTTTATACTTTGTACACTCTTTTACGTTTTCTATCTAAGCACCCTGTGTGTGGTTTACTTTGTCGATTCCTAGCTTGCATCATTTTGCGTATTCCGCTGTAGTACGTGAGTGCATCATTGTTTTTCGTAATCGGTTGGGGATAGTGGCCGCGGAGGGGGATGGTAGAGTAAGGTCATGTCCTCGGTGGGCGGGGGTGGGGGCAGGGGCAAATAGAGGGGCTAGGAGCAGTTATGCGGGTAGGGCCGGAGGCAAGGGTGGGAAGAGGGTAGCGGATGCTCATAGATTAAGGATCGGGTCGTGGAACGTAGGCACTTTGACGGGTAAGTCCATTGAGTTGGCGAAGGTTCTTCAGAAAAGGAGGGTTAACATAGCATGTGTACAGGAGACTAGGTAGAAAGGGTCGAAGGCGAGGAATGCAGACGGGTTTAAGCTGTGGTATTCTGGGGTCGTGAGAGGTAAGAATGGTGTGGGCATCTTGGTTGATAGGGATCTAAGGGAGTCCGTAGTCGAGGTTAGACGAGTGAATGATAGGTTAATGTCTATTAAGTTGGTTATTGGGGGTTGCGTCCTCAACGTCATCAGCGCCTACGC
The DNA here is from genome assembly GCA_034376525.1 of Nicotiana benthamiana. Taxonomy (NCBI): domain Eukaryota; kingdom Viridiplantae; phylum Streptophyta; class Magnoliopsida; order Solanales; family Solanaceae; genus Nicotiana; species Nicotiana benthamiana. The sequence continues at coordinate 39,598,498 of CM067324.1, forward strand.
GCCGCAAGCGGGCTTAGACGAGGAGGTTAAGAGGCGCTTTTGGGAGGACTTGAATGATCTGGTAAGTAGTATCCCTCAATCTGAGAAGTTAGTTATTGGAGGGGACTTTAATGGTCATATTGGGGAAGAAGCTGGTGGTTATGATGAGGTGCTCGGTGGCTTCGGCTTTGGGGTTAGGAACGGAGGAGGCACGTCACTACTTGATTTCGCCAGGGCTTTTGAGCTTTTGATTGCGAACTCGATATTTCAGAAGAGGGAGGAACATTTGGTCACCTTCAAGAGTTCGGCGGCGAGGACTCAGATTGATTACCTTCTCCTCAAAAGGAGCAATAGAGGTAAGTGCAAGGACTGCAAGGTTATTCCGGGAGAGTCCCTTTCGACTCTTCATAGACTCCTAGTGATGGATGTCGGTTTTTGGGTGAAGAGGAATAGGAGGGGTGCTCGGGGATAACCGCGGATTAGATGGGGTGTCTTAACTAAGGAGAAAGCACAGGAGGTGGAGAGTAGGTTAGCTGAGGGTGGAGCTTGGAGAAGTTCTGGGGAAGCGGACGCTATGTGGTCAGTGACGGCGAACTTGGTTAGGGAGGTAGCACGTGATGTGCTCGGGGTAGCCAAAGGCTATTCAAGCAAACACTAGGTGTTAGAAACACGTTCTCAATGCAATATACTAAACGTGTACTCTTTTGTAGGTTTTGATGAATGACAAACGAAGCAAAAATTGATATATGACGGAATTCAAGTACAAGCGCACAATGGTTGCGAATAAGATTGAAGTTCAAGATATAGCTTTTAATTGTTATTGAGTTGTTCTAAATTGTAATCTCGATCCTATAACTTGACTCATAGTATGGCCTCTCTCATAAAACTATTTTCCAAAATCATGCATATTTAATTCTGTGTCAAAAAGATTTTAAATAATGCATATTTACATTAGACAAAATGTTTTCTAAACATGCCTCAAAAATCTGGGCTAAAATAATCGATTATGTACTTATGATAATCGATTGTTTCTGAGCCAAGACTGCATGACAATCGATTATGAATTAATGGTAATCGATTGTGAGTAAGACAGTGAACATCAGGTTTTTCCAAATCTGCATGATAATCGATTGTGAACAAATGACAATCGATTGTTGTTGAGGTAAAGTTTTTCAATACTCAAAATAATCGATTATGAACTAATGGTGATCGATTGTGTTGAGTTGATGTCTTCCAGTGATTTTAAATTTAATTAAGTAATTGATTATGTCTTTAGATAATCGATTATCACTGAGACAGTAAGTTTTATGATTTTCAGAAAATAACAAGTAATCGATTGTTGCAAAGGACAATCGATTGTTGAAGCTGGCCGTTGTCAAATGATTTTCAAATACCATAAGGTAATCGATTATTGATTCTAGATAATCGATGTTCTGCTTAAAATCTGGAAATGATTTTTAGAACGTTGCTGAAGTAATCGATTATTGATTTTATATAATCGATGTTTTGCTTAAAATCTGGAAATGATTTTTAGAACGTTGCTAAAGTAATCGATTATGAACCTAGTGTAATCGATTATCTGATTTTGAATATTGCCAGTAATCGATTATAGATTATGTATAATCGATTGTGAAGCGTTAAATCTGGGATTGATTTTTAAACTGACTGGCAGATAATCGATTGTTTGGTCTTAATAATCGATTATCACTGAGTAATTTCAGCAACTCTTAATTGGCAATTAGACAACGGTTGAACCAACTTTTTCAACTATAAATACAGCTTCATTTCAGTGTTTTAAAAACAACAACAACATACACAAACTGATCATTACATTGCTATAAGCTTTCATTCAATTGTTCTTCATTTTCTACTCATTTCATAAAGCTTTTGAGAGCCATATTATTGCTTAAAGTTGTTGTGATCTTGAACATATTCTTTTACTCATATCTACTCAATAAGGAGTACTTTAGTTAAGTGAGTGTCCAAGTATTTGATATACTTGTAAGAGAATTGTGATTCTCTTGTTTCAAGAAACTTGCGTTTCCTTGGGTGAAGTCTTTGAGATTGCGATCTCCGAGCAACTGTTTGAGGCTTGTGTCCTCAAGTGTGTAACGGTTTGTTGAGCACACTTAAGCTTAACAAGATAGTGAAAAATCTCGAGAGAGTCTCTCGGGGACTGGACTAACCACGTTGGTGGCCAACCAGTATACATCTTTGTGTAAGTTTATTTTTCTGCATTTATTTTACTTCCTGCAAAGTTTAAATTCCGCAAGAAAACGCTAAATTCTATTAATACGCTATTCACCCCCCTTCTAGCGTAAAGCGTAGTTTCTAACACTAGGGTGACTGGTGGTGGAACAATGTAGTCCAAGGAAAAGTGGAGGTGAAGAAGGCGGCATTCACTAAGATGGCAGGGAGCACAAGCGAGGAAGAACGAAGAGCGAACATGGAGATCTACAAGGCGGCGAGGAAGGAAGCAAAGATGGCAGTTACGGAAGCCAAAAACGCGGCGTTTGGTTGCATGTACGAGGAATTAGAAGAGAAAGGCAGGGACAGGAAGTTTTTCCGGTTAGCTAAAGCAAGGGAAAGGAGCGCACGTGATCTTGACCAAGTTAGGTGCATCAAGGGCGAGGATGGTAGAGTTCTGATGGGGGAGTCTCATGTCAAGCAGAGGTGGCAGGCATACTTTCGTGACTTACTTAACGAGGAGGGGGATCGCAACATAGAGCTAGGGGAGTTGGGGCATTCAGAGCGACATAGAGACCTTGGATACTGCAGGCGCATTAGGGTGGAGGAGGTCATGAGGGCTTTGCGTAGGATGAGTAGGGGTCGAGCGACCGGGCCTGACGAGATCCCGGTGGAGTTCTGGAAATGCATGGGTAGGTCAGGAGTGGAGTGGCTCTCCAGGCTGTTCAATGTGATCTTCAAGACCAAAAGGATGCTGGAGGAGTGGAGGTGGAGTACAGTGGTGCCCTTGTACAAGAACAAAGGTGACATCCAGTGCTGCAACAACAATAGGGGTATCAAATTAATAAGTCACACCATGAAGATCTGGGAGCGGGTGATCGAGGCCAGGGTGAGGGAGATGACATCTATATCTATGAATCAGTTCGGTTTCATGCCGGGTCGTTCCACTACAGAAGCTATCCATCTTGTCAGGAGGCTGGTAGAGCAGTTAAAGTATAAGAAGAAGGACCTGCACATGGTACTTATCGACTTGGAGAAGGCGTATGACATGGTCCCAAGGGAGGTTCTATGGAGGTACTTGGAGACGAAGAGCGTGCCAGAAGCCTACATTAGAGTGATCAAGGACATGTACGATGGAGCTAAGCCTAGGGTTAGGACGGTGGGTGGCGACTCAGACCATTTTCCAGTGGTTATGGGGCTCCATCAAGGATCGGCGCTTAGCCCCCTCTTGTTTGCCTTGGTGATGGATGCTCTAACCCGACATATTCAAGGGAATATGCCTTGATGTATGCTATTTGCTGACGATATAGCCTTGATAGATGAGACGAGGGTCGGTGTTAATGAGAGGTTAGAGGTATGGAGACAGACCCTTGAGTCTAAGGGTTTCAAATAAGTAGATCTAAGACAGAATACCTGGAGTGCAAGTTTAGCACCACGCAGAGTGACGTAAGCAGGGAAGTGATGATTGGATCTCAGGTCATCGCCAAGAGGGACAGTGTCATATATCTTGGGTCGGTGATTCAGGGGGACGACAAGATTGATGGGGACGCCACTCATCGTATAGGAGCGGGGTGGTCAAAGTGGAGGCTTGCATCAGGAGTCCTGTGTGACAAGAAAGTTCCACAGAAACTCAAGGGGAAATTTTATAGAGCTTTGGTTAGACCTGCCATGTTGTATGGGGCGGAGTCTTGGCCAGTGAAGAACTCCCATGTTCAGAGAATGAAGGTCGTGGAGATGAGGATGCTCAGGTGGATGTGCGGGCTCTCCAGGTTAGATAAGATTAAGAGTGAAGTTATTCGAGAGAAGGTGGGGTGGCCCCGATGGATGAGAAGATGCGAGAAGCGAGGCTGAGGTGGTTCGGGCATGTGCGGAGGAGAAGTCCTGATGCCCCGGTGAGGAGTTGTGAGCGGTTGGCGCTGGTCGGCGTACGGAGAGGCAGAGGGAGGCCTAAGAGGTATTTGGGAGAGGTTATTAGGCATGACATGGCTAGAATGCGGGTTTCTGAGGACATGGCCCTTGATAGGAGAGTCTGGAGGTCTAGTATTAAGGTTATAGGATAGGGGCTCCTAGAGTTTTGGTACTCCTCACCCTGGATTGGGTGAGGCTTGGGAGGGCTATCCATAGAATATTTCTGTATTGGATTGTGTCTCCCGTATTGTAGTTATTTATGGTTGTTACTGTCTATTACTATTATTGCATGCTATTTTAGTTATGCTTCTTATGTGTAGATAATTATTTACGTTATTTCCGCTGAAGTACTAATGCTTTTTGGTTTTGTTTTTGTTGTTCCTTTCCTTCACTGAGCCGAGGGTCGATTGGAAACAGCCTTTCTGCCCTTTCGGGTAGGGGTAAGGCCTGTCTACATATTACCCTCCCCAGACCCCACTCTGTGGGACTATACTGGGTAGTTGTTGTTGTTGTTGTTATAAGATAACTCAATTGCTTAGTTAATCCTTAAATGCTAAATCAAATCTTAAATGTAAGTGCACATACATTTTTTGTATTTTCATTGATGAAAAAAAAATGAAATGCGCAGACCAATACAAAGAATGCCACAAAAATTCACAAAAATACAAGCAATGAAAGAAATTATTTTGTTTTTAATTTATGGGAGTAATTCATTTAGGGCAAAAATCACGTGCTCACACTAAGACCTTTCAATTTTCTTTCAGATCTATCTTAGATTTATGCTTACTGTGAACTTCTTAAGTGTTTTTCAAAGATTCTTCGATTTCATTCAAAGTGACTCTTCATTTTTCAACGATTAGGTTTCTCTTAACTTCTTTTTAAAGACCTCTTCTCTAATTTTTTGTTGTTGTTTAATAATTTTATTATGTTCAAATAACTTGTTTATGGTTTTCATCAATTCGATTCAACATGTTGAAAACTTTTGGTCTTTTAATCTTATCCGAGTTCTGAAATTATCCTTGTTTGTTTGAGTGTATACTTGTTCGATTAAGTTCTTTTTCTTGTTTGACTTATCCGATTCTAAATTCCTATAATCTCTTAAGTTTGAATATTTTTAAAGCCCTAATTTCTTAAAATATTTTCCTCGCTTATTGTTACAGTGAGACCTTTACTGGTTTCTGACTCTCTTTACCTGTTACTATGCTCTCTTCACTTTTGATTATGTGTAACTACTTGACCTTGTTGACTACTGTACTTCGAGTACATCTCTTTTACTACTGAAACCTAGCTAAGTCCTACTACTACTGTATGTTTAAGTTGTTCGTTTTTCCAATGTGTTTGGCCTTGCATGTCTGATACTGCTGTTCATTCTATTCATATATTGAAGTGCAGAATTATGTTTCTTTCTTGATTAATCCTGATTCCTTCAATATTGTGATTGATTGCAAAAAAGTTTCTCATGAACCCTAGTTTAACTCGTTTGTTTGAATTAATTGATTCACCTCCTTTAATTACTGTAATGTTTTACTTTGTTGAATCATTTCCCAAAACTAAGCATATTTTTTCTTAGACTTGATTATTTACTTCATGCTTTTACCGTCCCCTTATATCGCAATAATCAATCTTTCCCAAACTGATTTTATTTCCTTGATTAATATATGTTAGTAACCGTTACGTAGTGATTCCTTAATTAAAGAAATCACTTGTGTTAATTGATTCTAATTGTGATTATTTCCATGTTTGTGTTAAGACTTTACTTATTACCTTAATTTTTACTCGTTTTCAAAAATATAAATACTCTACCCTCTATTCTTTTAAAAAAAACGAACAACTTGAGTATAGAACACACACTTACACTCAGAACTCTCTCTTTATTTACTACTACTTATGTTATTGCTTTGTCTAGCCGGCTGAAAGCAAAGGCTAGACTGTGGACTCTTGCTTGCTTTACCTTTCTGCACTTTACTTCTCTACTGGTATGTCCTAGTTAATTTTTAATCTCAACAACAACATATTTCTTTAAGATGTTTCAGTTTCTCATTCTTGTCTATTTCTGCTTTTGTTTCTGCAGTCAAGTTATGTTACTAGAATATTGTAATATATTCCCTTTCCCTTTTTTAATTAATGCTTATCTACATGTGTAATATGTCAGTCATTTGTTAGGCACTTGCTACCGTGTGAATCCCAAACCCAATATCCCCTATATGTGTTTGTATTTCTTTGGATGATTTATGTCCGTGCCAGCATCAGCTATTGCTGTGGATGACCAAACTAGACCCCTGTTGGGGTTTTACAATATATCCATAACCCCCTTTCCCCTTGAATGATTGTTGATTCTGTGTAGCTTGAGTTTCACTACTATAACTATTTTAAAATCACCATTTACCACTTATCATTTCCAACTCAGTTTTAATAAATCTCTGTTATACACCTTCACTATACTCTTAGAACCTAGGTTCTGCCCCTCTTGTGTGAGCCTTGCCTTGGGACCCTTGAGTTCCCTTTGATCTTGGACATATAAGGGCTAGCCCTCCCACACTACACTCATTCTATTTAGTTATGTAAACCTGGGTGTAAGCACAGCCCGGGATCCTATGAGATATTTAGGGAACTTTGACACACCTAGGTATGAGAAAGGCTTTGGAATAACATTGGCATTGATATGGTTCATTAAATATCTCACAAAGGAAGTAAAATCAAGCTTCTATGGTTGTATATTTTTCTTTCATTTCTTCTTTTGTAATTCAGTCACACGATTTATATTAATTAGTAAAAAATATCAGGGAGATTAGTGAAAATGGTGGGTAGTTGTGCATTGTGGGTAGATTAGGTAGAAATCATGCATATAGGATCAGTTCTTGTTTAAAATAAATTCTGCATGTTTCACTTTCATAACTATAAACCATGCCTATAGGATCAGTGCTTGTTTAAAACAAATTCTGCATGCTTCACTTTCATTACTAGAAACCATGCCTATAGGATCAATGCTTGTTTAAAATAAATTTTGCATGTTTCACTTTCATAACTAGAAACTATCCAGTGCCTGTTTAAAATAAATTCTGCATGCTTCACTTTCATAACAAAAAATCATGTCTATAGGACATAAATGACTTTAATAATAGATAACATGCCTATAGGGTTAAACATCAGCTTTGCAACTAGAAATCATGCATATAGGATATAAGGTAATTGAAGCTCAATTCTCGTTACAACATGCATCCAAACTCATTACCCTTAAAACTCATATCTATAGGTCCAAAGTCAGCCTTCACGCACCTAGATATCATGCCTATAGGATCTAAATAGCTATAATGGAAATCATGCCCATGTAGAATGTTAAAACTAGTTTAGCTGGAGAAGACATCTAGACCATGTTGTTATTCTTAATCAATTTGTCGCTTCTTTAATAAGTTTCTCAAACACTGCTTCGACTTAGTTCCAGTAGAAAGCATGTTTATAGGATCCAAATCGCTTGTTTTAAATTAAGCACCGCTTTATTGTGACACTATATATATCATGCTCATAGGATATCATTTTTATGCCTAGGCAAGCCTTAGGTAACTATTTGAATAAAACTGGAACTACCTCCATTAATTATGAATTGCTACAACCAACAGGCAGGCCTGACTGGACTTCTTATCTGAGCTATATAATGAATCTGGTTCTGAATCAAATCCACTGTTTTAGGATTTTTAAAAGTAAGACTTTAAGTGTGTTTGAGTCGTGCTATTTATATGCTTCATTTGCGAAGGTTTGTATGAGCCTTCTAATTGCTTGCATGTTTCCCCTTTAAATGCAATCCTACGTGTTTTTGTATGTCGCCTTTGCCTTTTTACCTTAAAACCAGAGAGTCATCCTAAAATCCTCCCTCTTATAGGAATAGTAGTCCTAAAATTCCTCCAGGACTAAGAGGAATGGTACAGGTAATACCACGCAATAAAGGTCGAGACTAATCCGTGCTTTAATACCTTTACGGGATGGGAAGGGTAGATATGGATATGCTGACCAGGTACTAATACAATATGTAGTCCCTCTTTTGAGGAGTGATTACCGGGTATTGTATTGATGTGATCCATATTACAAACATACCTAGGAACCTTTTTACACTCACAAGCATGCTTAGATTGTAACTCTTTTTCTAAAACCTTGCTTTTATTTTTTTCAAACACTTGTGTATTTAAATTCAAATCCCCTATTAATTGAGCCTTTTTTTTTACTTGCTAATTGCACAAATTCACAAAAACTATCTGGTCGGGAACCATACTAGTAGATACTGAAGGGTGCATAATACCTTCCCTTTGTGATAATTTCAAGACCTTACCCTATCTCTGGTTATAAAAAATAGTTGTAGTTGAACCTCATAAGTGCCCTAACACACATTAAAATTGTTAGGTGGCAACTTTTCTAAATTGAAAAACCCTTTCCCAAAAGGAAATAGTTGTCTCAACCAAAGGTCATAAACTCGAGTTCGCGAGAAAAATAGGACACGACATAGCTTACGTAGTAGAACGACCCAGCAAGAACCCAAAGTGGTTCTCTGATATAGACAATGCCCTCATTGCCCTCCTTTCTACCACCATTTCCCAAACTTTCATGATATGACTCAGTAACTTGATACCCCTATAGTTGTTACAATTCTGGATATCACCTTTGTTCTTGTACAACGTAATCATCGTACTCGACCTCAACTCATCTGGCATCCTCTTCATCCTGAAAGTAACATTAAACAGCCCAGTCAGCCACTCCAAGCCTGCTCTACCTATATATCTCCAAAATTATACTGGGATCTCATCTGGCCAGGTCACTTTGCCCCACTCATCTTACTCATTGCTCCCACGACCTCCTCAACCTTAATATGCCTACAATAACTAAAGTATCGATGACTCTTAGAGTGCCCCAATCCCCCTACCATGATGTTTTTGTCCCCCTCTTCATTTAATAGTTATGAAAGTACGACTGCCATCTTTGCTTAATCCGGCACTCTTCCATCAATAAACAACCATCCTGGTCTTTGATGTACCTAACTTGATCCAAGTCACAAGCCTTCATCTCTCTCGCTCTGGCCAGCCGAAATAACATCTTGTCCCGACCTTTGGCACTAAGTTCCTCATTAAGCTGACCAAATGCAGTAGTCTTAGCCTTTTGTGGCTGTAATTTTTGCCTCCTTCCTAGCTTCCTTAGATCTTTATCTGTTCGGTCTCCTCTGCTCCTCATTGATGTTTTCCACTAACTTAAAGAATACTACTTTCTTTTCTTTCACTTTACCTTAGACCACGTCATTCCACCACCAGTTGCCTCGGTTCTCGCTAGAGTCGACGTTCGATATCCTTAACACCTCCCTAGCCGCCTCCCTTATACGTTCCTCCATCACCGTCCACATAACACTAGCATCCTCACCACTCTTCCAAGCCCTCATAGCCGTTAAACGCCTTTCCAACTCTTGTGCGTTGTCCTTAGTCACCCTACTCTGGAAAGAAATCAAATGTTCCTCCCTCTTCCGAACAATAGAGTTCACATTCACCAACTCAAAAGCTCTTAGCAAAATCCAACAGTGAAGTTCCTCATCCGTTCTTATACCAAAAGCCAAAGCCATCATGCACCTCGCCATAGCCACCAACAGACATACCAATATGACCATTGAAATCCCCTCTTATAAATAAAATTCTCCGTAGGCAGAGTACCCCACACCACCCCATCCAACGCCTCCCAGAAGCGCCTTTTAACCTCCTCGTCAAAACCCGCTTGTGGCGTGTAAGTGCTAATGACATTCACAGTGCAACTACTAACTTAATTTCTATCAATCTATCATTTACCTGCTTAACCTATACCACTAAATCTCTAAGCTCCATATCCACCAAAATACCCTCTCCTTTCTTGCCCTGCATGCCTTTGGAGTACCACAACTTGTACCCGTCCGTATTTTTCACCTTCGATCCTACCCACCTAGTCTTCTAAACACATGCTATGTTGACCTTCCTCTTCTGGAGAATCTTCACTAGCTTTATAGACTAACCTGTGAATGTCCCTATATTCCACGAGTTAATTTTCATCCTATAGGCAAGTTTGCTCCCCGTTCCCCCTTGGGACCCGTCTCGCACCTGCCCCTTGCCCTACCTCCACCCCACCATCTGCCTTCCCCGAGGATATGACCCTACTATGTCATTACAAATACCTATGGAAGTCTAGAAAGAAAGAATGCCAACACAGATCAAGCAAAGGTCCAAATTGAAGGGAATAAATAGTAACTACAGGCCCACCACTAGAATGACTAGACTAGTTACGAACTACAACGACACCAAATTAAATGACATAAAAAAGAGAAACATGAGACAGGAGGTACCAATTACCATTAATATAACCTGGACTTTCGACTTAGTGTATTTCGTATGCTGAGAAACCTGACGCACTGCCCTTATTCCTGCCAGCCAGACTACTCTACTGCTTCGCGCTTTCCTCTGGCCACCCAACGACCACTAAAATGCTACCTACAACACACAATACACACCATCAGACCAAGAAAAATAATAGAATGCAGGGCTGCCATCTCACCACATAAATCTGGTGTTGGCCCAATAGAAGTCATCGGACCGTTGTGATGTCGCCGGAGAAAAGCGACCGGGCAGAGACATATCGGGTAAAGAAAGAAGAAGATAAGAAGAAAGAAGAAGAAAAGAAGCGCATGGGAAGGGGTTCGGCTACAACCGGACTAAGCAGAAGAAGAAAGAAAAAATGGTTGCTGCTAGGGTTGAGAGGGATGAGAAAAAGAGAAAGTGAAAGGGGGGAGGGGTGGGGAAGGAAGGGTGAAGAGAGAGAATAGAGAGAGGGAGGGAGGGGATTGCATACCTAGTTACCGGAGCCGGAGGGTTCGCCGATAGAAGTAACCGTCGACAATTTAAGGTCGAGGAGTGAGAGAGAGAGAGAAAGAGAGAGAGAGAAAGAGAGAGACCGACTCTGAGCCACTTCGACAAGATTACGTTTTATATTTTATAGGATTTTCAACTACAGCTGCTGAAAAATCATGATGATCCGTTAGAATTTTTGGCTAAATTCTTATGATCACCACATTTATACACAATATGATGCGGTGATGTCACATGATTTGTGGTACAATCGCGGTAACCACCACATTTATACACAGCTTGTACAGTGATCATACGATTTGGCAAAAAATTTGATGATAACCATATCTTGCTGTTAAGGAAAATCTTGCCCAATATTAAAATAAAAAATAAAAAATGGGACCATCACGAGGAGCTTGCTTTCCAAAATTCTTGCTAGATGCTAATTTTTTCAAGATTTTTCTTAACATGGTACTTAAATGGTAGCATTGAATAATCTTATTTGTGCAAGTCATTAATATGAAAATAATATAGCTAAAACTTATTAATGAAATGGTTTATAGGTACACAAACATTATGAAATGTTTAAGACTACAAGTCAGAAAAGTTTCATAATCAACAAATATTATAATATATTTAAAATTATAAATTTCAAAAAATATTCATTTTTTATATTATATGCTCGGTCAAATAAATTCACAATAACTAAAAGAAAAAAAGTATTATGTGTGATATTGCAAATGCAAGTAATCTGAATTTAAAAATGAATTGAACTCTTTGGTCTAAAATCTTAATCCAGCAATAGGTTAAAAACCGTTTATATAGTGATTCTTTTGATTGGCCTAGATAAGGAAGTTTCACCTTCAATCTCAACCACTCAGGTCCGCCATCGTCCTTGCTATCTGGAATTGAAGAAGCAAAAGAGGTCACTTTTTCACCCAAATCGCTTATGACTCAAGAAATTTTCCTTTTTGGAGAAAAGACACCAGAATGCTTAAAACACTTTCTAACTCTTATTTCTGTTTTCAAAATTATACACCATTCCTTTTAATTTATGTGAATTTATTTTTTAGTCCGTACAACAAAAAACTTATTTCTTTATTTGAAAATAATTTATCTTTATACAATGATTTAAAGTCATATAAAATGTATGTGTCTTATTTTACACCACAAAAAGTTTTCTATTTTTTTCTTAAATTCCGTATCTAATGAAATGAATTCACATAAATTCAAATCTGGGTAACTATTTTGTATTCATCTCAATCAGTTGACATACTTTTCACTGGTACAGGTATTTTAGATAGCTTTTTTCACTAGAATTTAACACTTGTTGTGGATAATCTATTTTTTTTAGTCTATGCAAAGTTTAATCCGAGAGGCAAAGTTTCACTAGAATTTAACGAACAGGCAAAGTTTCAAGTACCTAAGGTCTATTATCCAGGGAGATAGGGAGATTGATGGGGATATTACGCATCGTATTGGGGTGGAATGGATGAAATGACAGTTAGCATCTGGAGTCCTGTGCGACAAGAGGGTATCACCGAAACTCAAAGGTCAGTACTACAGAGCAGTAGTTAGGCCGGCTATGTTATATGGGGCTGAATGTTGGCCAGTTAAGAATTCACATAGTCAGACGATGAAAGTAGCCGAGATGAGGATGCTGAAATGGATGTGCGGGCATACCTAATTGGATAAGATGAGAAATGAAGATATCCGAGAGAAGGTCGGAGTTGCTCCCGCGGACGATAAGATGTAGGAAGTAACGGTTAGGTGGTTTGGTCACGTGCAGAGGAGAACTATAGATTTCCTGATTAGGAGGTGCGAGCGTCTGGTTGTGCCAGGTATGAGAAGAGGTAAAGGGTGGCCTAAGAAGAGTTGGAGCGAGGTAATAAAAAAAGACATGGCACGACTGCAAATTTCGGAGGACATTGCTATTGACAGGAATGTGTGGAGGTCGAGCATTAGGGTTATATGCTAGGGGGTAGTTCTTTGTACCGGGTAGTCTGATAGAGTTTTACCTAGAGTTGATAGTAGTCTATGTGGTGTTCACACTATCTTGTTGTTTTGCATACGATTGTAGTACTGCACTCTCTTTCACTTATTCGGTATGTTTTAAGGTATTATTAGTACTTCTCTTACTTCCTATGTTGTTACAGATCCCTTCTTGCGCTTCTTTTATGATATTATTATCTTTTCTATTGAATCGAGGGTCTCCCGGAAATACCCTCCCTACTCTTCCGGGATAGGGGGTAAGGTATGCATATATCCTACTCTCCCAAGACCACACTAGTTGAATTTTTACTGGGTATGTTGTTGTTGTTATTTACATTAACCATTCTGGTACACCATTTGATAAATGTATATATGCAATTTAAATAATTATTATCACATTTCACGATGATTTTAGACGAGCCATATTTTTCTTTTGGTTTCTCATTCCGTGTTCGGTTTCTGCATTCAAATCTGACTATATTCGGATGGTATCGTGTAGGTACTGGTACATTTATTGGAGCCCGACTATGTTCGGATTCGCACAATGTAGGGCTCCATTTAAAGAGAAATATTTCCTACCAAAAATTTTTCCAAACCCAAAACTCGACCCTATGACTTCTGATCAAGAAAGAAGCAGTCACATCCTGTGCATCCTTTGGTGGTTAGATTGACACGTAGTACATCTTAAATTCGACTTATACTATTAGGAGTAAAAAATTAACAAGATAATGATTACTAAATAAATTTGATAGAAATCACTAAATCAAAGTATAACGGTTAAATCTGAATTTGAATTCTAAAAAAATGACAAAAAGAACTCAATAAAACTATATCTGTTATAAATAGACTTCTATTTAAGGTGAATGTCTTTAATTAGAGAGATTCTAGAGTTCTATTCTTGGTAGCTAAGTCATCCTCCTCCCTATAAATAGAGGTGCCCTCTACCATTGTAAATAACTCCTAACATTCTCTAAGTATCAATAAGAAGAACTCTCTCTACTCTTCTCTCTATTTGCTCTTGTTCTTGAGTTATTGTTCTTGTCTTTTATATTATTTCATAACACGTTATCAGCACGAGACTCTACCGTCTCAAGAAGCTCTTTTAGAAGATTAAGCCGCCGTCAATTTCTCCGCATCGGAGCCGCCGTCGTCTGCATCAGTGGAGAAAAGGAAGAAAACATTGAAAATATAATTGGTATACCTTAAAGGTAAGTAATTTACTTTTCCCTTTCAAATTCTTGAAATTCTATAATTTGATTTTATATACAAACATAGACAACAAAGTTTGATTATAACTCTAAAGGAGTTTGTAAGAAATTATAACCACACGAAGTGGTAAAATCTCTATGTCCTGCCATGATTAAATTCATGTATGATTGTGGGCAAATAATTGAAAATCCGTCCCATTGAATTTGCTCCATTCCCTTTAGAGAATGTGGAAGCAGTATATGATAAGTCTGAAAGAAGACTAAAATATTACCATGAAGGTATCAATGAAATGTGGACGTGGCAAAGAATTCCGTCCAATTGAATTTGCTCCATTCCCGTTAGAGAATGTGGTAGCAGTATGTGATAAGTCTGAAAGAAGACTAATTACCGTAAAGGTATCAATGGATGTGGACATGGTAATAGACGAAGTTATAATCGTCATAATTGTGGTAATGAGAACAATAAGGATTCTAAAAATAATCTTTCACTTTATGAAAGTAATATTTGACATGAGATTGTGTAAAGCACATGATTTTGATCCATTCCCTGAAGTGAATGTGATAATTGTAATAGAGCCCGTAAGTATGAACACGCTCTTGATGTAATTTTGGTTTATGTCTGACATTATGAAAAGAAAGTTCGTTGCCCTTGAAATTTCGGGCAAGAACTATATGATATGGGTGTTGGATACTTAAATCCATTTTGGATGCTATGGGTCTTGGAGACGCCATTAAAGACAGAAATAATGCGTCCACCCAAAACCATGCTAAGGCCTTGATTTTCTTGCTCCATCACCTTGATGAAGGTTTGAAGATTGAATATCTCACCGTCAAGGATCCACCTATCTTGTGGAATGGCTTAAAGAAGAGATATGACAACCTGAAGTTGGTCACTCTGCCACAAGCACGATACGATAAGAATCCAAAAGCAAATAGTTTATAAACTATATATTATCGTTGCGGTGGAAACGGGCACTGGTCAAAGGCTTGCCGTATACCATGACATTTGGTTGACCTTTATCAAGCATCTCGAAAGAGTAAACGCCCTGAAACGAATTTTTGTCTCTGACGACAACTTTGACATCACCCACCTGGATGTGGCAGACTTCTTTGAGCAACCCGAGGGGAAAATAGACCACCTAATCGGTGATGGATCCGTGATGAAGGAAGATGGAGTTATTTGATTTTGTTCTACTTATTTGTATTAGTTAGTGAATAAATTAATAGTCATTAGTATTAGCTCGTATTAGTTAGTTCATGATGTAATGTTAGCAGTAGTTCTTTAGAATATCTTCAATATGCTCAAATATCAATAAAACTTTTATTTTCCAGTGGGGGTAATCGACTAGCCTGAAAAACTAGTCGATTATCAACTATTTCCGCATTAAAGCTGAAAAACAATTGATCAACAATCGATTGTCTTTGGCTAACAATCGATTGTCTTGAAACAGTGTATTCTGGAATTTTTCAAAAATCATCCACAATCGATTGTCTTGAAACAGTGAGGTCTGGAATTTTTCAAAAATCATCCACAATCGATTGTCTATGCATAACAATCGATTGTCTTGAAACAGTGAGGTCTGGAATTTTTCAAAAATAGCCAACAATCGATTGTCTATGCATAACAATCGATTGTCTTAAGATAGTGTGATCCGGAATTTTTCAAAATTAATCAACAATCGATTGTCAATGTTAAACAATCGATTGTGTGTGACAAATGTTTAAACTGAAATTTTCAAACTGCAAAGTAATGGATAACATATCTGATTTTGTTAGTCAACTGTTAGCAGCAGATTTTGAAAATATTATGTGACTCAAAAGAATTGAACTTGTTTATTCTTATGTTCTTGTATCTCTTTTGTATGTCAAACTATGGGATAGCAAATATGGATATCTCACAAAGCGAACTTGGATCAACATCCAACTGTAAAAGTATTTGCCTAATTGATTCATGTACTACACATACAATACTCAAAGAAAGGAAGTATTTCTCTCAACTAAATATGTGTAAGGCAAACGTTACTACAATCTCTGGAAGTAGTAAATTGATTGAAGGCTCCGGAAGAGCAATTGTAACTCTGCCCAAGGGCACGACGTTAATCATAGAGAATGCAATGTTCTCCTCCAAGTCTAAGAGAAACTTGTTGAGTTTTAAAGATGTATGCCGGAATGGCTATCATATTGAGACAATGGATGAAGATAATCTTGAATATCTCGTCATCACAAAGAATGTCTCCGGCCAAAAGAGGGTTATTGAGAAATTCCCGTCTTTATCTTGTGGCCTGTATTGGACAAGAATTAGTGCAATTGAGGCACATTCAACAGTAAACCAAAGGGTTACTGATTCCAATACCTTTGTACTTTGGCATGATCGATTGGGACACCCAGGATCGGTCATGATGAGACGGATTATAGAAAGCTCATATGGGCATCCGTTAAAGAATCTCAAAGTTCTTTCGAATAATGAATATCCTTGCACTTCGTGTTATCAAGGCAAGTTGATTATCAGGCCATCACCAACAAAGGTTGGGACTGAGTCACCCACGTTTCTGGAACGTATACAAGGGGACATTTGTGGACCTATTCACCCACCTAGTGGGTCGTTTAGGTATTTCATGGTCTTGATAGACGCATCCTGTAGATGGTCTCATGTGTGCCTGTTGTCATCACGCAACCTTGCGTTTGCGAAATTAATGGCACAAATAATTCGACTACAAGCACAATTTCCAGATAATCCAATCAAGTCCATTAGACTGGATAATGCTGCTGAGTTTACATCCCAAGCATTTAATGATTATTGCTTATCAATCGGGATAAAAGTTGAACATTCTGTAGCTCATGTTCACACTCAAAACGGTCTTGCAGAATCGTTAATTAAACGCCTGCAGTTGATAGCAAGGCCATTACTTATGAGAACGAGGTTGCCCACTTCGGTATGGGGTCACGCCATCTTACATGCAGCAATGCTAATTCGTCTCAGACCGACGAATTACCACAAGTATTCCCCGTTGCAATTGGTTTTGGGTCATGAACCCAATATATCCCATTTAAGGATTTTTGGATGCGCAGTATATGTGCCTATTGCACCGCCATCCCGCACCAAAATGGGTCCGCAAAGAAGGTTAGGAATATATGTTGGGTTTGAATCGTCCTCCATCATTCGCTACCTCGAAACATTGACAGGCGACTTGTTTACTGCACGATTTGCAGACTGTCGATTTGATGAGACACTTTTCCCAAAATTAGGGGGAGAAGTTGGTGAAACCAAACGGGAAATTTTGTGGAAAAATGCATCATTATCTCATCTTGATCCACATACCTCTATTTGTGAAAGAGAGGTACAAAAGATTATCCATTTGCAAAGAATAGCAAATCAAATGCCTGACGCATTTACGGACTTGAAGAGGATAACGAAATCCCACATTCCCGCGGAAAATGTTCCAATCCGTATTGATGTCCCTGTTGGACAATCATCTAGTGTCATATCCAATGAGTCAAATGCACGCCTGAAGCGTGGCAGACCATTAGGTTCCAAAGATCAAAATCCTAGAAAGAGGAAAAAGAACGATCAAAATGACACCACGAAAGAATCTCATGATTTAACAAATTCTGAGATTCATGAAGAATCCATTGAGCCCGAGACTCTGGAAAATACGGAACTATCCCTAAATCCAATTAATATTGAGGCAAATATTAATCGAGTGGATATTGTGGTGGATAATGCCTTTGCTTATAATGTAGCATCTAGCATTATGCAAGAATGTGAGGATCTCGAACCTCAATCTGTTGAAGAATGTCGAAAAAGACAGGATTGGCCAAAGTGGCAAGAAGCAATTCAATCAGAATTGAATTCGCTGGCAAAACGTGAAGTTTTTGGCCCTATAGTTAAAACACCTAATGGTGTTAAGCCTGTCGGCTATAAATGGGTCTTTGTACGCAAAAGAAATGAGAAAAACGAGGTACAAAGATATAAGGCACGCCTTGTTGCACAAGGTTTTTCTCAAAGGCCTGGTGTCGATTATGAAGAGACATATTCGCCTGTAATGGATGCGATAACCTTTCGTTATCTCATAAGTTTTGCTGTCCATGAAAAGCTTGACATGCACTTAATGGATGTAGTTACTGCCTATCTTTATGGCTCACTCGATAATGAGATATACATGAAAATTCCCGATGGACTCAAGATGCCAAATGCGCATAACTCAAAATCTCGGGAAATATTCTCAATTAAATTGCAAAGATCCTTGTATGGTCTAAAGCAATCTGGACGAATGTGGTATAATCGTCTTAGTGAGTACTTGTTAAAAGAAGGCTATATAAATGACGCCATTTGCCCGTGTGTTTTTATAAAGAAAACAACATCGGAATTTGTTGTACTTGCCGTATATGTTGATGACATAAACCTTATTGGAACCCCTATAGAACTCCAAAAGGCAATTGATTATCTAAAGGATGAATTGGAGATGAAAGATCTCGGGAAGACTAAACTATGTCTTGGTTTGCAAATTCAATATTTGGCAAACGGAATTTTTGTTCATCAATCTACCTATACAGAAAAGGTACTGAAACGGTTTTACATGGATGAAGCACATCCTTTAAGTACACCGATGGTTGTTCGATCACTTGATGTGAACAAAGATCCATTCCGACCACAAGAAAGGAATGAAGAGCTACTTGGTCCTGAAGTACCATATCTTAGCGCAATTGGCGCACTAATGTATCTTGCAAATACTACAAGACCTGACATATCATTTTCAGTTAATGTCTTTGCAAGATTTAGCTCGGCTCCTACAAGGAGACATTGGAATGGGATCAAACACATATTGCGGTACCTAAAGGGAACTACCGATATGGGCTTATTTTACGGCAAGAATTGCAGCCCGGATCTTGTTGGTTATGCTGATGCTGGATATTTGTCCGACCCACACAAGGCTCGATCTCAAACGGGTTATGTGTTTACCTGTGGAGAAACCGCCATATCTTGGCGATCGACTAAGCAATCAATTGTGGCTACTTCATCTAATCATGCCGAGATAATTGCTATTCATGAAGCAAGTCGAGAGTGTGTGTGGTTAAGGTCGATAATACATCATATCCAAGACAAATGTGGTTTGAAGTGTGATAAACTACCCACAACTTTGTATGAAGACAATGCAGCATGTATAGCTCAATTGAAGGGAGGATTCATAAAAGGAGATAGAACGAAGCATATTTCACCAAAGTTATTCTTCACACATGATCTTCAAAAGAACGGTGATATCAATGTTCAACAGATTCGTTCAAGCGACAATATGGCTGATTTGTTCACAAAATCTCTACCAAAGTCAACCTTCAAGAAGCTAGTTCACAAGATCGGGATGCGAAGACGTAAGGACATAAATTGATGTTCTTATCAGGGGGAGTTAAGGCGCGTTGCACTCTTTTTCCCTTACAAGGTTTTGTCCCACCGGGTTTTCCTTGCAAGGTTTTTAACGAGGCAACCAATAGGCGCATATTCAAACATGTGTACTCTTTTTCCTTACTTTAATTTTTCCCATTGGGTTTTGTTTTAAGGTTTTATGAGGCACATCATTGAATAGACATTCAAGGGGGATTGTTATAAATAGACTTCTATTTAAGGTGAATGTCTTTAATTAGAGAGATTCTAGAGTTCTATTCTTGGTAGCTAAGTCATCCTCCTCCCTATAAATAGAGGTGCCCTCTACCATTGTAAATAACTCCTAACATTCTCTAAGTATCAATAAGAAGAACTCTCTCTACTCTTCTCTCTATTTGCTCTTGTTCTTAAGTTATTGTTCTTGTCTTTTATATTATTTCATAACAATATCCATAGAATAATATGAATATTTTGTAAGTTTACAGTATACTACTAAAAAACGAAAAAATGTCATATATTTAAATTAGAATTAGAACAAAAAGAGACCTATGATATCTCATCAGATTCGATACTTGCCATAATTCTTAACCCAAAATACGCAACTTTTCTTTTAACCGAGACGATTCCGTTTCTTTCTCCTTCACGCCACCAAAACAAATCAAACATTTTCCCCTTAATCTAGCACTAGCAGTCCCTCATTCATCGCCTCTCTCTCTCCACACTTCTACAGGTACTCTCCTTTTCTCTATAGACTTTTGAATTTTGAACTTCCTTTTACTTCAACGGTAAGTCTTCAATTTCACCACCAGATTCTCTGTAAATCTCCAGATCTGCATTTGTTTTTTGCATTGTAAATTGCTTTGATTTACTTTAACTTAGTTTTCTGTTGTGTGTTAGGTTTTGATAGCAATGGCGACAATTCGAGTGCTTTCCTTCATGCTTCTCTTTGCAGTTCTGTTCGTACAACAATGTATCTCTGCAGATCCGTCGAAAAATTCTCCAAGTCCGGCACCGGTATCCAGTGCCGATGTGGCTTCTCCACCGGAAAGTCCGGCTCCTTCACCTTCATCAAATCTGACTTCTCCTCCGGCGCCACCGCCTTCAGATCTCTCTCCGGATTCATCTCCGGCCCCGTCACCGGCGAATTCTGGTAATGCTACTTCTTCAAAGTCTCCGTCTCTGGCACCGGCGCCAAATTCCGAAGTTGCGAGTGATATAAGCCATGAGAGTACGGAGGAATCAAAGGAATCGTCAGACGGTGGAATGAACGGCGGGAAGAAGGCCGGAATAGCAATTGGGGTGATCGTCACCGTTTGTTTGGTAGGTCTCGGTGCATTGGTTTACAAAAAACGACAGCAAAATATTCAACGATCGCAGTTCGGGTACGACGCTAGGAGAGAAATTCTTTGAATTATCAGATGCAATCAATTTATATATATAACATACTATACTGATATATATAAATCTACTGCATTGATACATCTTTATGATTAGATTTGTTTGCATTTGATATTTTGGATGAGAGTATCATTAGATTTATTTGATTTGATTCTTTACACTGGATTTATTAGTTGGTGTAATTCTATTAGAAATTAAAATTTTAATTTTTCATTGACCATTTAATAAATGCTTTGCTAATGATTTTGAAATTCGGTTTCATTTTCTTATTTGCGATATTAGCTGTTTGTAAGTTACTGGTACTTCATAGTAGATTTGATGAACAATCATTAAAATGCGTTAAAGCTTCTTCGTGTAACAAGTTTGATGAAGAGTCAGTAAGATGCCTTACAACTGGTTCTAAACACAGTTAAATGAGTAGAGTACTCATTAAGGGCAAAGGCATAAGTACCTTTCACTTGTTAGGGATTCCTAGTTACGCACCAGTACTTTGCGGAAGTCCTGAATAGAGGTGTTCTTTTCGCACCATAATAAGACTCCCGCGAAGTACAGGTGTGTAACTGAAGATTTGAGGCAAGAAGTCTGGGTACTTGACGTTTTTCCCCATCTCTCATTAAAAGCATTACTGGGTGATTTTTTTATCTCTTAGCTGACAAAATTACTCGATAATTGTTTGTGATGGCACTGAGAGGAAGTTGAACTTCTGAAACTTTTTAATTGAATGACTTGTTAATTAGTTGAATGATTCAAAGAATAAATGTTGTTCTGTTGCATATGGTTGCATTTAGTTTATAACCTCTGCAACTTGCTGGAGTGTCTATTGGACAATGTGAACGGTAATTGTACCTATATCATGGAATAGAGACTGCTTTCAGAGTAAAAGCCCAAGTTGCCTCATTGGCAGTTAGGGCTAAGAAGCATGTGAATTTGAATAGTAGGCCGTCAAGTTTTGTTATGTATAGGGGACCAGCAACAAAATCTGGAAGAAAAGAAAAAACCATATTTACAACTCGTATTTGAAAAATAGCCATGGTCTCAAAAGTATTTGAAAAATAATTAGTTTTCATTTAAAGAAAAAATTTGAACAAAAAACGTTCTTAAAAATTCGAAAATATTCTAGCATAATATGCTTGATTTCGAATTTTTTTATATATGAGCTTTTATATTGTGTTGGAGCTCCATCATAATATGCAGGAATTTTATATACAGGAGCTTTATAATCCCGCATATTATGTTGGAACTTTTTGTGTGTTATAGCTCCCATATAATATGCTTGAAGTCTATACACAGGAATTCCATAATCCAGTATATTATGCTGGAACTTTTTGTGTTTCAAAAAGATAGTGACTATTTTTTATGACTTTACAAACGCTGACTATTTTTTAATTATCGGTCCAAAAACTAGTTAAACCATGTTATTTTTACACAAAATCCATAAACTGATTCGTGGTGTTATGGTATTTACGGCTCCACGCCTATGGTTACAAATTAGTGCCTATCTTGCTAGAGCTCATTGCCATTTTTGCCAAAGTTTTGGCTTCCAT
The DNA here is from genome assembly GCA_034376525.1 of Nicotiana benthamiana. Classification (NCBI taxonomy): domain Eukaryota; kingdom Viridiplantae; phylum Streptophyta; class Magnoliopsida; order Solanales; family Solanaceae; genus Nicotiana; species Nicotiana benthamiana. The sequence goes on from CM067324.1 coordinate 39,620,930, forward strand.
TAGAAAATCCTAGATCATTTGTCATGTATATTGTTTGAAACTTATAATAAATGGTCGAATATTAAATATTAGATAATGGCAATTAAAATTTGAATGGCGACTTGTTTATGTAAATTATAATTCATGAATCGTTATATGTGAATCAGAAATAATACATTAATTACTGTGCGATAAATTAAAATTTACGGATTGTTATGCAAAATTTTTTAATTTAAGGATGGTTTTGTCTTTGATATTCTTTATCATATGTCGCTAACACATTCCAATCCACATTTATCTTGTACAAAATAATGCATAAGATCAGTGTATAGGTTATACCAAAGTTAATAAACAATATCTGATTTTTGGAGATTAACTTCGGAAGCTAAAATGGTACCTTATTAGATTTTCCGAGTTTAACAAACTAAAATACACTTTATTAGATTTTATACCAGAAATCAAATGCTGCATAAGTGAATCAAAATTTTGTATATAAGTTACACTTTCTTATATTTCATACCGAATGAGTTAGTGCTTTATGTGGAGTGGCATGGAATTGTGGCGGTGAAAATGGTGTCAGTGTTGTGGGCTGCCATTAGAATGCTAATCGTTGTCCTATTCATCTTTGTTTGTGTTGTATTGGCAATGACGTCCATTGTGGTTGCTTTCTATTTTTCTTTTATAAAATTTGTCTTGCTAAATACCGGTTATTTTAATAAGAGCATGAAGTTGTCGGTGCGTCTTTTCCTTCAAAACCCCACCTCCCATCCTTAAATTCTTCTACCTATCGCTATACGAATCATTCAATTTTTGATCTTCCAATAATTAAAAGAAAATAAAGGAAAATCTATTGCCTTCCTCTTTAACATAGAATAGATATTGGATTTTACCAATAAAAAAGAAAGCCTGGGAGGAAATTGATATCATACTCGAACAATCAAAGTAATTTTAGCTATGCTTAACTAGTAAAAGCTATCAACTTTCTTGTTTTTATTTTCGATTTTCTTCTTTATTTGACAAAGTAAGTGATTTTTATTACCTTTTATAAATGTTTCTCGTAATGAAGTACGGGTATTCACTAACCAAAGAAAAAAGAAAAAAAAAGGAAAGAAACATGAATGAGTGTTTATTTAATACGTCCTTGAAAATTCGCTTTGATTAAAACATGATATTTTTAAAATGGTAAAAATTATTCTCTCCCTAAATTTGTTTTAAGAAAAAGACACCTTCCAACTAAGAGTTATAACCTTCTTTCACACTTGTCTGGATTAATTTTTCTAATTACCTATTTTACTCTAGATTATTAACCTCTTTCCTTTTTTTTGTAATTTTTAATATAGTGACTTTTGCAATATAATAATGTCATTGAGCTTGCTTAGATAACAAATTTAAATGCTTTTTTTAGAGAAAGAAAGAAACTTTTCTCGAGAAAGGTAAGGTAGATTGGTGCAGTTGACATCCGGGCAACTGAATGCTCCAAAAATCGTCCGAAAACTTTTAGTAAAGCGGTCAAAAGCAAACCTTTTAGGCTTTTACCATAAGAAATTGCTCAATTTTACTTTCTATTACAGTATTACTCCATCCATTCAGACACATTTAGCTTATTGAATTAATTTGACTAAATTTTAAAGTTAAATTAAATTAATTTAGCTCAATATTTTAAAATTTTAAATTTAAATATTTAACTATACGAAAAATACTATAAGTTGCAATTTTCTCATATCAATATGAAAAATATATTTTGAAATGAGTGTACTTTAGGTTTATTGTATCCATATTTTTTGCAAATTATCTCGTTTTTTCCTTAGACCCTCCGACGTAAAATATAGTAAAGGATAATTTAAACCATAATTTTTCTCAAAGATATTATGTCGCGTGGAGTCCACTCAGTTCATGTTGATTCTCCGACTATTACAGTAAAATTAAACAATTCTATTATGAAATAATAAAAGAAGAAGAGTATTGCAGAAAAAAATTAGGGAGAGAGAATTCTATCGATTGAGATAAATTCCAATGGAATAGAACTCCTGTATTTATAGGGGAAAATGACTTAGCCACCAAGTAACAAGCCCCATAATCTCTCTAGAATATAGATATTCACCGTAAATAAAATATTGTGAGCACGTGGATCTTGCCTTGCATGAATTGTTCCTAAAGAATTCCCAAAAATTAGATTTTTCTTTAATTATTTGTTATTTTTAAGAATTATTGCATAATTTTTCCTGTTTTTTTTTTTTGCATTTTGTGTGCATGTTTAACTTAATTTAATTCATAAAAAATATAAAAATATGCTGCATTTGCATTTAGGGTCTAATTTTATATTTTTAGACGAATTAGTTAATTAATGTTACAAAAATAGAAGAAAATCACAAAAATAGTTTATTTTGCACTTTAATTTTATTTCAAAATTTTTTGTTTTCCTTTAAATTTAATTTTAATTATTTGCGATAATTATCATTGATTAGCATTTGCTAAGTTAATTTAGTTTTAAAGAGCTATATTAGGATTTTTATTTTTATATTTTTGAAAAGAAAAGAAAATTTGAAATTGAAAAAGAGATCAATTTTTTTTATGCGCCAAAAAACAATTGAGATTGCCTTCAGCCTAATTGAATACCCATGTACCCATCCAAACCCGGCCTGTTCCTTTAATCCGATCCAGTCTCCCCTATGACCAAACGACTCCGTTTTAACAAACCTTTAATCAGGACCGTTGATCTATTTTGATCTTACAGTCCGGAACTAAGGTAATATTTAATACTTATATGTCCAAACTCTCCCTTACCCCCTCATCGTCTCTCATCTCTCTCCCTAAACTACCATCCGGCACCCGCCAAAAATCGCTCACGGAGGCGGCCGATGGCTAATCACCTAAAAAATTACATCCATGGTTCCTCTCCACCCCCTCATCTCAAATCCCCACTCCGTTCATCTCAAATTCCCCTGAAATCCTTCGAGTTTTAGATCGAAGGGCGAAATCCTAGCGCCGCCCTAGTTTTCTCCGGTGGCGGCGCTACCATAAAATGACTCCAAAATAATACCACAAGACCTCCTCACTCCCCTCTTTCCAAATATATATCCCTTTAACCTCAAATACCCATCGAACTTCTTAAATATTGAATCCAAGGTTTGAGTTTAAGGAGCTCAAAATTGAACCGACGCATGCCAGGTCATCTTTCTGACTTTCATGGCAAGCCCGATTTAGCACGAAATAATGGCACTCATTTGTTCTCCACCAAGAACAAATGTTTGATATTTTTTTGAATTAACTCAGAGAAGTTCCTGATTGAAGCCTAGCCAGTGAGTCCCTATCATTTTTCATTCAATTCACTTATGTTTAATTTTTATTCTTCTTTCTTTCTTTGGTCAAGGGTCATCTCAATTGAGACTAGGCCGAATTTTTGGACCCAGAACCTCTTTTGTGATATTTGTTTTTCCATTTAAAGTATATTCTCTGATATTTCTTGGCCCATTTAGTTAGGATTAACTTGGCATGTTTGAACCCTTGAGTTCACGTTTTGTTTGATCATTTTGTTAATGTAATTAGGCTTATAACCTAGCTAATTTTCTGTTAGATAGTTAGATTAATTAGTTCATTCACTTTTATTTTGTTTTGGCTGCATGTGAAAAGGTTCAGAGTTTTTTTCTTTGGGAAATTTTTGGTCATTTATTAAAATTCGAAATCCCCGATTGATTTTAATTGGTTTCAAAAAATTCAAAAGCCCAAGAAGAAAATTAATGGGTATTACAGACTTACGGGGGTCTGAATTGGGTCATTTTGGCCCATGTTTTGGTTTAGTTCATTGAAGTAATTAACAAGACTTAGAGGGGTAACTTGGGGATTGTATGTAGGGAATCTATCACTAAAATAACTTAGGAAGCTTCCTGAAAGCTAAAAAAATAGACTTACTTGACAAACAAGTAAAAATTTCACGATTGAGTGGCAAAATCAAAAATTAGCCAAGGTTTTCTAAGCTAAAATCAGAATATAGAAAGGGTCTAAAGGCCAATTTAATTTCTTTGAGGCTGCCCTAATGGCTTGCCTATAAAGGCATTATTATTTGAAGTTGAAGTCAGATTTGGAAGGCATAAAATTCAAAACAAACTAGAAATGGCTGGAAACTAGTTGAAAAACACTGTTCCATAGAAATTTTGCCGTGAATCTTGAGATTTCCCATTTTTGAAACTATTTTCTGATTTACTAGGATTGAAATGGATTGAATTCGAGTTTTTTTATGTATGGTTTGAGTTTTTTTGGGTTACTATTTGATTAAAATTGATTTTTTGGATTGTTGTACATCATCTTTGGTTTGAAATTGGTTCACTGGTTGTTTCTTGCTGATGATTTCTGCTATTGCTATTGCTAATCCATCCCCTCCTACTTCCTTTCATTTCCAAGTATTTTTCAACTCCATGGAAATTACATGAATATAATTTGAAGCTTTGAATCTGAGATATGATCAAACCTGATGACTGTTGTTATTGAAGTTTCATCTCATTCGCTTTTAATTTCATGCACAATTTGTATTATTTAGTTTAGAAAGATCTTGATTAAGTATATTTACTGTTGAATAGGACATAGCTAAGTTTATAATCTGCTAATTCTTGTTGGACGTGTCTTATTAAGTTCTTTGTTTTCATTTATTCTTGGTTTGAAATACTGAACAAATCTTGGTTTAGTTGTGTGGAATTTATGTGTTGGAGTTTGTTGTTGTGTATAAAAGAGACTTGTAAAGATATTTGCAAAGGATATTTGCCTACAAAGTTCTAGTCGTATGATAGCTTAGTTTAAATAGTACATTATTTCAAGTATCTTTCTGATCTTATGTTATGTTATGCAACCCTTCCTTAGATTCTAAATTATTGATTTATTTTTATCTAACTGTCCGGAATTGGGGTAATATTTAATACTTATATGTCCAAATGCTCCTGTACTCCCCCTCATCGTCTCTCATCTCTCTTCAAAGACTAAGGAAATGCTGCCCTAAACCACCATCCGCCGCCCGCAAGAAATCGCTCACGGCGGCGGCCGGTGGCCAATCACCTCAAAAATTACATCCAAGGTTCCTATCAACCCCCTCATCTCAAATGCCCACTCCGTTCATCTCAAATTCACCTGGAATCTTTCGAATGTGATATTGAAGGTTGATACTGTAGCGCCGCCCTAGTTTTCTTCGGTGGCAGCGCTACCACAAAACGACCCTAAAATAATACCACAAGACCTCTTCACTCCTCTCTTTCCAAATCTATAGCCCTTTACCCTCGAATACCCCTCGAACTTCTCAAATATTGAATCGGAGGTTTGAGTTTTAGGAGCTCAAAATTGTATCCACGCATGCAAGGTCATCTTTCTGACTTTCTTGGCATATTCAAGCCCGTTTTAGCACGAAATAATGACAATCTTTTGTTCTCCACCAAGAATAAACGTTTGATATTTTTTTGGGTTAACTGAGAGAAGTTCCTGTTTCAAGCCTAGCCAGTAAGTCCTTATCAGTTTTCTTTCAATTCACTTATGTTTAATTTTTATTCTTCTTTCTTTCTTTGGTCAAGGGTCATCTCAGTTGAGACTAGGCTGAATTTTTTGAACCCAGAACCTTTTTTGTGATATTTGTTTTTCCTTTTAAAGTATATTCTCTGATTTTACTTGCCCATTTAGTTTGGATTAACTTGTCATTTTGGACCCTTGAGTTCACCTTTTGTTTGATCTCTTAGTTAATGTAATTAGGCTCATAACTTAGCTAATTTTCTGTTATATAGTTAGATTAATTAGTTCATTCACTTTTATTTTATTTTGGCTGCATTTTAAAAGGTTCGGAGTTTTTTCTTTGGGAAATTTTGGGTCATTTATTAAAATTGGAAATCCCCGATTGATTTTAATTGGTTTCAAAAAATTCAAAATCTCAAGAGGGAAATTAATGGGTATTACAGACTTAGGGGGGTCTGAATTGGGTCATTTTGACCCATGTTTTGGTCTGGTTCATTGAAGTAATTAACAAGGCTTAGAGGGGTAATTTGGGGATTGGATGTAGGGAATCTATCAGTAAAATAACTTAGGAAGCTTCCTGAAAGCTAAAAAAGTAGACTTACTTGGCAAACAAGTAAAAATTTTAGGATTGAGTGGCAAAATCAAAAATTAGCCAAGGTTTTCTAAGCTAAAATCAGAATCTAGAAAGGGTCTAAAGGAAAATTTAATTTCTTTGAGGCTGCCCTAATGGCTTGCCTATAAAGGCATTATTATTTGAAGTTGAAGTCAGATTTGGAAGGCACAAAATTCAAAACAAACTAAAAATGGCTGGAAACTAGTTGAAAAACACTGTTCCATAAAAATTTTACTGTGAATCTTGAGATTTCCCATTTTTGAAGCCATTTTCTGATTTACTAGGGATTGAAATGGATTGAATTCGAGTTGTTTTAAGTATGGTTTGAATTATGTTGGGTTGCTATTTGATTAAAATTGATTTTTTTGGACTGCTGTACATCATCTTTGGTTCGAAATAGGTTCACTGGTTGTTTCTTGCTGATGATTTTTGCTATTGCTATTGCTAATCCATCCCCTCCTACTTCCTTTCATTTCCAAGTATTTTTCAACTCCATGGACATTACATGAATGTAATTTGAAGCTTTGAATCTGAGTTATGATCAAACCTGATGACGGTTGTTATTGAAGTTTCATCCCTTTCTCTTTTAATTTCATGCACAATTTGTATTATTTAGTTTAGAAAGATCTTGATTAAGTATATAACTATTGAATAGGATATACCTAATTTTGTAATCTGCTAATTCTTGTTGGACGTGTCTTTGTTTTCATTTAGTCTTGGTTTGGAATACTGAACAAATCTTGGTTTGGTTGTGTGGATTTTATGAGTTGGAGTTTGTTGTTGTGTATAAAAGAGACTTGTAAAGATATTTACAAAGGATATTTGCCTACAAAGTTCTAGTCGTATGATATCTTAGTTTAAATAGTGCATTATTTCAAGTATCTTTCTAAACTTATGTTATGTTATTCAACCCATCCATAGAGTCTAAATTATTGAACACTTGCCATCTTTTTTGAGATTATGGAATACTGTTGGCAAGAACTGTGATGGTATTAGATGATGGATAGAAAAAGTTGAATTGATGTTTAGATTGTAGTTTCTACGCAAACGTGAAAATAGGTGTGCTCCAATTAGTAATTGTTTGACTGTCTTAGAGCAGTATGATTTTTATATTCAAATGCAAACATCTAATAATCTATTCTATGTATGGCTCGAACTAGGGGTCCCATTGTTTGCTAAAGCTGATCCTTTTTCAATTTGGGCTCTCTCTTGGGCCCGGCATTGACTGGTGCTAATTGTCATTTGGAATAGCCGAACATTGGTAGGCTACTGGGCCTCATGTTAGGCCCAAGCATAAATTTCGAACCATCAGTTTGCATAATTAAGCTTGAACCATAGTAGAATCCTTGCCCATTAGTGTTTGGATAATTAAGCTTCTTTAATTGGTGGGGGTGAGCTATATTAGATAACACAAATAGTTTATGGCCCTCCGAGATTTAGTGTGAATTCCCTTTTAAAATTAAAATTAAGGTGCGCCGTGCCAAATGAAATCTCAAAATGCCTGGCCCTCATTTATTATTTCTTTTAAAATCCTTAGAAATTGAGGCGTGCCATTTAGCAAACTTTCCATGGCCTCGCAAATTTAAAAATGCGTAGTTGCACTAGGCACATTATTTTAATAATTTACCTTCCTAAACTCGGGTGCGAGTTTTATGTGACGCAAATCCAAATCTCACAATATTAAATAAAATGAGTCTCGGACTGCGGGTACATTTCATGTGTCGTGGTCCAAAGACGCATTTTAGATGACGTTGAAAGATTTTTAAAAATAATTAAAAGCAGTTAATAATTTAAAATTATACCAAAGGCTAAAATATGTATTAAAATCAGATAATTGGCTTGTAATAGTTTAAGCGACCATGCTAGAAATACGCAATCCCAGGGTGCCAAACACCTTCCATCGGGTTAACAGAATTCCTTATTCAGAATTTCTGATTCGCAGACTTCAAAAGGAAAGTCGAATTTTCCTTGATTTGGGATTTAAAATAAAACGGTGATTTGCGACACCGATAAAATATTCCATGTGGCGACTCTGAATAAAAATAAATAATCCTATTTCAAATAATGTCACTTAAATTGAAAAAAGACCCTTTTTATACCTTTCGCGGTAGGTAAAAAGGAGGTGTGACAGCTTTGGTGACTCTGATGGGGGCTCATAACCCAGAACTTTGGTTCAATTTTTTTGCATCATGTGCATTTGACTTAGGAGACTCAACACAGGGGTTGGATCTGCCTCCCCCCTCCCCCCCGACTCGAGCTGTCCGCTTGGGTAAGCCAGGTGTAGAACAATAAACCCAGGTTTTAAACCTAGTATTACAAAACCTCATGCCGGATCCCTAGTTGGAACATTTTTTTGCATCATGTGCATTTGACTTAGGAGACTCAACACAGGGATTGGGTCTGTCTAGGATAGATGTAACTGAAATGAAAAGATTATCCTGATGCATCTTACTTGCTACTTGTGCATTTATTTATGTCGTATTTGCGTGTTAACCGGCTTGTGAATAATAGATGAAAATTGGGAAAGGAAAATAGCAGTGTGAGGGTTAAGAGAGATAATTACCCGTGTTGAAAACCCAGGTCCAAAAGGTGTTGAAACTATACTGGATTTTGAAAAAAAAGAAGAAGTGAAAAAGAAGAAAATCTTGTTTTCAAAAATAGTTGTTTCTTTTAAAAAATTTGCCCGAACTACGCCAGTTTGATTCTCACCGGATGTGGGATACGTAGGCAACCCCCATCGGGTCCAACTTCCATTCTACAAAAATAGTCCAAAAAGAATAATTTTTTTTAGAACAAATAAGCAGGGTGATGCCATTCTTATTTAAAAAAAACTGAATGTCCCAAAAGGGCGCTAGAAGGCTATTTTACAAGAACAACCACCTTTGGCCTTTTTCAAATATTTGGTTAGTTAGCAGAACAACTTTAAAATATTCTCCCCCGAAGTGCTGAAAGGCCGTATTTGCAAAGTTGGGTTTATTTTGAAATAAAATTTTGAAAAAAAAAACTAGTGTTACCCTTTTTTGTGTTTTAAGTCAAAAAGAGTTATTAAATTACCTTAATAAATGTGCAGGATGAGCACAAATGAAAATGAACCCTTTGCTGCTCTAAAAGAGATCCCATTACAGCTGCACATGTGGTGGAATGATCTGGAAAATCCAGTAGAAACTGTAGTAAAGGCTCTGGGTGGTCTCATTGGACTTTTGAACATCAAACCAAGGTTGGACGTGGTTGAAGCCTTGATACCTTTTCGAGATCCAAATCGCACTATGTTCCGTTTTTCTGACTTCGAGCTCACACCCATACTAGAGGAAACTGCAGGTTATGCTGGTCTTAAAGAAAACCTTAGAAGTTGATACCTAGTGTCATCAAGACCGGCATCTCCCTACAAATTTCTGGATCTGCTAAGTATTTGTCGGGATATTCAGGATGGAAATTTATCTGAAGGGTATTGCACTTTCTAGTTTTTGTATCAACATTATGGTAACCCCAAAGGTTTTGAAGCACCGAATACTGGTTTGACCTACGTTGGAAATAAAGACAAATAGGAGGCAAGGCGAGGTTTGACTTTATCGTGGCATTCTTGGGTGTTGTAATCTGTACGCGAGAAGATGTCAATATAGAAATGGGTCTTGTGGGGATGGTTGATGTTGCAATCAAGAAAGTTAATTGCTTTGTGGTTCCCCTAATCTTATTTGAAATTTACCGAGATCTGTCGAGAAGGGGTAAAATTCTTCCAAGGCTGCAATCTGCTACGACAATTATGGATATATGAGCATCTCTGCCACCGGGTTGGATATATGAGTTACGGTATGACCGATTTAAGTTGCATTGAAGAATTTGAAAGCCGAGTAGTGGGTGTTGAATTCCCCGAGGGTACTAAGTCTTGGTTTTCACACTTGATATCTTTGACTGCTGATAAAATTGAGTGGACGTTCGGATGGCTTCCTGTCACTGAAGTGGTATACATGTCAGCTGAATTGTGTTTTCTTCTCCAAACGGGCATCCGGAGTATACAGTCGTATACTCCTCACAGGGTTTTGCGCCATCTGGGATAGTTTCAAACTATTCCCCATAACGAAAATTTGAATAGACATGTCATCATATTGGGCCTAAAAGCCGTATTTCCGGAAGGAAGAATTCGCCAGGTGTGGAATGAATGAAGATTTCTTTAACCTAAGACTATGGTGCGGGATGTAGCTAGAGGTGAGGTAGACCCCAAGTATATTGTTTGGTTCGGTAAAAGGTTTAGGATTCCTAAGAGACCTGCTAAGAGAGCCCACGTTCAACAATTCACTAACGGCTCGCAAGAGCAATAAGGCTGGTTGGCAAAAGAAGAAAGCTACAGGGCCAAAATAGGTAAGTTAGAAGGACAAATCAGGGACCTTGAATTTTCCAAAAGTATCCTAGCTGCCGAAGATAAAGGTGAAAAGAAGGCTAACTCAGGAAAATGAAGCCCTCATAGCTCAAATAAAGAAAAATGAGAATAGCATCTAGAAACCCGGAAAGAAGCCGAGCAGATGAAAGGCTTGTAAGCAGTCTAAGAAAGAAAGCACTTGAGAGTCAAGATGATCTAGAAAAATCTGAAGCCAGTCTAGCAAAAGTCGGGGTCCAATTGTTTCTATTTTTTTGCATTTATTTTTCTTGAACTACATAATGATTTGATTTACATGGCATCATGATACGCATGCAATCCTCATCGGATCCGTTCAAAAATTGGTGAATAATTCCAATAAGGAAAAGGAAAAAAAGAGAGAAGAAAAAGCAAAAGAAAAAGAGAAAAAGAAAGCAAGAAAAGAAATGAAAAGAAAAGAGTGGAAGTTTGAAAGTGGAAAGAAGACGGTGAAGAGCATAAGTAAAGTCGAATGAAACATGCAACCATTGCAAAACATGTAGAAATACATTTAACTGTATACCCAACATGTGATTACCTATGTGTTTTTTGTTTCAAAGTAACTGTTTTGTTGCTATATTCAGTCCAGGTTTCTATCGTAAGGTGGTTGGTTTTTGTGATAATCTGGCTTCACACCCATACTTGACAAGATCGAAAGGGAGCATTGAGATATCTTCGGAAATGACTATACCAACAATTCCCATCATGGAGGATAGTTCGATCTCGGGCATCCTAACTTCAGAATCCGCAGCTGCCGAAGAAAATTGAATTTTGCGTATCCGTTTAATGAAAATGTAGGATGCCTGGGCAAATGGAAGAGAACCACCAAGCACAATCCCGAGATTCCCTGAATTCTTCCTAGGGCAAGCGGTGCCTCCAACGTCCCAATCAGTCACCAAAATATATCGGTATGATATCCTACTATCTCAGCTCATTTTTTAGGAACACCTTCTAAGGTTCACCCCTAGGTGTTAATGTAGGGTGCAACTTAAAATATCTGCTGCTCTACCTTGCTTGGCTACGGCACAACCTACACTGCCCAGGCCTAGCCTTGACCTGTAATCTTTCACTTTCCAAACACCATCCTTCCCATTAGAGCCTACATAGTTTCCCACTTATTCTTACTCTCAATAACCCCAGTATGAGTTCTCGGTGGGGCAAGAAAGGGCCACCAAAACTCCTGAGCAAGAAGAGATTGGGGGAAAGATGAGGAGTATGGAACAGAGTCTTAAAAGTATACAAGGCCTGAGCATATAGATAAATGTATTATCCTATACCAACTTATGTATGTTCCATCATATGCATCTACCATTGGAATTTAAAACCTCAAAATTTGAGAAATATGATGGGCACGGGGATCCCATTGCCCACCTCAAGAGATATTGCAACTAGTTGCGGGGAGCAGGTGGAAAGGAAGAATTCCTCATGGACTACTTTGGACAAAGTTTGGTTGGCATCGCGTCTGAATGGTAAATTGACCAAGATATATCTCGGTGGCACATCTGGGATGACCTTGCTCAAGATTTTATCATGCAGCTTCACTACAACATTGATATTGCTCCGGAAAGGAAATTATTGACAAATCTAAAGAAGAAGTCCTCGAAAAGCTTCCGAGAATATTCTGTTAAATGGAGTGAGCAGGCCTCCAGGTTAAAAGCCTCCGGTGGATGAGATTGAAATGGCCACGGTTTTCCTCCAAGCCCAAGAGGGTGATTACTTCGAAAACATTTTGTCCGCAATGGGTAAGCCGTTCGCTGAAGCCATCAAGATTGGCAAAATGGTTGAGAATGGGTTAAAAACAGGTTAAATTTTGAGCAAATCTACTATAAGAGCTAACTCCCAAACAATCCAGGGTGGGTTTGGTGGAGTTGAAAATAGAAAGAAAAAGGAAGAAACATCAATGGCAGTTTTGAGTGCAAGAAAACAACATACTTACGGATCCTTATTCTCTGAAAGAACCCTACAACACTATTAACCCCCACCAAGATGTGGCCTATGCTCCTTAGGTACTCACAATAATGAATGATCAACCTTATGTCAGGCCACAACAACAAGTCAATCGAAACCAAGATCCATTTCCTAGAAACTAATCTCCTTACCAAACTCACTACAACCCTCGACCTCCACAAAACAATTTCCACGCCTGTGAACCACCCAAGAGGCAAATTTCAAACCCATTGGTAAATCCTATTCCAGCCTGTTACCCAAACTTGTCCAAATGGGCTTACTACAGCCTGTTCCCCTAACCAGGCAGAACCCAACATTGCCCGCGTACAGAGCTGGTTCCCGATACGCCTACCACTCAGGGGCAGAAGGGCATGACATGGATGATTGTTGGACTCTAAGAAGGGCCGTGGAGAACCTGATAGAACAAAGGAAAATAGTGTTAAGGCACGAATATATTCTCAATGTGAACAACAATCCACTACCGGCTCACAACAACGGGCCGGTCATTAGAATGATTTGTGAGGATAAGGAGTTTGACACAACGTTGAAGCCCATCATTGCCATAGCAAACATAGAAAAGAAAACAAAAGCTGTCCTGAAGCAAGACAACGGGGAGAAAAAGAACAAAACCAACCCCTCAGAAGTCGGAGAAGAAAAAGGGAAGTTGAAACTGGGGCAGCACCCCCCAAAGATGCTATCCTCTATGTCCCTCGAGGCTGCAAAGAAAAACAGATGTCATTGCCTCCTCCCAGGAGGTTTGAGCTAAGAAAGAAAGCCCAAATGTATGTTCCAATGGGGAATTACATGATGCGGGGGCCAATAATTCCACCAAGGCTGAGTGAGATTGTGGTTATTGGCCATGCACTACAAAAGCCTATAACAGATCCTACCACTGTGCCCTGGAACTACAACAAATCAGTGGTGACTTACAAAGGCAAAGAAATCTCAGGAGAAGTGTTAGAAAATGACCCAGCTGAGAAGTACTTCAATTTGGAATAGGTGAACAATGCCACTGGAAAGCGTTTCCTACCTAAGAAGCCGATGAGTGCCGAAGAAGCAGAAGCATTCTTTCAAAAGATGAAAATGGCAGATTATGAGATAATCGACCAGCTTCGAAAGTCTTCTTCTCAAGTATCTCTATTATCTCTGTTGGTGAACTCCACTGAACATCAAAAAGTATTGATCAAGACTCTCAATGAAGCATATGTGCCCGTTGAAACCACGGTAGAATAGTTGGAGAGAATGAAAGAAAGATTTTTTGCGATCAATCAAATTTCCTTCAGAAAGATTGATTTTCCCTCAGAAAGGGCTGCACACAACAAAGCCCTTCACCTGACAGTCAAATGCGAGGGGCACTACATGAAAAGGGTTATGCTGGACAGTGGTTCTGGCTAGATATTTGCCCACTCTCAACTCTGCAACGTATGTAAATTGGTACTGAGAGAATCCGACACAACAATGTCTCTGTACATACCTTCAATGTAATAAAAAGGGACACAATAAGAGAGATTGATCTGATGTTAACTACCGGCCCAGTAGACTTGGAAGTAACCTTTTAGGTTTTGGACATGGGCACTTCTTATAACTTTCTTTTAGGGAGGCCGCGAATTCATGCAGTGGGGGTTTTGCCATCTGCTCTCCACCAGATGGTGAAATTCGAGAATGAGGATCAAGAGATTGTGGTCCACGGGGCAGATGAGCAATATCGGGACCCGTCAGTCCCGTGTCTTGAAGCAAGAGAGGGGAGTGAGGAGATAGTTTATCGGGCTTTTAAGATTATGGTCTCAGACCAGTGTGAAGAATGAAACCCTTGGACTCAACCCTTCCTTTCAAATGCATCAATCATGATTGCCAAGGAAATGATCAGGCATGGCTTCAAACTGGGGAAGGGGCTCGGGAAATCATTGCAAGGAATATTTGACCCTGTCACCCTGACTGCCAGTGTAAAGTTATTTGGGGTAGGATTCTGACCCACCAGCTGATATAAAATGGGCGTACGGTAGAAAGAATGACGGTTGGGTCTTGCCTCAATCAGTGCCTCCTTTGTATAGAACATTTGTCAAGCCCAAATATAATGAGGTAGAAAAAGATAAGGCCTTTATGGCTGAAAAAATTAAAGAGATCTGAGAGGCAATAAGGAAGATACTGTATGAAACCCACATGGTCCAGCCAGGGGAAGGCTCAAGCACCTGAGATACTATACGTGGGACCTAACGCAAAACTACTATATTGGAAGGCCACGCAATTCCAAATTAGGCAGAAGTCCCGGTAGACTTGTCCAGCCACTTTTTCTGCATCACGAGTTATTCCAGGGTGTAACTCAGATTTTTTCTTTAGTTTCATGACTTTTAATTTCCAATGTAAACCCTGTTATCTTCAAATTCAACGAAATGAAATCAATATTTCATCGTTCATCTTTCTTTCTTCCTTCCGATTTTTGTTATTTTTTACTTCTTCTTTTAGTTCTAATAATGCAGCTTTAAATAACATGAAATACTTGCAGACTTCATGCCCAGACCCAAACACGTTGTCTAACTATGAAATAATTAACCAAGAATCAGAATATGATGAAGAAGAGGCTGTTAGGAAATAAATCGGGAACTGAAACAATTTGAGAATAAACCTAAGCCAAACTTAGATGACACTGAGCCGGTTAATTTGGGAAATTTTGAAGAAATCAAGTAAACCAAGATAAGCATTCACACAAATGAAAAAAGTTGGGATGCATTAATCTAACTCTTGTTTGAGTTCAAAGATGTGTTTGCTTGGCCATATGATGACATACCAGGACTAAGTGTTGATTTGGTGGTTCACAAGTTTCCAACTTACCACATTTACCCCCTATCCAGCAATTGTAAAGAAAGTTTAAAACTGATGTTAGTGACAAGATCAAAGAAGAAGTCACAAAACAGTTGAAAGTAGGGGTGATCCGAGTAGCTCGATATACCACATGGCTGGCCAATGTAGTTCGAATGCCAAAAAAAGATAGAAAAACTCGAGTATGTGTGGATTATTGAGATCTAAACAAGGCAAGTCCCAAAGATAACTTCCTTTGTCAAACATCCACATCCTTGTTGATAACTACTCCAAAAACGAGATACAGTCCTTCGTGGATTGTTAAGCAGGTTATCACAAGGTGTTGATGGATGAAGAAGATGCATAAAAGACAGCTTTTACCACACCCTATGGTACATACTGTTACAGGGTCATACCGTTTGGTTAAAGAATGCCAGGGCAACCTACATGAAGGCCATGACTACCATTTTTCATGATATGATGCACCTGGAGATAGAGGTATATGTGGACGACATGATCATCAAATCTAAAAGCCAGGACGACCATGTTCGGGACTTGAGGAAATTATTTGAACGGTTGAGAAAATATGATTAGAAGCTGAACCCAGCCAAATATGCATTTGGAGTCCCATCGGGCAAACATTTTGGGTTTATAGTTAGCCGGAGGTGTATTGAGTTAGATCCAACGAAGATAAAGTTTAGTTGGGATTTACCGCCTCCGAGAACCAAGAAAGATGTGATGAGTTTATTAGGTAGATTGAACTATATCAGGCGGTTCATCACTCAGTTGACATCTACGTGTGAACCTATATTCAAATTACTGAAGAAAGATGTGGCAATCAAATGGACAGATGAATGTCAATAAGTTTTTATCCACTAATCTTGGTCCCACCTGAGCGGGGGAGGCCTCTGTTCTTGTATCTGATGGTCTTGGGGAATTCTTTCGGCTGCATCCTCGAGCAGCATGATGTAATCGGAAAGAAAGAGCAGGCAATCTACTATAAGAGCAAAAAGTTTACTAGTTATGAAGCTAAGAACTTGTTGTGCTTTAACCTCGGTAGCTCAGAAGTTGAGGCTTTATCTGTAGGCTTACACAACTTACCTTATAACCAGGTTGGATTCTTTGGAATACATATCCTAGAAACGAATGCCCACGGGAAGGTTAGCAAAATGGCAGATCCTGCTCACTTAATTTGACATAGTCTATGTCACTCGCACAACAATGAAAGCACAGGCGTTGGCATATCATTTGGTTGAAAATCCGGTTGATGATGAATAACCGACCTTTGAACTCTTATTTCCTAGATGAAGAGGTAAATTCAGTCAAGGCAATATTCGAAGATGCTAGTGCTTGGAAAATATTCTTCGATGGAGCGGTAAATGCAAAAGGTATTGGAATTGGGGCAGTTTTGGTCTCATCCACTAGGTAGCATTATCCAGCCACAGCCTGACATCGTTTTTTCTAAACAAATAACATTGCCGAGTATAAAGCTTGCATTATGGGTATTAACATGGCAATCAACCAGGACATCAAAGAGTTGTTCATCCTTGGGGACTCGGATCTAATTATCTGGAAAGATCAGCGAGAATGGGAGACCCGAGATGTTAGGATTATTCCTTATAGGAAGCATGTGAAAGACCTTAGCAGGCGATTCAAGTCAATAGAGTTTAGATACATCCTTCGTTGTCATAATGAACTGGCCAATGCACTTACTACTTTGGCCTCAATACTTCCGTACCTGGGCAGTGCTCACATAGATCCCTTGGAAATCAAAATTTGGGAGAGACATGGTTACTGTAATTCGGTTGAGGAAGAACCAAATAGTTACCCCTGTTATCATGACATCAAAAGATTTCTGAAAACAAAAGAATATCTCGAGCAAGCCAGTGGGGACCAAAAGATAACTACTAGACGTTACACAATTGGTTTCTTTTTGAGTGGTGATATCTTGTACAAAAGAACTACGAACCTCAACTTGTTAAGATGTGTTGACGCAGAGAAGGCTGGAATAATCATTTATGAAGTGCACACGAGAGTATGCGGACCCCAAATGAACGGGTATGTTTTGGCAAATAAAATCCTTCGAGAAGGCTATTACTGGATAACCATGGAAAGAGACTATTTTAGCTTTGTCCAAAAGTGTCATCAGTGTCACGTGCATGGTGATTTGATTCATGCACTTCCCACAGAACTACATCCCATGTTAGCACCTTAGCCATTTTTTTCTTGGGGTGTGGATGTCATTGGACCAATCGAGCCGAAAGCATCAAATGGGCACAGATTCATACTGGTCACGATCGACTACATCACAAAATAGATTGAAGCCATCACGCTCGAATCTGTCACCAAGAAAGCTGTGGTAGATTTTGTGCACTCCAATGTTATCTGCCGTTTTGGTATTCCTACAACTATCATCATAGATAATGCTACAAACCTGAATAGTCGTTTGATTGAGAAAGTATGCGAACTATTCAAAATAATGCATCGAAACTCTACTCCTATCAGCCTAAAGCCAATGGTGTCATTGAAGTAGCAAAAAAGAACATCAAAAAGATTTTGAGAAAGATGATTCAAAGCTCTAGGCAGTGGCATGAAAAGTTGCCTTTTGCATTGTTAGGATATCACACTATGGTGCGCACATCGGTTGGAGCAACCACATACCTCTTGTTATATGGCACTAAAGCCGTAAAACGCGCGAAAGTTGAAATCCCCCCTCTATGGATTATTGTTGAAGCTGAAATTGAAGAGAGTGAGTGGGTCAAGACCTGTCTGGAACAGTTGACCCTGATTGATGAAAAGCGAATGGCTGTGGTCTGCCACGGGTAGCTATACCAACAAAGAATGGTCCGTGTCTATAACAAGAAAGTGCGGCTTAGGATTTCGAAGTGGGGAAACTCGTGTTAAGGAGCATCCTTCCTCATTATTAGGAGCGAAAGGAAAATTCACTCCTAATTGGAAAGGCTCGTATATCATCAAAAAGATACTGCCAAGAGGGTGACTATACTTGGGAGATGTCTAAGGAAATGATCCCGAAGCAGCTGTGAATGCGGATGCAGTGAAAAGGTACTATGTTTAGTCTTTATGCAAAGATAACATTATCCTATTGGGATGATGAAGGCTTTTATTCTCGCTACCCAAATACTAACAACTTTTTGCGAACCCTTTGAGCCGGTTATTCTTCTTTGACTACCCTCTTTGGAACCTGAAAGTGTTATTGAAAAAGAAAAAAAATTAGAATTGAAAAATGAAAAGAAAAAAAAGAAAGAAAACAAAGAAAAACAGAAAAAATGAAAAAAAAAGCAAAAACAAAATGTTTTCCTGAACTATGTTTTACTTGATTCCGAAAAGATACGTAGGTAGCCTTTCTCTGGGGTTCAGTCACAATAAAATAAAAATCTAGTTTTCCCTAAATGTGAAACTGGGGCAGATGTTATAATGGTTTGGCGATGATCCTGCCTAAGCGATTCCAAAGTTATAATTCTACCCAGTTCTTTTACCCAAACCTTGTTCAAGTCCTTCCGATCAATCGGTAAAAGGCTTCGAAATCAGAGAACACAATTTCTTGGATCCAATACAACCAAGAGGAGAAAAATAAAATGAGAGAGTCTTATTGGTTAAAACCTATAGGCACCGTAAGGCGATGATGAGCAGAGAAATTTAAAATGATAGAGCCTAGTTAGTGAAAACTCGTAAAGAGCACTATAAAGCAACGATCAGAAGAGAAATGAGAGAGGTCAATTGAAGAAAACCCACAAAGGGCTCCGATGATCAAAAAGAAGGCACCCATCACCATCATCAGAGTCCTGGCAAGGTTTCTCAATTTGAAAAATGGGTTGCAATGAGTTTATGAGAAGCTGGGATAGTTGTGTGGATCGGGAAATCTAGTCCAAGAAGCATGTCATGTCTATTGAAATCTGCAAGCACCTCAGATAAGTCCTTCCTTCCTCCATGAAAGGGACACTTCTTTTTGAATTCATTTTCTTTACTTTTCCTTGAATCCCTTTCGGTATAACTCTGTTTCTCAAACTAATACAAACAAGAGGTGGCAAGAATGGTTTTACGGGATTCTGCCTAACAAAGGTCAAGCCCAAAGAAAGTACCTAGTCTCAGCGGGTGCATCAGGTTGATCCTGACCGTCCATGGTGGCCAATGCTCTAAAATCAAAGTTACGGAAAATGAAAAAGAAATCCGAAGTCAAAAGTGCTTAGAGGCAAAATAAAGTGAAAAGGTCAAATCCTCATACGGGTGAGCTGTCATGAGAAATTTTGGAAATATGAGTTCCTCTGTTTTAGAAGAGAGATCAATCTTAAGAAAAGCCAGCAAGAAGCAGAGGTTCTCACCAAAGAGTTAGGCCAAGATCAAGTGATCAAAATAACCAAGGCCACGAAACCAACCACCGTTTCAAACTAGCAATTGTTCTTTATTTGGAAAATTGAAATAGGTGCAGCCCAAAGCAACCGTCCAAAAGCAAGTTCAACCAAAAGGAAAAGATGCACAAAAGCTAGAAACAACTTTGCAGCAATAATCAACCCAAAAGTGAAGTTTTCCTCCAAAATTATTTTCAGCATTTTATGAAAAAAAATGAAAAAAAACAAGAGAAATAAAAGAAAATCCAAACAAAAATTATAGTTTTGAATCCCAAATATTAATTCTTACCCATTACCAACATTAGGGATCCAATCCCTAAGTTGAGTTTTAGACATATTACCTCCATTCCCAAGTCGCCTTTTACCAACATTAGGGATCCAACCCATTTAGTTGAGTTTTTAGACATAGAACCTCCATTCCCTAGTCGCCTTTAGCCAATATTAGGGCTCACACCACTTATTTGAGATTTTTAGACATAGGGCCACAATTCCCTAGTCGCCTTTTACCAACATTAGGGCTCCAATTCTTGAGTTTAGTTTTTAGACATAGGGCCTCCATTCCCTAGTCGCATTTTACCAACATTTGGGCTCCAATCCCTGAGTTGGGTTTTTAGACATATGTCCTCAATTCCCTAGTCGCATTTTACCAACATTAGGGCTCCAATCCCTGAGTTGAGTTTCTATACATATGGCCTTTATTCCCTAGTCGCCTTTGCAAATATTAGGGCTCCAATCCTTGAGTTGAGATTTTAGACAAAAGGCCTCCATTCCCTAGTCGCATTTTTACCAATATTAGGGCTCCAATCCCTGAGTTGAGTTTTTCGACATGTGACCTCCATTACCTAGTCGCCATTTACAAAAATTAGGGCTCCAATCCATGAGTTGAGTTTTTAGACATAGGGCCTCCATTCCCTAGTCGCCTTTTACCAACATTATGGCTCCAACCCCTTAGTTGAGTTTTTAGACATAGGGCCTCCATTTCCTAGTTGCATTTTACCAACATTCGGGCTCCAATCCCTGAGTTGAGTTTTTAGACATAGGATCTACATTCCTTAGTCGCATTTTACCAAAATTAGGGCTATAACCTCCCAGTTGAGTTTTTAGACATAGGGACTCCATTACCTAGTCTCCTTTTACCAAAATTAGGGCTCCAATCCCGGAGTTGAGTTATTAGACATAGGGCCTCCATTCCCTAGTCGCCCTTTACCAACTTTAGGGCTTCAATCCGTAAGTTGAGTTTTTAGACATAGGGCCTCCATTCCCTAGTCGCCTATTACCAACATTAGGGCTCCAATCCTCGAGTTAAGTTTTTAGACATAGGGCCTCCATTCCCGAGTCACCTTTTGCCAAAATTAGGGCTCGAACACCTGAGTTGAGATTTTTAGACAAAGGGCCTCCATTCCCTACTCGCCTTTTACCAACATTACAGCTCCAATCACTGAGTTGAGATTTTTAGACATAGGTCTTCCATTCCCTAGTCGCCTTTAACCAACATTAGAGCTCAAATCCCCAAGTTGAGATTTTAGGCATAGAGCCTTCATTCCCTAGTCGCCTTTTGCCAGCATTAGGTCTCCAATCCCTAAGTTGAGTTTTAGATATAGGGCCTCCATTCCCTAGTCTCCTTTACAAAAATTAGCACTCCAATCCCTATGTTGAGTTTTTAGATATATGCGCTCTATGTCCTAGTCGCCCTTTTTAACAACATTGGGGCTCCAATCCCTGTGTTGAGTTTTTAGACATATGGCCTCCATTCCCTAGTCGCCTTTACCTACATTAGGGATCCAATCCATGATTTGAGATTTTAGACATAGGGCATCCATTCCCTAGTCTCCCTTTTTACCAACATTTGGTCTCCAATCCCTGAGTTGAGTTTTAGACATAGGGCGTCCATTCCCTAGTAGCCTTTTACTAACATTAGGGCTCCAATCCCTGAGTTGAGATTTTAGATATGGGGCCTTTATTCCCTATTCGCCTTTTTTTTTACCAACATTGGGGCTCCAATTCCTGAGTTGAGGTTTTAGATATAGGGCCTCCATACCCTAGACACCTTCTTTTTTACCAACATTAGCGATCCAATTTCTGAGTTGCGTTTTTAGACATAGGGCCTCCATTCCCTAGTCGCCTTTTTACTAACATTAGGACTCCAATACCTTAGTTGAGTTCTTAGACATAAGGCCTCCATTCCCTAGTTGATATTTTAGATATGGGGCTCCATTCCTTAATCTTTTCCTTTAAACAAACACAATCCTTATTTCATTGCTTTCGAAAAAAAAGAAAAAAAAGGGAGAATAAGTTTTGAATTTTGTCACAAATAACTCACAAAATTTTCCTAGTGAAAACTGGGGCAAAAAAATTTCGCACATTTGTTTATTTTGGCATCTGAGTAGGTTTGACCTGGAGGCATAGGATCCGAGGTGGCCAAAAGAATGATCCTCAGTCCAGAATAACAAAAATAAGAAAAAAAACAAAAGAGGTGAATTCAAAATGCTGAAGTAGATAAAGATGTGGACTGCTCATGATATGATTGAAGTCACAAGCTTCGCATGTCCAACCTTGATCCAAAGCTGAAGAATAAACCAGCGGTTGTAGCTAACGAGCATCAAGATTCAGATCGATATCCACAACAAGTATTGGCTAAGACTCAAGATCTAGCTTCAAGCGATTTATAGATAGGAATCTTGTATCTCGTAGTTGATAGGTTCAGCCAGCTTAGATCTTTGATTTTCCTTTTTGGTGTAATAAGGAGGTTGGCAAGTAGTCGCAGTAGCAGCAATAGTAAAAGCACAGGTTCCTGGTAGTCCCTAGCTATCGAAACTTCCAAAACTAAACTGACCCGATTCCTTTATAACAGAGGATATATACGCAACCTTTCAAAGAAGGTTCGGTCAGGTGCTTTTCAAAAATGCTTCTCATGGAGTTTCAAACAGGAAAAAATCCCTCACAATTGCTCATTTTATCTTTGCCTGAAAACCCTTCGTTTCTCCGAGCAAAGAGGGAAAGCTGTGAGCACGTGATTTTCGCTTCGCATGAATTGCTCCTAAAAAATTCCCAAAAATTAGATTTTTCTTTAGTTATTTGTTATTTTTAGGAATTATTGCATAATGTTTCCTGTTTGTTTGCATTCTATGTGCATGTTTGATTAAATTTAATTCATAAAAAATACCAAAATATGTTGCATTTGCATTTAGGGTCCAATTTTATATTGTTTGACTAATTAGTTAATTAATGTTATAAAAATAAAAGAAAATCACAAAAAATAGTTTATTTTACACCTTTAATTTTTATTTCTGAATTTTGGTATTTTTCCTTTAAATTTGGTTTTAATTATTTGTGATAGTTATCATTGATTAGCATTTGTTAAGTTAATTTAGTTTTGAAGAGTTCTTTTAGGATTTTTATTTTTATATTTTGGAAAAGAAAAAGAAAATTTGAAATTGAAAAAAGAGATAAAATTTTATATGGGCCAAAACACAATTGAGATTTCCTTCAGCCCAATAGAATACCCCTGTACCTGTCCAAACCCATCCCAAACCGCTCTTTTAACCCCGTCAAGTCTACCTTATGACCAAACGACCTTGTTTTAACAAGCCTTTAATCAGGACCGTTGATAAATGTTGATCTAATGGTCCGGAACTGGGGTAATATTTAACACTTATATGTCCAAACGCTCCCATACCCCCATCATCTCTCATCTCTCTTCAGAGACTAATGAAACATTGCCCTAAACCACCGTCCGCCGGAAATCGCCCACGGTGGCCGGCGGCCAATCACCTCCAAAATTACATCCATGGTTCCTCTCCACCCCCTCATCTAAAATCCCCACTCCGTTCATCTCAAATCCCCCTGGAATCCTTCAAATTTTAGATCGAATGGCGAAACCCTAGAGCCGCTCTAGTTTTCTCTAGTGGTGGCACCACCATTAAACGACCCCAAAATAATACCACAAGACCTCCTTACTCCCTCTTTCAAAATCTATATCCCTTTACCCTGAATACCCCTCGAACTGCTCAAATATTGAATCCGAAGTTTGAGTTTTAGGAGCTCAAAATTGAACCCATGAATGCAAGGTCATCTTTCTGATTTTCTTGGCTTATTCAAGCCCGTTTTAGATTGAAATAATGGCATTATTTGTTCTCCACCAAGAACACATGTTTAGCGTTATTTGGGCTAACTCAAAGTATGAGTTCCTATTTCAAGCCTAGCTAGTGAGTTCCTATTATT
This sequence comes from Nicotiana benthamiana, assembly GCA_034376525.1. Taxonomy (NCBI): domain Eukaryota; kingdom Viridiplantae; phylum Streptophyta; class Magnoliopsida; order Solanales; family Solanaceae; genus Nicotiana; species Nicotiana benthamiana. Next base: position 39,644,727 of record CM067324.1, read on the forward strand.
TTTCTTTCAATTAGCTTATGTTTCATTTCTATTCTTCTTCTTTCTGTGGTCAAGGGTCATCTTAATTGAGACTCGCCAAATTTTCTGAACCCAGAACCTCTTTTGTGATATTTGTTTTTCCCTTTAAAGTATACTCTCTGATTTTTCTTGGCCCATTTAGTTTGGATTAATGGCATGTTTGAACCCTTGAGTTCACCTTTTGTTTGATCAGTTAGATAATGAAATTAGGCCCATAACCTAGCCAATTTCTTGTTGTATAGTTAGGTTAGTTAGTTCATTTACTTTTGCTTTGTTTTTGCTGCATTTTAAAAGGCTCCAAGTTTCTTCTTTGGAAAATTTTGGGTCAGTTATTAAAATTGGGAATCCTCGTTTGATTTTAATTAGTTTCTAAAAATTCAAAAGCCCAAAAGGATAATTAATGGGAACTACAGACTTATGGGGGTCTGGATTGGGTAATTTTGACCCATGTTTTGGTCCGGTTCATTGAAGTAATTAACAAGGCTTAGAGGGGAAATTTTGGGTTTGTATGTAGGGAATCTATTAATAACAGACTTAGAAAGCTTCCTGGAAGCTAAAAAAATTGACTTAATTGGCAAACAAGTCAAAATTTCAGGGATTGAGTTGCAAAATCAAAAATTGGTCAAGGTTTCCTAAGCTAAAATCAAAATCAAAAAAGGATCTAAAGGCAAATTTAATTTCTTTGAGGCTGCCTTAATGGATTGCCTATAAAGGAATTGTTACTTGAAATTCAAGTCAGATTTGGAAGGCATAAAATTTAGAACAAACTAAAAACGACTGGAAACTCGTTGAAAAACACCATTCCATTGAAATTTTGCTGTGAATCTTGCGATTTCCCATTTTTAATGCCATTTCTGCTTTACTGGGGATTAAAATGGATTGAATTCGAGTTTTTTTAAGTATGATTTGAATTTTCTTGGGTTACTATTCGATTAAACCTTGTTTTTTGGACCGATGTTTATCATCTTTGGTTTGAAGTTGGTTTCCTGGTTGTTTCCTGCTACTGGTTTCTGCTATTGCTATTGCTAATCCTTCACCTCATTCTTCCTTTTATTTCTTGGTATTCACCACCATGTACATTATATGAATGTAATTTGATGCTTTGAATCTGAGATATGATCAAACCTGATGACTGTTGTTATTGAAGTTTCAACTCTTTCTCTTTAAATTTCATGCACAATTTGTATTATTTAGTTTAGAAAGATCTTGATTAAGTATATTTACTGTTGAATAGGACATAGCTAAATTTGTAGTTTGCTAATTCTTGTTGGATGTGTCTTTTAAGTTCTTTATTTTAATTTAGTCTTGGTTTGGAATACTGAATAAATCTTGATTAAGTTGTGTGGATTTTATGAGTTGGAGTTTGTTGTTGTGTATAATAGATACTTGTAAAGATATTTGCAAAGGATATTTGCCTGCAAAGTTCCAGTCGTATGGTAGCTTAGTTGAAATCTGTGCTCTATTTCAAGTATCTTTCCGATCTTATGTTATGGTATGCAACCCTTCCTTGGAGTCTAAATTATTGAATACTTGCTGTTATTTTTTGATTATAGAATGTTGTTGGCAAGAACTGAGATGGTATAAGATGATATATAGCAAAAGGTGAATTGATGATTGGATTGTAATTTATCGACAAATGTGACAATAGGTGTACTCCAATTAGTTATTGTTTGATTGTCATAGAGCCATATGATTTTTTTAAATTCCAATGAAAAAACCTTAAAACCTGTGCTATGTGAGGACTCGAGTTGGGGATCCCATTGTTTGTTGAAGCTAGTCCTTTTTCAATTTGGGCTCTCTCTTGGACCCGACATGGACTGGTGCTAACTGTCACTTGTAATAGCCTTACGTTTGTAGGCTATTGAGCCTCATGTTAGGCCAAAGCATTAATTTCGAACCATGAGTTTGGATAATTAAGTTTGAACCATAGTAGAATCCTTGCCCATTAGTGTTTGGATAATTAAGCTTCTTAGTTTGGTGGGGGTGAGCCGTATTAGACAACGGAAATAGTTTATGGCCCTCCGAAATTTAGTGTGAATTCCCCTTTAAAATTGGAATTAAGGTGCGCCGTGACAAATAAAATTTTAAAATGTGTGGCCCTCATTTAATATTTCTTTTTAAAATCCTTAGAAATCGAGGCGTGCCATTTAAAAAAATTTCCATCGCCCTCGCAAAGATAAAAATGCGTAGTTGCTTTAGGCGCGTTATTTTAATAATTTACCTTCCTAAACTCATGTTTACATTTTATGTGACCCAAATCCAAATCTCACAATGTTAAATAAAATGTCTCGGACTGAGGGTGCATTTCATGTAGTGTGGTCCAAAGACACGTTTTAGATGACGTTGAAATCTTCTTAAAATTATTAAAAGCGGTTAATAATTTAAAAATATACCATAGGCTAAAACGTGTATTAAAATCAGATAATAGGCAAATTTTAACTGTTTAAGCGACCATGCTAGAACCACAGAATGCGGGGGTTCCTATCACCTTCCCTCGGGTTAACATAATTCTTTCTTCAGAATTTCTGGTTCGCAAACTTCAAAAGGAATGTCGAATTTTCCTTGATTTGGGATTTTAAATAAATCGGTGACTTGGAGAACTAATAAAATATTCAAGTGAAAACTCTGAATAAAAATAAATAATCCCATTTTGGATAATGTCATTTAAATTGGAAAAACTCCCTTTATATACCTTTCGGGGTAGGTAAAAAAGAGGTGTGACAAATACTATTTATAATACTCCCCTTTGAATGTCTATTCAATTGCTAATATTCCTCATTAAAACCTTAATTAAAATAAAACCTAGTGAAAAAAATTGTAGAGAAGGAAAAAGATTACACATATCTAACAATATGCTTTTTGGTTTCCTCATTGAAAGCCTTGCAAGAAAAACCCAGTGGGACAAAACCTTATATGGAAAAAAGAATACAATGCGTGTTAACTCCCATTGATGAGAGCGTCAATTCACATCTTTAATCCTTTGCATCCCAATCTTGTGCACTAGTTTCTTGAAGGTTGACGTCAGCGGAGATTTGGTTAATAAATCACCATATCAATTCCAATGAATATGTTGTACCTTGAAAATTTTCGCTATCACATTATAATGCTTATATTTATAGCAAGATACAAATGTACGCAAATATCACTTAGAATATGGTATTTCAGGACCAAGAATTGTATTGGTTTAAGCTATTTAAATCCTTCAAGGATTGTCATATAAGTCATATAATAGAGTTTTATTAGATGCATATCAAGTTTTCACATCATGCTAGACAAATAAGATATCGAAAACTGATTGCATATATAATTGACTTTATACTCTCAAGTATTTGAACAACATAGACAAAACAGTATGTTTTGCATTTGAAACCAATTCTATTCGAATTGTGTCTCTTACATTGGCCAATATTTTTGTATTTATAAGTGATAGACTTGAGGTCCTTATCTATACTTAGCACTATGATAGATGTTGTCGACAAATATTTTATACCAGTTTCATCCTCCCTATTTTCATATAGACATAACATAAAGATTGTTATATTCATATATTGAGCTATCTGAATCTCTCGTGAGATTTTATGAAGTATTATGTCATGTGATCTAGAAGATCACTTGGCTCCTTTATTATGATCATTTTGATCATTTTCTCGTCTTCTATATCAAGATATTTATTTGGAATCAAATTGTCTACATGATTTAAGTGTACCATAGACTTTGTCCGTCTAGGGCTTATTCTAATAGGAGCATTTGCAGTGAGAATGTTACTTTCTTTGGTTCAGCAAATGCGTGTGACATGCTTTGCAATATATTGCAAATAAATTATCTTTTTATGAACTTCAAGTTCATATTATCGTATTCGAGGATCTAGATGTATACACGATAATTCATTCCACGTAACTTTTTCCCAACTGTTTATCTTATCTCCCCCTCATGTTAGAAAAACTAACTTGCTTCCTCAATTTCGAAAATATAAACCGATAATAATAAGATGAAATGATTTGATTCTTGACCCTGAACCATTTGTGAGGGGGAAAAATAATATAATTTCGTATATGACGTATATCAAACTTATATACAAAATGTTATTCTCATATGCAACTTATATACAAAGGTCATTACATGTTTTAAAAATAAAGTATGCATTCCAAGGCCTTAAAATAACCTCTTTCTATCACATCTCGATTTGTATGTGCAATCCGAACACGTAGCCGAAAGCGAATATGTGAAAATCTATGAAAATGATGAATTTTACCTTTAAAATTAATTTAAGTTGACTTCGGATAATATTTTGAATAAACTGACCTGGACCCATTTGACGACCCCGGTGGGTCCGTGGAAAAATATGGGACTTGGGCGTACGCCCGAAATCATATTTCGAGGTCCCAAGCCCGAGAAATGAATTTTTAAAAGAAATTGTTTTGCAGAATTGATTATGAAATAAAGACAATAATTTGTGTTTGAAACCACTAGTATCGGACCTGTATTTTGATTCTGGAGCCCAGTACAGGTCTTATATGTGCATTAAGTTGAGTATGTGAAGTTTGGTAAGAAACGAACTTGGAATGACGTGAATTAGACCTTATTTTACAAAAACAGGAAAATTTGATGTTCTTAATTAATTTCATGCTTTTGATGCTAAATTCATAGTTATTGATGTTATTTTGGTGCTTTGAACGCACGAGCAAGTCCGTATAAGGTTATTAGGTTGGTTTGCATGTTTTGTTTGGAGCCCCGAGGGCTCGAGTGAGTTTTGGTAGGCCACGAAGAAGAATTTGGACTTAGGGTGTTGCAGATTTGAACTGGGTGTTGCAGGTCTGTAGGCTTCGCATTTGAGAGTTCGCAAATGCAAGGGGTGAGTCGCAAATGCGAAATAGCCCAGGGCAGCCTTTCCTCGCGAATGCAAGTTATTCATCGCAAATGTGATGTTCCCATCTTGGCCAGTCGTCGAAAGTGGAACAGATCCATCGCAAAAGCAACATCGCAATTGCGAAAGACACTTCACAACTGCAATCTTAGCAGAGTCTGGGTTCACAATTACGAACCCTGGTCGTTATTGCGATACTTGCAACTTGTAAATACACTTAGATACATTTTCAACCATTTTTCATACCTTCTCAAAATATAAACTCTCTTGGGTGATTTTCCAAAGAAAAATTCTTCTCCAAATCAATTGTAAGTCGTTTCTAACTAGTTTTCTTTAATCTATAACATCTTTTCACATAATTTCAACTCAAAATCAATGATTTTCATGGGGGAAATTGAGTGTTTTGGGTAGAACCTAGGTTTTTCATAGGGGATTTGCACCTCGATTTGAGGTCTTATTTAAAAACAATTTATATATTTGGGTTCGTGGGGGAACAGGTAATCGGGTTTTGGTTCGAACCTCGGGTTTTGACTATGTGGGATTGGGGGCGCTTTTTTGAATTTTTGGGTAAAACTTTGGAAAACTTATTTTCATGCATTATAATTGGTTTATTTAGCGCTTATTGATGTAATTAAGTAGATTATGGCTAGATACGAGCGAATTGGTGGTGGAATCAAGAGGTAGAATGATAGATGAGACTTGAATTGTGTTTGTGGCATCGAGGTAAGTGTCTGGTCTAACCTTAGCTTGAGGGATTAGTTGTCAAGTCCTATTTTCTATATGGTATTTGTTGAGTACGATGTATAGGCGTGGTGACGAGTATCTATACGTTGGTATCAAGCATTCCCATGAGTCTTATATTGTGATTAAAATGACTTCGTTGTATTATTCATGCCTTGGTGATGATTTCTATTATTAGGCAAAGTTAGTGGAAGTAATTGTGATATTTGCAGAATTGGCTCAAGTTGTACAATGAAATGTAAAAGTATAAGTGGTAACTGAACCTTTTAGGGCATTGACTCAAGTCGTGAAATGAGTTAAAATAAAAGTGAAAAAGAAAAGAGAATCATTATATTGCCTCCCCTACGTGGATATTGTTGTTTTTAATGCTATCTCCCTTGCCAGGATGTTGATGTTTTTCTGTTGTTCCCTTGCCAGGGTTTGATTGTTGAGCTATTGTTCCCTTGCCAGGATTTTTATTGTAATTTCATTTATTAGCTTGCCCTATTGCTTGTGATTGGTTCTTGGGTGAGGAAGAGTGTTAAAGCATGAAGGGTGATGCCGTGTGTTATTTTGGTGAGAGAGTGTTAAAGCATAAATGGTGTTATCATGTATGATTTGTGAGGAAGAGTGTAAATCATGAAGGGTGATTCCGTGCCGCATGATGTACAATTTTGTGATGATTATATTGAATATATGGTGAGGACGAGCGTAAAAGCACGAAGGGTGATGTCGTACAATTTATATTGATTCTTTGGCGAGGACGAGAGTAAAAGAACGATGGGTCATGTCTTGCACTTATTTATTCTTGATTCTTGTTGATAATTAAGATATAGTGTTCCTCTTATTTACTCGTTGTCTTTCTATTCTTAATTGATGTTTCCACGTACTGTGTTTTCCCTTCTCATATTTGACTGTACATTGGTGTTCTCCTTTTCCACTGTATATGGTTAAACATCACAGGTTTATTTGGTAGTCTAGTCATAGCCGTGTCACTAATTCGCCGAGGTTAGGCTATGCACTTACTAGCACATGGGGTCAGTTGTGTTGATACTACACTCTAGACTTTGTGCAGTTCCCAGAGCAGCAGCTTTTGGACCTTAGCTTGGGTGACTGTCTTCAGTCCATACGGAGATCCAAGGTAGTCCTACAAGCGTCTGCACGCCTTGGCATCTCTCTCTATCCCTCCGTCCTGTTTCATTATTCGTATTTCCGAAATAATGTATTATTTATCTTTCAGAATTTTTTTGTTGTACTCATATACCGTCTATGAAGCTGTGACTCTAGTTCTGGGTAGTATTGTTTAAACCGTTGAATTGGATATACTTAGTAGTTTTATTGTTCTCTTGCGCTTGTTATAAATTTTGTTGTCTTTAAGTTTCTCATCATTTATTTTAGTGGATTTAAAACGGGAAAAAGGTAAATTGTTCAAACAGTCGGCTTGCTTAACTCATATTAGTAGCCAACATCATGACTCCCGTGGGCAGGAACTTCAGGTTCTGACATGTTGGTGTCAGAGCTCTAGGTTACATGGGTCTTACAGTTCACAGACAAGCTTAGTAGAGTCTGAGGGATCTGTACAGAGACGTCTATATTTATCCCCAAGAGGTTGTAGAGTTACAAAAAACTTCATATTTATTCCTTCCTGTCGTGCGATTTTGGTTTCTCAATGCTAATCGAATTTCTACTCTAATCTTTTGCAGATGGTGAGAACACGCACTTTCTCAGCCACCAATCAGCAGCCTGAGCCCCCAGCGACAGCTCTCACAAGGGGTAGAGGGCAACCCTGAGGCCGTGGTAGGGGTAGAGCTCAGCAAGAGCAGCAACACCCGCGTCGAAGCCTCAAGTTGAGATTGATGATGAGGTTCCATCCCAGGCAGTTCCGGTGAGCCCAACTTAGGTTCTAGAGGAGTTTATTGCTACCCCAGTACTCCAGGATGCTCTGGTCCATCTACTGGGCATTATGGAGAATGTCAGCCAGGTAGGCTTGCTTCCTATAGCCCCGGCCGTCTCTCAGGCTAGAGGAGGAGCCCATACTCATGCTACTCACACTCCGGAGCAAGTGGCTCCCCAGTTTTAGACATTAGCACTTTAGACAGTTGGAGCAGGTCAGCCGGGTATGGTAGCTCAAAGAAGTGATGGAGCAGCTACTTCTACCGATGCTTAGTGGAGATTGGACAGGTTTAACAAGCTCTTCACTACTACTTTCAGCGGTGCGTCTTCTGATAATCCCCGGAATTATCTACTTGGCTTGTCATGATCTTATGATAATTTCCACCAAGAGAAAGAAGGTGATGTGGTTCATTGAGGGACTTATCTAGCCCATTCGAATTCAGATGGACAAGAAGACGAGGGGTGATATTTCTTTTTAGGAGGCAGCCAATGTGGTCAGGAGAGTTGAGATTGTTCTATCGTAGGGAGGTGGTCATATGTCTGACAAGAGGCCTCGTCATTCAGGCTATGTTTTGTGGTACCTCATCTGGAGGCAGGGATTCGTATGGTAGATGCCATCCTCTTAGGACTTTTCAGTCATCACTTCAGGTACGGTGTTTCACGTGCTCGTGTTCCTCAGAAGTAGTATTCTGATCATCATTCATACAGTGCACTACCAGCTCCCATCAGTGCACTTAGAGTTTTCGGGGTAGTAATTCAGGTCATCAAGTTCAGCAGTCTCAGTAGCTGATGGCTTGTTATACTTGTGGAGATATGGTAAATTTCTTGGTTTTTCCCTCGAGCATCAAGCATCTCTCAACATCCAGGTTTCAGTGCCATGGTTCAGGCACCAAGTGTTCCACAGCCTGCCCACCAAGATAGAGGTAGGGGTAGAGGTGCTAAAGGTGGAGGTAGACGTATTAGAGGTGGAGCTGAGGCCACTAGAGGTGGAGGCCTGCCAGAGCTGACCACCCCAGAGATGTAGTTCATGGTGGGGGCCCAGGAACGATGTTATGCTCTTCCATACAAGCCCGAGGCTGAGACTTCTGATGCAGTTATCACGGGTAATGTTCTGGTTTGTGGCAGAGATGCTGTAGTTTTGTTTGATCCACGTCTACGTACTCCTATGTGTCATCTTATTTTGCACTATATCTGGTTATGCCTAGTGATTCCTTGAGTACTCATATTTATGTGTCTACATCGGTAGGTGATTCTATTGTGGCAGATTATGTCCATCGTTCATGTATAGTTGTGATTGGGGGTCTTGAGACTCGTGTAGATTTTCTTCTTCTAGACATGGTTGATTTCGATAAAATATTGGGGATAGACTGGTTATCACCTTACCATGCTATCTTGGACTATCATTCCAAGACTGTGACCTTAGCCTTGCTGGGCTTACCTTGTTTTGAGTGGAGAGGGACTCCTGGTCGTTCTACCTATAGTTTTTTTTCCTATATGAAGGCTCGACGTATGATCGAGAAAGTGTGTTTGGCCTATTTGGCCTATGTTCGTGATTCTAGTGCTAAGGTTCCTTCTATTGATTCTGTGCCCGTTGTTTGTGAGTTTCCTTAGGTATTTCCTTCAAACCTGATAGGTATGCCACCCGATAGAGATATTGACTTTTGCATTGATTTGGCACCATGCACTTAGCCTATTTCTATTCTGCTGTATCATTTGGCTTGCCTGAATTGAAAGAGTTGAAGGAGTAGTTGCAAGACTTGCTTGAAAAAGGCTTTACTAGACCTAGTGTCTCACCTTGGGTTGCGCCTGTGTTATTTGTAAAGAAAAAGGATGGGTCGATAAGGATGTGTATTGATTACCGACAGTTGAACACGGTTACAATCAAGAACAAGTATCCATTGCCGAGGACAGATGATTTGTTTGATTAGGTTCAGGGTGACAAGGTATTATCGAAGATTGACTTGAGATTTAGCTACCATCAGTTGATGATTAGGGCATCCGATGTCCCTAAGACATCTTTCTGCACTTGTACGAGAATTATGAGTTCTTGGTGATGTCATTCTGATTGACAAATGCCCCAGCAACTTTTACAGATTTGATGAATCGAGTGTTCAGCCCTTACTTGGATTCATTCGTGATAGTCTTAATTGATGACATTTTGATGTATTCTCAAAATAGGGAGGAGCACGAACAATATCTTAGAGTGGTTCTTCAGACTTTGAGGGTTAGTCAGTTGTATGCTAAGTTTTCAAAGTGTGAGTTCTGGTTGAGTTCAGTTGTATTCCTGGGTCATGTTGTATTAGCAGAGGGCATTTAGGTAGATCTGAAGAAGATTGAGGCAGTCAAGAATTGGCCTAGACTAGTGTCAGCTACATAGATCCGGAATTTCTTGGGATTGGCAGACTACTATCATCGGTTTGTAGAGAGGTTTTCATCTATAGCAGCCCCGATGACCAGGTTGACCTAGAAGGGTGCCCAGTTCAGATGGTCAGAAGAGTGTGAGGCAAGCTTTCAGAAGCTCGAGACAGCTCTGACTACGACACCAGTGTTGGTTTTGCCTATAGGTTCAGGGACATATATAGTTTATTGCGATGCATCTCGTATTGGATTTGGTGCAGTATTGATGCAGGATGGCAAGGTCATTGCCAATGCTTCATGGTAGTTGAAGATTCATGAGAAGAACTATCCGGTTCACGATTTGGAGTTAGAAGCCATTGTTCATGCATTGAAGATTAGGAGGCATTATCTGTATAGCGTGGCATGTAAGGTGTTCACAGATCACAAGAGTCTGCAATATTTGTTCAAGTAGAAGGAGATAAATTTGAGGCAGAGAAGGTGGTTGGAGCTATTAACAGACTATGATATTACTATGTTATAGAATCCGAAAAAGGCCAATGTGGTGGCCTATGCTTTGAGTAGGAAGTCAGCCAGTACGGGCAGTCTTGCTTATATTATGGTTGGTGAGAGGTTGCTTGCTTTAGATGTTTAGGATTTGGCCAATCAGTTCGTGAGGTTGGATGTTTATAAGCCCAACTATGTGTTACTTGCACAGTCGCTCGTTTTTCATTATTGGAAGGTATTCGAGTCGGCAGTATGATGATCCTCATTTTTGTGTCCTTAGAGAAATGGTGCAGCATTGAGGTGCCAAGCACGTTACCTTAAGGGATGATGGAGTTTTGAGATTGTAGGGTCGAGTTTGTTTGCCCAATATGGATGGGCTTCAACAGTCAATTTTAGAGGAGGCACATAGTTCCAAGTGCTCTATTTTTCTAGGTGCCGCAAATATGTATTAGGATTTGTTTGCAGCATTATTGGTGGAGGAGAATGAAGAACGATATCTTTGCGTATGTGGCTCGGTGTTTGAACTGTCAGTAGGTTAAGTATGAGCATCAGAGGCCCTGTGGTTTGTTCCAGAAGATTGAGATTCCTGAATGGAAATAGGAGTGCATCACTGTGCACTTCGTTGTCAGACTCCCACAGACTCATAGGAAGTTAGATGCAGTGTGTGTTATTGTTGATAGGCTGACCAAGTCAACACATTTCATTACTTTGGCAGTATAATATTCTTTCGAGAGGTTAGGTGAGATCAATATCTAGGAGATTGTTCGACTTCATGGTGTGCCCGTGTCTATCATTTTGGATCGAGGTACACAGTTTACCTCACATTTCTGGACAGCACTTCAGTGAGAGTTGGGCACACATACTGAGTTGAGCAAATCATTTCATCCTCAGACGGAAGGATTCCAAACGGACCATTCAGATTTTGGAGGATATGTTCCGAGATTGTGTCATTGATTTCTGAGGCTCGTGGAATACGTTTTTGCCTTTAGTAGAGTTTTCCTACAACAACAGCTACCAATCGAGTATCCATATGGCTCATATGAGTCTTTGTATGGTAGAAGGTGTCAGTCGTCGGTTGGATGGTTTGAGCCGGGAGAAGCTTGATTGTTGGGTACGGATCTAGTGTAGGATGCCTTGGACAAGGTCATGATCATTCAGGATAGGCTTCGTGCAGACCAATCCATGAAAACGAGTTATGTGGATCGTAAGGTTCATGATTTAGCATTCATGGTCGGTGAGCGGGTATTGCTTCGAGTGTCGCCTATGAATGAAGTGATGAGATTTGGGAAAACGGGCAAGCTTAGCCCTAGGTTCATTGGCCCATTTGAGATTCTTGATCGAGTGGGGGAGGTAGTTTACAAACTTACGTTGCCGCTGAGCTTATCAGCCGTGCATCTAGTGTTTCATGTGTCCATGCTTCGGAAATATCACGGCGATCCATTCCACGTGTTAGATTTCAGCACTGTCCACTTGGATAAGGACTTGTCTTATGAGGAGGAGCCGGTAGCTATTCTAGGCCAGCAGGTTCGTCAGTTGAGATCGAAGAGTTATCCTTCTATTCATGTTCAGTGGAGAGGTCAGCCTACTGAGGCATCGACTTGGGAGTACGAGTCCGATATGCGGAGCCGTTACCCCTATCTTTTCCCCACATAGGTACTTCCTTCTTGTGTCCGTTTGAGGACGAACAATTGTTTTAGAGGTGGAGAATATGATGACCCAAAAGGTCATCACATATTTAAAAATAAATTTTGTGTTTCAAGGCCTTAAAATAACTCTTTCTGTCTCACCCGATTTGCATGCCCAGTCCGGGCATATAGCCAGAAAGCCAATATGTGCAAATCTGTGAAAATGATGATTTTTTCCTTTAAAATTAATTTATGTTGACTTTGGACAATATTTTAGGAAAATGGACCTGGACCTATGATTTATCAGTCCTGGACAGTCTGTGAAAAAATATGGGACTTAGGCGTATGCCTGGAATGGGATTTCCAGGTCCCAAGCCCGAGAAGTAAATTTTTGAAAGAAATTGTTTTGTTGAATTGATTATAAAGTAAAGAAAAGAATTTATTTTTGAAACCATTGGTATCGGGCACGTATATTTGTTCCCGAGCTTGATACATGCCTTATATGTGAAGTAAATTGAGTCTGTGAAGTTTGGTAAGAAACATGCTTTGAATGACATGAATCGGACCTCATTTTAGAAAAGTTGGAAAGTTTGATGTTCTTATGTAATTTTATGATTTTAATGCTAAATTCATAATTGGTGATGTTATTTTGGTGATTTGAATGCACGAGCAAGTCCGTATGATGTTTTAGGTTGGTGTGCATCTTTTGTTTGGAGCCCTAAGGGCTTGGATGAGTTTTGGATAGGCCACAGAACAGAATTTAGACTTAGGGTATTGCAAATTTGAACTGGGGTGTTACAGGCTTGAAGGATTCACATTTGTGAAGACTGGATCGCAAATGCGAGGGGTGAGTCGCAAATACGAAATAGCCCAAGCCATCCTTCCCTCGCAAATATGAGTTATTTATTTCAAATGCGATGTTCCCCATCTTGGCTAGTCGTCGAAAATGCGACAGCTCTATCACAAAAGCAACATCGCAATTTCCAAAGTCACTTCGCAAATGCGATCTCAGTAGAGTCTTGGTTCGCAATTGTGAACCCTTGTCGCATTTGCGATACTTGAAACTTGTAAATTTACACTTAGACGTATTTTCAACCATTTTTCATATCTTCTCAAAACATAAACTCTCTTGGGCAATATTCCAATGAAAAATTCTTCTCCAAATCAATTGTAAGTTGTTTCTAACTAGTTTTTTTTAATCTTTAGCATCTTTTCACATGATTTCAACTCAAAATCAATGATTTTCATGGGCAATATTGGGTGTTTTGGGTAGAACCTAGGGTTTTGAAATTTTGGAGATTTGGACCTTGATTTAAGGTCTGATTTCAAAATAAATTATATATTTGGGTTCGTGGGGAAAAGGTAATCGGGTTTTGGTTCGAACTTTGGGTGTTGACCATGTTGGCCTAGGGGCGATTTTTGACTTTTTGGGTAAAACTTTGGAAAACTTATTTTCATGCATTAGAACTGACTCATTTAGTATTTATTGATGTAATTAAGTATGCGGTGGCCAGATACGAGTGAATTGGTGGTATAATCAAGAGGTAAAGCGATAGTTGAGACTTGAATTGTGTTCGTGGCATCGGGGTAAGTGTTTGGTCTAACCTTAGCTTGAGGGAGTATGTCACGCCCCAACCTTGGGAGGTGTAACCGTCGCTCTATCAGTGAACCAAACTGAGCAAGCCTTATCAAACACTTCCTATCCAACATAATATGAATAAGGAAACCAAGCTTTTATTTGCTTAGACAAGGAAAGATAGTATATTCAACTTTTTTAGTTCATTACACATCTCCACATTTAACCGTAGATAGGTTAGCTTCAATGATTCTATTAGAGTTACAATTTTTAAATGGCCCGAGTGCAGAATTACAACATCGCTGCTAGACTCCACAAGTACCCGTACTTAACCCACACATATGTTTATGGAGCCTCTAAGGATACAAAAGATAAGTATAACAACGCTGGCAACAAGGCCCCGGTAATACCTCAAAAGTGGACGTACACAATAACAAAAGGTACACGATATAACCCCCTTGGAGAAGAAAGGGGATCACCAAGACTTTGTGAAGAAGGATGCTCTGCTACACACGATCGGCACTATCCTCTATGGAGCCACCTACATTAATTTAAAAATGTAGCGCCTCCAGCAAAATATACGTTAGTACCATGGAATGGTACTAGTATGTATAAATAAAGACCATTTTACTAGAAAGAACTATCAAGAAAGTACAATCAAGTTTCATGAGTAAATTAATTATGCAAATCTTATAATTTTTTACATAAGTTCCATAACTCAGTTTTGGGCATTTCTTTTGTATGCTCATCATTGTTCTCAATACCACCACTACATTGAGCGGAGTCCGATCACAACCCAACCGGCTAGGTTGCCTCATTGGAGGTATATATCTCAATCACTATTTCATTTCCCCTTATCCAGGATCCAATATCAGCACATCACCACCATGTTTGTGTGGCATGGTGTCCATTCACGACCCGATTGTCTAAGCCACCTTACGTAGGCGTTGTTCCTTTTTCGTTAGTCATCACATTTGAATCTTTATTTCAAACATATCATATCAACGCCTTGGCACTAAGGGCCACCATTATCACATCATTTTCCATTTTTAATATTTATCTTGCAAGTTATGATAATAGGCATCTACAAATGTAATTCAAGTTGCAAGCACAGGTAAGTTAGCACATAGCTAGCATGGATAAATTCTCAGTTTCAATCTTGGCTTATAGCCTAAGCATTTCATCACATAATTGTATTCTTCACACTCCCTTAAATATCAAGAATGGTACATCACTCACTTTGAGCCAAATTCTTCATGTATATGTCTGTATAATTTCAAATAAAAAATGCGCAATAACCTATGCAGTAACCAATTTAAATCTTACCACACTTTCGTAATGATAACGAAGTTCAATTTCTAATAAAAGGGGGGTTTTAGACATACATACCTCAATATAACATTCCTTACTCTTTACAAATTTCCAGATCTCTTATCACTTCGATCTATGATACCTGAAACACAAATTAAACTAAGATTTATAGAAGATGTTGAGATTCTAGCTTGGTTCAAGCATAATATCGAACCTAGGGGTGCATTATGATCCTATGCCCCTTTTTGAGAGATATTTCAATCATTTTACACCCTAGTTGTTTCCTTTTTAGTTTATATTTCCCAATACCCTAAGTTATAATATGCATGCAATGAAATCAATTCTTATAACCATAAATTTCCTCATAACTGACCCCCTTATATCTGAGTGTAGAAATCAGAACTGAGGTGATGAAGCCTTACCTCTTGGGATGAAGATTTAGATGCCTTCACATGATTATTTTCAATGATTTATCAAGATTATTTGGAGTAATTTTTCGGGGAGAACTTTATCTCTCTAATTCCCCTCTCTTGCACTCTAGAAAGTCTAAAAAAAAGCTTAAAATGAGCTACAATACTGAATATAATGATAGGGAGGGTTGGGTTAAAAATCAGAAGCTTAGAGCCCCGAGTCGGATCTGCAATCTCATTTGCAATCACAGAGTGGAAATGCGGGATGCAGATTGGACCGAAGAAAGGCTCCCAAAATATGGACATTCTGTTTGGGTACGCGACGAAAATGTGGTCCGCATACCCGTTTTGCGGTTGCATAATGCACCGCAGAATTGACCTTCATAAAATCCAAAGGGAATTACGCGATGAATATGTGCTTCGCATTTCGGTTATGCGATCGCATAATGGATCACGTTTTCAATCTCAAATTATATAACACACTTATTTACTTTGCGATAGAAATGCGGTTCGCATACCTAATACACGACCACATTCTAGACCGTATTTTTGCGCTTTTATGGAAAACTTTGATCCTTGAATTTAATGCATAGATCAGATCTTAGGGTCCGAACTGCGGAGAGCTTGCTCACCGCGAATGAATTATATGAGTTTCTAACACGTAGCCCTATCTAGGCACTACGAGATTCGAGTTTTGAGTGGAGATTTTCATGGGGCTTCATAGATTAGGAGTTGAGTCCTAATTGCTATATGGTATTTGTTGTGTACGACATATAGGCATGATGAGGAGTATCTATACGTTGGTATCAAGAATGCCCGTGAGTCTTATATTGTGATTAATATGACTTCCTTGTATTATTCATGCCTTGGTGATGATTTCTATTGTTGGGAAAAGTTTGTGGAAGTAATTGTGATATGTGCACATTAAGAAGCATTGACTCAAGTTGTATATAATGAAATGTAAAATTATAAGTGGTGATTGAACATTTTAGGGCATTGTCTCAAGTTGTGAAGTGAATTGTGAAGTAAAAGTAAAAAAGAGAAGAGAATTATTATATTGCCCCCTTGCCGGGATATTATTGCTTTGAATGCTATCTTCCTAGACGGGATGTTGATGTTTTGGTGTTATTCCCTTGCCGTAATTTGATTTATTGCCTTTCCTTGTAGCTTGTGATTATTGCTTGGGTGAGGAAGAGAGTTAAAGCATGAAGGGTGATGCCCTAAATTGTTTTGGTGTGAGAGTGTTAAAGAACGAAAGGTGATGCCGTGTATGATTTATGAGGAAGAGTGTAAAGCACGAATGGTGATGCCATGTCGCATGATGTACAATTCCATGCCGATTTCATTGATTATATGGTTAGGACAAGAGTAAAAGCATGAAGGGTGATGCCGTGCAATTTATATTGATTCTTTGGTGAGGAAGAGAGTAAAAACACGAAGGGTGATGCCGTGCACTTATTGATTTTGGATTCTTGTTGATAACTGAGATATGGTGTTCCTCTTATTTACTCAATGTCTTTCTATTCTTAATTGATGTTTCCCCGCATCATGTTTTCCCTTCCCATATTAGACAGTACATTACTATTCTCCTTTTTCGCTCTATTTAGTTAAACTGCACATGTTTATTTGGTAGTTTGGTCCTAGCCTCATCACTACTTTGCTGAGGTTAGGCTATGTACCTACCAACACATGGGGTTAGTTGTGATGTACTACACTCTGCGCTGTGTGCAGATCTCAGAGCAATGACTTCTGGACCTTAGCTTGGGTGGCTGCCTTCAGTCCATATGGAGATTCAAGACAGTCCTATTGGCGTCCGCAGGCCCTGGCGTCTCCCTCTATCTCTTTGTCCTAGTTCATATACGTATTTTTGAAATAGTGTATTATTTATCTTTCAGACTTTGTTTGTAGTACTCATAAACCGTCTGTGAAGCTGTGACTCCCCCCTGGGTAGTCTTATTTAAATAGTTGTATAGGATATACTCAGTAGTTTTAATATTTTCTTCCGCTTGTTATAAATACCGATCTCTTCAAGTTATTACTCATAATTTCTTTTGAAGGATTTAAAATGGGAAAAAGGTAAATTGTTCAAGCTGTCAGCTGGCCTAGTTCACATTAGTAGGTGCCATCACGACTCTCGAAGGCGAAAAATCTGGGTCGTGACATGGAGGCGCTCAATAATTATTTTGCTAAAATAACTGTGATGTAAACCAACTTATCAAGATAAAGTTTCTTGAGAAAAAGATCTGGAAATTATTCTCTAAATCAATTTATTGAGCAAATTATCTCGCAAACACCGGCCAGATTGCGGGTTAATAATGATCGCAAATGTAACCATCTCATAGATGCATTTATGTGGTATACATGACAGGTGAATGTGACAGATTCACCTTTAATAGTTCCAACATTCATGAGATCAATTCCAATTTTAGTTGGTTTAGTAATGAATGAGAACAAACAATATACAAGAATTCATAAAGAAGTTGCTACTTCTTTAATATTTACCTATCTAAATTTTCTTTTAGTTTTGCATATCATACTTAAATTAACATGGCTAAATAAATTATGCAAACTAGATAAATTATCAATATCGATAAAATTCAAGTTTATATCATGACGTGTTCAATCATCAATAAACTCCAAGTTTATTATAATATGAGTTTTGATATCAATAAAAATCCACTTTATTATGGTATTCTTTTATTTGTGTAGTACAAATTGGAGAATAATTCAGGTAGCTTTTCACATACATATTACCTCGCTCTGCTACAAGTTATAATAATAGAAGATATTAAATCTTTGCTTTATGTATAGTCTCAAAATAACCAACTACTTTCAAGAATTTTAGAAACTAAATAAGTTTCTTTGAGACTTACTACAACATAATGCCTTATTGATAATTAATTTTGTTCATCCATAATAGTAATGATTGGCTCTTCTAGAGCTCTCAATTAATTTTGTACTACCATATATTCATCAACATCCATATGGTGAATATCTCTTTTAAAGTGAAAGTTATACCATTATGGTTATGGTCAAAATTATATGCAAGATCTGTTTTTTGCATTACTGTTGTCTTTTAATAATCACATTGCCAAAATATTTTGGCATGTAATAGGTACGTGACCAATGACCATTCATGCTATAATAATGACATTATTTTCTTATATCATCTCAAACCTCCTTCTAGAGGTGAGTGCGGTATATTCACTACCATTAGCACATTCATATTCTTGCAAGAATGAATATGTATTCATAAATCAGATGTTGTCACATTCACATCATGAATGAACCATAATCATCTCTATGTGCTTTATAAAATCTCATGTCAAATCGGTGATAAATATTACTTTCATAAAGTGAAGGATTATTTTGAGAATCCTTATTATTCTCATTATCACAATGATGACAATTAAAATTTTATCTATTGCCACATCTATATCCATTAATACCTTCGCGGTAATAATTTTATCTTTTTTAGAGTTATCACATATTGCTATCACATTCTCTTAAGGGAATGGGAAAGAAGCAAATTTAATGGACGGGTTTTCACTTCTTGTGCTCACAATCATACATGACTTTGATCATGCCAAGGCATAGAAATTTTCCCACTTCGAGTGGTTATAAGTTTTTACTAACTCCTTTAGAGTTATAATTTCATATTCTTTTCTTGTATTTAAAATCAAATTGTAGAATAAAAAAGAATAATACGGTAATATACATACCTTAAATCCAAAATTTAATCATGTAGGAAGTTCATGGAACAATTGACAATTATTATGCTCAATCCCAAAGCTTCTACTCAATTGGTTAGAGTCTCGTGTTGATAATGTGTTATGAAATAATAAAAGAAGAAGCGTATTGCAGAGAAAAGTAGGGAGAAAGAATTATTGACTTGAGATAAATTCAAATAGAATAAAATCCCTCTATTTATAGGGAAAAATGACTTAGCAACCAAGTAACAAACCCCAGAATCTCTCTAGAATATAGATATTCACCATATATAAAGTACGATTTATATAAAATTCCGTATAATAGATGCTTAATTTGGACTTTTTCCATTTTTCAGTAATAAGCCCTAATGATTACAATTAGGATGATAGTACCGACGTCCTATATATACATGCATCAACCTTCCTTAAGAAAAAGAAAATGTCATGTTATTTCTTCCATGCAACTAGTGGTTGAGAAAACCTATCTTCAAGGAGTGTCATCCGACACCACTTATTTAGGAAAACAAAAAAGAAGAAGCACACACACAACAAATATATGTATAAATACGATAGACGAAAAAAGTACGAAGTAAAAGGAATGTCAATTTGGGAAAAAATTGAGTTTTAGAATCTCTAGAATTCTACATTAGTTTAAACCTACATATAAATTTAATTGTAACAATGTAGGTGAATATGCACCATGTAGAAAACCTAGCATACGTCGCTGTTTGCTACCTCACTGTAACCACTTTGTTAACCCAAATGTTGAATATGGAAGGGCAGCCTGGTGCACTAAGTTCTCGCTATGCATGAGGTCCAAGAAAGGACCGGACAACAAGGACCTATTGTGCGTAATCTTATCCTGCATTTCTGCACAAGGCTGTTAAATGAGTTAGTGAATATTGCGGACTACAAAACACATAATCACATTTTTCCTTTTCACTTTAAGTTGATTAATTGAGCTTCATTCCACCTCACAATACGTTCTTCGTATCAAAAACACTCAAAGAAACCTCTGAAAGGTTTTGTTTACTAATCAATACAAGTATGTTAGCTATTGAGTATATTTATTGTTTGTACATTCTTTATTGTTTTCTATACTTAGTTAGCTTATGCCTAGCTTGTTTAGTTATTAATTTATTTACTCAATTGGTCAACATGTATATATACTTGTACAGTTTCAGAAATAAGATGAAGGTTCATTTTCTACACAAAACATTTTTCTGTTCATCTGCTCTAACTACTCCTTCTCTCATCTTCTCTTAGAAACTTCTAGAAGACTCTATGAGAGTTCTACAGATCTGAGCTTGTGTATGGTTTTGTTATGGTATCAGAGCGCATTTATCAGTTCGAGTCCCTCTTAGAGTTTCAAAATCCAGTTCTGAATCTTACTTGAACTTCGTCGATCTCCAAAGCTTTGGTCATTGTTTTTCTGCCCAATTCTAAAATTCGTCTCAAAATTGACGATCTCTGATTCGATTGAGGATTTTATACCTCACAATTTCATCAAATTGGAACCTCGCTCATGGCTATCGATCAAAGTGAAGAAACGAGCCCAAGCACGAGCAAAAATGAACAATTGGTTATCGATATTGGTAATCCCCTTTACATTCATCCTTTTGATAGTCCTGGTATGACCTTAGTACCAGTTCCATTTGATGAAATTGGATATCGTTCATGGAGAAGAAGCGTTTTGCGGGCTTTTTCAGTTAAGAATAAATTAGGGTTTATAAATTTGGAATCTAAAAGCCGTAGGCTCGATTCACCTCAATTCAGCCAATGGGAGAGGTGTGATGATATGGTGAACCTCATGGATCCTCAACTCCCTTGCTAAGGAGATTTCAGATAGTGTGGAATATGTGAATGACTCAGCAGAGTTATGGAGGGAATTAGGGGATCGTTATAATCGAACAAATGAAGCAAAATTGTATTTGATTCAGAAGGAGATCAATGACCTTGCACAGGGTTCCTTAGATATTATTACGTACTATACGCGAGTGAAGAGACTGTGGGAGGAACTGGCACTTTGAGTGTCAAGTATCAGTGAAACTAAAATGCATATATGGGCAAAAGGAGACCATGCATAAAGTAGAACAAGATCGAATACTTATCCAATTTCAGATGGGACTAAATGAGGTCTACATAATAGTGCGAGGAAGTATTCTCATGATGAAGCCTTTGCCTTCTACGACTCAGGCGTTTTCCCTCTTGATACAAAAAGAAAAACAAAGGGAATTTAAGCCCAATAGTCAGCCAAATCTAGATTCTATTTCATTTCATGTGAATGCAAATCCACATCATCAAAGTCCATTTGGAGCCAGGAACTTCAAGACACACTAGACAGCCAACAACAATAAGAAAGGTCTCCCATTCTGTGATTACTGTGTGAGACCAGGATATACAAGGGAAAAGTGATACAAGTTGCATGAATACCCTCAAGGAAATTGTTACAACAATCAGAACCTCAATCGTGCATTGGCACAACCATACAATTAGGGGAACAACCAGAACTACAAGTTTAATTGGGGAAAAGGGTTTGTGGCAAATGTACATGGGACTCCAGCTGATATAATTCATGAGACGGAGATAATCAGGACCTGCAAGATGAGAATCAGAATGTTTATATAACAAAAGAGCAATATGGGTAGATAAGGACCATGTTGTAGCATTTTCAAGTAGGACATGTGGGAGGATCTTCCAGCAATAACAACATCACCACTGGCAGTGCAAACTTTACATGCATTGTTGTTTGTAATTCTTCTATTGATTTTGACAAGCGTTCATGCAAATGCTTTGAATCAAATGTTGATCTTTAGATCATAGACTCAGGAGAATTCAACCATATGACCTTTAACAAACATGCACTCACTAACATCACTAGATTACCCTATTCTCTATTAATAAGTCTGCCAAATGGTTAAAGAGTGAAAGTTCTTGAATTTGGAGATGTGATACTCTCTTTAGACAATGTCCTATATAGGTTTCTTTATGTTCCATCTTTCAAGTATAACTTGATTTTTGTTCACTCCCCTTCAGTACATCTTAGATTTATTGTATTGTTCAATGATACTCTTTGTCTATTGCAGGTCCTTTCAATGAAAAGGCCGCAGGTGATTGGTAACAATAAAGAATGTCTGTATTATCTTTGTTCCAGGTGCTTGAGGGGTAAAAAGACCACTTTGCCTTCTACTATTTCAATTTCTTACTGCAATTGTATTCCTGCTCCCAATGTAAATAGTCATGCTCATTCAAATCACACTCCTTAATTTTTAGATACTTTCATTTCAAATAATAAGAATGAGTCCTCATGTGTGTTTGATAAATATAATGTAAATTCTTGGTGGCACAATAGGCTTGGTCATGTTCCTTTTGTTAAGATGAACGGAATATGCTTAGTTCCTGCTAAGTTTACACCAAAACAACCCTTCATTTATCCTATATGGCCTATGTCAAGACAAACCAGACTCCCATTTTCTCAAAGAACCATCACCACATCCAAGTTGTTTGAACTAGTCCATATAGATATATGAGGGGCCTTACCATGTAACCACCCATGCCAACTACAAATATTTCCTTAAAATTGTGGATGACTTCAGTAGATCCACTTGGACACATCTATTGAGTTGCAAGGGTAATTCTCTTCAGGATGTGAAAGCCTTTGTGTCTATGATCGAAAATCAATTCAATACATCTATAAAAACCATTAGATCTGATAATAACTAGGAGCTACCAGCATGAAGCCTCTTTATTTTACCAATCTAAAGGAATCATACATCATAAGACATGTCCCTATGCACCACAACAGAATGGTGTAGTAGAGAGAAAACGTAAATACCTTCTTGAGGCTACCAGGGTTCTAATGTTCGAGTCCAATCTCCCAATCAGATATTGGGGAGTATATATTCTGACAGCCACCTACCTAATTAATAGGCTGCCAATCACTTACCTTAACAACAAATGTCCTTTTGAATTACTATACCAAAAGAAGCCCAGTTACTCTCATTTGAGAAGTTTTGGCTACCGTTGCTACCCTACTATGCCCAAAATATAAGTTTGAACAAAGAACTAGCCTAAATATCTTTGTTGGATATCCCTTTGGCACCAAAGGATACAATGTGCTAAGTGTAGCCACCACGAGAATTCACATTTCTAAAGATGTGATCTTTCATGAAAATATTTTCCCTTTTTCCTTAGATTCTAATGATGCTTCCTTCCCTACTGTCCTTAAACAATCTCATTTCCTAACTACTCTGAGGAAAACAATCAAGTTTCCCCTACAAACGTTGGACAAGGTCTTGAAAGTGTCACATCTCTAGGGATAGAACATTACTCTGAATCATCCACCCATGATGCACCCTCCTCTAATAATAACAGTCCATAGAATTCACTTACACATGAACAATCAGAAGTACCAGTTCTGAGAATATCCAGCAGAACTCATCAAACTCCTACCTACTTACAAGATTATGTATACCAATTATCTAATAGTGCCACTCAACTGTCTAATGTATCACACTACACCCCTTTACTAAATGCCCTATTTTCAAATCACCATCACATCACTCTTGATGCTCTACTTTCTGAAAGTCAGCACTTAATGCTAAGTGTCTGTCATGATAGTGAGCCATCTTCATATGAAGAGGCAGCCCTCAATCCTACTGGGCAAGCAGCCATGACAGAGGAGTTTGAGGCACTCCATGCGAATCACACTTGGGACCTGGTCCCTTTACCACCTGGAAAGAAAGTAATAGGCTACAGGTGGGTATACAAGATCAAACATAGAGCAGATGAAAGAATTGAGAGATTTAAAGCTAGGTTGGTAGTAAAGGGATACACTCAACAGGCTCGTATTGACTATACGAAAACTTTCTCCCATATTGTGAAAATGACAACTGTTAGAGTTCTAATTACATTTGCTGTCAAGAAAGGCTAGGACATGTTCTGATTGGATGTGAACAATGGTTTCCTCCGTGGAGACTTACATGAGGGGTGTACATGGAGGCTCCACCCGGAATTGTAGTTGGTCAATACAGTCCAAGTAGAGTAGTATGCAAGTGAAACAAGTCATTATATGGACTGAATCAAACCAGTAGACAATGATATGCAAAGTTAAGTGAAGCATTATCTTCAAAAGGGTATCAACATTCTTAAATGATCACTTCCTTTCCTGCCATAAAACTTCCACATCCACCATCTTTGTAGCTGTGTATGTTGATGATGTTATCATTAGTAAGGAGATTGCAAGCTTAAAGTTTTTCATTGATTAAAGATTTAGGATAAAGGACTTGGGCAGACTTCATTATTTCTTGGGCTTAGAGGTCCTAAACAAACCTGATGGTATTCTTATATCTCAAAGAAAGTTTGCCTTGGATTTGCTAACAGAATATCAGTGTTTTGGTTATAGTAATGTCTACTCACCTCTTGACCCTACTGTCAAGCTAAAGGCGGAAGAGGGTAGTCTTCTACCAGATCCCACATACTATGCAAAGCTAGTAGGAAGGCTCAATTTTCTCAAGAACACCAAGCTAGATATAACCTACAGTATGCATCTCTTAAGCTAGTTTATGCAAGCTCTAAGGGACACTCATTTGACTGCAGCATTCCACCTCCTTAGGTATCTCAAAAATGATCCTAGCCTAGGTGTATTCTTCTCTAATAGTCCTGACTGCTCAATCAAGGCTTATTGTCCCTCAGACTGGGCAACCTGTCTAGATTCTAGGAGATCGGTCACTGGGTACAATATTCTAGTAGGAGAAGTCCTATTAGCTGGAAGTCTAAGAAGCAGGAGACTATTTCCCTGTCCTTAGCTGAAGCATAGTACAGATCCCTCACGAAGGTAGTTGGGGTGTTGGTGTGGTTGAGCAGGCTGTTTACAGAGCATACTCTTGCCCAATCAAGACCTATTCAGGTGTTTTCTGACAATCAATCTGCTATACATGTTGCCCACAATCTAGTATTTCATGAAATAACCAAACACATTGAAGTCGACTGCCATTTTGTGAGGAACAAGCTACAAGAAGGTCTCATCTCTCTTCAACATGTAAGTACTCACAATCAGCTGGTTGATATCCTCACCAAAGCCCTCATAGGAGTCAAACATTCAGCTTTCCTCGGCAAGTTGGCTGTGAAGACCTCACCTCCAACTTTAGGAGGGGGGGTATTGGGTATAGTTATTGTTTGTACATTCTTTATTGTGTTGTATACTTAGTTAGATTATGCCTAGCTTGTTTAGTTAGTAATTAGTTTAGTCAATTGGTCAACATGTAAATATACTTGTACAGTTACAGAAACAGGATGAAGGTTCATTTTCTACACAAACATTTCTCCGTTCATCTGCTCTTTCTACTCTTTCTCTCCTCTTCTCTTAGAAACGTCCGGAAGACTCCGTGGGAGTTCTGCAGGTCTGAGCTTGCATGTATGGTTTTGTTACTAGCATAAATGCATAATAAACCTCAAACTCAGATGGTTTTGTTACTAGCATAAACGCATAATAAACCTCAAACTCAAATAACGTAGAGGTGACTCAGTTGAGTATTAGTAGCCTTACAACATAAGGCCTCCAATAATGCATTAACCCTAAAAACAAAATGTCAGTTTTACTTTCTGCACGAGAGTGATTTGCCATTAAGTGTGGAGGCCTAACTTTCTATGCTTAGAAATTTCACAATATAGACAGCTAAACTTAAGTATGGCTTTCACGTACAACGGACTAAAAGGCAAACGCTAATTCAAAATATAAACATGAGGAGTTCAACATTTGAAATTCTTGGCCCTCTAAATATTGTACTCCAAAAATTATAGGTTAAAAGCTTACATTTGTTGAAAATTTATATATATATATATATATATATATATTTGAAGATAATGAAAATAATTTTCTTCCTACAACCTAATATTGAAGATGATTTCATGTTGCGTCAATTGAAAGACACCGCTACTTTATCCTTTCCAATAATTAAGTTATTCTATTTTTTTGAAAGTGTATATATGTATATATATGTATACATATATATATATATATATATATATATATATATATATATATATATATATATATATATATATATATATATATATATATATATATATATATATATATATATATTGCATAATTGCGAATTGGTATACTTTTTTCTTTGTACATACATATTTGGAATAAATGAACATTTATGTCTTTATCGGCCTATAAAGACTTCTAGTCTTAGAGATAAACACGGTAAGTTTGTTTAGCCTATTCATATTAGACTTCAAACACTAATAGAGTTTTATCCCACATGAAATATTTGTATTTGCTAATTGAATCTTACAATTAAGATTTGAAAGTTTGCCAAATACTACTCGTTGGTTTCCAAACGTGTATTATTTTCAGTTGTGTCCTCTGATTTATGTCGAATATTTTAAAGATATTTTGGTCAACAGGATACTTATACATTTCCCTTATCGTGGAGAGAGTTGCATAAGAGATTTCCAAATAATGGAATTGATATGAACCCCAACAATATTATCACTCTTTCGTTGAACCCGAAAAACCTTTTCACTTAGAAGTTGGATACGTTTGTGCTACGTTTTAGTAAAATAATATTTTAACTAATTCTTTTGGATATTACATAAAAGTAAAGTCGGAATATTATAGCAAATTCTGATCTTAAGTAAAGATAAGTAATTCACTATTTGGTCAAAATTGATAAAAAATTAAAATATGAGACATTAAAAAGAGCACAATTCTTGAAGATATGTATGCCATTGGGAGCTATTCCTGCTATTGAATATGAGGAAGAAGTAATATGAATGATAGAGAGAATGACAAATTGATTAGGTTTGTATCTCTTCTTGTGCGTTTTCTTCTAATTAATCAGAAATAGGTTTGACTTTGTCCAATGTTATTACCCAAGCCAAATTAGTATTACATGGCGGCTTTTATTACAATTTCATCCTTTAGGTTAATTTAAAAAAAATTAATTTAGCTTTTAAAGGGTATAAAAGTCGATTAATATTTCAGGGATATTTTCGTCGTTCAACATTAAGCTTTTTAATATGCGTGCTTTTATAATATATATATATATATATATATATATATATATATATATATATAATATATATATATATATATATATATATATATATATATATATATATATATATATATATATATATATATATATATATATATATATATATATATATATATATATATATATATATATATATATATATATATATATATATATATATATATTATGGATTTGGACAAAGAGGACAGACTCCGATTATGAACTTTTTTATGGAATTTTCTGTTCCTTGAATTTACAAATGGACCATTGAATTAGGGAAAGATTCATATGTATATATATATACATATATATATATATATATATATATATATATATATATATGGAGAGTTTGTACAATTGCTCCAAAAGATTAGGATACAATCAACCAATTCCCCTTTTTGGTAAAACATTTTGAAAATTATTTCTCACTATTAAAAATTCGCTTAAAACCGTCCGAAAAATTGACTAAATTCGGCTGGTAATGGCCAATCACCATGGTTGGTAATTTAATGGTCGGTAGAACATACAGACCAAATCGGTGAGAAATAACCGACCAACTTTGGTCGATATGCTCTACGCGATCATATGATAATTCAATTGAATAACCGACCAATATTGGTAGGAATACAATAACAATGACAACAACATACCCAATATTATCCCACACTGTGGTGTCTCGAAAGGGTAGTGTGTATGACCTCACCCGTACCTTATGAAGATAGAGAGGTTTTTTTCAATAAACCCCCGGCTCAGAAAATCATAAGCACCACATTAATGAAAATAAAGATAAGAAAATATAGCACCAAAAGCCCTATACAAGCAGAATAAAGACAACACGATAGTAAGGTAATCAACAAATGAAAGAAACAACGTTTAGTCATAAAAAACTACTACCAACAGAAAGTCAAGTTGTATGCCAATACTACTAGTATGAACACTCTAGACTACCTAATCTACTACCATAATCGTCGCCCTCCATACCTTCCTATTAACTTTCATGTCATCGGTCAGCTAAAGCTACGTCATGTCTTACCTAATCAACTCTTCCTACCTCTTATTTGGCCTACCTATACCTCTCCGTAGGCCCTCCAATGTCAACCTCTCATATTTTCTCACTGGGGCATCTGTGATTTTCCTCCTCACATGACCAAACCACCTAAGTCCCACTTCTCGCATGTTGTCCTCAATAGGGGCCATATCCACCTTGTCGCGAATAACCTCATTTCTAATCCTATCTAACCTGGTGTTCCCGCATATCCATCTCAACATCCTCATCTCCGCTACCTTCATTTTTGAACATGAGCAATATTGACTGGCAACATTCAGTCCAATACAATATCATCAGTCTGACCAGAACTCCGTAGAACTTACCTTTAAGTTTTGGTAGCACCTTCTTGTCACACAAAATATTGGAATTGAGTCTCTATTTCATCCATCTCATCCTAATACGATGTGTGATATCTTCATCAATATCCTCATCCCTCTCAATAATGGACCAGAGATACTTAAAACTTCCATTCCTAGGGATTACTTGCGAGTCCACCCTCACCTTCCCTTCCCCTCCTTGAGTCTCACCACTAAAATTACACTTCAAATATATTATCTTGGTCCTGCTCAACTTGAAAACTTTAGACTTCAGAGTCTGCCTCCATACCGCTAACTGTGGTTCACACTCCCTCATGTCTCATCAATAAATACAATGTCATCTGCAAATTGCATGCACCACGGCACCTCTTCTTAGATGTGGCGCGTCAGTACATCCATCGCCAGAGCAAACAAAAATGGGTTGAGTGCCGACCATTGATGTAGATAATCAAACAATGGTCCGAGTCCCCATCCATCATCCTCATACCGATATTCCCTCCATAATATATGTCCTTAGTTATCCTAACATAAGAAATCGGTACACCTCTACCCTCGAAACATCCCTACAAAAACATTATTGTAGGTCTTTTCTGAGTCGATAAACACCATATAGAAGTCCTTCTTCCTCTAACTATATTGCTCCATTATTCTCCTAACGAGGTAGATCGCTTATGTAGTCGAATGGCCCAACATAAACTCGAACTGGTTCTTGAAAATAGACAAAATCCTCCTCACTCTTTGCTCTAGCACAGTCTCGCATACTTTCATAGTATGGCTAAGCAGCTTGATACCCCGATAAGTATCGCAACCCTTGTTCTTTTATACAGGGACCATCGTGCTCTACCCCTGCTCTTCGAGCATTTTCTTCATTCTAATGATATTAAATAACCTAGTGATTCACTGCTAGCCTACCTTGCCCATACTCTTCCAAAACTCCACGGGGATTTCATCCGACCTGGTCGCTTTGACTCTTCTTGTCTTATGCATAACTCCCTCCACTTTATCAACTCTAATTTACTTACAATACCCAAAGTAACAATGACTCCCATAGTGTTCCAAATCACAGGTATAGTGTTCCTGTCCCCTTCCTTGTTCAAGAGACTATGAAAGTAGGTTTTCCATCTCCAACGGATAAGCCCCTCATCCAGAAAATCTCTACCTTCTTCGTCCTTGATGCACTTAACTTGGTCCAAGTCACGAGACTTCCTTTCTCGTGCCTTGCCTAACTTTTTATCCCCA
This sequence comes from Nicotiana benthamiana, assembly GCA_034376525.1. Lineage (NCBI taxonomy): Eukaryota > Viridiplantae > Streptophyta > Magnoliopsida > Solanales > Solanaceae > Nicotiana > Nicotiana benthamiana. Next base: position 39,674,350 of record CM067324.1, read on the forward strand.
TCTCGGCTCTTGAGTTCCTCATATAAACGATTAAAAGCTGTAGTTTTGGCTGCCGTAACTGCTAGCTTTGCCTCTTTCTAAGCCAATTTATATTTCTCCCTATTCGCCATCTCTCCTAGTTGTCTTTAATTTTCACTAGCTTCAGATACGCATCTTTCTTGATTTCCACTTTTCCTTGCACCTCTCCACTCCAACACTATTCTCCCCTATAACCACTAGAGTAACCCTTTGAGACCCCTAATACCTCTATCACGGCTTCTCTAATGCACTACACACTCGTGGTCTACATAGCGCTTGCATTCCCACTACTCCTCCAAGTCCCCATTGTTAGAAGCTTGACCCATAACACCTGCAATTTATCTTTTGTCAAGGCTCCCCACTTGATCTTATGTTGGCTATACATCGCTTTCTTTTTCTTCTTCCTCGTGATCCCATAGTATATGACCAGGAGCCTATGAAGGGTCGAGAGGTTCTCACTCGAGATGACTTTGAAATCTGTGCAAAGACTTCAATAAAACTTCCTATGGAATAAATAATCAATCTGAGTCTTGACCACTGAACTCCGGAAGGTGACCAAGTGCTCCCTCTTCTTGGGAAAACTTGAGTTTGCTATCACCAAATCAAATTCTCTAGCAAAGTCCAGTAGAGACATTCCTCCCCTGTTTCTATCTCCAAAACCATAGTCACCATGCACATCATCATACCCCCAGATGTCCCTCAAATATGGCTGTTGAAATCATTTCATATGAAAAGCTTCTCGGTATGCAAGATATCACACACTATCTCATCCAAATCCTCCCAGAAAAACCTTTTGAATTCCTCATCCTAGCCTACTTGCTGATTGTGTTCAAAGTAAAACCTCCCACAACCAGCTTAATAATCAGCAGTCTATCATTCACCCTCCTAACCTCCACTACTAGTTCACGGAGGTCCTTATCAACGAAGATACCTAGACCATTCCTGTCCCCACCCTCCCAGAATACGATAGTTTGAACCTGTCTACATCCCGCGCCTTATCTCCTATGCACCTTGTCTCCTGTACACAAGATATTGTAATTGTCCATCTTTGCTAACTCTACAGATTTACTAGTCCAAATTCCTATGTTCCAAGACCTCACTCTCAACCTAGTAGCTCCCTTAGCCCTCTTTAACCCTTTACCCACCGCACCCTCTCCTCCCCGATGACATCCCCGAGGACAAGATCTTATCCTACCACTATTTACCAAAGACACTATAATCTAAAAGACATTATGCTTGGATTTTATTTTAATGATTTAATTTTACTGAATATGTTAGTCAATGTGCTAAATTTAATAGTTTTGATTACCGACCAACTTCGGTCGGTAAAGTAAAATAAATTAACTATATAATATTTTATTTACCGAGCAATGTTGGTTGGTAATAAAAAATATATATATTTTAAAATAATTAAAATTTAACAATATCGACCTACGTTGGTCAGTAATCTGGACATGCCAGCCACTTTACCGACCAAAGGTCGTTGAATTTCAGGGAATTTAAAGTACACTAAGTGACCAACATTGGTTGGTATTTTGTAAGTTAATATTATTTTTAAAATTACCAACCAAGGCCAGTCAGTTTTTTAGGAGTAATTTTGGCAAAAAATTCATGTCTTGGTAGCTACACCCCTGCCGAATAAAAACAACATACACTACCCCCCAATTCACTTAGGTCCAAGAAAACCAACGCGTGAGGAGGAGAGCTCTAGAAATTGGTGATTTGTGACAATTGAAGCAAGAAGTTCTCACGAGTCTTTAATGGCTGCCCCAGCCACTGGCCAACCTTCTCTAGAGGTTGGTCAGTCATCAAACACAACACCTAATTTATTACAAAATTACGTGCAATTCTTTCAACCAAAAATGTTAAATACCCCCATGAAAACCCTAGCTCATTTACCTATCAAAATTGTTGAGTATTTACATGATGATCTTATAATTAAGTGGAAGAAGAAGGAGGTGAAACAATCCATGATTCAACAAGTTTTGCAACTGGTAGTGCTGGAAAATTTTCTTATGGCAATCCTTGGATCACTAAATTACACAAAGCTATTCCCATTCAATGCGAACCCAAATGTTCTGTATCAATTGGCCTTATTGAGGAAAACGATGTCTTGATTGAACCCTCATTAATGGAGGATTATGTTCACTTGCTGTCAAAGCCAACTTTCTGCATAAAATCTCAAAGTGAGATGTGGCAGATGCGATATATGAAGTGGAATCCTTGTGGAAGCTAGATGAAAAAACTCCAATTGCCATTGTCTGGTTTATTCCAAAATAGCCTTCAAATTTTTCGGTAAGGAATTTGTTTTTTCATTGGCTAGTGCACTAGGGAATACTCTACATGTTGATCTAGCTACTCAAAATGGCACTAGACCTAGTTAGCTATATTCCTCAATGAAAGAAAATTATGGAAGAAGAGGATGATACTAAGCCAAAAGAATCAAAGTTGATAAATATCAAGTATGTTTATATGCATAATTACTGTAAAGCCTGTAAGAAACAAGAACACAATGACGTAGATTGCTGGGTAATTCATCCTGAGTTACACAAGATATTTGATGAAGTGATAGAGGATCAAAGTAAAGGAAAGAAGGTAAAGGAGATATCCGGAACCGCTACTGCTATTACAAAAGTTCAATCAAGTGGTAAGGTGCTAGGAAATCTCCTGCTTAACAACCCAAAACAGGAGTAGACGCAAAGGAGACACACAAATATCAAAGAGATAATAGAGGCCATATTATTGATGGTGAACTAATAATGAAGCTGCCACGGTTAAGTGGAAGAATAAGGAAGATGACGTGGTTAAAAATAAATCTTTTGATGTGTCGAATGTGAAAGAAAAGGAGAGGAAAACATTGATGATAATTGATGGTAAAGAAGCCCAGTCGACTAAGGAGGTGGAGACGAAGACAATGCCACAAAAATCAACTCCAAATCCTAATGAGAATATGATTAAAAATGCTATGTTATTAAAGAAAGGAGAAAAGAAAGCCAAAAATAGTAAAAAAAGACTGTCTTGAATGTTGAAAATAAGGAGAAAGAGTAGGTAATTAAGAAAAGAGAGTTGAATCCTATATCAACAGGGAGAGGTAGTCCAAGAACGAATGGGGATTAAGATCCGACTAAATGGAGTCTTCCTAATCCTACTGATACATGGGTTGAAGTGGATAATAGGAAGTAGTATACCATTGAAGGGTGCGTAGCAGATCTGGTACGAGTAAGGAAGAGCTCAGAGAATTAAATGCCAAAATAAACCACTCATGCCATGAAATTCCATATGAAACATATGAAGATTCAGGAAAGAATGAGGCAAAAATTGAGGTTAACTCTAGGAAACCATTATAAAATGATGAGGTTGATTATATAAAGATACAAATATTTACAACTATTACTATAGGAAACAATGGCAAAAAATAGAGGTGGACCCAAGATTTGAGCACGACGTGGGCAGCATTGTATGCTAATTACTAGCGATAAAATTCAGTGTGCAACTCTTTGAAAAATGAATGATTATGATGACTTATCATCTAAGTATATACAAAAAGAAGTTCTAAAGAAAAATAAAATACCAAATAAATAGAGGGATTTCTTCGCAAAATGGGTGTTATGTGAAGGAAAGATGTTTGATTAAAGATGTTTTACACTTTACATTTTTTAGTTTTTTTTAATAAAAAAGAGATAAGTGATCAAAAGAGTATGCAAACTTTAAATTATTAAAAACTTACTAAATAAGTCAATATTAAGGGTATGCTAATAGTCAACAAACTGAAGAAGAGTCTCAAACTCTTAGTTGTCGTTGCGTGATTGTTGAAGAAAGTTGTTGCAGAAGGATTTGTATTTTTCTATTTGTGGAGCGATAAGTTGCAAATCGAGGCTTTTAATTATAATGGAGGAATTATAAAAAGAATAAGATTAATTAATTTGTTGATCATCATGTATTAGTACTAAACTATAACTGAATTCATAAAGGAAGAAGATAAAAATAAAAATTAAAATAATTTTCTATTAAGTATAAATTATGTTGTATTCATTCAAAGAACTAAAATAAAAGGGAGGAGAAAAAGAACTAAAATAAGAGCGATAGGTTTAAAATTGAACCTTTTAACCTTAAAGGAGAAATTATAAAGGAATACGATTAATTAATTTGACTATGAGATATTAGTACTAAACCATAATTGAATTCAAAAAGGAAGAAGATAAAAGTAAAAGTAAAACAAATTGCTATTAAGTATAAATTACACAGTATTTATTCAAAGAACAAAAATAAAAGGGAGAAGAAAAAAACTAAAATAAAATCTTTTAATTTTAATGAATGAATTTATAAAAAAATAAGATTAATTAAATTGACTATTATGTATTAGTACTAAATTATAACTGAATTCAAAAAGGAAGAAGATAAAAGTAAAAAGTAAAGCAATTGGCTATCAAGTATAAATAACATCTATTCATTCAAAGAACTAAAATAAAAGGGAGGAGAAAAAGAACTAAAATAAAAGGAAGGAGAAAAAGTTGAAGAGGGTTTCAAACCCATATCTCACCGCAAGGGAGGGACTTTAAGTCCCAACAACAACCACTTCTCCTGTCAGCCTTTTTCTGCTTGGGGGCACAAGTAAAATATCTAAAGGGTCTCATATATATATATATATATATATATATATATATATATATACATATATATATATATACATATATATATATATACATATATATATATATATATATATGTATATAAATGTTTTTCTTGAGGTTAATAGGGTCTCGTGACCCTCAACCTACAATGTAGATCCGCCTTTGGCAAAGAAGACAACATGCATGAGCAACAAAGTAGACACATGTAACCCTAATACTATTGTAAAACCTAGAATTCTGGAAACTAGCTTTGATGGTAGTATTAGTTCAACAAAGCAGCAGCCAATTTCATTAGCAGGAGTCCGTAAAGGAATATCAAATGAAGCGGAAACATCTAGAGGATCAATAATTAACACTACTACTAAGAAGTGTGTCAATGTAACAGTAAACCCTAAGGGAACTGTTAAGGTTTCGACCAATGTTGAAGGTCTTTCAGTGGAGTTCTCAGGTAATGAACAAGATGAAGAGGATTAAGAGGATGTATTGGAGGATACAGTGAGGTTAGAACTCAAAATAGGTGGTGGCGAGGCTGGTGAGATCAATAGAACAGTAATTCCTGGGAGTTGTGCTATAGTAAATCCTAGTCTAAGTTCAATGTATGAGCTACAACTTAGAGCAATCCAGGAGTCTTTGGATGTTCAAGATAATGCTTCTGAGCTCTTGAAGGATAATAGTATGGTGTAAGATCAACAGGCTATTGTACCTAGAGGTTCTGATGCAATTGAAACGATACCTATCGCTTGTGCTTTAGGGACTAAACTTCCAATGCATATTCAACTCAATGTCCTTTTGAAATCTCTCAACCAGATGATTCATGATATCATAACACACAATGTGCTGCCTGTAGATATTCAAAAAGCACTGGTAGAGAAACAACAAATAGAGGATGAGGGTGATGATGAGTCTACTGGTTGTAATTTCAAAGTTTTTGCTAAGGAAAGAGATTTGCCACCAAGAGCTTCAACAAGGAGTGGGAATAAATGAAAGAAGCAAGCAGGAACCAAAGAGCCATTATAGCCTAAGAGAATTTCGCCTAAGAGGAGAGCTTCAATGACCAAATGATGATTAAAACTCTTATATGGAATATAAGGTCTGCTAACACTCAATATGCCTTCCAAAGGATGATCGATATGCAAAAGGAACAGGGTTTCTTCATTTTTGCATTGATGGAGCCTTTTCAAAATTCAAGGTACATTCAGATATATAGGAGAAAATTAGGTCTGGATGCAGTAATGTCAAATATAAATGATAAAATATGGTTGTTCTTTGATGTTGTGGTTGAATAGAAACTGTTGATGGATACTGAGCAATAAGTAAGTATTAAGGTGTATCACTAGGACATTGGCAAACACATCATGATGACCTTTGTTTATGCTAAATGTTCATCTTTTGAAAAGTTGGAATAATGAGACAACTTGTAATATCTTACTAGTGATATGGAATTACCTTGGCTAGTTGGAGGTGATTTCAATGTGGTACTACATGAAGATGAGAAAATTGGTGGTTTACAAATATATCCACCCCAGTAAGAGGATTTTTCTTTTTATGTGAACTCTAGTGGATTGTTTGATCTTGGATGTAAAAGGAGTCATTTTACTTGGTGGAATGGTCGAATAATGTAGAATCTATCTTCAAGAGGTTAGATAGATTATTTGTTAACTCGCCTTTCAAGAATCTATTCCCTAATATGGAAGTGGAGCACCTTATAAGAATTGGTTAAGATCTTGCATCATTATTGCTAAGTTGTGGAGAGGAGGATGCAAGTTTGTGAAATCATTGAAGTTCTTGAACTTTAGGACCAAACATGAGACCTTTATAGCGGTTGTGTTATAAAATTAGTATAACGATCCGACTAGTTGTTTTGAGAATTAATGCCTCGATCCCTTAATAACTACTTTTCTCATTTTGTTTCTGCAATTGTGAGTTGCTGGGAGGATTTGTTTTGAGTTTCAAAGTATTTTGGGACACATTGTCTCTAAATGAGAGCTTAAGATTTATAATTTGAACTCTAGTTAGAATAGTATGAAAAAAGCATCGAAATGGAATTCCGTTGATTCTGTTAGCTCTGTTGGGTGATTTCTCGCTTAGGGGCATTTCAGATTATGTTTTGGAGGTTAGTAGCTTACTTAGGATTGAAATTCCGAAAGTTGAATTTATTAAGTTTCCGGATCGATAGTGAAATTTTGATATCGGGGTTGGAATCTTATTCTGAAAGTTAGAATATCTTTGTAGTGTAGATTGTGACTTGTGTGCATAATTTGGGGTCAATAGGACATGGTTTGGTTAGTTTCGGTATTGGTTGTAGAATACTTGAGATTTCAAGTTCATTAGGCTTGGATTGGAGGGTGAATCATGGTTCTAGCGTTGTTTGATATGGTTCGAGGGATGGATTTTTTTTGTATGATGTTTTAGGATTAGTTGACATATTTGGTTGAGGTTCCGGGGCCTCGGGTGTGTTACGGATACGCAACAGGTCATTTTTGGACATAGGTGTAAAACAGATTTGCTGGTCTTTCTGTTGCAGACAATTGGCCTTCTTGGTTGCGAAGGGGAAATCACATTCACAAAGGCTAGCTAGTGGAAGCATCATGAATGTGAGGAGCTGAGCACGTTCGCAAAGAGGAAAGGCAGGGCAGTTCGGGACCCCAGGAAATTGCTCTATGCGTTCGCGAGTATAGGGCCGCGTTCTCGAAAGTCCTGGAGCTGAAGCTACGCATTCGCGAGTGGACCCTCTTGTTCGTGAATGAGGAAATTTGGCCTGAGGATTTTTGTGCATCACGTTCTGGATAGTTATCTTGCATTCGCAAAGACGAACATGCCTGGGTAGAATTTAAATTCAAAAATAGAGGGTTTGAGTTCATAACTCAACAAATGGATTGAGAGCTCGGTAGGAAGCAAAATTTGGGGAGATTTTTGGAGGAAGTTTATGGGTATTGATTCCTAACTCCATTTTTATTATAACCCATGAATCTAAACATGAATTCATTATCTAATTTCGGATTTGGGGTGAAAATTGGGGAAATGTTTAAAAACGTTCTTTGTCCTAATTTTGGTATTTTGATCATGATTTGGGTATCGGATTTGAGTGAAATTTGTATGGTTAGATTCGTGAGTGAACGAGTGTTTATAATTGCTAACTTTTCCCAATTTCGAGATGTGGGACCAGGGAGGATTTTTGTGCGTTCTTGTGCTTTCTCATCGTAGCTTTGATTTTTTTAGCTAAATTAGTTGTTTTGTAGTTATATTTACATTATGATATTAATTTGATTAGATTTTGGCCATTCGGAGTCGGATACTCATGGCAAGAGCGTTATTTTTTATTGATTTTGAGCTGGTTCGAGGTAAGTGGCTTACCTAACCTTGATTGAGGAAAACACTCCTTCGGATTTTGGTACTATTATTATGCGAATGCTGTGTACGTGAGGTGATGAGTGAGTACACGTGCTAATTATTAAAAACCTTGGCTTTCATTAAATACTGATCTATGTTTTCTCCTTTAATTGGACAATACTAATATGTGAAACCTCCTGTTTAGGTTAGGAATACATGCTTATGTGACTTAGCTGTCTTACTTGATTCAACTGCTTACATGGAATGTGTAGCATATTTAGAGTAAAAATTTCATGTTTTCGTGATACAAACTTGAATAGAATTGTAGGGTTCTCCCTTGAAACTGGTGCGAATTTATTTTGGGACTATGGATCGGTATTCCAGGAGATCCCCCTGCATGTTTATTTTAGGACTACGGATCGTTATTCTGGGTGATCCCTCTACATATTTTTATTGGGACTACAAGACGATATCCCAGGAGATACCCCTATATTAGATATTTACTTTTGCACAGCGAGACAATATCCTAGGAGATCCCGTGCACATTTATATTTAGGACTACGTGACGATACCCTTGGAGATCCTCGGTTGCTATCTCTGTGTATTGAGGTATTTTTTTCTATGACTTCACCTTTATTGACTGTTAGCTTTTAATTATACTGTCTCATTGCACATTATTTTACCTTGTTATATATATAACTAGTAGGGCCATGGCCTTCCTCATCACCGCTAGACCGAGGTTAGGGTTGGCACTTACTTGGTACCGCTATGGTGTACTCATGCCCTTTCCTGCACATATTTTTGGTTTGCGTACCGAGTTTCTTCTTCTCGGCCATACCATCAGTGAGGCAAGGCAGTTTTCAAATACTTTGTGGTATATCTGCCGCATCCGCAGATCGAGAAGTCCCTCTCTATTCTCCCTTTAGCAATAGACCTTCAGTAATCACTTTTATTTAGACTTCTGGAGTTAGAATACTATGTATTTACTTTAGTTTGTAATTCATGAGATTTGTGGTCTTGGGAGTGTTATTATTGGTCAAGATTGTTATTATTGTACATGCCGAGTGACATTTTAAACTTCTGCATTATATTACCCGTAAATTGCTTGTTTTGTATCTTTATTTTTTTCTCCACAAATAGTTAATCTTACCTAGTCGTAGAGACTAGGTTCAATCACGATAGTTCATGGAGAGAGAACTTGGGTCGTGATTAGTTGGTAACAGAGCTCAAGGTTCAGAGGAGTCATGAATCACAAGCTGGTTTATTAGAGTCTCGGAGATCGGTACGGAGATAACTGTACTTATCTTTGAGAGGCTATGTAACTCTTAGGAAAATTCCACTTCAATTAATTTCCTTTTCATGCGAGATTATTAATATCAAAATTCTAAGCGTCTGTCTTCTATTCTCTCACAAATGGTGAGGACACGTGCTACCAGAGATGACTAGGAACCCGCTCCCCCTGCTAAATTCGCCAGAGGTCCGGGCCGGGGTAGAGGCCAAGGTCGCGCATGTGGTACAACTAGAGCACCAATGCGAGCCTCCATAGAGAAGCCACCATTAGCTCCATCCGTAGCCCAAGCACCTGATACGCCTACTGCTGCTACTAATCTAGCTTTTAAAAAGACCCTTGCACAGTTCGTGAGCATGTACATCACTCTATCTTAGGTAGGGTTCATTCCCCTTGCTACAGCCACATCCCTGGCTAAGGGAGGAGCATAGACTCCTGTGGCCCGCACCCTAGAGCAGCAGGTCCAGGTTGATAATATCCCAAAGGTTATACCGGTACCGCCTGTAGCCCTAGTTCATCCCGAGGATATAGAAGCAGCTTCATATGATGAGCAATGGATGCTTGAGAGGTTTAAGAAGTACATGCCTCCTACATTTAGTTTTCTAGCATCAGATGATGCTCTGGGATTTCTGGAGGAGTGCTACGGTATCCTCCGCACTATGGCTATATAAAGAATGAGTAGGGTTTCTTTCACTGCCTTCCAGCTTCGAGGAGTAGCCCATCAGTGGTGGTGTACTTTTGAGTTACAGTCCGGCTGAGGCAGCTTCCCTTACATGGACCTAGTTTTTAGATATGTTCTTGACATAGTTTGTTCCTTAGAGCCTCAGAGACACAAATCGCGCAAAGTTTGAGCATTTGCACTAGGGTACTCTGAATGTTTCAGAGTATGCTGTCCATTTCACCGACTTGGCTTGACATGCACCAATCATGATTTCCATAGTTCGTGAGAGAGTTCATCGATATTTAAAGGGACTCATTCCTAGTATCAGGTATAGCATGGCCCGGGAGTTAGAGATGGATGTTATTTATCAGCAGGTGGTGAGCATTTCTATGAGAGTAGAGGGCATGCTTGCTCAAGTTAGAGAGAAGAAAGAGGCCAAGAGGTCTCCAGAGTCGGGCCATTATTCCGATGCCCATGCTCCAGTTGTAGTTCGTCATGGTAAGGGTTATATGAGTTGCCCCATCCATCCAGCTCTTCCAGCAGCCAGTGGGTATTCCAGCTCCTCCTCGACCTCAGGAGTCTTATTATGCACCTGTAGTATCTAGTGCGCCTCATACATATGATGCTTTCAATGGTTAGTCCAGTAGACTTGGACGAAGGTAGTCATATCCGCCACATTATTTTGAGTGTGGCAACACACACCATATGGGGAGGGATTGCCCCAAACTATTGAAGGGTGCACCTTCGCAGACTTCTCAGACACAGCGTGCTCTACAGAGTTCTCAGGCTATGATCACAAGCCAAATTGCTAGTCCACCTACTCAGTTAGCTAGAGATGGAGGTTAGCGCGATAGAGGTTTCCCTAAAAGGGGAGTCCAGGCCAGATATTATGCCCTTCCTTCCTATTCCGATATTGTTGCCTCTAATTCTATCATCAAAAATATTTTCCTCGTTTTTCATAGAGATGCATGTGTTATATTCCATCTAGGATCCATTTATTCTTATATGTCCTCTTATTTTGCCTCGCATTTAGGCATATCTCGAGATTCTTTGAGTTCCCCTATTTATGTTTCTACTCCTGTGGGAGATTCTCTTATTGTGGATCACATTTATCGGCTGCATTTGATTGTTCTTATTGGTTTAGAGAATAGAAAGGACTTGTTATTACTCAACATGGTAGATTTTGATGTTATCTTGGGCATGGACTAGTTGTCGCCCCATTATGCTATTCTTGATTGTCACACCAAAACCGTGACACTGGCTATTTAGGTGTATCGCGAGTAGAGTGGAGGGGTACTTCAAATCATACACCTAGAAGAGTTATTTCATTCCTTAAGGCTCAACGGATGGTTGATAAGGAGTGTGACATGTATCTAGCTTATTTGAGAGATGCCAGTGTTGATACATCTACAATTGATTCATTCTCAGTAGTACAAGATTTCCCTAATGTGTTTCTAGCCCATAGAAATATTGATTTTGGCATTGATTTGTTGCTGAGCACTCAGCCCATTTTTATTCTTCCTTATCGTATGGTTCCTCCTGAGTTGAAGGAGTTGAATGAGTAGTTGCAGGAATTTCTTAACAAGGGTATTATTCGGTCCAATGTATCACCTTAGGGTGATCCTGTCATGTTTGTAAAGAAGAAGGACGGTTCTATGTGTATATGCATTGATTCTCGCCATTTGAACAAAGTTACAGTGAAGAAACGATATCCTTTGCCTCGTATTGATAATCGGTTTTACAAGTTGCAGAGTGCACGAGTGTTTTCTAAGATTATCTTGTGTTCAAGTTACGATCAGTTGAAGATTCAGGAGCCACATATTCCGAAGACTACTTCCAGGACTCGGTATGGTCATTACAAGTTCCTTCTTATGTCATTTGGGTTGACGAATGCCCCCGCAACATTTATTCATTAGATGCAGAGCATGTTCTGTCCATTCCTTGACTCGTTCGTCATGGTCTTTATTGATGATATTCTGGTATACTCCCGAAATCGGGAAGATCATGAGCAGTACTTGAGCACAGTGCTTCAGACTTTGAGAGAATAGAAATTATATGCGAAGTTCTGGGTTGACGAATTCCCCCGCAACATTTATTCATTAGATGCAGAGAATGTTCTGTCCATGCCTTGACTCGTTCATCATTGTCTTTATTGATGATATTCTGGTATACTCCCGAAATCGGGAAGATCATGAGCAGTACATGAGCACAGTGCTTCAGACTTTGAGAGAAAAGAAATTATATGCGAAGTTCTTGAAAATGTGAGTTTTGGTTGGAATTTATGGCATTATTGGGTCATGTGGTATGGAATGAAGGGATCAAGGTGCATCTGAAGTGGAAGCAGTGTAGAGTTGGTCCAGACCATCCCCAACAACAAAGATCCGTAATTTTCTTGGCTTGGAGGGTTGTTACCGTTGATTGGTTCAGGGTTTTCATCTATTGCAACACCTTTGACAAGGCTGAACCAGAAGGGTACTCCGTTCAAGTGGACGGAAGAGTGTGAGGAGAGCTTCCAAAAGCATAAGACAGCTTTGACTAAAGCCTTGGTATTGATATTGCCTACAGGTTTGAGGTCTTATACTGTTTATTGTGATGCATTGAGGATTGGCCTGGGAACTGTATTGATTCAGGATGGTAAGGTGATTGCCTACGTATTCAGACAACCGAAGGCACGTGAGAAAAGTTTCATGTCCATGGTCTCGAGTTAGTTGCAATTGTTAATGCCCAAAAAATTTGGCTTCATTATTTGTAAGATGTTCCTTGTGAGATCTATACTGACCACTAGAGTTTATATCATTTGTTCAAGTAGAAATACCTTAATTTGCATTCGAGGAGGTGGTTAGAGCTGCTGAAAGACTATGATATCACTATCTTGTATCACCCGGGTACAGATAATGTGGTAGTCGATGCTTTGAGTCACCGAGCGGAGAGTTTGGGGAGTTTCGCACATCTACTAGCAGCGAAGTGGCTCATGGTGATGGATGTTCAGGCCTTAGCCAGCTAGTTTGTGAGGTTGGATCTTTTAGAGCCCAGTCAGATTCTAGCTTGTGTGATTTCTCGGTCTTTCTTGTTCGATTGTATCCGAGAGCGCCAGTATAATGACCCTTATTTGCGTGTCCTCAAGGACAAGGTTCTGCATGGTGATACCAGAGATGTGACCATTTGTGATGACGAGGTATTGAGGATGCAGGGTCGAGTATGTGTACCTAATATTGATTGCCTTCGGGAGTTGATTCTAGAGGAAGCCAACAATTCGCGGTATTCCATCCATCCCGGTGCTGCGAAGATGTACCAGGATTTGAGACAACACTATTGGTGGAGGCGGATGAAGAAAGATGTAGTTGGATTTGTAGCTTGGTGCCTCAATTTTCAACAGGTAAAGTACGAGCACTAGAGATCGGGTGGCTTACTTTAGCATGTAGAGATTCTGGAGTGGAAGTGGGAGCGGATCACTATGGAATTTGTAGTTCGACTACCACAGACTTTGAGGAAGTTCGATGCCATTTGGGTGATTATGGATCGGCTGACTAAGTCCACACTTCATCCCTGTATGTACCACCTATTCTTCTGAGCGGTTGGTGGAGATTTATATTCGAGAGATTTTTATACATGGTATTCTAGTTTCCATCATTTAAAATAGATTACTCGGGTGGAGTTAAGCACAATATTTCACCCCGCTCAGACGTACAACCTGAAAGCACTATTCAGATTCTTGAGGATATGATTCATGCGTGTGTGATGGAGTTTGGAGGTTCTTGGGATTAATTCTTGCCCTGGTGGAGCATGCCTACAATAACAGTTATCAGTCCAACATTCAGAGGGCATCATATGAGGCTTTGTATGCTAAGGGGTGTAGATTCCTAATGAGTTGGTTTGAGGCGGGCGAAATTAGATTATTAGACACAGACTTTGTTTAGGACTCTTTTGAGAAGGTTGATTCAGGATAGACTTCACACAGCCCAGTCCAGACAGAAGAGTTATGTGGACCAGAAGTTTTTTGATGTTTCCTATATTGTTGGAAAGCATGTCTTGCTTCAGGTTTCGCCTATAATGGGCATTTAATATTTGGGAAGAAGGAGAAATTGAGTCCAACGTTAATTGGTCGTTTTGAGATATTGTGGCATGTTGGGGAGGTCGTCTATGAGCTTTCCTTAATCTACATGGGAATCTTCGTCAGATCGATCATGCAGTTATGGCCAATCAAGCTGAGATCGATTGGCCTACCAGAGAGCTGACATTGTAAGACTGACACCCACAGCACCAACAAAGCTGGACGACATACGATCAGAAGTTCGGGATGATGTGATCAATGTTAACCCACTCTCCAGAAAAAAGAAGAGGTGGCTCATGCCGGTGAAAGAAGCAATAAAAGGAAAGTCTGATTCCTGATCGGATTCCGAAATGATAAAATCATTTTTAATTGGACAAAAAAGGTCTCCTCCCAGCATGGCAGGAGTCCATCCTGTATTTCATGTTTTGATTCTCCGGAGGTATCACGGTGATCCGTCGGACATGTTGGATTTCAGCTCAGTGCACTTAGACAAGGATCTATCTTATGTTGAGGAGTGAGTGGCGATATTGGAAAGGCAGGTTTGAAAGCTGAGGTCAAAGAACATTGCATCAGTGAAGTTTCAGTGGTGGGGTCAGCCGGTCGAGGAGGCGACGTGGGATACCAAGCAAGATATGTGCAGTCATTACCCTCATATTTTCACCACTTTAGGTGTGTCTCTATTCTCGTTCAAGGACGACAAATGTTTTAAGAGGGGGAGGGTGTAACGACCCAGCCGGTTGTTATGAGAATTAACGCCCCAATCCCCTATTAACTGCTCTTCCTGTGTTTGCTTATGCCATTGTGAGTTGCTGGAGGATTCGTTTTGAGTTTCAGAGTGTCTGGAGACTCTTAGTCCCTAACTGAGATCTTAAGCTTTAGAATTTGGACTGTAGTTGGAACAGTGTGAAGATGTACTCGGAATGAAATTCCATTGACTTCGGTAGCTCTATTGGGTGATTTCAACCTTATCAGTGTGTTTGTATTTTGTTTTGGAAGTCCGTAGGTTATTTAGCCTTGAATTGTCGTAAGTTGAATTTTTAAAATTTCCCGATTGATAGTGAGATTTTGATGACGGGGTTGAAATCCGATTCCGAAATGTGACTTGTGTGCAAAATTTAGGGTCAATCGGACATAGTTTGGTTGGTTTCAACATCAGTTGTAGTATTCTTGAGATTTCAAGTTCATTAGGCTTGGATTGCAGGGTAAATCATGGTTTTGGCATTGCTTGATGTGATCTTAGGGTTTTATGAAGCTCGTATGCTACTTTAGATTTGGTTGGCATGTCTGGTTGAGGTCCTAGGAGCCTCGCGTGTGTTTCAGATGCTTAACGGGTCATTTTTGTACTTAGGAGTACATGAGATTTGTTGGTTTCTCTATTTGCAGAGAATTGGCCTTCGTATTCGCGAAGGGGAGATCACATTCGGCGGGGCAGCTAGGGACCCCAGGAAATTGCTCTACACGTTTGACGTGAAGGGGAGATCATGTTTGGGAAGGATGGCCAGTGGAAGCTTCACGAACGCGAGGAGCTGAGCGCATTCACGAAGAGGAAAGGTGGGGCAGCTACGGACCCTAGGAAATTCGTCTACACGTTCGCGAGTATAGGGTGGCATTCGCGAAGGTCTTGGATCTGAAGCTACGCATTCGAGAATGAGGAAATTTGCCTAGAGGATTTTGTGCATCGTGTTCACTAAGATGAACGCGTCTGGACATAATTTAAATTCTAAAATCGAGGGTTTGAGTTCATAACTCAAAAATTGGAATGAGTGCTCGGTAGGAGGCAAATTTTGGAGAGATTTTCAGAGTAAGTTTGTGGGTAATGATTTCTAACTCCTTTTTTTTTATTATATCCCATTAATCTAACTATGAATTCATCATCTAGTTTCAGATTTGGGTGTGAAAATTCTGGAAATAGTTGAGAAAAGTTATTAGGCCTTATTTTAGATTTTGAAAGATTTTGGTATCGGATTTAAGTGAAATTGATATTGTTAGACTCGTGAGTGAATGAGTGTTAATATTTGGGACTTTACCCAATTCCGAGATATGGGCCCAAGGAGGATTTTTTGGCATTCTTGTATTTTCTTGACTTAGCTTCAATTTCTTTAGCTAAATTAGTTGTTTGTAGTTGCATTGACGTTGTAATATTGATTTTATTAGATTTGAGCCACTCGGAGTTGGATACTCGTGGCAAGAGCATGATTTATGATTAATTTTGAGCTGATTCGAGGTAAGTGGTGGAAACGCCCTTAGGATTATGGTAGTGTTGTTATATAAATGTTGTATATGTGAGATGACCAGTACACGTGCCAATTGTTGAAAAAGCTAGATTTCATTAAATTCTTATCTGTGTTTTCTCCTTTAATTGGATAATACTAATATGTAAAACCTCCTGTTTAGCTTAGGAAAACATGCTTATGTGACTTAACTATCGTACTTGCTTTTACTTCTTACCTGGAATTTGTGCAACATGTTTGAAGTAGAAATTTCCTATTTTCCTGATACGAACTTGAATAGAATTTTAGGATTCTCTCTTGAAACTGCTATGTATTTATTTTGGGACTACAGATCAGTATTTCAGGAGACCCCCCTGCATGTTTACTTTGGGACTACAGATCGGTAATCCTCGAGATCCACCTGCACATTTTTAATTGGGACTACGGGATCAAATCTCGGGTGATCCTCTGCACTGGATATTTACTTTTGGACTACGGGACAATATCTGGGGAGACCTCTGTATATTTACGTTTAGGACTACAGGACGATATCCTGGGAGATCCAAGGTTGTTATCTTTGTGTATTGAGTTATTTTTGTTTGTTATTTCACCTTTATTGGCTGTTAGAATTTTATTATACTGTCTCACTACACATTATTTTACCTTGTTATATATATGACCAGTAGGGCCCACAACGTCTTTGTCACTACTCGGCTGAGATTAGGCTTGGTACTTACTGGGTACCACTGTAGTATACTCATGCCCTCTCCTGCACATTTTTTTCGTGTGCATACCCAGGTTCTTCTGCTCGGTCATACCATCAGTGAGGCGAGGCAATTTTCAGAGATTTCGAGGTATACAGACTACGTTTGCAGACCGAGAAGTCCCTTTCTATTTTCCCTTTAGCTATAGACCTTCAATAGTTACTTTTGTTTAGACTTCTGGAGTTAGAACAATATGTGTTTCCTCTGGTTTGTGATTCATGAGATTTTGAGGTTTGGGAGTGTTATTGTTGGTCGAGAGTTTTATTATTGTATATGCCGAGCAATATTTTAAACTTCTCTATTGTATTACGCGTAAAATTGCTAGTTTCGTATCTTTATTTTCTTTTTCTGCAAATTATTAGGCCTACCTAATCGTAGAGACTAGGTGCCGTCACAACAGCCCACGGAGAAAGAACTTGGGTTGTGACTATTGGGTGGTTGATTTCATTGGTGATCCTTTCCTAATGTTCAAGCAGAAATTGAAAAGGGTGAACATTGCACTATCAAATGGAATAAGGTGACTTATGGGGACATTTTCAAGCAGCTAGCAATCAGGGAAGATATAGTTAGAGTGAAGGAGATTTTTGTGTAAGAACCAACCATTGAAAATGGAATTGTACTTCAGTAAACCCAAGCAGAATTGAAGAAGTATTTGAGTATTGAAGAGCAATATTGAAAGCAAAATTGAGGCATGACAGGATTTACAAAGGGAAATAGAAATACTAGGTTTTTTAATAACCATGTCAATGGTAATAGGTAGAAGTTGCAATTAAAGAGATTCAGAATAGAGATAATGATTGGATTGAATCACAAGATCTAATGGATGAGGCTGCAATAGACTTTTTTCCAGAAGCAATTCACATAAGAGGTTGACCCAACATACTTTGAACTTCTCAACAATGTTCCTGCTATGGTGTCTAATGAGAAGAATGTGGAGCTTTGCAGAATGCCTACTCGGGAAGAAGTTAAGGGGCCATGTTTGCATTAAGTGTTAAAAACGTTAGTGCTCCTGATGGCTTCACTGGCATGTTTTTTAGAAATGCTAGGGAATCCTAGGTGATGACATATATAACATGGTGCATGTGTTCTGGGAAGGAGGCTCCATACCAAAATCTATAACATACACAAACCTTGTACTACTTCCTAAAAAACCAATGGTCCAAACTTTCTCTAATCTTAGACCCATAACTTTGAGTAATTTTGTAAACAAGATTTTCTCTAAAGTGGTGCATGACAGATTGGAGAAGATTCTACCATCTTTGATCTCCTCCAATCAACCAGGTTTTTTTAAGGGAAGAAGTATCTTTGAAAACATCTTGCTAACATTGGAGATTGTCACTAATATAAGAGAACAGGGTAAACCTAATAATGTAGTGTTCAAGCTTGATATGGAAAATGCAAATGATAGGGTATCTTGGAATTATTTGATACATGTGTTAAAGGAGAATAGATTTTGCCGAATACTGCATCAACATGGTATGGGATCTTATAGATAATATATTAACTAATGTTAAATGGGCAAGCTTCAGTTTTTTTACTCAACAATAGGATTTAAGCAAGGGGATCCCTTGTCACTAGCCTTATTCATAGTTTAAGATGAGGTACTATCTAGATCATTGGATAAACTGTTTGAAGATACGGGGTTTAAGGGATTTAGCAAGTGTAAGTGGACTGATCCTTTAAATCACTTAGCCTATGCTGACGATAAAATAATCTTTGCTTCTGCTGATCCATATTATTTAGAGAATATTGTTGAGGTGCTGACAAAGTATAAACACACGATTGGCCAACTGATTAATAAGGCAAAGAGCTTATTATATATGCATTATAATGTTGCTGGAGCACTGTCCAATTCTGTAAGGGCTATCATTGGATTTTCAAGGGTTGAATTTCCACTTACTTAATTTGGTTTCCCAATATATTATGTAAGGAGGAAAGATTACTATAATGATCTTACAAATAAGGGGAAGGCAAAGCTCCATTCTTGGAAGGTTAAGCTACTGTCTATTAGGGAAAAAACTACTTTGATCTCAAGTATTTTACAGAGGATGCCTACTCATATCTTTTCAGTGCTAGATCCAACTAACAACATACTTGAACACCCGCATAATACCTTTGCTAGGTTTTCTAGAGTAACAAGTAAGAAAGGAGAAGTAGGCACTGGATTAAGTGGCAAAATTTATGTCTTCCTAAGGAGAAAGAGGGAGTTGACTGAAGATCTTTTTTTGATGTTTCTAAGGCATTGTTTTCCAAGTTGTGATGGAATTTATGGACATCCAGGTCCTTATGGTCCAATTTCGTGTGGAAAAATATAGCAAAAAGGAGTTGCCTAATGTTGCTCAAAATTTAGAGAGGGATCACATGTATGGAGAAAAATGTTGGAGGCTAGGGAAGAAGTTGAGCATGAGAACCTATGGGAAATGAATAGGGGTCAACTAATGTTTTGCATGAGAATTGGGATGGATTAGGGGCATTATATCATATTGTACCTCCAGATTTACCAATTAATTAAGAACTCCAGGAAGTAGCTGATTAAAGAGATGATGATAATTGGAATGAGCAACTCCTGGAGCAGTTTTTTCCAGTGGATATTGCAGATCATATTAGATGTGAACTGAAATTTGATGATAGTGATGACTACTGGGATACTCCAAGATGGATGCCTACTCCTTCAGGTAAGGTTTCCGTTAGTATTGGTTGGAGAATCCTGAGGCATAGAGCACCAACTAATCCCAAGATCCACAAAATCTGGACCAAAGGCTTACCTTTAAAGATCTCCTTCTTCATATGGATATTGTGAAAAAGGAAGATTCCTATTGATCATTTGTGGAGGAGAAGTGGATATATAGTGGTGTCTAAGTGATGCTGGTGCTTACAACTACAAGAGGACTCATTCCAAAATTTGTTCTTAACAAGTGCTACTGCAACTAGGGTGTGGAAGACATTCCTTCGGGCAACAGGATTGGTAGTGAATTTGGTGCAGGTTTATCAAGTAATTGTGGAATTCACAATGTTGTGCCAAACTCAAGACATTGTTTCATGCAGACCCAAAAGTGATTTCATGGAAACTTTGGAAAAGGAGAAACACAATGAAGAATGGGGGTGCAGTGTATTCCAATATGGTGATTCATGAGGTGAATAAGACTTTGCATTATCTAGAAAGAGTGAGGTATTCATGGCTACCAAACCTTCCTCTTTTATGGCTAGATATGATCAGATACTTTGAAGGCCACAAGCCGTATGTTGTGACAAAGAGAGTAACATGGCAAGTTTCTTATGAGGCCTGGTACAAATGCAACACTGATGGTTGCATCTAGAGGCAAAATCCCGTACCTAGCTCCTATGGTATTTGTTTGCAAGATCATGGTGGTGATTTGGTCTTTGTTAAGGCGGTTAAGATAGGGGAGGCAACTAATATAGTGGCAGAAGCAAAGGAAATTGTAGAAGGACTAGCATATTAAGTTGAAAAGGATCTGCATCCTCTTATTATAGAGATTGACTCTTTAGTGATGAGGAATATCTTTTATGAGGAATGAGAATCTCCCTGGTGCATAGGGGCTGAACTGAGGAAGATTAAGGAGATAAAGAGAACCTACAAAGTTCTCTCTCAGCATATTCTAAGGAAAGACAACACTATTGCTAATTTTTTAGCTAACATAGTTTTCTCTTTTGTAGGTACAATCACATTTCAGCCATTTCATGAATTGCCATAGAAGAAAAAACATTGATAAACATGGACAAAATACAAATACCCAACCGTAGGGTTAGGGTTGCCAACATAAAATCGTATGATTGATGAAAAGATCATTCTATTCACATCGTTGTTTTGCTATTGTCTACATCCCTTCTTTTTCTATATAGTGTATAAGGACTTTCCAGTGCTATTAGCATGGCAACATGTTCATTCTAGAGGAATTTACACATTATATGGTACATGTAGGGTAGATAAGCTAGCCATTAACTCGAATACAAGTTTACAAGGTGAAGGATTTCTAGCTAGTAGGTTTTGCTACTGCTGTTGTGGAACAAATAATATTGCATACTGGTTCCTCATTGATACACACTTTGTGAATGAGTTCACATTGCATGATTGTAGTCTGGAGTTAAGATCAGCCTTTTCTGAATTTGGCATACAACCGTGGCTTGATTCTGGTGATTATCTAAGTAGTTGTATAGTGTTGTATCATTTTCCAGTGGTATGAGTATGGTTTCATGCTCATTCTCGAGGTGAGAAGGCACTATATAGCTCATATGTATCAAGTACACAATTGTTTTATTATGCACTTTCTCCTATTAGCTTTGTGACTAACTACAACAACTGATTTTCTTGTAAATAAAGTTCAACATCAAAGAGTTCAAGTTGTATTACATGTTTTTTTGCAGTTCTGGATAGCTTCTATATGTTGGTGTGGTTGTTTGGAGTCCATATTTGCCTTGTCCACAAGAATCTTGTCATTTGGAATGCGTAACCTGCTGCCTGGTGAGAGCTTTCGAAGTGCTACTATTTGGTTATTGACCTTGGCCTTTGGATTCACTTACATTGATTGTTCCTGGAAGCATATATCCTATTTCATTGTAATATCTAGCTTGTTTGTTCTAGTTTTTTCATTTAAAGTACTAGCTATTAGTAGTTTATATATTTTAGATTGGTTTGGTCATATATATATATATATACATACATTAGCCACTAGGAAGCTAACCTAGTGATATATTTTCTTAAAACAATACACATCAAATAACCCCTAATTCACCACAAATCCAACCAAATATCCAATTTATACTTTAAAACTAACAAGTTCAACTAAACATTAAAATTAATAACAAAGAAAACTAAGTAATTACAACAATTCAAAATTGTTCAGTCTAATCCAAACAAGTTATATTAGTCTACTTCAATGTATATCAAAGTATTGGTCAATGGGTGTTTTCTACAACATCACCATTATATGATAAACTTTGATCTACAAGACTGTATAGAGAATGATAATGGGGGGACAAAAAGAACTATCATGGGGAGGACGGAGGAAACAATCATGGGGAGGATGGGAGGAACGATCATGTGGAGGTGGAGCCTCTAGTGACGACTCACGAGACGAGGGAAATGGAAAAGCTTCAGTAGAAAGGAGAGTTCTTATCTGAGCTTGCATACCAGGAATAGAACATCTCTAAGCCTTTTTTTTTCTTCACCACTTCTAGCTCGGATGTAATGTCATTATCTCCTGCGTAGGTGAGAGGCTCTCCATACTAAAAGCCTCGCCCTATGAAGAACTCCCTATTCCTTGCATTTTACACTTATACTGATAGAAGCATTACACAGGAAGCTCGTATAACTTCCCTTTTTTGGACCACTAACAACCTCCAGCTATATTCTTTCAGCGTCCACATCCAAAAGTTATGTCGGATTGCCCGATTCACCAGCTGGCTGATTATGAATGAAGCCCTCCACGTTAATTTGGTAGCGACCCTATATTATTTTAAATTAAATTAGGGAATTTAAAAATCTTATAAAAGTAAATTATAACACTTATGGAAAATTGAAAGCTTACATATGTTGTTTCTACTTGGTCCTCAACATACCTATCTGTATCCTCCTCTTTCTTCTTCTTAAAATATGTTTTTCCTTAAATAAATCATCATGGTACGTTGGACCCTCATACTTTATTTCCTGAAAATAGATTAATTTTGTTAATAAATAGAATTAATATACTTAGAAAAGTAAAGACGTAATAATTTAATTGCCAATCTTCTTCTTATTATCCTGATGGTGATAGCACCCAAGTATGCGAGGAGCCTCCCTTCTTGGATAAGCGAGCTCTCTTTCCTAGTTTGCTCTTCAGTAAGAATTCTTTTATATGCCATTGCCCTGTCAAATCATCCCACAAATGCTGCAAATACCAGTCAAGCCTCTTGTTTTCTTTCTACCATCCGAGAAATGATCCGCCAATCTCTTACGGGCTTTAAGATGAAAATTTTCAGCCACTTGCTTGCTATAGTGATTCTTCCACACACGCTTACTATGCATTTCAAGATTTAAATATTAGATGGAAACATCATAAATTTAAATTAATAAACTGTTTAAAAGAGTATTTATACCTTAAACTGATTGAAAACTTGCTCCTTTAGCG
The DNA here is from genome assembly GCA_034376525.1 of Nicotiana benthamiana. Taxonomy (NCBI): domain Eukaryota; kingdom Viridiplantae; phylum Streptophyta; class Magnoliopsida; order Solanales; family Solanaceae; genus Nicotiana; species Nicotiana benthamiana. The sequence continues at coordinate 39,697,428 of CM067324.1, forward strand.
AGTATGGTGTAAGGCCTAGGAAACGTTTGCTAGGCGATATAGGATTTTGGGGTACCATGTAGACTAATTGTAATATTTTATGTATTTTAAATAATTTGAAAATGAATTGGATGTGTTGAATAAGTGTACGAGTCATGAAATAAGTGATGCGAGGTCCAAAGGGAAACCTAAGTCTAAGCTAAGTTAGAAAATTTCATAATAGGCTAAGATTTCAATTGAGTTTTCACAAGTCCTCACTTTGGACGAGCATATCTTCGTGTATCTGAAAATTTGTGGGATGCACAACCTATCAAATTAAAACACATTGAGTTTACTTTCCGATGCATAAAATTGTTCATCATTTGGGGGTGTTTACAGAAAGTAATGACTATTTTTTGTCCCTTCTGTTGCCAGCGCCCTGGGTAGCACCGGGCACTATCCGTGGTGCTAGGAATCTTGGGCTACTAGAATCAGAGCCACAGGCAGCACCCAGCACTATCTATGGCGCCTGAAGTATTTTATATACACAATTTTGGCGTTCATTTTTACCCATTTCATTTGGATGAACTTGGGTTTATTTTTCACACTCTTAAGACCTTCAACTCCCCAAATCTCCAAGGTAAGAAACCTCCATTTACTACCCGTAAAATTTCATCACTCCTACACTAGTGTTGATGAAATCTTCTTATAAAACACATAGATTTTCAAGAAATTCCTTCAAGAACTCAAAGGAGGGTTTTGCAAGATTTCTTCCAAAAGGTAAATCCTACACCTTAGACTTACATATATGGATATATTATAGGAGTATGAGTATGAATTAAGTGTTGGAACTCTTGGTGTAGTGATTGGAAGCCATAACTTCTCAATATAAATATATAATTATTGTAGAGATTGAAAAGGGGATTATTTGATATGATTTATTTGTTGGGTGTGGATGGATGATTATACATATGTTTTTGGAAGCTATAAATAAGTTAGGAATGATGGTGTAATAAATTTTTGGTTAATGGTGATAGTTGGACGAACTAATACTATGGCTATGAGATGAAACGATCTATACATACAAGGCATTTGATTATATGCCTAAATGGCATAAGTTATGGAATTTGTTACGAATATTGGCCCTATTGAATGTTGTATTGAAGATTGTAGTTTCTTAAGTGTATTGGACCATTGTAGTATCACTAAGGGGCGAATTAGTAATATTGGCCCTATCAACCTATTACAGCAACACCTTGTACATGAATTACTGTTTGGTGACAGTTATGGTGCCTTGGGCCAAAATGTATGAATTGTTGCTATGCACTTGTGTTTCTTTGAAATGATGATTCTTGTGATGTATTGTTTGTGGTTGTGATTACAAAATGTGATTGTCAGGCGGGATCAGGTTGTGCACCGCAATACGAAGTCAAAAGGTGTGGGTTTTGGTGATAAGGATGGGGAGGTAATAAGGGTGGAAAAGTGACAATAATCACCATATAAATGAAAATATATGAAACTCTTGAATATGGAATTGTTGGAAAGGGAAAAGGAGAGATTGTGAAACTTTTGATTTTGGTTGCTTCTTCCTACGTGCAATGCTTGTTTGTTTTATTACCATCTCTTAACTGTATATTGATTGATTATACTTGGGATATAGTTTATTCATACATACCAGTACAATTGAAATGTACTAACATCCCTTTTGCTGGTGGCGCTTCATTCTTGTTGTGATTGTTGGTGGTTCTATAGCAGGTACTCCAGTCCACCGACAGTAGCTCCTCCTCCCCTTTCCGTCAGTTGTATTGGTGAGCGCCTTTCCTCCCGGGGCAATGCGTGGTTCATGCCATTTCCCTCCCAAAGTCTTATTGTGGTATTTGTGTAAGGCATAGCCGAAGCCTTGTTACCGGCAAGTATTATAACACTCTTTTGTATCCTTTGAGGCTCCGTAGATTAGAAAACATGGGTTATGTACTTATGTATTTTGGTCAGTATAACTTGTAGATCACGTAAAGTAAGACTATATGTTACTATAACTCGTAAGAACGTGTTTAATCATAAGTAGTTGTTTCACTTGAATAATGAGTATTGAAATCATGGGGTAACATATGGGATAGGAAAGGCACCTAGGTTCTCTTGATTGGGGCTGCCCGGTCGAGCACCGGTTGTGCCCCCTAGTTTTGGGGCATAAAAAACTTGGTATCAGAGCCTAAGGTCTTAAAAGAGTCCTAGGATGTCTCAAAGCGGTGTCTAGTAGAGAATAGGGGGCTACATAGACATTTACGAAATTACCCTCTTCTTTGTTATTCTATATCGTGCGGCGAATGAAAAGTGAAAGTGTTGATGTCTAACTCGTGATCTGTTCCAAATTTTTCAGTAATGAAACCTAAGAAGAGAGCTAGATTCGGCCTTAGGGCCAATGCCACCCCAAGTGTGACTATGAATCATGTACCTGATACAGTGGCCAAGAGTGACTCCCAGTCTTGAATCTACCTGGCCCATCTGTCCCAGATCAATGTTCTTGCTGTGGCAGAGGGTGCTACCATCCCTCCCGCCGATATTTCTAATCCTTCTTCAGTTCCAGCTTCCGGTCTAGGTACTTCCGATGGGGACCTCAGGAAATCTATTCATTTGTTGACTCAGCTGGTGGCCGCTCAGGCCCAAAGATCTCATGCCACCCCTATGCCCTCTAGAGGACAAGGAGATGCCTCCAATTCCAGAATTAAGCAGTTTCTGCAGTTGGCCCCTCTAGAGTTCTCCGGTAATGATCAAGAGGTCAACCCGTAGGATTTTCTAGATGATATTTACAAGACTTTTCGGGTGATGAAGGCTACAGAGATAGAGGGGGTAGAGTTAGCTTCTTATAGGCTGTGTGGGGCAACATATTCTTGGTTTGAGATGCGGGAGGATTCCCGGGGGGAGGGAAGTCCTACGGCAAGATGGGACGAGTTTGGTTATGCTTTTATGGATCATTTCTTGCCTGCTGAGACTATGGAAGCCCGTGCCACACAGTTTGAGGTCCTCAAGCATGACAATATGAGTGTTTGGGAGTACCACACGGAGTTCATGAGATTGTCCAAGTATTCTCCTCAGTTGGTGTCAACTACGGATGGCAGGGTTCGACGAGTTGTTCAGGGCCTTAGTCCTTTAGTTGTGAATGAAGCTTCTAAAACAGTCTTGCACTTTGACATGAATTATGGTAAGATAGTGGTATTTGCCCAGGCTACGGAGGATAGAAAGTTGAAAATAAGGTAAGTGATGGAGAGTAGCATCAGGGCCCGAATTCAGGGGAGAGAGCCATCAAGGCCATCCTAATCATATGCTCAGTCATCAGTGAGTGCACCACCATTGGTACACAGTTATCAGCAGAGCACTCACTTGAGACTAGGTTGTGAAGGTATGAGACCCTATCAATCCGATTGTCCAGGAGGGAAATTTCAATAAAACGGTAGGGCTCCGTGTCCCAAGTGTGGGAGATTTCATACAAATACTTATTATTTGGATATCCTAGTATGCTGTAGATGCAAAGTGACGGGCCATATCGGGCGAGACTGTCGTTTGCCCAGTCAGGGAATGGGTAGGGGATTTGCTCACTCATCTAGTTTTTCAGCCACCACATCATCTGTGCGTCCTCCCCCTCTAGCTAGGCGTGGTGCAGTTAGGGGTGGGGCTCGTAGTAGAGGTGGACTCAGCTGGTTTTATGCTTTGAGTGGTCGCCAGAGTGCAGAGGCTTCTCCATATGTTGTTACAGGTATCTTGTCTGTTCAGGCCATTGGTTGTTATGCTCTTATTGATCCGGGGTCCTTTTTCTTTTATGTCACCTCATTCATTGCTTCATGTTTTAGGATAGAACCTGAACAACCTCATGAGTCGTTCTCCGTATTGACTTCGGTTGGTAATTCTATTTCAACCGCGTGAGGTAATAGGAATTGTGTTGTCATGGTGTGTGGTCGTGTTACCATGACCCATTTAATCGAGCATGGAATGGTGGATTTTAATGTTATTATGAGAATTGACATGCTTTATTCGTGCTTTGCTAAACTTGACTGACGGACAAGGGTCGTGAGGCTCGAGTTCCCTAATGAGCTGGTTATTGAGTGGAAGGGGAATGGTGTCGTGCCGAATGGTAGGTTTATTTCCTACCTTAAGGCTTCAAAAATAACTAATAAGGGGTATATCTATCATTTGGTCTGGTCAGCGGATACCACTTCAGAATTGTCTGTCCCCGAGTCTGTGCCAGTCGTGAATGAGTTTCTTGAATTGTTTCTGGACTAGCTTCCAGGGATTTCTCCTGATAGGGGGATTGATTTTGGGATTGATGTATTTGTAGATACAGAACCAATATCTATTCCACCATACAAATTGGCTCTAACAAAGTTAAGGGAGTTGAAGGAGCAGCTAGAGGATTTATTAGAAAAGGGGTTCATTCGGCCGAGTGTGTCGCCGTGGGGTGCTCCGGTTCTTTTTGTCAGGAAGAAGGATGGGTCGCTCTTGATGTGTATTGATTACCAGCAACTCAGCAAGGTTACTTTCAAGAATAAATATCCTTTGCTGCGGATAGATAATTTGTTCTACCAATTGCAAAGTGCAAGGTTCTTCTACAAAATTGATATACGATCTGGGTACCACCAATAGAACATCAGAGAGCAGGATATTCTAAAAAATGCTTTCAGAACTCGCTATGGTAACTTTGAATTTTTGGTCATGTCTTTTGGGCTAACTAACACCCCGGCAGCTTTCATGGATCATATGAACCGGGTCATCAAGCCATTTCTAGACTCCTTCGTGATTGTTTTCATTGATGACATCCTTGTTTATTCGCGGAGGCGAGAGGATCATGCCAATCACCTCAGGGAAGTTTTAGAGACTCTTCATCAGCACCAGTTGTATGCAAAACTTTTGGAATGTTAATTTTGGTTGGAGTCTGTTACCTTTTTGGTACATGTTGTTCCTAGTGACGGGATTCAGGTGGATCCCCAGAAGATTTTAGAAGTGAATGATTGGCCTAGACCCACGACCCCAATGGAGATCTGTAGATTCTTAGGTTTAGTAGGGTATTATCAGAGGTTTGTGGAGGGATTCTCTACTTTTGCCTCTCCACTGACTAAGTTGACACAGAAAGCGGTTAAATTCCAATGGTCTGATACTTGTGAGAAAGGTGTTTAGGAATTAAAGTCGAGGTTGACCTCAATACCGATATTGACCTTGTCGGAAGGCATGAAAGTATTTGTGGTTTATTGTGATGCCTCCAAGGTTGGTTTGGGGTGTGTGTTGATGCAACATAGGAAGGTTATAGCGTATGATTGAAGGCAACTTAAGAATCACGAGAAAAACTACCTGCCACATGATTTGGAGTTCGCGGCAGTTGTGTTTGTATTGAAAATATGGCGGCATTACCTTTATGGGGTCCATGTGGATATTCTCAGACCACAAGAGTCTCTAGTATTTGTTCAAGCAGAAGGAGTTGAATTTAAGGCAGTGACGGCGGTTAGAATTGCTCAAGGATTATGATATGATCATTTTGTACCATCCAGGGAAGGAAAATATGGTGGCCGACGCTCTTAGTCGGAAGTCTATGGGTAGTTTGGCTCATTTAGACGCAGATCAGAGGCCCTTGGCTCAGGACTTTTATCATTTAACTAGTTTGGGGTTTTGTATTTGAACCTCAGATTAGGGGAATGTTACGGTGCATAGTAGAGCATCATCGTCACTTGTAGCAGAAGTCTAGGAATAACAAATTATCGATCAGGCATTGGCACATATGAAGGAGGCAACTTTAAATAACAAGGTTTCGCCATTTTCACTTGGCGGTGATTGTGTATTGTGATTTCAAGGTAGGCTATGTGTTCCAAATGTGAATAATCTTCGGGAGATAGTGATGTTGGAGGCTCATGATTCCAAGTATACTGTGCACCCAGGTTCTGCGAAAATGTATCATGACCTCAAGGAAATTTATTGGTGGAACAGTATAAAGAGAGGTGTGACGGACTTTGTGTCTAAGTGTCTGAATTTTTAGCAAGTAAAAGCTGAGCATTAGCGGCCCGATCGGTTAACTCAGCTTATGGAAATACCAATATGGAAATGGAAGATGATCAACATGGATTTAGTGGTAGGGTTACCTCGTATTCAGTGCAAGTTCGACTAAATTTGGGTAATTATGGATCGAATCACAAAATCAGCTTACTTTTTGCTAGTCAATTCCACCGATACTGCAGAATAGTATGCTCAGTTGTACATCAAGGAAGTAGTAAGAGGTCACATACACTAGTTTCTATTTTCTCGGTTTGAAGGGCCCAGTTCAAATCTAATTTTTTGAAAAAATTTCAGCAAAGTTTGGGTACACAGGTGAATCTCAGTATGGCTTTCCATCCGCAGACTGATGGTTAAGCGGAGCAGACTATTCAGTTGCTTGAAGATATGTTGCGTGCTTATGTCTTGGATTTCAAAGGTAATTGGAATGATCACTTGCTACTTATATAATTTGTTTTCAATAACAGTTTTCATTCTAGTATTGAGATGGCCCCATTTAAGGCATTGTATGGAAGGAGGTGTAGGTCTCTGATTGGATGGTTCGAAGTGGGTGAAGCAGAAATATTAGGGCTAGATCTTGTGCATCGGGCAATGGAAAAAGTTAAAGTCATTCAGGAGAGGATGAAAAATGCTAAGAGTCGTCAGAATTCCTATTCAGACGTGCATCAAATAGAATTGGAATTCCAAGTAGATGATTGGGTCTTCTTGATACTCCCATGAAGGGAGTTCCGCGATTTTTGAAGAAAGGGAAATTGAACCCAAGGTATGTGGGCCATATCGGATCGCTCAAAGGATATGATATGTGGCATATAGGCTGGAATTCCCTTATGATGTCATTACTGCACCTGGTGTTCCATGTGTCTATATTAAAGAAAGTAGTTGAGGATCTATCCACCATCATGCCAATTGAGACTATCGAAGTCAATGAAGTGTTATCGTATGAATTTGGTTACTATTCTTGATAGGCAAATCCATAAATTGAGAAACAAGGAAGTCACTTCAGTTAAAAAATTATGGCGAAGTCAACGAGTCAAGGAAGCCACGTGGGAAGCGAAAAATTAAATGAAAGAAAAATATCCCTATTTGTTTGAACAAGTCTAGTAGTGATCGTGCGAACGGTTGTCTTTAATGAATTTGAGGTAGTGTTCATATTTGTGCAAAGGCACCCCATTATTTTTTTTTTCCAAATTGCCAAATTGCTGTAACATCCCTATGTGTGCCAAATTGCAAATGTTGTTGCTATTTGGGTAATGTGTAACTCTTGAAGTAAATGAAAAATTTTGAGAAACTTATGTGGTAGGTAAATGATTAATGATAGTGTAGATTGGTAATGATTAATTGAAGAATTTTAGGCATGTTAAAGTGATTTAATTGTATGGGGCTCATTGAAGTGACCTAGTTGTGTGCAAGTAAATGACATTGGTTGAACCATGTGCAATTTGTGGTGTAAAGAGAATGAACTACGTGTAATTGTTTAATGTGTATGAATATGTACAAGTTGTTGAGGTAATGAATTGTATACCAGTTGTAGTGATAACAGAAAATGTGTAGTGGTCTTGGAAATATGGTTCGGGGGCTCTCTAACAGGTAGATAATCCTAATTACAAAGGAAACTCAGGCGAAATTTCTAAAAATTTTTGGAGTTAGTCAAAATTTTGGGACTTGAGGTAGGATAGAAATGAAATATGTGATGTTGGGTCCAAAGGGAAGTCTAAGCCTAAGTCAAGTTGGAAAATTTCATAATAGGATTAGGTTTCAAATGAGTTTCCACAAGTCCTCACTTTTTACGAGCATAGTTTCGTGTAGAGGATGAGTTGCGGGATGCACAACAAATCAAATTAAAGCTCTTTGAGTCTAGTTTCCGACGCATCAAACTGTTCGTCATTTGGAGACATATAGAGAAAGTTATGACCATTTTTAAGTCCCTTCCATTACCAGTGCCCTGGGTAGCGCCAGGCGCTAGCCGTGTCACCAGGAATTTTTGAGCTACTGGAATCAGCACAATAGGCAGCACCCAGCGTCACCTGTGGTGGCCGAAACATTTTATGTACACAATTTCGGGGTTCAATTTTACCCATTTCATTTTGACAAACTTGGGGTTCTTCTTTCACCCTCTCATGACCAACTCCCCAAATATTCAAGGTAAGCAACCTTCATTTACTTGGTGACATTTCCATCATTCCTACACTAGTATTGATGAAATATTCTCATAAAACACATAGATTATCAAAAATTTCCTTCAAGAACTCAAAGGTGGATTTTGCAATATCTCTTCCAAAAGGTAAATCCTATACCTTAGACATACATATATGGATATATTATAGGAATATGGGTATGAATTATGTGTTGTAACTCTTTGTGTAGTGATTGGAAGCCATAAATTCTCAATATAAATACATAATTGTTGCAGAGATTGAAAGATAGATTATTTGATATGATTTATTGGTTGGGTCTGAATGGATGGTTATACATATGTTGTTGGAAGTTATTAATTGGTTAGGAATGATGGTGGAATAAATTATTAGTTAATGGTGATAGTTGGATGAACTAATACTATGGTTATGAGATGAAAAGATTCATACCTACAAGGTATTTGATAATATGCCTAAATGTCTTAAGTTATGAAATTTGTTACTAATATTGACCCTATTGAATGTTTTATTGTAGATTGAAGTTGCTTAAGTGTATTAGATCATTGTAGTATCATTAAGGAGAAAAATTGAGGTATGTATGGCTAACTTTAACTTTTGTAGAATCCCCTAGTTGTGACGAGCATATGGTATGTGTAACTTGTATGAAAATATGTGTATTGATTTTCTTAGTTGATTTCTACACCACAATATTATATATTATTGTGAGATGTGATTTGATGTGCCTACCTTATTATGTGCAAAGTTTGTAAATGCTTGAGGGTACCAACGTAGAAGTATATTAACGAATGAAATAATGTTAATGCGTCCAAATGTGGAAATGTGCATAATGGCTAAAAACCTTGCATGGTAAGTAATGAAAGAGGGTATTGTGAAATGACGTAAATAAGTTAAACGATTACGAAAATACCTTATACAAGAATTACTGCATGGTGAAAGTTATAGTGCCTTGGCTCAAATGTACGAATTGTTGATATGAACTTAGGTTTCTTTGAAATGATGATTCTTGTGATGTATTGTTTGTGGTTGTGATTACAAAATGTTATTGTCAGGCGGGGTCAAGTTGCATGTCGCAACACGAAGTAATAAGATGTGGGTTGTGGTGATAAGGGTAGCCAAGGTATTAAGGGTTGAAAAGTTACTATAATCACTATAGAAATGAAAATATATGAAACTCTTGAATATGGAAATGTTAGAAAGGGAAAATGAGAGATTGTGAAACTTTTAATTTTGGTAGTTTCTTCCTACGTGCAACGCGTGTTGGTTTTATTGTTGTCTCTTAAATGTGTTTTGTTTGATTGTACTTGGGATAAAGTTTGTTCATACATACCAATACAAGTCAAATGTACTGACGTCCCTTTTTCTGGGGGTGCTACATTCTTTTTATGATTGTCGGTGGTTGTATAGCAGGTACTCCAGTCCACAAACAATAGCACCTCCTCCACTTTCCGTCAGCTGTATTGCTGAGCCCCTTTCCTCTCGAGGCCCTACGTGGCTCATGCCGCTTTTCCTCACAAAGTCTTATTTTTGTTTTTGTGTAAGGTATAGCCGGAGCCTTGTCACTGGCTAGTATTGTAACACTCTTTTGTATCCTTTGAGGCTCCGCAGACAGGAAAATATCGGTTATGTACATATGTATTTTTGGCAGTATAACTTGTAGATCACGTCAAGTAAGCATGTATGTTACTATGACTCATAAGAACACGTTTAATCATAAATGGATGTTTCACATGAATAATGAGTATTGAAACATTAGGGTAACATGTGGGATAGGAAATGAACCCAGGTTTGCTTGACTTGCGCTACCCAGTCGAGCTTTGGTCGCGTCCCTTGGTTCCTCGCTTGACAGGAGTAGTATTATCCCAGATTCTTCCCTCCTCTTTCTCTTTCTAGCCTTTACTCGATTCCGAGAACTAGTAGGGTCATTGGTATATTGACCCTTGTCTTCCATTTGTATAATATAATACATATTTAGAATGACAAAATAAGAAACTAGTGATAATACGAGAGTGCTTTAAAAAACCAACTAGTAAATCCTCATCGACGTATTATTCCTCGTCCTTAGAATTCTTCGTCCTCACTTATTTCAATTTCATTAGTTCATTCTTCATCCTCGTTTTCTATAATTGTTACCTCATTTATATCAGTTTCTTCCAGTATGCATTCATGATGTTCCAAAATATTTTCTAACTAATTGCCTACTATTTAGTGAACACTGGAAATATCATTTTGATATGCAACATCTACCATATTCTGGACTTCCACCCTACCTACATGCATAGTTTTTATTACAACCCACCAATAGAATTTATTCCACCGAAATGTATAAGAAGCATAATACGCTTGCCTAACATTATATGCAATAATAAAAGGATCATAGCGATCATACTCCCTTGTATGATTAACCTCAATTATATTCGTGGTATAATTTTGTATCTCTTTATGGATTTGGGTCAAATATCTTGCATCTTAAGAGTATCAATTTTTTATATGGAAAATTTGTATATTCTATTTGTAATATTTCTTTGACCACACCACAATAATCAATATGTTTAACTTGGTTTCCATCACCACCTTGAACCCACACCACGTTGTTGTTGCTATTTTTATTCTTAGAGCAATCCTGTATGTGAAACTTATAACCAATCACTACGTACTTAGACATTCTTGTGACATGAAGCACATGCCCTCAAGATATATTTTTCAAAAATTGATTTACACCATTATTTCGATTATTGACCTACATAGTGTTAAAATATATATATGTGTACATTATCAGGATAAACTTATAAACTGTTTGAACCATATATCAAAACTCATATATACAGAGTGACTGTGACACATCAAAATAATTTAGTTGTTGTATCATATATAATCACTGCAAATTTTACATTTTGATTTCTATTAAATCAATACTTAAGAAATGGTTCGACTTCTAGACAATTTAGCAACACATAAATTGTAGCTAACTTGTACTCCATATCACTCAAACATTTCTTTCTAACATATTTAACATCAGCCTGGTTGATTTGATTGAATTTGGTGGACATAATGGATCATTCACTCATTCGACAGTGTGCCCAAAGGGCCTATTCCTAGAACAAGGCACGTTACTATCAAAATAGTAAGAACAAAAATATGTAGTTTCCTTTGCATGATAGCCTTTGCATATAGATCATTCAATCATATTCCTCCGCTTAACAAATTATTTGCATATGCCAATTGTCCTATATAATGCAATGTTAGCCAAGAACATTCAAATAAAATAGTATATTACATAAAACTTATAATATTACCCCTCAGAGGGATACATCCATCTGCAATTCGCAGTACCTCCAAGTCACGCCTCGTGTGCAAAGTGGATTGGAAGGTGTTCCATCACATCAAAGAAACCACATTGAGATATTTTTGCATATTTCTACAAGTTACAGGAATGATTTGATCCATCCGAAGTAGGTTTTCTTCCATCAAAGTGGTAGAACACAAGTGTTTGAAAAACAAACTAATCTCTGTGATGTGTTTTTAGATTCTATGAAGGAAAGCGCAAAATGCAATAGGACTAAGGAAATGGCTCAACTTCCCTAATTCTTTCATGACTTTTCAAGTGGCTCACTTTCCCTACCTCCATATATATTTTGCCCTATATTCGATGCGTAGCCCTTGGGAAATCTTCAATTTCATAACCCACTCACAAATTTTTCATCTTTCCTCCAAAGTGAATGTGTAACTTGTTTTGGGCTTGAAAACCTTACCATTGTTCATTCTCTTCAAGTATAATTCAGTTCGCATACAATATTCTTTTAAGTCCATTATATCCTTCAGGTTATCTTTTCTCTTATCTTTAACATCCATCATTGTGTTGAACAAATAATCAAAATAATTTTTCTCAATATGCATGACATCAAGGTTGTATCGTAGAATATTATCCTTCCAATAAAGAAAAATCCAAAATATACTCTATTTCATTCAATTATGAGTAACACCATATCAAGGGAATCTTGAATGTGGAGCCTTAATAACTTATGGAAGTTCTGGACACTCTTCCAAATTTCCTCACTCAAAAGTGTTGGAGGTGATGAATCGTATTCCACTTTATTCTTTTTGACTACATTTTTCATCCTTCTAAACTCGTGATCATCAGGTAAGAAATGATAGTGACAATCAAACTAGGATTGTTTTCGGCCATATTTCAAAGTGAACGCTTTACCATTTTTCATACAATAAAGACAAGCTAGCTTCCCGCGGCCATCCATCCAGACAACATTCAATATGCAGGAAAATCATTAATAGTCCATATTAAATTAACAAACAAGTTGAAATACTGCTTGGTTGATAGCTTCTCATACTAGAAAGTAAATAACAAACAACTATTAGTTCTGATAGCTTCTCAACTTGCATACTAATTTCAAGTTGCATACTAATTTAATGTGGACTAGTAACAATTTTTATGCGTATGGAATGTTGTTTGGATGGATGACTATTGGGAAGCTAGGTTGTCCTTACTGCATGTAAAATGGTATATCATTCACTTTGAAACATGGCCGAAAGCAATCATGGTTTGATTGTCACGTCAGTTCTTACCTGATGATCATGAGTTTAGAAGGATGATGTCACGACCCAAACTGATGGGCCACGAGAACACTCAATTCCTTACACAACCAAGTACCAATGTAACATATCTTTTTCATTACCTCAACATGGGTAAGTAGGTCAAATGGTCCGTGAGGTAACAAGAATCAAGCATAAGGAAACACTCGACATAAACTGACCTAACCATATATACTGACATATACATATGACATACGGGCCTATAAGGCCAAAATAATCACTCGTACAGTGAACATACGCCGACAAGTCCATACAATCTTTTATATACATGATATATGTCTACAAGCTTCTAAGATTACATAAACGTCACAATGTTGGGACAAAGCCTCAATATACCAATCAATACATGTATAAATCATACTGACAAAATAAGAAACTCCGAAGCAAATGGAGAGCACCAACACCTTCCGCTGGGCTACTAGCCTACTTGGAGGACTCTCAACATATCTATCGGGACTTGAGGGCATGAAACACAATAGACCCAAGCAAAAGGGATGTCAGTCCAAATAATACTGAGTATGTAAGGAGTGAAAATTAGTAAATAATAGTCATGAGTGAAACATGGAGTAAAAGACTCGACATGTAAGTCCCAATCACTCTATGAATCATTTAATACTTATAATGTCATGCATATGCGTATAAATGGCATACCATGCATGGGTATATCCATTCATAACAACATGAAGCCTCTGAAGGCATCCCATCATATCATCTCAGCCAGTGTGGAAAAATCATCAACATATACCAGTTGATCAGCTGGTGGTGCATGCATATCTCCCTAACCTTTTTCCATTCACCGTATACCTATATACACATATATAACACCATATGGTCATGGATTAATTGTAAATAAATGTAATGCATGAGAAGTACATCAATAAAATCTCTCGAAATTGTCATATGACAATTATGCCTTTGGTTAATACCATAAAGTAAATGTTATCAATGTATGTATTTTCTGAGATGCGTGAATAGATGATAGAATAATAGGAGACATTGAGAATCATGAATTTAAGCATCTCTAGCATTTGTATGAATAGAGTCAGTTATGGAAGTTGTGCCTTTGCTCGTTTTGTTTGTATAGATCACACCAAAGAGAAAGAAACGATAGACTTAACATACCTGAATTGATTCTCTTGGCAATCCCTCTAACACATGCTGATTGTGACAAAACATGTAACAATGATCGAAGTAGAGAAAATCCGCATGATATTATTTCAGAAAGATTGCACCATACTCCCTTAGAATCGCAAAATCCTGTTGCATCTTCACTTGCATTCTTGGACGTTGGTGGATCTAGTATTGATAGCAAGATCCCTTCTAACTTTGATTTGAAAGATTCATTAACATTACAGGAGCCGTTTTAAAGCATAAAGTCATGCATCAAACTTCTATCTGTGGAAAAACGTATTTATTCAGAATAGTTGGTGATGAGCCCAATATCCATGCTTGGTTATTTTGTGCCACCACCTCCTTAGGCTTGATTACTTCACAATTATCTGCCCCACTTTTACACCCCCACGTGTATAGTTGCCCCCTCATAATTATCAAACAAATTTCACTTAGATATTTATCCACAATTCCAATAATTAAACAATTACCCACATAATTAAGAATTGTCTCAGTTTACTTAAAATACTACTCACTTTAACACACTTTACATATCTTGCTATTATGCTCATGTGGTAACTCGTATGGCACTAGTCCATAAATATCGGTTATTATAGCTTGGACGATATTTTATCCCAAATTGTTAAATTTCGATGAAATTTATCTTCTTCGATTTGCTTACCCTCTCATCTTCACGAAGTTACTTATCACTTGTTTGAAATAACATAATAATTGTTATCCCAAAATAATCTCATTCTCAAACATACATCGATTAACTTATGGTGAAACTTTAACATACAAAATTTGGTATGTAACATCTCATTTTCCGAGCAATTATCAATTTATTAATGGCGTACTTTCACATACAAAAACATGGGGTGTAACATTATCCCCCCTATGAAATATTAATCCTCGAATGTTACCTGATGCACAATCCATTCTTATAACCCATAGCTCTTGTGAATAATTTAGTACCGCTATTGCCATCTAGGCAACTGTTCTATGAATGAATTCCAAAGGCCAGGGCATTCCCTATTTAGGCCTCTTTCTCACACCATGACTCGTTGTCGGAATCCTTCCAACTTGTAACTATTGCTACCTTTTATCATGTACCTTGTATGACTCTAACCTTGTCAGTGCGCCTATGCGACTGTTCGCTCCTTTTTTATCAAACTTTTAACCAATCCCTCCGCCTCACTTTGTAAACATATACAGAGCTTAATAAGATGTCCCTCTGAGCATCTATACTGAAGTTATTCGCTCGGTACTTTGTCGAAGTTATGAATATTGGTATATCATATTTCACAGACCTAGTTATTCATCCGCATAACTTTACCGCATCTACGTAGGTCATACTATACCATAACCCTTACCTTGGTTTTATTATTGCCGAGGTTTGCTACCCAATTCCAGGTTACTCTCTCGCTTCTTATCATAGATGTATAAATCGAAGTCCTTCAATGCTTCCTTATTATTGTTCATCTAATGGGTGGAATCCTTATCTCCCTCATACGTTAGAGCTTTATCCATCTATTTTCCATTAACCTTTAACGTTGATCCATAATCTACCACTGATAAAGAGGTAATATTGTTGCTATGCCCTATGTCTCAACGGGGACATCTGGAGTTATTTGACTAATCCACCTAAGGGCGATACTATACTTCCAAAATAATATTTCATAGAATCCCAATGTGATTCACTTACGTGGGTATTCTAATCTTGTACAATTCATGAATCCTCTTTAAATCATTACTCAATCGAGGCCCCGAACGCCATCCTTTGTCTATCACAATTTTACCCTCATTCTACCACCAAGGCAGCATTCCACCTCTTCTACTAGTATTAGACACCTTTGAGTTCATTCAAGCTATACTGAGCTTTCTATAACTTAGAGAAACCATTAACTCTCTTATTTTCACGGGCTTAATCCTGAGGACTTATCCATTTTCGTCACTTTCTCACTTGCCCTTTTTCTTATTCTTACTCATGTGTTTCTAAAACCTTATCTTTCTATCAGATTTTACCTTGTGACCAATTTCCTTATGCTTTTCTAGAACGTTAAGCAAGACATCACATCGTCTCTAACTCTTTATTTACTTTATTCTGTGAGAGCTTTATATTAACTTCTTATGAGGCTTGTAATTTTCTAACTGGATTTATCGTAAATCCATTACAACATATGGATATTGTATTATCTCTCTGGTACCTCTCACATTAGGAGTGATTCTGCAATGTTCTCAATCACGATGTCTATATATTCTGGGTCCAATAATCAAATTCTTGATTTACTTAGTTGATGTAACTATTTAATTTCATCTTTCCTCTGATCAACCTTTATGTAGGCTTATGCTATCTTCTGATATGTGGCTCATGGTATTATTCGTTACTTTAGCCTTACTTGGATGCTATGGAATATCCATGATACAATCATCTAACAATTCAATCCTTGGTAATGACCTGGGCTCAATTCTTTCTTTTAACTTATACTGGAATCTTTTACAGCTGTATGATTGTGAATATATATGCTGTATGGATAGTACTCTGGAATTTTAAGAGGTGCTAACTTTGGATCATTGATCAAATAATTCCTTTTCCTCTTTCTTAGCTTTCTTTAAATGTAAGCTATTACTTCTCTTGGTGATTCTGTCACTTGTTGCGTGCATACTTAGCTTATCTTAGTTCCCACACATATTAGACTTTTGTACAACTCATGTGGTCTCGAATATTACTTTTGGTTCATTTCCCCCTCATTGGCCATGATAGGTCCACTTTCATATGGAGGGCATGCAATGTTGTTGTGAGACTGTTAGTATAAGATCATTCCCACTTTGGGTCTCTAAGCTTATGTTGAAGCCTTCTTCCTTACTTTCTTATATAATATTTCATTGTTGCACTTAGGGAAGACCCTCTACATTTGTGTAAGGTTGCAAGGTTAGTACATCATATACTCGATGGACTTTTTGATGTCATTCCTTGCCTATAATTATCCGTAGTTACTTACCTCCACGCCTTGTACTTATAAGATTGCTTCTGAGCTGATATTTTGATTGTCTTCCCAGTGACACTTACTTTTATCTCTTTAAGACTAATACAGTACCTTTAACTACTCCAAATCCTATCTGAATATTTCTCAAGGGTCATGATGTCATAACTGCGAGGCTGAATTCCCCATGTTAGGGTTCCTTATCTTTATCTTGCAGGTTTTTTTGATTTTCCTGCAACCTCTTATCTAGCCATGACTAGGCTCTTTCTAAATTAACTATTAACTACTCCTTGGCTCATTCTCATATCAATGTTCTACATAATCTTTCTTAGGTTATTTCCTTGTCTTAACTTACCACTCACACTGGCTCCTTTTTAATGCATCCCCGACAGGATTAATGCTACATCACTCCATATTCCCCCTTTTTGGGGAGTACTAAGAGTTGGAGCCACGATGATCTGCCTATAGATATTTACCTTTCAATCTTTGGTGGCTTTTAACATCACTGATGAGCCTTACTTGACTTGCGGTGATCCTTCTATGCCAAAGATAACAAAATTCCTTACTCACAATGATGACACTTAGTATAACTGGCACATACCGTCACTTAAGCTTAACTTTGTTCACTTTGCTTTCTTTAGGGGAGTGTCTTCCTGAATGATCATTTCTTGAATTTCGTTTGAGTCTTATTTTGTTTTCTCTTCTATTATCCCCAGAAAGAAATCTAAATATCTCATGATGCCGAGTATTATCAAATCACTCAGTCCCTAATTCATGTTTAGTTTATCTAAAATTCTCATGATGCCGAGTCTAATGTTTCCTTCTGGTAATTGCGTTGGAGTCAATAACTTATTTCTCGAAATGAGGATATGAATTTATGGCCTATACGCTTTTGCTATCTCAATAACTATCATCTCTCATCTTTTCCTTTACTTGACTATAGACTCTATCGTACTACCATCTTTTTTATCTACCATTGTCGTCCATGTATCACATCTTACTCATAATGCTTCACTGACTCTCTTCTTATTTTCCTCTTACATTTATGTATATCATTTTATTCTGAAAACTTCAACAAAATATGCTTTTGCTTTTAGCTCCCCTTGCTCTAACAAGTAGCTCTTTGGGTTGCCTAACATTCTGTCTCTTATAGGGATAAGAGCCATACTAAGGTAATATTTATTCCTTCTATGCTTCTAGTGCCTATCTTTGTAATTGTTTTGAATATTCTAGTACTCATATCTTGCTATACTATTACTAGAGTGTACCATCTGTCACACATCCTTTTTACACACCCACCCCGAATAGTAAAATGTATAAGGGAGTTTTTCCATTTACAGTGATTATTCGAAATGGGATTATTTATTTATTTTAGAGTCTCCACTTTGTATAAGTTTGGATTTTAGTGTCCCAAGTCACCGGTTTATTTTGAATCCCAAATCGAGGAAATTTTGACTTCCCGAATGGAATCTGCGAACCAAAAAATCTTGGGTAAGGAATCCCGCTGACCCGAGGAAAGGTGTTAGGCACCCCTGGATCTAGTGGTGCTAGAACGATCACTTAAACTGTTATAATTGGCTAAAAATATGATTTTAATACATGCCATCCTATAGTGCAATTTTTCGAATTATTTACCTCTTTAAATGAGTAATTTTTAGGACATTGAACGTCGTTTAAAACATGTTTTTGGATCGCTTCACATGAACTGCACCCGGATCCTCGGCATATTTTATTCAATATTTTGGAATTTGGATTTGGGTCACATGAAATGCGCACCCAAATTATGGAAGTATATTTATAAAAGAACGCGCCTAATGCGACTAACACATTATTACTTTTCGGGAGGCTATGGGTATTTGCTAATCGCTTACCTAACTTCTAAATATTGTATAAAGTAATTAAAAGGGCCGCACAATTTTGTGATGTTTTGTGGAGCGATTCACCTTGTTTTATTTAATGGACATCCTAAATGAATTATTGTTTTCTATTAAGGCCAACTTGGGCTCGAAGCAAGCCCAATACATATAGAGCAAATCCATATAAACGAGAAAGGAGCCCAAGGATTACGTTTAGGCAATCGCCCAGAAGTAGCATTTAATCTAAAGGAGGCGTTGACCACTGATATTACCTTTCTGGTTTTGTGACATAAATTAAATTATCACAGAATGAAATTGTGAAAACCAAATGCTAAGACTTAAAATCTGAATTAATTGGAAATCGATTTAGACAAATACTACTCACAAGAGGGGTATATGCTTATGCGAACCAATAGGTTAGTCTTATAATCATTTCTTGTGCTCACCTGATATTCAACATTTAAGTTCAAACTATCATTAATCATGCTAATAAACTTTGAAACATTAAAAGGAATCAGTGTCACAGTGGGTTAAACTCTACATTAATCCTACACCTCACGAACAACAGACAATTGACTATTACAGCTTGACCAAACTACTAAAGAACTACTTGGTTCACACACACTAAATCGATGATACAACCTGATAGTACTCCCAGCTGACATGAATTGCAAATAAAGCTATAATACAGAGTTACACAGTTGCATAGTTCTTCAATGAACTTAAGCACTCGCCACTTGAGGGAATTAAAAGGGAGGGAGGAACTAAGGGATTACATACAAATAATTTCAAGCAATTGTTACAAGCCAAACTACCAAACGTCTAGTTATGCATATCCAGTTGATATACTACAGATAATTAACTACTGTATATAGACAATTCATAGTTTATAGTCCATGATTAATTAAAACTTGATCATTAACTACGTTAAGGGATAAATTTACATCACTAGTCTAAAATAAATAGTCAAGGGGACAGGATCATTTTATTCAAAAGAGAATGCTAATGCTGCAACACAGAAATAGCTTCATCCATCTCCAAGTTTGATTACACATTGGGGTTTGAAGTATATACCTAGAAAAGAAGGAAAAATAACAAAATCAGCTGCAGCAAAACAGCAGGTAATATCAGTTCAGGCTAACTCCAAACAAAGGAAATGGTATCCAGCAACCCAGGAAATAATTTTAGGCAAGTAACACCAATGAACACAGGAAAAAACAACTTGAATGAATAAAACTCCCCTTCGAAAATAACCTCAGGCACATTTTAATCCCAAATATAGAAACATAAGAAACCTAAGACATTTCTTCAAACACATGCCAATCAATGATTTAGTTTTGAACTTGAAAAGCTCAAAATGACTCTGAATCTCTACTTCTACTGGAATTGTTTTTGAATTTTCAGTAGTTTTTCCATAGTGGTTTTTATCTGAAGTTTGAAATTTTCAGACTCTTATAAGGTCTAGGATTTGAATTTTTTTTTTTGAATTTCAAAAATTGTTGGATCTCTAAACTTCCAGGAAACTTATGGATTTTTTTCAGATTTCTCCAAGAACTCTCCTCTTAAACAAGGCAATAGGCATGCCTTTTATAGGCAAACTTAGGGCAACCTTCAGATTAAATATTACACCCTGAGCCCCCCTTTTATTTTCAGATTTTAGCTATTTATTGCCTCAGTTATTGACTTGTTGGCCAAGTAACACTACCAATTTTCTGAATTTCAAATTAGCACCCCATCTAGAAGATTGCAGTGGTTTTAAATTTCAATTACTGCACTATTCTCTATATTGAAATACCTATAATACCCTAAAATTAATCCTACAATTACTAACCTATGTCAAACTAACCTTAGCCCTTTTGAACTTGGTCAAATAACCATGGTTAACCAATCAAGGGCTGAAAATTGTTCACCTATAAGCGAACAAAGCCTACTAATCAAAAACCCCTATAATTGAACTACCAAAATCTAAAGAACTGTAATTAATTCTAATTAACAATTGCAGACTACTACTATGAATTAGCTAAAACCATAAAACAAAATTAATACAAAATCATGCTGCCTATACCAATCAAAACAAAAAAATTACGAACCAAGCGAAAGAATAAAGGCAGGATCATAGTTCGACTCAGAGAAAAAGAAACTGACTAAAAAGCTTAACCAAAGAACCTAAAATTGGCAAACAAAAATTAAGGCACAAATTTAGTTGAACATGACAAAGAACTGAACATGAAGGAAGCATAAATATCATTCAAGGAAGATTTATTGGGCAAGAAAAAGAAAACAGGAGAAGAACACCAAAAAAAAGAAAAAGAAAAAAAAAAGCAATCACGAAAAACTTACTGATTTTGGCCCTAACTGGATCGACTTCGAATCTTGTCCCTATAAGCCTTAGAACTTCGATCAAGATTTTGATCTAAATCCTAGATCTAAACTTCGAGTAGTTTTTTGTGGATTTGAAGGAAATCAATTTGAAATATTTAAAAAGGGGGGTTGAGATGAGTCTTAGGTGTAAGTTTGGTGGGGTTTTGAGGCAGTGAGATTTGGTCAGAATAATTTAATTCAAAGTTTGAGGCATTTGGCTTATGTTTGAGGGAGGGGATTCACGGATTTGGGACGAGGAAGGTTTGGTGGCTATGTGGTGTTCTTTTGAGGTCGTTTGGCGTCGGCGTTGCCGCACACGACGGAGCTACCACCATTTCGATTGAAGGTTCGAGAAGATCAGCTATGAGTAGAAGGCTGGTAATGGTGTATTGAGAAAGAGGAAGGCTGGGATCAATTGGCATTGATTTGGTAGCCATTGGACTACCACCGCTGGCGGAGGCGATTTCCGTCTAGCGGCGTACAGTGGTAGGCGATGGCGTTACGTTTTCCGGTGGGTGTCTTGAGAGAGGAGAGGGTAGGGGTCCTGAGGGTGGTAGGCGTTGTTTGGGAATATTTATACTAACAAATAGGGGCTTCATGAGTGTTAGATTAGATAACCTCAACGGTCCTGATCGCCCTAGGCCCAAACGGTGACGTTTTACTTGGACAAGGCTCGACCGGGTTGCCTACAGGACTGGGCCTGGATTGGGGTATATTTTGGGCTGATAATTTAATAAAAATGGCCCAAAGTCTTTAATTAAGAGCACATTGTTTTCAACCTCTTTTTGTTTCCTTATTTATTTCAATTACTAATTTAATTTTATTAAACATAAAATTAACCTAATAAATGACAAGGACCATGATTTAAACTGTAATATTGAACTAATTAATTTTCCTAAAATTAATCAAGTCCAGATAAAATGTAAAATCCCTATTTTTATTATTTTCTCTTATTTTTGGTAGTATTAATAAACTAATAAAACTAGAAATATAAATATTGAATCAAAAATACAAAGGTGCTATATTTTGTATTTTTATGAATTATCTTGACTAAAAATACACACAAAATTCAATTGAACACAAAATCATACAATTGAATTAAAACAATTAAGAGAAATTCCTAATTTTATGAATTCTATTGGAATAATTCAAGCGAGGCAAAAATCACGTGCTCACAGCTGCCCCTCTTTGCTCGGAGACACGAAGGGTTTCTGGGAATACATAAATGATCATCATGAGAGATTTTTGCATACTCGACACTCCATGAGAAGCGTTTTGAAAAGCTTGATCACACCCTGCTTCAGAGGTATCCTACATATCCTCGGCTAATGAGGAATCAGGTCAGTGTAGTTCAGGAGTGTTTGGTAGCTGGGACTACCAGAGCTGTGCTTTCACTGCTGATGCTACTGTTACTGCATGCTGACCCTCTTATTACACCAAAAGGAAAATCAAATGCTATGCTAGCTATGCCTATCAACTATGAGTTACAAGATTCCTATCTATAAATCTCTTGGAACTTGATCTTGAGTCTTAGCTGGATTTGCTGTGGACTTGATCTGAATCTTGATGCTTGTAAGCTATAGGTGCCAGCTCTTTCTTTAACATTTAAGCGGAGCGGGCCATGCAGAACTTGTGATTTTGAATCAAATTTGAGTAGTCCGCATCTTTCTTCTTCAATCACTCTGGATTTGTTTCTTTTTTCTTATTTTCTTTGTTTCGGATTGAGACTCATTCTTTTGATCTCCTCGAATCCTGTGTCTTGAGGTAAAGACCTATCTGGACACCAATAACAAACAAACTAATGAAACCTTCTACCCCTATTTTCACTGGGAGAATGTTGCGAGTTATTTGAAAAGCGAGATTAAGCTATTTATTTATTTAAAACAGTAAGAACCCTGATTGTGTATTGCTTGGAAAGAATTCTAGGTTATGCTAGCAGATGGACGGGTTATGCTGGGAAAGAAAAAGGGTCCCTGCTGAGGATAAGAGAAGAATCCACGAGTTATACCGGGATAGGAATAAAGGGTCCCTGTTGAGGATGAAAGGAAAAATTCACGGGTTATTTCGGGATGAAATGAAGAGATTCCTCGGCTATGACAAGGAGATCCATGGGTTATTCTGGGATGAATGGAAGGCTCTTGGGTTATGCCAGGGCGATCCACGAGTTATGCCGGGATAGAAAGGAAAAAAGCTCCTGAGTTATGCCGGAGGGGGGGGGTCCATGATTATGCCGGGATAGGAAGAAAAAAGCTCCTTGGTTATGCCAGGGGGATCCACGGGTTATGCCGGGATAGGAAAAAAAAGGTTCCTGGGTTATGCTAGGGGGATCCACGGGTTATACCAGGATAGAAAGAAATGACTTCTGGGTTATGCCAGGAGATTTACAGGTTATGCCGGGATAGGAAAAAAAGGCTCCTGGGTCATGCCAGGGGGGTCCACGGGTTATTACGGGATAAGAAGAAATTGCTCCTGGGTTATGCCTGGGGGATCCACGGGTTATGCCGGGATAGGATGAAAAGACTAATGTGTTACGCTAGGAGGACCTACGCGTTATGCCGGGATAGGAAGAAAAGGCTCCTGAGTTATGCGAAGAGGATCCACGGATTATTCTGGGATAGGAAGAAAAAGGTTCCCGGGTTATGCCAGGGGGATCCACGAGTTATGTCGGGATAGGAAGAAAAAGGTTCATGGGTTGTGCTAGGGGGATCCACGGGTTATGCCGAGATAGAAAGAAAAGGATCCTGGGTTATGCCAGGGAGCTCCGTGTGTTATGCCCGGATAAATAGGGAATGTGGTCCTAGGTTTGGGAGAGTGCAGTTAGATATTGGAACCCCTATGCTACCATGATTTTTTATGATTTTCCTTCCCTTATTTTTAAAACTACGGGAAAGGATTTGAAGGAAACTTCCATTTTAGGGCTGACTGTTGCTGTGAAGCTGCTCCTATCTCCCTCGTAATTCTAGTTGCACTTGCCTTTTTCACTATTGCTTTGGATTGCGCCTGTTTTAGATTTTCAAACAAATTAAGATCAATAGTTTGAAACGGTGGTTGGTTTTTTGGCCTTGATTTCTTGATCCCATCCTTGCTTCTGTTGAGAAGACCTCTAAATTTCAAATTTTTGCCTTGTTAGTTGATCAAGGGGACTCAACTTTTAGATTTATTTCGACTTCATAGGCCTTTGATTTCTTTACCCCGACTTTCACTTCAGAACCTTTGGGTATCTTAGGTTTTGAAACTTTGCCGAGCCAATTAGCCTAGTTGAACTTGACCCTTTACTTCTTTTTGCCTTTGTGGGCATTTTGACTTCGATTTTGTTTCTTCTCAACCCCTTTCTGCTTTCGAAGCATCAGCCATCATGGACAGTCGGGATGGGCTAGATGCATCCGCTGAGACTGGGTATTCAACTTCTTTCAAGCGGATCCCGTTAAAGCAAGATCTTGCCATCTTTTCTTTGTATTAGTTTCTGGAAACATAGTTATGGATTCAAGGTAGAGTAAACAAGAAGGAAAGAATTTAAAGAGAAGCATCCCTTTCAGGGAAAAAATGAGAACTTATCTGGGGTGCACGCGGACTTTAAATAGATATGACATGCTTCTTGGGCTGGGTGCCTGACCCGCACAAACCTCTCCCACTTTTATAAAATCATTGACCTGCATTTCGAAAGCAGGGAATCCTGCCAGGACCTTTGAATGGTGAGCGAAGTCTTCTTTTTGGTCGATGACGCCCTTTTCAGGGTTTTCGCC
This sequence comes from Nicotiana benthamiana, assembly GCA_034376525.1. Taxonomy (NCBI): domain Eukaryota; kingdom Viridiplantae; phylum Streptophyta; class Magnoliopsida; order Solanales; family Solanaceae; genus Nicotiana; species Nicotiana benthamiana. The sequence continues at coordinate 39,722,228 of CM067324.1, forward strand.
AATCGACCTCTCTCATTTCTCTTCTTACTATCGTCCGAAAGTGATCTTTACGAGTTTTCACTATGCGGACTCTCTTAGTTTTAGTTTCTCTTCTGATTGTTGACTTATGGTGCCTGCAAGTTTTTCACCGATAAGACTTTCTCATTTTATTTCTCTCTGTATTGACTGCATCAAGTTCCAGCAGCGATGTTTCCCATTCTTACGCCTTTGCCCAATGGTCGGAAAGACTTGGATGGGTTTTAGGGTGTAAAGGGATTAGATTGAAATTACACAGTTTGAACCATTTCGGTGGGCTCATGGCTGAGCCATTATATCATCTGACCCCAATTTTATTTTTGTTTGGGGGGGGGGGGATTTAGGATTGTGCTTTGATGTGACTGAACCCCTAGAGAGAGGCTGCCTACGTATCTTTTCGGAATCAAATTGAACATAGTCTAGGAGTGTTTCCTAAAGTATTTTTGTTTTGTTTCTCATTTTTCATCACTTTTCTTCATTTTGTTGTTTGTTTTCTTTTTTTTTTTGTTTTTTTTTTTGGTTTTTTTTTTAATAGCATTCTAGTTTCCAAAGAGGGTGGTCAAAGAAAAGTAACCGGCTCAAATGGGTTTACCAAGGTTGATAGTGTTTGGGTAGCGGGAATGAAAGCCTTCGTCATCTCAACAAAACTGAATCATTGCTACAAGGAGCCTAGATGTAGTACCTTTTTACTATATCTGCATTCACTGCTGCTTCTGGATCATCCCCTTCGATGTCGCCCAGGTACAATTCTGCTTTCGAAAATATCTTTCTGATAATGTATGGGCCTTTCCAGTTAGAAGCAATTTTTCCTTTTGCTTCCTGTGGTGAGAAACAATGCGCCTTAATACAAGCTGTCCAACCTCAAAATTCATGGGGCACACTTTCTTGTTATAAGCACGAGCCATCCTTTGTTGGTACAACTGCCTGTGGCAAACCGCTGCCATTTGTTTTTCATCAATTAGGTCCATATGTTCTAGGCGAGTCCTGACCCACTCCATGTATTCAATCTAGGCTTCAACAATGATCCAGAGAGATGGTATTTCCGCCTCTGTAGGTATTACTGCCTCAGTTTCATAGACCAAAAGATAGGGCTTTGCTCCAATTGATGTGCACATGGTCGTGCGATACCCCAATAATGCGAAAGGTAGCTTCTCATGCCATTGCCTTGAGTCTTTAATCATCTTTCTCAAAATCTTCTTGATATTTTTGTTTTTGCTGCTTCGACAGCATTATTGGCTTTAGGCCGGTAGGGTGTGGAGTTCCGATGCATTATTCTGAAATATTTGCATATTTCCCTCATTAATCGGCTGTTCAAATTGGAGGCGTTGTGTGTGATGATAGTGATAGGGATGCCAAAATGGCAAATGAAATCTGTGCCCATTAGAGGGTTTTGTCTCAATCGGCTCAATAACGTCCATGCCCCAAGCTGCGAATAGCCAAGGCACTAGCATGGGGTGCAGTTCTATGGGAGGTGCATGAATCAAATCACTATGCACCTGACATTGATGGCCTTTTAGGATGAAGCTAAAATAATGCCTTTCCAAGGTTATCCAATAATAGCCTGCTCGAATGATTTTCTTTGCTAGAACATGCCCATTCATGTGTGGTCCACAGACTCCCGCGTTTACCTCGTGAGTGATTCGTCCAGCCTCTTCGATGTCAACACATCTTAATAAATTGAGGTCTGGGGTCCTTTCGTACTAAACCTCACCACTTTAAAAGAAACCACTTGCTTGTCGTCGGATAGTTCTCTTTTGGTCTCTAGTATCTTGCTCAGGATATTCTTGATTTTAAAGAAACATATAGATATCGTGGTACCATGGGTGGATGTTTGGTTCTGCCTCAGCCGCATTGCAGTACCCATGCCTTTCTCTGAATTGGATTTCCAAGGGATCAATATAGGCGTTTTCGGGATAAGGCAACATCTAGGCCAATGTAGCAAGTGCTTCGGCTTGTTCATTATGATAGCGAGGGATGTACCTGAACTCAACCATCTTGCATCGTTTGCTGAGATCTTCCACATACTGCCGATAAGGGATGAGTTTAACATCTCGAGTTCCCCACTCCCCTTGGGCTTGCCGGATGATTACATCTGAATCCCCCATGATCAATAGTTCCTCGACGTCTTGGTCGATAGCCATGTTCATCCCCATGATGCCAGCTTCATATGCTGATGTATTGTTTGTTCAGAAGAACTGAAGTCGTGTTGTGGCTGGGTAGTGTTGACCGGTGGGTTAAATTAAGATTGCCCCAATTCCTACACCTTTTGCATTTACGGCTCCATCAATGAACTTTTTCAAAGCAGTGGTGTCCTCGGGCATTAGCTCCACCGAATTCACCTCTTCGTCTGGGAAATAATTATTCAGAGGTTGGTATTCATCATCAACTAGGTTCTTGGCTAAATAGTCCGCTAACGTCTGGGTCTTCATTGCTCTGTGAGTGACATAAACTATGTCAAACCCAGTGAGCACGATTGGCCATTTTGCCAATCTCCCCGTGGGCATTGGTATTTGAAATATGTAATATAGAGGGCCCAGCCTGGATACGAGGTAGGTGGTGAGGGTTTGTAGGTAATGCCTCAATTTCTGAGCGACCCAAGTTAAGGCACAACAGGTTCTTTCTAGCAAGGCGTATTTTGCTTCGTAACTGGTAAACTTCTTGTTCATGTAGTATATTGCATGTTCTTTCTTTCCAGTGATATCATGCTACCCGAAAATGCAACCAAAGGAATTTTTCAAGATTGTCAGGTACAAAAACAATGGCCTTCCTGGTTCCGGCGGTACCAAGATTGGTGGATTGGGCAAATAATCTTTAATCTTATCAAAAGCCTCTTGACACTCATCCGTCCATTTGATCGCTACATCTTTCTTTATCAATTTGAATATGGGCTCGCATGTGGAAGTCAGCTGAGCGATGAATCAAGTAATATAATTCAGTCTCCCCAACAAGCTTATTACATCCTTTTGGTCTTCGGAGGAGGTAGATCTCGAATAGACTTTATCTTTGTTGGATCTAACTCAATACCCCTCCGGCTGATTACAAACCCCAGAAGTTTGCCTGACGGGACCATGAATGCACATTTGGTTGGGTTCAATTTCAAATCATACATGCGCAATTTTTCAAAGAACTTTCTTAGATCCTATACATGATCATCCTGAGTTTTTGACTTGATGATCACATAGTCCATATACACCTCTATCTCCTGATGCATCACGTCCTGGAATATAGTGGTCATGGCTCTCATATACGTTGCCCTATTGTTCTTCAACCTGTAAGGCATAACCCTGTAGCAGTAGGTCCCCCAAGGTGTGGTAATGGCAGTTTTCTTGGCATCCTTCTTATCTATCAACACCTGGTGATATCATGCGTAGCAGATTACGAAAGATTGTATGTCGTGTTTGGCGCAGTTATCAACAAGGATGTGGATATCGGGAAAAGGGAAATTGTCTTTGGGACTTGCCTTGTACAAATCTATGTGGTCCACACACACTCGAGTTTTCCCATCTTTCTTTGGCACTAGAACTATATTGGCCAACCATGAGGTGTACCGGACCACTCGGATTACTCCTGCTCCCAATTGTTTTGTGATCTCTTCTTTGATCTTATCACTGGTATTAGTTTTAAATTTTCTCTTCTTTTGTTAGACTGGAGGGCACTCGGGGTAAGTAGGAAACTTATCAACTACCTAGTTGATGCTCAGCACTGGCATATCGTCGTATGACCAATCAAACACATCTTTGAATTCAAATAGGAGATGGATCAGTGTGTTCCGAGTTTTCTCATTTGCGTGGATGTTTATTTTGGTTTCTTTGATTTCTTAGGACAACCCAAGTACAATGGCTCAGTATCATTTAAATTTGGCTTAGGTTTATTTTCAAAATGTTCCAGTTCTCGATTGATTACCCTAAAAGCCTCTTCTTTGTCGTACTCCGATTCTTGGTTCATTATTTCACAATTAGGCGACATGTTTTGATCGGGGAACGAGGTCCGTGAGCATGTCATGTTACTTAAAGCCGCATTATTAGAATTGAAATAAATGAATAAAAGGAAAACAACAAGAATCATAAAGAATAAAGCAACATAGTCGATAAAATATTTATTTTATTTCTTTGGAATTGGAAGATAACATGGTTTACATTTGGAAAATTAATAAAGACAAAACACTAAAGAAAAACATCCGAGTTACACCCTGAGATAACTCGTGATGAAGAAAAGATGGCAAGACAGGACTACCAGGACTTTCGCTTGATTGGAAATGGCGTAGCATTCCAATTTTGCAATTTGGTATCTGGTCCCATGCATAGCACCTCAGCGGTGCTTCAGCCTTCTCCTAGATGAACCATGTGGGTTTCATATAGTGTTTTTCTCATCGCTCCACATATTTCCTTGATTTCTTCCGCTCTGAAGGCCTCATCATCTTCCTGCTCACTGTACTTTGGAAATATAAATGTTTCATACAAGTGTGGCACTGGTTGAGGCAGAGCCCATCATTCATGTTTTCTACGGTCCGCCCATGTTATATTCTAGCGTCGGGTAGAAGCCTAGCCCAAAGAACTTCTTTGTAGTTGGCAAAACAATACGCTCACCTATCCCTTTCAAGGATCTTCCAAGTTCCTTCCCCAGTTTGAATCCATGTTGTATCATCTCTCTAGCCACCATGATTGAGGCATTTGAGAGGAAAGGCTGGGGACAGGGTTTGCCCTCTTCATGCTGATCAACTACCACAATTTCGAAGGCCTAATAGACTATATTCTCACTACCCTCTCTAGCTTTGAGGCAGGGGATAGAGGGATCGTGATAAATTGACTGCTCATCTTCCCATGGACCATGATTTCTTGGTCCTCATTTTCAAATTTTATCATTTGACGAAGAGTGGAAGGCACAACCCCTGTTGCGTGGATACATGGCCTTCGTAGGAGGCAATTGTAAGATGTGTCCATATCTAACACTTGGAAGGTTACCTCAAAATCAACTGGACCAATTGTCAGGACGAGATCGATCTCACCGATTGTGTCCCTTTTGAAACCATCGAAGGCTCGAACACATACATGTTTGGCACGAATCCTTTCAGACCTGATTTCCGTTTGTTGTATTGTTGAAAGCGGGCATATGTCCATCCTGGAGCCTCCTACTACTATTACCCTTTTGACATAATAACCTTCACATTTGACAGATAAATGCAAAGCTTTGTTGTGAGCGGGCCCTTCTGAAGGCAAGTCATTTTTACTGAATGTGATCTGATTGATAGCGAAGAATCTTTCCATCATTCTTTATTATTGTTCCACAGAGGTTTGAGTTGGCACGTATGCCTTATTGAGAGTTTGGCTAGTACCCTCTGGTTCTCAGGAGATTCCATCAACAAGGATAGCAAGGAGGCTTGTTCAGGGGATTCCCGAAGCTGGTCCACTACTCATAGTCTGCCATTTTACTCTTCCGAAAGATCAAATTCCGCCTTTTCTGTGCTCAATGGTTTCTTGGGTGGGAATCGCTTCTTGGTGGCGATGTTCACTTCTTCCAAGTCAGAGTATTTCATCACATGGTAAGTTTTTTGAGTCTCTCTAGAGATTTCTTTGCCCTTGTATGTCATCATCATTTTATGATAATTCTAAGGGACTGCAGCAACGTCTGTCATAGGCCTTTGAGGTGTGCGACCAACAACCATAGGCTCACTCAACCTTTGTGGATTAGTTGGCCCCCGCACTGCATAGGTTCCTTTGGGCACAAACATCTGGGTAGTCCTATTCAACTCGAATCTCCTAGGGGGAATCAGAGTCAACTGCTTTTCATGACAAACTCGTGGGACATAAAGGACAGATTTCTTGGCGGGTGTTGCCCTACTTTTAACCTCAACTTTATTTTCATTTTTAGGGTGTGTGGCTTTGTTCTTCTTTTCCCCTTCATCTTTATTAGGGGAAGCTCTTGGCTTTCTATCCACATCAGCAATGGCAATTATGGCCTTCAAAGCCAGGTCGAATTCTTTATCCTTATGGATCATTACGATTACCGGTCCGTTATTGTGGGTGGGCAACCACTTGTCAGTCACATTAGGGACATCCTCATCCCTTAACACTATCTTCATGTGTTTTATCAAATCTTCCACAACTCGCTTCAAAGTCCAGCAATTTTCTATGTCATGCCCCTCAGCTCCCGAGTGATAAGCACACCGGGCACCCTGTTGGTAGGAAGGAGATTCAAGGTTTTGTCTGTTTAGGGATAAGGGCTGCAACACATCCAATTGGACAAGTTTTGGGAATAAACTGGAGTAGGACTCCTCGATTGGCGTAAAGCTTTGCCTTCTGGGTGGCACACGAGGACAGAAGTTATTTTGAGGAGGACGAGGATCGTAGTAGTTTTGGTGAGGAGGCTGCTTTCTTAGAGCTTGGTTCTTGTTGGCGTGCTGCTGCGGCCATGCAAAACGTTGAGCTTTCATGACCGCATATGGTTGAGGAGCATACGACATGTCCTGGTGAGGATAATAATGTTGAGGGGTTCTTCCTACGAACACGGGTTTAAGAGCATGATGTTTTCTCGTACCCGATAATTACATCGAGGTTTCATCTTTCTAATTTCCCCTTTCACTAATCCAGACCCGCCATGGATGGCTTGGGAGGTTTCTCTGATAGCATACTGACTTAGAATTCTACCTGTTTTCAGTCCGTTTCAACCATTTCTCCTATCTTGATGGCTTCTGCAAATGGTTTTTCCATAGCCGACGTCATATTCTAGAAATAGTCTACCTCCTGAGCTTGTGGAAATACTCTCACCATTTCTACCTCATCCATCAGAGGTTTTACCCTTGTTGGCTGTTCACTCCATTTGATTGCATACTCCCTAAGGCTCTCAGAGGACTTCTTTTTCAAATTTGCCAACGAGTTGCGGTCCGGAGAAATGTATATATTATACTGCAGATCTCTAACAAAATCTCTCACGAGGTCTCCCAAATGTGCCATCGCGAGATGTCCTGAGCCATGTACGAATCGGAGGCAATTCCACCATACTTTCACCGAAATAAGCCATAAGTAACTCTTCTTTCCCTCCAGCTCCACGTAGTTGGTTGCAATACTTCTTTAGGTAAGCAATAGGATCACCATGCCCATCGTATTTTTCAAACTTTGGAGTCTTGAATCCCATAGGCAAATATACGTGCGGGAGCATGCATAGATTAGTATCTGACACACTCTTCTACCCACTCAGACCCTGCATGTTTTTGAAGCTCTGTTCCAAGCTTTTCATCCTTCTTTCCATTTCATCCTGTTCGGGAGTCTGGTGATTCTTGTCCTGTGCTGTTGTGAACTCTAATGGGGGCTAAGTTTAAGTGTAGGTTTGGTATTGAGGAGGCTTAGTTTGGTAAGTGGGTTTTTGGAATGTAAAGGCCGATGGATCAAAAGTGGATTTAGGCAGTGCAAGTTGTGTTGTGGCCGCACATGGGGGAGCAGTAAAGGTATTGGGGACTGTTCTGGATGTGAACTCCTGGGGGAGAGGCCTCAGAAGGTGCTCCAACAAAATTGGCCGGTATGGTGGGTTGTCCAAGTGTGATGTTTGGATTACAAATGGGGATATTGGAGGTAACCGCTGAACTAGGAAAGAGCTCAGGGAATCTGTGGATGGTTCTCGGAGGCTCTTTTCTATTCTTCCATGCATCCCACATCTCCATAACCTTATGGCGTAGGATCATATTTTCCTCGGCTACTGCAGACTCGAAGGCCGAGATGCCTGAGATTGGGCTATCTTCCAAGATGGGAATTTCTCGCAAGGTCATTTCAAACGACATTTCCATACTTCCTTTTTATGTGGTAAAATACCAATGCGATGCCAGCTTACTAAATACTGTTAGAAAATACGCTTAACGCTAGAGGGGGGGTGAATAGCGTTATAATAAAAATTAGCGTAAACTTGCGCAATTTAAAATTTGCAGGGAAGAAATAAGTGCGATAAGTAAATAAATAAGAACGAACGCACCGATGTATCTTGGTTCACCACAACCCGTGGCTAGTCCAGTCCCCGAGAGACTCTCTCGAGATTTCCACTAACACTGTTAAGCTTACGGGTGCTCAACAAACCTTTACAAACTGAGGACACAAGCCTCAACAACCTTTGCTCCAAGATACAACACTCCAAGACTTCAACCAAAAGAAACACAAGTTCCTTCTTACAATACAAGGGACTAACACTTCCCTTCAAGTGTATAAAACACTTAGCACTCACTTAAAGAAGACTCTCTTAATAGAGTAGATATGAGTAAACAGATACGCTCAAGAACGCAACAACTTTCGTCAAGAATTTTTGGCTCTCAAAACTTATGTAATCAATAGAAAGTGATGAACAATAGAGTATGCAAGCTATAGCAATAATATGATCAGTTGTTGTGTTTAGAAGACTTATTTGAAGCTGTATTTATAGTTGCAAAACCATGCATTACCGTTGCCTAATTGCCAATTAAGAATTGCTGATTTTACTCAGTGACAATCGATTGTCAAAATGCCACAATCGATTGTTTGCCAATCGTTCCAAATATCATTCCCAGATTTTACGCTTAACAATCGATTATCTAAGATCAATAATCGATTACTGGCAACGTTCAAAAAAATCATTTCCAGATTTTACTTAAAACAATCGATTGTCAGAAATCTACAATCGATTACTTGGCAACGTTCAAAAAATCATTTCCAGATTTTACTTAAAACAATCGATTGTCAGAAATCTACAATCGATTACTTGGCAACGTTCAAAAAATCTTTTTCAGATTTTATATAAAACAATCGATTATTAGAAATCTATAATCGATTACCTGACGGTGTTTGAAAATATTTCGGCAACAGACAATTACAAAATCGATTATGCTATGAGAACAATCGATTATATATCTGTCTTTGAAAAATCAATTAGACACGGCCTTAATGCACTCGATTGTCAAAGGTACACAATCGATTATTGTATGACTTTGAAAATGTCTGATAGACACTGCCTCAACACAATCGATTGTCATAAGTTCACAATCGATTATTTTGTAGCTTTGAAAAACTTTCACTGCCTCAACACAATCGATTGTTATAAGGTTCACAATCGATTGTCATGCAGATTTGAAAAATCTGATGCACACTGCCTTAACACAGTCGATTGTCATAAGCTCACAACCGATTGTCATGCAGCTGAGTTAACATAATCGATTATCATAAGTACATAATCGATTATCTTAGTCCAGATTTTAGAGGCATGTTTAAAAATCATTTTGACTAAAGTAAATATGCATGATTTAAAATCATTTTGCTTTAAATTAAATATGCATGATTTGATAAAAATGTTTTTACGAGAGAAGCCAAGTCTTGAGTCAAGTTATCGGATCAAGATCACTATTAAAGAACGACTCATGTATAACTTTATATCTTTGCTTGATCTTGGTCTTGTGGTTGAATCTCGTTATATATCAATTGCGCGCTTGTGCTTGGACCTCGTCATATGTCCATTTCGCATAGTTTGTCATTCATCAAAACCTACAAATATGAACACACGTTTTAGTATAGTGCCTTGAGAACGTGTTTCAACAATTTCCCCCTTTTTGATAATGGCAAACTTTATTCGGGATATGCATATTTGATAATTCATAATGATGATTCAAGACAAGTAAAGATATGCAACAATATGCAACAAGTCTCTAGATGTGCAATTTGTTCCCCTTCAACATATGAATTCCCCCTCAATTTATGCCAAAAATTAGTGCATATCCCTTATTCTTCCCCCTTTTGCCATTAGCAAAAAAAATATAATGAATAAGTAAATAACTTGTTTATTTATTAAACAAAAATATGAGTACAACAAAAGAAGACAATAAAACATAGAACAATAAACTAAAGAAATTATTCATTATCATCATTTCCCGCCTCGTCATCCGGCACTGCTTCATAAGGGACAAGTCCAGCATATGGATAATGAACATGGTCAAAATATCCATGGACCTCATATGTCAATTGATTGACAGAGGTGGTCAAAGAAGCAATTTGGTCGGAAATAGATTGAAGAGTAGGTTCTTGAGGCTGTTGCGATCGACGAGTTGGAGGAGGAGCAGGAGCTACATGATTGCCGTCATGGGGAAAGGAGGATTCGGAAATTTCCCATTTCTTGGTGCTCTTTTTGAGCGGACCGATAGAGGTGTTGAACCCGGAGGCTTCAAGAAAATTCATAATAAGGAGGGCATAGGGAAGTGGTCTATCGTCCCTGATGGCATCAAGCATGTGAATTTTGACGAACTTACACCAATTGATGTGAGCTCCGGTTATAATGGCATGCATGAGCTTTGCGTCCTCTTGTGAGAGAGTGGTATGGTTATGTTTGTGAGGCTTGAGGACTCGGGTTATGAAATAGAAAATCAAACGATATTCGGGGAGCATTCCCGTAATGGTAGGACGTCGAGTAGATAGATTAGGATCATAAGCTCCAAGTCCTATTTGGTTTAGGAGAATTTTCCCATCAAATAAGGCGCCGGCTTCTCTAATGTAGAGAGAAATGTTTTCCCCACTTCGAGGCAGGTGAGAAATGGAATGTAAGTTTTCGTTGGTTAAAAGAATTTCAACACCATTAATGTTTGTCACAAGCTCACCCTCGTCGTCCTCATGAAGATTAGAGTAGAAGGCTTGAATCAAGAGAGGATTAATGTGAACATAGGATAGATATAGGAAATCAAGAAGTTGGCATTTCCTAAGCATGTTTGCAGCGGGGGCGCATGATTCAAGATATTTGCTTGTAGAAAAGCGAGGAGGAAGAATGTCACGCTTTTCGAATTTTGTCAAGAATCTAGTTAGCTCGGTTTCAGAATTGAATTGTAAAATAGACCCATCTTGGTAAGGGAAATTTGGAGGAGGAGGAGCAGCTGAAGAAGATGCACCATGTCTACCTGAACGGGAACGTTTAGTGTATCTGCCCGACATTTTGAATAAGTAGAAATGGCCTTTGTAAGAAGCTTGAAAGATTTATGAAATTTTGGGAGCTAAGATTGATGCTTGAGTGAAGAAATTGAAGACATATGGTACCTATTTATAATGAGGAAGATGGCATTTCATTTATGGTGAAAATCTGCAGAAATTTATGAGCTAAAACGGTCAGAAAAGGTAAGAAAAATTTTCAATGACCGTTACACAATCGATTGTGGAATTGAAAAAATCGATTGTTATGGAGTTTTGACTTGAACTCGGAACTGACAAAAATCGATTGTGGGAATCTGGCAGGACCCAAACGGTAACAAATATTTGAATTACTGACAAAAAAATAATCGATTGTTGTGACACAGTGTGCACAGTGATTTTCTGACTCGGAAAATAATCGATTATATTTTTGAAACAATCGATTGTTCTAGGAAAGCAGTACTGAATGGCCTAGACGGTAATCGATTATACAGTGAAAAATCGATTATATAAGAAAAACTGCATAATAAGCATAAAATGTAAATAGTCGATTAGTGATACTTGCTAATCGATTGTCCGCACAGTAAACATGAGACATAAGAAAAAATAATCGATTATTTGCTGTAACGATCGATTATTCTATGCCATTGCTTTATAATTCCCCCCAACCATTAGGGCGATACCTGCAAAAGAGAATTAGACGTCTCCGACGCTCAAGTTAGTAATTTGTAAAGAAATAATGACTTAGATCAATGTGGCCAAGTGAGAACGTGATCTCTTAAGAAGTGTGTCCTAAGGTGTTCTTAAGAGTGTTTCGGGTACTTATCTTTTCTCCAACGTCGCCAATTACCTGTTCGAGAGGGTGATCTTTGATTGTCCTCCATTCGTTAGGAATTTTCGTTTTTTTCTCCAATTGTGGCGCTTCCTCCGATAATTGATCCAAGATTTCATCTTGAGTTTCCTTCGGAGTTTCCTCTTGTACTTTGTCTTGAGGACTTAGTGAGTTTAAAATACCTGCAAGATCAAAACCAGAATCTTTTCTCGCCAAGCGAGCATTACTTTCGGAAAACACAATATGAGGGGATTCCTCCACAGTTCCGGTTCTATTATTGAATACTCTATATGCTTTGCTACGTATGGAATAACCAATAAAAATTCCTTCATCGGATTTGGCATCAAATTTTCCCAATTGATCTTTTCCATTGTTATGAATAAAGAATTTACAACCGAATACTCTAAAATGGGAGATATTTGGTTTCCTTCCCTTGTAGACTTCATAAGGGGTTTTCATGAGTATTGGCCTTATGACTACTCTATTCAAAACGTAGCATGCGGTACTCACGGCATCCGCCCAAAAATGATTGGGAATCTTAGCCTCATCGAGCATGGTTCTAGCCATTTCTTCGAGACACCTATTTTTCCTTTCCACCACCCCATTTTGTTGTGGTGTTCGTGGAGCGGAGAAGGTGTGCTCGATACCGAGTTCGTCACAAAGGTCCGCAATGAGATTGTGATCAAACTCTCCCCCATGATCACTTCTTATTGAAGTGACGGTTGTGTCCTTTTCGTTTTGAACACGTTTAAGAAAATCTTTGAAATTATGTAAAGCTTCACTTTTATGAGCAAGAAATAGAGTCCATGTAAATCTAGAATAATCATCAACAATAACAAATGCATAACGATTTCTACCAAGACTTTCAATGCGAGATGGTCCAAATAAGTCCATGTGGAGTAATTGCAAAGGTCTAGTAGTTGAAACAATATTTTTCGATTTAAAAGATGCTTTTGTTTGCTTCCCTTTTTGACAAGAATCACAAATAGAGTCTTTTTCAAATTTCAAGTTTGGAAGAACAATAACTAAATTTTGTGAAACCAATTTGTTCAAAAGATGCATGTTGATGTGAGCTACTCTACGGTGCCATAACCACGTATCATCTTCTTTGCTCATAAGACAATCTACATATTCCGATGAAGAATTTTCGAGATCAACCATATAGATATTATCCATTCCAAATCCACGAAGAATAATTTTAAAATCGCTACGGCGAAAAACTAAGCATTCATTTGAATCAAATAAAACAAGATTTCCCATGTCACATAATTGACTTATGCTCAAGAGATTATGTTTTAGACCCTTAACTAGCAATATATGCTTAATGGAAGAGGAGTCATCCTTACCGACCGATCCAATGCCGATAATTTTTCCTTTGTTGTTATGACCAAAAATAACGCTTCCTCCTTCCTTGTGTTCTAGTTGAAGGAACTTGGATTCGTCTCCAGTCATGTGCTTGGAGCATCCACTATCAAGGTACCAAAGTACACTTGACCCCTTCAAACACACATACAAAACAGATTTATGAGTTTTAGGTACCCATGCCATTTTGGGTCCTTGGGGGTTAGGCAAATCATAGTGATGTGATTGAGTGTTATGTCTATGTCGTGTAAAACAAGCAGGAGCAATATGTCCAATTCGTCTACAATACTGACAAACAACATTAGGATTATGCATTCGTCTAGGTTGATAGTAATTGGACGGACGAAATTCATTTACTCTATTCTTGACAATATGACTATTGCGCAATTGATGAAAATCATTTCTCCTACTATTTGTTCTAGGATATACAGCATTTCTTGGATAGTTCTTTCTAGGTTGAAAGCCATTTCTAGGTGTTCTAAAAGGTTCAAAATTCCTTCTAGTGTTTGGCCTAGAATATGCATTATTTCTAGAATGATTATTTCTAGGTTGCGATTGTTGAAAGCCATTTCTAGGTTTGTTATATCTAGGATGAGCGTTTGTTTTATTAATCCTAGGTTGAGCCTTAGGTTGTTGGGGGTTGGCTTCAACCTTTTCTTTAGGCTCATTCTCAAAGCCTATGCCATGCTTGGTCGACTTCAAATTAACAAGAACTTCATTCAAATTTTTATGAGAAGAATTAAACTTATCTAGGGTGCCCTTAAGTCTTTCTACCTCATTTTTGAGATGCATGCAAGAAGTACAATTTTTACTAGAGCTCTCGGGTTTGTCGGCGCTTCTCTTGCCAAAAAATTTGTTTTCTTCTTTCAACTTCTCATTTTCCAAAATCAGTTTTTCCAAACCCTTTTCTTTCAAAGAGAGTTGTTTTTCAAAATCTTTTTCTTTTATAGAAGCATTTTCTTTTATGCTCTTAACAGTTTTGGAAGCATTAATAAATTCACTATACAACTCATCAAAAGCATTTTGCATTTCCTCAAGAGAAATTGTTGGAAGAAATTTGACATACCTCTTCTTGATTGTTTTCGTGAGCCATGAGACAAAGATTTGCGGCTTCGTCTTCTTCTTCCTCACTCGACTCGTCACCGGAGTCGCCTCCCCAAGATATGTTTGCTCGTTGTTTCTTGAAGGGTTTCTTCTCCTTTTTGGCATTTGGACAGTTTGATTTAATGTGCCCGGTTTCTCCGCATTCATAGCACTTTATTTGATCTCCTTGCTTTTTGCCCTTTCGTTCATACTTTTTTCGCATGAACTTTTGAAATCTCTTAATAACGAGTCCGAACTCGTTGTCTCCGTCCTCATCATTTTGAGGTTGGCTTGTGCTTGCCTTGAGAGCGATCTTTTGTTTCCTTTGATCATCAACAAGAGGGTTAAGTATAGTAGATTCATAAGTTTTAAGATTACCTCTTAATCCGTCGATGGTGACATTTGAAACGCCAATAGATTCTTGAATCGCGTCGGCCTTGGATCGCCATGCCGGAGTGAGACTTCGGAGAATTTTTCGGACAAGTTCCTTATCCGTGAAGGTCTTCTTAAGCGCATGTAAATCATTAACGATTTTTGAAAATTGTTCGAACATCTCATCGACCTTTTCGCCTTCCTTCATGTGAAACAATTCATATGCATGTGTTAGGAAATCAATTTTAGCTTCCCTTACCTGGTCAGTACCTTCGTACGTAATTTCCAGCTTGTCCCACATTTGCTTCGCCGTTGTGCAACATGATATTTTCCTGTAATCATCAGCATTTACAGCACAATATAATAAATTAATGGCTTTAGCGTTGTTTTGCACCTTTCGGATATCATCCGCATCGTATTCATCTTCGGACTTTGGAACATCTTTATTTTCAACCTTTTTGGTTGGAATTTGTTCTCCCTTCATTATAACTTTCCAAAGATGAAAACTATTTGATTGAACAAATATTCTCATCCTTTCCTTCCAGTACGTATAGTTTGTACCGTCGAATAGTGGTGGTCGGGTGGAGCATTGTCCTTCACCTATTCCTGCTAAAGAATCACGAGTAGAAGCCATGGATTGTTTCTCTGAAACGGTTAATTCTTCAGAGAGTTTGGCTCTGATACCAATTGTTAAATATACGCTTAATGCTAGAGGGGGGGTGAATAGCGTTATAATAAAAATTAGCGTAAACTTGCGGAATTTAAATATTGCAGGAAAGAAATAAGTGCGATAAGTAAATAAATAAGAACGAACGCACCGATGTATCCTGGTTCACCACAACCCGTGGCTAGTCCAGTCCCCGAGAGACTCTCTCGAGATTTCCACTAACACTGTTAAGCTTACGGGTGCTCAACAAACCTTTACAAACTGAGGACACAAGCCTCAACAACCTTTGCTCGAAGATACAACACTCCAAGACTTCAACCAAAGGAAACACAAGTTCCTTCTTACAATACAAGGGACTAACACTTCCCTTCAAGTGCATAAAACACTTAGCACTCACTTAAACAAGACTCTCTTAATAGAGTAGATATGAGTAAACAGATACGCTCAAGAACGCCACAACTTTCGTCAAGAATTTTTGGCTCTCAAAACTTATGTAATGAATAGAAAGTGATGAACAATAGAGTATGCAAGCTATAGCAATAATATGATCAGTTGTTGTGTTTAGAAGACTGATTTTGAAGCTGTATTTATAGTTGCAAAACCATGCATTACCATTGCCTAATTGCCAAATAAGAATTGCTGATTTTACTCAATGACAAGATTGTCAAAATGCCACAATCGATTGTTTGCTAATCGTTCCAAAAATCATTCCCAGATTTTACGCTTAACAATCGATTATCTAAGATCAATAATCGATTACTGGCAACGTTCAAAAAATCATATCCAGATTTTACTTAAAACAATCGATTGTCAGAAATCTACAATCGATTACTTGGAAACGTTCAAAAAATCATTTCCAGATTTTACTTAAAACAATCGTTTGTCAGAAATCTACAATCGATTACTTGGCAACGTTCAAAAAATCTTTTTCAGATTTTATTTAAAACAATCGATTATTAGAAATCTATAATCGATTACCTGACGATGTTTGAAAATATTTTGGCAACGGTCAATTACACAATCGATTATGCTATGAGAACAATTGATTATATATCAGTCTTTGAAAAATCAATTAGACACTGCCTCAATGCACTCGATTGTCAAAGGTACACAATCGATTATTTTATGACTTTGAAAATGTCTGATAGACACTGCCTCAACACAATCGATTGTCATAAGTTCACAATCGATTATTTTGTAGCTTTGAAAAACTTTCACTGCCTCAACACAATCGATTGTCATAAGGTTCACAATAGATTGTCATGCAGATTTGAAAAATCTGATGCACACTGCCTTAACACAATCGATTGTCATAAGTTCACAATCGATTGTCATGCAGCTGAGTTAACATAATCGATTATCATAAGTACATAATCGATTATCTTAGTCCAGATTTTAGAGGCATGTTTAAAAATCATTTTGACTAAAGTAAATATGCATGATTTAAAATCATTTTGCATTAAATTAAATATGCATGATTTGATAAAAATGTTTTCACGAGAGAAGCCAAGTCTTGTGTCAAGTTATCGGATCAAGATCACAATTAAAGAACGACTCATGTATAACTTTATATCTTTGCTTGATCTTGGTCTTGTGGTTGAATCTCGTTATATATCAATTGCGCGCTTGTGCTTGGACCTCGTCATATGTCCATTGCGCATAGTTTGTCATTCATCAAAACCTACAAATATGAACACACGTTTTAGTATAGTGCCTTCAGAACGTGTTTCAACAAATACCAACAACATTTTCTAAAAACCTTAGCTGGAAATCGACAGCAACAAAAAGTTAGTTTGAGGGAATCACACATTGGGGTGTGATGCACCTATACAGCTAAACGGATATCTACATGTTTGCAATGGTTGCATGCGTCATTCCGTCTATTCAATTCTATTTTCCTTTATTTTGATTTCCACTCTTTGTTTTTCTTGGTTTTTCTCTCTGATTTTCTCATTTTTCTTTTCTCTTTCTCTTTTCCTTTCTCTCATTCGCGCCTTTGCCTCTTTCCTTGCCATCATTCTTTTCTTTTTGCTTTCTTGTTTTTCTCTCTTTTTATTTATTTTCCTCTCTTGTATTTCTTTTATTTTCTTTCTTTTTTTGTTTTTCTCTTAGGGTTTTTATTTTTCTTTTCTTTTTCCCTCTTCCTTTTTTTCCTTTTCTTTTTTTCTCTCTTTTAGGGGTACGATCGAATCCTATGAAGATTGCCTACGTATCATGACACTGCAAGAATCAGACCAAGCGTAGTTAGTGAAAGATAAATGTGAATAAAAATAAAATGGTTTTGCGATTTCCGAGTTTCATAGATGGCATATGCTTTGATTATAAAGACTCAATGCCGACAGATTAAAACATGAACAATGAAATACAAACTCCAAGAAGATATATAATCGAACAACTTGACAGACTCTAGCGGAGAAAAAGTACAGACATTAGTGGAAAAGGAAATATAGACTCAATATGAAAGTCATGAATACATTAAAGCTCTTAGAGCTTGCGGGATATCGTTCGGTCTCGCCGCGGGCCTATATACAAGATCCCCTTGAAGTCTATCCAAGTCACTCATTATCTGTTTGACAAATTTCGTTATTGCCACAAAATGGTGGCGAGAGTCATGTCCTCGCACGCTTGGCATTTCCTAGTGATGTAATGAGCAATGGTCAGGATCTTGTCTCTAATTATGACTTTTTCTTTGAGGAACCGCCCTATCTGATCATTTCTGACTTCCAAAACCTGGGCATCACGAAGGTGCTGACCTTGTAATTGTTGTATTTCCTCCTACATTTGAGCCATCAGGTCATGCCAATGTTCCATATTGGCTTTAAAGTATTTGGCTTGTTTTGATGCTTCATTCTCGAGGGTGGTCATTTTCCTTCTCAAATTAGTAATGGTTCCCTCATAATTTCTTTTCATTTGTTGCACAAATTTGGCTCTTTCCTCTGTCTTCATTGCCCAGTGTGCCCGGATATTTTTGATATTCCCTCAGATATCTCCAACTCTTCCTAGAACTCTAAGACTTTCTTCTGTAACCCTCTTATCAATATCTCATCGGACCAGCTTCTTTCTTGGTTTTTAGCAGGTATTTTCATTTGTTGGATTTGAGCCTTGGGAGATTCATTCTCTTGGGCTAGCTTCTTTTTGTCACCTTCATTGGCCACGGCTTGCAATCTGTTTTCAAATCGGAGATACTGAACTTGTTTTTTTAATGCTCCTATTCGGGCCATATATAACTTTTCCTAGGATAGCCAATCCAATTGTGTCTGGGCCCCATCAGTAAATGGTTGTACATGTGGCCTCTTGGAGGGTCTCTCAGGAATTTAAAATCTTTTGCCAAACCAGACCAGTTATTTTGGGTCCACTTCGCCTTTATCCTGATCCCGCACTATGGTTTTAGGCTCAAAATACCAGCACTCCTTCCATATCTGTGAGATTTTTCCTTCTGGGTGACTTTTGGACCAAGTTCAATGACTTTTTCACTCAAATGTTCGTCACCGTTGACGGTTTGGAATCTTCCTAGCTGCCGCAGGACTCAGTAAGGAGCGTAGGGTTGGATGCTACGAGTGTCCATCAAAAAAATATAAGGCAGTTATGCCGATATGTACACAGCCTCGGTAGCGGGAAGCCATCCGAAAGCCCATTCATGTTTATCTGCAGTCAAAGATCTCAAGCATGACAACAAAGCCTCAGTGCCCTCGGGGAACTCAATACCTGTTATTCTGATCCCAAATTCTTCGATGCAACTAAAACCGGTCAAAACATGGTTCATGTACCTAGTTCAATAGCAAAGGTCCTCTTGCATCCATAGTTGTAGCAACAAGTTGCAACCCTGAAAGAACTTTACCCCTTCTCGGCATATGGTCAGAGCTCGATAGATTTCAAATACGATAAGAGGAACCAGCGTGTTGTTGGCTCTCTTGGTTGCAACATCTAGCATTCCCACAAGGCTTATCTTTATATGGCCATCTTTTCGTGGACAAGCCACAACTCCTAAGAAATCTACCATGAAAGCTAAGCACCGTCTTGCCTCCCACTTATCTTTGTTTCCGGCATGGGTCAGACCAGTGTATGGCTCTTCGAAACCATGGGAATTGCCGTATCAATGATACAAGAAATGGAGTGTGCAAATCTCTTCCGATATATTTTCCGTCCCGAACATCCTAACTAATGCTTAACAAGATTAGGAAACTGTGGGGAGTCACTGGCCTTGGTGCAAATGGATAGTGGCTTTTGAGATTTCCATTTCAACCCGCATAACCAGCTATTTCTTCCAATGTCGGTGTGAGCTCAAAATTGGAGAAGTGAAATAGTTTGCGAGTGGGGTCCCAGAAGGGTATCAAAGCCTCAACTATGTCCAACTTTGGCTTGATTGTTAATAAACCAACGAGGCCTCCCAGAACTCTTGTCACTATTTCTTTGCTGCCCGTTTCTAAGTCATCCCACCACATATGAAGCTTAAGGGATTTCTTTTAGCGCCGTGAAGGATTTAATTTCATTTGTGCTCATCATGCACATTTATTAAGGGTGATTTAAAACATAGTGTGACCCTGAAGGAAAAAAACAACATTTCGTTCTTTTTTTTTCTCTCAAAATTTCTCAATTCTTTGTTCCAAAACAAGACTTCGGCTTTGCAGATATAACCTATTGGCACCTCGGTAAAGAAGATTTTAAGGTTGTGCTTGTTAACTGTTGAAAATTACACAAGGTGGCTCTTCTTGCAAAAACAACCTTCCGGTGCCCTTTTTGGGGACGTTCGGCTTATTTAGGACAAGAATGGCAACAACTGACTTATTTGAGGCTAAAATAAAATTTTTTGTTGTTTATTATTTTTTGTTTAAATATTAAAAAGAAATTCGGACCCGATAAGGGTTGCCTACATATCCCACATCCGGAGTGAATCAAACTGGCGTAGTTAGGGGAAAATGTTTCGTGAAAACCAAAAATTTTGTTTAAAAGTCTCTTATTTTTCTTTTTCTTTTTTACTTCAAAAATTTGGCAGCATTTCGGTACTATTTGGGCATTGATTTTTCGAAACAAGTTGTTACTCTCATTTAGTACTAAAACTGCTATTTCCTCAATTTTGTGTGATTATTTGCAAGCCGATCAACATGCAAATCAAAAGCAAATAAATGCACAAGTAGCACGTAAGATGCATAAGGATGGTCTTTTCGCTTCCGGTCACCTGTCCTAGACAGACCCAACCCCTGTGTTGATTCCCCTAAGTCAAATACACGTGATGCAAACAAACGTTCCTACTAGGGATCCAGCATGATGTTTTGTTATACTATGTTTAAACCCTGGGTTGATTGTTCTAGACCTGGCTTACCCGAGCGGACAACTCGAGCCGGGGGGAGGGTCAGCGTACTGGGGATACAGAAGCTCCTCCCACTTACCAACTTATTCGAACCTTGTTCTATATGGGAAAAGACTTTAATCAAAAGAGAAGTCACACGAAGTGCACCCTTCTCCATGATAGAGAAGACTCAGGGAGAAGAAGGGTTTCGTAGCAGTTTATATATAAAATTGATCCAATATCAAAGCGGTATAGCCTTTAGCACATATAGCATGGAACATGTAGGAAAATAAAAAAAAGCCAAATATAACAATTATTCTAAGCTCGAATTCTTGAACCCTGAACCAGAGATTCTGGGTTTGATCTCTAGCGGAGCCGTCTGAGCTGTTACACCTTTTTTACACACCTACCCCGAAGGGCAAAATGAATAAGGGAGTTCTTCCATTTAAAGTGACATTATTCGAAATGTGATTATTTATTTAAATTAGAATCTCCACTTGGGATAAGTTTGGCTTTTGGTGTCCCAAGTCACCGGTTTATTTTGAATTTCAAATAGTGGAACTTGCGACTTCTCGAATGGAATCTGTGAATAAGAAATTCTTAGGTAAGGAATCCTGTTGATCTGAGGGAAGGTGTTATGCTCCCCCAGATCCCATGGTTCTAGCACAGTCGCTTAAACTCTTATAATTGGCTACAAAATCCGATTTTAATGCATGACATCCTATAGTGCAATTTTTAGAATTATTTACCGCTTTAAATCAGTAATTTTCAGGAAATTGATCGTCGTTTAAAACATGTTTTTGGATCACGTAAAATGCACCAGTATCCTCGGCATATTTTATTCAATGTTTTGGGATTTATATTTGGGTCACATGAAATGCGCACCTGAATTTAGGAAGTATATATATGAAAGAACGCGCCTAAAGCGACTAATGCGTTGTTACTTTGCGGGAGGCCATGGAAATTTGCTAATTGGCAAGCCAAACTTCTATATATTTTATGAAGTAATTAAAAGGGCCAATATATATATAAATATATACATGTATATATTGTCATTTGGTCATGGGTTAATGTACATGAATGTTGTGCATGAGAAGTACGTCAATAAAATCTCTCAGAATTTTCATAAGACCATTATACCCCTAATTAATATCATAAAGTAAAATTTATCAACGTACGCATTTTCTAAGGCCCATGAACAGTTTATAGAATAATAGGACACATGGGGAATATAGAATATAAGCATCTCTAGAATTTCTATTAATAGAGCCATTTATGAATGTTGTGCATTTGCTCGTTTAATTTATATCCAACAGATTATTCAAAAGAGAAAAAAATGGATAGCCTTAACATACTTGAACTGATTCTCTTGAAAATCCCTCCAACACATGTTGAATGCGACAAAACATATAACAACGATCGAAGTAGATCAAAATATGTATGATATTCTTTGACAAAGATTGCATCATACTCACTTAGAATCACAAAATCCCGTTGCATCTTCACTTGCGTTCTTGGATGTTGGAAGATATGGTTTTTATTGCAGGTTCCTTCTAACTTTGATTTGAATAAATCATTAACATTGTAGGAGGCCTTTTGAAGCATAAACTAACGCATCAAACTTCTTTCTTTGGAAAAATTTATTTATTCACAATAAATGGTGATGAGCCCAATATCCATGCTTGATTATTTTTTGCCACCACCTCATTAGGCATGATTAGTTGGCAATTTTCTGCCCTACTTTTATACCCCCATATATATAGTTGCCCCTTGTAATTATCCAACAAATTTCACTTTAATATTTATCCACAATTTTAATAATTAATCAATTACCTACGTAATTAAAAATTATCTCAATTTACTTAAAATAATACTCACTTTTAATACGCTTTATATAACTTGCTATCAAGGTCATGTGGTAACTTGTCCATAAATGTCAGATATTATAGCTCGGATCGTATTTTATCCAAATTGTCAAACTTCGACGAAATTCATCTTCTTCGATTTGCTTATCCTCTCATCCTCACGAATTTACTTATCACTTGTTTGATATAGAGTAATACTTATTCTCCCAAAATAATCTCATTCCCGAACTTACTTCGACTAACTTACAATAAAACTTTAACATACGAAAATTCGGCATGTAACATCTCATTTCTGAGCTTTCATCAAAAAATAAAAAAATACATTCAAAAACAATAGAATGGAATATAATTTGCCGCCTCCGATACTTTTTGGTCAGGAAATTTGGGAGAGGCCTCGAACTTCAGTGATGTTACTTAGGCTCCACCTTCTAGATTTCCTAGATATGGTGTTACTCATAATTGAACGAAACAGAGTATATTGAAGTTGTCTTATTGGAAGGATAATCTCATCCGCCATAACCTTGATCTCATGCATATTGAGAAGAAATATTTTGATAATTTATTTAATATAGTGATGGATGTGAAAGGTAAGACAAAAGATAACCTGAACGCTAGAATAGACTTACAAGAATATTGGTAGGCGACCTAAATTATGCATTAACATAGTGAACAATGGCAAAGTGTTCAAGCCTAAAAAGGTTACTTATTTACTTTGGACGAAATGTGACAAATTTGTGATTGGGTTACGAAATTGAAGATTTTATATGGATATGCGTCGAGTACGGGGAAAAAGTAGATATGGAGGTAAGGAATTTGAGCCATTTGAAAATTCATGACTGTCATGTTTTCATGAAGGCCTTAGTGCCTATTGCATTTTATGTTTTGCTTGAAAGAACCTGGAAACCCATCAAAAAAATTAGTTTTTTTTCAAAGACTTGTGTTCTAGTACTTTGAGGGAGAAACCCTTCTTCGATTGATCAAAACATGCATGTAACATTTAATAAGATGGAAAAATATCTCCATGAGGTTTCTTTGATGTGATGGAAGACCGTCCAATCCACCTTGTACAAGAGGCGCAACTTGGAGGGCCTGTTCAATGCAGATGGATATATCCCTTTCTGGGTAATATTATATGTTTTATGTAATATTGTACTTTATTTGAATGTTCTTGGCTAACGTGACATTATGTAGGACAATTGGAATAAGCAAATAGTTTGCTAAGTAGAAGAATAGGATTGAAAGATCTATATGCAAGCTTATCTTGCAAAGGAAACTGCACATTTTTGTTTTTACTATTTTGAGAGTAACGTGCCATGTTCTAGGTATTTACTGTGAAAATGGTAACAACAATTAGATATGCAAATGAGATTCTAAAAATACATGATCTACTCCCGAGATTTTTTGTAGGGTTTGTTACTGCTAAAATGTGAAATAAAACGGTAAAGATCGAGTTAACCAAAGCAATAATCGAACCAATAAGGGGAAGTTTCCCGGGTGTACAGCTAGCCAGTAACTATCCGGGGTTGAGCCTCGAACCTATCTCGTGCTTATCGAGGGTATCCGGGAAGGGGATAACAAGCAAAGATATGAATAAGTAAGCTCTATTCCACTGATCTTGAGAAAAATAATGAAGAATAACTAAAGAAACGATGAAGTGCAATGGCGACCTCGAGGTCGATGAAGGCAGATATCATAGAAGAAAGAAAGAGATAGATAGATAGATAGAGAGAGAGAGAGAGAGAGAGAGAGAGAGAGAGAGATATTATTGCATTGTGGAGGAGTGGAGAAAATATCCATCCTTTACAAGGTAGGGTGAGTCCCCTTTATATAGGCGGGGGGACCAGGTATAGTACATCTGCATTAATTATAAGAGTTAAAGATGGGACAGCTTGACGCAAGACGTCACAATAGCTTCCAGATAGGCTAGATTTATCAGGTAAAGCCACGTGCCTAGGAGACATCCTTTTTTTATCCCGGCTTCAAACCTTGCCTCTTTCGAGCTAGACCCCGACGAGCCTTGAAGCCGAGAACTCAATCGCCACCTTCCACCCTCTAGGTCTCGGGGAAGGCTTCTCAAAATGTCTTATGAAAAAACAAAATCAAGTCTTCTAATTTTTCCATGTACAAATAGTCTCCGCATTTCTCATGACGAAGTAATGGGAAATATTCTGACACTTGACTCCTCGAGCTCCTTTAGGCGACCTCATATCAATGATGCGAATCGTTGTGCAATTTAATGGAGTTTCTCCTATGGTAGCTTTGCGGGCGTTGCCTCATTAAAAACCTTGCCGGTAAAATCCCTTCTTTCTTTTTGGGATAAAAAAACTCGGTCCAAGGAAAAGAGTGCAACGAGCGTGCTTTTTTGGGGGGTCTTGAAGTTTTCTGATAGTTCCTTGGGAAAGGATATGTAGATGGTGCCTTGAAGCTGACTTATTACGACCTCTTGAGGTTGGGTACGCAATACAAATTTCCATTTTTGCGTTTCTCAAACCCAACTAGTGTTGAGGCATGATTCGCCCATGGGCTTATTTGGAAGCGAAGGTATGGGCGCTGACAGCGTGCCGTGTATTGCGAACATTTCTCTTGCCCTATGTTGTTCTCCATAGATAGTTCTGATTCCGTTCTTTGTCAGTAATCTTATCATCTGGTGGACGGTGGATGGTACTGCTCTCATGCAATGTAAGCATGATTATTCAAATAAGGCGTTATACCTCACGTTTCCCTTGATGCCATGGAACTAGGTGTTTTGGGTTGTGCCGGCCACGGTGATGGGGACGATGATCTCTCTATTCATCGCTTTGCTCGCCATGTTGAACCCATTAAGGATTCGAGTGGCGGGCATGATCCCCCCTGTAAATCTGAGCTGCTATATCACCCTCGACCTAATAATATTGGCCGAGCTACCTAGGTCTACAAGTACACATATTATATGAAAAGAATCACAAGAAAGGAAATTACCAGGGCGTCATTGTGGGGTTAAGATAGGGCTTTCGAGGGTGCTTAAGGAGATATCTCTTTTGAGATCGCTTGTCCGAGGAAGCTGGATTTTGGATTTATCGACGCCAAGGTAGATTATCGAATGTTTATATCAGGACCTGGACCTTCATTATATGTACCCTTCTGCCTTTTTACTCCCATGTAGAGACCTTTGTTTTCTTTTGTTAGGATATGCCATTACCTCTTGGGAGCTATTGTACACAAATCTTCAAATATAAGAATTTATTTTTCTGGCTTCTACTTCCTTACTTTGTTTTATATCTGTATACTCTTACGCCCTTTGGGGCTCCTTAAATGACTTCTTTGTTTGTTGGCTGTCGCATGTTGCTGTGAGAGCCTGTCCTGGTCTCCGGCTGATCGACATGGCTCTCCCTAGACCTTCTTTATCGCACTTTGGGCCGATAGAGGGTCGACTAGATAAGCTTGAGCTATCAGGGCATGCTGGTTTGTTTGGAGATCATGCATATAATTTGGGGGCCTTCAGGGATGCTACCCTTGATGAGGGTCATCTTCAGAGTGCCTCCATGAGCCCTGTCAATTATGAAGTGGATAACTCTTTCAGGGAGTGTAAGGTTGGCTTTCGTTTAGGGAGCTTGCCTATGTTTGCGGCGCTCCGTTGGGGCTTCATGGAGCTTTGGAGATTGAAGCTCCCAGAGTTTACTCCTCCAGAGAGGGAATCGCGAGCTTGGGCGTACGCCTTATGTCTAGCATTTGCTCTTTGGAGCTAATCGTGATCCTAGTTTTTTGGGGCCGGGGTTGCGAATGGGTAATGTTGTCTCGAGCATGGAGATAATTCCCGTAGCTCATCGAGCTAAGTTGTCTATTAGAGGACGTTTCTTGGGTCAGGCATTGACTCGTCGATTCGTCTCGAGGCGATTGGCTTCCTAGAGCTTACATTTAGCAGGGACCTACCGTTGCCTCTTCTATATTAGAGGGGTGGCTTCGGTCTTCTTGTGAGACTTCCCTATTTTTGGGCAGATATTCTTCTATTTTTGTACAGGGCTCCCCGTCTCATAATGTTCGAAAAGCATTGGTGCTTGCCTTTGCTTCATTTTGTCAAATCTTCCACAGTCATAGCGACCACATCGGAATTGATATGGCAAGGGAGGGAGTATACTGTTCCTGGCGCTGGAGCTTCAAAGCATTACGTTATGGAGATAGCATCCTTGATAAGAGGGGAAAACTTGGAGATGGCAATGTGATACTGCAGGTGGAGCAAGGGGGTGATGTTACGGGTGCTTTACCCCGATGAAGGCATCGCAAACTGTGCTGATGGGTTCTTGAGTGTGTTCCTCTACCCTTTTGTATTCGGTCCCCCTGATAGGTTCATGCTTGATTTTTGTTTGAAGTATCGTGTTACTGTGGTGCAAGTTCATCCGTCATTTTAGCGAATGGTACTGATGATGAGATTCTTTGCAGAGAAAGTCGAGCTTGAGTTCACGCTTGATCATCTCATCAGGCTATATTTGGCTTTTCGTCATCAAGGTTTGTTGACCGTAAGGGGTAGTTCGCCCATTCCCTTTGTTGTCGATGATGAGTAGGCGGGAGATTGACAGTGGGGTAGTTGTACGTCTGAGTCTGGATGACCAATATTATTCGTGCAGAGTTTTTGCCATTCCCCGAGGGGTGGAATCACGCAGGTAAGTGAGGTGCTTTATTCTTTTTATATTTTGTTTATGGTAAAAATCAGCCAAACAACAATGTTATTTTCCTTGTTGCAGCAACTTCGTAGACGCCAGGCCATGTCGATGATCTGCCCGGCTATGTTCGGAGGTTGGTGATCCATTTGACTAGCGACGAATGTAGGTGGCGAGCTATGTCTTACATAAGGTGGGAAGTAGATGAGCAAGGTATGTGCGTATGTTTCTTTTCCCCTGCTGGTATGTGCCTGAGGTAAAATTTTCCCGTCTCATTCATGCTGGACTTGGTATATGCAGAGATCGGGCAATTCCGTGGGGTAAGGCAGCATTTTCCTAGAGAGGAGATGGAGTTGTCGTCCTCCGCTCCGAGAGATGTCAGTAATGAGAGGGACCGGAACCTACAACGTGAAGGAACCTTTAGTGGCACTGGCCAAGCATGTATTATTGAGGATGGGGCATCGCCCGTGTCATCTATTCCCGTGTCGCCTATTTCTCGGAAAACACCTCCTCTGAGCGAGCATGTTGTGCTTGGGGCCGGTTCTTTGGGTTCGTAGGGGCAGGATCAGCAAGATCATGTTTTGATGTAGAGGAAATCTACCATCTTCACTTTGCGGTGAGTTTGTGAATAATTTTCTCGTATATGACATCTTCCTCCTTTTATTCAGTGTTTCCTACGCACGCCTGTGATAGTCTTAAGTACGAGTTATTTCATCAAAAGGCCAAGTCCCGAATGATTCTGGATTATGAAGAATCTCTTGGGCTTCTTTGGAAAGAGAAGGAGGTAGAGCTGCAGCGTTTGGCGATATGAGGTGTATCAGAGCTCAAACTACGAGAGTTATTTGATGGAGGTGGTAACTTTCTGTAGTGTGCGTTTCTCTTCTTTAAAATTTTAAGGCTATCTTCTTCTCATTGTATCAACTACAGAAACAGGCAGAGGATATTGAGTACCTTATAGGCGACCTGAGCCGTGTCAAGGCCGTTTTCAAAGAGCTAAGGGCCTAAGTGCGCACTCAAGCATTAGAGGAGATGAATGTATCAACTAGGATCCCAGCCTTCGAGGTCCAGCTGATTTTGACTTGTGGTAATGCCAAAGTGTAGGTTTATATGGTCGAGAGACATAAGTCCGACCTTTCGAGGGTCAGGGCAGAGATGATCGAGGCCTGGGCGAAAGCGGCATTGAGCTGAACCAAGGCCGATCATGATATGGTGATCTGCATAAAGGAGGCCGGCGACACTCAGTCTAAGATGAAGCATGCCCTTGATCGTGAGAAGTGGATCGAGGAATTTGCTCGCTGCTGATCCTGGAGGAAAGTATTCGACGAGGTTGGAGTGAGAGGATTTACTCTCTCAGAGGATCTGGCTCAAGCAAGGGCGCATGAGGGTGACACTCGGTCACTTCATGTGGACACTGCTCAGGGCAAACTTGACGGGTTGTATCCCTTTCGTGCAAAAATATAGATTCTACCATTTTGAAATCTAATTCCCAGTGCGCGCAGGGCGTGCCTGTAATATAAGAAGAATTTTAAAACATTTATTCCTTTTGTACCTTTTGTTGTTGCTGCTCTCGATCGTGTAGACCAATTGTGGAACTAGTCCCCCGGCCGTGTTATGTCTTGAGCCTTAATTGGCCTTCCAGTTCTTTCTCGCCTGCATGGGTGGAGGGTGATGTCCCTTTGTGCTCCCGGGCTGAAGCGATTTTTCGGGCATGCGGCCTTTAGATTCATCTGGACCGTCGATAGGATCAGTTGGGCTGTGCTTTTTTACATTTTGTGGTCAAATTTCCCTCGGGCTTAGTGTCCGAATCGGCATCCAACACGAGTTCAGCTTACCTTTTAGCCCATTCAGGCTGGCGACAATGATTTGCAGTCTGTGCCCTTACACATTTGGTGATTTTTTGGGTCCAGTCTCCCAGTCACATTGCGATTGAGCTGTAATCAACCCTCTGATATTTTCGAAGGTTCCAGTTGGAGTATCGATGTCGTGCTCTTAGGAGTTGTTTTGATTTTTTGGTCCAGTCTCCCAGTCGCTTTGAAACTTGAGCTATTATCGACCCTCAAATCTAATTTGAGCTCTCGGCCAGTGGTGATGGCCTTCCTATTGCTTGGTCATTATGACCTTGTAGTGTGAGGCCCCGAGGCTTGCTTAGCTGGCGACTATGGCACTTACACTATTTGGTCATGGGGATCTTTTGATATGATGCCCGGAGGCTTGCTTAGCTAGCGACCATGGCACTTACGCTCTTTGGCCACAGGGACCTTTTGGTATGAGGCCCGGAGGCTTTTCTTTGGTTAACTATTTTGGATATGTTCTCTAAATCGTGTTATAATTCGAGCTCACTTTAATCCTCATGTTGTCCATTATTAAGCCGACGATAATGGCACTTACGCTGTTGGATGTT
Organism: Nicotiana benthamiana; assembly: GCA_034376525.1. NCBI lineage: Eukaryota > Viridiplantae > Streptophyta > Magnoliopsida > Solanales > Solanaceae > Nicotiana > Nicotiana benthamiana. Next base: position 39,751,641 of record CM067324.1, read on the forward strand.
TTGCTCGGAGGCTTGCTTAGCTGGCGACAATGGCACTTATGTTGTTTTTTTGTTGGCAAACCACTAGGCAAACGCCTAAGGCTAGTTTTCATTAAAATAATAAATTAAAATTACAGCAAATAGGAAAAAATAAAATAAGGGGGGATAGCACCGTTATTGTTACCCATATAACAATAACCGGCGAAACCCTTACCTTATTAATCCTATTGAAGCCAATAATGCCTCGAGAACTAATTAATAAAATCATGATCATCCCAGAGTTTATAATGCTTTGTGATGATATTACAATGAAAATTACAAAAGAGATGGAAATATAAAAGTTGAAGAAACCATCATGATGCTCTCTTTTATCCAATTTTGAAACAATTAGTAGGAAGATTAAGCCCTTCGTCCTCAATGTTTCTCAATATAACAACAAAACTCATGCCCTCGATCGATTGGCCTTTGTAATAATAGATTGAGTGACCTATTTTTGTTTTGCATTTCTCATTGGGGGTCTTCTTATGTTTACTTCTTCAAGCATCCTGTCGTCCCAACTTCTATCCCTTTCACGAGACTTATTACTTGTTCTACTATGCATTGGTGACAAATCACCTTTTCTTGACGCGACTGCTCGACATTGATTTAATATATCCTCTTCCTCCCCTTCTTCATATATATGTCTTTCTGCCCTCTTATCGAGTAGATTATGGGAAGGTTTCATCATTGCATCCGACATTTTCGTCTCCTCCAAAGTAGTGATTGATTTTATTGGAACAATCTGATTTTGTGCAGATGTTGGCGTTGCTGTTGCGATGCGCACAACAGCTGTTGTTTCACCTGATTTAGAAGTCTTTCGTGGAATAAACACTGGAGCATTATGGTTTAAATTGATGTTTGAGTTTGCTGCAGTTTTCATATTTGCAGGACCCCTGATTGTCACTATTTTCCTTTGAAATTTGGGCTTGTATTGAGCATCAATGTCCTCTCCTTCACTATCGTCGTCAAACTCTTGGTTGTCTTCTGAAGATGAAGAACCAGCAAGTTCTTCTTCCCAGCCCTCTTCATCGTCAAATTCTCTTTGGTCTTTCCACAATTTCGATTTAATGACCATGTCCCTCATGTTAACAAAAACTGGTTTGATATTTCCAGAGGAAGTTGATGGTTTTCCATGATCTTTTAAAGCTGTCTCGACATGTGAATTGGAGGAAGATATGATTGGAGAAAACTGCACATTGGCCATCTGCCTATTCTGTTCAGTGAAGATTGCATCTTCATTACTGACTTTTGACAATGCAGCAAATGATTTTGGAGATGTTTGTAAAGCTGGACTGCTATCTGCACTGTGAGATTTGAGTTTGGATTTTGAAATTCCTTTTCTGTTGGGAAAAGATGAGCATTTATTTACAGACTGTTGTGCCTCTTCAGTTGTCTGTTGAGTAACAACAGAAAGATTCGAATCACCACACTGTTGAAAGGCTTCATTAGAAGCTGCATCTGCTGTATGTATTAAAGAGGTCTCACTAGCTTTCTGCAGCATATCAGGCTGATTACCATTATCTTGTCGAAATGTGTTCAGCGCACCCTCATCATCTGTAAGACTTGCTGATATTTGCAGATTTGTATTGAGAGTTTGATCTACACAATCTGGAACATTATCCTCATCTGTTGCCCGATGTTGCACATTGTATCTGAGATGCTATCCTTTGTGAGATTCCTCATTTCTGGTATGATCGGAGGTAACCAAAACTGCTTCTTTATTCGAATCTTTACAATGCTGTTGTCCAGTAGGATATGATTAAATTCTAAAGTTATCCGAAACCTCCACATTAGTAACATTTGCATGACTCAATTGTAATGTGTTTCTAACGATATAATTCTGCAAAATGTGTTGTTGCTTCCATAGCATGTCTTCATTTGTTTTTGTGTTGTCTGATGGTACCTTAGATGACACAGACGGTTGGAACTTAGATACCATCTTTTCAGAGAGAAAAGAAGAAGGCAACATCAATGGCACAGAAGATGTCATTTTACAAGAGTGGACAGAATCACCCTTAGGTGAAGGGAGAGTTTCTGCAGGAGTAACCTCTGAATCATATGCATCAATAAGGTACTTCCTGTGCTCACTTCCTAGCTGTTGCACATTGCAGCATTGATTCTGATCTTTGTGAATATCATCTGCTAAGGTATGCTCAGAAGTAACGGACATTGATTTAGAATTCAGGTGTAATGTCTCATCCTCAAGAACAACCACCCGCCCAGCATGTATACTGGAAGAAATACTCTCTACATTAGACTGCATAGCCCCAGCATTAGCAACAGGAATACCTGTGGAAGGATTAGGAGGTCCTTTTTCCAATTTCGATATATCCTTCATCGACTCAACTGGAACGGCTACATGTGATGCATCAACACTCCCATATAGATATGGATCAACAGGCCATAAAGGACATGTAGAATCCAACTTTGGCAAACTAGAAACTACAGTAGCTGCTTGATTATGCAATGTGCAGTTGGTATTCTTCTTATCCTTTGAAACAGATGATGCAAATTCCAATTCCATGACATCACATTGATCATCCACCTATTCATTTTGTCCTAGAGTTGGATTTACAGGAGCTTGTACATGTATCTCTTCTGCTAAAAGCTGTTGTCAAGTAAGAGTGGTGGAATTAAGAAAAACTAAAGCTTTACTCAATACATTGCTATCTTGATGCCCGGGTATTTTTGAAGCAGCAGATACATCTGTAACAGTTGCTTGATCAGGCAGAAAAGAGTTCTGCAGCATGTGTTGTTGATCGATAAACCTATGATCCTTTCTTTTTGCATTGTCCAGAGCTGGCACAGAATATAAATTGATCATCTCCTTTTCAGTTAACTCATTCAATGGCAGCTTCAATAAATTACTAGATTTCATTATTCAAGGCTGGGCAGTATCTGAATTTTGGATTTCTGCAGCTGTATCATTAGAAATAGAAGCAGTTTTAATAACCACTTCACTCCTAGCCATTTCATATTGAACATGAGCTCCCCTATCATTCACAATAGGATGTGTATTGTCAGCATTCGTGTTCATAGCATCCTCTACCATACAATTTTGTGCTGCAGAAACAATTGGATCAACAACAACCAACAGTGCATCTTTTTCTTGTGTATCCTTAGCTCCTTTTTCAGATCTTTTAGCATTAAGATAATCTCTTGCATCTCCTTGTAACTTGTCTACAACATCGACCTCGGAACCCGGCAGATCACTGACAAATTTTTCCTCTGCGACCACCTCTGCTCAATTTTTCTTTTTTAATTCTACTCGCCTTCTCATCATGACCTTGATGCTTGCAATAAGCACAATATTTAGGCAAGTTGTCGAAGACTATTTTTTGGTATTAATCGATAGAATTACCAGAAACTTTATCTAAAATCTGAAGCTTGACCTTTTTAGGATGTTTATCCAAAAGATCAACTATAATCTTAATTCTTGCCGCGCTAGGTCTCGTTCTATCCTGAGTTGCCTTGTCGATCGCTAGAGGTTTTCCCACTGCTGAGGCAATAGACAATAAATACCTCTAAGCAAAAAAGTTAGGTGGCAGACATGGAAGAGATATCCACATGACTGCCATCGACGTCTCCTCCTTCGGATTGAATTCTAAAGACCATGGGAAGGTTTTGGAGAAATATTCGTCGCCTTTGGATTTCAGATGTTCAGTCGACTTTGAGAGGAATTGAACATAATCATAGAAGAGATCAAACCTGATTAACAGATGACGAAACTACAACTGCCCAATGTTACAATGACCTTGAATATCAAATTGCGACGAAAACATTCTTCGCACTTCCGATAGATCAGGTATGCCATACGTGAATTATAAAACTGCTGCCTGATGTAAACCTTCTGCCCTAATGAAGTTGTTAACCTCTTCTTTAGTGAATTGGATTACAGGATTACCATGCTGGATGATAACTGGACAGAGCTCGATTTTTGACGGAGCAGACTGTTTATCTTGAAGAGTTGAAACATACGATTTTGGAACAGTTTTTATGACGTTGCAAACCTCTCCCACAGCCAGATGCTGGGGAGTGGAAGTAGCATCCATGGCTACGTTTTACTTCAGAAAAGATCGGCCATATCCACTCTCTGATGATGCTACAAAACTACTGGAAACTGAAAAGAAACAGACGAAGTTGCAGCTCATTCCAAGAAATTATAACGATCTGATGTATCGTGTAAGCAAAACTGAATCCAAACAAATCAATCTAAGAGCAAACCATAAACTTCACATCACAAACGTAATATGAAAGTTTGCTGAAAATTCGAATGAATAGGAAGTTCAATCAGAAAAATCACGATCTGTTGCGATTAGATTATGATTTTGGAATAAAATCAAAGGGAGATGTTAACCACCAGAAGGATCTTGATGAGAGGCAAATTTCGTGATGAAAACTGACGGAAAAGTGTCCGATGAATAGTGACGGATTCACTATTACAGGATCACTGTTACGCTCTTCCTAGAGAGAAAAATGCACTATTCGCATCTATTGCCTCCCTGAGTGGGTATAATTGATGATGTCCTTGTTCTGGCACTTATGCTGCTTGATGTGAGGCTCGATGACTTTTTGTAGGCTTTAGTTCCTCTCATTAAGGTCTTATTGATCATTTTGCCTGACCCGTCGTCAGTTCTACAAGAAACTCAATTTCAAGTCGTAGTCGGCGATGTTTCGAGCACCTCGGAAGGTTCATAGCTCGTAGGTTGAGTAGATCGATGCTTTGGCGATTTTTGAGCCGACGTGGTCGGGACTCATTTCTTCCTACTGAGACAAGCCTGTTATAAACCGGTTCTTTCTAAAGTACATTCGGAAGATTTATTAGCAACAGTTGGGCGATCTCGAAACACGTTTTAGGGTTGACACATCTGTTTTGACTAGAGTCATGTGTGTTTGGCAAGGGCTATTTTGATCTCGAGAAGTAGTTTTCGGCGTACACATCGAGGATATGCCCTTTAGGGATACTTACAACTGCGACATATAGACTGAACTGCGGGATTTTTTATTCCTGTTGTGGTCTTACAATTTGCCGTGCCTGTTGAGGTCTTACAGTGCATGGAGAATAGATCTGGTTTGTCGAGACTACCCGTTAGGGTCTTACAATTTCATATTTTCTAGTATATGTCGATTGGCGATAATTTTCCAAGTCAAAGAGTTTCGCTATATCTTGAAGACAGCTTTTGCGAATCCGGAGTTGCATTGCGAGATCCTTATGAGCCCGAAATTTCGGCCTTGAGGTAGGGTGGATGCTGAATTGTTTTAAGTCTCTGAGTGTTTCGGGACGTAGTTAATGGATATTGGCAATGGTCTCCGAGTCATCGAGTTGTATAACCCTGAATACCACTTCTCCTGAGCTTGGAGTTGCATCACATGAGCTTGGTGAGCTCGGCGTTTCGACCCACACGGATACCGGACTTTTTAAGTATTCGGGTATCTCGAGATACATCTGACGCAAAGGTTTTTGTGGTGGATAAGCCAAAAGAATCTACTTGAAGGCATGGAATGCTTAAAAATATTCTTTATTACTTGGTGAAAACATAACCTGCAAGTACATGTTGTCTTGATGCTTTGAGTCTGGTCTGTATGGGTGTGATTCCCTAGATTATCCAATGCTATTGTATGATTCCATATTTAATATTTTTTTTGAGAGAGTATTGCGATCTTATCAGGTCCCTCCTGGGGATGTGAAGTCCTGCAAATAATATTTGTTGGTGGAACCTTCTTCTTTGTTGAAACCCGTTCGAGAAAAGAATATCGGTCGGGCCCTGTGTTGGGCGTGGACCCTCAAGTGGGATCCTAAGCTACAGAATCCTCAACTAGCTTCCTGTGTACAGATTAACAACAAGAAAAGAAAGGAAATGATAAAAGGAGGTGGGGTAGCTCTTCCTCCTTGTGAGGTGCCGAGGCGGTGTTTCGAGGAGTAAGTCTCGCTGCAGTCGTCATCCTCGTTCAGCCAAGCCTAATCGAGGATGTGATTATCCTTAACTTTTGACCTCATTCGAGGTAAATGGAGCCATGGGCCTGAGGGATCTCCTTTCATTGCTCGTAGCTAGGTTTTTTTGTCCTGCGTCTGTCATAGGGTTTTGTACCTTTGGAGTAGCAGGGCCGAAATTGCATCCTGGAATAGGTGTTCGTCATTGTCTGTTCAAAGAATCTGTGCACTATGTCGCTCGATGTATCAATTTGAGCTAGGGGGGGCAGTGCAGGGGGAGCGACTTGGCCAATGTGGCAGTTGCCATCATGAACCTATCAGAGATCTGGACCGAGAGCGATGTTGGTCCAGATTGTCCTATTAGCTTTGGCCTGACATCATCGGTATAGTTTGGCCAATCCACCTAAACTCATAAACCGCATGTTATATGCTAAGTGAGTCAAATGGGAGGAGGTATTGCCAATATGTTAATGCGATGCCAACGTGGAGACTCGGTGTCCTTTTCTTCGAGCGAGAAGGTGTCCTTTGGGAGCATTTCTAGGACTGTCCCATTTCTAGTGATGGCACATGCACTATATGTTTTGCGGATCTTAGTGGGGTGGCACCATCCTTTGAATGTTGTGATGATGTGTTGCGACTCGCTGGCTCTATTTTGTCAGATATCTTTTGGCTCGTGGAGCTAGATCCAGGTTTGCTCGTTCGCCGACACTTTATTGAATAGCATAGTTGCTGCTATTTTAGTTCCTTAACTCCAACAATCTCATATTTCTCGTGGCAGGCCATAATTTCCCTTGAGGAGTTCCTGTTGAATTGATTCAAGCCATCTGGAGTTTCTGGCTTTGCTTATGGTGACCAGTATGCTTGAAACTACAGGGTTGAAGTTGCGCTTTGTAAGGTGAGCATTCCTTGCCGACTGTGCCATGTTGAATCAGTGTCTTTGGAGGATCCTCGAGAGGGATGTCCTTGGGCTACTGCCTTGTTGTTGTGAAACATGTTGAGCTTCGAATCATCTCTTCCGTTCGCATCGTGCAGACGATGGCTCCATTTAGTCAGTGTCTGCTACACTTGTGGGAATATACCTGGATATGTTGAACTTGAGAGGGTTCCTCGAGGGTCAATCCATGGTCTTGATTTCGGTCGACCAGACACTCTACCAGGATTTGCTCAAACTGCTCTGGAGTTTCTTTGGTATTCTTTGTTTGGGTTTTAGGCGAAGGCCCATTCCGTCTTACTACTTGAGACCGAGCGGTCTCGTTTGTCCTATCGGTGAGTAAGGTACGGCTGCTTGTGATGCTTTATTTCTAATTTTCTCGGCCTTTAGTGTATTGGGCCCTTTTGGCACTATTTTTATAGTGCCGATGTGTGCTTCTACGGACCGCGTTAGTACGATGAGTGGGTCCTCGAGATTAGGTGCCAAATAGTGGCATAGTGTAATGGTTCCTCCTGAGAGAGTTTCCTCAAATTTCCTTATTGGGAAAGGCCCGAGTTCTCCATTTCGGGGGCTGTTGTACCTGGACAGGCATGCGTAAGTAGTGATGCACCCATGAGGACTTGAGGTCCTGTCACTGCTGAGGGATTTCACCATTTCTAATTTTCAAGAAACGAGTTCCGAGATTGTATCTTCAGTAGATGGTTTTTGTAGGAGTATCTCAGGTACTGGCTCGAAGTGAGATGATACTTTGGGTGTTGCTGCGCTAAGAGTCTCTGGGTGGCATTGCAGCTAAGAGATAGATTAATGTTTTTCCTGCAACATTTCAAAAATAACATAAAGACTAACTTCATTTTCTACCCGGGCTGGGATTTTTCGGGTTTCCTATTGGTTAACATGCCGCATGCCGCCACCGGTACGCGAGGCTTCTTTACCCTGTTGCATAGCGTGCAAACCCGTGTTCGCTCGAACCGATATAGATGTGTTATCAAGGTCCTATGGAGTCGTGCCGGTCGTCCGAATGGCCATACTGTCCCTTTTGCATTTTTCAGGGTTATCGTTCTCGATTTCCCTTATCGAGTTGATTGTTACCATGAATTCGAAAGTTCTTGGGCAAGAAAAATTGTGAAATATATCGTGCATTTAAGTGATGAAACTAACAAGATAATAATCAGTATTTTTTCTAGCCCCACGGTAGGCGCCAAACTGTTTACTGTGAAAATGGCAACAACAATTAGATTTGTAAATGGGATTCAAATAATACGTGATCTACTCCCGAGCTAGTTTGTAGGATTTGTTAATGCTAAAATGTGAAGTAAAATGGAGGGTCCTGTCTCAATATTTGTCAGTTGGTGAAACTCAGCACATTATGAAAGGGGCTGCATGAGATCAAGGACAAGTCCATCAACGTCAAAGCTTTCAACGGATCCCAAAGTTCAACTATAGGGGAAAGTAGCTTGTGTTTGCAAATGTGGCTTTATTGGTTCGATGTTAATTTTCAAGTGATCGACGTGCCAGCATCTTACAATCTGTTGTTGGGACGACCACGGATTCGTGCCGATGGGGCAGTAGCGTCAACACTACATTATGCAGTGAAGTTTTAGTGGAATCACCAAGAGGTGATCATTCACGGCAAGGGTAGCAATCCTATATACAGTCTCCAAACCATCGTAGTGATAGGAGGCAGAAGAAGGATAGGCGGGGAAACTTATCACCATATCGAGCAAGTCAACGCGGTCAATAAAGACAAATGGTGGAACAACAACATTGAAAGAATATTTAACTAGAGCGGATATAAATCAGAAAAGGGACTTGGCAAGAATCTCAAAGGAATCGCTATGCCCATCAAGCTCAAGAAACATGGCACCACCTTCAGATTGGGGTATAAATACACTTCGGAGAAATACAACCACAGGTTGCCACCATAGCGCGGTCCCTACTATCTATTAGAGCAGCCAATACCATGCTTAAAGAAGACTTTCCAACTTGCCGAAGTTATCTATGGGTCAAAAGAAAAGGAAGCATTGGCAGCAATGAGGAATTTTTTCTTGTAAGACAATGTCATGGATTGTTGGGTCATTTTTTAGGAGGAGGGGGAGGAAGGCCCTTCCATACAGGCTGTAAGCACAGGAGCATGCCTGAATAACTGGATCGTCAGAACCACCAGAGCCCAATGAGCCTCAGGGTAGCAAGGCTGAATAAGCGTCATTCACTAATTTTATTTTACTAGTTGACTTTCCTTTCGCATTTTTAATTTCGCAAGAAAGAGCTCCAATGTTAAAAAAAGTTATGGAATTTATCAAAGCATTTCAATTTTTATTATAAATTAATACTCTTAGTATTTTCTCTTATTACTTTACTTATACAGCATTACTATTACTTGTATTGATGAACCAATGACTGTGATATGCAATGAGACAACGCAACAAACGAATACAAATTCAGAGGAAGATGACATACCAAAAGAGATTGTCAAGGAAGTTGAGAATTTTGAAAACACACCAAAGTCCAACCTGGAGGAGACTGAGATTGTTAACTTGGGAGACGAAGAAAATGTCAACGAAACACGAATTAACATTCACTTATCACAGGAAGAGTACCAAAATTTCTAAGAGAATATGAGGGCATCTTAGTCTGGTCGTATGATGACATGACTGGTCTGAGTATACCTATTGTGGCACACAAACTACCAACTGATTCGACATGTCCGCCGGAAAAACAAAAGCTCAGAAAGTTCAAGCGAAATATGAGTCTGAAAATCAAGGAAGAAGTCACCAAGCAGGTCAAAGCCAAAGTCCTCCAGGTAGTGGAATACACAACATTGTTAGCCAACATTGTACCAGTGCCCAAAGAATGACGAAAACGTTAGAGTCTATGTCGATTACCGGGACCTTAACTGGTCCAGTCCGAAAGACGATTTCCCGCTGCCAATATACACATCCTAATCAACAATTGCGCCAAGCATGAACTGCAATCATTTGCGGATTGCTTTGCTGATTACCATCATATCTAGATGGATGAAGAATATGTTGATAAAATCGCAGTGATTACGCCGTGGGAAATGTACTGCTATAAGATGATGTCGTTTGGCCTCAAGAACACAGGGGCCACGTACATGAGGTTCGTGACTACCATTTTTCACGATATGATACACAAGGAGATTGAGGTGTACGTAGAGGATGTCATCATTAACTCAAAGAAGGCCACTGCTCACATGGAGGATTTAGGGAAATTATTGAATAGAGTGCGAAGGTACAACCTAAAGCTGAATCCCGCAAAGTGCGCATTTGGGGTTCCTACGGGAAAATTACTTGGGTTCATTGTGAGTAGCCGGGGAATAGAACTTGATCCATCAAAGATCAAAGCCATTCATGAATTTCCACCACCAAGGAACAAAAAGGACGTAATGAGATTCATGGGAGACTTAACTACATCAACTAGTTCATAGAAAAATCTACTATTGTATGTGAGCCAATCTTCAAGATGTTGATGAAGGATGCCGCCACCGAATGGACTAACGACTGCCAGAAAGCTTTCGGCAGAATCATGGAATACTTCTCAACACCACCACTCTTAGTCCCGCATGAACCACGTAGACCTAGGTTACTATACATCGTAGTGTTAGACGGTTCCTTCAGTTGCATCCTATGGCAGCATGATTAAACGGGAAAATAAGAACATGCTATGTATTATCTTAGCAAGAATTCACTCCGTACGAGGCTCGGTATTCTCCGCTAGAACGTACCTGTTGTGCTCTAAATTGGGTGGCTCAGATGTTGAGGCACTACTTGTGTGCCTGTACTACATACCTCAAATCAAGGATGGATCCTTTGAAATACATCTTTCAGAAGACCATGTCCACCAGAAGGCTAGCCAAGTGGCAAATCTTGTTGAGTGAATTCAAAATTGTCGGCGTAACTCGGAAAGTAGTCAAGGGATAGGCACTAGAAGATCACTTGACTGGAAACATCGTGGATGGAGAATAAGAACCCCTGAAAACGTATTTTCCTAATAGAGAGGTATCATCCATAGGAGAAGATATTGCAGAATCCTATAACGGGTGGAGAATGTTTTTTGACGGAGCAACAAATTTCAAAAGAATCGGCATAAGGGCAATCCTAGTATCAGAAATGGGTCATCATTATTCAATGTCTGCCAAATTCAGGTTTTCGTGCACCAATAATATGGTCGAGTATGAAGCCTGCATCATAGGGCTCAAGATGGCTATTGACATGAACATTCAATAATTGCTAGTAATTAGAGATTCAGATTTGCTTATAAATCAGGTATGAGGAGAAAGGGCAACAAGATACTCTTGTATCTGCACCACATGCAAGAACTGAGAAAAAGGTTCACAAAGACAACAACTTCATTGATCCCATTTTGGTGAAGATCCATGATCAGCCGTCCTACTGCGCTCATGTCAATGAATAAGCAAAAGGAAAGCCTTGTTTTCATGATATCAAGGAATAATTGACAAAAGGAGAGTACCTGGGACTTGTAAATCCTACTCAAAAGCACACACTATGAAGGTTGTCTAACAGTTTCTTTCACAGTGGAGGAATCCTATATAGGAGGACTCCGAATCAGGGATTCCTAAGGTGTGTTGACGTAAGGAAGCATCCAAATTTCTAGAAGAAATCTATGATGTGACCTGCCGTCCATATATGAATGGTTTTGTTTAATCAAAAAACATACTCCGGGATGGTTACTTCTTGATGAATATGGAGATGGAGTGCATCCAGTGTGTCAGGAAATGCCACCGCTGTCAGATACATGCACACATGATAAAAGTGCCACCGAATGAGCTTAATGCAACAAGCTCACCATGGCGTTTCGTCGCTTAGAGAATTGATGTTATTGGTCCAATCGAGCCAGTCGCTTCCAATAGGCACAAGTTCATCCTAGTAGAAATCAACTATTTCACCAAATGGGTCGAAGCAGTATCTTACAAAGCAGTGACTAAGGAAGTCGTTGTAGACTTGTCCGCAACTGCATCGTTAGTCGATTCGGGATTCCAGAGTCAATCATCCCTGATAATGGCTCCAATCTCAATAGTGACTTAATGAAATCTATGTGTGAAACCTTCAAGATTAAACACAAGAATTCTAAATCCTACATGCCTCAGAAGAACAGAACCGTATAACCTCCCAATAAGAATATCAATAATATACTGAGGAAACTGATGGAGAAACATAAACAGTGGCATTAGAAGCTATCATTTCCTTTATTAGGGTACCGCACCATAGTCTGCACATCAACCGGGGAAACCCCCTACATGTTGGTATATGGTACATAAGCATTCTTTCCCGTCGAAGTGGAAATTTGCTCCTTAAGGATCATACAGGAAGCAGAACTCGACGACGCATAGTGGATGAAAAGTCGTTATGAGAATCCAGCTCTTATAGATTGAAAGAGAACGAAAGCAGTTTGCCACGATCAGTTTTATCAAAATAGAATGTCTAAAACCTTAAACAAGAGAGTAAAGCTGAGACAGTTCACACCGGGGCAGCTGGTGTTAATGAAAATTTTCCTGCATCAAAATAAAGCCAAAGGAAAATTCTCTCCCAACTGGCAAGGTCCATAGATGGTTCACCAGGTATTGACATGAGGAGCCCTTATCGTTGCAGAAATGGATGGAGAAGTTTGGCCAAACCTAATCAATTCTGATGCAGTCAACGCTATTATATGTAATCATATGCTTTCTAATATGATGTAATTTGAACTACGTCTGACTCGATTCCCGTATAAGAGGGGATACGTAGGTTCGGTCACAATTCAATAAAATTTTCATCTCTCTCCGCAATTGGAAACTGGGGCAGAATTTCGAGGAGTACCCTCAAAATTCTGAAGTAATTTCAGCCAATCGTCGCAAGCAGCCATCAGAAGCATCAACCCATTAAACTGGAAAGAATTTTAAGGATGACTCTCAAAATTTTGTAGCAAGAAAGGTTGCAATGTCTTGATCCACGTCACGGTTGTCGGTTTATCTAAAAGATATTCTTAACTATGTATTTATGTTATATTTTTGCTAAATAATGCCTTTCTATTACTAATTTTCTTGTTTAGAAATGCCACCCCAACGATACGTACAATATCACGAGATCAGAACCAAGCCGGTCAAGCAAAGCGAACGGGAACACAAACTAACCTTCCCCCTCTACAAACTTACAATTTTTCTCTAGATGGAGCCACACGAATTGAGAAACCTGTAAAATATAGTATACACTCAAGAGACTCACATTGATCATAAATACAACTCTTAAAACTGTTGCACTTACTCATAGCTGCTATCCGCAGGCAGTGTCCCTAGAAGACACAGTATCCCCAACAGTAGCAATATTGTAATCTGCTATTAGCGAAGAAAATTATATTGTCATCTACCACTTTACTTCTTGCATAAGGCTACATTTCTGTCTTCTGATGTTAAGCTCTACCTTTACCTGCACATTTTGCGTTGCATTAGTCTACCATTCTACCTTTCTAGACTAAGCACGGTCTCCCTCTGCATTTTTGCATTACATAGGGCTACAATTCTGCCTTCCGAGGTTTAGTTCTACCTCTACCTGCATTTTTTTCATTGCATAAGGCTACCATTGCCTTCCGAGACTAAGCATTGTCTCCCTCTACATTTTTTGCATTACATAGGGCTACGATTATTCCTTCCGAGGTGAAGCTCTACCTCTACCTACATTATTTGCATTGCATAAGGCTACCATTCTGTCTTTCGAGACTAAGCATCGTCTCCCTCTGCATTTTTGTATTACATATGGCTACCATTATACCTTCCGGGGTTAAGATCTACCTCTATTTGCATTTTTGCATTGCAAGGCTACCATTTCGCCTTCCAAGACTAAGGTCTGTCTCCACCTGCATTTTTTTGTATTGCAAAAGTCTACCATTCTGCCTTCCGAGGCTAAACGTCGTCTCCATCTTCACGTTGCATGGCTGAAAGATTGCCATTTCATCTTTTGCATTTCATCGGTTGAAAGATCCCAACTTCATTTACTGCATTTCATTGGCTAAAATATTGCTACTTTATTTTGCACTTGCATGGCTGAAATATTGCCATTTAATTTTACACTTGCATGGCTGAAAGAATGCCGCCTTATTCTTACACTTGCATCGGCTGAAATATCGCCTCTTTATTTTGCACTTGCATGGAAGAAATATCGCCACTTCATTCTACATCTTGCATGGCTGAAAGATCGCCACCCTATATGCATTTCATCAGCTGAAATACCACCACTTTATTGATTCTTGCATGGCTGAAAGATCGCCACTTTGTTTTAACACTTGCATCGACTGAAACATCGCCACTTTATTTATGCTTGCATGGCTGAAAGATTTCTACTATTTTTATGCTTGCATCGGCTTAAAAATCGCCACTTTATTGTACACTTGCATGGCTGAAATATCGCCACTTCATTCTACATCTTGCATGGCTGAAAGATGGCAACCCTATCTGCAAATCATAGGCTGAAATACCGCCACTTTATTTATTCTTGCATGGATGAAAGATCGACGCTTTATTTTTAAACTTGCAGCGGCTGAAATATTGCCATTTCATTTCTAGTTCCATGGCCAAAAGATCGCTGCTTTATTTTACACTTGCATTGGCTGAAATATTGCCACTTTTTTTTGCACTTTCATGACTGAAATATAACCACTTCATTCTACATCTTGCATGGCTGAATGATGGCCACCCTATCTGCAGTTCATCGGCTGAAATACTACCACTTTATTTATGGTTGCATGGCTGAAAGATCGCCGCTTTATTTTTAAACTTGCGTTGCTGAAAGATCGCCGCTTTATTATTAAACTTGCATTGGCTGAGATATCGCCGCTTTATTTATGCTTGCATAGCTGAAAGATCGCCACTTTATTTTTCACTTGCATGACTTAAATATCGCAAATTTATTCTTTATCTTGCATGGATTAAAGGTCACCACCCTATCTGCAGTTCATCGGCTATATCGTCACTTTATCTTTGCTTGCATGATTAAAAGATCGCCGCTTTATTTTTATCCTTGCATCAGCTGAAATGTCGCCACTTTATTTATGCTTGCATGGCTGAATGATCGCCACTTTGTTTTTTCACTTGCATCGGCTGAAAGATTTCCACCATTTGCATCTCGTGGGCTAAAAGATTGCCAAATTGTCAAAAGGCATCATTGTTTGGAGGCACCATTTTCGTAGCCCAAGAACGCCATGCCATGGCTGAAGGACCCCTCTTATCTTTTGAATATCATTATTCAAAGGAATTATAGTTTGGAGGAATCATTCTCATAGCCCGATAACATCATTTCATGACCTGCGTATCCTTTATTATATGCTTCATGGCCTAGGACATCATGGTTTGAGAACGTCATCCTAATCGTCCAACGACAACTTTCATGGTTCGACGGGAACTTGCATCATGTTTAAATTCCCATACAATATGTTTCGTATTTGCAAGAAATCGATGAGCAACAGTTGTCTCAGCAGGAGCGATTCCGCTCCAGTTCCTGCAGCTCTATTGGACCATAACCATCCATACCAACGTGAATATTGCGTCAATTCTTCAAGGTTCTCCATCGACATATTCCGCCAACGGATATAGAACTATATATGACATGATTTTCAGTATAACCAGGGATATGTAGGCAGCTCAAAAGCTAGGGCGCGGCCTAACTTCTTCAAACCATTTTGTTCGGTCAAAATTAGCCATCATATCTTTACCCGGCAACTCTTTCTTCCTTTCTGGTAAAGAAGGGCAGCTGCTGATACCCAATTTTTCCCTGTATATTTTTATATGCAAAATACCTTTTAAAATAGCATGTATATACGTATTTATAAGTATTTCCCAAGGTCCTACTCTTTTTTCCAATTTTTTAAATATTTTAATATCAACGTTATTGCCCTAGTTTATTAAGAAAAAACCCAATAAGTATTCCTAAAATTAGAATTTTAGTAATTCATTTATTGGACTATCATATTTATACTAAAATATAGCTAGTATAATTTTTGCACATTTTTACAAACTTATTTAGTATTTACAAAAGCTAAATTGCAGATAATTGCAATATTAATCTATTTTAGTATTTAATCGCGTTTATAATTACAAAATTGGCTCCAATTATTATCCCCTTATATAAATATATTATTAACTAATTTGTTACTTTTAATTCATTTCCAGAAATTATTTTACTATTTTTCATAAAATAAATAATGGAAAATGGCTATTTAAATGCTAGCCGATTTATATTGAGATTTTTGCCTGACTTGGCACCTCTAGATAGACCCAATTTCAAACCCCATTACCCAGCCAAACTCATAAAATTACCCGACCCATAGCTCGTCCAGATGACCTGCCATGCTCCCCGTTTGATCCAGGTCGTTGATCAAAAGATCAACGACCATAATTCTCCCTTTCCTTTTTTAATTTACCAATACTCCCCCCTAAACCTAAATCATTTTCCACCTATCAAGCTCTGAACCCCCCTCCCTATTCCCTCAAACTCACTTGAAGCTTCTCAAAACCCCGAGACGCCTCCTACTGCTAGCACCATAAAGCCACCGGAATCCATGGGCTTCCAAGGCTATTAGATTCCTACATCAGCCTTCTACGACTCCCACACACTGGTTTTTTAATGATTCAAGGTCTGACCATGTTGGAGCTTGGTCCAAACTTTTTTTGGTTTGAGTTCTATGGCCATCTCCGGCCTAGCTCCAGCGTGCCATAGCTGTTAGAGCTTAGTCTTGACCTCTCTTGCTTAGATCAATGACTTTCCCAAACCTTTCTCACTACTGGGGTTCTTTTGAAAATTTAACCCATCGAGGTTTTTAAAAGATTTTCCTGACTTTTCTTTCAAAAAACTACTTTCCAAACCATTTTTTTCTGATGTAGGATTTTCTGAAAAGTATTTAAATTTTTCTCTAACTTTTATTTTCTTTTTGTGTGTATTTGCCTCTATTGTTTTCTTGTATTTTCTTCTATCGTGATCTTATATGCTTTTTGTATATTTTTTCTATGGTATTTTCCTATATTGTGTTCTCCTGTGTTTCTTCTACTGTATTTTCCATTATGACATTCCTAAAGTGTTTTGTGTTAAGATCTATCTACTGAGCTCTATTTAAGTTTCTATTCAAACTTCTTAGCATGCTTCTTCTACTTTTTTTATCAATTTTTTCCATTATGTTTCGTATTATCTTCTTCTACTCTATTTTTCCTTTGAGCTCTTCTAATGTGTTTCGCATGTTTCTTGTCTATCATGTTTTCTCATGAGTTTCTGTGGTGAAAGAAATATTTTAGAGTTTCAGTTCTCGTCTGGGACTTCTAAACCTGTTTCGATTTAATTACTTGCCCTATAATCTTTGCACTTGATTAGTGGTGGAATCTTTAGAATTTGGGGTTCTTCCAAGTTTGGTTATGTGGTTTGCTTAAACTAGGGTTTTATTTTGTAACCCCTAACTCTTTCAGATAAATTTAGAGTCTCTGAGCTGAATTTGGACATCCATGTTTTCAGATAATTTTGACTTTTTTCTAAACCCTTCTATAGTGGATTCTTTCAAATGACTTTTACAATGAGACGACCTTTTCTCTCATATGTTTGTATGTTCTTTATATATGAAAAACTTCCCTCTAAAGGTTTCAAATTTGTGATTAGCTCAGACTTCCTTCTAAAAAAGATTAATTCATTTTCCTTCCTTGTTTGCTAATTTTCCTCATGACTCAACTTATTTTTAAAACCCTTCTCAGCTTTTATGACTTGGATCATTCAAGGATCAGTAATTACAAGATCCTTAACCACTGATTTACTTGCTACTAATTGATTTTCTTACCTTGTTTGTATAAACCGTGTACTTCAAAATTTTGTCCTTAAATAACTTTTTATCTATTTGCCACTAATTGCCTACTCTGCACAAATGTATTTGTTTAATTTCTTTCCTTAAATAGTTTTACCTGTTGGAATCTGAATTCACAAATTAAAGGAAGTCTTCTGTGATTGATTCTTAATTGATATTCAATTCCTTAACTACTCTTCTTACATTTTTTCAGCATGATTTTCACACTACAAAGGCATGACTATTTCACAAAAAAAACATACACAGTCTTCCAGACTCACACTTACACAATAATTTTCTCTATTCTTGTATGCATTATGGCCTGTTTATAAGACTTATTGTTCTTCTCTACTTGTTTCTTTGAAACTAGTATGTCTTGATTTAAGCTTCAACATCACAATAATGTGTTTATTTACGGTTTGTGTATCCATGTCTATTTTTTGTTTTTGTGGAGCTCAGTATTTCAATTAGCATGTTGTTTTCCTTCTGTTTTTTATGCTATGAATTCCAACTCCCTACGCCCTTATATATTTGAGAAATGGTTTAAGATATGGAAATATATAAGTTATTGTCCATGAATTAAATTTGATCCTTTAGGATCCCAGCCTCTCAACAGTGTGTTCTAACAAGCATATGGGCATACTAGCATTCCTTATTGTTGGGTATGCCCACAACCTGCTCTTGCCTCTTTCCACTTCCCTATTTCCCCTACCCCTTTATGTATATTTATTAGTAACTTTTTCCCTTGACCTTTTGCCCTTTCAGCACTCTGTGTCTTTACATGCACTATCTCTTAGTCCCTAAGTTCTACCCCCTCTTGTGAGCCTTGCCTTGGGACATTGAGTTCTCTCTGAACTTGAACACTTGAGGTCTGGCCCTTCCACATTGCACTGTGTCTTAATCTATTGATACATTTTCGATTGAGCACTGATTGAAGTCCATATGAGACTATTAGAGAACTCTAACATATCCAAATGGGATAAAGGCTTTGGATCATGATCTCTTTGGAGTTGGTTTACTTCATGCTTCATACATGAAGTTGAATCAGGCTCGCCTTGGTTGTACTTTTATTTCGAGACCCCGAGGGTGGAAGTCCGCGATTGGGTTTTTGGCCTAAAGGCTCGCCGAGGTTCAGCTAGAAGGAAGCAAGGTCTGAAGCTGGGATAAAAAAAGGAAGTCTCCTAGGCACGTGGCTATACTTGATAGATCCGGCGTGTTTGGAGCCTATTGTGAGGTCTTACGTCAAGTCGTCCCATCTTTGTACTCTTATAATTAATACACATGTACTATACCGAGTCCCCTCGCCAATATAAGGGGGACTCAACCTACCTTGTAAAGGGCGGATGTTTTATCTACGCCTCCACAATGCAATATTATATCTCTCTCTCTCTCTCCCTTTCTCTCTCTTTTCTATGATATATGCCTTCATCGACCATGTGAACACCTCCGCACTTGTGGTCTAGCAGAGGGTTATTGCGGATTTTTGGTGTAGGCCCCTTTGCTACAATGATCTTGTTATAAATCAAAGTATGGATCTTATCTTTTAGAGAGCAGCATTCATCAATGGTATGTCCCTTCATATAGGAACGGTATGCATAGGATTTATTTAGATTGACCTAGTGATAAGGGTTTCCAGGAGTTATAGAAGGGATAAATGTGACATAACTAGCAGTTTTTAGCCTTTCATTCAGCTGGTCAATCGGTTCAAAAATGGCAGTATACTGTTTGGGAAGCCTGTGGTCAAAATTTGGTCTAGGTTGAGGGACGTTCTGACATGGGGGAGGATATTGATAGTGGGATGGTTGGGTGTTGTAGGCTTGGCAAACATGTGCTGCTAGGGAGTATTTGGGTGAAGTTGGCTGACATGCGGGAGGTGATTGATAAGTGAGTGGAGAAGTTTGGTAAGAGGGTGAGGGTAGGTTTGGTATTTTATATGGGATTCAGTCCTCTGAGCAACCATTACAGTGCATGCGTCTGGGACGTACCACCAGACTGTAAAGTCTTATTGGTAGCTTGTAAGGCTTCAAAATTCGTAGCCATATCACTCTTGATGCCTTCCTCGATCCTTTCTTCTATCTTGATAATGTCTATAAATTTATGGCCTTCCATCATAATTAGTCTCTCATAATACTGCCGGTCTTGGGCGTGAACGAAGAATTTGTTCATTTTCTCTTCTTCTAGAGCCGGCCTAAACTTGGCAGCTTCAGACCTCCATCGAGTAGCATACTCACGAAAGGTCTCTGTGGCTTTTCTTCAAATTCTGAATATAGAACACATCTGGTGTGTTCTCCATATTGAACTTGAATCTGTCCATAAAATCAGATGTCATGCTTACCCAATTCGACAACTTCTTCAGATCATGGCTAATGTACCAAGATAAGGCGTCTCCTTTCGAGCTCCTCGTCAAAAGCTTCATGCATATATTCTCGTATTTTCCTACTCCAACCAATTTGTCACAGTACGCTCTCAAATGGACCTTGGGATCCCTGTACCATCGAACATTTTGAACTTAGGAGGTTTGTAACGCTCGGGGAGTTCGACATCGAGCTGTATGCAAACATCTTCATATTTCGCCCTTCAATTCCTTTACTACCTTCAAAGCCTTGAATTATGTTAGTCAACTTTTTAAGTTCTTCGGTCATGTTTTCTATGAGCAAGTCCTAATCATCAGACTCAGGTGCGCTTGAGATGGGCTGGACTGAGTGCGACACATTCTCCACATAGATGGGGGTATAATGTTTGGTGTGGCAGTGGTCGTTTGTGGAGTTTTGGAGTTTTGGGATGAGCAGTGGGGTGTTATTTGAGGTATGGCTGGAATTATAGTAGTAGTAAGGAGTTGGATGGTTTTGTTGCATTAGGACGTTTTACGGAGGTACATGATTCTGAGTATTTGGGAAAGTAACCTCTAGAGTGGTACGGGGAAATGACAGGTTTGCCAGATTCAGGACCTGATCAAGTTCTTCCGGAAACATTAACATCTTTTGTTGTAGTTGGGATGCATTTTCCTTGGGGACAAGAGTACCACGAGTGACCTCAACCCGTTCATTTAGTTGTTCAAATCTTCCATTTTTCCTTTGTATTTGTTACTGATCGGACTCGGAGGAGGAGTAGGTGGAGGGCCCCTAGATGTCGTAAAATATGATGATGTTTCCAGAGTTCATGAACTAAACTTAGGGGAGGGGAATAAACAAATGTATAAACAAAAGGTAACAAGTCAATGACGATAATTAGAAAAGTGTTGCAATATTTAAACACGTAGTACTGAAATATAAAGCGTGTCCTAATTTTAGGGACCTTGTTATGCCTGAGGTAAGCCTAGAGATAAATTGATTTGTTGAACTTAGAATGCTAAATGCCTCATTTCATTAATAAAAGGTAGACAAGTCCCTAAACGACACTAAATAAAAGGAAAATAAAAATCACAAACAACCATTGGCCTTATTACATTTTATAAAGCGAAAATGGAAATTCCTATCTATTTGGTCCTAGAGGGACCTTCCCCAAACTCGGCATCATTTCTTTCATCGAACAGCTTCCCTCGCTTGCGCAATCCTAGTATCAAGTAAGCTCTAGCCAAATGTCCTACTTCTTTTCTTTCTGTAGTCCGGCAGTCTTCTACCCTCTCCAGAAACTTTTTTTCCAACTCTACTAAACCTCGCTACAAATAGACTAATCGTTTGTTGGTGCTGACAGCCATATCCTTCCACTATTCAATTAGTTTTTGATTAGCTTCCTATATATCACGGTGCTCACTTTCACATTCTTGGATTCTCTTTTGCAGATGTGTCACGACCCAAACCAAAGGACCGCGACGGGCACCCAGTGCCTTACTTAATCGAGTACCAACATAACATATCTTTCTTATCATATTATCACGAGTAAATGAGCCAGGAAACCCATCATGAGGTAATAAGAATGAACATAAGGGAATACTCAACATATGATGACCCAAAATTATATACAAACATATACATATGACATCGGGCCTATAAGGCCGGCATGACCATTTGAAAACTCAAAGCATAGACCGACGAGGCTATACAAGTATCCATACACCAGACATCTGCCTACAAGTCTCCAAGAGTACATAAAATCATATAGGTCAAGACAGGGCCCTGCCATACTATCAATACATATCTAAAGCATAGTGACAAAATAGGTAACTCTGGAGCAAGTGGAGTGCACTAAGACCTTCGGTTGAGCTGATAGCCTACTAGGAAGACTCTCAACCAATCTATCAGAACCTGCAGGCATGAAACACAGTGTCTCTTTGCAAAAGGGATGTCAGTAAGAATAAAGTACAGAGTTTGTAAGGTAGGAAACATAAACAAGAATAGTAATGTAAAGAGAGATATAGGAGATACAACATGTAACATCTGAGTGCCTTTGGGGGCTACTGACATGAAATGCATAATACATATATATATATATAAACTTTTAAAAACATACGCCTTTGTAGACATCATCATCATCATCATATCATACCCGGCCTTAAAGTGGACTCGGTAAAAACATACTCGGCCATCGTAAGGCTCTGTAGAATCATACCCGGCCACGTGGAGCTCGATAAACCCAACTGATCGGTGGTTTCATAACAGGTGTCACACCCCACCGACTATAGTGCAGCTCGATAAAGTAAAATACATATATACATGTATATATATATATATATATGTGTGTGTGTATATATAGATATAATGCATGCTCGACTCATGGAATTACGTTCTAACTCTTTCGGAGTGATGTAAGGCCATTCCACCTTCGATTAACATTATGGACATCCTTATCATCAATATGAACCTTAGTAGGGTTTAAAAATCATACATACTTGTTTAGAATAATTTTATAAGGAAAGAACAACATGGACAACCTTAGTTTCTAGGAGTAGATCTATTATGAATTAGCGTACCATTTATGTTCATGTCACTTTAAATCATGCCAAAAGAAATAAGTAAGTGCCTTAAAATGCCTTAAACATGTTGAGTCCTTAATACCTTCCAACCAACTCTTCAAACAACTCAACTCGATCGATCATAGCATAAGGAGATTCAAAATCAGTGTTGAGCAAAGGCTGAGTCTGTACTTTAAGCTAGTAGCTTGTCTAGGTAAATTCGAGCAGCACCTCCCTTGTAACAAGAGACTCCTAAAATACCAAATACCAACAAAAACAACCAGGGAAGTCCAGTAACCTATATATATCAATAACAATACACTATATAACAACAACAAGTCACAACTACTTCACGACGAGCGGCAAGCTCTGATTGGAATCTGCATAACCCATATCAACCCTTATAGACTTCTTACATTAATTTAAAATTATCATTAACATGATAATGAAGTCACTCATCCATGATTCCATCCTTATACCATAAATAAATATATATATATATATATATATATATATATATATATATATATATATATAACAAAGGAAACAATCCCCAACTCCAACTATCTTCAATTAGTAACTTTATTCACTAGTTCATGTCTACTACATCCATTGAACTTAATCAACATCAACATAACCTTAAGCACATTTAAGAACACAATACACACACCTCCTACAGTAACTTATAGCCTAAATCCAAGTTATATTCAGCTCACAACAACCCTCAATAGCAATAGAACACCATAGAAGTCACTTAAGCTAATCCAAGTACTATCTTGTAGTTTATCATCCTAACAACTTAACCAGCATAAAAGAATGCCTAAGCATAATTAGTAGGATATTATACTCACCTAAGACAGTACAAAAACTTGATATTTCAGCAAAACATAGCCCACAATAATCCTCAATGACAACACAACCTCAAGAGGTGTTGGTCTTCTCCAGAACAAAGTTTTGATGTTTAAATATGGTGTAATCAATTTCTAATCACATAACACCCTTGTGGTATCTGATTAGAAGGGTTAGGAGAAGTTTGGAGACAAAGTGAAGTTGAAAAAGAGCTAAAAATAGGCGTCCCTATCGTTTATAAAGTGAAGTAGGTCGACCACCGCCTAAGTGGGTCCCACTAGGAGCTTCTTGTTCGGTCTCGCAAAAATAAGAATATCTCTGTACTCCGATATCGTATTGATAAACAATTAAATGATCTAGAAACTAGACTCGTAAATATTCAATTTGGTAGGTAGATAACCCCATAATTCCAAGTATATTTGGAGTAAAGATCATCTACATTTGACCTAATTTCTGCAAAAATTATGAATGTAACTTGTGATGACCTTTGCCAACTCTTGTTCCACAACTTGCTTGCCTTCAATACGTAGTAAATAACTATCATAGTCACCCTAGTCTCACACCAAAAGTATATTTTGTAACATTCCAAACTTGTTGACTTTCGACGAAACTTATTTTCTTCAATTCGTTTAGCGTCTAAGCTTTCCAACCCTTTTGGTACTTGTGATTCATTATCTTAAAGATTTGTAACATCCAAGATAAGATGATGAACTTACGTTATGTACTTTAAAAATTGATCTCATTTTCGAGCCTACATCAATTGGCTTACGATGTACTCTCACATACAAAAATATGGGATTTATCATCATTCTTCCCTTAGGAACATTCATCCTCGAATGTTGACTGCCGTGCTTATTAGTTTCATGAACTATAGTTCATACGGATATTTAATGCTCATTTTTCCATAGAGACAACTGTGTTATGGATAACTCCAAATGCCAAGGCATTCCTCTCTTTGGCATCTTTCTCATGCCAAGACATGTGATCGGAATTCTTATGATCTTGTAATTGTTTCTACCTTATGTCATGCGGTATGTATGACAGTGTCCATGTATGAGCATCTAGCAACTCTTATCCCTTTCTTCTCCACCTTTTAGCCAATCCCTATGCCTCACTCAATGCACATATACAGAACTATGACAACTTGCCCCTCTAGGCATCTATAGGTGTACTGAAGTTCTTCACTTGGTACTTTGTTGAACTTACCACTATTGATATATCTTGTTTCGTAGACTCAGATATCCATCATTACAACTTGCTGCATCTAGAAAGGTCAAACTATGCCATAACTCCTACTTTTGTTTTATTATTATCGAGGTCGGTTACCCAACTCCAGGTTATCCTCTTGTTGTTTATCCTACATGTATAAATCTAAGTCTTTTAATGCATCCTCATTATTGTTCATCTTAAGAATGACAACCTAACCTCCTCTCATACTTTTTAACTTGTATCCACCCATCGTTGATCAATTCTTAATGTTTGTCTTAATCTACCACTCACAACTTGAAACCTCTTACGTAATACATTGTCATTGAGGCTCACGTCTCATTGTAAAACATCTTACGTGATTTTCTTAATCCACTTAAGGATGATACTACACTGCAATAACCAAATTTCATAGTCCAAACATGAGTCATCTTATGGGGGGTATTCAAACCATCATATATGGGTATTTAAATCCTTAGCAATTCATGAAATACATTCTCTTTAAGTTATTACTCAATCAAAAGCCTAAACGTTATGCGCTTATCATTTATCACAATTACACCATTAATCTACTACTAGTGCAGCATTCCATCTCTTCTAAATGCACCTAGTCTTAGACTCCTAATCCAGGCTGTAACGAGCTTTCAATAAGTTATAGAAGTTATGAACTGCTTGTTGTGATGGTTTTAATCTCGAGAACTCAACTATTCTTGTCACCTTCTAACTTTTCTTTTCTTATCCTTACGCCTAACTACCTAAAACCTTGTTTCTCTACGATACTTTACCTTAAGACCTACACCTATCTATTTATACTGCTCACAAGCTTCCTTTAAATTTCTAGCACCATAAATTTCCTTTTGTGTCTTCTCAGTTGTTCTTAAATGTAAGTAATTACATTTCGTGATCATTATAGCACTTGGTGCATGAATACTTGCTTTGTCTTATTGCCCACGAATACTTTAATTTCATGTACCTTATATATAATCTCAAACATCACCTTTGATTTTTTTTCTTCCCACTCACTAGCCACGATATGTGCCACTTTCTTATGGAGTGTGTACAAGATGTAGTGATACTATTTTTACAAGATCATTTACTCTTTAACTCACTATGCTTAGGTTGAAACCTTCCCCCTTATTTCCTCAGCTAGTCTTTCATTGCAGCATTTAGGGAGACCTTCTAGGTCTTGTAAAGTTGCGAGCTTGTTATATCGTGCACCCGAAGGAAATTTTCGTTGTTCTTACTCGCCTATAATAATATTTAGTAATAAATATATTTGCCCTTATGCTCGTAGGGTTACTTCTAGGCTCAAATTTTGATTGTTTCCTTAGTGGCACTCTATCTTATTTTCATAAAACTTAAATGGTACATTTAACTGCCTCAAATACTATTTATTTTTTTTTTGTAATTGTGATATTATATCTACGAGAGTGAATTCCCTATACTATGGTTCACTACATTTATCTTGCATGATCTATAGATTTATATTTGACCTCTTGTCTAGCCATAACTGGGCCATCCTGTATCAACTACTAATTACTCGTTGGTCCATTCTCATATATATATATATATATATATATATATATATATATTCTCCATAATTTATCTTCGGATATATCCTGTGTCTTAACTTACCACTAGCCACTAGCTCCTCATGTATGAAGTGTCCATTCACACTTATTATCAATAATATCCAGGCCGGAAACTTTTACTGCCTCTCTCTGGTGTCGTGCTTGTATAATGTTCTGGAGTCGCAATATATCTGTAGGAATTGAATAAATGCAACATCATCCCTCTCTCCCTTATTCAACATTCCTCGTTTACAGTTTCTATAATTACTTGAATCGCTTAACTCCTACTTAATACCATATCACACCATATTCCTCTCTTTTAAGGGAGTACTAAGATTTTGTACTACGACGATCTACCTATAGATGTTTTACCTCTTCATCTTTGGCGTCGTTTCTCATCATGAATGAACCTTAAACACCTTATGGAAACCCTATGTACCAAGAATAACTAAATTTCTTACGCATGAAGGTGACACCTAGCGTAACTGGCACACTTCGTCCCTTATGATTCACTCTGCTTACAGTGGTTGCTCTAGGGAAGCATCTTACTGAATAACATTTAAAGGTTATTCTTCTGTTTTCCATTCAATTATTGTTGGAATGCAATCTCTAATATTCTCATGATAGCGACTATTATCAAATCATTCGATCCCCAATTCATGCTCATTTTATCTTGTTCACTAGCCCATACTTTTTTCTATTATCCCAGGGTCTACCTTTTCCTTATGGTAATCACATCAGAGTAACCAACTCCATTCTCGTATGAGGATATAGCCTTTGGCCTATACTCTTTTATTGTCTCAAGGCATGTCGCCTTTTGTGTTTTCTTTCAATTAACTATAGACTCTATCATGCTGTCATAATTTGATTTACTATTATCACCCATTTATCACATCTTACTCATAATATTTCATTTACTCTCTTCTTATTCTCCGACAAATATTTCTATCTATCACTTTATTCTGAAAAATTCAACAAAACGTTCTTTCTCTTTTAGCTCCTCTTACTTCATCTCACTGGCTCTTCGGGATGGCTAAAATTCTCTCTCTCTCTCTCTCTCTCTCTCTCTCTAAGAGAGAGAATCATACTAAGGTAAATATTTATCCATTTTAGGATTCCGCTGCCTATCTTGTAAAATTTCTGAATATTCTAGTATTCATATCTGATTTCACTATTCTATATTGCACCATTTGAGTGTCTCAAAAGGAGATCTATTACAACATTTGCACTACCCTTCAGAAATGTTAGCAAATGGTAACAATCCATCCACAATTTTTTTGTTACTCTAACCCCAGCTTCCTGATATTACATCTTTCTCTTCAACTATATTTGTCAGTTCCCAAAAGGCACAATTGAGATGGGTGTGGTCACTTGTATATAACTCAGTTACCGTTGAAAGTAACTCAGAATTCTTATATTTCTCTACCTGAATTGAAAATAATGATAATCTTCATTAGTTGGGTACCTCGTACTTTTTTTCATGTTATTTCTTTCACTTATTAAAACTTATATCCACCTCTTAATTCTCTCGTTGCTCTTTACCATATGGGTAGATAGATATTCATGCCCTGGGGCTCCTTATCAAAAGGCCCACACATCTTAGTACACATATGATCTGCTGAAGACCTAATATTTACACATCATAAGCATGATGAAAAATTGAGTTCCTCTAATAAACTCTTCCATATCCACATCGGCTGTCTTTCTGCATGTAAGCATCATCATATCATGCATAAGATAGAGTTTAGGAAATTGAGTTCTTACAAATGAGCTCTACCACATGATCTAGAACAAGGATAAAGAGTGGCAGTCCTACATGCCCTGTAGTCTCCTACTTATAAGTGTGGTGCACAACATACCGATAAATAAGACTCCACTAGACACGGTTTGTAGACTCCTTAGGACAGAGCTGCTCTGATACCACTTCTATTACGACCCAAATCGAAGGGCCACAATGGGCACCCGGTCCCTTACTCAATCGAGTACCAACATAACATATCTTTCTTATCATACTATCATAAGTAAATGAGCCAGGAAACCCATTATGAGATGATTAGAGTAAACATAAGGGAATACTCAACATGTAATGAACCAACATGAAATACAAAGTTACACATATGACATACGTCCTAGAAGGCCGGCATGACCATTTGTAAACTCAAAGCATAGGCTTACAAGGCCATAAAAGTATCTATACGCCTGATATTTGTCTATAAGCCACCAAGAGTACATAAAATAATAAAGTTCAGGACATGGCACCGCCATACCAATCAATATATATCAAAAGTATACCGACCAAACAGATAACTTTGGAGCAAGTGTTGCGTACAAACACCTTTGACTGAGCTGATAGCCTACAAAAAGGACTCTCGAGCTCTCTATCAGGACCTACGGTGACAAAACACAGCATCCCCAAGAAAAACGGATGTCAGTACGAATAAAGTACCGAGTATATAAGATAGAAAGCATAAACAAGAATAGTAATGTAGATAGAGATAGAGGAGATACAACCTGTAATATCTGAGTGCCTCTGGGGGCTACTGACATGAACTGCATAATAAATATATATACATAAACGTACAAAAACATACGCCTCTGTGGGAATTATCATCATCATATCGTACCCTGCTTCAAAGATGACTTAATAAAAACATACGCGGCCATCATAAGGCTCGGTAGAATCATACCCAACCACGTGGAGCTCGTAAACCCAAATGATCAGTGGTTGCACATAGGTTCCAAACCAAGCTGACTATAGCGTTTCTTGGTAAAGTAAAATAGATACATATATATAATGCATGCTCGACTCATGGAATTATGTTCTAACCCTTTCGGAGTGATGTAAGGTCATTGAACCTTCAATTAACATTATGTATATCCCCATCATCAATATGAACCTTTGTAGGATTTAATCATCATACACACTTGTTTAGAATAACTTTATAAGTAAAGAACAACATGGACAACCTTAGTTTCTAAGATAGATCCGATATGAATTAGCGTACCATTAATATTCATGTCAGTTTAGATCATGCCAAAAGAAAGAAGTAAGTGCCTTAACATTCCTTAAACATGTCGAGTCCTTAATATCTTCCAACTAACTCTTCAAAAAAGTCAACTCAATCTATCATAGCATAAGGAGATTCAAAATCAATGTTGAGCAATGGCTACGTCTGTAGCTTAAGCTAGTAGCTCGTCGAAGTAAATTCGAGAAGCATCTCTGTTGTTACAAGGGCCTCCTACAATACCATATACCAAAAAAAATAGCCAAGGAAGTCCATAAACCTATAAATATCGATAACAAGACACCATATAACAACAACAAGTCACAACTACTTCACGATGAGCGGCAAGCTCCGATTGGAATCCGTATAACCCACATCACCCCTTATATACTTCTTACATTAATTTAACAGTATCATTAACATGATGATGAAGTCATTAATCAATGATTCCATCCTTATTCCATATATTTAAAACAAAGGAAACAATCATGAACTCCAACTATCTTCAATAAGTAACTTTATTCACTAGTTCATGTCTACTTCATCCATTTAACTTAATAAACATCAAGATAGACTTAAGAAAATGCATGAACATAATACACAATCCTCATACAATATCTTACAATCGAAATTCTAGTAATATTCAGCTCACAACAACCCTCAATAGCAATACAACACCATTGAAGTGACTTAACCTAATCCAAGTATTATCTTGTAGTTTATCATCCTAACAACTTAACCAACATACAAGAAAGCTTAAGCACAATTAGTACGCTGTTATATTCACCTTATCCAGTTGCAAAAACTTAAAATTTAAGGAAAACATAGCCCACAAAAATCCTCAATGACAACACAACCTCAAAGAGGTGTTATTCTTCTCTAAAACTAAGTTTTGATGTTGAAATATGGTGTAACACTTTGGAATCACTTCAAAACCTTGCAGTGTCTGTTTAGAAGGGCTAGGAGATGTTTGGAGAGGAATTTGAGTTGAAAATGAGTTAATAATAGGCACCCCAATCGTTTATAAAGTGAAGTAGGTCGATCACCGTCTAAGTGGGTCCCATTGGGAGCTGCTTGTGCGGTCTCGCAAAAATGCAAATTTCTCTCTACTCCTATATCATATCGACAAACGCTTTAATGCACTAGAAACTAGGCTCATAGATATTAAATTTTGTAAGTAGACCACCCTATAATTCTGAGTATATTTTGAGAAAATATCATTTACATTTGTCCTAATTTTCAATAAAATTATGAATTTAACTTGCCGTGACCTTTGCCAACTCTTGTTCCACAACTTCTTGCCTTCAAAACATAGTAAATAACTATCATACGACTAAATTCACTTATAGCATAACCTCCTTATCATGGTAATCATCCTAATCTCACCCCAAAAGTATATTTTATAATACTACAAACTTGTTGACTTTCGACGAAACTTATTTTCTTTAATTTGTTTAGCGTCTAAGCTTTCCAACACTTTTGGTACTTGTTATTCATGATCTTAAAGGTTTGTAACCTCCAAGATAACATGATGAACTTACGTTATGTACTTTAAAAAGTGATCTCATATTTGAGCTTACAACAATTTTGTTACGATGTACTCTCATGTACGAAAACAAGGGATGTAACAAGATGGTTGTACTTGACCTGCGCGTTGGCCTTTTCATCTATGATCATGTTACCTCGAAAAAACCCAGGCTGGCCGAGACCTCTATTATTATCTTCCAACCAACCCGAATAATAGGGACCCCAACCTGCATGGTATTTGTCTGTTTCGATGGTGTCCTTTCCCAAGACAATCTTGCGATGCCACATGTGCTAAGCCTGGCACCTGTAAGGACTATCGTCATCCTGGAAGTCAGCCCGGAAGTCACTCATATTTTCAACCTTGAGTATAACCTACTTCCTATCCACTTGTCTCAAAACCTGAAGAATGACGTAAGGGTACATTCCTCATAAGCCAACATCCATTGGTTGGGAACCACTCGAACATCTATTTGTACATGGTCCTCAGTAAGATTTTGAAGAGTTTGACCCATTCTCTAGAATCCTCCGGTTGGGCGAACATGTTAGGCAAGTAATTCATTTGCTTTGGGTGATGAAAAGTGATGTAATCATCCCAGTCCCTTTGACGGATTTCCTTTCGACACTCACCCTTTTGGAGATGTTCTACGAGCCAAAGTTGAAGTAGCACAATACAACCATTGTAGTGTTTGGCTCCCTATTGACACCTTTATAGGGCTTGGTATATCTCTGCAATGATCAAAGTCCCCAAAGAGGAACACGGACCTATTACAATCCCAGATCAAAGTAGTAGCTTCTATGATCTTGTTGTTAGGTTTAATTTCCAAGAGGGAGGGTAGGTTCCTCAAATATTTCCGGATGAGAGTCTGATCAATGGAACGAAAATCCTTCCACCAGCTTAGCAGTTTGGGGTGGATGTTTGTGACCATGCCAAATCTGGGGAATTCGTGCCTCATGTTTCTACAAGACAAAGGATTAGGCCATGAACTCCACTAAATTCGACTATAAAATATCAATAATTGGCATAGAATCATTTAGTTTTCCAAATAAATGCACAAAATGTGGTAGTGTCTTTTTGGGTTTTAGGGAAACCCAGTGAACTTTGGACAAGGCTATCTTAAAGAGTCATTATACGGACAACATAACTGACTTGGCTAGGTTTGACCATGACGCATGCAAAATTAAATAGACTAAGGTTTCTATGGGGTATTCGACTGGTACTTTTGAGCGGACAACTCAAGAGGGAAAGGCACGGAACCGTCGACTACACTGTTGATCGACTGGTTTTAACGCAAATATGTCTTTGTCGAATTTAAGGGGTGATAATATCGGAAGAGCGCAACAACTCATTATATGTGTTGCTATGGTATATTGTTCGGCACGAGTGGAATATGACATTGAAAACATGCAGTTGCAATAATTAAAACAAGTTTTCATGCACTTGCACATTCATAAAGTAATCAATAATTTAATTTAATACATTAAGTAGTAAAAGATACAAGGGGCAAGTCAGTTTTGTAGAACAAAAGGGAATTAAATGCAAAGGGATTAAACAAATAAAGGAACTTAAAAATGTAAAGTCACAGTAACAGCTTGAAATGGTAAAAATCCTACAAGAAAGTCCCCAGCAGAGTCGCCATGCTATCGCGCTCCCTTTTTCTCGTGAATTCGAGTTTATGACATTTGGGAGGACAACTCGTTTCCTTTCGAGAATTGGATTTTGAATTGAAGAGCCACCACCTCATGATTGAAGTGCATTAGGACACAAAGAAGGGTTTGAGTCAAGTAACCAGAGATTGAGTAAGGGCAGTTATCCCAAGGGGAAGGTGTTAGCCACCCCTTAGGATCCACTAGTGTGGTTCCCGGCCAAACTATAATTGTGACTTAAGTGCAAATAACACATAGGCAAATAAAACTTCAAGTAAGAGGGGATTTTAACATAATGGTTACAAATAAGACGAGTTAAAAAAGAACAAAAGGGAGATTTATTTTTTTCTTAGAGAAATAGTTTAAAATTTTGAAAAAAGCAAGAAATTAAAGAAACAAAGGGAAGGGGGTCCTATGTTTATAAATAATATGGATCACCCCACACAACATCCGGTAATCACTCCGTAGTAGGGGCTACACATGATGTTATCGTGTTGTCATCATATCCATATCTATCCTTTCCCACCCCATTAAGGTATTAAAGCGCGAAGTGGTATCATTTACTTATTGAATGCTATTACCCGCACATATCCTTTCAGTCTGAGAAGCAGTTAGGACTACTAATCTTAAAAGGATGGGATATTAGGCTTGTATGCAGTTTCAAAGGCAAAACATCTAAGGCGTTATAAAAACAACACGTATAGCAAGATGAGGGAAATCACATAAACAGGTGAATGGATTAGATAGACCTCTTTTAAACCGAAGAAAGCACATTATTTAGCATGACTTACACATACTGATTAAGATCTAATTAAAATTTAAGTGGTTGAGCTAGACTGATTCATCACATAGTTCATATAAGAAGCCTCAATCAGGCATGCCTACTGGCTGTAGTCAATAAACAGATTCAGTTTATTATTTTAGCCCTAAGGCTTGCCTAGGTGTTGGACGAGGGTCCTATATGCACGATATCTACTGATTCCAAAAACAATGAAATAAACTGAACACACACTAATTTAAGAAAGTCATCAGTTATTAAAGAAAGCAAGTTTTAGAAAGAGATCATAAATTCTACAACTGATGATCGTCATTATTATAGGTTTTAGACTTATAAGTGAGTGAAACGATTAAGGACTTGATAAATGACTCCTATGGACAGGCTTTCTATGCGTGTTGATTTTAAACCCCTTTTAAAAGACATTATAAGCATGATATCTAGGTGTTGAATTTCATTTAAAGCCTATGAACATGAAATCTAATTGTAGTTTATTGATTAAGACCTACAAACATGATTGCCAGATAAAGAATATATATGCAACATTTAGAACGACCAATAGGCATATTTTCTATGTATATATGTAGGATTCAGATTTCCAGGTAATTATAGACAAGGTATCTATATGAGAAATTCATAGCTACTATAGACATGGTACCTTAATGAGAAATGCAGAAATTCAAAACTAACCTATACGCAGGATATCTATATGATAGTGAAAAAATATAGAAACAACCAGTAGGCAAGTTATCTATATGAAAGTGCAAAAATTCAGAAATGCATCTATAGGCAGGATATCTACCCTTCGCATACATAGTTATCCCTCCCATTTTCACTAGTCAAAGAGTTTGTTACAAATATTACATTCCAGAATGAAGGTAAAAATGAAAATACATCATAAATTAAAAGTACAACCAAGGCGAACCCGATTCAGACTTCCTGTATGAAGTATGAAGTAAACCAACTCCAAAGAGATCATGATCCCAAGCCTTTCTCCCATTGAATGTGTCAGAGTTCCTTAAGAGTCGCATATGGACTCCGGGCAGTGCTCGTGCCCAAATGTGTCACCAAATTAAGATATAGGCAGTGTGGAAGGGCCACTCTTCATCTGTCCAAGTCTAGAGGGAACTCCAGGTCCGAAGGCAAGCCTCACAAGGGGGGGGGGTAGAACTTAGGGACTAAGAGAGACTGCAAATGCAGAAGCAGAGTGCTGAAAGGTGAAAAGGAGAAAAGAAATAGTTATAAATCAATACATATAGGGGCGTGAGGGAAATAGGAAAATTGAAAGAGGCAAGAGTAGGCTGTGGGCATACCCAACAATAGGGAATGCTAGTATGCCCATAAGCCTGTTAGAGCACACTTTTGAGAGGCTGGCATCCAAAAAGATCTAATTTGATTCATGGACAATAACTTATATATTGTCATGTCTTAAACCATACTCAAATATATAAGGGGGTAGGGACTAGGGATTCACAGCATATGCAAACAGAAGGAACGCAACATGCTGATTGAAATACTGAACTCCACAAAAACAGCAAATAGACATGGATACACAAATATTAATTAAACACATTTTTGTGATGCTGAAGCTTAAATTAGGATGTAACAGTTTCATAGAAACAAGCAGAGAAAAATGGTAAGTCTTGTAAACAGGCCACAATGTAGACAAGAAGAAAGAATATTATTGCGTAAGTGTGAGTCAGGAAGACTGTGTATGGTTTTCTTTTAGTGAAAGAGTTGTGCCTTTATAGTGTGAAAATCATGCACAAATAAGGTAAGAAAACTAGTTAACAAATTGAATATCAATTAAGAATCAATCACACAAGACTTCCTTTAATCGAGGAATTCGGATCTCAATGGGTAAAACTAATTAAGGAAAGAAATTAAGAAAATACCTATGTACAGAGTAGGCAATTAGGGGAAAATACATAAACAATTATTTATGGACAGAATTTTGAAGTACACGGTTTGTACAAACAAGGTAAGAAAATCAATTAGTAGCTAGTAAATCAATGGTCGGGGACCTTATAATTACTGATCCATGAATGTACCAAGTCATAAAAGCTGAGAATGGTTTTAAAAATATGTTGAGTCATGTGGAAAATAAGCAAAAAGGAAGGAAAATCAATTAGTACTATTTAGAAGGAAGTCTAAGCTAATCACAAATTTGATAACACCTTTAGAGGGAGGTTTGTCATATATAAAGAACATGCAGACATATGAGAAAAGAGGTCGTGTCAGTGTAAAAATCAGTAGAAAGAATCTAATGTAGAAGGATTTAGCAAAAAGTTAGAATCATATGAAAATAGGTATGTCCAAACTCAGCTCAGAGACTCAAAATTGATCTGACAGAGTTAGGGGTTTCAAAACAAAACCCTAGTTCAAGCAAATCACATAACCAAACTTGGAAGAACCCCAATTTGTAGGGTTTCCACAATTAATCGAGTGCAAAAATGAGAGCGCAAGTAATTAAATTGAAACTGGTTCAGAAGTCTTAGAGGAGAACTGAAACTCTGAAATAATTCTTTCAGCATAGAAACTCATGAGAAATTGATTAGAAGCTTAGGGAACGCATAGATACACAAAGGATCTAAAGGAATCAGAAAAACCTCGGAGGTTTAAGGTTTCAAAGAACCCCAGTAGTAAGAAAGGCTTTGAAAAGTCACTGATCTAAGCCGAGAGGTCAAAACTAAGCTCGAACAGCCATGGCATGCCGGATCTAGGCCGGAGATGGCCATATAACTCAAACCAAACGAAGCCTGGACCAAAATTTGTCAAGATCAGACCTTGAATCTTTAAAAACCAAGTGTATGGGAGTCGTAGAAGGCCGGTGTAGGACTTAGATGGCCTTGAAAGCCATGGATTCTTGTGGCTTTATGGTGGAAGTGGTAGGAGGCGGCAAGGGTTTTTGAGAAGCTTTGGAAGAGTTCAGTAGAATGGAGGGGGGGTTTCAGGGGCGACTTGGTAGGTTAAAAATGAAGGTTTAGGTGGGGTGGTATTGGTAAATTAAAAAAACGAAAGGGAGAATTGTGGTCGTTGATCATTTCGATCAACGGCCTTGATTAAACGGGGAGTCGGGTGGGTCTTTTAGACAGGCTATGGTTCGGGTAGTTTTAAAAGTTGGGTTGGGTAGTGGGTTTGAAATTGGGTCTAATTAGAGGGTCTGGCGAAAATCGAAATAAAAAAGGCTAGAATTTAAATAGTCATTTTCCCTTATTTATTTTATGAAAAAGAGTAAAATAATTTTTGGAAATGAATTAAAGGTAGCAAATTAATTATAATATATAAATATTAGATTAAAAATACTGGAGCCCATTTTCTATTTATAATAGCAGTTAAAACTTAAAATAGGCTTATATGCAATTTAGCTTTTAAAAATACTTAATAAGTTTGTAAAAAGGTGCAAAAATCATACTAGCTATATTTTAGTATAAGTATGAGAGTTCAAGAAATGAATTACCAAAATGCCAATCTTGGAAATACTTACTTGGTTTTTCTTGATAAACTAGGGAAATAATATTGATTTTAAAATCTTTAAAACATTGAGAAAAATAAAAGGACCTTGGGAAATACTTATATATGTACATACACATGCTATTTTGAAAGGTAATTTGCATATGGAAAAATACATGGAAAAATTGGGTATCAACAAAGCATTGACTAATGTTTGACTTTTAAGTAAACGACCTCGGATTCGGGATTTGAAGGTTTTAATAGATTTGTATGATGATTTCAAGCTTGGGCGTATATTCTAAGTGAGTATCGGGTGGTCCGGTTAGGGGTGGGCATCAGTCGTTTTGGTCGTTTAGTATAAAAGTACGGTTCCGTTGATTGGTTTTCTATTTTGTAATATTAATAACCAAACCAAACCAAAGTATTTGCAGTTTGGTGTGGGTTTTCCAGTATTTGGTTCAGTTATTTCTGTTTTAGTTTTTGATTATTAATGGCTCATGATTTTTATATTCGATCTACAGATATTTAATTGTAGTAAATTCTGTCACTGTTTCAGGTTTACCATGTTTAAGTTAGTTACTTGTAAGTTGTAACAATAAATTTTACTCAAAAAGTATGCATAAATTCTGCAACAATCAAACTGGCCTCCACACTCATGCTACGAATTCAACAAAGAGTAATCCATCTCCATACATCTTACTTTATTGTTTCCAATTAACAACAGAGAGATGTGAGGATGAGCAAGTTTTTTAGCTATCTTAATGATGAAACTATGGGCTTCAGATTGAAAGCAAATAATGTAAAAGTCTAAAAGGACACAAAGGCAACATCGGAAGCTATTTAATGGAGAACACGTTTTATATAGGGAAAATTGAGTCAAACAGGCAGCATGAGGAGTAACTAGGGAAAATGGAAAAGGAACTCGGAAGAAGGAGGTAACCACTAACATAAGGAAGAAGGATGAACGACGAGCGAAGGAAGAAGGCATCAAACATGCTCACAACTCACAACAGCCGGGCGTCGACATGGTCACATAGAGGAGTTAGGACTCTTAAGAAACCTAATTAGAAACAAATTTCTAATTTCTAAGGAATGTAATTAGGGAAGTAATATAAGTCTGTAGGCTTAGGTAATGGTATTGGGTAAATTGGATTTCACATAGGCATTGGGTAAATTGGGCTTCAGATAGACATTGGGTAAATCACTAAATTGGGCTAAAAGTTGGAGGCAAGGTCTTGAGCCTATATGTTCAAACCTATTTTTCTAAAGTCATACTCAAAACTTCGGTTTTTCAGTTTAACCGAAAACCAAAATACCGAAACTGTAAGCCGCATCGAATATCAAAATTTAATAATTCAAAAATGGCACACAAACTGAATAACCGATTAAACCGAAATTCAAAAAACCAAAATGTACGGTTTGGCCAATTTTTTGGTTCGGCCTATCTTATGCCCAGACCTAGGTCCGAGAGCATTTTTGCACTTATTGTGTAAAGTTGGCAATTCGAAGGTTTTAGAATTTTCTAAGTTTGGTTGGAAGTGGACTTTGGGGTTATCAATGTGTTTTTGGAGTTTTGAGCCTTGGAATAGGTTAGTATCGTGATTTGAGACTTGTGCGTAATATTTGGCATTATTCCAGAATGTTTAAGTATAATTCAGACGCATTTGGTGAAGTTTGAATATTTGAAAGTTTAAAGAAAGATGTCAATCATTGATTCGTAGTTTTGATATTTTCTGGCATGATTTGAGGCTTTGATCAAGTTTGTATCATGATTTTGGATGTGTTGGTATGTTTGGATGGGTTCCAAGGGCCTCAGGTGCCAATTGGATTGGAATTGGGTGGAGTTTTGTACTTAAGGAATTGCTGAAGCTTAAGGCTTCTGGTGTAATTGCACCTGCGAGGTTTTTGGCCGTATGTGCTAGATCACAAAAATAGCCAAGGGGTCGTAGGAACAGTTTTAGGTGATCTAGTTAGTGGTCGTAGATGCAAGGAGGATTTCTGCATCTGCAACTCGCAGATGTGACAAGGTTTGGGAGACACGGATTTGGAGAGGTGTCGTTGGCATCGTAGAAGCAGATGGGTTCCATAGAAGCAGCCTCGGAAGTGCGATCTTTGGGATGATGGCCTAAGTGACTTTCATAGGAGCAGAAATTTTATGCAGAAGCGGACCCACAATCGCGGCTACAGTGCCCGCAGGTGCAAAGATGCCTTAGGAGAATATATGTTGCTCAATCAGGTTTTTTGCTCATTTCACTCATTTCTCTCTTGGTTTGGGCAATTTTTGGAGAGCTTCAAGGGAAGATTTTCATCATCTATTACAAGGTAAGCTATTCCCACCTATTGTGAGTTAAATACATGAGTTATATACGGATTTAAACATGAAAATTGATGGAAATTGTGGGATTTTTAGAAGAAAACATAGAATTTGTATTTTGTTAATTTTTACTACAAAATGGGACGTGGAACTTTGAATAAATTACATATTTGAGTTCGTAACCTTATGGGTAAAGTTTGTCTTCGAAAAGTTTCTGAATCCGGACACGTGGGCCCGATGGTTGATTTTGTTGACTCTTCGAGCGGAATTGGAAATTATTTTAAATTAATTAATTATAATGTTGGGGCATATTTTTAATGGTTTTATGATTTCTTGACTAGTTTTAGATCGATGGAATTTGATTTGCGGTGCTAGAGAGGCGTTGGATCCGGTTGTGGAACTTCGCAAGTCTCTTGTCTAACCCTATGAGGGGAAATTTACCCCATAGGTGTTATTCGTGTTATATGCTACATGTTGTGAGATTTTCGCTCGTATGAGGTGACGAGTGTCTGTGTATATGCTAGAATTCCAGAGTATGTCCAGGTAGATTAGGATTCACACCATGCTTTATTTGTGTAGTTTGAATTATCATAGACTTGATATAGTAGAGGTTTGATGAACTACATGATTAGCCGTAGACTAATTGTGCTCCTCTATAAAATTCTCTTGTGCGATGCGTTTTCATCGAAAGGTTTTCCTTTAATCTATAACTCACACATTTATTCATAAGTCGGGCCAAGGACCCGTTAAAGCTTCTTATTTTAATGGGATCAAGCTGTTCGCCACAGTCTGATTATGTACCACACTCTTATTGGAGCAGGTTGTTCGCCTCGGTAGTATAATAGATCCATCTATGGCTCTAGTTGTTCGACCCTCAACAGTGCACATATGATGAAATCAAGCCGTTTGCCGCGTCATTTCTGTGAAACACTATTATGGACCGGGTCATTTGCCGAGGCTGCATCGTGCATAACATTTAATAAGAAATCAGCATATCTGTATGTTTTTCCTTATCTGAGTTATGACGGCCTATCTGGTGAGGTCTATTATATATATACTCCAGTTCAGGAGGTAATTGCTAATTAAGAACTTAGGTTAATTTTTGAGAGAAGGATTGTACCACGTATTTATACTTCTTTATTTTAATTATTTACTCTGCCCCATATCTGTTTACTTCTTACTGTATCTGTCTTATTGGCTCACTGGTAAGTATCGATGTAGACCCTCGTAACTACTTCTCTGGTTAGGATAGATACTTATTGGGTATGCATTGATTTACGTACTCATGCTGCATTTGCTGCACTTATTGAATAGGTATATATATGTTTATGGTGGTCCTCTGGGTGCAGAGGCGCAATTATTGTGGAGACTTTACAGTGAGCTGCACTTCCTTGTTACGACCCCCAACATATAGAGTCTCCATTCGAGTTAGTTATATTACTCATCTAATTTGTGTTTCAAACGGATGTTGTATTATTGTTGTACTCCTTAAAGGATATTGATGCACTTGTCACAGCGGATTTTGGGATTCCTACTGGATGTTTAGTATGCAGTTCACCCAAAAAATTTGTCATTTCACCCTATAAATTCTATTTCATACTATTTGTATAATGGAAATTACGATTTTGAAAATAATAAAATAAGTAACTAAGTTGATTAATCGTTGTTGGCTTTCCTAACTACGGCGTACGGATCCATTATGACCTATAGAGGATTTTGGATTGTGACATCAATCAACCATGGCGATGTTCTAAGGATGTTAGAAAGAGTAGTTTGAGTGATGTGGAGTACAAGTCAACTACAATGTATGTGTTGCTAAATTGTCCGAAGTTGAACCATTTCTTAAGTAAGTATTGATTTATTAGTAATCAAAATGTAAAATTTACATTGATTACATATCGATGCAACTACTAAATTTTTTTGATCTACCACAGTCACTTCATGGATCAATTTTTTTCTGATACATGGTTCAAATAATTTGTAAGTTTCTCCCAATAATGTATTTTTAATGTTTTTAATATATACATATATATATATATATACACATATATATATATATACATATATATATATACAGATATATATATGTACATATATATATATATATATATATATGTACATATATATATATGTATCTCTCTGTGTGTGTGTGTGTGTATTCGGTTATGCTAACTTATGAGTTTTTTGATACTATGTAGGTATACAATCCAAATAATGGTACAAATAAATTTTTTAAAGATATATCTTGGGGAACTGAGCTTTATGTCATATAATGTCTAAGCATGTAGTGAATCGTTATAAATTTCATGCAGCAGATAACTATAAGAATAAAAATACCAAAAATAGCGGGGTGTGGGTTCAAGGTGATGATGGTAACTAAGTTGAAGATATTGATTATTATGTTGTGGTCAAAGAAATATTACAACTAGAATATACAGGTTGGCAATATAAGAAATTGATGATCTTTATATGCAAGTGGCTTGACCCAAATCCAACAAGAGGTGCAATAATTACACAACCAATACAGTATAATTGAGGTTAAGCATACGAGGGAGTATGATCGCTATGATCCATTCATAATTGCACATAGCACTAGGAAAGTGTATTATGCTCCTTATCCATTACGACAGAATAATTCCAATTGGTGGTTTATAATCAAAACTAAGCTTGTAGGTAAGGTGGAAGTAGAGAATGTGTCAGATGTTGTATATCAAAACTATATCTCCAGTGTTCACCAAATAGTGGACAATCAGTTAGAAAATTATTTGGAACATCCTGAATGCATATTGGAAGAATTTGATATAAATGATGTGACAACTATAGAAAATGAGGACGAAGAATCAACTTATGAAATTGAAACAAGTGAGGAAGAAGAATTCTTGAATAAGGAACATTACGTCGATGACGATAAATAAGCTGATTTTTTAAAAGCACTCTTGTGTTATAACTAGTTCCTTTATTTGTTATTCTAAATATGTATCATATTATGCAGATGGCATGTAAAGGTCAAGGTAACAATGACCTTAATAGTTCTCGGAATCGAGAAAAGGTTAGGAAGGAAAAGAGGAGGGTAGAATTTGGGGATAATACTGCTCCCTCATTTCCTCCCTTGTCACAGATGCATACATGTTATCCTCTACCACACATCTATACTGAGCTTCCAAAGCATCGCCAGGACTATACTTTATTCTAGACACCGGATCTTCCATCACAATGCCATAGGACTATACGTCTGTCACACAGTCCAGTTGCCTCTCCTCCAACTGGATCGCCTGTATCTGTATGACAGCCACATGGATCGCATCCCTACATATCATAACCATATGGATTACAACCATCTATATCTCAGCTACATAGGTCACAACCATATGTATCACAGCTACAAGTAATGCATCCAGCTATGTCGCAGTCATTTGGATCACTATCATCTTCATCATCGACTTTATCCATTTAGGGACTTTGCCAGCGAGATGATAGCTCTAAGCCCCCATCTGCACAGTATATGCATGCATGTGATACATATGATAAGGATAATGATCCATATGTAGTGCATTGTTGTATGTCCCTGTGAAAATATCTACTCAAACCTCAAAAGCTCGTAATGCTAAATTAGGAATATGTGTTAAGAATGTCCAAAAGTTCTTCACACCCTTTGGAT
The DNA here is from genome assembly GCA_034376525.1 of Nicotiana benthamiana. Taxonomy (NCBI): domain Eukaryota; kingdom Viridiplantae; phylum Streptophyta; class Magnoliopsida; order Solanales; family Solanaceae; genus Nicotiana; species Nicotiana benthamiana. Next base: position 39,794,239 of record CM067324.1, read on the forward strand.
TGATCTATGAATTAAAAAGTGAAGGAATAATGTTTTCCTGAAAATTGCATTTTTGCGATCCACTATGCGATCGCAGAATAGCTATGCGGATCACATATTCGTCGCTAGGTGAGCCAATGTGATGGATAATTTGAGTTCAACTATGCGGCCAATTATGCGATCGCATAACCACTATATGGGCCACATAGTCATCTCATAATCCCCTTGGGATTTTGTAAGGGGAGGTTATGAGTTGCATTATGCGATCACAGAACAGGTATGCGGATCGCATTTCGATCGCCTACCTAGGTAGTGTGTTCAGGTTTTGGGATCATATTTACAGTCCATTTTGAGGGCCGCATGCCAGGTATGCGATCGCAAATTTCATCGGGGCTCCTATTTTTTAACTTTTAAAACCTTACCCCATTCTATGTAAAAACATCCTATAAGACCATTTTTCGTCATTTTCCTTACATACAGAGTGAGAAGGGGAGTTCTAGAGTGAGAGGGAGTGATCTTCATCAAGTTTCCACTCAACCCTTGCTCCAAATTTTTTGAGATTTACAAGTGAACTTTCTAGGTCTCACCCTAAGAGGTATGAACTTTACCCTCATCTATAATTTTGAAATTTTAATGAAAATAGGTAATTAGCAAGTGGGTACATGGGTATAAGGGCTATTAATCTTGCATGCACAATAGATAATTGAGTATTGAGAGGTTGTGAGTTAAAAAGATAGCAATTGGCGTATAAAATGATAGAAATCTCTCACAAAAGGGTCCTAGAATCATTGTGCACACTTAGTGCTTGGTAATATTCTCAAATGAGCTAAAGCCTAATCATGTCTCTTATTCTTGGTTCAATTTGAAATTCGTATCATGTAGATTGGAGTGCTAAGAGTCCCGAACCTTATTGTAAAGATCTAAGGAAAACTCCATTGAGGTACGTATGGCTAAACCCCCCCCCCCCCCAAAAAAAAATTGAGCTTCCATAGTGCCCTTGTAAATGTTGCAAGTAAACGTGATTGATGAAGTAAATGTTATGTTAAGTGAACTAATGTTGTGAAAATGTATGTGGTAGGTACTTCATCATGTGTTTAATGTGTTATTATTTGTAAATGTAAGATGTGTGGAGAACATGATCTATGTACTAAATGCCTATATGTCATGCGAAGGTTACTTCGAGACTAATATACCAAACTTGACGAATTCCTCTCCATACTTATGACTTAAGTTGCTTTTGTATGTGCCTATGATATTAAGTGGCAAAGCAAATGTTGAAAATGACAACAATGTGAAACATGAGTTATGGAATATGGAAATTGTGGCCCCAAGTGCCGGTAAACTAATACATGTATAACCAAATATTGGAGTGAGATTAATATTGGAAAATCGAAAGGTCTCGGGGAGATGGCTTAGCTGATTGGGTCGTGATTGGATACCACGATATATACATATGGTGGTAATGTATTGATGATTGAAACTAAAAAGTATAAATGAAATAATGGTAATGTCTCGGGGAGACAACTTAGCTGATCGGTCCGTGATTGGACTCCGCTAAAGAAAGCGCTGGCAATGTGGATAATGATGTAATGGTGAGGGATGCTCCAATCTAAAATTTCAGAAACTATGTGAAAATCGTGTGAACCTCCTTATATTGTTGACATAGTTCTTAATTGAAACATTGTTGTCTTTACGATTTCCTTTTTACTCTTGTATGGTTGTTCTTTCTAATAGGATGGTGTTTTGTTGTACATACTAAACCTATTCCATGATAATAATGTCTTTTTTACCGGGGACACTGCATTTTTAAATGAATATAGGTGGCCCTATAGAGGATAGTGCCAATCACGCATAGTGGAGCATCCTCCTCTCAAAGACTTGGTGGGCCCCTTTTTTTCTTCAAGGGGTTATGTTGTACATCTTTTGCTATGGATATTCACTTTTGAGGTATAGGCGGGGACTTGTTGCATGCATGGTCATTATTGTCTTTGTTTCCTTAGAGGCTCCATTGACGTTTATGTGGGTTATGTTCGGGTGATGGATGGCTGATGAACTATGTTGTAAATTTGTACTCTAGTTCTTCTAAACTATAACTATATGAAATCTTGAAAACTTAGACATGATTTAAGATTTGTGATATAAAAATGAACTGAGTTGAATGTTCAATTTTTGCTATTGTCTGATTAAACAAAAGCACTGTTTCCTTAATCGTATAAAGTCGGGTAGAAAGTGTTAATAAGGCTTACTCAGTTGGGTTCACTCGATTGAGCGTCGGTTGCACTTTTCGAGGTTGGGGCATGAGAATTATGATCGTTATGACAAGATCATCATAGTCCTTGAGGGTAACAAGTAAGAGTTATTTATTGATTTTACGTTCATCATTTTATACTATTTTAACTAATATTTTCATTTATTTTTATTATTAAATTGGAGGTTCTGGATGGGTAAGCAGATGTAATGACCCGGCCGGTCGTTTTAAGAATTTACGTCTAAATTCCCTATCAACTGCATTTTTCATGTTTGTTTCAGCTATTTTGATTCGCTGGGATTTTTGGTTTTGAGTTTCAGAGTGTTTTGGGACACTTAGTCCCTAAATGAGGGCTTAAGCTTTAGAATTTGGATTTTAGTTAGAGTAGTGTAAAGACGGCTTCAGAATGGAAATATGTCGGTTCCGTTAGCTCTGTTGGATTATTTTACACTAAGGGGCATGTTTGGATTGTGTTTTGGAGGTCCGTAGCTAGTTTAGGCTTGAAATGACAAAAGTTGAATTTTGAAGTTTCTGATTCAGTAGTGAGATTTTTATCTAAGAGCCGGAACGCAATTTCATAAATTGGAGTAGCTTCATAGTGTTGAATATGACGTGCTTGCAAAATTTCAGGTCATTTGGACGAGGTTTGATATACTTTTTGATCGAAAGCGTAATTTGAGAGTTTTTGGAGTTCTTAGGCTTGAATCCGATGTTAAGTTGGTTTTTTTAACTTGTTTTTAGCATTATAAATATTGGAACGAGTATGAATGATGTTTTATGATTGATCACATGTTTGTTTGAGGTCTCGATGGCCTCAGGTGTGTTTGGATACTCAACGACTCATTTTGGAACTTAGAGATTTTAGAAAATTGCAGTTGTCCAGTTTTTGTTTTTTTCTTCGTGTTTGAGAGTGGGTTCTCGCGATGGCGAAGAGGAGCAAGGGATGGGGCAGGTTTAATGCTTCACGTTTGCGAAGTTTCTCCCCCGTTCGTGAAGTTGGGAGGTCTTATACCTACGCGTTCGCGTAAGAGGAGGGGATTGTGCATCGCGTTCGTAACCATAGTATCGTGTTTGCAATGAAGGAAAGGTGGACCAAGGAAAGTTGTGCTTCACGAATGCAAGGTTCCATCCGCCTTCGCAGAGAAGGAAACACATGGGCAGAATGTGTAAGTTCAAAATTGAGGGTTTAGTCATTTTTTCTGAAAACTAGAGCTTGGGAGCTTGGATTTTAGCGTGTTTTTGAGGGATTTCCAGAGATATCAATTGGATATTGATTCTTACCTCATTTTTTCTTGTAACCCATTAATCTAATCATGAATTAATCATTTAATTTTGGAATTTGTATAAAAATAGGGAGAAAGCTTTTAGACAAAAAGTTCGACTTTTGATTGGGGATTCAATATTGGATTTGGATAATTTTTATATGGTTAGACTCGTGAGAGTATAAGGATTCCTAAAATATAAATTTTATTGATTCCGAGATGTTGGCCCGAGGGGCGTTTTGGTCATTTTACCTAATTTTGCGTATTAGCTTAGAATTTACTTATAGAATCAGTTACTTGAAGTGTTATTTACATTATGCAATTGAATTTAATAGATTTCAGCCATTTGGAGTCGAGTATTTGTGGAAAGAACGTGGTTTTTGGTTGATTTTGAGCCAGTTCGAGGTAAGTGGCTTGCCTTACCTTGTGTGAGGGAATTCCCTTTAAGATTTGGTATTATTGGTACTTGAATTACCTTGTACGTGAGGTGATGAATGCATACTTGTGCTAATTGTTGAGAAATTCGGTTTTTCTTTAAGTAATTTTAATTGTGTTTCTTTTTCCTGTTTATACCACTTGCAATTTAAGCTTGTTGTTAGCTTAGGGAAAAATGTCGAATTGACTTAATTTCTTTACTTCCTCAAACTGCCTTGTTTGGATTACTTGGAGCATGCTAGGCTAGAAATACTATTTTACCTTGGTATATAGGATTTGAATTGAGTTGTGTATTCTTCTTGTTGTTGCTATGTGTTTACTTTGGGACTACGGGACAGTATCCCAGGAGATCCCCCTGTATGTTTACTTTCAGACTATGGAATGGTATTTCGCGAGATCCCCCCCTGTACACTTTACATTGGAACTACGGGACTGCACACGGTAGATTCCCCCTGTACTGAGTATTTACATTTGGGACTACGGATCAGTATTCAAGGAGATCCCCTCGCATTATGAGTTAGACTACGGGACGATATACAGGGAGATCCACTGGATATTTACATTTAGAACTACATGACGGTATCCTGGGATATCCCCGGTTGTTATTTCTGTGTTGAGTTGTATTTCTCTCTATGTTTACTTTGCCCCTATAATAGTAGTTGATGTTGTTCTTTCTATTCTGTGTTGCTCCTTACTATTGCACTTATTATACTATCGTATTTTTACACTGTTATACCTTGTATTTCATTTAACCTCAGCAAGGCCCTTACTTTCCTCGTCACTAACCGATTGACGTTAGGGTTGGCACTTATTAGGTACTGTTGTGGTGTACTGATGCCCTTTCTGTGCATGTTTTTCATGTGCAGATTCAGGTACTTCCACTCAATCTTATCATCCTTGAGGTGAGGCTCTTCTATAGTGACCTTGAGGTTTATGGAGTTATCAGAGCTCTAGGTTTATAGGGGTCATGAATCATAAGCTGGTTTAATAGAGTCTTGCGTATCGGTACAGAGACGTCTATACTTATCTGCGAGAGGCTATGTAACTGTTTGGAAAATTCCACTTCATTTGATTTCCTTGTCGTGCGAGATTTTGATGTCACAACTCTAAACTTATATCTTCTATTCTCTCACAGATGGTAAGGACACGTGCTACCCGAGATGATCAGGCACCTGCACCCCCGGCTGGATCCGTCAGAGGTCAAGGACGAGGTAGAGGCCGCGAACGCGCACACGCACATGGTGCAAATAGAGCACCTGCGTGAGCTTCCACTGAGGGACAACGAGCAAATCCAGCCGGAGTCCAAGCACCTGATACGCCTACCACTACTACTACTCCAGCACTTCAATAGACTCGTGCGCAGTTCATGAGCATGTACACCACTCTGGGTCAAGCAGTATTGCTTCCCCTTGATGCAGCCACATCTCAGGCCGGGGGTGGAGCACAGACTCCCGCCACCCGCACTCTTGAGCAGCAAGTGCGTGTTGATCATGTAACGACTCGACCAGTCATTTTGAGCTTTTGCACTTTGATCGCCAGTTCTCCGGCATGACTTTCCCCATGTAATGTATTATGAATTATGTAAATTGTTCGTTTTGGTTTTCAGGGTAATCAAATGAATTTAGAAGAACAATTCTTAGTTTGAAGCTTGAAATTGAAAGGTTTCACCAAGTAATGACTTATTGGTAAACAACCTCGGAATGCGGATTTTATGGCTACGATAGCTTCTTAGGTAATTTGGGACATAGGAGTGTGTCAGAAATATTTTTGTGATGTCCGGTGTAGAATTAGGCTTGAATTGGCGAAAGTTAGTTTTTGGCGGTTTTCGATTGGAAGTGAAGGGTCAGGTTTTTCATGTCATTTTGGATATTTTTGGCGTGGATCGGAGTTGTTGTGGATAGTTTTGGCGTTATTGGTGGAATTTAAGAATTTCAAAGTTCATAGGCTTGAATTTGATGTGATTTTGGTGTTTCGATATTTTTTTAGGTGTTTTGAAGGCTCGACTAAGTTTGAATGATGCTATGGGACGTGTTGGTATATTTGTTGAGATTTTTGAGGACTTCGGGTGGATTTCAAAAGGTTAACAGATCAATTTAAACTAGAAGAAAAGCTGCTGCATTTTTTCACAGTAGCATGAACAGTAACTCGAATGAACAGCTACTCCGGTGAATAGTAACTTGGGTGAACAGTAACTCGGATGAATAGTAATACGCGTGAACATTATTTAAATAAACCATTCGCGACCATTAAACCCTTTTGCACGATTATTGAAAAGGAAAAGAGCTTTGAGGCGATTTTGAAGAGAGACAATCATTGTTCTTCATTAAGGTAAGAATTTTTTACCCTAAAAATCGATTATTTTTTATTAAGGAACAAAATATCAATGTTTAATTCATGACAATCAGTAGAAAAAGGTGGAGTTAGGGCTTGATATTATGAGACCTGCTAGGGATGATTTGAGGGATGAAACAAACACCAATTTTCGAGTTCTTTATATGTACATACTCGTGAGATAATGAAGAACATTTTTGTACAATGTTTATCCAGTTCCGAGACGTAGGTCTGGGGGTGGGATTTTGACTGATTTCGGGCTTTGTGCCTAAAATCAATATTTTTCAATTGGAATTCATTCGTTTAGCGTAGTACGATGATAAATATCTGAACTTGATAGATTTGGAGTAGTCAGAAGTTGGTTCGATCGAGAGGCATGCGTGTTGCAGAGTAGCTTTTTGGGATAGTTTGAGGTGAATAATGATTTTAAATTTTATTCTGAGGATATGAAACCCCGGATTATACAACGTTCGGTTGTGTGTGAGGTGGCACACATGCTAGAGGACGACTGTGGGATCATGCACCGTTGGGAATTGTGACCTAGTCCATCCCGAATGATTATTTTTCTGTATGTCTGTTAGCTAGTTATTTGATATTATTATTCTTTGGGTTAAATGACATATTTGGGCTTCGTGCCAAATTTTCGAACCCATAGGGGATCGTTAATAATATTTTCATCACTGTTTGAATTCATACTTGTGCTCAGTCAAGTCAGATCTTTCAATGTTTTCAAAACATAGCTATGTTAATCTGTTTTATAACCTTAAATGATGTTTTGTAGATATTTTGAGATGAGCTGCATATTTTTGCTATTGCCCAAAGGGCATATGAGATTCTGACTGAATAAGGCCTAGGGCCAGTATTTGGAGGATACATTTGGGCCGGGCTACACGCTGCAGAACTGATACACTAATTATGATAATAAGGCCGAGGGCCTAAGATTGTACGCCACGAGGTGGCTTGATATTGATATGAGGATGACAGCATGTTTACTTTGCCACAAGATGACTTGATATTGCACTTGGATCATAACGGGCCCCTCCAGGAGTCTGCACACCCTCAGTGAGCGCGGTACCCATTATGATACGAGATATAGCCCGAGGGGCTGGTATTGTCCTGTGATATTGCCCAAGGGACTAATTTTGATGTTATTGTGCCCGAAGGGCTGTTCTTATGTGTGTACCTTTCTAGTTATTTTTCCTATATACTATTTACTACTTAAAGGTGTTTATGAGATTTCCCTACTTAATTATATTTATTGACTGTTGTTATGCCTCTTATACCTTAACATTGTGTTTAACGCGATCATGTTTCTCTCAGTCTTCATTTGTTTTTATTACTCACTGAGTTGGAAGTACACACTTTACTCCCTGCACCTTGTGTGCAGATTCAAGTATTTCTGAACCCGCTTGCAGGTATTTGTTGCTTAGAGGTAGAGTCATTGGAGTTTAGCAAGGTTGTTGCCCGACATTCGCAGCACTGCTTTTCTGCCTCTCAATTTCATTAGACTGTATCTCCTGCATTTTTGACTCTTGTTATATTCGGATCTTGGTAGATGCTCATGACTAGTGACACTCCGGTATCGAGCTATGATGGATTTGTTTTCCGCAAATTATATTGTTAACTACTTATTTTTGAGATTTTAGCATGTTTAAGACTTAATACTTATTATTGTATTGCTTAATATAGGAATAGGAATGTGTGGGCTAGCCCTGTATTCACGAGAGGTTCCACCATGATTGGGTTTGGGTGTAAGGTCGTGACAAATCATGTCCGAGAGATTATTCTTGTACCTTCTGTAGTCCCAGCTCCTCGAATGAGGACAAGGCAACGGGTTCAAAGGATGAGCAGTGGAGGCTTGAGAGGTTCAAGTAGTATGATCCTCATGTATTCATTGGGTTAGCATCAGCTGATGCCTTGAGATTTCTATTGGAGTGTCACTGTATCCTTCGCACTATAGGTATACCAGGATTGAGTGGGGCCTCTTTCACTGCTTTCAAGCTTTGAGGAGTGGCCTATGAGCGGTGGCACACTTTTGAGTAAGACGTCCGGATGAGGAAGCTTCACTGACTTGGACTCAGTTTTCAGATATGTTCGTAAGAGAGTTTGTTCCTCAGAGCCTCAGGGATGCATGGCGCATAGAGTTTTTGCATTTGAGCCAGGGTACTATGTCTGTCTCGAAGTATTTTATCCGTTACACCAGCTTGGCTAGACATCCCCCATCCTTGGTTTCTATTATTAGCAATATGGTTCACCGGTTTATTGAGGGGCTTATTCCCAGCATCCTGTCTAGCACGGCTCTTGATTTGGAGATTGATATTTCTTATCAGCGGGTGGTGATCATTCCTAGGAGGATAGATGGTATTCATGCTAGGGAGAGAGAGGAGAAGGAGGCCAGGAGGTATCGAGAGTTTGGCTATTATTCTGGTGCCCGGCCTAAGCTGTAGGTCGTCATGGTAGGGGTTATATAAGTCACCCCGTTCATTCAGCTCTTCCAGCAGCCTGGTATTCTAGCTCCTCTTAGGCCTTAGGAGTCATATTATGCACCTCTAGTATCTAGTACCTCTCCTGCGCCGAGTTATTTCAGTAGTCAGTCTAACAGGCCTAGCCCGAGATAGTTACAACTACCACGTCCCCCCAGAGCTTGTTTTGAATGTGGTGCCACATTCCATATTGTGAGGGATTTCCCCAATCTTAGGAGGGGTGAACCTCCATAGACTTCTCAGCCACAGCGTGCCCCGCAAAATTCTCAAGCTATGGTTACAGCTCCAGTTTCTACCCCACCTTCTCAGCTAACTAGAAGTAGAGCTCAGGGAGGTACAGGTCGCCCTAGAGGGGGAGGCCAGGCCCAATTCTATGCCTTTCCTGCCCGTATCGATGCTATTTCCTCTGATTCTATCATCACAGGTATTATACCGATTTTTACAAAGATTCATAGATTCTATTCGATCCAGGCTCCACTTATTCATATGTGTCTTCTGGTTTTATTTCGCATTTGGTTTAAAGACATCAGTTCTATTCGATCCAGACTCCACTTATTCTTATGTGTACCTCGGGATTCTTTGAGTTCTCTACTTATGTTTCTACTCCTGTAGGAGATTCTTTCATTGTGGACCGCATTTATCGGTCGTGTTTGGTTGCTCTTAGTGGTTTTAAGACCAGAGCCTATTTATTATTTCTCAGCATGGTAGATTTGATATTATCTTGGGCATACTGGTTACTTCCCCATTATGTTATTCTTTATTGTCACGCCAAAACCGCGACACTGGCTATGCCAGGTGTACTGCGAGTTTAGTGGAAGGATGTTTTAGATCACACTCCCAATATTGTTATTTATTTCCTTAAGGCTCAACGAATGGTTGAGAAGGGTTTAGACGTGTATCTAGCGTATGCGAGAAATATTAGTATTGATACTCTTACAGTTGATTCAGTCCTAATAGTATGGATTTTCCTGATTTGTTTCCAGCTGATCTTCTGAGCATGCCACCCGATAGAGATATCTTTTTGTGGCATTCATCTATTGCCGAGCACTCGGCCAATTTTTGTCCCTCCGTATCGTATGGCCCCTCCTGAGTTGAAGTAGTTGAAGCATCAGTTATAGGAATTGCTTGATAAGGGGTTTATTCGGCCCCATGTATCACCTTGGGGTGCTCTTATCTTATTTGTGAAGAAAAAGGATGGTTCTATGCGTATGTGTGTTGATTATTGCCAGTTGAACAAAGTTGTAGTAAAGAACCATTATCCTTTTCCTCGTATTTATGATCTGTTTGACTTGCTTCAGGGTGCATGAGTATTTTATGAGATTCACTAGCACTAAGAATACCATCAGTTGAAGATTTGGGAGCTAAATATCCCGAAGAACGCTTTCAGGACTCGGTACAATCATTACGAGTTCCTTGTTATGTCTTTTAAGTTGACCAATGCCCCAGCAGCCTTAATGCATTTGATGCACAGTGTGTTTTAGCAATATGTAGACTCGTTAATCATTTTCCTTATTGATGATATTCTTGTATATTCCCGGAGTCGGAAAGATCATAAGCAGCACCTTTTGACCGTGCTCGAGACTTTGAAGGAAAAGAAGTTATGCAAAATTCTCAAAATGTGAGTTTTGGTTGGATTGTGTGGCATTCTTAGGCCACGTGGTATTGAGTGAGGGTATTCAGGTGGATCCGAAGAAACTGGAGGCAGTGCAAAGTTGGACCAGATTATTTTCAGCTATAAAGATTCGCAATTTTCTTGGCTTGACGGGTTATTACCGTTGTTTTGTTGATGGATTTTCATCGATTGCAACCCTATGACTAGGCTGACCTAATAGGGTGGTCCTTTCTAGTGGATGGAAAAGTGTTATCCGAGCTTTCAGAAGCTCAAGACAACTTTGACTATAGCACCAATTTTGATATTTGCCTACAGGTTCGGGGTCTTATACCTTCTATTGTGATGCCTCGAGGATTGACCTTGGAGCGGTATTGATGCAGGACAGTAGGGTAATTGCATACACGTCCAGAGATTTGTAGGTACATGAGAAGTATTACCTTTTCCATGATCTCGAGTTAGTTTCCATTATTCACACCCTAAAGATCTGACGTCATTATTTATATGGTGTTCCTCGTGAGATTTATATTGATTATTGGAACTTGCAGTATCTAATCAAGGAAAAGGATTTTAATTTGCACCAGAGAAGGTGGTAAGAGTTGTTGAAGGACTATGATATCACTATTTTGTATCACCCGGGCAAGGCCAGTGGGTGGCCGATGCTTTAAGTTTCTAGGCAGAGAGTTTGGGGAGTTCAACTTATTTACCTGCAGCGGAGAGGCCCATGGTGATGGATGTTTAGGCATTGGCCCACTAATTTGTGAGATTGAATCTCTGGGAGCCCAGTCGGGTTCTACCTTGCGTGCTTTGTGGTGTTCCTCTTTTTATCGTATCAAGAAGCATTGATAACTAGGGATTTTGACGCATTTTATACTCCTTCTTGCTTATGCTTTGATTAATAATTCATACAAAAGTTCCAAAAGAAAACAAGTTGTGCTTGATTGCAAGTTTGATCAACAAAGTGACAAGATGTCAAAGATCAGCTCAAAAAGGAGTTAAACTTGCACAAGTGACAAAGGTAAGGCAAACTCTAGAAAATCACGCCCAGTGTGGTTGCACTACACTTTGTGCGGTCGACACTTGTAGATTAAGAGAGCTGGTATTTCAGGCATTAAGGCAGTGCAGCCGCACTAGGTTTTATGCGGACCACACTGAATGCAATGCGGCCGCACTACCATTCTGTGCGGTCCCCAAAGCCAAGGTCGGGAAAAGATGCAAACTGGAGTTTTGAAGCACGTGCGATCCGCAATCGAGTTTGTGCGGGTCGTAGTAGAAGCCTCCACGGCCATAGTCCATTCTATGCGGTCCGCGGAGCCCAAGTTCAAAGAGTGAGATTTTTTAAATCAAGAGCCCAGTGCGAACCGCGATGCATTTTGTGTGGTCCGCACTAACCATGTAGGGGAATGTTTTTCAAGATTTTTCAGCTTAGTATAAATAGATTCTTTTTCCATTTTTTGGGTATCAGATATACTAATAGGTCAGCTACGCTCGTGGGTTGACGCTTTTAGCTATTTTGGGAATTTTTACTTACTTTTCATCATTAAATCATTGTATTTAGCTTAGCAATTAATTAATATGAATTTATCTTCATCAATTTCTTGTTTTTCTTCTTTAAATATGAGTAGCTAATCCCCGCAGCTAGGGTTGTGGCTCAACTCTAGTGTGGGTAATTGATGGGACTTGTAATTTAGGGCTAAATTGACTATGGATATTTGTTATTTGGGCCAATATCATGGTTAGTTTGTGAATTAGTGGTTGCAAACACTAGTGTTTGTTTATTGACTTAAGGTCTTATTGAGAAAGAGAGTCTAAGTCACACTAAATTGGTCCAACAAGTAATTAGGGCGTACTCAAGAGATTGATATCCCCAATTAAAGGGTTAAACCTCGAGAGAGTAATACCCGACTTGAACCCTAGTTGCTTATGCGAAATTTGCATACCCAATTGGTCTTGAGAAAGCCAATTAGGAAAACTCAGTTGAACCACTGAGAGGGGTAGAGTGGGTAAATTAGTGCAACGGTGATATCATAATCCCTAAATATGTCAAAGATGCCTTAGACTCAAATACCTGTCAATTGACAACCTAGGCGGCAGTCACTTCCCTAGTGCCTTTTAAACCTATTTGAACAACTCGTAGCATTATAGCTCCTAGCATAATTTAGTTACAATTACAATTTGTAGTTTGATAAAAGTAGAATTGTAAAGAAAACCCCAAAAATGATTAGAAGTATAATTAAGAGAACATAAGCAATCCTAAACTAAATAGATACTAGATTCCAATTCTAGTTCTCTGTGGATTCGATCCCGACCCAAAATCTGGTAATAGCTATTGTGACCCTCTCTTGCTACTTATTAGTAGTGTAGAGTTGGTAGAGATCACTTTTTGGCACCGTTGCCGGGGAGCTAACGATTTTGGCTATCTATTTAGTTAGTTTTGTGTGTTGTTCTTCTTTCCTTATTTGTTACTAATTTTTTTGTGTTAATTATCCAGGTACAAAATGGCTTTGAATACTAAAGAACCTCTTGGATACGTGTGTGCGGTGGAGGAGGTTGAAGATATTGGAGAGCACGGGGGGCCTCTTGTACCTCCCAGACCACGACGAGGACACCATGCCAATGCTAATGAAAACATCCCAGACCTTCCTTCGCCACCTCCAAGAACGGTTCCTCGGTTTCTACCGAACCAAGTGTATGCAAGTGCTATTGTCCAGCCCAGAATCCGGGTTGCAGTTTTCTGATAACCAATGTGATGTTGACCTTACTTGAGTAGTGTGGGTTTCACGGGCGCTACGGATCAAAATTCCTACAAACATCTCAAGGTGTTTGTGGATACGTGTTGGGGGAGCAAGCAGACGAATGTGTCCGAGGATGCACTTAGATTGAGATATTTCCTATTCTCACTTCGGGGTAAAGCATTAGATTGGATTGAAAGACTTCCCAACTAGTCATCACAACTTGGGAGCAGCCATTTGAACTTATATGTGATTCCAATGACTACACAGTGGGGGCAGTGTTAGGATAGGAAAAAGACAAACTAATGCATCCAATCTACTATGCAAGTAGAACGCTGAGTGGAGCCTAACTGTACTACAATGTGAGGGATAATGAGATGTTGGTTGTGGTGTTTGCTTTCGATAAATTCAGATCATACATGATCGACTCTAAGGTAATTGTATACACTGACCATGCAGTTCTCAAGTACTTGATTGAAAAGAAGGAATCTAAACCGCGCCTTATTCATTGGGAATTGTTCCTCCAAGAGTTCGACCTCGAAATTCATATCCATAAGGGAACAAAAAATCAAGTCGCTGATCATTTATCATGATGTGATGGAGTTGAATATTCAAATGAGGTTGCGGACATTTTAGTAACCTTTTCAGACGATCAAATGCTCGCGTCCAGTCCTGAGGAAGTGCCCTGGTATGCAGACTTTGCAAACTACCTGGCGTGTGGCATAGTTCCATATGATCTTTCCTCGGTACAAAAGAAAAAGTTTTTTCGTGACTGGCGGATGCAATATTGTGATGAACCTTATCTATTCTGAATATGTGTTGATAATATGATCCGAAGGTGTGTCCCCGAGATAAAACAATCTTCTATTTTGCAAACATGTCATGCATCAGCGTGTGGAGGGAATTTTGGAGGAGTTAGGACAGCTGGAAAAGTGCTAAAGGATAGTTTCTTTTGGCCAACATTGTCCAAAGATGCGCACCAACGGGTGAATGGCTCTAATGAATGTTAGTGAATCGGGAACATTTCCCGTCGCCATGAGATGCCCATGAACCCGATTCAAGAGGTGGAAATGTTTGATCTTTGGGCAATTGACTTCATGGGACACTCCCCAGCTCCATTGGAAATAAGTACATACTGTTTGATGTAGATTATGTGTCCAAATGGGTAGAAGCTACAACATTTCCCACTAACGACGCAAAAGTAGTGGGGTTTTTGTAGAAGAACATATTCACTAATTTTGGGACACCGAGAGCTATCATCAGGGTAGTAGGCCCCCACTTCTGTAATTTAGCCTTTGAGAAGTTGCTAGCGAAGTATGATGTGCCACACAAGGTGGCAACACCGTATCATCCGCAGACAAGTGAACACGCGGAAGTGTCTAATAGAGAGGTAAAGAGTGTATTGACTAAAAATGTAAACTCCACAAGAACTTATTGGGCGAATGAAGCTAGATGATGTACTCTGGGCTTGTAGAATTGCTTTTAAAACACCAATTGATATGTCATCATATAAGTTGGTGTTTGGGAAATCTTGCCACTTGTCAGTGGAACTTGAACACAAAGCTTGGTGGGCACTGAAATAGTTGAACCTAGACATTGAGTTTGGGGGCACAACAACAATTACTAAACTACATGAGCTTGACGAGTTAAGATATCTAGCTTTTGAGAGCACAAGGTTTTATAAGGAAGGAATGAAGAGATTGCATGGCCAGAACTTTGTTGAGCAACATTTCAACCCCGGGGACAAGGTATTGCTCTATAACTCAAGATTAAGGTTATTCTCGAGAAATCTCAAGTAGCGACGGTCTAGTCCATTTCGGGTGGTCGAAGTATTCTCTTCATGGGCTGTGGAAATTGCCTCAAAGAAAGACTCACATATTTAGAGTCAATTAACAGAGATTGAAGCTATATGTAGGTATGAGTGAACCAAAAGAAGCGACAGAGATCCACCTTACAGAACCTCAGAGGTCGAGTGAACTATTAATGCGCTTACCTGCATTATGCCGAGACGTTAAATCAAGCGTTGCATGGGAGGCAACCCACGAATGTTGTAGTTAATGCTTTCTTAAGTAAATCTCTATTAAAAAAATAAGTTGCACCGCGACCACGGTAGGATCGCATTAGAAGACGAGGATTCTGGCTCAGGAACATCAACCCACTAGAACCGTAGCGGGACCGCGGTGGGAGCGGCGGGACTGCAGTAAGAGGCATGTTTTTTTCCTTGTGCCATTTAGCCCCCCGCGGACCCGGTAGAACCGTGATCGGCCGTGATGGATACTAGGTATTCTTTTTATTTTATTTTAATTTAATTTCTTTTTCCGTCCTTCTTTCTTTTTCATCTTCTTTTATTTTTCTAACCACTAATTGTACAACCCCAAACACATAACCCCCCTCCCTCACTTTCTATTTCTCAATCTCTCTCTCTCTCTCTCATTTAACGCTAACTCCCTAAATCCCTCCTCTCTTCTTCTTTTTCTTCATCACTCATCATACTTCCCCATCCCCACACCTCTAATTCTCTCCTCCATCAAGGTATGGCCCTTCTCCCTTCCCTCATCTTTTGTATTTTATTTTAGTTGTCATGTAGTCTAATGTTGTAATTGTGTAGTAAACCTTAGTAGAAGCAAGCCCCTATTACAGAAAGCCATTGCGTGTTAGCCTAGCTAGCTAACGTTTTTCAGCTGGCAGATTTTTGTTAGTTTTCTTCTTGTTTTCTTTTGAAATTCGTCTTAGACTTGTTGGTGAAGGGGCTGTGTGTATAATGTGGTGGAAACGTGGATGGTTGTGAGTGATTGTACTAATTGTTGTAGGGTGTAATAGTGTAGTAGAACTTGTGAAATGAGGAAAGTTTTGATGCACCCATATGGACTATGTGTACGAAGAAATTGTCTTGCCCGCCTGGTATTTGGGAAATTTCCCCAATGAAGCTATAAGGCCTAATGTGACATGGTTGTGGTTAAATTCGAGTAACCAACCATAGTCACACATTTGACGCGCTCACTAATAGGTGTTTCTCTATTTGATAGGTACAATGAATCCATCTAGAAAGAGACGAAACACTGGGTCCTCCGCTTGTGGACCGAGAGGCTCCTTGAGAGCTAGGGGCAAGCCAGTGCGCTACAGTTTGAAAGCACTAGGTTTATCTCCCAATCGGCCAAGGACAGGTACAATGCAAAGGAAGCCAAGAAATTGCTACTTAAGGTGCATATTGATCGCCAAGCCTTAGAGATGGAGTGCCCAAATATATTCAATGAGTTTAGGAGGTATTAGATGGGCATCTTCTTTGAGGTACCGGAGTAGGCTAATGTTTGGATGGTAAGGGAGTTCTATGAGAACTACCCAGAACATGAGAATGGAGTTGTTACTATTTGTAATACACCGGTAAATGTGTCCATCGAGGCCTTCCGCAGAGTTTATAGACTACCAGTGTTCAGGGGAGAATCTGATGATTGTCGTACTTTTAGATAAACACGTGCTGTGTGGTGGAATCTTCATGAGACTATCTATGTGCTAGACAAAGAATACATATGGATAAAGCCTAGGATCACACTTAACTCCCACTCTCTCAATTGGGGGGCTAAGTGTTGGCTTATCATTATCAACAGTCAGTCGTTTCCCTCCAGCAATATGACAAATGTCAATCTACCACGGAGATAGCTATCTAATGTTTCATGGCACACAAGGATTTTGATGTGGCAAAGCTTCTCCATGACGAGATGCTCATTAGATCACCTGAGTTACTCAAAGGCTTATGCTTTCCTTCTCTAGTCACCAGGTCGTGCCGTCTTACAAGAGTCCCTGAAGACCTTAGAATTGATAGGAAATTCCACTGAAACCTCGTTCCTAGCAAGAAAAATTAAAATTTAGATGGAGCCGGTGGTGAATGTTGATCACTTGGATGATGAATCCGATGATGATAATGTTGAGGCAGCTGAGGTCCCACCACATATGAGAGTTGATGAGGCAGGCCCATCACAACCCCGCCGTAGTACCTGCCTGACAACCCTGGAATAGGACATGGCTTGTCTCCGTAATTCGATCACTAATTTGGGCCCTAGAGTTGACACTCTAGCCACCCGCCAGACCAAGTCGGAGAAGAAAATCATGGGATGGCTAAGAGCTCTCGGTCATGTGTGCAATGTGAACCCAGACACAGTCTCCGATTAGGAGTGATCCTTCAGGGAAGTTCCTTTACCTCATTGTTCCTTAAATTTTTATACCATGAGGACATGGCTATCTTTTATGTGTGGGTGTGGGATATTTCAATGTGTGTATGTACATGTAATTCTTGACTTTTTTATTTTATGGTTTGAGTATTTTGTTTTGTTTTGTGGTTTGATTAATATCTAAATTCAGGATGCTTAAAATAGGAAAAGTGACTTGTCCCGACAAGGGATCTCTTTTGATGGGGTTCTTGAGGGACTAAGTCAATGAAAAAAATTGGAATATGTAGACTCTTCCTAATGGAGGATAATGGAAACGGTTTTGAGGGAAGCTAGTCTAGGGAAAAAACCGAAAAAAATATTTTTAGGTAGGGTAGTAACTCCCTATTGGTTTTTCTTTGGGCCACAATTCTTTTCCAAGGGTTTAGTTTAAATCGAGTACAGGTAGTTTTTGTTTATTTTGTTTTTTTAGTTTTACTTAGCATCAATGGGCTAAGAGCTTAAATGGAAGGAGAATCCCTTAACGTTAGTACATCTGAACACAATCAACACTAGAGTGTAACGCTTAGTCTCAATGGTTGAATCTTGCTAAAGTGCCTTAAAATGTATACATGTAGCTAACTTGAACATTCAAAAGAGAATGTCTTGATAAATCAATCCAGAGTGAGTCATGTGCCATGTGTGTGTGATCTATGATGTATTCTATATTTTACATTAGATGTCAAAAACTATCCATGTGTGTTTGCAAAGCAAAATAGTAGCGTCATTCAATCTTAGAAGTGATATAGGGATTTTGTTGTTAAGCCATATATATATAACGTACACCCACCTGAATGTAATACATCTTAGTTTACCCCGTTGGTCCTATAAGCTTGTTTCTTTGGTAACCACATTGTGAACCTTACCCAATTATTTGAATAGCCTTATATTTGAACCCTTTTTCATCCCATAAGCACTTGAATGGTACTGAAATTATGAAAAAGCAAAAGTGTGGGGTGGATGTTTGGTTTTGAGTGGAACCATTGAAGTAGAGAAAAGGTGCAGAATTTGAGGAATAAAAGAAGAAGCACCACGAGAAAAGAAAAAAATGTGTTGGTAGTAAATATAGTGGTTGATAAGTGGTAGCTTTATGCAAATGCACCTAAAGGAATAGGATGTCATAAATGAACTATGGGGAATGTATGGTTGACATAAGAATGATATGGAATGTTAATGTGTTATGTATTAAAAGTTCTTAGGGAGGCTAGTCAATATATCAATATATATCCTACCCATCCCTTAGCCTATACAACTAAGTGCAGTCCTAATTGTTCTTAGACTGGAGAGGCTCGATTAGTAGAGTATTACACTACGGCCAAGCCTATGGTGCATCGTTGTGGCATGTGAATGTTCTTTTGGAGAGTGAGTGAATTTTGTCCATTTGAGTCCCCAAGTGTTTTTATTCATATTAGTCGTGGAACTACTCTCTTGTGTGATGTGAGGGCATATAATTCACAAAAGAAATTTAAGTCTTGACTCTTGTATAGAATAGTTTGAGTAAGTTTGAATGTTGCATGGTATGAGAGATTCAACTGTTGAGGCAAAGGTTGTTCACTACTAGGTGCAACTTTGGTAAATTGTTCAAGGTGTGATTCGTTAAGGGAAGGAACTCTGATATCGTATGGTGGATTGCTAAAGGACTAACAATGATTTAAGCATGGAGTGTTAATATTAGGCTATATAGATGATATTTACACCTTAATATTGACATACTTTATTGTTGTTTTATAGGTGAATTGATAACAAAATGCTCTACATGGTGTTCTTTTGCTTCGCACGAAATATCCTAAGTGAGGAAGCAATAAAGAGTGTTTTGGGGCCAATAACATGAAGAAAATGCCCAATCAAGAAGTACCTGAGCACAAAGAAGCAAAAAATGTACTGAGCAAAGTTCACCGCGCCTGATGTGGAACCAAGGCAGCTTAAGTACTCGAGGCAAAATGTTCAGCGTTCACCGTGGTCAAGTCGGGGTCTTGCCGCGACCATGGTGAACTATTCACGTGCCAGTTTGGGGACCAAAGTGTAAATAGGAGAAAACTTGTTACACCCTTATAAACCTTAGAAGCTCACCCAAGACAAGTTTAAGCTTGTTTTTATACTACTTTTGAGTTAAGAACAAATTTGAGAAGAGTGAAAAAATATTAGAGTTCTTCTATCTTCTTTTTATTATTTCAATTACCCATTATGGATAATTTATTAGTTTTATCTTGTATTGTTATGAGTAGCTGATTTCTTAGTCTAAGGTTTTGATTGAACCTATTGAAGGATGAACTTCTGGTTTTATTAATATGGACTTTCCATTTTAATCTCTATTTATTCAACTACATCTTTGTTGTATTTAATTGATAGGAACCCCAATTAGTTGTGCCTATTTAGTGCGCGTAACTCGGGAGAGAGTGCATATTTAGGTAATTATTGAACAATACCACTCCCAAATTATATGAGGGATCAATAACTGAGGGTTTAAAGGTAGGCTTAGGGATAACAAAGCATTGGGCGCAATCTAAAGTGAGATGTAATAAACAAAGTAAGCTAGCATATCTCGGAAGAGTGTGCTTAGTAAATTATTGTGATTATTCGGACGAGATTTATGGTAATAAGAGTGCTTATGATTGATTGAGATGATTAGGACATTCTATATGAAACATAACCAGAAGGGATTCCATCAATAGGGGAAGTCATAACCTTAGAACCTTCGCTTAATTGTTACAACGTAATCATAGTTCGTTTTTAGTTGCTCCTTTACATTCAATCTTAGTAAATAGAAACATTTTCACATGTTATTCACAATGTTTGGGAAGTTGATTCCGTAGATGTTCCTTTGGTTGAGGCTTTGGAGCAAATGCCTGGCTATGCAAAATTCATGAAAGATTTGGTGACCAATAAGAGATCCATGGACTGAAACTATCAAGATGATCCACCAAGTTAGTACTATAGTACATTCAATGGCTCCAAAGTTGGAGGATCCCGGTGCTTTCACCATCCCTTGCACAATTGGTAGTTCGAACTTTGCTAAGGATTTATATGTCTAGGGGCAAGTATCAACTTGGGTATTCGGCAACCACGGCCAACTTCCATGAGATTGCAAATGGCGGATAGATCAATAAAGCGACATTTGGGTATTGTTGATGATGTGCTTGTCCGGGTGGAAAAATTTATCTTGCCAAAAAATTTTGTGATATTGGATTGTGTGGTGGACTATGACGTCCCGATCATATTGGGAAGACCTTATCTTGCTACAGGAAAGTCTCTAGTTGATATGGAAGCAGGGAAACTCATTTTTCGGGCGAGTAATAAAAAGCTGGTATACCACATGTGAAAGTCAATGAAGCGGCCCAATTGTATCGAGATGTGCTCCTTTGTTAATCTAGTCATGATGGTGATAGTTGATAATACAAGTGCTATGTTTAGTATAGAGGACATGTTGGAGGCTGTGTTGTTGAATTTTGATATCAATGATGATGAGGGCCGAGTGGAGTGCGTGAATGCTTTGCATAGAATGGGCTCTTATTCTTATGATCCTAGGAAGCTATCCTTGGACCTTGAAAATAGAAATATTCCTTCAACTAAGTCTTCAATTGAGGAACCTCAATACGATTTGTTAGGTAAGGTTTAGCGAGGTTTTGTTATATGGGTAACAAGACCGATGCTATTGTCCCCCGTATTTTTCTTTTTTTAATTGTTGTATTTTCTTTTGTTTTATTAATATAAAACTAACCCTAGGCGCTTGCCTAGCGAAGTCAAAAAAAATTTGAGGAACCTCCGGTGTTGGAGTTGAATCCATTGCCTCCACACATCAAGTATGGATTCTTAGGCCCTAGTTCTACTTTACCAGTTATTCTTTCCTCGTGCCTTACTAACTTGCAGGTAGACGCCACTTTGGTAGTGCTCAAAAGGAGGAGGAAGGCAATTGGATGGACTTTGGCCGACATTCAGGGAATAAGCCCAACATTTTGCATGCACAAGATTAATTTGGAGGATGATATCAAACCCTCCTTGGAACATCAAAGGAGGTTGAAAAAATCAATGCAAGAGGTGGTAAAGAAAGAAGTGATAAAGTAGTTAGATGTCGGGGTTGTGTACCCTATTTCCGATAGCTCATGGACTTCTCTGGTGCAGTGTCTGCCGAAGAAAGGTGGTATGACTGTCGTGACAAATGACAACAACGAACTTATTCCCAATCGAACAGTTGCTGGATGGAGGGTATGCATGGACTACCAGAATCTGAACAAGGTGGCCCGCAAGGATCACTTCCATTGTCATTCCTTGACCAAATGCTTGATGGCTTGTCGGGCATGCTTTTTATTGCTTTTTTTATGGATATTCGGGATATAATAAAATCTTAGTCATTCTCGAGGATTAAGAGTAGACCACATTTACATGTCCATATGGCACATTTCCTTTCTCTCGGATTCCATTCAGGTTGTGCAATGCTCCGATGACATTCTGACAATGCATGATGGATATTTTCACCGATACGGTGGAAATATTTTCGAGGTCTTTATAGATGATTTTAGTGTGGTTGATGATTCTTTTGAAGAGTTTTTGGGAAATCTGGATAGATTTTTGGCCCGCTGTGAAGACACAAATCCCGTATTCAATTGGGAAAAATGTCACTTCATGGTTAAGAAGGGCATAGTGTTGGGCCACAAAATTTCAAGACATTGGATTGAAGTTGGCAAAGCCAAGATAGAGGTGATTTCAAGGCTTCCTCCACCCACTTCTATCAAAGCGGTGAGGAGTTTTCTTGGGCACGCAGCCCCAAAGGTTTATAAAAGATTTTTCAAAAGTGGTAAACTCTTTGTGCAAGCTACTAGAAAAGGATGCCAAGTTTGTGTTCAACGAAGGATGTATGCAAGAATTTGAGCTTCTCAAGCTTAAGTTGATCACTACCCCTATCACTACCGCACCAAATTGGAGCTTTCCATTCGAGCTCATGTGCAACAAAATTGACGTGGCAGTTAAGGCTATTTTGTGTCAAAAAGTTAACAAAATGTTTCACCCAGTGTACTACTCAAGCAGGACCATGAATGAGGCTCAAAGCAACTACATGGTTATCGAGAAAGAGTTGTTGGTTATAGGGTTTACGATGCAAAAGTTTCGGCATAACTTATGAAGGCCAAAGTTATAGTGCATAACGATCATGCCGCTCTTACGTGATTGATAACAAAGAAAGACTCCAAGGAGAGATTGATGCAATGGGTGTTACTACTTCAAGAGTTTGATCTAGAAATTGTGGACCAGAAGGGTAGTGACAATCAAGTTGCGGACCATTTGTCCCTCTTGGAGGAGGATGGTAGGCCATTTGATGGCCTAGAGATCAATTATTCATTTCCCGATAAGCAACTACTTTCCGTATCTATGAGTGAAATTTCATGGCTTGCGGATATTGCTAATTACTTGGGGACTGGCATTGTCCCATGTGAGCCCTCTTCTAACCAAAGGAAGAAGTTCAAGTGGGATAGTTTTGATTTCTATTGGGATGAGCCATATTTGTTCAAGATTTGCACTGATGATATGATCCGAAGGTGTGTACCGGAGGAAGAGAAATTGAGTATTTTGGAGGCTTGTCATTCCTCTCCCTATGGTGGTCATGTTAGTGGGGTGAGGACGGCTTCTAAAATTCATAGTTGTGGGTTTTATTGGCAAACTTTTTACAAAGATGCTAGTGATCTTGTGAAGAGGTGTGATGAGTGACAAAGAACGGGTGGAATTTCGAAGAAAGATGAGATGCTTCTCAATACCATCGTTGAGGATGATATTTTTTATGTATCGGGCATTGATTTTATGGGTCCATTTGTTAGCTTTTGTGGGAACACTTACATTCTTGTGGAGGTGGATTATGTATCAAAGTGGGTTGAAGACTTGGCTTTACCCAAAAATGAGGCCCGGAGTGTTGTTGGATTTCTCTAGAAGAGCATTTTTACAAGGTTTGGTACTCCCAGAGCAATCATAAGTGGTGGGGTTTCTCATTTTTTCAATAGAGCTTTTGACACTTTTCTTTCAAAGTATAGTGTCAATCATAAAGTTTCTACCCCCTATCACCCTCAAGCAAGTGCACAAGTTGAAGTCTCTAATAAGGAAATCAAGAGCATATTGTCAAAGTCGGTCAATGGAAACATGACTGATTGGTCAAAGAAGTTGCATGACACTCTATGGGTTTATAGGACCTCTTACAAGACTCCGATTGGTATGTCTCTATATCGGTTGGTGTTTGGGAAAGCTTTCCATCTACCGGTTAAGTTAGATAAAAGGCCATGTGGGCCTTGAAGAAGTTGAACCTTGAGTGGGATGTAGCTTCTAATCTTCAGGTGGAGCAACTCAATGAGCTTGATGAATTTAGATTCTACGCCTACTCTAGTTCGTCCCTGTATAAGGATTAAATAAAAGACTTTCACGAAAAGTATACTCAGGGCAAAGAGTTCAAGGTGGGGGATTTAGTGCTCTTATTCAACTCTCAGCTAAGGTTGTTCCCCGAAAAGCTCAAGTCAAAATGGAGGGGGCCATTTGAAGAAGTGTGTATGACCCCGTTTGGTGCTATAGATTTAAAGAACAAAAATGGTGAATTTTAGAGTGAATGGGCACCAGCCAAACACTATCTTGGAAAAATTGATGATAGCCACATGGTGGCACTCCTTCATTTTAAATGATGTGATGGTAACCTGCGTCGTACCGCGACGTTTAATCAGACGCTTTTTGGGAGGAAACCCATGTGTTTTAATTTTTGTTCTTCTTTGATTTTTCTTTGAAGGATAGGATTAATTTTTAGTCTAACTGGTTTTGAGATGTTACAGGGTTGTGTTGGTGCAGCGCAGCACATAATTGAAAAAATGCACTGGTCTCTGAAGTTTCTAGTGCAGCCTGTTGGAACACACTCTCAAGTCGTTAAAACTACAAGTTGTGTTCATCTTTGTAGGTTTTGATAAATGACAAACCGACGTGGATGCAAAATTGACATATGCCAAATCGTCGTGAGTTATTACTGAAACGCACTTTCATTTTCATTAAACTAAGTTGTGTTCGCTCTTGTAGGTTTTATGAATGATGTAAGAGCAAGATTATCAAATATCGAAGTCATATCATTAAACAGGCAACGCAAGATTAACTAGCGGACAAAAGTCGAAGTCCAAGCACAAAAGAAACAAGAACAAGATCAAGAAAAGCAACAAAGATATAAATGAGTCATTTTATATTGTGATCTTGATCCGACAATAGATTCAAGTCTTGGCTTATCTCTAAAAATCATTTTACCAAAACATGCATATCATAAACATTTTTGATATACTTCAAACAAAATGATTTTTAACGTTTTCACTTTAGCCAAAATGGTTTTTGACATCGGTTTTCACTTCTGGACATAACTTAAGCATTTTCAGCATATCTTATCTTCATTAAAATCACACTTGATTTATGGTCATCAACTAAACACTTGGAAAACGTTTTTATAATTGATTATGCTGCAGATAATCGATTATCATTTTCAGTAATCGATTATCCTGTGTTTCCAGCCAAAACTAGAAATCACAGAACAGCAAGATAATCGATTATCACTATATGATAATCGATTATCCTCATTTTCCAGCTAGATTTGGAATTCCAGAGAGGTTCAAATAATTGATTATCAAATGGAGCATAATCGATTATTCTAGTTACTGTTGCCATCCAACGTCTAGTTTTTTGAACGTTAAAAAGATAATCGATTATGGACATACAATAATCGATTATGCTGGCGTAAAATCAGCAATCAGTGATTAACAATTAAGCAACGGTCACTAAGTCTTTAAGGGCTATAAATACACCTCAAAACCTCTCATTTAAACACAACAACAGAATACAAATCTGCTATAAGCTTGCATACTTTCATTACAATCATTTCATATATATTTCATAGTTTTTTGAGAGCCAAACTCTTGAAGAAGTTGTTGTGTTCTTGAGCGTATTAATTTTACTCATATCTATTCTGTAAGAGAGTCATGTTTGGAGTGCTAAGTGTTTGCATACATTTGAAGGGATGTTCTAATCCCTTGTTGTTGTAAGAAGGAAAGATTAATTCCTTCACTTGAAGTCTTGAAGTGCGGTATCTTCGAGCAAGCGTCGTTGAGGCTTGTGTGATTCAAATTCTCAGTTTGTAACAGTTTGTTGAGCACCCAGAAGCTTAACAGAGATTAGTTGAAACTTGAGAGAGTCTCTCGGAAGACTGGACGTAACCACGCTTTGTGGCGAACCAGTATAAATTTTGTGTGCTCTCTCCTTAATATTTTATTTCCGCATTTATCTTGATTTTTATTCCTGCGATTTTTATTAAACGCTATTCACCCCCCCTCTAGCGTTAAGCGCATATTCTAACAATTGGTATCAGAGCCTAACTCTCTGAAAGACTTCACAGTTTGAGAGAAACAATCCATGGCTTCTACTCATAACGTTTATGCAGGATTAGGTGAGGGACAATGCTCCACAAGGCCACCACTCTTTGATGGCACTAATTACACTTATTGGAAGGAGAGGATGAGAATTTTCATCCAATCAAACAATTTCCTATTGTTGAAAAATATAAAGAATGGAGAACAACTACCCACCAAAAGGGTTGAGGATAAACTCGTCCCAAAATCGGAAGACGAATATGATGCGGACGACATCAAAAAGGTGGAAAATAATGCAAAGGCCATCAACATGATGTATTGTGCTGTAAATCCAAATGACTATCGAAAAATCTCATGTTGCACCTCGTCCAAACAAATGTGGGACAACCTGGAAATCACTTACGAAGGTACTGACCAAGTCCGAGAAGCTAAAATTGATTTCCTAACCCATGAATATGAGTTGTTTCATATGAAGGAGAATGAGAAAATAGATGATATGTTTGAGCGATTTTCAAAAATCGTAAATGACCTTCATAAGACATTCACGGATAAGGAGCTTGTCCGGAAAAATCTACGAAGCCTCACTCCGGAATGGCGTTCCAAAGCCGACGCTCTTCAAGAATCAATCGGTATCACAAATGTCACCATAGACGGGCTTCGAGGTAATCTCAAAACTTATGAATCTACTATTCTTAACCCTCCTTTGGATGATCAAAGGAAAAGAAGGATTGCACACAAAGCATCCACGACTTAACCTCAAAACGATGAGGAATCAAGTGATGAAGATAACGAGTTTGGACTCGTTATTAAGAAATTCAAAAAGTTCATGCGGAAAGAGTATGAACGAAAAGGAAAGCGGCTAGGAGGACAACTCAAATGCTATGGATGTGGAGAAGCTGGACATATCAAATCCAACTGTCCAAATATCAAGACAGAAAAGAAATTCGCCAAGAAACAAAGAGCCTACATCTCTTGGGAAAGTGACTCCGGGGATGAATCAAGTGACGGAGAAAATGATGAAACTGCCAACTTATGTCTCATGGCACATGAGGAAACTCAAGAAGAGGTATGTGAAACTTCTTCTAAGAATTCTTTCTCTTTTGAAGATATGCAAGATGCCTTTGATGAATTTTATGGTGAATTTATTAGCGCTTCCAAAACCATAAAAGAATTAAAGAAACAACTTTCTTTGAAAGAAAAGGATTTGGAGAAATTGACTCTTGATAATGAGAAGCTTAAAGAGGAAAATAAATTTTATGGCAAAAGAAGCGCCGATAAACCCGAGAGTTCAAACAAGGGTTGTACATCTTGCAAATCTCTAAAACATGAAGTAGAAAATCTTAAAGGCAGCTTGAATAAATTCAATTCCTCTCACAAAAATCTCAATGATGTTCTTGTAAATTTGAAATCTACTAAACATGGTATAGGTTTCGAAAATGAGTCTAAAGAAAAAGTTGAGACCATTCCTAAACAACCAAAGGCTCAAGTTAGGCAAAATAAAATCAATGTTAATATTCAACCTAGAGATAATAATCCTAGGGTTGCTATACATCCTAGAATAAGCACTAGAAGAAATGTTGGCAATTTAGAACATCTAGAAAAGATTTTCAAAAATTGCATCAAAATTATACGTCTAAAAATAGGGTGAATGAATTTAGACCCTCTAACTATTATCATCCTAAAAGAATGCATAACCCCAACGTTATTTGCCATTATTGCAATAGAATAGGACATATAGCTCCTGTCTGTTTCACTAGACATAGGCATCTCACAACATCTCAATCACACCACCATTTTGCACCTAACACACAAGGACCCAAAATAGCTTGGGTACCAAAAACTCATTAAATTGTCTTGTAGGTATGCTTGAGGGCATCAAGTGCACTTTGGTACCTTGATAGCGGATGTTCCAAGCACATGATCGGAGATGCATCCAAATTCCTACAACTAAGACCAACCAAGGGAGGAAACGTAGTCTTTGGAGATAACAACAAAGGAAAAATAATCGGCATTGGCTCGGTTGGTAAGGACGAATCCTCCTCCATTGATAAAGTCTTGTTAGTTAAGGGTCTTAAACACAATCTCTTGAGCATAAGTCAATTATGTGACAAGGGAAATCGTGTATTGTTCAATTCATCATCATGCACAATTATTCACCTTAGTGATAATAAGGTCATTCTACATGGCATTAGAATTGAAAATATTTATATGGTTAACCTTGAAAGTTCTTCATCAAATTTTGCGAAATGTCTTATGAGTAAAGAAGACGATATGTGGTTATGGCATCGTAGAGTAGCTCACGTCTATATGAGTCTTTTGAATAAATTAGTTTCACAAAACCTTGTAGTTGGTCTTCCAAATCTAAAATTTGAAAAGGACTCTATTTGTGATTCGTGTCAACGAGGAAAACAAGTAAAAACTTCTTTTAAATCAAAAAATGAGGTTTCAACTACAAGACCCTTACAACTTTTACACATGGACCTCTTTGGACCATCAAGAACTAAAAGCTTTGGTTGAAACTACTACGCATTTGTTATTGTTGATGACTACTCTAGATTTACATGGACATTATTTCTTACTCACAAAAATGAGGCTCTTCAAGTTTTTAAAAGCTTCCTCAAACGCGTTCAAAATGAAAAGAACACAACAATCACTTCCATAAGAAGTGATCACGGGGAGAGTTCGATCAAAATCGTTTTACGGATTTTTGTAACAAACTAGGCATTGAGCATACTTTCTCTGCTCCAATTACACCACAACAAAATGGAGTGGTGGAACGTAAAAATCGATGTCTCGAAGAGATGGCTAGAACCATGCTCGATGAGGCAAAGATTCCCAAATACTTTTGGGCGGATGCCGTGAGTACCGCAAGCTATGTGTTGAACAGAGCTATCATATGACCGATACTCATGAAAACACCCTATGAACTCTACAAGGGAAGGAGACCTAATCTCTCCCATCTTCGAGTCTTTGGTTGTAAGTGTTTCATTCATAATAACGGAAAGGACAACTTAGAAAAATTTGAGAATCGAGAGATTCTTCCTCCTCAATATCTTGGAAATTGCATCTCTTCATCAACGAGAAATATACTAATCCAAAGCCAACTTATTGAATTCCTCTATCTTCAATTCTCTTACATTCACCCACATCTAATTCACGGCTTCTACTCAAACCTAAGGAAGGATGCCGATGGTGAACTTGTTTCAAATGTAAATGGAGTTCCCATTCTCTTAAATGAGGAAAACATGCACATCCTCACGAAACTTCCACGAAATGGCGAAGATATAGCACTCTACACTGGGGACGAAGGAGCCCTATTTGATGAGCAAATCCTCCTCCACCAAATTGGAATTGGAGAATTTGTTCCAACTCCGGAGCAACGTCGCCCAACCATTACTCGAATGCTCCCAGAATATCGTCTAATCTTCTATTTTATAACCCGCGTTCTCAAACCAAGAAAATTCAATCATACCACTCTTTCTCATGAGGACACCAAACTCATGCATGCAATAATCAACGGTGCTCGCATCAATTGGTGCAAGCTTGTAATGACCCATATGCATGATGCCATCGGGGATGATAAGCCACTCCCCTATGCTCTTACCATAATGGCTCTCTTTGAAACCTTAGAAATTAACACCAAAGTCGGTCCAAGGAAAAACCGAACAAAACATTGGAAAATTTAAGAAACTTCTTTTCATAGTATCGGTGATCAACCGGCTCCTCTTCCTCCTCAATGACGTTGCCCTCGTGCTCCTTCGGTTTCTACCCTCCAATCAATTTCGGAGCAACTTGCATCTTTATCTACCTCCATGACTCGCATTGATAGGAACGTCGCTCGCACGGAACGAAACGTGCAAAGATTGACTCATGACCTTCATGGGTATTTTGACCACGTCAACAACCCCTATGCCCAAGTCGACTTTCCGGGAGAGTCAAGTGAAGTACCGGACACAGAGAAGGATGATGATGTCGAAGATGATGACAGTTTCTCATTTAGAATAATTTTTAGTCCATATTTTTTCTTCCATTATGTATTTTAATGTTTTTTCTAATAAGATCTTCTTTTTGCTAATGTCAAAAGGGGGAAGAAAAAGGGGCTATGCACATTCACATATTTGGCATAAATTGAGGGGGAACTCATGATAACTCTTTATATATGTTTGGCATGAGTTAAAATTGTCTTAGCTTGTCATTATCAATTATTTATAACCTATGCATATCCCCATATCGGTTTGCCATTATCAAAAAGGGGGAAATTGTTGGAACACACTCTCAAGTCCTTAAAACTAAAAGTTGTGTTCATCTTTGTAGGTTTTGATAAATGACAAACCGACGTGGATGCAAAATTGACATATGCCAAATCGTCGTGAGTTATTATTGAAACGCACTTTCATTTTTATTAAACTAAGTTGTGTTCGCTCTTGTAGGTTTGATGAATGACGTAAGAGCAAGATTATCAAATATCAAGTCATATCATTAAACAAGCAACGCAAGATTAACTAGCGGACCAAAGTCGAAGTCCAAGAACAAAAGAAACAAGAACAAGATCAAGAAAAGCAACGAAGATATAAATGAGTCATTTTATATTGTGATCTTGATCCGACAATAGATTCAAGTCTTGGCTTCTCTCAAAAATCATTTTACCAAAACATGCATATCATAAACATTTTTGATATACTTCAAACATAATGATTTTAACGTTTTCATTTTAGCCAAAATGGTTTTTGACATCAGTTTTCACTTCTGGACATAACTTAAGCATTTTCCACAATCATTATCTTCATTAAAATCACACTTGATTTATGGTCATCAACTAAACACTTGGAAAACGTTTTTATAATTGATTATGCTGCAGATAATCGATTATCATTTTCAGTAATCGATTATCCTGTGTTTCCAGCCAAAATTGGAAATCACAGAACAGCAAGATAATCGATTATCACTATATGATAATCGATTATCCTCATTTTCCAGCTAGATCTGGAATTCCAGAGAGGTCAAATAATCGATTACCAAATGGAACATAATCAATTATTCTAGTTACTGTTGCCATCCAACGTCTAGTTTTTGAACGTTAAAAAGATAATCGATTATGGACATACAATAATCGATTATGCTGGCGTAAAATCAGCAATCAGTGATTAACAATTAAGCAACGGTCACTAAGTCTTTGAGGGCTATAAATACACCTCAAAACCTCTATAATACAAAAACTAAATACAAATCTTCTATAAGCTTGCATACTTTCATTACAATCATTTCATATATATTTCATAGTTTTTTGAGAGCCAAACTCTTGAAGAAGTTGTTGTGTTCTTGAGCGTATTAAGTTTACTCATATCTACTCTTTAAGAGAGTCTTGTTTTGAGTGCTAAGTGTTTGCATACACTTGAAGGGAAGTTCTAATCCCTTGTTGTTGTAAGAAGGAAACATTAATTCCTTCACTTGAAGTCTTGAAGTGTGGTATCTTCGAGCAAGCGTCGTTGAGGCTTGTGTGCTTCAAGTTCTCAGTTTGTAACGGTTTGTTGAGCACCGGGAAGCTTAACAGAGATTAGTTGAAACTCGAGAGAGTCTCTCGGGAGACTGGACGTGACCACGCTTTGTGGCGAACCAGTATAAATTTGGTGTGCTCTCTCCTTACTATTTTATTTCCGCATTTATCTTGATTTTTATTCCTGCGATTTTTATTAAATGCTATTCACCCCCCCCCCCTCTAGCGTTAAGCGCATATTCTAACACGGCCACACTACTATTTCGTGTGGATCCCACGTGTGAGGGTAAAGTGAAGCCTCTTTTATGCCAGCTGCTACAATAGCACTATATTTTGTGCGATCTGTGGTGGACCTCTGCAGCCGCAGTACATTTTGTGCGGGCCGCAGAGTGTTGCATTCTCAAAATTGCACAAAATAGGGTAGTACAGACCACGGTTCATTTTACGCGGTCCGCACTGGTATGTGAGACTGGGCCACAGGTCCTTTTCTATATATAGGATTTGAAGCCCTTCTTTTACTCTTTTCACAAATTTGAAACTTAGAAGCACTTAAACAATGTTCATCACTCTATTCCCTCGTAATTAAATTCTTGGAATCGTAATTCTTCATTTCATCTCATTACTGGCACCCTAATTTTCATTTTACTTGTTTAATTTAGTTAATTTCCGTTGCTTTTCGATTTTCGTGTTCCTCTTCTTTGATTATCACATTTTTTTTCTTCAATTACATAGGTTAGTTTAGTTAAATTTTTTATTCATGTTGACTTGGTTAGTTAAATAGACTGGAAATCATGTAGAGACACTAATTAGGAGGACAAATTGAGCTCAAAACAAAAATAATGAACCCTAACATAGTTCCTCAACTGGGCACCCAATGCGGACTGTGGTTGACTTTGTACGGTCCGCGGTGCCCTAGTGCGGTCCGCAGTGCCATTTTGTGCGGACCACACTAAGGAACTCTGAGAAGCTAAACTTTGGGCAGTGCGGCTGCACTATATGTTGTGCGGACCGCACTGGCCGTAGTGCGTTGGTTTTGTTCGATCTGCACAGTGCGGCCGCAGTTGGTTTTGTTCGGTCTGCACTACCTAGATAGAGAGATTCGGTAGTTTGAACCCCACCTCTATGCGGATCGCGATTGATTTTGTGCGATCTGCTATGACCTCCAAAGTGACCAAGGTTCGCACTGAGGAATTCTAAGAAGTTAAACTTTGGGCTGTGCGGCCGCACTATATTTTGTAAGGGCCGCACTAGCCCTATTGCAGCCGCGATTGATTTTGTGCGGTCAGCACTACCTAGATAGAGATAGTGGGTAGTTTTAACTCCACCTCTATGTGTATCGTGATTGATTTTGTGCAGTGTGTTATGGCCTCCAAAGTGACCAAGGTTCGCAATATGAAAGTGATGAGACCTTGTACATGGAAAAGATGGAAATAGGTGAGGAGGTTCGACCTTGGCTAGCACAGTACCTGACAA
Organism: Nicotiana benthamiana; assembly: GCA_034376525.1. Taxonomy (NCBI): domain Eukaryota; kingdom Viridiplantae; phylum Streptophyta; class Magnoliopsida; order Solanales; family Solanaceae; genus Nicotiana; species Nicotiana benthamiana. The sequence goes on from CM067324.1 coordinate 39,826,847, forward strand.
TCCCATGTATCACCCCCGACTGGTTGACTAGTAGAGTAAATATTTTGAGATGGAGATTAAACTTTGAGGCAAAGGGGAGGGAGACTATTGTATGTAGCAGGTTGGACCCTACTATACATGACAAAACCCTTCCTCTCCACCGAGTTGTGTTAGTGGCTTCTATCATGGCAGGGTACCTTATTAATGTGGGAAGCATGATGTGAGGATTATCTCAGTTGTGGGTGTTGGGCATGACCGGAACTATCATTTCCCCAGCTCCCTCACTTTGTACTTCCGGGATATTCAAGTGGACAAGAGACCCTATGACATTAAGATTAAGGTGAAAGCCCTATTTTCCTGGTACAACATGCAGGGGGATGACAACCCCAAAAGCAAGAGCTTCAAAGGTACTGTTATTACTTCAACGGGCTAGTTTAAAGAGTCAGTTATGGTAGTGGCCCCTACTGATCCTACCTCCACTTCTACAGACATCCCTTCTGGTCCTTCCACTTCCGAAGCCACTTCTACTGGTCCATCCATATCAGCAGGCCCGGAGATCCCATCTTCTCGAGCCCATCCTATTACTGCCCATAGATTGAGCCATGCACATATGAGTATCAACAGCTAGACGTAGACTGCCTCATCCAAGTTTTCCATTTTTACCACCACTTTTGAGGCTAAATCGGCATCCCCAACTCCACAGGTTCCCCAGTCGATAAAGGACGTGCTCAAGGAGATACTTGACAACCAGAAGAAGATCCTCAAAACTCAGGCTGCACTCTCAAAGGCAGGTGATTCAGATAGCAACACTTTCTAGTAGCTTACAAAGGAGCATAAGAAGTTGAGGAAGACGCAAACCTACAAAGAGTTCGTGAAGGAGCTACGTGTAAATTTTGACAAACTGAAGGCAAATCAACTACCTTTAGATTTATTGCTCCAGGATCCAGCCCAGTAGCTCATCCAGAGTTGGAGCAGTCTTAGAGGCCTTCCAAGAGGAGGATGATGATTCCCAGAGCAAATGATGCAGTCATCCAGTTGGCGGACCCACCGGAGACTTCATCCAGTCAGCCACAGGATGTACCTGTTCCAGAGTCTAGCAAGGTCCAGGCCCAGGTCCCAATTGCAGAGCAGCAGACCACCGGGGACCAGTTTGAGGTCCCCGAGCATAGAGAGGACCCACATACCACACATGAGACTATGCTGACAAATGGGCCTTAGGGAGTCTTCTATATCCTTTCCCTTTTATCTTTTGATACATTATTTAGATTAGTTGGCATTGGGGATAATTTCCGCTTTCATTTGAGGGGGTAGGTCTTACTATTCACTTGGATGATTGTATATTTGATACATTTTTATGCTTTCTTGATTCATCATCTTTGGTATGTATATAATTCTGATGTTTTGTTACATTTATCGCATTTTTATTTCACTTTGAGTCTGTATATAAAGTTTTATCACATTGTATATATTCATCACATGCATTGTATATTCAATTCAACTTTTTTATATATTTATTCTATTTTCTGCATAAAAAAATTGTTTTAGCTTCTTATTTGTGATTTGTAGATTCTTCTTTTTAAAGTTTGCAATAAGCCTTTAGTTTTATTAACGTCACGGTTATTTCGAAAGGTGGAGTGTTGTGGAACCAGGTGGCTCTTCACAATGATGGATGGCGTAACAACCTTCTTAAGGATTTCAATCTATTTTTCTTTTTGTTTCTAATAGTAGTAGTTAAGGGTGCCTCAAGCAAAACTTCACTTGGGCCTAGCACATTTTTCTTTGATCTTATGGTCAAAAACAAATTGTTACGTTTAGGATGGTGAAAGTCATGACCTTGACACTCTTGTGTTGACCGATAATCATCAGATGGTTTTTCTGGACAATTTTCTGCTTAAATCGTATCTAAGGTCGTTGTGTTCCCCCGAATCTAGGTCTTTAATGATCACTTAGCTTGTGTGGTGAGTAATTTAATTGCAAGTCAAGTCCCGAGCCATTGATCTATATCTTTCCTTAATTGTTTGTTGAGGCAAAATCCTAAGTGAATTTTGACTTGAGACATGAATATAGGCTCTCCTTGATCCAAATGATAGTTTGAACAATTCTATAGCCTATCAATGATAAGATCCCTAGATAACCCTTTTGTGTTGTAGACATTTTTCTTTCAAGAACCATGATATAAGCCTATACCCGTTCTAAAAGATACCCTCTCTTGGCATCGAATCTTCCCTTTAGCATATGGAAAAAGTATAACTTGGGGGGAGGGATGAGGATTGCAACAAAGTGGTAAAAAGGCACAAAAGTAAAGAAAAGGAAAGGCAATAAAAAAAAAAGCTAAAAGATAAAAAGAAAGTCAAAGTTAAAAATAATAAAAAGGGATTCAAAGAAAACGAAAGAATGAAACGCGTGGAAAGTTGAAAAAGGAGAAAAGGTTTGAATTTCATAAGAAAGAGTTATTTTGTGCCTCTCTAACCCCTTAAAACTAAGTGAAAATGACTCAAAGAGTCAAGTAAATGGATGCCAAATGAATCAAAAGAAGTTCTTAAGGGAAGATGAAACCCACTTAGACCAAAACATTCCCTACACTGACAAAAAGCCTTCACAATGTCTCCATGAAAGCCCTACATGATCTTGAGTTAAATGAAGCTTATTATTTGATACTCACATAATGGGCAAGCATATAGTACTGAGAGACGGACTTGTGACTTTTTCTTGAGAGAGAAGGGCGAATTTCTATTAACCTAGTTTTATGTTCCACTATTCTAAAGATGAGGTTTGCTTAGGGAGAGTTGAGGATGTGTGAGTTTGGGTGCCACAATGACCAAAGTAATTGAAAGAGCTCTTTGATGTGTTGATTCAACTCTTGATGCTCCTGTGTCGCACATGATCCATGGTTTTTCAAAGAGTAAATATTGTTAATGATTTATTTGTATTCAAGGCAATTGTTAGTCCTAATGGATGCTAGTTGAGGTTGCTTTAGGACAACTGAAAATTTCTTGGATTTTCCATTAAAGTAGGGTCTTATTTTTTTGCTTGAGGACAAGCAAAAGCTTAAGTTTTGGGGAGTTGATAACTAGGGATTTTGATGCATTTTATACTCCTTCTTACTTATGATTTGATAAGAAATTCATAAAAAATAGTCCCAAAAGGCTCACAAGTTGTGCTTGATTGCATGTTTGATCAACAAAGTGATAAGATGTCAAAGATCAGCTCAAAAGGAGTGAAACTTGCACAAGTGACAAAGGCAAGGCAAGCTCAGGCAACAAAACTACACTTTATGTGGTCCGCACTAGGAGATTTAGAGAGATGGTATTCAGGCATAAAGGCAGTGCGACACACTACGCTTTGTGCGGACTACACTGAAGGAAATGGCCGCACTACCATTCTGTGCGGTCCGCAGAGCCAAGGTCCAAAGAAGATGCAATCTGGAGTTTTGAAGCATATGTTGTCCGTAGTCAAGTTTGTGCGAACCGCACTAGAAGCCTCCACTGCCGTAGTCCATTCTGTGCGGTCCGAGGAGCCCATGTTTAGAGAGTGAGCTTTTTTAAGTCAAGAGCCCAGCATGGACCGCAGTCCATTTTGAGGGGTCCGCACTAACCCCCCAGGGGCATTTTTTTCAAGATTTTTTTAGCTTAGTATAAATACATTTTTTCCATTTTAAGGGTATCAGATATAGTAATACATCAGTTGCGCTCGTGGATCGACTTTTCTTAGCCATATTGGGCCTTTTAACTTACTTTTCATCATTGAATCTTTGTATTTAGCTTAGCAATTAATTAATATGTGTTTATCTTCATCTATTTCTTATTTTTCTTCTTTAAATATGAGTAGCTAGACCCCATAGCTAGGGTTGTGGCTCAACCCTAGTATTGGTAGTTGATAGGTCCTGTCATTTAGGGCTAAATTGATCGGTGTTTGTTATTTGGGCTAATATTATGGTTAGTTTCTGAATTAGTGGTTGTAAACACTTGTTTGTGTTTAGTTGACTTACGCTCTACTTGAGAAAGAGAGTCTAAGTCTCTGAAATTTGCACAACAATGAATTGGGGCATACTCAAGAGATTGATAGCCCTAATTAAAGGGTTAAACCTCTAGAGAGTAACACCCGACTTGAACCTTAGTTGCTTGTGCAAATTTTGCATACCTAATTGGTTTTGAGAAAGTCAATTGGGTAAAGTCACTTGAACCACCGAGAGGTGTAGAGTGGGTAAATTAGTGCAACGGTTATATCATGCTGCCCAACTATGTCAAAGATTTCTTAGACTCAATTACACGTCAATTGACCACCTAGGCGAAAGTTACTACCCTAGTACCTTTTAAACCTATTTGAACAACTCATAGCATTGTAGCTATTAGCATAATTTAGATACAATTACAATTTGTAGTTTGATAAAAGTAGAACGATAAAGAAAACTTGAAAAATGATTAGAAGTATAATTAAGAGCACATACGTAATCCTAAACTAGATAGATACTCGATTCCCATTCTAGTTCTCTATGGATTCGATCCCGACCCAAAATCGTGTAAAATCTGTTGCGACCCTCTCTTGCTACTCATTAGTACTGCGGAATTGGCAGTAATCAAGCCTTAGTTTGATGACCCTCATTCGCTTGTCCTCAAGGACAAGGTTCAACAAGGTGATGCCATAAAAGTGACTATTTGTGATGATTGGGTAATGAGGATGCAGGGTAGGATTTGTGTACCCAACATTGATGGGCTTCTGGAGTTGATTCTAGAGGAGGCCCATAGTTTGCAGTTGTTCCATTCATTCGGGTGCCGCGAAGATGTACCAGGATTTGAGGTGGCACTATTAATAGAGGCGGATGTAGAAAGATATAGTTTGGTTTGTATCTTGGTGCCTCAATAATCAGTAGGTGAAGTATGAGCACAAGAGATCGGGTGGGTTGCTTCAGCAGATAGCGATTCCGAAGTCGAAGTGGGAGCAGATCACCATGGACTTTGTACTTGGGCTACCACAGGCTTTGAGGAAGTTCGATGCCATTTGGGTGATTGTGGATCTGCTGACCAAGTCCGTGCATTTCATTCCTATGTGTACTAACTATTCCTTGGAGCATCTAGTGGAGATTTATATTCGGTAGATTGTTCGGTTGCATGGTATTCCAGTTTCTATCATTTCAGATAGAGGTACTTAGTTCATATCATGGTTCTGGAGGGTCGTAGAGCATGATTTCGGTCCTCGGGTGGAGTTGAGTACAACATTTCCCCCTTAGACATTCGAACAGTCCGAGCACACTATTTAGATTATTAAGGATATGCTCTATACGTTGTGATTGAGTTTGGAGGGTCTTGCGATCAGTTCTTGCCATTGGAAGAGTTTGCGTACAACAGCTATCAGTCCACCATTATATGGCATCGTATGAGGCTTTATATGGTAGGCGGTGTAGATCCCCGGTGGGTTGGTTTGAGCCAATTGAGGCTATATTATTAGGTACACACTTGGTTCAGGATGCTTTGGAGAAGGTTAAGGTGATTCATGATAGACTCCGCATAGCCCAGTCCAAATAGAAGAGTCACGCGGATCGGAAGGTTCATGATGTTTGCTATATGGTTAGAGAGTGATTTTTTCTTTATACTTCGCCTATGAAGGGCATTATGAGATTTGGGAAGAAAGGGAAGTTCAGTCCGAGGTTAATTGGCCCTTTTGAGATATTGATGTGTTTTGGGGAGGTTTTTTTGAGCTCGCCTTACCTCCCAGCCTAGCAATGGGTCATCCGGTATTTCATATTCGATGCTCCAAAGGTATCACGGTGATCCATTGCACGTGTTGGATTTTAGTTCTGTTTAGTTAGACAAGGATCTATCTTATGTTGAGGAGCCAGTAACAATATTGGACAAGCTAAGATCAAAGAACATTGCATCAGTTAAGGTTCAGTGGTGGGGCCAGCCGGTCGAGGAGGTGACCTGGGAGACCGAGCAAGATATGTGCAGTCGTTACCCTTATCTTTTAACTACTTCAGGCATGTCTCTATGTTCGTTCGAGGACGAACAAATGTTTAAGTGTGGGAGGATGTAACGACCCGGCCGGTCTTTTTAAGAATTTACGCCTTGAGCCCCTATTAACTGCTTTCCCCACATCTGTTTATGCTATCTGGATTCGTCGGGATGTTTTGTTTTGAGTTTTGGAGTATTTTAGGACACTGTCCCTAAACGAAGAGCTCAAGCTTTAGAATTTGGACAATAGTCGGAGCAGTGTGAAGACCGCCTCGAAATTAAATTTCGTCTGTATTGTTAGCTCTTTTCGGTGATTTCAGGCTTAGGGGCATGTTTGGATTGTGTTTTACAGGGTTCGTAGCTAATTTAGGCTTGAAATGCCAAAAGTTGAATTTTTGAAGTTTTCGGTTAAGTAATGAGATTTTTATCTAACGGTCAGAATGGAATTCCATAAGTTGGATTAGATCTACAAAGTTGAATGTGACGTTCTTGAAAAATTTTAAGTCATTCGGATGAGGTTTGATAGACGTTTTGATCAAAAGTTTAATTATAGAGTCTTTGGAGTTCTTTGGCTTGAATCTGATGTTAAATTGGTGTTTTGATGTTTTTTTCAACGTTCGTAAGATTGGAACAAGTTTTAATGATGTTTTAGGAATTGTTGGCATGTTTGATTGAGGTCACAGGGTCCTTAGGAGTGTTTCGGATGCTCAACGGGCCATTTTGGAACTTATAGAGATTTCATAAAATTGCAGTAGCCCAGTTCAAGTTTCCTTCTTGGCGTTCGCGAATGGGGTCTCGCTTTCGCGAACAGGAGCTGGGGATGGGGGATGTTTAATGCTTCGCGCAAATGAAGTTTCTCCTGCGTTCGCAATGCATGGAGGTCTTATACCTATGCTTTCGCGGTGGTGTTCCCATGTTCATCTAGGAGGAGGAGATTATGTACAGCGTTCACGATCACGGCATTGCGTTTGCAAAAAAGGAAAGCTGGACCAAGCGAAGTTGTGCTTCAGCGAACGCGAGGTTCCTTCCGCGTTCGCAAATAAGGAAATACCTGGGCAGAATATTTAAGTTCATAATGAAGGGTTTAGCCATTTTTTGTTAAAACTAGAGCTTTGGAGCTCGGATTTGAGCAAAGATTTGAGGGATTTTCAGAGATATTGATTGGTAACGATTCATAACACCTTTTTGCTTGTAACCTATTAATCTAAACATGAATTCATCATTGAAGTTTGGAATTTTTATGAAAATTGGAGAAAGTTCTTAGACCAAAAATTTGAGTTTTGATTGAAGATTTGACATTAGATTTGGACAATTTTTGTATAGTTAGACTCATGAGAGTATGAGGATTCAGAAAATATAAATTTTACCCAATTACGATGCGTGGGTTCGAGGGGCATTTTGGTTATTTTACCTAATTTCACGTATTAGCTTAGAATTTGTTTATAGAATCAGTTACTTGAAGTGTTATTTATATTATGCAATATAATTGAATAGATTTGGGCCCTTTGAAGTCGAGTCCTCATGGCAAGAATGTGGTTTCGGATTTATTTTGTGTTGATTCAAGGTAAGTGGCTTGTCTAACCTTGTGTGGGGAAATTCCCCCTTAGGATTTGGCATTATTGATACTTGAAATGCCTTGGTGATGAGTGTAAGGCTGCATCCGGTTCCGGTTCTGGGTCTATTTGGGTCTGCGGTTCTGGTTCTGGCGGTTCTAGCGGTTCCGGTTCTGGCTGTTCCGGACCCGAAACCGCTACCATCCGGTTCTGGCGGTTCCGGTTCCGGCGGTTCTGGCGGTTCCGGCGGTTCCCGGCGGTTCTAAATTTTTTTTTTTTTAATCAATATCTTGTATTTTGCTAATTAGTATATTGTAGAATATATTTTATATGGTGTACTATGTTATTAGTATAGTATATATTGTGTTTGGTAATTAGTATATATTGTGTATAAGTAGTGTATATTTTGTATATAAGTAGTATATATTGTATTTAAGTGGTATATATTGTATATAAGTAGTGTATATTTTGTTGTAGTTAGTAATTAGTAATTAGTAATTAGTATAAATTGTATATAAGTAGTATATATTGATAAAAGAATGTTTTCATTAGTATATTGTGTTGTATGTTATGTATTGTATGTTATATAAATATTAGGGGATTGATATAGAAGTAAAGACAAAGAAATAGTGAGACAAAAGATATTCAAGGATATGATAAAGTGCATATTTATTGACCAAATTGGCATATCTTTCTTAGTCTTCCTTCCCCCAATAGAATGAGCACAACATGGTACTAATACCACCATTAAAAGGAAAAAAAACTAAAAGAATACATGCCAATGTACAAGTTACATCATAATTTATGCATTATTTCTAAACAAATCTCATAAAACCTTCAAGGTTTGGAGGTGATTGTGTTGGGTGTGGTGGAAATGAAGCTTGTTCATCACCACTTCCGGGTGAAGTTGCTTCCTGAGCAAGTTCTGCTATCATTTCTTCATTGCACTCATCTATTTCTGGTTGTGATTCAGCTAGGCCAAAGTTCCTTCTTTCTGCGCGGGTCCAATCTCGAAAAAGCACTGATTTTTCCAAGCTGTCCCGCATCGACGCTCTGTGATCACCTATTTGTAGTCTTGCTTGACTAAAAGCGCTCTCCGATGCAACAGTTGATGCTTGAATCGACAGAACATCCCGAGCCATCCTTGCAAGAACGGGAAAATGCTTTTCCCTTGTCTTCCACCAATCCAAAAGGTCGAAAGAGCCGTCTGGATTCTCATTCTCTAGTCCCTGCGACAAATAAACTTGAAGCTCATTTAGATGGGAAATTTCATCTAAATTATCCCCTTGAGTACCCCTGAACTCCGTCCACGATTTAAGAGTTATTAAGCCAGCAGCACTTTTAGACGACTGTGATGTAGACGAAGTAGGGGTTGGAATATTAGGCCTAGCATGCTCTAACGCCTGTTTATAAGCATTATAAATAGTTTGAGCATAATCTTTAATTGATTCTTTCGCATCAGCTAGTGTAGCAATTTCTACTTCTGAAAGATCTAAAGATTGATAAATAGTAGAATACCAAAAGTTAGGACCTCCTAATTTCATAGTTGGATTTAACATACCAGACAGACCATATATAGGAGGGATTGGAAAAAAATATTTTTTAAACTTCTTTTTCATTTCAGTTATTGCAATTTCATAAATGTCCCCTCCCTCGCTAAAATCAACAAACAAATTAGCAAGTGCGGCAGTATAAACTAAACAGTTAGAAATAGTTGGATAATATTGGCCAGATAAAGCATTTGTAGCCACATGAAAATGATTTAATAAATCTAAAAGAATTTTAACGTTAGTCCAATCTTGTGTAGTTAGCATGTCATTATCGTCCTCACCACAATCCCGAGAATTATACGTAACGTTAATTGGGTTTCAATATTCGTACGCTACTACTAAACTTTCGTACATGTAATTCCACCTAATCGGGCAAGGTTTAGGAACCTTTCTTTCTCTAAGGCCATATTCGTCACACTTTTTAAAATATTCTCTAACTCCACTTCTACGGTTTGAATAAAATAGCCAATTAAGAGCCATTTTAACATTTTCAATTTCTAAGTTTAATATTCTCATACCATCACCGACAATTAAATGATAAATATGACATATACATCTAACATGGAAAATATTAGTAAAAGTAGGATTAAGTGTTCTAGTTAGCATACCTATTGCACTAGTGTTGCTAGAAGTGTTATCCATAGAAATTGACATTATTTTATCACTAAAACAATTGCCAAACTAATGATGTTTCTCTACATTTAGGAGGTTGTCTACTAAAAGTGGGAGTTTGTACGGGTGGGTGTACCGGTTCATCACCTAAGTTATGAGCAGGACTAGTAGGTGTATCATCTAAATCTACTGGAGCTTGGGTTTCATCATCATCATCATCCTCATTTCCCTCTAAGATAGGTGCATTAGGATAAGGAGCATTCATAATATCATCGTCTATTCTATCACCAACTGCTACATCATGTAGAAAATCAATATCGCTAAATTGAAAACACGGGTGATCACTATCAAGGATTCCGAAGGGTTCATTAGGATTTCTAGGTTGGCTACTACTTTGAACTTGCTTATCTTTTCTAGGTCGGGGAGCCAGGGGAGGGGTAGTATTTTTGCCACTACTTTCACCGGTTTTAGCTTTTCCTTTACCGAACATTTTTTTCAACGAAAATGCCATAATAATTATAATTAAGCAAACTAACAACACACAAAAATATTCTTAGCACGTAAGAGTTGAAACGAGTTTACCGGATTGACGAACAACTTCTTGAAAATTGAAAATCGTTGAAATTGAACACTTGAAAACTTCAATTCAACAACTTCACAATGTTTCACGAATTTGCAACAATAAATTAAGCACTTGCACTAGAAAGATTGAAAGAGAGCTTGAGAGAGACTGAGAGAGATTGAGAGATATTGATGAATTGGTGAATAAAAATGAAAGAATGAGGGGGTATTTATAGTTGAGAAATGGGAAATAGTGTAATTATATAAAGTTTGGGGTTAAATTAAAATTTGGGGGCCAAATGGCTATTTATTGAACTTCCAAACGGCTACATTTGAAAAAGAGCCGTTTGGAAATTATTTTTAAAATTTTTTTTTTTTGAAAATTTACCGTTACAAAACCGCTTGGAACTGCCAGAACCGGTCAGGTTCCGGTTCCGGTTCTGGCGGTTCCGGTGGAACCGCCCCGTCATGGTTCCCGAGAACCGCCAGAACCGGAACCGGACCGCCGGAACCGGCAGAACCGCCAGGGCCGCAGTTTCGGTCCGGTTCCGGTTTGGAACCACCCCATTTACAGCCTTAGATGAGTGTGTACTTGTGCTAATTGTTGAAAAATCTTGTTTGTGCATACTTGTGCTAATTGTTGAAAAATTTGGTTTTTCTTTAAGTAATTTTAATTGTGTTTCTTTTTCCTGTTTATGCAACTTGCAATTAAAGCATGTTGTTAGCTTATGGAAACATGTCTAATTGACTTAATTGCTTTACTTCCTCAAATTGCCTAATTTGGATTACGTGTTGCATGCTAGGCAAGAAATACATGTTTTACCTTAGTATGGCATTTGAATTGAACTGTGTATTCTTCTTGTTGTGTGTTTACTTTGGGACTACGGGACGGTATCCGGGGAGATCCCCCTGTATGTTTACGTTGGGACTATGGAACGGTATTCTAGGAGATCCCCCTACACATTTAGATTGGAACAATGGGACAGCACCCGGTAGATTCTCCCTGTACTGAGTATTTACATTTGGGACTACGTATCGGTATTTATGGAGATCCCCTTACATAATGAGTTGGATTACGGGACAATATCCCGAGAGATCCACTGGATATTTAAATTTAGGATTAAAGGATGGTATCTTGGGAGATCCCCAATTGTTATTTCTGTGTTGAACTATATTGCGCTATGTGTTTACTTTGTCTCTGTAGTAGTTGATGTTATTCTTTCTATTCTATGCTACTCCTTACTGTTGCACTTGCAATCCTATCTTATTTTTACATTGTTATACCTTTATTTCATTTAACCTCAGTAGGGCTCTAAGTTTCCTCGTCACTACCTCACTGAGGTTAGGCTTGGTACTTACTGAGTACCGTTGTGGAATACTCATGCCCTTTCTGCGCATGTTTTTCATGTGCAGATCCAGGTACTTCCACTCAGTCTTATCATCCTTGAGGCGAGTCTCTTCTGTAGAGACTTCGAGGTATATATACTATGTCCGCGGACCGAGGAGTACCTTTCTATCTTTCTGTAATAGTATGGCCCTTCAGTATTTTCCTTTTTGTTAGACATTTCTGGAGTTAAAGTTTCTTATATATCTCTTAGCTTGTTATTTATGGGGTTTCGGATATTGGGAATTGTCAAGTTGAGATTCTTGTATTAATATGTGGTAGGAGGTATCCTAAACACTATTTGTTCTTTCAGTTTTATATTATTTTCTGTAAATTGTTTTTTTGCATTTGTTAGGCTTACCTAGTTGTAGAGACTAGGTGTCGTCACGATAGTTCACAAAGGGAATTGGGGTCATAACAAGTTGGTATTGTTGGAAATCATGTATATCTATGACGTGTGCGCTTTGGTTGTATGAGCATGATTTTCAAGTATAGGTTTTGATGAATGACAAACAATGAAGTCAAACGTCAAACAACGATATAATATGACAAACTATCAAATGGCGAGAAGCATATTGATGACGGGATTGCATAGACAAGCCAAGTCGAGCCAAAGAGTTCAAGATCGAAGACCCAAGACGTAGGTCGTTAGGTAGAACCAATGTAAGAACAACGTTTAAGTTATCTTATCTTTTGGCTCAACATTAGGTCATCATAAATATGCATAAAATCATTTTATTAAAGTAAATCATTTTATTAAATCATATATATCATAAATATTTTTAATATACTTCAAACAAAATGATTTTAACGTTTTCATTTTTAATTAAAATGGGTTTTGAAGTAAGTTTTCAATTCTGGTATACACAGTGTATATCAAGTGTATATCAATGGTATATAATCGATCCGTTGCCAAAGTTTTGAACACTGGAATAACATAATCGATTATATGAAGTACACAATCGATTATATGAAGTCAACATCGATTGTCCACTCAATCGATTATTTTGAGACAGTGTGCAACCGATGTTTTTAAACATCAAAACAATCGATTGTCTTGTCATACAATCGATTACCAACAATCGATTGTCAGCTTCATACAATCGATTATATTTTGACCGTTCCCACAGAATCCTAAATTGATTTTTGAACGTTGAAGAACAATCGATTATTCAGGTTTAACAATCGATTGTTTAGCCTAAAATCAGGAATCTGTTTTTTGAACGTTGGTCAGACAATCGATTGTCACGTCCAAACAATCGATTGTTTGAGCACAGAATCAGGGATTTTATTTATCAATTAAGCAACGGTCAGCACTACTTTTTCACCTATAAAAAGAGGTCTTTTGAGCTGATTTTAAACACACAACTCTTGCATATATTGATATACATATTGATCATTTTCAAGCATCATTTTGGAGCTTTTGTTGAGCCATTTGATAGACAACTTTGTGTTGTTCATAGAGCTTATTTTGTTTCTCTTTATCCACTCTATTGAGAGAGTATTTGTTGTAAAAGAGAGTTGTTTTGAGAAGAACATATCTTCTCATTGTCGGGTTTGCTAAGTTCCCAAAGTCTTAGTGGTTGAAGTATTGGGGTGAGGTATCCTCAAGCAAGTGAAGTCTTAAGGTGCGGTATCCTTGAGCAACTGTAACGGTTTGTTAAGCACCCGTAAGCTTGACGAAGATAGTGGAAATCTCGAGAGAGTCTCTCGGAGACTGGACTAGCCACGGGTTGTGGTGAACCAGGATACATCGGTGCGTTTGTTCTAATTTATTTACTTATCGCACTTATTTATTTCCTGCAATTTTTAAATTCCGCAAGTTTACGCTAATTTTTATTATAACGCTATTCACCCCCCCCCCCCTCTAGCATTAAGCGTATTATCTAACAATTGGTATCAGAGCCTAACTCTCTGAAAGCCTTAACTGGTTGAGAGCAATATATATTTTTCTGTGGAGAATATTGAACGCAGGAACGATGGATGAAGGACAATCCACCACTTGCCCTCCACTATTTGACGGAACAAACTATGCATATTGGAAAGATCGGATGAGTATCTTCCTCAAAGCAAACAGTTTTCGTTTGTGGCAAATCATCAAAAACGGTGAACCAATGCCGACAAAGAAAGTTGGAGAAACCACGGTTCCAAAGGAGGAAAATGAATATGATGCCGAGGACATCAAGAAAGTTGAAAATAATGCAAGGGCCATCCATGTATTGTATTGTGTGATCAATGCGGATGACAATAGGAAAATCTCGTGCTGCACAACCGCCAAGGAGATGTGGGATAAACTCGAGATCATCTATGAAGGTACGCCTCAAGTCCGAGAATCTAATATTGATTTTCTAACTCATAAATATGAAATCTTTAAAATGGAGAAGGAACCCATTGGTGTTATGTTTGAACGATTTTTAAAAATCGTCAACGATCTACATGCTCTCGGGAAAATTTACACGAACAAAGATCTTGTTCGAAAAGTCCTACGGAGCCTCACTCCCAAATGGCGTTCCAAAGCCAATGCCATCCAAGAGTCGATGGAATTCACGAATATCACAATTGATGGACTAAGAGGTAACCTCGAAACTTATGATAGCACAATTCTTAATCCTTATCTTAGAAGTAATTCGAATTTTGCCTTCAAAGCCTCATCCTCTAAAAGAGAAGAGGTAAGTGATTCGGAAAGGGATGATGATAATATTTCCAATGATATAATTGAAAAGTTTTGTAAGTCTATGAAGAAGGACAAGAAAAAGAAGAAACACCATAGGCGCGTATCACGGGATTCGGACAGCTCAGGCGATGGAACCGCCGCATTGTGTCTCGTGGCAAAAAAAGAAGAGGTAAGTACATCTAACTCTCACTCGTTTGAAGAATTACAAAATGCCTATGATGAATTGTATGGTGAATTTGTTAATGCTTCCAAAATGATTAAAGATTTGAAGAAAACACTTTCTTTTCAGAAAACACTTTCTTTGCAAGAAACAGATTTTCAGAAAACACTTTCTTTACAAGAAAAAGATTTTGAAAAATTCTCTTCTTTGAAAGAAATAGATCTTGAAAAATTGACTAATGAAAATGGTGTTCTTAAAAATAAAATTGAAGTTCTAGAAAAAGAAAATAAATTTTTGGAAAATGACATTGTTGATTTCAATAATAAAATCAAGGAATTGAATGAAGCCTCTTCTATTTATAAATGTTCTAATTGTTCTTCTTGTAGTTCCTTAAAATTAGAGAACATAGAACTTAGGAACGCACTAGAAAAATGTAGTGTTGATAGTCCTAAAATTGAAGAGAATAAAAAGGACATAAGTAATGAGGTTGATCCATCTAGAAAGAATTCTAGGAACCTCACAAATGAGTCTAAGATTAATTATTTTAGACCACCTAGACACAATTCTAGGAATTTTGTAAATGAGTCTAGAATGAATAATTTTAGACCACTTAGACATGACTCTAGGAAATTCAACGCTTCTAGGGGGAACAACTTTAGATCACCTAGAACGCATTTGGCTCAACCTAGACATATGCACAATCCTAATGTTATATGTCACTATTGTAATCGAGTAGGACACATTGCACCTGTTTGTTTTGCTAAACATATAGATTTATGTATTGATTATGATTATTATTATCCTAACCCCCAAGGACCCAAAAGAAGTTGGGTACCAAAAACCTATTTTTAGGTTCTTTTTGCAGGTGTGCTTGAAGACTACAATATTATAGTGGATGCACCAAGCACTAATCCTTAATGCATTAAGGGGGAACGTCGGTTAGTTATCGTATTTTGAATAAAAACGTAATAAGTTGATAAATGCTAATAATCATTAATTATTTTTGGGTGATACATGTTTTAATAAGTTTTATTATTGAAAAACAATTAGTATCAATTAGTTTTATAATAAGTGATTGATTCATGTTTTGATGAATATTTTTAGGTTAAATAACAATTGATGAATTTGCGAAAAATGACCGTTGTTATGGTGTTACTAATATTTGGAATTAGTTGATTTTGTTTATAACAGTTGATATCGTCAATGGTTTAAATAACTTTTGGTATACTCTTTTTGCTAATGCCAAAAGGGGGAAGAATATGGGCGATATGCATGCCTTAATTGAGGGGGAATATTCAATTAAGGGGGAATTATATTGAAATGATTATATTGAATTGGTTGCATAACTTGTATGTTGAGATATAGCATGAATTTAGGGGGAATTCAATATGCATATCTTCCGTTGTTTGTCACTATCAAATAGGGGGAAATTGTTGGAAATCATGTATATCTATTATGTGTGCGCTTTGGTTGTATGAGCATGATTTTCAGGTATAGGTTTTGATGAATGACAAACAATGAAGTCAAGCGTCAAACAACGATATAATATGACAAACTATCAAATGGCGAGAAGCATATTGATGACGGGATTGCATAGACAAGCCAAGTCGAGCCAAAGAGTTCAAGACCGAAGACCCAAGACATATGTCGTTAGGTAGAACCAATCAAAGAACAACGTTTAAGTTATCTTATCTTTTGGCTCAACATTAGGTCATCATAAATATGCATAAAATCATTTTATTAAAGTAAATCATTTTATTAAATCATATATATCATAAATATTTTTAATATACTTCAAACAAAATGATTTTAACGTTTTCATTTTTAACCAAAATGGGTTTTGAAGTAAGTTTTCAATTCTGGTATACACAGTGTATATCAAGTGTATATCAATGGTATATAATCGATCCGTTGCCAAAGTTTTGAACACTGGAACAACATAATCGATTATATTACACAATCGATTATATGAAGTCAACAATCGATTGTTTACTTTTAGCAATCGATTATTTTGAGACAGTGTGCAACCGAAGTTTTTAAACATCAAAACAATCGATTGTCTTGTCATACAATCGATTATCAACAATCGATTGTCAGCTTCATACAATCGATTATATTTTGACCGTTCCCACAGAATCCTAAATTGATTTTTGAACGTTGAAGAACAATCGATTATTCAGGTTTAACAATCGATTGTTTAGCCTAAAATCAGGAATCTGTTTTTTGAACGTTGGTCAGACAATCGATTGTCACCTCCAAACAATCGATTGTTTGAGCACAGAATCAGGGATTTTATTTGTCAATTAAGCAACGGTCAGCACTACTTTTTAACCTAAAAAAAGAAGTCTTTTGAGCTGATTTTCAACACACAACTCTTGCATATATTGATATACATATTGATCATTTTCAAGCATCATTTTAGATCTTTTGTTGAGCCATTTGATAGACAACTTTGTGTTGTTCATAGAGCTTATTTTGTTTCTCTTTATCCACTCTATTAAGAGAGTATTTGTTGTAAAAGAGAGTTGTTTTGAGAAGAACATATCTTCTCATTTGTCGGGTTTGCTAAGTACCCAAAGTCTTAGTGGTTGAAGTCTTGGGGTGAGGTATCCTCAAGCAAGTGAATTCATAAGGTGCGGTATCCTTGAGCAACTGTAACGGTTTGTTAAGCACCCGTAAGCTTGACGAAGATAGTGGAAATCTCGAGAGAGTCTCTCGGGGACTGGACTAGCCACGGGTTGTGGTGAACCAGGATACATCGGTGCGTTTGTTCTAATTTATTTACTTATCGCACTTATTTATTTCCTGCAATTTTTAAATTCCGCAAGTTTTCACTAATTTTTATTATAACGCTATTCACCCCCCCCCCTCTAGCGTTAAGCGTATTATCTAACATGTATTAGAGCTCTATGTTTATAGGAGTCATGAATCACAAGCTGCTTTATTAGAGTCTCGCGGAACCGTACGGAGACGTCTATTCTTATCTACGAGAGGGTATGTAACTATTTGGAAAATTCCACTTTATTTGATTTCCTTATCGTGCAAGATTTTGATGTCACAACTCTAAACTTTTGTCTTGCATTCTCTCACACATGGTGAGGAAACGTAGTACCCGAGATGATCAGGCACTCGCGCCCCCTGCTGGAGCCGATAGAGTTCGGGGCCGGGGTAGAGGCCGTGGACGTGCACGTGGTGTTGCTAGAGCACCCGCACAAGCTGCCATCGAGGTACCACTAGAAGTTATAGTGGGAGTCCAAGCACCTTATACGCCTACTGCAACTATTACTCCAGCACTTCAGGAGACTCTTGCATAGGATATGAGCATGTACACCACTCTGGATTAGGCAGGGTTGCTTCCCCTTGCTGCAGCCACATCTTAGGCTAGGGGAGAAGCATAGGCTCCTACCACTAAAACTCATGAGCGGCGAGTGCATGTTGATCAGGTTCCAGAGATTATTCCTATACTGCCTGCAGTCCCAGCTCAGCCCGAGGACAAGGCAGCAGCTTCAGAGGATGAGCACCGGAGGCTTCAGAGGTTCAAGAAGTATGATCCTCCTATATTCAGTGTGTTAGCATCAGATGATGCTTTGGGATTTATGGAGCAGTTTCACTGTATCCTCCATACTATGGGTATATTAGGATCAAGTGGGGTTTCTTTTACTGCCTTCCAGCTTCGAGGAGCAGTCTTTGAGTAGTGGCGCACATATGAGTTAGACAGTCCGGATAAGGTAGCTTTACTGACTTGGACTGACTTTTCAGATATGTTCCAAAGAGAGTTTGTTCCTCAGAGCCTCAGGGACGCATGGCGCATAAAGTTTGAGCATTTGTACCATGGTACTATGAGTATCTCGGAGAGTTTTGTCTGTTACACCAGCTTGGCTAGACATGCCCCAGCCTTTATTTCTACTGTTCGCGAGAGGGTTTGCCGGTTTATTAAGGGGCTTATTCCTAGTATTCGGTCTAGCATGACTCGTGAGTTAGGGATGGATAGTTTTTATCAACGATTGGTGAGTATTACTAGGAGGATAGAGTGCATGCATGATAGGAGATAGAGGAGAGAGAGGCCAAGAGGTCTCGAGACTTGGGCTATTATTCCGATGCATGTTCCCCAACTGTACGTCGTTATGGTAGGAGGTATATGAGTAACCCCGTTCATTCAACTCTTCCAACAGCCAGTGATATTCCAGCTCTTTCTAGGCCTCAACAGTCTTAGTATGCACCTCCAATATCGAGTACGCCTTCTGCGCTGGGTGCTTTTAGTTATTAGTCTAGCATACCTGGCCCGAGAAAGTCATAGCTGCCACATTCTCCCAGAGATTTTTTGAGTGTGGTGACACATGCCATATGGTGAGGTATTTCCCAAAACTTAAGAGGGGTGCACTCATAGACTTCTCAGCCACAACGTGCCCCACAGAGTTCTCTAGCTATGGTTACAGGTCCAGTTTCTACCCCACCTACTCAGCCATGTAGAGGTGGAGATCAGGGAGGTAGATGTTGCCCTAGAGGGAGAGTCCGGACCCGATACTATGCCCTTCCTGCCCGCATGAGGTTGTTGCCTCCAATTTTTTCATCACGGGTATTATACTGGTTTGTCACAGAGATGCATCGGTTCTATTCGATCCAGGCTCCACTTATTCTTATGTGTCTTATTATTTTTCTCCTCATTTGGGTGTAACTCGGGATTTTTTGAGTTCCCCTATTTATGTTTCTACTCCCGTGGGAGATTCTCTTATTATGGATCGTGTTTATCGATCATATTTGGTTGATCTTAGTTCTTTTAGACCAAAGCCGATTTATTATTGCTCAGTATGGTAGATTTTGATATTATATTGGGCATGGACTAGCTATCACCCCATTATGCTATTCTTTCTTGTCACACCAAAATAATAATGCTGGCTATGCCAAGTGTACCATGTGTTGAGTGGAGGGGTCCTTTAGATCACACTTCCATTAGAGTTGTTTCTTTCCCTAAGGCTCAGTGAATGGTTGAGAAGGGGTGTGATGCGTATCTAGCTTATGTGAGATGTCACTATTGATACCCATATAGTTGATTCAATCCCAGTAGTACAGTATATTTCTAATGTGTTTCCAGCTTATCATCTGGGCATGCTGCCCGATAGAGATATTGATTTTGGCATTGATTTGTTGCTAGGAACTCAGCCAATTTCAATCCCTTTGTATCTTATGGCCCCACCTGAGTTGAAGGAGGTGAAGGATCGTTGCAGGAATTGCATGATAAGGGTTTTATTCGGCCCAGTGTATCACCTTGGGGTGCTCCTATCTTGTTTGTGAATAAAAAGGATGGTTCTATGCGTATATGTATTGATTATCGTTATTGGAACAAAGTTACAATAAATAACTATTATCCTTTGCCTCGTATTGATGATCTAATTGACCAGCTTCAGGGTACATGAGTGTTTTCTGAGATAGACGTGCACTTAGGTTACCATCAGTTGAAGATTTGGGAGCCAGTTATCCCGAAGACCGCTTTCAAGACTTGGCATAGCCATTACGAGTTCCTCGTTATGTCTTTTGGCTGACAAATGCCCTAGTAGCCTATATACATTTGATGCATAGTGTGTTCCGGCCATATCTTGACTCGTTCATCATTGTCTTTATTGATGATATTCTGGTGTATTCTCGGAGTCGAGAAAATCATGAACAGCACCTGAGGACAGTGCTCCAAACTTAGAGGGAAACGAAGTTATATGCAAAAATCTCAAAATGTGAGTTTTGGTTGGATACCGTGGCATTCTTAGGCCACATGGTATCGAGTATGGGTATGTAGGTGGATCTTAAGAAAGTGGATGCAGAAATGGCCTAGACTATCATCAGCTATAGATATCTACAATTTTCTTGGCTTGGCGGGTTATTACCGTCGTTTGGTTGAGGGGTTTTCATCATTGCAGCCCATATGATCAGGCTGACCTAGAAGGGTGCTCCGTTCCAGTGGACGGAAGAGTGTGAGGCGAGCTTTCAGAATCTCAAGATAGCTTTGGCTATAGCTCTAATTTTGATATTGCCTACAGGTTCGGGGTCTTATACTATCTATTATGATGTAGGACAATAGGGTGGTTGCCTACGCTTCCAGACAGTTGAAAGTATATGAGAAGAATTACTCTGTCCATGATCTCGAGTTAGTTGCCATTGTTCACGCTCTGAAGATCAGCCATCATTATTTGTGCGGTGTTCCCTGTGCTATTTGTACTGATTATCGACGCTTGTAGCACCTGTTCAATCAAAAGGATCTTAATTTGAGCTAGAGAAAGTAGTTAGAGTTGTTAAAGGACTATGATATCACTATTTAGTATCACCCAAGCAAGGCCAATGTGGTGGTCGATGCTTTGGGTCGTCGGGCAGAGTGTTTTGGGAGTTTGACTTATTTATAAGTAGCAGAGAGGCTCATTGCGATAGATGTTCAGGCCTTGGCCAGCCAGTTTGTGAGATTTGATCTTTTGAAGCCCTGTCGGGTTCTAGCTTGTGTAGTTTCTCGGTCTTCCTTATTTGATCGTATCAGGGAGCGACAGTTTGATGACCCTCATTTGCTTCTCCTCAAGGACAAGGTTCAGCATAGTGCTACCAAAGACGTGACTATTGGTGATGATGGGGTATTGAGGATTAAAGGCGGATTTATATACCCACTATTGATGGGCTTTAGGATTTGATCCTAGAGGAGGCCAATAGTTTATGGTATTCTATTCATCCAGGTATTGCAAAGATGTACCAGGATTTGAGGCAGCACTATTGTTGGAGGAAGATGAAGAAAGATATAGTTAGGCTTGTAGCTCGGTGCCTCAATTGTCAGTAGGTGAAGTATGAGCACCGGAGATCGGGTAGGTTGCTTTAGCAGATAGAGATTTTGGATCGGAAGGGGATCACCATGGACTTTGTAGTTGGCTCCCACATCCTTTCAGGAAGTTCGATGCCATTTGGGTGATTGTGGATTGGCTGACCAAGTCAGCGTATTTCATTCCTATGTATACGACCTATTTTTCAAGCGTCTAGCAGAGATTTATATACGTGAGATCGTTTTATGCATAGTATTCAAGTTTCCATCATTTCAGATAGAGGTACTCAGTTCACATCACTAATATGGAGGGTCGTACAACATGAGTTGAGTACTCGAGTGGAGTTGAGAACAACATTTCACCCTCAGACAGATGGATAGTCCGAGCGCACTAATTACATTCTTGAGGATATGCTTCGTGCATGTGCAATTAAGTTTGGAGGGCCTTGGGATCAGTTCTTTCCATTGGCAGAGTTTTCCTACAGCAACAATTATCAGTCCAGCATTAGATGGCACCGTATGAGGCTTTATATGGTAGGTGGTCTAGATCCTCGGTGGGTTGGTTTGAGCCGGGTGAGGCTATATTATTAAGTACAAATTTGGTTCAGGATTCTTTTGAGAAGGTTAAGGTGATTGAGGATAGACTCTGCATAACCCAGTCCAGACAGAAGGGTCATGCGGGTCGGGAGGTTCGTGATATTTCTTATATGGTTTGAGAGCGGGTTCTGCTTCAGGTTTCTCCAATGTAGGGCGTTATGAGATTTGTGACGAAAGGGAAGTTGAATCCGAGGCTTACTGGTCCTTTTGAGATATTAAGGCATGTTAGGGAGGTTGCTTATGAGCTCGCCTTACCTCCCCCCTTGGCAAGGGTTCATCCGTTTTTTCATGTTTCGATACTCCAAAGGTATCATGGTGATCCATCACATGTGTTAGATTTTAGTTCAGTTCAGTTATACAAGGATCTATCTTATGCCGAGGAGCTAGTGGTAATATTGGACAAGCAAATTCGATAGATGAGATCAAAGAAAATTGCATCACTGAAGGTTCAGTGGCGGGGTCAGCCGGTCAAGGCGGAGACTTGGGAGACCGAGAAGGATATGCGCAGTCCTTACCCTCATCTTTTCACTACTTCAAGTATGTCTCTATGCTCGTTCGAGGACGAATTAATGTATACGTGTGGGAGGATGTAACGACCTGGCCGGTCGTTTTAAGAATATACCCTCGGATCCCCTATTAACTGCTTTCCCCATTTTGTTTCTTCTATTTTGCTTTGCCAGGATGTTTAGTTTTGAGTTTCGAAGTGATTTGGGAAACATAGTCCCTAAATAACATCTTAAGCTTTAAAAGTTGGACATTAGTCGGAACAGTGTGAGATGGCCTCGGAATGGAATTTTATCGGTTCTATTCGCTCTGCTGGGTGAATTCTAGCTTAGAGGCATATTCAAATTGTATTTTGGAGATTTGTAGCTAATTTAGGCTTGAAATGCCGAAAGTTGAGTTTTTGAAGTTTACGGTTCGGTAGTGAGGTTTTTATATAAGTGTCGGAATGGAATTCTAGAAGTTGGAGTAGCTCCGTAGTGTTGAATGTGGTGTTCTTGGAAAATTTAAGGTCAATCGGACGAGGTTTGATAGACTTTTTGATTGAATGCGTAATTTGAGAGTTTTTGGAGTTCTTAAGCTTGAATTTGATGTTAAATTGATGTTTTGATGTTGTTTTGAGCATTACGATGATTGGAACAAGTTTGAATGATGTCTTAGGATTAGTTGGCATGTTTGGTTGAGGTCTCGGGGTCCTCGGGTATGTTTCGGATGCTCAACGGGTCATTTTTGAACTTATAGAGAGTTCAAAAAATTGCAGCAGCCTAGTTCTAGTTTCCCTTTTCACGTTCGCGAGTGGGGTCTCGTGTTGGCGAAGAGGAGCTGGGGAAATTTAATGCTTTGTGTTCACGAAGTTTCTGCCACGTTTGCAAAGCTGGGAGGTCTTATACCTGCGCGTTCGCGATGGTCTACCCGCGGTTGTGTAGGAGGAGAAGATTGTGCACCACTTTTGCGATGAAGGAAAGCCGGACAAAGCGACCTTGTGGTTCGTGAACGCGAGGATCCTTTCGCATTCGCGAATAAGGGAATACCTGGGAAGAATATTTAAGTTCAAAATCGAGGGTTTAGCTATTTTTGTGAAACCTTGAGCTTGGGAGCTCGGATTTGAGCGAGGTTTTGAGGTATTTTAAGAGATATCATTTGGATAATGATTCTTAACTCCTTTTTGCTTGTAACCCATTAACCTAAACATAAATTCTTTATTTAATTTTGTAATTTCTATGAAAATTTGAGGAAAATTTTAGACCACAACTTCGAGTTTTTATTGGGGATTTCACATTGCATTTTGATAATTGTTGTATGGTTAGACTCGTGAGAGTATAAGGACCCTAAAAATGTAATTTCTACCCTATTCCGAGACGTGGGCCCAAGGGGTATTTTGGTTATTTTACCTAATCTCGCGTATTAACTTAGAATTTGTTTATTGAATCAGTTATTTGAAGTGTTATTTACATTATGCAATTGAATCGAATAGATTTGGTCCATTTGGAGTTGAGTATTCGTGGTAAGAACGTGATTTCAAGTTGATTTTGTGCCGGTTCGAGGTAAGTGGCCTGCCTAACCTTGTGTGGGGAAACCCCTTAGGATGTGGTATTATTGATACTTGAAATGACTTGTACGTGAGGTGATGAGTGTGTACTTGTGCTAATTTTTGAAAATTCCAGTTTTTCTTTGAGTAATTTTAATTGTGTTTCTTTTTTCTGTTTACACCACTTGCAACTTACGCCCGTTTTTAGCTTAGGGAAATATGTCTAATTGACTTAATTATTTTACTTGCTCAAAATACCTTATTTGGATTACGTGCAATGTGCTAGGCTAGAAATACATGTTTTACCTTGGTATGGGATTTAAATTGAACTGTGTATTCTTCCTATTGTTGTTGTTTGTTTACTTTGGGACTACGAAACGGTATCCCGGGAGATCCTCCTGTATGTTTACTTTGGGACTATGGCTCAGTATTCCGGGAGATCCCTCGCATTATGAGTTGGACTACGGGACGGTATCCCGGAAGATCCACTAGATATTTATATTTGGAACTATTGGACGGTATCCTGGGAGATCCCAGTTGTTATTTTTGTGTGGAGCCGTATTTCTTTCTGTGTTTACTTTGCCTGTGTAGTAGTTGATGTTGTTCTTTCTATTTTGTTCTACGCCTTACTGTTGCACTTATACTGCCTTATTTTTACACTGTTATACCTTGTATTTCATTTAACCTCAGTACAACCGTGACTTTCCTCGTCACCACCCCACCGAGAATAGGCTTCGCACTTCCTGAGTACCGTTGTGGTGTACTCATGCCCTTTTTACGCATGTTTTTCATGTGCATGTCCAGGTACTTCCACTCAATTTTATCATCCTTGAAGCAAGGTGATTCAGTAGAGACTTCGAGGTATATCCGCCGCATTCGCAGACTGAGGAGTCCCTTTTTATCTTTCTATAATAGTATGGACATTCAGTATTTTCCTTTTTGTTAGACATTTCCGGAGTTAGAGCTTCTTAGGTATCTCCTAGCTTGTGATTATGGGGTTCTGGATTTTGGGATTTTCAGATTGAGATTCTTGTACTTATATGTTCCAGGAGGTATCCTAAACTCTATTTCATTTTCCTATTTCGGTTTAATATTATTTTATTTTCTGCAAATTATTTTTTTCGCATTTGTTAGGATTACCTAGTCATAGAGACTAGGTACCATCACGATAGTTTACGGAAGGCAAACATGCGTCGTCATAGCAGACTACAAAGATAATCACCAATGCAATCAAAAAGCTTTATGATGGCCCCTTTGCGACTTGGAGTGATTTTCGATACTCGCTAAAGGAGCAGATTTTCAACCAATTTAAGGTATAGACGTTCTTTTAAGAAGTTTAATAATTTATATTTATGATATTTCTATCTAATATTTAAATTTTAAAATTCAGAGTAAGTGTGTATGGGAATACCGTTATAGCGAGGAGTGGATGCAAATTTTCATCTTAAAGACTGCTAAAGATTGGTGGATCAGTTCTCAAATGGTAGAAAGAAGGTTGCAGCATTTATGGGATGATTTGTTAAGGCTTAGAGAGACGAGGAATTCTAAAAGAAGAGTGAACTAGGGAAGAAATCTTGCTCATCTGAGAAGGGAGGCTCCTTGCACAATTAGGTGCTATCAACATCGGGACAATAAGAGAAGATTGATAATTGCTTAAATAATTACGTCTTTACTTTTCTAAGTATTAACCAAATTAATATCAATTCAATTTATTAACCAAATTAATTTATTATTAGAAAAAGAAGTATGGACGTCCAATGCACCATGATGAGCTATTCAAGGGGGCCCATATTTTAAAGAATAAGAAAGAGGGGGATATAAATAGTTGGGTCGAGAACTGGACAGAGACTACATATATAAGCTTTCAATTTTCCTTAAGTGTTATAATTTACATTTAGATTTTTTATGTACTAATTTATTTTAAAATAATGTAGGGTCACTACCAAAGTATTGTGGATGACTTTATTCGTAGTCAACCAGCTGATGAATCGGGCCAGCCAACCCAACCTTCAGAGGAGGATACTAAAAGAATATGATTAGAGGTTGTTGGTGGTCCGGAAATGAGGAAGGTATACGGACTTCTTAAGAAAAGATTCCATCACTAAATGTGTGGAATGCAAGAAATAGGGAGTTCCTCACTTGGCGAGGCACTTAATAGGGGAGAGCCTCTCAGCTATGCAGCAGACAGTGACAAGGCTTTCATCCAAGGTAGAAGCATCAAAGGAAAGAGAAAAGTTTAGAGAGGCTCAATTTCTTGGTATGCAAGCTCAGATCAGAATTTTCCTTTCTACTAGAGCTTTTTCGTTACCCCGATCATGTGAGTCATCACCAGAGGCTCCACCTCCGCGTGATCATTCCTCTTGTCCTCCCCGTGATCATTCCTCATATCTTCCCTGTGATCGTTCCTCCCGTCCTCCCTTTGATCATTCTTCTCGTCCTCTACAAGACTGTTCTCTATATTGTCTTGTAGATGAAAGTTCATCATATAGTGGTGATGCTATAGAAAACATCCCTTGACAAATACTTCGATATAATTTGAACTAGACTAATAGAACTAGTTTTGAATTAGATTGAAAATTTTTGAACTTGTTGTAATTATTTAGTATTTGCTTGGTTTTGAATTTTGATGTTTAATTGAACTTGTTAATTTTAAAGTATTAATTGGATTTTTGGTTCGATTTGTGGTAAATTAGGAACTTTTTGTGGTGGATTGGGGACTATTTTATGTGAATTTTGGGTATTGGTATTCTATCTTGATTTGGCAGGTGGTGTAGCTACCAAAACAAGCATTTTCTGCCAAAACTATTCCCAGACAACCTACCACCCGTGGTCGGTGATAAAAAAATAATACTTCAAAATACCGACCAATGTTAGTGCACATTGAATTCCCAGAAGTTCAATATTACTGACCAACTTTGATCGATAAGGTAGCTGTCATGTCTAGATTACCGACCAACATTAGTCGGTATTGTTAAATTTTAATAATTTAAATACCGACCAGCATTGGTCGGTAACTAAAATATTATACGATTAAGCTATTTTACTTTATCAATCAAAGTTGGTTGATAACCTAATTATAAAATTTAGCACACCGAGCAACGTAGGTAAGTAAAATTAAATTATTAATATAATATTTCAACCAATATTAGTCGGTTTTTCAATCAAATTGTAAGATGGTCGTGTAGAGCATACCTACCGAAGTTGGTCGGTAATTTTCGACTGACTTTGGTCAGTATGCTTTACCAACCATTAAATTACCGACCACACATAAATTGTTATTTTTTGGATGATTATTGGCCATTATCGACAGAATTCGGTCGGTTTCTTCCGACGATTTTAAGCAGAGTTTTAGTATTGTTAGTTCTTTCAAAACATTTAGACACTGTTCAGGAATTGTGAGAACTTTGCTATTATTTTCCTGCGATTTGTATTGTTATAACTCAAGTGATGTATCAAAACCTATTTGGTGTTAATAAAGCTTGATTATATATTGATTGCATATTTATTAAACATTTCAAAATTTGTTGTTATAGTGTTGGGCCGCTGCAGCACACAAGCTGCAAGCAACTAGTTGTATACAAATGGACAAGAAGAACCTACTAACTCGATTACATGTTCCTACCATCAATTGGCTTAAATGTTCATATGTTCCCGTTGAATACCTTTGTCCTTTATTGTTCGTGGGAGACGCTTGCTCATTTCATGGTGTATTCATTAAACTTTTTTTAGATTTTACCGGTTGTTTGTTTTTATTTTACAAGGCGTAATGTTTTCTACATTACATAGATTAAATAGGAAAATAATTCACATGATGCAGTATCTTAAACAATAGTATTTCCCATACTTCAAATATACGGAAAAAATAATAAGCAAAATTGTGATAGTTGATTTCAAAGGTCTACTTATTAGAAAAAATATCAAACGGCAATTTTATTTAATGTAAATATGTTCTAAAAGGGTACAAAAGTCCATCGACTCATTAGAATAGTACAAACATAGATATTCCAATTATTCCTAACTTGCTCCAACATCGATATTTATATTTTTTGCATACCACCTTCATTGGATAATATTACACAATGAGCATAGTCTGTTTCTTTGTATTGTACATAACCTATATATAGATCGTAAATTTATAGGAATCTCTTTTTTTTTCCTTAGTTAGCACCTGATATACATGTGTGTGTGTGTGTGTATATATATATATATATATATATATATATATATATATATATATATATATATATATATATATATATATATATATATATATATATATATATATATATATATATATATATATATATATATCACAACATGGAATAAGGTATCAATTTGATTCTTCAATACCTTGTTAATTACACGGTATCAGAGCCACATTCGTGGCTTCGTCCGAGTTGAGTTTGCCTCACTGGAGTTGACCGAAACTTTCCCGCAGACATGTGAGGTGCGTGTGTGGTCCATTCTCTGTCCATCTTTGTTCTCTGAGATCAGCTTGATATTTTTGATCGATTGTTGGTTATCCTCTGATAACATAACCTTATTTTCATGAAGAACATACTCGGACAAGGTTGTATTACACCAAATTTGGTCGAGTTTGAGTTCTTCTACTATTTGGTTTGTTTTTGGGATACTTAGATAATCATGGAACAATATTATTGCATCTGATTGCTTGTCTTGTGAATTGATATTTTTTGAGTCTTCCTTGTAAGACGATTTATTACAATGTGAGACATGATATTATATGTTGGATCTTCCCTTATCAGAAACTTTGTTTGTCTTTGATTTTATTTGATTTGGGGACAAATTTATTTGGTTCTCTAATTCAGTTGAGTGGATTATAATAGTGGAGTTCTGTTAAATAGATTGTTGACTTCGTGTTTTCTAGAGATCTGTTTTGGTATCTTTTAGCTTTGGGGACCTTAGTTGATTTAATCGGTTGTTATTCAAAGAAAAAATGATGGTAAAGAATAATAGTGCGACAACTCCTAGTCCAACAATCTTGGTTTCAGATGTGTTTTTAAAATTCCTTCAAAATCATAAATCGATTAAGGAATCTTCTTCAGTTACACCTTTGTTGGATCAGATAAACCATATCTCATCACATCTTCCAATAAATGGGTGATCAATTTAGGTGCCAAAAATTACATGACAAGTAATCTAAATATTTTTTCTAGCTTTCGCTAATGTAAAGCACCCTCTCCAATTACTGTAGCTGATGGATCAACTTATAGCAATGTTGATTTGGGATTGTTAAACCAACTTCCTCTATTACCTTGTGTCATCTGTATTAAGTCTACCAAACTTGACCTTTAACTTGATTTCTGATAGTAAAATCACCAAAGACCTTAATTGTCGTGTTACATTCTTTCCTGATCATTGTTTGTTTCTAGATCTTACAATAAAGTAGGTTATTGATAAAGGATATTTATCCGGTGATCTCTACATCCTTGATGAATGGGAGACACGGTCTATTGCATGCTCTAGTGTTGTGTCTCCCTTTGAAGCACATTGCCGATTGGTACACCCCTCTCTACCTTTGTTAAAGAAGCTTTGTCCTCAATTTCAGAATATTTCTTCATTGGTTTGTAAGTCATGTCAATTTGAAAAACACCATCGCGTCTCGTTAAGAGCAAGGGTTATTAAACGAGTTGAGTCATTTTTGAGTTATTTCACTGTGATGTTTGGGGACCATGTCCCGTTGTTTTTGAAACTAAGCATAAGTATTTTGTCACCTTTTTAGATGATTTATCTCAAATGACTTAGATTTACTTAATGAAGAGCCGCTCTAAAGTGTTTACTCACTTTTCTGCCTTCTGTGCTGAAATCAAAACTCATTTTAACAGTTCGATGCAGATTCTAAGGAGTGATAATGCTAAATAATACATGTCGAAGTGATTTTGGTCATACATGAGACGATATGGTATTCTACATCCGTCTTAATGTGTTTATACACCCTCTCAAAATGGAGTAGCTGAGAGGAAGAATAGGCATCTACTTGAGATAGCTTGGGTACTTTTGTTCCAAATGAAGGTTCCTCAAATGTTTCTGGTTAATGCGATCTCTACGGCGTGCTTTCTGATTAATCGCACGCCATCTACTATGCTTGGTAGTAATGTGCCTTATGATGAATGGTGATTTTACCACTCATTCTAGTCTCTTTTCCTTAGCTTTTGTGTCCTTTAATTGTAATATGAGGTCATTTATGGTGTGTATTGTTAGATTTTTAGGTAAATAATGCTATGAAGGGATTTGAATTGAAGTGGAATTGAGCAAGAGAGGATGAACATAATGCAAAACTCTCCAGTGATTCCACATCTGCAGAAGAGACCCCGCTTCTGCGTGAAAAGAAATAGATCTGCGGAGTTGGACATTTTGCCAGGAACCACATCTGCGAGTCGTTCGCTTCTGCTGTAGCGCATCTGTGCTTATTGAGTCTGCATCTACACTGTCAAGCATATTTCAAGTTTTGCTTCTAAGATAATTTATCCGCATCTGCGAGGATTCATCCACAGATGCGGTCAACGAGCATCAGATTTGGCAAATTAGGCATTTCACATTTTCTCATTTCCAAACCCACAAATACTCGACCTAGCATAATCTTTGCAAAATATCTAAACATATTTAGTATATTTTTTAGTTCTTAGACTTAGATAGAACAAAGTGGAAGCTAGGGTTTTACACATACACTTTGGTCTTGAAGACTTGAAGCTTGTGATTAAGGATTTCTTTCCCATTTATGTTTATTTCTTCATTTCCTTGCTTTGTATTGAATATTTAAGTGTGTAGTATTTATTTCCAACACTTGAATCTTGTTTATGGAAATATTCATGTTTAAAGTGTGGGTTAAATACTTTTTTGTGCTTATGTATTTATTGATTTTTGTTCTTTTATGAAATAAGTTATTGTTATTTTAATTATTCTTGTTTGTTAATGTTTCCAAAGGGATTAGATAACCCTAGGACTCGCCCATTAACTCCAAATTAATTTTGAAAAAAGATAATTTGGGTTGAAAAAGATTAATTAACAAGAACTTGAGGCGTTAACCCGTACTTTATAGGTTCTATCTATGGATAAGATTGAACTACTTGTAGCCATATCCGAATGTGATTAATCTCTTAATTGTTTTAGGGATAATTCAATTAGGAAGTCTTGTTAGTCTTCGGAAGAAGGTAATATAAAATTATGACTTGTGGCTAATTAACATAAACTCGCTCATATTTGTAAAATCATGAAATACATCCGATCGTTACTTGAGTGTAATTCCCAATGCATTCATACTTGTAGCCATTGATCATTTTACTCGCTTTCTAGGTTAGTTTACATTTTCGCATTTAGTGACAAACATTTTCCAAAAACCAAATTCTCAACGTTTGGCATTGCGCGATAAGTGATAATTTTCTTGCATTCCTAATCGCCTACATATTGTTTTTTGTGGGATTCGACCACGA
The DNA here is from genome assembly GCA_034376525.1 of Nicotiana benthamiana. Taxonomy (NCBI): domain Eukaryota; kingdom Viridiplantae; phylum Streptophyta; class Magnoliopsida; order Solanales; family Solanaceae; genus Nicotiana; species Nicotiana benthamiana. Next base: position 39,858,132 of record CM067324.1, read on the forward strand.
CTCATAGTTGGGTATATTATATTTCAAGTGAACGCGCCCATTTACTTTTTAGTAGTGGATTTGGATGTCATCAAAATTGGCATCATTGGTGGGAAACTATTTGTCGTAATTTAGGTTGTTTGAGCAATAAGCGTAAGTTCTTTGGTCCAAACATGTGAATATTTGTGTAATTATATTTCTTACCTTGCTATATTTTTCTTGTTTGTTTCTTATTCATTTTCTTATTTTTTGAAAAAAAAGCATCGTATAATGAAAATAGGTCGGATGGTAGTTGTTCATACTTTAATGACCCTTGTCCTTATTGTAGAGGACCACACTCATGGATAAATTGCTTATATTCTCCCGGGGGTGGGTTGTGCGCATAATCTCAATCCCATGAGTGGAGTATTTTTGATAAGTGTGGTTTTCAAAATGGTCATTGGGATAATTGTATTTATTTGTCCTTCCCTTCCCCAAGCCCTTGTTATGATGATTCTACTTTTTGTGATGAAAATATTAGGGCTATGTAAATGGAAGAAATTTAGCATGGCTGAAATGGAGAGTTTGAGCTCATGTTGGAGTTCCTAATTGAAGGAGGAAACAAAGAACAAAGTGCCTTGGACGGGCTTTTGGAGAATAGTCTTCAAAATGACATGGCACTTGCAAGGTTGCACTCACATATGGGGGAATTCTTGAAGCTTTGGAGGTCATAAAATCCTCATAAGTTGATGATAGCCAAGAATATTCCTTAGATGTGCATGTTGAAAATCCTTCCTTGGCACTTGATCAAAGCCAAGAAGAACTCTCAAATGCTCAAAATGAGAAGATGGTGCTCATGTTGGAGACCATTCTTGAAAATGGGGAGAAGTATAACTTCACACTCGAGGACTTGAAACAAGGCTTGACTTACAATGAATAACATATCCACACTTTGGACAATCAAATTAAAATATTGGTTGAGGCTCACCATGCCCAACAATTTGAGAGTACGGAAGGAAGCCAAGAAGATTCCAATTTCGAGGAAGAAAGTGAGCTTTACTTTGAGGATTCAAGAATTGAACATCTGCCAACCAACCCCATGAGTGTTAGTGATGCCAATAAAAATATGGAACTAGAGTCAATTGGTGTAAATGAAAATTTGGTTGAAATTGGCTCTAGTTTGGGGGAAAGAGAGGATGTCAAAATTTGGAAAAAATTGCAAGTTGGAGGTTTGAAGTCATATTCCAAGTAGGTTTCAACATTTGAATTGTGTGGTGATATAGTAATTGACCAACAAGATTCAATGAGGGATTGCGAGGAGAAAAGGCAACAACCATACATCTTACAATTTAAGGGAAAAAGAAGGCAAAATGACATTCCTCACATGAAAACCAAGAAGTGCAAAATAAAGAAATTAATTCTTGGCTTGATCATCAACTTACCACCCCCCATCACTCATGGTCATAAGCTTGATTCCAAGCTAGGTGCCCAGTTCATATCATCCAAGTGGTGAGAAAAGTAGTAAAGTTGACTTGAGTCGTGCCACGACATTAAATGTGGCGCTTGGCGGGAGGCAACCCATCATTTTAAAAAATTTTGGTCATTTTTAAATATTTTATTTTATAGGATATTTTAGTATATTATTTCTGACTAATCTTCAGAGTTTTAGATTTTTTAGTGTTGAATTAAGGAGTTCGGGATGTTAGAAGTGCACAAAAATAGTAGCTGCAACTCTGGGGCACTAGTTATCTTGTATAACCACATCTGTGGAAGTTTTCTCACAGATGCAGTCTCGTAGAAGCGTACTTTCCACTGCAGAAGCGGTCCTTTCCACAGAAGCGGGCCCTTGGCCGCATAAGCGGCACCGCAGAAGTGCTAGAAAGTCTGCAGGTGCAAAAATTGAGGACGCTTAATGTTAATATTTCCTCATTTCCCATAGGTATGTTCTACATTTGTACTCCAAGCCCTAACTCCCCCATCTCTCACGTACTCCAAAAACCACCACTACTCGTGAATTCTACTGCCCTAGTGCAAGACTCAGGTATTTTCTTTCAATTCTCATCTGTTTCTCTCTCCCTTTTCCTTGTCACATCTCCTTCTTCTTTTCTTAGCCCTAATAGTGGCTACGTCCCCTATTTCCCCATTTCGCTCAGAATTGTGTGAAAATTATGAGAATGCGTTTTTGTGTGATGTGCATCATGAAACAAATTTGTGGGAAAGCTAAGTAACCAAATTGTGTGAAGAAGAGGTCATTTTAAAGTACTTGCAAGATGTTCGAAAAAAATGATTAAAAGAAAATATCTTGCAAATTATCATAAAATCGGTCTCAATAGAATCAGAAGTTCATGTAGTGCACTAATTTAGAAGTCTTGACCATAAATTAGGCGTCAAAATCAAGATTAAAATTGAAAAATGAAAGAAAATTTGGGCACTTGAAAAATTTGTCTGAGCACCGCATATGCGGTTTCACACCTGTGTCGACTGTTCTGCATTGTGATTTCTGGAAACTTGATAAAAAACTGCAGATGTAGTGAAATTTTCGCAGAATCGTAACCACTCCAGAAGTTAGTGTTCCACAGATGCAAAAACTGGGCGGATTGCACAATTTTAGTAGCTTTGCAACAGGACCTTCTCGGGCACGTTCAACCTTATTCTTTGGCCTAATTTTAGTGTTTTGAATTGCTTAATATGATTTCATTGCCCGAATAATTTGTTTTTGATTTTATGAAGGTACTTGGAGCTAAAATGAACCCGAACATGAGCCAACAGCATGAAATTGAGGAGGAGGTTGAAGAACCGTTTGATGGGTCATGCTTCATGTCAGCATAGATACTATGACAACCTCGCCAACAAAAGGATAGTGCTTGAAAAGGGGATCAACAAATAAAAATTGGCCGAGAAGCTCCCAGATTTCTATGCCCGTCTCCATACATTCCGATAATGATGCTTCATTCCTACCCCATGCAAAGATAATGAGTAGTGGGTGTGCAAATTCTATGCCAACCTTAAGCGCGTAGACTTTGCCAACCCACAACTCATCATTAGAGGGAGATTGGTAAGGATTGGGATAGAACAGATAAATGACACTCTTGGGATTCCTAACTATCCAATGGAGACGATGTACGATAAAGATCAATGTGACAATGGGGAGTAGCTTGTATCCAAACTCTACCCTTCAAGCAAGAGAGCCAAATAGGGAAACTTGAGAAAAGGTTTGAGATCGATTGACTTCACTGCTGAAGTGAAAATATGGTTGTAAATCCTTTACAACAGAGTGTCTCCATGTGAAAACGTCTCAGATGTCTCCTACACCAGGGCTTTGATTATTCCATGCCTCCTGGACGGCATTCCTGTGAATTTTGGGTACAATATCCTGCAGGAGCGGAGGGAGTATTTGCAGGACAAGGATGCAGGGATGATGTTCCCTTCAGTGATCACACAACTATAAATGATAGCATAGGTTAAGGTGAATAGCACTGATCGGTGCAAATCTATTCACCCAGAGAGAGTGACAGGAGAGGGTAGTGCAGTACAAAGAAAGAAATGAAATGTCACCACTTCTACTACCGGTCCAGAGTCTTCATCACAAGAAGATGCACCTGAGGGACCATTTGGGGTGCTAAACTCCGAGCTAGCATCCATCCAGGAGCTAGTATCACAGCTTCCGAGTGGGCCTTTATCCTCCCAGCCTGGGCCCTCTTACTTCTCCGGGGAAGAAATGAAGAGTTACTTAGATGTGCAGAAGAGCCAGAACGATTCTCATGCGAATATGGCAGCATTAGTGACTAGACTTGAGGCAGCCTACAACACTTTGGCCGAGGCCCATGCTAATCTCCATACAGACTTCCTGAAGGAGAAGGAGAAGAACAAAAAAATAGCAAATTCATGATAAAAATATGGAGAGGCATAAAGGCCATCTTCAAATGGGGAAACCCAGGCAACAAGATACCTGTGGCGGACAAGGATGATAGCGAGGAGTACTTTTTCATGTTATAGGCTAGGCTAGCGATGGTGATGGTGATGGTGATGGGATGGTGATGGTGATGGTGATGGTGATGGTGACGATGATGATGAGACTGACGATGATGAGGTTACGAGTTTAGCCCAGAAGTGATCAGTCGTCCTCCCATAGTCTGCTAATCTGATGCAGACCTCATGGAGACCCTCAAACAATTTGTGCTTTATATTTCATATTGTGCAGTGAAGACACTGCAATATTTTTAGTTGGGGCTGGCTATAGGAGTATAATGTATGCATACAATGATATTGTGTGCCCGCCTTATTTTGTTGTTATGGATATTGTGTGCCCTTGCCGGGCTTATTGTGTTGTTTTGGATATTGTGTGCGCTGTGAGCACGTGATTTTTGCCTCGCTCGATTTACTCCTACGGGATTCTTAAAATTAAGATTCTTTCTTTAATTATTTCAAAATTTAGGAATTAATTGCATAACTTTTGTATTGTTTGCATTCTTGTGTACATGTTTAATCCATATAATTCATAAAAAACGAAAATAGTGCATTTGTATTTAGGACCTAATTTTCTATTTTTTTAATACAATTAGTTATTTAATATTACAAAAATGAAAATAAATAACAAAAAATAGCCCTTTTCGCACTTTCACTTTTTCCAATTCATTACATTTTTGCTTTTAATTTGACCCTTAACTAATTTTTGTAAATGTTATGAGTTTTAATTAATTTATATTGTTAATTGATTTTAGTTTAAGGATTTAATTTTTGTAAATGTTATGAATTTTAATTAATTTATATTGTTAATTGATTTTAGTTTAAGGATTTAATTTTAGTTTAGTTTTAATTTGAAAAAGAAAAAGAAAAAACAAAATTAAAAGAAATTGAGTTTTAAATACATACCCACATTTTGGGCTGACCCAAATAAAAAACCCACCCTAAACCCGTCCAAAAACACCCGACCCAACCCAAAACCCGCGTCCAAAGCCCCAGGCCCCCCTGCCACCAAAACGACGTCGTTTGGGCTTCATCAGATAAGGAACGTCGGGGTTTCCTGATTGGACGGTCCTGAAGCTGGGATCACTTAGTATATATATGTCCTAACAGCACCCCTCACCCCCTCATCTCTCTTCTCTGTCAAACCCTCAGAGACCAACCCTGTAACGTTGCCCTAAAATGTAGTTTGCCGCTGCCGAAAATCGCCTACGGTGGCGGCGGGTCTCTGATGACCACCGAATTTACAGCATAGACTTCTCTCCCTCTCCTCTTTCCAAATATCTAACTAGTTTTCTTCGAATCCCAGCCAAACCTCTCGAATATTGAATCAAAGAGAGGCGGTCGGAAACCTACTTCATCCATCCAACCCCAAATTAACACCAGACCATCTTCACAACCCCCTGTTCCCTAATCTCACACTACCAGCTCTCAAATCTACGCCAAACCTTTCAAATTTTGAATCAAATAACAAACCCAAAAATTTCAAAAAGGGTCCGAATCAGTGGGATTTTGAAGCTCTGAGTTTGGAAACAAGTTCAGTTGTGTGTTCTCAAATTCATTTGAGAACATAGGATTAAAGTTTATTCCGGCCTCAAATTCATGGGTTTGTTGACGGTTTGTTTCAAAGAAGGTACCCGTTGGTTTTGGGAGAGGTACGACTGGTTTTCCCTTTTCTATTTTTCTTTTATTTTGCTTCTGCTTCTTCTCTTCTTTTTGTTTGTTTTCTTGAAAACACTCTGCACATGTTCATCTAGGTCAGGCTTTTTTTAGTTTTGTTTTAGTTAGTTTAATTTTAAGAGGGCTCATTACGAATTCAAAAGTGTTGTGTTCAATTGTTTGTATGCTATTTGTTGGTGCATGATTAGTTTTTTTATTGTTTCTTTAATCAGTAACGCTAATCCATTAATTGAATAGTTTAGTCTGGTTAATGGATTGTCCAGTTTGGGATACAATTGCAAAAGAAAAGAGTGTTTGTGTTTGGTTCGTATTCTCAGACTCTTATTTGGGTAGTGGTTCCTTTGGGTCTTGGGACTTTTATGACCCGTTTTGGAAAAGAGGGGTCAGCCCAACGGGGTAAAGACCCAGGTCTAATTTTCCTTCGGTCAATCTGACCCTGGTTGGTTTTCAAGGTTAATTTCAGAAGATTAAGGGGTAACTTGGGTAGTTATCTGAGAGAATCTCGCAGGTAACCATTTAAGGAAGCTTCATGGAAGCTGCAGAAGGCACTAACTTGGCCAACAAGTCAGAATCCTAGAGACGTTTAAGCAAAAAGCATGAATCAAAGACCTAAGGGGCAAACAAAATCAGTAGGGTTGCCCTAATGGCTTGCATATAAAGGCATGCTATTCTTTCCTTGCAAGATAGATTAGAGAACCTACGGAAAATGAGCTGAAAATTTACAGAATTTTAGAAGGCTAGGGACCTTTAAGAGCTAAAAGGTAGAAAAACATAGGCGGCCAAAACTACAAAAAGAACATCTCCCTGTTCTATTCAAAAATTCCTGAAATCCTTTAGGTCTCTTTATTGAAATAATTCTTGAACAGCTAAAGTTTAAAATGATTTAAGTCTATTTGGTACTCAAGTATTTTGGTTTAATTTGGTTTGGGTTTTGATAGCCATGTTCTATTGACAACTGTGATTTCAAATTTGGCTTAAACTAATTTCACCTAATCATCTCTAGACTGCTTTTGCTTCTGTCAATCTTTGCTAAAATTCAAATTACTGATCCTTCTTAATTCAGTGTTCCTTCAATTTCAGGTACTTTCCTTAGCTCGTAATTGAGGATCAATTGCTAAACTCGTAATAGTTTGAAGTGTGTTGAATTAAGGCTACATTTGAGTTGATATCCCTATTACTTTACTTTCATTTTACCTTTAGTATATAGATTTAGAACTATAACTGTTGATTAGGCTTCCTTTTTCCTGAACTGTGTGTAAGAGATTCTTATTGACTATTTCTTATGTGTAATGATAAACTAGATTATGGACATTGATTTTGATATGCAGATTCCCTCTTAACTTTCTATTTTGATTTTAGCTACTATTAGTACTCTGCCATGTTGTTCCTCTTGGCTACATTTTACTCAGATTTGCTTATTTATGCTCCATGTTTGGTATGTTAATTAATTACATATTATAAACATTTGGAGCTCATGACAAAGCTGCAATCAGTAACATTATTTGTGCTTGTAAATATTAGGCGATACTAATTTGCTTCATCCTTTTGAATTTGTTTGATTATGTTGGGTTGATACATTCATTTGTGGATAGCAATATAAATTAGCAGGTCATCAGTCCAATAGGAATTTTGTTGGATAATTTGTGTAGTCATATATACTGGGTATGGTTGAGTTTTCAAATTCATGAATGTTTGATAAAGTTATTAAGTTATGAGGTTTTATTTCATACAAGGATTCGAATAAGGTCTCTTTTGTCATAAAGCTTACTAATTAGTGTTTCAAAATTAAAGGATCGTTTACCGAAATCTTGTCTATTTAGTTAAATAACTCAGCAACCTTCAGGTTGAGGAATTCGATCTTGCATTCCCTCCTTTTTAATTTTAATGCCTTAAATTTGGGGCATGTTTGTGCTCGATGATAGAGACCGCTTCTGGGCTCAAGACCAGGCCCAATAAAATTGATGCCCTCAATTATGTGGCATTTCGCATGGCACCCTGGCCAGCTTCAGACGTAGGAAACTTGAATTGGGCTCATCCTTGGGCCTATAGTATCAAAAGACTTGGATCACTGTTTCTTTCTAATTAATGTTTTTTTTTAAATTTTAATGTGAGCATTGGGCCTTCCAAACTAGGCGGCAGATTCGAACTAAGGGCATTTTTTGAAATATGTCCTTGTTTGGGTCTGGGCTTGATCTCGGGGCTCAAATATTCTTAAATACTTTTGATGTTAGTTAATTGTAATGTTAATTATGTAAATCCTTTAATTAGAATAGAAGGTGAGGCATAATAGATAATAAAGTTCATGGACTTTCTGAATATTAGTAAGGGCATCCCTAAAAATGTTGAGGTGCGTCGCGCCAAATAAAATAACAAATTGTGTTGCCCTCTTTAATTATGTCATTAAAATCCTTAGAATTCGAGGTGTACCATTTAGCAAATTTCCATGGCCCTCGCAAAGATAACAACGCGTTAGTTGCTTTAGGCGCGCTATTTTAAAATTAACATCCTTAAACTCGGGTGTGCATTTCATGTGACCCAATTCCAACTCTTATGAACATTGGTTAAAATGTGTTTCGGATTGCAGGTGCATTTCATGTGGCGCGGTCCAAAGAAATATTTTAGACAACATTAAATCTTCTTTAATATAAATAAAAGCGGTTTTTAAGTTAATATTTACCATAGGCTAAAACATTTATTAAAATCAGATAATTGGCCAATTATAATAGTTTAAGTGACCGTGATAGAACCACGGAATATGGGGGTGCCTAACTCCTTCCCCGGGGTTAACAGAACTCCTTATTTAGAATTTCTAGTTAGTAGACTTCACAAGGAAAGTCGAATTTTCCTCGATTTGGGATTTAAAATAAACTGGTGACTTGGAACACCAGACACAAACCTATCCCAAGTGGCGACTCTAAAAATAAAATAAATAATCTTATTTTGAATAATGTCACTTAAATTGGAAAACTCCCTTATATACTACTCCTCGATGTGGTGTGTAAAAAGGAGGTGTGATAGCTCTAGCGACTCTGCTAGGGAGACAAACCCGGAACTACGGTTCGGGGTATAAGAATTTTAGCTTAGAATAGCTGTTATGATTGGCCTTATATGATTTTCCTGCATATTTCATCCTAATGTGCTAAGTGCTTTACCGATTTGATATTTGGTGAATTATATATATAAGCTGCTACGAAACCCTTCCCCTCTTTGAGTCTTCTACATCATGGAGAAGGGTGCACTTCGTGTGACTTCTCTTCTATTTAGAGTCTTATCCCATTTTTAGAACGAGGTTCGGACAAGTTGCTAAGACGGAGAAGCTTTTATATTCCCGGTACACTCCTCCCCCCCCCCCGGCTCGAGTTATCCACTCGGGTAAGCCAGGTCTAGAACAATAAACCCAAGTTTTAAACCTAGTATAACAAAGCCTCATGTCGGATCCCTAGTTGGAATGTTTGTTTGCATCATGTGCATTTGACTTAGGAGACTCAACACAGGGGCTGGGTCTGTCTAGGACAGGTGTACCTGAAATGAAAAGACCATCCTGATGCATCTTACTTGCTACTTGTGAATTTATTTGCTTCGGATTCGCATGTTGACCGGCTTACTAATAATGGGAGAGAGTTGGAAAAGAGAACAACAATGTTAGGGTTAAGTGAGTTAATTACCCGTTTTGAAAAACCAATACCCAAATGGTACTGAAACTCTGCCGAATTTTAGAGAAAATGAAAGAAAAGAAAAAGTTACAATTTCAAAAATAGTTGGTTTTGTCAAATCTGCCCGAACTACGCTAGTTTGATACTGACCGGATGTGGGATGCGTAAGCAACCCCCATCAGGTCCAACTTCCCTTTTGCAAAAATAACCCAAAATAACAAAATTTAAATTTTTGTCACAAATAGGTCAGGCGATGTCATTCTTGTCCAAAATAAGTCGAATGCCCCTAAAAGGGCGTCGGAAGGCTGTTTTGCAAGAACAGCCATTTCTAAAGGTTAGCGGGCGTAGCCTTAAAATCTTCTTCCCCGAAGTGCTAAAAGGTTGGATTTGCAAAGCCAGGGTCTTGTTTTTTGAAATGAAAATTTTGAAAAGAAAAAAAATGGTGTTACTTTTCCTTTTAGGACAAAATGAGTTATTGAATCACCTTAATGCAGAACGAACACGAATGAAATTGAACCCTTTACAGTCCTTAATGAGATCCCCTTAAAATTCCATATGTGGTGGAATGATATAGGAAAGGGCAGTAGAGAAGGTGGTAAACGTTCTGGGAGGCCTCATCGGACTATTGAACATCAAGCCAAGGTCGGATATAATTGAAGCCTTAACACCTTTTTGGGACCCAACTCGTAGTGTATTATGTTTCTCTAACTTTGAGCTCACACCTACATTAGAGGAAGTTGTGGGTCATGCATGCCTTAATGAAAATTATAGAAGTCGATATCCACTATCACCAAGACCGGTATCTCCCCACAGATTTCTAGATTTGTTGAGTATTAGTCGGGGTGTCCGGGACGGAAATTTATCTGAAGGGTATTGCACACTCCAGTTTTTGTATTTTTGATATGGTAACCCGCGAGTTTTTGTAGAGCCAAATAATAATCTAACCCATGCCGGATATAAAGACAAATAGGAGGCAAGGCGGGGCTTAACTTTTATGGTGGCCTTTATGGGTGTTGTGATTTGTCCACAGAAAGATGGCAATATAGAGATAGGTCTTGTGGGAATGATCAATGTTGCAATCAAAAAGTCAAACAGCAAGGTGGTTCCACCAATCATGTCTAAAATCTATCGAACCTTGACTATCCTTCAGGAAAGGGGAAATTTTTCCAGGGTTTCAGTTTGTTACTACAATTATGGATACAATAACACCTTTGTCACCGGGTTAGGCATATGAATTATGGTTTGACTGGTTTGAGCTGCATTGAAGAATTTGAAAGCCGGGTAGTAGGTATTGAATTCCCTAGGGTACTGAAACTTGGCTTCCACATTTGAGATCCTTGACTGCCGATAAAATTGAGTGGGAATTTGGATGGCTCCCTGCCACTGAAGCAGTATACACGATAGCTGAAGTGTCTTATATCCTCTCGATGGGCGTCCGGAGCATCCAGCCTTATGCTCCCTACAGGGTTTTGCGCCAATTAGGAAGATTTCAAACCATGCACAATGATGAAGGTTTGAGTAAACATGTCATTGAACTGGGCCCAAAAGCCGCATTTCCAAAAGGGAAAATTCACCAAGTATGGAATGAATGTAGGTTTCTTGAACCCGAGACCATAGTAGGAGACCGAGCTAGAGGTGAAGTGGACCCTAAGTACATTGTCTGGTTTGCAAAATGATTCTACATTCCTAAAAGACCTGTAAAGAGACCATATGTCCAATAGTGTACAAAGGGGGCTCAAGTGCAATGCGACTGGTTGACCAATAAGAACAAGTACAGGGCTAAAATAAGCTAATTAAAAAGGCAAGTAATGGAGCTTCAGTTTTAAAATAGTGTTAAAGCTGCTGCAGACGTGGGAGAAAAGAAAAAACTAACTTAGGAAAATGAGGCCCTCAAAGCCCAGATCTAGAAAATGAATGCAGCTGCCAGAAACCCAGAAAGAAGTCGGGTTGATGAAAGACTTATAAGCGGTCTAAGTAAGAAAGTCCTCGAATGTCAAGAAGACCTGGAAAATCCTGAAGATAGTCTAGTAAAAATCCAGGCACAATGGACAAAGAAAGCAGAAGAATGGGCACGATTTATGCAACAAATGAAGAAGAACTACGAAGGGAACATTACTAGCCTAAGAGGAAAGGCAACTACTCTTGAGGATGAGGCAGCCAAAAAAGCTAAAGGTTTAAAATCTGATAGGGAGCACTGCTATAATCTAATAGCTAAAATGGAGGAAAAAGTAAAGCAATTGCAAAATCAACACTTTCATGACTCCCAAGTATTAGAAGCTCGGAACCAGTTGATAGGGAGATTACTTCAGGAAAAAAGGCAGAATTAGAGAAAGGATCAGAACAATCGATGACTACATTACCATGAAGTGCCAAGCGTGCAAGGACATTACTCGTACCACCTTCTTTGAGGCAGTGATGACTTTTGTCCGTCAAGTTATGAGTGATTTGGAGAAACTACAAAGGGGTCTCACACATAGGCCCACGGCGAGGCCGAATGATGCCCCGTGGGCTCTAGTAGTTGAACCTTTAATGTATTCCTGATTTTTCTCTCATTGAGTTTGTATTTTTGCTTTATTTTGAGTCTGTAGTTTTTATTTCCAAGAAAACATACTTTGTAATAGAACTTTATTAATGAAAATTGAAAATTCTGAAAAATTATTTCTTTACTTTTTGAACTACGTAATGATCTGATTCACGTGGCATCGTGATACGTAAGCAATCCTCATTGGATCCTGTCATAATTTTGTAAATAACTCCAATAAGAAAAGAAAATGAAATATATATATATATATATATATATATATGTATATATATATATATATATATATATATATATATATATACATATATATATATATATATGTGTGTGTGTGTGTGTGTGTATGTGTAACGAGAAAAAAAGGGCAAAAGAAAGGAAAAACGAAAAAAAAAGGTGGAAATCAAAAGAAGAAAATGAAAAAGAATAAGGAAAAGCCGAGATGAAGCGTGCAACTGTTGCAAAATATGTAGAAACCCATTTCACTATATAGGTGCATCATATCCCAATGTGTGATTACCTATCTGTTATTTGTCTCAAACTAACCGTTTGTTGCTGTCAACTTTTCAGTCCAGGGTTTCTTATAGAACGGTGGTTGGTTTCGTGGTAACTTGGCCTCACATCCATACATTACTAGAGCAAAAGGGAGCACCGGAATGTCTTCAGAAATGACTCTACAAATGATTCCCATTGCAGATGATGGCCCCATCTCGAGCGTCGCGACCTCTGATTCGGCAGCTGCCGAAGAGAACAGAATCCTGCATATTAGGGTCATATAAATGTGGGACGCTTGGGCAAACGGAAGAGAGCCACCAAGGATAATGCTAGGATTCCCCGAACTTTTCCCTAGAATGGCTAGTACCTCCAATGTCCCAATCAGTCACCTAAATATCACACTAGGACAGGCAACTATATCGGTACATTTCGTGTAAACACCTTCTGAGGTTCGCCCCCAGGTGGTCATATCCGGTGCGGCCTCAAACATTTTCACCGCTCCCCCATGCTCGGCCACAGCACAGCCTACACTTCCTAGGCCCCCTTTTGACCCCTCAGCTTTCACATTCCAAACACCCACCTTCCAAATGGAGCCTCCCCAGTTCCCCACTTGTACTTATCCTCAACCGCCTAAATTTGAGTTCACTGCAGGACAAGAAAAGACTCCCAAAACTACCAAGAAAGAAGAAATCACAAAGACGAGGAGTATAGAATAAAGCCTCAAGAACATCCAAGATTTTAGTAGATAGAAAAGTGCGTCCTACGCTGATTTATGCATGTTCCCCCATGTGCACTTACCATTGGGATTCAAGACTCCAAAATTTGAGAAGTACGATGGGCACGGTGATCCTATTGCTCATCTCAAGAAATATTGCAATCAATTGCGAAGGGCTGGCAAAAAAGAAGAACTACTCATGGCTTATTTTGGAGAAATTCTAGTCGGCAACCCTCCGAGTGGTATATGGATCAAGATATATCCCACTGGCACATCTGGGATGATCTTGCAAGAGACTTCGTCAGACAGTTCCAGTATAATAGTGATATTGCTCCAGATAGAAATTTGCTGACAAACCTGAAGAAGAAATCATTGAAAAGTTTTCGAGAATACGCGGTTACGTGGTGTGAGAAGACATCAAGAGAAAAGCCTCCGATGGATGAGGTTGAGATGGTCACAATTTTCCTTCAAGCTCAGGAAGCCGATTACTTTCAAAATATGATGTCTACTATGGGTAAACCATTCACGAAGGATATCAAGATTGGCAAAATGGTTGAAAACGGGTCCAATTCTTAGCCAATATGCCATCAGAGCTACCTCCCACGCCATTCAAGGGGGATCTGGAGGCATAGCAAAGGGCAAGAAAAAAGGAAGAAACATCCATAGCAGCGTCGGGTGCAAGAAAACATTGTGCTCCCAGATTCTTTTCCCAAAAAGAACCCCGTAGCATTATTACCCCCACCAGTACATGGCTTATGCTCCTCAGCCATAGGAGGTCATTAATGCTCAACGTTATGTCCGGCTTCAGCAACAAACCAACAAGAACCAAGCTTCATTTCCTAGAAACCAGCCTCCTCACCAAAACAACTACAACCCCCGTTCTCCATAAAATAACTTTCGTCCTCGTGAACCACCCAGGAGGTCAAATTTTACACCAATCAGGGAAAATGTCTCTAGTCTATATCCAAAGCTTGTCCAAATGGGTTTGTTGTAGACCATTCCCCCGAATAGGCAAAATCCAGAATCACCCTCTGACCAACGTGGCACCCGATGCACTTATCACTCAGAAGTAAAGGTGCATGGTTTGAGACGACCCCAACATTTGAATTTGGCAAGACAACAAGAGTGTTATCATGAAGCAGCAAGAGTGTTGCAAAACTGGTGCAAGAGTGGCGCGAGAAGTCTAAAAGGGAAATGGACAAGCAAGGGCTAAGGCTTTGAACGGATCTGAGGCAGCTTGGCAAGGGCTTGACAATGAGTTGCGGGCTACGGATGGAACTTGATCATGACTATAGAATCAAGGTAGGAGGCATTGATGCCAAGACGTGGCACAACCGGATGGGCAAAGACAAGCAAATGTGCAAACGGAAAGGCAAAGTGCGGGAAGATTTGGCGTGGGTTCGAATTGCGGCAAACGGGCCAAGATCGTGGGTAATGTTAAGGCTAATTGGGGAATAATGCAGCTGGATACAATGCCATTGGCTCCTGGTCCAAGACAACACACGAAATTTAGCAGCAACATGAGAATGGACCAAGTCAAACGGCGAATACCGGCACAGGCTGTGCCCATACGCAGCGGTTGAGATTTGCTTATCATGCTGGAAGGAGTTAGCATGAATTGAGGGCCATGATCCCATGACCTAAACATGTTCCTGGTAGTTGAGGGTGTCAACTACCCTTAGGGAAAAGTAGTGGGCAAGTGCCAAGCCTAAAAACTAGGCAACTATTGTAAACATGGGGCTGCTTTCATAATCTATAAATGGGCAGCATCCTTCTCTTTTGTGACTTAAGCTTTAAGCATAAAAGTGTTAGAGCACACTTTAATGCGTGAAAACGTGTAGAGTGCATGTTTTCTGATTTAGGAAGAGTCCTAAATCTTGTTTTCAAGAGTGAAAACACTAAGGCTAAGAGTAGTCTTGTGAGGGTCAAGAGTGATCTTCATTTTTGTACACAGAGTGTACAACGCAGTTGAGTTTCTTTGTATGCTCGAGTTAAATACAAAGTTGGGAAAAGAGTTTCCTGTAATCTTGTGTCTTGTAATCACGTTCTATTTCTATCCCTTCACTATAATTTGTTGCCTAAGTTCAATCTAATCTTACTACGTTGAAAGCTGCCTAAATATATTAAAGTCCAAAGTTGCTGAACTTATGGCCGAGTGTTGGGGCAGGCTGAAGTCAAGTCGCTGCTTGGCTGCCACAAGGGTTGTTTTAGAGGAGCTAAAATTGACCCCGTGAAAACTGGTATCAGAGCTGATCGAGAGCAGTTCGTGTTTGAGGTGGAGACACGACGTGCAGTGGTAGATTCCGTGGTCTTGTTTGAGAACATGGCCGGTGGTAACAATGAATTGCAGGAAAGGCTAACAAAATTGGAAGCATTGGTGGGAAATGTTCCGGAAGGGGAAGCACTTCAGTCTCTTGTGACTAGACTTGCATTTCTTGAAGCAGAAATGGCAAGGCTTAGTCGAGAAAATGCAGATCTGAAGACCGAGACAGTGGTACTACGACGTTCTGTAGGCGAGGATGCTCAACATGGTGCTGAACGTCTCAAAGTGAGAATACCCGAACCTAATGCATTCGGAGGTGCAAGGAGTGCACGTGAATTAGAGAATTTTCTTTGGGATATGGAGCAGTACTTTCATGTTATTCATGTGCAAGATGAGAAAGAGAAAGTAACCTTGATTAGCATGTATTTGAGTGATTATGCTAAGTTATGGTGGCGCACTCGTGTGGCTGAAGATGAAAGTCTGGGTAGACCAAAGATTGAGTCGTGGGAGCGGCTTAAAAAGGAATTGAAGGATCAATTTCTTCCTAGTAATACATCTTGGATTTCTAGGGACAAACTGAAAAGGTTGAAACACACCAGATCAGTTAGAGCATATCAAAGAGTTCACATCGTTGATGCTTACCATCACCAACATGTCGGAAGAAGAAAAGTTGCACAACTTCATGAGCGGACTGCAACAGTGGGCACAACTTGAGTTGCGTAGGCAGAATATTCAAAACCTCGCAAGTGTTGTGGCTGCGGCAGATGCATTGGGCGATTTTCATATTAAGGAGGAGAGTTCCGCTTCAAAGTCAACCGACGGAAAGAAGGACAAGGCAAAGGAGTGGAAGAAAGGTGAAAATGGCAATGCACATGAAGATCGAGGGAAGGAAAAGCAGGAGGCTGGATTTTCCAAGAGCAAGGAGAAGGGCAGCAAATTCAGTGGTTCTTTCATTTGTGATGGACCACATCGAGCGAGGGACTGTCCAAACAAGGAGGCGTTGAATACAATGACTGCCACGGATAAGAGGGCTTTATTGGAGGCATGGAGCAGTGATAAACAAACTGTGAATGTCAATGCAATGGTGGCTGGAGAGAGAGGTGGTCAAGGGGCGTTTCTTGCCAACCCCTTGGGACTCATAAATTGAGTTAACCTCGACGAGGACGTCGAGTTTCAAAGAGTGAGGGTGGTTTATTACGACCCCAACATTTGAACTCGGCAAGACAACAAGAGTGTTGTCATGAGGTAGCAAGAGTGTTGCAAAAGTGGTGCAAGAGTGGCGCCAGAAGTCTAAAAGGGAAACGGGCAAGCGAGGGTTGAAGCTTTGAACGGATCTGAGGCAGCTTGGCGAGGGCTTGACAATGAGTTGCAAGCTACGGATGGAACTTGATCATGATTATAGCATCAAGTCAGGAGGCATTGATGCCAAGACATGGCACAAACGGATTGGCAAAGACAAGCAAATGTGCAAACGGAAAGGCAAAGTGCGGGCAGATTTGGCGTGGGTTCGAGTTGCGTAAAACGGGCCAAGTTCGTGGGAAATGTTAAGGCTAATTGGGGCACAATGCAGCTAGATACAATGGCATTGGCGCCTGGTCCAAGACAACACATGAAATTGGGCAGCAACATGAGAATGCACCAAGTCAAACGGCGGTTACCGGCACAGGCTGTGCACATGGGCAGGGGTTGAGATTTGCTTATCATGCTGGCAGGAGTTAGCACGAATCGAGGGCCATGATCCCATGACCTAAACATGTTCGTGGTAGTTGATGGTGTCAACTACCCTTAGGGAAAAGTAGTGGGCAAGTGCCAAGCCTAAAAACTAGGCAACTATTGTAAACATGGGGCTACTTTCATAATCTATAAATGGGCAGCACCCTTCTCTTTTGTGACTTAAGCTTTAAGAATAAAAGTGTGAGAGCACACTTTAAAGCGTGAAAACATGTAGAGTGCATGTTTTCTGATTTAGGAAGAGTCCTAAGTCTTGTTTTCAAGAGTGAAAACACTAAGGCTAAGAGTAGTCTTGTGAGGGTCAAGAGTGATCTTCATTTTTGTACACACAGTGTACTACGGAGTTGAGTTTCTTTGTATGCCTGATTTAAATACAAAGTTTGGAAAAGAGTTTCCTGTAATCTTGTGTCTTGTGTTCACGTTCTATTTTTGTCCCTTCACTATAATTTTTTGCCTAAGTTCAATCTAAGCTTACTACGTTGAAAGCTGCCTAAATATATTGAAGTCCAAAGTTGCTGAAATTTTGGCCGAGTGTTGGAGCAGGCTGAAGTCAAGTCAGTGCTTGGCTGCCGCACGGGTTATTTTAGAGGAGCTAAAATTGATCCCGTGACTTTGAAAAGAGCCATGGAATATTTGATAGAATAGAGGAAAATAGTGCTAAAGGACGAAGATATCCCCAATATGACAAACAACCCACTGCCAGCCCACAACAACGGGCCAATAACCGGAATGATTTGTGAGGATAAGGAATTTGATCCGGCATTAAAGGCCATCATCGCCATTGTTGATGTATAAAAAAACCAAAAGCTGTCCCGAAGTAAGACAAAGAGGAGGAAAAGAATAAAACCACTTGCTCAAAATCAGAGGAGAAAATTGAAGCAGGAACCGGGTCCAGGCCTGTTGAAGATGTTGTTCTCAATGTCCCTCGGGACCGCAAGGAAAAGCATATGACTTTGAGTCCTCCCATGAGGTTTGAACTGAATAAGGAAACCTAGATGTATGTGCCTAAAGGATCTTATGTGACGCGGGGGCCAATTAATCCACCAAGGCTGAGTCAGCCTGTGGTTATTGGCCGCGTTCCACAGAAGCCAATGACAGATTCTACCGGGGTGCCTTCAACTACAACAAATCAATGGTAACTTATAAGGGCAAAGAAATCTCAGGAGAAGAAAATTACCAAGTTGAAAAGTACTCCAATTTGGAAGAGGTAAACAGCACCACTAGGAAATGTGTCCGATCTAAAATAATTGTGAGTGCCGAAGAAGCGGAGGTTTTCTTTCAAAAAATGAAAATGGTGGATTATGAAGTGATTGACCAGCTTTGAAAATTTCCTAAACAAGTCTCCTTGCTATAATTTTTGATGAAATCCCCCGAACACCAGAAGGTATAAATCAAGACCCTCAATGAAGCGCATGTGCCTGCTGAGACCTCTGTGCAGCAATAAGAAAGAATGGCGGAAAGATTTTTCCCAATCAACCAGATCTCCTTTAGTAAGAATGACTTTCCCCAAGAAGGGGCCGCACATAACAAAGCCCTGCACATAACAGTAAAATGTGAAGGGTACTACGTGAAAAAGGTTATGGTGGACGAAGGCTCTAGGGTGGACATCTGCCAACTCTCAACGCTACAGCACATGGAGATTGGGACTGAAAGAATTCAACCCAACAATGTCTGTGCATAGGCTTTTGACTGTATAAGAAGGCACACAATTAGAGAGATCGACCTGACATTAACTATCGGCCCGGTGGAATTTGAAGTGACCTTCCAAGTGCTAGATATGGACACCTCCTACAACTTTATTTTGGGGAGGCCATGGATCCACGCAGCAACAGTTGTACCCTCCACTCTTCATCAAATAGTAAAGTTCGAGCATTAGGATCAAGATATTGTGGTCCATGGAGAAGATGAGCAATCAATTTATCGATACCTATCGCTACCATGTCTCGAAGCGAGGGAGGGGAGTGAGCATATAGTTTATCAAGCCTTTGAAATTGTGGTCGCAAACCAGTACGAGGAAGGAAGCCTTTTCCACCAACCATTCCTTTCTAATACATCAACCACAGTGGCCAAAGAAATGATCCGACATGAATTCAAACATGGGAAAGGACTTGGGAAATCATTGCAAGGAATATCCAATCCGATCACCCTGCCTATTAGCGAAAAGTTCTTTGGGGTCGGCCTCATACCCACACCAGCTGATATAAAATGGCCGGATAGTTGGAAGATTGATGGATGGATCCTACCATAGCCGGTGGCGTACCATTACAAAACCTTTGTCAAGCCGAAATATAGTGAAGCAAAAAAAGGATGAGGCTTTTACTACTAGCTTTTACTACACCCTGGGGAACCTATTGCAACAGGATCATGCCCTTTGGTCTGAAGAATGTCGGGGCAACCTACATGAGAGCCATGACCACCATTTTCCATGATATGATGCACCAAGAAATAAAGGTGTATGTGGACGGCATGATCATCATGTCCAAAACTCAAGAGGATCATGCGCAAGATCTGAGGAAGTTCTTCGAACGGTTGCACAAATATGACTTGAATCTAAACCCAGCCAAATGCGCGTTTAGGGTCCCGTCGGACAAACTTTTGGGCTTTATAGTCAACTGGAGAGGTATCGAGTTAGATCCAACAAATATTAATTCTATTCGGGAATTACCTCCTCCAAAAACCAAGAAATATATGATGAGCTTGTTTGGAAGATTGAATTATATCATCCGATTGATTGCTCAGCTGACCTCCACGTGTGAACCTATATTCAAATTACTGAAAAAAGATGAAGCAGTCAAATGGACGAACGAATTCCCGGAAGCTTTCGACAAGATCACAGAGTATCTATCCAACCTACCGTTCTTGGTCCCACCTGAACCAGGGAGGCCTACTTGATAGTCTTGGAATTTCCTTGGGTTGTGGCCTCGGGCAACATGATATTACCGAAAAGAAAAAGCAAGCAATATACTACTTGAGCAAGAAGTTTACCAGCTAAGAAGCCAAGTATACTTTGCTGGAAAGAACCTGTTGTGCTTTAACTTGGGTCGCTCAGAAGTTAAGACATTATCTGCAAGCCTACGCCACCTACCTCATAACCAGTTTGGATCTACTGAAATAACTGTTCTAGAAACAAATGCTCACGAGAAGATTAGCAAAATGGTAGATCATGCTCACTGAGATTGACATAGTCTATGTCACTCGCACGGCAGTAAAAGTCCAAGTATTAGCGGATCATTTGGCTGAAAACCCGGTTGATGACTAATACCAACCTATGAACACTTACTTCCCATATGAAGAGGTAAACTCGGTTGAGGCAATATCCGAGTATGCGACTTCTTGGAAAATGTTCTTTGATGGAGCAGTAAATGTAAGAAGTGTGGGAATACGGGTAGTCCTGATCTCATCTACTGGTCAGCATTACCCGGCCATAGCCCGACTTTTATTTTTCTGTACAAACAACACAGCCGAGTATGAAGCCTGCATAATGGTTACGAACATGGCAATTGACCACGACATCGAAGAGCTTTGATTATAGGAGACTTAGATCTAACTATTCTGCAAGCCCGGGGAGAATGGGAAACCCGAGATGTTAAACTTATCCCCTATCGGCAACATGTGCAACTCTTAGCAAGCGGTTCAAGTCAATAGAGTTCAGGTACATCCCTCATTGTCACAATGAACTAGCTAATGCACTCGCCACTCTTGCCTCAATGTTTCCCTATCCAGACAATGCCCATGTTGATCCCTTGGATATCCAAATTAGGGAAAGGCACGGTTATCGTAGTACGATTGAGGCAGAACAAAAAACCCAGTCATGGTACCATGAAATCAAAAGGTTTCTAAAATGCAAGAATAGCCCGAGCAAGCCAGTGGAGACCAAAAGAGAACCATTACGCTGCATGGGAGTGGTTTCTTCTTAAGTGGTGATGTCTTGTACAAATGGACCCTGGGTCTGAATTTGTTAAGATATGTTGATGCCAAAGAGGCCGGAAGGATCATGTATGAAGTACACGTAGGAGTGTGCGGACCCCACATGAATGGGTATGTTTTGCCAAAGAAAATCCTTTGAGATGGCTATTACTAGATAACCATGGAAAATGACTATTTCAGCTTTGTCCGAAAGTTCCATCAGTGTCAAGTGCATGGTGATATTATTCATGCACTGCCCACGGAACTGCATCAAATGTTTGCACCTTGGCCATTCGTCGGTTGGGGGATGGTTGTTATTGGGTCCATCGATCCAAAAGCTTCAAACGGGCACAGATTCATATTGGCTGCCATCGATTGCTTCACGAAGTTGGTTGAAGCCATCACTCTCAAATCTATCACCAAGAAAGTTGTAATAAATTTCGTGCACTCCAATCTTATCTGTCGATTTGGTATTCCTGCAACCATTATCACAGATAATGCTGTGAACCTGAATAGTCATTTGATGGAGGAGATATGCGAACAATTCAGAATAACACATAGGAACTCTACTTCTTATCTACCCAAAGCTAATAGTGTCGTCGAAGCAGCAAATAAAGATTTTCAGAAAGATGATTTAGAGCTTCAGGCAATGGCATGAAAATTTTCCTTTCGCATTACTGGGATATCGCACCATGGTGCGCACGTTAGTAGGAGAAACCCAATACCTCTTAGTCTATGGAACTAAGGTTGTGATACCCGCGGAGGTGGAAATCCCTTCTCAACGGATCTTCGTTGAAGCCGAGATTGATGAAACTGAGTGGGTCAAGACCCCTTTGGAACAGCTAACCTTAGTTGATGAAAAACAAATGGCTGTGGTCTGCCACTGGCATTTGTACCAACAAAGAATAGCCCAAGCTTATAACAACAAAGTACGGCCCAGGAATTTTAAAGTGGGGAAACTTGTGCTAAGGCACATTCTTCCTCATCACCGGGAAGCAAAAGGAAAATTTGATCCTAATTGGAAGGGCCCATACATCATCAGAAAGATATTGTCGAGGGGAGCATTGTTTCTAGGGGGTATTGAATGAGATGATCCTGAAGCAACTGTAAATGCGGACGCAGTAAAAAGGTACTATGTCTAAGCTTTCTGCAGCAATGACTCTGTTTAATTGGGATGACTAAGGCTTTCATTCTTGCAATCCAAACACTGTCCACGCTTTTGCAAATCCATTTGAGTCGGTTACTCTTCTTTGATTACCTTATTTGGAACCTGAAGTGCTATTCAAAAAAATTAAACGAACAAAAAGAAAAAATAAAAAATAAAAAAAGGGGAAGACAAGACAAAAAAAGAGAATAAGAGAAAAGTGAAATACAAAACAAAATATGAAAAAAAAAGCAAATACAAACAAAAAAAAATCAAAAACCAAAACTCCCTGAACTACGTCTCACTTCATTCAGAAAGGATACGTAGGCAGCCTCTCTCTGGGGTTCAATCACACCAAAACAAAAATTGCAATTCTCAATAAAAAAAGTGGAACTGGGGTAGATGATATAATGGCTCGGCCATAAGCCCGCCAGAATGGTTCCAAAGTTGTAATTGCATCCAGATTCGCTTACCCAAACCTTGTCCAAGTCCTTCTGATCAATTGGCAAAGGCGTTGGAATCAGAAAACACCATTGTTGGAATCAGATACAGTCAAACTGAGAAAAATAAAATGAGAGAGCCTTATTGGTGAAAACCTACAGGCATCATAAGGTAGCAGAGAAATCGGAAACGAGAGAGTCCGTTTAGTGAAAACTTGTAAAGAGCACTATCGGGCGATGGTGAGAAGAGAAATGAAAGAGGCCGATTAGCAAAAACCCGCAAAGGGCGCCATCGGGCGAAAAGAAAGCATTTCCCACCACTGATAGAGTCTCGACATGATTCCCTGGTTTTGAAAACGGGTTGATGAGTATATGAGAAGTTGGAGAAGTATGTGGGGGTCGGGCACCCAGTCCAAGAAACATGTGATGTATATTTTAAGCATGTATGCACCCCAGATAAGTCCTTCTTTTCTTCTCAAAAAGGACATTTCTCCTTAAATTATTTTTCTTGCATTTTGATTACTTTTTCTTTGAATCCCTTTCGGTCTAACTCTATTCCCTAAACTAATACAAAGAAAATATGGCAAGGTTTGTTTAATAGGGCTCTACCTAACAATAGTTGAAGAAAGGTACCCAGCCTCAGTGAGTGCATCAAGCCGATCTCGACTGGCCATGGCGGCTGATGTCTTGAAATTGAAAAACTCCTGAAAATAAAGTAAATCAAAGTTAAATGCCCACAAAAGCAAAATAAAGTTAAAAGGGTTGAGTCCCACGTGGCTAACTGTGTTGGAAAAGATTTGAAAAGCGAAGGGATCCCGATGCTCTGAAATAAAAATTATTAAAAATGAAAAGAAATCCAAAGTCAAAGGTCCTGAAGGCAGAATAAAGTGAAAGGGTCAAAGCCCCACGCAGGCAAGTCGTCATGAAAGACTTGAAAGTTGAGCCATTTTGTTTGAGAGAGAGATTAATCTTCAAAACAAGCAAGCAGCGGAGGTTCTCAACAGGAGCTGGGCCGAGATCAAGCAATCAAGATGATCAAGGCCAAAAAACCAACCACCGTTTCAAACTAGCAATTATTCTTTGTTTGAAATTTGAAACAAGTGCAATCCAAAGCAACCATGCACGAAGCAGGTGCAACCAAAAAAGGAAATGTGTAGGAGCTAGGAACAGCTTCCCAGCAATAATCAACACAAAAGGGAAGTTTCCTCCAAATTCTTTCATGTATTTTTACAAACAAAAAGAAAAGAAAAATCCCAAAATAATGGTAGCATAGTGCCTCCAATCTCTAGCTGCATCCTTTCTAACCAAGGACCTTTTACTTTTATCCTGGCATAACATGTGGACATCCCTGGCATAACCCAAGGACCTTTTTCTTTTATTTTGGCATAACCCCTGGACATCCCTGGCATAACCCAAGGACCTTTTCTTTTCTTATTATCCTAGCATAACCCGTGGACCTCCCTGGCATAACTCAAGGACCTTTTTTTTAATCTCGGCAAAACCCGTGGACATACCTGGCAGACCGAAGGACCTTTTTTTTCTTTTATCCTGGGATAACCCGTGGATATCCCTGACATAACCTAAGGACCTCTTTCTTTCATCCCGTCATAACCCATGGATCTCCCTGGCACCCAGGGAACCTTTTCTTTTATCCTGGTATAACCCGTGGACATCCCTGGCATAACCCAAGGACCATTTTTTTGTATATCCCGGCATAACCCGTGGACATCCCTGGCATAACCCAAGGACCTCTTTCTTTCATCCTGGCATAACCCGTGGATCTCCCTGGCATAATCCAAGGACTTTCTTCTTCTTTTCTCCCGGCATAACCCATGGACCTCCCTGGCATAACCCGAGGACCTTTTTTCTTTCATCCCGGCATAACCCGAGGATCTACCTGGCATAACCCAAGGACCTTTTTCTTCTTTTCTCCCGGCATAACCCATGGACCTTCCCGGCATAACCCGAGGACATTTTTCCTTTTCTCCCGGCATTACCCGTGGACCTCCTTGGCACAACCCAGGGATCTTCTCTCTTTTCTCTCGGCGTAACTCGTGGACTTCATTGGCATAACCCAGGGACATTTTTTCTTTTCTTCCGGCATAATCTTATGGCTTCCCTGGCATAACCCAAGGACCTTTTTTCTTTTCCGACATAACCCGATCAGTTTTCTAGCATTACGTGGCAACCCTCTAAATTTTAGGATTTACTCCCTATTCTCAAGGACACACAATCCTTATTTTTATCGCTTTCAAAAGAAAAGAGAGATTAGATCTTAGTTACAAATAACTCACAAAATTTTCCTAGTGAAAACTGGGGTAGAAAATTTCGTTCATTTATTTGTTTTGGTGTCCGAGCAGGTTTTACCTCAAGGCACAAGATTTGAGATGACCATAAGGATGAGTCTCAATCTAGATTAAAGAAAAGAACAAAAGAACAAAAGAAGTAAACTCAAAATGCTGAAGTGGAGAAGGACGTAGACTGCTCAAAATTTGATCGAAGTCACAAGTTTCGCATGTCTCGCCTTGATCCAAAGCTTAAAGAAAGAACCAGCACCTACAGCTTGTGAGCATCAAGATTCAGATCGGGGTCCATAGCAAAATCATATAAGACTCAAGATCAAGCTTTAAGAGATTTATAGATAGGAATCTTATAACTCGCAGTTGATGGGCATAGCTAGCTTAGCTTTGATTTTTCTTTTGGTGTAATAAGGAGGTCAACAAGCAGTAGCAGCAACGACAGTAAAATTACAGCTCCCGGTAGTCCCAGCTACCAAAACTTCCAGAACTACACTCATCTTATTCCTTTATAGCCAAGGATATGTAGGCAACCTCTGAAGCAATTTTCAGTCAAACATTTTTCAAAAATGCTTCTCATGGAGTGCCAAGCGGGAAAAAATCCCTCATAATTGCTCATTTATCTTTGCCCGAAGACCTGTCATGTCTCGAGAAAAGAGGGGCATCAGTGATCACGTGATTTTTGCCTCGAATGATTTACTCCTACAGGATTCTTAAAATTAGGATTCTTTCTTTAATTATTTGATTTTTAGGAATTAATTGTATGATTTTTGTATTTACTTGCATTCTTCTGTGCATGTTTAATCTATATAACTAATAAAAAATACAAACATAGTGCATTTGCATTTAGGACCAAATTTTCTATTTTTTTAATATAATTATTTATTTAATATTACAAAAATGAAAAGAAATAACCAAAATAACCCTTTTTGCACTTTTACTTTTTCGAATTCATTACATTTTTGCTTTCAATTTGAGACTTAACTAATTTTTGTATATGTTATGAGCTTTAATTAGTTTATATTTTTAATTGATTTAGTTTTAGGATTTAATTTTAGTTTAGTTTTAATTTGACAAAGAAAAAAAAGAAAATTAAAAGAAATTGAGTTTTAAATAAACACCCGGATTTTGGGCTGACCCAAATCAAAAACCCACCCTAAACCCGTCAAAAAACACCCAACCTAACCTAAAACCCGCGTCCAAACCCCGTCCAGGCCCCAGCCACCAAAACGACGTCGTTTGGGCTTCAATAGATCAGGATCGTCGAGGTTTCATAATTGGACGGTCCTGAAGCTGGGATCAATTAGTATATATATATATATATATATATATATATATATATATATATATATATATATATATATATATATATATATATATATATATATATATATATATATATATATCCTAACAGCACCCCCCCCCACCCCCTCATCTCTCTTCTCCGTCAAACCCTCAGAGACCAACCCTGTAACGCCGCCCTAAATTGTCGCCTGCCACCGCCAAAAATCACCTACGGCGGTGGTGGGGCTCCAATGACCATCAAATTTACACCATAGACTCCTTTCCTTATCCTATTTCCAAATATCAAACTAGTTTTCTTTGAATCCCAGCCAAACCTCTTGAATATTGAATCGAAGAAAGGAAGTCGGAACCCTAATTCCTCTATTCAACCCCAAATTAACACCAGACCATCTTCACAACCCCCTCTTCCCTAATATCACACTACCAACTCTCAAATCCACGCCAAACCTTTCAAATTTTGAATCAAAGAAGAAACCCTAAAATTTCAAATATGGTCAGAATCTGTGGGATTTTGAAGCTCTAAGTTTGGAATCAAGTTCAGTTGTGTGTTCTTATTCGAGAACACATGATTAAAGTTTATTCCGTCCTTAAATTCATGGGTTCGTTGAGGGTTAGTTTCAAAGAAGGTACCCGTTGGTTTTGGGAGAGGTATGACTGGTCTTCCTTTTTCTATTTTTCTTTTATTTTGCTTCTGCTTCTTCTCTTCTTTTTGTTTGTTTTCTTGAAAACACTCTGCACATGTTCATCTAGGTCAAGCTTCTTTTAGTTTTGTTTTAGTTAGTTTAATTTTTAGAGGGTTCATTACAAATTCTAAAAGTATTGTGTTCAATTGTTTGTATGTTATTTGTTCGTACATGATTAGTTTTTTTATTGTTTTGTTAATCAGTAACGTTAATCCATTAATTCAATAGTTTAGTCTGGTTAATGGATTGTCCAGTTTGGGATACAATTGCTAAATAAAAGAGTGTTTGTGTTTGGTTGGTATTCTCAGACTCTTATTTGGGGTAGTGGTTCCTTTGGGTCTTGGGAGTTTTATGACCCATTTAGGAAAAGAGGGGTCAGCCCAATGGGGTAAAGACCCAGGTCTGATTTTCCTTGGGTCAATCTGACCCTGGTTGGTTTTCAAGGTTAATTTCAGAAGTTTAAGGGGTAACTTGGGTAGTTAACCGAGAGAATCTCTCAGGTAACCACTTAAGGAAGCTTTCTGGAAGCTGCAGAAGGCACTAACTTGGCCAACAAGTCAGAATCCTAGGGACTTTTAAGCAAAAATCATAAATCAAAAAAAACCTCAGGGGCAAACAAAATCATTAGGGTTACCCTAATGGCTTGCATATAAAGGCATGCTATTCTTGCCTTGCAAGGTAGATTGGAGAGCCTACAGAAAGTAAGCTGAAAATACACAAAATTTAGAAGGCTAGGGACTTTAAGAGCTAAAAGTTAGAAAAACATAGGTGGCTAAAACTACAAAAAAAATCTCAGTATTTTTTTTAAAAAAATCCTGAAATCCTTTTGGTCTCTATCTTGAAATCATTCCTGAACAACTGAAGATTAAAATGATTTGAATCTATTTTGTACTCAAGTGTTTTAATTCTGTTTGGTTTAGGTATTGATAGCCAGATTATTTTGACAACTGTGTGGCTTCAAATTGGTTTAAACTGGTTTCTCCTGATCATCTCTGGTTTGTTTTAGCTGCTGTCAATCTTAGCTGAAACTTAAATTGATGATCCTTCTTATTTGCTTCTTCCTTCAATTTTAGGTACTTTCCTTAGCTCATAATTGAGGATCAATTGCTGAACCTATAATAGTTTGAAGTGTGTTGAATGAAGGCTGCATTTGAGTTGATATCCCTATTAATTTACTTTCGGTTTACCTTTAGTATATAGATTTAGAACTATAACTGTTGATTTGGCTTCTTTTTTCCTGAACTGTGTGTAACAGATTCTTATAGAGTATTTCTTATGTGTAATGATAAACTAGACTGTGGACATTAATTATGCAGATTGACTCTTGACTTTCTGTTCTGATTTTAGCTACTGTTAGTACTCTTCCATGTTGTTCCTCTTGGCTACATTTTACTTAGATTTTCTCACATATGCTTCATGTTTGGTATGTCAATTAATGACATATTATAAACATTTGGAACTCATAATAAAGCTGCAATCAGTGTTGTTATTTGTGCTTGAAAATATTAGGCGGTACTGATTCGTTTCATTCTTTTGAGTTTTTTATTATGTTGGGTTGACACATTCATTTGTGGAGAGCAATATAAATTAGCAGGTCATCAGTCCTATAGGAGTTTTGTTGGATAATTTGTGTAGTTATAAATACTGGGTATGGTTAAGTTTTCAAATTCATGAATGTTTGATAAAGTTATTAAGTTATGAGGTTTTATTTCGTACAACGATTAGAATCAGGTCTCTATTTTTTCATAAATCTTAATAATACGTGTTTCTAAATTAAAGTATCAGTTATCGAAAGCTTGTCTATTTAGTTAAATAATTCAGCAACCTGCGGGTTCATGGATTCGATCTTGTATTCCCTCCTTTTCAATTTTAATGCCTTAAATTTGGGGCATGTTTGTGCTCGATGATAGAGCCCGCATTTGGGCTCAAGACCAGGCCCAATAAGATTGATGCCCTCATTCATGTGGCATTTCGGATGGAACCCTGGCCAGTTCCAAGCGTAGAAAACTTGAATTGGGCTCATCCTTGGGCCCATAGCTTTATAAGACTTGCTTTTTAATGATTTAAATGTGGCCATTGAGACTTCCAAGCTAGACGGCAGATTCAAACTAAGGACCTTTTCAATAATTGAAATATGTCCTTGTTTGGGTCTGGGCTTGATCTCGGGGCTCAAATCTTCTTAAATACTTTTGATGTTAGTTAATTTTAATGTAAATTATGTAAATCCTTTACTTAGAATAGGATTTGATACATAATAGATAATAATAGATCATAGACTTTTCGAATATTAGTTAGGGCATCCCTAAAAATAAAGTTAAGGTGCGCTGTACCAAATAAAATCACAAATTGTGTGGCCCTCTTTAATTATGTATTTAAAATCCTTAGAATTCAAGGTGTGCCATTTAGCAAATTTCTGTGGCCCTCGCAAAGATAAAAATGTGTTAGTTGCTTTAGGCGCGCTATTCTAAAATTAACTTTCTTGAACTCGGGTGTGCATTTCATGTGACCCATTTCAAACTCTTATAAACGTTGGATAAAATGTGTTTCGAATTGCGGGTGTATTTCATGTGGCACTGTCCAAAGACATGTTTTAGAAAAAGTTAAATCTTCTTAAAAATAAATAAAAGCAGTTTTAAAGTTAAAATATACCATAGGCTAAAACATGTATTAAAGTCAGATAATTGGCCAATCATAATAGTGTAAACGACCGTTCTAGAACCATGAATACTGGGGGTTCCTAACACCTTCCCCCGGGTTACCAAAATTCCTTATTCAGAATTTCTGGTTCGCACACTTTACAAGGAAAGTCAAATTTTCCTCGATTTGGGATTTAAAATAAACCGTTGACTTGGGACACCATAAACAAACCTATCCCAAGTGGAGACTCTAAAATATAATAAATAATTCCATTTCGGATAATGTTACATAAATTTAAAAACTCCCTTGTATACTACTCCTCGAGGTGGTGTGTAAAAAGGTGGTGTGACATGCCCTTGCCAGGCTATTTAGTGTATCAGGTGCTCTTGCTGAGCTTAGTGTGATTATTCTATGGTTAGCATTTTTTCGTTATTCATTTTCTTTAGTAGTTTGTATTATTTATATTAGTCTCTTTAAATTTTAGTATTTTTTAGTAGTTTTATTTTTCATTTTTTTCGTTAAGTAGTATTTCCTTGGGTTTTCTTCATGCTACGGTTCTTTTCCAAGGAATATTTTTTGAAGTGAACCGGATGAATATTTCTTATGATAGATGGCTTGATAACTTTCTTAAGATAATTAGCCTTATTTTTCTAGGAGGAGACTTTTGGATTATTTTGTACTAATAAAATTAATCTCTTGTATATGAAATGTGAACTAATAAAACCCTTCCGAATTTTGGTTTTGAACTAAAACAAGTTGTATGGTGAAGAAAAAATTTTGGTGATAAATTTTTGTCTCTTTTAGTGACTCTTTGCCCATTAGTTTGAATAATATTGCTCTAAGTGCTCTTATTAGAAAATAAAATTGATCCATATTGATTAATTCATGTGTCATATGTGTTAGTGTTTGTATAAATAAATCTTGTGTTTACTTCTATCATCTAGAACTTGTCTGGTTGGTCTTTCAACGCTAACAATAATATGTTTGGTTGGAGGAATAATCTTAGGCATTTTTTATTTTATTTACAAAACCTCTTTAGCCTTTCAAGTCTACTATTGCACAAATAATATCGCTAGTACCTTATTTGAGCCTTTAACCTCTTCTATGGACACCTCATTACAAATCTTTTCCCTTTGGTAAAATAATTCTCTCTTTTGAACTCGTCCCTCCTTGAACATTGAGAATAAGGCTAAAAGTCTAAGCTGGGGATGTGGTGTCAAAGTGAAAAGTGGCAAGATTATACATTGAGTATAGGAACATATACCTCAAAGTGTTCATATTGAATTATTCAAGCTCCAAAAGAAAAATATGTATATAAAAAATTAAAAAAAAAAGAGAAATATATGTATGTATATAAATTATGGATCCTTGAAGAAAATTAGAGAGGCATTTAAGATGGTTCTATATTGGGAATGAGATGCCAATGAGACTATGTGGTTTGAGAAGAAATAAAGTGCAAAAAGAACGACAAATGTGAGTAGTGGTCAAGGAGGATGAAGTCACTTGTATCTAAATACTTATCCGACCCTCCTCTAAACCTACATTACAAGCTTAAAAAGTCCTTATGGGACCTCCAACCGAATGTTCTTGAATAGGAAATGAATTAAAATAAGGGCAAGCTTATAGTATGAGATGTTGTAACACTTGAAATTCTTTGTGAGAGTGAGTGTCTTTGTAAATTTTTCGTATGTTGGATTGTCAATATAGTTATTTTGGGACTTTCGTTCTTGTGAGGGCACATGAATTAGGAATGATTGGTGAAATTGAGTAAGTTGAGCATATGTAGTGGACTAGTATTTTTGATTCACTTCGAGAGGCTTATTCTTGTCACTTGATTATTTTGAAACTCCCTTGCACATTCTTGAGGCTTTTTTTAAATAAGGGAGTTATTCAAAAAATATGCACATGCTTGAGCCTAATTAGTAGTACCCACCAAATCCAAAAGTATGGTGCTTAATTGGAGAATGTGATTTGTAAATAATAGCAATGCCACTTGTGTTTTGAATGGTAAATCCTCATTGAAATGTTGGTTTTGATTTGCTTGAGGACAAGCAAAAGGTTTAAGTTGGGGATGTTGATGAGTGGTGATTTTACCACTCATTCTAGTCTCTTTTCCTTAGATTTTGTGTCTTTTAACTGTAATATGAGGTTGTTTATGGTGTGTATTGTTAGATTTTCAGGTAAATAATGCTATAAAGTGATTTGGGATTGAATTGGAGTGGAATTAAGCAAAAGAGGATGAAACAATGCAAAACTCTCCAGTGATTTCGCGTCTGCGGACAAGTTGTCGCAAAAGCGACCCCGCTTCTGCAGGGGAAGAAACGCATCTGCAGAGCTGGACATTTTGCCAGGAATCGCATCTGTGAGTCGTTGTCCGCTTCTACGGTAGCGCATCTGCGCTTTTGAGTCCGCATATGCGGTGTCAAGCATATTTCAAGTTTTTGCTTCTGCGATAATGTATCCGCATCTGCGAGGATTCATCCGCAGATGCAGTCAACGGGCATCATACCTAGGAAAATTAGGTATTTCACATTTTCTCATTTCCAGACCCATAAATACTCGACCTATCGGAATCTTTGGAAAATATCTAAACATATTTAGCATATTTTTTGAGTTCTTAGACTTTGAAAGAACAAGGTGGAATCTAGGGTTTTGCACACACACTTGGGTCTTGAAGATTTGAAGCTTGTGGTTAAGGATTTCTTACTCATTTATGTTTATTTTTTCATTTTTTTACTTTTTATTGAATATTTAAGTGTGTATTATTTATTTTCAACACTTGAATTTTGTTTATGGAAATATTCATGTTTAAAGTGTAGATTAAATACCTTGTTGTGCTTATGTATTTATTGATTTTTATTCTTTTATGAAGTGAGCTATTGTTATTTTAATTATTCTTGTTCTTTAATGTTTCCAAAGGAATTAGCTAACCTTATGACTCGCCTAGTAACTTCGAATTAATTTTGGAAAAGATAATTTGGGGTTGGGAAAGATTAATTAACAAGAACTTGAGGCGTTAATCCTCATTTTATAGATTCTACCTAGGGATAAGATTGAACTACTTGTAGCAATATCCGGGTGTGCTTAATCTCTTAATTATTTTAGGGATAATTCAATTAGAAAGTCTTTTTAGTCTTCGGAAGAAGTTAATATAGAATTATTACATGTGGCTAATTAACATAAACTCGCTCATATTTGTAAAATCATGAAATACATTGGATCGTTACTTGCGTGTAATTCTGATGCATCCATACTTGTAGCATTGATCATTGTATTCGCTTTCTAGGTTAGTTTACATTTTTGCATTTAGTTATAAATATTTTCCAAAAACAAAATTCTCAGTGTTTGGCATTGCGCGATAGGTGATAATTTTCTTACATTCCTAATCGCCCACATATTGTTTTTTGTGGGATTCGACCCCGACTCATAGTTGGGTAAATTATATTGCATGTGCCGTGTCCATTTACTTGTTAGTAGTGAATTTGGACGTCATCACCTTACATTGTCCTTTTTCCAAACAAGGCATTATTTCCAGTGGAACCTAAGGTATTTGGAATCACATGTTTTGTTCGAGATGTTCGACCATCTAGTACCAAGTTAGATCCCAAGGCATTGAAGTGTGTTTTCCTTGGCTATTCTCTCCTTCAGAAAGGGTGTCGGTGTTATTCTACTGAACTTGAAAAATATTTAATTGATATGGTATTTTCAGATACTACACCATTCTTCTATGCACCTCCTATTTCTACAAGTTAGGGGGAGTTAGATGAGTGGATAGTATATCCGGTTACTCGTACTTTGACAGAACAACGAGATGATGTTCCTCCATCTCCTAGTTCTATCAAGCACCAATCCATTATTCTACCTTCAGCACTGCTCCAACTGTGTTAGCAAGACCGCCAATTGTTCAAGTTTATTCGTGGAGGCAACAGACAAATGATAAATGTTCTGCACCAGTTCCTTTATCATCAGTTCCTTCATCATCAGATTTGCCTCCACTTGACCCTTTGGAAAACCTTGACCTTCCAATTTCTCTTTGCAAAGGTATACGCACTTGCAAATCCACATATTATATTTCAAATTTTGGTTACTATGAACATTTTTCCCCTGCATCTAGATCTTTGACTGTGCCTTTAGACCTTGTGTTTATACCCAAAACGGTGAAGGAAGCTTTAAATCATCCTAGATGGTCTGAAGCAATACTTGAGGAAATACATACCTTAGAGAAAAATTACACTTGGGATTTAGTGGATTTACCCAATGGAAAGAACGCAGTGGGATGCAAGTGGGTCTTTACGGTTAAAGTTAATCCTGATTGCTCTATGACGAGACTTAAGGCCAAACTTGTGGATAAGAGGTATGCCCGGACTTTTGGGGTGGATTATTTAGACATCTTCTCTCTGATTACCAAGCTTACTTCTGTCTGCTTGTTTATTTCTCTAGCTAATTTTGAGAATTTGTCTTTGCATCAATTAGATATTAAGAATGCTTTTCTTTATTGTAATCTCCAAAGAGGTATATATGAGAAACCACCTGATTTTGTTGCTCGAAAAGGGGGGAGGGTATAGCAAGGTCTGTCATTAGAAGAAATATTTATATGAATTGAAGCAGAGGCCCCGGGTTTGGTTTGGTAAATTTAGTGAAGCAGTTTAAGAAGTTCGGTTGAAAAAGAGCAAATATGATCATTCTGTCTTCTACAAGCAATCAACAGCCGGATCTATTCTCCTTGTTGTATACGTGGATGACATTATTATCATAGGGAGTGATTATGCAGGAATCACTTCTCTCTAGTCTTTCTTGCATACTAAGTTTCATACAAAAGACTTGGGACAACTGAAATACTTCTTTGGAGTAGAAATAACTAGAAGCAAAAAAGGGTTTTTTTCTATCTCAGAGAAAGTATATTCTTGAGTTACTAGCAGAAACTAGTAAAATGGCTGCCAAGCCTTGCAGTAATCCAATGGTTCCTAATTTGCATCTCATGAAAGATGATGGCGATCCATTTAATGATCCAGATAGATACAGCAGGTTAGTTGGGAGATTAAACTATCTTACTGTGACTCGTCCATATATTGCTTTTGTAGTGAGTATGGTTAGTCAGTTCATGTCCGCGCCCACAACTAAACATTGGGAGGATTTGGAGCAGATCCTATGTTACTTAAAAGGAGCTCCTGGACTTGGCATATTATACAGCAATCATGGTCATTCTCGTATTGAATGTTTTCCAGATGCAAATTGGGTTGGATCCAAGATTGATAGAAGATATACTACTAGTTACTATGTATTTGTTGGTGAAAACTTGGTATCATGGAGAAGTAAGAAAAAAAATTTATCTAGATCTAGTGCAGAATCCGAGTATAGAGCTATGGCACAATCAACATGTGAGATAATGTTGATACATCACCTTTTAACTTAAATTGGGTTGAAGCATCCTACTCCATCAAAACTCTGGTGTGATAATGAAGTTGCACTCCATACTGCCTCAAATACAGTGTATCGTGAAAGAATGAAACATATTGAAGTTGACTGTCATTTTATTCGTAAGAAGATTCAGGAGAACTTGATTTTCACTGGCTACGTGAAGATAGGAAAGCAACTAGCTGATTTGTTCACTAAAGCATTAAATGGCACTCGAGTTGATTACCTTTGTAACAAGCTGCGCATGATCAATATATATACTCCAGCTTGAGAGAGTGTGTTACAGAATGAATCTAGATACTTTATATTATGAACATGGATTGTTTCTTAGTAGTCTACATAACACATATATAGATAATAAATTTGTTGAAATCTCTTTTATTTTCTTTCCGTAGTTAGCACCTAATATACATGTATATATATGTACCGCTGGAATAAGACACCAATTTGATTCTTCCATACCTTGTTAATTACATGTAACGTTAATTAGTCCACGTGAAAGTTCAAAAAACTCATGGCTTTACAAAATGTTTTTTTCTATACAAAACACACAGCAAAAAACAGGTGGAACCCTGACAATTTTTTCTTGCTCTTCATATCTTTTCTTTTGCTTATAACGAAGCTTTTTTTTTCAATCTAAGCTTCCAGAGTAGTACAATAAACATTTCTACTTCAGTGCAGAATAAGTAAATTTCAAAATATACACAACAAACCGTTTCCTACATCAACTTTGAATAATAAATGCCTTTTAAACTGCTGCTATGACATAATTGACTATCTATCTCCCACTAAATGTGGCCGGATTTTCTATATCCGGTTGATTATGTTGACGATCTGTGTGGGACGATGCTGCTGTTTGATTCAGCTGAGAATTTCGCTGCATATCTAACAAGAGTTGTCGCCGCCTTTTCCATCTAAGGAACTCAACAACTATGGAACATCCACCCATCGCACCCCCCAAACCAGCAAATGTTGAGAGAAGAATAGAAAGAACTGCTTGTACATGAACCTGAAAACATATACTAGTAACATTTTACAGATCCAAATAGGTGGATGCAGTCTTGATCATATTCCAGTTAAATATATTTAAGTTAAAAAGTTACTTAAAATTTAAATAAGTATCAACTTTTGAATCCGAAATTTAAAAAGTTGAATGAATTCAATATAAGAACTTGAAGTTTGATCTATAAAATTGAATAGGCCTCTGGTCCAACATAATGTCCGTAATTCATTCAGATCCTCACGTTTTAGAATGATGCGATTAGGAATATCTTACCAAGGAGTAGAACATATGAGCAAAGAATACCACGAGGACAAACTGAACTGATGCGTAAACCCAGACAAACCTTTTCTTCACTGCCAAAAAAATTACAAAAGATTTTTCAGTATACAAAAAAGAATGACACCGAGCATAAGATTTTTTACCTGCATTTGTCATGAAATTGCCAAGTGAAGATTGTAGTTTGCTGCTTTTTAAGGTGTCGACATGTCAGATATATTTTCAACTATATCTAAGTCTTAGAAACACAAACTAATAGCTTGTCAAACTACCTCATCGGTTTTTGTATTAAAGATACTATATCAAGGAATAATCAGTTGATCCTTCCCACACCAATTGAAATTATACTCCTTCGGATCCTCCTTATCAATTGTTTAAAGTTAATCATTTTTAAACGTTAATCATACAGGAATTTGACTAAATTACCCGGGTCTCTTCCTTAAATTAGTAATTAATAACTATCTGCCTTCGTAGAGTATAAAGGTGGCATTGGAAAAAAAGGGAGTTAATTCTTCTTGGTTTTCGAAAGCGACAAACATTTTGGAACACTTTATTTTTGGCTAAAGTGATAGATAAAAAGTCCGGATACATCCTTTGAAGCTATATATCTACAATATTTGATTGATCAAAGTTCTTAAAATGATCCAACTGAGGAGAAGACCACATACCCATGGTTGAAGATGCCAAAGACGAAAGCAGACCTAGTACACAAGAAAAGGGAACTGATATAGCAATTGCGCCAGTACCCATTGATCCAACCTGCAGATGGGATAATAGTAATCAATACGAGATAAATGACGGGCTGTTTCTTTTATGAAGAACTTATAAAATTACCAGAAGCTGCTCAAGAAAACAAAAGTAGGCCAGCATGCTGACAATGACAAGAATGGGTAGTTCCTGTGAAACCCTGTATACCGCAACAGATTTTACTGAATCAGTTGAGTAATTGTTAGCAAGAATATTTAATTTAGCTCTCAAAAATATTACACTCACTAATCTTCCCATAGTTTCAGATTTAACTAGTTCTAGTCCAAAAGAACTGGGATAAAAAGAGAGGAACCAGAAAATGCAACAAAAGTAGTCTGCTTTGTCCATTCGAAAAAAAAAATTAGTCTTCTTTCTCGGCGCTGAGAAACAAAAGTACTAATAAGACACGATTCTTTAATTCAACATTAAACACTCTATGAGTCATAGGTAAATATAGCATATAGTTAATCATCTTTAAAGTAAATTGAAAACTGAAGCTGGATTAGTCTTTCAGCCCCTTGTATAAGTAGCTAGTGTCAACAAGAAACTAGAAGAGATATCTCGGTTCTCTTAGCCCATAAATAACACTCACCTGTATCCATTTATTTCCAAGTGCTGGAACCTATTAGATCCCACATTTGCACTTTGGATGCGACGAAGTGTGACAGGTAGGTTGAGAACTTCCTGCTTGCAGACGTCACACGTTCTGTTACCTTTTACGCTGAACCATTTAAAAGCACATTCTTGGTGAGCCAAAGCAAGTTCACCTTTGCAGCTGCATTCCATCTTGAGTGTCTCTCCACCTTCACACAATTCAACCAGGCATATTCGACAAACAGCTTCCTCTTCAGGTATATCTTCAACATTTGATTCATCATCGTCTGAGAAACACCACGCATATTAGATATTGGTGGCGGCACGTGTAATGCTCATATATGCAGAAGATGGTAACCAATGAGAACAGAGGAAGCCTTATCACAACTTCCAGAGCTCGTGATTGATTATAAACCAAATAATAAAGGGAGTTTTTCATTTATGACCTGTCGGCGGAAATTAATTCCAGACGCTAGTCAACATATACAAATGTATTATGTATATTATATACAAATATACAAAATATATAAATTACCGGCTATTATTTTGGAGGACAGCCCAATTAAGGTAATTATCCCAATAACAAACTGGATGATATAAACAGTTGTTTACCAGATACTTTGGTTGGAGTTGCAGCTGGAATGGTGGAATTTCCATCCTTCATTTGAGGGGTTGAAGGAACAACTCGAAAGAAAGGTTCTACTCTCCTAGTCCTTCGTTCTTTGTTAATGACCGGGAGAGAAAGTGATCTAGAAATGCGCAGATGTGCTTCTTTTGTCTACAATAATGACAAATCATATTTCAAATGATCGCGCAAAATCGTTGAAAGCAGACAACAGTAACTGCAGGCCTTAAACATGTAAGAACTCTTTCTTATTCACCACATTTAGATTTAGATTAAAATAGTATCTAGACAGATGCCTTGATTCTTGTAATAAATTAAGGAAATAGCAGCAGCATCTCCTGGAGTATCAGCACATATGCAAGTATTACATGAAACATTCTGTAGACAACCTCAGTTTTCATCCAAGATAAAGGTTTTATTGTTCCTCCTTATTTTGCTTTTCGATGG
Source organism: Nicotiana benthamiana (assembly GCA_034376525.1). Lineage (NCBI taxonomy): Eukaryota > Viridiplantae > Streptophyta > Magnoliopsida > Solanales > Solanaceae > Nicotiana > Nicotiana benthamiana. The sequence continues at coordinate 39,896,645 of CM067324.1, forward strand.
TTGGGGACTTTTGATACTCTTACCATTGTATGTTCCCAGTGCAATGGTTTTCAGAAGAAGCTTTGTTATCGTGAATGTTGATTAATCTGAGAACCTTGCTAAGGTTCCGTTAATTGAACAGTGTCCAGTTTTGGGAGATTTTCTACATGAAACTTCTTTCGACAGAGGTCATGAAATTAAACTAGATACGTGGTTTTAAGTTCTGTGCTTTTGCAGCAGTCTGTGGTCGGGGTTGTTCTATGGTCAACTTCCACTATTAGAACCAGAAATTACCAATAACACAACATATAAGAAGTCAATCAACTTTGTACAGTGGACTTACACCAAATGTCAAGGTTCTGCTGATACTTCCACTAGCAGACTCTGGATGTGGATGTTCGATTGGTGTAACGGGTAAAGATGAAGTCCTCTTCACTCGTGGTGTAAACAGTTTAGAGAATGACCATGACCTTGATATGGACACCTTTTCCTCTGATAAGGCTGCCTTTTCTGTATCTGAATTCGTATTACGCAATTTGAAGCTTAGTTTCGGCAAAAGATTCCTAATGGATGATTTGCCTCTGCATGAGGAGGGACTAGGAAATGAATTTGCTCTTGAATTAGAAGAACTAGGCGTCAAAAGGAAATTCACCCTTTTTGGTGTAGGTGTTGGTGTTGGAAGCATTTTAACCTGCACCAACTCTTGGTTGGAGGCATCCGATGAATTGGAAGGTATCTCCACAAATAGATTTGGTCTCCTCCATTGTTTACCATGTGTTGCTTCTTCAGTAATCCCCGAGGAACTTTCGCCCTGAAAATGAAAGAAGCACATATTATTGTCAGTGAACTGGTGCATAAGCTAACAAGTAGTCCTATCAATCTATGAAACCTGAAGCAATGCTCTTAAACAGCATGGTCAACATCACCAATGACAATTAAACCATAATGCTCCAAACTACATTAGCGAATATGTGCAACTTTGAAGAAATCATAACAGAAATAAGTCTTCCAATGCAGAGACAATCTACTAGTTTAAAATATTTAGACTGATCCAAGCATCTATATTCTTAAGAGGCTCAATTTCTGCAGATGAACGAGCCTCGCTTGACCAATTTTTAAAGAAACATCTAGTTGGCGTTATGTGATAGTTGCTATCTCCTTTCAGCATTGAATGATTTGGAAGTGGTATGTCATCACTCAGATGATTTCTTTTTCGATGCACACCAAAACACCCTCATTTAAGTTGTCGTACAAGAAAAAGAGGCAGCTGCAAAATTTAATGATAATGGATGCACCATTTATTATCTATACATAAAATTTCCTCAAATTATTTATATAAATCCACGACCGACGTTGAGTCAGCAGGAGTATGTTACACTTCTACTTATATTCAGGATACGCCTAAGTAAACAAGCACATTTACAGAGAACAAAAACATAGACAAAAGAAAAATGGTACGACTTACAGACAACCAGAGATCAAATCTTCGTAGCATTATGTTATTGGGAAACAGAAAGAAAAATTTCCGGAACTCGATGACACAAAATGTTTTCCTTTAGATATGTGGAAGTTCTAGCTCTAATCTCTATCAAGGCCAGGGGCGGAGCTATAAATTATAATTTAGAACCCAGAACTTAAAAGAATTGGAATCTTAAACCCATAAATTTCAAATCCTGGCTCCGTCACTTATCAAGGCCTTGAGATCTTGATTCAGAAAAGTTGTTTCCACATTTTACTCCACCTTATAGAAACTTTTTGACATCACTCCAGGAGAACCAAGAGCGATATGTTCTTTGTATCGGTTGGTCTTAGTATTAGAAACAAGAGCAGATTATATGTAGAAACATGTTCAGAAACAGAACCACAATCCATCATTGTAGCTCTGTAGTATTGCACCTATTCGATTAAGGATATGTTGTCAATATAAACATGGGATGCTTCAATGCCGTTAAATTGAATTTAAACAAGGCGAAATGGTTTCCTGGCCACTTAAACTTGTCTGGTTTTTAAAGCCGATATATAAACTTTCTATTTTCCCATTTGAACACTCGTACTCGTTTTGTCCGTAACTAATAAAAACATTTGACCATTGACCATGCCCATGTGGCGTCAGTCGGTCCTAGTCAGTAGCCCGCGTGAGGAACACGATGTACAGGAGCGTGAAAACCCCCTTCCCAACGCCCAACAGTACAAAATGGGTTGTATTCATTCCTTCTAAAATACCCCCTTTCTTTCACTTATAAAAATCTGAAGCTCCATTCCTCCTTGTAAAATTTGAAGCTCCATTTTCAATTTCTTTTTCATTTTTTCAGACCGTGAAAATGGTGAAAAGTTGTATATTTTTTCATTGTATATTTGAAGCTAAATTTTGTATCACTTGGACCAAACGAAGCTCGATCATATCTACCACCATAAACTAGTCCTTTTTGAATGTTCGAGAAAGTGAAAAGAATGTATAAGTTTCTAGAATTTATCGATCGGAGAAGGTGAAAAGAATCTTTTAGAATTTTGATGTAAATAGCGATGAAGGTCTTAACCGCGAGAAAATGACAGCTTTGGTGGTTGTTGTAAACCCCCAGGGTCATATTCAGCGATGAGCAGATCTGTGGCATTCTTGACGAGATTTTCTGAACATGCGGAAAGTTCGTCGATGGCGAGAAGGGCCTTACATATGACGACCTATGGGACTTACATATGTTCCCCTCATTTTTCAGATTCTTTTCACCTTCTACGATCATCAAAATTATAGAATGAACAGGGGAAGGTTTCGTCAGAGAGGGGTTAAAATGAGGGGGGGTCGGTCTACGGCATGAAAGAGGGGACCAGGGTTAGGGTTTTCGCGCCCTTGATGTGTAAGACATCAATTGGTCATTTGATGACTGCATGGACACGTATGTGTATGTGTAATACACACGTACATGGTCTCTTGTCAGATGTGTTTATTAGTTACGGAAAAAATGATTTCGAGTGTTCAAATGAGAAAATAGAAAGTTTATGTATCGGCTTTAAAAAACCCGACAAGTTTAAGTGGCCAGTAAGCCATTTCGCCAATTGAAGAGATGCTTCTTCGTGATTTCCCGCTCCTAGGCAAAGGGTTGACGAAATTCACCCTCTCCTGTAATGTTTCACATTTAAGAACTTTAGAAAGATACAATACTCAATTTTCAAAAGACAGTGTACAAAAAATCATTTATCTGAAAAGAAAAATATATACTAATACACATTCTGTTTCGAGAGCATCACAAAATCCTGCCCTTATAAAAATGTATTCTTTGGATACAAAGAGTAATCAACCCAAAAGGCTCCTGATTCTCCAACTAAGATTCCAGTAATAACAACATTTCTCCGACTTCTTCACAAGAATAGGAAGTTATTGATCAATCTTAACTTTTTAAGCAGATATCTTGTGCCTAGTTGCTATATAGGAGTTCTACGGCCAACTTGTAGAATTGACAGGTTATTTTGAGTTAAACAACATAACGCCCTAAGCCAGATATGTAAATTAAACACGTCACTCTTGAGCACATTATGAATCACTTTTTAAATCTCTAGTTATCCTATACTGAACAAATTAAATCTATTAGATTCTATGCCAAAATCTATTAGAATATGCTAGGGACTCTCGCAGAAGCTATTATCGTTGTACAGAAGATAATCTCATATGGTTGTTAGAATGCCTGTCTGATATATACTTCTACTAATGATGAGTTAAACCAATGAAGGCATACCTCTGTTCGGTAATTTACATTGTGTATACAAGATCAAATTTTGTATGTATATGTATTAGATGTTGAATTTCGTTGACTTCTTGGCCAACTGCCTCTCCTATTCCCTAAAAACTTTTTCTAGGGACAAAAATTGAGCTGACAAAAATTCTACTCACAAACAGAAAAACTCCACTAATTATAGCATCAAACTTTGAAAATACAAATCAAGATGACCAGAAAACATTTTGCAGCTCTAGCACTACTATCTCAGGAAAACACAAGCCTGCCCGATGCACTAACGCGGAGTCGGAGAAGAACCGGGTCTACTATTGGGAGCCTTACCCTGCATCTTGCAAACATCTCCGCAATAGGCTATTTTCATGGCTCGAACAAGTGAGCTCCTGTAGGCTGCTTTCAATCTCAGCAAAACACAATAATGAAAAAATGCATAAAGAAACAAGAACCACATAAGATTCCTTTTCCCCTTTCCAAACCAAAAAGAACAGAAAAACATAGGAGAAAACAATAAGCCAAGTAATTGAAAAGAAAGAAAGAAAAGATGAAGACAAGCAGAAATTACTTTGCTTTTCACCTTAGGGATTGGTTTGACAATTCTTTCACAAGCCTTACTTCTCACATATTCATCATACACCTCAGCCATGGACTTTTCCTTCTCTTCACAGCTCATGATCTATAGAACCCAATTCTTGTAAATGAAAAAACACTACAGTTTGTAAATACAAGATGGTACTTGTGATATTTCTAAGTCTAGTAGTAGTAGTAGAATTAACAAGTTCGAGGTAAGAGAATGAAAGCAAAAGAAGTAATGGAGGTTTTCTAATAGAATGTTAGTTAGTTGGTACACTTGTAGTAGTAATAAATATGGCCTAGTCCTTTCACATCAATGAGAAAGGCAAGAGCAAAAAGCCTTACACGACATATTTATGCGGCAGCCACGGGTCTCATCCACTCCTCAAAGTGCACTCTTACTTCACTCATCACTATCACTTGATGCTCACTCAATGGGGCTAGTCATGCAACTTATAAATAATGACACCTTCTAAATAATGTTTGGTTGATTAAATTAAAAAGAATAATTCTAACATAAACTTTTGAATAAAATAATACAGGTGTTTGATTAGGAGGATTAGAAATTTTAATTTTATGTATACTTCTCCCATATCAAAAAGAATGAACCTATTACTACCTCCCTTTCAAAAATATTATCATAATTTGACTTGACACAAATTTTAATAAAAAAAGAAAAATTTTTGAAATACACGACGTTAAATAAACTATAGCATTTATGTGAATATAAAACTTATGAAACTTTTGATGTAAAATCTACCATAATTTTGTGTAACTGTAAATATTTAAAAATTATCAATCATTTCGAAACATACAACAACTACCCAATATATTCCCACCAGGTGGGGTCTGGAAAAATTATCAATCATTTCGAAACATACAACAACTAATCATTTCGAAACATATTAATAAGAAAATAGCTCCATTCTTCTTTAAACGGAGGAAATACTATTTAGGGGGTAGATAAGGTTTTCTTCAACCATATTTTCTGTAAATAGTTTTTGAATATTGAAATTGTTAATCACAATGACTTAAAGTATTTTCTATATGCTTTCTAAATATAATATATATATATATACATATATATATATATATATACATACATATATATATATATATATATATATATATATATATATATATATATATATATATATATATTTAATTTTAAAATACTTTAAGAATTCGTGTCCGAATTCATACCTAAAATTAGTCAATTTAATTCTGACATTGCGAAAAATTGAAACAAATGAAGTAATTAATATAGCTTATTTTTTGGCATGAAAAGAATTGTATTGTAGTACTTATTGTATAACTTTTTATATTTAAATTTAGTTTTAAAATTTTCAAATTAATCTAATCTACTTTAACATAAAAGGCTAAAAAAATCTAGAAAAAATGAAAAGTAATGTACTTATTTGTGGACCGAGGAGTATCATATATCTATCCTTTAATAAAGCAAAAAAGAACAGTATGGACAAGAAAAGTCAATTTTCAAAGAAAGGGATATGCAATGATCTGCTATCCTCTCTGTCAAAACACTCTTTTTGTGTTTGGGATTAGTCTAACAGATTTGATTAACTATACACGTGTAACGCATTATACTCGATTTGTTAGCAAAAACTCCCTTCTTTTCTTGTTTTCGTTTTCATTTTCTTTTGTGTCGTCATTGATTTTGTTTACCATCTTTTTATCAAATAAAATAATATGTGAAAATAGGATAATTTATTTTAGGGATATCAACGAATATTCAAAAGTTTATTAAACTAATTGAACCGTTACAAGTTGTTGAAGGATTAGGCACAAGTAAAAAATTCAGCAAAAATTATATAAAAAATTTTTTTATTAAACTAAGAAGAGAACGTGAGAGGAGGCACAACTCATAATTGTTGAATCTCATTATATCATAACTATCTCTCCACAATAAAAAGTATATAATAGTACTCATATTATAATACCACAAAACCAAATTTGACTAGAATATAGAAAACATATTCTGCACGAGTATGGTTAATAAACCCTAACTAGACATGAATTAAATAAACTAGTAAATACCAAATCCTAAACAATATAGGAATATAAATAATTTTGGTTTTATTTCCAATAGCCTCCTTTAAACCAAGATCTTTAAACTTGGGCATGCCATAAGTAACATCAAGTCTTGTAGAAGTCAAGCACCTTAGACCCTTCACCAATTTCCTAAATATGTAGGATCAATAAAATCACGAGTGATGTCTTTAGTCAACTTCAATTTATCGTGAATATTGCTCATATATGATTTATCTTTACTCATGGTAAATCTTTTCAAAATATCAACATAATTTTCCTTTACTTTTAATAATCTACTTCTCTAGTTGCCTTGTAGTTGGACTTGTACACCCATTCAACTCCAATTGAATATAATATAGGTTGTGGAGTAATTCCACCAATAAAGATTTCGTCATGCTTCTTGAAACATGCAATCTCGAGCAATGACACAAAACTTATTGCATCTTCAATATATATAATCATACTTTATTGTGATTCTAGATCCCAAGTCATTTCTGCCTCAAACTTGAGTAGATTATCATAAACATTTTCTTGATAAACTCTCTTGCTTTTTTCATTACTAGGTTCATCTTCAATACCATCAAATAATTTTTCTAGTGAAACACCAACCTCTTTTGGACGGACATCCTTTGCAACCAAATCTTCCTTTTTAACAACTGGAGAACTTTTTGGCTGAATATTATTTGACTTCCCTTCGCATTTAATCGAATCTCTATCACAAACAAAAGTTACATGTACTTCTCTTCTTTTCTCCTCTATTTCTGAATTTTTGCCTTGTTGATTTATTTTCGTTATTTTTGATGTGTGTTTACCGAGAAAATAGTAATAACAATTAAACTTGATTATGAGATTCTAAAAATATGTGATCTATTTTTATGCTAGTTATTAAGCAGTTGATGCTATGTGAAAGACTTAGAGATGAGATAAGAGCTTGAGAGCAAAGTGATAGCCAAACCGAATTATTGGTAATCGAGGCCTCGAGCTCGAGTATTCAGGGGCCTCGAGGTCAAGTTTGGAGCTCGACTGGGAGCTATTGAGGGTGATCGATGGGTGAATAACAGTTATAAATAAATTAGTGACAGATCTTTATGGCCAATAATAAGCAATAAATAAAGAACAATAGATAGAACATAATAGATATAGGCAATAAGTGAAGTAATGAAATAAAGAGAATGTGTTAGAGAGCAGAGAGAATGTTCCTGAGTATTTAGTATGGATTTTTGTCCTTCGAGATGTTGCTACGAGGGAAATTTGGACCCTTCAATTTTACCATATACAGATAGTCCCCGCGTTTTTTAAAGTAGAATGATAAGAAACGACCTTGATAACCAGTTTTTCAAATTTATGCGATGATGTCATACTGATGATGCAAGCCTTCGTGATGACCGGAATGTCCCATCATTTTATCTTCCCAGGAGAATTCAATGCACTACCGACCCTTATTCTTCAAAGCGAAGATGTCTCTGCCGGTCCAGCTCCCAAAAAGTGCATTGATTGAGCTTGTCGGTACGTCTTTCAAAGACATTAATGGCACCATCGATTACGCTTCCATCCTTTTTATAAATAGGAGCCTCCTGGAATCAATTCTACATTCGAATATTCTTCAACTACCTTTTACCCCTTTTCTCTCTCCATCCTCATCCATTATCATTTCCTATGTTTGAGGATCGTGGCCTTAAAGTTGCATGGCGGTGTTATCATCAGTTATGCCATGGCCCATTTTATTGGCTCTTTCTTACCGAGAAAGATTACACCAACTACTTGTTATTGTTGTTGTTACTAGTGTCGTCGTTGGCTCGAGGCAAGGAGATAGGGGGTCGACTTCCCCCAACTTAGGAAAATGTTTGGACTTTACACCACTGCTCAGGAGGGTGTTCGGACTTTACACCATCACTTACCTCCCCCAACTACCCAGTGCGGCGCCATACTCCTTTTGTTTTTCAGGGAGTGAGGTGGTACTATCTACTAACTGCTGCTTCCTACACTGGTTCAATGTCTCAAGAAGTGATCTCATAATAGTAGTGCTGACGAAATCCATACTAGGCAGATTTTTAGACCAGCCACTTCTTCATCCCTTTCTTCTTGTTCTGCATCATTTCCTCTTCTCCATCACTTTCCCCTTCTTCATCTTCTCCCTCAGAGATATCATTTTGGAGGACCGAGATGAGACCCCCGAGGAGGTGGTGCTCGAAGATACTACCGCCAATAATGTAACCCCCCCCCAGAGTATATTAGACTATAAGCTTTTCTTATATATGTACCTTTTTGTTTCTGTGTAAGGACCTCTTGTGGGCTTTGGTAATCAAGTGTTTTATAAAAATGTTCCGTTGATTTGTCTCTGATGTATGCTATAATTCCCTTTATCTAAACTTATGAAGAATCTGAGTGCATGACTCCATCGATTGGTGCAAACATCGAGCCGGGGTGTGAGTATTTCTTCTAACCTTTGAATTATTAACACGGATCCCCGCGGAACCCTTTGTCTTTCCTTGGAATGAGCCCGAGTTTTACTAATAAACTCGGGTCATTGGGATACTGACTTCGAGTTGAAAGAGAGTAGGGCTTCGAACCTTAGACAGAGACTTAGCCTTTAGACCCTGCAGTAATCTCCAAGGGGGGGTTCGCTTGAAAGACTGAGAATAAAGACTGCCTTTAGGCTTTCGAGAACAGTCCCTGAGTGGGGGTTCGCTCAAACTCGGGCATCTGGAAACTTGTTTTGAACTTAGTGTGGATAGCCTTAGGTCGTTATAGATAGATTCCGGACAAGGGCCTATAAGACTTTAGATAGTACCCCGAGGTCAAGCCCATATGAGGAGATTTTAAGCACTTATCTTCTTCTTGAGAGAAGCCCTTGAGATCGGTAGCATCTCGAGTCTTGTAATGATAGCAGTGGACCCTTAGAGCATGTCTTCTTTTTTATGGAGGTCCTCGAGATCGGGTACCATCTTGAGGCTTATGATGATGTCAATGGCTTCCTGGAGCCTAACTTCTTTTGACGGAGGTCCTCGAGGTAGGGTACCACCTCGGGACTTGCAATGGTGCCAATGTCTTCATGGAGCCTTATTTTTTTTATAGATGTCCTCGAGGTAGAGTACCACCTCAGGACTTGCAGTGATGCAAATGGCTTCCTGGAGCCTAACTTATTTTTCAACTTGAGGCTTGGTTGGTGTGGGGGTCTCCGACATGGCGTCGTCAAATGTATTACATGGATATAAAGTGAATGAGGTGATCCTGCCAGCATATCTTCCTGAAGTGATATTGGCCAGCATTTTTAATCATCCTTTGAGGCAGGCAGATCGTCGTCGCCTTTTCCATATATAGGGTTTTGTCCACCCTTCTGGAGATTTCGTCACTTTTAGTGGTGAGTCTCACTTGTTGCATTAGGCCTTCCATTATTTCGGTATTAACACTCTTGCCTAAATTCCTGCTCTAGTTCTCTAATTTTGCCGCATTCATGATAATACATCAGGATCCGTTTGTTTGGGAGGGGAGAGTTCCACCTCTGTTTCTCGCCTTGTTGGCATAGCATCATCAATGCCAAGAAGCCCTGAATTGGCGCATTTTACTTTGAGATGGGACCTCTCGTCAGAGAAGTACCCCGATACTCAGGATCAATGGGAACATACCTTGAAGTTTACTTCTTCGATAGGAGAGGAACACCTTGGGTTGCTGAGAAAGGACTGCGGATGGGGGAAAAAGGTAGTGTTGTACCGCAACGAGGGGTTTTTGAATTACACGTATCCGTTTTTCCTAGCCCCCTTAATAGGGTTGTGTTTGACTTCTGTCTAAAGTATCAGGTTACCTTGGTGCATATTAACCCGTCATTTTGGTGGATAGTTTTAATGATGAGGTTCCTTGCAGAGAAGGCAGGGCTTGAATTCACGCTCAGTCATCTAATCAAGTTGTATTGGCCTTTTAATCATCGAGGTCTACAAACCTTACGATACCGGTGGACCACGCCTTTTGTCGTTGATGATGAAGAAGACGTAGATCGGGAGTGAATAAGTTGATTCATTTGAGTACAGACTATTGATATTATCCCCATGGAGTTTATGCTAAGGAATGGAATTTGACACGTAAGTGGTACATTCATGTTGTCGTAGCTTTGTTTATGGAAAAGGCAGGCTTCGTAAATGCGCCTTATTTCTTCCATTTCCATAGTGATTTCATGGACGTCGGGCAAGGTTCCTGATCTGCTGGACTAGGTTCAGAAGTTGGCAAACCACTCGACCTACAATGAGCATAAGTGTCTAGCTTTATCTAGGGATAGGTAGGAGGAAAAACACCATGGTTGTAATGACCTGACAGGCCGTTTTGAGCTCTTACGTGCCGTTCAGCAGTTTGAGGTTATGAGCAGCTTCTTTTCAGGTATTATGACTTGTACACATGGTCGAAATTGATCGGGAAGTTATAAGTTGATTTGAAAAGAGAATTCTCATTTCGAAAGCTCTAAGTTCAAAGAATTAAGCAGGATTGGATTTTTGAGTAAACTACCTCAGAATCCGAATTCGATAGTTCTAGCAGGTTCGTATGATGATTTTGGACTTAGGCTTATACCCAGATCGGGTTTTGGATGACCCCATAGCATTTTGGCACCTATTGTGGAAGTTAACATTTTGGAAAAAATTTCATAAGTTTGGGTTGAAATGCATTTGAGTGTTATCTATGTCCGTTTGGGATTCCGAGTCTAGGAGTAGCTCCGTATGGTTATTTTGGTGTTGGGAGCACGATCGAAAATGAATTCGCAGGTCTGTGGGTCATTTTGGAGTCATTTGGCTAAAGATAAAAATTTGAAGGTATTTGAGGAGTTTGATCGGAAGTGGACTTTTTGATTAGGGGTTAGATTTCAATTATGAAAGTTGGAGTAGGTCTGTAACGTCGAACATGATATGTGTGCAAAATTAGAAGTTAATCGGACATGATTTGGTAGGCTAAAATATTGAATGTAGAAGTTTGAGATTCTAAAGTTCATAAAGCTTGGATTGGACGTAGATTCATGATTTTAATGTTGTTTGATATGATTCGAGGCCTCGAGCAAGTCCGTAATGTGTTTTGGGACTGGTTTGCATAGTTGGTTAGGGTCCCGGGGGTCTCGGGTGGATTCCGGATGGTCAACGGATCAAAAGTCTGTTAGATAAAGCGCTTAACGCTAGAGGGGGGGGTGAATAGCGTTATACTAAAATTTAGCGTAAACTTGCGGAAATTAAAATTTGCAGGAAATAAATAAGTGCGTTAAATAAACAAAAAGGAAAGAACGCACCGATATATTCTGGTTCACCACAACACGTGGCTAGTCCAGTCCCCGAGAGACTCTCTCGAGATTTTTCACTAACTTGTTAAGCTTACGGGTGCTCAACAAACCTTTACAACTTAAGGACACAAGCCTTAACACCTTTGCTCGGAGATACAACACTCCAAGACTTCAACCAAGGAAACACAAGTTCCTTACAACAAGAGAATTACAATTCTCTTACAAGTGTATAAAACACTAAACACTCAAACAAAATACTCCTTAATGAGTAGATATGAGTAAAAGAAGTAAGCTCTAGATCACAACAACTTTGGACAAGAATATGTCTCTCAAAAGCTTTATGAAATCGAATATAAAATGATAAACAAAAGTATGCAAGCTTATAGCAATGTAATGATCAGTTGTAGTATGTTGTTGTTTGTAAAACACTGAAATGAAGCTGTATTTATAGTTGAAAAACTTGGCATTACCGTTGCCTAATTGCCAATTAAGAGTTGCTGATTTTACTCACTGACAATCGATTGTCAAACCCCAACAATCGATTGTCTGCCAGTCAGATCAAAATTCAATCCCAGATTTTACGCTTGATAATCGATTACTTACAATCCATAATCGATTACTGGCAACGTTCAAAAAATCCTTTCCATATTTTACCACAAACAATCGATTGTCCAGAATCAACAATCGATTACTCAGCAACGTTCAAAAAATCTTTTCCGGATTTTAATCAAAACAATCGATTATACAGAGTCAATAATCGATTATCCAATAACGTTCAAAAAATCTTTTCCGGATTTTAATCAAAACAATCGATTATACAAAATCAATAATCGATTACCTGGCGGTATTTGAAAACTTTACGACAACGTTCAGCTTCACAATCGATTGCACAAAGTCAACAATCGATTACTTATCAGTTTTTGAAAATCATTTTAGACACTGTCTCTTTGACAATCGATTGTCCAATGTAACAATCGATTATTTAATAAATTTGAAAATCACTGGAAGACACTGTCTCAACATAATCGATTATCATTAGTTCATAATCGATTATTCTGAGTTTTGAAAAACTTTGATGGACACTGCCTCAGTCACAATCGATTGTCATTTGTTCACAATCGATTGTCATGCAGGTTTGAAAAACCTGATGCTCACTGTCTTAGTCACAATCGATTGTCATTAGTTCACAATCGATTGTCATGCAGTCTTGGCTTAATACAATCGATTATCATAAGTACATAATCGATTATCTTAGTCCAGATTTTTAAGGCATGTCTAAAAATTATTTTGACTACTGTAAATATGCATGATTTGACATTAAATTAAATATGCATGATTTTGGAAAATAGTTTTATGGGAGAAGCCATGTTACGAGTCAAGTTGTAGGATCAAGATCACAATTAAGAATGACTCAATTAAACTATAAAACTTTGTCTTGAGCTTGAATCTCGTTGTATATCAATTGTGCGCTTGTTTCTTGAACTTCGTCATATATCAATTTTCGCTTCGTTTGTCATTCATCAAAACCTATACAAAAGAACACACGTTTTAGTATATAGCATTGAGAATGTGTTTCCAACAATTTCCCCCTTTTTGATAATGGCAAACATTAAGCGGGATATGCAAGACAAGCAATTTATAATGACGATTCAAGACAAGTATATACATGCAACAAGTATGCATTTGTTCCCCTCAATTTGAGAATTCCCCCTCAATTTAAGCTTATAACTTGAGAGTGCATCATACCCGTTATCTTCCCTTTTTTGCCATTAGCAAAAATAATAATAAGATGCCAAAGATGAAATAAACCTTGTTTATTTATTGGAAAGAAGGTGTGATTATTTAAAGAGAGTATAATAGCTCAAATGATAGCATTACAATCGATTATTGATACGAGATAGTCGATTATTAGATGAGGGAAACAGATTTTTCTGAAGAAGACTCGATTCTTGCGCGTCATGCTTTATAATTCCCCTTTCCTTTGGGGTGATACCTGCAAAAATAGTTAGACGTCTCCGACGCTCAAGTTAGAAATCATGAAAAAAAAAATGCAATGCATGACTTAGATCAACGTGGAGTCAAGGATCCCGAGTTCACTGCGAATTCGGAAGAAGGACTCTTTCTCTAAAGGCTTTGTAAAGATGTCTGCCAATTGGTTTTTGGTTTCAACAAATTCAATTTCGACATCGCCTTTGAGAACGTGATCTCTAATAAAATGATATCTAATTTCAATGTGTTTCGCTCGCGAATGAAGAACGGGGTTCTTCGTTAAGCATATGGCACTAGTATTATCACATCTAAGAGGGATATGATTAAGACATAGGCCATAGTCCAGGAGTTGTTGTTTCATCCATAGGATTTGAGCGCAACAACTCCCCGCGGCTACATATTCAGCCTCGGTTGTGGACAACGCAACACTTACTTGTTTCTTGCTAAACCAAGAAATGAGAGAGCTACCGAGCAAATGGCAAGTGCCACTCGTGCTCTTGCGGTCCAATTTGCATCCAGCAAAATCGAAATCGGAATAGCCAACAAGTTGGCATGAAGAGCCTTTGGGGTACCATAGACCCATATTTGTAGTACCAACAAGATACCTTAAAATCCGTTTTACCGCAGTAAGGTGAGACTCCTTCGGACACGATTGATAACGAGCGCATAAGCACACGCTAAACATGATGTCCGGACGACTAGCAGTAAGATAAAGAAGAGAGCCAATCATACCTCGATACTTTTTGGTGTCGACTTCCTTACCTTTCTCATCTTTGTCTAGATGATCGGATGTGCTCATGGGAGTTGCCATTTCTTTTGCATTGTTCATCTCAAATCGTTTCAGCAATTCTTTGCAATATTTGGTTTGACAAATGAATGTACCTTCTTTCATTTGCTTTACTTGTAAACCCAAAAAGAATGTTAATTCACCCATCATAGACATCTCAAATTCGCTTGTCATTAAATCGGAAAATTCCTTGCATAAAACATTGTTAGTAGCACCAAATATAATATCATCTACATATATTTGAACTAACAAAATATCATTGTTTTTATGCTTAACAAAGAGAGTTGTGTCAACTTTCCCCCTAATGAAATCATTTTCCAAAAGAAACTTACTCAATCTTTCATACCAAGCTCGGGGAGCTTGTTTTAAACCATAAAGAGCCTTTTTGAGCTTGAAAACATGATCGGGAGATTTAAAATTTTCAAAACCGGGGGGTTGTTCAACATAAACTTCTTCTTGAATAAAACCGTTTAGAAAAGCACTTTTCACATCCATTTGATATAAATTGAAATTCATAGAAGAGGCAAATGCAAGCAATAAGCGAATAGCTTCTAATCTAGCTACGGGAGCATATGTTTCCTCATAGTCAATACCCTCTACTTGATTATAGCCTTTTGCTACAAGCCTAGCTTTGTGTCTAGTGATTATACCATTTTCATCTAGTTTATTGCGAAAAACCCATTTCGTACCAATTATGGTATGACCTTCGGTCTTGGCACCAAATCCCAAACGTCATTGCGTTTGAATTGGTTAAGCTCCTCTTGCATTGCCAAGGTCCAAAATTCATCCCCAATTGATTTTGAGATGGTTTTGGGTTCAATTTGAGAAACAAAAGCAGTATGTTCTAAGGTATTTTTGAGAGAGTTTCGGGTACTTACCTTGTCTCCAACGTTGCCAATTACCTGTTCAAGAGGGTGATCTTTGATCGTCCTCCATTCATTTGGCACTTTTTTTTCTTTTTCCAATTGTGGCGCTTCTTCCGTTGGTTGTTCCTCAGTTTCATCTTTATTTTCCTTGGGTGGTTCCTCTTGTATTTTGTCTTTCAAGCTATCTAAGATACCTGCAAGATCAAAACCGGAATCCTTTCTCGCCCATCGAGCATTATTTTCGGAAAATACAACATGAGGGGATTCCTCCACAATTTGGGTTCTTTTATTAAAGACCCTATATGCTTTACTACGTGAGGAATATCCAATGAAAATACCTTCATCCGACTTAGCATCAAATTTACCCAATTGGTCTTTGCCATTGTAATGAACAAAACATTTGCAACCAAAAACTCTAAAATGGGAAATATTTGGTTTTCTACCCTTATAAAGTTCATAGGGGGTTTTCATGAGTATCGGCCGAATTACTACTCTATTTAGAACATAGCAAGCGGTACTTACGGCGTCCGCCCAAAAATGTTTGGGTATCTTAGCTTCGTCGAGCATGGTTCTAGCCATCTCTTCGAGACACCTATTTTTCCTTTCCACCACCCCATTTTGTTGTGGTGTACGTGGAGCGGAAAAGGTATGCTCGATTCCGAGTTCGTCACAAAAGTCCGCAAAGAGATTGTGATCAAACTCTCCCCCATGATCACTTCTAATTGAAGTGACGGTTGTTTCTTTCTCATTTTGAACACGCTTAAGAAAATATTTAAAATTTTGAAAAGCATCACTTTTATTGGCAAGAAATAAAGTCCAAGTAAATCTCGAGTAATCATCAACAATCACAAAAGCATATTTATTTCTTCCTAGACTTTCAATGCGAGAGGGACCAAATAAATCCATATGAAGCAATTGCAATGGTCTAGAAGTTGAAACAATGTTTTTAGATTTGAAAGATGCTTTTGTTTGCTTCCCCTTTTGACACGAGTCACAAATAGAGTCATTTTCAAATTTTAAATTGGGAAGACCAACAACTAAGTTTTGAGAAATCAATTTGTTCAAAAGATGATATTGATATGTGCTACACTACGATGCCATAGCCAAGTATCATCCTCTTTACTCATTCGACAATCAACATAATCGGGTGAGGAATTAGCAAGATCAACCATATAAATATTATCCACTCTAAAACCACGGAGGATAATTTTGAAATCACTACGTCTGAACACTAAGCATTCACCCGAATCAAATAGAGCAAGATTTCCCTTGTCACACAATTGGCTTATGCTCAAGAGATTATGCTTTAATCCTTTAACAAGTAATATATGCTTAATAGAGGATTTTTCATCCTTACCGACCGAGCCGATGCCGATGATCTTTCCTTTATTGTTATCACCGAAGATAACACTTAACCTCCTTCTTTGCTCTAATTGAAGGAATTTGGATTCATCTCCCGTCATATGCTTGGAGCATCCACTATCAAGGTACCATAGTACACTTGATCCCTTCAAGCACACTTACAAAACAAATTAATGTTCTTTAGGTACCCATGCCATCTTGGGTCCTTGGAGGTTAGGCATATTATAATGATGCAATTGAGTAATATGTCTATGACGTGTAAAGCATGCAGGAGCAATATGACCAATACGTCTACAATAATGACAAGTCACATTTGAGTTATGCATCCTTCTAGGTTATAGTAACTAGACGGATGAAAATTTCTTACTCTATTTTGAACACTATGACTATTTCGCATTTCATGAGAATTATTTCTCCTACTATGAACTCTAGGATGGGCAGCATTTCTAGAGTGATTGTTTCTCGGTTGGAGGCCATTTCTAGGTCTTCTCAAAGGTTCAACATTTGGCCTAAAATATGCATCATTTCTAGGGTAACTATTTCTAGGTGGTAAGTCATTTCTAGGTCTCCTAAAATGTTCAACATTTTGTCTAGCATGCATATTGGTTCTAGGATTGCTATTTCTAGGATAAGCATTTGTTTTATTAGTCCTAGGTTGAGCCTTAGGTGGTTGGGGTTTGGCTTCAACCTTTTCTTTAACCTCATTCTTAAATCCTATGCCATGCTTGGTTGATTTCAAATTTACAAGGACCTCATTCAAATTCTTGTGGGAAGAATTAAACTTATCTAAGGTACCTTTGAGTCTATCTACCTCATTTTTGAGATGCAAGCAAGAAGAACAATTTTTAGTAGAACTTTCGGGCTTATCGGCGCTTCTTTTTCCAAAAAACTTGTTTTCCTCTTTCAGCTTTTCATTTTCTAAAACCAGTTTTTCTAAATCCTTTTCTTTCAAAGAAAGCTGTTTTTGAAAATCCTTTTCTTTTAATGAAGCATTTTCTTTTATGCCCTTAACAGTTTTTGAAGCCTTAATAAATTCAGTATATAATTCATCAAAAGCAGTTCGCATTTCTTCAAGAGTAAAGAAGTTTTTAGACGAGATTTGACGTACCTCATCTTTGTTGTCTTCTTGTGCCATAAGGCAAAGATTTGCTGCTTCGTCTTCTTCTCCTTCGCTTGACTCATCTCCGGAGTCGCCTCCCCAAGAAATGTATGCACGTTGCTTTTTAAAAGGTTTCTTCTCCTTTTTGATATTTGGGCAATTTGATTTGATGTGCCCGGTTTCACCAAATTCATAGCACTTGATTTGTTCGCCTTTCTTTTTGCCCTTGCGTTCATACTCCTTGCGCATGAACTTTTGAAATCTTTTGATAACGAGTCCAAACTCGTTGTCTCCTTCCTCATCAATTTGCGGTTGGCTTGTGCTCGCCTTTAGAGCTATTCTTTGCCTCCTTTGATCATCAACAAAAGGGTTAAGAATAGTAGATTCATAGGTCTTAAGGTTACCTCTTAGTGCGTCGATGGTGACGTTTGAAACGCCAATGGATTCTTGAATTGCATCGGCCTTTGATCTCCATGCCGGTGTGAGACTTCTAAGAATTTTTCGCACGAGCTCTCTATCCGTGAATGTTTTCCTGAGAGCGTGTAGGTCATTTACGATTACTGAAAATCGCTCAAACATTTCGTCTACCTTTTCACCTTCCTTCATGTGAAATAATTCATAAGAATGGGTTAGGAAATCAATTTTTGCTTCCCTTACCTGGTCCGTACCTTCGTACGTAACTTCTAGCTTGTCCCACATCTCCTTTGCCGTTGTGCAACACGATATTTTCCTGTAATCGCCAGCATTAACAGCACAATATAATACATTAATTTCTTTAGCATTATTTTGAACCTTTCGGATGTCATCCGCGTCATACTCATCCTCAGACTTGGGAACCCATTCGTTTTCCACCTTTTTTGTTGGAATTTGGTTTCCCTTCATTATCACCTTCCAAAGGTGAAAGCTGTTGGACTGAATGAAGATCTTCATCCTCTCCTTCCAGTACGTGTAATTTGTACCGTTGAATAGAGGTGGTCGTGTGGAGCACTGTCCTTCATCAATTCCTGCAAAAGAATCACGAGTAGAAGCCATGGATGGTTCTCTCAAACTGTTAAGTTTTCAGAGAGTTTGGCTCTGATACCAATTGTTAGATAAAGCGCTTAACGCTAGAGGGGGGGTGAATAGCGTTATACTAAAATTTAGCGTAAACTTGCGGAAATTAAAATTTGCAGGAAATAAATAAGTGCGTTAAATAAACAAAAAGGAAAGAACGCACCGATATATTCTGGTTCACCACAACACGTGGCTAGTCCAGTCCCCGAGAGACTCTCTCGAGATTTTCCACTAACATGTTAAGCTTACGGGTGCTCAACAAACCTTTACAACTTAAGGACACAAGCCTTAACACCTTTGCTCGGAGATACAACACTCCAAGACTTCAACCAAGGAAACACAAGTTCCTTACAACAAGAGAATTACAATTCTCTTACAAGTGTATAAAACACTAAACACTCAAACAAAATACTCCTTAATGAGTAGATATGAGTAAAAGAAGTAAGCTCTATATCACAACAACATTGGACAAGAATATGGCTCTAAAAAGCTTTATGAAATTGAATATAAAATGATAAACAAAAGTATGCAAGCTTACAGCAATGTAATGATCAGTTGTAGTATGTTGTTGTGTGTAAAACACTGACATGAAGCTGTATTTATAGTTGAAAAACTTGGCATTACCGTTGCCTAATTGCCAATTAAGAGTTGCTGATTTTACTCACTGACAATCGATTGTCAAACCCCAACAATCGATTGTCTGCCAGTCAGATCAAAATTCAATCCCAGATTTTACGCTTGATAATCGATTACTTTCAATCCATAATCGATTACTGGCAACGTTCAAAAATCCTTTCCAGATTTTACCACAAACAATCGATTGTCCAGAATCAACAATCGATTACTCAGCAACGTTCAAAAAATATTTTCCGGATTTTAATCAAAACAATCGATTATACAGAATCAATAATCGATTACCCAATAACGTTCAAAAAATCTTTTTCGGATTTTAATCAAAACAATCGATTATACAGAATCAATAATCGATTACCTGACGGTATTTGAAAACTTTACGACAACGGTCAGCTTCACAATCGATTGCACAAAGTCAACAATCGATTACTTATCAGTTTTTGAAAAATATTTTAGACACTGTCTCTTTGACAATCGATTGTCCAATGTAACAATCGATTATTTAATAAATTTGAAACTGGAAGACACTGTCTCAACATAATCGATTATCATTAGTCCATAATTGATTATTCTGAGTTTTGAAAAACTTTGATGGACACTGCCTCAGTCACAATCGATTGTCATTTGTTCACAATCGATTGTCATGCAGGTTTGAAAAACCTGATGCTCACTGTCTTACTCACAATCGATTGTTATTAGTTCACAATCGATTGTCATGCAGTCTTGGCTTAAAACAATCGATTATCATAAGTACATAATCGATTATCTTAGTCCAGATTTTTAAGGCATGTCTAAAAATTATTTTGACTACTGTAAATATGCATGATTTGACATTAAATAAAATATGCATGATTTTGGAAAATAGTTTTATGAGAGAAGCCATGTTACGAGTCAAGTTGTAGGATCAAGATCACAATTAAGAATGACTCAATTAAACTATAAAACTTTGTCTTGAGCTTGAATCTCGTTGTATATCAATTGTGCGCTTGTTTCTTGAACTTCGTCA
The DNA here is from genome assembly GCA_034376525.1 of Nicotiana benthamiana. Classification (NCBI taxonomy): domain Eukaryota; kingdom Viridiplantae; phylum Streptophyta; class Magnoliopsida; order Solanales; family Solanaceae; genus Nicotiana; species Nicotiana benthamiana. The sequence continues at coordinate 39,917,014 of CM067324.1, forward strand.
TATATCAATTTTCGCTTCGTTTGTCATTCATCAAAACCTATACAAAAGAACACACGTTTTAGTATATTGCATTGAGAACGTGTTTCCAACAAAGTGGAGTTTTGGAAAGGGATGAAGCTGCTGGTTGCTGTCAAAATCGTGCTTGCGGTTAGTAAGCCACAGGTGCGAGACCGTAGAAGCGGTCCCCCTATCGTAGAAGCGGCCCAAGGCCAGGCAGCCCAAGAAGCGGTGGGCATGTCCGCAGAAGCGGTCTTCTTTCCACATAAGTGATGGGCGCAGGTGCGGCCCAGGATTGCACATGCGCAAATTGCTGAAGGCAATGAACTTCATTTATTCGGCCTCTAAACCATTTTGCTTATTTTCACTCATTTCTTGGGCAATTTTGGAGCTCTTGGAGGGGTGATTCCGCCTAGCATTGTGAGGTAAGTTATTTCAAACAAATGTGAGTTTAATACTTGAGTTTTGGGTAGATTAACACATAAAATATGTCCATATCATGGGAATAGAGTAAAAATTAGGGTTTTATTAAAAACAATATGTAATCACGAATTTTTTTATAGAATGAAGAAGAAATCATATTTTCTTGATCCTTAGGTTATAAAGAACAACTTCCTTAAAAAAATTTCAGAATCTGGGCACGTAGGTCCAAGGTTGAATTTTAGGAAACTTGTGTTTAATGGTGGTAAATTGCTTAAATAGATACAATACGATCTTTTGAGCTTGTATTGGCTAGATCTTAGCTCGTTTATCTAGTTTTGGATTGTACGGCTCCAAATTGAGAGTTTGAGCTCGTTCTTCGTATTGGAAGTACGCTTTATAGCAAGGTGAGTCTCCTTTCTAACATTGTAAGAGAGAATTTTCCCCATCGGTGAAATAATTGATTATGTGCTCCAATTTATAGGGGCTACGTAAGCACGAGGTGACGAGATCCCATACGTATGTGTAAGTCCAGGTAGTCTAGGACTCCAAAGGCATGCTATACATGGAATATATGTAATCTTATTGAAATTTGAATTGCTTAACCCTATTTAATTGGTAAATGAATTTCTAAAAGGATTTAACTTTATTTTCTTAAATAGTTAAAAGAGAATTGGATTTTATTTCGATAAATATTCCTAGATAAATACTTAATTAGCTATTTAAGTATGTATTCTTATGTGTACCTGCGTCACATGTATGATTTTCGAGCACGGTGCTTGTTTATTTAAATTTGACTGTGTCACATGTATGATTTGCGAGCAGGATAATAGATGCATCTATGGTTTATGCTACTCGACCCTCGCCAGTGCACATTTTATATTTATGTTGGATCAAGCCGTAGGACCTCGGCATGATTTGCGTATGCTTGTATTTCTTGCCTTGAAACTTATTGAAGTTGTTATTGCCTCTTCCTTGCTTGAGAATATATGTATAAATGATGAAAAGGAATTTGGAAATTTCCTATAAAAGAAACAACTGTTTACTTGCTTCAGCCTATTGAATTACAATCATGTTTATAAAAATCACGTTTTAATATATTATTGATACAATATTATTGGACCACTAGTAAGTATCGAAGTTCATCTCTCTTCTCTACTTCTTCGAGATTAGACGGGATACTCATTGGGTACATGTTGTTTTTGTATTCATACTACACTTCTGTGTATTTTTGTTGCACAGGTACATGCATCTCTAGTGGCCTAATGGGTGTAGCACCATGGTTGATACGGAGACTTAGGTGAGCAGTCAGCAAGTCTCTTTCATATTATTGTATTTATTTTCTATCCAATATTGTATTCCAGACAGTTGTTGTATTACATTAATTTTAGAAATTGCTCATGCACTTGTGACACCGGGTTCTAGGATGTCTATGGGTTTATTCAGAAGTTTTAAAAGTTCTTAAATGTTTCATTATTTATTTAGTGGAATCTACTATGTATTGTTTAAACGTATAAAAGAAGTGATTTCGTAAAATCTAAAATGAAGATTCAATTATGTATTTTTGTTGGCTTGCCATACAGCAATGTCCGACGTCATCACGACCCTTAGTGGATTTTGGGTCGTGACAACATGGTATCAAAGCCAGGTTCCCTTAGGTCTCACGAGTCATGAGCAAGTCTAGTAGAGTCTCGCGGATCGTTACGGAGACATTTGTACTTATCTTCTGGAGGCTACAGGGTTGTTAGGAGTACTTCCCTTATTGATTCATCATCGTGCGATTTGATTCCTTGAGGCTTATGCCCTTTTTTCCTCCCTACTCAATCTTACGCGACACGAACCTCAAGTTATAAATAGAGAATTGAAGGATTATACTGTTACTATGAATGTGGTGTGGGGTGTTTCTCCCTGCAGGGTTGTTGGAGCTATTATTATCGCCTTATGGAAGGATATATTGTCATTTCAGCTCAGTAGCGGTACTTCTGAGACCTCTGAGGCTAGGCACAAGTTGCCATGATGCTTATGAGTAATTTTTCTATAGCATTGATATGATCGTAGGATGTTTGCCTATGTGTCGGGGCAGTGAATGACTTGAAGGGAGGTCTACTCAGTGCATGATCGAGAGATATGGTATTTTATTCCTGGCAGGGGAAAATCAATCGGGCTAATAATGTTCAAATTTGGGTTGATGGGGTAACGAGGTTTGGTATTTGCAAGCGTGGTGGAATTTTCATCTGTGTTGAGGTGTCGTTATACTAAGTTCACCGGTGTTATGATCTTCTACAATTTGCCTTTAAAGTGGGATATTGTGATACAGTATTAAAAAGGTGAATTCCAGATATCACGGGGTGCGGTTGTTCAGGATTGAATTGGTGTTTCTAATGTCAACGGTGGGAAAGATGATCCTCGAAAAGGTGTAAAGTTAATAGCGGTATGTTGGTTCATGTGCTATCCAGATCGGTTTTATCTAAGGTGTCAGCGGAGCAGCAAGTATGAGGAAAGACATGTGGGAAGTGTCAAGCTGTGGATAAAATTTCTAGGAATGTCCAGGTATAAGAAGCGAAGGTCGAGTAGTCGACTAAAGGGGGGAGTTTCACCAAAGTTGGAAAGTGGTAAAGTTGCATATAGTCTTTGTGGTAGGATGACTATACACCTTAAGGAGATATTGGAATGATTTTGAAATTTTAGTGATTGATGATTGGGGTGTACAAATCTAATTTGAAGTATGGGTTATTAAGTGGCAGGGGATTTGATATAACAGAAATGAGCTCCTTGAAATGAAGAAGGATACAACATAACTTTGAATTGGAAGGATGTGGTTGTCAACGCCCCCTTTTTCTGGGAGTTGAAATCATGTTCACGACATTTTGGAGGACAAATCTATTCCCTTTCGAGAATTGTCTTTTGGAATTGGAGAGTCGCCACATAATGATTATAATGCATTAGGACACTTTAAGAAGGGTTTGAATTGAAGAAACCATAGTTTGGGTAAGGGTTAGAAATTATCTCGAGGGGGAGGTGTTAGGCACCCCTCAAGATCCACTAGTGTGGTCTCGGCCATGTTATAATTGTGACTTTTCAAATAAACAATCAAGGCTAAAATAAGGACTTGCAATTAAATTGAAACCTGTGAAGGTAAGTAGAGAAAGAGTAGGAATTTGAAAGGTCTAAACAATTCTAAAGAAAGAAGAGAAAGACAAACAAAGGAAAAGGGGTCCTAGCTTTATTATTAATACGGATAACATCAATGCAATATCCAGTAATCACTCCTCGGAAGAGGGGCTACATGAGATATTAGTGCATCGGTCATCACCTCCATATTCTACCCTTCCCACCTCGTAAAGGTTATTTAAACACGTGGATTGATCACGAATGCTTATTGCGTGCTATTACCGTCCCCTCCCATAAGTCCTATAGGGTATTTAGGACCAACCATTCCTATAGGGTAAGGACTAGGCTGAACCCTTAGGTTTAAAGAACAAAATTCTAGGCGCCATACATAACAAGTAGTTCTACACATAAAGGGAACATACAAGGCAAATAAGAGGCTCACAAATCCCTCCATAAGTAAAGATGTAATTAGCACGTCTCAAACACATTTAAGATCTTAAAAAAGATTTTAAAAGCAGGAATGTTGAAAAATATAAGTTACAGCAGAAGCAGAAGGTTTAAAACTGAGTGCCTTAAAGAACGTCCGATTTTCAAAAAAACAAAAGATGGCAGTAAGTTACAGCAGTTTAGGAATTAGTAAAAGTATAGATAAACTTGTTTAAAATACACTTTTAAAATATTGTATGGATATTGCAATAACCTGCCAAGGCATAGAATAAATAAAAGTAGCACGAGTCCGGATAAGAAAATAACCCAAGAGAAAATGTGATAAAATAGATGCACGATTCTAAGATTATCTCAAAATAGGACGGGAGTTTTAACAGAAAATAGAGTAAACTTCTGCGAGACAAACAAGGAACGGAGTTCAGTAGTTTTAACAGAGGTTGAGTAGTCTGAAAACTGGAAAAAAAACAATTAATCAATGTTGTTAGGCTTGAAGTTGTCCTAGGCGTCGTATATATTTCCTACTTGAAAGGAGATCATGCATATTAATCCAATTTTAAGAAGCACACGCAGTTTAATCCTAAACTTGTGTTATTATTAAACAACTTGGCGAGGCATTCAACAAATTGCAAATTAGACAAAAATATAAATCCTAAGTAACATGGTGCCTAATGCACGTAAAAGTCCTAAAACATGGTCTCGAAATGCTAGTGAAAGTGCAGCAGTAGTTTTAGCAGTTATTCGTTAGTCCGTTGTGATTATGAAATGAGTAAGATAACAATCTGAAAGTGAAGAGTCTAAAATATGATTACCACTATATAAGATGCATGTCCTATACATGATGTCTATTTCACAAATAGGTAAGTAAAGTCCTGTAAGCATATTTTCTACCCGTTATTTAAACTAAACATGCACAACCCCCTCCCAGTTTCACTATAACCCGAATAAGTTGTTTTCAAATTATTACAAACTGTGATAACTGAATTACATAAATAAAGAAAAATAAGATGTTACTCTATAGGGAGCCTTCAACCAAGCCCAGTTCTTCCAACCTCACTTCTTTCGAGTTTCACAGCTTATGCCATGGTTTAGGCGCGGCAAAGCTCCCTAGGGCCCCGTTAGTTCCCTGGCCAATACCAGCACATAGACATTTAAAAGAATGCAGGACAAGTGGAGTACCAGCCTTGTGGGTCAAAGTTCATTGAGTACTCAGAGGTACTCAAAGCATTTCTCATACGAAGGGGATGAAACCTATTTTTCTAAGAGTAGTGAGATGTGCTTGTAATTTAAAAGAGGTTGAGGCCGAAAGCAGCTTTGAAACAACTTGTTTGAAGTAAGTTTTGGAAAATAACACAAGGTCTTACTTTGAGAAGGAAAGTGAATAGGGCAATCAGAACAACAACTCAGAACAAAATAGCACACAAAGAACAAATGCAAAGAACAAAACCATTTCAGTAATCACAAACAGGGAAGTAAGGGGTTGGGTACAAATATGAAACACATAAGAGTGAGTACACAATAGGCAGGATTGCATATAAAGTGAGAATCAGAGAAGTCCTAAGGTAGGTATTATAGACTTACACACAAACTAGTAACCACAAAAACTTTTTACCCTAAAGTTGTTCATGCCAGGTATCAAAGGAATACATGTGAAACATAATCACATTGAAGGATACTAGAGGGGTAGCGTGATGAGTTTAAGGGAGGGGATACAATTTAGGAATCATGTTAGTAAAGCAATAAGTAGACATGCTAAATGCAAACCATTAGTAAAAGCATAGTAGAAATAAGATGAATTAAAATACCAAAAGAAACATGTTGTTTTTAAAGCTTTAAAATAAATTGGAGACATACTAGTTAAGAGATAATAAGAAAAAAGTAAGAGAACGAGAGTATAATACTCAGTCTTGGCTTGCAGCTACTGATAGTAGCAAATAACTAAAAAGAAGAGGAAGAGAGAATATATGTGTGTGTGAGTGTGTGTGTTAGCGAGGGTTTAGAACAATGTTTTGTTCGTGTCTTTTGATAATGAAATAGCAAAGTTTATATAGTTTGAAAATAGGCAGAAGAGTATGCTAACAAATAATAGTTCACCCAAATTGTAGGAGTAAATTACAATTAGAATCAACATAATACAAACACTCCCTTTAATTAAGGAGTCAATATTCAAACGGATACAAACAGTGATAGTCAAGGAAAGAAAATCAATTGAGGAACTAGTTTTACCATATAATGGGTAGTAAAAGTATAGAGCATGCAATCGAGATTAAATACAAAATATACCAATTAAGGAAATTGTATAAGAATTAATTTGATAGCAGGTTTATTCATAGAAATAAGGCAGGGCATAGTTTTTAATTTTCGAAATCAATAAGAGAACCCTCGAATGAGGTTCCAATCACAGAGAATTAGTATCAATTAAGGAAAATATCACACGAGTAAGGAAATACTCAAAGTCAGTAGAGAGTATTGTGTAAAAATCAATAGAGTACCAATCACAATCATCCAAGGATTCAAAGTGTCAAAATAGTACAGATTTAAATGGCATAGACACGCATTAGGAAAAATCAGAAGCACAAATTGGGGATTCGCGTAGGGCATAACAAGTAATTGAAAGACTTAGCAGAATAAAATATGGTACAATCGGCATGACAAGAGCAAAACCCTAACACTCAAAGTTAGCAAGGATAGTAACAATTAGAGAGATCAATAGAAGCACAACATAAGTGAAAGAATCAGCAGACTAATAGGCAAACAATAAGGTAAAACCTTAGAGACTTAGGAAGCTCATGAGAGTCAAATGCATGCACAAACGTATCACCAAAGACACACTAAGAATATAGAGTCAAAATCGAAAACCTAGGGTTTTAAGTAAAAACTAAATCAGAACAAAAGGGAAAAGGTTTAGATAATGATAAACATGAGGAGAATCATATAATAAGGCCAGAAATCATAAAGAAAAGCTATTTTGGAAAAAAGGTTTCACGAACCCTAGTTTAGTAGATGAAAAATTATTTCAGGGAAAGTGAAAAGCCTTTGAATAAAACATCAAAATAATTCGAAATATGTATACATTTGTAATTGATCTAGAAAAATGGGAAGGTTTTAGAAGTTTGGGTTCGTAATAAACAAGTGAGAAGTAAGGAACCTAGCTGTGAAACTTGTTAATAATGATGCTCGTAGAATCATCAGAGCATAACCTATCAGAGAAAGAGTCAGAGACAAACCAAACTAATCTTCAGTGACAATCTCGCATGGTGGAGGCTCCTTGGGTCTTGAAGATGAATGGAATCAATGAGTCGAGGTTTCATGATGGTTGGTGGTCGAGAGAAGTGAGGTTGGAGGTGGCCGGAGAGGTGGTGGCTTCATCGGAGATGAGAGAGAGAACCATTAGGTTTTAAGAGAGAAGGGAGAGCAACATTATCATATATAAATATATATATATATATATATATATATATATATATATATATATATATATATATATATATATATATATATATATATATATATATAGACCATCTCTGAAGTGAGGGGTTGGGGGGGTCGTTAAATTTTAATTTAGGAAATAAAGTCGGGGCCGTTTATATTATTTGATCAACAGCTCAGATCAAATTTGGGCTGGACCGGGTACTCGAATTAGGTGTGGGTAGGGTGATTTAGGATATGGGTTTGGAGAATTTGGGGTTAAAATTGGGATACAGTTTGGGCTTTAATTGTAATAAATCTACCTAGCATTTAAATAGCCACTTTTTTCCCTTTTTATTTTATAAAAATAGTGAAAACGATTTTTAAAAGAAATTAAAAGTATTGAATCAACTAATAATACATACATATTATTATAAAACAGTGGTACTAATTTTATAGTTATGAAATACCATTAATCGAAAGATGAGCTACAATTGCAATTATATGCAATTTAGTTTAAAAAATGCCAAGTAAATGTGTAAAAATACGCAAAATTTATTTAAAATATATTTTAGTATAAATACAAGAGTAAAATGAATTATTCATCAAAATGATAATTTTAAGAATAATTATTGAATTTTGTAGCATAAAAATGGATAATAAATTGGTTTTAAAAATCTTTAAAAATTTGAAAACCAAAACACTTGGGTATGCTCATATATGCATACATGTATTATTTTAAATGTATTTTGAGTATTAAAATATATAGGAAAAAATTGGGTATCAACAGCTGCCCCTCTTTACCCGGGAAGGATGAAAGAGTTGTCGGGTAAAGCTTGATGGCCAATTTTGATCGAATGAGGAAATTTGCAAAGAATTTTGACCAAGATCTAGTCCCTGAGCTGCCTACATATCCCTGATCTTACAGGAATCATGTCATATGTAGTTCAGGATCCATTGACGGAATATGCCGATTGAGATTTTGAATGGCGGACGCGGTGTTTACATTGAGAAAAGTGGTTGAAATTTGATATTGTGGGAATCAAAGCGGGATCGCTCCTACTGAGATGGCTTGCTAGCCGGTATACCTGCAAGTGAGCAATACAAACCATATATTGTGCATAAATTTAAACGAGATACAAGTTCCCTATGGACCATGAATGTTGTCTTGGGACAGTTAGGATGACGTCCTCGGACCATGACGTCCTGGCTTATGAAGCATATGATAAGGGATTCGTAGGCTATGAAATGGTGTTCTCGAGCTATGAGGATGATTCATCCGAAACGTGATGCCTTTAATAATAATATGCAAAAGAAATAAAATGGGATCCTCAGGCCATGGCATGGCGTTCTCGGTCTATGAAAATGGTGCCTCTGAACAATACACCTTTGGATGATTTGGCGATCTTTTAGCCCATAAAATGCAACAAGGTGGCAATATTTCAGTCAATGCAAGGTTTAAGTAAAGGTGGCAATATTTTAGCCAATGAAATGCAATAAGGTGGCGATCTTTCAGCCAATGCAAGATTTAAATAAAGGTAACGATATTTCATCAATTGAAATACAATAAGGTGGCGATCTTTCAGCCAATGCAAGATTTAAATTAAGGTGGCAATATTTCAGCCGATAAAATGCAATAAGGTAGCAATATTTCAGCCAATGCAAGATTTAAATAAAAGTGGCGATATTTCAGCTGATGAAATGCAATAAGGTGGCGAACTTTCAGCCAATGCAAGATTTAACTAAAGGTGGCGATATTTCAGCTGATGCAAGATAGAGACAGAGCGTAGTCTTGAAAGGCTGAAAGGTAGACTGATGCAATGCATAGATATGGAGATATAGCTTAGTCTTGGAAGGCAGAAGAGTAGACTTATGCAATGAAAAAATGCAGGATGGAGGAGGTAGAGCTTAGTCTCGGAAGGCAGAAAGGCAGCCTTATGCAAAATGCAAAGAAATGCAGATGGAGACAATGCTTAGTCTCGGAAGGCATAATAGTAGCTTTATGCAAAATGCAGATGGGGACAGTGCTTAGTCTCGGAAGGCAGAATAGCAGCCTTAGGCAATGCAAGGAAAATGCAGATGGAGACAGTACTTAGTTTCGGAAGGCAGAAAGGTAGCCTTATGCAATGCAGGAAATAAAAGGCGAATAGTAATGAAACGTCTTAGCTGGTAGATGATAGCTGATGGCTGATTGCATCATTGTGGCTGCTGGGGATGTTGTGTTAGCAATTGTAAGTAAGTAATGATTTTGAGAAGTTGCGCACTTGAGAAAGTATGAGTGCATAAATATATCTAATGACCTTGCGAATTGAGTGCCTGCATCCAAAGAAAAATCATGAGTATTGTAAAATAGGGGAAGGTTAGTTCGTCCTCCCGCGGCCTCTGCTCGTCGTGCTAGACGTTGCGCTTTCACTGGGGTAGCGTTTCTAAACAAATCAATCTCGACAATAGTCATGCATGATTTAGTAAAATACATAATTGAAAATAATAGTTTTATTTTTTGGATGAAACGACGATTGCGACACGGTTCAAGATATAGCAACCTCTCTTGCTTCAGAATTTTGAGGGTCCTCCTCAAAATTCTGCCCCAGTTTACTGGGCAAGTGCTTCCGACAGCTGCATGCAAAGAATGGCTGACGATCAACTTCGGAATTTTGAGGGTCCTCGTCAAAATTTTGCTCCAGTTTCCCAAAGCGGGGGGAGGGCGGAATGGAAATTTTATTGAACTGTGACTGAACCCATAGGTCTGCCTACGTATCCCCTCTTAATTGGGAATCAAGTCAGGCGTAGTTCAAATCATAAAGGGAATCATAGATGGTTACACATAGTATCGTTTGACTGCATCTGAATCGATTTGTTTTTTGCCAAACTTCTCCGTCCATTATGCAAGTATGAGGGCTTCTCCGATTAGAACCCGATGAACCATGTACAAACCTTGCCAATTGGAAGAGAATTTCCCTTTGGCTTCATCTTGATGCGGAAAAATCTTCTTCAACACCAGCTGCCTCAGTGTAAACTCCCAATGTTCTAAGGGTTATCAAGGGGCATATGTTAAGGCTGTATCCTCCGTCAATCAGGACTCTAGTAATGAAATAATCCTCGCACTTCACGGTGATATGTAGTGCCTTGTTGTGACTCAGCCCTTTCAGTTACAGCTCATCTTCGTGGAAGGTTATTTTATGGCTCTGCAGTACTTTACCTACCATGTTTGCCCTTTCTCCTCTAGTTATGTTGATGGGCACATATGCCTCACCCAGTATCTTCATCAAAGTATTCTTGTGCGTATCGGAGCTTTGAAGAAGAGCTAGGATGGAGATCTGGGCTGGTGTTTATTTAGTTGTTCAACGATCCAGTATTCTTTTGCCCGTATCTTCCTCTAAAAATCATCGGGCCCAGTTTCAACATGCCATTCAGAGGTTCGCCTACTGGACTCAGTTAGGTATTCTGGAGTGTAGACTCTATCGATTCTGGTCATACCTTGCGCAACAATTGCTTCTCCAAATTTGGCTTTCCCTTTCCTTTTTGTTTCGGCTGTGTAATCTCATGGTATGGCGTTTGAGTGGAACGGTATTATGTCTAACATTGCTACTAAAATAGGCACCCTTGGGGGTAATAGAGCAATTTCAAATGGTACAGGTGCTTTCGGAACTGCAAACTAAACCTCAATTGGTCTGTGCGCCTTTGCAAAGGAAGGTGCTTCAAACTCGAGCGGTATAGACATGTTTACTTCAACGCCCTCAGTGAGCTAGTTCTGGACAATAATCGGGTTGAGTGTGACTGTTGGATTCTTTGGCTCATCACCCTCTGCAATCAATCCTATCGACCCCTTGGGGTCCCAGTCATCTTCGATATCAATCATGTGAACGCCTCCACCCTTTTGGTCAGGCAAAGGGTTGTTGCAAACATTTAGAGCAGGCTCCTTTGCTATGATGATCTTATTCTCAATCAGGGTTTGGATCTTATCTTTCAGTGAGCAGCACTCATCAATGGTATGCCATTTCATGGCGGAATGGTATGAACAGGTTTTGTTCGGGTTGACCCATCAGGAAGGATTTTTTGGAGTTATAGCAGGGATAGGGGTGACGTAACCAGCAGTTTCAACTCTTTCATATAGCTGGTCAATTGGTTCGGTAATGGTTGTGTATTGTCTGTGAGGTCTGCGATCAAATTTTGGTGTAGGTCTAAGGAAATATTGGCGAGTGGGAGGCGACTGGTAGTGAGAGGGTTGAGCATTATAAGCTTGGTAGACCGCTATAGGTTGCAAGTATCTGGGCGAAATGGGCTGATATGTGGAGGTTGAGACGATTGATAAACGGGTGGTGGATTTTGGTAGGAGGGTTTGGGTTCTTGGTAATTTGGGGTAGGCTGATACGTAAGGTGATGGGTAACTTGGGTATCTTGTCGGGGATTTTGTTCTCTGTGCAACCATCACAGCACTAACATCCCTCTTCTTTGACGTGCCACCAGGCTGAAGAGCCTTGTTGGTGGCCTGTAAAGTTTCAAGGTTAGTAACCATACCACTCCTGATGCCTTCTTCAATTCCTTCTCCTAGCTTGATGATATCGGAGAATTTCTAGCCCTCGATCAACATCAACCTCTCATAGTATTGTGGATCCTGAGCCCGGACGAAGAATCTGTTCATCTGTTCCTCTTCTAAGGCCGGCCTGACCTTAGCAGCCTCTGACCTCCAACGAGTAGCATACTCATGGAATGTCTCTGTAGGTTTCTTCTTCAAATTCTGGATGTAGAATATATCTAGTGCAATCTCTATATTGAATTTGAACCTGTCCATGAAATCGGACGCCATACCTACCCAGCTTGTCCACTTCTTGGGGTCTTGGATGATGTATCAAGACATAGCATCCCCTTTCAAACTTCTCACAAAGAGTTTCATACAGATCTTCTCATCCTTTCCAACTCCGACAAATTTGTCACAATATGTCCTCAAATGGACTCTGGGATCTCCCGTGACATCAAACATTTCGAACTTGGGAGGTTTGTACCCCTCAGGAAGTTCAACATCTGGCTGAATGCACATGTCCTTATAATTTAGCCCTTCAATACCTTTGTTTCCTTCAACACCCTCGACTCGGCTAATCAACTTCTTGAATTCTGCTATCAGGTTCCTGATAAGAGAGTCTTTGTCTTCAGACTCGGGTGGGCTTGAGTGCGATATGGTTTCCACATATATGGGGGTGTTGTGGAGAGGATCATTTGTGGTGTTTAAGGGTTCAGGGATGAGCGATGGAGGGTTATTTGAAGTGTGGCATGTGTTGCAATTTTGAGTATGAGCGGGTTGTTTCTATAGTTGCGGGATATTTTGTGTAGGAGCAGGATTTCAGGTACTGGGGAAGTTGATTTCGGGAGTGGAAAGGGAAAATGAAAAGTTGGCCAAATTTCGAACTTGATCCACTTCTTCTCGGAACTTCAATAAATTCTGCTCAAGTTGTGCAGCATTTTCCTTGGAGATCCGGATACCCTAAGTAACCTCTATTTGTTCACCTGAGTTCTTTTTTCGGATGTTGTTCGGGTCTTCTATTTTAGCCTTGTTCCTGTTTCTGATAGGACATTGAGGAGGGGGAAGTGGAGGGCCCTTGCATCTTGTTGAATATGACGATGATGCCAGAGTGCACAAACTAACATTTTGGGAGGGGAATAAAACAAAAGTAAAAATAAAAAGGTAACAAGCCAGTGAGGGTCATTAAAAGAAAATGTTGCAATATTTAAATACATTGTGCAGGAATATAAATCGTGTCCTAATTTGGGTGCCTTGTTGTACCCGAGGTAGGCCTAGCGACAAATTAATTTGGAGAACTTATAATGGTAAATGCCTCATTTTATTGATAAAAATAAGACAAATCCCAAAACGACACTAAATAATGGAAAGTAAAATATCATTAATGGCCATTGGCCTTATTACATCATTAAAGCAAAAGAAAAAAACTCCTAACTACTTGGTCCCCAAGGGACCTTCTTCAGGTTGAATGTCCTCGTTGATCAAGTCCTCCAGCTCGCGCAGAATTTCCAGTAAAAATGCTACAGCCAGATGTCTCCTTTGCCTTCCTCAGCATTTTGATAGTCGCTGATTCTTTTCCTCACTGTCCCTTCCAGTTCCAGCAAGTTGTACTCCAGGTATTCTAGCTTCTCACTAGCCTTGGTGACTCTCTTTTTCCATTAGTTGATTTAGTTGCTCGATGAGAGGTTTCTCCACCAAGTCTGCAAGAGTGAAGGTATGTTGACCATACCGAAGTCGGGAACTTTGTCATTCATTTCTGCAAAACAAATGGGTGAGGCCCTTACCCTCCCCCCTCCCCCCCCCCCCGGACTCGACTATTTAAGCCAATAATTAGCATATGTAGCATTTAGTTCTCCAAATAAATGCAGAGAATATGGTGGTGTCCGTTTGGGTTTCAAGGAAACCCAGTGAACTTTGGACAAGACTATCTTAAAGAGTCATTATGCAAAAAACATAACTGTCTCGGCTAGTTTGGCCATGATGCATGCAAAGTTAAATAGAGTAATGTTTCTATGGGGTATTAGATTGGTACCCTTGAGCGGAAAACTCAAGAGGGAAAGTCACAAAACCATCGACTACACGCTGATCGATTGGTTTTACTGTAAATATGTCTTTGCCAAATTTGTGGGGTGATAATATTGGAAGGGCGCAACCACTCATTATATGCGTTGGTATGGTATTTGTTTGGAATGAGTGGAATGTGATGTTGAAGATACAATTACAAGAATGAAACAGATTGTCATGTATTTTCATGTTCATAAGATAATAATTACAATAATTGCTCGTAATAGTATCAAAGGAAAGCGGTAAAGAAAGCATTAAAGAAAAGAAATAAGGAAGCAAGTCAGTTTCGGGGTAGAAAGAGATAAATATATTAAAGTAAAAGCAATAAAGTCACTAATAACATGCAACGGTAAAACCCTAAAGGAAAATCCCAAGCAGAGTCGTCATGTTCTCAACGCCCCCTTTTTATTAGAGTTGAAATCGGGTTCTTGAAATCAGGTTCACGACATTGGGCGGACAACTCTATTCCCTTTCGAGAATTAGGTTTTGTAATTTGAGAGTCGCCGCCTAATGATTATAGTGTATTAGGACACTTTAAGAAGGGTTTGAGTTGAAGAAACCAGAGCTTGGGTAAGAGTGAGAAATTATCTCGAGAGGAAGGTGTTGGCACCCCTCAAGATCCACTAGTGTGGTCCCGGCCATGTAACAATTGTGACTTTACAAATAAACAATCAAGGCTCAAATAAGGACTTGCAATTATATTGAAACTTGTGAAGGTAAGTAGAGAGAGAGTAGAAATTTGAAAGGTCTAAGCAATTCTAAAGAAAGCAGACAAACACAAACAAAGGAAAGGGGTCCTAGGTTTATGATTAATACGGATCACATCAATGCAATATCCAGTAATCACTCCTCGGAAGAGGGGCTCCATGAGATATTAGCGCATAGGTCATCACCTCCATATTCTACCCTTCCCACGTTGTAAAAGTTATCTAAACGCGTGGATTGATCACGAATGCTTATTGCGTGCTATTACCCGTCCTCTCCCATAAGTTCTAGAGGGTATTTGGGACCAACTATTCCTATAGGCTAAGCACTAGGCTAAACCCTAAGGTTTAAAGGACAAAATGCTAGGCGTCATACATAACAAGTAGGACTACACATGAAGGGAACATACAAGGCAAATAAGAGGCTTACAAATCCCTCCATCAGTAAAAAATGTAATTAGCACGTCTCAAACACATTTAAGGTCTCAAAAAAAGAGTTTAAAAGCAGGAATGTAGAACAGATAAGTTAAAGCATAAGCAGAAGGTTTAAAACTGAGTGCCTTAAAGAACGTCCGATTTTTCAAAAAAACAAAAGATGACAGTAAGTTACAGCAGTTTAGGAATTAGTAGAAGTATAGATAAACTTGTTTAAAACACACTTTTAAAATATAGTTGGGGTATTGCAATAACCTGCCAAGGTGTAAAATAAATAAAAGTAGCACGAGTCCGGATAAGAAAATAACCCAATAGAAAATGTCATAAAACAGATGCATGATTCTGAGATTATCTCAAAACAGGATGGGAGTTTTAACAGAAAACATAGTAAACTTCAGCGTGACAAATAAGGAATGGAGTTCAGTAATTTTAAAAGAGGTTGAGTAGTCTTAAAAATGGAAAAACATAATTAATCAATGTTATTAGGCCTGAAGCTTGCCTAGGCATCGTATATATTGCCTACTTGAAAGGTGATCATGCAGATTAATCCAATTTTAAGAAGCATATGAGTTTAATCCTAAACTTGTGTTATTATTAAACAACTTGGTGAGGCGTTCAACAAATTTCAAATTAGACAAAATATAAATCCTAAGTAACATGGTGTCTAATGCACGTAAAAGTCCTAAAACATGGTCTGTAAATGCTAGTGAAAGTGCAGCAGTAGTTTTAACAGTTATTCGTTAGTCCGTTGTGATTATGAAATGAGTATGATAATAAGCTGAAAGCGAAGATTCTAAAACAGGACAACCACTATATGAGATACATGTCCTATACATGATGTCTATTGCAAAAATAGGTAAGTAAAGAACTATAAGCATGTTTTCTACACGTTATTTAAACTAAGCGTGCACAACCCCCTCCCAATTTTACTATTACCCTAATTAGTTGTTTTAATATTATTACGAACAATGATATCTGAATTACATAATAAAGAAAAATAAGAAGTTACTCTACAGGGAGCCTTCAACCAGGACCAATTCTTCCAACCTTACTTCTTTCGAGTTTCACAGCCTTAGCCACGGTCTAGGTGCGGCAAAGCTCCCTAGGATTCCATTAGGTCCCCAGCCAATACCATTACCTAGATATTTAAAGGAATGCAAGACAAGTGGAATACCAGGCTTGTGTGTCAAAATTCAGTGAGTAATCAGAGGTGCTCAAATCAATGCTCATATGAAGGGGGTAAAACCTATTTTTCTAAGAGCAGTGAAATGTGCTTATAGTTTAAAAGAGGTTGAGTTGGAAAATATTTTTGAAACAACTTGTTTGAAGTAAGTGTTAGTATTTATGCCGTTCACTAGGGGGGGGGGGGTGAATAGTGAGGCACGAGAATATTGAAATATTACGGAATTTAAAATTGCAGGAATAAGTAAATACGGTAATTGAAATAATCAAGAAAGAACACACCGTATTTTATCCTGGTTCACCACAACCCGTGGCTAGTCCAATCCCCGAGAGACTCTCTCGAGATTCCACTATCTTCGTCAAGCTTACGGGTGCTTAACAAACCGTTACAGTTGCTCAAGAATACCACACCTTAAGACTTCACTTGCTTGAGGATACCTCACCCCAAGACTTCAACCACTAAGACTTTGGGTACTTAGCAAACCCGACAAATGAGAAGATATGTTCTTCTCAAACAACTCTCTTTTACAACAAATACTCTCTCAATAGAGTGGATAAAGAGAAACAAAATAAGCTCTATGAACAACACAAATTTTTCTATCAAATGGCTCAACAAAAGCTCTAAAATGATGCTTGAAAATGATCAATATGTATATCAATATATGCAGGAGTTGTGTGTTTATAATCAGCTCAAAAGACCTCTTTTTATAGGTGAAAAAGTAGTGTTGACCGTTGCTTAATTGACAAATCAAATCCCTGATTCTGTGCTCAAACAATCGATTGTTTGGAGGTGACAATCGATTGTCTGACCAACGTTCAAAAAAGATTCCTGATTTTAGGCTAAACAATCGATTGTAAAACCTGAATAATCGATTGTCTTCAACGTTGAAAAATCAATTTAGGATTGTGGGAACGGTCAAAATATAATCGATTGTATGAAGGGACAATCGATTGTTGATAATCGATTGTGGACACAGACAATCGATTGTTTTGAGTTTTAAAAACCGGTTGCACTGTCTCAAAATAATCGATTGTTAAAGTGTACAATCGATTATGTTGTTCCAGTGTTCAAAACTTTGGCAACGGTTGATTATATACACTTGATATACACTGTGTATACCAGAGTATACCAGAATTGAAAACTTACTTCAAAACCCATTTTGGTTGAAATGAAAACGTTAAAATCATTTTGTTTGAAGTATATATTAAAAATATTAATGATATATATAATTTAATAAAGTGATTTTACGCATGTTTATGATGACCTAATGTTGAGCCAAAGGATAACATAACTTAAACGTTGTCCTTACATTGGTTCTACCAAACGACCTACGTCTTGGGTCTTCGGTCTTGAACTTCTTTAGCTTGTTCATGCAATTCCGTCATCAGTATGCTTCTCGCCATTTAATTCTACACTTGACTTCATTGTTTGTCATTTATCAAAACCTATACCTGAAAATCATGCTCATACAACCAAAGCGCACATATCAAAGGTATACATGATTTCCAACAATTTCCCCCTTTTTGATAATGACAAACAATGGAAGATATGCATATTGAATTCCCCCTAAATTCATGCTATATCTCAACATACAATTTGTGTAAACAATTCATAGAAATCAATTCAATATAATTCCCCCTTAATTGAATATTCCCCCTCAATTAAGGCATGCATATCGCCCATATTCTTCCCCCTTTTGGCATTAGCAAAAAGGCTATACCGAAAAAAATTTAAACCATTGACGATACCAATCGTTATAAACAAGATCATATCAAATGTTAGTAAATGGCATACTAATGATAACGGTCATTTTTCTCAACAATATCAATTGTTATTTTAAACTAAGAGTGTTCATCAAAACATGAATCAATCAATTATTATAAACCAAATTGATACTAATTGTTATTCAAAAAGAACTGATTAAAGCATGTATCAACCAAAACTAATATAGATTATTTGCACATATCAACTCATTGTGTTTTTATTCAAAATACGATAACTAACCGACGTTCCCCCTTAATGCATTAAGGTTTCGTGCTTGTTGCATCCACTACAATTTTGTAGTCTTCAAGCACACCTGCAAAAGTACCTAAAAATATGTTTTTGGTACCCAACTTCTTTTGGGTCCTTGGGGGTTAGGATAATAATAATCGTAATCAACACATAAATCTCTATGTTTAGCAAAACAAACGGGTGCAATGTGTCCTACCCGATTACAATAATGACATATAACATTAGGATTGTGCATATGTCTAGGTTGAGCCAAATGCGTTCTAGGGGATCTAAAGTCATTCCTAGACGCGTTGAAATTCCTAGAGTCATCTCTAGGTGGTCTAGAATAATTATTCCTAGACTCATTAGCAAAAATCCTAGAATCATTTCTAGGTTGCACAACTCCATTTCTATCATGATTCTTATTTATTTTACGCCTATAGTTATTCCTAGGCTTTTTCTTCTTTGTTTCAGCTTTAGGAATATCAACACTACGTGTTTCTAGTGCTTTCCTAAGTTTTGTGTTCTCTAGTTTTAAAGAACTACAAGAAGAACAATTTGAACATGTATCAATAGAAGAAGCTTCATTCAATTCCTTGATTTTATTTTTAAAAACAGCAATGTCATTTTCCAAAAATTTGTTTTCTTTTTCTAAAACTTCAACTTTTGTTTTTAAGAACACCATTTTCATTAGTCAATTTTTCAAAATCTATTTCTTTCAAAGAAGAGGATTTTTCAAAATCTTTTTCTTGTAAAGAAAGTGTTTTCTGAAAATTTGTTTGCAAAGAAAGTGATTTCTGCAAAGAAAGTGTTTTCTTCGATTCTTTAATCAATTTGGAAGCATTGACAAATTAACCATACAATTCATCATAGGCATTTTGTAAATCTTCAAATGAGTGAGAGTTAGATGTACTTACCTCTTCTTCTCCGTTTGCCATGAGACATAATGCGCCGGCTTCATTGCCCGAGCTGTCTGAGTCCCGTGATACGCGCCTATGGTGTTTCCTCTTTTTCTTGTCCTTCTTCAAAGACTTACAAAACTTTTCAAATATATCACTGGAAGTATTTTCATCATCCCTTTCCGAATCACTTACCTCTTCTCTTTTAGAGGATGAGGCTTTGAAGGCAAAATTCGAATCACTTCTAAGATAAGGATTAAGAATTGTGCTATCATAAGTTTCGAGGTTACCTCTTAGTCCATCAATTGTGATATTCGTGTATTCCATCGACTCTTGGATGGCATTGGCTTTGGAACGCCATTCGGGAGTGAGACTCCGTAGGACTTTTCGAACAAGATCTTTGTTCGTGTAAACTTTCCCGAGAGCATGGAGATCATTGACGATTCTTAAAAATCGCTCAAACATAACACCAATAGGTTCCTTCTCCATTTTAAAAGTTTCATATTTATGAGTTAGAAAATCAATTTTGGATTCTCGGACTTGAGGCGTACCTTCATAAATGATCTCGAGTTTGTCCCACATCTCCTTGGCGGTTGTGCAGCAAGAGATTTTCCGATAGTCATTCGGATTCACCGCACAATATAATACATGGATGGCCCTTGCATTATTTTCAACTATCTTCATGTCCTTGGCATCATATTAATCTTCCTTCTTTGGAACCGTGATTTCTCCAACTTTCTTTGTCGGTATTGGTTCACCGTTTTTGATGATTTGCCACAAACGAAAATTGTTTGCTTTGAGGAAGATACTCATCCGCCCTTTCCAATATGTATAGTTTGTTCCGTCAAATAGTGGAACGCAAGTGGTGTATTGTCCTTCATTCATCATTCCTGCTTTCAATATTCTATACACAAAAATATATATAGCTCTCAACCGGTTAAGGCTTTCAGAGAGTTAGGCTCTGATACCAATTGTTAGTATTTATGCCGTTCACTAGAGGGGGGGGGGGTGAATAGTGAGGCACGAGAATATTCAAATATTGCGGAATTTAAAATTGTAGGAATAAGTAAATACGGTAATTGAAATAATCAAGAAAGAACACACCGTATTTTATCCTGGTTCACCACAACCCGTGGCTAGTCCAGTCCCCGAGAGACTCTCTCGAGATTCCACTATCTTCGTCAAGCTTACGGGTGCTTAACAAACCGTTACAGTTTCTCAAGGATACCACACCTTAAGACTTCACTTGCTTGAGGATACCTCACCCCAAGACTTCCACCACTAAGACTTTGGGTACTTAGCAAACCCGACAAATGAGAAGATATGTTCTTCTCAAACAACTCTGTTTTACAACAAATACTCTCTCAATAGAGTGGATAAAGAGAAACAAAATAAGCTCTATGAACAACACAAAGTTGTCTATCAAATGGCTCAACAAAAGCTCTAAAATGATGCTTGAAAATGATCAATATGTATATCAATATATGCAGGAGTTGTGTGTTTAAAATCAGCTCAAAAGACCTCTTTTTATAGGTGAAAAAGTAGTGCTGACCGTTGCTTAATTGACAAATCAAATCCCTGATTCTGTGCTCAAACAATCGATTGTTTGGAGGTGACAATCAATTGTCTGACCAACGTTCAAAAAACAGATTCCTGATTTTAGGCTAAACAATCGATTGTTAAACCTGAATAATCGATTGTCTTCAACGTTCAAAAATCAATTTAGGATTGTGGGAACGGTCAAAATATAATCGATTGTATGAAGGGACAATCGATTGTTGATAATCGATTGTGGACAAAGACAATCGATTGTTTTGATATTTAAAAACTTCGGTTGCACAGTCTCAAAATAATCGATTGTTAAAGTAGACAATTGATTGTCAACAATCGATTGTTAAAGTATACAATCGATTATGTTGTTCCAGTGTTCAAAACTTTGGCAACGGTCGATTATATACACTTGATATACACTGTGTATACCAGAGTATACCAGAATTGAAAACTTACTTCAAAACCCATTTTGGTTGAAATGAAAACTTTAAAAT
Organism: Nicotiana benthamiana; assembly: GCA_034376525.1. Classification (NCBI taxonomy): domain Eukaryota; kingdom Viridiplantae; phylum Streptophyta; class Magnoliopsida; order Solanales; family Solanaceae; genus Nicotiana; species Nicotiana benthamiana. The sequence goes on from CM067324.1 coordinate 39,938,232, forward strand.
CATTTTTTTGAAGTATATATTAAAAATATTTATGATATATATAATTTAATAAAGTGATTTTATGCATGTTTATGATGACCTAATGTTGAGCCAAAGGATAAGATAACATATACGTTGTCCTTACATTGGTTCTACCAAACGACCTACGTCTTGGGTCTTCGGTCTTGAACTTCTTTAGCTTGTTCATGCAATTCCGTCATCAATATGCTTCTCGCCATTTGATTATACACTTGACTTCATTGTTTGTCATTCATCAAAACCTATACCTGAAAATCATGCTCATACAACCAAAGCGCACATATCAAAGGTATACATGATTTCCAACAGTAAGTTTTGGAAAACAAATGAATGTTTAATTTTGAGAAGGTAAGGGAATACAACGATCGGAACAACAACTCAGAACAAAATAGCACACATAGAACAAATGCAAAGAACAAAACCATTTTAACAATCACAAACAGGGAAGTAAAGGGTTAGGTACAAATAGGAAACACATATGAGAGTACACAATAGGTAGGATTGCATATAAGTGAGAATCACAGAAGTCCTAAGGGAGATATTACAGACTTACACACAAACTAGTAACCACAAAAATAATTTTACTCCAAAGTTGTTCATGCCGGGTATCAAAGGAATACAAGTGAGACATAATCACATTGATGGATACTATAGGGGTAGCATGATGAGTTTAAAAGAGGGGATACAATTTAGGAATCATTCTAGTAAATAAATAAGTATAGATGCTAAATGCAAACCATAAGTAAAAGCATAGTAGAAATAAGATGAATTGAAATACAAAAAGAAACATGTTGTTTTTGAAGCACTAAAATAAATTGGGGACATACTAGTTAAGAGATAATAAAACTAGAGTAAGATCAAGAGAGTATAATACTCAGTCATGGTTTGCAGCGATTGAGAGTAGCAAATAACTAAAAAGAAGAGCAAGAGATAATTATGAGTGTGTGTGTGTGTGTCAGCGAGGGTTTAGAACAATGTTTTGTTCATGTCTTTCGATAATCAAAGAGTGAAGTATATATAGTTCGAAAATAACCATAAGAGTATGGTAACGAATAATAGTTCACCCAAATTATAGGAGTAAATTACAATTAGAATCCAATTAATACAAACACTCCATTAAATTAAGGAGTCAATATTCAAACGGATACAAACAGTGATAGACAAGGAAAGAAAATCAATTGAGGAACTGGTTTTACCATATAAAGGGTAGTAAAAGTGTAGAGCATGTGATTGAGACTAAATACAAAATATACCAATTAAGGAAAGTGCATAAAAATTAATTTAACAACATGTTTATTCATAGAAATAAGGCAGGACATAGTTTTTAATTTTGGAAATCAGTAGGAGAACCCTCGAATAAAGTTCCAATCACCGGGAATCAATATTAATTAAGGAAAATATCACACGAGTAAGGAAATACTCAAAGTCAATAGAGAGTATTGTGTAAAAATCAATAGAGTACTAATCACAATCATTCAAGGATTCGAAGTGTCAAAATAGTACTGATTTAAATGGCATAGACACGCATTAGAAAAAATCAGAAGCACAAATTGGGGATTCACGTAAGTCATAGCAAGTAATCGAAAGACTTAACAGAATAAAATATGGTACAATCGACAGGACAAGAGGAAACCCCTAATACTCAAAGTTAGCAAGGATAGTAATAATTAGAGAGATCAATAGGACAAGCACAATATAAGTTAAAGAAATAAAGAATCAGCAGACTAATAGGAAAATAATAGGATAAAACCATGGAGACTTAGTAATCTTATGAGAGTCAAATGCATGCACAAACGTATCACCAAAGAAACACCCAGAATATAGAGTTAAAATAAAAAAATTGAGGGTTTTAAGTAAAAAAATAAATCATACAAAAAGGGAAAAGGTTTAGATCATGATAAACATGAGGAGAATCATATAATAAGGCTAGAAATCAGAAAGAAAAACTATTTTGGAAAAAAGGTTTCAGGAACCCTAGTTTAGTAGATGAAAATTTGTTTTAGGGAAAGTGAAAAACCTTTGAAGAAAGCATCAAAACAATTCAAAATATGCATAGATTTGAAATAGATCTAGAAAAATATGATGTTTTAGAAGCTAGGATTTCGTAATAAGCCAGTGAGAAGTAGGGAACCTGGCTGTGAAACTCGTTAACAGTAATGCTCGTAGCATCGTCGAACCATAACCCATCAGAGGAAGAGTCAGAGACAAACCAGACCAATCTTCAGTGACCATGTCGCATGGTGGAGGCTACTAGTGTCTTGAAGATTGAGGGAATCAACTGTACGAGGTTTCACGGTGGCTGGTGGTCGAGAAAAGTGACGCTGGAGGTGGCCGGAGAGGCGGTGGCTGCATCGGAGACGAGAGAAAGAACCAAAAGGTTCTAAGAGAGAAGGGAGAGAAAATTTTAGCATAGAGATAGAGAGAGAACATCTCTGAAGTGAGGGGTTAGGGGGTTCGTTAGATTTTAATTGAGGAAAGAAAATCGGGGCTGTTGATCTTGTTTGATCAACGGCTCAAATCAAATCTGGGCTGCACCGTGTACTCGAATTGGGTGTGGGTCAAGTGATTTAGGGTATGGGTTAGGAGAATTTGGGGTTGAAATTTGGGTTCAATTTTGGCTTTAATTGTAATAAATCTAGCTAGCATCTAAATAGCCCCTTTTTCCCCTTTTTATTTTATAAAAATAGTGCAAAAGATTTTAGAAGAAATTAAAAGTACTGATTCAACTAATAATACATACATACATATTAATTATAAAATAGTGGAACTAATTTTATAGTTATAAAATACCATCAATCGAAAGATGAGCTATAATTACAATTATATACAATTTAGTTTTAAAAATGTCAAGTAAATGCGTGAAAATATGAAAAATTTATTTAATATATATTTTAGTATAAATATAATAGTAAAATGAATTATTCATCAAAATGATAATTTTAGGAATAATTATTGAATTTTGTAGCATAAAAATGGATAATAAATTGGTTTTAAAAAATCATTAAAAATTTGGAAAAATACTAAAATACTTGGGTATGCTCATATATTCATACATGTATTATTTTTAAAGTATTTTGAAAATAAAAATACATAAGAAAGAATTGTGTATCGAAAGTGGCCGCACGTTTAACTAATGTTTACGAGGGGTGAATGGACTTGTGCAACTAGATAGTGAACTATGACTCAGGATGGGTTATTGATGTCGCATTGAACGTATCCCGTGCTTCAGCATTGGAAGATGTCAGCACATAAATTCCACAGGCGGGTTATCTCCAGTGAGCATATCGGCGGTCGCATGGTTGGTAAAGTGTCTACGAAGAATTCTATTGGTTATAAAGCAAAGAGGTCGATCGTGCGAGTGTGGTTGATGATTCAGAGTATAAAAGGGGCTTTACAGAAAGTTTCTGAGTATTTTGGAGATTGATTGCACAAGGTTATGCCAATAAGAGATAAAGAATCCTCGTGAATTCCAGAATTGTGTAATAGTGGCTTCAGGCTAAGTAGGAGCCAATGGTTGGGTTGCATAGTTAGCTACTTGCGAGGTTTCTAGTTATTTGCATATTGATGGGATATTTTAGCAACGGAAAAAGAACAAAAGTGATAATCTGAGCAAAGGAATTGTTAAAGGTGTGCGAAGGCTAGCCTGATTGGCTCATGTTTAGATTTGGGGAAGGATTCAAGATGTATGCCTCGCATAGATGCGTGTTTCAAGAAATATTATTTGGCCAGGTGCTTCGTTGAGATGGTATTCATATGCTAAAAGATTCATGGAATTGAGTATATTCGGGGCCAAGCCAGAGCGGGTGGCTCTTAACAACGGTCCTATTGGATTAAAATGGGTAAAGTATGGTGCCTAATGATTTCAAGCCTATAGCAACGGTTAAGAATCAAGCATGTAGAAGCTTATGTGAAAAGGCCCAGAATGTTCTATGATATTTTGACTTGCAGGTGTAGCATTAGGGAGTTATGAAATGGTTCGTGGGATTTGAGACAGCCTAGTCTCATTATTCAAGGTCACCCGAGATGAGTGCGGATGGAGTCTGTTATCTGTTGAATGGAGTTATTATTATTTCTAAGGCAATCAAGGATAAATTAGAAGAAGATATATTGGTTAGCCATAGTTGAATTGGAATATTGGTGGTAGTTATCAATTCCTTCAGCGTGATCAAGTTATGCAAGTGATTTGCGACGGTACGTACGAAAATTGTCGGCCGCCGTAATTGATGTTATTCAGAAGTATTCTACTGTTATGGCCTGTCATATGTAGGAGAATACCGGAAGGGATATGGTGGCTTAGATAATTACTTGGAGATTGCATATTCTACGGTTATTAGAATTCACATATATGTTGCAAGTTCTTCCGAAGTGAGTTAAGTGAAATATTTCTTATGATGAAATGTTAATCTATCAAATATTGGCTGGGTGAAGTGAGTGGTATGAAATTTGAAATAAGGATCAAGGTTGTAGTTCGGTGTTAACAAGGACGTTACGAGCTCGGATGAGCAGGAAAGTAGTTTCTATGTTTAAAGTAAGTTGGTATTGTCTTCAGCGTCACCTGAGATTGGTGTTTTATGAAAAAAGCTTTGCATCCTAGTTAAGGATTCTTGATCGCTTTTTTATAGTTAGTGCAGCCGGTGGTTTGAACGGACAGACCTGTTATCTATTATATAAGGTTGTATGAGTGTGTCCCACGGGAAGGTTGTATAAGTGTGGCATGTAGTCACTTGATTGATTGAAGAGTAAACCAAGTATCAAGATTGTGGTGATACCATTAATGTGAGAATTGATGCCTGGAGAACATTTAATTTATTGGGTTGTGGACTATGGATGATTACTCTGTATGATGGTTGTTCTTATGTTTTATACGAAAAAAGTGAGTTATTATGGATCTTTGAAAAGTTATTATCCTGGTTTAATGCGCTTGAGATCTGTGGATGGATTTAAATGTGAATATGGGATCTATATCAGGCCAAATGTGTTCATTTCAGTAATGTGCCCCTTATGGAAGGGAAATCGGGGTGTTATTGTCCGTTATTTCATGTAATGATGAATTGCGCCATATGATTTGTGAGATGGCTTGTTGAATTGCTTATGTGATGAGGTTCCGCGTAGAGATGATGTTATACGAGTAAAATGTCCCTTGAGATTCAGATCGTGTATCGCACCTCAGTTGTGCTTGAGTTTTGTATCTTGTAGCTCTATATGTCCCCCCGGAGATGGTATTATGCACTTAGCGTGCTTGTGACAGATATTCATTACTTTGTTGTAATGAGTAATTTAGCTCGATGTATATCTCCTTATGTGAAATTCTAGGTATAGATCGGGTGGCACGCTGCCATAGGTATGTTATTTGTCGTGTTGCATGCTGCAAGAGTATGATGTTGAGTACAGTCACCTATATATGTTTTTATGCATTTTGTCTCCTATTTTTTGAGGAAAACTCATATTTGCAGGGTGACCACGGCGCATGTATGATTCGCGAGAGGGGTGTTTGTTTAATTATGTTGACCGCGTCGCATGTATGATTTGTAAGTGGGGTAATTGGATTTCCTTGTCATAGTTCGTTTTCCTTTTGTATCGCATTCGAATTGGTAGCCTATTGGCACATTTTGGAATCATATGAGACTTTTGATCATGTTCGGGGTGGCTTATTGCCTGAGCATTTCGTACTGGGTGAGACAAGATCATTTGATTTAGGATCAATGCAATCTGATTATATGAAGTATATTAAGGAGCTAAGACCATTATTTGGTTCAGGATGATGTGATGGTTCTTATCAGGAGTATATACCCAATGATTTATTGATTTGACAGTTGTTATGAATTTCTACACATCTCTTTTGTCGTGGCAGTATTGTAAGAGTTAGAACAAGACCTAAGTAGGTCATGAGGTGCAATAGAGGATCAAATTCGTGGAATTTTGATTTATTTGATCAGAGAATGTTATTGTGGTTTTGTGAGTAAAGTGGTACAAGGTGTGAATTCAACTAAGATATGCAGTCATGTTCTTTTTGCTACTTGTTTTCATTGATACGGTAAGCATATGTTGGAACAAGCGCAATCGGAAGTGAATTCGAAGGTCCGTGGGTCATTTTGGAGTCATTTGGCTGAAGATAGAAATTTGAAGGCTTTTAAGAAGTTTGACTGGAAGTGGACTTTTTGATATAGGGGTCGGATTTCAGTTCTAAAGTTGGACTAGGTCCGTAATGTCGAACATGACTTGTGTGCAAAATTTGAGGTCAATCAGATGTGATTTGATAGGTTTAAACATCGAAAGTAGAAGTTTGAGATTCTAAAGTTCATAAAGCTTGTATTAGAGGTAGATTCATGATTTTAGCATTTTTTGATATGATTTGAGTCCTCGAGAAAGTTCTTAATGTATTTTGGGACTGGTTGGTATGATTGGTTGGGGGACTGGGGGCCTCGGGTGGATTTCAAATGGTCAACGGGTCGGAACTGGAGTTTCGGAAAGGGCTGAAGCTGTTGGTTGCTGTAAAAATTGCACTTGCAGTTACTAAGCCGCAGGTACAAGACCGCAGAAGCGTTCCCCTTATTTTAGAAGCAGCCCAAGGCCAAGCAGCCCAAGACCGCAAATGCCGCCCTCAAAATCCACATAAGCGGAACCACAGAGGCAGTGGGCTTGTCCGCATAAGCGGCCAGACCGAAAAATCGTCCAGAACCGTAGAAGTAGTCTTCTTTCTGCATAAGCGGTGGGATGTGCGGCCTAGGACCGCATATGCGGAAATCGCTGAAGGCAGTGGCCTTCATTATTCAGGCTTTAGACCATTTTTCCTCATTTTCACTCATTTCTTGGGCGATTTTGGAGCTCTCGGAGGGGTGATTCCGCCTAGCATTGTGAAGTAAGTTATTTCTAATTAATGTGAGTTTAATACTTGAGTTTTGGGTAGATTAACACATAAATTTTTTTGAAAATTGTGGGAATAGAGTAAAACTTAGGGTTTTTTTATTAACAAGATTTAACCATGAAAATTGTTATGGAATGAAGTAGAAATCATAAATTCTTGACCCTTAGGTTATAAAGAACAACTTCCTTCTAAAAATTTTGGAATCCAAGCACATGGGTTGGCGGTCAAATTTTAGGAAACGTGTGATTAAGGGTGGGAAATTGCTTTAAAAAATTAAAATGTGATCTTCTGAGCTTGTATTGACTAGTTCTAACCTCAGTTATCTAGTTTTGGATCTTTCTGCTCCAAATTGAGAGTTTGAGCTCGTTCTTGGTATTGGAAGTACGTTTTGGAGCAAGGTGAGTCTCCTTCCTAACATTATAAGAGGGAATTTTCCCCATAGGTGAAATAATTAGTTAGTGCTCCTATTTGTAGGGGCTACATATGCATGAGGTAACAAAAGTCTGTGTGTAGCTACTAATATGGTGTAAGTCTGGATAGTCTACGACCCCAAAAGCATGTTATACATGGAATATCTGTAATCTTATTGACAGTTGAATTTCATAAACCCTATCGAATTGTTAAAACAATTTCTAAAAGGATTTAACTTCATTTTCTTAAATTGTTAAAAGAGAACTGGCTTTTATTTGGATAAATGTTTCCCGATAAATACTTAATTGGTTGTTTGAGCATGTATTCCTATGTGTACCTGTATCGCATGTATGATTCGCGAGAAGGGTGCTTGTTTACTCAAATTTGACCTCGTCGCATGTACGATTCACGAGCAGGTAATAGATACATCTATGGTTCGTGCCGCTCGACCCTCGGCAGTGCATATTTTACATTTATGTTGGATTGGGCCGTACGACCTCGGCATGATTTGCGTATGCTTGTATTTCTTGCCTTGAAACTTATAAAATTGTTATTGCCTCTTCCCCGCTTAAGAATATATGTATAAATGATAAAAAGAAATTTGGAAAATTCCTTTAAAAGAAAGAACTGTTTACTTGCTTCATCCTATTGAATTACAATCATGTTTATAAAAATCCACGATTTAACATATTATTAATATAACATTATTGGACCACTAGTAAGTATCGAAGTCGACCTCTTGTCTCTACTTCTTCGAGATTAGACAGGATACTCATTGGGTACACATTGTTTTCGTACTCATACTACACTTCTGTGCATTTTTGTTGCAAACACACATTCATCTCTATGACCTAGTGAGTGTAGCAGCATGGTTGATACGGAGATGTATATGAACTGCGTTTCCCGAGACGACCCCCAACCAGCAAGTCTCTTTTAAATTAGTGCATTTATTTTTTGTCCAATATTGTATTCCGGATGGTTGTTGTATTACATTATTTCTTAGAAATTGCTCATGCACTTGTGATATCGGGTTCTATGATGTCCATAGGTTTATTCAGAATTTACTATGTATTTTTTAAACGTATAAAAGAAGTGATTTCGAAAATATTTAAGGCGAGGATTTAATTAATTATTTTGGTTGGCTTTCCTGACAGTGGTGTCAGGCGTCATCACGATCCTTAGTGGATTGTGGGTCATGAAAGCGGTATGTGCTATAAGATTTTCTCCCCCCCCCCTCCCCTTTCTTAGAAGGGCACTTTATTCTTTCTGCATACTAACTCTGTCATCGTAGGCATACTAACTCTGTCGTCATAGGCATCGAGGAATGCCAAAAAGTGAGGTCGTACCATTTAAGAGAAGGAGAAAGATTGTTGGCTTCTAGGTTAAAGAATGATAACAACAAGCAAGAAATACCGTTGCGGGGCGATGGTACTCGAAGCAAGATGAACCTGGACTAGGGGCCTGAAGTGGGAGTTTTGACTTAGCCTGTTGCGCCTGTGATTCCTGGTTTTGGAAAGGCGATTTCTCTTCCACTTTCGTCTTCTTTTTCCATCGAACGTACTTCAAGGGATACTCGAAACCTGAGGTCATATGCACCGAGAGACCATGCCTCAACCGGGGTTGAATCTTTCGAAGCTAGAAGAGCTAGGTTAGTGGATGTTCACTCGAACTTTGAGGAAGCCTAGCGACCTCACTCTGTGGTGACTTTTGGCACAGACCTTTCAAGTTTCGCGCCTTCCCTTCCTTATTAAGTTTTCTTTTGCAGGGCTTCGACAAGATTAAGTCTGAGCTGCTTTATTATGAGACCAGGCTGCAGAAAGCTCTAGATGAGGAGAAATATCTTAGGCTCCTTTGCGAAAAAAAGGGATGCGAGTTGGGACATTTATGGTGTGAGGCGATTTGGAGTTTGAATTATGAGAGCTACTTGGAGGAGCACGTAGTTTTTGTTCCGAGCGAGTGGTTCCTCCTTCTAGCTCCTAAGGTTAATGTTTTGTTTATCTTAGTCGCAGAAAAAGATGAAGGACCTAGAGCGCCTTCAGGACGAAGCTGGCCGAGCCACGCGCGAGCATGATGAGCTAAAAGATAGGACAGAGGTTCAGGCTTCAGGGGGGAAGGGTGCGCTGGCTAAAGCTTCTGGCTTTCAGGTTCAACTTTGCTTAGCTCGTGATAGTACCTCGGTTTAAATAGATATGATTATGAAGCTAAAGTCCGAGATTTTGAAGGTCAAGGCCGAGGTTGTGGACGCTCAGGCTGAAGCTGTAATGAGCCAAACTAAGGCTAATAGAAGGTGGTGATCTACTTGAAGGACGTTGCCGATGCTCAAGACGAGCTGAGAAGGATCCTTTACCGCGAAGACAAGAGAAAATAATATGCGGTGTAAGTCTCGGAGGAAAACCCTCGAGGAGATCAATTCTAGGGGATTTGACCTCTTGGAAAAGTTGAAACAGGCGAGGGCGGATGAGCCTGGTGCTCAATTCTATCTGTTTAACACCGAGGATAGCGAATAATGAGGCCGACGGGCCATATCCCCCGGTGGGACGTCAATTTTAGTTATGGATTTTGTGTATAGCATTTTCAAAGCACGTTTGAAGATGGAGCTTGTATTTTTTCGTATATGTGTACAAAACAAAACCTTGCAGTTTTATTTCTTCTATATATCTTTCTGTCTTGAATTTATCCAGATGTTATGGTCTTTGAGTTATATGTAATCCTTAGATTCATAGTACGGCCTTGAGGCTCATCGGGCTGGCCCGTAAGCTCTTACGCGTTTGGCCAATGCGAGCCTTTAGTATAGGCTGGCGTTTTAGCTCTTACACTTTTGCTCTTAGGCATGTTTTGGGTTCAGGCTCCGAGTCGAGTATCGGCTCGAGCTTATTTGACCCTCAAGATGTCTAATTTTAGGCTGGCGACAGTGGCTCTTGCACTTTTGGTCGATGTGACCTGTAAGCCCGCATTTGAGTTCTTACACTTTTGCTCTTAGGCATACTTAGTTAACTATTTTGAGTTCAGTCTCCAAATCGAGTTTTGACCCGAGCTCATTTGACCCTCAAGTTTTATAATTTCAAGGTTGCCCTTAGGCTCTTACGCGTTGGGTCGGTATGACCTTTTGTGTGGGCTACTGATGATGGCTCTTACACTTTGGGTCGATGGGACCTTTTAAGGCTTTATTTTCCCTCAATAAGGATTTTTTGAAATAATGTTTGCCTGACTCTTCGACGATATAACAAAACCTCGATTGTGAGTCGTTATATGACGATGATCGAGCACCTCGAGAGGTTTGGATCGGAAGCTGAGTATCTCGAAGCTAGTGTTTAGGAGATGACATGATCATCTTTTTTGTCTATGTGGAGGATAGCCTATTTAACCAGTTCTTTTCGAAGTTGATTCAAAGTAATTGAAGGCTTGTGATTTTGTAGCGGCGGTAGGGCATTCCCGTGACGCGTTAGTTTAACTCGTACAACCTTGAGACTGGAGTCGTTTATGTTTGGCTGGAGCCATTAAGTCTCGAGTGAAGTAGTTTAGGCATCTACATCGAGGGAATTCCTGTTTAGGGGTCTTACAAGTTTGATATATAGCTTAAACTTTTAAGATCGGGTTATGCCTTTAGTGAGGTCTTACAAGTTTTACATGCTTTTGAGGTCGTACAGTTTTGGATACTTGGTACAAGTATGGTTCATGCCTTGCCCGAGGTCTTACAAATGTTGTTGTTGCCTTATATTAGGTCTTACGAGACTGAGGTACCCGCATGTGGACTTATGGCCTCAAGTTTTGATAAGTCGATGGATATGGAAATTGACAGCAGTCCCCGAGTCATTGAGGGTTTCTCAGCTCGGGAGCCATTACTTGTGAATTTGGTATTGCCTCATGAGGCCTTACGATTCTGGAGTTTCTGACTTGGAGGTCATGTGGCCTTGAGTTTTTTTATGCCAATCCCCGAGTGTTGGGGAAATTTTGTCTTTGGAACTATCTTGTGATCTTGATGTTTCCTCGTTGAGGACTTATGAGTTTGGATTTCTGACTCGGAGGTCGTTCAAGTGTCGAATTATTACGCCATTCCCCGTGTTTTGGGACGTTTTTTGATAAAGGAGTCATTTTTGCAAAAATACCAAGTTTCTTTTGAAGCATAAAATGCTCTGATGAAAAGTATTCTTCGATTACTCTGTACAAGTATACATCTTTTTTCGTTGTTAGTGACCCGTCTATTCTATACGGACACGGTTCGTTCTATTGTTTGGTCTAGTACATCATTTTCCTTTTGAGACCCCATTCGGCATATCTTGACTTCTCCGAGTAGGTGATCTTCCGAGGTGATGCCCCCCAGTATTTGAGTTTGATTGCCAAAAAATCCTTGAATACTTGTTGAGTCTTCCTTAGGTAGCATATGATTGTTGCCTCGTTAAAAACCTTGCCAGTAAAACCCTTTTTGGGAAAAAAATTATGTCAAAGGAAAAGAGTGCAACACATGCTTTGAACCTAAGGATTTCGAGTTAGAGAGTACTTTGGCCGTTTTGATCATATACCTGCACTTAGGTCAGTGTAGAATGTAATTTAAAGAGAAAGGATACGGTCATACATTAGTGTAGAATAAGCCAGTTATTTTTCGAGCCCTGAAGTGTTTCAGTCGCTTGAGATGAGGACGCGATACGGTCCTCTACTTTGTTTCGTTAGGAATATCCAAAAGTGTAGCTTGTTATCCCTATTTTAATGTTTTCTTATCCTTTGGCTCTTTCGAAGGTGGACGTACTGATGTCCGGGCCACATTTTGCACCGCAAACATTTCTCTTGCCGCATGTTGTTCCCCGTAGACAGATTTAATCTCAACCTTTACCGGGAATTTCATCATTTGTGGAGGGTAGATGGCACTACTGTCATGTGGTGTATCCATGGCCTTGCGAGCAAAGCGTTGTACCTCATGTCTCCTTCGATGACATGGAATTTGGCATTTTAGGTCATTCCGGCCACTTTGACCGGGAGGTTGATTTTCCCTTTCATCGTTTCTCTTACCATATTGAATACGTTGAGGACTTGAGAGGCGGGCACAAATTGGTCAGGCAGTCTGACCTGCTCTATCACCCTCAACTTGATAATGTTGGCCGAGCTACCTGAATTTACAAGTATGCATTTAATTTGACATGTATTTACAAGGAAAAAGATTACTAGTGCGTTGTTGTGATGCTGAGACAAGATCTCAATGTCTTGGTTGCTGAATGTGAGAACGTCCTCGGGTATGCAGCTCTGAGTTTGCTTTTCCCTAGTGATGAATATTTTTTCTCTTCTGATCATAGGCTCATGTGGGGCATCGACGCCTCCCAAGATCATGTGGATGACATGTTGTGGCTCATTTGTTTCATTCTTCTTCGCTGCCTCTCTCTCTTCCGGAACTAATTTTTTTCCCGATCGCATAGGAATTCTTAGAGATGGCCTTTATTGAGTAGTCTGGCTACTTTTTCCAAAGCTGGTGGCAATCCTCGTTCATGTGTCCATTCGTGTTGTGAAACTCACACACTTAGTTAGGATTCCTTTGCAAATGATCTGATTGCACAAGCCTGGGCCAACTGACATCCCTGATTTTACCGATGGCAAACACAATGTCGGATACATCAACATTGAAGTTGTACTTTGACAAATGGGGTGCTTCTGTCGACCTTGTTTACCTATCGAACCCAGCTCTGTTGATGAGTCTACAACGATTCTGGCCTCAGTCCATCCTTCGATCGTTAGGGCGCTTCTCCTATCGTCGGCATATGGCCGATACCTTTTTTGTTTGGTTTTGTCTCCTTAACCGAAAGCCTAATTGTGTATACCAAGCCCGAAGGGGATCCTAGTTGGTCGTCCTTGAACCAAATTTTAGATTGATATCGGTTGTGAACATCTGACTAGGTCACAGCATGATATTTTGCCTGATTTTGTTTCAACTGCTTTGAAGCCACCGAGTTTCGTTCATTCAGACCTTGAGTGAAGGCTTGCGTTGCTCAGTCATCATAGATTGGTGATAGTTCCATTCGTTGCATTTGGAAGTGGGATACGAACTCTTGCAGCATTTTATTCTCCCCCTGCTTGATCTTGAAGACGTAGGACTTCCTTGTTGCTACTTTGATGGCACCGGCATGTGCCTTAATAAAAGAATCTTCCAGTATGGAAAATGAGTTTATTGAGTTTGGGGCCAGAATTTGATACCATATCATTGCCCCTTTATTAAGTATTTCTCCAAACTTCTTCAGCAAGACGAACTCGATCTCGTCGTCTTTAAGGTCGTTTCCCTTCACTGTACAGGTGTAAGCGATAATGTTCTCATTAGTGGTCCCATGATACTTTGGAAACTCTAGAATCGTGAACTTCTTTGGAACGGACTTCGAGGCTGCTTCCTGTGGGAATGACTTCTGTACGAACTTCTTTGAATCCACACCTTTCAGGATCGAGGGTGCCCCCGAAATTTTGCCGACCCTGGAGTTGTAGGTCTCGACCTTCTTATCATTGGCCTCTATCTTCTTCTTGCCCAATTCGATCCTCCTCGTGAGTTCCTCGAGCATCTTTACGATGATGGTATTGGCTGCCAACTCATTTCAACCTGTTATTGCTTGATCTTTCTGGTACCTACTTGGCTTGGGGAGTCATCCCCGATGCTACCATCCGTGGAGTTTTTTGGTAACTTTGAAACTAAGCAATAGCCAGTTGTTTTGCCTGCAACATTTCAAAAATAACATGAAGTCTAACCTCCCATTCTTCCCTAATCGGGGTTTTCTGAGCTTCTTATTGATCTTCTTGGTGCACACTCCTATTAGTGTGGGAGCTTATATCGACATGTTGGGTGTCGCGTGAGACCGTGTCCACTGGAATTTTTCCTGGTGCATTCTCGAGGTTTTGTGGTAGTACACCAAAACTTGGAACACCTACAACATTTTCTCCATAGTTATTAAGATTGTTGTTCACCGAATCAGACATTTAGTCCTGAAATCAAAGATCTTGGGAAATAAAAAGTGTGAAAGATAACTAACATTGTGTAGTTAAATCAGCAAGAAAATAATCATTATTATTTTTAGCCCCACGGTGGGCGCCAGACTTTTTATCGTGTAAATGGTAATAATAGTTAAATTAGATTATGGGATTTTAAAAATACTTGATCTATTTTTATACTAGTTGTTAAGCAATTGATGATATGTGAAAGGCTTAGAAACGAGATAAGAGCTTGGGAGCAAAGTGATAGACAAACCGAATAATTGGTAATCGGGGTATCGAGCTCGACTATTCGGGGGCCTCGAGCTCGAGTCTGGAATAATAAATAAATGAAGAAGAATAGATAGAACACAATATATATATAGGCAATAAGTGAAGTAATGAAATCAAGAGAATCTGTTAAAGAGCAGAGAGAATATTCTTGAGTAATTAGTATGGAGAAACTAATATCTACAAAATGGCAAGGATCCCATTTATATATGTGGGGAAATCCCAACATAATACAAACATATTTACTACGAAGATATGGGGATGTGATGACTAGTTGATGCTATGATTAGGCTAGCTTGACAGGCCTTGTCGGCTCTAGCTAAGCACCTCGGGAATTTCCCACTTTTTCACCATATCCGCCAAACTATACTGCCCCGAGGTTGGGGGTTGATAGCCCCTCAAGGGTGAAAGCTCGATCTTGGTTTTGGGCCTTCAAGATGTCGTTACGAGGAAAAATTGGACCCTCCAATTTTACTGTATACAATGTATCTTTTTTTCGGTTGATAATCCTTTTTTTTTATGCCTCCTCCAGTGTCTCATTGTTATGTTGATTCAATGATCTCTTATATGATATAAATTCACCTTCTAAATCATCAAGTCTGAGAGTGCTAAGATCTTTGATAGCCTCAAGAATAACTTTCTTCTTTCTAAATTTTAAACTTGAGACTGTAATATTTTTTTAACAATTTTAACTTCTTCCAATACTTCTCCATTGGCCCTTAGACCATTGGCTATTTCTTCAATTCTTGTAAAAAAATCTTTGACAAGCTTTGTTGATCTCATACGAGCCAACTCAAATTGATTCCTAAACTCTTGTTGTTTCTCCTTCTTTTTCTCGGCAACTTTTCGATATGACTTCACCAATATTGTCCAAGCCTTCTTTGATGATTTCGCATGCAGATATTTTATAGATACATACAATTTGAAATTTATAACAAGATAGTAGCGTGCCTTATAATCTGAATGTATTTTTTTCTCCAATTGCGTAGCTGCATCAACCGTCAACGGTGTAACTTCTAGGGATTCCTCAAATCCTTTATCGATGGTGGGCCACAACCTGGTATCCTTAAAAAAATTCTTCATCTGTTGATACCAAATTTCAAAATTATTTTTTTCATCAAACACAAAAAAGGGATAATCGGGTAATAGAGTATCCAAAATTATTTGGATATCATACTTCTCTGACAGGATCTAATATAGGCTCTGATATAAATTTGAAGGATTAAAATACCTTGAAGAAATTCAACGACTCGGCCGACCGTTTTGAGAATTAACGTCCTAATCCCCTATTTACTATTTTCCACGTGTTTGTTCCTGCTATCCTGGGTTGCCGCGAAGATTCGTTTTGAGTTTCTGAGTGTGTTTAGACACTTAGTCCCTAATTAAGATCTTAGGCTTTAGAATTTGGACCGTAACCGGAGTAGTGTGAAGACGGCCTCAGAATAGGATTTGGTCGATTTTGTTAGCTCCTTTGGGTGATTTCGAGCTTAGGGGAATATTCGAATTGTGTTTTGGAGGTCCAGAGATTATTGTCTTGAAATGTCGAAAGTTGAATTTTTGAAGTTTCCAAATCAATAGTGAATTTTTTATCGGGGTCGGAATCTTATTCCGAAATTTGGAATAGTTTCATAATGTTGAATGTGAATTGTGTGCAAAACATGGGGTCAATCGGACTTGGTTCGGTTAGTTACGGTATCAGTTGTAGGATTCTTGAAATTTCATGTTATTTAGACTTTGATTGCAGGGTGATTCGTGGTATTAGCATTATTTGATGTGATTTGAGGATTAAACTGAGTCTGTATGATGTTTTAGGAATGGTTGGTATTTTTGTTTGAGGTCTCGGGGGCCTCGGGTGAGTTATAGATGCTTGACTTGATTTGGACTTGGGCAAAAATCTGAAGTTGGTTGTTCTGGTGTTTTCGCACCTGTGGATGTTGGACCACAAGTGAGGCCCTGCAAAATCAAGGATAGAGGTCGTAGGTGGGGTTTGGGGCACGAAGGCCGGCAACCGCAAATGTAGCTCAAGGACCGCAAAAGTGAAATTCCATCTGCGAAGAAGGGAGCGCAGGTGCGATGCATATGAAGTTAATGAAATTCTTCAAATGCGGAGCCCAAGCCGGAGGTGCAACCCAATGAACCGCAGATGCGGAAATTGTTACGCAGATATAGAAAATTCGAGGGTTTGAAAATTCATAACACAAAAAACGATTTACATTATCTACCTAACAATTTCCAATAGTCTAACTCGATTTTGATCATAATACTATAATCTATTGTTGTTTTCCTCTTCTAATTAATGAATTTGAGGGTAAAAGTTTGAAAATGGGAAAAAAGTTCCCCAATTGAAAATTCGAGTTTTGAGTGAGATTTTGACGTCGGATTTTGATGATTTTTGTTCGAGTGTGCTCGTAAGTGATCAGGTATTCAAAACTTGTAAATTTTATTCGATTCCGAGGCATGGGTTCGGGGGCCTTTTTGGGGCGATTTCCTAAATTTGCATTTTAGCTTCGAATTAATTAGTTAAATTAGTTACTGAAAGTTATATTTACATAATGCAATTAATTTAAATAGATTTGGGTCATTTGGAGTCGAGTACACATGGCAAGAACGTGATTTCAGTTGATTTGAGATGGTTTGAGGTAAGTGGCTTGCCTAACCTTTATGTGTGTGGGGGGAACTCCCCTTAGGATATGGTATTGTTGTTATATGAATATCGTGTACGTAAGGTGACAAGTGTGTACACATGCTAATTGTTGGGAAACCCCGATTTCCTTAAGTAAATAACTATGTTTCCTCTTTGTTGAACACTACTTGGATTTAAAGCATATTGTTTAGCTTGGGAAAGCATGCTTAACTGACTTAATTGTTCTATCTGCTTAAATTGTTTACTTGAAATCTACGTAGCATGCTTAGAATAGAAATTTATGTTTTCTCGGTACGAACTTGGATAAAACTGTAAATTTCTTCCTTGAACTTGTTGTGTTTTTACATTGGGACTACGGGAAAATATCCTGAGAGATCCCCTGCATGTTTACTTTGGGACTATGGATAGGTAGTCCGGGAGATCCCTCTGCACATTTATAATTAGGACAACGGGCGATATCCCAGGAGATCCCCCGGTACTGGATATTTACTTTGGGACTACAGATTTGTATTCCGAGAGATTCCCCTGCATATATTTATGATATGGACTATGATATGATATCCCGAGAGATCCTCTGAACATTTACAATTGGGACTACAGGATGATATCCTGGGATCTCCCCTGTTACTATCTATGTGTATTAAACTATATTCTTTCTTTGATTTTGTTCATTATCGGTTGTTAGCACTTTAATTATACTATCACATTTCGCACGGTCTTACCTTGATATATATATATATATATATATATATATATATATATATATATATATATATATATATATATATATATATATATATATATATATATATATATATATATATATATAAAGTAGGTCCATGACTTTCCTCATCACTACTCTACCCAAGTTAGGCTTGGCACTTACTATGTACCATTGTGGTGTACTCATGTCATTTCCTGCACATATTTTTTTTTTGTGCAAATCCAAGTCTTTCTGCTCAGCCGTTCAATCAATGAGGCGGGTGATAGTAGAAACTTCGAGGTATATCTACCACATCTGTAGTCCTAGAAGTCCCTCTCTATTCTCCCTTATAGCTTTAGAATTCCTGTATTTACTTTTGATTAGACGTTCTGGAGTTAGAACACCGTATAGTTTTCTGTAGCTTGCGATTTCATGAGATTCCGGGTTTTGGGAGTTTTTGATTCAATTTTGAGAGTGTGTATTGTATATGTCGAGTGGCATTTTAAACTCTTTTATTATGTTTTACCCGTAACTTGCTAGTTTCGTATTTCATTTCAATTTTTCCGCAATTTGTTACGCTTACCTAGTCGTAGAGACTAGGTGTCGTCACGATAATTCATGGAGGAACTTGGGTTGTGAAAACTTGGTATGAGAGCTCTAGGTTCATAGAATTCATGAATCACAAGCCGGTTTATTAGAGTCTCGTGGATCGGTACGGAGATGTCTGTACTTATCGACGAGAGGCTATGTATTTATTAGGAAGATTCAACTTTATTTGATTCCTTGTCCTATGAGATTTTAATATCAAAAATACAATCCTCTATCTTCTATTCTCTCACAGATGGTGGCTACACATCCTACCGGAGATGACCACGCACTCACACCCCTGCTAGAGCCGTCAGAGGTCAAGGTTGGGCTAGAGGGCGAGGACGCGCACGTGCTGCAGCCAGAGCACCCATGTGAGCTGTCACAGAGGAGCCATCAGTAGCTCCAGCTGGAGCCCATGCACCTGATACTCCTACTGCTACTACTACTCCAGCTCTCTAGGAGATTCTTGGACAATTCATGAGTATGTACACCACTCTAGCTTAGCAGGGTTGCCTCCCCTTTCTGCAGCCATATCTCAGGCCGAGGGAAAAGCATAGACTCTCACCGCCCGCACTCCTGAGCAGCGAGTGCAGGTCGATCAGGTCCCAGAGATTATACTAGTACCGCCTGCAGCCCCAGCTCAGCCCGAGGATACGACAGTAGCTTCATAGGAGGAACGGAGGAGGCTTGAGAGGTTCAAAAATTACCAGCCTCCTACATTAAGTGGTGTAGCATCAAATGACACTCTAGGATTTCTAGAGCAACTTATCAATGGTGGCATACTTATGAGTTGGACAATCTAGCTGAGGTAGCTTCCCTTACATGGACCAAGTTTTTAGATATGTTTTGAGGGAGTATATTCCTCAGATCATCAGGACCGGCACCAAAAGTTTGATCATTTGCGTCAGGGTACTATGACTGTTTCGGAGTATGCTGTCCGTTTTATTGACTTGGCTAGGCATGCACCGGCCTTGATTTCTACAGTTAATGAGAGAGTTTTCCAGTTTATTGAGGGGTTTAGTCCAGCATCAGGTCTAGCATGGCTCGGGAGTTAGAGATGGATATCTATTATCAGTAGGTGTTGAGCATTGCTATGAGAGAAGAGGGCATGCATGCTCGGGAAAGAGAGGAGAGAGAGGCCAAGAGGTCTCGAGAGTCGGGCCATTGCTCTTGTGCCCGTGCCCTAGCTGTAGTTTGTCATGGTAGGGTTATATGAGTCTCCCCATTCACTCAACTCTTCCAGAAGCCTATGGTATTCCTGCTCCTCCTAGATCTCAGGAGCCTTATTATGCACCTCCAATATCTAGTGTGCTACTTTCAGTGGTTAGTATAGTAGACCTGACCCGAGCCAGTTACAGTTGCCACGCCCTCCCTGATATTATTTTGAGTGTGGAGACACATGCCATATGGTGAGGGATTGCCCTAGACTTAGGAGGGGTACACCTCCACAGACTTCTCAGCCACAGAGTGCTCCGCAGAGTTCCTAGGCTATGATTACAGCACAAGTTGCTACCCCACCTGCCCGCCATCTAGAGGTGGAGGTCGAGGAGGTAGAGGTCACCCTAGAGGTAGAAACGATGCCAGATATTATGCTCTTCCTGTCCGTATGAAGGATGTTACCTCCGATTGTGTCATCAAAAGTACTGTCCTAGTTCGTCATAAAGATGCATCAGTTCTATTATATCAAAGCTCCACTTATTCTTATGTGTCCTCTTATTTTGCCCCACATTTGGGAGCATCTTGGGATTTTTTGAGTTTTCATGTTCATTTTTCTACTCTAGTTGGAGATTCTCTTGTTGTGAACCGTGCTTATCGATCGTGTGTGATTGCTCTTAGTGGTTTCGAGACCAGATCCAATTTATTATTGCTCAGTATGGCAGGTTTTGATGTTATCTTGGGCATGTACCGGTTGTCGCTCCATTATGCTATTCTTGATTGTTACGCTAAAACTGTGACGCTGGCTATGCAAGGTGTACTGCGAGTAGAGTGGAGGGGTGCTTTAGATCATAGTCCCAGTAGAGTTATTTCATTCCTTAAGGCTCATTGAATGATTGAGAAGGGGTGTGACGCGTATCTAGCTTATGTGAGAGATGTTAGTATATATACCCCTACAGTTGATTCAGTCCTAGTACGGGATTTCTTTGATGTATTTCCAGCTAATCTTTCGGGCACGCTGCCAGATAGAAATATTGATTTTGGTATTGATTTGTTGTCGGGCACTCAACCCATTAATATTTCTCCTTACTGTATGGCTCATCCTGAGTTGAAGGAGTAGTTATAGGAATTGCTTGATAAGGGTTTTATTTGGCCCAGTGTATCACCTTGGGGTGTTTCTATCTTGATACTAAAGAAGAAGGATAGCTCTATGCGTATGTACACTGATTATCATCAGTTGAATAAATTTACAATGAAGAATCGGTATCTTTTTACCTCGTATTGAAGACTTGTTTGATCAGTTATAGGGTGCTCGTGTGTTTTCTAAGATTGGCTTATGTTTAGGTTATCATCAGTTAAAGATTCAGGAGCCAGATATCTCGAATACTTCCTTCAGGACTTGGGATGGTCGTTACGAGTTCCTTGTTATGTCTTTTGAGTTGACCAATGCCCCAGCTGCCTTCATGCATTTGATACACTGTGTATTCTGGCCATATCTTGACTCGTTCGTCAGTTTCTTTATTGATGACATTCTGGTATACTCCCAGAGCTGGGAAGATCATGAGCTGCACTTGAGGATAGTGCTTCTAACTTTGAGAGAAAAGAAGTTGTATGCAAATTTCTCAAAATGTGAGTTCTGGTTGGATTTTGTGGCATTCCTGGGTCGTGTAGTATCAAGTGAGGGGATAAAAGGTGGATCTAAAGAAGGTGGAAGCAGTGCAGAGTTAGCCCAGACCATCCTCAGCTACAGAGATCCATTTTTTTCTTGGCTTGGTGGTTACACTATCGATTTGTTGAGGGGTTTTCATCTATTGCAGCACCTATGACCAGGCTGACCTAGAAGGGTGCTCCATTCAGGTAGACAGAGGAGTGTGAGGAGAGCTTTCAGAGGCTCACGACAACTCTGACTACAGCTCCAATATTGATATTGCCTACAGGTTTAGGGTCTTATACTATCTATTGTGATGCCTCGAGGATTGGTCTTGGAGCGATATTGATGTAGGACGATAGGATGACTGCCTACGCATACAGCCAACTAAAGTTCCATGAGAAGAATTATCTTGTCTATGATCTCGAGTTAGCTGCTATTGTACACACCTTGAACATCTGACATCATTATTTGTACGGTGTTCCTTGTGAGATCTACACTGATCACCAAAATGTATAGCATTTGTTCAAGCAGAATAACCTTAATTTGTGCCAGATGAGGTGGTTAGAGCCGCTGAAGGACTATGATAACATTATCTTGTATCACCCGGACAAGGCCAATATGGTGGCCGATGCTTCGAGTCGCTGGACGGAGAGTGCGTATTGTATATGTCAAACGTCATTTTAAACTCATTTATTATGTTTTACCCTCAACTTGCTAGTTTTTTATTTCATTTGGTCTTTTTTCGCAATTTGTTAGGCTTACCTAGTCGTAGAAACTAGGTGCCCTCACGACATTTTAGGGAAGGAGAACTTGGGTCGTGACAAGAACAATATAGGCACAAGAAAAAATTTCAATAAAAGCTATATGGAAAAAATTTATTAAACTGGGGAGAGAACGTGGTAGGAGGCTTTTTCACAACTCATAAACTCTTGAATCTCTCTACTTCGTAGCTACCTCTCCACAATAGAAAATATGTAATAGTACCCCTATTAATAATACTACAAAATTAAATTTGGCTAGAATCTAGAAACATATTCCTACATGAATATGGCTAATAAATTCTAACTAGACATGAATTAATATACTAGTAAATACCAAATACTAGACAATGAAGGAATACTAAATAATCTTGATTTAATTTCCTAGAGTCATATTGATTTTTAGGTTAGGGAAATAAGTTTTAAAAATATTTAGTTGCATCGGATAAATTATATATGAAAAATATATTTTTCTATTTTATGTTTAAAATTAATAAACTGTTTTTTTTCCCTTGAGATTGCGGTTGTGGATACAGCTACAAGCAATATTGGTGTGGAGGCCTATTTTTCCCTCCTTTCATTTAATTTGTATTTATATTTTTTTAAAAACTATTTTATTATTATCCAAAGTATAGAAAACTTCGGGCCCTTACTCCTCCTCCTTTTTCCTCTTCTTCTTCCGTGAAAATAAAGGTGACGGTGATTTGTATGGTATTTGTGAGAAATATTAAGATGCTTTATAGTGTTCTATAGTGGTGAGTTTCTATAGCGCTTTTTTTAACTACTGCCTAGGGTTTCTTCCCATTTTTCTTAATTGCAAATGGCTTGTTAGATTTCTAACTATTTTGACAAATTCATCTTACTACCATGTTGTTATTTATGCAACCTTTTACATGGCTTCTAGTTGATGTCTCTTTTGGTTTCTTTTCATTAATGTGGTGCTTCTACTTTCTTGAGCAAGATCTATTGAAAATAAAATCTCTATCTCCACAAGATAAGAGCAAAATCTGCGCATACACTACTCTCCCTAAACCCCAATATATAGGATTAGAGTGTTGTTGTAATTGTAGTTGATTATTATTTTGACAAATTGATGATTGAAATTCGTTCTTGATAATATTTGGGGTTTATATTTTAAATTTAAGCTCATTTGGAGTAGATTTAGGTGTTAAATCGTGTATAGGATTATTGAAATTTAAAGAACAAATTTCTGTTTCAGGACAATTTGTACTTCAGATATATTTGGCCTAAAGTGTATGAAAACTTAATTACACTTCGGATTTATTTGACTTTAAGTGCATTTCAAGTACAATTTTTTTACATCAAACATATTTGACGTTAAGTGCATGAAAACATTGGTTGCACTACAGACCTATTTAGTCTTAAGTGCATCTAAAGTATATTTTTTCAGTTCTTACATATTTGGCCTTAAGTGCATGAAAATATTTGTTGCAATTCAGACTTATTTGGCTTAAAATCATATTAGGTGTAATGTTTACACTGAGACTTAATTGGCCTTAAGTGCATCTCACTTCAGACTAATCTTTTTTAAGTGCATCTCACTTCAGACTAATCTTTTTTCAACTTCACATCCGATAAGTCTGAAGTTGATCCTACTTGTAATTTTTTGTGCAAAATGGGTATAACTTCAAAGGTACAGTTTTAATTCAATAATTCCTTTATCTTTTTTTTTTTCTTTTGATTGTGGGGAGAAGTTTTATTGTGTGTCTCACACAGCTTATATTAGTTATGTGGGGCTTCTTTTTGTCTCATAAATTTGTAAATCACAATCTTACACTTCTGGATTCACAAAAATTTGGGTCAACAAAACTATGAAACATAAAAGATACTCCCTCCGTAGGGATGTATTCTGGGCCGGACCCGGGCCTAAACGGGCCAAAAGGACCAGGCCAAACGACTCTGGGCTTAGGCGGCCGGTCTTTGGCAGTCCCAGGACAAATGGTCCCATGCTTCACGGTCCCAATGGGTGGAACCGGCCCACGATGTCCTAAGCCCACATGGTTCTGGGCTAAATGGGTCGGGCCCACGGGCCGAACGGGCTTTTTCGCTTTGGGATATTTTTTTTATTATTTTTTATCTAAGATAATTTATTGTAAATTATATATGTGTATACTAATATAAATTGCTTATACATAGCTATATAAATATATATAGTATATATAATATGTATACTATGTATATATTATTATATATTAAAGTTCTTATTTAATAAGCAAAATAAAAAAATTAAATTAAATTTACATGCATTATAAATTAATAATATTTCAAATTAATCTAACAAACTAAAACATTAAGTATAAATACGTCTAATAATTTTAAAATAACACAACTTGTCAAAAAATCTTAAATACGAATTTCTGGATGATGCTCAAGACAATACTTTATAGGCCTCAGTTCTTGTACTTTAATTTCTGACCTTCTTCATTTCCTTCTAGCACCTCAAAGTGTTGCCAAACAAATGAGCGCACTCTTTCCGAACAAGGTATGATTTAACTTGAGATTTGAGAATTTGAGATTGAGACTTGAAGTATTGAAAATTGGAGATTGAGAGAATGAGAGAAATTTAGATTGAGAAATGAGTATTGAATGAAAAAATGAAGAAGATGGGGAGGGGTATGTATAGTTTTAGAGAATGTTAGTTTTGTAAATTAAAAAGTGTAAAAATAATAGGCTACTTGTGCAATATTACCATTGACAATGGTCACTAGGGCCCACCATTTCAAAAAATTAAATATATCTTGTATATAGCTTATATACAATCTCTGAAGAGTACCGTTTTTTCCAAGCTCTCCCTCATAGACGATCTATGATCACTAATTTGAAGTCTCACTTGACTGAAAGCGCTCTCCGGTGCTGCTATTGAAGCTTGAACACTTAAAATATCTCAAGTCATCCTTGAAAGGACCGGATAGTGTTTTTGTTTGTCCTTCCACCATTCCAAAAGATCAAAGGTGTTGTCTGGATTCTCCGTTTCAAGGCCCTGCGACAAATAAACTTGAAGCTCATTTAGTTGTAAACTATCACCAAAATTATCACTTTGAGAACCCCTGAACTCCGTCCAAGAACTAAGGGCTTTTAGGCCCGCAGTTCTTTAGATGATTGCGAACTAGACGAAATAGGAGTTGAAACATTTGGTCTAGCATGATCTATAGAAAGTTGATAAGCATTATAAATCGTTTGAGCATTTATTTTAACTGATGCTTTTGCATCTCCAAGTGTAACAATTTCCTCAGCTGAAAGTGGTAAAACATTATTAATTTTTTAATACCAAAAGTGAGGACCTCTTAATTTTATTGTAGGATTTAAAACTGCAGCAACACCAAAAATATGGGGGATAGGGAAAAAAATATTTTTTAAACTTAGATTTCATAGAATTAATAGCTTCTTGATAAATATCTTCACCCTCTAAAAATGTTGTATATAAATCTACAAGTGCTGCAATATAAACTAAACAGTTAGAAATAGTAGGATAATATAGATAATTCATTTGTAGCAATATGAAATTGTTCTAAGAAGTCTACAAGCATTTTAACATTACTCCAATCTTGATTTGTAAGGTGCTCATCATCATCATCATCATCACCATCACCTATACGAGCATTATATGTTGCGCTTATTGGGTTCCTATATTCATATGCAACAACTAAACTTTCGTACATGTAGTTCCATCTAGCGGGACAAGGTTTAGGAACATTTCTTTCTCTAAGGAAAAATTCATCACATTTTTAAAAAGATATTCTCTAAGCCTACTTTTACGGTTTGAATAAAAAAGCTAATTAAGATCCATTTTAACCTTTTCAATTTCTAAACTTTCATACTAGTACCGACGATTAAATAGTAAATATGAAAAATACATCTAACATGAAAAATATTACTAAATGCGGGATTTAGTATGGTTGTAAGCAAGCCTACATCGTTAGTGTTACTAGAAGCATTATCCATTGAAAAGTACCAAACAAGAGATGTTTCGGGCCTCTTACAAGGTTATCTATTAAAAGTAGGGGTTACAACAGGAGGATCAGGCGGGACATCGGTTAGGTTATTAACAAGATTAGTAGGTGTATCATCTAAATCTGGTTGCGTTTCATCTAAATCATTATTTTCCTCGTCATTTTCAAAGATAGTTTCATTAGGATAAAGAGCATTCATAACTTCTTTATTTAATTATTGACCTGGTGCAACATCATGAAAAAATTGACTATCAAAAAAAATTTGAAAACAAGGGTTATCACTATCAAGAATAACAGGTGGAGGAGGACGGGTAACAGATCTAGGTCGGAGAGCCGGGGAAAGAGTAGTATCTAGACGACTAGATTCACCAATTTTACCTTTTCCCTTACCACTAAATATTTTTTCAAAGAAAATGCCATATTAATTATAATTATACAAGCTAAAAAAATAAAATTATAATATTAAACTTAAGGGTTGGAACGAGTTTGCCGAATTGAATATCGTTTAAGACTTGAATACTTAAGTTCACCAACTTCACAATTTTTCACGAAATTGCAATAATAAAATAAGATCATAGAAGAAAATTAGAGAGAGATTAAGAGAGATTGATGAATTTATGAGTAAAAATGAAAGAATGTAGGGGGGGGGGGGGGGTTATTTATAGTTAAGAGTTGGGAAAAATGTAATTATAAAAAGTTTGGGGTTAAAACAAGGGTAGGACCGGCCTACTACGGGCTTAGTGCATCATTTGGGACCGGTTACCGGCTGGGACCGGCCTACATAGACCGGGCCGGTTCCCGGCTGGGCCCGGCCTACAGTGCACCCTTATCCCTCTGTTTCATAATAAAGAGGTACTTTCCTTTTTAGTCTGTTCAAAAATAAATGATACTTTTCTAAATTTGGAAATAATTCAACTTTAAACTCTTTATTTTACTCTTTTGAGAAGTTTTTATCGCCACACAAATGGCATGATCCCACAAATTTTTTACTCTTTAATCTTTTAAGACTATGAACTTTTTTTAAAAAAAATTAAACTTTATGTCGAGTCAAACTATCTCACTTATTATGATAGGGAGGGAGCAATAAAATTGTTGTGTCGTGGGGGAGTCATATTACCTGTCAGTGATTGGAAAAAGAAAGAGAAAGCAAAAAGGAAGAAAAGGCTTGGTTAATGCAAGAAAAGGCAAAGAAGCAAGGAGCTTTCTTGATAAGATGCTTCATCAACCCTAAAAAAGTACGCAATTCACATAATTAGGCTTAAAAGTAAGATTAGGTGAAGAATGCAAATGACAAGACAAGCTGCAATAATGATAAAATTGGTAAACATGCCATTCCATTTTTAGGGGGCAGTATTTAAACGAAATTTCAAGAATAAAGTACCAATATTGTCATTCCAATCATACAATTAAAATGAGAGGTAGTGAGAGTTTCACATGTTTTTCATATTGCCCCCTACATAAAGGTGCATATTTTCACATCAAATTGGTCGTAACAAAATGTCACTAAGAATAAGATGAAAATAATAAAGATTAAATTGGTTTGAAGTATAAAAAATGTAGCATTTCTTTCTTAAAACCCTAAAAATGTATGCTAACATAAAATGAAATGGATGAAGTAATAATCAGAGGCAGGCAAATATGCAGTCATTGACGAAGACATCCAATCCTGTGCATGAAGTACATTCAAAAATTGCCCATTGTAACATAGCTTCTTCATTCAATAAGGAATTCAAATGGCACCAATTTTGAGAACATTAAACACTTATCCACCAACTGAATATTGGGAAAAGGTAAGCCAGTAGGAAAATATTAATCCGGACTCCTTATTTACGCCAAGAAACACAATTTAGCAATATCATAGTTGCAAAATTAAAATGAACATATATATTATGGATCGAATTATTGATTAATATTTATATAAAAGATGCCTTTGTGATATTATTTATGGTTTATTGAGCCGAGGGTCTATCAGAAACAATCTCTATATCTTTATAATATATGAGTAAAATCTATTTACGCACTACCCTTTCCAAACCTAACTTATAGAATTACATTGTGTTTGTTGTTGTCGCATTTGTGATTATTAGTTTACTTGGTGCGAATTTGAGTAAAAGAAAATTGCAATGTTAAGAGCCAATTTGGACATAAGAATTCTTCGAATTTTTATTTTATTTTTTTCGAAATTAGTGTTTGACCATAAATTTTTTTTAATTTTCACTTGAAGACGAATTTTAAAATTTTTTAAAAATTTGACAAATTTTAAAAAGTTATTTTTTGAATTTTTTACTCAGATGATTCACAAAAATTCAAAAATAACCCAAAGTTATATTCATGTCTAAACAAAATTCTAATTTCTAAATACCATGTTCACTTAAAATTTTGTTTTATTGGTTTTTTTTAAAATTTTACCATTCTTACGTCCAAACGCCCACTTAGACCATATCTTGAACTTAGGATAAAATCGAATTTCGAGAACAAACTTTTTCCAAACAGGAACTTCTGTCAGTGTGAATGATAGTAATGTCAGGTGGTTTATTTCTAAACGGCCCCACCGGGAAGGCAAATAATATCGGATACTTAAGGCCTTATTCACCTTTTATGTTGAGTGGTCCATTGATGCAAGTAAATGGTGGTAGTCTTATTATGCAGAACAATTTCTAAAGGCACATAGTAATACAAAGGTGTAGATACTGACCACAGAAACTATAGAGAAATATCATAGGCTTATAGAATGGCAAATCCGAAAATTTTTATTTTGTATTTTATACAATTAATAATAGTTGTATGAGGTATATTTTTTGTCTCACAATTTTGTAGACCCAGAAGTGTAAGATTGGGGTCCCCATAAAAAAGAGTCTCACACAACTAATATAACTTGTGTGAGACACACAATAAAACTTCTCGGCAGATCCATGTGTATTCTGCAAGTTCATTAGAATCTATGGTTTCTGACTTAAACTCTAAAAAAGGCAGCTCGGTGTACAAGACATCTTGTGTTCACGTAGAGTCCAAAGAAGGAACATCTTAAGGGGTATAATGTAGACAATATAATTTAATGCAAACACTAGTGATTGTTTTCACAGCTCGAATCCATAATCTATAGGTTATACAAAGACGACTTTAATATTGTTCCAAGCTTCTTTTCTAACTTGTACTCTATAAGAATGTGGGAAACAAGTACAAGTAAAATAGATATTGAGATTTTAGAATTCACACTTCCAACTCAACACTAAACTAATGTTTAGACATAGATTTGATTAAAACTTAAGAAAAAAATTTTTGAAGTTGTATTAAAAATTAATTTTTAAAAGTTAAAATTATGTTTGAACATGCATTTATTTAAAGAAAAGTTGAAATTTTGTGAGTGGAAGAAAATTTTCATCCAAAAACTGCCCTAAACCAGAATTTGATAACCTGAAAATGTTTGAATTTTTTTTCCAAAATATGATCATATTTCATAAACAAACAATGATATAAATTTTTTTTTAAAAATATTGAAGCCAAAATCTGTGGCCAAAGTAGAGCTTAATAATTTCTAACTTTCGAATTCATTTCTTTGTCCAGGAGACTAGGTGGAAAGGGTCGAAGGCGAGGAATGTAGACGGGTTTAAGCTGTGGTATTCTGGGGTCGTGAGAGGTAAGAATGGAGTCGGCATCTTGGTGGATAGGGATCTAAGGGAGTCTGTGGTCGAGGTTAGGCGAGTGAATGATAGGTTAATGTCGATTAAGTTGGTTATAGGGGATTGCATCTTCAACGTCATCAGCGCTTACGCGCCACAAGCGGGCTTAGACGAGGAGGCTAAGAGGCGTTTTTGCGAGGGCTTGGATGATTTGGTGAGTAGTATTCCCCAATCTGAGAAGTTAGTTATTGGAGGGGACTTTAATGGCCATATTGGGGCTGATGTTGGTGGTTATGGTGAGGTGCACGGTGGCTTTGGCTTTGGGGTTAGGAACGGAGGAGGCACGTCACTACTTGATTTCGCCAGGGCTTCCGAGCTTCTAATTGCGAACTCGACATTTCAAAAGAGGGAGGAGCATTTGGTCACCTTCAAGAGTTCGGCGGCAAGGACTCAGATTGATTACCTCCTCCTCAGAAGGAGCGATAGGGGTATGTGCAAGGAGTGCAAGGTTATTCCAGGAAAGTCCCTTTCGACTCTTCATAGACTCCTAGTGATGGATGTCGGTCTCTGGGTGTAGAGGAAGAGGAGGGGTGCTCGGGGACAACCACGGATTAGATGGGGTGTTTTGACTAAGGAGAAAGCACAGGAGTTGAAGAGGAGGTTAGCTGAGGGCGGAGCTTGGAGAAGTTCTGGGGAAGCGGACGCTATGTGGTCAGAGACGGCGAACTTGGTTAGGGAGGTAGCACGGGACGTGCTCGGGGTAGCCAAGGGCTATTCACGCAGACATCAGGGTGACTGGTGGTGGAACGATGTAGTCGAAGGAAAAGTAGAGGCGAAGAAGACAGCGTTTGCTAAGTAGGCAGGGAGCACAAGCGAGGAAGAACGCAGAGCGAACAGGGAGATCTACAAGGTGGCGAGGAAAGAAGCAAAGATGGCGGTTACGGAAGCTAAAAATGCGGTGTTTGGTCTCATGTACGAGGAACTAGGGGAGAGAGGCGGGGACAGGAAGTTATTCCGGTTAGCTAAAGCAAGAAAAAGGAAGGCGCGTGATCTTTACCAAGTTAGGTGCATCAAGGGCGATGATGGTAGAGTTCTGATGGGGGAGTCTCAAGTCAAGCAGAGGTGGCAAGCGTACTTTCGAGACTTACTTAACGAGGAGGGGGATTGTAACATAGAGCTAGGCGAGTTGGGGCATTCCGAGCAACATAGAGACCTTGGGTACTGCAGGCGCATTAGGGCGGAGGAAGTCATGAGGGCTTTGCGTAAGATGAGTAGGGGTCGAGTGACCGGGCCTGATGAGATCCCAGTGGAGTTCTGGAAGTGCATGGGTAGGTCAGGAGTGGAGTGGCTCTCCAGGTTGTTCAATGCGATCTTCAGGACCAAAAGGATGCCGGATGAGTGGAGGTGGAGTACAGTGGTGCCCTTGCACAATAACAAAGGGGACATCCAGTGCTGCAACAACTATAGGGGTATCAAATTAATAAGTCACACCATGAAGGTCTGGGAGCGGGTGATCGAGGCGAGGGTGAGGGAGATGACATCTATATATGCGAACTAGTTCGGTTTTATGCCGGGTCGCTCCACTACAGAAGCTATCCACCTTATCAAGAGGCTGGTGGAGCTGTTCAGGGATAAGAAGGAGGACCTACACATGGTGCTTATCGACTTGGGGAAGGCGTATGACAAGGTCCCAAGGGAGGTACTATGGAGGTGCTTGGAGGCGAAGAGCGTGCCGAAAGCCTACATCAGAGTAACCAAGGACATGTATGATGGAGCTAAGACTAGGGTTAGGACGGTGGGTGGCGACTCAGACCATTTTCCAGTGGTTATGGGGCTCCATCAAGGATCGGCGCTTAACCCTCTCTTGTTTGCCTTGGTGATGGATGCTCTGACCCGACATATTCAAGGGAATGTGCCTTGGTGTATGCTATTTGCTGATGACATAGTCTTGATAGACGAGACGAGGGTCGGTGTTATTGAGAGGTTAGAGGTTTGGAGACAGACTCTCGAGTCTAAGGATTTCAAAATTAGCAGATCTAAGACAGAATACCTGGAGTACAAGTTTAGTGCCGAGCTGAGCGAAGTAGCAGGAACGTGATGATTGGATCTCAGGTCATCGCCAAGAGGGACAATGTCAGATATCTTGGGTCGGTGATTCAGGGGGACGGAGAGATTGACGGGGACGCCACACATCGTATAGGAGCGGGGTAGTCAAACTGGAGGCTTGCATCAAGAGTCCTGTGTGACAAGAAAGTTCCACAGAAATTCAAGGGAAAATTTTATAGAGCTGTGTTTAGACCTGCAATGTTGAATGGGGCGGAGTGTTGGCCAATAAAGAACTCTCATGTTTAGAGAATGAAGGTTGCGGAGATGAGGATGCTCAGGTGGATGTGCGGGCTTACTAGGTTAGATAAGATTAAGAATGAAGTTATTCGAGAGAAGGTGGGGGTGGCCCCAATGGATGAGAAGATACGAGAAGCGAGACTGTGGTGGTTCGGGCATGTGCGGAGGAGAAGTCCTTATGCCCCCGTGAGGAGTTGTGAACGGCTGACGATGATCGGCGTTCGGCGAGGTAGAGGGAGGCCTAAGAGGTATTGGGAAGAGGTGATTAGGAATGACATGGCTAGTATGCGGGTTCCCGAGGACATGGCCTTTGATAGGAAAGCCTGGAGGTCTAGTATCAGGGTTGTAGGATAAGGGTCCCTAGAGTTCTCCCTACTCCTCACTCGGGGTTGGGTGAGGCTTAGCAGGGCTATCCATAAATGATTTGTGTTTTGGATTGTATCTCCCTTATGGTAGTTACTGTATGATACTATTGCATGCTATTTTGTTTATGGTTCTTATGTTTAGGTAATTATTTACGCTATTTCTGCTGGACTTACTAATGCTCTTTTGTTTTTGTTTTTGTTTCTCCCTTTCCTTCACTGAGCCGAGGGTCTATTGGAAACAGCCTCTCTGCCCTTTCGGGTAGGGGTAAGGCTCGTCTACATATTACCCTCCACAGACCCCACTTTGTGGGACTATACTGGGTAGTTGTTGTTGTTATTGTTGTTTGAATTCATTTCTTCAGGGAGATTAGAAAAAATTTTATCATGAATTCGATACTGGGCTAATAAATTTATTGGGTACAAAGTTGCCCCTTCTTTACATGTTCGCATAATTTATCCTTTTACTCTCATCTTTGGCTGAGGGAGTATATGCGATACGGCGGAATAGAAATAGGTTGAGTACTAAGAGCTAGATCAATACAGAAATAAATATCCCTGTCGGGTGGCATACCCGGCAGGTCTGAAGGAAAAACCTCGAGGAACTCCGGAACAATAGAAACAGAGTCGATGGACGGAACCTCTAATCAAGTGTTTTTAAAGGGGATTATTATAAAGCAAAAGTAGACCTTGATTGTATGGCTTCCCCCTTCTTCTTCTTCTCTCTTAACGAGGAAACATCTAATAATTGACTGAAAAAAGCTTACTTGTATTCAAGGGAGAATGTCTGATATGAATTTCAAAAGATTATTTGAGGCACAAGTCGTCCGTCTTCCAGTACTAACTACACTACAAATATCACAGAATTTACTTAACCTCTTAACTCTCATGCTCTACTATCCTATGTTATTTTTGCCTGTATAACTGTAAAACACAAATTAAAAATCACAGAACATCTTTCTGTTAACTTCAAGTGAAAGTATCCTCCATTCTCCCATCAGATTCATCCTTTTTGTAATTTTTTGTGCTGGCACCAACATAGATGCTGAGGGATGGGACCTTCATTTCCGACAACCCATTCGTGCTCGGACACACTCTTGAGTGTTATCCTTTGTGCTGGATCTGCACGAGCCAGTACTTGTTAGGAGAACCCCGAGGAAGCAAAATACATATTATAACTACCACTACGCCTCAATCCCGAGTGTGTTGGGTTGGCTGTATGAATCGTTACTATCCATGTAGCTTTGTTTAAGCCCGTCTTGGTCCCAATATATTATAACAGAAATAAAAACTTGAGCCGAACATGTTTCCACAAATTCAAAGCATACGCAATAAGACAGCCGAAGGCAAATGCCAGTGGCATGAGAGACGAACCTTTACAAAGAAGCCCCTCAAGCAAATTCTTCAGCAGCGGATTCATACCATCAGGGAGAGCGAGGGGGTTATTTACTATCTGGGAATACAAAATGAAGGCTGTTAAAAGAAGCTTGTAAACTAAGGACTTAACCTTGTATAATACATCTGGAGCAAGAGTCGACCCTTACCTTGTCATATGTGTCCTGGAGTGTGTCTCCGAGAAATGGGTATTTTCCTAAAACCATACAGTAAAGGGTGACAACAACTGCCCATGTATCAGCAGCTTTTCCATGATATGTTAGTCCTAGAGTAATAAGAAGAAAACACTTCAGTAAGTAAAAGATTATTTAAATGTCAATTTTGGAGGACCGGAGACTCTAACCTAAACAGCACTCAGGAGCAGTAAAAACCGGAGTGCCAGGAGACCGCCTAAGCTCATCATTATCATCCTACAAAAAAGCAGTTCACTAATGTTAGCAATTAACTGAAAGAGAAAAAAGTAAGATAAGATCATGGCAAATATAACTTAACCCAATCACCCTAAACCCTTCAGCCCCAGAATTTAGAACAAAAGGATATAAATAAACAGCATCAAGAGCTCTCTCTCCCAAGGGCCTTCAAATGCAAAAGGAATTTATGCATATTATTGATGAGTACAGCAGAGGCTGCCAGAGAACAACGAAGGTGACAGGAAAAATAACAAAGGTGACAGGAAAAATAACTTACTCCAAGAAAAACCTGAGGGCAAGCTCTTTGTACCAGTACATATCAGCTATGTTGCTCGGGTACAGGTACGGGTATACGATAGATGGATGGATCTAGAGGTCGGGCTTGTTATCTCATAAATTTTAAGATTCAGGGATAAAGGTCAAAGTATGGATACGGGCGCTAGGATACGACCAATAAGTATATAAGAATAATATATATGACAATTAGTTATTTAAGATTGTTGGAAAAAAAATATTTTCTGATTAATATGGTGACTTGAATCCATCATTGTTAATTAAGTTAAATAAAAAATGACTATTAGTAATTATAAGTCGATAAAAGTATAGGGTAGACAGGCTGTTTCCAAATAGACCCCAGCATCCTTCCCTCCAAGAACTTCCCACCCTTGCTCTTGGGGAGACTCGAACTCACAACCTCTCGGTTGGAAGTGGGGGTTGCTTACCATCAGAGCAACCCCTCTTGCACACACTTAATATTCCATATATGAATTATCTTGTATAATAGCAAAGTGCTCTAGTACTTTACTGAATTTGCATACTACAAACCTAAAATCAAACCAAATATCCAATCTACCTATATTTCTTGGCCACAGGTGTAGTCAAAATACCAAAGTTAGGGTCACCAAATTCAGTGCAGATCCTGCACTCACACCCAAATCGTGTCGGATCGATGGTGTGGCACTTTTTGAAGGGTCCGAGCAACATATCACGTCAGAAGAAGAAAGAGAAAGCTGGGAAAGCAGGTAGGTGGAAGTTAGACCCACAATTCATACTCCTGCTTCCATGCAAACAATGCGCTGAACTGGGCCAGTGGTCCCTGAGATACATATTCATCTCTCATATATCTAAGAGCTCACAAAACGATGCTTGGACAATAAATTAAAAGGAGTCAGATCAAGGTCTTCAACAGCTAGATGCAGGGAAAACACCAAGAATCCGCAAGTGCAGAACAGATACAACAGAACTACAGAAGTACAATAACTAACATACGCTACGTTCCGAATAAGTCAAGGGAAGCACGCAACTTTGAAAGACCCACAGCCTACACCCCCAGTGGGAAATATGAAGAAAATAAACTCAAAAACAGACCCTTGTACATCAATCTATATAAAAGGAAATTCAGAAGAAAACCATTGTTCCTTTTTAAGTGATAAAACCGAAAAACCATTGCTGAAAAAGGTCATACCTCAAAAGCTTGGCTAACGCTGAAATCGCCAATCTTCACCCTGCCAGAGGCCGTAACTAAAAAATTGTCTGGCTTAATATCCCCATGGATTATATTCTGTTCAAGAGAAGAACAAATATATATGTTAAACTGCATAAAGAACATTACAGTGATCTATCAATGACATATAGATATCTGCCAAGCCTTAAAATTAGTGATGTGTGATTTAAGGAATCTAAAGGAAATGCTTGTGTCCAAAGGTTTCATCTCCGTGTTCCCATTTAACATAGTAGTCATATCGATAAACCCTGCAGGAAAGAAAGTGACCCCTCACTTGGGTCCCCGACATTCTTATACCTCAAGTTAAAGGCCTTCCCTTATGCAAAGAATATCATAGGCAGCTTATGACATGCTTACAACTAGCTGAACAAACAATTTCTCAAATGAAGAACTGTTATTTGACTCTTTTACAAGTGAAAATCGTCATGATTCAGGTCAAAATAGCTATTTTCCCCAGTAAACGGGGAAGAGGGAGGGAAGAAGGCCACAAAAGAAGATTCAAAAGTAAAAGACCACTTGCAAAGGAGACCAGTCGTAGTTGACAAGCCTAACAACAATAGCAGCAACTACACTACAATTTCAAGCTAGTTCAGGTCGGCTACCTCACAAAACAATGTCACTCCATTTAGACCTGCAGCACTAAAATTTGAAGATTTAGGCCCTTTAGCACTAGAGTTTTCTACATTTTTCACAGAAATACAAATCATTAACGCGGCAAAAGACTCCTATCAAACAAAACCTTAATTACACCTAATTGGTTACGCCAATTTGGATCTTTTCTTCCACTATGTTCTATTTTGTATCAAGTCTGCATGAATTCCAAGAGATTGTAGGTCTTTCTAGATAACTTCCTTCTAAATGATTTCACACCAATGAACCAGTTTCTCTAACTTTTATCCTCTATTATGTGCTACTTGCACCTCTGACTTTCATGAAATTCCTAGCTCTCTATCTATATCTGAGATGTTGGAATTTTTCAAAACTCAATGAATGTGCACAAAAGAAATGTTAACCCCACTCCGACCACTGATAGAACTTTTACTTGTTCAAAAATTTGACACCCCCACCTGTGGTAATGTGGACGCACAGAGGTATTCAATTTGAAAACCAGCTGCTTTTATGCTCATAACCTAAGCAAATAGACAATTTCAAAATGGGTTCAAAGCCCAATATACATAACACGTCCGACAAGTACTACCTGACCTAACCAAAATTTTACTACGAATCACAGGGGGTAACCGTGGAGTTTCTAAAGAATCGAATACAACGTATCATCGGGACACAACCCTCTAAGGCAAGAGAATGAAAAACTAATACAAATACCGACACCAGATTCATAGTATGGGGATTATCAAAGAATAGGAAAAGGTTGAGTCTAATGTATCAGCGTCACACTGCACACTTTCATCTGTAAATTTAAAGAAGAAAACATACAATAACAGAGACGTGAGTACATGATGTACTTAGCAAGTCTCATAGACTCCCTCCAAAATGTGAGAGAAGTCTTTCAGAAAACACCCATAAGATCATCTCAAAATCACAACCCAAAGTACATGTTTAATAGCAAATCATAATCACATTCGTAAACAGTTCTCATTTTATTGCGGGTGTAGCTGCCATGGTAAAACACATTTGTTAATACAATTGAAATTCTTTAAAACATATTTTGTCTCTTAGGCTTCAAACGTAAACATAATCTCTTTTTAGGCCTCAAGCATAAACATATTCTCTTTCTACAGGCGGTTCTACTTAGATCCTTACTTAAATTCACCATAACCATATAATGTGGTTGACCCAAAGACTCCTGAGAACAGTTATTTGACAATCCCAAATTGGGCCTTCTCACCCTCTTTGGTTTCCTAGCAAAACAGAATCCAAAACACTCACAGCACCCCCATTTCTGTCACTTTAGCAACAAAATGCCCCTTCACAAACATCAAGAAACTACAGAAAGTTGTAATGACTACACTATAGAACCTGATAACAATTTGATCCCCACACCTGAAAATTAGCATACGTCTTGTTACAAATCAATATGCAACTCAATTCGCATACCAATCCAAAGATAAAAGCAGTATGATCCTTGATTATAAAAAAAGGTAGAAGTAGTATGATACTCTTAACGGGAAAATTTTGATATGGGCAACAAGCCCCTGTTGACTTTGCTATTCAAGTGGATGCCATTCAGAAAAATGAAAGAAGCAGTTGATCAAATTGACTCCGTGGCGATTGAATCCCGACATAATGAAATGAGCTCCAGTTTACTACAAGAATTAGTTACAGACCGAGGCAGGCTAGTATATTCCACTCCTCAACAGCCAAGGAGCCTTATTGGAGAACCTGACCTTTCACCATAACTGGAAAAAATAAAAGATCACAAGTTTTAACTACTAAACATTATGGAATATGAATTGAAGTAACACGTTATATATGTCTATCTATCTACACGCACACACACATTCTATATTCATGTATCATCAGCATATGTTGAGATACAAACAAATGCAAATGTTGTTACTTAGCTACTTGGGCTTCTTCCCTTATTTCTCTTGTTACTGGGACCAGAAGCCCACTATGTAACTATGTATTTATCTTAGGTTGTGTACATAGTTGAGTGGTATATATAAAATACTGGGTTGTCCCATCTATCGAGTAAGAGAGTACAATTAACATTTTGAACAGACTCCATCGGGTTTTCTCAATAGAACACAATGAAAACCTAGAAGCTTCCATTTTTTTCGAATCAAGTGTAAACATGGTATCAGAGCCCAGATCGGGTGATTACCTCAAGTCTAATGTTACCCTCGCATTTATTCATTGGAGTTTTTAGTTTCCACTGTTCTTTCGTGTTTTGAGTTTTTCCGGCGAGGTTTTTTGGAATCGACGATGAAATCAGTGATTTTCTACTATCACTTGAATGTTTCTTGGGATTTACTATTTGGAGTTTTTGGAGTTCTCTGAGAAGTCTTCATCAACCTAGGGTTTGGTTGTGTTCTGCACATTCAACTAGGGTTCGTTTGTCTTCGTCACTGATTTTGTTCAAGGTCGTAATTCATTCCGGTTGCGAAAGGAAGTTTGCTAACCCTAGTCATCTATTCTCATTGTTTGATTGTGTGTATTTCTTTTTCCCTAATTAATTGTGCACAAAAATGCTGAAAGATGATGTTTCCTCATCTGCACTACCAACTGTTCGTCCTACTATCTCTCGTTCTATTTTTCATGAGGATGATTATACGCATCCACATGATCCCTTTTATGTGCATCTGATATTTTAGGGTCTTCATTAGTTTATGTACTTTTTGATAGTACTGGGTGCGGGAGTTGGAGACGAACCATCCTTGTGGCTTTGTCTGTTAGAAATAAACTGGATTTCACTAAAAGATCTTTAGTCAAGCCTCCTGACAGTTCTCCCTCGGCAAGACAATGGCAGAGGTGTAATGATTTGTTTGTGTATTTTTTTATTGTGTGTGTATTTTTTTCCTGATTAATTGTGCACAAAAATGCCGAATGATGATGTTTCCTCATCTGCACTACCAACTACTCGTCCTACTATCTCTCGTTCTGTTTTTCATGAGGATGATTATACGCATCCAAGTGATCCCTTTTATGTGCATCTGATATTTTAGGGTCTTCATTAGTTTTGATGGTACTGGGTGTGGGAGTTGGAGGCGAACCATCCTTGTGGCTTTATCTGTTAGAAATAAACTAGATTCACTAACGGATCCTTAGTCAAGCCTCCTGACAGTTCTCCCTTGGCAAGACAATGGCAAAGGTGTAATGATTTGGTCGTCTCTTGGTTAAACAACTCCCTGTCCAAAGATATTGCCCGTAGTATGCTGAACTTGCCAAATATATTTGAAGTGAGTTAGAAGAAAGATATGGTCAGGTAGATGCTATAAGGGCATTTGAACTTAAGAAAGAGTTAGCTCACATCTCACAAGGGTCACTTGATATTGCCTCATATCTCAACAAAATCAAGCAATTATGGGATGAAATTGATGCCTTGTCAATCAGTTGAGTCAGGTCTTGCAGCAACTCTGGTTTCGAATCTGACTATCAGAAAGATGATGATGTTTAAAAAGGTGTATCAATTTTTGATGGGTCTCAATGATGGATATGGGGCAAACTAGAAGCAATATGATTAAACCATTTTCATCTGTGAGCACTGTATACAGCATATGGTTGTCCGATGAGAAGTAGAGGCAGGTCTCTACCTCTCCTCAGTTTTTCCCTTTATCTACCTCTTTCAATGCTGGGTTGTCTAGATAAGGGTTACCTTCCAGAGTTAATTTTGATGATCAAAGACCTCTTACATGCAAATATTGTAAGAAACCAAGTCACACCATAGAAAAATGCTATTAATTACATGGGTATCCTCCAAACTTCAAGTTCACAAAAAGGGCCGAAGTAGGAAAATTGCAGCTAATGTTGAAGTGCACTCTCCTGGTCCTCCTACTACTGTGGATTCTAATATGGGTCCTAATTATAGAATTCCTCCGAGTTGGGTAATGGTTCAATGGTCCCTGGTTTGACACAAGATCAATTTTCCCGGCGGATGATGTTACTGCAACAGTCCCATGTGTCTATTGATTCCTCATCTACTTCCCACTCTAATGGCTTCTGCTAACTTTGCTGGTAAGCTGCTATCAGAAAGTATTATGCTCAAGTGATGCATGCTTTCACAAGCAGATAGTTTTATTTGGATCATAAACTTTGGAGCTTTTGATCACATGACCTCTCATAAGGATTTAGTAATGCATGCTTTCACAAGTAGATAGTTTTATTTAGATCATAGACTTTGGAGCTTTTGATCACATGACCTCTCATAAGGATTTACTTTTTTAATCTGCAAACACTACCTATACCATGTGTAGTTTCTCTGCCAAATGGGTACAAAAGTCAAAGTTCATTTAGTTGGATCTTTGACTTTGTTTCCAAATTTCAATATTCATGATGTTCCTTATACTCCCTCTTTTTAATAAAATCTTATTTCTGTTCATAAGTTGTTAGAACAATATAATGGGATTGTCCGATTTACCAAAACTCATTGTGCTATACAGGCCCCATCTATGAAGATGCCTCTGATTCTTGGTAAACTGGACAACAATCTCTACAAGCTTTTACTCCCTCCTGTTGCTTCTCCCAATACCATATCCTGTTACTCTTCTAGTGTTACTTTCCCTGTTATTCCCCCGGTTATTTCTCATGTCTGTGTTTTTCTTGAGATACAAGAAAGTGTAAAGAATGTTAATGTTCTTGATGCTAATGAAACACACGTAAATATTGATGCAACCCTGAATAATATCAATAAAATGGATGTGGTCAGGCATTATAGGCTTGGGCATATTCCTTTTTCCAAAATGAAACACATCTCTAAGCTTGGGTCACATTTATCTTCCAAACAGCCTTTTTCATGTCCAATACGTCCATTAGCCAGACAAACAAGATTGCCATTTCCTGACAATAGTATACAAACCACAAAGCCTTTTGAATTCCTTTTGAATTGATTCACATTGACACCTGAGGTCCATATCACTCTCCTACCTATACTGGATCCAAATATTTTATGACCATTGTTGATGATTTTTCAAGAGCCACTTGGACCCACCTAATGCAAGCCAAAAACAATGCTTTTGACCTCTTAAAAGCTTTCATTGTCGTGGTTGAAACTCAAATTCAATTGAAAGTCCAAAATGTGAGAAGTGGCAATGCCTTAGAGTTATGATCTGTAGGATCAAAGTTTTTCTCTGAGAAAGGATACTGCATCAGACAACATGCCCTCATACTCCACAACAAAATGGAGTAGTGGAAAGGGAGCACAAACATCTTTTGGAAACTGCTAGGGCATTTCTTTTCCAATCTGGTCTCCCTCTTAAATTGGAGACTGCATACTCACAGCCACCTAATTGATAAATAAGTTCTCTTCTCATTTATTAAAGGACAAGAGTCCCTATGAGATCTTATATAACAAACTCCACAAATACAAAAATCTTAAGAGCTTTTGGATGTTTAAGTTACTCTACTATCCCAAAACCTCATAGGGACAAACTGCGGCCTAGGGCAATTCCTTATGTGTTTATTGGTTATCCCTTTGGGAAGAAAGCCTATAAACTATATGACTTACACAATAAAGCCTGTTTTATCTCCAGAGATGTTATATTCCATGAACATATATTCCCTTTTATTCAATCTGGATCTACTTCCCTACTATGTCAAATTTATCATTTTTTGCTTGTTTTGATCACTCTGCTAAGCAGAATTCCTCATTGTTCATGATTTTTTTTTACCCTGCCCCATCAGTTACATCTCCTGTTTCTCCTCATCCCTCCAACTTTACTCCTTATGATTCTGAAATACCTCTGCACAATTCTCGTGCTTCTCCTAATCTCTCTTTTTCTTTCTATGAATCTGAATTCCCTCCTTTAAGGAGATCATCTAGACCTCACAATCCTCCTTTTTACCTGCAAAATTATGTCTTCACTCTACCTAATCATAGCTCCAGGTCTGCCAATTCAACTGTTATATCTACTTCCAGTGAGCACACGCAACAGCTATCCCTGAGTAGCAGAATGCTACGAGAAAAGAGTTTGAGGGATTGGGGACTAATGGTACTTGGGATATAGTTGAGTTACCCAAGGGAAAAAGGCCAATTAGCTGCAAATGGGTATACAAAATCAAGTAAAAGGTAATGAGAGCATAGAAAGATATAAAGCTAGACTTGTGGTAAAGGGTGATACACAGGCTCATGAAACTTTCTTGCATGTAGTTAAAATGACTATTGTTAAAACTTTAAATGTTGTAGCTGCTAAAAAAAATTGGCCACTATTTCAACTAGATGATAAAAATGCTTTCTTGCATGGGGATTTAGATGAATAAGTTTTTATGAAGCTTCCACCTGGTCTTTCAGTATGTACTGTGTCCCCTGATTCTGCTTCCACTCCTTTGGTCTGTAAACTCAAAAATCTTTGTTGGATTGAGACAAGCTTCGAGGCAATGGTATGCCAAGTTGTCTCAATCTTAGTCTTCTAGAAGCTATGAGCACTCCTTTAATGACTATTCACTTTTCACCAAAGGTTCCGGTTATGATTTGGTAATTATAGTGGCGTATATTGATGACATTATCATCGATCTGTGTGAGATTGATGCCGTGAAAACCTTCCTCCATAATCAATTTAAATTTAAAGATTTAGTCCCTCGTAACTATTTTTGGGTATTGAAGTGTTGTATTCTGAGGATGGAGTGTTGTTGCACCAGAAAAAGCTTGTGCATAATCTTTTCAAAGAGTTCCATTCATATGATTGTTCTTGAGATGCAGGACAAATTGCAGGTTGATCATGGTAATCGCCTGCCCAATCCTGAGACTTATAGGTGTTTAGTGGGTAAGCTCAATTTCTTAACCCACGCCAAGCTTGACATTTGTTTTGCAGTGCAACATTTAAGCCAATTTATACAGAAGTCTTGCCTTCCTCACATGCAGGTTACTTTACGTTTGCTCAGGTATCTCAAGGGTACTATTGAATTTGGGATCTTCTATAATAATTCTCATGATCTTTCTCTCAGTTTTTATTGTGATAGTGATTGGGGATGTTGCCCAGATAGTAGTAAGTCTATCAATGGGTTTTTGAATTTTATTAGGGGGATATCTAATAGCCTGGAAGTCAAAGAAACAATCTGTGGTGTCCTCGTCCTCTATTGAAACTGAATATAGGTCTATGAGTAAAACCACTGCTCAAATTACTTGGATTTGCAAGCTTCTTTCTGATTTGGTGTTGTTTTCTCTTCTCCTGTCAGTCTGCTTTGTGATAACCAGCCAGCCATCAACATTGCTAAAAATCCTGTCTTCGATAAGCGCACTAAGCACATTGAATTGGACTGCCATTTTGTACGCACTAAGTTGAATGAAGGTCTGCTTGAATTGCTTCACACTTCCAGTGCTAATCAACTCGCTGATATGTTCACTAAACCTTTGGGGGGAGCAGTACATCATCCGCATCTTCTCAAGTTGGGGGTTATCTCACCCTCTAACTTGCGGGTTGTTGAGATACAAGCAAATGCAAATGCAAATGCTGTTACTTAGTTACTTGGGCTTCTTCTCTTCTTTCTCTTGTTATTGGGACCAGAAGCCCACTATGTAATTATATATTTATCTTAGGCTGTGTAATTAGTTGAGTGGTGTATATAGAATACCGGGCCGACCCATCTATCGGGTAAGAGATAACAATTAACATTTTGTACAGACTCCATCGAGTTTTCTCAATGAAAACCTAGAAGCTTCCATTTTTTCTCTCAGCTGTCTTATAATAAAACCTCAACAATTTGTGGTTGAATCATGTTTTAACAGTATACGCAATCAGAAATATCATAAACCAGAAAAAGGCAATCAAAAAAGATTCAAAAGCAGTAAAAAAAAAAGTTAACCTTTTACCTCAAATTGAATTACATTTACAAACGTAACAACAGCCAGAAAAGAGAAAAAAAGAAAAACTAAGTATAAAATACTATCCACATTAGGAATATAAGGTGAATTAAACTAAAGTCAAATTCCACAAATAAATTAGTTTTTAGGAGAGGACATTCAACATTAAAATAACATGAAGCTGACATCACAAAAATCAACCACCGAAATTGGAGAGGAAAAAAATAATGCATAGGTACGAACAAACATACTACATATTACACGTACACATGCCCATATACCTAACATATACATGTATCATCAGCATATGCAATAAGGCAGAATACAATTTAAAAAATTCGAAATCAGTGAACAAATATTTAACCATTTTACTATAAACTGGTTGAATTCAACAACTAACCTGAGAATTTCCAGAAGAATGATTTGATTTGGATTCGTTATCAGCGAATTTGTTCAAAACCCTAAATGCTTATTGATTTTACCTGAAAAACAAAAACAAGGAAATCGCCAAAAGAAATTACAAAAATGTAAGATAAAACGAGAACACAAAAGGGGAAAAGAATGATTTGAATATAAAGAGAGATTTCCTGTGAAAGGTATTAGTTCTTGCCGTAGAAATGGAAATTTAAGTGGAATTTGAGATTTAGGAATGTGAATATCTAATATGAGTAAGCTTTTACTATATCATATACCTATCATCCTAAAAATTCTTTTACTTTTGGAGTATTTAATTATTTTTAGGCAATATTTTTACATATTTCTAACTAGTTATTTCTCGAAAATTGTTCAAAATTATTATATTTCAAAAGGATAAGTGACAGTGTGTACAAGCTATTTGGGTATGTGCGATATGATTCTTTTAAATTTACAAGCTGGCCATATTATAACACCCATAATAAAA
Source organism: Nicotiana benthamiana (assembly GCA_034376525.1). NCBI lineage: Eukaryota > Viridiplantae > Streptophyta > Magnoliopsida > Solanales > Solanaceae > Nicotiana > Nicotiana benthamiana. The sequence goes on from CM067324.1 coordinate 39,983,171, forward strand.
ATGCATCTGCTATTTTTATTTACATTAATTTTTATATTATTTTCTTGCTTAAAAACGGGAAACTAGGAATCTAAAATATGGTTATTACAAATAATTGTAATTGATAGCATATCAATCGTTAATCCAGCATAGTCTTTATTGAAAGTACGTAAAGAGAAAGGGAAGGAGTTTCCAAATATGATAGTGTCTTCTTTCAAATTAAGTGGAATAGAACTTCTTCCATCTCCAACCATTTATCTCCCTAAAAATAGCTACAGTTTCAAAAGTAACCGAAATTTAATCACTTTTCATGTAAAGATAAATCCGAATGAAAATACTATTTAAAATTCGAATATACTCCAGTTTATTATGCTGGAGTTCCAGCATAAGTATACCGGAACTCCAGTATATTATATTGGAGTTCCAGTATAATGTAACGGTCTAGCATAATATACTGGAGATTGGAGCACCGATGCTGCAATCTCTAGTATATTATACTGGAACTTTTTGTGTGTTGGAGTTCCAGCATAATATGCTAGAATTTCATACACAGGTGCACTGATCTCCAGTATATTATGCTGGAACTTTCCGTATTGCAACAAAACAGTGACTATTTTTTAATAACGCTGGGGTGCTCCAATCTCTAGTATATTATATTGAAACTTTCTGCGTGTTGGAGTTCCAGCTTAATATGCTGGAAGTTCATACACAATTGCATCAATATCCAGTATATTATATTGAAACTTTCTGTGTTGCAGCAAAATAGTTGTTATTTTCAATAACTTTGCAAATGCTGGCTACCAGCCCGATAACTAGCTAGTTCGTGCTATTTTCACCTTTAATTGTAGTGTAGCCAAGGTCCAATTGATGCAATTATACGGTATTGCATCTCTCGCTAAATAAAGAATGTGGTGACTAGATTCGAGTATTTCGACACTCGAGTCAGTAATTTCAAGAGAAATTTTCACAAACCAATATTGTTTAGTGGTTATTAGCTAGTTGTAGCTACCATTTACCATATTATTTCCTATAACTATGTCTACAAGTTTTTTAGAGTGTACTCGATATATTTAAGCTACTGTAATCATGAATACAGTAGCAAATCTCGGTGTGAAACAGGGGATTACAGCTAGACAATTATTGTATTCGGCTGTATTCACGATACATATTGTGAAAACAATAACATAAATAGCGTAATTCATGATCTATTCAGCTATTTTTAAATGTAAAGTGAATCAATTAACATAATAGACTCCTAATATAACTCAACTAACTCAATTACATCAGCCATAATCTGTATTTGACGCGAAATATGTAGAATTTTCAATCAATAAAATTCGAGACATACATTTGAATATATATATATATATATATATATATACACACACACACACACACACATATGAATATATAAATTATATTAATTAAAAAACATATGAATACATTCATGGAATACAGCAAGACAGTGAATACAATAAAATACATGGAATACAGCGAGATGCATTGAAATACAATTAAAAAACTATGAATACCATAAAATACATGAAAATACAGCAAGATACATTGAAATATACTTCTTAAAAAAGGTACTAGAATTCGTGTGCATTTGCTGAGTTAGACATTTTTGACCTGAACTCAAAGATTCTTGGACAAGAAAAAGTGTGAAGAGTAACTTGTGTTTTCAGAAAACTAGCACCAAAACAATCACTCTTATTTTTAGCCCCGCGGTGGGCGCCAAACTATTTTACCTTGAAAATGGTATTAACAATTATATTTGATTTTATGGTTCTAAAAATATGTGATTTATTTCAAACTAGTTGTTAGGCAGTAGATGCCAAGTGTAAGTAAAGAGAACAAGATATGCAAACCAATATTATCGCAAGACTGGGCCTCGAGCGACTGGAAAAGGGGGCTTCGAGGCCTAGTTGGGGCATTTAGCACTGAACAATTGATGAAGAAACAATGATAATGAAGACCTCGAAGATAGTTACGGTTAATAATGGGCAATTAACGAAGAAAAATAAATGGACAATAAATGAACAAGCAATAAATCTGTAGAGTAATTGTTAAACACGTTTTGGAAAGAAAAACAGAGAATGTTCTATTGTATTGAATATTCATATTGTTGGAAATCATGTATATCTATGATATGTGCGCTTTGGTTGTATGAGTATGATTTTCAGGTATTGGTTTTGATGAATGACAAACAATGAAGTCAAGTGTCAAACAACGATATAATATGACAATCAATCAAATGGCGAGAAGCATACTGATGACGGAATTGCATGAACGAGCCAAAGAGTTCAAGACCGAAGACCCAAGACGTAGGTCGTTTAGTAGAACCAATGTAAGGACAACATTTAAGTTATCTTATCCTTTGGCTCAACATTAGGTCATCATAAACATGCGTAAAATATTTTATTAAATCATATTTTTCATAAACATGCATCTTTGTGTTAAAACAAAATGATGTTAAAGGTTTTAAACATGTCTTTTAAATCTGGGCCTCAACAATCGATTATTTGAATCCTACAATCGATTGTATTAAGACAGTGTGATCTGAAGTTTTTCAAAATAAACAAACAATCGATTGTCTACTTTTAACAATCGATTATTTTGAGACAGTGTGCAACCGAAGTTTTTAAACATCTAAACAATCGATTGTTTTTGTCATACAATCGATTATATCTATAAACAATCGATTGTCATTTTCATACAATCGATTATATTTCGACCGTTCCCACAGAATCCTAAATTGATTTTTGAACGTTGAATACAATCGATTATTTAGTCCATACAATCGATTGTTTAGCCTAAAATCAGGAATCTGTCTTTTGAACGTTGGTAAAACAATCGATTATCTACTCCAAACAATCAATTGTTTGAGCACAAAATCAGGGATTTTATTTGTCAATTAAGCAACGGTCAGCACCACTTTTTCACCTATTAAAGGAGGTGTTTTGAACTGATTTTAAACACACAACTCCTCCATTCATTGTTATACATATTGATCATTTTCAAGCATCATTTTAGAGCTTTTGTTCAGCCATTTGATAGACAACTTTGTGTTGTTCATAGAGCTTATTGTGTATCTCTTTATCCACTCTATTGAGAGAGTATTTGTTGTAAAAGAGAGTTGTTTGAGAAGAACATATCTTCTCATTTGTTGGGTTTGCTAAGTACCCAAAGTCCTAGTGGTTGAAGTCTTAAGGTGTGGTATCCTTGAGCAACTGTAACGGTTTGTTAAGCACCCGTAAGCTTGACGAAGATAGTGGAAATCTCGAGAGAGTCTCTCGGGGACTGGACTAGCCACGGGTTGTGGTGAACCAGGATACATCGGTGCGTTCGTTCCTTATTATTTACTTATCGCACTTATTTCATTCCTGCAATTTTTAAATTCCGCAAGTTTACGCTATTTTTTATTATAATGCTATTCACCCCCCCCCCCCCAGCGTTAAGCGTATTTTCTAACACATATGTGTTACAAAATAACAAGGGTCCCTTTATATTGGAGGGAGAATCCCAACATAGTACATGTCTAATAATGATGAGGAAATGCTATTGGTACAACTGTATAATGGCTCAGTATTGATTTGTACTCTTCTTGCAGACTTGGTTAGCTCTAACCACGTATCCATGGGTGTTTTCCCGCCTTTCCATGACGATCATCGATTTATACTGCTCCGAGATTAACCACAGTAAACCTTCGAGGTCACTCTTCAAATTCTGCTTCGAGCTTCTCGAGGTCGGGCGTGGAGTGCCACAGTAGCCCTAGAGTCGAACTCCACGATTTGGCCGTATACAAAGGTTTAAAGAATTTTAATGTTTGACCGTAGGTTGACTTTATAGCTACTAAGTTCATATTTTGTTTTTGAGACTTTGTATAGGTTTATTTTACTATTTATGACTTGTCTACAAAATTTAGTACAAAACGGAATTGATTTGACGTGATTTGGACGTCCGGTTGCATATATTTTAATGTTCGACTCGCGGTACTAGGTGTAATTTTGGTGTCTTGATCACACGTGCATTAGTATGATGTTTTTAGACTTATGTTGATGTTTGATTTGGAGCTTCGAGGACTCTGGTGAGTTTCAAACACATTTCGAAGAGTTTTAGAGTTGTTGGTGTGAACATATACTAAGGCCTCACAAATGTGAGGAAGGAGGCTGCAATTGCGATGTATGAAATAGTATGATAGGGTTGCAATTATGAACCCTGTGTTCGCATTGCGAAGGTGGCTTGGGTAGGCAGTGATCACATTTGCAAGCATTTTGATCTCTTTTGAGAAGGTGATTGAAATAGTATGATATGGTCGTAATCGTGAACCATGTGTTTGCATTTGCAAAGGTGATATGGGTAGGCAATGATCACATTTGCGAGCATTTTGATCTTTTTTGTGAAGGTCCAAGGTTCGCATTTGCGAACCAGTTGCCACATTTGTGATGACAGCAGGAATGGGAGGGCTTCGCTTTTGCGAAGGTACAAGGTTCACATTTGCAAACCAGTCGTCGTATTTGAAATAACACCAAGAATGGGAGGGCTTCGCTTTTGTTATGCTTTCTTCGCATTTGCAGGGTTCGCATTTGCGGGGTTCGCATTTGCGAAGACCAGGTCGCATTTTCGACACCTACGAGTGGGAAAAAGCTGATGGATAGGACTTTTAGCCTCACTTTTATATTTTGGAACCCTAGACTCGGTAGAAGGAAATTTCAAAGAGGGATTTTCATCTATAAATCTTGGATAAGTGATTCTAATCTATTTATAATCATATTCCATCAATAAACATTAGAGTTTAACATCTAATTTAGGATTTTCATGGTAGAAATTATGGGTTTGGGTAGAATTAGGGATTTTTGTAAAAATTAAGATTTAGACCTCAAATTAAAGGTCATATTTCTAAACAAATCATATAAACGGCCTCGAGAGTGAATGTATAATCGGGTTTTGGTCTGAATCTAAGGTTTTGACCAAGCAAGCCCGGGTTGACTTTTTCCAAAATCATTAAATATGGAATCTTTTTCATTTGTGTGTAGTTTTTAAAACTTATTTTGAATTGTTTGAACTATATTACGTTAGGTTAGGTTTGATTGATTTGGAGGCTAATTCTAGAGAAAAAACCCCCTTGAGATTTGATTTGATTGCAGAGCGAGGAAAGTGTCGTGATTAACCTTGACTTGAGAGTTTAGGACTTGTTAGTCTGTTGCTACGTGTTTCAAGTGTGGAACAATATATATGTGAGGTGACAAGTACTTATCATTATTATTAGGTTAAGGCATACGTGTGGAACTTGTTTCCATGTATTTTATTTCCTTGCTAATTATGATATCCATTGCGTTTTGAGAATCGATTTGGACTCTAATTTCAAAACTAATCACATATATGGGTTATGAGTATACGGAATCTACCATTGGACCTGGATTTTGACCAGGTGGATCCTGGATTGACTTTTGTTGACTTTTTGGGAAAAGTGATAAATATCTTAACTTTTATATATTGCAATTGAATTCCCTAGCAATTTTTGATGATATTGAGTCGATCTCGGTCATATTTGAGACGTCTTGAGGCAGACTTTAATAGAAAAGCTATTTTCGAGTGTTAAATTAGCCTAGTTGAGGTAAGTGTCTTGCCTAACTTCGCGTGGGGGAATGACACCTTATGATTGTCATTGTTTGATTCAATTGTACTAAATGAAATCCATGTATGCAAGGTGACAAGTGGATAACGGGTTGTACGTGGTATTTAACCGGTTTAGGTTACTTATACTATTTCGATGATTTAATTGAAATGTCATATTATGTTCTAAATTCCGTAGTTAATTTATCCCTAATTGTGTTAGACTATCCTTAAATGTCTTAGTTTACTTGATTAGTATTTGTTCTACCTCCTACTTGCTAAATTGTTACCATGCTTTAGTTGAACTTGTTGCCTCCTTTATTGTTACATGCTATCCCTTCATTGTTAATTATCTTGGTTTGAAGTTATCGTTCGTATTATCTCATTTCTTATTGATTTTTATTACTTGAAATTTTCTGATTTCCATTATTTGAGACTCATCGTCAAATATTATCTCTTTTATTGACTTATATAATATTTTGGTTGTACATTATTTCTCTCATTGTTGAGTTACTTGGTGTTGAAGTTGTGAAAGTCGTTAATACGTGGAGGCGATGTTGGTTGTTGTTGAAACAACTATCTTATTGAACATTTTTCATCCATGGTTGTTGTTGATATTATTGTATACGTTGTGATGGAGCCACATGCTATTGTTGTGGAAACATTGATGATAGCCTATATGAGTCTGCCAACCTATAGAGTACCCGGCCCTCTATGAGACTGATACATAGAATGCAGTAAAGACTGAATGCAAAGAAGGCAAAAGATTTTCTACGTGGAAAAATCCCACACAAGGGGATCAAAAAACCACTACCTACACCTGTAGGCTTTTAAACTCAACTAACTTGTAATCTACCTATTACAAGCCACTTTGCAAACTCCATTTTGCAAAGACTTCAAACTAACTTATGATGCACTGCCACAAGCCACTTTATAACTTTCCTAGTTACTGAGGATTTAACTTATGACTATTCCTGGTCACAATAGAAACTCTAAAATTTATGAATTTGTTTTGTTCCTAATATAGCACTTCTAAGAAAGCAAACTAGGAATTACAATATAGAACAATTAACAAGATTACAACTCAACTGTGGACATACATAAGACTTGATTAGAAGTTGATCCTTAATGGAGTTGTCTTCTTGTTATTGACACACACAGTGACTTCAAATGCTAGATGAACTTTGTTAAGCTTGAGAGAATATCACTGAATGCACACCCACTTGGTGTCTTGCACCAGGTTGTTTATCATAAAAGATATCATAATAGGTAGTGATGTCAAATCGTGGTGTACTTTTTCCCAAAGAGAAATGACTGCTGGACTGTTTGCACAACCACTTTTGGGTAAGTGTGTTCCAGCTGGATTTTGTGATTATGTCAGGACATACCTATGAACCAGGTCCTAATACTTCTGTCAAGACATACCAATGGACCTGGTCCTGATTGTGTTCCTCAATTGTATGGTCACTTTCTTTTAGTATGTTCCGACTGTGCACTTGATCTGTGCTTTTGTCAGAATCCCAAGGGAGTAGGTTTCTGTTGTGTTTCTCTCTCTATATATTGATTGTGTACACCCAGTTACTTGTTCTATTGTCGGAGATGTCTAAAGGACCAACACATTGGGTCCATGTTGTGTTCCTTGTTGTGTTCCTGCCTCAGGTAGCCTTTGAACAGTTTACATGAAGTGTGTATCCTGTGGGACAAGATTCTCTATCTTGTTCTTAACACCAAGTTTGTTAGATCATTGAAACATAGGAAGTATAAGGCTCAGTTATTGAAAGCCCATCAAGTTCCCCATTTTTTTATGATGACAAACTTAGGCATGATGAGCATTTTTTTAGATCAGAATTAATAGTTAACTAGATGAGAAATGAGAGAATTAGAGCAACAGTTCCCCCTAAATCTTAGACCGCTTTAATCTATCACCAGTACTCAACCTTGTGATCTCAACAATCTCCAATACACAATTAACTGTCTACTCAATAATCTCCGATACACAATCAAAATCAATTCCCCTTTTGGCATTATCAAAAAGAGCAAAAAGTACTACAAAGAGCACACGCAGGTAAGAAGCATAAATAAGTCTAACACAGCTAGTTCATGCCATATATGTGCACACAATCATGACAGAAAAAGAAAAGCCAAAGGAACACAGTGTTGTACATGCAAGAAAAGGGAAGCTGTTTCATTAATGTTTACATTGGACTGAGCAAGTCAGGAGTAGTAATGGTTAGGATCAACATGCCACCGTACCAAACAAAAAACAAAAGTAAAAAAGCCATCACTGAGAATTGGACCAAAAGCAACTTGATACTAAAAAGATCCTAGGAAATACTGGAGGAACGAGGCTTAGAGGAAAAGGTAGCAATGGTTTTGAGAACTAGGTCTAGTTTAACATTTGTAGCCAGTTGTTCTTCGAGTAACTGAGCCCGTAAATTCTCATTTTCCTTTCTCAGTCGGTGACTTCCTCATGTACAGAATCAGGTCCCTTAGCTGCTTGGTTGTGCTGAGTTTCCAATATGGCATTTTGAGCCCTCAACCTTCTCAATTTCTCAAAAGCTATATTTTGAGCGATTATCAACTGAGATATGGTCAAGGGGCTTCTAGCAGCTCTTTTTATACATTCATATTCCTCTATGGTCTTTGAGAATGATTTTTTTCATGTGCCTACTCTGGGGTTTCCTAAGGGGACCTTGTAGAATTTGAACACTTGAGTCAGGAGAAAGCCATACGGTAACCCATGATTTCCTCCTTTGAAATTTGCCACTTTCTGCATATGATCAATCATGATGGCAAGAAAATTAATTGGTACATACTCATCAAGTGCTTCCATCAGGACCATGTCCGATCTTATGGCAACGGAGTGCCTCTCAAAGCGGGGTAAAAGTACTTCATTGACCAACTGGAAGAGAACCTGGTACTTAGGAAGCAATACCTTCTTATGCACATGTTCCCCCTGTTGAATAGCTTGTTCTTTCATAATGGCTCTCCGAAAGTTTACTCCATAAACACCCTTAACTAAGTTCATACCTTCACACGGGATTCTGAGAAAATTGCCTAACGTTGAAGCATCTAGCACAATGTCAATTCCATTTACGAGTGCGCAGATGTGGTCCCTCTCAATAGTGAAAAGAGAAGCGTAGAAAGCTTGTACTTCATCTTCGTACATTAGAGGCATTCTTTCTTCAAACAAATGTTCTTATTGTTGAAACTCCATAATCTTCAGAAGACGTATCCCTGTCATTTCTGAAATAGCTGGATCAAATGTGCGTCCCCGCAACACCTTTTGAGTTCTTAGTCTCTGTTGCCAGAGACCACCGTTATTGTCCATGGACTTTAATGCACCAGGTTCCTTCACAGTTTCCTTTTTTTCCTACAACCTTCATACAATTTTCCTTTCCAGCTTGCTATCCCACAATATTATCTTCAGACACAACTGGCTCAGTCTTACTTCATTTCGACCTGATCTTGTACTTCACAGATGACCCTTTCTTTTCCTCAACATTTTCCTTAATCGTCACAGACTGTTGCACTAAAAAACAAGGTTCTCTAGAAGCATCTTTGTCTATCTGATTTTCTGGCACACTCTTGACGAAGTCTTTTGGATTCATTTTTCTCTTTTTCTTGGCTTGACACTCCTTTTACTTTTCTGAAATGAAGATTCAGAGCTATCTTGCTTTACTGACCTGATAGTGAGGGATTTTGAGGAAGAACCTAAGATTTAGAGGGAATGGGAGGTATAGAAGTGGGTTTGCATGGATAAGGAACGGGTTCATCATAAGGGTTTTATAGGAACATCTCACGAATAAGAGACTCTAGGAGTTCATTTTCTAGATGGGAGATCTCTTCCCTTTGATACTTAGACGAGAGATAAACTTCTTCATTCGTCAAACTTTTAGCAGCTATGGCCATGATGTTGTGAGTTGCTTCCTCTTCAGGTGACTCCTCGAGAGTTAGTATTTCCAACATGGAAGAGTTTATGTACCGGTCGGGATCATCGTCATAAGCTTCTGAAACCAGATAAGTGAAACTTTCTATTTGTTCTTTGGAGAAGTCATAGGATTGACTGGACATAGGGTTCTCAAAATATTGGTAAGCAAGATTTAGCAGAAATGGAAAGACAGTCGGAGTGGAGAAGAGACCAGAAGTGTATAGAGTGGTAGAGTGGTGGAGACAGTGATGACCTAAACTTCATTTTAAGAAAGGCAATGAAATAGGGACGGTGCTAGAAGTGGTAGACTGATATGATTGTTCGATCACCATTAGATGAATGCTTTTCAGACAGGTAGCTTAAAGAGAGTGAAAGATGAAGAGTGTGTCCTAGATGAACAACAAAATAGAAGGTTCATGACTTGTCGTAGGAGGGAAGAAAAGATTTATTGGAAGAAGGGCTAATTTTGAGTGAAGAAAGAAATAGGTTCTGAATAATCCTAGAGACGGCAATAGGTTTGTGGAGAAGCGGTGCCGTACAAAGGAGGTGAAAGGATTTGACGGACAAGACATGACGCACAAACCTTGAAAAGTTTGCTGATGTGGCAGCTGAATTACAGGATAATTATTACGCACTTTTTGTTTAGATAGGGCATGCAAAAATTAACCCTAATACTACTAACCCTATATACAAAAACCTGATGCCAAAGAAATTTTTGAACAAAATTTCAACAGCTCCCCCTTTTTGCAGTTTATAACATACTTTTAGCTTTAGCTTCTATGATCGTCATGCGTTTTATCTACAATGGCATTGATGTAAGTCAAGCTTAGTCAGAAAATACTTTAGCTATCTTTACCTGAAGGTGTTCTTACGGAGCTGCCAGAAAAGGAATTGGGTTCTTCATTAAATCCTTGTGACCTTTGTCTTTGTCTTGATTCATCAGAGATATTCTCAAGTTTGAGATATAAGTTGGTTGAAGAGGGAAACATGAGGGTTAATTTGATTTACCAAGTCTTTGTGTTCTACTGCTTGAGCAGTATCATGAGCTACATTTCTTCTTCCTTTGGCTTCAGCAGTAACCAGTAATGTACCCGGTTCTTTATTATGGTGCGTTATCTCTCGCTAGTCTTCTACACCTTGCTCATTTTGTCATCTTCATGATTTTGAAACCTCATGCATTTCTTAGAGACATGGTTGGTTCATCGCATTTCAATGAGCATCTCCTGCCATTTAGAGCTTCCTTAGTTGGAGACCTTGTTTTGTAGGTTGTTTCTCAGGAGCATTCCTTTTCTCATCTGTTTGCATTGTGCTTCCCAAGCTAAGCCTTTTGGTTTTTTTGGAGCAAGGCACTTTCCTCCAATTGGTGGTTCCAAGCGAGTTTTACTTTGAGAAAGGACCTGGTTCAGCACATGTTCTTCAGTAGAAAGCATTATTCATTTCTTTCAGCACCTGATGATGAGCACTGAACTCCACAATCTCCACCTTTTTCTATTCAAGTTCCAAGGGAACCTTTCTACTTTTTCATTTACTGAGAATGTACCCTTTACTTTCTTCTCAAGGATACATTTCCTTCCTACAGGGCTTTCAGTGAGAAGCATTTCATAATGTTTTTTGACTGCATGCTTTTAGGCATTTACTGTCCACAATCCATCACGTTCTGCTTCCTCTCACTGCTCCCTACACATACACATCAAGGGTTAGATTTAAGGACCCAAACTATTACTATAAAAAGGGTGAATGAAGGGGTTTTTGGTCCATGCAGGCAGCATCCGCTTTTTGTGAGTGGTACCTGGTCTTGTGCAAGTAGTCACTCTATTCATGAACACTTTGTTCTTCTAAGCAGACTTAAACCTGGCCCGACATTTTTCTTTAAAATGCTCAATGTTTCCACAATGGGTACATAGCTAGTTGTCAGGTACAATGACATATTTATTGTGTGGGTTATAAGGAGTTTTCTCCCTTTAGTACCCGATGCCCTTCTTGTTCCCACTATTGTTGAGATATATGGTAGTAACAACATCTGAGGACCAGGTCCTATTTAAGGATTTCTCAAGATCAATTCTTACTTTCTCCAACTCGTCTTGGAGTTGTTGATTCTTCTTGAGTTCTTTGCAAAGACTAGTTTCTACGACACTTAACTCTTTTTCAGCAAGAGGTGCAACTCACTGGCTACTTCCTTCCCATTTCCTACGATTTACACTCATATGTTCTCTATGATGTCCCTCATTGGTTTCATCTAGATTAGCACATATCACTAGAAGGTCATCCTAGGCGATCTTTTCTTCTAAAGTGTGTTTCTTACTGCTAAGATCTTCTATTGTTCTTTTAGATCGACAACTACTACTATCAGATTGTCTCACTTATTCTCCACTGTGGTTATTTTTTCATTTAGGGCCTCCATCTCTAGTTCAATATTGACTGTGGTCTCATTTAAGTACACTACACAAACCACTAGATCATCTCTAGATTACTCGGCCTCTCCAAGCTCTATGGTCGGGATCTCCTTGTAATTTACAAGACTATAATAAGCATCAATTAAGACATTTGATAAAGACCTTAGTTTTGTTGGAGGAGTAGGATTTCAAATTTCTCTGAACATCCCCGAAGTTTGCCTCATCGTCTTCATCTTGTTCATCATCATCATCTGACTGAGCCATCAGCGCGGATAGTGAATCGTACTTTGTTGCTTTAGTTTCACTGCCATCATGGAACTATTTTCTGCATCTGATTCCCTTTTAGATTCACTTTAGAAATCTCCCCAAGCGAAAAGAGCCTACTTAACGATATTGTCTATAGCACTTATTCGATCGAACCTTTTCTCTGGAGCCAGGTTCCTTTTTCCTGCTTTGTCGGTATTTTGTTTGTACTGCTCCTGTTTTGCGAGTGGGCAGTCTTTGATGGAATGCCCTGGCTTTCCATATCCGTAACAGAGAACGGTATTTCTTATCTTGCTTGATTTGAATGAATTTGGTGTACCATCATTTTTTGGAACCATTTTTTGAAATCTCTTAGTGAGATAGGCCATGTCACAATCTTTATCACTTGAGTCACTCCTTTCAGCTTTAAATACCAGGTTCTTCTCCTTCTTAGGCTCTCTTCTTTCATTGCGTTTCTTTCTCTTCATCTCGTATGTTTTCAGATTGCCAATCAACTATTCCATGGTCAGAGTCTGTAGATCTTTAGCTTCTGTGATGGCATTTACCTTACTTTCCCAAGACCCAAGTAGAACACTGAGAATTTTTCTTACAAGTTTGTTTTTGGGAATGACATCTCTAAGTGAATGAAGCTCCTTTATTATGGAGGTGAATCTGGTATGCATATCTTGTATGGATTCATCATCCTTCATCCCGAACAGCTCATATTCTATGGTGAGCATGTCAATTTTGGATTGCTTGACCTGAGTGGTTCCTTCATGAGAGATTTGCAATGACTCCCATATTTCTTTGGCAATTTCACAAGCTGAGACTCTGTTGTACTCATCAGGTCCTATGACACACATCAAGATCTTTTTGGCATGGTTGTTCTTTTCTACAGCTTTTCTGTCAATGTCATTATACTCTCTTATTCCTTTAGTCACCAATTGCTCTGTTTCTTCAATCTTTTTCATGGGAACATGTGGACCATCACATATGATGTCCCATAACTCTGAATCTTCTTCCATAATGAAATCATACATACTGGTCTTCCACCAGCCATAGTATTGACCATTGAATCTAGGAGGTTTATAGGTTGATTGTGCTTCTTCAAAGCTTGGTGGAGCGACCATTGAGGATTTCTCCTAGGTATTAGCCTGATAGGAGAAACCTTCTCTGATACCAATTGATAGCATGTATGAGTCCTCCAACCTATAGAGTACCTGGTCCTCTACAAGACCGATACGTAGAATTCAGTAAAGACTGAATGTAAAGAAGGAAAGAGATTTTGTACGTGCCCACACAAGGGGATAAAAAAACCATGACCTATACCTGTAGGCTTTTAAACTCAATTAACTTGTAATCTACCTATTACAAGCCACTTTGTAAACTCCCTTTTGCAAAGACTTCAAACTAATTTGTGATGCACCACCACAAGCCACTCTATAACTCTCCTAGTTATAGAGGATTTAACTTATGACTATTCCTAGTCACAAAATAAACTCTAAAGTTTACAAATTTGTTTTATTCCTAATACAACTCTTCGAAGAAAGCAAACTAGGAATTACAATGCAGAAAAATTAACAAGATTACAACTCAACTATGCACATACAGAAGACTCGATTAGAAGCTGATCCTTAGTGGAGTTGTCTTCTTGTTTTTGACACTCAAAGTGACTTCAAATGCTAGCTGAACTTTGTTAAGCTTGAGAGAATATCAAAATGCACACCCACTTGGTGTCTTGCACCTGGTTGTTTTAGCATAAAAGATATCACAATAGGTAGTGATGTCAACTCGTGGTGTACTTTTCCCCAAAGAGAAGTGACTGCTGCAATGTTTGCACAGCCACTTATGGGCAGGTGCGTTCCAACTGGATTTTGTGCTTCTGTCAGGACATACCAATGAACTAGGTACTAATACGTCTATCAGGACATACAAATGGACCAGGTCCTGATCGTGTTCCTCAATTGTATGGTCACTTTCTTCTACTATGTTCCGGCTGTGCACTTGATATGTGCTTTTGTTAGAGAATCCCTAGGGAGCAGGTTCCTGTTGTGTTTCTCTTTAAAATGATTGCGTACAGCCATTGGCTTGTTCTATTGTCGGAGATGTCTTAAGGGCCAAAAAATTGAGTCTCTGTTGTATTCCTCATTGTATTCCTACCTCAGGTAGCCTTTGAATAGTTTACATAAACTGTGTATCCTGTGGGACAAGATTTTCTATCTAGTTCTTAACACCAAGTTTGTTGGATCATCAAAATATAGGAAGCATATGGCTCAACAATTGAAAGCCCATCAATTGATATTGTTGTTATTTGAAAGTTGTGATATATATGGGGACATGTGGTGTGAATTGTTATTATGATATGACATTGAGGTGAATGTAGCAGTATAAGGCTTGGGGTTGATGTGCATGCGACGGTAAAAAGTGGTATTTATGTGCGTGTTTCTTCTACGAGAACTACGTGAAGCCACGTGACATCATAAGATGGGCTAAAATGTGTTTAGTTATTTTGGAAAAACTGTTTTCAAAACCTATTTTCAAATGTAAGGCTCACACGGAGGTATAAAGAAAAATTGTAATTGAAATTGAGCAAAGTGAATATGAGCAGTACCTTATTTGTGATTCTTGATTATACAAGGCGATAGCTCGGTTTTGATTTCGTTATACACAAGGCGGTACCTTGTTGTGGTTCTTGTTGTTATTTCTTGTTGCAAAGTGTTTTGACTGGAATATATCTTTTTGTTTCACTCTTATTTGTTCTAGCAGTTATTACCCGTACGTGATAATCGTAGCCCCTTTAGTTTCTTCTTTTATGTTATTTCTATTGTTGATTTCCGGTACTTGTTCATGCTATCATCTTGTTTTGTATTTGTTGTTTCTTCACTTTCCATTGCATATTCTCATTACACTTCATACTTTTATTTATATCCTAGTAAGTGTCTTGACGCGCCCTCATCACAACTCTTCTGATGTTAGGCTTGATAATTATTGGATACCATGGTGGTGTATTCATACTACGCTTTTGCATACTTTTGTGTGCAAATCCAGGTACATCTGCTAGTGCTGGTCGTTAGAGATTTCCTACTAGCTGCCTTATCAGAGACTTCAAGTTATGCCTGCTCGGCATCTGCAGGCCTCGGAGTCACCTTCCCTTATTCTCATTACTAATGTATTTCCTTTTGGACAATGATGTAGTAGTACTCTAGTTATATTCTGTAGATCATATGATTCAGTTCTATCAGTTTTGGGGTGTTGTTGTGAGATTCTATTTTTGAAAGGTTTTATCAATTATTCAACTGTTTTCAGTAACTTGTTAATTATATATGTTTAATTATCTTAATTTATAGGATTACCTTGTCGTAGAGACTAGGTGTCATCATGACATCCTACAGAGGGGAGAATTAGGGTCGTAACACGTTGGTATCGCTCTCGGCTCATAGGTATTACGAGTCATAAACAAGTTTAGTAGAGTCTAGTGGATTGGTGTGGAGACGTCTGTACTTATCTTCAAGAGGTTACGAAATTGTTAGGAAACCTCACTTCTTTGATTCCTTATCGTGTGAATTAGTTGATTTGGAAACTAAATCCTTTATTTTCTATTTTCTCACTGATGGTGAGGACACGCACTGCTGGACCCAATGATAAGGCACACGCGCCCCGTACTAGAGCCGTGAGAAGCTTGGGCCATGGCAGAGGCCAAAGAGGGGCACATAGTGCATCCAAGGCACCTACCCGAGTTGTGATAGCGGAGCCAACAATAGCTCAAATAAGGGGACGGGCACCCAAGGAACCTATTGCCACCCTAGCACTCCAGGAGACCCTCGTATTGTTCCTGAGCATGTTCGTTACCTTATCTTAGGCGAGGTTGATGCCACTTGAACCAGTCACATCTCAGGCTGGGGGAGGAGCACAAACTCCCACAGACTGTACCCCAAAGTAGTGGGTCCAGGTTGATTCGGTCAAAAAGGTTATATCGGTATAACCTGTTGCTCCGGTTCGGTTCGTGGTCAGGGCAGCAACAAATGAGGAGGAGGAGTTTCGGATCGAGAGTTTCAAGAAGTACCACCCTCCTACTTTTAGTGGTTTGGCTTCACAAGAGGCACATGGTTTTCTTGAAGAATGTCATTGTATCCTCCGCACTATGGGTATTACAGAGACGAGTGGGGTTTCTATTACTACATTCTAGCTAAAGGGAATGACATATGAGTGGTGGAGAGCATACGAGGTGGGTAGCCCAGTCGAGGCACCTTCACTTATATAGGATCAATTTTTAGAGTTTTTCTTGAGAGATTTTATTCCTCATACCCTTCAGGGTGCTTGGCACGTGGAGTTTGAGCAGTTGCGCCATTGTGCTTTGACAGTGTCAGAGTATGCTGTCCGATTCAGTGATTTGTCCAAGCATGCACCTGCCTAGGTTCAGTTAAAGAGCAAGTCTATCGATTCATCGAGGGGCTCAACTATGGTATTAAATTATCATGGCTATGTAGTTGGAGTCAGATACTCCGTATCAGCAGGTGGTTGAGATTACACAGAGGTTAGAGGGTATGCGAGACCGTGAGAGAGATTATAAAGAAACCAAGAGGCCTTGTGGTACGGGAGAATTTAGTGGTGGTCACACTATAGCTACAACCCATCATGTGATAGACTATGTGAGCTGTCTAGTTCATTCAGCACTTCCGGTTTCTAGTGGTGCTCCAGTTGTTCTGAGATATCAGGTTGCACACTTTGCTCAGCCACTTCCTAGTGCACTTCCTGCACAGGGTGCCTTTATCGGTCAGTCCAGCCGAATAGGCCCGAGCTTGTCCCAGCTGCCACACATATCGAGAGCTTGTTTTAAGTGTGGTGGCACACACCACATGGTCAGACACTGCCCCATACCTAGGAGGGGTGCAACTTCCCAGACTACTTAGGCTCCACGGATTCAGTTAGGTCCGCAGACTTCTCAAGCCATGATTTCTCACCCCAGTTGACACTTCACCCGCACAACCAACTAGGGGTGGGAGACGGGCGGGTAGAGGTCGCCCTAGAGGGGGAGGCTAGATTAGATTTTATTATTTTCCGGGTAGGACAAAGGCAATTGCTTCAGACTCACTCATTACAAGTAGGGTTTCGATTTGCCATAGAGATGCATCAATCTTATTTGATCCGAATCCACTTATTCATATGTTTCATCTTAATTTGCTCTATATTTGGATATATCATATGATTCTTTGAGTTATCCTATTTGTGTGTCCATACATATGGGAGATTCTATTGTTGTAGACCATGTGTATTAGGTCGTGTTTAGTTGTTATTGGTAGTTTTGAGACCAGAGTTGCTCTATTGTTACTTAGTATGGTAGACTTTGATGTTATCTTGGGCATGGACTGGTTGTCGCCCTATGGTGTTATTCTTGATTATGACGCCAAGACTGTGACGCTGGCTATGACATGTTTATCACGGTTAGATAAAGTGCATTAGATTATGTTCCTATCAGAGATGTATCATTTCTAAAGGCTCAGCGGATGGTTGAGAGTGGGCCTTTGTGAGAGATGTTAGTTTTGATATTCCTACTATTGAGTCAGTTCCAGTAGTGCAAGACTTTCTAGATGTATTTCTAGTAGATTTTTCGGGCATGCCGCCCGATAGGAATATTGATTTTGGTATTGTCTTGTTGCCAGTCACTCAGCCCATTTCTATTCCATCATATCATATGGCCCTAGTAGAGCTGAAGGAGTTAAACGAGCAGTTATAGGAGTTGCTTGATAAGGGATTCATTCGGCATATGTGTTGCCGTTGGGTGCTCCGATCTTGTTTGTGAAGAAGAAGTATGGTTCTATGCACATGTATATTACTTATCATCAATTCAACAGGTTACAGTGAAGAGCAGGTACCCATTGTCATGCATTGATGACCTATTTGATCAACTACAGGGTGCTAGAGTGTTATCTAAGACTGATTTGCAATCAAGTTATCATCATCTGAAGATTCAGGATCCAGATATTCCAAATACTGCCTTTAGGACTCAGTATGGTCTCTACGAGTTCCTCGTGGTGTCATTTGGACTGACCAATGCCTTAATATCATTTATGCACATGATGAACAGTATATTCCAGCATTATCTTGATTTATTCGTCGTTGTATTTATTGACGACATCTTGGTGTACTCCCGCTGTCGGGGAGATCATGAGCAACACTATAGAATTGTGCTCCAGACCTTAAGAGAGAAGAAGTTATATGCAATTTTCTCAAAGTGTGAATTATGGCTTGATTCGGTGGTGTTTTTGGGTCATTTGGTGTCGAGTATGGGATTAAGATCCGAAGAAGATTGAGGCAGTGTAGAGTTAGCCTAGACCGTCTTCACCTACTGAGATCTGGAGTTTCCTTGGTTTGGCCGGGTATTATCATCATTTTGTAGAGGGTTTCTCATCTATTGTTGCACCTATAACTAGATTGACCCAGAAAGGTGCTCCTTTCAGATGAACCAAGGAGTGTGAGGCGATCTCTTAAATGCTCAAGACTGCTTTGACTACAACTCAAGTGTTGGTGTTGCCTATAGGCTCAGGGTCTTATATAGGCTCAGGGTCTTATATAGTGTATTATGATGCATCATGTGTTAGACTTGGCATGGTGTTGATGCAAGAAGGTAGACTAAGATTGCCCACGCATCTTGATAACTGAAGACCCATGACAAGAATTACCTAGTGCACGACTTGGAGTTGGCATCCATTATTCATGCATTGAAGATCTGGTGACATTATTTGTATGATGTTCTTTGTGAGGTCTTTACTGACAATCGGAGTCTAAAACATATGTTCAAACAGAAAGATCTTAATTCGCGTAAACAGAGGTGGTTAGAGTTACTTAAGGACTATGATATTACCATTCTATCTCATCTTGGGAAGGCCAATATGGTGGTCTACGCCTTGATTCGAAAGTCAAAAAGTTTGGGTATCTTAGCATTTCTACCAGTAGCATAGAGGCCATTAGCATTGAAGGTTCAAGCCTTAGATAACCAGTTTGTTAGATTGGATGTTTCGGAGCCTAGTC
This sequence comes from Nicotiana benthamiana, assembly GCA_034376525.1. NCBI lineage: Eukaryota > Viridiplantae > Streptophyta > Magnoliopsida > Solanales > Solanaceae > Nicotiana > Nicotiana benthamiana. Next base: position 40,002,362 of record CM067324.1, read on the forward strand.
GAGTTCTTGCCTGCGTGGTTTCTCGGTCTTTTCTATATCACTGTATCATAGAGCGTTAGTATGACGACCCCTATTTACTTGTCCTCAAGGACACTATTCAATATTGTGATGCCAAAGAGGTTACTATTGGAGATAATGGTGGGTTACGGACGTAGGGCCGGTTATGTATGCCCAATATTGATGGTTTGCATGAGTTGATTCTTCAAGAGACCTACAGTTTGCAGTACTTCATTCATCTGTGGTGATGCTAAGATATATCAGGACTTGAGGCGGTGCTATTGGTGGAAGAGGATGAATAAAGACATAATGGAGTATGTAACTCAGTGACTAAATTGTCAGCAGGTGAAGTATGAGCATCAACGACTGAGTGGGCTGCTTCAACGGCTTGAGATTCTTGAGTGGAATTAGGAGCGCGTCACCGTGGACTTCGTTGTAGGGCTCCTATGAACTCAAAGGAAGTTGGATGTGGTATGGGTAATTGTGGACAGGTTGACCAAGTCGTTTATTTCATTCTGGTAGTGATTACCTATTCATCAAAGCAGATGGCTCAGGTTTATATCCGCGAGATTGTCGTACTTTATGGTGTACCGGTATCCATCGTCTCTAACCAGGGTATGCAATTCATATCGCGTTTCTAGAAGTCTATACAACATGAGCTAAGAACACGAGTTGGGTTGAGTATAGCATTTCACCTTCAGACGGACGGACAGTCCGAGTGCACTATTCAGATATAATGGGATGTGTTTCGCACTTGTGTTATAGATTTTAGAGGCAGTTGGGATCAGTTCTTGCCACTTATAGAGTTTGCCTACAACAACAACTACCAGTCGAGTATCCAGATTGCTCCGTATGAGTCTCTCTATTGGAGACAATGTTGTTTTCCAGTTGGGTGGTTTAAGCGGAAGAGGCTAAGTAATTAGGCACGGATATGGTTCGAGATGCTTTTGAGAAGGTCAAGATAATCCAGGATCAACTTTGTATATCCCAATCTAGACGGAAAGTCTATACATATCGGAAGGTTCATGATGTTGCATTCATGGTTGGAGAGCAAGTCTTACTCCGGATTTCACCCATGAAGGGTGTGATGAGGTTTCTAGGTATATCAAACTGATTGAGATCCTTGAGAGAATTGGAGAGGTGGCCTACAAGCTTGCCTTGCCACCTAGTTTATCTAAGGTTCATCCGGTGTTCCATGTCTCTATGCTCCGGAAGTATTATGGTGATCCGCCTCATGTTCTAGACTTAAGTACAGTCTAGTTGGACGAGGATTTGACTTACATTGAGGAGCCTATGGCTATCTTGGACCTGCAGGTCCGGATATTGCTTCAGTGAAAGTTCTATGGATGGGTCCTCTGGTCGAGGAGGCGACCTGGGAGATCAGGCACGACATACAGATTCGTTATCCTCTTCTATTCATCGTTTCAGGTATGTCCTTATGCACGTTCTAGGACGAACGTTTGTTTTAAATGGGGAAGAAGGTAATGACCCGAACTGTCATTTTGTGTAATTGAGCCCCATTACCCCTTTTATTGCTTCACACGTGTGTGTTTATGCTTTTATGACTTGCAAGCTTAGTTTCGTTCCGAGAAGCTTTCGGGTTGATGTGGACACTTGACTCTTGACTTAAAAGCTTTAATTTGAAAATGCAAATTCAACTTTTGTGAAAATGATCCTAGAACCGTGTTTTTATGACTCCGATAGCTTCGTATCGTGATTCAGACTTTGGCATATGCCCGGAATTGATTTTGAAAGTTTGTAGTTATTGATTTGTGTTGATTTGCCATAATTTGGCAATTTCAAGTTGAAAAGTTTGACCTTAGGTTGACTTTTAGCTATCAAGCTCAGAATTTAATTTTGGAACTTGGAATAGGTCCATTATGGCATTTACAACATGTCTGCAAAATTTGGTGTCTTTTGGAGTTGATAGGATTCAGACGCTTAGTTGTAATTCTAGAAGTTCTTGAAAACTTCTTTGAAACTCATGCATTTTAGAGTTCAATTCATACTTTTAGATATTATTTTTGTGTTTTGTTCACGCGAGCGATTTTGTATGATATTTTTAGACTTGTGTGGATGTTTGGCTTAGATCCCCGAGGATTCGAGTGAGTTTCAGACGCTTAGCGGAGTGTTGTTAGAGTTTAAGTTGCTGTTTATTTCACATGTGCCTTTGATCTCGCATTTGCAAGTTTTTGAATCGCAATTGCGATATTAGTTCAATTCTGGTTGGTTTGCCTTTGCGATAGGTACCTAGGGGAGAGTTGGTTTGCATTGGCAATCTCATGGTCCTATTTGCTGAGGTCCAAGGTTTACAATTGCAAACTTTTCACTGCAATTGTGATGACGACAGAGGAGGTCTTCGCTTTTGTGAGTAATTCTTCACATTTGCGGGGTTCGCAATTGTGAACCTCATATAGCATTTGTGACATCTACGACTGGACAAATAGCTGAGGCATGGGATTTGTGAACTCATTCTCTTATTTTTGTACCCTAGACTCGGTAGGAGGAGATTTGGAGGGGATTTTCGCAGGGAAATATTGGGTTATTGATTCTAATCTATTTTTAATCGTATTCCATTAACATATCTTAGATTTGAACATCAAAATTATTTGAATCAAAGTGAAAACTAGTTAGACATTATCAAGTATTTGAAAAACAATATATTGAGTTTTGAAATCCGATTTGGAATCGAATTTTGAAACTAATCACATATGTGAACTCGTGGGGTAATGGGTAGACAGAACTTACCATTAGACTCGAATTTTGACCAGGTGGTTCCGGGATTGACTTTTGTTGACTTTTTGGGAAAAGTATAAACACTTTAACTTTATCTATTGCAATCGAATTCTCCAGTATTGTGTAATGACATTGAGTCACCTTCTGTTATATTTGAGCCGTGTGGAGGAGGACTTTAAGGGAAAATCTGTTTCTGAGTGTTGAATTGACCTAGTTGAAGTAAGTATCTTGCCTAACTTCGTGTAGGGGAACTACCCCTTAAGATTGGTATTATTTGATTCACTTGTGCTAAGCGAAATCCGTGTAAATAAGGTGACGAGTAGGTGCATGAATTTTACGTTGTTTACTTTACTTAGACTATTTCCATACTTTAATTGAAATGCCATATTATGTTCGAAATTCTCATAGTTAATTTATCCCTAATTGTGTTAGAATATCCTTAAATGTATTAGTTGACCTGTTTAGTATTTGTTCTACATTCTACTTGCTAAATTACGCACATACTTTAGTTGAACTTATTGCCTCATTTAATCCTGTATGCTATCTCTTCATTGTTAATTATTATTGTTTGAAGTTATTATTCGTGATATCTCTTTCCTTATTCATTTTTGTTACTTGAAGCAATTGTTCATGGTATCCCTTTACTTGTTGATTTCCCTTATTTGAGAGTCATTATTGATATTCTATCTTTCATTGTGAGTTAGTCTCATCTAATATCATGGCTATACATGATTTTTCTCATTGTTGAGTTACTTAGTGCTGGAGTTGTGAAAATCGTTAATACGTTGAGGCGATGTTGGTTATTGTTGAAACAACTATCTTATTGAGCATTTTTTATCCATTGTTGTTATTGATATTCTTGTATATATTGTGGTGGAGCCATGGACTATTGCTGTGGAAATATTGATACTGTTGGTATTGGCAAGTTGTGATATATAGACACTTGTGGTGCGAATTGTTATTATGATAGTGACATTGACATGCATGCGGCAGTATAAGATTAGGGGTTAATGTGAATGCGGCGGTGTAAGACGGGACTTATATATGTGTTTCTTGTAGCGGAGCTATGTGAATCCAGACGGCATCATAAGGTGAGCTAAAGTATGTGTAGCTATTTTGGGAGAACTCTTTTTCAAAATCAATTTTCAAATATAAGGCTCACGCTGCGGTATAAGGAAATGTTGTGATTGAAATTGAGAAAAAGTGAATATGAGGTGGTACCTCGATTGTGATTCTTGATTATACGAGGCGGTACCTCGTCTTTTATTTTATTATACACGAGGTGGTACCTCGTTGTGATTCTTGTTATTATCTCATGTTGCAAAGCGTTTTGGTGGGAATATATGTTGTAGTTTCACTCTTATTTGTTCTAGCAGTTATTGTACTTACATGATCATTGTAGCCCCATTAGTTTCTTCTTTTATGTCATTTCTATTGTTGATTTCATTACTAGTTCATGCAATCATCTTGTTCTGTGTTAGTTGTTTCTTCACTTTTCATTACATATCTGTATTACACTTTATACTTTTATTTATATCCTAGAAGGTGTCTTGACCTGACCTCGATACTATTCTACTGAGGTTAGGCTTGATACTTATTGGGTGCCGTTGTGGTGTACTCCTACTACGTTTCTACACCTTTTTTGTAGATCTAGTTAGATCTGCTCGTGTTGGTTGTTAGAGATTTCCTACTAGTTTCCCTATCGAAGATTTCAATGTATGCATGCTCGCCATCCGCATGTCTTAGAGTCACCTTTCCTTATTCTCATCTACTGTTATATTTCCTTTCGGATAGTGATATAGTAGTACTCTAGTTGTATTCTATAGAGCTTATGACTCAATTCCGCTCGTTTTGGAGTGTATATTGCGAGATTCTATTTTCTAAAGTTTTTGTCAATTATTTAGGTATTTTCAATAACTTGTTAATTATATTTATTTAGTTATTCTTAATTTTAGGCTAACTTCGTTGTAGAGACTAGGTGCTATCATGACATCCTACAACGGAGAAAATTAGAATCGTGACAGTTTGCCTTGCAAGTAGATGTTATGTGCCATCATAATTCCGAGGTTGGGATTCCGGGTCATGACAGCTGCAGCCCGAAGTGTGAAAGACAGTTGCATCTATATTATATTTCCACATCCCATGTGGGTTTTGACGAAGACGATGCCACAAACAATGTGGAAGCACTCACTAGACCTCCTAATCACTTTTCAGTCATGACAATCTCCCATTTGCTTAAAAGTTATATCACATAAGTAGGAAAAAGAACTTTATAATTTCACATAAATTCATTGTTTATGGCCCAAACTTTCAGAGGATTGCATATTCCTACCAAGCCTTGAAAAATATGAGTCAGTAACAACGTAGCAAAGGAACTCCCTTGTACAAATGCTTTCATCATTTAATTTATATTGCCATACCACCCAAATTAAGCGATCAGCCTCATCTCTTACACTAACAGGAATACTACAAATTATTTTTACTCTTCTACATCAAATACAGAAAAAATATTTATCTTAATCCTACATTCTGCTATCTTCACAAAACAGATCTTTAACTCGCATATTTTGAGTTTCGGCATAAAATGATGTTAGGAAAAATTTTATTATGTAAAGCAACCAAGGGTCAATACTAATACTAATTTTTTATATTCTTCTGGTAATACTTTTCTTCTACATATATTAGTTCCAGCTCCTGTATCTATATATGCTGTATAATATCTACTGTTATATCCTTCACATTTTACTTTAATTAAGATATGTATTTCTTCATGACTCATATACTTTCTTTTATTATATTTATAGCATTAATTGTTTCTCTTTTTATATTAATTGTTATTGTATTAACTGTTATTTCTAATTCTGATTCTGTTAGATTCCATGGTTCTACCATATTTAACCATTTAATTCCTAATATAATTTCTGGTTCATTATCCATTATTTCTAGATTTATGTTGAATAATAATCCTTCTATTTCTATTGGGCTATTTATTTTTCCCATACTTGTTACTTCTTGTTGTGTAATGAAATTAGTATATGTGTGATTACTTTCTTCTATTTTGTCAATCTCACTTATTAGTTGTTTAGCTATATAATTTTCTCCTGCATTAGTAGCAATTAAGATTGGTACTAATATTCTTATTCCATTTCTTATCATTCTTCCTTTTATGTAATATTGGTTTTCGTAATATTGGTCCGATATATTTTTCCTAATTCTAGGTATTATGTTTAGATTCCTTCTACTCATACTTCTATTAAGAAGATTTCTTCGTTGCTCTAAATTATAAGTTACTAATTCTAAGTCTTGGTTTTGGTTAGGTAGTATATATAATTGTTCTTTCCTAGGTATTTCTTTTAGGATAGGTTTGAAGATTTTACTTATATGTGTTAATCCTTTTCTTTTATTTTTATTTATTCCTGGTTTATTACTTAATACGTATAATTGTTTTGCTTTGATAGTTAATACTTTACTTCCTGGTAGCATTTCTATTCCATTGATTTTCCAATAAATCGTTAATGCTTTGTCTATATTTTGTTCCGTCATGCTTATATTAAAATCAGGTTTAAATAAAAATTTAGCTTTTTGGTATATTAGATTTCCGGTTAATTGTGTTAATATGGATTGTTCTATAGGATGAGTTATTCTATCATCTGCTAAATATATTTCTATTGGTGTATCTATACCTTCTTTAAAATGTGCATATAACATAATTTGTATTCCTCCAAAATAGCAATATCTTAGATTATGTTTATTTTTAATACTTTTAGTTTCTTCTTCAATTAGCTGTTTAGATACTAAAGGTATCATTGTTTTTCCATTTAAATGTTTTATGTCTAATACAAATTCCTTTTTAGTGATTATATAATAATTTTGTTTTTTAATTTTTAAGGTTTCATTCCAAAATTGATTTTTAAAAACTAAGTCTGGTGTAAGGTCTAATTCTTCTTTCCTAATTTTCTCATAAATTTTTTCATCAAATAATATCTGTTGTTTCTCATAATCTATGTCTTGTGTATAATTTATTATTATATCTTTGTCGCTTGTTTCTCCTATTTTAGTCTGATTCATTTTCTTCTTCACTTGTTATATCTGATTCAATTATTTCATCTTCACTAGAAAAGTTATCCGTATCTATTTCTTGCTTAACTATATCTATGTCTATAAATTCATCATTATCTAACTGAATTTCTTTTATTTGTTTTTGTCTAGGTTCTTTGCATTCTGTGGATATGTGTCCTATTTTTCCACAATTATAACATTTACATTTTTTAGGATTCCTTTTGAAATAATTTCTATATTTTCTTTTATTTATATATCTTCGTTTTTTGTTATTATTTTTAAAATTCCTTAAATTGTAATTTCTTCTAATGTATTTTTTATTTCTTTTCTTGTAGTGTTTTCTTATTTGTTTAGGGTATTTTTTACTACATCCGTATTTACTTGGTTTATCTTTTGCACAACATAACTGTATATCTGATTGTAATAAATTTCTAAGATTTGTTGCTTGAGTACATCTATCATTTATCCAATTTCTTACATATTCTATCCTAGTTCCTAAGGTGTCTATTGATTTAGCTTCTATTTTATAATCTTTAAATGCTAGTAAATTAGTTGGATATGGTAGTTTATGTAGGAATAAGTCTAAGATCATAGGTTTCTCATTATTATTAAATCTTCCTTTATGAAAATAATTACTAAATTCACATACATATTCTTCATAGTAGCATAAATCACAAATAACTAAGTTTAATAGATTATTTCTTGCTTTTTCTATATTTTTACAAATTATTGAATTTTCTGCTCCTGGCGTGCTAAATTCGGCTGTAATTGATATTACAAATTTTTGAAGTATTTTACTCACATCTGTTGTAGGCTGTGCATTAGCATCTGTAGTTGCATGTAATGCTTTTATCATTTCCTCTCCTAAATTTTCATACCATTCTCTAACATTTCCTACTAAGGTGGTTACAATATATTGTCCTACTTTTTCTATTGGTAATTTTGTTTCTAAAATCGTTTTCTCTGTTTTTGCTGACCATTTTTGTATTTCTTTTGTTATATCTTCAGAGCAGTCTAAGTCTAAAAAAGAGTTAGTATTTTCTCCTGTAGTTGTTTTTACCATTTCCGCTATTCCTCTTAATAATCTTGATCCCCATATTTTATCGTTCCTATGTTGTTTTGAATAATCTGTTTTTTCATAATAACTTCTTTTTTTATAGTCTTTATCTCTTCCTGTTGCGATATTTGTATAAAATCCTTTTCTATTTTCTAGGCCATCTGGTTTAGTCATATTTATATGATTTGTTATTATATCTTCATCCTTAATTGTATCTTTTAAATTATTAGTTTCTATATATAATTTATTTGTTTTCTTTATCAAGTCAGTATATGTATCCGAAGTGCTATCTTCGTCTATATTAATATCCGAATCATTTTCCATTTTATTTATTACTTCTACTAATTTCTTATCAGTTTTTTCTTCTTCTGAACTTATATTTGTTGTTGTATCTGAATCTAATCTATTTCTAGATATTTCAGGGTCAGAGTTTATTGTTTGTTTTTTCTTTTTAAATACATGTTTTTCTAATTTTTGTATTCTTTTATCCATTTTATCTAATTTTTCAAAAATATCTTCCATGGTCATCTTTTTCTTTCTCATATTTTTTCTTTTAGTGATTTCATAACTGGTTGTACTACTATCACTATTATTATTATATGATTCGTTATTATTTTCTTCATTATTTTCTCTGGTTAATCTTACTATTTGTTCTAAAGGTGATTCTATAATATTATCTTGTTTCTGCATAAGTCTATAATTATCATTTAGCTTAATAAATATTCTATTCAAATTTGACACTTCTTTTATTTTGTTATTTTTCATATATGTAATTTTTACATATTCTCCTCTTTTCATAATTCTTCTTTTATTCTTTCAGTAGTTAATGGTACTTTAATTGGCATCCATCCTAATCCTGGTATATTAACATAGCCAGTTTTATTTATAGGTTCTTTTTCTTTTTTATTATTTTCTTGTAATATTCTTAATTTTATATTTTTAATTTCTGTTTCTATATTTTCTATCCTTTTTCTTATTTCTTTTATCTGTTCTAATGTTACTTTATTTGATTCTAAAATATTATTATTTATTATTTCTATTTTATTATTTATGGCTTCCATTTTAACCATCACTTAGGTAGTCTTCAGTAGATACTGAGGTAGTAGTGTCATCTCTATGTTCCATATTTTCTATAATGTTATATAATATTTCTATATGTTCTTCTACTAATTTATCTTCACCTTTTTCATCCATAGTTAATTTTTCTAGAGTATATTTATAAATAATATCAATGAAAAACTTTATATCTTTTTCTTCTACTGTATGATTTCTAAAATATTTATGGAATATTTCTTTAATCTTATGTTCTTTATTTTTATCCTGTAGGTTTATGAAAGTAAATATACTTTGACAGTATGTAAAATAATCATTAGTTATTCCAATATGTCTAGGTCGGGTTCCTAAATATTTTCTAACTATTTGATGTATACCTAAATATTCTATTCCTAACTTTAAGTGTGTTAAAAATTTTCCAAAGTTATTCTCTAATTGATGCAAATAAGGAGTAGTTGCTAATCCAATCTGGAAAGTAATAGGATATGTTTCCATTAATTTTCTTGTAACATTAGCAAATTCTATGTTTCCAGTATAAACAAGTATTTTATTGTAAGCATACAAACAAGCATTTAAATCCATGTCAAAATAACTAATAAGGCAAAATTAATTCAAATTTTTGACAAGTCCAAATTTTTTAATAAGGCAAGTTTTTAGGACGATAATGATAATACCAATATGATACTGAGGCTCTGATACCAAAAGGGGAAGGGAACAGAATAACGAAGGGCTAAAGGTACAATATCAGTAGCGGTAAGTAAAGCAGGTAAGGATCCCAAGCCAATTTAAGCACCACAACACCGCATAACGGCCTCCTGCCTGGAGCGGATAAAGTGCAAGGCTAAATCCACTTTAGCTTTAAATACTTGCTGTTATTAAACCTTTAAACAGGTGTTACGCCGAACTCCCGGTGTTCACAGGATCATTATCATGTTAGTATTATTACTACTTTCCTAAAATCTTGCCAAAGAAAATTTAGCTAGTCATAGTATTACGTACCTTATTCTGCTCCATTATTTCTTTAGTTGATGCTAGATTTTTGCAAGAGTAAGAGTATGTGAGAGAGAGTGTTTTTCAAAGAGAGACTTTTATTGTACAAGAGTAAGAAGAGCTGATAATGCCCCTCTCTAAATTACAAAGTCTTACATATATAGGCAAGGAATGAATACTACACTACCAAGACAAAATACTTTTCCTAATAAGACTAAAAATCTATCCTAGAAATATTACATTTCTTGAAATAATACATGAGTAAAAAACAAAACTTTTAATCAATACTAAAAAACAAAACTAAAACTAAAGACAAAACATTGGAAAATGTTTGTCTAAATACTACAATTGTCTTGAAACTTGTTTGCAAGACTTTATACGAAAGTTTTAGTCTTCACTTCTTTTGTCTTCAATTTGCTTGTCCTCTTCCTCTTCTTCTTTTTCTTTTCCTTTTTCTTTTGCCATAGTTGGTGGAAGATAAACTTTGGGAATGTCTTCTTTTTGATTGCAATATTTGCAATGGTGTAGGTTGAATAAATCCTTTAATTGTTGACATAGTAGATATTTTGTTTTTTTTGTCAGCTGCTTTGGATAAGTTCTTAGTGCATTAGTTGTTGGTGTAGCTTCCCAATTTGCCAGGGTAGTGATCCATCTTGGTAGTTCTTCTATGTCTTTTGTTGTCTTGGCATTTGAGTAGATAATTGTGCTATTTTTGCTGTTGTAGATCCACTTTCCTCCTTCTTCATAGCTGCTTATTAGCTCTTGAATAATGACTTTGGTCATAATGGCTCTTTTATTTTGTAGAAATTCTACTATTTCTTGAATGGTTAAATCAGGTTGTTCCATAGGTTCTTCACACATAATTGTTCTTGTTAGTCCTAGCTTTACTGCTGTAATAGAATGATATATTTCTTGTGGTGTAACTTCGCAGGGTGCCGAATAGATCCTAATAAATATTAAGTCTGCCTTAGTAATTCCCAAGTATTTTTTTACTACTTGGTATAATTCGGGTATGTATTGTAGGTTATCTCCATTTTGTGTATACACTGCATGTAATAGTCCATAGTTATACATAGTTTGTACTAATTTTGGATCTGACTTATTTAGGGCAATTAATTTATTATATCCTTTTAGAGGTTTAGTTTGCCATCCAATTAATTCTTCTGGGTTGAAGTCTGGTGATTGTATATTTTTATTTAGGTAATTGGCAACTTGTATAAACTGGTTGAGGTAGTTGTGTATCCGTTGTACAAATTGGTTTTGTGTAGGTTTTTTGGTTATTTCACTGTAGGTATTTGTTTGGGGTTTTGGTAGTTGGTAAATAAAGTCTGTTCTTTTTGGAATAGGTTGTTCTGGTCTAAGTTGGATATTGAAAGGTTTAAGTTTTTTGGCCTGGTGGGTAGTAATTTCTATCCCTTTTCCTTTATCTTTTTTGTCATATTTTTCTTGGTTAATCGTTATTTCTTTAAATTCTTGCAGGTCTATTTCTTCTTTTTTGCTATCTTCCATTTGACTAATTCTGCTTTCCAGCTTTTCAATATTTTTTTCCATACCTTGTAATTTTTGTAGTATGTCTTGTAATAGCTTTTGTACTATTTCCCCTTGTTCAGGTTGTACCTGTCAATCATAATAAAATGCTTCTTTATAAGCTCATAGCTATTCATGTATCATATGTCTAGATAAAAAATCTGCAATAAAATTGTCTTTAGTACTGATTAGTTCAATATCAAAATTAAATAAAGATATTTGACATACTATATTTCTAATATTTCTGGTAGTAATTGATTGATTTTTTAAATCCTTTGTTAACCAAAATTTAACTTGGGTGTTATCTGTTCTTAATATAAAATGTGTATGTGCTATATATATTTCATAGTATAATAATGCTTTTAATACGCTCAATAATTCCTTTCTATTTATTTCCCATTTTGTCTCATTTTCTTTGAAAGTTCCTGAGTTGAATGATGTAATATGTTGTGTGTTATTTTCCATATTTACATATGTTAACATACTTCCAAAAGCATAATCTGATGCATCTGTATATATTATCCATTTTATTTTTTCATTTATTTCTGGGATTTGTAATTTGGGTAATTTCTTACAATATTCTTTTACTTTTTTCAGGTTTTCTTTATCTTCTATAGTCCATTCAAATACTGTTGTTTTTGTTTTTAATTTCTTTTGTAGTGGTACTAATTTTTCGCTTAAATGAGGTACATAATTTCTAATTTGATTTACTAAGCCTAAAAAACTTTGTAATTGTTTCTTTTCTTTTAATTCTTCCATGTGTTCTGCTATCTTTTTTAATATATGTTCTTGCATCTCTACGCCATTTCTATCTATCTTTATTCCTAAAAATTCTATTTTATTCCTTAATATTTCTGCTTTCTTTTCACTTAGAGCTATTCCTGCATCTTTTATTATTTTCTTAAATCTTTTTAATAAATTTATATGATCTTCTTTCGTTTTAGTGAATAATAATATATCATCTATATATACAATAATACCATCTATATTTCCAAGATATGTATCCATAAATTTTTGAAAATATCCTGGGGAATTTTTAAATCCAAAGGGTAATACATTCCATTCATAAAATCCATTGGGTATTGAGAAGGCTGTTAAATGCCTATATTCTTCTATTATTTTAATATGATAGAATCCTGATTTACAATCGAATTTACTAAACCATTCATAACCTTTAACTTTGTTTAATATTACTGCTTTATTAGGTATTGGATAATTTAATGTTTCTGTCTTTTTATTTAAGTCTTTATAGTCTATTACCATTCTAGATTTTCCTCTTTTTTGTTCACTGTGTTTCATTACTATGAATGCGGGACTACTATGTTTAGATTCACTAGTTCTGATAAAATTTCCTTTTAATAATTCTGTTATGTGTAATTTAAATTGAATCATATCTTCTTCAGTATATTTCATAGGTTTTTTATAGACTAAATCATGCTCTTTTAGTAATCTAATTGGTATTTGGGTCTTGTGTTTTTGCCAATATTTTAATGGGTCTTCGCTAAATACTTCTTTAAATTCGTTAGTTAATTCTTCTTCAATACTAATCTCACTTATTTGTAATTTATTATTTTTACTTTTACAAGGTAGTGATTGTTTAATTTTACTATCTCCTTTAATCCAAGGTATTAGTTCACTTTGTTTTTCCAAGGTTCTTTTAGCTATTATTTTTTGCTTGCAAGGGGTAGTTAATAATAAATAATTTCTTGTGATTGTAAAGGGTTCATAATTTTTTAAGAATTTTTTATAACCTAATATTATATCATGAAATATTTCCTCACATGGGTATAATTCATTTAGTACTAGTTCTTTATCCCATATTTGTATTGTTATATTTGTAGCTTTGTGTCGGACTATTTCACTCTCCACATAACATAAGCAACCTTAAATGGAAATATTTAGCTTTAAGAACTTGACAAAGAAGAACATTTGGAATAGTGAGAAATCTGCAACCCTACTTCCCAAGTAGAGCAGTATTAAAACAGTGCAAGTTTCGAAAACCCATACCTCAAATCTCCTTTTTTTCCATAAAGGCACTGCCATGACAGCCAATGCTTCTTTCTTTGCTTCCAATATTTGAAGCCCACAAGAAAAAGTTTATAGTTTTCTTCAAGTCATCACATAAAGAGTGTGGAGTAAGGAACACAACCATTATGAAAGAATAGACTGATCCACTAACTTAATTAAAACCTCTTTCCCTGCTAGAAAAAAAACTCAATTTTCAAATCCATCTCATCTTTGTTACCCCACCTCTTATATTTCATGTGATGAATTACTTCAAAAGCTATTAATACATTGTCGGAAATTACTGTCCAGGCACAAAAGCTGATTGAGTTGACGAGGTAATTATTGAAAATAAAGAATTCAACATATTAGCAAGCACTTTAATAATAAATTTATATAAAATATTACTTAAAATAATAAGATGCAAGTCTTAAGAGTTGAATTATCCTGTTTTTTTTATAAGACATATTGGTTTCATATAATGAGGAGGGAAAAGATTTATTTTGTAATCAGTACCTGCAAGCCTCCGAAAACTCATGCCCAATTAAATACCAAAAGTAGGATTTATGCTATCAGGCTCTGGCGACTTATCTGAATGCATATGAAAAACAGTTTTGTGAAACTCCTCATGAGAAAATAGAGCCAATAACAAATTATTATCATCAGCTGAAGTCCTTCTACTCACCATGCTAATCGCTAGCGCATAATACTTAGAGCTTGAGTGAAATAAATTAGAGTAATAATTGGCGATCAACGCATGGATATTATCTTTTTGAGTTACACAGTGCCCGCTTTCATCTTTTAAGGCATCTATTCGATTTCTCCTCAGGTGCGATGTTTGAATATGGAAGATGTTCAACCAAAAAATAGAATTTTAATCAAAGCTAGAATTAGAAGAACACGAGTTACTAATAATTAAAAGAATGTATAAAGGAAATAATTTAGGTAGCAAGAGAGTAATCCAGAGAAAAACAAGTAAACTAAAGTATATTCCAATATTGTTTCGTGCCCTTACAATTGATCAGATATCTCCCTTTTATAGATATTTTGGAGATATACATTTTGCCCAAATCATAATGAGGCAATTATGAGTAATTAAAGACATTGTATGCTGCGTTACATAATCATTACATTCAATACAAATTCTCTAACGTATTCCATATTTAATGCATATTAAATGCCGTATCTGCACTCTTTTCTATTGTCAGATTCATTCCTTTTGATGCTCAGATATAAATAACTTAGATAGGTATGGGCACTGAGTTATTTGAATAACTGTCCATGCCTCTTCCTTTGTCATTTGCTCGTATCTGTTGAAACTCGTGCCTCTTGGCTAGTTGTAAATTGTTGACCATTTTACCAGTCTACGTGTCTCGACACGTCACTTTTATATTTAAATACAATTTTTTCCAATACATATAGTCCTCCCATTTTTCATTTATACATCAATTGAATATTTGGGAAGTGAATTTCATTAAAAGAGAATTTTTTCACCATTAATGCTATGACAAAATTGACGCTTCAATTATTGCTTCCATTTAATGCTCCGTACACGTGTCATTTTTCTATTGGTTCTGCAGTTTTACAACCCTTTTCAAGACTTTTTTACGGCTTCACTATTCACGAAGTGCTAGTTGTCATTAATATGGTCCTTCCATCACTGCACTTTTACTGTTGGCGACTGCTTATTAATATAAATATAACTTCTTTCCTTTCCTTTTACCACATAAAGCTTATTGAACACTTAATTCCTCAAATCTCAGTCCACTTCTCCCTCACTTTATTCTTCTTCGCTATGTCATCACCAAACCATAACCCTAGGAGAGCTCCGATTGTTGATACCTTCTCCAATGCCCCCATTAGGCATAGAAGGGGAGGTAGGCTTTGTATCTTAGGGTCTACTCGTGGTAGTGGTTCATCTATACCTTCTCCTAGTTCTGGTTCTTCTTCTCGAACCAGAGGTTCCCTTTCTCTCAAATCTTCCTATAGGGGTAAAGAACCTCATGAACCATTACGTGAGCTTTTAGTAGAGGAGATAGTCCCTTCCGAACTATCTTTTTACCATGATAGGGAATCTCTTAGAAACCAGGTTTTCGCTGATCTGCTGATGTACCCCACTCAAATTACAGAAGTTTTGACTCCTGTTGTTCGTAAAGACTGCCATTAGAGTAATGATTTTCCCATTATTATCCCTAATTCGAATTATAGAATTACTTCTTACTTGACCGGGTTCTCTTTTGTTTATACATACCCTTTCACTTTAGGGTTTAAACCAGCTATTGACTGGTCATTCTTGAATTTTTCTGTTTCTTTAATGTTTGTTTGGGTCAAATTGGCCCAACCATATGGAGGGTTGTTGACTGTTGAGGCATTTAACCAATATGGCTGACGTTTCCTTTACATTCCCTCACCTGATTCATCTTTACTCCCCTAGGCTTTTGCGTAATGACATTTTTACCCTAGTGGCCCGGAGTAAAAGGGTTTTGGTAAACCATGAAGATGACAATGACCGTGGCTGGTATTCCCAGTTTGTTTCTGCCCCCACTGTTGGCTTAATGGGTAAGGATAACGTTTCCTTCCCTGAGAAGTGGAATTTTGCATGTAAGTCTTTTATCCTTCTCGTTCCTTTTTTCTTCAAGTTTATCAACTTCTCTAATTCTGCCCCTTTTTTTAGCAACTATGGGAGTTGTGGAGGTGTTCTCAATTTCCTTGGTTGGGTAGATAAATTACTGAAGACCGCACCAATGGATGGTAGGTCTTGGAAAATACTTTCTAACCATTACGGTTGGAAAGTAAAGACTCATAGTAAGAGTTTTTATTTTATCTTTCACGTATATATATATATATATATATATATATATATATATATATCTTTATTGCTCTAAGTCTCATCCTTCTTTTTATCAGGATTTGCTATTCGAGAAGTTTCTGCTGAAGCAGTTGCGGCCTCTCGTATCTCTTCATGAACTCGTACTCCTTCGGGGACCCGTATCTCCTTAGATAGAGCCCGAGAAATAGTCTTGGGTTCTTCATCTGCAAAAAGGAAAGCTATTGAAGAGGAAGAAATGAAGCTTAAGTTTTCCCTTGTCTTTCTGTTTCTCTTACCGAACCTATTGAAACTCTAGTAATAATTCTGGACAATGACGTCACTCCTCATGATACTCGAGAGTTTATTGATAAACTTTTCATCAATGGTTTTGGTATTGGAAATTTAGGACCTGTTTTAGATGAAATACCCTTATCTTCTTTTTCAACTCTCATGCATGTGATTCCTTCCTTACCACCCCAGCTATTTCTGTTCCTTCTTCTACTATTTTCACTTCTTCTACCGCTCCTTTTTGGACGATTCCCCCTCTTATCGTTCATCATACGGAAGTGGGCTCTTCAAGTGGAAGTGTCGCTATGAGGAGGGTATCTATTGAAGTTCTTGTTGATAGCAGCCTTTTGAAAAAGTCAGGTCAGGCAGATGTATGGCTGGAGCCTTTAATTTGCCCAATTGAAAAAGCAAAGCTTGAGAGCCATAGTTCCCTGACTCTAATGAATGATATCGTGAATGCCACTTTGAAGGTATTTTCCTTCTCTCCCTTCTTTACTTTCTAAAATTTGTTTATCTTTGGGATTCTTATTTCCCTTCCTTTGTTTTAGCCCAATTTTATCGGCATAGAAATGATGAACAGAATCCCCCTCTTGGAGAAGGTAGCACGTGATTCTTAGTTAGAGGCGATCAATTGGAAGGAACAATTTGAGAGTGCACAAATTGATATGGAAGAATTACAAGAGAGCAAGAGTACCCTCAGAGCAATATATGCGGGCTTTAACTTCAGAGTTAGCGGTTGTAAAAGCTTCCTCAAGCCAAGCAGAAAAAGAAAAAGAACATCTCGAATCCTCCTTCTCAGAGCAACTATCTTAGGCCAGTGAAGAGAACATATAGTTGAAGGCTCTTTTGAGTCAAAAAGAAGTTTACACTGGGGAGATCGTGCAAAGCTTTACTCAAGCACAAGAAGACCTTCAAGTCTCTGCTGATAAGGTGCATGCTTTAATGAGCTCCCATGCCTCTCTTCAAGCTTCTTATAACTCTGCCTTGGCTGAAAATGAAGAGCTAAAGAATGAGATTGCTGATTGGTAAAAGGATTATGAGATCCTTGAAGAAAAATTTATTGTTGAGGTAAGTTGGGCATTTTTGAATTCACGTCGTGATTCCCGAAATTGAAGCTGGCCAAGAAAACTTCAACCTAGAGGCAGAGTTAGCTATGATCAATGAAACCATTGAAAAAGCTCAGCAAACTTAGGACTTTCCTTCTCCCATAGTTGAAGATCCCGTGAATGTTGAAGATACTACGTGTATCCCAACTCTTTCAAGCCCAATCGAGCATGTTGCTGCAATCCAAGTTGAAACCGCATCTGTTTATGCACCAGCCCAAATTGAGCCTGCTGCTATTGATGCTCCTTCTTTAGTTCCACAAACTTCTCAGTGACCAATTTTAATCATTTGAATGATTTTGTTATTGTTTTTATTTTGGAAAATTTTAATCAAACCCTTAGCTTCATTTGAGGGTTGATTTCGGAAATGCAAGTCCCCAAGTATTTTATGGGGTAATTTGTAAACAATTTCATAGTTTTATGACTAAGTTCGTATTTAGTCTTTAGTTTTTAAGTATTAAAAAGTTTTTCATGTTATTATCTTAGACATCTATTTTCTTTATTCTTGCCTTTATTTTTAACGACTTATAGAATAATTTGCATTTTTTTCTTCGAAAATGCTTCTGTTAATCTCATGACTAACTAATTTAAACATGAGTTTTATAAAAGAGGGCCTTTTTATATTTTGACACTTAATGAAGAAGACGTCCCAACTTCATAATGGTGTTATCATACGATAAAAGAAATAGGATCACATATGTTTCTTTGAAATAAGTTTGACAAGTTTTGAACAATACTTTACATGTATTTGAATTACATTTATAACTTTCTCGTAACAGTTTTTCTTGTAACAAATTTTTACAAAAGAAGAATAATCGACACGGGGTTTTTCCTTTTAACCAGTTTTAGTACATAGCCTTTACCCTAACTATAGTGAGGTTTTTCTTTGGCTTTAGCTCATGGCTCCATCTTGTGACTTTTTCTCTGCACTTGACTCTTTTAGGCGTGATTTTTCCTAAATCTTCTCTACCTTCTTTATACACATGTCTGTGTATATTATGTAGTCCCCCAAGTGTTTGAGTGTTGAAGTATGAAGCCTCGAGCACTTGATAGTTTCTCTCATTTGGTCCTTTTCCTAAAAAGGAAAAACATACTGAACTCGGAGGTGCGATTATAGATGAAGACTACTTAACCTGTTTGAATTTCTATCAGAATAATTGTAACCCTAGGCCAAGAATTTTAGGTTATTCCGTGTGCCTTACAGGTCGTGTCTCATCATTTAGTACGGGTTAGCTTTTTTCCTGACCGTGGGTATTCCTTAGAAATGGTATCTCTTCAAATGAATAGCATTCCAATGTGAAGGTAGTATCTTGCCATCCATTATCTCCAGTTCATATGCTCCCTTTCCTGCAATATCACGAACTCTATAAGGTTTTTCCCATGTTGGACTTAATTTACCCACGTTAGCTGCCTTTGTAGATTAAAAAACCTTTTTAAAAACGAAGTCTCCCACTTTGAAGAATCTGAGGCGTGCTTTTTAGTTGTAATATTGTTCTATGACTTGCTTTTGTGCTGCCATTCTTATTAATGCAGCCTCTCTCCTCCCCTCGAGTAAATCTAGATTGACCCGCATCTCCTTGTTATTAGATTCTTGTGTCGCCTGTGTGACCATGTACTTGGTTCCCCTATCTCAACTAGAATTAAAGCCTCATTTCCATAAACCAATGAAAATGATGTTTCTCATGTACTTGTTTTTGCAGTTGTGTGATATGCCCATAAACCTCCAGGTAACACTTCGGGCCAGTTACCTTTTGATTCCTCTAATCGTTTCTTTAAATGATTGATAATAACCTTGTTCGTTGATTCTTCTTGTCCATTACCCACCGGATGATAATGTGTAGATGTAATCTTTTTAATTTGCCAACTTAGAAAGAATGTTGTGATTTGAGCTCCAATAAATTGAGGGTCATTATCACACATGATCTCCTTTGGTACACTGAATCGGCATATGATATTCCGCCAAATAAAATCTTTGACTTCCTTTTCTCGCACCTGTTTAAATTCTCTTGCTTCCACCCATTTAGTAAAATAATCAGTAAGTACGAGCAAAAACTTTTCCTGTCCTTTTGCTTGTGGAAATGGACCCACGGTATCCATTCCCCATTTCATAAATAGCCATGGCGCAATGACCGGATGTAATAACTCCGCAGGTCTATGCATATTGTTATTGTACCTTTTGACAATTATCACATTTGGCTACAAAACTTTCTGCTTCTTCTTCCATATTAGGCCAGTAATAACATGCCCTAATTAAGGTTCTTACCAGTGACCTTACTCATGCGTGATTCCCACAATGTCCCTCATGTATTTCTTTCATTACATACACCGTTTGCGAAGGTCCGAGGCATCTTGCTAAGGGACTACCGAATATTTTACGATATAAATTGCCTTGATTTAAGTAGTACCGAGCAGCCTTCTCTCGAAGCACATGAGCTTTTTTCATATCATCAGGGACGGTACCATATTTCGAAAAAGCAACAATCTCGTTGCTCAAATCTCGAGTCAAATTATTAAGATTTAACTCATTCTTTTCAGGATCAAGAACTGAATGAAATAAATGTATAAATGAGGCTTTCGCATCGCTTGCCACATCAGGTGCAGATGCGAGATTATCTAGGGCGTTCGCTTCAACATTTTCATCCCTTGGTATTTGTATAACTTTCAAGGTTTGAAATTGCTTTATCAATTCTCGTACCTTTTCTAAGTATTGTTGCATCCTTGCTTCCCTAGCTGTATAAGTCCCCAACATTTTATTAAGCATGAGTTGCGAATCACTCTTGATTATAATCTAATTTATGCCAAGTTCTCGTGCTAATTCTAGACCTGCAATCACAGCCTTATACTCTGCTTTGTTGTTAGTTATGGAGTGACATTTAATAGCTTGTCGAATGGTTTCAACCACATGTGATACTAGGAAAATCCCTAAACCTGCGCCTTTTACATTAGATGAGCTATCAGTGAATAAAGTCCAAGTTCCCTGGTTAGCTCCATTGAATACTTGTAATTGTTTTTCTACTTCTAATTGCATCTCCTGGCCAAAATCAGCCATGAAATCAGCTAACACTTGTGACTTTATAGCAGTTCTAGGTTGGTATGTGATTTTGAATTCACTTAACTCTATTTCCCACTTATCTAACCTACCTGATAACTCATGCTTATGTAATACATTACGTAAATGGTAGTCAGTTAGTACAGCTATATGATGACACTTAAAGTAAGATCTTAACTTTCTAGATGACATGATTAATGCAAGTGCAAGTTTTTCTAACTGAGCTCCGTATCTAAAAAATATTACTAACATAATAGATAGGGAAGTTTTTACCTTGTTCTTCTTGGACCAGAACAACGCTTACCGCAACTTCCGAAACAACAAGGTAAATGAGTAGTCTTTCTGTGGCTTTTAGTTTTGCCAGCAAAGGTGGATTTGATAAGTACGTTTTCAAATTCCTGAGTGCCTATTGACATTACTCATTCCATTCAAAATGATCCTACTTTTTATGGGCTGAGAAGAATTTAAAACACTTCTATGATGATTTAGAAATGAATCTTCCTAAGGATGCATTCCTCCCTGTTAATCTTTGAACTTCTTTCTTGTTTGAAAGTATATTAGGGATTTATTCAATAGCCTTAATCTGTGCAGGATTCAGTTCAATACCATGGTTAGAAATAGGAAAACCCAAAAATTTACCTGATGCAACACCAAATGCATATTTTTCGGGATTTAAGTTCATATTAGATTTGCGCAAAATTGAAAATGTGTCAGATAAGTGTGATATGTGATTTTTTGAATGTTGAGTTTTAACAAGCATATCATCTATATATGCCTCCATAGTCTTTCCTATATGTTTTTGAAACATTTTGGTAACTAGCCTCTGATACATTGCACCTGCATTCTTTAGCCCAAAGGGCATTACTTTATAATAGTAAGCCCCCCTGTCTGTTATGAATGAAGTTTTTTTTTATCTCCCAAATCCATTTTAATTTGATTATAACCTGAATATGCATCTAAAAAACTTAATAGTTCGTGACCTGCATTTGCATCAATCAATTGAACTATGTGTGGTAGTGGAAAATAATCTTTAAGGCAGACTTTATCAAGATTTTAATATACACAAACCTGCCACTTACCGTTCTTCTTTAGAACTACAATAGTGTTAGCTAACCAGTTAGGATACTTTACCTCACGAATGGATCCAAATTTTAGCAATTTTTGGACTTCTTCTTGAATCACCTGATTCTTGAAAGTTCCTTGCTTTCTTTTCCTTTGCTTTACAGGAGGGCACGATGGATCTTCATTTAGTTTATGATTCATATGGTATCTCTTGGCTAGGTTTTGCCCCAACGTAGACTTTCGTATCAGCCATTGAGCAAATAGACTCTAATTCTTCTATTGTTGTTTTTATACTTTCATTCTCTTCTGGTTCTTGAATAGTATTAGGCCTTGAATCTACATCTGTTTGCCCTTGCTCAGTTGAGGTTTGTGTTGGTGGTGTCCTCAAGTGCTTTTTGTGGTTGCTATTTACCTTCATTTCTCGTGCTTTATCTGCAACGGAGTTGATAACCCTGGATGCATGTTGATTTCCACGAATTTGACAGATCCTCCATGGAGATGGAAATTTAATCACTTGATACAAGGTTGAAGGAACAACATCCATCCCAAGAATCATGTTGTAAGCCATATCTATATCTATTACCTGGAACTTTGTATCTTTGACGACACCTTCAGTGAATGTGGTGAGTGTTACCTCTCCTTTCGTGACAACACTGGAATTATCAAATCCAAATAGAGTATGCGCTTTTCGTATTACTTTATCTTCAGCTTGCATCTCACACAATACTCTTAGTAAAATAATATTCACGGAACTACTTGAATCAATCAAAACTCGCTTCACATTAGTATCATATATAATTAAAGATATTACCAGTGTGTCGTTATAAGGTGTTAAATGCCATCTGCATCTGCATTGTTGAATATAATGTTGTATTCCTCTAAGATGTGTTGCACCCATTTCCATTGGGTAATTGTTATTTTGGAAATTTTGTTAGCTGCAGCATATGATATACCATTGATGTCTTCACCCCCACTTATAACGTCGACAGATCTTTTGGGGGAAGGTGGTTTTGGAGGCTCCTGCCTATTCTTCATGTAAGCTTGCTTGCCTTTCTCACTGAAAAACTCAGTAAGATATCCTTGTTTTAATAAATGATCAACTTCACTTTGTAAAAATCTACAGCCTGTTGTTATATGTCCATGGTCATTTTGAAACTTGCACCAATGATTAGGGTTGCGCCTGTTTGGATTCGATCTCATTTCCTTTGGCCATCGAACCTTATCCCCCATGCTTCTCAAAACAGCTACGCGCTCCGAGGTGCTGACGTTGAAGTTGTAACCACCAAATCTTGCTTTTAAATTTCTATCATCATCTCGTGATTCGTAGTTGTTTCGCTTGTTCCTAAATATTTGTGAAGAACCCGATCCTTTGTTTCTTGATCTGTGATCGTACATTTGATTATCCTACTTTGACCTTGAGTCCTTTCTCGCAGGTTCCATGTAAGGCTCGTATCGGTTTTTACTGGATCTTTTATTGATCTCCGTATATCTTGAACATACCTTCTCTTTTTTTGAAATCGTGGAACAATATCTTCCTCAGTCCTCATCTTCGTGCTATATCTATTATAAACATCATTCCACGTTTTAGTTGGAAATTCTTGAAGGAGTTTTTTGAGACTCATTGTAGCTTTGGAGCTTTTTCATTCAAATTGCTTGTGAAAGCTATAGCTGACCAGTTGTCAGGTACACGTGGCAATATCATTCTTTCACATTGAAATCTGTCCACGAATTCTCAAAGCAATTTTGAGTCCCTTTGCTTGATCGTGAAAATATCTTCCATCATTTTTTCCACTTTTGAGCTCCCGAGTGTGCTTTGATGAAAGAATCTGCAAGCTCAGCAAAAGAATTTATAGAATTTCTGGTAAAATAAAATACCATGTTAGCGCTCCTTTAGTGAGTGTTTGACCAAACTTCTTGACCAATACAGGTTTAATCTCCTGCTTAGTCAAATCGTTGCCTTTTATGCCCATTGTGAATGCAGTCACGTGGTCTCGTGGGTCTGTCGTTCCATTATATTTTGGAATATCAGGCATTTTGTACTTTTTCGGAATTGGAAGAGGAGCAGCACTTGGCTTCCAGGGTTGTTGCGAATATCGGTCCATATCTATCCCTTTTGTTATGGGCGGCACCCTGGGTATCTGCTCTATGCGCTCATTTGCTACTTGAGCTGTTTCTGCAAGGTTAGTTCTAAGTTTTGTAAATAAGAATTAACTACATTACCTGGTCCTCTCTCTTGTGATTCACTGGGAGTTCTATCGCTGCCTGAGTTAACAAGTCCGGAACGAGAGTTTTCCAAAGTGTTATTATTTGGAGTAGGTGTGAGTGTTGCAATAGGTAACTGGTTAACGAGTGCTTCAACAGCTTTATTGACCTAAGAAGCAATTAATTTCTATAGAGCTTCATCAACAACTTCAGCATTCTCAAATTGAGCATGCTCGTTTGTTTGAGACCCATCAGGAGTACCCTCACGAGATTGTCATGGAGAGCCTTCTGGAGTAGGAACCGGATTGTTAATGTTTTGTGAATTTCTCTGATTTCGTTGGTTTTCTTAGTTTCCTCGAGTATTGTCATTGTTGTTCGACATAGTTGTTGCAACAAAGAAAGTTAGGCAAAAAAAAATTATCAGATTTTCGGTAACGGAACTAATTTGTTTAACCAAAAATAGAATTTTAGTCAAAGCTAGAATTTAGAAGAACACGGGTTACTGATAACAAAATAATGTATAAAGGAAATAATTTAGGTAGCAAGAGAGTAATCAAGAGAAAATTAAGTAAACCAAAATAATGTTTCGTGTCCTTACAATTGATCAGATATCTCCCTTTTTATAGATATCTTGGAGATATACGTTTTGCCCAAATCATAATGAGGCAATTATGAGTAATTAAAGACATTGTATGCTACGTTACATAATCATTACATTCAATACAAATTCTCTAACGTATTTCATATTTAATGCATATTAAATGCCGTATCTGCACTCTTTTCTATTGTCAAATTCATTCCTTTTAATGCTCAAATATAAATAACTTAGATAGGTATGGGCATTGAGTTATTTGAATAATTGTCCATGCCTCTTCCTTTGTCATTTGCCCGTATCTGTTGAAACTTGTGCCTCTTAGCTAGTTGTAATTTTTTTACCATTTGATCAGTCTACGTATCTCGACACGCCACCTGTACATTTAAATACAATTTTCCCAATACAGAAGAATATGGCATTATTATCAGCAAATATAGCCAGAAATTTTTAGCTTTCTTCAAAAAATATCTCTTGTAGCAAGATATCATTACAATTATTCTTTAGTTTACTAACTACTTCTATGTTATCAAATCATATTTAGGATGAATAATCTTGCGATGATCATAGAATTCATTCAGTTTTTGCCCAGAGTTATCGTCACCCTTTGCTCTAATCCCTGATGACCCGAGCATAATTGAAAATTTTATCAAGAAAAGAAAAGAAAGAATCAATACACCAACATTTATCTATATCATCTTCATCTAACCATGGCACTATCGCCTGCACCCTCTACTTTGGAGCTATGCCCTGATCGAAGATCTCTAATTTTTAACTATCTTGTCTATTTTAACATGAAATTAGTCTCACAAGTGCTATCTCTATATCGCAAACAACTAGAAATAAGGTAAAATAATACCAATATTTTATAAAAAGTTATTGATAGTAGCAATATTTTCTCCACACCTAGAAATATTCTTAGAACATTTCAACGGTTCTTGATCATGCTCAACTATACCTTATAAAAGACAAAGCAATCGTTGTAAATATATTCCAATTTTTAAGTCCTGAGTCAAATCGTCAGGGAACTAACTTATCTACTACAACTCTTGGTGATGCTATTACAACATCAAAAAAATTTCGAATGGGCGAGTTTGTTGAGTTTTTATAGGATTAGGATAAGTTTCCCACGATTTACACTTAAGTCCCTAAATTTCTGGGCAATTCCAAAGTTGACCGCGGGAACGGTAGAATGCGGCACGACCACGGTGAAATGCATCAATTCTACCTTGTGTGTTTGGCCCACTGTGTTCTAGCTGTGGTCAACTGCGGTCGCGGTGGGTTCTTGTCTAGTCATCCTTTGCCTTTTTCTTACTTATTTTCATTTGGGTTCTTGTTGATTGGCCTTATATCCACGTTATTGACTCAAAAATACTCTATAATATCTTCCTAACTTGGATTAATTCCTGCAAAGCATAAGAACACTAATTAGAGTATTTTGCTATAATTTTGCATTTAAAACAACAATAAAGTATGGTTTATTTAGAGTGTAAATAGCGTCTATATAGCCTACTATCAACACCCCACACTTAAATTGTTGCTAGTCCATTAGCAACATACCACACTCTATAGGCCTAATCATCACAAGATACCTCCCCTACTCTTTATACCAAGAATACTTCACACGGGTAGACTACTTCAACGCGACATCCTCGCCTCAAGAGTGGACTCCTTATTAGTCGCTCAATACCCCTAACTGGCTCTCCTAGTCTCAGTCAGAGGTCCAAACTTACCTTCCCTTCATGAATCATGTGCCTTCTTTCTACAAAAGAGACTTATATAATTTACAAATCACACACTAAGGTACTCGAATACAACATTTCACTCACCCTCAGAAACAAATTCTTATGCCACAAACAACATACCATAGTGTATACGGCGAAATCGGAGGGTCTAATTTCTCGTCATTAAGGCATTTCTGAAGACCATCTCGAAGCCTCAAGACTGTAAAACTGTGATCGAGTTTCCTCCCTTGAGGTTCGTCGACGCTCGCCCTAGAGACAATATTAACAGTGGCTGAGGCAAAAATGGGGAGTCCCCAAGACATGCAACTAAGTCTGAGAAAGCCTAGGCGGCCTACTCTGAACCCGAATCAGGGTTTCACGTCTAAACATCCCATCTCCATATCTTTACAATTAATGTATTTTTTACCGTGTAGGGATTCCCCTTTTATATAAAGGGGATCCTTGTCATTTAGTAAGGGACTGCTGTTGTTCCAAATACTTCACACGAAATATACAAAAACTCTCTCTCTTTTCTTTCTAACACACTCATTGATATTATTTCTCTTATTTACTATTTTCTAACTTGTTCTTTATTATTGCCTATCATTGGCCATAAATACTTAGCTGATTGTTTTATAACTATTAGCCCTTCCCCGATTACCCTTAATAGCTCAAGCCCGAGCCCAGGAATCGACCTCGAGGCCCCGTGTCAGTCAGTTTGAGGCCCAAAATAGCTATCCTATCGGTTTGATTATAATAGCCTTCTCCTTATCTCTTTTGTGTCACTAAGTCTCACATACCTAGTATCAACTACTTAATAACTAGCATAAAAATTGATCACATATTTGTAGAGTCCCATCAACAAATTTAATTTTTATAACTATTTTCACAGTAAACAGTTTGGCACCCACCGTGGGGATAACAATAATTGTGATTATTTTCTTGCTGGTTTCATTACATAACGCAAGTTATCATTCACACTTTTTCTTGTCCAAGATCTTCTGGTTTAGGTTAAAATGTATAATCCAGTTAACAACAATATTGAGAACCACAGAGAAAATGGTGTGGTTGTTTCTTATATTGGTAAGCCGCCAAAAAATCTTGAGAATGCCCCAAGGCCGTTTCCGGCGGATGGAATCTCATGCGACACTCGACGTTGAAATAAGCTCCCATACTAACAGGATCATACACCAAGGTGACCAACATACAGCCCAAAAAACCCCAGCTCAAGAAAAACGGGAAGTTAGCCTCCATGTTATTTTTGAAATGTTGTAGGCACAACAGTTGTCTATTGCTCACTGAAAAGTCACTAGAAAACTCCTAGCAGGGTAGCATCGGGGACAACTCCCCCGGCCGAACAGGTACCAGAGAGGTCAAGCAATAATAGATTGATAGCCAATCCTTCCATTGTGAAAATGCTCGAGGACCTCACTAAAAGGATTGAGTCGGACGAGAGAATGATAGCAAGCAACAGCAAGAAGGTCAAAACCTAAAACTCCAGGGTCGACCAAATCCCGAGCGCATCCCCAGTCCTGAAAGGTGTAGATTCAAAGAAGTTAGTGCAACGGCTGTTCTTAGAGGAAGCGGCTTTGAAAACCATTCCAAAGAAGTTCAAAATGTTGAAACTCCCAAAGTACAATGGGACCTCGGATCCGAATGAACACGTTACTGCCTGCACGTGCACAATAAAGGACAACGGCATAAAAGATGATTGTTTTATAACTATTATCCCTTCCCCGATTACCCTTAATAGCTCAAGCCCGAGCCCAGGAATCGATCTCGAGGCCCCGTGTCAGTTAGTTTGAGGCCCAAAATAGCTATCCTATTCGTTTGATTATAATAGCTTTCTCCTTATCTCTTTTGTGTCACTAAGTCTCACATACCTAGTATCAACTATTTAACAACTAGCATAAAAATTGATTTAACGTATTTGTAGAGTCCCATCAACAAATTTAATTGCTATAACCATTTTCACAGTTAATAGTTTGGCACCCACCGTTGGGCTAACAATAATAGTGATTATTTTTTTGTTGGTTTTATTACATAACGCAAGTTATCATTCACACTTTTTCTTGTCTAAGATCTTCTAGCTTAGGTTAAAATGTATAATCCAGTTAACAACAATATTGAAAACCACGGAGAAAATGGTGTGGTCGTTCCAGATATTGGTAAGCCGTCAAAAAATCTTGAGAATGCGCCAGGACCGTTTTCGGCGTATGGAATCTCATACGACACTCGACGTCGAAATAAGCTCCCATACTAACAGGAGCATACACCAAGGCGACCAACATACAGCCCAAAAAACCCTAGCTCGGGAAGAAAGGGAAGTTAGCCTCCATGTTATTTTTGAAATGTTACAGGCACAACAGTTTGCTATTGCTCACTGAAAAATCACTAGAAGACTCCTAGCAGGGTAGCATCGGGGACAACTCCCCTGGCCGAAAAGGTACCGGAGAGGTCAAGCAATAATGGATTGATAGCCAATCCTTCCATCGTATAAAAGCTCAAGGACCTCACTAAAAGGATAGAGTCGGGCGAGAGGATGATAGCAGCCAATGGCAAGAAGGTCAAAACCTACAACTCCAGGGTCGACCAAATCTCGAGCGCACCCCCAGTCCTGAAAGGTGTAGATTCAAAGAAGTTAGTGCAACGACTGTTCTTAGAGGAAGCGGCTCCGAAAACCATTCCAAAGAAGTTCAAAATATTGAAACTCCCAAAGTACAATGGGACATCGGATCCCAATGAACACGTTACTGCCTACACGTGCGCAGTAAAGGACAACGGCATAAAA
Source organism: Nicotiana benthamiana (assembly GCA_034376525.1). Classification (NCBI taxonomy): domain Eukaryota; kingdom Viridiplantae; phylum Streptophyta; class Magnoliopsida; order Solanales; family Solanaceae; genus Nicotiana; species Nicotiana benthamiana. Next base: position 40,031,405 of record CM067324.1, read on the forward strand.
GATGATGAGATCGAGACCGTCTTACTGAAGAAGTTCGGGGAAACGCTCTCGAAGAGGGCCATGATATGGTATCACAACCTAGCTCCCAACTCCATACACTCATTTTCCATGCTAGAATACTCATCATAAAGGCGAACACCGGTGCATCAAAGCATCAACGAGAAAGTCTGACGTGTTCAAGATCAAGCAAAGGGAGAATGAAATGTTGCGAGAGTTTGTATCTCGCTTCCAAACAGAATGAATGGAACTACCACCAGTATCTGATGACTGGACAGTGCAAGCCTTCATTTAAGGCATGAATGGGTAGATCTTAGTGGCCTCAAGGCAGCTTAAAGAGAATTTGATCGAGTATCCCACCGTGACCTGGTCGGACGTCCACAAACCGATACCAGTCAAAGATTAGGGTCGAGGATTATCAACTAGGAGCCTCCTCGGGCTCTGTATATCCGAGCAGACTCTTAGCAGAGGAGCCAAAGATAAAGAAAGAAAGGTATAAGAAATACACCGAAGACAGGATAAACACTCCGAGGCGCAACCCACCTTGCAACGATCGATTGGTCAATCAAGGACAAAATTTTCGGGGACTCATTAACAGAACCAGATTCGATGGAAACATGGGGCCAATAAGGGCACCGCGCTTATCAAAATATAACTTTAACATTTATGTGTCGAATATTGTGTTTGCCATCAGCAAAATCAGAGACTCCAGATGGCCCAGGCGTATACAGTCGGATCATTCCCAAAGGAATCATAACTTAGTATATGAATTTCATAATGCACACGGCCAGAGGACTGAAGATTGTCACCAGCTCCGAGAGGAAGTAGTCAGGCTACTCAATAAAGGCCACCTCCAAGAATTCTTAACTGACCAGGCCACAAATTAGTTATGAGAAAGAGAGGCAGCCAAGAAAAATGAAACAAACGAGCCGCAACATATTATCCACATGATATTTGGAGGCGTCAATGCTCCCCAAGAACCCATGATGAGAAGGAAAAATATATCCATCACCAGAGATACGTACCCGTAGATGCCCTCACATGAAGAGGACTCTGAGACCTCGTATCAACCTCATAACGACGCACTGGTAATCTCTTTCCTTGTGAATACATTTCAAATAAAATGTGTACTCGTGGATCTAGGTAGCTGGGCCAACATTATCAGGTAGAGGGTAATAAAGCATCTCGAACTACCAGACCAAATCGTGCCTGACACTTGAGTCCTCAACGGATTCAACATAGCAAGCGAAACAACGAATGGAGAAATCACCCTCTCAGTCAGCGTGGTCGGCAAGACCCAAAATGTCAAATTTCATGTCATCGAAGGAGACATAAGGTACAATGCCATATTCGGATGGTCGTGGATACATGCATGAGAGTAGTAATATCCACCCTATACCAAATGATGAAATTCCTAACAAAGGATGGTACAAAAACCCTCTACGAGAACAACACGCGGCAAGGGAAATGTTTGTGGTGCATGACGTGGCACCAACACCAATATCTCCACTCTCAGAAGAACCAAATTGCATGCAAACTACATCATCGGCTAAGTCCGATTAAACATAGTAAAGGACCGTACGTCGTCCTCATTCCAAGTGACATGGACACATCAAACCTCAAAATATCGCTGGTACATCCCACACTAAGGTACGACCGTCTCTTTTTTTATTTTCTATTTTTCACACTAACCATTATGCAGGCACCCGATAAAATCAGTCAAAGTGCTAACCCAACTCGGTGACCTTAAGGTGTTAAATGATCCATTTCACTTTTTTCCTTCGATCGAGTTTTGTCTCGGAGAGGGTTTATCGGCAAGGTTTTTAACTAGGCAACATCCACATGCTACCGAAGGAAGATTCGACAAGTATTCCAAGCTTCTTTTGCAATCAACTCCGACCACTGGAGAGCATCCCCGGGAAGATCATCCACTCAGAAGAGTCGAGAAATGCCAAATAGGGTCCCAATAGGAAAAGGATGTACTGGGCCAAACGGTCGAATGAACCGTGTCCGCATAATCAGGCCCCGATGGCGGAGACACATGTACTTGTGCCAAGTAATCAAAGAATATCTTTTGCAAAAGCATCTTATACTCAAATGGAAACTCAGCATTTTTGCAATGAAGATTCCTTTATTGAGAACGCCTGGAATACTCAGAGACTAGTGTCAATAATTCGGCACCTGCATGACCTTAGAGTCAGAACTCCAAACTCATAAGACCCCAACGAGGCACTAGAGAAATCACAAAACATCTCCCAAAAAAATGTCTAAAACACTCAAAAACCAGAATAAAAAAATCAAAAAACACATGACCTCAGGGTCGGAATCTACAAAATCGTAAGCCCTCAATGAGGAAATAGTGAGCTCATGACTAACGGCTCCCGAGACAACAAACTCGATGACTCAGAGATTGTCACCAATTTCCATTCATCAAAAAACAAGAGTCCATAAGACCCCGAGCGTGCAAACTAAATATCGTAAGACCTACATAAGGCAACAACAAAAACTATAAGACCTCAAGCAAGGCAGGAATCATACTTGTACCAAGTATCAACAAAAACTGTAAGACCTCAAGCAACGCATGAATCATACTTGTACCAAGTATTGAAAAAAACTATAAGACCTCAAGCAAGACATGAAAATTTTGTAAGGCCTTACTACATGCATAAACTCTATCCCAAAGTTTAGGCTATATATCGAACTTGTAAGATCCCCGAAAAGGCATACCCTTGATATAGACACCTAAACTACTGCACTCGGGACCAAAAATGGCTCCAGCCTGTGAGCATGTGATTTTTGCCTCGCGTAAATTACTCCTACAAAATTCTTAGATTTAGGATTTTTCCTTTTAATTATTTGATTTTCAGGATTAATTGCATAATTTTCGTGTTTGTTTGCATTTTATGTGCATTTTTAATTTAAATAATAATTCATAAAAAAATATTGGATTTGCATTTAGGATTTGATCTTACATATTTTTAAGTTAATTGGTAACTAGGATTTCACAGAAATACAAAAAAATTGATTTATTTTTGCCTTAATTAGCTTTAACTTTGAATTTCATTGATTTTCTTTAAATTGGTATTAATTGTTTCAGTTAATTAGGGTTTAATATAATTGGATAATTTAATTTTTAGGATTTAATTCTGTCTTATTTTAGTTTTACTTTCTATTTTGAAAAGAAAAGAAAAAGAAAATCAACAAAAATTAAGTCCCCTAAAATGCCCAATTTGGGCCAAAAATGCCCAAGCCCAAATAATTAAACCCCCTGAACCAGCCCAGTAATTAACCCCCTAACCTGGTCCAGTCTCTCACCTGAGACGACCCCAAACGACATCGTTTTGGGGGAAACAATCTCAACTGTCTAGGTTGATTGATCTAACGGACGAGAAGCCCATGCCACTAACTATATAAGTGTCCAAACGGACCCTACCCCCTCAAAACCCCTACCCTTTCGCCTCCTCTCTCAAAACACACAAACCCTAAAGAACACCCCAATTCTGCTGCCCACCGCCGTCCGCCGCCTACCGAAAATCGTCCACGATGGCGCTGGAGCTCCGATGGCCGCCAAATTAATGCCCTATATTAATCTCTTTCCCCTCTTTCCAAATCCCAAAAACTAGTCCCTCGAATCCCCCTCTAACTTCTCAAATATCACTCAAAAAATCTGACCCTCCGCCGTGATCGGCGGCGCCACCATCCAGTCGCCACCAAACTAACACCGTAGGCTCTCCTAGACCCCCTCACCATGAATCCGCTACCAAATCCTTTTGAATCATACCCGAATTCTTCAAATTTTGAATCGAAAGAGGCTGTCAAAACCTCACCACCACCAAATCGACCCAAAATCATACCCTATGACCCTCACCACTCCCTCTCCACTAATCTGTGTTCCATTGCTCTCGAAAGCACCATAAATTGGTCAAAATTTTTATCTAGTGTTCAAGACCCAGACCCTCTTTCATGAAGCTTATTCAAAATGGTTGATTCGTCCCTCGATAATGCTATTCACTTGCTCTTATTAAGAGCAAGTGGGTGATATTATTAGGGGGGGGGGGAGTCAGTGGTCCGAAGTTTTGTTTGGAGTCTGTCCCAAATAAGCTAAGCATCTTTCACCTTCTGTAGTTTTCTTTCAGTTCATCTTCTTTCTCACTCTTTATCTTGAAGTCGAAGTTCATGCACAAATCTAGTTTTGAATTAATTTCTATGCCTGCTTCTCCAGTTTGTAAAACTGTTGAATATTGACTTTTGTGCTTTGTTTTAGTGGTTGATAAGTTTAAGTGTTCTGTGTTGATTAATTTAGGCTTAGGTGTTTGAATTACTTGTTAAATAGTCCTATGAATGCTGTGTGTCATGGGTCATTTTGACCTTTTGCGTCTTTTCTTTTTGAATTGGTCACAATTTGATCCATTTGAATCCCTAGTTGTTTAATTAGTCTTATTTGTTGTATTTCAAAAGTTTAGGGTCTAATTAACCATCTAAAACTAAAGGGGTAGAAGATAATTAGCAGGTTGTCTCAAGGTAAATCAGGAAATGGCCTTAGGGAATATTTAATTACTGAAATAAGAAGCTTCTAGGTTAGGGTGTTAATTTGAATTTCAGCTTTTAGGTAGTGTAACTGGGGTAGCAAGGCATAAAATAAAGGATTAACTAGCAAAAAAAAAAAATTGAAAAAGGTCTAAAAAGGAAAAACAAAGATCTGAAGTTGCCCTAGTAACTTGCCTATAAAGGCAATGTTACTTGAGGCTGAAGAGGGGGGTCCAAGGACTGAAAACCATAAAAAGCTCTAGGCGGCTAAAATTTCTAAATATAGCTTAAAAATCCAACAAAAGCTACTATTTCATTAAGTTTTCAGTAGTTCTAATTCCCTTCCAATCCATAAAACTATTTGGATTCATCTGGTTGAGGAGTTTTAAACTTGTTCATTAAAGTTTGAAGTTAGGATCAACTGGTTTACTGTTCGATTGATTCAATTTTAAAGCATTTCAAATAGCTTAGCTGGGTTTATTTTTCTTGCTGATCCTATCCTGCTCTACTGATCCTCTCTTTTTCCTCTTACCTTGCTTTTCAGGTATTTCCTTAGCTCTTAATTGGGGCTTAATTGTTGATCATGTAAAGAGTGGAAGTTTTTGGTTGATAAAAGATGTTGTTTGAGGCTTAATCCCCTGTTCCCTTTTACTGTTTCGTGTTCTATAGTTGGATTTCAAGTAATTGATATTAGCTAGAGTCTTTCTCTTTGAATTTGGATGTGTAAAATGACTCGATGTGGTATTTTAGATTTGTATGAATAAGTAAACAATGGACTCTATTTATATATTTTCATGTTTGATGTTGTTTGTTTTTTGGTTATTTGGATTCGAGTCTGTTTAAGTTTAATAACTCAGACTGTATGGACCGCTACATATGTTGCTTCAGTTCAGAATCTATTTAAGCTTAATAACAACAAATATCATTGTTTTAGTTTAATTTTTCGGTTGATATATCTTGAAGTTTGCTTGATTTCAGCTATAATCAGTGGATGCTCTTAATATGGTATGTGTTTTAGTTAGTTAAAAGGAAGTGCTATTGGTGTTATATGAAGTTCTATTCATATGAGTTTGTTTAAGACTGCCTATTGACAAGCACAAAATGATTTCCAAAGTTACACATTATGCAGTTCAGGAAGTAAATCTTTAATTTCTTCATTTTTCATAATCATGGCATGGTGTATGTATTTATGCATATGGTTTGGAATTAGTCATTTAAATTCGGCATGAAGTTTGTATTTAATTAACAATAGTATTGGTTTTAAAGTTCGTATTGGATGCTCGTTATATGGCTAATGTGTAGTAGGATTCAGTATTGAATTTTTTTTAATTATTTCCTCTTTGTTGAATCTCGTTGTTAGTCAGCTTTAAGGACTTAATGTTGAGTCCTTCACTAAAACACATTGAGAAGCTGAAATTGGGCCAGACCTTGGGCCCAAGTTCGAACAGCCTTTAGCAGTTGAGACTTGAAGCATTTTCTTTTTCCTGGACCAGATCTTCACTATCCTCTCCTCATCTAAGACTAGACTTGAGTTAAACCCAAAGCTTTAATAGTATTAGACTAATATTTCCTTTTTTGATAATGGTCTTAAACTAAGATATAAGCATTGGGCCTTCCAAGCTAGGCAACGGATTTGAATTAAGGACCTTTTTAATAATTGAAATATGTCCTTGTTCAGGTCTAGACTTGATCATGAAGCCCAAATTTTCCTAAATACTTTGATGTTAGCTATTTCTTAGTGTTAATTATCTAAGTCCTTTAATTAGCATAGACGAGAACCATAATAGATAATGATAGCTCATTAGTTCTCCAAGTTTAGTTTGAATGTCCTTTAAAAATGAAATTGAGGTACGCCGCGCCAAATAAAATCACAAATTGTGTGGCCCTCCTTAATTATTTCCCTTAAAATAATTAGAATTCGGGATACGCCATTTAACAAATTTTCATGGCCTCCCGCAAAGTTAACAATGTGTTAGTCGCTTTAGGTGCGTTATTTAATAATTCTACATTCTTAAACTCGGTTGTGCATTTCATGTGACCCAAATCCAAGTCCCAAAATGTTGAATTAGATATGTTCCTGATTGTGAGTGCATTTCATGTGAGGCAATCCAAAGACACGTTTAAAACGACATTCAATTTCCTTAAAAATTAATAAAAAGCGGTAAATAATTTAAAATTGCAAAATAGGTTCGAAAGATGTATTAAAATCAGATGACATGCCAATTATAATAGTTTAAGCGACCGTGTTTGAACCACGGAATCCGAGGTGCCTAACACCTTCCTCCGGGTTAACATAATTCCTTATCCACAATTTTTGGTTCGCAAACTTTACAAGGAAAGTTGAATTTTCCTCGATATGGGATTTAAAATAAACCGATGACTTGGGACACCAGAAACAAACCTATCCCAAGTGGCGACTCTAAATAAAATTGAATAAATAATCCTATTTCGTATAATGTCATTCAAAATCAGAAAAACTCCCTTGTACTATCCTTCGGGGTAGTGTGTAAAAATGAGATGTGACACGGCCAAGCATAACTGACTGCGGTCATACAGATGTACCAGCCAACTAACGCGACTCGATGATGCCCGACTGTCGCTACAAAATCATAGATCATTACTTCGAATCTACTTCAAAAAAACAATTAAACAGGCTACCCATAGGATAGTCAAAAGATCTTCGACCATGTCAGCTCCAAATCACAAGGCTTCGAGTTACTCAACCTCCGAGCCAAACCTCCCGAGGTGCTCAAACATCGCCTCAAACAACTTGAAGTTGAGGTTCTTCCCGAACCAATGACGGGTCGGGAAAAATCATTTCAAATTTCCTTAATGAGACAAAAATAAAGCCAATAAAAGTTCGTTTCGACCTAAGGCGTAAGAGCTACTATCGCTAGCCCACATAAACATGAAAACTTGAGGGTCAAATGAGCTCGAGTTGGCACCCGATATGGAGACAAATCTAAAATGGTTAACTACATATTTATAAGGGCAAAGTGTAAAAGCCATTATCGCCACCTTACATTAAAAGGCCACATCAGCCTAAAGCGTAAGAGCCATTGTCTCCAGTTTACACTAAGAGGCCGCATCAACCCAAAGCATAAGAGCCATTGTCACTTGCTAACACAAACATGAAAACTTGAGGGTTGATTGAGCTCGAGTTGAAACTCGACTCAGAAACTAAACCCAAAATAGTTAACTACTTATGCCTTAGGGCAAGGCATAAGAGCCATTGTAGCCAGCCTAATGAGCCTTAGGGCCATGCATATAAAATATTGCTTCAATCAAAGAATAAGAGCCATTGTCTCCATCCTAATGAGCCTTAGAGCTACACACATAAGAAATCACTTCGATTAAGGGCGTAAGAGCCATTGTTGCTAGCCGACGCAAACATAAAAGCATAAGGGTCGAATGGGCTCGAGTTGGAATCCGACTCAGAGACCAAACCCAAAGCAGTTGAGCAAAGCATAAGAGCTCGAATGCTATCTAATACTAAAGGTCGCATCGACCGAGCGCATAAGAGCCCTTGGTCCAACCTAATGATCCATAGGGCTATATCACGAATCTAAGGATTCACTTCGACTCTGAAACCAGTTCACTTGGCCAAATTCGAGACAGAAAAGGGGTACAGAATAAGTAAAGCCACAAGGCTTTCTTTTATGCACATGCACGGAAAAAAACATTCTTCGTCTACAAACATGCTCTGAAAATACTACATACAAAATGGTAAAATCGATGCCCTATCCCAGGGAGCTACAGCCTACTAGACTCATATCTTCACTTTCCTCGATGTCAGACATGAGTACTCGAGCATCACGCCCGTTCGCCCTCGCTCGCGCCAACTTTTCTAAGAGGATAAAGCCCCTGGCACAAATCTCCTCAAGAATCTTTTTTCCATACTTACAACGAGCATATTCTTTGATCCTTTCTTTGCAATCAAGGACTCTCCTCAACTTAGTTTGAGCATCGGTAGCGTTCTTTAAATAAATAGCCGTCTCCTGATCAGCCTTAGTTCGGCTCAACACCGTTCCGGTCCGAGTATCAACGATCTCAGCTCTAATATTCGAAAGCTCGGATTCAAGCTTCGTGATCATATACGCTTGAACTGAAGCATTATCACGAGCTAAGTGGAGTTGAACCTCAAGGGCAGGAACTTTAGCCAAGGCGTATTTCTCCTCTAAAGCCCGAACATCCACCCGAGCTTTTAGCTCGCCACAATCATTCTTGACTCGGTCAGTTTCATCCTGAAGACATTCCAGGGCTTCTATCTTTTTCTACAACTGGGATAGATAGAGAGTTAACCTCAGAAGTTAAAAGGCGGAATGTATACTTGCTCAGGATAGAAACTTACCTGCTCCATCACGCAGCTCTCGTAAATTCGAGTTCCGGCATGCCTCATGTCGTAAGTGTGCCAAGCCGATTTCCTTTTCCTTAAAAAGGAGCTGAAGGGATCTATCCTCATCCAGAATTTTTGGAGCCTGGATTTATGATGGATCAGCTCAGACCTGAGCTTGTTGAAAGCCTGGAAAAGAAAACTCGATAAGGAAAGGAAGACGCGAGATTCAGATGGCCTGCATCAAAACTCATCGCAAAGTGGAGCCAGCAGATTTCCTCGAAGGCTAAGAGCACATCTATCTAGTCCCCTCATTCCTGGAAAAATTGACTCCGTTCGAGGCACGATCGCTCGGAGAAACAATATTTCCAGAACCAGGAACTTCGGGTGCAATAGCCTCATATATTGTTTTAGTCTCGAAGCCCCGACCCTGTTTTGCCTTACTCTAAGCACCATCACCTGTGAATGCATGCCCTGCTTATTATTGTCATTCTTTAGCACGGGAGCTGGCAAAGCCTCCCCGTCTCTGGAGGAGCACGGCCACGCCTCTGAAGGCTCTCCCATACCTACGGCAGCAAGATTAATACGCAAAAAGGGAAAATGTCTCTCCAAATGAACAAAGGGTAAGGAAAAAGTAGTACACATACATATCGTGATGTTTTGCTTCCCATTTGCCCGGGGACACAGCTCGCCACCTACGATCATCACAAGTCGATAGGGTTGCTAACTTTCGGACCCAACCAAGCATATCAGGAATGTTGCCCGGCGCCCATGAAATTGCTACAAAAAAGAAAGAAACACGGTTACGAAACTAGCCTTGGCCATAAGCAAATTTGAGAAGGCCCGAGATGTGCCACTTACGTGTATAGTACAATTCCTCAGGGAATGGCATAAGTTCAAAGGGGAAAAAGTCGATCGTCCGGACCCGAACAAACCGGCGAAACCAATTTTGATATCTATCTTCCCTATTGTTAACAATGAAGGGCGTGGTCGAACGGCACCGCAAGGTTAGTAGACTTCGGTGGTGAAAGGGCCGGTACAACCTAATGAGATAATTGAGCATGAATTCAAGCCCGACTTCTCCAAAAAAAACCTCATCATCAACACAATTCACCTAAACGACCGATGTATTTACACCAAGGCAATCCTTTACTTTAAATAGTAGTTGAGCACAACCCTATCAAGGGGGCCTAGTGTGAAAGGATACATCTACGCATTAAGGAATCCATCGGCTGGATCCGTGATGCCTCATCTAGAGAAAGTACCTGTAGTGCCACCTTCTCCCCCCATCCACAATCTCTCCTCACTAACTCAAGGTGCTCCTCTCTTATCGAAGAAATAGTCTTCAAGGTAAACTCTCGTTGATCCAGAATACCGGGAGCGGAACTCTCCCCTCCCTTCCGGACAAACCGCAACATAGTTGTCATGGCCATGGCGAGACTGGAGAACTGAAGAAGGAACCTACACAAATACTTTAGTGCTAAGGTAATCAAGGGCTCAATGCTAAAATAGAAGGATAATTATCTAAAATAGTGGGATCTTCCAAGAAGCATAAGCGACTTTATATATGTATGAAGAAATGGCAACGGTCTGCCTACCCAAGTTAGGCCCGAGGAAGACAATAAGCATCATTGCTAATCCCAAAGTGGTGTCCGATCTCAAGGACCTCCATAAAAAAGAGTTAGGCTTCAGGAAGCCTTTAGAACCATTATAGGATTCAAGATGGTACCCGATCTCGAAAGTTCCCCTCAAGAAGAAGAATAAGCACTTCGATCCCCGTCCATAAGGATTCGACCTCAGGATATTGCCTAAATCTGGGCAACCCCTCATATGGGACCTATCTACAACGCCTTAAATGTTATTTACATCAAGATCGAATCAAGTTTCCAGGTGCCTAATGCTAATCCTCACTCGGAGATCGCTCTCAAAAATTTCAAGGCTCGAGGTACTAATTTTATATGACCCAAGGGTTCCGATAGCCCGAGTCTATCAGAGCAATTCAAGCTTGGTCTGAGGAACAACAGAGGGATCCAAGAGGTGCCTTCTTAATCAACTGGAGACCATAAAGAATACTCGCACCTGGGTTAGATATGAACTATAGTCAACAGAATCATACATTCAGAGTCTCCACAAAGCTAAAAGAATATGGCAAGCATCAATGACGAAAGTTGAGAAAATATCTTTATATTCACAAATATTTGGATACAACATCCCACGGGGGGTCCTTACATATGATTATAAAAGCCCACAATGGGTCCTTACACAGAAACAAAGAAGCAAAGGGTGCACATCCATAGTGAAAGCTTAAGAGCCTAGTTTACCCTCGAAGGTTCATCTATGCTAGAAGCATCTCCGAGCGCCACCTCCTCGAACTTTCATCCTCAAAGATGATTCCTTCGACTACCACCTCCTTTAGATTCCCAGCTCGATCCCACATAATAATATCTACGAGGGAGAAGATGAAGAAGAGGAAAGGGGAAGGATAAATAAGAGGCAGAAAAAAGAGACATAGCCCGCCAAAGCTAAGGGTTGAGGATTCAGCGGGCACCAGCCTCAGTGGCCGATTGTGTCATTTCATTCCTTGGCAAAAAAACCCAAGGAATGAAGTGCCACACCAGGTGAGGGGTAGGAGAGTGAGAAACAGTGTATGGTCCTAACACTCTCCGTAGCAATGGTATAGAGTCCAAATGTCTTGCTAGATCAGAAGAAGTCGGTTGCCCCTATATACTCACCTTGAGCCAATAACGACAGCAATAACAGGCGTAACAACAACGGCAGTAACGATAAGACAGTATGATCTTTCTCTACAAGAGGAAGCTTAGGCAAAAGGCCACCACAAATCTGATGAAAATATTGCCATACAACCTTAATGTCGTGAATCCCAAACATGGTGGTTAGTTATGGAGGAAGAAAGTGAGAAGAAAAGGATGAATGAATAGAGAAAGGCACTTTGGATAAAGAGATTGTGCCGAAGTGCCCCCATTTATAGGGGTGGTAACACAGCCATCAATTACTTTGAAAGACGGATCGGCAGGCGCAACCAATGCATTCTTGAGAACTGAATCGACGGCAGTTCTATCACTTTGAAGAATGAGAATCGACAATGCATTGAATGATGCTGTAAAGACAAGTCCATGGGATGTCCCGATTATTGTGAAGGCTTACGTCACAGGTTGCGTCATTAGTACGACATCATCGGGGAAGCCCAAAAAAGTTGGGCATCAAAATCTTTTCCCATCGCTTCGTTCTGGGAAATGTGGAGACTATCTGTATACAACAAAATCGGAGGGTCTAATTTCTCGTCATTAACGCATTTTAGAAGACCGTCTTGAAGCCTCAAGGCTGCAAAGCTGTGACCAAGTTTCCTCCCTCGAGGCTCATTGACGCCAAGCCTAGAGGCAACATTGACCATGGCTGAAGCAAAAATAAGGAGTTTCTAAGACACGTAGCTAAGTCTGACAGAGCCTAGGCGGCCTACTCTAAACGACCTGCTCTGAACCCAAATCAGGGTGCCATGTCTAACCGTCCCATCCCTATATCTTTGCAATTAATGTATTATGTACCATGTAGGGAATACCCAACTATATAAGGGGATCTTTGACATTTTGTAAGGGACTACAGGTATTCAACTACTTCATATGAAATATACAAAAACTCTCTCTCTGTTTTCTTTCTAACAAACTCTCTCGATATTGTTGCTCTTATTAACTATTTTCATACTTGTACTTCATTTATTGCCTATCATTGTCCATAAAGAGCCTTCGCTAATTGTTTTATAACTGTTAGACCTTCCCTAATTACCCTTAATAGCTCAAACCCGAGCCTAGTAATTGGCCTCGAGGCCCCGTGTCGGTCAGTTCGAGACCTCGAATAGCTATTATCAATTTGATTATAGCTTTCTTCTTATCTCTATTTTGTCACTAAGTCTCACATACCTAGTATCAACTTCTTAACAACTAGCATAAAAATAAATCACATATTTTTAGAGTCCCATGAACAAATTTAATTGTTATTCCCATTTTCACTGTAAACACATAGGCTTGCCCATAGTGTAATACTCGACTAATCAAGCTCATTCGGTCTAGAGTCAAATATGACTTTATTTGGTTGTAATGTTGGTTTCGGGATGGGTAGGATACATATAGGTATAATGATTATACCTCCCTAAACAATCCACCTTTTTCTTTTCATGTCTCCTTAATTCCACTTAACAGCCCAACCAACCACCCCACACTTATATTTTTCCATATCTATTGCATTTCGATTGCTTCTACGAGGTGATAGGGTTCAACAAGATAGGATATTTAAACTTGGATTAGGCTTGTAATGTGTTTGCCAAGGAAAACAAGCTTAGAGGCTCAACAGGTTTGACTAAGGTATATATAATTAGGTGGGATCAAGAATACATAGAAAAGTTAAGAAAAACAAACACCTATATCAGTTTCCAGACAAAACGAGACTATCATTTCGCTTTGTACACACACAGAGCAAGTTTGAGGCATTGATGCTAACACAAAATACACAAATCCTCACCCACACAAGGTATATGACTCAATTTAGTTAGGATCATCAGACACTCTGCTCTAAGTACTTGAACCATTCAGGAACACACACTTTAAGGCCTTATTTGAGTCAACTAAAGAGCCTAAGTGTCACACTAAAGCAGTTTTTATTCAAGGTACCATAGAGTTAAGGGTACCTATTTCCATTTATGTTTCTCGCCCAAGACTTCCTAAACTAAAAAGAAGAAAAAAAAACTAACTACACCTAGTTCAAATGGAAACCCTTGGAAAAGAATCGTGGTTTAAAGAAAAACCAAGGGGGAGTTGATACACTACCTAACAAGCGAAAATATTTTTTTGTTCGACTTAAGTCCCTCAAGAGACCCGTCGAGAGGTGTCCATCTTTAGGCCAAGATGAATATAATTAACATCAACCCAAAAATACCAAACAACAACAACACCAAACAAATTTATACAATTTTATAGTAACAACTACCCCCTCCCCACACTTAAAGATTTGGCATGTCCCCGTGTCAAAGAATTTAATGTAGAGTAAGGTAAGGGAACTTCCTTGGTGCTCAGCACTGATCAGATACGGTGCCAAGATCAAGGTGACATGCTCATCCTAGCGCCCAAAGCCAGCCCATGATTGTTTTCTCTGACCTAGCATGTTGGGTAGCCAAATTGTCAACTCTAGCATCCAGGTCAGTGATCGAAGTGCGTAGGCCAGCCATTTCTTGCTCCAGGATGTCATGCAGGTACTTCGACAGGTTTATAATGGGCTCGCCTCGTCAGCACTCGGATCTGGTGGAGCGGCAACATGCATAGGTCCCTCATCATCCTTATCAGCATCATCAACAACCACTACCGGCTCTTTCCCAAGTGTGATTTTGCTATTCCATGAATGGGGCTTTCAATTGCAACTTCCCATCTACTATGGGATTTTCATGAACTCGTGCAGCACGACACAACTTAGTGACTAGGGAGGGGAAGTAGAACACTTTGAGTACTTCTGGGGAGCGAATGAACATTTCATCCTAAAGGAGCTTGGCCATATCAAAATCGTGGTGGGTCATAAAATAATAAATAGCCACTGCCCTTGGCCCATTTACATTTGTAGTGTTACGGGAGGGAAGAAAACGGTTGTTGATGATTGTGAGCCAACACTTAGCTTACCGAGTGAGATATTGGGAGTTTAGGGTAATTCATTTCTTTATCAATATTAGCTCCCGGCTAGCCACACAGATTGTTTCAAGTATTGGTGCCCACCAGATAGTTGGGCGGTGATAAGCATGGTAATAGTCCGTCCCTCTAGTGAATACCTGTAGCTTCTACACTCATCGGATGGCCTCGAGAGACACATTCACCCGGGTATTTCATATTGTGACCATCCTATCAACATGCTCTGGCCAGTTTGCGTACAACTCCCTTACCATCAATACATTTACCTCTTCTAGTTCATCAAAGAAGATGTCCAGTTGAAACCTTCTCAACTCATCAAAGATACTTGGGCATTCAGTTTGCAAGGAATTCCTATCAATGTGTACTTTAGTTAATACATTCTTGGATGCCATTGCGTTAAACCTATCTTGAGCTGCTTTGGAAACAAACTTAGTGCAGCAAAACTAGTCCGCACTAGCCTAACCCCGAGCCCTAAATGAACCTCAAGCTCCACTAGCGAAGGAACATGTGGTACGTCTCATTGACTGATGCATTGTACCTGACACAATGGAGGCTACTATTAGTGAGGATTTGAGTTGTGTGAACCATGGGTGGTTACTCAGACTTCACTACCACCATGGTCACATTAGCCATTACAGCTCCATTGGGAAAATTTCACAGACACCTTGTGAGCATGGTCTATAATTTATCACACCTATCCCATAGAAGAATAAACTCTCCCCCCAAATCACCCATTATCACTTCAAAACTCCACCCCACCATAATTAACTTTACACAACAATACCAAGCTCTTATCTACAACATCTTACACATGACCCAATAAAAAGAAGAAAAGAAAATAAAAATTCTAATTAAAAATACAACAACAATTGGAACATAAAAGTTACAAAATAGAGCATTACAAGAAGAGATAGAAATCTTGACATACCCGGGGCTTGTAGAAGTTTAGAATAATGGAAAATGGGGAGGGGGGGTAGAAGTGTGTATGTGTGTGTGTGTGTGATGGGGGAGAGAGAAGTGGGTTGGTGATAGATGGAGAGAAGAAGAAGAAGAAGAAGAAGAAGAAAGGGCGTGGGGTTAGGGTTTGAGGGGTGAGAGTAAGAGAAGTGGGGGATTTGGGGGAGGGGGGGATTGTTAATGGTTTAGAAGAGTAAAACGAAAAAAAATTAAACACAACTTACTTGGGTGACAGAATTGTCGCGAATTAGAGCGATCGATCGTGGTCGCGGTGAATGAGGGGGGGGGGGGGAATAGAATGTTTGCCATTCACCGTGGTCATGCCCCAGCCACGGTGGATTGAGCAATCCAAAGTAGAATGCTCATCATTTACCGCGGTCGCAGTTACGAGCTTTTTTTATAAGAGTTTTAGTTTCCTACACATCTGGTACAACATCAAATAAAAGAAAAAGAAACAAAAGAAACATGGGTTGCCTCCCACACAATGCCTGATTTAACGTACGACACATGCTCATATCAACACTCATCATTTGTGTATTGGGGCTCCTCCAACGTTATTACCATGTTTTCCCTTTTTTCTTCAGACATTCCAAGATAGTGTTTCAACCATTGCCCATTCACGGTGAATTTGTTAGTCCCATTCGATCTCCACAGCTCCATTTGGGAACACTTGCACCACTTTGAACGTTCCTGACCATCGGGACTTCAACTTACTCGGAAAAACCTAAATCTTGAGTTATATAGCAACACTAATTCTCCAGGTTTGAAGGTTCGATTCAAGATGTGCTTGTCATGCATCAGTTTCATCCTTTCTTTATAAAGTCTGGCACTCTCGAACGCCTGGAACTAGAATTACTCAAGCTCTTGCAACCCATTAACTTTGTTAGTGATCGACGTCTCCATGTTTAAGTTTAGTTGATGCAATGCCCATAGTGCTTTGTGTTCCAGCTCAATCGGAAGGTGGCATGTCTTTCCAAATACCAACTTGTATGGTGACATACCAATTGGAGTTGAAGGCTATGCAGTATGCCCACAATGCATCACCCAGCTTTCTCGCCCAATTAGTTCTTATTGCATTCACTGTTTTTGAAGAGGACGCTCTTGATTTCTATATTGGACATTTCCACCTGCCTGCTTTTATTGGGTGGTATGGTGAGGCTACCTTGTAGCGAACTCTATTCTTCTCCAACAGGCATGCAAATGCTCTATTGCAAAAATGAGAACCACCATCACTAATTATTGCTCGGGAGGTTCCAAAAAGTTTGAAGATGTTTTTCTTTAGGAAACTGGTCACCCATTTCGCATCATTGGCTGGGAGAGCAACTGTGTTGACCCACTTGGAGACATAGTCTACTGCAAGCACTATATACTTGTTACTATATGAGCTGAAGAAAGGCCCCATAAAGTCTATCCCCTACATGTCAAATAATTCCACTTCTTGGATTGTAGTCATTGGAATATATGATGATGGGATATGTTTCTCATCCTTTAACATTCATCACAGTTTTTGTCCTCCTTGCATAATAAATTGGGTGCATAATTTTCTCCTTGCGTTGCCCCAAAACTGCTCCTATAGCGTAATCACTTGCGTCGCACATCAGCTCAAATGGTTGCTCCCAATTGGGTGCAACAATTATGGGTACAGTAACCAATCTCTTCTTCAGCTCCTCAAATGCTAACCTACAATCATCAGAAAACAAAAAGCGCTGGACTTTTTCAAGTAGCTTCCATAAGTGGTTAGTAATTTTTGAAAATCCTTGATGAACTGCTTGTAGAATCCGGCGCGCCCAAGGAACCTTCGCACTGCTTTCACTGATGTGGGTGCTGGGAGCTTCTATATCACGTTAACATTTGCATTATCTACTTCAATCCCCTTTTGGACACTCTATGCCCCAATATTATGTCTGCTTGTACCATAATACGGAACTTCTCCCAGTTCAGCACCAAATTTGTCTTCATACATCATTTGAGCACTCTCTTAAGGTTGTGAAGACAATCTTTGAATGAATCCCCTACCACAAAGAAATCATCCATAAACAACTCTATAATGTCTTCGACCATGTCAGGGAAGATGGGTATCATACATCGTTGGAATGTGGCCGAGGCGTTGCAAGGTCCAAAGGGCATCTTCCGAAAAGCAAAGATGCCATACGGACATGTGAATGACATTTTCTCTCTATCTTCTAGGACTATTGAATCTGATTGTACCTCGAGTATCCGTTCAAGAAACAAAAATAGGATCACCCAGCTAACCTGTCCAACATCTGGTCAATAAAAGGTAAGGGGAAATGGTCCTTCGAGTGACCGCATTTAATTTCCTCTAATCCATGAAAATCTGCCACCCTGTGACTGTACGAGTTGACATCAACCCGTTCTTCTAATTTTTCACAATTGTCATTCCACCCTTTTTTTGATGAACACTAGAGGGCTTAACCAATCGCTGTCAAAGATGGGAAAGATGATGCCCGCGTCCAGCCACTTGATTACCTCCTTCTTCACTGCCACTTTAATATTCAGGTTCATCTTTTTTTGATGTCCCTTGGAAGGTTTTCTCTCTTATTCCATACGAATTGTCTGCATATAAAAGATCGGGCTAATACCTTTTATGTCTTCATGGTCCACCCAATGGCAATTTTGCATTCCTGCAACACTTGTAATAATTATTCTACCTACGCCGCTAGCAAAACAGATAATATAATAACAAGAAAAGTAGAATAGGGACCCAAGAAAGCAAACATGAGGTAGGCTGGAAGCGATTTTAGCTCTAGTTGGTGTGGTTCCTCTATTTATGGGTTTGCAGGTGGTGTAGCTCTCTTTTCTAACTCAAGCAACTCGAACTGAGTTTTCCTCTTCCAGAATTCTTGTCCTTCGAGTTCCATGACCCACTCTGCCAACCCTTCACCATCCATTTCCTCTAATTTGTCAAGTAAGCTCCTAATGGATCTTTAGCATTCACGATCTCATCATCTTCATGCAAGATCACATCCGCAGCTTCCACTAGTGAGGAATTTTCATATTTGTTAGAATATACGCTTAACGCTAGGGGGGGGGGTGAATAGCGTTTTAATAAAAATCAAGATAAATTTGCGGAATTAAAATTGCAGGAATAAAGTAATTGCAGTAATTAAAGTAGTAAGGAGAGAACACACCGAATTTATACTGGTTCACCACAACGTGTGGTTAGTCCAGTCCCCGAGAGACTCTCTCGAGTTTTACACTAACTCCGTTAAGCTTACGGGTGCCTTACATACCGTTACACTTGCTCGTAGATATACACTCTACAAGACTTCAACCTGCTCGAGGATACCTCACCTCAAGACTTCAAGTCAAGGAACTAAACTTTCCTTCTTACAACAAGGGATTAGAACTTCCCTTCAAGTGTATGCAAACACTTAGCACTCAAGACAAGACTCTCTTATAGAGTAGATGTGAGTAAAATTAATACGCTCAAGAACACAACAACTTCGTCAAGAATTTGGCTCTCAAAAACTATGAAATGAATGTGAAATGATTGATATGAAAGTATGTAAGCTTAAGCAAGAATTGTAATCAGTTGTTGTGCTTAAAAGAGTGATTTTGAGGTGTATTTATAGTCTTCAAAGTCACCAAGACCGTTGCTTAATTGCCAATCACTAATTGCTGATTTTGTGCTAGGATAATCGATTATCTGATTTGCATAATCGATTATCTGCAAATCGTTCAAAAATCATATGCAGATTTTAAGCAGAATAATCGATTATTCAAATTGCATAATCGATTACCTGATAACGTTTAAAAATCAGACGCTGATTGTATGCTAGCATAATCAATTATTGCCTTGTGCATAATCGATTATCTTTCAGCGTTTAAAAATACTTTGGCAACGGTCTTAACATAATCGATTACCAAAAAGACATAATCGATTATTTTGCTGTTTTGTAAGTTCCGGTTATACACTGTCTTAACATAATTGATTATCAAAAAGACATAATCGATTATTTTGCTGTTTTGTAAATTCCGGTTTACACTGTCTTAACATAATCGATTATTAGAAAAACATAATCAATTATATCTGTCCAGATTTGAAAGACATGTTTAAAATTCATTTTGGCTAAAATGAAAATGTTTGAAAATTATTTTTTAATCAAAGATGCATGGTTTGATGAAAATGATTTTACGAGAGAAGCCAAGTCTTCAATCTATTGTCGGATTAAGATCACAATATAAAACGACTCATGTATAACTTTGTTGCTTTACTTGATCTTGTTCTTTGTTTCTCTTGTGCTTGGACTTCGGCATATGTCAACGTTCCATGCGCGTCGGTTTGTCATTTATCAAAACCTACAAAGATGAACACACGTTTAGTTTTAGCGACTTGAGAACGTGTTTCAACAATTTCCCCCTTTTTGATAATGGCAAACCAATATCAGGATATGCATATTAAATAATTGATAATGACAATCCAAGACAAGTATATAAATATGTGAATGAGTTCCCCCTCAATTTATGCCAATATGTATTAGTGTGCATAGCCCTTATTCTTCCCCCTTTTGACATTATCAAAAAATAATAAACTTTTATTGAGGAAACAATATTGAAAATACATAATAGAGCAAGAAAAATAGACAAAATATTATTCAAACGATACATAATGGAAGCAAGAAAAAAAAATAGACAAGATATTATTCATTGTCAACATTAACATCCGCCTCGGCATCCGACACTTCTTCCGGAAGGGTAACTTAGGCATAGGGATAGCGTACATGGTCAAAATATCCATGAAGCTCATGGGATAATCGAGTGACATTCCAATCAATACGAGTCATGGACGTGGACAGAGAGGCAAGTTGCTCAGAAATGGTTTGGAGGGTAGCAACGGACGGAGCCTGAGGATGACGTCTTTGAGTTGGAGGAGGAGCCGGATGTTCACCGATATTGGGAAACGAAGATTCCTGAATTTCCCAATGTTTTGTTGCCTTTTTGTGAGGACCGACGGAGGTGTCGATACCGGAGGCTTGAAAAATAGCCATTATGACAAAAGCATAGGGGAGTGGCTTACGTCCCCAATTGCATCATACATGTGAGTCATGACGAACTTGCACCAATTGATGCGAGCCCCGGTGATAATTGCGTGCATGAGTTTTGAATCCTCATGAGAGAAAGTGGTATGATTGAATTTGCGCGGTTTGAGAACACGGGTTATGAAGTAAAAAATTATACGATATTCAGGGAGCATATGCGTGATGGTTGGGCGACGCTGCTCCGGAGTTTGAACAAATTCCCCGATCCCAATTTGGTTGAAAAGGAGTTGTTCATCAAATAAGGCTCCTTCTTCTCTAGTGTGGAGTGAGATATCTTCCCCATCTCGTGGAAGTTTAGTGAGGAGTTGCATGTATTCCTCATTTAGAAGAATTGGAACTCCATTGATGCTTGAGACAAGGTCACCATCTTCGTCCTTCTGTAGATTTGAATAGAAGGCACAAATTAGAGAAGGGTGAATGTAAGGAGATTGAAGATATAGGAAGTCAAGGAGTTGGCTTTGCATAAGAATATTTGCCGTTGATGAGGGTGCACTATTGCGAAGGTATCGACTAGTTGAGAAGCGAGACGGAAGGATTTCTCTACTCTCAAATTTTTCGAGGAATCGAAGGAGTTCGGGTTTAGTATCAAACCGAAAATAAGAGCCGTCTTTATAGCAGAAAACGGGTGGAAGAGCGGCGGAAGAGGAGGCAATATTTTTGCCGGAACGAGCGCGTTTGGAACGGTAACAAAATTTGGATGTTGAAGTGAAGATTTGTGAAGGATGGAAGTCCCTATTTATAGAGTAGAGGAAAGGGGGGCATTGAATAGAGAAAAGCTGCAGATTTTGAGGTGCCAAACGGTCAGGAACGGTAACAAAATTTAAACACTGACCGTTGGTAATAACTTTGGTAATCGATTATTGCTGCACAGTGTGATACGGACTCGGGGAATAATCGATTTTGATTAGGAGATAATCGATTATTTTTAGGCAGTGCGATGAAAAACCGAGACGGTAAGAGGAAATCGATTATTCAGTTTTCAAAAATCGATTATTTTATTAACACTTGTAAAACGGAACTTTCAATAATCGATTAGTAATATTGAAAATCGATTAGTAATATTGAAAATCGATTATTAAACATGATTGCCAGATTCCTGCAAAATCAAAATGTTAGATAATCGATTCTAGTATTAGTATAATCGATTAGTTTATTTTTCCAATAGAATAATGGGAAAACATAAAGGAGTAATAATCGATTATTGACTAAGAAAAATCGATTATTTATCACCAGTGCCCGAGAATTCCCCCTGTCTTTGGGGCGATACCTGCAAAAAGGAGTTAGGCGCCTCCGACGCTCAAGTTAGTAATTGTTAAAAGAAAAATGCAATGCATGTATTAGATCATCGTGGAGTCAAGAATTCCGAGTTCACTACAAATTCGGAAAAAGGACTCTTTCTCTAAAGGCTTTGTGAAGATGTCGGCCAATTGATATTTGGTTTCAACAAACTCAATTTCGACATCACCTTTGAGAACATGATCTCTTATGAAGTGGTGCCTAATTTCTCTGTGTTTCGTTCTTGAGTGAAGAACAGGGTTCTTCGTCAAGCTTATGGCGCTAGTATTATCACATCGAAGAGGGATATGATTGATACTAAGACCATAATCCGAGAGTTGTTGTTTCATCCAAAGGATTTGAGCACAACAACTCCCTGCGGCTACATATTCAGCCTCGGTTGTGGATAACACAACACTTACTTGTTTCTTGCTAAACCAAGAAACTAGAGAGCTACCGAGCAAATAGCAAGTGCCACTAGTGCTCTTGCGGTCCAATTTGCAACCCGCAAAATCGGAATCGAAATAGCCAACAAGTTGGCATGAAGAACCTTTGGGATACCATAGTCCCACATTTATAGTTCCAACAAGATACTTCATTATCCGTTTTACCGCAGTTAGGTGCGACTCCTTCGGACATGATTAATATCGAGCGCATAAACACACACTAAACATGATGTCCGGTCTACTTGCAGTAAGATAAAGAAGGGATCCGATCATACCTCGGTATTTCTTGGTATCTACTTCTTTACCTTTCTCATCCTTGTCAAGATGGTCGGATGTGCTCATTGGAGTGGCCATTGCTTTGGCGTTGCTCATTTCAAAACGATTTAGCAACTCTTTGCAATACTTAGATTGACAAATGAAAGTTCCTTCTTTCATTTGTTTCACTTGCAACCCCAAGAAGAAGTTTAGCTCACCCATCATTGACATTTCGAATTCGCTAGTCATTAACTTAGAGAATTCCTCGCATAAAAAATCATTAGTAGCACCAAAAATAATATCATCGACATAAATTTGAACTAATAGAATGTCATTGTTTTTATTTTTGATAAACAGTGTAGTGTCAACTTTCCCCCTTTCGAACTCATTGTTCAAAAGAAATTTGCTTAAGCGCTCGTACCAAGCTCGAGGAGCTTGTTTAAGTCCATATAGCGCTTTCTTAAGCTTGAAGACATGATCGGGAGATTTAAAGTCTTCAAAGCCCGGGGGTTGTTCAACGTACACTTCCTCTTGAATAAACCCATTGAGGAAGGCACTCTTGACATCCATTTGAAAAAATTTGAAATTCATAGATGATGAAAAAGCAAGTAATAAACGAATGGCTTCTAGTCGTGATACGAGTGCATAAGTTTCTTCATAATAATTCCTTCTTCTTGATTATAACCTTAAGCAA
Source organism: Nicotiana benthamiana (assembly GCA_034376525.1). Classification (NCBI taxonomy): domain Eukaryota; kingdom Viridiplantae; phylum Streptophyta; class Magnoliopsida; order Solanales; family Solanaceae; genus Nicotiana; species Nicotiana benthamiana. The sequence continues at coordinate 40,054,633 of CM067324.1, forward strand.
CAAGCCTAGCTTTGTTTCTAGTGATTATACCATTTTCATCTAATTTATTTCGAAAAACCCATTTCGTACCAATTATGGTATGATTATCGGGTCTTGGCACCAATTCCCAAACATCATTACGTTTGAATTGGTTAAGCTCCTCTTGCATTGCCAAGGTCCAATGCTCATCCCCAATTGCTTCGGAAATGGTTGAGGGTTCGATTTGAGAAACAAAAGCCATATGTACTACAGTGTCTTTAAGAAGGTTTCGAGTACTTACCCCTTTCTCGATGTTGCCAATTACCTTGTCGAGAGGATGGTCTTTAGACGTCCTCCAAGCCTTAGGCATCATCGATTCTTCTTCTTGTGGTGGTACTTCTTCCGAAAGTTCTTCCATGACTTCATCTTGAACTTCCTTTGGATTCTCCTTTTGCACCTCGTCTTGAAGATTGATTTTGTATAAAGCATCTGCAAGACCATCAGAAAAATCCTTTCTCGCCAAGCGAGCATCATTTTCACAAAATACTATATGAGGAGATTCCTCAACAGTTTTGGTTCGATTATTGAAAACTCTATATGCTTTACTACGCGATGAATAACCAAGAAAAATTCCTTCATCAGATTTCGTGTCAAATTTTCCCAAGTTATCTTTTCCGTTGTTATGAATGAAACATTTACAACCGAAGACTCTAAGATGGGAGAGGTTAGGTTTCCTTCCCTTGTAGAGTTCATAGGGAGTTTTTATGAGTATCGGTCTTATGACAGCTCTGTTTAAAACATAGCATGCGGTACTCACGGCATCCGCCCAAAATTGTTTGGGAATCTTAGCCTCATCGAGCATGGTTCTAGCCATCTCTTCGAGACATCGATTTTTGCGTTCCACCACTCCATTTTGTTGTGGTGTACGTGGAGCCGAAAAGGTATGTTCAATACCGAGTTCATCACAAAAATCCGCAAAGATATTATGATCGAACTCTCCCCCATGATCACTTCTTATGGAAGTGACGGTTGTGTTCTTTTCATTTTGAACACGTTTAAGAAAACTTTTAAAGGCTTGAAAAGCATCGATTTTATGAGCAAGAAATAACGTCCATGTAAATCTAGAGTAGTCATCAACAATAACAAAGCATAAAGATTTCCACCATGACTTTTAATTCTAGATGGTCCGAAAAGATCCATGTGTAGAAGTTGTAAGGGTCTAGTGGTTGAAACAACATTTTTGGATTTAAAAGAGGCTTTTGTTTGTTTCCCTTTTTGACATGAATCACAAATAGAATCTTTTTCAAATTTCATGTTTGGAAGACCAATTACTAAATCTTGTGAAACTAGTTTGTTTAAAAGATTCATATTTACATGAGCTACTCTACGATGCCATAACCACATGTCGTCTTCTTTAGTCATAAGGCAATTTACAACACTTGATGAAGAATTTTCAAGATCAACCATATAGATATTATCAATTCTAATACCACGAAGAATAACTTTATAATCACTACGACGGATAACTAAGCATTCTTCGGAATCAAACAATACAAGATTTCCCTTGTCACATAATTGACTTATGCTCAAGAGATTGTGTTTGAGACCTTTAACTAGCAAAATATGCTTAATGGAGGAAGATTCGTCCTTACCGACCGAGCCAATGCCGATAATTTTTCCTTTGTTATTGTCTCCAAAAATAACATTTCCTCCTTCCGTGGGTTTTAGTTGAAGGAATTTTGATGCATCTCTGGTCATATGTTTGGAGCATCCACTATCAAGGTACCAAAGTACACTTGATCCCTTCAAACACACCTACAAAACAAATTAATGAGATTTTGGTACCCAAGCCATTTTGGGTCCTTGGGTGTTAGGTGCAACATGGTGGTGTGATTGATTTGTGTTAAAATGCCTATGTCTAGTGAAACATACGGGAGCAATATGTCCAATTTTATTGCAATAATGACAAATGACATTCGCATTGTGCATTCTTCTAGGATTATAATAATTTGGGGGTCTAAATTTATTCACTCTATTTTTAGGAATATAGGTTTGATGTAGTTTTCGAAAATCTTGTCTATGTGGTCTATACATGCCAATACTTCTTCTAGCATTTCTTCTAGGATGAGTTGCAATTCTAGGATTAAAATTTCTAGGTTGAGTGTTGACATTTATTTTGTTTTGCCTAAGTTGAGTCTTAGGTGGTTTAGGAATGGACTCAACTTTTTCTTTTGGCTCGTGTTTAAAGCCTATACCGTGCTTAGTGGATTTCAAATTTACAAGCACTTCATTGAGATTTTTGTGTGAAGAATTGAATTTGTGCAAAGTGCTTCTAAGACTCTCTACTTCTTCCTTTAGAGATTTGCAAGAAGTACAATCCTTATTTGAACTTTCGGGTTTGTCGGCGCTTCTTTTGCCGTAAAACTTGTTTTCCTCTTTTAATTTCTCATTTTCAAGAGTTAGTTTTTCAAAATCCTTTTCTTTTGAAGAGATTTGTTTTCTTAAAACTTTTATAGATTTAGAAGCGCTAATAAACTCTTTATACAATTCATCAAATGCATATTGCATTTCTTCTAAAGTGAAATAATTCTTAGAAGTAGTACATACCTCATTTTGAGTTTCTTCGTGTGCCATAAGACACAAGTTTGCGGTCTCGTTTCCTTCTCCGTCACTTGATTCGTCTCCGGAATCGCCTCCCCAAGAGATGTATGCTCTTTGTTTCTTGACGAGTTTCTTCTCCTTTTTGGCATTTGGACAATTTGGTTTGATATGCCCGATTTCTCCGCATCCATAGCACTTTAATTGGTCTCCTTGTCGCTTACCTTTTCGATCATACTCCTTTCGCATGAACTTGTGAAATTTCTTAATAACGAGTCCGAACTCGTTATCTTCGTCGCTTGATTCCTCATCATTTTGAGGTTGAGCCGTGCTTGCTTTAAGGGCGATTCTTCGTTTCCTTTGATCATCCAAAGGAGGGTTAAGAATAGTAGATTCATAGGTTTTGAGATTACCTCTAAGCCCGTCGATTGTGACATTTGTAATGCCGATTGACTCTTGAATAGCGTCGGCTTTGGAGCGCCATTTCGGATTGAGACTTTGAAGAATTTTACGGACAAGTTCCCTATCCGTGAAAGTCTTCTTAAGAGCATGAAGATCATTAACGATTTTTGAAAATCGTTCGAACATATCATCTATCTTCTCGTTTTCCTTCATATGAAAAAGTTCATATTCATGGGTTAGAAAATCTATTTTAGCTTCTCTTACCTGGTCTGTACCTTCATAGGTGATTTCTAATTTATCCCACATTTACTTAGCCGTGGTGCAACATGAGATTTTCCGATAATCATCAGGATTTACAGCACAGTACATCATGTTGATGGCTTTTGCGTTGTTCTCCACCTTTCTCATATCGTCTGCGTCATACTCATCTTCCGATTTTGGCACCATTTCATTTTCTACCTTTTTGGTTGGAATTTGCTCTCCATTCTTGATAATTTTCCACAGTAGAAAATTATTTGATTGGATAAATATTCTCATCCTTTCCTTCCAAAAAGAATAGTTTGTGCCATCGAATAGTGGTGGCCTTGTGGTGCATCGTCCTTCACCTAGTCCTGCATAAACGTTACGAGTAGAAGCCATGAATTGTTTCTCTCAAACTGTTAAGTCTTTCAGAGAGTTAGGCTCTGATACCAATTGTTAGAATATACGCTTAACGCTAGAGGGGGGGTGAATAGCGTTTTAATAAAAATCAAGATAAATTTGCGGAATTAAAATTGCAGGAATAAAGTAAGTGCAGTAATTAAAGTAGTAAGGAGAGAACACACTGAATTTATACTGGTTCACCACAACGTGTGGTTAGTCCAGTCCCCGAGAGACTCTCTCGAGTTTTACACTAACTCCGTTAAGCTTACGGGTGCCTTACAAACCGTTACACTTGCTCGTAGATATACACTCTACAAGACTTCAACCTGCTCGAGGATACCTCACCTCAAGACTTCAAGTCAAGGAACTAAACTTTCCTTCTTACAACAAGGGATTAGAACTTCCCTTCAAGTGTATGCAAACACTTAGCACTCAAGACAAGACTCTCTTATAGAGTAGATGTGAGTAAAATTAATACGCTCAAGAACACAACAACTTCGTCAAGAATTTGGCTCTCAAAAACTATGAAATGAATGTGAAATGATTGATATGAAAGTATGTAAGCTTAAGCAAGAATTGTAATCAGTTGTTGTGCTTAAAAGAGTGATTTTGAGGTGTATTTATAGTCTTCAAAGTCACCAAGACCGTTGCTTAATTGCCAATCACTAATTGCTGATTTTGTGCTAGGATAATCGATTATCTGATTTGCATAATCGATTATCTGCAAATCGTTCAAAATCATATGCATATTTTAAGCAGAATAATCGATTATTCAAATTGCATAATCGATTACCTGATAACGTTTAAAAATCAGACGCTGATTTTATGCTAGCATAATCGATTATTGCCTTGTGCATAATCGATTATCTTTCAGCGTTTAATAATACTTTGGCAACGGTCTTAACATAATCGATTACCAAAAAGACATAATCGATTATTTTGCTGTTTTGTAAGTTCCGGTTATACACTGTCTTAACATAATCGATTATCAAAAAGACATAATCGATTATTTTGCTGTTTTGTAAATTCCGGTTTACACTGTCTTAACATAATCGATTATCAGAAAAACATAATCGATTATTTCTGTCCAGATTTGAAAGACATGTTTAAAATTCATTTTGGCTAAAATGAAAATGTTTGAAAATCATTTTTAAATCAAAGATGCATGGTTTGATGAAAATGATTTTACGAGAGAAGCCAAGTCTTGAATCTATTGTCGGACTAAGATCAAAATATAAAATGACTCATGTATAACTTTGTTGCTTTACTTGATCTTGTTCTTTGTTTCTCTTGTGCTTGGACTTCGGCATATGTCAATGTTCCATGCGCGTCGGTTTGTCATTTATCAAAACCTACAATGATGAACACACGTTTAGTTTTAGCGACTTGAGAACGTGTTTCAACAATATTCACTAGGTCTCCTTGTGGATTTCTGAACCTTGAATATAACTTCTTCATCGTTCAACCTCATTTTTAATTCTCCGATTTCACTATCAAGCAATGCTGTCCAGTGGCTAAGAATGACCTCCCCAGAATGATGGGCATCTCTTCATCTACCTAGCAGTCCAGAATAACAAAGTCTGCAAGGAATACAAACTTTCCCTCTTGTACCAGCACATCATTAAGAATCCCCATGGACCTTTTAACCACGCCGTCAGCCAGCTGCAATAGCATCGAAGTCGGTCTAGCTCTGCAAATGCCCATTTTTGTGTATATTGCGAAAGGAATTAGTTTATGTTGGCTCCTAAGTCACATAATGCTTTTGCAAAAGCATAAATCCCAATAGTACATGGAATAGTGAAGCTACCTGGATCAAACATCTTCTGAGCCATGGGTCTTGTCACTACTGCACTGCAGGCCTGTGTTAGAGTTACTGTGGATAGGTCCTAAAAATCAAATTTTTGTGACATTAGGTCCTTCATAATCTTTCCATACCCTGGCATTTCCCTCAAAGCATCCATAAGAGGAATACAATTGAATTTGATGAAGCATCTCCATGAATTTCCTGTATTGATCCTCTTTCTTTTGTTTTGCTAGTCTCTCAGGGAATGGTGCAGGGAGCACCCTTTGTTCATTGTTTGTTGGTCTTTGTTGGAGTTTTGTGGCACAAGAGGTACCACCTGTTTTGCAGCTTGTTCACTCTCTTATGCTTTACCCTTATCCACCTCAAACTATTCAACCACCACTTCAATGAGTTCTGCTAATTTATTTATATCTAATGGAACTGGAGTATCTGGCGTAGACTCTATTCTGGATTGAGAAACTTCTTTCTCCCTATCTAAATCTCTTCCATTATGGAGACTTACTGCTATTAGCTGATTCAGGTTTTCCTCTTTTGGGTTAATATTTGTGTCAGCTGGCAGTATTCTCTAGGGATAGTTATTTAAGGCCATGGACCACTGCCCTAGTTGGATTTCAATATTCAATGGTTGAGTCATGTACTGCCAACTTTTCCTGCATCTTACAATTTGTTCCAATGAGTTATTGCAGCATACCCATAATTTCTACCATGTTGTCGTCTTGTTGGTGAGGATGTGGCTGCTATGCCAACTGTTGCTGGTTCTGCTGTGGATATATGACACCATTTAGCCTTGGGGCTGCATACCTAAAGGTTGTGGCATGTTCGATGTGTACTGTTGATTGGGTGCTGGTCTTCATTGATGTCCTCCTTGTCTCTGAACCCCAAACGTGTTGACATAATTCATATCCTCTCTTAACCCTTGGTTGTCACCTTCTCCACTCCATGAACACATATAAGACTGATTAATGCAAGGTGTACAGAGTCCTCCATTTGTTGTGTCAACGATATGCACTTGGTTTGTACCCATCTAAACAATATTATTTGTCAATATACTCATCAATGTCATCAGTATGGCTATGTTCTCTCAATGTGAATTATTTGGTTCAAGAGGAATTGAATGCACTATTGGTGCCAGGTCGTACCTCTCACCATCTACCCCGAATTTTGGGACATCTTGTCAAGAAGAATTTTACACACTGTGAATATCTTGCTAAAAACTGTAGCCCCAGTTAAAACATCTACATTGGTTTTTAAATTGTCTACTAACCCCATGTAGAATCCATGGCCGAGCATCTGGTCTGGAATACCATGGTGGGGACACTTCACTAGCATCCCTTTGAATCTTTTCCAAGTTTCCTGCAGGTCTCAGTAGGATGTTCCTTGTATTGCAATATCTCATCAATCTATATTGCAGTCTTGTTGGGCGGGTAAAACTTGTTCAGGAACTGCTTGACTAATTCCTCCCAAGTGACAATAGAATTTATTGGGAGCAAAGTTAACCAAGTCTGAGCTTCCCCGGTTACACAAATTGACTGAAAATTTTTCAGGTGTTGTTGAGTGTCTTCAATGTGTGACCCGGAGAACAATTCCTTATTATGCATAAGATACAACATGTTGTTAGTGATCTGGAATGTCTCCGCTTGTATTGGGGACACAACAATGGTGGTGGTCAAGTTGTTAGCTGTTCGGTATGCCCAATCATAAAGTGAAGCTTCTGGCACAAGAGGTGCCACCACTCTGAAGTTTGGGTCAACTGGATCATCCATGATGTTCCTATTGACATTATGTACGTCACCTATTTCAAATTCAAGCTGGTGTGTTTGTTGTGATTCTTTGTTCTTCTTGTTGGCACGGTGTAGTGCCTGAATGTTTTCTCAGGGTTTGAGAGTCCTTCAAGCAGTTCACCGGTCCTCAGAGAATCTCTAGGCATACAGCTGAATCACACAATAGCTCAAACGTGAGAATTTCATTGAAAAATTATTTAACCCTGTAGAAAATTGATCTAAACTAATAATTCTTGCACTACTTATAAGTTGTAATAAATAACACCATTAAGTCCCCGGCAATGACACCAAAACTTGATCACGCCCAACTATGACTTATAAAAGACAAAGCGGTCGTTGTAAATATAATCTGGTTTTTAAGTCCAGAGTCGAATCCTCATAGAACAAACATATACTACAACTCTTGTTGATTTTATTACAAGCTCAAAAAATTTTCGGATGCAAGATATTTATCAATAAATATTTGGTTTTTATTTAACTAAATCAAAATAATATTAAAACTATAATATTCTAAATCAAACATAATTCAATGGTAAAAATATCTAGGGTATTGATTTCCCCAATTGCTAGTTTACTTCTTAACTCTTTTTCTATAATCTCACCATAATACTCTATGAGGATTATGATCTATGGGTTACCGCAATTATCTCTCGATCAACTACGATAATTTACTATAGCATTCTCTCAAACTAGTCTAGATGGTAATTTTTGTAGCTCTGAATTATCCCTCCAAAGCTTCGTTATCTCTAACCTCACTTTTAAATTCAAGTAATGAATCTCTTCAATTACCCAAAAGTGGTGTTGTACAACAACAGTCTAACCTAGTATTCTTTCTAAAGCAACACAAGGCAATTAGACGCGATTAATCAACGGCTCATTAGATTAATCACCATACAAAACATAGTTGAACAATCATATAATAAACCTGGCTCGATTAGAACAAAATTGAGTCAAAACTTCATCTAACAATTGGTTCCATCAACCTTAGATTAGATGTTTAACTACTCATCGTAAAGCAAGATAAAACCATAAAACTATTCATAATTCTTAAAAAATGATAACTAGAAAAAGATTGAAAAACTCTAATAGTGTCTTGACCTTCTCACCCTTGTTCTTGCCTCTAATTCAGTCTAAAAACAAGCTTCCCATTCACTTGGGAGAGTTTGTTGAGTTTTTATAGGGTTTGGATAAATTTCCCATGATTTACGCTTAAGTCCCTAAATATTTGGAGAATTCCAAAGTTGACCGCGGCCACGGCAGAATGTGGCCAACCGCGGTGAAATGCATCAGTTCTACCTCGTGTGTTTGGCCCACCGCATTCCAACCGCGATCGTCATGGCTCTTGTCCAGTTATCCTTTACCTTTTTCTTGCTTATTTTCATTTGGGTTCTTCTTTATTGGCCTTATATCCGCGTTGTTGACTCCAAAACACTCCATAGTATCTTCCTAACTTGGATTAGTTCCTGCAATGCGTAAGAACACTAATTAGAGTATTTTGCTATCATTTTGCATTTAAAACAACAATAAAGTATGGTTCATTTAGAGTGTGAATAACGTCTATATAGCCTACTATTAGCTCTCGAATATCAATACGAACCCTTATTCACATAAACATTATGTCATTCAATAATTTTCCGAACATCATAACTAAGAAGGACCCAATAATAGTGTCAATTTATTTAGCCATTGCCTCAAACATGTAACCCGTAGGAAGATCATGCAATTGAATCTAAAACTCAGACTGAACCAATTGTCCTTGTTACATATCTTCTTATTTTTGTACCATGTGTAACAACAATACCAGGATACTACCTCAATAACATGTTGAATATCAAACTCACAACACGTTGAATATCAAGCGCATGGTTCAATCCTAGATCTATAGATAGTATTCAATTAGTGATTAAAAAATTAAATAATTAAGCACAAGATTGTATAAATAAACTAATACAATAAATTTATAAGAACAATCCAAGCTTCAAACTACAAACATTGATGTAGCACCCATAAACCCTAGAACTAATAAACTATGAGATTACAGGAAGATAAGAAGAGAAAAGAAAAACTAGTTAAAAGTCTCCTCCCAGTGTGGTCTACGTTCTTTCCCCCAAAATATGCTAGATATCCGTCAAACTAGGTTTAGAAGGCCTTTTATACGAGTCGGGACCATTTAGGGCACAAATAATCTTGTTCTGAGTGCAATAGAAAAAATTCAAGATAGTAAAGAATTAGGACAAAACCCTCTTGTTTTTGGGGGAAGAAGAAAGTACCGGATTAGGTAAGAAATCTAAGGACAATTCCTTTTCTTCATTAGGATTTTTGCCCCAAGCCGATCGAGGGAATTTCACTCCTAGCAATAGCTTGTTGCGACTAATAGCAGCTGGCAACGATCTTTGACTCATCTATTAGCTGAAGAGGCCTAAGGTTGGTCTCTTTTCTCTCGTACAATGCATGCTTTAATTTATTTTCCATTATTCCAAAAGTCTAAAATCCTTCCAATTTTAACCAATTCCGACCTACCTTTATTTATGGGATATGAGATTTGTAACGTTTTCTACAAATTTCTCTCTAGCTCAAAGAATTAGTTTGATTCTCCCTACAAAGATAATTGAGAAAAAAGGTGCTTTTGTTAATGAACTTATTATTGTAGAGAAGATCTCCTTTGCTCTAGAGGTGGCTTTAAGCGATCAGGGATTTTAACCTAAAGACAACGTAGCAGGGAGGGGTAACACAGCCCTGGAACTATAGCATTCTTCACATTCATTTCCTCGCTTGCTACCTAATTTCTCATATCCTTAAAACTTGTTAGCAAACTAATCATCATGTAATGATTACTCATCAAGTAATCATTAAGTGATGATTTGAAATTCATTCTTTTTTCTCTAAAATTCCATATTCACTCTCCAATATACCTACAATATTAAATAATGTTCAAATAAGTTTAAAGCTCAATACACAAACTAAGTTTGGAATATACAATACATAATAAAATTAGAAAACAAAAAAGTAGAGTAAATAACATCAAAACATATGAAAATATTTCCTACATCACTTCCCACACTTAAATTTTTGCTCGTCATCGAGTAACCTAAACTTTACTATTTCAACCACACGACTCAAGTGACAACATCATGATGGAGCATAAGAAACTAATCACATATAAATATGTTTGGTACCAACAATTAATCATGAGCATACTCATTTTGCATACTTTCTGACTTTGCATGCCATAAGTGTCTTGACCCCAAGTTCCTTCATATTTACCTTGAAAATGGTAATTATAATTAGATTTGATTTTTTGGTTCTAAAAATACGTGATCTATTTTTATTCTAGTTGTTAGATAATGGATGCTAAGTATGAGCTAGGAAAACAAAGTAAGAGTAAGGTTGAGTGCGGTTATTCGAACCAAATGATCATGGATTGGGGGGATCGGGGCCTCGAGCTAGCCTAAGCTGGGCCTCGAGGCTGAACTAATAAGCTTGACTGGAGACGATCGATGGAGGACTAACACGTCTAAGAGCTTTGAGGGCGTCTCTTTATGATCAATAATGAGTAATGAATGAAGAACAATCAATAAAATGCAATAAGTTTAAGCAATGTAATAAATATGAGCAATAAAATCAAGGGAGAATATGTTTAACTTAGAGAGTACAGAATGTTCTTTTTCTTGTATTCAATATCCTGTGTGGAAGAAATAACAAGGGTCCCCTTTATATAGGAGGGGAATCCCAACATGATACATGTATAATTATTACAAAGAAACGTAGCAGGTACAACTATTTACTAATCTAGTACAGACTAGTACTGCTCTTACAAGTTTTGTCAGCTTTGGCCACGTGCCTTGGGAACTTTCCACTTATATAAGATAACCACCAATTTACGCTGCCCCGCGGTCGAGCATTGAGAACCCTCGGGGTCGAACCTTGAGCTAAGCTTCAAGGCTTCTGAAGATTGGTCATGAAATGCCATAATGATTACAAAATTGGACTCTTCGATTTTAGCCGTATACAGATAGTCCTCGCATTTCTTAGAGTAAAATGATAAGAAATGGCCTTAAACTATTTCTTCCTTTGATACTTCCACTATGACATCAACGCATCAAAGCATTAAATTCCATGACTTAAAGGCTGCGCACGGGTCGATGTCAATATGACCATCAAAAAGCCCACAAACCACTATTAGTTCTACCTTTTAGTTTCTCAAATGTTGCCCATGAAGCTTCTATAAATACCTCAATTCGTTTGCACTTCACACTTTTACAATACCTTCAAGTTTTTAGAGCTAAGTTCACAACATTTTGCTGCTATATCCTTTTTTGTGTTTGTTTCTTCATCTTCTTCCTTTGAAATTAAGTTATAGTCATGACAAAAACTTCAAAAATGGTAGCTCAGAAAGAGCGTACCACTTCTTCATTATGTCCATCTAAGGGAAAACCAAAAGTACCTTTGACCATCGAGCAATGTACCCCTGGTGAATTTGATACTGTCCCCAATATTTCCATCGAATATCCCCTTCTACACTGGGCCGATGTGAGCACGGGTCTCGGTATATCACCGTGGTAACTGATATAACAGAATGAAGAAAGACTGTAAATAGGGGAAGTCAGTCCTAGTAGAGATACCCAAACCTTAGGAAAGCATAGTAGACCACAAGGCTGGCTTTCTTAGTGTATATGCATATCATTCACACTAGAGCCTATAGATCATTCTTCCCTGGAGATAGATCTGGTGATTCTTGATTTTTGTCATGAGTACCGAGTAACACTCAGTCAAATCTATCCTTTATTTGGAGGATCATTTACATGCTTTGATATTTCTCTAACCAGGTTGAGGGAATGACCTTCACCCTCAATCACCTGGTAAGACTGAACAACCCTCGTTTCTTCTGAGGTTTGATCAAGGTTCATATTTGATCCACGAAGATGTTCTTTTCTAGCATCGATGAGGATAAGGACCGAGGGTGAATGAGCTGGTTTGTCTGAGTAAGGACCTCGAACACCATCCCTACTGATAGAATGCCATTCCCGGAGCAATGGAACATGAAGCATAAGGACTTCTACCTCGAGTTCATCCCATTACCCCTTCTTCTCCTTCTGAAATGATCTTTTTTTATTATGTAGCCACCTTTTGGTACCTCAGTGCAGTTCAGGACCTTCTGGGATAGATCAGATAATTGGACTCTATTTTTCCTTATGGTAAGCGTGCTTGGCATGATTAGGCCAGATGCGGTGGTAGACCATAAATCACGGTATGTTTTTCATTGTTGTCATTACCAATTTCCGTATGAGTATCTTTTTGTGATGGTAAGTTTAATACATCATGCTTGTGTAGGCCTTGGGTAGGGCGTGTTAATGAGACCGGCTCCTCCCGGTGAAGAAGATACCTTGAAACCTGACAAAGGTAAGAAGAGGAATAATGAGGCATAGATTGAATCTCCTGAATTGAAAAAACCCAAAGTCCGCCAGCCTAAGACCAATGTATAGTTTGATATCAACCGCTGCGGCAAGCTTTTGTAAAGATGATGATCACGGTGACCGTCCTTTGCTACAAAGGGCGAGATAGAGAGTTGATGCTCCACAAGACGTTTGGTACAAGGTCGCCGAGTAGAGTATGGCCGAGCTGGACTTAACCCGTGCTGAGAAGACTCTCAAAGAGGGATCGGGTGCAGTCCCCGGTCTTTAAGTTGGATATAGTATAGTCTGTACCGATGAGACGTCAACTGGAGATTCCGGAGGGCGTAAATCTGAAGTTTCTCAGAGTCAATATGAAACCCTTATAAAAAATGATGCTCTGGATGGCTTTAGATTAGGCCCTTCGTTTTCACCAGGCGAGATTAGCGATGCCTAGGACCCCGGTACCGCTGGTGTGGGGGCCTCTCATATAGGAGAGATATGCTCAAATATTAATTTGTTGGTGTCGAAGACGACATAGATCTTGATGCTTCCGTTGCTCTCGAGGAGGCTGAGAAGCTTCAAAAACAGGTAATATTCTCGATATACCATTTGCACTTCAAGGTTTTCCCTTGTCTTTCTAACTCCTACGCTTTTGTTGTAGGCCCATAAATTTTATTATCACGCCTTTTCTAAGCTCCAAGATGAGCTTCCATGTCATGAGAAGAAACTCGAGAAGCTTACCTCGGCGTAAAATAATTCAAAAGCCTCTTCTTCCCGAAGGGGGAGGAGTTAAACGAGCTTCGGAGAGTACACCAGGAAAAGGCTGGCCTTTCCGAGCAAGTAACCCGACATCCATGAACTCGTCTTTTTATTCTTATAACATGATGCTCACTATCTTGGTTGCCTTTGCTAATTGGAAAAAAGGGTGCCCTGGTAGGGAAACTTTAGGAAGAGGTTGCAGCCAAGGATGTCGATATCCTCGAGATGAGGAGGCAAAATGAAGTTGTGACCTCAAAGAGAGACCTTTTTCCGAAATGATCGAGAGAAGGCTGTTACACTATTAGTGTCCAAGTCTGAGGCCAAGGAAAATACGTCTTCGTACAAGAAAGTTGCCGCCACCGCAAATGATAGAGCCAGAGAGATATCTGAGAAGATCGAGCAGAAGTTGACTCGAGCCATTGCTTATGATCGTTTACAAGCTAGGAGGAAGGCTCTAGAGAAATCAAGCGCCAAAGGTGTCGATCTCACAGCTGATATTGAGGAAGCCCGAGCCTTGGAGGAAGAATTAGTGCCTTTAACTACTTCAGATGAGGATTCTGAAAATGATTTAAATAATAGTGAGGGTGAGGAATAGTCTCGTGTCATCCTCTTTGCTTCTGTTATTCTTTCTTTTTGTGCATGGGCTCCTTAAAGGAGTTTTGTAGGACGCATTCTGTAAATATGCTTTTTGAGAAATGCAAAGAGGCCCTATTAGTTTTAAGCCTTAAAATTTTATTTTTCAGTGCTTATGCAAAGCTAGTCTTTTTAACTTTGATGTCGGATCTTTCAGATCCCATACTTGTTGTAATAGAGATCCTCGAGATCAGTCACCTTCTCGAGGCTAGATTGATAACTTTTTAGAATCCACACTTATGGTGATAGAGATCCTCGAGACCGGGAACTATCTCGAGGATAGATTGATAGCTATTTAGAATCCACACTTGTAGTGACAGAGATCCTCGAGAACGGGCACTATCTCGAGGATAGACTGATGTGGGGATGTCGATATCCATTGTCACTGTATGATAGTGTCATCCATAGGACATGATCGTGAAGCGACAAGGGTGGTTCCACCGGTTCGCTTCGCTAAAAGTTTTAATGGCGTGGTAAGAATTAATTAGACTTTAGAATAGGTGAATAGTCGTCGCTTGCTCTATATATGTATTTGATTTCTTCTTATCTAGGGATTTCGCTGCTTTGAGTAACTATCCCTTTTATAGAGCTCTTCTTCCTTGCACAATTTCTCATACAATTTCAATTCACAACTTTCGCCCAAGTCTTCATCTTTATTCTCTTGTTTCACCATATTTATGGCTGCTACGTCCAAATCCGTTTACCAAGGGGAGGAGAGTTCTGCCTCTATTTCGTGCCTGGTCGGTGGTACACCACCAACATCCGGTGATCTGACCTCGAGGTGCTTTGTATTTATGGGGGATTTTATATTAGAGAGGCCTCCCAATGTTCAGGGCCATCGGGAGCATGCATCGAGGTTCATCTCATCAATAGAAGAGGAACACCTCGAGACAGTTAGGAGATACTATGGATGGGTAGAAAAGGTGATACTGCAGGTACCATCCCTGGATGAAAGCATCATGGCTCATGTAGAGGAGGGTTTTAAAGTGAACAACATACCCCTTTACGTTGGGTCCTCTCAATAGAGTCATGCACGAGTTTGCAGAAAATATCGGGCTACCTTGGCACAGGTTCACCCACCATCTTGGAGGATAGTATTGATGATAAGGTACTTTGTAGATAAATTTGGGCTCGGGTTCACCCTCATCCATCTTATTAGACTGTACTGGCCCTTGCATTTTTTAGGCCAGATTACTCTACGATGTCGATCCACACAGCCCTTTATTGCCAGTAATGAAAAAGATGGGAACCGAGGGTGGATGTGTCGATGTGTCCGAGTGAGGATTATCAATATCATCCCCGCAGAGTACCTGCCATTTCCTGAGAATTGGAATTTCATACGAAAGTGGTACAGTTGTGTTTTTATTATTTTGTCTACGGTGGAGGTAGACTCGGTAAAGACGTTTTCTTTATATTTTCTTTTGTATTCCTGTGGATGCCACACAAGGTTCCTGACCTGGTGGATTGGTCTTGGAAACGGGCAGCTTGCTTGACTTACGATGAGCGTAAGTGGTGAGATTTGTCCAAGGGTAGATGGGAGGCAAAACACCACAGTACGTGTTGTGTGGTTTTTTTTCTTTGTATGGTACATTCTTTTATGTGTATTAACTCCGTCACAGTAGGCATTAGAGAATTTTCATAGATGAGACCGTGCCCCCTAGGGGAGGAAGAAGGATCATTGTCTTCGAGGCCAATAAATGACAACAAATGGAAAGAACCATTAAAAAAAAGGGTGCTCATATCGAGGCAATCCCTGCCCAAAGGCTCAAGGAAGATGTATCAGCTGAGCCTGTAGCATTCGAGGCTTCTAGCCTCGAAAATATGGTTCCTCTTTTGCCGCCATCTTCTTTTCCCGTGGAAGGTACTTTGAGGGATAAGGATTTTCTTCCGTCTTTTCTTCTTTTCCTATTAAAGGTACTTCGAAGGATAAGAATTTTCTGCCGCCTTGTTCTTTTTTTCCTGTCAAAGGTACTTCAAGGAATAAGGATTTTCTGCCTTCTTGTTCTTCTCTCACAGAAGGTACTTCAAGGGAAATTCGAGTCCAGGGGCTACATAAATCAAGTAGGGTATCGAGCGACCGTGTTCACATCGGGACTAGTTATACTAGTTATGATGATACCAAGCTAGTAGATGTGCACTCAACTTTTGAGGAGGCTCAGTGGCTCAATTGTGTGGTGAGTTTTGGTCGGCTGTATTGGCTTTTCGGATTTGCAGTTTTCATTTTCTTATTGAGCTTCATTGTCATAGGCCTTTGTCAAGCTCAAGTCCGAGCTGCTCTGTTGCTAGGTTGCAAAAAGCCTTGATGGGGAGAAATTCCTCTAGCTTCTTTGTGATTAACATGCGGTACGAGGCGAGTCGAATCCAGAACTACGAAGGCTACCTCGAGAGGCAGGTAACCTTTGTTTCGAGTGGATGCATGTTTCTTCTTCTACCCTCGGAGATTAATATTTTAATACTTTAGTTTCACAGAAAGGCGGGGTACGTGGAACACCTTTGGGGCGAAATTGGTCAGGCCGAGTTCGTAGATTCCCGGGATAAAGCTGAAGATATTCGAGCTAAGGCTAATAAGAAAGTGGTCATCTATTTAAAAGACGTTGGTGATGCTCAAGCTGAGCTGAGAGGGGATTTTGATCGAGAGATCAGAAGCAATGATTATGCCAGGTGCAAATCTTGGAGGGAAACCCTCGAGGAAATCCACGCTAGGGGTTCGATCTCTCGAAAGAGAAAGAGTAGGCCAAGGAAGATGAATTCGACGCTAATTTTGCTCTTGTACTATGCCGAAGATAATAAGGAAGAGGTCGATGGGCTTAGTTCCCTAAGGGAACATGGACTAGGCCTTCCCTTTCTGATTCTGCATATAATGCTCTTAGAGAACATTGTAAATGAAGCTTTATATTTTTTTCACATGTACATATAGAAAGAAGCTTTTTTCTCCTTTTAGGAATTTTTGTTTGCTTGTGTTTGAATTTCTTTGTATTGTATTTTGATATTTGTCAATGATTAGCTAGCAGAATTGGACTTCGAGGTGAAAATCCCTTAGGATTACAAATCATCCGTGAGGATTATTAAGCTGGCTCGTAGGCGTTTGCGCATTTGGTCAGTACAATCTCTGATCTTATATGGAGGCAATGACTCTTATGCATTAGGTTGATATGACCTTTTACTTTAAGCTGGCGACAGTGGCTCTTGCGCATTGGGTCAGTACGACCTTTTGATTTAAGCTGGCAAACAGTGGCTGTTACGCGTAGGGTCGTCACGACCTTTGATGTAGGCTTTATTTTTCCCTTGTTAAAGACTTTTGACGTTTTTGTGTTCGCCCGATTCTTCGATGGTTCTATAAGAACCTCGATTGTAAATTGATATATAGCGAAAAATGAGCACCTCGGGAGGTTTCGCTCAACGACTGAATTGTTTTGAAGCATGTTGTTTGGAGCTGACATTCTCAAAGCTTTTTTTCTTATGCCGAGGGTAGACTTATTAACCAGTTCTTTTTGAAGTATTTTCAAAGTAATTTAAAGGCTTGTGAATTTTATAGCGACGGTCGAGCGTCCCCGAGCTGCGTTTGTTTGGTTGGTACAACCTTGTGACCATAGTCATTGTATTTGGCCGTAGCCTTTTAGTCCCCAAGTGAAGTAGCTTTGGAATCTTTATCGAGGGTATGTCCTTTTAGGGGTCTGATAAGTTTAAATATACAGCCTTAACTTTAAGATTAGGATTGTGCCTTTTGTACGGTCTTATAAATTTGAACATGCCTTGCTTGAGTTCTTACATATATGTTACTTGTCACAAATATGATTCATGTCAAGATAGAGGTCTTACAGAAAGGTTACTTGGCACACGTATGATTCATTCATGGATAGAGGTCCTACAGATAGGTTACTTGGTACAAGTATAATTCATGCCCTGGCTCGAGGTCTTACTGATAGGTTACTTGGTACAAGTATAATTCATGTTTGGCTTGAGGTCTTACAGATTTGATATTGCCTTATGGAGGTCTTACACTGTTGATAACGCCTCATTGAGGTCTTATATTTTCTAACAGTTCCTCGTGAGGACTTTCGGGCTCAAGGTCACCCGTGTAGCATCTTGTGGCCTCGAGTTCTTGATACTTTGACGGGGTGACCGTCGGCGACAATCCCCGAGATGTCGATAGTTTTTTGCTCTGGAGCCGTTCTTTGTATATTTTGATATTTCCCCATAGAGGGATTACGATCTCGAAGCTTTCCAGCCATGAGGTCTTACGGATTTGAGTTTTTTATGTCAGTCCCTGAGTGTTCAGGAAATTTCTACCTCTGGGTCATTTCTTGCAAAAATAGCAGACTTCTTAGAATCAAGAGGCGTTCCGATGGTAGATGATATTCCTTTGATTACTTGGTAAACGTATACATGTTTTTGCCTTCGAGGGCTTGAATATTCTATGCGTACACGGTACAATCGACCATTTGGCCTGACACATCATTTTCCTATTGAGATCCTTTTTGGGCTCATCTTGACTTCTTCGAGGAGGTGATCTCTCCGGGGGATGCCCCCAGTATTCGAGGTTGATTGAAGAGAAGCCTTGAATACTTGTTAAGTTCTCCTTAGGTAACATATAGATGTTGTCTCGTTAAAAACCTTACCGGTAAAACCCTTCTTGGTATAAAATCTGGTCGAAGGAAAAGAGTGCAATGCATGTTTTTAAACCTAAGTTCTTCAAGCTGGAAAGTTCTTCGATTGTCTAACCGGACTCCTGCACATAGGTTAGTGTAAGATGTAGATAAAAAAGGAGATTGTTATATCTTAGAGTGATGGTGCTTCGAACCTCAATATTCTTCAAACATTTGCCCTAGGGACGTGGTACGGTCCTTTGCTTATTTGTTCAGGTGCAGTCGAGAATGTAGCTTGTGATTGCTACTTCACTGTTTGCTCATCATTAGATCTTCGATGTTGAAGGTGTTGATGTTGGTGTCACATCGTGCATCGTGAACATCTCTCTTGCTGCATGATGCTCCCTATATACGGGTTTTATTTTGTCCTTTGTTGGAAACTTTATCATTTGATGAAGGGTTGACAGTACAACTCTCATACAGTGTATCCATGGCCTTCCGAGTAAGGCATTGTATCTTATGTATCTTTCGTTGACATAAAACTTGGTTTTTTGGGTTATGTCAGCCATGTTGATCGGGAGGATAATTTCTCTTTTCACTGTCTCGCTCGCCATGCTGAATCTATTGATGACTCAGGAAGCAGGCACGATTTAGTCAAGCAGTCCGAGTTGCTCCACCACCCTCAACCTGATAATGTTGGCCGAGCTACCTGGATCCGCAAGTACATGTTTAATTTGAAATGTATTCACCGGAAAAAAATTACCAATGTGTTGTTATGAGGCTGACACAAAGTCTCGATTTCCTCGTTGCTGAATGTGAGAGCATCCTCGGGTATGTAACCTCGAGCTCGCTTGTCCCTGGTGATGGATATTTTTGTTCATTTGACAATGAGTTCTTGTGGGATATCGACTCACCCAACAATCATGTGGATGATATGTTGTAGTTTTATTTTCTTGTTTACCTCTCTTTTCTGAAATTGATTTGTGGCTTCGTCACTGAGGAACTCTCGGAGGTGTCCTTTGTAATATAGTCGGGCTACTTCTTCTCGGAGTTGTCTACAATCTACGATCACATGACCATGTGTGCCATGAAATTCACACACTAAGTTAGGGTTCCTCTGCGACGGATCTGATAGCACGGCGTTTGGCCACCTGTTGTCTCTAATTTTATCGATGGCAGATATGATGTCTGAAACATCAATGATAAAGTCTGTTGAATCCCGCTCTGCTCACGAGTCCTCGAGGATTCTGCCCTTCGATTGTTTTGGGGTATATTACGCCTTGGGATGTTTCTTCGATCTTTAGCATATGATTGGCACCTTTCCTTTTTTGGCCTTGGTTCCTTTGCCAAGATCCTGCTAGGATATACGGAGCCCAAGGGGGCTCTGAGTTGGTCTTCCACGATCGTAATCCTTGATTGATATAGTTGTGGACATCCGACCAAGTCACGGCAGGGTATTCAACCAAATTCTACTTCAGCTGCTTCGAAGTCACTGAGCTTCGCTCGTTAAAACCATCGGTAAAGGCCTGCACTGCCCAGTCATCGGAGGATGGTTGTAACTCCATTCGCTCCATTTGAAAGTGAGATATAAACTCCCGCGGCATCTAGTTTTCTCTTCGTTTGATTTTGAGGACGACGGATTTTCTTGTAGCAACCTTAATGGCACTAGCATGTGCCTTTATAAAATAATCTACCAGCATGGGAAATGAATCTATTAAATTTGGGTCTAGGTTGTGATACCACAGCATGGCCTCCTTTGAAAGTGTTTCTCCGAATTTATTCAACAGGACGGATTCAATTTCATCGTTCTTCAGGTCGTTTCCCTTTATGGCATAAGTGTAAGTAGTGACATGCTCGTTGGGATCAGAGGTTCCGTTGTACTTCGTGAGATCAGGCATTCTGAATTTTTTCGGGATGGGCTTCCGAGATGCACTTGATGGGAATGTCTTTTAAATGAGTTTCTTTAAATCAACACCCTTCAAGAATAAGGGTGCGCCCAGGATTTGATCGACCCTTAAATTGTAGGTCTTCACCCTTTTATCGTTAGCTTCCATCTTCTTTTCGCTCGATTCAATCCTCTTTGTGTGGTCCTCAAGCATCTTCATAATAGCAGTGTCAACTGTTGACCGGTTGTTGCTTGATATTTTCGGTACTTGTTCGGCTCGAGGAGCTATTTCAGGTGCCGCTATGTTTGGGGTTTTTTGGTGGCTCTACAGTTGAGCAATCTCCAGTTGTTGTGCTTGCAACATTTCAAAAATGATATGAAGGCTAACCTCTTGTCCCTCCCGAGCTAGGGTTATCTAAGCTTCTTGTTGGTTTTCTTGGCATATACTCCTGTTAGTGCGAGAGCTTATATTGATATGTTGGACATTGCGTGAAACCACATCCATAGAAATTGGTACTGGTGCACCCTCAAGGTTTTGTGGTGGCGCACCAGCGCTTGGAACAGCTACACCATTCTCTCCACGGTCCTCCGAACCGTAGTCTTCATGTGCATTCATTAAGACGTGCATTCATTGAGTTAGACAATTTGACCTAAAATCAAATGTTCTTTGACAAGAAAAAGTGTGAAAGATAACTTGCATTACTCTGTAAACCAGCACAAAAACAATCACTATAATTTTTAGCTCTGTGGTGGGCACTAAACTGTTTACCTCGAAAAAGGTAATTACAATTTGAATTGATTTTGTGGTTCTAAAAATACATAATCTACTTTTATGCTAGTTGTTCGGCAATAGATGCTAAATGCGAGCTAGGAAGGCAAAGTAAGAGCTCGGGTGAGTGTTGTTATTAGAATCAAACGATCATGGACCGAGGGGATCGGGGCCTCGGGCTGGCCTAAGCTGGGCCTCGAGGTTGATCTACTGAGCTCGACCAGATACGATCGATAGAGGACTAACAGTTCTAAGATCTTTGATGACGGCTCTTCATTATAAATAACGAGTAACGAATGAAAAACAATCAATAAAGCATAATAAATGTATGCAATGTAATAAATATGAGCAATAAAATCAAGGGAGAAAATGTTTAAGTTGGAGAGCAGAGAATATTTTTTTTCTTGTAGTCAATATCCTGTGTCCAAGAAATAACAAGGGTCCCCTTTATATTGGAGGGGTAATCCCAGCATGGTACATATATAATAATTACAAAGAAACATAGTTGGTACATCTATTTACTAGTCTGGTACAGACAAATACTACTCTTGTAGGTATTGTCAGCTTTGGCCACATGCCTTGGGAACTTCCCGCTGTTAGAAGATAACCACCAATTTGTGATGCCCCGAGGTCGAGCATTGAGAACCCTCAGGGTAGAACCTCAAGTAATGCTTCAAGGCTTCTCAAGACAGGCTGTGAAATGCCATAATGATTATAAAATTGAACTCTTCGATTTTAGCCATATACACTTCCATAGGATGTCATTTAGTCTCTAAAACTAGGTAAGCCTACTATTTAGTAATAACTAAATAATAATAATCATCACAAAAAGTTAAAATAGAACTAACAAAACTCATTTAGCCTTCCAAAATAGAATCTCAACAACAACTTTCTCAAAACTAGTGGAACTGAGTCATAAGCTCTACTGAATAAATTAGAATGTCTACAAAAACTCTGTCTAAATGGAGATATAATAGAAAATAACAATAAGGGGAGGTGACTCCGAGGCCTACGGACGCCGAGCAGGTTTACCCTTAAGTCTCCAAAAAGCAGCTAACAATCGATTCCTAATGTCCCGCACGAGCAGACGTACCTCGATCTGCATAGCAAGAGTGCAGAAGAGTAGTATGAGTATACCACAACGGTTCCCAGTAAGTATCAAGCCTAACCTCGATAGAGTATTAAAGAGGTCGGGTCAAAATACCTACTAGGACATAATAAACAGAATGAAAATGTAATAACAAGAAATAATGAAAAGTTGAGAAATAAGTAATATAAAGTAAGTTAATAACACAGACTAATAAAAGGATCGTAAGTATAGAGATAACATAAAGGAAGAGATTGAAAAGAACCACAATGATCATATACGGACAATAATTGATGGAATAAGGAAGAACAAAATAACAAGAAGTGTTCCCACCAATTGTGAGCATGTGATTTTTATCTCGCTTAACATGTTCCTATAAAATTCATTAAATTGGAATTTTTCTTTTCTTATTTGAATCTTTAGTAATTAATTGTTTGATTTTGTGTTTAGTTGCATTTTTCTTTTATTACTTCAATTTTTAGGAATTAATTGTGTGAGTTTGTGTTTACTTGCGTCTTTCTTTTATTATTTGAATTTTAGGAATTAATTGCATAATTTTGTGTTTAGTTGCATGTCGCACGTTTTAATTTTCATAAATCATAAATATTATATGAATAGCATGCTTGCATAGGATTTGAATTCTACATTTTTTTAGGATAATAATTAGTTGGTATTGAAAATAAGGGAAAAAATATCAAAACATGGTTATTCTTACATTTATTTAATTTTTTAAATTTAAAATTTAGGATATTTTAGAGGTTAATTAGTCTATTTTGTGGAAGTTAAGTCTATTTTGTGAAAAACGTAAAAAAAAATATAAAAAAGAGAAAATATATACATAAATTGAGTCTCTTGTTGAAAACCCTTGATTTGGGCCCTTTCTTGCAAAAACTCTAGCCCAAAACCCTAGAACCGTCCCAAAAACCCAACCCAAAATCACATCCGCGGTCCAAATGCTCATGCCTGGGAGACCAATGAAACGATGTAGTATAAGAAGAATACTACGTCATTTTGAGTCATGAAATAGAATTCAATCTCAGTCATTCATCCACCTTGATCTAATGGCCCAGACTTAGTCTCACTTTGTAATAAAACGGTCCGAAAAGATGCATAACCCTAGAGACACAGTCACCCTCCTCATACAAACTATCCACCGATGTAATGCTGCCGCCAAACCACCGTATCACCACCACCCGCCACCACCCGAAAATTGCTGCCGCTGGCGGCGTAACCCCAAATCAACAAAAAATTACTCCCTAGATTTCCCATCTTCTCCCCTTTCCAACCCCCAAAAAACTAGACCCCAAATCTAAACCCAAGTCCTCGAATCTACAAAAGATTGGATGTCGCCTCCGCCGCCCACGGCGGCGCCACAACCCAAAACAACCCCAACTTTACACCACAACTCCATCTCCACACTCTCAAGCCATATTTACCCTAATCATCCACCAAATCTCAGCAAGTCCATTCGAATTTCAAATCGAAAGTCTGGCTCAAGTTTTAGCTCATCCCAAATTCGACCAGAATCATATAGTAGACTCTCCTGACTTCCCTCTTCTAAAATCCGGAATAAGTTTCCCTCAAATCAACCTAAAAACCCGCAAATTTCAAGCTAATGTCAACCTTGGTTCTAGACCTTTTCAAATGAGGGACTCGCTGAAGTCCTGGGACATTTTGAGTCCACGCATGGGTGATTCAAGACCACCATTTATGGTACAAAGGTTAGATATCTCTTCTTTTCCACAAGTTTTAAATTTTCTGTGTTTATCCCTTCTTTAATTTTTGTCCAAAAATCCATGTCTGCATAATCATTATTCTAGGTTAGCTCAAAGCTTCAGATTGTTCGTCCTTTTTCTAGTTTGATTATTCCTTTGTTTCAGTTGATCCATATTTGTTCATAATTGACCCTGCGATTGCTTCTGAGTTCTTGCTAGTTAGTCCTGTTTTGATTTTGGTTAATTTGGTTTTATGATTCTTGATGCTAGTTTAATTTAGCTTCAAATCTGTCTATATATGTGTTTCATTGATTCTAATCTTTTTAGTAATTCCTTATGGTTACTATTAGTTGATGATAGTTTGTTTGGATATTGCTGATTAGATAAAGCAACAATTAGTTTTTGTAATACCAACACTACGCCGAGTCATCTTCTTCTCTCCTCTCAGCGCACGTTAGTAAACGTACGCCGAGTTCGGTTTCCATGGCGAGAGGAAAGGGACCACCCCGCAAAGTTCCGATTGCTACCATTGATCGAGTCATTCCCATCGTCAATCAACCAGCAAGTGCAAACAACCTGCTCGACACTGTTCCATTGGACAACACTGTTCCATTGGTCGACACTGGTCCATTGGCTCATGCAGATGAAGGGACAAAGGCAGCTGAGGTTTCCTTGCTTCCTCAGCTTGCTGTTAATGTAGACAATAGTCAAGGCCCTCCGATTGAACCATCGATAACCCCGATGGTACAAGCAAATAGGGGAATCTAGCACATGCAACAACTTTCTCAACCAGCAGTTACAGGCCTAAACAATCTAGAAGAGGGGACTAAAACGGAAGTAACTAAAGTGTGGGCAAATCTATTTCAGAAGAATCGTCTTGCTGCTAATGGCATGACTTTGGAATATATCCCACCGACTATGATTAATGGCAAACCAGTGGGTCAATTGATTAAAGATGAAGTGGAGGAGGAAGAACAGAAATGGAAGTGTGCCCTAGTTGTCTTTGTTTTAGGGAATAGCCCAGGGTACAATGCAATGAAAAGGTTCATTAACCTACATTGGTCCCATGTACCTGCACCAGACCTCTATTATCATGAGGAGGGCTACTATATTGTGAAATTTCAATCCCTTGATGATGCTAAGGAAGCCCTGTGTCCTGGCCCATATTCCATTGCAAATAGACCTATGATCCTGAAGCAATGGTCTGCTGATTTTGATTTTAAAGCTGCTTTTCCTCAGAAATCCCACTGTGGATCAAGTTTCCTAACCTATCTATGTCATGCTGGGGCAGCAGATCTTTGAGTAGGATAGCCAGTGTGTTGGGTAAGCCCATTTTTGCTGATGAGTGTACGACTAAACAAACTCGAATTTCATATGCTCGTATGCTTATTGAGGTGAATGTCTCAAAAGAATTGCCTAGTGAGATTGAATTAATAGATCCAAATGGGAAGAGGTTTATGTAGGATGTGACCTATGATTGGAAACCATCATATTGTGAGAAATGCCTTATGGTGGGACACAATTGTATGGCCAAACCTACACAACCTAATCACATACAGCAAACTAAGGTGACTCAGGAATGGAGAGTTAAAGCTCCAGCTCCTAATGATCAGAGTAAGCAGGAAGTTCCCATACAGCAGCCAATCCCTCAGAAAGAATCTTGTACCCCTCCAGTAATAGTTGAAGAGTTGAGTAAACAGAAAGGTATTGCTACACAGGCATCTCCAGTTTTTAACATTACAAACTTTCCACCTTTATCTCCTATTGTGGTGGCTAATAGGTTTGAAGTAGGGTCAGTAAGTTGAGCAGGCCATCCCCTGGATGAAGGGGTACCAACTATACTCAATGAAGTGGTTAGTTTGGAACATTAGGGGTGTAAATAAAAGGTACAAACAGAAGGAAGCTAAAGAATATATTAGAACCAATAAATTTGACCTTGTTGGTATGGTAGAGACAAAGGTTAAACAGAAGAATGCAGAGAGAATATCCAAACTGTTAGTTCCTGATTGGGGTATACTGACTAATTATAGGGGTGCCATGAATGGTCGAATTTGGATCCTATGGGATACTACAAAGTTTATGGTCACTAGTATTCAGGAAGAGGCTCAATACATCCATTGCAGTATTAGGAACCTCACTGGTGAACTGATTAGCTACCTCAAAGTGGTTTATGGTTTCAATGGCATTGATCAAAGGAGGACATTGTGGCAAAAAGTACAGAACCTTTCTGCTAATATTACTAACCCTTGGCTAGTAGCAGGTGATTTCAATGCCATCTTGTCTAGTAATGATAGACAATCTTGTCACCAAGTTAAACAAGCTGAGGTCACAGAGTTCACACAATGTATCCAGCAGGCAGGACTGGCAGAACTTCCCTGGAAGGAGGAATACTTTACGTGGACTAACAAGCAAAGTGGCAAGGACAGAGTGTGCAGCAGATTGGATAGAACTTTTGGTAATTATGATTGGATGGTTAAGTGGGCCATGTACACACTGTATATGGAGTTCCACTAATATCTGATCACAACCCCATGGTATTAACCCTGGCTGAAGATACCAGACTCAGGAGGACTCCCTTCAGATTCTATAATGCTTGGATTCAGCATAAGGATTTTCAACATCTGATCAAGGAGAACTGGAATGGTAATGCTCAGTGTACCCTTAAAGGGGTGTGGAACAATCTCAAGCCCCTTAAACCAGTATTAAAATCTCTAAACACTAGAGATTTTAAGACTATTGCACAGAAAATTGAGTCTAGCAGGAAGGAACTGGAGGATATTCAAAACCAGTTGAATTTTTCCTATACTGATGATTTACAGCTTAAAGAAAAAGAGCTGGTGATGCAGTTAGAAAAATGGTCTTTGATTGAAGAATCAGTATTACAACAGAAATCAAGAGCCAGATGGATCCAATTAGGGGACTCAAATAACAAATATTTTTCTGCTGTAGTGAAGGAGAGGAATCAATATTAGAGGATTACTGAACTGATTACAGGTGGAGGTTTGAAAATTACTGATCCAGATGACCTTAAGAAGGAGATCAAAGATTTTTTTAAATCACTCATGGGAACATCAGCTACCTCTCTCCCAGCTGTTAACCGAATGTATATGAGCAATGGTCCTAGACTAACATACCATCAGAAGAAGGAATTAGCTGCTGACATCAGTGACACTGAGATCTTGGATAGATTAAAAGCAATTGGTAATGATAAAGCTCCTGGAGTTGATGGTTATAATGTCATGTTCTTTAAACAAACTTGGCACATTACTGGAAGTCATATACTTCAAGCAGTCAAGAACTTCTTTGAGACCAACAAAATGCATAGACCAACAAACTGTGCCTCTCTTACTTTGATTCCAAAAGTTCCTAACCCACAAACAGTCAAAGAGTTTCGACCCATAGCTTGTTGTTCAGTGCTGTACAAAATAATCTCCAAGCTTCTGGCCAACAGATTACAGAAAGTTATGCCCAGTATCATATGTAATGCCCAAGCAGGCTTCATTCCAGGTAGGAGAATTGCAGATAATGTCATCCTGGCCCATGAATTAATCAAGCACTACTCAAGATCACATATATCTCCTAGATGTATGATCAAAATTGATCTGCAGAAGGCATATGATTCTGTTGAATGGAGCTTCTTGCAGCAGGTAATAGAGGCTCTAGATTTCCCAACCAAGTTTACAAAATGGATCATGGAGTGTGTCCAAACTGTCAGTTACACAGTGGTGGTGAATGGAGAAACAACTGAACCTTTCCAAGCAGCCAAAGGTTTGAGACAAGGGGATCCCATATCTCCTTTCTTATTTGCTATTGTGATGGAATACCTAAGGCGATCTCTGGTGGAATTGATGAAGGATAAAGCTTTCACATTTCATCCTGGTTGTAAAAAACTGGGAATTACTCATCTTAGCTTTGCTGATGACCTATTGCTGTTTGTCAAAGGTGAATATCAATCTGTAAGTGCCATGTTTACATATTTCTCTCACTTCACTGCAGCCTCTGGGATGAAAGCCAATCTGAATAAGAGTTCTGTGTATTTTGGAGGGGTGAAGCCTGAAATGCAACAGCAAATTATTGATCTTTGGCTGAAAAGCACTTTTCAACCTTTGGCTGCTTCTACAAGATAGACTTCCTACTAAAGATAGGTTGATCAAATGGAACTCGACTGTGGATGGCACCTGTGTCATGTGTCAACAAGAACTGGAGACCAGAGATCACTTGTTCTTTGACTGCCCTTTTGTCACTTAATTGAGGTGCCAAACACTGCAGTGGATTGGAGTAATGTAGCCTACTGGACAGAATTGGACACAATTTGTACACTGGCTCATTGCTAATGCTAAGGGAAAATCATATCGAGCTCATATACTCAAAATGACCATTGCAGAACTAATCTATGTCTTATGGTTGGAAAGGAATGCGACAATTTTCGAAAATATCTTCTGTTCCAGTGATAAATTGCTTAGGTCCATTGCTTATATTTGTAATATTACGGAAACTTCTAGAGTTAGATCACACCTTCAGCATTTTCTATTGCAATGCTGAACTTTAGGTATAGTCTACTAGTAAGATTTTGTTTATCCTTTGATAGTCAGCTGCGTATATAGCTGAACTATGGAATTGTACGGAAAACACTTTGGTGATAAATACAATTTTAATTACCAAAAAAACAATTAGTTATTGTGAGTTAGTTTAGTAAAAATGGTAACTTCAGTAGACTAGAAGGGTGGTATAGGGTTTGGTTAAAAGGAATCTCACATAAAACTGATTTGGAAACCCCTAGAACATTCTTGGTGGGGTTCCAATCAGATTTTTAAGATAACAATGCAGTAACTTGGAAAACAAGCTAAGAAATAAGGGACTAGTTGAATAAAATCTAAAATTATAAGGGGGACTAATGGTAAACACAAAAGAAGAGGGTTTCCTTAAGCTTTGGCTATAAAAGGGCACCCTAGTGCCTTCATTCACAAGTTTTGAACAGGACAAAGTCCCTGAAAAAAATTCAAAAAAAAAAGCTTTGACACAATCTAAAAATCCTAAAGAAAATTCCAAATATTTCAAACCCAACAATCTCCAAAAATTCCTGAAATGTCCAGAAATCCTGAGTTTTCTGAGAGTTATCAAATTTTCTGAAGTTCAGTGGATTTTTCACTATTCTATTAGATTGCTCTTTCCTGAAAATGACTCTAATTCCTGTTGTGCAGTAGAAGTTTAGCTATATAAAGATGAAAATAGCCTGAAAATACACATTTTAAAGAGATAAGTTTCCAACATTGGCCTTGGGTTCCATTTGAGTTGATTAGGTCATTGGTTTAGCTTTTTTAAATTAAATTGCTGATTTTGTGTGGTGTCAAAACCTTCATGGGTTCCTGTTTAGATGTTTGAGATCCATTTGAGCCATTTGGTTTCTGCTGGTCTGAGATTGGGCTTAAACTTTCCTAGGATATTTGTTAGTATTACTGAGTGTATCAATTACTCATGAGTTGTGGATTTTATGAATATTATGCTGAATGAGCTTTGCTGACTGATAGTGTTGTTACTTTGCACAAAT
Source organism: Nicotiana benthamiana (assembly GCA_034376525.1). NCBI lineage: Eukaryota > Viridiplantae > Streptophyta > Magnoliopsida > Solanales > Solanaceae > Nicotiana > Nicotiana benthamiana. The sequence goes on from CM067324.1 coordinate 40,084,193, forward strand.
TCCAGGTACCTGTCTAATCTCCCATGAGGTAAGAAGGATGAACTTAATGAACATTCGAGTTTGAAGAAGTCCAGTATCTGTTTTTTATCAACTTTATCACTATTATATTATTGTAATTGAGATAATGGGCTATATTAATTGAACACTTGGACTGTGCTGAACTATTTTGAATCATTTGGATCATTCATTTGTACTATTATGCACTTCAGTAGGATAAATCATGGTATTATTAATGGTAGATTGCATAAATCCTTACGTTTAATTTAATAGTGAAGATATTATGTGTACACATATTTGGATTTGCATTGACAGGATTAATGTTTGAGATACAGAAGTTTACCCTGAATCTTACCATGTTAGACGTTTGGCATGCAAAAATGATAAAATACAGGCATTAATAAAATGATTTGGAAGAGATGTAAACTTGTGATTTATGGAATGCTACTTTTCGATCCTTAATTAACCTGATGTTTACGTTCCTGGGCTCAAAGGGAAAGCCCAAAAACCAAGCGTAGTTAAGAGGCACAGGAAAGAGTACACTTCCTGGGTTCGCTTCTGTCAATAATGAGCCCAGTTGCAAAATTAGCAATTGAAGCAGGCTGAAAACATGCAGCCTGAATTGACCTGATTTACTATAATGATGCAACAGTTTTAATGATAGACTACTCATCTTAGGCGTTTTCCTTATTATAGAGACAAAAATGTAGAAAAAATAGCAGCTCGCTTTAGGAATGGCGTTTAAAATAAAAACAAGGTGTGTCGCGCCAATCGGAATCCATATGTGTGGCCCTCGTGAAATGCTTATTTTAAAAAATATTTAGAGATTCGGGACACGCCATTTAGCGAATTTCATGGTGTTCCGGCAAGGATAATAACGCGTTAGTCGCTTTAGACGCGTTTTTAATAATTTCATCTCCTTAATTACGGGTGGCGCACTCAAATCCAATTTTTGATGAAGTTAAAAGAAGTCAAAAACTATGTGCGCATTTATGTGACGTAGTTTGCGATATGTTTTAGCGACGTTGCAAATTCCCTTAAAACATTAAAACGATATGTAATTTAAAATTGCATTTTTAGGATGAACATGTGTAAAATCAGAATTTTAGCCATTTATAACAGTTTAAGAGACCGTGCTAGAACCACGGGATCCGGGGGTTCCAAACACCTTCCCTCGGGTCAACAGAATTCCTTACTTAGAATTTCTGGTTCGCAGACTCCATTTGGGCAGTCGAAACAATTTCCTCGATTTGGGATTCTAAATAAACCGGTGAATTAGGACACCAAAATCCAAACCTATCCCAAGTGGCGACTCTTAATTAAATAAATAATCTCATTTCGAATAATGTCACATTAATTAGAAAAACTCCCTTATACGTGTCATCCTTCGGGGTAGCCATGTAAAAAGGAGGTGTGACGGCTCTGGCGACTCTGCTGGGGATCAAACCCAAAATCTCTGATTCAGTGTTCAAAGAATTCGAGCTTAGAATAATTGTTATATTTGGCTTCTTCTCACTTTCATACATGTTCCGTGCTAAGTGCTAAATGCTTTACCGCTTTGATATTGATTGAATTATATGTATAAAATGCTAGGAAACCCTTTTCTTCTTACCTTCAGGGATATGCTCGCTGGTTGAGACTCCTTATTCTGTTAGTGGCATACCTTTAAATAAGAAAGAGGCTCGGACAAGTTACTAAGCCGGACGATCTTGTGGGTCCCCGGTACGTAGCCCCCTCCTCGACTCGAGTTGTCCGCCCGGGTACACAGTCTAGAATAAATACCCAGGTTCTGAACTTAGTATAACAAAACCTCATGCCAGATCCCTAGTAAGAACGTTTGTTTACATCACGTGCATATGACATACGGGACTCAACACAGCGGTTGGGTCCGTCTAGGCCAGGTGACCCAAAATAAAAGACCATCCCGATGCATAGTACGTGCTACTTGCGCATTTGTTTCCTTTGGATTCGCATGTTGACCGGCTTGTGAATAAAGGGAAATTGAAAGAATAAATGGTACTAGAGCTACTAAAATTAATCGTTTGTAAAACCAATGCTCAAATAGCATCGAAATGCTTTTCAAGAAAAGCTTTGGTGTTGACAAAATGTTTTACCCAAACTACGCCGGTTTGATTCTCACTAAGTGTGGGATATGTAGGCAACCCCTATCGGGTCCAACCTCCCTTTTGCAAAATTAGCCAAAATAATTTTCAAATTTTTGTTTGTTGCCATAAATAAATCAAGTGACGTTATTATTGTCAAGAATAGCCAAATGTTCCCGAAAGGGACGCCGGAAGGCTGGTTCTGCACAACCGGCCACCTTTTGGTCTTTATTGTACATTTGGCCGGCTAGCGGGAACAGCCTTAAAAACTTTCTCCGAAAATGCTAAAAAATGTCGTATTCACAAAGCTGGGCTTTTGGTTTTAGAAAATAAATTTCATAAAAGAAAACCTTTTGATTTTCGAAGTCATACAGGAATGAAATCATGAGCCACTAATTCTCCTTAATAAATTTGCCTCTCTGCCCTTTCGGGTAGGGGTAAGGCTCGTCTACATATTACCCTCCTCAGACCCCCACTTTGTGGGACTATACTGGGTAGTTGTTGTTGTTGTTGTTGTTGTTGTTAAGCACAATTCAAATGGAACCTTTTTCATTTGTAAATCGAATCCCTTTAGAATTGCGATTGTGGTGGCATGATCTCGGTAGAGAAGGGCAAGATGAGATAATAAGTATTTAGGGGGTCTACCCAGAATATTAGAGATTGTATCTCGAGGAGACATCATAAGAGCGTTGTCACGTGCTGGGACCCGGCGCATAATGTGTTCCATTTCTCAGATTTTGAGGTTACCCTAACGTTAGAAGAAATAGCTGGGTACATCGAAAATGCTGAGCTTCCTTTGAGACACAAGTACTTGGTCGCTCAAAGAGTGGTAGAAGTGCACAAATAACTAGATACTCTGAAAATAAACAAAGTGGTACACGACTCAAATTCGGAAGAAGAGTTTTGCACCTTTTCATTCCTGTATACCAGATATGGTCACATAGGGGGGTTCAACCATCCAGAAAACAAAATCTACAACAAAGAAAATCGTGTCAAATGGTAAGAACACAGACGCTTAGCCTTCATGGTGGCTTTCCTAGGGCTTCTGGTGTTTCCAATGAAAGATGGGAACATCGATATAAAGATAGCAGGGGCATCAGGGTTGAAGAAAAGGGTCGTCGCCGTGGAAAACAAAATGTTCATACAAGCAAAAGAGTTCAAGATTGAAAGGGAGCATTGTTACGCAGCATTGGCACAGTTTGAATAGATTTACAACAACTTTAAAAGCAGAATCAAGCAGCCGAACAAATGTTGGGAGCTAGAACTGAACAGATTGGGAGGTTACTGCAGGAGAAAGGTGTCGTACGAGAAAGAATCAAAGGAATCACTCATTATATCACAATGAAATGCAACAGTTGTAAGGACATGCCTAGATCTATTTCCTTTTCCATCGTGATGCTTTTCGTTCGCCGAGTAATGGAAGATCTGCACGACCTCCAACGGGATTTAGATAGTCGACCTGCGGAAAGGCGGAATGATGCCTCGCGAGCTCCAAGAGCAGTTGAAGTCTTAATGTATTCATGATTTCTGAAAATTTTATTCTTCCTTAAAAGAGTCTATCAGTTTGTCTTAGAGTTTGTATTTTCTTTTACGCATAATTATTCTTCGAGTATGTAGTTCTTATTATGCCTGAGTCTGTTAGTTGCTGTATTAAATCTGCCAATATTAGTAACCAAAGTTTGTCTTTATAAAAATTGAAAATTCCAAAAATATCTTGTTGCTTTCATTTTACCTTTCATGAACTACACTCGGTCTGATTCATGCGGGGCAAGATGCGTAGGCAATCTTTATAAGATTCGACCATATTCTTAAAAAGGGAAAACCAAAGCCACAGAAAGAAAGGGAGAGGAATATAGAAAAAGAGAAAAATCAAAACAAAAGGAAAATCAGAGAGGTAGAAAGATACAAAAGGGAAAGCAAGAAAACAAAGAGTGGAAATCAGGAAAGAAATTTGGAATAAACATCGGGACAACACATACGACCATTGCAAGCATATAGAGATCCGTTAACTGTATAGGTGCATCACACCCAATGTGCCATTCTCTGTCTGTTATCTGTCTCAAACTAACCGTTTGTTTTATATCAGAAATTCTAGTCTTCGGCTTTTGAAATAGTAGTTGGTTTGTGGTAAACTGGCATCACATTGATATTTCACCAGATCGTAAGGAAGTGCAGAAATGTCATCTGAAATGACTTTGCTGGCAGTTCCCATCTCAGAGGATAGCCTGATTGCAGGCATCCCGACCTCAGAATCTGCGGCAACAAAAGAAAATGGGATCCTACGACTTAGGGTCATGGATATGTGGGATGCATGGACGAATGGAAAAGAGCCTCCGAGTGCCATTCCTGGATTTCCTGAGCTCTTCCCAAGGTCAGGGGGTACTTCCACTATCCCTATTAGCCAACCAAACATCCTTTTGGGACAACCTACCATACCAGCCAACTTTGTCGGAGCACCTTCTAAAGCCTGCCCATAGGTGTTCACCTCCAGCTCGGTTCCTAATATTTTTACGGCGCCCCCATGTGCAGCCACCACACAGCCCGCAATGCCAAGAACCATGTTTGATCCGACGGCTTTCACATTTCAAACTCCCAATTACCAAAACAAGCCTCCCGCATACCCCACAAACACATATCTTCAACCAGCATATGAACTTCCACCAGTGCAGGATAAAACTCCTAAAATGCCTGAACAAGATGAGATAACAAGAAGGATGAAAAGCCTTGAGCAGAGCTTGAAGAATATGTCGGGCTTGTGTAGGCAAAAGAGCGTTTCCTACATATATCTATGCATGTTCCCGTATGTACATCTTCCCCTAGGATTTAAAATGCCTTAGTTTGAAAAGTCATGGCGACCCCATTGCTCATCTAAAAAATTATTGCAACCAATTGTGTAGGGCAGGCGGAAAAGAGGAACTGTTAATGGCATACTTCGGAGAGAGTCTGGTAGGCATTGCTTCAGAATGGTACATGGACCAAGACGTCACACGATGGAATATCTGGGATGATCTTGCCCGAGATTTCGTAAGGCAATTCCAGTACAACATTGATATTGCGCCAGACAGGAATTCTTTAGCTAATTGGAAAAAGAAGCCTTCAGAGAGTTTTAGAGAATATGCTATCAAGTGGTGCGAACAGGCATTGAGAGCAAAGCCACCCATGGACGAGAAAGATATGGTCATTGTCTTTCTCCAGGCCCAAGAAGCGGATTATATTCAAAATATGATGTCGGCAATGGGCAAACCTTTTGCGGAAGCAATCAAGATCGGCGAGATGGTAGAAAATGGTTTAAAAACAGGAAGAATTCTGAGTCAGTCAGCCATAACCTCTCAGGCCATCAAAGGCGGGGCAGGAGGAGTCGCAAGAAAAAAAAAGAAAGAAGAAGCTTCAATGGCAGCCTCTGGTATAAGAAGACATCATGCTCACAGGCCCATATTCTCGAAAAGAACCTCCCAACACTATTATCCCCATCAATACATGCACTATGCTTCCCAACCTTATGCAGTTATGAATGCCCAGCCATTTGATCGACCCCAGCAGCAGGTCAATAGGAACAAGGCCCCGAAAACCAGCCTCCCCAAAACCACTATAATCCCCGCCCTCCCCAAAACAATTTCCGTATAGGGAGCTGCCCAGAAGGCAAAACTTTACACCAATAGGGGAGTCTTATTCTAGCTTAATCCCAAAACTGGTCCAGATGGGTCTCCTGCAGCCTGTGCCTCCGAATAAACAACCAAAAGTCACCTTCTTACCAACAGGGTGTACACTGTGCTTATCATTCAGGAGCCGAATGGCATGACACCGGAAATTATTGGACTCTAAAGCGAGCTGTGGAAGATCTAATAGAATAAAGGAAAATAGTGTTGAGAGATGAAGATGTCCTGAATGTGACTAATAACCCGTTCCCGGCTCACAACAACGGGCAGTTATCGGGATGATCTGCGAAGACAAAAAATTTGACCCTACTTTGAAATCCATAATAGCCATTGATGATGCAGATAGAAACCCAAAAATTACCTCCAAGAAAGTTAAAGAAAAGAAAATGAGCGAAGCTAAGCACTCGGAAGATGAAAAGAAGGCCGAAACTAAAACTGAGCTGGCACCCGCCAAAGAAACTGTCCTTTACATCCCACGGGGTCGTCAAGAAAAATAGCCAACTATGAGTCCCCCAAGAAGATTTGAGTTTAACAGGACTATGTACGTATCCAAAGATGCCTATGTGGTGCGGGGACCAATTAAACCGCCAAGGCTGAATGAGCCAGTGGTAATTGGTCGCGTGCCTAAGAGGCAAATGATGGACCCTTTTACAGTCCCTTAGAACTATCAAGAAATAATAGTAACATACAAAGGCAAAGAAATAACTGGGGAAAGTCAAGAATGCCACCCCGTAAACAAATATTCTGACCTGGAAGAGGTGAACAATGCTACTAAAAGGCGATTCCCACCCAAAAAGCTAGTAAACGCTGAAGAGGCGGAGGACTTCTTTTGAAGGATGAATATGCTAGACTATAAAGTGTTGGATCAGCTCCAGAAGTCCCCCGAGCAAGTATCTTTACAATCATTGCTAATGGATTCTCCAAAGCACCAGAAGGTGTTAGCCAAAACTCTAAATGAGGCTTACATGCCGGTTCAAACCTCCATGGAACAATTGGAGAGAATGGCGGAAAGATTCTTCGCTGTAAATCAGATTACATTTAGCAAGAATGATTTGCCTCCAGAGGGAGCCGCCCATAACAAAGCCCTGCATCTCACCGACAAATGCGAAGCCTATTACGTGAAAAGAGTAACGGTAAATAGAGGCTCCGGGGTGGACATATCTCCATTATCAACATTACAAAGAATGTAAATCGGGAAGGAGAGGATCCACCCAACAATGTGTGTGGCCGAGCTTTTGATGGAATTAAAATAGACACAATAGGAGAAATTGATTTGGTACTGACCATTGGTTCAGTCGATTTTGAGGTAAAGTTTCAAGTATTAGATATGGACACATCCTACAATTACCTCCTAGGAAGACCATGGATTCACGCAGCAGGAGTTGAGAACCAGGAAATCGTGGTCCATGGCGAAGATGAACAGTCAATCTACCGTGATCCCTTCGTCCCCTACCTCAAAGCTAAAGTTGGAAGTGAGTGTATAGTTTACCAGGTTTTCGAAATCATAGTAGCTGATCAACACGAAGAAAGCAAACCATGTCCCCAGCCTTTCCTCTCCAATGCCTCAATCATGGTGGCAAGAGAGATGATACGTCAAGGATTTAAACCAGGAAAGAGACTCGGAAGTTCTCTACAAGGGATAACTGAGCCAATTGCTTTGCCAACCATAGAGAAGTTTTTCGGGTTAGGCTTCCACCCAACACCAGAAGATATAACCTGTGCCAACCGCAGAAAGCGTCATGGGTGGACTCTACCTCAACCTCTACCCCACTTGTATGAAACATTTGTGAAGCCAAAGTACAGTGAGGAAGAAGAAGACGTGGCCTTCACAGTGGAGGAAATTGAAGATATATGTGGGGCCATAAGGAAATTACTGTATGAATCCAACATGGTCCATCTTGGAGAAGGCCCGAGCACCGCTGAGGTGTCTACATGAGACCGGATGCCAAATTGCAAACTTGGAAGGCTACGCCTTTCCCAGTCAGGCGGGAGGCCCGGCAGTCCTGCCTTGCCATCTTTTCTTGCATCACGAGTTATTTCAGGGTGTAACTCGGGTGTTTTTCCATAAGTATTTTGTCCTTTAAATTCCAATTGTAAACCCTGTTATCTTACAATTTCAAAGAAATAAAATCAATATTTCATCGTCTACACTCCTCTATGTTTTCTAATTTTTACTGTTTTTCTTCTATTTCATCTTTTCTTTCAGTTCCAATAATGCGGCTTTAAATAATATGACATGCTCGTGTACTTCATGCCCCGATCCGAACATGCCGCCTATATGTGAAATAATGAACCAAGGAGTATGATGAAGAAGAGGCTTTTAGGGAAATCAATCAAGAGTTGGAACATTTTGAAAATAAACCTAAGCCGAATCTAAATGATATCGAACCAGTTAACTTGGGTGGTTCCGGCGAAACTAGGGAAACTAAAATAAGCATCTATGTGAATGAGGAAATCCGGGACTCACTGATTTAACTTCCTTTTGAATTCAAGGATGTGTTTTCTTGGTCTTACGACGACATGCCTGGGCTGAGTGTTGATTTGGTGGTTGATAAGCTACCTACATACCCTGAATGCCCTCCAGTCCAACAAAAATAGAGAAAGTTTAAACCTCATATCAGTGATAAGATCAAAGAGGAGATCACAAAGCAGTTGGAGGCGGGTGTAACCCGAGTTGTTCGGTACACCACATGGTTGGCCAATGTGGTCCCGGTACCAAAGAAGGATGGGAAAACCCGAGTATGTGTAGACTACAGAGATTTGAAAAGCACAAGTCCCAAAGACAAATTCCCTTTGCCAAACATCCACTTTCTTGTTGACAAATGTGCCAAACACGAGATACAGTCCTTCGTGAATTATTACGCAAGATACCACCAGGTGTTGATAGATGAGGAAGATGCTGAGAAACTGCCTTTACTACACCTTGGGAGACTTATTTCTACATAGTTATGCCTATTGATGAGGGCTATGACCACCATCTTCCATGACATGATGCATCAGGAGATAGAAGTATATGTGGATGACGTGATCATCAAGTCCAAGACTCAGGGTGATCATGTACGGGACCTAAGAAAATTCTTTGAAAGGCTTCGCAAGTATGATTTGAAATTGAATCCGGCCAAGTGCGCATTCGGGGTCCCATCAGGCAAACTTCCAGGGTTCATTGTCAGTCGACGAGGTATTAGGCTGGATCCAACAATGGTAACATTTGAAGACATCCCTGCTTGGAAAATGTTTTTTGATGGAGCAGTAAATGCGAGAGGCGTAGGAATTGGAGCAATCCTAATTTCACCCGCTGGTCAACATTACCCAGCCACAGCACGACTCTGGTTTTTCTGCACCAACAATACAGCCGAATACGAGGCTTGCATCTGAGCATGAACATGGATATTGACCAAGACGTCGAGGAATTGTTAATCATGAGGGATTCAGATTTGATTATCCAGCAGGCCCAAGGAGAGTGGCAGACAAGAGATGTCAAACTCATCCTTTATCGACAACATATGAAGGATATCAGCAAACGATTCAAAACGATACAGTTCAGGTACATTCCTCACTGTCACAATGTAGTCACAATAAGTTAGCATATGCACTCGCAACTCTGGCTTCCATGTTGCCTTACCCTGAAAACGCCTACGTCGATCCTTTGGAAATCCAAATCAGGGAAAGGCATGGGTATTGTAATGTGACAGAGGCGGAACCCAGCACTCAACCCTGGTATTATGATATCAACAAATTTCTGAAAACACAAGAGTATACCGAGTAGGCCACTGTGGATCAAAGGAAAACCATGCGACGGCACGCAAGTGGTTTCTTCTTGAGTGGTGACATCTTATACAAGAGGACCCCATATCTCAACTTGCTAATATGTGTTTATGCCGAGAAAGCCGGGAGGATTATGCATGAAATACACGCATGAGAGTGCGGGCCTCATACGAACGGGTATATACTGGCAAAGAAAATACTTCGGGTAGGATACTACTGGATGACCATGGAGAAAAAGCGCTTCAGCTTCGTTCGGAAATGTCATCAATGTCAGATGCATGGTGATTTGATTCATGACCGCCAACTGAATTGCATCCTATACCAGCACCTTGGCCATTCGCTGCCTGGGGCATGGACGTCATTGGGCCCATTGAACCAAAAGCCTTAAATGGACATAGATTCATATTAGTTGTGATCGACTACATTACAAAGTGGGTCGAAGCCATCACACTTAAGTCCGTCACCAAGAAAGCTGTGGTAGAATTTGTGTATTCCAACATCATTTGCCGCTTCGACATTCCTGAAACCATCATTACAAACAATGTGGCCAATCTGAATAGTCGTCTGATGGGAGAAATATGTGAAAAATTCAAGATAACACATAGAAACTCCACTCCTTACCGGCCCAAAGCCAATGGTGCCGTCGAAGCAGCTAACAAGAACATCAAATAGATTTTGAGAAAAATGATTCAAAGCTCAAGACAATGGCATGACAAGCTGCCTTTTGCATTACTTGGATATCGCACCACAGTGTGCACATCGGTAGGGACAACTTCATATTTATTGGTCTATCAGACTGAAGCTGTCCTACCCGCAGAGGTAGAAATCCCTTCGCTCCGGGTAATTGTAGAAGCAGAAATTTAGGATAACGAGTGGGTTAACACTCGGCTGGAGCAATTGTCGTTAATTCATGAAAAATAAATGGCCGCGGTTTGCCACGGGCAGTTGTACCAACAAAGAATGGCCTGCGCTTACAACAAAAAAGTGCGCCCCAGGAATTACGAAGTCGGACTTCTTGTGTTGAGGCGTATTCTCCCTCACAATCGGAAGATAAGGAAAAGTTTGCTTCGAACTAGAAAGGTCCCTACATTATCAGAGAGATATTGTCCAAAGGAGCATTGTACTTGGGCGACGTCGAAGGAGACAATCCCGAAACAGTAGTGAATGCAGACACAATAAAAAGGTATTACGTTTGAACTCCCTGCAGCAATTATTCGGGCCATTTGAAATGACGAAGGCTTTTCTTTTCCGCCGCCCCTAAACACTACCAATCCTTCGTAAACCTTTTGAACCGGCAACGTTTCTTTGGTCACCCTCTTTGGAACCTGGAAATGTTATTCAAAGAAAAAGGAATAAGAAAAAAAATAATAAATAAAAAAGAAAAGAAAAAGAAAAAGAAGAAAACAAATAGAAGAAAAAAAGAAGAAAAAAATGATGATGAACAATGAATGAAAAAAAAAAGAAACAACAAACAAATTAGTTAGGAAACACTTCCTGAACTACGTCTGACTTGATTCCGAAAGGATAAGTAGGCAGCCTCTCCCTGAGGTTCAGTCATATCAAAATAAAACCCCAATTCCCCAAAAACGAAATTGGGGCAGAGATGTAATGGTTCGGCCATCAACCCGCCGAAATGGTTCCAAAGTTATAAGTTTCAATCCAATTTCCTATACCCAAGAACCTGGCCCAAGTCCTTCTGATCGATTGGCCAAGGTAGGGACATGACAACCACCATTGTTGGGATTCAGCACAATTCAAATTGAGAGAAATAAAATGAGAGAGTCTTATCAGTGAAAACCTTCGGGCACCATAAGTCGACGGTGAGTGGAGAAAATAAAATGAGAGAGTCTGTTTAGTGAAAACTTGTAAAAGAGCACTATCAGGCAACGGGAGAAGAGAAATGAGAGAGGTCGATTAGCGAAAACCCACAAAGGGTGCCGTCAACCAAAAAGAAGAAATATCACCATCAAAGCCCAAGCAAGTTCCCATTGTTTTTGAAAGATTGAAATATGGGTCACAAGAAGCAAAAATGGATACGAGTCGGGCATCTAGTCCAAGAAGCATGTCATCTCCATTTAAAGTCGGCACGCACCCCCAGATAAGTTCTTCCTTTTTCCCCGAAAGGAAAACTTCTCTCTAAATCCATATGGTTGCTCTTGTTGTTTCCCCCACTCCCTTTCGGCTTAACTTTGATTTCATGACTATTCGGCAAGAACAGGTGGTAAGAACGGTCTCACGGGGCTTCTCCTGGCAAAAACCAAAGAAAATACCGCATCTCAGCACAGGCATCTAGCCAATCCCGGCTGACCATGACAGCTGACGCTTCGAAAGCAGAAAGGTGGAAAGAAAGAAATTTAAAATCAAAAGCCCACAAGGGCAAGTAAACTGAAAATCGAGGCAAAGAAATCGTAACCAAGGGCCTATAAAGGCGAAACAAATTTGAAAGATGAGGGCCCCCTACAAACCTACGAGGCAAAGTCTGGAGAGTCAAAGGTCTTCCCAACAGAAATGAGGCCGGGATCAAGCAAATCAAGGCCACAAACCAACCACTAGTCAAACTAACAAATCGGGTTTTGTTTGGAAATGTGAAACAGGTGTAATCCAAAGCAATAGGGATAAAGGGCCAATGCAATCAAAGGAACTGCACAAAGGCTAAGAATAGCGTTGCACCAATGATCAACAAAAAGGGAAGTTCTCTTTACATCGTTTCCTGCAGATTTAAAAAAAAGAAGGAAGGGAGAATCATAAAACATGATAGCATAGGGCTCCGATCCTTGACTCCTTCCCCAAATTTAGGGCCATATCCCTAGTCCTCCCCAGCACAACGTGTGGACATCCTCAGTATAACCCAAGGATTATACACCATTCTCCCCAGCATAAACTGAGGATTTCTTTCTTCTAATCCCCGGAATAACCCGAGGGCTCCTCTCATCATCCCCAGCATAACCTAAGGGACCTTTTCTTTTGTCCGTCCCCAGTATAACCTGAGGGACCCTCTTTTTCCTTTATTCCCCAGCATAACCTGAGGGCAAATTTCCTTCTATCCCTATCATAACCTAAGGTTCCTTCCTTTCTCTCTATCCCCAGCATAACATGGGGGACTTATGTGCCTTCCGTTCCCCACCATTCCCCAGCATAACCTGAGGGTCATTCTCTTTCCTTTCCCCTGGCATAACCCAGGAGTCTTTTCTTTCAATTCCCAGCATAACCCGCGGATTTCCCCTAGCATAACCTAGGAAATTTCTTTCAAATCCCGGCATAACCCGCGGATTTCCCCAGCATAACCTAGGAGTCTTTTCTTTTTCAATCCCGGCATAATCCGTGGATCCCCCTGGCAGAACCCAGGAGCCTTTTCTTTTTCAATCCCGGCATAACCCGTGTTTCCCCCTGGCATAACCCATGAGTCTTTCCCAATTCCGGCATAACTTGCGGATCCCCCTAGCATGACCCAAGAATCTTTTCTTTTTCAATCCCGACATAACCCGCGGATCCCCTTGGCATAACCCAGGAATCTTTCCTTTCAAATCCCGGCATAACCCGGGGATCCCCCTAGCATAACCTAGGAGTCTTCTCTTCCAATCCCGGCATAACCCGCGAATCCCCCTGGCATAACCCATGAATCTTTCCTTTCAAATCTCGGCATAACCCCCGGATCCCCCTAGCATAACCTAGGAGTCTTCTCTTCCAATCCCGGCATTACCCGCGAATCCCCCTGGCATAACCCAGGAGTCTTTTCTTTTTCAATCCCGGCAAAACCCGCGGATTCCCCTAGCATAACCCAGAAAACTATCTCATACGTCTTGGCATAACCTGCGGATTTTCTTCCCCTTCCCCAGCAGGAACTTTGTACTCCTATCCTGGTACAACCTACGAATTCTCCTCTTACCCCCAGCAGGGACATGTCTCTTCTTCCGGCATAACCTGGCCATCTACCAGCATAACCTGGTAATCTTCCCAAATAAACATAATCCCACTTTCATTTTTTTCAATAGGAATAGTTTAGATCTGTGCTACAAATAACTCATAAAATTTTCCTTGTGAAAACTGGGGCAGAAAATTTCGTTCGTTTGTTGGTTTTGATGTCATAACAGGTTTTACCTCAGGGCATAGGATTTGAGATGACCGAAATAGTGAATCTCAGTTTAGGACAAAGGAAAAGAAGAAGAGAACCAAAGGAAACAAATCCATAATGGTTGAAATGAATATGTGAACTGCCCAGGTTTGATTCAAAGTCACAAGCCGTGCATGTCCCAGCTGATTTAAATACTAAAGAAAGGACCAAAACTTATAGCTTGCGAGCATCAAGATTCAGATCGAAGTACGTAGAAAGTTCAGTTAAGACTCAAGATCAAGCTTTCAAGAGAATCATAGATAAGAATCTTGTAACTCATAGTTGATAGGCATAGCTAGCTTAGTTTTGATTTCTTTTTTGGTGTAATAAAATGTCAGAAAGCAGCAGCAGCAGCATCAGGAGTGAAATCACGGCTCATGGTAGTCCCAGCTACCAAACACTCCAGAACTACACTGACCTGATTCCTTTATAACCAAGGATATGTAGGCACCTTTGAAGCGGGGTTCGGTTAGAAAGTTTTCAAAATGCTTCTCATGAAATGCAAATCAGGAAAAAAATCTCTCAGTTGCTCATTTATCTTTACCCGAAAACCCTTCGTATCTCCGAGCAAAAAGGGACAGCTGTGAGCATGTGATTTTTGCCTCGCTTGACATGTTCCTATAAAATTCATTAAATTAGGATTTTTCTTTTATTATTTGAATTTTTAGGAATTAATTGTTTGATTTTGTGTTTATTTGCATTTTTATTTTATTACTTGAATTTTTAGGAATTAAATATGTGACTTTGTGTTTACTTGCGTCATTCTTTTGATATTTTGAATTTTAGGAATTAATTGCATAATTTTGTGTGTAGTTGCATGTCGCACGTTTTAATTTGCATAATTCATAAAAATATATAAATAGCATGCTTGCATAGGATTTGAATTCCACATTCTTTTAGGTTAATAATTAGTTAAAATTGAAAATAAGGGAAAAACAAAACATGGTTATTCTTACATTTGTTTAGTTTTCTTTTAAATTTAGAATTTAGGTTATTTTAGAGGTTAATTAGTGTATTTTGTGGAAGTTAAATCTATTTTGGTTTATTTCTATTTTTATTTTTAAAATCAAAAAAATATATAAAATATATAAAAAAGAGAAAATATATACATAAATTGGGTCTCTTGTTGAAAACCCTCGATTTAGGCCATTTCTTGCAAAATATCTAACCCAAACCCTAAACCCGTCCCAAAAACCCAACCCAAAATCCCCTACCCAAACCAAACGCCAATGCCTGGGAGACCAATGAAACGACGTAGTATAGGAAGCATACTACGTCGTTTTGAGCCATGAAATAGCAATCAATCTCAGCCATTCATCCACCTTGATCTAATGGCCCAGACTCAGTCTCACTTCGTAATAAAACGGTCCGAAAATATGCATAACCCTAGAGACACAGTCACCCTCCTCGTACAAACTATCCACCTGTGTAATGTTGCCACCAAACCACCGTATCACCACCGCGCGCCGCCCGCTGGAAATCGCCACTGCCGGCGGCATAACCCCAAATCCACCCAAAATTACACCCTAGATTTCCATCTTCTCCCCTTTCTAACCCCCCAAAAACCATCCCCCAAATCTAAACCCAACTCCTCGAATCTTCAAAAATATGGACGCCGCCTTCGCCGCCCATGGCGGCGCCACCACCCAAAACAACCCCAACATTACACCACAGCCCTATCTCCACACTCTTAATCCATATATACCCTTATCTTCCACCAAATCTCAACCAGTCCTTTCGAATTTCAAATCGAAAGTTTCGCTCAAGTTTCAACTCATCCCAAATTTGACCACAATCATACAGTAGACTCTCCTGACTTTCCTCTTCTAAAATCTGGAATAAGTTTCCCTCAAATCAACCTAAAAACCCACAAATTTTGAGCTAATGTCTACCTTGGTTCCAGACCTATTCAATTGAGGGACTCGCTGAAGTCCTGGGATGTTCTGAGACCATGCATGGGTGATTCAAGACCGCCATTTATGGTCCAATGGTTAGGTATCCCTTCTTTGCCATAAGTTTTAAATTTTATGTGTTTATCCATTCTATAATTTTTTCCCAAAAATCCATGTCTGCATACTCAGTATTCTAGGTTAGCTCAAAGTTTCAGATTGTTCGTCATTTTTCTAGTTTGATTATTCCGTTGTTTCAGTTGATCCATATTTGTTCATAATTGACCCTGCGATTGCTTCTGTAATTTGGTTTTGTGATTCTTGATGTTAGTTTAATTTAGCTTCAAATCTGTTTATATATGTGTTTCATTGATTCTAATCTTTTTAGTAATTCCTTACGGTTACTGTTATTTGATGATAGTTTGTTTGGATATAGCTGATTAGATAAAGCAATAATTAGTTTTTAAGAGTTAGTTTAGTAAAAATGATAATTTCAGTAGACTAGAAGGGTATTATAGGGTTTGGTTAAAAGGAATCTCACATAAAACTGATTTGGAATACCCTAAAACATTCTAGGTGAGGTTCCAATCAAATTTTTAAGATGACAATGCAGTAACTTGGCAAACAAGCGAAGAAATAAGGGACTAGTTGAATAAGTCCCTGAAATTCAAAAAAATGCTTAGACACAATCTAAAAATCCTTAAGAAAATTCCAGATATTTCAAACCCAACAATCTCCAAAAATTCCTGAAAATGTCCAGAAATCCTGAGTTTTCTGAGAGTTATCAAATTTTCTGAAGTTCAGTGGATTTTTCACTATTCTATTAGATTGCTCTTTCTTGGAAATGACTCTAGTTCCAGCTGTGCAGTAGAAGCTTAGCTATATAAAGATGAAAATAGCCTGAAAAACACACATTTTAAAGAGTTGAGTTTCCAGCATTGGCCTTGGGTTCCATTTGAGTTTATTAGGTCATTGTTTTAGCTATTTTAAATTAAATTGCTGACATTGTGGGTTCTTGTTTAGCTATTCGAGATCCATTTGAGCCATTTGTTTGGTTTCTGTTGGTCTGCGCTTGGGTTTAAACTTTCCTAGGATATTTGTTAGCATTACTAGGTGTATCAATTACTCATGCACTGTGGATTTTATGAATATTATGCTGAATGAGCTTTGCTGACTCATAGTGTTGTTCCTTTGCACAAATTCTAGGTTCTTCTCTAATCTCCCATGATGTATGAAGGCTAAACTTAATGAATATTAGAGTTTGAAGAAGTCCAGATCTGTTTTTTATCAACTTTATCACTATTATATTGTTGTAATCGAGATAATGGGCTGTAATAATTGAACACTTGGACTGTGATGAACTATTTCGAACCATTTGGATCATTCATTTGTATTATTCTGCACTTCAGTAGGATAAATCATGGTATTAATAATGGTATATTGCTTAAATCCTTACGTTTAATATAATAGTGAAGATATTATGTGTACACATATTTGGATTCGCATTAACAAGATTAATGTTTGAGATACAGAAGTTTACCCTGAATCTTAACATGCAAGATGTTTGGCATGCTAAAATGATAAAATACAGGCATTAATAAAATGATTTGGAAAAGCTGTACACTTGTGATTTATGGCTACTTTTCGATCCTTGATTAACCTGTTGTTTACGTTCCTAGGCTCAAAGGAAAAGCCCAAAAACCAGGCGTAGTTAAGAGGCATAGGAAAGAGTACACTTCCTGGGTTCGCTTCTGTCAATAATGAGCCCAGTTGCAAAATTAAAAACTGAAGCAGGCTGAAAACATGCAGCCTGAAATTGACCTGATTTAATATAATGATGCAACGCTTTTAATGATAAACTACTCATCTTAGGCGTTTTCCTTATTATAGAGACAAGTGTAGAAAAAATAGCAGCTCGCTTTAGGAATGGCCTTTTAAAATAAAAACAAGGTGTGCCGCACCAAATGGAATCTATTAATTGTGGGCCCTCATGAAATGCTTATTTTAAAAATATTGAGAGATTCGGGACATGCCGTTTATTGAATTTCACGGTGTTCCCGCAAAGATAATAACGCGTTTGTCACTTTAGGCGCGTCTGTAATAATTTCATCTCCTTAATTACGGGTGCGCATTTATGTGACCCAAATCCAAATCTCGACGAAGTTAAACGATGTCAAAAACTACGTGCGCGTTTATATGACGTGCAAATTCCTATAAAAACATTAACAGCGGTATAAATAATTTAAAATTGCATTTTTAAGATGAACATGTGTAAAATCAGAATTTTAGCCATTTATAATAGTATCTGCGATCGTGCTAGAATCACGGGATCCGGGGGTGCCTAACACGTTCCCTCGGGTCAACAGAAATTCCTTACTTAGAATTTCTGGTTCGCAGACTCCATTTGGGCAGTCAAAAAAATTTTCTCGAGTGGGATTCTAAATAAACCGATGACTTGGGACACCAAAAGCCAAACCTATCCCAAGTGGCGACTCTTAATTAAATAAATAATCTCGTTTTGAATGATGTCACTTTAATTGGAAAAACTCCCTTATACGTGTCATCCTTAGAGGTAGCCGTGTAAAAAGGAGGTGTGACACGAATAACTTTTTATGATATGAGATAAACAACAAGAATCTCAACTAGGTACCCTCATGTACAATAAGAACCGCAACTGAGATACCGCCTTTTATATAACAAGAATCACAACTGAGGTACAGCCTCGTATTCATATTTCTCAATTTTACTCACAATCTTTTCTTATACCGGCGCGTGAGCCTCATTCAATTAGTTTTGAAATATTTTTCCCGAAATAGTTTCGTGCACTTTAGCCAACCTATGACGCCGCGTGGCTTCAAGTTTCTCTTACAAGCAATACACATGATGAGTAGTAATTTTACCACTCATTCTAGTCTCTTTTCTTTAGCTTTTATGTCCTTTAACTATAATATGAGGTAGCTTATGGTGTGTGTTATTAGATTTTCAGAGAAATGATGCCATGAAGTGATTTGAATTCAATTAGAGTGGGATTGAGCAAGAAAGGGTGAAAACTATGCAAAAACTCCCATGTGATTCCACATTTTCGAAGCAAAGATCGCATAAGCGATCTCGCACATGGGGGAGAAGTCCGCATCTGTAGAACTGAACAATTGCACCTCCGAGTCAAGAACCGCATAAGCGCTTACGCATCTGCGCTTGGAGGACTGCATCTGCGTATCCAACACTCAGCTCACCTACCGCTTTTGCGATGGACTATCCGCATCTGTGGAGTCGCACCTGCGAGGATTCTTCCGCAAGTGCGGTCAACGGGCATCAGACTTGGACAATTCAGGCATTTCACACGTTCTCAACCCCAAACCATTTTTATACTCATCCTAGCAGATATTTTAGAGATTTCTGGCTTATTTTCAGTTTCAAGAAACTAGAGAGAACAAGTTTTGGAAGCTAGGGTTTACACACACACTTGGATTTTGAATATTTCAAGCTTGTGGTTAAGGATTTCTTCCTCATTTATGTTTATTTCTTTATTTTCTTGCTTTGTATTGAATATTTAAGTGTGTAGTGTTTACTTCCAACACTTGAATCTTCTTTATGGAAATATTCACAGTTAAAGTGGATTAAATCTTGTTGTGCTTATGTATTGAATGATTTTTATCTTTTTCTGAAGTGATTTATTGTTACTTTAATTATTCTTGTTTATCAATGTTTCCAAAGGGATTAGCTAACCCTAGGACTTGCCCATTTACTCCCAATTAATTTTGAAAAAGATAATTTGGGGTTGGAAAATATTAATTAACAAGAACTTGAGGCGTTAACCATCATTTTATTGATTCTACCTAGGGATAGGATTGAAGTACTTGTAGCCATTTTGGATGTGCTTAATCTCTTAATGTTTTAGGGATAATTCAATTAGGAAGTCTTGTTTGTCTTTGGAAGAAGCTAATATAGAATTATTACTGTGGCTAATAAACATAAACTCGCTCATATTTGTAAAATCGTAAAATACATTGGATCGTTACTTGCGCGTAATTTTCGATGCATCCACCCTTGTAGCCAATGATAATTTTACTTGCTTTCTAGGTTAGTTTACATTTCCGCCTTTAGAAATAAATATTTTCCAAAAATCAATTCTAAGTTTTGGTATTTCATAACAAGTGATAATTCGCTTACATTCCTAATCGCCTACATATTGTTCTCTGTGGGATTCGACCCTGACTCATAGTTGGGTAAATTATATTGCATGCGACCGTGTCCATTTACTTTTTAATAGTGGATTTGGACGCCATAAACACACATAAGTCCAACCTATGCCGCCGCATGCACATCAACCAGTCCTTTCGAATTTCAAATCGAAAGTCTAGCTCAAGTTTCAACTCATCCCAAATTCGACCACAATCATACAGTAGACTCTCCTGACTTTCCTCTTCTAAAATCTGGAATAAGTTTCCCTAAAATCAACCTAAAAACCCACAAATTTTGAGCTAATGTCAACCTTGGTTCAAGACCTTTTTAATTGAGGGACTCGCTGAAGTCCTGGGATGTTCTGAGACCATGCATGGGTGATTCAAGACCGCCATTTATGGTCCAAAGGTTAGGTATCCCTTCTTTGCCATAAGTTTTAAATTTTATGTTTTTATCCATTCTATAATTTTTTCCCAAAAATCCATGTCTGCATACCCAGTATTCTAGGTTAGCTCAAAGTTTCAGATTGTTCGTCATTTTTCTAGTTTGATTATTCCGTCGTTTCAGTTGATCCATATTTGTTCATAATTGACCCTGCGATTGCTTCTGTAATTTGGTTTTGTGATTCTTGATGTTAGTTTAATTTAGCTTCAAATCTGTTTATATATGTGTTTCATTGATTCTAATCTTTTTAGTAATTCCTTATGGTTACTGTTAGTTGATGATAGTTTGTTTGGATATAGCTGATTAGATAAAGCAATAATTAGTTTTTAAGAGTTAGTTTAGTAAAAATGATAATTTCAGTAGACTAGAAGGGTATTATAGGGTTTAGTTAAAAGGAATCTCACATAAAACTGATTTGGAATACCCTAAAACATTCTAGGTGGGGTTCCAATCAGATTTTTAAGATGACAATGCAGTAACTTGACAAACAAGCGAAGAAATAAGGGACTAGATGAATAAAATATGAAATTATAAGGGGGGCTAATGGGTAAACACAAAAGAAGAGGGTTTCCCTAAGCTTTGGCTATAAAAGGGCACCCTAGTGCCTTCATTAACAAGTTTTAAACAAGAAAAAGAAATTCAAAAAAATGCTTTGACACAATCTAAAAATCCTTAAGAAAATTCCAGATATTTCAAACCCAACAATCTCCAAAAATTCCTGAAAATGTCCAGAAATCCTGAGTTTTCTGAGAGTTATCAAATTTTCTGAAGTTCAGTGGATTTTTCACTATTCTATTAGATTGCTCTTTCTTGAAAATGACTCTAATTCCAGCTGTGCAGTAGAAGCTTAGCTATATAAAGATGAAAATAGCCTGAAAAATACACATTTTGAAGAGTTGAGTTTCCAGCATTGGCCTTGGGTTCCGTTTGAGTTTATTAGGTCATTGTTTTAGCTATTTTAAATTAAATTGCTGACTTTGTGGGTTCTTGTTTAGATATTCGAGATCCATTTGAGCCATTTGTTTGGTTTCTGTTGGTCTGCGCTTGGGTTTAAACTTTCCTAGGATATTTGTTAGCATTACTAGGTGTATCAATTACTCATGCGCTGTGGATTTTATGAATATTATGCTGAATGAGCTTTGCTGACTCATAGTGTTGTTCCTTTGCACAAATTCTAGGTTCTTCTCTAATCTCCCATGATGTATGAAGGCTAAACTTAATGAATATTAGAGTTTGAAGAAGTCTAGATCTGTTTTTTATCAACTTTATCACTATTATATTGTTGTAATCGAGATAATGGGCTGTAATAATTGAACACTTGGACTGTGATGAACTATTTCGAACCATTTGGATCATTCATTTGTATTATTCTGCACTTCAGTAGGATAAATCATGGTATTAATAATGGTATATTGCTTAAATCCTTACGTTTAATATAATAGTGAAGATATTATGTGTACACATATTTGGATTCGCATTAACAAGATTAATGTTTGAGATACAGAAGTTTACCCTGAATCTTAACATGCAAGACGTTTGGCATGCTAAAATGATAAAATACAGGCATTAATAAAATGATTTGGAAGAGCTGTAAACTTGTGATTTATGGCTACTTTTCGATCCTTGATTAACCTGTTGTTTACGTCCCTAGGCTCAAAGGAAAAGCCCAAAAACCAGGCGTAGTTAAGAGGCACAGGAAAGAGTACACTTCCTGGGTTCGCTTCTGTCAATAATGAGCCCAGTTGCAAATTTAGAAACTGAAGCAGGCTGAAAACATGCAGCCTGAAATTGACCTGATTTAATATAATGATGCAACGCTTTTAATGATAAACTACTCATCTTTGGCGTTTTCCTTATTATAGAGACAAGTGTAGAAAAAATAGCAGCTCGCTTTAGGAATGGCCTTTTAAAATAAAAACGAGGTGTGCCGCACCAAATGGAATCTATAAATTGTGGGCCCTCATGAAATGCTTATTTTAAAAAATATTGAGAGATTCGGGACATGCCGTTTATTGAATTTCACGGTGTTCCCGCAAAGATAATAACGCGTTTGTCACTTTAGGCGCGTCTTTAATAATTTCATCTCCTTAATTACGGGTGCGCATTTATGTGACCCAAATCCAAATCTCGATGAAGTTAAAAGATGTCAAAAACTACGTGCGCGTTTATATGACGTGCAAATTCCTATAAAAAACATTAACAGCGGTATAAATAATTTAAAATTGCATTTTTAAGATGAACATGTGTAAAATCAGTATTTTAGCCATTTATAATAGTATCTGCGATCGTGCTAGAATCACGGGATCCGGGGGTGCCTAACACGTTCCCTCGGGTCAACAGAAATTCCTTACTTAGAATTTCTGGTTCGAAGACTCCATTTGGGCAGTCAAAAAAATTTTCTCGAGTGGGATTCTAAATAAACCGATGACTTGGGACACCAAAAGCCAAACCTATCCCAAGTGGCGACTCTTAATTAAATAAATAATCTCATTTTGAATGATGTCACTTTAATTGGAAAAACTCCCTTATACGTGTCATCCTTAGAGGTAGCCGTGTAAAAAGGAGGTGTGACACGAATAACTTTTTATAATATGAGATAAACAACAAGAATCTCAACTAGGTACCCTCATGTACAATAAGAACCGCAACTGAGTTACCGCCTTTGATATAACAAGAATCACAACTGAGGTACAGCCTCGTATTCACATTTCTCAATTTTACTCACAATCTTTTCTTATACCGGCGCGTGAGCCTCATTCAATTAGTTTTGAAATATTTTTCCCGAAATAGTTTCGTGCACTTTAGCCAACCTATGACGCCGCGTGGCTTCAAGTTTCTCTTACAAGCAATACACATGATGAGTAGTAATTTTACCACTCATTCTAGTTTCTTTTCTTTAGCTTTTATGTCCTTTAACTATAATATGAGGTAGCTTATGGTGTGTGTTATTAGATTTTCAGAGAAATGATGCCATGAAGTGATTTGAATTCAATTAGAGTTGGATTGAGCAAGAAAGGGTGAAAACTATGCAAAAACTCCCATGTGATTCCACATTTTCGAAGCAAAGATCGCATAAGCGATCTCGCACATGGGGGAGAAGTCCGCATCTGCAGAACTGAACAATTGTACCTCCGAGTCAAGAACCGCATAAGCGCTTACGCATCTGCGCTTGGAGGACTGCATCTGCGTATCCAACACTCAGCTCACCTACCGCTTTTGCGATGGACTATCCGCATCTGTAGAGTCGCACCTGCGAGGATTCTTCCGCAAGTGCGGTCAACGGGCATCAGACTTGGACAATTCAGTCATTTCACACGTTCTCAACCCCAAACCATTTTTATACTCATCCTAGCAGATATTTTAGAGATTTCTGGCTTATTTTCAGTTTCAAGAAACTAGAGAGAACAAGTTTTGGAAGCTAGGGTTTACACACACACTTGGATTTTGAATATTTCAAGCTTGTGGTTAAGGATTTCTTACTCATTTATGTTTATTTCTTCATTTTCTTGCTTTGTATTGAATATTTAAGTGTGTAGTGTTTACTTCCAACACTTGAATCTTGTTTATGGAAATATTCACAGTTAAAGTGTGGATTAAATCTTGTTGTGCTTATGTATTGAATGATTTTTATCTTTTTATGAAGTGATTTATTGTTACTTTAATTATTCTTGTTTATCACTGTTTCCAAAGGGATTAGCTAACCCTAGGACTCGCCCATTAACTCCCAATTAATTTTGAAAAAGATAATTTGGGGTTGGAAAATATTAATTAACAAGAACTTAAGGCGTTAACCATCATTTTATTGATTCTACCTAGGGATAGGATTGAAGTACTTGTAGCCATTTTGGATGTGCTTAATCTCTTAATGTTTTAGGGATAATTCAATTAGGAAGTCTTGTTTGTCTTTGGAAGAAGCTAATATAGAATTATTACTGTGGCTAATAAACATAAACTCGCTCATATTTGTAAAATCGTAAAATACATTGGATCGTTACTTGCGCGTAATTTCCGAGACATCCATCCTTGTAGCCATTGATAATTTTACTTGCTTTCTAGGTTAGTTTACATTTCCGCATTTAGAAATAAATATTTTCCAAAAATCAATTCTAAGTTTTGGCATTTCATAACAAGTGATAATTCTCTTACATTCCTAATCAAACATATTGTTCTCTGTGGGATTCGACCCTGACTCGTAGTTGGGTAAATTATATTGCATGCGACCGTATCCATTTACTTTTTAATAGTGGATTTGGACGCCATAAACACACATAAGTCCAACCTATGCCACCGCATGCACATTAACCCTTATCCGTATACCGTCGTATGCGCATCAATATCACATCGCAATAACAATTCGCACCACAAGTGTACATATATCACAACTTGCCAATAATCAACAATATCAATGTTTCTATAATAATAGTCCATGGCTTAACCACAATGTGTAAAAGAATATCAACAATAACAATAATGCAAATTTCTCAATAATAAAAGATATCTCAACATTTAACACTTCGCCTCAATGTGATAACGACTTTCACAACTTCAACACCAATCAACAATGAGAAAGATAATGTGTAACCACAATACTAAATAAGAATAACCCACAATAGAAGATATAACATATACCGATGAATTCGAATAAGGATAATCAACAATGAAAGAAATAACATATAACAATAACTTCAAATAATGATAATCAATAATG
Source organism: Nicotiana benthamiana (assembly GCA_034376525.1). Classification (NCBI taxonomy): domain Eukaryota; kingdom Viridiplantae; phylum Streptophyta; class Magnoliopsida; order Solanales; family Solanaceae; genus Nicotiana; species Nicotiana benthamiana. The sequence goes on from CM067324.1 coordinate 40,109,047, forward strand.
AAAAAGATAACATGTAACAATAACTCCAAATAATGATAAATGAATAATGAAAGAGATAACATGTAACAATGAAAGAGGAAACAAGTTCAACTAAAGCATGAGAGCAAAATATCAAATAAGATATAGGACAAGTGCTAACGAAGTCATTTAAAGCTTGTAAGGATAGACTAACACAAGTAAGAGTAGATTGACTATGAGTATTTAGAACATGATATGACAATTCAATTAAAGCATGAAAATAGTCTAAGTAGCCTAAACAGGTCAAAACTATATATAATCGGTGTACCCACTCATCACCTTACGTACACGGCTTTCACATTACATAAATGACACAATCAATCCCAAATCCTAAGTGGTATTTTTCCCACACAAAGTTAGGCAAGATACTTATCTTAACTAGGCCAACTCAACCCTCGGAAATATCTTTACCCCTAAAACTCGCCTCCACACGGTTCAAATCTAACCAAAATCGAATCAATATCATCAAACAATGCAAGGAAATCAATTACAATAGATAAAGCTATAATCTTTACACTTTTTTTCAAAAGGTCAACCTGGAGCCCGCCCGGTTAAATCCCCAGCCCAAAGGTAGATTCCAACTACTCATAACCTTATGAGTTTATATATGTGATTAGTTTCAAAATTCGAGTCAAAATCGACTCTCAAAATCCAAATTCTTATTTTTCAAAAACTTGGCATAGTTTTACAATTTTTTCACTTTGAGTTGTGCGGGCTAATGAGTTGTATTTGTATGGGGTGCCCGCACAAATGATCATATATAGGTTGAGTTGTATTTCGCCGTGTCTGAGGGTGTTACACCAAAGTCAGAGATGTAGAGCTAAGGTTCGAGTTTTGAGTGGGAATTTGAAATCAAGGGTTTGAATTTAAGTCAAAATACCCGTTTGAATCCGAAGTTGAAGCCTTCACGCGATTTGTTCAGGTCACATCCGAAATGATGAAATCTCGACTGAAGCAATAGGATTTGGGGGACAAAAAAAAACCTAGCTAATGATGTATTAAAATAGAATTTCAGGAATTAGGCTTTGAACTAAAAGAAGAATAATTGGGTTGAGGGTTGGGCTTGAAATGGTCTTCATGTAATGGCTGAACATTATAGCATTTTTTTTTTCAGTTTACTTCTTTGGGCTTCCACTATTACTAGTATTGAAAAAAAAAGTATTTGATGTATTAATAACTTAGAAGCTCAAAAAAATTAATTTAAAAAAAGGGACAAAATTGAATGTCAAACAAATATAGTTCCTCATTTATTCAACACAGGTTTTTGTAATACTTTTCTAATTATAGGTGTATTTTGAAGTATTCGACATATCAATAGTGAAAATATATCTATTTGGCGTACTTTATTAGCTTCCCAAGCAACATATGATTGTCAATAAAGACTATCGTATTTGATATATGCACCAATCAATAAAGATAAGAAGTATTTCCTAATCATTATAACTTTGTTCACCTGCATTTATGCATTGTCATAAAATTTCTTTTTTACCACACACCCATCTATACCAATTCCTACCTCCTAGAGATCAATACCTATTTTCTGCTTTCCCCTTTTGATTACTCGAAAATCTATTACTCGTCTCGTATTAATAGTCATAGTTACTAAGAATAATTATCAAATTATTTTTTTAATAGTCATGGTTACTAAGAATAATTATCAAATTATTTTTCATTTTAAAAATGCAAGATAAAACTGATTATTTTTTTCTTTTTTTTACCTTAATAATAATTATTCTTGAAAATAGAGATAACACATAAATAGAATAAATATTCAATGAAGAATGATTATATCTTAGACATAAACCAGGGTAGAATAGTTTAATCTCTTTCCTAATTAATATATTTTAAGAGGCATTAAAAGAGAAACACTGACACATTAACGTCTACCTCAACCCCTTCCCACTCCCTCAAAAGGCTACCTCTTGCAACCCCAAAAATTCTGATTATATACGAATCTGCTAGTGGGTCTCAAATCACAAATTAATTAATTATGACCAGCTACATGATTACTAAAGGTCAAGATTAGCTACATGTGTGCGAGAGAGAGAGAGAGAGAGAAATGACTACTCCCAATCCATCTTTGGGTGTTTGCATACAATGAGTTCAAAAGGTGCACCTCTTTTCTGGTTTCATCACTCCTTAATAGTAACTGTCTAACAGAGAAGTTCCAACGTCAGATAATCTTTCCAAGTGAAGAATATCTACAAATCTTGTATCTAGCAGCTTCGACCATAAATGAAGTACCTAGATCCACCCCGTTAAACCATATTTCTCAGCAACGTTGTACATTACTAGCTTCTCCCAAGCATGACCAAATAGGCGCTCTCCTCCAATGGAGAAGGTAAGAGCCCAAGTTGAGAGAAGAACAGCAAACACCACGAAACCAATTGCTGACCTGACAACATCTACAAAATCATACATTTCAAACCCTCAATGTTAGAAAAAGTGCTTGCAGCCCAAGTATAAACAATAACTCATAACAGTCAACACCATCAAAACCAAATGCTGACGTAACATTTATAAGTCAAACATTCTAACGAGAGTTGTAATACGCACAGTAGACAGGAGTGGAGATAGCTATAGAAAAGAGTTATTGAAGTTCCTCAAGAACGTGATAAGCCTAGTCATATATATTTTTCCAACAACTGCATGACTTGCAAGAAAGTCCTAGATCATTTATTAACTGTTAAGATTAGGACTTATAATGGAATTTCTGATTACAAAATGCTCAGCTGCCCAGCACCTGGCACTTAAGGTGAGCTTTAAAAACCGTGAGTGAGTGACTGTGTGTGTGTGTGTGAAAGAGAGAGATGGAAAATGAGAGGAGAAAGAGTTTTTTTTTTAATTTCAGAGTGAACAACGAAAAAGCTCATAGTATTTGGACAAGAAGACCACCAAAACCAACTAAAACATAGGAGTTATCACAGCAAGTGCTGGAGATCCCTAGCAGAAGCATCCAAACCTCAACAGTCAATTCCACTTGCACTGGCCCTCCACTATGAATAGGGAGTGGCCAAAACATTCCTTTTAAGGTTAATCCTTGATAGCGGCTAATTGCGACAACTGACAGCCATAGGGATCTCTTCTAAGTTGTTAAAGCACTGGATCTAAATTATGTAGAGCATTGCTTTTGCACACAGGATGCTAGAACTTATGTTGCGCGGACTCTCCAAAATGTTGCTGCACCCATGTCGGATCCTCCAAAAATACACTACTTTTGAAGGATCCGACACGCACCCTCTTTGAAGAGTCCGAGCAACATAGGCTGGAACGTCAATTTATATTTATATGTATAAGCATATAAATATAAAGTGATATTTCTAGTGTTCAATGACAGGAAAAGAATCGTGATTATATGGGGTCAGGGACATCTAAAGGTGATATCCAGTCAAGCTAGGGAGTTAGCAAACATGGTGCTTTTTTTCAGAGTTTTAGGATTTAGTAGGATTTTCTTAAGTTTTTATTAAGTTTCCAAGTCCTTTTAAAGAAAATTACTATTGTCAAAATTCAAGGGTAACTATACATTACCTAAGTTGCTCGAACTCGAATGCAGGTGTCCGATAGGGTGTGGATGTAGAGGTCGGATCCTTCATGACCTAAATTTTAAGATTCGTGGGTGCGGATACGGGTGTAGGGATTCGTCTAAAAATAATTCAAATATCTAAAAATAGAGTTATATCTAAATTATGAGACATTATGTGGAAAACTTGAAAGGTATTCTAAGAAGGAAAAAAATATTGATCAAGAGGAGAATCCGAGAAGGAGATAAAAGGAAAAGGAATGACATAAAAATTTCTATTCGTTTTCTTCAATTTCACCCTAACTTTTATTTTGATTTAAAAAATCATTGTATGTCTCGAATTTTTCCGTTGATTTTGGTCAAAGTGCCCATATCGATTGACCAAATTCGGTACGGATCCCACACCCACACCCAGGTCGTGTCCACGCAGGTGCGGCGTTGAAAGTGAAGAGTCCGAGTAACTTAGCACATTACTGTCAAATTGGCTGTTTTTCATCCAAAAATTAGCACCTTTATATAAAGTCCTGGATATCAGCTATGGAGATAATAATTGCTAATTGCATTCGACACCTATACAATCTATCATCCATCTAAAGTCAAAGAAAGGCTACTATACATGCTTTTTAGACCAAGGGGAGTTAATAGTTGTTAAATACACATTAGCACAATAAAAGATCTTGAGTTACAAAATGGACATGACACACTTCTGGGAAAAAAATTAGACTTTATTCTTTTGAGTATTCTGTCACCACAGTCCATTCCTTATTTGCATTTGCATTGGAGATAGGTTGTTGACATGGCATATCCACCACTTCCAATGGTGGAAGAATCAAAAAGAATATTCCTATCCACCTCCCATACAGTTAACTCTTAGGAACAAAAGAAGCACTAAAAACTAGGACAGACAACAAGGTAACTGTCATCTTTTCCTTTTGGTAAGAGTGACCCTGAGCCAGCTTGCAAAAGTAACTGTCATCTCTTACCATCTCATTCCTCTAAACTACATGGATTTTAAACACCTACGGGTCATATGGTTGGTCTTCTAAAAGTGTTAATCCATGTATAACCATAACCATGTATAAAATCCAGTATAATTTGGTAAGATTTTACTCCTCCTTTTACATAATACTCGCATAAAATATTGAGGAAATCTATGTATAATCTTATGCGGGGTAGAACGTGGAATAAGAATACGTGTATTAATAATAAATTGATTAAACTAATAAATGAAAAAATTACCCCCAATGAAGGAATGAGAATTTCAGCTCGCCATTCTCACTTGTTTTGGTTTATGTTCAAAAACAAAATTGGATATAGGAGGATCTTTTATTTTCGCTTCCTTTATCTTTGTTTCTGCATTTTCCCGGCAAGGAATTAAGGAAGGAGAATTTGACAGGTAATTCAAAGTGTCGTCAGATGAATCTCATAGGACAGGCATTTGTTATTGAAATTCATGGAAGCCAGTCATGGGCTTCAATGGGATTCTTGATGCCTAGTGGAACACTCACCATAATGTGTATTATATTTTTATAATATAAATCAAACAGTCAAAAATAATTAATCTTTTTATAGTAATCCCTTCATAGCTAATCCCTGCATAATACCTTCATAATTAATCCTTGCATAACTCATACCCGCATAACTAATCCCTGTCTAACTAATAACCGCATAACTAATCCCTGCATAATTAATAGCCACATAACTTATCTCCGAACCAGACCACCCCTTAGGATTCTCAATGCTTTTCTCAATAGTGTATGCCAAGCAACCAACATTTAAAGAACTGCAAAGAAGGCTCTCATGTTTTGCATAAAATAAATGCATCCCGTTTAGAAAATAATACTGATAATCACATAACTCTTTGAGGTACAACAAGCTGCTTTCCCCATGTATCCCACATACATACAACTGTCTGTCAACTTATCACACACTTAATCCGAGAAATATTTGTTTTGGTAAGTGTAACTTTTGTTCATAATATCAGCATAAAGGGAATACTGGGGAAGTTACAACCAGGATGATGCATTCATTACAACTTGTGTAATGAGCTAATAAAGTCACTTAACCCCTAAAAAATTATTTCTTAACTGCAATTCAATCCAAGCTTTCTCAAACATGCTATATTTAACCAATCTATTTCATATTTCTCATAAAAGGAATTATACTTTTTAAAAACGCTTCGCATACACTGATAGGTTAAGCACCAGTTACCAATGTTTTGCTTCTCAAACGTGTGCTCTGAGAGCTGCCTAAACATCCTAGGGTATGGTACAACTTATCACATCTGGAAAATGCTTCTTGATCCAACTAAATATAATTCGTTTACATCAAAAACATGACAATCTTAGAAGAATATTGGGGTATATAACATCTGGAAAATGTTCTATCATCCAACTAAACATAGTGCAGATACAGCTGTAAAAGTCTCTACATTTTAAACAAAGAAGTGAACTCTAAAACATGAATGGCATTTGGTTTGTGTTTCTTGAATATCAAGTGCTTAATGGTCATCACTCTTAACATTGACTTCACCGCCAAAGAAATTGATTTTAAGTTTCTAGAACTCAACCAATTGTTACTCTTAACCCCTTTTCAGCAACCCCACCCCCTGCCGGCGAACCTCATAGGTTGTCAACTTTTCACCCTATTCAGCAAGCTTCCTAAATCTATTGAGCTGTAGGCGTTTTAACTCAAATATGGACCATCTAAGCATCTATTGCCTCAATAATGCATTTCATCAAGTACCATATCAACGCAACGCTATCACATATCCGCCACACCAGACTATTGGACAACTAGCCAAACTGTTTCTCAATAGAAATTAACATTCATCAGTTCATTTTCTCAGATAATATTACTCTGAGAACAAAGTAAAAGATTCGATAAAACTGCAATTCAAGACACAAAAAGTAGAAGCATGAATTAACAGAACATGAAAAGATTCAAATTGTGATCTGGACGGGGTAAGATTTGTCTTCACTATCTCAGCACTGATCCACACAACTATCAGTTTAAGCTTAGCAAGCGCAAAAAAAAAATTAAAAAAAAAAGGATGTGTTTCCTTTCAGTAACTTAATGCCGAAGCTGACCAAATTAGTCCCTTCCCCTCCAAAAGCAAATAATACACACAGCTCATAAGAACCTAGCTCATCCGAACCCAGTACTTTAATGCAGAGCATAGATAAAACCCGTCAAAATTTCAACGAATATTATATTTGAACTCATAATCTTATTACTAGTCATCAAGTTTAAGTCATGGATTCTCCTATGAGTACACACTCATCAAAATAGTGTAAGCCAATAAGTTCTCTCTCTGTCCCAATTAATTTGGCAAATTTTAATTGCAGAGTCAAACAATGTTTCTCTAACTACATTGTTTCAAATATTTTTCAAATTCTTTTTACCTATGATTTTTTATCTACAGAACTTTTTAAGTAATTTTGGAATATGTAAATTTTGCTTGAACAACACCTAAGAAATCATGTCCTATTTCACAAAATTAGATGTGTTGGCCCTTATACTCGTAAGCCCTTTCATTCTTTTCGGAACTGAGCAAGTACAATTCACGAAGTAAAGCAGCTAGAGAAAGCATGTTAACATCACGGTTACTCAAATGGGTTTCTGAAAAAGAGTTTAAGTTCTATGCACGGACAGATAGTGTAAAAAACATTTATAGAATGGAGATCACTTTAAATGGCAATGGCAGGCAACTATATTCACAAATGTCGATTGATAACCTAGAATAAATGACGCCAGTTATAACAGGTTAAATCACAGTGTAACAAATCCATTACACTGTCAATAAATATAACTTAATTCCTCGTAAAAAACCAAAATTACGCAGTGTCTCTCAATCACATAGAGTTCATAATCGATAAATCAATTGGGACTTACAGCGACGGAGCTCGGGTTGATAGTGGGAGTTGGGCCGACGAAGGACAGGCCAAAAGTAGAAGCAATTGGCAGCCCAAAGCCAAGGGAGGAGTAAAAACCCGAAATTGAAGAATCTACGCGCATAATCGACGGAGTCTTGCTCTGTTAAACCCAGTGGTCCGTCGACCGTCGGCCAGTCAACTCTTAGCGGATTGTGGCTGGCGACGGAGGCGTTCATACTGATTGCGGGAGCGGGGGCGGTGGAGACGATGTTGTGAGTAGGATTAGAGGGAGTCGCCTCCATTTTTCTGATCGGAAAAGTTGAACTCCGATCCTTAACCGTTGGAAATGATTTTGTGTGATGGAATGATTTTGCGTAAATGTGCGGTAAATGTGCGACAAGTTTTAGGATCAATAAAATAAACAAGGGTATTGTGTAACTATGCTCGGGTAGAGAGGCTATTTCCAAATAGACCTCTAGCATTCTCCTATCCAACAACTTCCCACCTTATTCTTGGGATACTTGAACTCATAATCTATCAGTTAAAAGTGAGGTTATTTACCATCAGAACAACCCCTCTTATCTAATAAAGAAATTAAATTTCAAAAACGATAAGAGGGATTGCTATGATGGTAAGCAACCCCACTTCCAACCGAGAGTTTGTGAGTTCGAGTCTCCCCAAGAGCAAAGTGGTAAGTTCTTGGAGGGAAGGAGCCGGGGGTCTATTTGGAAACAGCCTCTCTACCCAAGGGTAGGGGTAAGGTCTGTGTACACATTACCCTCCCCAGACCCCACTAAATGGGATTATATTGGGTTGTTGTTGTTGTTGTAAATTGCAAAAACGAATAATAATAATAATTGTTATGAAATAATATAAAAGACGAGTAAAATAATGTAAGAACAAGAACAATATAGAGAGAATAGGGAGAGGGGTATTCTTATTGATACTTTGGGATTGTTAGGGATTAATTACAATGGTAGAAGACCCCTTTATTTATAGGGAGGAGTAAACCCTAGTATCTTTCTAATTATGGACATTCACCTAAAATAGGAGATTTTATAACACTCCCCCTTGAATGTCTATTCAATGATGTGCCTCGTTAAAACCTTAACTAAAACAAAACCCAATGGGAAAAAGTTATAGAAGGAAAAAGAGTACACATGTTTGAATATGCACCTAATGGTTGCCTCGTTAAAAACCTTGCAAGGAAAACTCAGTGGGACAAAACCTTGTAAGGGAAAAAGAGTGCAACGCGCATTAACTCCCCCTGATAAGAACATCAATTCATATCCTTAAGTCTTCGCATTCCGATCTTGTGAACTAGCTTCTTGAAGGTTGACGTTGGTAGAGATTTTGTGAACAAATCAGTCATATTGTCGCTTGAACGAATCTGTTGCACATTGATATCACCATTCTTTTGAAGATCATGTGGGAAGAATAACTTTGGTGAAATATGCTTTGTTCTATCTCCTTTTATGAATCCTCCCTTCAATTGAGCTATACATGCTGCATTGTCTTCATACAAAGTCGTAGGTAGTTTATTACACTTCAAACCACATTTGTCTTGTATATGATGTATGATAGACCTCAACCACACACACTCCCGACTTGCTTCATGAATAGCAATTATCTCGGCATGATTAGATGAAGTAGCCACAATTGATTGCTTAGTCGATCGCCAAGATATGGCGGTGCCTCCACAGGTAAACACATAACCCGTTTGAGATCGAGCCTTGTGTGGGTCGGATAAATATCCAGCATCAGCATAACCAACAAGATCGGGACTGCAATTATTGCCATAAAATAAGCCCATATCAGTAGTCCCTTTTAGGTACCGCAATATATGTTTGATCCCATTCCAATGTCTCCTTGTAGGAGCCGAGCTAAATCTTGCTAAGACATTAACTGAAAAGGATATGTCAGGCCTTGTAGTATTTGCAAGATACATTAGTGCGCCAATTGCACTAAGATATGGTACTTCAGGACCAAGTAGCTCTTCATTCCTTTCTTGCGGTCGGAATGGATCTTTATTCACATCAAGTGATCGAACAACCATCGGTGTACTTAAAGGATGTGCTCCATCCATGTAAAACCGTTTCAGTACCTTTTCTATATAGGTAGATTGATGGACAAAAATTCCGTTTGCCAAATATTCAATTTGCAAACCAAGACATAATTTTGTCTTTCCGAGATCTTTCATCTCGAATTCATCCTTTAGATAATCAATTGCCTTTTGGAGTTGTATGGGGGTTCCAATAAGGTTTATGTCATCGACATATACGGCAAGTACAACAAATTCCGATGTTGTTTTCTTTATAAAAACACACGGGCAAATGGCGTCATTTATATAGACTTCTTTTAACAAATACTCACTAAGACGATTATACCACATTCGTCCTGATTGCTTTAGACCATACAAAGATCTTTGCAATTTAATTGAAAACATTTCCCGAGACTTTGAATTATGAGCGTTTGGCACTTTGAGTCCATCGGGAATTTTCATGTATATCTCATTATCAAGTGAGCCATAAAGATAGGCAGTAACTACATCCATTAAATGCATGTCAAGCTTTCAAGGACAGCAAAACTGATGAGATAACGAAAGGTTATAGCATCCATTACAGGCGAATATGTCTCTTCATAATCGACACCAGGCCTTTGAGAAAAACCTTGTGCAACAAGGCGTGCCTTATATCTTTGTACCTCGTTTTTCTCATTTCTCTTGCGTACAAAGACCCATTTATGGCCAACGGGCTTAACACCATTAGGTGTTTCAACTATAGGGCCAAAAACTTCACGTTTTGCCAGCGAATTCAGTTCTGATTGAATTGCTTCTTGCCATTTGGCCAATCATGTCCTTTTCGACATTCTTCAACAGATTGAGGTTCGAGACCCTCACATTCTTGCATAATGCTAGATGCGACATTATAAGCAAAGACATTATCCACCACTATATCCACTCGATTAATATTTGCCTCAATATCAGTTGGATTTATGGATAGTTTCGTATTTTCCAGAGTCTCGGGCTCAATGGATTCTTCATGAATCTCAGAATTCGTTAAATCATGAATTTCTTCATGAGATTCTTTCGTAGTGTCATTTTTGTCATTTGCTTTCCTCTTTCTAGGATTTCGATCTTTAGAACCTACTGGCCTGCCATGCTTCAGGCGTGCATTCGACTCATTGGTTATGACACTAGACGATTGTCCAACAGGGACATCAATACGGATTGGAACATTTTCCACGGGGATGTGGGATTTCGTTATCCTTTTCAAGTCCGTAAATGCGTCAGGCATTTGATTTGCTATTCTTTGCAAATGGATAATCTTTTGTACCTCTCTTTCACAAACAGAGGTATGTGGATCAAGATGAGATAATGATGCATTTTTCCACAAAATTTCCCGTTTGGTTTCACCAACTTCTCCCCCTAATTTTGGGAAAAGTGTCTCATCAAATCGACAGTCTGCAAATCGTGCAGTAAACAAGTCTCTTGTCAATGTTTCGAGGTAGCGAATGATGGAGAGCGATTCAAACCCAACAAATATTCCTAACCTTCTTTGCGGACCCATTTTGGTGCGGGATGGCGGTGCTATAGGCACATATACTGCGCATCCAAAGATTCTTAAATGGGATATATTGGGTTCATGACCCAAAACCAATTGCAACGGGGAATACTTGTGATAATTCGTCGGTCTGAGACGAATTAGCATTGTTGCATGCAAGATGGCGTGACCCCATGCCGAAGTGGGCAGCCTCGTTTTCATGAGTAATGGCCTTGCAATCAACTGCAGGCGTTTAATTAACGATTTTGCAAGACCGTTTTGAGTGTGAACATGAGCTACAGAATGTTCCACTTTTATCCCAATTGATAAGCAATAGTCATTAAATGCTTGGGATGAAAACTCAGCAGCATTATCCAGTCTAATAGACTTGATTGGATTATCAGGAAATTGTGCTCCTAGTCGAATTATTTGTGCCATTAATTTCGCAAACGCAAGGTTGCGTGATGACAACAGGCACACATGAGACCATCTACAGGATGCGTCTATCAAGACCATAAAATACCTAAAGGACCCACTGGGTGGGTGAATAGGTCCACAAATGTCCCCTTGTATACGTTCCAAAAACGTGGGTGACTCAGTCCCAACTTTTGTTGGTGATGGTCTGATAATCAACTTGCCTTGATAACAAGAAGTGCAAGGATATTCATTATTTGAAAGAATTTTGAAATTCTTTAACGGATGCCCATATGAGCTTTCTATAATCCGTCTCATCATGATCGATCCCGGGTGTCCCAATCGATCATGCCAAAGTACGAAAGTATTGGAATCAGTAACCTTTTGGTTTACTGTTGAATGTGCCTCAATTGCACTAATTCTTGTCCAATACAGGCCACAAGATAAAGATGGGAATTTCTCAATAACCCTCTTTTGGCCAGAGACATTCTTTGTAATGATGAGATATTCTAGATTATCTTCATCTATTGTCTCAATATGATAGCCATTCCGGCGTATATCTTTAAAACTCAACAAGTTTCTCTTAGACTTGGAGGAGAACATTGCATTCTCTATGATAAACATCGTGCCTTTGGGCAGAGTTACAGTTGCTCTTCCGGAGCCTTCAATCAATTTACTACTACCAGAGATTGTAGTAACATTTGCCTTACACATATTTAGTTGAGAGAAATATTCCTTTTCTTTGAGTATCATATGTGTAGTACATGAATCAACTAGGCAAATATTTTTACAGCTGGACGTTGATCCAAGCTTGCTTTGTGAGATTTCCATATTCGCTTTCCCATAGTTTGACATACAAAAGAAATACACGAACATAAGAATAAACAAGTTCAATTCGTTTGTGTCACATTTAAACAATATTTTCAAAATCTGCTGAGGTCAGTTGACTAACTAAGTCAGATAGTCGATTATATGATTTCCATAATCGATTACTATGCAGTTTGAAAATTTCAGTTTAAGCATTTTCTTAAGACAATCGATTGTTAAACACACACAATCGATTGTTGAACATTGACAATCGATTGTTAAACACACACAATCGATTATTTGCTATTTTGAAAAACATATCATACTGTCTTAAGACAATCGATTGTTATATATAGACAATCGATTGTTGGCTTATTTCGAAAAATTCCAGAGCAGTCTTTAAGACAATCGATTGTTAAATATAGACAATCGATTGTTGGCTATTTCGAAAAATTCGAGCACTGTTTTAAGACAATCGATTGTTAAGCATAGACAATCGATTGTTGACTATTTTGAAAAATTCCAGATCACTGTTTTAAGACAATCGATTGTTAAACATAGACAATCGATTGTTGACTATTTTGAAAAATTCCAGATCACTGTTTTAAGACAATCGATTGTTAAACATAGACAATCGATTGTTGAACGTTGACAATCGATTGTTGAACATTGACAATCGATTGTTTTGCAGTTTTAATGCGAAATATTAGATAATCGACTAACTGTTAGGTTAGTCGATTACCTCTACTGGAAAATAAAAATATTATTGAAATTCTGAGTATGTAGAAACATTCTAACGAACTAATACTAACATTATATCATGAACTAACTAATACGAGCTGATATTAATGACTATTAGTCTATTCACTAACTATTACAAATAAGTGAAATAAAATCAAACAACTCCATCTTCTTTCATCACAGATCCATCACCGATTAGGTGGTCTATTTTCCCATCGGGTTGCTCAAAGAAGTCTGCCACATCCAGGTGGGTGATGTCGAAATTGTCGTCAGAGACAAAATTTGTTTCAGGGCCTTTATTCTTTAGAGAAGCTTGATAAAGATCAACCAAATGTCTTGGTACACGGCAAGCTTTTGACTAGTGCCCTTTTCCACCGCAACGATAACATATAGTTTCTGAACTTTTTGCCTTAGGATCCTCATAATCCCGTTTCTGCTTTCGGCGGTTATCTCCCCTCGGGGGTTGACGGATATCATGGATATTTCTTCCTTGTCTACGTCCACGGTTATGACCACGATTACGACCACGACCATGTTTAGATCCATGGCCCTTTTCATGATTGGCATAATGAGAATACACCTTATCTGCTACAGGCAGTGGTGTAGACCCAGTGGGTCGACTTTCGTGATTTCTCATGAGCAGGTCATTATTTCGCTCAGCCACAAGTAGAAGAGAAATCAGTTCAGAGTACTTTGTGAAGCCTTTCTCTCTGTACTGTTGTTGCAGTACCATATTGGAGACATGAAACGTTGTAAACGTTTTCTCAAGCATATCATATCGGAGATTTTATCTCCACATAGCTTCAATTTAGAAGTAATTCTGAACATTGCAGAATTATATTCAGAAACAGACTTAAAGTCTTGGAGCCTCAGATGAGCCCAATCATATCGTGCTTGTGGCAGAGTGACCAACTTCAGGTTGTCATATCTCTCCTTTAAGCCTTTCCACAAGATGAGTGGATCCTTGAAGGTGAGATATTCAATCTTCAAACCTTCATCAAGGTGATGGCGCAAGAAAATCAAGGCCTTAGCACAATCTTGGGTGGATGCTTTATCTCTATCTTTAATGGTGTCTCCAAGACCCATAGCATCTAAGTGGATTTCAGCATCCAACACCCATGTCATATAGTTCTTGCCCGAAATTTCAAGGGCAACGAACTGTCTTTTCATAATGTCAGACATAATCGAGAATCAAATTAGGAAGAGAGAAATACCTTAGTTTTTCTTGAGAACGATTCTTGAGACGGTAGAGTCTCGTGCTGATAACGTGTTATGAAATAATATAAAAGACAAGTAAAATAATGTCAGAACAAGAACAATATAGAGAGAATAGGGAGAGGAGTATTCTTATTGATACTTTGGGATTGTTAGGGATTAATTACAATGGTAGAAGACCCCTTTATTTATAGGGAGGAGTAAACCCTAGTATCTTTCTAATTATGGACATTCATCTAAAATAGGAGATTTTATAACAATAATAATAATAATAACAACAACAACTACTACTACTATCCAGTATAGTCCCACAAAGTAGGGTCTAGGGAGGGTAGTATGTAAACGAGCCTTAGCCCTACCCGAAAGGGCAGAGAGGTTGTTTCCAATCGACTCTGAGCTCATTGAAGAAAGAAAAAATAATAATATGTTATAAATAGAACTCTATTTAAGGTGAATGTCTATCTTATAAGAAGAGTCTTACTTCAAGGCTAAGTCTTTTATCTTCCTATAAATAGAGGGGTCTTACCCCATTGTAAATCATCCCAAAAGTATTAATAAGAATACTCATCTCTCTACTTTTCTCTCTATTGTTCTTGTTCTTATATTATTTCATAACACGTTATCAGCACGAGACTCTACCGTCTCAAGAATCTTCTCGAAAAATTTAAGGTATTTCTCTCTTCCTAATTTGATTTTTTCGATTATGTCTTACATTATGAAAAGACAGTTTGTTGCCCTTGAAACTTCGGGCAAGAACTATATGACATGGGTGTTGGATGCTGAAATCCACTTAGATGCTATGGGTCTTGGAGACGCCATTAAAAACAGAGATAAAGCATCCACCCAAGACTGTGCTAAGGCCTTGATTTTCTTGCGCCATCACCTTGATGAAGGTTTGAAAATTGAATATCTCACAGTCAAAGATCCACTTATCTTGTGGAAGGGCTTAAAGGAGAGATATGACAACCTGAAGTTGGTCACTCTGCCACAAGCACGATATGATTGGACTCATCTGAGGCTCCAGGACTTTAAGTCCGTTTCTGAATATAATTCTGCAATGTTCAGAATTACCTCCAAATTGAAACTCTGTGGAGATAATATCACTGATTATGATATGCTTGAGAAAACGTTTACAGCGTTTCATGCCTCCAATATGGTACTGCAACAACAGTACAGAGAGAAAGGTTTCAAAAAGTATTCTGAACTGATTTCTCTTCTCCTTGTGGCTGAGCGAAACAATGACCTGCTCATGAGAAATCACGAAAATCGACCCACTACGTCTACACCATTGCCTGAAGTAGATAAGGTGTATTCCCATTATGCTAACCGTGGAAAAGGTTATGGCTTTAATCGTGGTCGTGGTCGTGATCGGGGTCATGGCCGTGGACGTGGACAAGGAAGAAATTTTCCTGGTGTTAGTCACCCCCCAAAGAGAGATAACCACCAAAAGCGGAAACAGAATTATGAGGATCCAAAAGCAAATAGTTCAGAAACTATGTGTTATCGTTGCGGTGGAGAAGGGCACTGGGCAAAAATTTGCCGTGTACCAAGACATTTGGTTGAGCTCTATCAAGCATCTCTAAAGAGTAAAGACGCTGAAACCAATTTTGTCTCTGACAACAATTTTGAAAACACCCACTTGGATGTGGCAGACTTCTTTGAGCAGCCTGAGGGGAAAATAGTCCACTTGATCCGTGACGGATCCATGATTAAGGATGATGGAGTTGTTTGAGTTTATTTTACTTATTTGTATTAGCTAGTGGATAAACTATTAGTCATTAGTATCAGCTCGTATTAGTTAGTTTATGATATAATGTTAGTATTAGTTCTTTAGAATGTTTCAATATGCTTAAATTTCGATGGTATTTTTATTTTCCAGCAAAGTTAGTCGATTAACTAATAAAATAGACTATCTAATATTTTGTATTAAAACTGGAATTTCCGCAAGCTAAGATATTCGAATATCTGATTTAGATATTTGAATAACCTGATTTAGTTATTCGAGTAACCTGATTCAGTTATTCGAGTAACCTGATGACTGTTTACTAAGTTAGTCGAATAACTAATTAGTTATTCGACTAACCAATATTTCGCATTAAAACTGAATTTTTCCGCAAGGCAAGATAGTCGAAGATCAGGTTTAGTTATTCAAATAACCTAATGACTGCTTCCCTAAAGTTAGTCGACTATCAATCCAGTTATTCGAATAACCTCAACGGATTTTGAAAATATTGTTTAAATTAAGAAGCAACGGATTAAATTTGTTTACCACACTGATTTGTAGAAAATTAATCTACATAACGTATTTAAGCAACTTTTGCAAACACACTCGTAATGTACTTAACAACTAACGTACTTACATGACATTTCAACTTGAAACATTGTACCCTATACAGAGATATTATTAACACAGTGTACTGTCACATGTTTGCATTGGCTTATAAATGTGCACTTCTATACTATTCACATATTCATGTCAATTTCTTAGTTCCAAATTTGTAATTATGTGATCGTCCATGATAATGTGCTAAATTATTCATCACATAACTTTTACACATTCTTTAAATATTACATACACTACTCGAGTTTTATGATACGCTGCCATTTATTCACTGTATTACCTGTGTATATGTCCGTAACATACATGCGTGCACCTTTGTAACTACTGCACAATATAGTTTCCACTTCTATATGTTCATTCATTTATGCATCACATTCATGTACCACACACACGATACTCGAAAAGTAACTTTTCCCAAAATTAGGGGGAGAAATTGGTGAAATTTTGTGGAAAAATGCATCATTATCTCATCTTGATCCAAATACCTCTATTCGTGAAAAAGAGGTGCAAAAGATTATCCATTTGCAAAGAATAGCAAATCAAATGCCAGATGCATTTACAGATTTGAAAAGGATAACAAAATCACATATCCCCGCAGTGAATGTGACAACATCTGATTCACGAATACATATTCAGTATTGGAAGAATATGAACATGAAATTGGTATTGAATATAACACACTCACCCCTAGAAGAAGGTTTGAGATGATGTCATTATTATGGCATGAATGGTCATTGGTCACGTACCTATTGTACGCCAAAATAATTTGTCAATGTGATTACCAAAGGACAATAATAATGCAAGAAACATATCTTGCATATAATTTTTGACATGACCATAATGGTATAACTTTCTCTTTAAAAGAGATATTCACCACATGGATGTTGATGAATTTGTGGTAGTACAAAATTAATTGAGAGCTCTAGAAAAGCCAATTACTACTATGTTGGAGAAACACAATTGATTACCAATAAGGTATTGTGTTGTAGTAAGTCTTAAAGAAACTTATTCAGTTTCCAAAGTATATGTGAAAGTGGTTGATTATATTAAGACTATAAGTAAAGGAAAGATTTGATATTTTCTATTACTACAACTTGTAGCGGGATAATTTGTGTATGAAAAGCTACCCGCTTCATTCTCCAGTTTGTACTACTTGTTCTCATTAATTAATTGACCAACTAAAGAGTTCAGGTTGAATCCCATAAATTCTGGAAATATCAAAGGTGAATATGGGCCCATTCACCTGCCATGTATACCACATATGATGCATCTATGATATGGTTACATGCGCGATTGTTATTAACCTGCAGCCTGGCCGGTGCTTACGAGGTAAATTGCTCAGTAATCTAACTTCGAGCATAATTTCCAGATTGTCTATTCAAGATAGTTCATCTTGATAAGTTGGTTTACATCATAGTTGGTTTAGCAAAATGATTTATTGAGTGCCTCCACTTAATAGCTAAGCTATTGCTTATGAGAACAAAGTTATATATATCAGTTTGATATACGTTGTATACGAGAGTACATTATATTCTCCCCTCATAAGTGGTTCAGGGTCAGGAACCAAATAATTTCATCTTATTATTATTAATGTGCTGTGTATATTGACATGATAATGCACAAAGATGATTTCCCAGAGGTGAGGAAACATGTTAGTTTTCCTAACATGAGGGGGAGACATGATGAACACTTGAGAAATGGTTACATGAGATGAATTATCATTTTTATATATAGATCCTCGAATATCATAATATGAACATGAAGTTCATAAAAGGATAATTCAATTGCAACATATTGCAAAGCATGCTACACCCAAAGAAAGTAACTATATTCTCACTGCAAATGCTCATATTAAGTTCTAGAAGGACAAAGTCTTGGATACGCTTAAAACGTATAGACAAATCGGTTTCAAAATAACTTCTTAATAAAGAAGATGAGCAAATGATCAAAGTGATCATAATAAGGAGGCAAGTGATCTAAAAGATCACACGACATAACACTTCATAAAATCTCATGAGAGATTCAGGTACCTGAATATATGAATGAAGAGATTTCCATGTTATGTCTTTATGAAAATTTACTGGAACCGATATAAAATGATCGTCGACGACATCTATGATAGCGCTAAATATCGATGAGGATCTTATGTTTGTCGAATACAAAAAAAATATTGACTAAATGGAAAAGATACAATTCAAGAATAATTGATTCCATATGAAAGACATGTAGTTTTGGACATGTAGTTCAAATACTTGAAAGTATAAGGTCAAAGGTATGTGTAATCAGTTTTCGATATTTTATTTGTTTAGCATGATATGAAAACTTGATGTGCATCTAAAGTTTATTATATGGCTTATATGACTTAACTTGAAAGATTTAAGTTGCTTAAAGCATATACAATTCTTGGTCCTGAAGTACCACATCCTAAGTGCAATTTGTGTACATATGTATCTTGCTATAACTATGATAATGTGATGGCGAGGATATCCCTATGGAAGTATTGAAGAGTCATTCCACGACATTACATGAAGATGTTCATATCTATCAAGAATAATAATTTCAAGGTACGGAATATTCATTCAAGTCAATATAGTTGATTTATTTATCAAATATCTACTAACGATTTCTTGAACTAGTGCACAAGATTGGAATGTGAAGGTTCAAGGATGTGAATTGATGTTCTTTTTAAGGGGAGTTAATGCGCGTTGCATTCTTTTTCCCTTACAAGGTTTTGTCCCACTGGATTTTCCTTGCAAGGTTTTTAATGAGGCAACAAATAGGCGTATTTCTAAACATATGTACTCTTTTCTTTTTCTAGAATTTTTCCCATTGGGTTTTGTTTTAGTTAAGGTTTTAACGAGGCACATTATTGAATATACATTCAAGGGGGAGTGTTATAAATAGAACTCTATTTAAGGTGTATGTCTATCTTATAAGAAGAGTCTTACTTCAAGGCTAAGTCTTTTATCTTCCTATAAATAGAGGGGTCTTACCCCATTGTAAATCATCCCAAAAGTATTAATAAGAATACTCCTCTCTCTACTTTTCTCTCTATTGTTCTTGTTCTTATATTATTTCATAACATAATAATAATAATAATAAATAAATAAACAATTAAGTGGACGTTTGGTCATAAGAATTGTAAATTTCAAAAAAAAAAGTGAATCTTTTTTTCAAGTGAAAATTGTATTGGAAAATTAGAGTTTTATATGTTGCTATATTATACTTAGTTTTCTAATTATTGTTTTGTTATTACTTACTACTAGGGCTTCTCTCACGTTCTATAGCTGAGGGTTTATTAGAAACAGTCTGCCCTTCCAGAGTAGGTGTAAGACTACTTAAATCCTACCCTTCCCAGACCTTACTTGTTGAACCACATTGGGTTATTGTTGTTGTTATTGTTTGTTTGGGCACGAATATAATTTTAGATTGTTTTTGAAATTTTGGGGGTGATATGAGTGAAATTTTTGAATAAGTTGGAGCTTTTAAAATTTTTGAAAAAATTTCAAAATTCATTTTTAAGTGCAACTTTGAAATTTTATAGCCAAATGCACATTTTGAAAACAGCAAAAATGTTTCAGAAAAATGTTTTAGAAAATCTTATATCCAAACGGGTCAGTGAAAAATCATTATCAACTATAACTAAGAGTAAACTACACATCTGTATAAAGTTTTTTTTTTTTGCATAATAAGCTTACATAAATTTATTAAGTAAAATTTTAGAGACATTCTCTTACTGACTTCTCTCATTAGGATATTAGGCTTACCTTTTTTATTCTAATTTCTTTATAGTATTTATTTTTAATCTATATATTATTAATATTAAAAAATTATAGTTTAACAAATTCGCCCTTTAAAATATAAATTTGTATCTTAATTAATTCCATAAGCAAGGAAGTTGGGAGCTAAAGCTTAAATCTATAGGAATTAATTAAACAATTTCTCTAGAAAAAGAAAAGATTAATACCTTCTATATCATACCTATATATATATATATATATATATATATATATATATATATATATATATATATATATATATATATATATATATATATATATATATATATATATATATATGAAAAAATAATAATAGCATGATTCGATTGGGTTAATTTTTTCCCCAAAAAAATTAAATCAATTAAGTTAATTTTTTAAATATTGATGTCAAATCAAACCAATTAAGTACTCATATCCACGAGTGTTTTAAAAGGAATTTTTGGGGCGAAGCGCATAAAGAATAATGTGAAGCGGTGATGTGAGACGAAAGTCTCAAAAGGTTACGCCCAGGCATTTGAGGCGCGTTTTTGTAGTAAGGGGTAAGCTCCAAAGACTTTCAAATTAAAACAAAATTTGTTGAATAAGTCTTTCGTATAATACTCAAATTCTCAAATGTCAGCTTGTAATTACTCAAAAATTTTAGAAAGGAACTAAAATATCAAATATAAAGTCAAGACTTTTTTTATTGATTGAAGCTCTCATTTATGGTCTTTCCCAATTCTTTATCTTGTTCGCTACTATCTTCCAAAAGCAACGAATAGTTAAAAAAATTTACAAATACAAATAGAACTACATTCTCCTTCATAGCAGCAAGTTCAAAGTTTAAAGTTCAAATAGCAGGTTAGTCATCCTTTTTTTATTTTTTCATATATAAAACTTTATTCTTTCCGACTCAAGTTACATGTACTTGTAAATAGCATATAATGGATTATTTTGACAAGTTTTCTGTGGAGATGGAGCATATTTATCTATATATATATATATATATATATATATATATATATATATATATATATATATATATATATATATATATATATATATATATATATATATATATATATATATATATATATTTCACATAGTTTTCTTTATATTTTATGCAATTTTACCTATTTATTAATACTTATTGTAATTATATTATTTTATAAAATATTAAAAATTAAATACCCATAGGACTTATACCCTGTGCCTCGAGGCTTACGACTCCCTGAGGCATACTTAAAGCGACTCTCCTTACACCTCGCCTTTTAATATCCACTATTAACTTCCATTTAATTTAAGTATTATCAATTAAGTACTCATATCCATTATCAGATATAGCACAATAAAAAAAAATTGACTTTAAGAAAATTAGGACCTTGATGCTGGGCATATTTTTTTATATATTCTGATATTATTTACTTTATGTTATGAAATAATATAAGAACAAGAACAATAGAGAGAAAAGTAGAGAGAGGAGTATTCTTATTGATACTTGGGGATGATTTACAATGGGGTAAGACCCCTCTATTTATAGGCATAGGAAAGACTTAACCTCAAAGTAAAACTCTAGAATCTCTCTAAATATAGACATTCACCTTAAATAGAGTTCTATTTATAACACTCCCCCTTGAATGTCTATTCAATAATGTGCCTCGTTAAAACCTTAACTAAAACAAAACCCAATGGGAAAAAAGTTAAAGAAAAGGAAAAAGAGTACACATGTTTGAATATGCGCCTATTGGTTGCCTCGTTAAAAACCTCGCAAGGAAAACCCAGTTGGGACAAAACCTTGTAAGGGAAAAAGAGTGCAACGCGCATTAACTCCCCCTAATAAGAACATCAATTTATATCCTTGAGCATTTTCATTCCAATCTTGTGTACCATCTTCAAAACAATCTTTGGTAGATGTTTGATAAATAAATCAACCATATTGACTTGAATAAATATTCCGCACCTTGAAATCATCATTGTTGATAGAACATCTTCATATAATGTCGTGGAATGACTCTTCAATATCTTCATAGATGTATTCTCAATGCCATCATGCTTATAGTTATAGCAAGATACATATGTACACAAATTGTACTTAGGATGTGGTACTTCAGGACCAAGAATTGTGTATGCTTTAAGCAACTTAAATCTTTCAAGTTAAGTCATATAAATCACATAATAGACTTTAATTCATATCAAGTTTTCATGTCATGCTAAACAAATAAGATATCGAAAACTGATTATACATACCTTTGACTTTATACTTTCAAGTATTTGAACTATATGTCCAAATCTACATGTCTTTCATATGGAATCAAGTATTTGTCTATACGCTTTAAGCGTATCAAAGACTTTGTCCTTCTGGGACTTAATATGAGTATTTTTAGTGAGAATATAGTTACTTTCTTTGGGTCAGCAAATGCGTATAGCATGCTTTGCAATATGTTGCAATTGAATTATCCATTTTATGAACTTCAGGTTCATGATATTTGGGGATTTACATATACAAATGATAATTCATCCCATGTAACCTTTTCTCAAGTGTTTATCATGTCTCCCCCTCATGTTAGAAAAGCTAACTTGTTTCCTCAACTTTGGGAAATCATCTTTGTGCATTATCATGTCAATATACACAGCACATTAATAATAAGATGAAATTATTTGGTTCCTGACCCTGAACCACTTGTGAGGGGAGAATATACTCTCGTATACAACGTATATCAAACTGATATATATAACTTTGTTCTCATAAGAAACAATTTAGCTATTAAGTGGAGGCACTCAATAATTATCTTGCTAAACCAACTTTGATATAAACCAACTTATCAAGATGAACTATCTTGAGTAGAAAATCTAGAAATTATGCTCGAAGTTAGATTACTGAGCAATTTACCTTGCAAGCACCGGCCAGGCTGCAGGTTAATAACAATCGCACATGTAACCATATCATAGATGCATCATATGTGGTATACATGGCAGGTGAATGGGCCTATATTCACCTTTGATATTTCCAGAATTTATGGGCTTCAACCTGAATTCTTTAGTTGGTCAGTTCATTAATGAGAACAAGTGATACAAGAGAATTCGTAAAGAACTTTCTAGTTCTTTGATATTCACCCATGTGAATTCTCTATTATTGCACATCATACTTAAAATGAGATGGCTAACCCGAATGCCAACTGAATAAATTATCAATATTGGTAAACTTCAAATTTACACCATGACATGTGCACTTATCAATAAACTTCAGGTTTATTATGACATGGGTTTTTATACCAATAGATATCCACTTTATTGTGGCATTCTTTTATTTTTGTAGTACAAACTGGAGAATGAAGCGGGTAGCTTTTCATATACAAATTATCCCGCTACAAGTTGTAGTAATAGGAGATATCAAATCTTTCCTTCATTTATAGTCTCAATATAATCAATCGCTTTCGCGTGTACTTTGGAAACTGAATAAGTTTCTTTGAGACTTACTACAGCACAATACTCAATTGTGTTTCTCCAACATAGTAATTGGCTCTTCTAGAGCTCTCAATTAATTTTGTACTACCACAGATTCATCAACATCCATGTGGTGAATATCTCTTTTAAGGAGAAAGTTATACCATTATGGTCATGGTCAAAATTATATGCAAGATATGTTTCTTGCATTATCGTTGTCCTTTAATAGTCATATTTCCAAAATACTTTGGCGTACAATAGGTACGTGACCAACGATCATTCATGCCATATATCATCTCAAACCTCCTTCTAGGGGTGAGTGTGGTATCATCTCAAACCTCCTTCTAGGGGTGAGGGTGGTATATTCAATACCAACTTCATGTTCATATTCTTCCGATAATGAATATGTATTCGTGAGTCAGATGTTGTCACATTCACTGAGGGATATGTGATTTTGTTATCCTTTTCAAATCTGTAAATGCGTCTGGCATTCGATTTGCTATTCTTTGCAAATGGATAATATTTTGCGCCTCTTTTTCACAAATAGAGGTATGTGGATCAAGATGAGATAATGATGCATTTTTCCACAAAATTCCCGTCTGGTTTCACCAACTTCTCCCCCTAATTTTGGGAAAAGTGTCTCATCAAATTGACAGTCTGCAAATCGTGCAGTGTACAAATCCCCTGTCAATGTTTCGAGGTAGCGAATAATGGAGGACGATTCAAACTCAACATATATTCCTAACCTTCTTTGCGGACCCATTTTGGTGCGGGATGGCGGTGCTATAGGCACATATACTGCGCATCCAAAGATTCTTTTATGGGATATATTAGGTTCATGACCCAAAACCAATTGCAACGGGGAATATTTATGTCAATTCGTCAGTCAGAGACGAACTAGCATTGCTGCATGCAAAATGGCGTGACCCCAAGCCAAAGTGGGCAGCCTCGTTTTCATGAGTAAATGAGGTATTCAAGATTATACTCATGTATTGTCTCAATCTGATATCCATTTTGAATGATATCTTTAAAACTCAACAAGTTCCTTTTAGACTTGGAGGAGAACATTTTGACTGATATCATTAAAACTCAACAAGTTCTTCTTAGACTTGGAGGAGAACATTGCATTCTCTAAAATATCGTTCCTTTAGGCAGAGTTATAGTTGCTCTTCAGGAGCCTTCAATCAATTTAATTCCCATGGTTTGCCATACAAAAGAAAATATACGAACATGAGAATAAACAAATTCAATCCGTTTGTTTCATACTTAAACAATAGTTTCGAAATCTGCTGAGGTTATTCGACTAACTAAATCAGATAGTCGATTATATGTTTTCCATAATCAATTACTATGCAGTTTGAAAATTTCAGTTTAAGCATTTTCTTAAAACAATCGATTGTTAAACACACACAATCGATTGTTGAACATTGACAATCGATTGTTAAACACACACAATCGATTATTTGCTATTTTAAAAAACTTCAGATCACACTGTCTTAAGACAATCGATTGTTAAACATAGACAATCGATTGTTGACTATTTTGAAAAACTTCAGATCACACTGTCTTACGACAATCGATTGTTAAGCATAGACAATCGATTATTTGCTATTTTGAAAAATTCCAGATCACACTGTCTTAAGACAATCGATTGTTAAACATAGACAATCGATTGTTGACTATTTTGAAAAACTTCAGATCACACTGTCCTACGACAATCGATTGTTAAACATAGACAATCGATTATTTGCTATTTTGAAAAAATTCCAGATCACACTGTATTAAGACAATCGATTGTTAAACATAGACAATCGATTATTTGCTATTTTGAAAAAATTCCAGATCACACTGTCTTAAGACAATCGATTGTTAAACATAGACAATCGATTGTTGAACATTGACAATCGATTGTTGAACATTGACAATCGATTGTTTTGCAGTTTTAATGCGAAATATTAGATAATCGACTAACTGTTAGGTTAGTCGATTACCGCTACTGGAAAATAAAAATATTATTGAAATCTGAGCATATTGAAACATTCTAAAGAACTAATACTAACATTATATCATAAACTAACTAATACGAGCTGATACTAATGACTATTAGTTTATTCACTAACTATTACAAATAAGTGAAATAAAATCAAACAATTCCATCTTCTTTCATTACAGATCCATCACCGATTAGGTGGTCTATTTTCCCCTCAGGGTGCTCAAAGAAGTCTGCCACATTCAAGTGGGTGATGTCAAAATTGTCGTCAGAGACAAAATTTGTTTCAGGGCATTTACTCTTTAGAGATGCTTGACAAGGCTCAACCAAATGTCTTGGTACACGGCAAATTTTCGCCTAGTGCCCTTTTCACCGCAACGATAACATATAGTTTATGAACTATTTGCTTTTGGATTCTCATCGTATCGTGCTTGTGGCAGAGTGACCAACTTCAGGTTGTCATATCTCTCCTTTAAGCCATTCCACAAGATAGGTGGATCTTTGACTGTGATATATTCAATTTTCAAACCTTCATCAAGGTGATGGCGCAAGTAAATCAAGGCCTTAGCACAGTTTCAAACCTTCATCAAGGCGATGGCGCAAGAAAATCAAGGCCTTAGCACAGTTTCAAACCTTCA
Source organism: Nicotiana benthamiana (assembly GCA_034376525.1). NCBI lineage: Eukaryota > Viridiplantae > Streptophyta > Magnoliopsida > Solanales > Solanaceae > Nicotiana > Nicotiana benthamiana. The sequence continues at coordinate 40,135,350 of CM067324.1, forward strand.
TCAAGGCGATGACGCAAGAAAATCAAGGCCTTAGCATAGTCTTGGGTGGATGCATTATTTCTGTCTTTAATGGCGTCTCCAAGACCCATAGCATCTAAATGGATTTCAGCATCCAACACCCATGCCATATAGTTCTTGCCCGAAATTTCAAGGGCAACGAACTTTCTTTTCATAATGTCAGACATAAGACACAATTACATCAAGAGTGTGTTCATACTTACAGGCTTTATTACAATTATCATATTCACTTCAGGGAATGGATCATAATGACGATTATAATTCCGTCTATTGCCACGTCCACATTCATTGATACCATCATGGTAATAATTTTGTCTTCTTTCAGACTTATCACATACTGCTACCACATTCTCTAAAGGGAATGGAGCAAATTCAATGGGACGGAATTTTAATTCTTTGCCCACAATCATACATGAATTTGATCATGGCAAGGCATAGAAATTTTACCACTTCATGTGAGTGTAATTTCTTACGAACTCCATTAGAGTTATAATCAAACTTTGTTGTCTTTGTTTGTATATAAAATCAAATCGTAGAATTTCAAGAATTTGAAAGGGAAAAGTAAATTACTTGCCTTTAAGGTATACCAATAAATGTTGTGATATCAAATATACCTCTTGAGTTTCCATCCCGTTGCATTACTTTATGACGATACCATCTCTTCTATTTTTCCGTATAGAAATTAGAAAAAGGCGGCGATTGAGTTGAGAGAGAGCCGAATCGGCTATGAAGCAAAAACCCTACACAAACAAAAGTTAAAATAATCGAAAATTTCAATTGGTTAGAGACTCGTGCTGATAACGTGTTATGAAATAATATAAGAAGAAGAACAATAATACAAGAACAAGAACAATAGAGAGAAAAGTAGAGAGAGGAGTATTCTTATTGATACTTGGGGATGATTTACAATGGGGTAAGACCCCTCTATTTATAGGCATAGGAAAGACTTAACCTCAAAGTAAAACTCTAGAATCTCTCTAAATATAGACATTCACCTTAAATAGAGTTCTATTTATAATACTTTATATTTTATTCTCTTTTTAATTGTATTTTACATTGTCTATGCCCAATTTAGCTCGAGTAACGAGATTTAGACTTGCTTGAGTGTTAATTGATAATGTATGTATACTGGACAGTGAAGATAAAATTTTGGAGCAAACAGAATGAATTTCCAATTCGATATTTGGAGAGTTGGGGAAAATTGCCTATAGGCTTGCATTGTCTCCTAGCCTATTAGGAGTATATCCGGTATTTTATGTTTTCATACTTTGGAAGTGGCACGAAGATATCACATGTTATAGGCTTCAGCATGGTCCAGCTTTACGTTGTCAAAATAATTTCATAAAAGAATTTGACCTATGGAGAGGTCATGCATTGAGAAGTCTATGTGGGAGTCCGAGTTTGGTATATGGAGTAGATTTTTATAAATTTTTATCAGTCTACGTATTTTTCTATGTCCGTTCGAAGACAAATATTTCTTTTAGAGGTGGAGAATGTGATGACCCGACAGCTCGTATTGAGTACTACACTTTATTTTCTCCTATACATCTAATAATTTCATTTGATGTTATATGACTTGCTTGTGTGGTCCATGTCATTTTTCGAAAAGTTTTTACGTGAAATTTCAAAAAAAATGTGATTCTTGACTTTAAAAATAACTAGAGTTGACCACAGTCAACGTTTGTTGTAAATGACCTCGAATTGATGTTTTGACGCTTATTATAGATTAGTATGATACTTTTGGACTTATACGCACATTTGGTTAGGTCTGGGGGTGACCTGAGAGCATTTCGGAGCATTATGTGTAAGATTGTTAAAAAAATGAGTTTTTAAGTTGAAATTTTGAGTTATGATGATCGATTCTTATAATTTGATATTATTTTGATGATTTGAGGTAGTGAGCGAGTTTATATTATGTTATTAAACTTGTTTGCATGTTCGGATTGGAGCTCAGGAGTTTCTGCTTGATTTCGAACCTTTTCTGGACTTATTGAGTTGCTAGTTTTCTGCTGGTATATCAGCGCTTAGCAAATAGCGAAGCCACTACCGCGATCGTGAAGAGGAACTGTGGGCTGGTTGTTCTGCGTGAACGCAAGGGCGGGATCACGAACGCAAAGGCTGGGGGGGTCTGACCTTTGCGAACGCGGCAGACCACACGTGAACGCGTAATGTTGGGGGAAAGCTTGGGGAAGGCAGGTGGTCCTTCATCATGAACGAAACACATGGGACGCAAATGCAGAGGCTTGGCAGGAAATTGCCTTTGCGAATGCGATGAAGACATCGCGAACATGAAGTCCAATGGGCATGTGTGCTCCGCGAATGCGGCAGCTGTTTCGCGAACACGATGAACCCTTGATGCATAGTTAAATAAAAGATCTAAGTTGGTAATTCATTGTTTTTATCATTTTTGAAACCAAAAGCTCGGACTAGAGAGGTTTTTCAAGATATTTTCATCCCAACTTCATTGGTAAGTGCTTTTCAACTAATTTTGATGTATTTTCTTAATCATCTAGTGATTTTTAACTTTAAATTAAGTGATTTCTAATTTAGGAATTAGAAAAGGCAGAGATTTAGACCTTGAATTGAGGTCGGATTTCAGAATAAATCACATAATCGGGCTCGAGGGTGAATGGATAACGGGAATTTGGTCCAAATTTCAAATTTTGATCAAATGAGCCCGAGTTGACTTTTGTTCACTTTTTCAATTTAGTTAAAGATTGAACCATTTTCACTCGTGTGTAGTTTGTAAAGCTTGTTCTAATTATTTGAACTATATATGGCTAGATTTGATTAGTTTGGAGGATTATTCTAAAGGGGAAGCCACGATTTATCATTCATTTGGTTGCGGAAAGAGGTACATATTGTGGTTAACATTGACTTGAGTAAATTAGGACTTTATTGGTTTATTTATTACTTGATTTATGTGTGGTGATGAGTGTATATAGGTACTCATGTGTTAAGCATGCGGATTGGGATGTTTATTTGTTGTCTTCAATTATTTCATGCCTTCATTTAATCAATACTATTACGTGTTAAATACTTAAATGTCACTTGTCCTTAATTGTTAAATTGATGCATTTATTCATTACTGCCTTAATTTGCTATATATTTCCATGCATCCGTGCATTTATTTATTGATTGTCGTTACTTGCTTTTTCACTTTGTCTGTTATTATTTAGTCACTTTTATCCACTTTATGTCTTTAATTATATAATTTTCTTATTGTGTTTCTTTGTGAAATATGTTGTAGTTAGTTGTATTTTCTACATTCATTATTATATCATTTGGGATCGGGTCGCACGCCGCAACGAATATTGATATTATTGTTTGAGATCAAGGGGCACGTTGCAACGGATATTGATATTATTATTTGGGATCGGTTGCATGATGTAATGATATTTGTGTGTGAATCGGGTTGCACATCGCAACAGAGAAGATATATTGATTGTTCTTAACCATTGGTTCTGTGTCACTGTTGTATTGAGAAGTTGAGCATAAATGCTATTTTGTGTCCCTCTATTATTTATTTTTTGTTTCGATCTTCATGTAAATACATTTTTTTCTTTGTTATGCTATTATTTCATTTATACTCGTACAAGTTTATAGTGAGTGCCTTGTTATAGTTTCGTCACTACTTCATCGAGGTTAGACTCGGCACTTACAGAATATATGGGGTCGGTTGTACTCATACTACTCATCTGCAACTTGTTGTGCATATTCTAGTGTTGGTCCCAATGGCATCTAGCTTAGGTTTTGCTCAAATCATATCTGCATCTGGCGACTTGAGGTAGAGCCGCACGACATTCACAGTCCCAAAAGTCCCCTTCCTTATCTAGATTTACTTTATTTTCTTTTAAATAGTTGTATTTTGTTTCCAATTGTATTTTATGGTATTCTAGTCGCTCATGTACTCGTGGCTCCGAATTTCTTGGATTAGTATAGACTCTGTTATTTATGGATTTATGATATGTATTTTCGGAGCATTTCAATTGTTAATTATTAATATTCCGTCTTTAATTTGTTAAAATTGGATAATTCTTTAGAAAACATTGGGTTGCCCTTTAATTAATAAACTAGATAAATTATTTAGCCAATTTAAGTGAAAAACTCAATAAGATTATTAGCTAATCCATAGCTCTAGAATATTTTCTCCCATTAAATTCATATTTAAGCCCGCCGACTTGTTTCCTTTTTAGTTTGCTACTCTATTTTAGTTATACTTAAATAATCATACTTTAAAAAATCACTTGAACAAATTAATTATTTTAGTTTAGGTTAGTTTGATAGTTAATCACAAGCCTTCATGGGAAAGATACTTTACTCGCTCTTTATTACTTGTCGGTCGCTTATATTTGCGTGTGCATTTTAAAGCAATAAGTTTTTGGTGCCATTGCTAGGAACTTAGAAATTAACTATTTTACTAGATTAGATTTTTACCTTTTGTCTATTCAAGTTTTAAAATTTTAATTTAGTTTAATTTTTTGTTATCTTTGTTAACATGACATATTGGAATAAAAATTAATTATTCTTATTTTGGTAATTCTTGTCTATATTGTGAAAGACCGTAATTATAGCAAAATTATAAAAAGATATTGGGGTGAGAGTTGGGCTTACATCTCACTCTTATGAGCAGATTTTTTGTAATGTGTGTAATTGTCAAGGTGGCCATCGGGATGGCTGTCCTAATTCTTTTTAGGAAAAAGGGTCAGAACTGGCCCTAACGTATTGACTCCAGGTTAAAAATGCCCTCCGTTAACCTATTTTGAAGAAAATGCCCCTACCGTTAAAAATGTGGCATATTTGTGCCCCTAAGTCTAACAACTAACTGTACTTATATTTAAAATGGTGGGGGCATTTTTAAACTGGAGTCAATACATTAGGGGCACAAATATGCCAGAACTTTAATGGTAGGGGCATTTTTTTCAAAATAGGTTAACGGAGGGCATTTTTAAACTGGCGTCAATACGTTAGGGGCAGTTCTGACCCTTTTCATTCTTTTTATTCTTCTCCAAACTCTTATTATGATTTTTCTAATAATGTTTGTGAGTAATATGAGCAATGAAGTGGAGGATGTGCAACGTTCCATCCGTCTATGGACATGGTGAGGCAAGTAGCCGAAGAACATGATGAAATTCAAATGGCAATAAAGGGAATTAGTACAACAATCACGAGAATAAAGGCCAAGAAGGAGAAACTGGCTGAAGAGAACGAGTTCCCACAAAAAGATAACTTTGAAAAAGAAGATATCGTGAGCCAATCTTGGCTAGAGGAAAAAGTTAAGCTAATGAAAATTTCATGAGTTTTTCCTTAATGGTCTTTCAAATACGGCAAAATAGCTTATAAAACGAATAAGCCGAGCTCAGGCAAGAGATAGATCAATTTGGCTCAAATATCTATGACATGCAGGCTCATTTGTATAAAAAGGTTGAGATGCCTGATGCCCAACAACTATTTATTGTAGATACTGGCTAGATTGTGGAGCAGAAAGCGGAGTTCCAACCATTTGATGAAAATGTTGTTAATGTTGACGTAGTGTGCAAAACTAAGGAAGTCACAATTGAAGAGATTTTAGAGTTGAAGCATATTGAACCTCATTCTAAGCACTTTTTAATATTGTGTTTGACCAGTAACGTAAGAATTGATCAATACGAGTTTATGGAGGAGTCTAGAAATGAGAAAAAAAAAGTATATATTTTTTGAGATTTGCTATGCCAAGAAGAAAAAATGACAACCCTCACTTAAGGCCAAGAAGTGTAAAATGTAATATTATTCGCTTGATTATGTTGGCTTTGTACCACCAACTGGGGACCATAATCGAAAGGTTGAATCAATTTTGGGAATATAATTTATATCTTCAAGGTGGGGGAAAAAGTGATGAAGATTGGATAAGTTGTGACACGACTATAAATAAAGTGCTTTGTTGGAAGGCAAGCCAACTTTACTTTTTCTTTTTTGCCTGGCTATTTTATTTTATTGTGCTATCTTTGTTATGTTATTTTTATGTTTTGCAGGAGTGGGAGCATAGAGTCAAAGCTGGTAGGAAGTATACAAAATTGAGCAAGTGGTTGGAACTAAGTATGGGGTGCCCGCACAAATGATCATGAGAGAAGTCTATGTATCCCTTGAATTGTATTTGGCCTGTCATTGAACACTAGAAATATCACATCATCAATCTAGTTATATGCTTATGCATATAAATATAAATGGAGGTTCCAGCATGTGTTGCTCGGACTTTTCAAGTATGTTGCCGGGTGCATGTCGGAACCTTCAAAAATAGTGTATTTTTGAAGTATCCGATATGGGTGCAGCAACATTTTGGAGAATCCGCGCAACATAGGTTCTAGCATCCTGTGTGCAAAAGCAATGCTCTATATAATTTAGATCCAATGCTTTAACAACTTAGAAGAGATCCCTATGGCTGTCAGTTGTCGCAATTAGCAGCTATCAAGGATTAACCTTAAAAGGAATGTTTTGGCCACTCCCTATTCATAGTGGAGGGCCAGTGCAAGTGGAATTGACTGTTGAGGTTTGGATGCTTCTGCTAGGGATCTCCAGCACTTGTTGTGATAACTCCTATGTTCTATTTGGTTTTGGTGGTCTATTTGTCCAAATACTATGAACTTTTTCGTTGTTCACTCTGAAATTTAAAAAAAACTCTTTCTCGTCTCATTTTCCATCTCTCTCTCTCTTTCACACACTCACACACACAATCACTCACTCACAGTTTTCAAAGCTCACCATAAGTGTCAGGTGCTGGGCAGGTGAGCATTTTGTAATCAGAAATTTCATTATAAGTCCTACTTTTAACAGTTAATAAATGATCTAGGACTTTCTTGCAAGTCATGCAGTTGTTGGAAAAATATATATGAGTAGGCTTATCACGTGCTTGAGGAGCTTCAATAACTCTTTTCTATAGCTATCTCCACTCCTGTCTACTGTGCGTATTACAATTCTCGATCGCTGGGGTTAGAATGTTTGACTTATAAATGTTACGTCAGCATTTGGTTTTGATGGTGTTGACTGTTTTGAGTCATGGGGCTGCAAGCACTTTTTCTAACATTGAGGGTTTGAAATGTATGATTTTGTAGATGTTGTCAGGTCAGCAATTGGTTTCGCGGTGTTTGCTGTTCTTCTCTCAACTTGGGCTCTTACCTTCTCCATTGGAGGAGAGCGCCTATTTGACCATGCTTGGGACAAGCTAATAATGTACAACGTTGCTGAGAAATATGGTTTAACAGGGTGGATCTAGCTACTTATTGCATTCATTTATGAAACTAGATTTGTAGATATTCTTCACTTGGAAAGATTATCTGATGTTGGAACTTCTCTGTTAGACAGTTACTATGATACTTGTTGAGTTGTCCCATATCGGAGGGATTTGAGGTCCTTGGTCTCCTTATATGGCTTGGGCAATCCTCACCTCATAAGCTAGCTTTTGGGGGTTGAGTTAGGCCCAATGTCCATTCTTATCATGGTATCAGAGCCTCGACGACGATCCGATCATGTTTCTGTGTGTTCGTGGTCCTGGATGAAGTCTGTTTCGAGGTTTTTGGGGGTGATTTCTGAGACCGCTTCGTCGATGATGATTTTAGTCCATCGGAGACTTTTCTGAGTGTATCCGAGTGTGTTTTCCTCTCTTCAACACTCCGGAAAGACTTTGTGATGATTTTGGTCGGTTGATTTTGATGACCTATCGGCTTCTAGGGTTTCTGACGGTTTAACCTGTGGTTTTACCGCATTCCGGTGGCTCGATTGTCATTTTCTGGACGCTTTGGGTGTGTTTCCGACGTTCCTGACCAGATCTCCGGTAAAGTTTGCTTTTCAAAAATTAGACCTAGGGTTTGATACCTAGGGTTTCTCTTTGTTTGAAGGCCGATCTTCTCCGGTTGCGAAGAAGGAGGGTAACTCTGTGTCCTTCTACTCGATTTTATGTGTGCTTACTTGACTTTGTAATTGTGAGCATCTGGTGGTATCTGTGACTACTTGACCTAACTGTTGTTTGTCCATTGGTTACTGCGTTTGTATATTTGTTCTGGTAGTATCCTGTTTGTTGACAAGTTATTTGTCTAAGCCGATTCATTATGGCTTCTAGCACAAGTACTGGTGCTTCTGCTCCTGTAGATTCCTCTAGTCCCCTTTTTCTGTACTCGTCTGACCTCCCTGGCGTACCACTCGTTCCCATCCCATTCTCGGGTAGTGATTATGGGGGCTGGAGACGAAAAGTTTTGGTTGCCTTGTCGGCTAAAAATAAAATCAGCCTTGTTGATGGCACCTATACCCGCCCTACTACCAATGTTCCTCAACAGAGGTTGTGGGATAGGTGCAACAGTATGGTGATTTCCTGGTTGATTGCTTCCCTCTCCCCTTCTATTGCTGAATCTGTACAGTATGCTGATACTGCACAGAGTATATGGACCCAACTTCAGACCAGATATGGGACTGCAAATAGGTCCAAAATATACGAACTGAAAAGAGAGCTGTCCCGCATCTCTCAAGGATCCTCCGATGTTGCTTCCTATTTTAACAAACTGAAAAGTGTGTGGGATGAACTTGATTTTATGTGTGTCAATCATGGTATTAGATGTGCATGTGCTGCTAAAGAGGGTATAATTAAGGAATGTGATGATAACAAGGTGTTTCAGTTTTTGATGGGTCTAAATGAGGTGTATATGGGAGTTAGGAGTAATATCTTGATGATGCAGCCTCCTCCTTCCCTTGACAGTGTATATAATATTATCCTAAATGATGAGATGCAACGACAAGTGCAGTCTCCCTCTCAATTTGATCCTACCTCTGTCTCCTTTAATGTGCACACAAATAAGCAGCATGTTGCATTCAACAAGGCCACAGTGCCTGCTGCCCCTCCTCCTTTCAGACAGAGGGTCCATTTTGATCAAACCAAGAGGTCTTTGTTTTGTCGATACTGTAAAAAGTCTGGACACTTAATTGATAAGTGTTTCAAGCTGCATGGGTATCCACAAAGTCCAACATTTAACAAGGGAAGGAGGTCTGCTGCTGCCCATCTGAGTAGTGATTTGGATTCCAATATTTCTGATGGTTTGTTGTCTGTTCCTCAAGGGACTTCTTCTGCTGACCATCAGTCTGCTGCAAGCTTAGATGGTCAAAGCTCTGTGATCCCTGGGTTGAGCAAACATGATTATGACCAGCTGATGATTATGTTACACCAGTCCAAGCTGGGTGAATCCACTGCTCAAGCTCCTTCTCCCTTATATGCAAACTTTGCTGGTACTTTGTAGACTGAGAATCCTGTATCTGATTCCAAACTTTGTTTGCTCACTCACATTAATTCTGTCACCTGGATAATAGATTCAGGTGCTTCTAATCATATGACTCATGATAAGAATTTACTCTTTAATATTGCCCATTTAACTCTGCCTTACCTTGTTAGCCTTCCAAATGGTTATAAAGTGAAGGTAACCTGCACTGGCTCCTTTGCCTTGACTCCCTTCATCACTCTTCACAATGTGCTGATTGTCCCCTCTTTTAAACACACATTGATATCTGTTCACAAGTTAGTGAAGCAGTTACACTGTATTGTTATGTTCACTGAATACTCCTGTTTTCTACACATGATACAGGACCCTTCTCTGAGGAGGCCACTGGATCTTGGTAGACAAACTGCTGGGCTGTATAAACTAGCTTGGTCTCCTTCTTCCCCTTCTCCCTCTGTTACTTGTTTTTCTAATCCTTGTAATCCTGTTTCTGTTTCTTGTAATGGTAATGATAACCAAGTTGTTTCTGTGTCTTCTTGTAATGATGATCTTTTATCTGACAGCAAGACTGTTTCTATGCATTCTCATGTTAATAGTTCCACTTGTAATAATGATTTTACTTCTGATATGAATTACACTTGGCACTTAAGACTTGCACACATTCCATTTGCCAACATGAAATGCATTTCTGGTCTTCCTTTCCAATTTGCTTCCAAACAATCATTTCCTTGTATTGTCTGTCCTATGGCCAGACAAACCAGGCTCCCTTTCCCTGATAGCTCCATTAGAACTTCTAAACCTTTCCAACTGATTCATGTGGACACTTGGGGACCTTACCATACTTCAACCTCTTCTGGTTGCAAATACTTTCTTACCATTATTGATGATTATTCAAGGGCAACCTGAACACACTTATTAGGCTCCAAGAGTAATGCCTTCTCGATGCTTAAGTCCTTTCTTTCCATGGTCAGAACTCAATTTAATGCTGTAGTTCAGACTGTTAGAAGTGATAATGCTTTAGAATTGGGCTCTAGCAATGAAGGCATTTCTTTCTTCAGCAGTCAGGGTATCATTCATCAAACCTCTTGCCCTCACACCCCTCAACAAAATGGTGTAGTTGAGAGAAAACATAGGACCCTTCTTGAGGCTTGCAGAGGTTTGCTCTTTCAATTTGGCTTGCCAGTATCCTTTTGGGGGGACTGCTTATTGACTGCTACTTACCTCCTTAACAGGGTACCAACAAGATTACTAAATAACAAGTCGCCTCATGAGATTCTGTATGGCCACATTCCTTCTTATGCTCACTTGAGGGTTTTTGGTTGCCTGGCTTATGCCACTGTTCCCATTCCTCAAAGGGACAAATTGAAGCCTAGGGCTATTCCTTGTGTTTTTCTGGGTTATCCTTTTGGTAAAAAGGGTTGCAGGCTTTATGATTATACTTCCAAGAGGTATTTGGTCTCCAGGGATGTCCAATTTCATGAATCAATTTTTCCCTTCAAAAATGCCTCTCTCTGTGTTCCTCCATCTGCTCCTACTTTTCCTTTTCTTCTTTCTGGAGAACATGATGATAATTCTGATTCTCCTCTTCCTCCCTCTCCTTCCTATTTTGACTCACCTGTCCAGCTACCTTCTTCTGCCCCACTCAGTCATATTGTCTCCCTTCCTGTCCTGGATACTTCTTCTGTCCCAGCTCCTAGAAAATCTTCCAGACTTCATAATCCTCCTTCCTACCTTAAGGATTATGTGTGCCAACTTCCTGCCTTTTCTGGCTCTTCTTCCTCCTCTTTGGAGGTTGAACCTCTATACTATTCTCAGGCAGCATCTGTTCCAGCTTGGCAAGCTGCCATGAGACAGGAGTTTGAAGCCTTGGACACAAACCAGACTTGGGATGTTGTTCCTCTTCCTCCTGGTAAGAAACCCATTGGTTGCAAATGGGTTTACAAAATCAAATATAAGGCAGATGGCACTGTTGAAAGGTATAAGGCCAGGTTAGTCATAAGGGGTGACACTCAGGTTGAGGGGATTGACTTTACTGAAACCTTTTCCCCTGTGATAAAAATGACTTCTGTCAAGTGTCTCATTGCTGTGGCTGTCAAGAATCACTGGCCCCTTTTTCAATTGGATGTGAATAATGCTTTTCTTCATGGTGATTTGGATGAGGATGTTTATATGAAACTCCCTCCTGGTTTGACTATCTCTGCTGATTCTGGTTCTCCTTCTTCTCCTTCTCCTCCTTTGGTTTACAAACTCAAAAAATCTTTGTATGGGTTACGGCAAGCCTCCAGGCAGTGGTATGCCAAGCTATCTTCTGCACTTTATTCCAGAGGTTATCATCATTCTCTCAATGATTACTCTCTGTTTCTCAAGGGTAAACCTGGTTCTTTTGTGGTAGTTGCTGTGTATGTGGATGATATCATTATCACTGGGGATGACAATGATGAATTGACTGCTCTGAAGCTCTTTCTGGATGCTCAGTTTAAAATCAAGGATTTAGGGTCCTTGCATTATTTTTTGGGTCTTGAAGTGTCTGTTGTCCCAGGTGGGCTGCACCTTAATCAGCACAAGTATATCTCTGATTTGTTGCACCAGTTTGACTGTGTGAATGTGTCCTCTGTTGTGTCCCCTTTGGACATCAACGTCAAGCTACATGCTGATTTTGGTGATCTCTTGCCCTCTCCTGATCAGTACAGGAGCCTTGTTGGCAAGATGCTCTTCTTGACTCACACCAGGCCTGATATTTGTTATGCAGTTCAACACCTGAGTCAATTTCTTAAATCCCCCAGACTTCCCCATATGACTGCTGCCCTGCATGTTCTGCGATATCTCAAAGGCACTCCCTCCTTGGGTTTATTCTTTTCTGATCATGCTGACTTTTCTGTTGCTGGTTATTCTGATAGTGATTGGGCTGCCTGCCCTGACACCAGACGCTCTGTTACTGGTTTTTGTGTGCTCTTGGGTGGTTGTTTGATAAGCTGGAAATCGAAGAAACAGCCTGTTGTTTCTCTTTCCTCTGCTGAGGCAGAATACCGCGCCCTGAGCAAGGTTGTGGCTGAATTGACTTGGTTGTGCCGCTTATTGGGTGATCTTGGAGTCCTTGTTTTGACTCATGTTTCTGTTTATTGTGATAGTATGGCTGCTGTTCATATTGCTAACAATCCTGTTTTTCATGAACGCACGAAACACATCGAGGTGGATTGTCATTTTGTCCGGGATTTGTTGCTCTCTGGTTTCTTGCGGTTGTTCCATGTGCCTACCTCTCGCCAGCTGGCTGATTTGCTCACTAAGCCCCTCCCAGGTACTTTGCTGGCCCCGCTGCTTTCCAAGTTGCAGGTGGTTCCCCCCTCCAACTTGAGGGGGGGTGTTGAGATACATGATGTAACATAACGTAATAGTGTATACACAGTGTATATATAATGTATATTTGGTATACAATTAGTGGGCAGTGATGATAGTGTCTGAGTTGGGCCTCTCCCGAGCCCAATAAATGAGAGTCATATCTGAGCCCAATAAATGAGAGTCTAGTTGGGTCCTTGACCCGACCCGCTGTGTAAATATATATATTGGGGTCACAGATATTTGTGACCCCCCCGGACTTCATTTTGATTGTTTTGTTTCTCGGTTTAGTATAAAGTTCTCTCTGACATTCGAGAGACTTCTCACCTACTCTCTTTCTTCTCTCTATTTTCTCTCTCTATAATTTGTATGATTCATCAGTTTAATCTTGATGTTAACACAGAATACTCCCAAAACCCTCAAATTTGTTACTCCAATCTCCACACTTATATGACTGTTTATGGAGTTTTCACCTAGGCTGTGATTGAATCAAGATTATAGCATAAATAATCTAGTCATTTACTCCTTTTAAGCAATCATAGATTGTACCCTCACTACCGTCATGTCCAACTATTTACTCACTAACCATTTTTAGGGTCTCGATGAGATATGGGGGTCTAGAATTGAGATTCACTGTATCCCCATAAAAACAAGAAATTCTTCGCACTAAGTTTTCTTGTCTCTGAACAATTTCTTAATACCAGTATTTATCTAGCAATAAAACAGATACCATTTAGAAACAGATCTGCAAGAGTAAGCAAAATGAGTCTGCGATGATTTAACAGCCTCAATCAGAAAGAATAACAATAAAACAAAAATCAGAACAAAAAAGAAGAAGAAAAAGACTAATGGAGAGGGCAGGGGAGAAAGAACTTTGTCCGATAGCTTTCTCCATTTTTTGGTGGCTTCACACGTGTCATTTACTAATTGGTTAGGCTATCACGTCAGATGCCTTTGGAATTCACACACTCCACTTTGTTTGGAAATGTAAAATACTTGTTTAATAGACACATTTCTGTTGGACTCCAAGTGTCTAATAGGAACTAGCTTTAGTTTAAGTGTTCAAAGCGAAAATTAAAGTCAAATTTAAGGGCATGCTTACGTATTTGGACATAAAATCTATGCAATGTTAAAGCTACTAAAAATTAAAGTTATCTGACCTTGACCTTTACTAATCATGTAGCTAGTCATAATTAATTGATTTGTGATTTGAGACGCAATAGCAGATTTGTATATTATCAGAATCTTTGGGGTTGCAAGGGGTAGCCTTTTGAGGGCGGGGGAAGGGGCTGAATGAGAAAGTTACTATATCGTGTTTTTTTTATATGTCTTTTAAAAAATATTAATTGAGAAAGAAATTAAACTATTTTACTTTTGTTTATATCTAAGGTATAATTTTTTTTCATTGAATATTTATTTTATTTATGTATTATCTCTATCTTCAGTAACAATTATTATTAAGGATAAAAAAAATTATTAATTTTATCTTGAACTTCTTAAATAACAAATCATTTGAGAATTATTTTAGTAACCATAATTATTAATACAAGACGAGTAATAGGTTTTCGAGTAATCAAAAGAGGAAGCGGAGAATAGGTGTAGATTTCTAGGAGGTAGTAATTAGGATAGACCCCACACTTAAATCATTGTTCGTCCTCGAGCAATCAAACTGTATTTTTTATAGACACGACCTTATTAACCAATTCTTCTAACTCATTACACCAAGAATATTTAAAATAGACAAAGCACAAAAGCGTAACATCTTCACCTCAAGATTTAACTCACAAGTATCACGCATTATTCACAACTCACCTACTTACTCTAACATAGAGGTCACTGGCATTACCTTTCCTTCATGAATCAAGTGCCCTCACATAACAAAAGAGAGTAGTTCCACACAATAAAATTTAAGAATATTTAGGACCTCAAGATAGAAGGAATTCACTCACTTTCAGAAATAATATTCATATGCCACAAAAGATGCACCATAAGATTGCACATAGTTTACTATTCCACTAATCAAGCTCATTCAATCTAGGATCAATTAGGAGTTTATTTGGTTGTAATGTAGGTTACGGGATGGGAAAGATACATTTGGATATAAGAGTGACTACACCTTCCTAAGCACTTTAATACATATACTTTAACATTCAAACTCAATACTTATGTCAAACCAAAACTCCACCTTCACATCAATGTATATTACTACATTCTTCTTTAAGCACACTTACATCAAGAGCCACCACTTATCAAGGAAATTTTTTTTTCCGCAATATTCAACTATTTTTTTTCTCAATTCAAGTGGCTCTTACTTTTTCAAAACAGTGCACATTTCTCCTTATTTCATTAGTTCTACTCAAAAGCCAAATCAACCACCCCACACTTTAACTTTTACATAGTCATAATAATTCAAGTGAACGTAAGAGGTTAAAAGGTTTAAATAGATGATTAATTCAAACAAATGGATAAAGCTTGTAATGTGGTTGCCAAAGAAACAAGATTACTAGCTCAAAGAGGTTAACTATGATACATAACAATTAGGCAGGTAAAATATACATATCTTGCTCAACAAAGAAACGTCTATATCACTTCCAAGACTGAACAAAACTATTATTTCACTTTGTAAACACACAGGGCAAGTTCTAGGCATCAAATGCAATACACAGAATATAACAAATCCTTATACACACATGGCACATAACTCACTCAGGATTGGATTCATCAAGACACTCTAGCCAAAGCAGTTAAGTAAAGTTCAAATCATACAATTTACGGTACTTATACAAGAGTCAAAAACTAAGTCTAAGTATCACAACCAAACTACTCACTATTCTCAAGGCATAACAAAGTCAAGAGATATTGCTTCAATTCAAAACATAACATAATAGCTCCTACTCCCAAAAAAAATTAACTACACCCGGTTCAAACAAAACCTTTGAAAAAGAACCGCGGCACAATGAAAAACCAAGGAAAAATTGCTACACTTCCTAACAAAGAAAATCTCTATTTTTAATATATTTTTTAGACTTAAATCCCTCAAGAAAATTGTCTAATAGATCTATCGTCAAGAAAAGTCTAATCTTTTAAAAAATATATTATTTAATTAAACTAACAACTAAAATAACATAGAAAGTCACTCAGACAACCACCTCGCCCCACACTTAAAATTGTGCATTGTCCCCAATGCACATCATAACTAATAGAAGGGTAAAAGAGACACCCTGGTAGGTCAAAGTCCGAAGTACTAACAACTCATGAGATACTTATACTTCTCCCAAGCTTGATCCTTCGTGTAGGTACCTCACACTTAGTTTCAATCATTTAGTTTGTTGTTGTATCCTTCCAATAGCTTTGCTTTCTATACTCCTAAAAAAAATTGACACTACAAAAATAATATTAATAAATAAATAAATAAAAGCAATAAAGCTAGGTTGCCTCCCAACAAGTGCTTGGTTTAATGTCGCGGCACGACGCGAATCACTTTTTGCCTCCACCTCGAGCTTATAAATTGAACCCCCAATTTGGCATCAAGTTTATGATTATGGTCATGGGACGGTAGAACGAATCTAACTGGCCCAAGAAAATAATGTAGTATTCTGCATTCTTTGTCCTTTGTATGATGTATGAAATCATGATTTTCTGGCAAGAAGAATTCCAGAATATATGTACATTGTTCCTCATTCCTTGACTCTTCAATTGGTTTGGATTACTCTATTTCCATATCATCATCCAAACACAATGTGGAAAAATTCTTGGAGTGTGGACCAATGCGTTCAAACACATGAACTTCATGACTTTCAATATCCTCAACATCAATGATACTAGAGTCAACAAAATTTATATCCTCAAAGTCATTGGTTGGCTCTAGCCTCACTTCTTGAACATTGACATCCTCAAATTATAGTTGGCTAGGTTATTGATGTTCTACTCTGACCACCCCAGTTAACACCGCAAATTCACGCTCTTCTTGGCTACTATCCTCGATATTGGCTTGTTGAGCATTAAAAGCTCCAACTAGTTGACTCAATTGAACCTCCAATTTGCAAATAGTTGCCTCTTGCATTTCTATTTGCAGTTGTTTTTCATTATTTTGTTCTAGAAGGCACTTTAATATATCCTTGATCTCCATCAAATCTAGTTTTCCAGGTTCTTTGTTCCTATTAATTTCACAAGAAAAAGTAAAACCATCACAGTAAGGGATTGGGGGAAGATAAGCAATATAAGCACAATCATAAAAGTGATCATTTTTACCACCACACACATTCCACAAATAAGATTGAGTTGGTGCATATAACTCACTCTCATGAACATTTTGAAATTTTTAACGCGGGTGATTTCTTTCATAATATGTATGGAAATCAATAGTAGAACTATCTACATCTAAATTCCCATAATTCAAAGATGACATGTTTCTCAAATCAACAGTTACCAAAAAAATACAAAAAAATAAAATAAAATAAAATAAAAGTTCAAACTTGAATCCTAGCAATATATACAACTACAACTACAATTAATTCCCCAACAACGGCGCCAGATTTGATCACGCCCAACTCAAGTCCTAAAAAGGGTAATCGGTCGCTGCAAATATAATCCGGTCTAAAAGTTCGGAGTCGAATCTCACAGAGAACTAAAGCTTAGCTATATCTGTTAAATATCACTAAGAAGACAAGATCGAACAATTTTCTAAATTATAAAGATTGCGATTTATATTTCTAACTAATAACTAAAAAATACTACAAAGCGGTAAAATTATCAACTAACGAGACAAAGGGTTGGAGACTAAATTAAGGAGGTCTAGAGTTATGATTTCCTCAATTATCGGAATCCTTCCCGCTACGTTTTTTATAAAGTCACCTAAGTATTCTCTACCGATCATGAGTGCTATGACTGTCATAACTCTCTCCAAGAAATTACCACAATTGACTAAACGCACTCTCCCGAGTTATGCTAGCTGGCTTTTGTTACAGTTCACTTAGATCGCCCCTAATCCCACCTTTAAACCCTTGGTTATTGATTCCTCACATACGTCAGTAGTGATGTTATTCAACAACTACCTAAATATACACTCTGTCCGAGTAATACATGCTAAATAGGCGCAGCTAATTGAGGGTCCTTCAATCAACCACAAGAATAACATAGTTGAACAAATAGAGAAAATACTACGGTTCGATTATACAAAAACATAACAAGAATTTATTCTACAAAAGGTTCCATCAAAACCGTAAAAAATAAATTATCTATTCATAATAGTATGTAAAAACACAATACTAGAATTCATAACCAATAATAAAATAGGAAGAAGGAAGTGAAAAACTTGTAGAATAATTCTCCACCTTACTTTCAGTGTGTTCTTGACTCCTTTGGTCGAATCTCCGGTCTCCTTAGCCTCCGTAGGTCAAAATTATATTAAAAGTGTGTCCAACCTCTAAAAATATCATTTTTATGTATATTTACCAAGTAGGATCGGGCCCAAATAATTTTACCTTCTTCTATGCTAAAAAGGACAAGTTTTCAGGCCTGTATGGCCGTGGCCGCGGTATATGCAGGTATACAACCTCAACCCGTCTCAGGTCCGCGGTCTCTATTTCGACCGCATTTTTCACCTTGTTTTGTTTGGAATTTGGAAAAACATAAAACATGAAACTTATAGTCCTTTAAATTATATTTTCAAACATATATTGTAGAGCCCAAATAGAATTCTGAGCAAAATATTATGTGCATTTTGCTAGACAGTACGTAATATGCCTACTCGATTCTTTATTTTGCTGCTTTATCATCCGTTGATCCCGAAATACGATCTCGGCTTAATTCCTTGAACTTTTACTCAGACTTCAAAGCTCCAAATCACTTGAACCCATTCTATAACATCTAGATAGTTCGGAATTACCCCTACGAAGCATAGAAGACACAATTAGTGCAAAACACTAATGATTAAAGCGCAAATTCAACTACAATACAATAAATTAGAGTGTAATAATCGACTAAAATACGTAATTATAGTCTATCGTTAATGGGTGCATAAAAAAGAAATTTTATGGCAATGCATAAATGCGGTAAAAAAGTTATAATAATTAGGAAATACTTCTTACCTTATTGATTTGGTATAGATATCAAATAGAAATAGTCTTTATTGATAATCATATGTTGCTTGGAAAGCTAATAAAGTACGCCAAGTATATATACTTTATCGAATACTTCAAGATACACTTATAATTAGAAAAGTGTTACAAAAACCTATGTTGAATAAATGAGGAATTATATTCATATCCAAATCCATTATATTAAAAGGAGAGTAATGAAGCACGAGGTTAAGCCAAATGACAAGCTTAAAAAATCACTTGATAATTTTAAAACAACATTAATAATTAGAAATTATAAATGGAAACATAATGGAAGTAGTTTAATGAATCACATACATAATATAAATAGATCTTAGGCAAATCTAATCTATATATCTATATTTATATTTGTATCTATATATTGATCCAGTCATAGATTTTTCTTCTATATTAACTAGAAATATGAAGTTAAAAAATTAATTAAAACTATAATAGAAAAAATAAAAAATATAGAGATACATAAATTGAGATAACATATGACTATTTATATTTTGGAGTAAAAATATAAATAAAACTAAAATTTATTTAAGATATTAAAGATTTATTAAGTTTAAAAATTTAATAAATTCAAGCATCAAAATAAGATTTTATTTGATAAGGTAAGAAAAATATTAAAGAATCAGTAACAAATATTTTAATAACAAGTATAATAAATTCATATTAATACTGATAAATTGGGCAAACAGATATTTTATACATAAATATTACTACATAATTTAGATATAATGATTTCAAACAATTAAGAAAATATTTTGTATGATTAGTATTCGATTGAGTGCAGTTAGCTTAAGTTTGAAAGCATAACATAAATTTTGAAAATGCGGTCCAATTTAGAAAATAGAATAATAAAAAAAATTACAATTTGAGATGAGAAAGTAATTTAGTAAATGCGCCTCATTAAAAACCTTAACTAAAATAAAACCCAATGGGAAAAAAATTCTAGAAAAGGAAAAAGAGTACATATGTTATAAATGCGCCTATTGGATGCCTCGTTAAAAACCTTGCAAGGAAAACCCAGTGGGACAAAACCTTGTAAGGGAAAAAGAGTGCAACGCGCATTAACTCCCCCTGACGAGAGCATCAATTCACATCCTTGAGCCTTCACATTCCAATCTTGTGCACCATCTTCAAGAGCTCATTGGTAGAGATTCGATAAATAAATCAGCCATATTAACTATAATGAATATTTGTACCTTGAAATCATAACTCGTGATAGATATATAATGTCTTCACAAATATCGGGGAATGGCTCTTCAATATCTCTATAAAGGTATCCTCGCTATCACATTAGCATGCTTATAGTTATAGCACGATACATTTGTGCATAAATTGCACTGAGAAAGTGGTACCTCAAGATCAAGAATTGTAGATGCTTCAAGCAACTTAAATTCTTTATGGATTGTCATATAAGTTAAGTCATATAAGCCATATTATAGACTTTAGATGCATATCACGTTTTCATGTCATGCTAGACAAATAAGATATCGAAAACTGATTGCACATACCATTGATTTTATACTTTTAAGTATTTGAACTATGTCCAAAACTACATGTCTTTCATATGGAATCAATTCTACTTGAATTGTATCTCTTCCATTTGGCTAATACTTTTGTGTCTATATTCGATAGACTTAAGATCCTCATCTAAACTTAGCGCTATGATAGATGTCGTCGACAAACATGTTATATCAGTTCCAATAAATTTTCATAAAGACATAATATATAGATCTTTTCATTCATATATTCAGGTACTTGAATCTCTGATGAGATTTTATGAAGTGTTATGTCACGTGACCTTCTAGATCACTTGCCTCATTTATTATGATCACTTTGATCATTTGCGCATCTTCTTTATCAAGAAGTTCTATTCGAAACTGATTTGTCTATACGCTTTAAGCGTACCATAGATTTTGTCCTTCTAGGAATTAATATGAGCATTTGCAATGAGATTATAGTTACTTTATTTGGTTCAACAAATGCGTATGGCATGCTTTGCAATATATTGCAAATGAATTATCCTTTTATGAACTTCAAGTTCATATTATCCTATTCGAGGATCTATATGTATAAATAATAATTCATTCTATGCAACTTTTTTCTCAACTGTTGTATCTTGTCTCCCCTTCATGCTAGAAAAACTAACTTGCTTCCTCATCTTTGGAAATCCATCATTGTTCATTATGGTGTTAATGAAAATATACACCGCATATCAATAATAATAAGATGAAACTATTTGGTTATGACCCCGAACCATTTGTGAGGGGAGAATGTAATATACTTTCGTATATAACACATATCAAATTGATATATATAACTTTGTTCTCATAAGAAACAGTTTAGCTATTAAGTGGAGGCACTCAATTAATTATTATGCTAAACCAGTAGTGACGTAAATCAACTTATCAAGATAATCTATATTGAATAGAAAATCTGAAAATTATGATCGAAATTAGATTACTGAGCAAGTTACCTCGCAAGCACCAGCCATGTTGCAGGTTAATAATAATCGCACATGTAACCATCTCATAGATGCATCTTATGTGGTATATATGGCAGGTGAATGGGCCCATATTTACCTTTGATATTTCTAAAATTTGTGAGATTCAATCCGAACTTTAGTTGGTCAATTAATTAATGAGAACAAGCAATATAATAGAATTCGTAAAGAACTTTCCAGTTCTTTAATATTTACCCATGTGAATTCTCTATTATTTTTGTACATCATATTTAAATTGATATGGCTAAACTGATTATACCAACTGAATAAATTATCAATATTGATAAGTTCATGTTTACACCGTGACATGTGCAATTCTCAATAAACTTCAATTTTATTAAGATATGGGTTTTTATATCAATAAACATCTACTTTATTGTGCTATTCGTTTATTTGTGTAGTACAAATTAAAAAATAAAGTGGGTAACTTTTCGCATATATATTACCCCGCTACAAGTTGTAGTAATAAAAGATATCAAATCTTTTCTTTATTTATAGTCTCAATATAATCATCGCTTTCGCGTATACTATGGAAACTAAATAAGTTTCTTTGAGACTTACTACAACACAAAACCTTATTGGTAATCAATTTTGTTTCTCCAAAATAGTAATAATTGGCTCTTCTAGAGCTCTCAATTTATTTTGTACTACCACAAATTCATCAACATCCATGTGGTGAATATCTCTTTTAAAGAGAAAGTTATACCATTATGGTCATGGTCAAAATTATATGCAAGATATGTTTCTTGCATTATTGTTGTCCTTTAATAATCACATTACCAAAATATTTTGGCGTACAATAGGTATGTGACCAATGATCATTTATGCCATAATAATGACATTATTTTCTCATATCATCTCAAACCTCCTTCTAGAGGTGAGTGTGGTACATTCAATACCACTAGCACGTTCATATTCTTGCAAGAATGAATATGTCTTTACAAATTAGATGTTGTCACATTCCCATCATGAATGGACCATAATTATCTATATGTGCTATATAAAATCTCATGTCAAATCGATGACATATATTACTTTCACAGAGTGAATGATTATTTTGAGAATCCTTATTATCCTCAATATCACAATAATGACGATTATAATTTCGTCTATTATCATGTTCACATCCATTGATACATTCATAGTAATAATTTTGTCTTCTTTCAAACTTATTACATACTGCTATCACATTCACTAAAGGGAATGAGAATGGAGCAAATTAAATTGGACGGGTTTTCAATTCTTTGCACACAATCATACATGAATTTAATCATGACAAAGCATAGAAATTTTATCACTTTAGGTGGTTATAATTTCTTTGAAACTCCATTAGAGTTATATTAATCAAGATTTATCGTCTTTGTTTGTATTTAAAATCAAATTGTAGAATGTCAAGAATTTGAAAGAGAAAAGTAAAAAATACTTACCTTAAATTCAGAATTTAATCATGAAGGAAGTTCATAGAACAATTGACAATCAATATGTTCAATCCCAAAGCTTCTACTCAATTGGTTATAGTCTCGTGCGAAATATTTTTCGACAACCTTGGAGAAACGGAAGATGGTTTTTTTGTTTTGGACGAAGAAACAACAGCGGCAACAGGTGAAACAGAAGAAATGGAACAAAAGTTCGTTGCTTGTTTTTGAGATGATGAAAACGAACTGGTGGTTCGACGTGGGGTTCAGGCAGTAGGATGACGGGGAGCGGCTGGTTCTTTCATGGCGACTGCTTGGTCGTTCATGGTCGTTGTGGACGTGAGGGACGAAGATGGCTGCTGCTAGGTGTGGAAGCTTAGGGTTTTTCTCCGGTTGTTCACCTTAACGAAGAAAAAGATAAAGCAGCGTGTCTTTTATATCTGTTGCGGCTGAAGCTTTTTCTTAAGGACTGCTGGTTATTGTTTCTAATGAAAAAGAAGACTTTGTTTTAGGATTTTTGGTTCAATCTCCATGAAGAAGATGAAGGAGATACGTTAGGGGTCATGTATTCACTGTTGTGGCTCCTCTTTCCGCTGTTGCTTAATCTTCTCAAAGAGTTTCTTGAGACGGTAGATTCTCGTGCTGATAACGTGTTATGAAACAATAAAAGAACAAGAGCGATATTGCAGAAAAAGAGAGAGAGAAAATTCTTATTGAATTTTGGGGTGATTTACAATGGGGTAAGACCCCTCTATTTATAGGAGAAAAAATGACTTAACCTCAAAGTAAAACTCTCTACAAGATAGACATTAACTCCAAATAAAATTCTATTCTTAACCATATTGATGGTTTAGTTAAGGAAATGAATATCATGGTTTCCTTCCTAAAATAAAGTAAGCATTAATTAGATAACAAAATATAAGTACTATGAAACCAAGACAGAATCAATATTTCATATCTAACATCCCTTGATTTTGAAATATTATTTTTTATTTTTTATTTGTATTGTATCAAACTGATATCTTTTATATTTCAACTCTGAACTTCCTATCATCCTCTCTGAGTTCTTTTCATTCGTTCTTTAAAATTTCGAAACTCGCTATATCCTCGGGTGTTTCGACATAATGTTGCAGATTTCTATTTGGCGACGACGGATTTACCGGCGGTTTTGTTATTGCAGTTGCTGCTGGTGCACTGTGGGTCGGCAGTAGGCTGAGAGGACTGCTGAATAAATTGGCTATGGTACGGTGGAGACGGTGGCTGAGAGAGGGATGGGGTGTGGTAGTTGAGAGAATAGGGTCAGTGGAGGTTTGACGGTGACGTCAACGATCTTTGCGATTAGGACTCATGGTTGAGTGATTAGGGAACGCCGACATTTTGGATTTTGAGTAAGACTTTCCTACTTATACTATTAATATCTATAATTTGAGAGTAATGAAGCATGTCATTAAGTCAAGTACTAACTTAAAATGAAGCCACATGATAATTTTATAAAATTTATTTTTGTTGGATTTTATTTGTATAACAATGAAAAAATTTATTAATAGATATTCTTTTGGATCTATTTAATAATTAAAAAATATATCTATGAGAAATTGCATATTCTGTAACTTATAATTACCATATTTAGAGTAACATTATATGACAAATGATTTACTTTAAGTGATGAGTTAAAACAAGTATAAATTAGAGAAACCAATGTATTGATGAGAAGAAGGTAGGGGTGGCCCCGGTAGATGAGAAGATGCGAGAAGCGAGGCTGAGGTGGTTCGGGCATGTTCGGAGGAGGGGTCCCGATGTCCCGGTGAGGAGCTGCGAGCGGCTGGAGATTGTTGGCGGTCGGCGAGGCAGAGGGAGGCCTAAGAAGCATTGGGGAGAGGTGATTAGGCAGGACATGACTAGAATGCAGGTTTCCGAGGATATGACCGTTGATAGGAGAGTCTGGAGGTCTAGGATCAGGGTTGTAGGTTAGGGGCTTCTAGAGTTCTTCGTAGTTACTGTATGATATTATTGCATGCGACTGTATTTAGGTTCCTTATGTTTAGATAATTATTTCCGCTATCTCTGCTATTTCTGCGGGTGATACTAATGCTCTATTGTTATTGTTTTTGTTTTTATTTTTGTTTTACAGCTGATTTCCTTTTTTCCTATGCGCCGAGGGTCGATTGGAAATAGCCTCTCTGCCCTTTCGGGTAGGGGTAAGGCTCGTCTACATATTATCCTCCCTAGACCCCACCTGATGGGAGTATACTGGGTAGTTGTTGTTGTTGTTGTAATGTATTGATGGGTTAATTAAGGAAATGAATATCGTAGTTTCCTTCCTAAAATAAAGTAAGCATTAATTAGATAACAAAATATAAGTACTGTGAAACCAAGGCAGAATAAATAGTTCATATCTAGCATTCCTTGATTTTAAAATGTTAATTTTTTATTTTTTATTTATATTGTATCAAACTTGATATCTTTTATATTATTGCTTTAAGTAAAATTTATACAAATACCTTTTCCTCTTGAGCAAAGGTTCTCCGAATTTTTTGAATTAATGCTTTGAGTAAATATAGTTAAGAGAATGGCAAGAGAGATTCTTATATTTTTTCTTTTGAAAAATACAACTTTTGCAAATTTAAGGTAATAAGAAAAATATATAAAAATTATTTCATATTGTCATAAAAATGGGCGGAAAAAAGTTTTTTCGAAATATGTTAGATATATATATGATTATGTTGCCATAAAAACTAAATGATCACCTATTTGTAATTTATATTTATAGCTTTCATATTTTTCATATTTTATTAAAAGAAATATAGTCAAGCATCATATTAAGCGTAGTGAAAAAGTTACTTGAAATTTTTAGGATAAAACTTAAAAATATTTTAAATTTACTATATAAATGGGGAAAGTTAGGCCGGAAGCATACTTTTGGCAAATTAAAAGATCGTAAAAGGAAAGCAATCTTGGGAATTCAAATTCAAAGGACAAAGAAGAAAAATATTATATAGACGAAACAATCTAGCAAGGAGATATTGTACAATGAAGAATTACTAAATTATGCAAAGAATATTTATTACATTGCTGATTTTATGGAAAGAATATATTTTACAAAAGGAAAAAAAAGGTTTAAAATCTTTCATTAGGCAAAAATAAAAAGATTCAAGACTGATTCTTATTTCAAAAGGAAAAAGTACTAAGATTACCTAGAAGTCTCAAGATCACAAAAAAAAAAAGAAAATTAAAAGTGGTCAAACTAATCAAGAGAAAGCAATTAAATATGTTCGTGTCATAGATGTAGCAAAGATTGTTATTTTTCTCCTCTAAGTTTCTTATTGTGATTTTTGGTTTGATCATAAAATTTAGTGTTTTGTTTTTTCAGATTTTTTTCAAGTCCATTCATTGAAGCAACGAATGACCATAGTGATGCAGTCTCTTGCATAGTCAATAGTATGATTGTGTTCCAAATGCAATTTTGAGATTCGGGAAAGATGAATAATTTTGATTTTTTCAATAATATATTATTGTTAAAGATAAAAATTAAACTTTAAGATTGAATAATGAATTGCGATAAAGGTGGGGCATATAAAAGTGATGTGTTCTATTTAGTTTTTGATTTTGCAAATCTGAATTTTCTTGCAGATATTCATCTATGAGATTTGGCTATGAGGTAGTCTATGTATGATAATAGAATCACGAGTTAATGTTGTAGTAATTGGTAAGTAAAAAAAATTCAATTAAATGCGTATTTTAGGTGAGTACTCATCCTGTTTTATAAATAGTGTTTAAGAGGTTATTTTATTTGAATTTTTTATTTGTAAAACAAAGGATATAGAACATCTAACTATTTGACCTTCCTATATTTTCAAAGGTAAATGAATATAATTGAATCAATGTGAAAATTGAACGTCAACTAACAAGTATCCGTTACGAGAAAAGGTATGTTGATACTCTTTTAAGTGATTGTTTACAATTTCATATCACTTAATTATGATTGCTTTTAACGAGATTGTTAAATTAAATGTCTTTGAATAGTGCTGGATTAGGATTAATCATGTGTTTATGCATATGTTAATTTGATCATGTATTCAGGCATGTTTTAGGACCATTATTTCCACAAAGTTGTAATATGATTTTTTGAATCCAAAAAATTATTAATAAATATTTTTTGTAATACTATTTTAGCTTTTAAATTTTTGTGTATGTTTATCAATTGAAAACTGGCTCAGAAACAAATAATTTTGATGGTGCAATACTCTTAGAGCTTACTTATTAACTGGTTTGACCTCAATGCAAGAGACAAGGTAAATTTATGTTATCGACATATACTAGGATAGTGAAGAAAATATTTATGTGATTTCTCCCTCGAATTTCAGAATTTTTGTGAACTACATTTTATGTATTGAAATAAAAGAGAAGGAAGTTTTAATTGGTTATGCCAAGTAATACAAAATGAAAAATTATTAAAAATATTAGTAGATGTATAATAAATTAACAAACTAACTTCTTTATTTTTAATATGGACAAATTCAATATCACAAATTAGTACTAAATACTAAATTATTTTGATTATAGGTAAAAATCTTAAATGCGAAAAATTAATTATTTACGATAGATCAAAAAAAAAATATAACTAATGAGATAGATATAATATGAGGACATTTATGCTTTGAATTAATAAAAAATGAAGTAAGTAGATAATACACGAAAATATTAATGATTAATTAAGACAAAAAACCGAGTAACAGAAATATTTTATATAGATTTTTTTGTTAGATATATTATGTTGAAAATAAAAATAGAGGGTGAATTTTTATTTTTCAAAGCAATGTGATCAATGCTCGAATAATAAAGATCACAATTTAAATGATTAATATTCTAATTCTTTAATACGATTTGCATATTGCGCGAGTTTTAATACTAGTTCATGTAAAGATAATTTCTGATAAATCGATGTAATCATGTTCTAGTGCAAAAGAAAAGAAAGAAAAAAGGAAACTCAGTTTGTCTTCATTTCCCTGAATTTCATACCTTATTTGTTTCATACCTAATTAAACGAATAGGATTTTACCATATAACAAGAGGGGAATAAAGGAGCAGGACGTGATCTAATTCAGTATCATTTAAATATAGAGTGAGATCTTTATTTTTTATTACGTATCTTAAAAAAAATAAGTTATTCCAATGGAAGAATAACTTAATTAAGTTAAAATTTTACGTTCTGTTACCTTTCATTCCATAGAATATTTAATTTTACCTTTTCTATTGCAATTTATATGTTATAAGTTTTTCCCTTAGCCAGTATAAAAAGAATATTATAATCTTTCTAATGCTAATATAATTTTAAACTTCTTATTATATATTTAATAAAATAATTATAGCTTCATAAATATTTATATTCTTAAACTCTGTCAAATATCGTCAAAGAAATTAGAATCGAGAAACAATAGATATTCCATTAATTTTAATTGATATCGTGAAGTTACTATCGAAAGTAACTCTCTCTCTCTAAAATAATCTCCAATCCTGCGAACCTTCAAATACAATACCACCAAAATCACCCGATCGTTGTAAAGCTCTTTGGAAAACGCATACGTTATATCATCAAGTTCACCAAAAAAGAAAATATGGAGAATGCCACGGTTCATTAATGACCATTGCCTTTCTATTACAAAGTGGAAGCCAAACTTTATAGCCACAAAAGAAAAATTAATTATTTCAGTGGTATGGATTAGGTTACCACAACTGCCAATGAAATTTTATGATTAAAAATTTTAGAAAAAAATGAGAATGCTATTGGGCGATTATTAAAAATAGATGTATGCACATCAATCATAGTATGATGTGTTAAGATTATGATTCCAACTAAATATAACAACCTTCATATTGAACAATACGGAATTAAACTACATGAGCGGAAGCTAACCTGAATCCATGTGTGGAATTTGTTGAACCTCCTTTGATGATTGTCCTTTAGTCCTTCTGAAGATTGCTCCTTTGATCCTTCCTTCAAGAATGTCTTGAAGATGTATGACACCACAAGAATACTTCACAAGGCTTAAACAATATGTGAATTGATCCACAACAATAATAATATGACAATGATCAAAATGGTATATGGTTTTCCACAATTATTTGCAAGACAACAATGGTGTTTTTGCTCTTGATTCAATGGGAGGAAGAAGAGTTTGTCTTGCTATAATGTGGGAACCATAACCCCCACTTTATAACAAAAGAGTTACATAACCCAAGAGTCACAAGAGTTACATAACTCAAGAGTCACAAGCTGGTAACCATGGTTACATATATATAACCTTAGTTAGCCCATCATTAACTAAGGTTGCCCTTTTGGGTATCTACACATTAGTCCTACACTTTATATGACAACACATTGGCCCCTTTGACATAATGTCCATAAGACCACAAAATTAGGCCAAACCAAAAGATAGCACATAACATATAATTTATCCATATATTGTTCATATGTATGTAGATATAAGTCCATATATCTTACAATCTCCCACTTGGACGAGATACACATACATATGTACAAACCTTAGCATTATATGTTACAAAATAACCTTAGGTGCGCAAAATTGCTATCACAATAAAATTGTCATGAACAATCCGGTCCATCAATCATACCAACATAGGAACTAAGAGCTCTTCGTTACTCATTCGTAACTAGAACCGGCATAGATCACGTATAAACGACATGGATCAAGTGTAGGTATGTAGCATGGAAATAACATAAAGTGTGGTCAATAGAATGTCTATTTCCAACTGGTTCTCTTTATTGAGATCAATCATAAATTATAAGAGTACAAAAACTTTAAAACTGAATATCTGCAGATATAACTGAATTACTGAATTTCTGAATATAATGAACAATAGATAAATGTACAATACAAAACTCCCACTATTATCTGATTTGACACCCATACAAGCAATATGCTCATGAAATACTTTTGGTGTCAATCCCTTAGTGAGCGGATCCGCAAGCATGGAGTTTGTACTAATGTACTCAATGCACAATTGTCCATTTTGTACTCTTTCTTTAACAACCCGAAATTTGACGTCCGTATATTTTGCTTTCGTCAAACTGCTGTTGTTATTAGCATAAAGGACTGCCGATCTGTTATCACAAAATAGCCTAAGTGGCTTTTTGATGCTATCAACAATTCGCAGTCCACCAACAAAATTCCGCAGCCATAATGCCTCATTAGATGCGTCATAACATGCCATAAACTCCGCTTCCATGGTGGAAGTGGCTGTAAGAGTTTGCTTGATACTTCTCCAAGAGATAGCACCGGCCGCAAACATGTAAATATAGCCTGAAGTGGACTTCAAACTATCCTGACATCCAACAAAATCGGAATCGGTATACCCAATGATCTCAAGCTGGTCCGATTTCCGGTATGTAAGCATGTAATCCTTTATTCTCTGTAAGTACCTCATGACCCGTTTGGCTGCCTTCCAATGGTCCATTCCCGGATTGCTTAGATATCTGCCTAACATCCCAACAATGTATGCTATCAGGTCGTGTACATACCTGAGCATACATCAGAATACCTACCGCCGAAGCATATGGCGTCTTCTACATTTCCGAAATTTCATAATTATTATTTGGGCACTGTTTGAGACTAAATTTGTCTCCCTTAGCAACAGGGGTGTTGCCTGGTTTACAATCCTGCATGCCAAATCTTTTCAGAACCTTATCGATATAGCCCTTTTGTGACAGACCGAGAACACCTTTAGAGCGATCTCGTTGTATCTGAATTCCTAATACAAAAGAATCTTCACCAATATCTTTCATTTCAAATTTCTTTGAAAGAAATTTCTTAGTTTCAAGTAATTATGCTATATCGTTACAGGAAAGCAGTATGTCATCGACATATAAAACCAGAAAAATATACTTACTCCCACTGAACTTAGGTATATACAGTCATCAGCAATATTCGGTTCAAAATCAAAAGATGTAATGACTGCATGAAACTTATAATACCATTGACGAGAAGCTTGCTTGAGCCCATAGATGGATTTCTTTAATTTGCAAACCTTCTTTTCTGATTCATCCGAAACAAAGTTTTCAGGTTGCACCATATAAATTGTTTCCTCAATGTCACCATTGAGAAATGCTGTCTTAACATCCATTTGATGAAGCTCAAGATCAAAATGTGCTACTAATGCCATTATAGTCCTGAAAGAGTCTTTCGATGAAACTGGAGAGAAAGTCTCTTTATAATCAATGCCTTCCTTCTGAGTGTAGCCTTTTGCGACAAGACGAGCTTTATACTTAATAACATTGCCCCCTGAATCCCTTTTGGTTTTAAAAATCCATTTACAACCAATAGGTTTAATACCTTCGGGCAATGTAACAAGCTCCCAAACGTCATTATCGCTCATAGACTTCATCTCATCATTCATGGCATCAATCCACTTTTGAGAGTTAGAACACTTAATGACTTGATGGAAGTTGATTGGATCATCTTCCTCAAGTCCAATATCACTTTCTTGTTCTTGGAGAAATACTACATAATCATCCGAAATTGCATTTCTCCTCTCTCTAGTGGATCTCCTTAATGGCATTTCAGTTTCTTGAGGTTGTTGAGTTTGATTTTCATTAGTTATTTCAGGGTCCTGATGGGGGAGATTTTCGAGATTGTCTTGAACTGGAGTTGTGCGATCCGTGTCATGAAGACCAAGATCAACAACTTGAGGGAAAGACACATGTTCTTCCTTAAAGACAAAATCTCTAACAACTTTATCTCCCCACCCCCCAAACTCAATATCCTCAAAGAACCTAACATTACCCGTCTCAAAAATAGTTCTAGAAGTGGGATCATAAAACTTAAAACCCCTGAATTTTTTAGAGTATCCAACAAAATAGCTACTAACCGTCTTAGCATCCAGTTTCTTTTCATTCGGCCTATAAGGCCTTGCCTCAGCTGGACAACCCCAAATGTGTAAATGACGAATACTGGGTTTATGCCCAGTCCAAAGTTCATATGGGGTTTTGATTGTAGCTTTAGTTGGAACTCTATTAAGAATATAAGCTGCGGTTTTTAATGCTTCACCCCAGAGTGAGTCTGGAAAAGTTGTACGAGAAATCATACTTCTTACCATATCCTTAAGGGTCCGATTTCGTCTCTCAGCTACACCATTCATCGTAGGACTGCCTGGCATAGTATACTGAGGGACGATCCCATACTCATGTAGGAATTTAGCAAAAGGCCCTGGACGTTGTTCACCGGAACCATCATATCGACCATAGTATTCACCACCACGGTCAGATCTAACGGATTTAATTCTTTTGCTTAGTTGATTTTCAACTTCAGCCTTAAATGATTTGAACACGTCTATGGATTGGGACTTTTCATGAATAAGATATAGGTACCCATAACGAGAGTAATCGTCTATGAATGTGATAAAGTATTGTTGACCATTCCGACAAGGAGTAGGAAATGGCCCACAAATATCTGTATGTATCAATTCTAAGACATCCGAAGCTCTCTTAGCACCTAATCTCGTCTTGTTTGTTTGTTTTCCCTTGATACATTCAATACAAATTTCCGAATTTGAGGAATCAAGAATTCCATCTGACACGAGTTTCTGAATTCTTTGAATGGATATGTGACCCAAACGTTTATGCCAGAGTGATATAGAATTCTCATTAGTTAATTTTCTTTTAGTACCACTTAAACTTGTATGCAAAGTTTCTTTATTTGAAGTTATTGTATCAACCAAATATAAGCTATCAAATGTTGATAAAACACCAGTACCAATAAGATTCGAATTCTGAAAGAGACTAACTTTATTGTCACCAAAAGAACATGTATAACCGGATATGTCCAGTTGGGGAACAGAAATTAAAATCCGTCTAAAAGACGGTACTATAAAAGTCTCATCCAAATCTAAATGAAAACCGGTCTTAAACAACAGCCTAAATTTGCCAATAGCTTCAACTGGCACCTTCTTGCCGTCACCCACATAGATGTATCTTTCACCATCATTTGGTTTTCGGCAGTTCAGGCAACCCTGCATTGATATACTTAT
The DNA here is from genome assembly GCA_034376525.1 of Nicotiana benthamiana. Lineage (NCBI taxonomy): Eukaryota > Viridiplantae > Streptophyta > Magnoliopsida > Solanales > Solanaceae > Nicotiana > Nicotiana benthamiana. The sequence continues at coordinate 40,168,009 of CM067324.1, forward strand.
GTGAGTAGTAGCAGCAGAATCTACCCACCAAATATCCATAGGTACCGAAATTAAATTAACTTCAGAACAAACAAGAGAAAGAAATGTACCTTTTTTCGCACGCCAGGCATGGTACTTGGTACAATCTTTCTTCACATGATTAGTCCCCTTACAGAAGAAGCAACCTAATTCAGTAATTTCAACCTTAGGTTCCTTATGTTGCTTAATCTTGGGCTTTGCAACCGCAACTTCCTTACCTTTCCTCTTCTTAGTTTCCTTAGAAGAGGATGCCAAATGAGCACTTTCTGTCTTATCTAGCTTTATCCTTTCCTCTTCTTGCACACAATGTGAAATGAGCTCATTAAGAGTCCATTTCTCCTTCAGGCAGTTGTAACTGACCTTAAACTGATTAAAGTGTGCAGGAAGAGATATCAAAACAAAGTACACAAGCAGTTCCTCAGGTAAATCCAGCTTGAGTGACTTTAGTTTTGAAGCAAGATGAGACATTTCCAAAATGTACTCCCTAATGTTTCCCTTGCCCTTATACCTCATGGAAACAAGTTTACTTAATAGTGTACTTGTTTCCTCCTTTTCGTTTTGCATAAAACGCTGTTCAAGGTTTCCAAGGAAAACTTTGGCATTAGGTTCATCATTCATAGTGCCCCTGAATGATTCTGGAATTGCACGTTTCATTATCATTTTACTAATGCGATTCGAGCGTTCCCATTTCTCCATCCCCCTCCTTTCATCAGGAGAGGATGTATCCTCAAGAGGAGTAGGTTGCTCGGTCCGAAGAGCAAGGTCAAGATCCATGCAACCGAGAACGATCATGACGTTCTCTTTCCATTCCTTAAAGTTTGTGCCGTTAAGTACAGGGATGCTATTGATGTTGGCAGAGATCGTAGAAGCAGAAGAATTAACTGAAAATAGAACAAAAGGATTACTGAATACATGCTTACAATTACTTGAACTTTAACTTTACTTTATAGATTCAAAATAGGCATATCCCATTACAAGATACCTAGCACAACATTGATTTTAGTCTTTGGACAGAAAAACAACTTGTAAGCGGTACTCTTGGTGTAGTGATCAAACATAGACAATAAACTCCTGTCAAATATTAAACCTTCCTTTGGGCCGATTTAATATTCACATGGAAAACCAAATAATTGTCTCATATTTATCACTACAAGCATGTTTGAATTCCTGCCAAATAACAACCTTCTTTTGGGCCGGTGTTAAACGCATGGAAGACTAACATCCACAGTCATCTTATATTTCAAGATTAATCAATCTACACAATAGAGGTTACTTTGGCAACATAATGCTTCAATTGACTAATTTAAAATATTAGATGCTAAAAACTTTAGTTCCTTAAGCCATATTATGAATCTTAACTTAATATGTTACATGTTTTGACATGCAACAACTGAATATTAATTGTTATTTTACTTGAGAGGACAATTCCAAAAATATGTAAATTGATGGACTAAAAAACAATTAACATTCAAAACTTAAATATTAATGTATAATACATTAATAATCAAACTTAAACATTTTGTGTCAATTAAAATCTGAAACTTAAAAGATTTGAAAAAGTTTTTAACCTTACTGGTCCAGGATAATCGATTATCTTAAACAGATAATCGATTATTCTGGCATAAAAAAAATTTCATAAGTTACTGGACAAGAATAATCGATTATCTGAAATAGATAATCGATTATCTGGCATACGAAAAACGTTTCAAACTCACTGGACCAGAATAATCGATTATCTAAGACAGATAATCGATTATTCTGGTGTTCCAAAAACTGCCAGAATTCTAAAACTTGAGAGATAATCGATTAACTTCCAAGATAATCGATTATTTTTGGATACTGTTTTGCGAATAAAACATGATTTTCAACAAGAATCTTAAACAAGAAAACATGTTGTTTACCAACTAAAATCATGCTTAATACAATGTTTTTAATTCAAGTAAAGTTAACATGACATCAAAACATCAAATTTCAACAAAACACAACATTCATAAAATCATGTTATTTCATGGTACTAGAATTTCATAAATAAAATTCTAACATTACTTGAACATGAATCCTAACGTAACATGAATCTTATGAACATCCAAATTATCCAAATATGAAGGTGGACTGATACCAATTGTTAGGATTATGATTCAAACTAAATATAACAACCTTCATATTGAACAATTCGGAATTAAACTACATGAGCGGAAGCTAACCTGAATCCATGTGTGGAATTTGTTGAACCTCCTTTGATGATTGTCCTTTAGTCCTTATGAAGACTGCTTCTTTGATCCTTCCTTTAAGAATGTATTGAAGATGTATGACACCACAAGAATACTTCACAAGGCTTAAACAATATGTGAATTGACCCACAACAATAATAATATGACAATGATCAAAATGGTATATGGGTTTCCACAATTATTTGCAAGACAACAATGGTGTTTTTGCTCTTGATTGAATGGGAGGAAGAAGAGTTTGTCTTGCTATAATGTGGGAACCATAACCCCCACTTTATAACAAAAGAGTTACATAACCCAAGAGTCACAAGAGTTACATAGCTCAAGAGTCACAAGCTTGTAACCATGGTTACATATATGTAACCTTAGTTAGCCCATCATTAACTAAGGTTACCCTTTTGGGTATCTACACATTAGTCCTACACTTTATATGACAACACATTGGCCCCCTTAACATAATGTTCATAAGACCACAAAATTAGGCCAAACCAAAAGATAGCACATAACATATAATTTATCCATATATTGTTCATATGTATATAAATATAAGTCCATATATCTTACATGATGTCGTTATGCTAGGCTTTGTGTGGAATTACCATTTGAACTTTTAGCGCAACATTTATTTACATTGATCGCCACAAGTAATATATTCACTTTGAAAACGAAAACTATGTGGAAGACTTGGATATACAATGGTGGCCAATGTACTTATATTCAAAAGGATATTAAGGAAAGTTCATACTGAGGCGAAGAACAATCAACTACAAAAGCAGAAGACCCAGAGAAGGAAAGGAAAATAGTTTCTTTCAATAAAGGTAAGAGGCAAGCTCCAAATGGCAATAAAAAAAGCTTCAACAATTTAATGGAGAATAACAGTGGCCTATGTATCAAGGTTAAATTGTTCAATGCAAATAAGAGTAAGCACGTGAATACTCAAATCTTGCAATATAAATCAAAAGATCCTACAAAAAAACTGGAAAATAGCAGTGTAAAAGCTACTGCTAGCTTGGCTATGGAGAATATCACCATCCCAGTCCAAAACAACTTCTCACTCCTTGATAGAGAGCAAATGGTGATGAATAAAACCGCTAACAAAATAATATAGGAATTTCTGTGCACTCAAACAGATGACATGGACACGTTGGACAATAATGTGTCAAATTTTAATGCTAGCCAAAATAGTGTCATGCAACTAAATCCCCCTAAAAATTTAATAAATTCCTACGCTAATTATAACTCTGCCCTTCCTATCAATCAATTAAACCAAAAAGCTGAAACTAATTCCTCTATAAACCAATATAGAAAAGATATGTTGCCAAATAAATACCTAACCACCAAATGTCCTCTAAATATCCTAGTGAAGAACAAATGGCTTCACCTCTAGAACACGAATGGATACAATATCCATGGAAGATCTAGCTATAAAACAAACTCTTGACTATTTAAACGACATGCAAGTTGAAGATCCAATCATTACCCTAGCTATCAATCTCATACATAACATATAATACAAAATGCCAAGAATTCCTTTGAATCTAAGGAGAAGACATAGACTCATCCAAATTCTGAGATAACACAGAGCTCGAAATAATGGAAAACCTACCTCTCTCCTCTCCCTCCCCCGTTCCCCACAAATGGAGAATCCATAATTTATTTATGCCCAACCTCCACAGGCTCAGGATTACCATCCTCTCTCATGGATGAAAATAGGCCTAACGGGACATGCAGTCTCGTTCAACCTCCAAATCAATGGTCAGAAGACGATAGTTATTCTCCAAACACTCAATTTAGCACAGTTGATTGATAATCGAGGGGATGAGGCTTGCAATGAGAAGCTATTTAAATCATACATGGCTAAACAGTATCATATACCCATTGGCACCCTTATTGAACGCACACTTGGTGCATGCAATAAGAAATCAATGGAACATACCATCACACTTCAATCCTATACAACCCCGGAATATACTCCTGGACATACCCTTCTTTCTACCAGAAATGCTATCCTATCTGAACCCCATCTTCATATCATTAGAAAACAAATAACAAATCATGCCAAGCCATTAAAATAGGTCTAGATTATTTCTATAACGAAAAAGGCCTAAAAATGCTACTGAACTTTCAAAAATGGCCTATTGATGCCATCCGTTAAAATTTTGCTATATCCATGCCAATGCCTTTAAAGAAATAGCCCAACTATGACATTATTTGTCTAACAGAGGGAATTTTTTTAAAAATATTTATTATACTTGAATTTTCACGTGTCATGTTTTTATTTGTCCGAAATAACCCAGCCCCACTTCATTCTAACCTTAGTTTAGGTCTAGCATATTATTTCACGTTTTTTCCAACGTAACTTTTATTGTTAAAGAGTTCAAAATGTCTGTTGGGTCAAACGGTTCAATTGACTCAAAGAGGAAGTGTCGTTGTAGATTTGTAGCACATCATTTTACGGCGACAACTCCTATGAACTGTGGGAAATGTTTTTACAAGTGTCCACTGCCTGAAGTAAGTATAATTTACATAATGCAATCGGCATTTTTTGTGTAATGTTTTATTTTTATCGGAACATAATGGGAGATTTTATTGTATAATTTCTTGGCAGAAACAAGGTTGTGGGTATTGAGAATGAGACGATGTTGAATTTCCCCCGCGAGCTGTAATTGTCATTAGCAATCAAAAGAAAAAATTTGAAGATTTTGAAATTGAAAGAAATTGGTTGTTGAAGAAGATATATGTTGTTATTGATGCTGCAACGATAACAGAGTTGAGGGAAAGATTGGATACACTTGAAGCATATGCTATTAAGGATAACTTGAAGATTGTGGAGTTAACTGGAATAGTATTTCGATATTCAATTTTCTTAATTTAGTTGTTCGCTTGCCTTATTGTGTTCATGGCAGCATGGGCTACCAAATAATCCGTGTAGTGATCATTGCTTAGAATTTTAAAAATTTGGTCTTTTGTTAGGTATATGTTTGTTCTATGTAATTTGGATATATTTTCAATCTTTCCCGAATCATGTAATAGTATGTATTGTGAACTTGTAATAGCTAGACTTGGTAAAGCTAATGCACAATCATTGTGCAGTTTTGAAGTTGATAGGCTTGCTGAACATTTTATGAATTAAGACTGTTTGGATGGCATGAGATAAAAAGACTTGTGAATTTGCTCTTATTCTTTTCAAACATGGAAGCAAACTGGACATTAAAACTACACATAATTGATGCCATACAACACTGTTAAAAAAAGACATAAAACTGTACAGAATTGAAACTCAACACTGCAATAATTGGACATTAAAACTACGCATACTTGTTGCCATACAACACTGCAAAAACTGAACATAAAACTGCACAAAATTGAAGCTAAACACTGCAATAACTAGACATTAAAACTGCACATAATTGATTTTTAAACAACACTGCAAAAACTGGACATAAAACTGCATATTCAGCAGTGTCAAACTGATTCACAAGGGATTTTGCTTAGATAAACATTACAAAAAATAGTAGGTTATCTGCCAGTGCTAATTACAAAAAACAGTAATTTAAACACTCTAGTTGCTAGTGCTAATTACAAAAATATGCTTTAAACAGTCTAGCTGTTAGTGCTAATTACAAAAATAGTAAACTAGCTTTCAATCAATCTGATGGTTCTCCTTGGCCCTTCATTGCCTTCATTTTGCACTTCTTTTTTCTAACTTCTGCTTGAAGTTGGCTTAAAGTAATTACTGATTTTCCATTTCAAGTAGCCTTTATTGGTGAATAAGGAAGGTTTGTTGGTGTTGCTGCACCTGTTTCATCTCCAGTAAACTGGATCATTCTTGTACCAGTTGCAATTATTTGTACCTTCCTCATGAATAGTCTTGTGTCAGTCTCATATATAACCATTGGCCTAATTGTTGGGTCTTCATCATCTCCAACATCAGGTCTATAACTGTTGAACTCCTGTGTCCCAGATTGAGTGTTAAATACTGACTGTTGTGTTCCCACTTCAGTTTCAAAGAATGCTTCACCAAACTTTTGTGTTTCATTTTTCTGAAGATGTCAAAGTTGGGGTTGTGTCCACAGTTTTCCCTTTGTTTGAACCAAGTCCAGCTCCACTACCCTGCCAACCAAAGACAATAGTTAGTAAATAATCTACAAAAATTATAATTATTTCATAAACTACAATAAATATAAATTTTTACCTTGTAACATCCTCTTGCATTATGATTTTCATCACCACACTTCCTGCATGTCATTATAGTTCCCTTCCTTGAGCTACTCCATTCACCTTTCCTCTTTAAAGCTTCATCAGCAACCCCTATTCCTCTTTACTTTGGGTCTTCCAACCATCTTGACAATTTCAGGTAGCTCCGTGGCCTGACTAGGTAGAACTTTCCAGAAATTGCACCCCTCTAACAGGCGGAATTTTGTACTTGTATGTTAGCAAGTAAGCCTCCTTACTATGCCACCAGTGTATTTGTGTCACTGGTTCAATCTTATCATGCATCAATGACTTAATAGCATGGGGATAAGGTATTCCTGATAAATCCCACAAACTACACATATATCACTTCTTCTCAAGATTCACTGTATGTTTGTCTTTACCTTCTGTTTTTCATAGCTTTTGTCTCCATTAAAGTTCAAAGTGCAGGTATGTGATATTGTCCTATAGTCATGATATAGTTTCATACATGGTGGACTGAAATTATCAGTCCAGCTTATAGCTTTGCCTTCATAGTTTGCAAGCCTTTCCATTACCTTGATCCTTATGTTCTCCAACATCTTGATAATTGGCATATGACTGGCATCTAGAATCCATGCATTGAAGGACTTAGTAAAATTGTTATCCATCGTTAGATTTTTGCATTGTGTATCAAAGTAGGCTCTACACCATGCTTTTGGTTGATAGTTGATAAAGTCTCTTGCAGCATCCTCTGACATCCCCCAAGCTTCAACACTGATCTTTAAACTCTTCTTCATAAGTACTCCAAGCACACCACCACATCAACTTCCTCACTTCCCCACTCCTCTATTTTCTTAACCAATTGGCCTTAATGTGTCAAGCACAATACCTGTGGTGAGCATCAGGTAGTACAATGCTCACAGCATCTAATAACCCCTGTGATGACAAATAAGAACAGAATAAAAAATAGAAAACTAAAGTTAATTGAAATAGATGAGAACAAGGGACAATAAAGCAGAAAAAAACAAAAGTAAAAAGAGCAATTGAAAATAGGAAAAAACAGCAGAAAAACATAATTAAAAAGAGTAGTTCAAACAGATGAGAACAACTAGAAAAAAACAAAAGAAAAACAGAAGTAAAAAAGAGCAGTTGAAACAGATGAGAACAACTAGAAAAAAACAGAAGTAAAAAAGTGCAGTTGAAATAGATGAGAACAACAGAAAAAAAAAACAGATACAAACAAAAGAAAAATAAAAGCAAAAGCTGAAATAAAAACAACAGTTAAAAACATATACAAACAGAAGAAAAAACTGAAGTAAATACATCAGTTGAAAACAGATAAAAACAGAAGAAAAAACATAAGCAAAAACAGAATTGACATAAGAAATGGTACATTTTGCATATCTGATATAAATATCACTAAATCCCCATTATTTAGGTCCAACACATCTTCAAAAGATCAACAAACTAACTCCAAGTCCTGCTTGTTTCCTTGTCAACCACTGCCCAGGCAAGTGAATAGAACTGATTCATAGAATCCTGTTCCATTGCCACCAATAGTTGACCCTTGCATTTTCCCTTCAAAAAAGTATCATCCAAACCAATAAGTGTCTCAATCCACTTTTGAAGCCTAGTTTCAAAGCTTGGAAACATATGTACAATCTCAAGAACCTCCTTTTTCCTTTTTCCAAAGCATCCTTTGATATGTTGATTGCAACATTACTCCCAGGATTAGATAGTCTTAGTTCTTGACCATAGGCCTCAAACTTGTATTATTCATCCTTGAAACTCCTATCTAACTTCTCAAAGATCATTACCTTAGCCCTTTTAAGCTTAGATCTTGTCACATTAAGCCTAAAATCATTCTTTAATTCTCCTATCATATCCTTAATAATATACTTGGGATTGTTTTATAATTTATTCTTAAAGTATTGTGCTAATGTCTTTGTACCAACCCTTGGATTTTCATAACAAGGAATAAAATTATATTCTTCCTTCAAGTTTTTTATACTAAGCTCATTAGTCTTTTTATACCTTGAGATAGAACATCTAAAAGGGCATCCAACATCACAAATATATCTAGCCCTAGTAGGATCTGTTTTTTCAATCTTTAAGTCATACCCATTAGCAATTGCATAATAATTCACTACTAGCTTCCACAATATCTTTAAATGTCATTATCCAACTCCTTAAAGTTCTCCAACTTATCACTCACTACCCTCCTCCTTTGTTTGTTATTAACCTGAAGTCCTTCAGAATCATATTCAACATCAGATGGAGCATCAACATCAAAATCATAGTCCCCAATAACATGCTCATTTTCAAATACAGCTTCAACATGTACAGATAATGTTTCAGCATGGTGCAGAATACTTTGAGTATGGATAGTCGACTCTAACTTATCTTCAACAAACAAGTTTATGATTTTGAACCTATATGCAGAATCTGTAACAAGAGACTGTAATGCCCTTATACCATCATCTCCATCAAATATATATAACCTACCCGACGGCCCAACAACTAAAAGTTGTTTCACTTCAATCAACCCTAACTTTTTTGTGAACTCTTCACATAAAACTTTATAAACAACAAATTTGGGTCAAACTTATTTCACATATGGACGAACCTCTTATTATACAATACTTTTGGAGAAATTACCCATTCACCCCCATAGTTGAAATACACGTCAACTATTTCAGTCATGCCTTAAGAAAATTATTCCCCTGAAGTACCCGAGTTGTTGGAATATATACTCCTAGGATAGAATGATTTAACTCACCAATGTATTGGTACCAAAAACTTCGGTGAGCTTCGAAGCACTCAATGGTCGTAAAACACACTGGAAAATATTGTGCAGAAGAAGAAGAAGATAATCAGAAAATTTAGTAAATAAAGATTTTGGGATTCAAGGCATATTTGTAGACCATTTGACACTGTTTCTAAAAAGATTTACAACCTTTTTGAAACAGCCATAGCCGCTGGAATAAGTGAGAAGAAATATTTCGAAAAAAACAAAAAATTAGGGATCATGGGTTATTCCAGATTGAATTTTCGTTATTAATTAACTATATAAATGAAATAAATTTTGTCCAAAAAAATTAATCAATCAATCTTTGACCAAATCCGAAACTGAAGCCGAGCGAGCAACGATGATGGCGCGAGGCTTACTTTCTTCTTAGCTCTTTAAGAGCTAGAAGAAGAGCAATTATATATATATCCATCAAAAGTCTTTTCTTCCTCCAATATGGGACAATATCCCTTTGCGAAGAAGGGAAACTCAAATATTTTATTTTTTCTCCATTTCTCATTTACCCTCTTCAAGCTACATCAAGCTTAAGAGCCCAACAACACCTCTTCATCTCACCCTTTCATTCAGGGGCGGCCTTTTCATAAAGCGAGTAAAGCAACTGTTTTAGGCCCCATATTTACGGAGGCCCTATTTTTTTGTTACACCTAACATGCTATCTTTAAGTTTAAAAGAAGGTTATGTGAAGTGAAAAGATTTTATTTCTTTATTTGACAAGTATAGGGAAAAAGGATTTGCAGCTGCTATGATTTCCTCCAAGAAAATTACACTTGAAATGAATATCGTATCCAAATTTTGTAAGAAACGTATGGTATAGGAAGTAATAATTTGATGAGAATGTTGATAATAAAATCTCAAAATCTTTCGAAGTGACTTTTGAAGTTGATTACTTTATACATAGTAGACATGTCTATTTTTTCACTTCAAATTAGTTTTGAACAATTCAAAGCATATAATTTTTGTTTGATTTTCTATTTAGCGGTAAAAATTAGGATCACTATATGATGAAATTTGTAAAATATTTCCTTAATCTTGAATTCTCTTTAAAGCATAATAATCAATTCGATATTGATGGTTTAGATTTATTTTCGAAATTAAAAATATTAATAAAAACAGTACACTTAGAAAATAGCTGTTTAATTGATACACTCGATCAAACAAAAAAATGATTCTTTTTCCAATGCCTATATTACTTATGGAATAATGTTGATAACTCTTGTTTTTGTCGTTTCAGCCGGAAGAAATTTTCAAAATTAAAATTGATAAAATCTCGCCTAAGATCAACTATGTCTCAATAAAGATTAAATGAATTAGCTGTATTGTCAATTAAGAAAGAGTTATTAAGAGTTACTGATTTTAAGAAAATCATTAATAACTTTATATCTAAGAAACGCTAGATAAATAGACTTTAAATAAATAAATATATTTTTTAAAAAGTTAAGGCTCCCTTATAAAGTTTGGCTTTAGGCCAAGAAACTCGTCAGGATGCCCCTGTTTCATTGTCTATAAATTTAAAAGATTAGCCTCAATGTTCATACATAGAAATCTGAAAATTTCTCCCCTCTTTCCTACGTTGTTGCATTGTTTTTCTAAATAAACAAATTATCAAGTGTGTTTGCTCCTTTGTTGAGTTTACTGAAATTTTGTAATTTCAGTTATCGGTATTACATAGTAGTTACTCCGTTCTATCATAGGAGGAATTAATTCAAAACCTTAGACAAGAGTAAGGAGATTAAATTTCTTAAAGACACACAAGCAACTTGTGGCTTGAAATTATTTTACTGTTTTATTTATTAAACTAATGTTTCTCTGCTTATCCGATTTTTTGATTTCGAACATATACTACTAGCATATGTCTTCTGATTAAACAAAAGTTGATCCAAAAATTGAACTTTATGAATTCTAAATTTTACAATAACGACTTCATATGCTATTGGCGGTTATTGGCTGGGGCTCTTTCTTGTTGTAAAGATACATGGTGTGTATATAATATGAGGACTATATATGAAGTTGCGGCGGTCGTATTAATATGGCTGCCGTGCACAAGTATTGACCATGTATAATCTACTTCCATTTATTCTTTAATATAATGGATTGATAAGCATGAGTTCATAATCTCAAAAAGAGAATAAGTAACATGATACAATCGATTAAGCATATATTCTGTTAATTTTTTTTCAGATAACTAATATTACATATATATAACTTAATTTCTTCTTTAAAAATGCAAAAGTCCTCTCCTCACTTACACATGCAAATACCCAATTTATACTATTCTAGGCTAACTGATCATAATTAAATGAAGGGTTGAAAGTGGATAATATGCAAATTAGTTTACATGTCAAAATCATCTAGACGAGTAAGAAACAATGGCAGCAGACCGTGGTATTTTTGTTATTACTGTGTTTGTAAACTAATTTTGGAAAAAATAAGATAAATATAAACAGAAAATGAAAACAAAAAGTTAATCCGAGCCTACTGAATTCACAGTGTTTTCTTAAGAAACTTAATCCCCTCCTAGTACCCAGGGTTATGGATTAATTTCACTCAGGATAGAATGAATTAATACTGGTGTAGTGGTACTTCAAACCCCAGTGTTTCAGCGAACACAACGTTCAGCAGTAAATCACACATACTATTGCTTTCTTTGAAGTTAAAAGTATGTAGAAAAAAAGAGGAGAACTCAGAAAATTGTATGAAAACTCTGAGAGAATAGACTTGTGTTTATAGCCAATGTTGGGTTGAAAGCTGAAGAGGAGCAACTCTTCAGAATGGTCGTTTACGCAAAACGGTCATAGCATAAATACCATAATATAAATGGCTAATTTATGCAATAATAAATCGAGAATTGAAGAGAGAGGTTAACTTTTAGTTACATAAAAACTGAAAACGGATAACGGAAAAACTTATAACATTTAGTTGGATTTAATATTAATATTCTATTATTAAAATGGGTATTTAATATATTTCTATTAATATTTACTATTAATCAATATTTGGTCCAAAAAATCAATCAATCAATCAATCAATCAATTATTTAACCAAATCCAAATCCGAAGCCGAAGTCGAAGCCGGACCAAGCGACCGACGACGAGACGACACATAGAATCACTAACATATGCCAAGTAAGCCAAACACCCATTCTTGACCATACGCTGAGCCTTCATATAAGAAATAACCCTACTGATAGAATGGCCAAGAGTCCCTCTCTACTCCAATCGAGGCAAACCTGACATGGCTAAGGTCACGGTCTTGGCATGATAAGTCAATACAGTATGGTAAGGTGACAAGCAATCCATCCCTAGAATAACATCAACATCAACCATATCGAGGAGTATGAGATGTACACTAGTCTCAAGATTCCCAATAACAACCTCACACAAATGATAGAAACGGTCTACAACAATTGAATCACCCACTGGCATGGACACATATATTGGATCACTCAAAGAATACGAGGCACAACCAAATATGAAGCAAAATAATAAGACACATCAGTGTATGTAGAACCTGGATTAAATAGAACCGGTTCATGTCTACTGCAAACTGAAACCGTACCTATGATAACAACATGTCCTCAGCCTAAAGCCTGGCTGGAAAAGTATAACATCGGGGCTCGGCCCTACCACTTTGAACTACATCCTTGGTACGACCTCCTGTTGGCTGGCCTCCATCTATAGCGGCCTGAACTCTACCTCTAACACCTATACCTCCACCTCTAGTTGCCTAACCCTTGCCTCTACTTGGCTGAGCAGGCGGTGGAACACTCGGTGACTAAATCATGGCACGAGAACCTTGATGCTGAGAAGTGCTCGGTGCTCAAGGGCAAAATTTAGCAATGTGCCTTGGATCGCCACAAGTATAACAAGTCCTCGATTGCTGGGACTGTTGACCCTGGAACTGACCCTGATGGCCTGAGTAACCACCCTGAAAGCTCTGGAGCGGAGGTGCACTGATATGAGTTGGTGATGCACTGTAGGGTAGTTGATCTAAATACTGTATCTGAAATCCACGACCACTAGAGCACCATGAGAAGCCTGTAATGCCGAATGAAATGGCCTGGGAGGATGTCCCCTCCCAAAAGAAGAATCCCTGCCTCTAGATGAAGCAACAGTGAACCTACCAGAATGATGATGCCTCTTGTCAGACCCCTGTCTGCTTCCCTGATCTAGATAGAAAGGCGTAGCGACAGGCCTGACCAACACTTAATCGACCTCCCCCTCTAGGGCGACCTCGAGCTGACAGGGTCCCATCCCAACCTGGCTGTGTGGGTGTTGTAGCTACTGGTGATAGACATATAGGCTGATATTTTTGTCGTGAATCCCTACTCAATAGTATGGGGAAATATCTCTGTAGATGACTTTAGTCTCTACACTCACAGAAACCCCTCCTGATAAGCTACTGACCAAGATAACCCAAAGAACCACCTATAGAAACCTGGAGATATGAAGCATGGTAAGAACTCTGTGCTGGCAATGCACTAAATGATGACTGAGCTGGGCGTGCATTGTAGGAAGTGTGACTAACTAAAGAACCGCAAGGAACATGACGAGCTGTCTAACTTGTTTAGAAGAATAACTTCTGCTATAATAGGACTAGCCTCCAGATGAGGCACTAATGAAACCACCTGAACTATAAGTGCTCTTGGCCTCCCTTTCCTCATGCTCCTGCCTGCGAACCATCTCTAAGAATCTAGAAATATCAACCACCTCATCAAACCTTGCACCCGTCGTAACCTCCCAAGACACAATGAAGCGTCATCCATAATTAAGGCCATAAGTGGGAACCAACTATGCCGCGTGAAGAGCCAATTATGATAACCTCATCTCATATTGAGTCGCTGTTATACCCTCTTGACATATATGCTCAAACTACCGAAGCAACTCCTCTCTGCGAGTCCATAGGACAAACATTTCTAAGAAGAGAACTGAGAACTCATGCCATGTAAGTTGCATTGCATCGGCTAGCCTTCAGAACTCACAATCCTGCCACCATAGGTAGGCTGTCCTGATTAGTTGAAAGGTATGAGATCACACTGGTGTTCGAAACACCCTCTGTTCGAAAAATCTAATAACATCGGTCTATGAAATCCTAGGCATCCTCCAACTCTGCTCTACTGAAATCTAGAACCTTAAGCCTCCCAAACCGCTCCAGTATATTCTTCTCCTCATAACTCAAACGGGGACGAACCTCGGCCCTAGCAATAGTAGCAGCCTGAACTGCAATACACCTAGTGTCTAGATCCCTAAACTAGTTGCTTGGTGTGCGGGCTACTGGAGTCTGGGAACCTCCTCTGGCCTATGAACTGGTTGGTGCAATTGGAACTAACACTGCCTAGGCCAGAGTTATGCATACAGTCAAAATCTGGGCTAAGGCCTCCTTAAGCCTAGGAATCACAATAAGTATCATAACTAACCTCAACGAGGTAAATGAAGCACAAATTATAATGATGCTAGCTATAACCTGTATAGTTTCATCATTTTTGATAGAGTACAAAACAATAATGAAATCAAGTCATAAAGCACATGAAGAAGCATCTATGTGTTTATGTGTACAACAAATCAAATACTCTGTTTAGTCAATTTTCAACATATAGAGATGATATGCAGTTAAATCAGGTAAATAACCACAAAAATTGCAAGTAAAGATGAAATGTAAAATCCAAACAAACACTATCAAGATTTCCTCAAACTTTCCATTTCCGTACCAAACCATTAATTAGTTTTCCTCATCCGCGTGTACACCATCACGAGAGAAACATGAGAGGGTGACCATATATCCATATCCACATGCAAGCACTGAAAATTCAAGTGCTATCAGCTCAAAAAGGTCACATGATCAATATCATAGTCCGTAGGGCGTTGTCACAGTCATAACATTACAATCTGCCAAACGTGGTGACAAACTTAACATCACAATCATCACATGCATAACAAAACAATACGTTTGGTGGGATAACAACACAAGCAGCCTAGTATGCTCATAGACTTTAGTCCAGTCATATTACACATGAGCAAATACATAAGAGTACTGGTATGTAATGAATGAATTATAGATTTCAAGATCCTGGACTGGTATAAGTGACATGCTAAAGTGTAAGCATGTGCAAAGTGTGCTATCATTGCTCAAATCAGCAATTTCAAGATAGAATATCAATAATCAGGTTTATTCAAGAATTAAACCTCTATGTAGCCTCAAACATGTCTCAAGTACTCCACAACAATTTTACAAATATGAGAAACATCATAACTTAAAGCTTAAGAGTCAATTATAGGCATATCATACTTAAGCACAACTCGAGCATGGACAAATACCCCCGATGTTAGCATATGGGATCAAACCCCACACACGTGAACACCCAAAGCTATCACAAATAATTTAGGCAACTAGTGCCTCAACCAAGTTTAGATAAGATACTTACCTCAAGCAAACCCAATCGCGCGCTAACAAAACCTTCTGGTGTGTATCAGTCTCTGAACGACTTGAATCTAGCCAAAATAAGGTAATATTATCACGTAAAAGCTATAGGAAGTGATCAAGATAAAGGTAAGATCCTTAACTCAAGTCAAACAGTCAACCCAAAATGTCTACCTTGGGATCGCACCTCGAAACCCGATAAAATTCAAAAATTTCGAACACCGATTCAATTACGAGTCCAACCATACCAAAATCATCCATTCGAACCAAATCGCCCCTCAAATCCTCAAATTTCACTCTCCAGTAACATAGTGTGAAAACCCCAAAATTCTAACTTAGATTCATGAAAAGTTGGTGTAATAACGATTATGTACATCTACCCAAGTCATAGTTGGGTACTCGACTAGATTCTGCTTCAACTGTTGTGACACGATCAAAATCCACTCATTCAACCCCTACAAAAAAGCTTTCACGACCCAATCATCTGAGATCGGCGGTAATTCCGTTTGCTCGATTTGAAATTGGGATACGAACTCTTTTAGCATCTCATCATTTCTCTATCTTATCTTGGGTTGATTTCTGAATTTTAATTTGGTTTATTCAAGCTGGTTAGGTTTGTTTGATGGTGTTGTTCACCCGAAACTAAGTCCTGGGCTGCTTGATATCATTTCTGGGTTCAAAACTAAGTTTAAGCTACTGCTGCCTTCTATTTGCTGTTGCTGATCATTTTCTCTTCTTACTTGTCCTTAATTTCCAGGTACAAAACCTTGTAACCCTGTCAATTGTGAAGTAAAATTGAGAAATGAATCAATTTGAAGAATTGAAGCATGAATTTTAGTCCAATTTATTTCTTGATTTATCTTGTATTTTATTATGCTTTTTTACTTATGTTATCTTTGAATAGATAGTTTATAATAATTAGCAAGAGTGATCTGAAGTTCACGTGATGGACTTTCAGTTCATTTCTTTAATTTTCATCATGTTTTTAGTGGTTTGGTTTCATTAATATACTTGTGATGCATTAGGATCTTTTATATAATCATCTGTTATAGGATTAGCTCGGTTAACTTTTAATGGGCTCGTTCATGAAAGCCAGTGATCATGTATAAGTTATGCTTATTTGAGGTTTTATTTTACTAAATGGTGGCTTTTGCTTGTGAACTGGGTTGTTCCCGGGCCAAATCAGTGAGAATTAAGCTCCATATTGATCATGTTGATAATGTAGTACGACTGAGTGTCTACCTCTGCATTCTGAATCATAGAGGTTGCATATGATATTTGTAGTAATTTTGAAGACCAGATTTGATTTGTTCTAAGTTAAAACTATTTAGCCATGATCAACTTTTTTTATAAGTTGCCTCCTTCATTTTGATCTGAAGCTTATTACAATAGGCATTTGGAAATAATTCCAAGCTTAGAGTTCTTCATTCAGATTTTCTCAACCTTGAACCTACTTAATGCCAAATTTGAATATAATTAATCGTTCATTATCTGTTAAAGTAAAATAGGTGTGCCTTTGGTATGAATAACATATTGAGGAGGAGATTTAATACAGCTGATCCTTTGGGACCATAGGGAATGGGCCATAGCATACCTATCAGCAATCTAACATGACATTAGCCCTTTCAAACTAATTCTACCATATTGAGAGCATTTTGTTTTAATTTGAACTTGATCCTGAATCCCAAACACTCCAATACTTTCAATAATAATTAGGGTATGGTGATAATTGGTTAAGTTGTTTTAGAGACAATCATTGAAAGAAAATAATAGTTATTCTAGGATGATCCTTAAAATAATTTGAGGCATGCAGCGCCAAATAAAATCATAAACTGTGTGGCCCTTTTTTAATTACCTCATTAAAAAATATTTAGAATTTGGGATGTGCCATTAGAAAATTTCCATGGCCTCCTGCAAAGTTAATAACACTGCTAGTTGTTGTAGGTGCGCATTTAATAAAGCCACTTTCTTAAACTCGGGTGCACATTTATGTGACCCAAATCCAAATCTCAATGGTGTTAAAGTATGTCAAAAATTATGGGTGCATTTATGTGACCTGATTCGAGACACATTTTAATACTGTTGCAATCTTCTTCAAAAATTCAATTAAAAGCTGTAAGTATCTGCATGCTGACCGGCTTGTAAATACTGGGAGAAATTTGAAAAAAAAGAGAAAAGAATAATAGTGTCAGTGTTAGGTTTAGTCACCTGTTTTGAAAAACCCAATATCCCAATGCTACCGAAACTCTGCCAAATTTATAGAAAATCAAAGAAAAGAAAGTTTTTCAAAAATAGTTGGCTTTGTCAAATCTGCCCGAACTATGCCAGTTTAATTCTCATCGGATGTGAAATATGTAAGCAACTCCCATCGGGCCCAGCTCCCCTTTTGCAAAAATAGCCCAAAACCAATACAAATAAACAACAGAAATTCTTTTTATTTTCGTCAGGTGATGCCATTCTTGTTTAAAATAGGCCGAATGCCCCAGAAGGGCGCCGGAAGGTTGCTTTTGCAAGAATAGCCACTTTGGGTGATTTTCAATGGTTAGCGGGCACAACCTTAAAATCTTCTTCCCTGAAGTGCTAAAAGGCCGTATCTGTAAAGCCGAGTTTTGTTTTTGAAATTTTCAATGAAATTAAATGGAGTCATTTTCTCTTCAAAATAAGTGATTAAATCACCTTAATAATGTGCAGGATGAGCACGATTAAAAATGAATCTTTCTTATTCATGAACAAAATCCCTTTGGAGCTACACATGTGGTGGAATGATCTGGGTGAACCGGGGCAAAACAGAGTCAACACGCACTTGGGAGGACATACCAGATTATTGAAAATCAATGCCAGAGGAGACATCATCAAGGCATTGATGACATTCTGGGACCTGGACCACAATGTATTTCATTTCTCGAACTTCGAACTCACTCCGACCCTAGATGAAATAACCGGATATATTGGGGTTCCTACGATTCCTCTGAGGCACCAGTATTTGATTGCACCAAGGGCCATCGCAGTTCACAAATTCTTGGACTCATTAAAGATCAGTAGGAAGGTTCTTAACCCGGCTTTTGTACCCCACAGTTTTTATATCAATGGTATGGGCACATATGGGGATTTAATGACTCGGAAAACAATATTTGTAGTAAGGGAGATCGACTCAAATGGGAGGAACACTGGTGCTTCACATTCATGGTATTCTTCTTGGGCCTTTTGATTTTTCCACGGAAGGACGAAAATATTGATATACGGATAGCAGGGGTTGTCAGCACTTTAATTACTCAAGCCATGATCACCTTCGCACCCATGATATTATCCGAAGTCTTCCGCGTTCTCACCGCATGTAAAATAGGAGGAGATTTATTTGAAGGATGCAACCTGTTGTACAAATATGGATGATTGAACACTTGTTCCATCAGCCTCAATTCATGAGTTATGAGTCGTCAACAAAAAGCTGCATAGAGGAATTCTACAACAGGATTGATGGGCTTAGATTACCAGAGGGTGCTACAGAATGGGTATCACGTCTCCGTGCCATAAGGGCAAACCAAATAGAGTGGACGTTCGGGTGGCTTCCCGTTGATGAAATCATATATATGCCAGCCACCAGACTTTATTTCCTTCTGATGGGTCTCCAGATTATTCAACCCTATGCTCCGTACAAAGTGCTAAGACAATTAGGGAGGTGCCAAATGATTTCCAGGGATGAGGACATTAGTCGCCATGTGGTCGAGATTAGTCCCAATAGTCAGTTTCCTGAAGCATCAGTCCATAAAATTTTGAGCGAACGCCAGTACTTGACGGTGGGCACTCGAGTGCGCGACTCATCTAAAGGCGAGGTTTCAAATTTTCCGAAGCATCACAAGAACAATGGAATTGGTTAACCAAGGAAAATGAATACATGGCCACAATAGGGAAATTGAAAAAGCAAGTCAAAGACCTTCAATTTGAAAATGGTTTGGAAGCTGCTGCAGACGAGGGGGAAAAGAAAAGACTAGCCAAAGAAAACGAAGTATTGCGAGCCCAAATTCAGTGATTGAAAACGGCCGTAGAGAATCTCGCTAGGAGTGCGAAGTATGAAAAGCTCATTGACAATCTGAGGCAAAAAGTGAATGACTATAGTTTTGATCTCAACAAAGGAGAAAGAGAATTAGCCGGGGTTTAAAAGCAATTGGCTAAAAATGCAGAGGAACGAGCAGGCCTGGTTAAGAAGTTTAAAGAAGAGTACGATAATGAGGTCACGAGATTAAAGAAAAGGGTCATCATCATAGAAAACAAAATGACCAAACAGGCGAAAGAATTCAAGATTGAAAGAGAGCATTATTATATGGCATTGGCACAATTAGAAATGGACTTGCAACGACTTCAGGAACAAAACCAGATAGCCGAGCAGACTTTGAGGGCTAGGGTCCAACAGATAGGGAGGTTGCTTCAAGAAAAAGGCAAAATCAGAGAGAGGATCCTGACCATTGCTCACTACATTACTAGGAAATGCGAAGTCTGCGAGAATATGATTCGCACCACCTTTTTTGCGGCAGTAATGATATTTGTTAAACAAATAATGAGTGACTTGGATAGGCTACAAAGGGATCATACATATAGGCCTGCGACGAGACCGAACGATGTCCCGCAAGCACTAGGAGCTTTAATGTATTCATGATTTTCATATTGAGTTTGTATTTTCTTTTCCAGCAGCGTCTGTATTTTCTCTCCGCTAGAGCATATCAAGTTGTTCGAGTCTGTATTTTCTTTTGAAGAAAGATAATTGACTTTGGAGTTTGTATTTCTTTTGTTCATCATAGTCTGTTAGATGTTTTAATCTGTCAGCTTTGATTCCTTGTAGTCATAGTATTTGATATCTATGAAAATTGAAAATCTCAAAATGTTTTGTTTCTATTTAACATTTATTTTTATGAACTACGCTTGGTCTGATTCAGGAAGGGTCATGATACGTAGGCAGTCTCCATAGGATCCGACTGTAACCCTAAGAAAAAAAAGAGAAAAGAGAGGAAAAAAATAAAAGAAAATAAGAAAGGAAAGTGAAATTAAGAGAAAAAAATATTGAGAGAGTGAGAGATGGTGGCAAAAGCAAAGTCAAGAATGAAATAAAAGAAATGAGAGTGAAAATCAAGTGGATGAGGAAAGCCGGAATGACGCATGCAATCAGTGCAAATCATGTAGAAACCCATTTAACTATATAGGTGCATCACACCCCAACGTGTAATTACCTATCTGTTATTTGTCTCGAACTAATTGTTTGCTGCTCTCCAGTTCTAGTCTAGGTTTTATAGAAACGGTGGTTGGTTCTTGGTACACTGGCTTCACATCTCTACTTCACCAGATCAAAGGGTAGCATTGAAATATCTTCAAAAACCACCCTGCCAGCAATTCCCATCACGGACAAAAGCCCAACCTCGGGCATTCCGGCATCAAAGTCAACAGCCGCCAAGGAAAGTCGGCTATTGCGTCTCCCATGATTGAGATGTGGGACGCCTGGTCAAATGGAAAATAGCCGCCTAGTGAAATTCCCGAAATTCCTGAGCTTTTCCTAAGAATGGGGAGAACGTCCAATGTCCCAATCAGTCATCCTAGCATCCCACTATGACACCCAACCATTTCAGCTTTTTTTGTGGGAACACCTTCCGAGGTTCGCCCCCAGATTGCTATATCCAATGCGATCCCAAACATCTTTACTGCTCCACATGCACAACTATAACACAACCTGCATTGCCAAGGCCCGCCTTAGATCCTCCAACTTTCACATTCCAAATGTGCGCTCCCTAAATGGAGCCTCTTCAGTATCCCACCTATACTTATTTGCAGCCACATTTGAGTTCACAATGGGAAAGGGAAAGACCCTGAAAACTCCGGAACAAGAAAAAATGGAAAAAAGGATGAGAAGACTGGAGCAAAGCCTCAAAAACATGTAGGGCTAAGTAGACAGAAAAGCGTATCATACACTCATTTGTGCATGTTCCCTCACGTACATTTGCCTGTGGGATTCAAAACTCCGAAGTTCGAAAAGTATGATGGGCAGGGTGACCCTATTGCGCAGAGTTGGAGTAAAAAAAGAATTGCTTATTGGGGAAAGCTTGGTGGGCATCGCCTCTGAATGGTATATGAATCAGGATATTTCTCAGTGGCACATCTGGGATGATCTTACAAGAGACTTCGTTCGACATTTCCAATACAATATCGATATTACTCCAGACCGGAACTCGCTGGCAAATCTAAAAAGAAGCCCTCAGAAAATTTTCGCGAGTATGCAATCAAATGGCGGGAACAGGCGTCTAGGATTAAACCTCCAATGGATGAAGTGGAAATGGTCACTGTATTTTTTCAGGCTCAGGAGGCTGATTATTTCAAAAATATGATGTCAACCATGGGCAAACCATTTCGCGGAGGCCATTAAAATTGGTGAGATGGTAGAGAATGGACTGAAAACAAGCAGAATTTTGAGCCAATTAGCTATTAGAGTTACCTCCCACGCCATCCAAGGCGGGTCTAGAGGAGTGGCCAAAAGTAAGAAGAAAGAATAAACAGTCATGGAGGCTTCAGGTATAAAGAGACACCACGCTAAGAGACCCACGTTCTCAAATAGATCTCCCCAACATTATTACCCTCATCAAGACTTGACATATGCTCCGCAAGAGTATATGGTTATGAATGCCCAACCTTTTGTACGACCGCAACATCATGCCAACAGAAACCAAGCCTCATATCCAAAAAATCAGCCTCCTCCATAAAATCACTATAATCCCCATCCTCCACAGATTAATTTTCCTCGTCGTGAGCCACCCGGGAGGCAAAATTTACTATAATTGATGAGTCTTAATCCATTCTATTTCCAAAACGTGTCCAAGTGGGCCTTTTGCAATCAGTTCCCCAAATGAGACAAAAACCAGCATCACCTGCTTACAGAGTCGGTGTCAGATGTGCTTATCATTCGGGAGTAGAAGGGCACGATACAGAGGATTGTTGGACCCTGAAAAGAGGGATGGAAAACCTGATAAATCAAGGCAAAATATTGCTAAGGGATGGCGATATCCCCAACGTGACTAATAATCCATTGCCAGCAAACAATAACGGGCCAGTGATTGGGATGATTTGTGAAGATAAAGAATTTGATCCGGTACTAAAGGCCATAATTTCCATCGTAGATGCAGAGAAAAATCCAAAAAGCACCCTAAAGAAAGATAAAGAGGAAAAGAAGACAAAATCACCAAGATAGGACCAGAAAAGAAAGTTGAAACAATCACATAGGTGATGCCTCCCAAAGATGGGATTCTTTATGTCCCACGAGGCCAAAAAGAGCAGCAGACTTTGAGCCCTCCAAAGAGGCTTGAACTGAAGCCGACAACCCAAATGTACATACCCAATGGGGCTTATGTGGTACGAGGGACAATTAATCCATCAAGGCCGAACGAGCCCGTGGTTATTGGACGCGCACCACAACAGCCCATGAGAGATCCTAATGTAGTACCGTGGAATTATCATAAAACAATGGTTACGTACAAAGGCAAAGAGATCTTAGGGGAGCCTCAAGAAAACCATCCCGTTGAGAAGTACCCCAACATAGAATAAGTAAACAATGCCACTAGAAAGCGTTTCCCGTCCAAGAAACCTGTAAGTCTTGAAGAGGCAGAGGCTTTCTTCCAGAAAATAAATGACTATGAAGTGGTTGATCAACTGTGAAAGTATCCTGAAAAAGTGTCCTTGCTAATGAAGTCTCCTGAATACCAAAAGATTTTAATGAAGACCCTGAATGAAGCCTATGTGCCAGCTGAAACGTAAGAGGAATAGTTAGAAAGAATGGAAGAAAGATTCTTTCCATCAATCAAATTTCATTCAGCAAAATTGACTTGCCCCCGGAAGGGGCTGCCTACAACAAAGCATTGGATTTAACATTCAAATGTCAGGGATATTATGTGAAGAGGGTCATGGTAGACGGAGGCTCGGGGGTAGACATCTTCCCACTCTCTACATTCCAGCGGATGGAAATTGGGACAGGAAGGATTCGTCTTAACAATGTCTGTGTGCGAGCTTTCGACAGTATTAAGAGGGACACAATTGGGAAAATCAATTTGATTCTGACCATTGGCCTTGTGGACTTCCAGATAACCTTCCAAGTGCTGGACATGGACACATCTTACAACTACCTTCTGGGGAGGCCTTGGATCCATGCAGCAGGAGTTGTACCCTCTGCTCTCCATCAAATGGTGAAATTTGATCATGAAGATTAGGAAATCGTAGTCTATGGAGAGGATGGAAAATCGATCTATTGGGACCCGTCTCTCCCATGTCTTGAAGCGAGGGAAGACAGTGAACACATAGTGTATCAGGGTTTCGAGGTTGTGGTAGCCGATCAGTATGAAGAGGGAAAACCTTGCCCCCAGCCCTTCCTTTCCAACGCACCCATTATGGTAGCCAAAGAGATGATATAACATGGATATTAGCTAGGAAAAAGGGTTGGGAAAGTCTTTGCAAGGGGAGGCTGATCCAATCACCTTTCCTACCGCTGAGAAGTTCTTTGGGTTAGGTTTCCACCCGACACCGAATGATAGAAAATGGGCAAAAGACAGACAGCATAACGAGTGGGTTCTACCTCAACCACTTCCAAATTTGTATGAGACGTTTATAAAGCCAAAGTATAGCGAATAAGAAGAGGAGGATGAGGCTTTCACGGCCGAAGAAATTGAAGAAATATGTGGGGTGATGATAGAGATGCTACGTGAAGCCCACATGGGTCAGCCGGGAGAGGGAACAAGAACCGCTGAGGTGCTATACATAGGACAAAGCGTTAAGCTCAAAAAGGATACGCCGTTTTCGATCAGGCAGGAGTCCCGGTAGACTTGTCCTGCTACTTTTTCTGCATCCCAAGTTATTCCAGGGTGTAACTTGGATGTTTTTCTCTAGTTTTTGTCTTTAAAGTTTCCCATGTAAACTCTGTTATCTTCAAATTCCAAGAAATAAAAATAATATTTCATCGTTCATTCTTCTTTATTCCTTCTAATTTTTCTATTTTTGTCTTTCATTTCTTCTTTTCGGTTCTAATAATGCGGCTATAAATCACATGAAATGCTCGTAGACTTCACCCCCAGATCCATACACACTGTCTAATTGCGAAATAATGAACCAACAACCAGAATATGATGAACAAGAGGCTTTTAGGGAAATAAATAGAGAATTAGAACAATTTGAGAATAAACCTAAGCCAAAATTGAATGATACTAAGCCGATTAATTTGGGAACCTCTGAAGAAATACAAGAAACCAAGATAAGCATCCACACAGATGAGAAAACCAGGATACCATAATCCAACTTTTGTTTGAGTTTAAAGATGAGTTTGCCTGGTCATATGACGACATGTTAGGACTAAGTGTTGATCTGGTAGTGCAAAAATTTCCAACTTATCATGAGTGCCCCCTGATCCAACAAAAGCAGAGAAAATTCAAAACTGATGTCAGTAATAAAATCAAAGAAGTGATATTGAAACAGTTGGGAGCAGGAGTGATCCGTGCGGTCCGGTAAACCACATGGCTAGCCAATGTAGTTCCAGTGCCGAAGAAGGATGGAAAAACCCGAGTATGTGTGGACTATAGAGATTTGAATAAAGCAATCCCCAAAGACAACTTCCCATTGCCCAATATCCACATCCTTGTTGATAATTGCGCCAAACATGAGATACAGTCTTTTGTGGACTGTTTCGTATGATATCACCAGGTGTTGATGGATGAAGAGGACGCGGAGAAAACAGCCTTTACCATACCGTGGGGGACCTATTGCTACAGGGTCATGCCTTTCGGACTAAAGAACACTGGGGCCACATATATGAGAGTCATGACTACCATATTCCATGATATGATGCATCGGGAAATAGAGGTGTATGTGCACGACGTGATCATCAAGTCCAAAACTCAGGATGATCATGTGCGGGATCTAAGGAAATTCTTCCAACGGCTGCGCAAATATAGTTTGAAATTGAACCCAACCAAATGTGCATTTGGGGTCCCATCAGGCAAACTTCTAGGATTCATAGTCAGTCGGAGAGGAATTGAATTAGACCCGACTAAGATAAAGTCTATTCGAGATTTACCTCCCCCGAAGACCAAAAAGGACGTTGAGCTTGTTGGGAAGATTGAATTATATTAGTCGATTCATCGCTCAGTTGACTTTCACATGTGAGCCCATAATCAAATTGCTAAAGAAATATGCAACAGTCAAATGGACGGGTGACTGTCAAAAGGCTTTCGATAAGATTAAAGATTACTTGTCCAACCCACCGGTTTTGGTTCCACCTAAGCCAGAGAGGCCATTGTTTTTGTACTTGATTATCTTGGAAAGATCATTCGGTTGCGTTCTAGGGAAACACGACATCACTGGAAAGAAAGAATAGGCAATATACTACCTAAGTAAGAAATTCACCAGCTTTGAGGCCAAGTACACTTTTCTGGAAAGAACTAGTTGCCCGTTTTACTTGGGTTGCTCAAAAATTGAGGCATTACCTGCAGGCCTACACAACCTACCTCATAACCAAGATGGATCCTCTGAAGTACATATTTCAAAAGCCAATGCCCATAGGGAGGTTAGAAAAATGGCAGATCTTGCTCACCGAGTTTGATATAGTCTATGTCACTCGTACAACAATGAAGGCGCATGCCCTAGAGGACCATTTAGGTGAAAACCCGGTTGATGATGAGTACCAACCCCTGAACACTTATTTCCAAGACGAAGAGGTGAACTCGGTGGAGGCAATATCTGAAGATACTGTTGCCTGGAAATTATTCTTTAATGGAGCGGTCAACCCAAAAGGTGTGGGAATTGGGGTAGTTTTAATTTCACCCACCGGTCAGCACTATCCACCCACTGCTCGACTTTGGTTCTTCTGCACAAACAATACAGCCGAATACAAAGCTTGCATCATGGGTATGAACATGGCAGTTGACCGAAATGTCAAAGAGTTGTTAATTATGGGGGATTCAAATTTAATCATCCTACAAGCCTAAAGAGAATGGGAAACTCCTGATGTCAAACTTGTCCCTTACCGACAGCATGTGGAAGATCTTAGCAGGCGGTTCAAGACGATAGAGTTCAGGAACATCCCTTGCTATCACAATGAGCTAGCTGATGAACTTACCACTTTGGCCTCGATGTTGCCCTACCCGAGAAACGTCCACATCCATCCCTTGGAAATCCAAATCAAAGAAAGGCATGGGTACTGCAATATGGCTGAGGCAGAACCAAATATCAAGCCATGGTACCATGATATCAAGATGTTTCTAAAAAACCAAGAATATCCCGAGCAAGCCACTAGGGACCAAAAGAGAACTATCAGATCACAAGCAAGTGGTTTCTTTTTAAGCGATGAGGTTTTGTACGAAAGAACCCCGGACCTCAATTTGTTATGATGTGTTGACACCGAAGAGGCTGGACGGATCATGTATGAAGTGCACACGGGAGTTTGCGGACCACACATGAATGGGTATGTTGTAGCAAAGAAAATCATCTGAGCGGGCTACTATTGTATAACCATGGAAAGGGTTTGTTTTAGCTTTGTCCGAAAATTCCATCTGTGTCAGGTGCAAGGTGATTTGATTCTTGCACCTCCACAGAACTGCATCCCATGTCAGCACCTTGGCCATTTGTAGCTTGGGCCATGGATGTTATTGGACCGATCGAGCCGAAAGCCTCATATGGGCACATATTCATACTGGTTGCCATTGATTACTTCACAAAATGGGTTGAAGCCATAACTCTTTAATCGGTTACCAAGAAAGCCGCAGTAAATTTTCTGCATTCTAATCTCATTTTCCCTTTTGGCATCCCGACAACTATCATCACGGACAACTCTGCGAATTTGAACAGCCGATTAATGGGAGAGATATGCGAACAATTCAAAATAACGCATCGAAACTCTACTCCCTACTGGCCCAAATCCAATGGTGCCGTCGAAGCAGCAAACAAAAATAGCAGGAAGATTTTGAGAAAGATTAATCAAAGCTCCAGAAAATGGCATTAAAAGTTACCATTCGCATTATTGCGGTATCACACAACAGTGAGCAGATCAATAGGAGCAAGCCGTTACCCTTTGGTTTACGAAACTAAGGCAGTATTTCCCACGGAAGTGGAAATCCCGTCTCTCCGGATCATCGTTGAAGCTAAGATTGAAGACACTGAGTGGGTCAGAACTCGTCTAGAACAGTTGACCTTAATTGTTGAAAACGAATGGCTGTCGTCTGCTACGGGCAGTTGTACCTACAAAGAATGGCCCGTGCTTATAACAAGAAAGTACGCCCCAGGAATTTCGAGGTGGGACAACTTGTATTAAGGCCCATTCGTCCTCACCATCAGGAAGCAAAAGGAAAATTTTCTCCCAATTGGAAAGGCTCGTACATCATAAGAAAGATATTGTTAAAAGGAGCATTGTATTTGGGCGAAATCGAAGGGGATGATCCCGAAGCAGCAATGAATGTAGACGCAGTAAAAAGGTA
Source organism: Nicotiana benthamiana (assembly GCA_034376525.1). NCBI lineage: Eukaryota > Viridiplantae > Streptophyta > Magnoliopsida > Solanales > Solanaceae > Nicotiana > Nicotiana benthamiana. Next base: position 40,196,136 of record CM067324.1, read on the forward strand.
TTATGTCTAGGCTCACTGTAGTAATGATTCAGTCCAGTTGAGATGATGAAGGCTTTTATTCCCGCCACCCCAAACACTATCAACCCCATTGTAAACCCATTTGAGTTGGTTACTCTTCTTTGACCATCCTCTTTGGAACCTGGAAATATTAGTAAAAAAACCAAAAAAAAAAAGAGAAGAAAATAAAAACATAAAAAAAAAGAAATAAGAAAAAATGATGAAAAATGAGAAACAAAACAAAATTTTTTTAGGAAACACTCCTGAACTACATCTAACTTGATTCTGAAAGGATATGTAGGAAGCCTCTTTTTAGGGTTCAGTCACACCAAGATAAAATTCCCAATTCCCCCAAAAAATGAAACAGGGCAGATGACATAATGGCTCAGCCATGAACCTACCAAAATGGTTCCAAAGTTGTAATCCAGTCCAAAATGCTTTATACCCAAAAAGCCTTGTCCAAGTCCTTCCGATCAATTGGTAAAGGCGCGTGAGTTGAAAAACATCATTGTTGGAATCTGATGCAATCTAAATTAAGAGAAATAAAATGAGAGATTCCTATCGGTGAAAACCTACGGGCACCATAAGGAGACAGTTAGTAGAGAAACTGAAAATGAAAGAGTCCGTTTGGTGAAAACTCGTGAAGAGCACCATTGACGACAGCGAGAAGAGAAATGAGAGAGGTCGATTGGCAAAAACCCGCAAAGGGTGCCGTCGGCCAAAAAGAGGATACCTCCCTTCACTGAAATAGTCTTTGCAGGGTTCCCTAATTTGAAACACGGGCCAATGATCTTACAAGAAGCGGAGAAAGTTTGTGCGGGTCCGGCATCCAGTCTAAGAAGCATTTCATGTTCATTTGAAGCTTGCATGCATCCCCAGATAAGTCCTTCTTTTCCCCGAAAGGGATGCTTCTATTTAAATTCATCCTCTTGCTCTCTATTTACTTTTCCTTGAAACCCTTTCGGTCTAACTCTGATTCAAAAACTATTACAAAGAAAAGGTAGCAGGACTGGTTTACAAGGCCTTGCTCAGTAAGAGCTAAAGAAAGGTACCCAGCCTTAGTGAGTGCATTGAGCCAATTCCGAATGGCCATGATAGTTGATGCTTTTGAAGCAAGGATATGGAAATGAAAGAATTTCCAAAGACAATGGTCCGAGGAGAAGAATAAAGTAAAAAGCCAGAGCCCTACACAGGCGAGTTACCATGAAATTCGAAGGTTGAGGCCCTTGGCTTGAACGAGAGGATGATATTCAAAACTAACAAGCAACAGAGGCTCTCAACAAACGTTGGGTCGGGATCAAGCAATCAAGGCCACAGAACCAACCACCATTTCAAACTAACAATTGTTCTTTGTTGAAAATTGGGACAGGTACAATACGAGAAACAATGCAAAAATAGGTGCAGTCAAAAGGAAGATGTGCAATTGTCAAAACCGCCCCGCAACAAATAATCAATGCAACAGGAAAGTTCCCTCCATTTTCTTTCCTGCATCTTACTAAAATAAAAGGGAGAAACAAGATAACAAAACATGAAAAAACCCAAAAGAGGATAGATTAGAATCCCCAATACCAACCTTTAGCCAACATTAGGGCTGCAATCCCTAAATTGAGCGTTTTTCCTTAGCCAACATTAGGGCTCCAATCCCTGATTTGAGCGTTTTTTCCTTTAGCAAACATTATGGCTCCAATCCCTGAGTTGAGTGTTTTTCCCTTTAGCCAATATTAGGGCTCCAATCCCTGATTTGAGCATTTTTCCTTTAGCCAACATTAGGGCTCCAATGCCTGATTTGAGCATTTTTTCTTAACAACCATTAGGGCTCCAATCCTGAGTTGAGCGTTTTTCCTTTAGCCAACATCAGGGCTCCAATCGCTGAATTGAGAGTTTTTCCTTAGCCAACATTAAGGCTTCAATCCCTGAGTTGAGAATTTTTCCTTAGCCAACATTAGGGCTCCAATCCCTGAGTTGAGTGTTTTTCCTTAGCCAAAATTAGGGCTCCAATACCCGAGTTGAGCGTTTTCCTTAGCCAACATTAGGGCTCCAATCCCTGAGTTGAACATTTTTCCCTTTAGCCAACATTAGGGCTCCAATCCCCGAGTTGAGAATTTTCCTTAGCCAACATCAAGGCTCCAATCCCTGAATTGAGCATTTTTCCTTAGGCAACATTAGGGCTCCAATCCCTGAGTTGAGCACTTTTCCTTAGCCAACAATAGGGCTCCTACCTGAGATGAGCATTTTTTCCTTTAGCCAACATTAGGGCTCCAATCCCTGAGTTGAACATTTTTCCCTTTAGACAATATTAGGGCTCTAATCCCTGAGTTAAGCATTTTCCCCTTAGCCAATATTAGGGATCCAATCCCTGATTTGAGCATTTTTCCTAAGCCAACATTAGGGCTTCAATCCCTAAGTTGAGCATTTTTTCCTTTAGTGAACATCAAGGCTCCAATCTCTGAATTGAGCATTTTTCCTTAGCCAACTTTAGGGCTTCAATCCCTGAGTTGAACGTTTTTCCTTAGCCAACATTAGTGCTCCAATCCCTGAGTTGAGCGTTTTTTCTTAGCCAACATTAGGGCCCTGAGTTGAGAGTTTTTCCTTTAGCCAACATGAGGGCTCCAATCCCTGAGTTGAGCATTTTCCTTTTAGCCAACTTTAGTGCTCCAATCCCTGAGTTTAGAGTTTTTCCCTTAGTCAATATTAGGGCTCCAACCACTGAGTTGACATTTTGCGACAGGAGTTTACCTCAATTTATCCTATCATAGACAAATGCAATTCTTGAGGATGAAAAACAAAGAAAAGAAAAGTTCAGATTTTTTGTCACAAATAATTCACGAAACTTTCCTAGTGACAAACTGAGGCAGGAAATTTTGTTCGTTTGTTTGTTATCTAAGCATGTTTGACCTCGAAGCACAGGTTTCGAGACAACTGAAAGGATGAGTCCTAATCCAAAATAGAGGAATGAAGAAAAAGAACTAAAAAAATTCAAATGATGAAGTGAACATGGATGCGAGCTGGTCAAAACTTGATTGAAATCACAAGATCCGCTGGTCCCGCTGTGATCCAAAGTTGAAGAAAGATCCAACACCTACAGCATGCGAGCATCAAGATTTAGATTGGAGTCTGCAGCAGATCCAGCTAAGACTTAAGATCAAGCTTCAAGAGACTTATAGAAAGGAATCTTGTAACTTATAGTTGAGATGTATAACTAGCTTAGCTTTTGAATTTCCTTTTGGTTTAATAAGGAGGTCAGCAAGCAGTAGCAGCAGCATCAGCGGTGAAAACACAGCTTTGGTAGTGCCAGCTACCAAACACTCCTGAACTATATTGACCCGATTCCTCTTTAGCCAAGGATATGTAGGCAACCCTTGAAGCAGGGTGCAGTCAAGATTTTCAAAATTGGTTCCCATGGAGTGTCAAGCTGGCAAAAATCTCTCATGATTTCTCATTTATCTTTGCCCGAAAATCCTTTGTGTCTCCGAGCAAAGAGGGGCAGCAATGAGTATGTGATTTTTCCCTAGCTTAAATAATCCCGTAGAATTCTTCAAATTAGGATTTTTCTTTATCTGTGTGATTTTTAGAATTTAATTATATAATCGTGTGTTTGTTTGCATTTTGAGTGCAATTTAACTGATAAAAAATACAAAAATAGCACTTTTGCATTTAGAATACCAGTTTGATATTTTAAGTTCATTAATTGGGTAACATTACAAAAAATGGAAGAAAATAATAAAGATAGTCCCCTTCGCATTCTACCCTTTAAATTTTTGAGTTTACCTTAAATTTTCTTTTAAATTAGGGTTTAGTTAATATTACAATTAATTTGCTTAATTCTAGATTTGAAATCAGGTCTTTGTTCATTTTTATTTTTGTATATAACAAAATAAAAAAATATATAGAATAAATAAGAGAAAAGGGGAAGACATTGAACAAATATTTGGCCTTGATCAAAAGACCTAATTTGAGCCAGTTGCAGTTTAACTCTCAGCCCAGACCCCTCATAAGTCCGGTCCAACCCATCTCAGCAACCCGGTCCAAACCTTACCTTTCAAAACGACGATGTTTAGGCAGTCGTCAATCACATCCGTCCATCTCTTTTGATCCAACGTTGTTGAAGCTAGGGTGTGATAAATATATAAGTGTCTCAAAATACCCCCCACCCCCAAAATAAACGCGTACCCTGTCTCTAACACTCCTATATGCACCACCACCCTCCATAATCCGCCACCGGCCAGAAATCGCCTCCGCCGGTACCGATGCTCTGATGGCCTCCAAAATAACAACACCCCACCTCCTTCACCTCCTTTTTCCAATTCTGCCATTAGCGTTCCCCAAATATCAACCAGTCTTTTTGAATATTAGTTTGAACTCACGACTACTCCGCCGCTCCCAGTGGAGCCAACACCAAACGGCCTCAAACTAACATCCCAGACTCTCCTCACCACCCTCTTCCCAAATCTCTAACGGGTCTCCTTCGAATCATGCCCAAAGTCTCGAATTTCAGATCGAAGACAAGCAGAACCCAAGAAGCTTGAGGCTACTGATGTCTTCCCCAGACTCTCGAATCAAAGTCTTGTACCTGTTTTGACCCCTACATAGATAAGTTTTATTTCCTTTCTTCTTTTATTTGAACTCATTTATTTTAAATTTAGTTTTCTGATTAATCCATGCATTGCTTTCTTTATGATCTAGTTTTATTTTTGTTGGTTTCGAGCTAGTTTTTTTTAGGTTTCTAATTACCAATTTTAATCTTGTTTTGATATTTGGTGGGACTATCTATTGGATTTCTAGTCGTATAATTCCATGCATGTTGTTGCTTTCTTTTTTCGTTCATTTTTTCTATATTTTACAGTATTGTTTCGTGTGTTCTTTACATTTTTTTTAGTTGGTATAGTTGAGCTATTTAGCCATGGTTCAGTAATAAATTTATTCTTAGGTCATAGTTAGAATTAAGTTCAACGTTTTGGTTAATTAGGTTGATTTATTACTTCAATTCTTAGGAACTGTTTGAATATAGCGGAATGCCCAGCATTTGTTTATTTAACCATGGTCAGTTTTGACCAAGATTAAGGGTTGGGGTTTAGTTTGACATAGGTTAGTAGTTGTAGGGCCACTTCAAGGGTGTTTTGGGTATTCTAAAATAAAGTATCTTGTAGTAACCAATTTGGAACCCCTAGAACCTTCTGGAAAAGGGGTTCTAATTTGAATTTCAGGAACTTAGTAGTGTAACTTGGGCAACAAGATAATAAATAAGGGACTAATTAGTTAAAATATGAATTTTAAAAGAGCGACTTAGGGGTAAAAAAGAAATCTGAATGTTGCCCTAGGCTTTACCTATAAAAGGCATACCCCTTGCCTTGATTAACAAGTTTTGGGGAGAGGTCTAATGTTTTGAGAGGGATTCCCAGCGTTAAAAAAAACACTAAAAAAAAGCTTTGAAAGTTTCAGGCGACAAAAATTCCAAAAATCACTATCCCAATGATATTTTTACGGTAATCTTAAAGCTCTAAGTGCTAAATTAAATTTCTAGCTTATATAAAGTTGAAAAAATGGTTTGAACTGTCCTCGTGAATCAGTAGTTGAGGCTTCAGAAGTTCCTATGTTGATTTCTAAGTTTTAATTTGGTTTATTCAGGCTGATTTTGTTTGTTTGATGGCGTTTGTTCACCTGAAACTAAGTCCTGGGCTGCTTGATATCATTTCTGGGTTCAAAACTAGATATAAGCTGTTGCTGCCTGCTATTTGCTGTTGTAACCCTGTCAATATTGAAGTAAACTCGAGGAACGAATCAATTTGAAGAATTGAAGCATGAATTTTAGTCCAATTTATTTCCTGATTTGGGTTGTACTTCATTATATTTTTTCCTTATGTTATCTTTGAATAGATAGTTTGTAATAATTGGCAGAGGTGATTTGAAGTTCACGTGATGGACTTTCAGTTCATTTCTTTAATTTCCATCATTTTTTGAGTGATTTGGTTTCATTAATAGACTTGTGATGCATTAGGATCTTTTATAGCATCATCTGGTTTAGGATTAGCTCGGTTATGTTCTAATGGGCTCGTTAGAAAGCCAGTGATCATGTATAAGTTATGCTTATTTGAGGTTTTTTTTTACTAAGTGGTGGCTTCCGCTTGTGGACTGGGTTTTTCCCGGCCCAAATCAGCAAGAATTAAGCTCCACACTGATAATGTTGATAACGTAGTACGACTGAGTATTTACATCTGTGTTTGCTGCTCCGTGTTTAACTCGTTTAGTGGCTTTCAAATGGAGTCTTCCCTGAATAAGTCAAAGAGTTCTTCCTTAGGAAGTCGATTTATTAGAGAAGCCATTTCGTTCTGCTCAAGTTCAAAGTTGAAAAAATAAGAGTCTTGAATTAGAATCCGTTGTTCATATAATCGTAGAGGTTGCATATGATATTTGCTGTTATTTTGATGGTCAGATTTGATTTTTTCTAAGTTAAAACTGCTTAGTCATGATCTCTTTTTATATAAGTTGCTTCCTTTATTTCTATCTGAAGCTTATTACAATAGGTATTTGGAAATAATTTCAAGCTTAGAGTTCTTCATTCGGATTTTCTCAACCTTGACCCTACTTAATGCCAAATTTGAATATAATTAATCGTTCATTATCTGTTAAAGTAAAATAGGCGTGCCTTTGGCATGAATAACATATTGAGGAGGAGATTTAATACAGCCTGGACCCTTTGGGACCATGGGGAATGGGCATGATATGGGCCGGTTACCTTTCAGCAGTCCAACATGAATTAGCCCTTTCAAACTAATTCTACCATATTGAGGGCCTTTTGTTTTAATATTAACTTTATCCTGAAGCCCAAACACTCCAATACTTTCAATAATAATTAGGATATGGTGATAATTGGTTAAGTTGTTTTAGAGACAATCATTGAAAGAAAATAATAGTTCATTCTAGGATGATCCTTAAAATAATTTGAGGCATGCAGCGCCAAATAAAATCACAAATTGTATGGCCCTTTTTTAAATACCTCATTAATAATAATTAGAATTTGGAATGTGCCATTAGAAAATTTCCATGGCCTCCCGCAAAGTTAATAACACGCTAGTTGCTGTGTGCTCATTTAATAAAGCTACTTTCTTAAACGCGAGTGCGCATTTATGTGACCCAAATCCAAATTTAAACGGTGTTAGAGTATGTCAAAAATCACGGGTGAATTTATGTGACGTGATTCGAGACGCATTTTAATACTGTTGCAATCTTCTTCAAAAGTTTAATTAAAAGCGGTAAGTAATTTTAAAATTGGGCTATAGGATAAACATATCTAAAATCAGATAATTAGCCAAATATGATAGTTTAATCGACCGTGCTAGAACCACAGAATCCGAGGGTGCCTAACACATTCCCTCGGGTTAACAGAATTCCTTACTCAAGAATTTTTCGTTCGCAGATTTCAATCGGAAAGTCAAAAATTTCCTCGATTTAGGATTCAAGATAAACCGGTGACTTGGGACACCAAAAGCCAAACCTATCCCAAGTGACGACTCTAAAATAAATAAATAATCCCAATTCGAATAATGTCACTTAAAATGGAAAAACTCCCCTGTACACTATCCTTCGGGTAGGTGTGAAAAAAGGAGGTGTGACAACGATTTCTTAGCATCCAAACCTTTCAAGACCGAGGGGGCCCCCGGTATTTGATCAATATGCGAGTTATAAGTTTTCACTTTTTTGTCATTATCCTCAATCTTTTTCTCCCCCGACTCGATTCCTTGGTGAGTTCTGTGAGCATCCTCATAATCATGGGACCAGCCCCCGAGCCATTATCGTTCGATCTCTCTAGCACTGGTTTAGTTCGACGAGTGTCTTCTAGTTCGACCACACTAGGAGTTTTATGATGACTTTGAAGTTGAGCGATAGCAATCTGTTTGTCACGGTCCAGATTTTCCACCCTAGATAGTTTGTGATACTGTGACACCAGATTTTGGGTATTAGAGGATTTGAAAAGTTGTAATAGACGCTGATTTTATATATTCCATTATTACCTTCCGCTTAAGTATTTACATTTCTGTTGTTTTCATGTTATCACTGGTATTTATTAAGAAGAAGTAATTTGTTAATGAAAAAGTTAGTTAACGATTGGCTTGCCTAGCGCTCATTAGTAGGCACCATCACGACTCCCAACCCTTACTAAGCAAAGATATAATAAAAATGGGCACAACATTACCCTTCATGCTTTTACTCTCTTTCCTAACATATAATCAATAGAATCGGCATAGAATAGTACATCGTGCAACATGTCATCACCCTTTGTGCTTTAACACTCTTTCCTCACGATAACAAATAATGCACAAAGGGTGATGCCGTGTACTTATTGTTTCCTGATTAGTTATTGATGTATGAGTTATGTTGCTTTCTTCGTTATTTTATGACTTTATTCGGAGTTGTTATCTTTCTCACAATATACTCCCCCTCCCATATTTACTTGTTAATTCATGTATTTCCTTTCCGCTATATATATTTAATTGAATTGCACAGGTTTAGTTGGTAGTCTGATCCTAGCCTCATCACTACTTCGCCGAGGTTAGCTAGACATTCCCCAGCACATGAGGTCAGTTGTGCTGATACTACGCTTTGTGCTCGTTTGCACAGATCCAGATACCGAACAACATCAGTAGTTGGAGGGCTTCCTTTAGTCCATCCTGAGACCCAAGGTAGACCTGCAGGCGTCCGCAGGCCCTAGCGTCTCCCCTATCTCTATTTCCTATTTTATCTTTATTCAAAGATAGTGTATTGTTATTTCTTCAGACCCTATATGCAGTAATCTTAGATAGCCTATGATACCGTGACACCAGATTTTGGGTATTAGAGGATTTGAAAAGTTGTAATAGATGTTGCTTTTAGATATTCCATCATTACCTTCCGCTTATGTATTTACGTTTTCGCTGTCTTATGTTATCACTGCTATTTGTTAAAAAAAAAGTAATTTGGCTTGCTTAGCTCTCATTAGTAGGCGCCATTACGACTCCTGAGGGTGTGAATTTGGGTCGTGATATTGTTGAGCTTGTAACATTCAAAATATTAATTTAAGGCTTACTCCCCCATCTCCTATACCCTGTGTTCCTTGGCCACCAGGTCGAACTTCCTTGTGTACACTTCCTCCCCTGTCCGCGCCTAAATTCGCATTCAAAGCAATGTGTGAACTAACATTGACTGATTCCATATTTGGCACTTACCTAGGGTTAATCGGTGGTACACTGACTCCTAGAGCAGCTACATTGTTGTTTTCCCCATGAAATATAGGACCAGCATTGCCATGTACCGGTGCGTTTTGTGAGTTTGACATGTTTTATCCTGGGAACAAAATTTTTCGATAGGAACAAGTGTTTAAATAACGCGTGTTATTAGAATCAGTACTAAAGTAACCACTATTATCTTTGGATCCATAGTGGGCACCAAACTGTTTACATAAAAAATACGAGTAACAATTAAACTTGTTTATGGTTTTAAAGATATGTGATTTCATTCAATACTACAATTTTAAAGAAAACGTATTAGGCCATAAAGACTTCCTTGGTAGCAATATTTAAACTTTAGGTAGAACATAAAAATGCTTATCAAAAAGTTCACCTCGGAAATATAATAAGTATCTTTTCCTTATAGCACCACAAATTTAAATTAATGATCCCTATTAAAGAGTTTTTGATAAAGAATGTGAAGTAGTGATGTCAGTAGGGGGAATTACTCTTCTCGTCATTTGGCCGAACAATTCGTCAAAAATGGCCCACGTTTAAAGTTATTATCCAATATGATCTAAGTTGTACATAATCAGAAAATTATTTTTTACCAATTAATCTACCTTATTTGACTTTTTCCTTTCTTCTTCTTCTTCTTCTTCTTCTTCTTCTTCTTCTTCTTCTTCTTCTTCTTCCTTTTTCACGATTTTGCATTCCAACGTTCTCTACCATTATATATATTCTTCAATTCTCCTTCCAGATTCAAAATTGATAATCACTATTAAGATGAGAAGAAAAAATAACACTTAAAAGAATTATTATTTTTGGAGTCGCCATTAAAAGTCATTCGAAACTTCAATTTCAGAAATTGAATTTTTTGATTTTGTTAGTTGTTTGGATTGGGCGTTGGCCCAATTGATTGAGATCATCAATGAAAGTTCAAAACTTAAATTTGAAGTGATGTGGAACAGATTCGAGGTAGATTTGAGTTGAATTTAAGAAGATGTCCAAAGAAGAAGAAGAACTAGTGAAGCTCCATTAATAGGATTCATTTGTATAATAGTGTATAATATTGTACAAGTAATATATAATAGTGTATAAACACCTCTTATACATTATTTTATACATAGCTGATACATTATTTACAAGTATTTTGTGTATTTCTCACATTTCTTCTTCTTCTTCAACTGCTACACCTATATATATGGTGTATCACTAACATTTTTACTACCGTGCTTATATATATATATATATATATATATATATATACAACTACATATATAATATACCTCTTTGTATAAAATATATAATATTATATAATAGTGTATAAGCATTTCTCACGAATTTTTTGTACGATTTATTTGCAATTCTTGATTAAAACTTTTCCAAATCTCCACTAAATGACTTCAAACTTTGTATACAGCCTACTTAGACTAATTTTAATAAGTTCAAACAATACCCACTCCAAATTTTTCATAAACTCATATTCAAAAACTAACAAAATTAGCATTAAAGAAGATGTGTTATAAAATAGAAGTCTATTTAGAGCGAATGTCTGAGCGTTTTAGCTTAAAGCTAAGTCATTCCTCTTCCTATAAATAGAGGGTCTTACCCCATTGTAAATCACCCCAAGTATTAATAAGAATACTTCTATCTCTCCCTATTCTCTCTCTATTTGCTCTTGTTCTTGAGTTATTGTTCTTGTCTTTTATATTATTTCATAACACGTTATCAGCACGAGACTCTACCGTCTCAAGAACCATTCTCGAGAAATCTAAGGTATTTCCCTCTTCCTAATTTAATTTTCGATTATGTCTGACATTACGAAAAGAAAGTTCGTTGCCCTTGAAATTTCGGGCAAGAACTATATGACATGGGTGTTGGATGCTGAAATCCACTTAGATGCTATGGGTCTCGGAGACACCATCAAAGATAAAGAAAAAGCATCCACCCAACAATGTGCGAAGGCCTTGATTTTCTTGCGCCACCACCTTGATGAAGGTTTGAAGATTGAATATCTCACCGTCAAGGATCCACTCGTCTTGTGGAACGGCTGAAGTTGGTCACTCTGCCACAAGCACGATATGATTGGGCTCATCTAAGGCTCCAGGACTTTAAGTCCATTTCTGAATATAATTCTGCTATGTTCAGAATTACTTCCAAATTGAAGCTATGCGGGGATAATATCTCCGATTATGATATGCTTGAGAAAACGTTTACAACGTTTCATGCCTCCAATATAGTACTGCAACAACAGTACAGAGAGAAAGGCTTAACAAAGTACTCTGAACTGATTTCTCTTCTACTAGTGGCTGAGCGAAATAATGACCTGCTCATGAGAAATCACGAAAATCGACCCACTGGGTCTACACCACTGCCTGAAGCAGATAAGGTGCACTCTCATTATGCCAAACATGAAAAGGACCATGGTCATGGTCGTAAACGGGGTCATAGCCAGGGACGTAGACAAGGAAGAAATTCCAATGAAGTCCGTCACCCCCCGAAGAGAGATAACCACCGAAAGCAGAAATGGGGTCATGAAGATCCTAAGGCAAATAGTTCAGAAACTATATGTTATCGTTGCGGTGGGAAAGGGCACTGGTCAAAGACTTGCCGTATACCAAGACACTTGGTTGACCTTTATCAAGCATCTCGAAAGAGAAAAGGCCCTGAAACAAATTTTGTCTATGACGACGATGAGGACATCACCCACCTGGATGTGGCAGACTTCTTTGAGCAACCCGATGGGAAAATAGACCACCTAATCGGCGATGGATCCGTGATGAAAGAAGATGGAGTTATTTGATTTTGTTCTACTTATTTGTATTAGTTAGTGAATAAACTAATAGTCATTAGTATTAGCTCGTATTAGTTAGTTCATGATGCAATGTTAGCAGTAGTTCTTTAGAATATCTTCAATATGCTCAAATATCAATAAAACTTTTATTTTCCAGTGGGGGTAATCGACTAGCCTGAAAAACTAGTCGATTATCAACTATTTTCGCATTAAAGTTGAAAAACAATTGATCAACAATCGATTGTTGTTGACTAACAATCGATTGTCTTGAAACAGAGGTCTGAAAATTTTCAAAAATCATCCACAATCGATTGTCGTTGACTAACAATCGATTGTCTTGAAACAGTGAGGTCTGGAATTTTTCAAAAATTATCCACAATCGATTGTCTTTGTCTAACAATCGATTGTCTTGAAACAGTGAGGTCTGAAATTTTTCAAAAATAGCCAACAATCGATTGTCTATGCATAACAATCGATTGTCTTAAGACTGTGATCTGAAGTTTTTCAGAAATAACAAATAATCGATTGTGTGTGTTTAACAATCGATTGTCTATGTTCAAACAATCGATTGTGTGTGTTTAATAATCGATTGTCTTATGAAAAACGCTGAAAATTTTCAAACTGCAAAGTAATCAATTATGGATAACATATCTGATTTTTGTTAGTCAACTGTTAGCAGCAGATTTTGAAAATATTATGTGACACAAACAGATTGAAGTTGTTTATTCTCATGTTCGTATATTTTCTTTTATATGTCAAACCATGGGAAGTAAATTGATTGAAGGCTCCGGAAGAGAAAATGTAACTCTGCCCAAAGGCATGACGTTTATCTTAGAGAATGCAATATTCTCCTCCAAGTCTAAGAAGAACTTGTTGAGTTTTAATGATATCAATCGCAATGTTCTCCTCCAAGTCTAAAAGGAACTTGTTGAGTTTTAAAGATATCATTCAAAATGGATATCATATTGAGACAATAGATGAGAATAATCTTGAATTCTTCATGAAAACGAGGCTGCCCATTTCGGTTTGGGTTCACGCCATTTTGCATGCAGCAATGCTAGTTCGTCGGCTGCCCACTTTGGTTTGGGTTCATGCCATTTTGCATGCAACATTTTAGTTTGTCGGCTGCCCACTTCGGTTTGGGGTCACGCCATTTTGCATACAGCAATGCTACTTCGTCTCTGACTGACGAATTGACACAAATATTCCCCGTTGCAATTGGTTTTGGGTCATGAACCCAATATATCCCATTTAAGGATTTTTGGATGCGCAGTATATGTGCCAATTGCACCGCCATCCCGGACCAAAATGGGTCCGCAAAGAAGGTTAGGAATATATGTTGGGTTTGAATCGCCCTCCATCATTCGCTACCTCGAAACATTGACAGGCGACTTGTTTACTGCACGATTTGCAGACTGTCAATTTGATGAGACACTTTTCCCAAAATTAGGGGGAGAAGTTGGTGAAACCAAACGGGAAATTTTGTGGAAAAATGCATCATTATCTCATCTTGATCCACACACCTCTATTTGTGAGAAAGAGGCACAAAAGATTATCCATTTGCAAAGAATAGCAAATCAAATGCCTGACGCATTTATAGATTTGAAAAGGATAACAAAATCACATATCCTCGAAGTGAATGTGACAACATTTGATTCACGAATACATATTCATTATTGGAAGAATATGAACATGAAATTGGTATTAAATATACCACACTCACCCCTAGAAGGAGGTTTGAGATGATATATGGCATGAATGATCGTTGGTCACGTACCTATTGTACGCCAAAGTATTTTGGAAATATGACTATTAAAGGACAACGATAATGCAAGAAACATATCTTGCATATAAGTTTGACATGACCATAATGGTATAACTTTCTCTTTAAGAAAGATATTCACCACATGGATGTTGATGAATCTGTGGTAGTACAAAAATTAATTGAGAGCTCTAGAAGAGCCAATTATTACTATGTTGGAGAAACACAATTGAGTATTGTGCTGTAGTAAGTCTCAAAGAAACTTATTCAGTTTCCAAAGTACACGCGAAAGCGATTGATTATATTGAGACTATAAATAAAGGAAGGCTTTGATATCTCCTATTACTACAACTTGTAGCGGGGTAATTTGCATATGAAAAGCTACCCGCTTTGTTCTCCAGTTTGTACTACACAAACGAAAGAATGCCACAATAAAGTGGATATCTATTGGTATAAAAACCCATGTCATAATAAACCTGAAGTTTATTGATAAGTGCACATGTCATGGTATAAATTTGAAGTTTACCAATATTGATAATTTATTCAGTTGGCATTCGTGTTAGCCATCTCATTTTAAGTATGATGTGCAAATTCACATAGGTGAATATTAAAGAACTAGAAAGTTCTTTACGAATTCTCTTGTATCACTTGTTCTCATTAATGAACTGACCAACTAAACAGTTCGGGTTGATGCCCATAAATTCTGGAAATATCAAAGGAGAATATGGGCCCATTCACCTGCCATGTATACCACATATGATGCATCTATGATATGGTTACATGCGCAATTGTTATTGACCCGCAGCCTGGCTGGTGCTTGCGAGGTAAATTGCTCAGTAATCTAACTTCGAGCATAATTTCCAGATTTCCTACTCAAGATAGTTCATCTTGATAAGTTGGTTTATATCAAAGTTGGTTTAGCAAGATAATTATTGAGTGCTTCCACTTAATAACTAAACTGTTTCTTGTGAGAACAAAGTTATATATATCAGTGTGGTATACGTTGTATATGAGAGTATATTATATTCTCCCCTCACAAGTGGTTCAGGTCAGGAACCAAATAATTTCATCTTATTATTAATGTGCCGTGTATATTGACATGATAATGCACAAAGATGATTTCCCAAAGTTGAGGAAACAAGTTAGCTTTACTAACATGAGGGGGAGATATGATAAACACTTGAGAAAAGGTTACATGGGATGAATTATCATTTGTATATGTATATCCCCGAATATCATGATATGAACCTGAAGTTCATAAAAGGGATAATTCAATTGCAACATATTGCAAAGCATGCTATACGCATTTGCTGATCCAAAGAAAGTAACTAAATGGAAGAGATACAATTCAAGAAGAATTGATTCCATATGAAAGACATGTAGTTTTGAACCTATAGTTCAAATGCTTGAAAGTATAAAGTCAAAGGTATGTATAGTCAGTTTTCGATATCTTATTTGTCTAGCATGACATGGAAAACTTGATATGCATCTAAAGTCTATTATATGGCTTATATGACTTAACTTGAAAGATTTAAGTTGCTTGAAGCATATGCAATTCTTGGTCCTGAAGTACCAAATCCTTAGTACAATTTGTGTACATATGTATCTTGCTATAACTATAAGCATGATGACATTGAGAATGCATCTATGAAGATATTGAAGAGTTATTCCACGACATTATATGAAGATGTTCATATCTATCAAGAATGATGATTTCAAGGTACGGAATATTTATTCAAGTCAATATGGTTGATTTGTCAAACGTCTACCAAAGATCGTTTTGAAGATGATGCACAAGATTGGAATGCAAATGCTCAAGGATATAAATTGATGTACTCATTAGGGGGAGTTAATGCGCGTTGCACTCTTTTTCCCTTACAAGGTTTTGTCCCACTGGGTTTTCCTTGCAAGGTTTTTAACGAGGCAACCAATAGGCGCATATTCAAACATGTGTACTCTTTTTCCTTTCTTTAATTTTTCCCAATGGGTTTTGGTTTTAAGGTTTTATGAGGCACATTATTGAATAGACATTCAAGGGGGAGTGTTATAAAATAGAAGTCTATTTAGAGTGAATGTCTAAGAGTTTTAGCTTAAAGCTAAGTCATTCCTCTTCCTATAAATAGAGGGTCTTACCCCATTGTAAATCACCCCAAGTATTAATAAGAATACTTCTATCTCTCCCTATTCTCTCTCTATTTGCTCTTGTTCTTGAGTTATTGTTCTTGTCTTTTATATTATTTCATAACAAGATGAGATTTTAGATTTTGTCGTGTCTGTTTGTGAATTTTAATAGTTGTGATAAGTATATAGAAGCTTGAGGAAAAAGGAGAAGAAAATATTTCATGCTTGAAGATATAAAGAATATAAAGATTGAATTTTTTTCAGATATAAGCTTATTGATATTTGGCTACATATTTATAAATTTGTAAGTGGGCTAAAATAATACAAGATCAATTTATATAGTGAATTATTATATAATTTTGTCTATTCTTAAATTGATTTAATTTTATAATTCTATTTCCATATCCAATAGGAAATCGACTAACAAACAGTTCGGCTGATGAAGGGATTAACCAACTAAGTGGCGTTATTTTAAAAAAATAAAGGAATAAAATAAGAGTAGTATTTGTTCTACCAACAAATTAGGTGCCCCATATATGACAAGAATTTGTTCCTTTTATTCCTTTGAAAACTAATGAATATACTTTAGCTGGATATTATTCTTTTTAGTGTTTTACTTGGAGAATGCATTGGATAATATGTTGATTTTACCATTGTTAAAAATATACAAAAGAAAATAAAATTACATAGAGTGAGTAAAAAAGATCGCCTAAAACTTAATATTATGTCAAACTAATAAAAAAAAAAAACATGAGAGATCATTTTGGTCACAAAAAATCAGGAGTAAACCTTGTTTCATTTTTTCCGTTCCTTGCATTACTTTCTTAAATAAGGAACACAAGGAGTATGGCAGTAATCATGAAACCTTCCTTATTTTAAAAAGTAATGCAAGAAACGATTTAAATAAGGAAGGTTTCTTGATTACACAAAAGTAAATTTTAATTGATTTTAAAGTACTAAATATAAAAAATAATTAAATTATAATTTTGTAAAATATAAAATATATACTTAGATGGTAATAGAGACGAACGGTATTTAACTATCCCGAATACGTAAACACACATGTGTATCCTGTATACAAACTTTAAAAGCTATTTAGAAAATATATTTGAATTATGGAATTAAAGAAAAAATTTGAGTTCTTGAAAATGATAAATTAATCGATCTTTTAATTTATCTAAGTCCTAAAAGATGAGTCTTCTTACATAGATGAAGTAGTTGAGTGCAAAATAATTGGATATTTTTTGAACTTAAATTAATAAAAAATTTATTTTATGGTGACTTCCTTCATACAAAGCCCTAAACTTTTAAACCTAAGAAAAAAGAAATATAGACCAGCCAAAAGGAAATTCTATGCCTGCAAGGCGTGCATGCACATTCTTGGTCCATAGTTGCCCTTTTCTTCTTTAATGTTGTTGTAGATAAAGCCAAAAGGAAATTTTATTGTGAATTTTTTGTGTCACGATTCGGGGTTCTCATCCTTATAAGCTTGTTCATGGAAGCTAGGCAAGTCATAAACCTTAAAAGTCAGTAACCCTTTTTG
Source organism: Nicotiana benthamiana (assembly GCA_034376525.1). Classification (NCBI taxonomy): domain Eukaryota; kingdom Viridiplantae; phylum Streptophyta; class Magnoliopsida; order Solanales; family Solanaceae; genus Nicotiana; species Nicotiana benthamiana. Next base: position 40,213,556 of record CM067324.1, read on the forward strand.
TTTTAGTTCATTTAAACCAATTATATTAGCAATGAATAAGCTTTTAAAGAACAACAACAAATAAATTTTGCAGAATTCTTAGATGAAAATAGAAGCAAACATCTAGAAAATCAATACAAGTCTCTACCTATCACCTGGTATCACAACATGCACGGACTACTAAGAGTGCTAAATACAGCGGACTAAAGAAATAAAATATGTTATATGAGATAGAGGAGACATCGGGCCTGCAGATGCCTGCAGTGCTACCTCGGAGTCTCGGTGGACTGAAGGCTGCCTCCCGAACTAATGCTGCTACCCAAACGCTGCTCCAATATCCGCACATAAGTGTAGAGTTTAGCATCAGCACAACAAATCTTATGTGCTAGTAAGTGTCTGGCCTAACCCTGGCGAAGTAGTGACGAGGCTAGGACCAGACTCAAGATAAACCTGTGCAGTTATATAATATATGGCGAAAAAATAAACAGGTAATAAGAAATTAAAGCTGGGGAAGGGGAACATGCTGCGGGGGATGGCAGATAAGCAGGATATCAAAGAACAATAAGGAAGCTGTAATTTAACTTCTAACATGGATAAAGAGAAACAAAGACTACTTTCACTTTCAAATTTTATCTTGTTGCAGCCGTGCAACCTGATCCCATTTCTCATACCTCGTGGTTGGTGTATCATCTGCTCTCATTTTATCATATCTCGTGGTAGGAGTACCACTCGCCCCCATTTCATCATATCTAATGGCATGTGTATCACCCGCTCTTATTTCATCATATCTTGTGGTAGGCGTACCACTTGCTCCCATTTTATCATATCGTGTGGTAGGCATACCACCCGCTCCCATTTTATCATATCTCATGGTAGGCCTACCGCCCACTCCCATTTCATCATATCTCGTGGTAGGCGTACCACCCGCTCCCATTTTATTATATCTTGTGGTAGGCGTACTACCCACTCCTATTTCATCATATCTTGTGGTAGGCATACCACCCGCTCTCATTTTATTATATCTTGTGGTAGGCATACCACTCTCTCCCATTGCATTGTCATCACATAATCATAAGAAATACCGACAAGGAAACAAAGCAATATAATAACTTCCCGGTAAGGGAACAAAATAATATAACCTCCCGGCAAAGGAGAATCATCTATAAACACTTTAACTTGGCTTGTACTCATCTCAATGAATGAAAAATCTCAATCATAATTAAGATCCATGAAGATAAAACAAATTTGTGTTCAATACAGTAGATCATTAGTTAAAGCATCCGAAATGCCATTTAAGAACACAACAACTTTCAGTTTAAGACTCACAGTCATACTCGACACCAACGTATAGATAATCGTTACCATGCCTATACGTCGTACTCAACAAGAAACAAGTAGAAAATATGACTCAACTCCTAATCCCTCAAGATAAGGCTAGACCGATTACTTACCTCAGTTTCTGAAAAATGAAAAGTGATTGAAAATCTCGTCTATTTATACCTCTGACAAACCCCCTGTGCGGACAAAAATGGACCATGGCCGCACAGGTTTGTGAACCTGAGGGCCTGTGACATTATACGGACCGCACAAAATGGAGTACTGCCGCACAACACCCACCGTGCCTGCACAAAATCAACCGCGGACCGCACTGGTCAATCTGGAGTTGCACACGATTTCTCGCGGCCGCACTTACGGGTTCAGAGAGCTGAATTATCTTTGGACCTGCAACACCTGTGTTATTAAGCCTATGACCTTTCGAAACCTACTCGAAACTCACCCGAGCTCTCGAAACCTCAAAAGCACCTTACAGATATATTCGTGTTACCAAATCGCTAAAATAACATTAGGAACATTGAATTAAACCTCAAGATTAATGAAATTTCTCAAAACTGCTTTAAATATCAATTTTCATATTAAGGTCCGAATCACGTCAAATGATGTCCATTTTTAACAAAATTTTACAGGAATGACTCAAGCCACATATAAGGCCTGTACCAAGTACCGGAACCAAAATACGGGCCCGATACAATCGCATTCTCAAAAGTATCTATTTCAAATTTCCTTAAACAATTTAAAAAAATAATTTCACTCAAAATTTTATTTCTCGGTCTTGGAACCTAGGAATTTGATTCCGGGCAGACGCTCAAGTCCCATATTTTTCAATGGACCCTCTGGGATCGTCGAATCATAGGCCCGGTCTGTTTACCCAAAATGTTGACCGAAGTCAAATTTATTCATTTTAGCATCAAATCATGCATTTATCATTGAATTTCATATTTAAACTTTCTGGCTACGCGCTCGGACTGCGCACACAAATCATGATGACTTTAAATAAGGTATTTAAGGCCTCGAAAATATAGAATTTGATTAAAAATAGGTGATGACCCTTTGGGTCGTCACATCCTACACCTCTAAATCAACCGTTTGTCCTCGAACGGACAGAAGAAGGGAGTACCTGAGTCGGGAAAAGATGAGGATAACGGCTCTGCATATCAGACTCGGACTCCCAGGTCTATGCCTCAGGAGGCTGACCTCTCCACTTAACACGAACAAAAGGGAAACTCTTCAACCTCAACTGACGAACCTGTCGGTCTAGAATATCTACCGTCTCTTTCTCATAAGACAAGTCCTTGTCCAACTGGACAGTGCTGAGATCTAACATGTGGATGGATCGCCGTGATATTTCTGAAGCATGGACTAATGGAACACTAGATGCATGGCTGATAAGCTCGGCGGCAATGCAAGTCTGTAAGCCACCTCTCCCACTCGATCAAGAATCTCAAATGGACCAATGAACCTAGGGCTAAGCTTTCCCTTCTTCCCAAATCTCATCACGCACTTTATAGGAGACACCTGGAGCAATAACCGCTCACCAACCATAAATCCATATCTTGAACCTTGCGGTCGGTAAAAATCTTTTGCCCGGGCTGAACTGAACGAAGCCTATTCTGAATGATCATGACATTGTCCAAGGCCTCCTGAACTAGATCCGTACCCAACAACCGAGCCTCTCCTGGATCAAAACATCCAACCAGATATTTATTCTTGATTGTCACATTGTTCAACTACCGGTAATCAATGCACATTATCATCGAACTATCGTTTTTCTTAACAAAAAACACTGGCGCACCCCAAGGCGATACATTGGGTCTAATGAAACTCTTCTCAAGAAAGTCCTGCAACTGTTCTTATAACTTTTTTAACTCAGATGGGGCGATACGATATGGCGTGATACAAATAGGCTAGGTGCCCAAAGCCACATCAATGCAAAAGTCGATATCCATGTCGGTCGTCATACCCGACATATCTAAAGGAAAAACATCAGGGAACTCACGAACAACGGGCACAGAATTAATAGAAGGGACCTCAGCACTAGAATTACGAACATATGGCAAAGAGGCCAAACACCCCTTCTCGATCGTACGCCGAGCCTTCACATACAAGATAACATTGCAGGTAGAATGACCAGGAGTCCCTCTCCCCTCTAAACGAGGCATATCTGGTAAAGATAGGGACATAGTCTTAGCATGGCAATCCAAGATATCACGGTTAGGTGATAACCAATGCATCCCCAATACAACATCGAAGTCGACCATGTCTAAAAGCAACAAATCTACATGAGTCTCGAGACCCCCAATCACCACAATACATGAATGATGGACTTGATCAACCACAATAGAATCACCCACCGGTGTAGACACATAAACGGGAACACTCAATGAATCATTAGGCATGACCAGGTATAGGGCAAAATAAGATAACACGTACGAATAGGTAGACCCTGGATCAAATAACACTGAAGCATCTCTATCACAAACCAGAATAGTACCTATAAAGACTGCATTTGAAGCCTCAGCCTCGGGCCTGGCTGGAAGGTCATGACATTGAGGCTAGGCCCCACCACCCTGAACTACCTCTCTGGGATGGCCGACTGCTAGCTGGCCTCTACCTTTGGCAGCCTGACTTCAACCTCTAGGACGTCTACCTCCACCTATAGCACCTCTACCCCTACATCTAGTTGGTTAGGCGGGCTGTGGAGCATTTGGCGCATGTACCATAGCACGAGAACCCTGGTGCAGAGAATTGCTCGATGCTTGAGGGCAGTACCTAGCAATGTGCCCCGTGTCACCACAAGTAAAACAAGCCCTCTCCTAACGGCCCTGGAACTTTGAAGCGGTGGTGCATTGATAGGTGTTTGCAGTGCACTATAGGACTGCAGATAAGGATAATGCATCTGAGGACCGCGGGTACTTGAAGCTACCTTGAGAAACCTGAAGAGTCGACTGAAAGGGCCTAGGAGGATGGCTTCTACCACGTGAATCTCTACCTCAAGATGAGGTAACACTGAATCTGCATGAATGATAGGGCCTCTTGTCCGGCCCATGACCACCTCCCTATGACAGAACCATCTCAACTCTACGGGCCACATTGGTCGCCTCCTGAAAGGTGATTTTACACCCAGCCTCCCTGGCCATCTGAAGACGAATCGGTTGAATGAGTCCATCAATAAACTATCTCACTCTCTCCCTATCAGTGGGAAGTATAATAAGAGAATGGCGAGCTAAGTCAATGAACCTTGTCTCATACTGGGTGACCATCATGGAGCCTTGCTGGAGGCACTCAAACTGCCTCCGATAGGCCTCTCTCTAAGTCACAGGGAGAAACTTCTCCAAAAACAATACAGTAAACTGCGCCTAAGTCAAGGATGGTGACCTGAGTGGCCTGGCTAAGCAAAAATCTCTCCACCAAGTCTTGGCAGATCCACACAGGCGGAATGTAGCAAAATCGACCCTATTACTCTCAACAATGCCCATCTTCTTCAGAACCTCGTGGAAGCTATATACGAATTCTTAGGGATCCTCAAAAGAAGCATCACTGAAGGTATTAGTGAAGATCTTGGTGATCATATCCATCCTCCACAAAGCATCGACAAATATTGCGTCTCCATCGTTAGTCTAAACCACTACACCCGGCTGAACTGCTCCAACTGGCTGAATTGCCGGAGTCTGAATCTGGGGAGCTACCTGCTCCGTATTGCAAGTAGCAGGAGTCTGAGCCCCTCTTCCAGCCTGAGAAGTGGCTGGTGCTACAGGAAGCAAACCTTTTCGGATGACACTCTCTGTAAGGAACACCAGCCAGACCAGAGCGTCCTGAAGAACTGAGGTAGCAATAAACCGCTCCGGTACCTAGGCTGGGCCTACCGGAACTGCTGGGGCTGGAACCGCCTCCTCAAAATTAACCTGAGGCTCTGCCACTAGTACTGTTGCTCGGGGCTGAGCTCTGTCCCTACCTCGGCCTCTAGCACGGCCTCGGCCTCGCCCTCTGCCCTTAGTGGAATCTCCTGCAGGGGGTTGGAGCTGCTGAGTGGTAGATGACAAAGCGCGTGTTCTCGCCATTTGTGAAAAAACAGAGTAGAAGTCCAATTAGCATTGAGAAAGAGTTTGTCCGTAACAAGTGTGAAATTTTCCTAACTCTGTAGCCTCTAGGGGATAAATACAGATGTCTGCGTACCGATCCCTCGGACTCTACTAAGCTTGTCCATGAGTTGTAAGACCTATGAAATCTAGTCCTTTGATTCCAACTTGTCACAACCCGGAGTTCCCACCCTCATGAGTTGTGATGGAGCCTACTCGTGGAAGCTAGGCATGCCATAAACATTGGAATTCATTTATCCTTTTCCTTTATTCATTTAAAACCAATTATATTAGCAATGAATAAGCATTTAAAGAACAACGGAAAATAAATTTAGCGAAAGACTTAGATCAATATAGAAACAAACGTCCCGAAAACCAATATAAGTCTCTACCCAGCACCTGGTGTCACAACATGCACAGAATACTAAGAGTGCTAAATACAACAATTTGAAATAAATAAAACAATGTTGGTCTCGAATACATGAGATAACATTATAAAATATAATATAGAGGAGACGTCGGGTCTGCGGACGCCTACAAGGCTACCTCGAAATCTCGGTAGACTGAAGGCTGGCTCCCGAATTAATGTTGCTACCCAAACACTGCTACGGTATCTGTACATAAGTGCAGAGTGTAGCATTAGCACAACCGATCCCATGTGCTGGTAAGTGTCTGACCTAACCCTGGCGAGGTAGTGACGAGGTTAGGACTAGGCTCCAGATAAACCAGTGCAATTATATAATATATAGCGAAAAAGTAAACATGTAATAAGCAACTAAAGTTGGGGAAGGGGAACATGTTGCGGGGATGGCAGATAAGTAGGATATCAAAGAACAATAAGGAAGCTATAATTTAACGCCTAACACGAATAAGGAGAAATAAAGATAACTTTCACTTTAAGTTTTAATCTTGTTGCAGGCGTGTAACCCAATCCCATTTCTCATACCTCATGGTAGGTATACCACCCGCTCCCATTTCATCATATCTCGTGGTAGGCGTACTACCCACTCCCATATAATCATATCTCATGGTAGGTGTATCAACCACTCCCATTTCATCATATCTCGTGGTGGCCGTACCACCCGCTCCCACTTAATCATATCTTGTGGTAGGCGTACAACCCGCTCCCATTTTATCATATCTCATGGTAGGTGTACCACCCGCTCCCATTTCATCATATATTATGGTAGGTATACCACCAACTCCCATTTTATTATATCTTGTGGTAGACATTCAACCCGCTCCTATTTTATTATATCTTGTGGTAGGCGTACCATCCACTCCCATTTCATTGTCATCACATAATTACAAGAAATCTCGGCAAGGGAACAAAGAAGTATAATAACCCCGGCAAGGGAACAAAAGAATATAATAACCTCCCAGCAAGGGAGAATCAGCTATAACCACTTTAACTTGGCTTGTACTCATCTCAATGAATACAAATCTCAATCATAATTAAGATCCATGAAGATAAAACAAATTTGAGTTCAATACAGTAGATCATTAGTTAAAGCATCTGAAATGCCATTTAAGAACACAACAACTTTCAGTTAAAGACTCACGGTCATGCTCGACACCAACGTATAGATAATCGTTACCATGCCTATACGTCGTACTCAACAAGAAGAAAGTAGAAAATATGACTCAACTCCTAATCCCTCAAGCTAAGACTAGACCGAACACTTACCTCAGTGCTTTGAACACTACTTAAGTCACAATTATAGCTTTTCCCCTTGGTTCCACCATCAATTCATTTGTATTAAATCACAAATTACTTAATTATATTGATAAACGCTAATTGAATCAACCGCAATGCATGAAAATGAATTTTCGAAAGTTTTACCCAAAAAGTAAAAAAAAAAACCCGGGCCCACATGATCAAAACCTGAGATTCAAACCAAAACCCGATTACTCATTCTCCCACAAACTCAAAAAAAATTGTTTTTTTTTAAATCGAACCTCAAATTGAGGTCCAAATTCCCAATTTTAAAAAAACCTAGGTTCTACCCAAAGTACCCAATTACCCCATGAAAATATTTAATTTTAAGTTGAAATCATGTTAAAAGATGTTAATAATTGAAGAAGAAAGGTCGCTTGAAAAATCGCCTCTTATGTTTTTAGGGTTTTGAAAAATAAAGAGTGATTGAAAATCCCGTCTATTTATACCTCTGATAGACTCCCTGTGTGGACCGCACAAAATGGACCGCGACCGCACATGTTTGTGAACTTGAGGGCCTGAGACACTATGCGGACCGCACAAAATGGAGTGCAGACAGACATCACCCACCGCGCCCGTACAAAAGGGACTACGGACCGCGCTGACCCCTCCGCTACTGCACAAGATTTCTCGCAGCCGCACTAATGGGTTCAGACAGCTAAATTAGCTCTAAGCCTAAGACCTTCTGGAACCTACGCGAAATTTACCCGAGCCTTCAAAACTCCAGCCTAAGTATACATACAACCTCAAAAGCAGATTACAGACATATTCATATAACCAAAGTACTAAATTAACATCACGAACATCGAATTAAACCTCAAGATCAGTGAAATCTCTCAAAACTCCTTTAAGGCCTATACCGGGTGCCGGAACCAAAATACAGGCCCGATACCATCGCTTTCTAATCAATTTTTTCACTTAAAATTTCCTTAAAAATTTTCAAAAAATAGTTTCACTTAAAAATTCATTTCTCGGGCTTGGGACCTCGGAATTCGATTCCGGGCATACGCCCAAGTCCCACATTTTCCTACAAATCCTCTGGGACTGTCGAATCACGGGTCCGGGTCCGTTTACCCAAAATATTAACCAAAGTTAAATTTATTTATTTTAGCATCAAAATTTAACATTTTTCACAGAATTTCATATTTAAACATTTCGACGATGCGCCTGTACTGCGCATGCAAATCAAAGTAACTCTAGATAAGATTTTTAAGGCCTCAAAGTATAGAGTTTGATTAAAAATAGGTGATGACCTAAAGGGTCATCACATTTTGTCATCTACCATGTAAATAAAGGAAGCGATCATTATTAATAAACAAAAGCTTAGAATGGCTCTTTCATCCTAAATCGCAACGGAATAAAGAATAAATACGTGCAAGTATGAATTGATTATCTTCATATTTAGGAAAGCTGAAAAGAACTACTAATAAATAGCTCATATAAAAATAGTATCTAAAGTAAAGTAAGATGCAACATACTTAATATGAGCATTCAAGAGTTATTTATGGCCAATATTCCTAAAAATATTCGTGAGACGTGGCAATGCGTAAATTTTACGGTACAAAAAAGAATTTTTATTTAGCTCAGTGTATAAAAATAACATAAAAAAAATTAAGAGGAAGTTCCAACTATCATACTAATTAATATTTTCTCAATTCAATCAAATCAGTGAAAAATAGATAAAGAATATTACCTTTGGTTGCATTGACAGCAAAATTAAAAGACAACCATTGTTTGGTCTTTATAAACTCCCCCATACACATGGACTAACAGATTCCTTGATCCTAGCTCCTTGCTTGCTCCTTCTCTTTTGAATCATACAACTCTCTTTACTCCTTGTATTCCTAAGGCTAGAAATCTTTAGTTTCTTACAAAATTAAGCCAATCGAAAATTTGGTCATAACAAGTAACAACCAAATCCACCTTAGTGTTGAATTCCAGTTCCCCTCCTCTTGGTGTTACAAAAGCAATTGTAATATCTGAGGCAAGAGCAACAAAACTCAGATAACCAGACACTTTGTATACTGGTCGATATTGAACGAGAGGTAAAACCTACTTGAATTATGCTGAAAACTAAGTTTAATACTTAAATAGCATGAACAATGCAGAAAAAAAGACTTAGAAGAAAAGATATTTCTAAGAACTTACGTAAAACATCTAATTTAAGATTGTGAATAAGATATAAATAATAAAATACCAATCTTAGGCCCAAAACTCAAAATATATGAGATTCCTTGTAGCATGCGGCACCAAAAATTGGTTTTTATAACTTCTACCTCTTGGCCTCTTGGATTTCTAAATCTTCAAGTTCATCTACCAAAAAGACTAATGATCCTGTAAAATAAGAAAAACTCGTCAGTATGAAGCTGACTAAAGTTATGTTTACATGCATGTTTCAATGACATTAATGGATCGGATGACTTTCACATATTAATATCCAGAGTTGAAACAATTGACTTAGGTTACTGTAAGAAGTACAAGGGACGCGTATATTTACTGGATCCTTGTCGTAAACCTTTGATAATCTAATCCTACTTAACGAAAGATTTACCTTATGACTTTTGCAAAGGTTAAAGAAATTGGAGTGATTCTCTTGGAGAGATTCTTTAGTTTTGATGCATAGAGAATAAAATCACAAGTTTAAAAATTTAGTAAAAGGAATATAATTGATTTCAAATGTTAAATATTAGTAAAATAGTTAAATAATAATTTTGTACAATATAAAATTAGTTTTTGGAGGATAAAAAGGATGAACGACATTTCGCTAAGGGCTTTCGTGCTTTTAATATAATATAGATATAGAAAAAGAAGTGGTTGAGCCCGTTCAATATGGAAAATAGAATAAGAAAAAAGTTCGACCTGAAAACATGAAGATTTGAAGATGAAAATCAGAGAAGATGAAGATGAACAGTGAGAGAGACAGAGAGAGAAACGGAAGCTTCTGGAGAAAGCCAGAAGACAAATGAGTACTGCCTCCCTAAAATATCTGTATATGTTACATATATACAATCATTCTTGGGTCGGGTCAAACGGCCCAAGAACAAAATGAAACGGGTTCAGATTATTTACAACCCAATCAACAAATCATCACAGCCCAACGCCCACATATACAATGTATACCAGAAAATACAATAAATATACAATGTATATACAGTGTATACAATCATTTATGCTTGGGTTTGGAAGCATGTAGTCTTTCATCTCAACACCCCCCATTAATTTGGAGGGGAAACCACCTGCAACTTGGACAACAGCGGATGAAGCACAGTGCCAGGCAATGGCTTAGTGAGCAGGTCAGCCAATTAACGAGAAGTAGGAACATGAAGCAGCTTGAGAAAACCATTCTGTAGCAGGTCCCGAACAAAATGGCAGTCCACCTCGATGTGTTTGGTACGCTCATGAAAAACAGGATTGGTAGCTATATGGACAGCAGCCTGGCTGTCACAATACAAAGAAAAAGGAAGAGAAACAGATACCCCAAGATCAACCAGTAAATGAGAAAGCCAAGATAATTTGGATACCATCAAATCCCAGTTTCTGAGATACCACATCAGCCCTATCACCACTAATCCTAGGTTATCAGGGGACGCTAGGCATCGAAATTCAAAAAGTTCTCTTTTTTTTTTGTTCAGCAACAACTTTGCTGAGGGCTCTATATTCTGCCTCAGCAGAAGACAAAGAAACAACAGGTTGCTTCTTAGATTTCCAACTAATCAGGCAACCACCCAAAAGCACACAAAATCCAGTAACAGATCTCCTAGTATCAGGGCATGCAGCCCAATCACTATCAGAATAACCAACAACAGAAAATCAGCACTGGCAGAATAAAATAGACCCATAGAAGGAGTGCCTTTAAGGTATCTCAAAACATGCAGGCAACAGTCATATGTGGAAGTCTAGGGCATTTTAGGAATTGACTCAGATGTTGAACAGCAAAGCATATGTCAGGCCTAGTATGAGTAAGAAACAACATCTTACCAACAAGACTCCTGTACTGGTCAGGAGAGGATAAAAGGTCACCAGAATCAGCATGAAGTTTGACATTAATGTCCAAAGGAGAAACAACAGAGGAGACATTTGCACAATCAAACTGATGCAGTAAATCACAAATATACTTATGCTGAATAAGGATCATTCCACCAGGAACAACTGACATTTCAAGGTCCAAAAAATAATGCAAAGATCCTAGGTCTTTGATTTTAAACTGATCATCCAGAAACAGTTTCAGGGCAGTAATCTCATCACTGTCATCCCCAGTAAGGATAATATCATCCACAGACTGCCACAACCACAAGGGACCCAGGTTTACCTTTGATGAACAAAGAATAGTCATTCAAAGAATGTTTGTACCCAATGGAATAAAGAGCAGAAGACAATTTGGCATACCATTGTCTGGATGCTTGTCTCAGCCCATATAGGGATTTCTTGAGCTTACAAACCAGAGGAGAAGATGTAGGAGAAACAGAACTAGAAAGAGGGGCAGAAACTGTCAAACCTAGGGGAGGTTTCATATAAACTTCCTCATCCAAATCCCCATGGAGAAAAGCATTATTGACATCAAGTTGAAATAGAGGCCAGTGATTCTTGACAGCCACAACAATAAGGCATTTCACAGTGGTCATCTTAATCACAGGAGAAAAGGTGTCAGTAAAATCAATCCCTTCAACTTGAGTATCACCCCTAATAAAAAGCCTGGCTTTATGCCTTTCAACAATACCATCAGCCTTGTATTTGATTTTATAGACCCATGTACAGCCAATGGGTTTCTTACCAGGAGGAAGAGGAACAACATCCCAGGTATGGTTAGTTTCCAAAGCATCAAACTCCTGCCTCATTGCATCCTGCCATGCTGGGACAGATGCAGCTTAAGAGTAATAAAAAGGCTCAGCTTCCAAAGCAGAAGAAGAGGAACCAGAAAAGGTAGGGAGTTGGCAGACATAATCCTTAAGATAGGAAGGAGGATTATGCTGTCTAGTGGACTTTCTAGGAGCAGAAAGAGGGTGTGAAGGAGGTAAAACAGGGGGAGAGATATCATGATTGAAAGAAGGAAGGGAAGAAGGAGCAGCATCATTAAAATCAGGAACAGGAGAATCAGATGTAGGGGAAGGAGGGGAGGAAGCATGTATAGGAAAATCTGTGTCAGTGGAATGTTCAGCAGGGGGTATAGAAGGAAAAGATGAAGGAGAAGGGTGAGCAGAAGAAGGTTTATTCTTAAAGGGAAAACAAGTTTCATGGAATACAACATCCCTGGAGACAAAACATTTCTTGGAAACCAGATCATACAGTTTATAACCCTTTTTGGCAAAGGGATAACGCAGAAAAACACAAGAGAGGGCTCTAGGCTTTAACTTGTCCCTTTGAGGAATAGGGACAGTAGCATAAGCAAGGCACCCCAATGCCCTCAAATGAGAATAGGATGGAGCTTTCCCATACAAAAGTTCATGAGGAGACTTATTCTGAAGAATTCTGGAAGGTATTTTGTTAAGAAGATAAGTGGCAGTCAACAGACAATCCCCCTAGAAAGACACAGGTAGGCCAGATTGAAAAAGCAAGGCTCTACATGTTTCAAGAAGGGTTCTGTGCCTTCTTTCAACAACACCATTCTATTGGGGGGAATGAGGGAAGGAGGTTTGATGAATAATCCCCTGGCTACTAAAAAAAGATATGCCCTCAATGCTAGACCCCAATTCTAAGGCATTGTCACTTCTAACAGTTTGAACCACAGTGTTAAACTGAGTTTTAACAAAACAGATGAAAGACTTAAGCAGGGAAAAAGCATTGCTTTTAGATCCCATTAAGTGTGTCCAGGTTGTCCTAGAAAAATCATCAACTATAGTAAGGAATTATCTATAACCAGAAGAAGTAGAAGTGTGGTAAGGCCCCAAAGTATCCACATGTATTAATTGAAATGGTCTAGTAGTACTGATACTGCTATCAGGAAAAGGGAGTCTGGTTTGTTTGGCCATAGGGCAGACAGAACAAGAAAAAGGTTGTTTAGAAGCAAGTGGAAAAGACAAACCAGAAATATGTCTCATATTTGTAAAAGAAGTATGTGCTAGCCTTAGATGCCAAATGTAATTCATATCAGTGGTAACAACATTATTACAAGTGGAGTTATTTACAATAGGAGGCAAGGCAACAATTTTGCTGTCAGACACATTGTCATCATTACAAAAATCAGACAAAGCACATACAGAAGTAAATGAAGAACCAGGAGAGAAAGAAGAGGAAGGTGGCACACAAGACAGTTTGTATAGGCCAGCTTCCTCTTTACCAAGATCCAGAGGCCTCTTCAGAGAAGGGTCCTGTATGAAGTAAACAGGAAGTTGGAGTAAACAAAACTATACAGTGCGATTGTTTTACCAACTTGTGAACAGAAATCAAGTTGTGTTTAAAGGAAGGAACCAGAAGCACATTGTGAAGAGTAAGGGAAGAAGTTAATGGAAAAGAACCTGTACAAGTTACTTTCACTTTGTAACAATTAGGCAAAGTTACAAGATAGGGAACAGTCAAAGGTATGATGTTTAAGAATAGGTTTTTATCATGTGTCATATGATTAGATGCCCCTGAATCAATGATCCAGGTGACAGAATTAATGTGTGTAAGCATGCATAATTTGGAATCAGAAACAAGACTCTCAGTCAACATAGTACCAGCAAAATTAGCAGCATACATGGGAGGAGGAGCTTGATCACTGGAATCCCCTAACTTGGTCTGTTGCAACAAGCTCATCAATTGATCATATTGGTGTCTGCTCAACCCTGGTATCACAGAGCTGTGACCATCTATGTGTGTAACATGGTGATGGCTAGAAGGAGAATCCCCAAGAGGAACAGACATATTAGGATTCCCATGATTAACTGACACACTTTCCTCACCAGTGGAGACATGAGCAGCCGTAGATTTCCTTCCCTTTGTTGTATTTATGTTTTGAGGAAACCCATGGATCTTGTAGCACTTATCAATTAAGTGCCCAGATTTCTTGCAGTATCTGCAAAATAAGGGCCCTCTGCTTTGCTCAAAATTAACTCTGGGACTGAAAATAGGGGGACTAGGCATTGTGGCTTGATTAAACCCAACTGAGTACTTATTTGCATTAGCATTAAAAGACAAAGAGTCTGGACTGATTTGAGAAATAGATTGCACTTGTCTCTGTGTCTCATCATGAAGCACTATATTGTAAACACTGTCAAGGGAAGGAAATGGCTGCATCATCAGCAGATTACTCCTAACCCCCATGTATGCTTCATTTAACCCCATAAGAAACTGGAATACCTTGTTTTCATCATCTTCCTGAACTGTTCCATTTTTAGCAGCACACACACATCTCTGCCCATGATTTGTGCACATGTGCCCAACTCATCGCAGAGGCCTTTGAGTTTGTTAAAGTATGAGGCTACGTCTAAGCAGCCTTGAGATGTGTGGGAAAGTTCCCTTTTTAATTCAAAGATTTTGGTCTTGTTAGGGGTACCATATCTTTTCTCAATTTGGGACCATATACTCTGTGCAGTATCGGAATACTGCAAACTATCAGCAATCTGAGGAGATATGGAAGAGGTCAACCAGGAAATGACCATGTTATTACATCTATCCCACAGCCTCTTTTGAGCCACATTAGTTGTTGGTCGAGGACATGAGCCGTCAACAAATCCGATTTTGTTTTTAGCAGATAATGCGACAATTATTTTTCTCCTCCAACCCCCATAACCACTACCGAGAAGGGAATGGGGACAAGAAAGACCCCAGGGACATCAGAGGAATATACAAAGAGGGGGCTGGTATAGTCTACCGAGGAGGAGGTACCAGCAGTGGTATTAGAAGCCATGATTAATGAACCAGCTTGAAAGAAAAGCAGTTTGGACAAGCAAAATATAACGGAACCAGGTACTCACATACGGAACCAGATAGTCACATACAAAGCATACAATACTCAAAATAAGGACAGAGTTACCCTCCTTCTTCGCGACCGGAGAAGATCGGCCTTCAATCAACAGAGAAAACCCTAGGTCCAACACCGGAAACCCTAGGTTCTGAAACTCACCGGAATAAGGTCACAGACGCCGGAAAGTTACCCAAAACGTCCATCAAGCGAAGAAAAAAGTCATCAGATAACACCAAAACTCTAGGTCCGAAAGTCGGAAACCCTAGAATTTGAAGAACTCGTCCGAACAAAGTCAGAGATATCGAAAAATCACCCAAAACATCTACTGATACAGGATCGGAGCCTCAAACAGTCAGAAAAGTCCCGATTAACCGATTAACATGCATCGGAAAAAAAATATACGAACAGTATTTTTCTCAGATAACCGAAGATAAAACTTTAGCAAAAGCTTCATCAAGTATCGATAACACATAACAGAGAAAGATCGGAAGATTTTCCCGCTCTGATACCATGAAAACATGAAGATTTAAAGATGAAAATCAGAGAAGATGAAGATGAACAGCAAGAGAGACAGAGAGAGAAACGGAAGCTTCTGGAGAAAGCCAGAAGACAAATGAGTACTCCCTCCCTAAAATATCTGTATATGTTACATATATACAATCATTCTTGGGTCGGGTCAAATGGCCCAAGAACAAAATGAAACTGGCTCAGATTATTTACAACCCAATCAACAATCATCACAGCCCAACTCCCACATATACAATGTATACCAGAAAATACAATAAATATATAATGTATATACAGTGTATACAATCATTTATGCTTGGGTTTGGAAGCCATGTAGTCTTTCATCTCAACACGACCAAATACATATCACATTCTCCTTTCCCTGGCAGATCGAGTTGAGATAAAAAGTCTAATGTTCCTCGTAAATTTGTCACGGCCTAAAATTTTATCAAAAGATCGTGATGATACCTAACTCCCTCTCTAGGTAAACCAATACATAACAATAATAATAGAATCTAATCATTAAACAATTTAATCGTTTTATGATAATAATAACAATATTTTGGAATAAATCTCAATTTCAATATCATAAGTACATAGTTAATGATAAGGTCTAAACACAACCACAACCATCTACAACGCCTAAAACCCAGTTCCACTACATCACGAGCATCAAATAAGAGTAAGTAATCTCATAAAAATAACAAGCTCTGTCTCAAAAAAGATACATAGACATATAATCATGATTGGGGAAGGGGACTCCACGTGCTACAGATTAGATCGAACATGGCAGCTCATTACGAAGATTCCAATGACATACTCCTACTCAGCTCAATGAGTACTGCAAATATCAATCTCAAAACTTGCACAAATATGTAAAAGTATAATATGATACCAAATTAAACCACGATACTTAGTAAGTATAATGTCTAGCCTTGAAGAAGTAGTAACGGCAAGGCGACTTCGACACCAGCTAACAACTTAATAAGCATAAGAAGCATGAATAGAGTATGAAATGAAGCATATGGTATCACAATTAGGTCTATCGAATGAACCACAGTAGAACTGGAATTTAGACATGTTTTTTAGTTAAGCTGATATAATACAACATCAAATCATCTCAGTTCTTTCCATAATCATGATACGAGTCAATCAACGCTCACATACATTATAAGACACTATATGAGTCTAAACTACCAATGTATACTCAAACAAGGGGTATTGTACAATATCACTCATCTCAATCCTTCATAATCACAATATGAGTCACACAACAGTAATATAATTATGCAAGAGTCATTGCACGAGTGGAGGCCTAATAGTGTATATATATATATATATATATATATATATATATATATATAACACAAGCAAAGTGTCCAAACCAACAGCAATCTCAATGCCTACGCACATAGGGCCCAAGATCACATGAGTAATCACCTTACTCCTAAGGGATGGTATCAATTTAAGCGATGTTGCAACGTGCAATCGAATCCATATATAGACATAATACAGTTGTGATAATAAGATAAGAGCCCGTATTTTAGCTATATTTTGCACTTTGATTACTGCTTTTTATTCGTGTTTGAGCTTAAATAACAATGATTTGCACTTATTATGTGTATTATACCTTATAGGAGGTAATTCTGAGTCAAGTAGCGGATTTGGAGCTAAATTGGATAACTGAGAGCTTTGAAATCTAAGTAAAAGACCAAAAAATTAAATTGGGATCATGTTCAGGGTGGAGGACCAAGTCCGGATATTATAAATTAAGAAGAAAGTTTAATCTTAAAAAATTTCAGTACCGCGCTGCATGGACACTGTAAGACACTGCACGAAATGTAGGCATGCCTAGACAAAATTAATGTAGGCATGCCTAGACAAAATTTTATTCTCTGAGGTGCACCGCGCTTGTGTATTTTTATGTAGAGTTGTTCTGTTTGGACCATTTCTACATGGTATAAATAAACCAAAATATAATTTTTAGCGGACTTTTTACCTACGGAAGATTGAAAAAGCATTGGAGACTCTAAGGCACGAGAATTCATCATTCTTCCATCAACTCAATAACCACGTTTGAATTGAATTTATGTTTTCTTACTTTAATTTATATGTGATTATTTCTCCTACTATTATGAAGTAGTGTTTTCCTTAGGGTTGATTATAGGCTATAATTATGTATTTTAGTCGATTATTACACCCTTATTTACTGCACTTTAGTTGTGTTTATGCTCTAATCGCTAGTGCTTTGCACTAAGTGTGTTTTATGCCTTGTAGAAGTGATTCCGAGATATATAGATGTTATGGAATAAATTCAAGTGATTTAGAATTTTGAAGTCTGAGTAAAACCCCAAGAAATTAAGTCATAATTGTATTCGAGGATCAAAGGATGATAGATCAATGAAACGAAGAATCGAGTAGGCATATTGTGCACTGTCTAGTAACATGCACATAACATTTCGCTCAAAACTCTATTTGGGCTCATTAATATATGGTTAAAAAACTTAATCAAAGGGATACAACTTTAATATTTTATGTGTATCCAAATTCCAAACCCAAAAGGGTGAAAATCATAGTTAAAACCATGATCGAGAAGCTGAACACAGACTGAGGCACTGCATTATGAAAATATTGTGCCCGAACTGCGCCTGAACCACAACCGCGAGCGTCTAGACCTGAAAAATTATTCTTTTACACATAGGAAAAAGGTATAATTGTTTGTACCTAATCCTACTTCGTATATATACATGGAAAAACAGTATTTGGAGGAAGGCATATTTTTGACACAGATTCGACCTAGGAAGGCAGAGACATTAGAAGCAAGGCGAGAAATTCTTTTATGACTTTTTCCTTCCTCTTCATATTTTTCGTTGTTGGTTATAAATTTTAGTATTGTATTTTTACATACTATTATGAATAGATAATTTACTATCTATGGTTTTGATGGAACCTTTTGTAGGATAAATTCTTGTTATGTTTTTATATTATTGAGCTGTTGGATTTTTCTACTTGTTCAACTACGTGTTCATTATTGTTGATTGAATATCCATCGATTGTTTGTGCCTATTTATTATTTTTTTCGTGAGAAATGATACATATTTAGGTGTTTGTTGAACAACGTCACTCCTAATGTGTGTGAGAAACTAATACAACGGATTTAAAGGCTATTAGAAATAACAAAGCCTTGACGTGGTAATAATGAGCGGTTAGATAAAGCCAACTAGCATAGTTCGAGAGAATATGTCTAGTAAATTATTGTAGCTACTCAATAGAGAATTACGGCACCTAGAGTGCTCAGGATCAGTAGAGAATACATTGACAAAATTGTAGGAAACATAGCTAGAAGGATTCGACGATTGGGGAAGTCATAACTCTATGCCTCCTTAATTTAGTCTTCAACCCTTTGTCTCATTAGTTGATAATTGTACTGCTTTGTAGTATTTGCTAGTTAATTAGTTAGAAACATAAATTTCAATCTTTATAATTTGAAAAATTATTCAAACTTGTCTTCTTAGTGATATTAAATAGATATAGCTAAACATCAGTTGTGGGATTCGACTCCAAACTTTTAGACCATATTATATTTGCAGCAACCACTTATCCTTTTTAGGACTATAGTTAGGCTAGAACAAATTTTGGCGCCATTTCTGGAGAACTACCGGTGTAGCTGTAGGTATACATATTGCTAGGTTGCAAGTTTTGACTTTTATTTTTGTTTTTGTTGAATTTGATTTTTTTACTTGTTAATTTGAGAAACATGACATCCTAGAATTATGGGAGTTTGGATGTTCGTAATTCTACTTTTAATCCTTCTTATGCATATTGAGAAGAAAACGACCCATGGAAAAATTATCAACATATTTCCGAGAGCGAGTTATGTGCACCAACTCACTCTTATGTGTGGAATATATGTGATATGTGTGGTAGTCAATATGGTCAATTTTATGGTTGTGCTTATATTTCTTATCTTCCTCCAATCCTTTACTTTGATAGTTTTTTGTTTTTTGTGAAGTTAATAAGAACAAAGAACCTAGGGATGATGACTTGAAAGAGATCAATGATATGCTAAGGTGCCTTTTGGAACAAAATAATGAATAAAAAATGCACATACAAAGTTAATATGCTATTATTCGCAACCTGGAGGCACAAGTGAGTCAACTAGTTGAGGTAGTTAACGCTCAATAAGACAATATTGTGGATAGTAGCCAAGAAGATCAAGAATTAGATGCCGAAGTTGAGTTACAAATGGAGGAGGTCATAGTAGAAAACCAACAATCTAACCAACTAGAATCTGAGGATGGGGACGCTGCACAAGTGAGATTAGAATCAGCCAAGGACATTGAGGATATAAATTTTGTTGAGTCAAGTATCATTGATATTGCGGATGCTGAAAGTCCTAAATTTTATTTGTGTGAGCTCATTCGTCCACACTCTAAGCATTTTTCCACATTATGTTTGGATGATAATATGGAAATAGAGTCATCCAAACCAATTGAAAAATCAAGGAATGAGGAACAAGGTGCATATATTTTGGAATTCTTCTTGCCAAAAAGTCAGGATTTCATAAATCATACAAAGGCCAAGGAGTGCAGAATACTACATTATTTCCTTGGAACAGTTAGATTTGTTCCTCCATGCCAAAATCATAATCATAAGCTTGAAGCAAAACTTGGGGTTCAATTCATAATTTCAAGGTTGAGACAAAAAGTTATTCATGTCGTGCCGCCACATTAAATCAAGCGCTTGTTAGGAGGCAACCCAACTTTAATATTTTTTTAATTGTATTATCCTTCTAGGAACATGGAAAGCAAAGCTATTGGAAGGATGTATCAGCAAACAAAATGGTTGGAACTAAGTATGAGGTACTCGCACGAAGGACCAAGCTTAGGAGAAGTCTGAGTATCCCATGAGTTGCTAGTGCTTCGACCTTTGGCCTACCAGGGAGTCTCTTTTACCATTTTATTAGTTATGGTGTGCATTGGAGACAATGCATAATTTTAAAGTGTGGGGTGGGGAGATTGTCTGGGTGACTTTCTATAACATTGTAGTTTTGTTAGCTCAATTGAATAATATTTTAATAAAAAGGAAATTGGACTTTTCATGATGATGGTTCTATTAAAAGTTTCTTGAGGGATTTAAGTCTAAAGGAAAGACAAACAGATTTTCTTTTGTTAGGTAGTGTAGCAATTACCCCTTAGTTTTTGTTTATGTCGTGGTTCTTTTCCAAGGGTTTTGTTTAAACCGGGTGTAGTTAGTTTTTTTAAGGAATAGGAGCCATTGTGTTGCATTTTGAATTGAAGCATTATATCTTGACTTTGTTATGCCTTGAGAATCATAAGTACTTTGGTTGTGACGCTTAGGCTCAGTTTTTGACTCTTGTATAAGTACCTTAAAATGTATAAGCTTAACGTTGTTTAACTGATTTGACTAAAGTGTCTTGATGAAACATATCCTGAGTGAGTTTTGTGCCAAGTATGTGTAAAGTTTGTGTGTTATTTTGTGCATTGCATTTGATGTCTAGAACTTTCCCCTGTGTTTGCTAAGTAAAATTTTGATGACCCAGCCAATCGTCTCATGAGTTACTACTTTATTTCCCAAATTTATTATTCCTATTACTTTGTCTATCGATTCTATATGTGATCCGGTTGGATAGATAGGGTCCGGAAAGGATTTAGTAAGGTTTGAGGCACTTAGTCTCTTTTGAGGAAGCCTAAGTTGGAAAAGTCAGTTGGTTGTTGACTTATGTATTAGAGGGATCGGATGTGAGTTCTCATAGTTCGGATAGTTGAGGGAGGTGATTTGGGACTTAGGATCGTGATCGGAATGAGTTTTGGAGGTTCAGAGTAGATTTAGGCTTGAATTAATGAAGTTGATATTTTGTCGATTTTTGGTTGTAAGGCGAGATTTTGATATAGGGTCATAACGGAATTATGAAAGTTGTAATATTTCCATTGTATCATTTTGGATGTGTGTGCAAAATTTTAGGTCATTCGGACGTGGTTTGATTGGGTTTATCAAAAGTGGAATTCGGAAGATTTTGGAAACTTAGGGTTGAATCTAATGTATTTTGGTTGATTCAGTGTTGTTTGAGGTGTTTTGAAGATTGGTATAAGTTTGAATAAGGTTTTAGGATATGTTGGTGCTTTTGGTTGAGGTCCTAGGGCCCTCAGGGTGATCTCGAAGGATTGAAAGAGAGTTTGAGATTTTGTTGAAATTGCAGATTTTTCAGCTTCTGGTATTTCCACACCTATGGATTGGGGACTTCAAGTGTGATCTCTCAGATACATGAAAGGGAGCCGCAGAAGCAGAATGGAGCAAGGGAGGCAGGAAAACTGCAGAAGCAATTAGTGGAATGCACCTGCGATGGCGCAGGTGTGGCTAGCGCATCACAGATGCAAATTGGGGCAGAATAAGTGAAAACCACATAAGCGGTTCTTTGGCCGCAAATGCGGTACAACAGAAGCGATAATATGGTTTCATATGTGAAAATGCCTGGGCCAGAAGGCATAAATTGTTTCCTTCGTGAAATTTGAGCTATTTTACCATTTTTGATTCGGCCTTGGATCTTTTTGAATAATTTTGAAGAGAGATTTCAAGGGAACATTATTAAGGTAAGGATTTTGGGCCTAAAACTCGTTCCTATGATATCATTTCAGAAATTAGAGCTATAATTATTGAAATTTAATGGTTAAATTTTGGGGAAAACTAGGGCTTAGAAACATAGACCTTTAATTGGGTTTTAGAGGACCATTGGTGGTCGACATTCAGAACTTTTGATATATACTAACTCGTGGGAAGATAAGGAATCTATTGATGTTAATATTATCCAATTTCGAAACGTGGGCCTGAAGGTCGGGTTTTGGTATTCAGAATTTATGTTGTAAATTGCATATTTTTGCTTGGGCTTCGTTCCCTTAAAATATTTTGATGCCATGATTCTAATTTTGGATAGATTCGACGTGAGTGGAGGCCGATTCGAGGGGCAAAGGCATCGGGGAATAGATAATAGACTAGATTGAGGTGACTAATGATTGTAAATGATGTTTTGAGGGTATGAAACCCCGGATTGCACATCGTTGTGCTATGTTGAGATGACGTACGTTCTTGATGACGAGCTTGGGGTCGTGCGCTATTGGAGATTGTGATTAGTCCATCTCGAATGACTATTTTAGTGCATATTTGACTGAAAAATCTATTTGTTAACATCATGTTTTGAGCTGAACACCATATTTAGGCCTCATGCCAGCTATTTGAACCCTTAGGGGACTTTTATTGGTATTTTCTCACTGTTTTGACTTTATACTTGAATTCAGTCATGCAATATTTCACTATTTTTATAACTCAGCCATGTTTACTCTGTTTTAGCAATTAAATGATCATTTAAATGATATTTGGGCTGAGAATCATGTTTTACTATTTCCCGAGTAGCTTTTGACAATTTTGACTGAGTAAGACCGAGGGCCTATGTTGTGAGGAAACACTAAATATTATTATGAGGCCAAGGGCCTGAGGTATGTACGCCACGAGATTGCTTGTTGACTATGAGGCCGAGGGCCTGAGATTTATACGCCACGAGATGGCTTGTTATTGTGCTTGTGTTGTAAGGGGCCCCTCCAGGAGTCAGCACACCCTTAGTGAGCGTGGGTACCCATTGTGATGTGACATATAGCCCGAGAGGTTGTTATTGTTCAGAGATATTGACTAAGGGGCGGATTTGTTGTCATTGTGCCCGAGAAGCAATCCTTTATGTGTTTATCTTTCTTATTTGTTTGTCAATTACCTGTTTAATTTTTGAAAAGGTATTTCCTGACGTTTCTAAATGAACTTAAATGATTTGTCTCTACTGGTTTAACTGCTTCATTATATCTTGTAATGTGCCTTACGTGTTTTCATATCTCTTAGTCATTTATTTATGATTATTACTCACTAGGTTGGAGTACTCTCTTTGCACTCTGCACCCTGTGTGCAGATTCAGGCGTATCCAGTCCCACTCCCGAGTGTTGATCTTTCTAGCTCAGGTGGATCCGAAAATTCTCTAGGTAGCTGACGGAGTTCATAGCCCAGAAATTCTTCCTTATCTTATTTCTCCTTGTTTTAGTTTTGTATTGAACTCTGTAGACTTTTTTTGTTTATTCCGTATTTTTAGATGCTCATGACTAGTGACACCCCGGTATCGGGCTGTGTTGGGTTGTATTCCGCAAATTATTCTATTATCTGGTACTTAGAGATTACATTTATCATGTTTTAGACTTATTCGGTAGGTCTCACAAGCCTTGAGCAGGTTTAGTAGAGTCTCGCGGATGGGTACGAAGACATCTGTGTTTATCCTCGAGAGGCTACAAAATCTTTAGGGAAAACTTCAAATTCTTGAAAGTCTTGTCGTGCAAATTGGTTGATCCAAGTACTAAACTTTTGTTTTTCTATTCTCTCACAAATGGTGAGGACAGACGCTACGATCAGGGTGGATCACCACTAGTACCGCCAGTTGTGGCTACTAGAGGCCGAGGACACGGTCGTGGTCGCGGTAAGGGAAGAGGTGTGGATCACACAACAACTAGGGCAGAACTTACTAATCCACCGACCGTCCCAGTTCAGGATCTTGTCCTAGTTGTGGACGCTTCCGCAGCAGCAGCTCAGGCACCAGCTGTGCCCATTGTGATTTTGGGTCTTCAGGAGGCCTTGGCTCAGATTATATCGATATGCGCTGTCCTAGCTCAGGAAGTTTTAGTTACCATAGCCGCAATAACTTCTTAGGCTAGGGGAGGCAATCAGACTCTTGCCGCTCGCACACTTGAGCAGGTCGTGTAGGGACTTTAGACACTGGGGCACATCCAGCCTAGTCGGTTTCAGCTGCTCAGGACTATGTAGCTCCTGCCATGCTAGATGACGAGTACCGCAAGTTAGAGAGGTTTGGTAGACTTCAGGCTCCGACTTTTATTGGTGTAGAAGGCGAGGATGCCTAGGATTTCTTAGACAGGTGTTCGTGTATTCTTTGTATAGCGGGGTCGCTTTCATTACTTTTTACTCTCTTGGAGCTACCTTTAAATGGTGGGAGGCATTTGAGAGCTATATACCTGTTGGTGCAGCACCCCTTACATGGCAGCAGTTCTCCTTTCTCTTTTTGGAGAAGTATATGTCGCAGTTTCGCTAAGAGGAGCTGCACACGCAGTTTGAGTGGTTTCATCATGGAGAGATGATTGTGATGTAGTATGAGATAAGGTTTTTAGAGTTAGATCGCCATGCTATTTGGGTGGTTCCAATAAATAGAGTGAGGATTGGGAGGTTTGTTGATGGCCTCACTTACTAGATTCCTATTCTTATAACCAGGAAGAGGGTGTTCAGAGCTACGTTTGAGGAGGTTGTAGACATTGCTCGAGAGATTAACTTAGTCCGTCACCAGGAGCGAGAGGAGAGGAGGGCCAAGAGACCTTATAGATCAAGAAGTTATAGTGGTTCTCCTTCGAGAGGTCAGTTTCAGCTGGTAGAGGCCGTCCATTTAGCCATGCTAAGCCAGCTTGCCCAGGTTGTTGTGGGGCACCATCGGGTCATGATTATCACAGTTCTCAACAGGGCCAGTCATCACTTAGTGCCCTTCCAACTCAAAGTTCGTCCCATGCTCCATCAGTTCAAGGCTCTTCTATGCTAGGTGCATCAACTAGTCATTCAGGTGCAAGGGGTTCCTTTCAGTCCCATTCTCCAGCACCTAGGAATTTCTATTAGTATGGAGAGATATGTTATATGTAGAGGCAATGTCCTCTTCGTCTTATTGATTCATCCCAGCAAAGGGGTCAGTATCGGCTTCAGCACCAGTTTCTTCATCACCACCCACCCAGCCAGTTATAAGGGGATGTCAGTCAACTAGGGGTCGCACTAGAAGGGGAGATCGATCAGGTGGCGGTCAGGCCTCAGTATGCCACAGAGATATCTTTGTACTATTTGATCCCGGTTCCACCCTTTCTTATGTGTCATCATACTTTGCTCGTTATTTGGATACGCCCTGTGAGTCTCTTGCTTCACCTGTTCATGTGTCTACCCAGTGGGCGATACTGTTATTATAAACTGTGTGTACTGGTCGTGTGTGGTGACTATTGGGGGTTTGGAGACCCGATTACATCTATATTATTGTGTATGGTAGACTTTGATGTTTTTTTGGTCATGGATTGGTTATCTCCACGTCGCGCTATTCTGGATTATCATGCCAAGATAGTCACATTGGCTATAGCGAGTGTGCCCCGAATTGAGTGGCAAGGTTTGTCTGATTATGTTCCCAGTAAGGTAATTTCATTCTTGAAGGCCCAGTGGATGGTTGGGGAGGGTTGTCCTTCGTATCAAGCCTTTGTGAGGGATGTTAGTGCAGAGACTCCCAATATTGATTCTGTTCCAATTGTGAGGGATTTTACCTATATGTTTTATGCATACCTGTCAGGCATGCCACCGGAAAGGGATATTAAATTTGGTATTGATCTGGTGCAGGCGACTCACCCCATTTCTATTATATCATATGGCACCAACAGAATTGAAGGAGTTAAGGGAGTAGCTTCAGGAGCTCCTTGAAAAGGGGTTCATTTGGCTTAGTGTGTCACATTGGGGCGTGCCGGTTCTATTTTTGATGAATAAGGATGGCGCTATGAGAATGTGCATTGACTATAAGCAATTGAAAAAAGTAACAGTTAAGTACAAGTATCATTTGGCTCGCGTTGATGATCTATTCGACCAGCTTCAGAGAGCGAGAGTGTTTTGATCTCCATTCAGGTTATCACCAGTTGAAGCTCAGGGACTCACATATTTTTAAGGCAACGTTCAGGACCAGATATGATCATTATGAGTTCTTGGCAATGTCTTTTGGGCTGACTAATACCCCAACAACGTTCATGCATTTGATGAACAGCGTGTTCCGACCGTTAGGGGTGTACAAAGAAAACCGATAAACCACACCAACCCGATAATTCGAGTCAAACCGAGAAAAAAAACCCGACTATGGTTTGGTTTTACTTGGTTTGGTGTTGGAAAAAAAAAAACCCGACCATAATTGGTTTGGTTTGGTTTTAACTAAAGAAAGTCAAACCGAAACCAAACCAACCCGACATTACATATATAACAATTTTAGATATATCTAATATATATATATATATATATATATATATATATATATATATATATATATATATATATATATATATATATATATATATATATATATATATACTTATTGTAATGTAATTTATAAATGTTTCTTAAAAAATTTCATAATTTTATCTTTTAAGGTATTATTTCAAGGTTTGACTTAGAACTTTTGAATGCTCCAATAAGTCTTATAGCCATTAATATTAGTAAATTAAATAATGCTAGCAACCAATACTAATGCTAACAAAAGACATTCAATTCAATATTACGAACGGGAATGTATTAAATGTCTATTTTTTATTTTTCAATAATTTAGATAAAAATACATAACCTATTTTTGTTTTTCTTTAGCTTTTAGGCATATAATTAATACTCCTTCCTTAGTCTATCTAGTTTAGCATGAATTAGTGCTTTTAGATTATGTTTATTTTTATTATGACTTTTTAATTAGCAATATTTATAGTACATTATTTTATTACTTTTTATTGTTGAATATTTTTGGATAATGTCATGAGTCATGACATATCTCATATTTTGTATTATTTTCTTGAGAAATACTTTATATAGTTGTATCTTACTAGGATTAAAGAAATATTTTGAGCATACATTATATATTTTGTTCTACGAAGATTTTACTGGGAAAAAATTCGAAAAAACCCGAACCTGAAAAAACCCGAGAAACACCGATATTGAAAAACCCGAATTTATTGGTTTGGTTTGGTCTTTAGATTTAATAACCCGACACAATTGGTTTGGTTTGGTAACTGTAAAATCCGAACCAACCCGGTCTATGTACACCCCTACCGACCGTATCTCGACTTATTTGTCGTAGTCTTCATTGATGATATTCTGGTATACACATATAGTTAGATTTAGCATATGGAGTATTTGAGAGTTGTGTTGCAGAGATTGAGGGAAGAGAAGCTTTATGAAAAGTTCTCCAAGTGTTAGTTTTGGCTCGATTCAATGGCATTCTTGGGGCACGTGGTGTCTAGTGAAGAAACTCGGGTTGATTCAAAGAAGATAAAAATAGTTCAGAGTTGGCCTTGACTGTCCTCGGCCACAGAGATTCAGAACATTCTTAGTTGGCGGGTTATTATCGCCAATTTGTTCTGGGATTCTCATCTATCGCATTTCCCCTAACCAAGTCTTAGAAGGTTGCTTCATTTGTATGGTAGGACGAGTGTGAGTAGAGTTTTTAGAAGCTCAAGACAGCCTTGACCACAGCTTTAGTGCTAGTTTTGCTATCAGCTTCAAGTGTTTATACTGTGTATTGTGATGCTTCGAGAGTTGGTATTGGTTGTGTGTTAATGCAGGAGGAAAGAGTTATTGGTTATGCTTCTCGTCAATTGAAGCCCCGTGAGAAGAACTACCTCGTTCATGATTTGGAGTTGGCTTCCATAGTTCACGCATTGAATATTTGGAGGCATTACTTATATGGTGTGTCTTGTGAGGTGTTTACAGATCATCGTAGCCTCCAGCACTTTTTCAAAATGAAGGATCTTAATTTGAGTAAGCGGAGATGTTTGGAGTTGCTAAAGGATTATGATCTCACTATATTGTACCATCTGGGAAAGGCCAATGTGGTGGCTGATGCTTTGAGCCAAAATGCAGTGAGTATGGGGAGCTTGGCTTATATTCCAGTTGGGAAGAGACCTCTAGAAGATGATGTTCAGGACTTGGACAATTGGTTCGTGAGGTTAGATATTTCAGAGCCTAGTTGGGTATTGGCTTGTGTGGTTTCTCGGTCTTCCTTATATGATCGCATCAGAGAGTGCTAGTATGATGATCCGCATTTGTTTGTCCTTAAGGACAGAGTTCGGCATGATGATGCAAGAGATGTGACCATTGGTGATGATGAGGTGTTGAGGATACATGCAGGATATGTTTGACCAATGTTGATGGGCTTCAGGAGTTGATTTTGGAGGAGGCCCATAGCTCGTGATTTTCCATTCATCCGGGTACCGCGAAGATGTATCAGGATATGAGACAACATTATTGGTGGAAGATAATGAAGAAAGAAATTGTGGGGTTTGTAGCTCGGTGTCTCAATTGTCAACAGGTGAAATATGAGCATCAGAGACTGGGTGTCTTGCTTCAGCTGATAGATATTCCAAAGTGGAAGTGGGAGAGGATCACTATGGACTTTGTAGTTTGACTTCACGGACTTTGAAGAAGTTCGATGCTATTTGGGTAGTTGTGGATTGGTTGACCAAGTCCGCACACTTCATTCCCTTGTGTACTACTTATTCTTCAGAGTAGAGGGCAGATATCTAAATCCATGAGATTTTTCGTTTGCATGGTGTCAAGTTTCCATCATTTCAGATAGAGGCACTTAGTTCACTTTGCAGTTTTGGAGATCTGTGCAGCGAGAGTTGGGTACTCAGGTTGAGTTGAGCATATCTTTTCTCCCTCAAACGGACGGGCAGTCTGAGTGCACTATTAAGATATTGGAGTACATGTTATGCTCTTGTGTCATTTATTTTGGAGGGTCATGGGATCAGTTTCTACCGCTCTCAAAGTTTGCTAATAACAACAGCTACTAGTCAAGTATTCAGATGGCTCCATATGAGGCTTTGTATGGGAGGCAGTATAGATCCCCAGTTGGTTGGTTTGAGTTGGGTGAGGCTAGGCTATTGGGAACATACTTGGTGCAGGATACAAAGGAAAAGGTAAAGGTAACTCAGGAGAGGCTTCGTATATTGCAATCGAGGCAAAAAGGTTATGCTGACAAGGAAGGTTCGAGATGTGTCCTATATGGTTGGTAAGAAGGTTCTGTTGAAGGTTTTTCCCATGAAGGGTGTTATGAGATTTGGGAAGAAAGGGAAATTGTGTCCGCGGTTCATTAAGCCTTTTGAGGTGCTTCAGAAGATTGGAGAGGTGTCTTATGAGGTTGCTTTGCCACCCAGCTTGTCGAGTGTGCATCTAGTATTTCCTATTTCTATGCTTCGAAAGTATATTGGGATCCATCTCATGTTCTGGATCTCAACACGGTTTAGTTAGATGGTAATTTGATTTATGACGTGGAGTCTGCAGCTATATTGGAGCGCCAAGTTCGAAAACTTAGATCAAAGAAAAAAGCTTCAGTGAAAATGCAGTAAAGATCTCAGCCTGTGGAGGAGGATACCTAGGAGATCGAGCGAGAGATGCGGAGCAAATATCCTCACCTATTTGATGTGACGACCCATCCAATTATCTTATAAGTTACCACTTTATTTCCCCTATTTCTACTTCTTATTGCTTTGTATATCGGTTCTACATGTGATCGGGTTGGATAGCTTGGGTCCGGAAAAAATTTGCTAAGGTCAGAGACACTTTGTCTCTTTTGAGGGAGCTTAAGTTGGAAAAGTGAATCGGATATTGGAATATGTGTTAGAGGGCTCGGATGTGAGTTCTGATGGTTCAGATAACTGTAGAAGGTGATTCGGGACTTAAGAGCATGATCGGGATGAGTTTTAGAGGTTCAGAGTAGATTTAGGCTTGATGGCGAAGTTGATATTTTTGGCGACTTTCGGTTGGTAGGAGATATTTTGACATAAGGGTCGGAATTAAACTACGAGAGTTGCACTAGCTCTGTTGTAACATTTGGGATGTCTGTGCAAAATTTTAGGTCAATCGGACGTGGTTTAATTGTGTTTTTGATCAAAAGCATAATTTGGAAGATTTTTGAAACTTAGGCTTGAATCCGATGTGTTTTGGTTGATTCGGTGTTGTTTGAGGTATTTATAAATTTGAATAAGGTTTTAGGATATGTTGGTGCATTTGGTTGAGGTTCCGGCGGCCTCATAGTGACTTAGGATGGTTGACAAAGAGATTAAGATATTTTTAAAGCTGCAGGTTTTTCTGCTTCTGGTATTTCTGCACCTGAGGATTGGTGACCGCAGGTGCGATCTCGCAAATATGTAGAAGGGAGCCTCAGAAGCGAAATGGAGCTAGGGAGGTAGGAAAATCACAGAAGCGATTAGTGGACTGCACCTACAATTGTGCAGGTGCGGCTGGTACATCGCAGATGCAGATCGGGGCAGAATAAGTGACTATCGCATAAACGGTTCTTTGGCCACAAATGTGGTACCACAGAAGCGGTAATATGGTTTCATATGCGAATTTTATTATTAAATTTGGGGGAAAATTAGGGCTTAGAAACTTAGACCTTTGATTGATGATTTGGAGGACGATTAGTAGTCGTATTTCAGAACATTTTATATGTATAAACTTGTGGGGAGATAAAGAATTTATTGACGTTAATTTTATCAAATTCCGAGACATGGGCCCCGGGTGTAGCATTTTGGTAATTTCGGGATTTATGTAGTAAATTGCATATTTTATCTTGGGCTTCGTTCCCTTACCATATTTTGATGTCGTGATTCTGATTTTGGATAGATTCTATGTGGGTGGGGCCGATTCGAGGGGCAAAGGCGTCGCGGGCTAGAGATTTGACCAGATTGAGGTGAGTAATTATTGTAATTAATGTTTTGAGGGTATGAAACCCTGGATTTCTCATCGTTGTGCAATGTTGAGGTGACGCACATGCTTGATAACGAGTGTGGGGTCGTGCACTGCTGGGAATTGTTACTTAGTCTATCCCGAATGACTATTTTACCGCTTAGTTGACTGAAATCTATTTGGTATCATCATGTTTTGGGATGAATGCCATATTTGGGCCTCGTTCCAACTATTTGAACTCTTAGGGTATTTTTATCGATATTTTCTCACTGTTTTGACTTTATACTTGAACTCAGTCATACAATATTTTACTATTTTTTTAACTCACCCATATTTACTCTGTTTTAGCACTTAAATGATTGATATTTGGGCTAAGAATCCTGTTTAACAATTGTTCGGATAGCTTTTGAGGATTTTGACTGAGTAAGGCCGAGGGCCTATGTTGTGAGGAAATATTGATTATGATTATAAGGCCGAGGGCCTGAGATTTACATGCCACGAGATGACTTATTATTGCGCTTTGGTCGTAAGGGACACCTTCAATATTATGCACACCCCCAGTGAGCGCAGGTACACATAGTATTGTTCTAAGATATTGTCACGACGCGAATTTCCCACCCTCAGGGTCATGATGGTGCCTACTAGTGAGAGCTAGGCAACCGAATCCTTATCTACATATCTCATTATCAAATTACTTCTTTTAACAATTAAAAGGTGATAACATGAAAACTACGAAATGTTAGATAATTAAGCTGAAGATAACCATTAAACACCTGAAATCTACAATTATTACAGTTACTTAAGTCTCAACCAACCAAAACCTGGAGTCCCTGTGTAACAGAGTGTCTAAGATGACTACATACAAGGCTTGAAGAAATAACATTACACTGTTTGTGAATAAAGGAAGTGAAACAGAACATAGAGATAGAGGGAGATGCTAGGGCCTGCAGACGTCTGCAGGTCTACCTTGGATCTCCAGGTGGACTGAAGGAATACCTGGATCTGTGCAAAATAGCACAATGTGTAGTATAACATAACCGATCCCATGTGTTGGTAAGTTTCCAGCCGAACCTCGACGAAGTAGTGATGAGGCTAGGACCAGACTACTAGCTAAACATGTGCATTACATATATATATATATATATATATATATATATGTATATATATATATATGTATATATATATATATATGTATATATATATATATATATGTATATATATATATATATATGTATATATATATATATATATATATGTATATATATACAATGGAAAAGAAATACAGTAATTAGCCAGTAAATATGGGAGGGGGAGCATGTTGTGGGGAAGATAACAACACCGAATAAAAATCATCAAATAACAAAGAAAGCAACATAATTCGAACATTAATAAGGAATCAGAAATCAATAAGCGCACAGCATTATCCTTCATGCTTTTACTCTCGTCCTCACCAAGTAATGATATAATAAAATATGCACGGCATCACCCTTCATGCTTTTACTTTCATCCTCATCAAGCAATAATAAAATAAAAATGTGCATGGCATCACCCTTCATGCTTTTACTCTCATTCCTCACATATAATCAATAGTATTTGCACAAAATGGTACACGCGCAGCACATCATCATCCTTCGTGCTTTAACACTCTTTCCTCACGATAACAAACAATGCCTGGCATCA
Organism: Nicotiana benthamiana; assembly: GCA_034376525.1. NCBI lineage: Eukaryota > Viridiplantae > Streptophyta > Magnoliopsida > Solanales > Solanaceae > Nicotiana > Nicotiana benthamiana. The sequence goes on from CM067324.1 coordinate 40,246,302, forward strand.
CCCTTCGTACTTTAATACTCTTCCTCACCCAAACAACAATCATAAACAAGGGGAAAGGTAGTAAACATAATAATGGAAATCCTGGCAAGGGAAAACAATTTAACAGTTAAATCCTGACAATGGACCAATATTAATAAATCTCATCATCCTGGCAAGGGAGATAATCAACAAAGCCACCAACATCCCGACAAGGGAACAATTTAATAACTCTTTATCTTTCTTTTACTTTTACTCCAGAACTCGCTTTACCACTTGAGCCAATTCTCTAAAGGGTTCAGTCATCTCATATAATTTCACAATTTGTAATATACTCGAGCCAATGATCCTTGATGTTCAAAGGTCACAATTTATTTCACCAGCTTTTCACAACATATAGAAATCATCACCAAGGCATGAAAGAAACAATGAAAGCATGATATTTACAATTTAAAGACTCATGGTCATGCTAAACACCAATGTATAAAAACTCATCACCATGCCTATACGTCATACTCAACAATTATCACATAGAAACTACGACTCAACTCCTAATCCATCAAGCTAAGGTCAGACCAAACACCTACCTCGAACTTCCACGGCCAACTCAAGCCTCGATTACCGCTTTGCCTCTCGAATTCAGCTCCAAATCGATTGTATCTATATATAAATGACTTCGTAACATCAATAAATGCTAAAAAATTCGAATCTCATGCCTAATTATAGCTTTCCAAACATTCTTCCCAAAAATTCAAAAAGCGACCCAAGACCTGCTTGTTCAAAACACGAGGTTTGGACTAAAATGAAATCACCCATTCATCCATGAGCCCAAATATATAATTTATTTTCAAATTTGACCCTAAGATGAGGTCTGAATCAAGAAAAATAAAAAATCCCTAACTCTACCCAGACCCCTAATTTCTACCCTTAATCACATGTTTTAGGACTAGAAATTAATTAAATGCTAATAAAATGGAACAAAACGAGTGGGAGATTACTTACCCAAGGAGGTTTGGTAAAAAAGTGCTTCAAGATTCGCCCTAGAGCTTTGAAGAAGAAGGAGTTTTATAAAAATTTGAGAAATCTTGTAATGTGTTCTGTTTTTGGAACTTAAAATAGCTTCGTGAAATCCTTCTTCGCGTTCGCGATAGAATCATTGCATTCGAGATGAGTCAGGTCCACAGACCTTCACGTTCGTGTAATTAGGCTTGTGTTCGTGGAGAGTAATCCCCTCGAGCCTCCTGTTCACGTGAAAAGCATCGAATTCACGAGTAGAAGGACGCGTTCACAAAGGGTCTCCCACCTCAGCTTCGCCTTCGCATCTAGTCCTTCGAATTTGCGAAGAAGCAACTGTCACTTAAGGATATACGCGTTTGCGGGGCTACTACGCGGACGCGAAGAACAATTTCCATGTGCACTGACTGCAGAACATCTACATCATTTCTACACCAAAGCTATTCTGAAACACCTCTAAAACACTCCCGTGCCCTCGGGGCTCCCAACAAAAAACACAAGCACTAACTCAAAAATAATATACGAACTTATTCCGTGCGATTAAGTCACGTAAATAACCTCAAAAACAATGAATCGAAACCTCAAAATCAATAATTTTTCCAGAACTTCATCAAGTTTCAAATGTAGGATTTCAAGTCCGAAACACGTCAAACGACGCCCGTTTTTAACCAAATTTTACAGTAAATACTTAAAACATATAAAAGACATGTACCGGATGCCGGAACCAAAATACGGGCCCTATACCCTCGCTTTTAATCAAATTTCATTTCTACTTTTCTTTAGCATTTCGGAAATACAATGTCCTTTAAAAAATTCATTTCTCAGGATTAGGACATCGAAATTCGATTCCGAGCATACGCCCAAGTCCCGTATTTTCCTATGGATCTTCTAGGATCGGCAAATCACAGGCTCGGGTCCGTTTTCCCAAAATATTGACCAAAGCCAAATTAATTTATTTCAACATCAAAACTTAACATTTTTCACAGAAGTTCACATTTCAGCTTTCTGGCTACACACCCGGACTGTGCACACAAATTGAGGCAACTTTAAATGAGGTTTTCAAGGTCTAGGAAACACAGAATTGATTAAAAATAGGAGATAACCTTTGGGTCGTCATAAGTTTCACCTCTAAAATAACCGTTCGTCCTTGAACGGATAGAAGAAGGAAGTACCTGAGTCGGGGAAAAGGTGAGGATAACGGCTCCGCATATCAGACTCGGACTCTAGGTCGATGACTTAGGAGGCTGACATCTCCACTGGAAATGTAGTTTGATTGATCGAAGACGAGCACTGGTTCAAGTATGGGATGTGTTGATGATAGGTTATAATTACATATTTTAGGTGATTATTACACTCTAATTTACTGCACTTTAGTTGAGTTTGTGCTTTAATCGCTAGTATTTTGTACGAATTATTTGCTTTATGCCTTATAGGACTGATTCCGAGCTATATAGATGTTATGGAATGAATTCAAGTGATTTGGATCTTTGAAGTATGAGTAAGACCCAAGGAGTTAAGTCGGGATCATGTTCAGGGGTCAAATTTGATAGCTAAGAACAAACGAAGACTCGAGTACACATATTGTGCACTGTCTAGTAAAATTGACATAACCCTTTGCTCCAATCTCCATTTGGCTATATAATATATAGTTGGAAAGCTAATTAAAAGGTATATAACTTGAATGCTCTACATTTTTCAAAATTCCAAATAGAAAAAGGTGAAAAATGTTTTCGAAAATGCCACAGCGGACCTTGACGCGAACTGAGGCAGTGCACTGGGAAAATATCGTGCCCGGACTGTGACCGCGAGCGTCCAGACCTGAAAAATTGACCCTTTTCACATAGGAAAGTGAATAATTATTTGGTCCCGATCCTACTTGGTATATATACATGGAAAATGGTATTTTTCGGAGGTTGGAAATATTTTTGACACAAATTCGACCTAAGGAGCAAGAACACAACAGGATCACGGCAGGAAATTCTTCTATGTGTTTTTCCTTTCTCTTCCTATTCTCATGGGCACTAGAATTGTGATTGAACTGTGTAAAAATTAAAGTGCAGAGCTTGTTTGGCTTTTGAGTGTAACTAATGAAATACGAAGAAAAGAGCATTGTTTTGAATAAGTAAGAGCCACTTGAATTGAAAATAATAGTTGTATTGCTGTGAAAAAAGAAAGTATTCATTGATAAGTGGTGACTCTTGATGTAATTGTGCTTAAAGAAGTATGGGGTAATCTACATTGAGGTGAAGGTGGAATTTGGTTTGACATAAATATGTGGTTTGCATGTTAAAGTATATGTATTAAAGTGCTTAAGGAGGTGTAGTCACTCTTATATCTAAAATACAACCAAATAAAGTCCTACTTGATCCTAGACTGAATGAGATCGATTAGTAGAGTAGTAGACTACGGGCAAGCCTATGGTGCATCTTTTATGGCATATGAATGTTATTTCTGAGAGTGAGTGAATTCTTTCTATCTTGAGTTCCTAAGTATTCTTAAATTTTATTGTGTGGAACTACTCTCTTTTGTTACGTGAGGGCACTTGATTCATGAAGAAGAGGTAATGTCAATGACCTCTATGTTAGAATAAGTGGGTGAGTTGTGAATAATGTGTGGTACATGAGAGTCAAATATTGAGGTGAATATTTTACACTTTTGTACTTAGTCTATTTTAAGTATTCTTGGTGTGTCGAGTTAGGAGAATTTTTCAAAAGGGTCATGTCTATATAGCGTAGTTTGATTGCTTGAGAATGGGAAATGGTGGAGTGTCGATGATCGGCAAAAATTATTTATTTGAGTCAATTATTATACTCTAATTTACTGCACTTTAGATGAGTTTGCGCTTTAATCGCTAGTGCTTTGCACTAATTGTGTGTTTTATGCCTTATAGGAGTGATTAAGAGCTATATAGATGTATGGAATGAATTCAAGTGACTTGGAGATTTGAAGTTTGAGTAAAAATCGTAGGAATTAAGTGGGGATAGTGTTCAGGCTTCAAATTTGATAGTTATGAACAAACGAAAACTCGAGTACGCATATTGTGCATTGTCTAGTAAAATAGACATAACTCTTCACTCTAAACTCTATTTGGCTTATATAATATATAGTTAGAGAGATAAATAAAATATATGCAACTTTCATGTTTTACGTTTTTCTAAATTCCAAAGGAAACAGGGTAAAAAAACATTGTCGAATGCGCGACAGCGGACCTGGACGCAGACTAAGCAGTGCATTGGGAAAATACCGCACCCGGACTGCGATCCCGAGGTCCAGACCTAAAAATAATCCCTTTTTAAATAGGTGAAGGTGCAACTTTTTTGGGACCATCCCTACTTGGTATATATACATGGAAAATGGTATTTTGAGGAGGTTGGACAGATTTTTGACACAGATTCGACTTAAGGAGGTTAGAATACAATAGGAGCAAGACGGGGAATTATTCTACGAATTTTTCCTTTCTCTTCCTATTTTTCATTGTTTGTTATGAATTTTAATGTCGTAGTTTTACATACTATTATGAATATATAATTTGTTATCTAGGGTTTTGATGGAACCTTTTGTAGGATAAATTCTTGCTACGTTTTTATATCACAAAGCCGTAGAATTTCTCTACTTGCTCATCTACGTATTTATTTTTGTTGATTGAATAGTCGTCGATTGACTGTGCCTATTCATTATGTGTTGCTTGAGAAAGGATATATATTTAGGGGTTGTTGAACAACATCACTTCTAACGTATGTTAGAAATCAATATTGTGGGTTTAAAGGCATGTGTAGAAATAACAAAGCGTTAACGTGGTCATAATGAGCAGTTAGATAAAGTCGACTAGTATAGTTCGAGGGTATATGTCTAGTAAATTAAATACTTTCTCGAGAGAAAATTACGGCACCTAAAGTGATCACGATCAGTAGAAAATACATCGGCGAAATTGTAGGGAACATAGTTGTAAGGATTCCGACAATTGGAAAAATAATAACTCTAGACCTCCTTAATTTAGTCTCGAACCATTTGTCTCGTTAATTGATAATTTTACCACTTTGTAGTATTTTTTGTCTAATTAGTTAGACATATAAATCTCAATCTTTATAATTTATAAAATTTGTTCAACCTTGTCTTCTTAGTGATATTAAACAGATATAGCTAAGCTTTAGTTCTCTGTGGGATTCGACTCCAGACTTTTAGACCGAATTATATTTGCAATGACCGCTTATCCTTTTTAGGACTAGAGTTGTGGATGATCAAATTTTGGCATCTTGATAGACATGTAATATTGATGATTTAAATAGAGATTCGATACTTGATACTTGCTTGAATTGATTGTGCTTAATCGAAAGAGGAGTTTGATATTGAATTTCTTTGCATCTTATGCTCTAGTTTAAATATATGATTCATATAGGTAATCAAAATAGCCTCTTGAATTGTTGGTGGAGCTAAAATATGGGGGAACATTCGTGAGAAGTTACCCTTTAGACTAAAACCGTCATTATGTTCGTAGTAATGTTGCAGTGCTTGAATTAGATTATTTTTGGGAATTCTTATTTAATCGAAATAGGAACTTTAACTTTAAGTATGATCTAATCATCTAGTGAATTCATGAGGATTGATAATAATTTAAAAGTGAACTAATTCTGGAATAAGATCCAGAGTTATTTATCATGCACCCATCTAGTCAATGGCCCCTACTTCTCCCATTGATATTTCTGTATTGCTCAACTCTTTTTTGTTTCGCAATCGATTGATAGTTGCTTTAATTTTATCAATTAATTACAGTTAATAATTATTCAAATTGAAGTGTTAATCTTCCTGAATATCAGTTAACTAAGAATTATTCAAATATTATTTAAATCCAATCCTTGTAGACACGATAATTAAACTATGCAATTTTTTTGCTAGCGATCATAAATTTTATGTTCTGTTTTGCGCATGTCAAATTTTGGCACTATTGCCTAGGATTGAAAATCAACAGTGTTCTAAATAGTTTTTTGTGCTAATTTAGGAATAAATTTTGTTTTCTTTATTCATATTTTCTCACTTGTGTGAAGGTAACAGACTTAATTTTCTGGTTTATGACTTGATCTTCTTCAAAGGAAATGATACCTCACGAACTAGAGTTGGAGAAACACCTACGACAGTTGAGAAGAGATAGAGGACTCGCCAAAATATTTTGGGGTAGTCTTCAACCCAAGAACACATGGCAAAAAACGATGATGAAGCAGTTGATTTGGCTGCAAGGGAAGCAGTCCAACAATAAGAAGCAATCGGACCAGTAGCTGCTGAAGCAGATTTGAGAGCTGAGAAAATAGTTGATAGGGATGGAGGACGAAAATTCAACCTGAACCGACCTCTAGCTGAAAATGCATTAAAAAGTGGGACCCAGGGTTGGCAGATCATTGGGAGATCGTACCAGACTAATCTACAACCAAGGGATGTTGAGTGTAAGACTACCAACGAATAATTTTGAGTTAAAGCAATTCTTGCTTCAAACCATCCAAAAACATTGTGTCTTTAGAGGCAATGTGTATAAAGATCCAAATACTCGCGTGATCGGTATTTAGGAAATCAAGAATATCTTCAAGCACAATAGTGTTGAAAGACGCAATATATTTAAGGGTATTCCACTTCTCACTGAATGATAATGTAAGGCACTGTCTGCGAAACTTACTAACCAGGTCGATCAGGATATGTGAATATATAACGAGAATGTTCCAAGACAAGTACTTCTCATATGCAAAAACAAGAAAATTCATAAGGGAGATCCATAAATTCTGCCAGAATGACACTGTCACGACCCTAATTGCCTCGATCGTGATGGTGCCTGTCACAACACTATGCAAGCCAAACCAACATTTACCACATCGAATTTATTTTATAAAATTACTTTCTAAAACCGATTAAGTCTCAAAGCTTTCATAAGTAATATATCAATCAACGAAAATATGCAGAAAACAGTATGAAATACACTAACACAACCTGAATCTGAAGTCACTAATCACGAGCTTCTATATACAAACCAAAACATTGTCTAAATAATAAAAAATAGTCTGAAATAACAAAATGCTAAGATAGGAAGGAAGAAGGTAGGGTTGCGAACGTCGTGTCGCTACCTTGCGATCTCCGAAAAATTCTGAGAGTGCTGGAAGCTCTCACTCTGATGCTCGGAAACTTGGATATGTACACAAGGTGTAAGGAGTAATATGAGTAGGCCAACTCAGTAATTAGCTAAACTAAATAAGGTCAAACTGCAGTGACGAGCAGTTAAAATCATAGGCAAAATACCTTAAACCACGCCTAAACTTGGATCATATTATTAATATCCTCCCCGAACTATGTTCAGTCTTAATTACTCCCCTCAACTTGGCCTTTTGAGAGTCATTACCCCCCTAAATGTTGATGTAGCAAAAAGTGTGGGTGCACTCACCTACCACGTGGATTTTTCAATCTATATGGAAATTTTTTAAAAATAAAATATTTTTTTACCTTTTAAGAATATTACTTTTTACATAATTGTTTTGAATATAATTTATACGAAAACTCGGATATAACGATATTATTTAGGCTAAATAATTTATATTGCGAAAAATAATTAAATTTTAGTTAATCTTTTTTTGAATTTGACCTAAAAATAAATATTTATTCAATTGAAATAAATAGTCAAACCATCTAAAAAGTTATAAAAAATACATAGTTTGAAATTAATTATTTTGGCTATAATTTTTTATATAGCTCTAAATTACGGTGCTCTATTTTTTTTTTTTACAGATTTTTAACTAAAAAAAGTAAAAATACACAGTTGAAATAAATGGTCATTACATCAAAAGAAAATATAAAAACAGTGTACAATTGCAAGAAATTAGAAGTGTGATTGTACACTCTTTTTATTTCTTCTTTTGATGCAATGAATATTTATTTCAACTATGTATTTTTAATAATTTCTTAGATGCCTTGACTATTTATTTCAATTGTATAAATCTTTATTTTCAGGTCAAATTCAAAAAAGATTAACTAAAATTTTATTATTTTGTCCAAATAAAAATATTTAGCCTAAATAATATAGTTATATCTAGGTTTTATTATAATTTTATTCTTAACAAATTATCTAAAAAATGATATTCTTAAAAAGGTAAAAATATATATATTATTTTCAAAAAATACCACATAGATAGAAAATTCTACGTGGCAGCCAAGTTCACACACACTTTTTGCCGCATTATTATTTAGGGGGTATTGGCCCTCAAAAGGCCAAGGTGAGGGGAATAATTAAAATCGGGCATAGTTCGAGGATGATACTAATAATTTTAGCCAAGTTTAGGGGTGGTTTAAGGTATTTTTCCCAAAATCATGTAAGAAGTCTTAACAGAAATATCAAGTCAAAATCCACATCTCAATAGCCAGTTATCTCGTAAAACTTCAGCTTTAATTAAAAATGGTTTGAGAACATTTATTCAACATTTTTCAAAAGAGGTTCAATATAAAAGAAGAGTGAAAACATCAAAATGTCACAGACAAACCTCTCGGGCAAGGTATCACTCATAAGTATAGTCTCTCAGACAAACCTCTCAGTCACTTGTGACTCGGCTCTCATCAATCAATACTCATACTTAGTACTCTAGCTCAATAGACTTCTAATAATAATAATAATAATAATAATAATAATAATAATAATAATAATAATAATAATAACAACAACAACAATAATAATAGTAATAATAATAATAATAACAATAATAATAATAATTGTTGCGGCATGCAGCCCGATCTATTGTTTATAGTCGACTGCGCTCATTATGGGTGTGCAGACTCCGGAGGGGCTAATATAGCCCAACCGTCATATCGCTACGGTGCGCACCACGATCCCCGTGTGTGTGTATATATATATATATATATATATATATATATATATGTTGAGCACTCAACTACTAGTAGAAAGGGAGAAAGTTGACTTTGAGAAAGAAGGTGCTTCTTGTCGCTTTATTAGTAAGTAAGCTTGTTTTATATCTCCTCGATAATGACGAAGATCACTCATAAAAGCAAGATTTCTCTTAGATACAATACCATACCACATAATTTCATTTTCCTTCCTGCTTAAGGCACTAGCTCGGATGGAAACCCTGATAAGACAGGTGGCCTAGCTAACATAGCCATCCGTCAGAAATAGCTGCATTCCATTGCAGGCTACTATAGAGGCATATAATTTTTTGGGTGTTAAGAAAGATATTGAATCGAAAGAGGACATGCTTGCTCACTGGCTAGATCAGGCTATATGTTCCTTTTCTAACTCTTTTACCTTTAAGGAAGCTTGAAAGAGGTAATTCTCTGAGCTATGACCCCGAAAAAAAGATAGTCTTTTTTCTGATTCTGCACATTGAAACTGAAAAAGGCTATTCATAAACAGTCTTCCTTTATTCTTACCTTTATATATATATAAAATCCTCCCCATTAGGTCTTCAACCTCTCTCACTAATTAACCTCACACCCACTCGGGCATATCAGTGAAAATCAGTAAAACTTAGCCCAAACAGTCTTTATGTATTAAAAAATAAAGTGACGGAATCAGATTTAAACAATTAAACAGGTAACATGACAGAGGATATGCTTTCAAATCACACTGAGTGAGAAAAGTAGTAAAAATACACATAAGGGTCTAAACAAGTAGGCACAAGGCCTCAAACACGGGGTACAACCCAACATATAGTATCAATCTCTAAAATGGGGGATATCAAAAGATTTCAAATCAAATACGTGGCTTAATAGTCACTAAGGTACGGACCAAGTAACAACCCCTGATGCTGCACACCCACACGTTGATCACCTAGCATGTGCATCACCTTATTTATTGAAACAATGCGAAATATCGGGGTTTCATACACTCAGGTCTAGATTTGCAATGGTTACTTACCACAAATCTAATGAAATACTACTCCGTCGCCGCCCTTGCTTCTAAACTCGGCCTCAACTCGCGCCGAATCTATCCACAATCAGAATCATAACGTCAATATATGCTAAGGGAACAAAGCTCATGCGAAAATAAACAAATTATATAAAAACTCCTTAGATTGGTCCAATCCGACCCCCGCTCCCACTTCTCGAAATCCGATAAAAATCTCATCAATAAATTACTTATCTTCCCACGAGTCTATTCATACTAAAAGAATCAAAATTGAACCTCAGATGACCCCTCATATCCCCCACTCAAAGATCTACAATATCAAGCCGTAGTCCCTCAATTTTATTTCTTAATTTCCACTAATACCATGATTAAACAATGGAAAAATGGTCATAAACATAAGTAATGAAGCTTAGATAGCTTACCTAACTGATAATCTTAAATTTCCCCTTGAAAATCACTGCCTTAGCTCACTACCCGTCTTCAAAAATGGAGAACTTAGCAAAAATTTGCAAAGGAAATCTGATATACTTTCTGACCCAAGGATTTCGCACCTGCTGTCATTTTTTCCGCTTCTGCGCTACCGCTTGTGCGGTCAAACTACCGCTTCTGCGGTTTTCACTTAGGTTCTGGGGACCGCACTTGTACCTCACTTTTCGTACCTACGATCTCGCAGGTACGGTTAAGCTCACGCACCTGCAACTTCTATTCCTCTAGTCACTGGCCGCTTCCGCAGCTTCTCCAATGCTTCAGCAATCATGCACCTGCGGTCCCCAATTTGCAGGTGCGGTTATGACTGGGGCAACAACTTCGGCTGCTCATTTCTAATTCCAAGCTTTTCGAAAATCTTCTAAATTCATCCCGAGGCCACTGGGACCTCATGCAACATTACAAATAGTAATATACCAATATTCAAACTTATACCATTCTTCGAAACACTTAAAACTATATCAAATTGTCAAAACACCCTTAGATCAAGCCTAAGGTTCCCAAAAGTTCCAAATTTCACATTTGATCAAAAAGTCTATTAAAAATTCTCTGGATGACCTAAAATTTTACACACACGTCACAAATGACACGACGGACCTACTCCAACTTTCATCATTCCATTCCAATCTGTATAACGATATTACTACTATTAACTGAAAAGCGCCAAAATTCCAATTGCTCCAATTCAAGCCTAAATCTACTCCGGACCTCCAAGACACATTTCGAACATGCTCTTATGTCCCAAATAACCTTCTGAAGCTATCCGAATCATAAAACCCAAATTCTGAGATTGTCTACTCAGAAGTCAACTTTCGATTAACATTTCCAACAAAAGGCCAACTTAAAAGAGTAAGTGTCTCATTTCTCCACAAAACCACTCCGAATGCAAACTAACCAATACAATAACATATAATACAGCTTAACAAGGCATAAAGAAGCAGAAATGGGGGAAACAAAATGGTGACTCATAAAACAACCGATCAGGTCATTACAGATACTGAACGAAGCTTGGAAAAGATTCAAATAGATAGTGAGATGATGTCACCATAATAGGATTAACTTGGGAATGAAACTTCATGATTTTTGGGATGGACTAACTTCTTCTTCACGAAGAACTCTGAGTAATGCAGTGGGAGGTCCATTGATAAGGAATCTGTGAAGCAGATTGTATTGATCTTTGATGAATTATCAAAAGATATGAACCAATGACGCGTTGAGAGTAATGATAAATGATAATCAACAGGGTTTCACCATGTGGACTCTAAACATTAGTCCAAATTTAGTTAGGAACCATGGCCAAAAAAATAAGGAAGTTGACCTTAGCTAAAGGACAGAGTGAGTCGCAAGCAACTTGTGATTTTTGTAGAATGTGACACCTTACTCATGAGTTTCAAGCTTTAACTAAGGAAGTTAATGTTGTGGGAAACTATAATAAAGGAAACTACCAAGGTGGAAATATCTTCAATTATTGTGGGTCAAAGACATCAAGTTTTATCAAGGAGCTCAGCAAATGGGGGTCTAAAATCGTGGTAGCAGAATAATCCTAGACCTTAGGGTCGAGGATCTCGAGATTTTCATAATCAAAGGAAGCAATACCTTCCACAAAGGTCAAATTACATTAGTACGGAAGATCGCATGAAGGCCTTCATTAACAAGTCTGAGAGGAGGTTCGATACTCATAGTTCTGCTATTCAAAATCTAGAAAGAAAAGTGGGCCAAAATGCTAACTTGTTATCTAAGGGCTCCTAAGACACTACCATCTGACAGACTTGAAGGAAACAATCAAGGTTGTGTCACTAAGAAGTGCCAAAACATTGACAGATACGATTGTGGAAACTTGACCTGAGGTGATGAGAAAATAGACTAAAATAATGGAGGAACTAAAGAGTGAAGAAGAAAAAGGGTAAGAGTAATGATGTGAAAAAAATGATGTTAAAGAGAGTAGAAACATGCTAGCTCTACTATTCCCTCAAAATACAAAAAGAGAAAAACTAAACAAGTGCTTTGGGTGGTTCATGGAAATTCTCAAGAACAATATGTTAAGATTCCCTTCACAGAGGTTCTCACTCAGATTGCATGCTTATTGTAAATTCTTGAAGGATATATTGTCTAGAAAGCGGAAGTTAGAGAAAAAAACATTGGTCAATATAATTGCTCATTACAGTGCCATATTGCTAAATAACATTCCTAAAAAGTATGGGGATCTAGGAAGCTTCACCATACCATGCCCTTTTGGGAGTGAGAAATTCGACAAGGCCTTATATGACTGTGGGGCATCTATTAATCTAATGCGTTTTTTGTATTCAAAAAATATGAAGGTGAGCTTGAAGTGATCAAGTCCATGTTAGTTTCCTTACAACAGGCTGACCATATTACCATCATACATGAGGGAATCATTGAGGATATTCTAGTACGGGTCAAAACGTTTATGTTCCCCAAAGACTTTACATGGTGGATATGAAAGTGAACAAATAGGTTCCTATAATTCTAGGGATGTTATTTCTATGCACGGGTAGATAGTTTTTATATTTATGAGGGGAAACTCATGCTCAGAGTGGGTAACAAGAAAGTTGTTTTTCAGATAAAGAGAACGATGAAATATCCTAGTGATGAGGCATCTTCCTACCCGTGTTTCAAGCTTGATGTTGTTGGAGAGTTAGATAGAAAAAATAAGTTGCATAAGCTTGTAGGGACTATCTAGAGAGGTAAATTACTAAGTCCAGTATAGTGAAGAATGAAGATCTTGAAATCAAGTATGAGGCTAAAGCTCTTTAGAATGAGAATCAAGCAGTTGATGAGGAGAAACTCAAAAAGGAGGTGTTTAAGCTTAGTGTTGAATTAAAAGCCATTCCTACTCACTTGAAATATGCTTTTATTGAGAAAAACAACTTTTTAATAATTGTTTCACTTACTTGAGTGGTGCACATGAACAAACGTTGGTGGAGATGCTAAGGATGTACAAAAAAGGCATTGTCCAAACCATAGCTGATATTCAGGGAAACGGTCCAGCCATTTGCATGCGTAACTTTTAACTTAAAGAAAAGAGAAAGCTAGTGATGTAACCCCAATCCAAGTTGAACAAAATATTGGAGAAGGTAGTTCAAAAAGATATCATCAAATCACTGATGCGAGAGTGATTATTTACATCTCTGATAGCCAATGGATTAGCCATATGCAAGTTTTACCTAAGAAGGGGAGTATGACAATAGTGAAGAATGAAGATAATGAGTTGATACCCATAAGAATAGTAACTGGATGGAGAACGTGAATTAATCACATGAGGTTGAATGATGCAATATGGAAAGACCACTTCCCACCCCTCTTTATTGATTGGATGCTCGAGATGAGATGGACATAGTTGATACCGATTGTTGGATTGGTAATAATCAAACAAATATTGTATTTATTTTGTACTAGCTTTTTAAATTTTAATCTTAGTGGCTCGTGACTTATACTATCAACATTTGAGGTATTATATGAATGTTTAGTTATTTTATTTATTGATTATTTATAAATCTCCAACAGAATATGTTATTTGTTGTTTGGCTTACCTAACAGGTTGGGTTTGTTACCATCCTGACTAGTTGGATTTTGGGTCTTGAAAAGATGGTACCGATTGCACCAATCAAGCCTAAATCTACTCCAGACCTCCAAGACACATTCCAAACACGCTCCTAAGTCCCAAATTACCTTCTGACGCTATCAGAATCATAAAACCCAAATTATGAAAGTTTTTACTAGCAAGTCAACTTCCGGTTGACTTTTCTAACAAAAGGCCAACGTAAGAGACTAAGTGTGTCGTTTCTCTACCAAACTACTCCGACCCCAAATTAACTAATACGATAACATATAATACAACTGAACAAGGCATAATGAAGCAAAAATGTGGGAAACGAAGTGGTAACTCATGAAACGAACGGCCGGATCATTACAGATTCTGAAATAGTCTTCGAAGCTGGCGAAAGATTCAAATAGATAGTGAGATGATGTCACCTTAATGGGATTAATTTGTGAATGAAACTTCATGATTTTTGGGATAGACTGACTCCTTCTTCACGAAGAACTCTGAGTAATGCAGTGGGAGGTCTATTGATGAAGGAAACTGCGAAGCAAATTGTCTTGCTCCTTCATGAATTATCAGAAGATTGGAACCAATGACGCGTTGATAGTAATGATAAAAGATAATCAGCTAGGGTTCACCCTGTGTACTCTAAACATTAGTTCAAATTTAGTTAGAAACCATGGACAAAGAGATAAGGAAGTTGACCTTAGCAAAGGGACATAGTGAGTCGCAAGACACATGTGATTTTTGTGGAATGGAACACCCTACTCATGAGTGTCAAGCTTCAGCTAGGGAAGTTAATATTGTGGGAAACTATAATAAAGGAAATTACCAATGTAGAAATAACTTCAATACTGTGGGTCAAACACATCAAGGTTTATCAAGGAGCTCGGCAAAATGAAAAACTAAAATCTTGGTAGAAGAATAATCCTATACCCTAGGGTCATGGACCTTGAGGATTTTAGAATCAATCGAGGCATCAATTCCTTCCACAACGGTAAAATCAGGGTAGTATGGAAGATTACATGAAGGCCTTCATTAACAAGTCTGAAAGGAGTTTCAATACTCCTAGTTCTGCTATTCAAAATCTAGAAAGAAAAGTGGAACAAATTGCTAACTTGTTATCTGAGGGCTCCTAGGATTCTACCATTTGACAAACTTGAAGGAAACCATCAAGGTTTTGTCACTAAGAAGTGCCAAAACATTGACATATCCGATTGTGAAAACTAGACCTAAGGTGATGAGCAAACAGACTAAAATAATGGAGGAGCAAAGGAGTGGAGAACAAAAAGCGTGAGAGTAATAATGTGAAAAAAAAGATGTTAAAGAGAGCAAACACATGCTAGCTATACTATTCCCTCAAAAGGAAAAAAGAGAAAAATTAAACAAGTGCTTTGGGTGGTTCATGGAAATTCTCAAGAACAATATGTTAACATTCCTTTTACAGAGGTTCTCACTCAGATGCCTGCTTATGCTAAATTATTGAAGGAGATATTGTCTAGAAAGTGGAAGTTAGAGAAAACAACATTGGTCGAGATGAATGTCCATTACAGTGCCATATTACTAAATAACATTCCTCAAAAGTGTGGGGATCCAGGAAGCATCACCCTACGATGCTCTTTTGGGAGAGAGAAATTCGATAAGGTATTTTATGACTGTGGTGCATCTATTGATCTAATGCTTTTTTGTATTCAAAAAATATGAATGTGAGCTTGGAGTGATCAAGTCCATATTTGTGTCCTTGCAACTGGCTAACCAGACTACCATCATTGAGGGAATCATAGAAGATATTCTAGGACGGTTCAAAAAGTTTATGTTCCTCGTAGACTTTATGTGGTAGATATGAAAATAAAAAATAGGTTCTCATAATTCTAGGGAGGCGATTTTTATGCACGGGTAGAGAAATTATTGATATTTATGTGGGGCAACTCATTCTCAGTATGGGTAACAAGAAAGTGATTGTTCAGATAAAGAGAATGATTTAATATCCTAGTGATGAGGAATCTTCCTACTCGTGTTCCAAGTTTGATGTTGTTGAAGAGTTCGGTAGAAAATACAAGTGGCATAAGCTTGTAAGGAACTCTCTAGAGAGGTAAATTACATAGTCTAGTATAGTGAAGAATGAAGATCTCGAAATCAAGAAGGAGACTAATACTATTGAGAATGAGAATCACGCAGTTGAGGAGGAGGAACTCAAAAAGGAGGTGTCTAATCTTAGCGTTGAATTAAAAGCCATTCCTTCTCACTTGAAATGTGCTTTTATCGAGACGAACAAAATTTCAGTGATTGTTTCAGTTACTTAACCAGTGCACGTGAACAAAAGTTGGGAGAGATGCTGAGGAAGTACAAAAAAGTCATTGTCTAGTCCACATGTGATATTCAAGGAGCCAATCTAGTCATTTGTATGCATAACTTTTAGCTTCAAGAAAATATAAAGCTAGTGGTGTAACCCCAATTCAAGTAGAACAAAATATTGGAGGAGGTAGTTCAAACTAATATCATCAAGTTGCTGATGCGGGAGTGATTTTTTCCAACTCTGATAGCCAATGGATTAGCCATGTGCAAGTTATACCTAAGAAGGTGAGTATGACAATAGTGAAGAATGAAGATAATGAGTTGATACCCACAAGAACAGTCACTGGATGAAGAAAAAGAATTAACTACATGAGGTTGAATGATGCAACAAAGAAAGACCACTTCCCACCCCTCTTTATTGATTGGTTGCTCGAGATGACAGATGGACATGGCTGATACCCTTTCTTGGATAGGCAATATTCCAACAAATATTGTATTTATTTTGTATTAGCTTTTAAAATTTAAATCTTAATGGATCATGACTTATGCTATCAACATTTGATGTATAATATAAAAGTTTAGTTATTTTATGTATTGATTATTTGTAAATCTCCAGTAAAAATATGTTATCTGTTGTCTAGCTTACCTAACAGGTTGGGTTAGTTACCATCTTGAATAGTTGGATTTTTGGTCTTGAAAAGTTGGTACCAATTGCACCAATTCAAGCCTAAATCTACGCTGGACCTCTAAGACATATTCCGAACACGCTCCTAAATCCCAAAACACCTTATGTAGCTATCTGAATAATAAAACCCAAATTATGAGATTGTTTACTCACAAGTCAACTTTCGGTTAACTTTTACAGCAAAAGGCCAACTTAAGAGGCTAAGTGTCTCGTTTCTCTACCAAACCACTCCTAACCCAAAAAAACCAATACTATAATACATAATACAGCTGAACATGGCATAAAGACACAGAAATATGGAGAAAAAATGTAGTGACTCAGGAAACGACCGATCTGGTCGTTATATACACTAAAACAGTCTTTAAAGCTTGGGAAAGAATCAAATAGATAGTGAGATGTTGTCACCATAATAGGATTAACTTGTGAATGAAACTTCATGATTTTTGGGATGGACTGACTCCTTCTTCACGAAGAACTCTGAGTAATGCAATAGGAGGTCCATTGATGAAGGAAACTGTGAAATAGATTGTCTTGATCCTTGATGATTTATCAGAAGATGTGAACAAATGATGCGTTCAGACTAATGATAAAAGATAATCAGCTAGGATTCACCCTATGGACTCTAAAGATTTGTGGAAATTTAGTTAGAAATCATGGCAAAAGAAATAAGGAAGTTAACCTTAGCTAAGGGAAGAGTGAGTAGCAAGCAACATGTGATTTTTGTAGAATGGGATACCCTACTCATGAGTGTCAAACTTCAGCTGAGGAAGTTAATGTTGTGGGAAACTATAATAAAGGAAACTACTAAGGTGGAAATAACTTCAATATTGTGAGTCAAAGACATCAAGGTTTATCAAGGAGCTTAGAAAATAGGAGTCTAAAATAGTGGTAGTAGAGTAATCCTAGACCCTAGGGTCGTGGAACTCGAGGTTTTTAGAATCATTTGAGGCAGCAATACCTTCTACAACGGTCAAATCAAGGTAGTATGGAATATCTCATGAAGGCCTTCATTAACAAGTCTGAAAAAAGGTTCGATACTTATAGTTCTGCTATTCAAAATTTGGAAAGACAAGTGGGCAAAATTGCTAACTTGTTATCTAAGGGTTGCAAGGACTCTACCACTTGACAAACCTGAAGTTAACCATCAACGCTATGTCTTTGAGATTTACCAAAACATTGACACATTCGATTGTGAAAACTAGACCTTAGGTGATGAGCAAACAGACAAATAATGGAGGAGCAAAAGAGTGGATAACAAAAAGGGTGAGAGTAATGATGTGAAAAAAAGATGCTAAAGAGAGCAAACACAGGCTAGCTCTACTATTCCCTCTAAAGATAAATAGAGAATAATTAGACAAGTGCTTTGGGCGGTTCATCGAAATTCTCAAGAACAATATGTTAACATTCCATTCACAGAGATTCTCACTCAGATGTCTGCTTATGCTAAATTCTTTAAGGAGATCTTGTCAAGCAAGCGGAAGTTAGAGAAAACAACATCGGTTAAGCCAAATTTCCACTGCAGTGCCATATTGCTAAAAACAATTCCTTAAAAGTGTGGGGATCTAGGAAGCTTCACTATACCATGCTCTTTTAGGAGTGAGAAATTCGACAAGGACTTATGTGACTGTGGTGCATCTTAATCTAATGCCTTTTTTGTATTAAAATAAATGAAGGTAAGCTTGGAGTGATCAAGTCCATATTAGTGTCCTTGCAACTAGCTAACCAGACTACCATCATACCTCAGGGAATCATTGAAGATATTTTAGTACGGGTAAAAAAGGTTACGTTTCCCGTAGACTTTATATGGTGCATATGAAAGTGAAATTCTTGATATTTCTAAGGAGGATATTTTTGTGCATGGGCAGAGAAATTCTTGATATTTATGACGGTAATCGCATGCTCAGAGGGGGTAACAAGAACGTGATTTTTCAGATGAAGAGAATGATGAAATATCCTAGTGATGAGGCATCTTACTACTTGTGTTTCAATCTTGATATTGTTGGAGAATTAGATAGAAAATACAAGTTGCATAAGATTGTAAGGGACTCTCTAGAGAGATAAATTACTGAGTCTAGTATAGTGAAGAATCAAGATCCTGAAATCAAGAAGGAGGCTAAAGCTCTTGAGAATGAGAATCAAGCAGTTGATGAGGAGGAACTAAAAAAGGAGGTGTCTAAGCTTAGTGTTGAATTAAAAGCCATTCTTACTCACTTGAAAGATGCTTTTATCGAGACGAATAATATTTTTTGTGATTGTTTCACTTACTTGACTAGTGCACATGAACAAATGTTGGTGGAGATGCTGGGAAATACAAAAAAAAAAGCCATTGGCTAGGCCATAGATGATATTCAGGGAACCAGTTTAGCCATTTGCATGCACAACTTTTTGCTTCAAGAAAATAGTAAACTAGTGGTGTAACCCCAATCCAAGTTGAATAAAATATTGGGGGAGGTAGTTCAAAAAGCTATCATCAAGTTTCTGATGCGGGAGTGAATTTTCCCTTCTATGATTGCCAATGGATTAACCTTGTACAAGTTATACCTAAGAAGAGGAGTATGACAATAGTGAAGAATGAAGATAGTGAGTTGATACCCACAAGAATAGTCACTGGATGGAGAATATGCATTAGCTACATGAGGCTGAATGATGCAACATGGAAAGACCACTTCCCACCCCCCTTTGTTGATTGAATGCTCGAGATGATGGATGGACATGGTTGATACTCTTTCTTGGATAGGTAATATTTAAACAAATATTGTATTTATTTTGTACTAGCTTTTTAAATTTAAGTCTTAGTGGCTTATTACTTATACTATCAGTATTTGAGATATTATATAAAAGTTTAGTTATTTTGTTTATTGATTATTTATTAATCTCCAATAGAATTATCTTATCTGTTGTCTGGCTTACCTAATAGGCTGGGTTTGTTACCATATTGACTAGTTGGATTTTAGGTTTTGAAAAGTTGGTATCATTGATCTTGGTTAATAGGCTCTACGAGTCATGATCAAATGTATAGTAGAGTCTTGTGGATCGGTATGATGATGTCCATACTTATCTTCGAGAAGCTACATGGCTTCTAGGAAACTTCCCATCTTTCTTTCTTTATCATGTGGCGTTGATTCAACTTGAAGCTTATATCTTTGATTTCCTTCCATCCACGTATGTTAGTTTAAGTACTCAGTATCAATAGTGCATTAACGCCTTGTGATATAATAGATGTGGTACGAGATATGTTCTCTATATTGTGGAGATAGGCTATTCTAGAGGAATCGAGACCAAGATCAGACTGCATCTTGGGTGCGATAGTTTTAATTTTGTGAGTATGTACTTTGGACTATATATCTGGTAGTGTCCCTAGGAGTAGGATTGATAGCTCAATGAGTGATTGGATAGCTATATAACGAGCATTATGTGACTGAGAGATGTGCTTAGATGGTTGGATATGACAAGAAGGGTTTTCTTGGGGCATAAACGACTAGGGATACTTGATTTCTCTCTTGATATGGTGTACGATATTGAGCTAAGAGTATGTTGAGAAATACTTCAAATTTTCATTTGTGGAATGAAGTATAGTCTCATGTCTCGTTGATGAGTTTAGCCTCGGAAAGATTAACTGATTGCTTAGTGGTTGTAACCATGATCGGGCGTAGAGAGATGCCACTTTGAGTCTAAGCAGGTGGGTTATCTCCTTCGGGGTGGTTTACAGAAGTGTGATCCTTAAGATATTTCTGGGGAGAGTTTTCCTTTTACCAAAGAGGTTATATGTTCTACAATTTGAGTCTGTATCATTTGACGATGTTCGCACGATAGAAGCGAGGATTAATATGTTAACAGATGATTGGGGGGTATTTTATGGTTGTAGATACATGAGCTTATAAAGGATTTGGTTAAATTATAGTGCAAGATCGTGATAGTTATGGAGTAAGGGGCTTGTAGGTTATCATATTCTATAATCTATGGCTTTAATTTCAAGTGGAAGAGTCTATTTTCGATGATCAGATTGCATGGTCATGTGTTATATTAGTTTTTATTTGAGGGCGTAATTGTGGATCATTTACGACTTGAAGGTGGTTGACTTTGAGTTTAGAGCGGGGAAGGAAATTCTTGGGTGCATGATGTGCTAACTTTTTGGGCATACGAAAATCTTGGAATGATTTAGGCTTGTTATTCGTGGTGGATGTAGTGTGCAAGGAGAAGGGATTCACTTGGTTTCTTAAAGGTGAGGTTACTTCTTTATGTGTTTGTGTCCTAATAGAGCACAAGTCGTCCGACTCGTAATGGAAGTGCATAGGGATTTGAGCAGAGTAGATCAATCTCGTAATATTTGAATAAGTTCAAGATTCGTATGGTGTATTTGAGGATTTCTCAAATTTGTATATAGCTAAGATTTGAGATTTGCATTTGATGGTGTTGAGACTTAAGGTATTTCTATATCATTAATGATTCAATATTTTTCTAGTAGAGAGGTTAATTAAACAACTTCAAATTTACATCAGGTGTCTTTAGATTGGGTATCTCGCTAACGGTACTATTGGGTGCTTAAGGGGGAATATCATGGCTTTTGGGCCACAAGATGTCGTGGTTCATACTAGGATCTCTTGTGGTGAGCTTTGATTAAGGACCAAAATGTTACTGGCAATGAAAAGTGTTAACATGAATGCAAGTCGAGAGATACTCCAACAATTAGGTCAACTTGATAGTGGTTTGGATCAGCATAGTAATAAAAGTGATCATTTCCTCTGGTGTGGTGAAATGCTACGGGTGTTTGATGGAAATTCTCTTGAGTTTGGCGACCTGTGTGACTTGGTTGAGTTGGAGGGATTGAGTTCTGATGGCTTGGTTTGTGCTAATGGGTATCAAAGAGTTCTCGATGGTTTTGACCACAGCTTGGAGTAGATGTATTACATATGCATAGAAAGCTTTTTGCGTGTTGTGATTTCTCTTTGATGGGATCAAGATAAAGATTCTTAGTTGATAAGTCTATCTTACTTGTGATTCGGAGTTGATAATGGGATTCTTATATTTTCATATGATGTTATGGTAGATGAGGTACGTCGTATGGGATTGAGATTTGCATGTACAAAGTTGCAGTTCAACTCTGAAGCAAAGGTCATGAGTTTTAGACAATATGGATGGTTTCAGATGTTTAGAAGAATGTTAGCACTATCTGGTATCATTTGAGAAGGGTGAGCCTGTTAAAAAGTCACATTGTGTTTTTGCTTGCGGATGCTTGATTGGTATTGCGTGAATTTCCTAGTTGTTGAATGATGATGTTCAAATGTTGCTATGCAACATGGAATATTCATGTGGGTAATTTTTGTGAGTTATTGTGTATGAGTGATGTGTCTCGAGTCGTGGAGTTGGATCAGATATGGAGATTCTTTTATTCTTAGGATCTGGAGATTGGGAGTTCATAGAGGCGTATTATTCCTTGGTAGTAGACAGTGAAGATATGGTCAGAGTTAGACAACTAATGGTATGTGTTGTGGTTAGGTTATTGTGGTCTTTTGGAATGTTATTTGCCTATTTTTGGATGACTGAAATTGATTAGGGGGCCTATTGATAAGCTCAACGAGGATGTGTATTCTTTGTCTCATCGCATTGTTTACTCAGTACAACAATTGTTGAGAGGTGTATCATCGACTAGAGTTGATCTTATTCATGTTTATATATGCTCCATATATTTCTCTCTTATGCTACCATGCGTTGTAAGACTCTTGACCAGTTACACACAGGATGCAGTTCTGTTTGGGCCTTGTGACGAAACTCGAGCAAGAGGAATCTTGGTGTGTTGAATAGTTTATTGCATCTTGGTTTTAGTCGTCCTATCTGTGGTATATTGTGCTATCTGTTTCTCCATGGTTTTGTCATACGTTTCACGTGCTTGCCATTAATACATATGTGCTTGGTGAGTATAACAATTTGGGTGATGGAAATCCCATATAGATCCAAGTGTTTGGATCGAGTTATGCATTGCAGCAAGTTATGTTGAGATATGCTCCTTTGTGCTTATTCTTTGTGTTTTGTTTCTCCTCTATGAGATGAGTTCATATCACAACACTTTGTGGTAGTAGCCGTTGTTCTTGGGGAACGATTCTATTATTTAGTTCTCTTTCCATCACCGGTCACATTCAAATTGTTGCTTGTTTTATGCAAGGATTATGTAGTATGTGGCTCTAGGGCGGCATTGGTATGGCATGTTGGTTGAGCGTCTTGTACTGGATGAGATGAAATTTTTGGACTTGGAATTTTTTCCGATTATATATGGTATAGGTATGTTTGGTCGAATAGATTCATTAATCAACATAGAATTTAGGCTACGGTTCTTGGGGGCGAGAGAGCTCCACGACTTGTTGATCTAATGATTTTTTATGAGATTCTATGTGTTTCTTTCATCCTTGGAAGTGTACGAAGGTTCAGAATAAGGTTTTTGTTTTATATGACGTATATCGCCATTACAGGGTTTGTTATTTCACAAATATTATGGTCGGAAGTTACTATTATATGTATTTTGAGTTATGTAGTATCTTAAGTGATTATATCTTGGGATATAGTTATGGCTTTATATATATTACTCAGACTTATACAGTGCATAGATGCGAGAATCGGGTCTTATAATGAACTCAAGATATTGGAGATTGAGTTCTATGTTTTATGGACTAAGGTTGAAGAGAGAATCTTCAATTAGGCTATGTTGATGTGACTTTATGGCTATAGGTGACGTGGGATCACTCATGGTTATATGTATGACAAATATATGTAGTGATTTGATGGCTTGGGAATAGATTTTGACATGTTTCAGGACGAACATATGTGTAAGTAGAGGAGAATATAACTACCGGATGCGTTGTTTTGAGCATTTGCATTTAATTTGGTGATTTGAGGTCTTGAGTATCTTTATATGATGTATTATGACTTGCTTGTATGGTTAAATATGGTTTCGAGTGATTCGGGATTGAATTGGAAGAATGATTCCAAATTAGAAAAATGAAAAGTTGAAGTTTGACATTGTGTATTTGACCTCGGATCGGAGTTTTGACGGTTAAACTAGATCAAGGTGGTGATTTTGCATTTGGGCATATGTTGGATTTGAGTCATGGTGTTCCTAGATGATTTTGAGGATAATTGCTCAAAGTTAGAAGTTTCAAGGTTTGAAAAGTTCATATACTTGACCGGGAGTTGACTTCGATGTTATCAGGTTCTTATTTGGTTCAAGGAGTTGGAACAGACTCGCTATGTCATTTTGAGCTTGTGTCAAAAGTTTGAGGCGATTCTGAGTTGTTTAGATGTGTTCGGAATAAGTTTGGAATTTAGAAATTAGAAATAGTTCATTGAGCTTTAATTGAGGTGCGATATATTTTTTTGATGTTATTATGTATGATTTGAGCCCTCGAGTAGTTTCATACTGTGTTTTGGGACTTGTTGATATATTCGAACTGGGTTCCAAGGGGCTCGAATGTGTTTCAGATTGGTTTCATACCATTTTTTCTCTTGTTTGCACTACTAGTTTCTCTGATTTTCTGGTGATGTGAGTGTTTATCGCAACCACGGAGTGTTCTCGGAGCTGGTCGAGCATTCATCCTCGCATTCGTGACACTAGAGTCACATTCGTGGTTGTTGAAGATTTAATCCGTCTCCTCACATCAAGGAAACATGTTCATGTTGAGCGAGGTTTTGTAGGTCACGCTGGTTGACCTTTGCGTTCGCGTGAGGTCGACATGTTTATGTAGGTTTGTGCTATCGCGGTTCGCGATCGTGAACCTGGATCTGCGTATGTGTAGGGTTCTTGTAGGATGTCAAATTTTTGCTCTTCGTGATCACGAATTTTGTCCCACAATCGTGAAGGGTAAACTTGAAGCAACAGTATAAGAATCTATTTTTGGACTTGGAACTCATTTTATCACATTTTGAGATTGGGAGCTCGGATTTTGGGCGATTTTTGAGAGGATTTAAACTACTTGGATTGGGTAACTATTTTTTTACTCGGATTGTATTATTTTACATGATTCCATCTTTGACTTTGGCATTTGACTAGTGAATATAAAAGAGAAAGTGGGTTTTTTTTGGCAAAACTCTTCTAAAGAGAATAATGGAGTGTTGGACGTAGATTCAGAGTCAGCTTTGGTTAAAATTTGTATGGTTAGACGGATATACAAAGTAATATTCAAAATATATGAGTTTTATTGGGTTTTGGGGTGCGAGATCGGGTTGAATTTTTTGTTGAATTGAAGTGTTATTTTACCTTTATCGGTTGTGTTTGTCTATGACATTATTTGATGTTTTTGAGTTGTATTTACTAGTATAGAGCCATTTAGTGGTTTATTTATGAGGGAAGGCATTCTTAGAGTATGTATTTGGCTTGTTTGAGTGTAATTATACATGTGGACTATGATATCTGCGATGTGTTGGGGTGACACACGTGCTAGGTGACGAGCGTGCGTGCGTACACCGGAACAAATAGTTCAATAAGTTCTAATTCTCTCAATTCAAGGTTAAACACAATACTTACCTCGCTCTCCGAATAATGCAATCAATCAACCACGGACTTTCCTTTTGAAAGAACCTCTAAACCAAACAAATCTAGCAATTTATGAATCAAATAATTCAAAATAAGCTATAGAAACTACTCATTAATGAAAAAGGTTCAATTTTAGAGGGTTTTTGGATGTATTTTTAAAAATTAGCTTTTAAGCTAAAAACCATAAGTCATAATTTGGTAATACTTAAGTTTTTGGTTTTTTCTTATTTTTGTACTTTCATGCCTAAAAGTAAATGATTTTAAGCGCTTTTTATCATTGGCAAATACCACAAAAACTAACGAAGTGCGTAAAAGGCATTAAGCATTCAAAATGAGTCAATCTAAACACTCTCTTAATCATTCTTAAAAAGTCAACAAAAGTCAACCTTGGGCTCGCTTGGTCAAAAACTGACATTCATACCAAAAATCGATTACACATTCACCCCCTGAGCCTGGTTATGTGATTTGTTTTGAAATCTGACCTCAATTTGAGATCTAAATCTCAATTTTGCTAAATTGGGAATTGAGATAAAATGGATTAGGGTTACTTTCCTATGATTTTTGGAAGAAGAGATTTGTCAAAAATTGCCTATTATTTACAACAACAAACTCAATTTGATTCCAACAGGTGGGGTCTGGGAGGGTAGTACGTACCCCTACCTAATACAGGTAGAGAGGATATTTTCAATAAATCCTCAGCTCAAAAAGGACAAGAAGAAGAAGTGGAAAGTAAGGAAGGAAGAGAAAAGACAAGAAAGGGGATAAAGGATACGTAGTACCAAATAATAGTAGTAGGGAATACAATACCTGAGGCAAATACAACCACATAACTTAATAGAAATCTAAGAATATGAAGGGACATGCATGCTACTAAGACTATCGCTGAACAACTATAAACCACCTACTAACCTTCTACCTTAATCCTCGACCTCCATACCCTCCTATAGAGAGTCATGTCCTCAGTGAGCTGAAGCAGCGCCATGTCGTGTCTAATCACCTCTCCCTAATACTTCTTAGGTCTACCTCGACCTCTTCTCAAACTCCCCATAGCCAACCTCTCACACCTACTGACAGAAGCATCAATGTTTCTTCTTTTAACATGTTCGAACCATCTCAGCCTCGACTCTTGCATCTTGTCCTCCACAGAGGCTACTCCCACTCTGTCTTGGATAACTTCATTCTTAATCTTATCTCTCCTGGTAGACCCACACATCCATCCCAACATCCTTATCTCTTCTACTCTCAACTTCTGCATGTGGGAGTTCTTGACTGGACAACACTCAGCCCCAGATAGTGTAGTCGGTCGAACCACCACTCGATAAAACTTACCCTTAAGTATTAGTGGTATATTCCTATCACACAAAACACCAGAAGCGAGCCTCCAATTCATCCATCCCCCTCCGATGTGATGTGCGACATCTTTGCCAATCTTCATATTACCCTAGATAATAGACCCTAGATACTTAAAACTCGCTCTCTTAGGGATAACTTGAGCATCAAGCTTAACCTCTACATCTGCATCGTGGGTCCCGTCACTGAATTTGAACTCCAAGTATTCTGTCTTGGTTCTACCCAGTTTGAAACCTTTGGACTACAAGGTCTGTCTCCAAACCTCAAACCTCGCACTAACTCCGCTACGCGCCTTGTCAATCAACACTATATCATCGGAAAATAGCATGCACCAAGGCACCTCCCCTTGGATGTGTTGCGACAGTACATCCATCACCAAGGAAAATAAAAATAGGCTAAGAGTCGATCCCTGGTGCAACCCCATCACCACAGGGAAACGCTTTGAATCACCCTCCCCTCCCCTGCCCTCCCCCCCCCCCCCCCCACACAGTCGTCACCCGAGTCT
Organism: Nicotiana benthamiana; assembly: GCA_034376525.1. Classification (NCBI taxonomy): domain Eukaryota; kingdom Viridiplantae; phylum Streptophyta; class Magnoliopsida; order Solanales; family Solanaceae; genus Nicotiana; species Nicotiana benthamiana. The sequence continues at coordinate 40,273,583 of CM067324.1, forward strand.
TAGCATCATCATACATGTCCTTAATCACCGTAATGTACGTTGCCGGAACACCACTAACCTCCAAACACCTCCATAGGACCTCCCTCGTTACTTTATCGTATGTTTTCTCAAGGTCAATAAACACCATATGAAAATCCTTCTCCTCTCCATGTACTACTCCACTAATCTCCTTACCAGATAAACCGCTTATGTAGTTGAAAGCCCCGTCATGAATCCAAACTGATTCTCGGTAATAGACACGTAGCTCCTCACTCTAGCCTCAAACACCCTCTCCCAAACCTTCATTGTGTGACTCAACAACTTGATACCCCTATAATTTTTGCAATTTTAGTTATCACCCTTATTGTTGTAAAGAGAAACCACCATACTCCACCTCCATTCTTAGGGCATCTTCTTTGTCTTAAAAATAACATAATAGAGTATTTAAGGTTGAGAAATGGTATAAAATAAGCTAAGTATCATTTTTCCCCTCTTTTATCCAGCTGCATGTGTCGCAATTGCGACCTCCGCAAAAGTGAAGCACAAGTCGTAAATGTGAATTGTGGATAAGAAGCCTAGAAGTCACCATACAACAACTTGCTCGTAAATGCGGACAGCAGCCCCTTTCCCACCCACCCCCAACCCCCCAAATGTGCCAAAAGCTTCGCACATGTGAAGCTGACTCAATTTGCTTATGATCACAAATGCGACCACAATCCTTGCAAATGCGACCAATGACACTTCGCTAAAGCGAACCCATTCCTTGCAAATGCGAGGTCACCCATCCCAGGCCCTTCTTGCAAATGCGAACTTTTTTGCTCAAAAGCAAGGCACGCAATTGCAAGCCAGACCTCACAATTGTGAGATCTGCCTCAGACACCAAAAGCAAACACTTCCGACAGTCGTCAAACTATCCAAACTGATCCGTAGCATCTCTGAAACTCACCCAAGCCCCTATGACTCCAAACCAAACATGCACATAAGTCTAAAAATATCAAACAAACACAATCGCTCATTAAAAGTACCTAAATAACAACTAAAACCATGAATCATACATCAAAACGCATGAAATTCAAAAGAAAACTCAAGAATCTCTAGAATCACAACTAAGATTCTGAATCCTATCAAACCAACTACGAATTGCACCAAATGTTGCAAACAAGTTTCAAATAGCACAACAAACCTATACCAAGTCTCAAAACTAAAAACCAATCCCGATAGCCAAAAAGTCAACCTATGATCAAACCTAGGAAATTTTCAAATCAACCTAGAGACTTTCAAATTTAATTATGGGTATTCGCCCTAGTCCAAAATAACAATACGAACCTACTAAAATTGTCAAAACATTAATCCGATGTATTTTACCATGAATGTTGACCGTAGTAACCTCAAATTCCATTTTAAAGCCAAAAATGATATTTTCTTTAAATTTTTACGTAAAGCCTTTTCGAAAAAAAACACAAACTGCGCATGCAAGTTAAGAAACATTAAATGAAGCTAATAGAGGTAGTGGAGCACAAAAATAAGGGCTAGTACTGAAAATGACCTATCAGGTATCACAACTATGGTTTGAGGCCTCGAGTAGGCCTGCATTATATTTTTGTTTGGTTGGTGTGATTGTATGGAGTCTCGGGGCCCTCGAGTGTGTTTCAGATGAGTTTTAGATATCATTTTCACAAATGTTTGAATTTCAAATTTTTGGGTGATATGGTATTCACCATGATTGGGGAAGAATGGTCGAGATCGCAAAGTGTTATATGGGTGGCTAATGTTTTGGTCAACACATTTGCAAAGATATGGTCTCATTCGCGGAGCCTGGAGGGGAATTTCTCATCTCTTTCGTGTTTGGTGAGTCGCGTTCTCCTAGAGGGTGAGCTAGAAGGGGCAACCAAGTGATTGCCCTTCACGTTTATGTGTTGTTGTCCGTGTTCTCCTAGGACAATGCAGACAAAGAGCATGTTGATGGGTTTCAGACCGCGTTCGTGAAGTAAAATTTTGGACAGATTATGATTTGTTCTTCAGGATCGTAAGGTAGGTTCCATGATCACGAAGAGGAATTTTGTCAGACTTATAATATTTCATTTCAAGGGTTTTGAGTTATTTAATCACATTTTGAATTATGGAGCTCGGATTTAGGCCATTTTGAAGGGAATTTTCACGATTTGGAGTGGGATAAGTATTTTTTACTCGGATTTAGTGAATATTCATGATTCCATCTATGTTTTAGAATTTAATTGATGAATCTAATTGAGAAAAATGGGAGATTTTAGTAAAACCTTTATAAATGAAATTTTATGATTTGAAGGTCGATTCGAGGTTGGAATTGGATGAAATTATATGGTTGAACTTATAATTGAATGGATGTTCGGAATTATGAGTTTTGTTAGATTTTGAGGTGTATTTACGATGTTAACATTTTGGGTTGACTTGGCATAATTGAACCAAGATAGTAGCTTTATAATTTGCGCTTGATTCCTACGGCATTAATTGATATTATTAAGTTGTTTTGGCTAGATTCGACTTGTTTGGAGGTTGTTTCAATGGGAAAGTCTTTTGAGAGTATTGATTTAGCTTGTTTGAGCTAAGTATCTTTCCTCTCTACCCCTCCCAAGTAGGGGTAAAGTTTGCGTACACTCTACACTCCCTAGACCTTAGTAGTGGGATACTACTAGGTTGTTATTGTTGTTGTTGAATAAGTATCTTACTTAACTTTGTGTGGGGAAATTACTCCTTAGTATTTGGTTCAATTTATTATTTGTGATATCTGTTAACGGCATCTTTATGAGGTGACAAGTGAATTTACGGTCGTATATGTGATTTATGACAGGACTTGACCTGAGGTTACTTTTATTACTTTATTTTGTTTGAGAGATCTCTACTTTATGTGATTTCACCGTGGTTGTTTTGCTTGAGTTTATGTTCCATGATAGTGATCATATTTTAGAATTTTAATTCCTTAATTGGACAAGTTGTCCGTTTGTGAGATTTGTTGCTAATATAGGACTCGTACCTGCGGACCAAATCTCGCAGGTGTAAAACAACTAGACTAGACAAGCCAATTCCACCTCAATTATCTGAAGCCCATATGAAACTCACCCGATGCCCCCTGGAACTCTGTTCAACCACACCAGCCAATCCTAAAATATAGCACAAACCTAATCAAGGTATCAAATCACACAAAATAATATCCAAATGACAAATAGCACCTCAATTCAAGCGTAATGAACAAACCAACTTTCAACTTTGAAAACTCATGTCGAACCATGTCTAATAAACTTAGTATAACCATAAATTTTTCGCACAAGTCACAAATAACATAACAGTTTATTTCTAAGCCCCACAATCTGGCCTCAATAGCCTTATAGTCAATTCACGGTCACACCTATGAACTTTATAAACCTTCAAATTTTTAACTTTTACCAAAAAGTGACTGATCAACCTAGAAACCTTTCAATCCAAATACAAACATACTCTAAGTCCAAAACTACAATATGAATCCAGAGGATTCATCAAAATTCCATTCCAGGGTTGTTTACACAAAAGTCAAACCTCGGTCATCTCTTATAACTTAAGGCTCCAACCCTTGAACTAAGTGTTCCAATCCACTTCAAAACTTTCCTAAAACAAAACTAACCACGCGCACAAGTCACAAAAGAAGAACTAAGTGTTTGAGAAGTATCAAACAGGGAATGAGGTTCAAATACATAAAGAAACCAACTAGGTCAATACATACAGTAACACCCTTCAGTAAAATGATCATAACATTTTAAACAAATATCTATTTGACGAACGATTTGAATTTCTATGGTAGACTCAAAATGCAAAAAGTTTAGTTTTGGATTATATCCAAATTCCTTATAGAATACGAGATATAAGCTTCCAAAATTAAACTACCGTTAGGAAAGAAAATTCTTTTATGCGGTCATGAAACCCCCGAATTTCACTTTACTCTTTGGTATCGCGGCTCTGACCATCACATTCACGATTCGCATATCTGCATCTAAAACACGACAACTGCTAATTGGCTACAAATAATTCGAAACCGCCTCAAAACTCACTTGCATCCTCCCGGACCCATCTAATCATAACAAATTCCTGTACCCTATATATGAAAAACTTGTCCAAAGGCTAGAAGAACTAAGAACAACTTAAAAACCAATAATCATATATCAAACCAAAAGTTTCTAAGTCACTTAAGTTCAAAATTCTAACTTTCAAGTAGAAGTGTCGAATCAACTCCCGGCCACCAGAGATCCAAACCGAATGCAAATACAAATCCAAAATTAGCAAACAAACCTAATAGAACCTTCAAATTAGGAATTCGAGTTCATTTATCTATAACATTGACTTTGGTCAATTCTTCTTAATATAAAACCTCTAGCTGTCAACCTAATATTTCAAATTACACTCGAACCTCTCAGAACTCGAATCAACTATGAGTGCAAGTCACAAAATATTATATAAACCTATGTGAGTTCTTAAATTACAGAATTGAATACTATGAATCTAAACGATCGGTTGAATTATTATATCCGTATGACAAGTAGGTGATCTTTAGGGGCCAGTCACGGATAGGAGTATTTTGGGTCTTACACCTAAAATTTTGCTCATTAACTATTTATGTGAATTGCGTTGTTAATTTTCTCCGAAGGTGAATTCATATTTCCTCTCAGATAGCTTGGTAGCTTATGAAGATTGTAATAATATTAGTGCCATAAGTATGCCTATTTTCAATTTTCTGCCTAGCTTTGTCTGTTCATTTAGAAAGTATTGGATTGATTTTTAAACTGGTTAAATCAATTATTAAGTTTTAAATTCTTTTTCTTTTTAGTGTTTATTATTTTTAAAAATACTTACAATAAATTTAAAAATATTAAAAATAAGCTAAAACCATAAGCGGGACAACCTTAACTAATAGCTAGTTGTAAGGGTGTGCATTCGATTTATCGATTCGATTTTGACCCTTATCGATAATTATTTATCGATTATCGATTTAAACATATGCTTATCGTTATCGATTCAGTAAGGTTTCGATTTTCTCGATTTCGATTTATCAATTTTTGGGGCTTATCGATTGGTTATCGATTACACTAATAAGAAAATTTTCGGGATTCCACGGAAAGTATATTGCTACAAACACGCCTAACTAATATGGACAAAAAGAAGCTAAAATAAGAAGAGCATCGTTTATAACATATTGTGCCAACAAGCACATGAAACGAAACTAAAGTAAGGGATCAAATGTATGCCACCAACACTCCAACGGTATAAAAAAATAAAATACATCATCACGGCTAATTCTGTTTTCCATTAATTTGAACTTCATTCACTTGAGCTTTAAATATGATCCTTCCTTAAATGTGATAAAGGAAATAATAGCGCTAGAGACTTAGGGTAAAGGAAAGGGTATTATAAAATAAGGGTAAAATTTTTTTTAAAAAAATTACAATTTTTTTATGAAAAATTAAAAAAATAGTGCATCTTATCTGTTTTATCGATAAACCGATAAACCAAAAAGGATAGAATCGAAATCGAAATCGATAACTCGATAAGGAAAATTTTGAAATCGAAATCGATACATCGATAAACCGATATCGATAAATTGATAACAAATAATCGATTCGATTTATCGATAAAACGATTCGAATGCACACCCCTAGCTAGTTGGCTTTTAACTTATTTTGGATTGACCTATTTACATTTGTATCCCTTGTAAATTTTTATAATTCATGCGATATCCCTAGTCTACTGTTATTTTTATTTATTCTTTCCACTGAATCACTCCCGTGCTCGCCCCCTTCTCTGCTTTAAATCTATGATGATTGCTTTCCTTTCCATTTCACGTGGATTTGTACTCCTTCCATTTTAATTTAACGAAGATAGTTTATTCGATGTAAAGTTTAAAAAGAAAAAAAAATTAAAATTTATGATCTTAAAAGTTTAAGCTGTAAAATATTTATGTGATCATAATATGTATTATTATAAATATTTCTTATTAAAATAAAATAGGTAAAGTAATAAATTTAAAATTAAATTATTTTCAATGGTTAAAATGTATCACTTTTTTGGAAATAAACTAATAAAAAAGTGTCATCTAAATTTAAAAGAGGGAGTACTATTTAGTGAGAGTTGGGATTAGTAGTGGAGCATAACGTTTCTGTTATTTCCCACAATTTTCTCAATTCTTACATAACATTGTTTCTGTCCTTTCTCCTAGGGTGTGTTTGGCACGAACAAAAATATTTTTTGAAAAATAGTTTTTATTTTTATCATATTTAATTGACTTAAATATTTTTTAAAATATTTTTCTTATGAATTCATTTTCCTAATTAGAAAAAAAAAATTTGTATCAAAGGAAGTGAATATTTTTAGAACTTCTTCTCAACCTTCCCTACCAGATTCCCCCTTTACCAACCACCCCACACCCACCTATCCAAACCCATCCCACGCTCTACCTATCCCATCCTAACCCCACCCCCATCCAGAAAAAAAATATCTTTTTATATATATCTTTAGTTTTAATTTTTCCATCTTTCGATTTACAGGTTTGCAATTTTACAAGTTCCAAAGTTATGAGTTCAGAGGTTTATGTATTTGAAAGTTTTTGAGTTTAGAAATTATAAATTTTATGGACCCGAAAGTTCGTTTTTTTGAAAGTATATGAAATTTGTGGGTTCGGAAGGTTATTGATTCGAAATTTATGGCTTCATGTTTATTGTATCTAAGTTATATATAAATATTCTTAAGAAGCTATGTTCCTTAATTTGCATATCAAATACTGAAAAATAAATAAAATTACTATTTATTTTTTAATAAAATATTTTCTATTATACCAAAAACACCCATAATGCGGGGATGTGTGGAATTTATTTTTGTTACATTTAGAAGTTTGAATACTTAGCCCAGAAAATTGATAGGAGGATAATTTAATTGGAGATTTCCAATGAACGGATCTAGAATCAAGATAGCTTGGTACAGATTTTAGTACCTTTATTTTTAAATTTAGTGAACTTACCAATTTTTATCTAAATACAAATATTTTCTAAAGTTCTTATAGAAGTCCCCAAGAACTACTTCTTCATTGTTACTCCTATAGGTTCAAAATAAGTAGTTTTTTTAAATTTTAAGAATAAATTAATTATTTTTTCTTACTTTATCAGTAGAGTAAATAGTATTGGAATATGTGTTAGAAGTGATATGTGAGATAATAAAGGTTAATATGATCAATTTTATTATTAATTAATATTAAAAGATAAATTTCTTAATTTGTATAAAAATATCCAAAAAACCACTTATTTCAGACCGAAGAAGGCAACATATTTAAGAATACTGCAGTAATTTTAACAGAAAAATATGCTTATTGGCACTTATTTACCAAAATTGAAGGATTACCACGACCCCTTTGATCGATTGAGTCGGTGATTCTGTACAGTCATTTAAGTAACTTCGTATTTTTACATGTCCAAAATACTGTAATGAAGTCTTCTTTGATTACTTGTATGAACAAATACCGTCAACAATTTGATACGTAATCAACGAAAAGATCATCACCAGTTTTAAAATACATATAATACGAAAGAAATATCCTCATGGTGTCAGCAGTCCAACCAGTTTTCTCCCCTTGGCTGTATACTGCATTTTTTATTTATATATTAAGTGAAAAGAGATAAAAAAAAAAAGTATGTGAAAAGAACCCTTCTTTTATTATTAAAATATGAGTAGTTTAATCTAATTTTCCATCTGATATCCTATATATTATGTCTTAATCAAGCTTTCTCAGTCAATATATGTTGGCCTAGAACAAGATTCTTTTGCCTTTGATTAATAAATGGCTAGATCCAACAGCTACTAGTCAGTATTCTTGGAAAAACAGGCTGATTTGGGGGAATATATAACGGTATTCCCAGTCTAATGAAGGTTCTATGCAAATTAGATTTCAAAAGTAAGTCATTTTCCAAAGCAATTAAGTAGGGGCGTTCAAAACTGATCCGAAACCAAAAATCGATCCAAACCGAAGCTTAACGGCTTACTAGTAACGGCTTAACGGCTTAACAGACGGGGAACGGATTGAATTTTTTTTATTAACGGCTTATCGGTTTGGGGATGGATTATTCAATTTCTTAATGGCTAATCCGTTAATCCGTTAAGAAATATATATATATATATATATATATATATATATATATATATATATATATATATATATATATATATATATATATATATATATATATATATATATATATATATATATATATATATATATATATTATTTATATATATTAAATATAAAAAAACTAAAACCCTTGAAAATGATTAACAAAAGTTTATTTCTACTTCTAAGCATTTTTATTCTCGGGATTTAGAAATTTTTTAGTTCTATTTTAATTTATTTTTGGTTGTAATCCTCCTGTTTGGCAACATGCTGGAGATGGTAAAGGTAATTTCCTAATCACGGAAATCAAACTGAGTGGCTCTGGCAAAGAAAATTGAATGCATCATATTGCCTCTAAAATATTATTTTTTATGGCAATTCATTATTTCTAAGACGAGGAGAATAAGAGATATTTAGTGAACATGTATGTTAGGCCGATAAACCACACATTAACCGCCCTATAAGAGCTAACCCGATACCAATCCGCCCGATATCTTATCGGGTGGCAAATGGATTAAAACATTTAAAAGCCGATAACTGTTAAGCCAAACCGTTAGAGTAAAAAGCCGCCCAATCCGCCCAATAAGTACCCCTACAAGTAAGGGTGTCCATTATTCGGATGAAACCGGAAAAGGAAATCCAACCAAACCGAAATTTAATTTGGATTGATTTTTTGGGTGTTTAGTTTAATTTAAGACTGAGAAATAAAAAACCAAAAAATTAAAAACAAAATAATAACTAAAAAAATGTGTGTATAACGACCCCAACTCCGTTGTTTTGTGCTTTAGCGTTCCATTCAGTAATTTGTGACTTTGAGTAGTTTCATATTACGTTTTACGACTTGCGTGTATGGTTGGTCTAGATTTTCAAGTGGTTCAGGATTGACTTGGAAGAATGATTTTCGTTTTAGAAACCTTAAATGGGAAGAGTTTACCAAGATTTGAGTTTTGGGTAACATACTCGAAATTGAGTTTTTATTGTTCTAATAGATTTGTATGATGATTTTGGACTTGCACGTATGTTCGAATTTAGTTTCAGAGGTTCCTAAAAGAATTCGACACTATTTGTCGGAAGTTGGCAATTTGAAGAACTTAATAGTTCATAAGTTTAACCATGAGTTGACTTTGTTGTTATTGGACTCAAATTGGTGTTCCGAGACTTTGGATAAGTCTGTATAGTTGAATTGGACTTGTGTGCAATGTTTGGAAGTGATCTACATGTTTGAGCGTGATTCGGACACTCTTTTGAATGGTTGAAGATTTAACAACTTAAGAGAAATTCTATTCGGTTTGAGCATCGATTCTTTGTTGTGACGTTTCCCTGGGTATTCTAAGACTTTGGATAAGTTTGAATAATGTATTTTTACTTGTTGATATGATTGGATGCGGACCGGTGGATCATTGTTTGAGAAACTAGTTAAGGATTTGAAGTTTGACCATGGTCAGCATCGAGTCAAAATGACGAGTAAATATGGTTGTGGAAGAGTTGAGTCAGAGGAACTCGATTTTGCATCATGCTTATGATGAGTAAATGTGAGATCTTCAGTAGATCATGTATGTACTAAGACATGTAAGCTTCTTGATAAGGATACCTAAGGCATTGATACTTATCCACCCATATGGTAAAAAACAATAAGAGAATCAAAAGGTAGATACAAGTTTCAACAAACAAAAGAAGCAAGGTGACGAAGTGTATGAGGTACCCAGTTAGTGAAGATTATCATTATTCATAATTCAGGCAGAGAAATATAAGCATTCTGAGTTACTTTCAACAGTAACAAAAATATATACAATTGGTCATACCTATCTCAGTTATGCCCTATGGGAGCTAACAAATATCTCTTAAGAGAAGAATGGATATCAGGGTCCATCTGGGGTTAGAGTAACCCAAAATAGTGGATGGATTATTATCCTTAGCTAATATTTTTGAACAATATTGCAAACGTGGTAATAGATCTCTTTGTGAGATACCTAGATGGTGCACTCTTGAAATAATCAGATATGAATACTAGAATGTCAAGAAATTTTAGGAGATAGGCAGTAAAATCTTAAAAGGGATAAATTCTTACTTTAGTATGACTCCCGTACCTAGTAAAAAAAGAGAGAATATTAAGCGTCCTGAAGATCCAGATGAAGCAAGGGGAGCTAAAATGAAAGAATATTTTGTTGACGATTTCATAATAAAGTGATAGACATAAATATTAACTAGAGAATAAGAAGAGAGAGTTAGTGAAGCATTATGAGTAAGAGGTAATAAATGGATGATAACGGTAAATTAAAATATGACAGAATGATAGTCTCTAGTCATATGAGGGAAAAGACAAGAGTTGATAGGCCTTGAGACAATAAAGTTGTATAAGCCATAAAGTCATACCCAATTTCGAAAAATGAGTTGGTGACTCGAACGTGATTAACCGAAGGCTAAGTTAGACCCCTGGAGTAATAGAAATCAGTATGAGCAAGTGAACAAGATAAAAAATCGAACATGAATTAGGTATCAAAGGATTTGATAATATTTTGCATCGTGAGTATTCAAAGATATCATTTTAGAAATAATAGAATGGACAACAAAAGAATAACCTTTAAAGTTGATTCAGGAAGGCTCTTCCCTAAAGTAAGGACACTGAGAAAAGTTAAGCTTAAAGGGCTAACTATGCTAGTTACTCTAGGCGTGACCCTTGTGCATAAGGAATTCATTTATCCCTGGTACAGAAGTGTTACAAGTAAGTGTCATTGATGATGTGATATGACGCCAACTATGAAGAGGTAAAATATCTATAGGTAGATCGTCATAGCAATAAATCTTAGGGGGAAATGGTGTGATGTGGTATTATGTCAGAGTTAAGTGGTTCAGGTAACTATGGAATGGTAAAGGAAGAATGTGGTAGATAACCGAAAGGGACAAGGTTGTATTTATTCAAATCCTACAGATATGTTATGACTCCATAATATTATACAGCAATGATATTGGGGAGAGGCAGCAAAGGTTCCCTCACCAGATGTTTTTGATAAATAAGTGTAAATGAACACTTAATACATAAGAAGTCTGCGAGAAGTAAGTTAAGACAAAAAAATAACCCAAAAGAGATTACACAAAACATAGATATGAGAATGGACCAACGAGTAATCTGTAGTCGATCCAGAAAGAGCCTAGTTATGGATAGACAATATGTAATAAATAAATCAATAGATCATGCAAGATAACCATAATGAACCCAAACATAGGGAATTCAGCCTCGTAGATACGAGATCGCAATCATTGAAAAATTTTTAGATAGGAGTTAGGGTAGCTAAAGGTACAGTTTATGTTTTCTAGAAATAAAAGATAGTGCCACTAAGGAGAAAATCTAAATTTGACTTTAGAAATAACCCTGCGAGCACAAGGGCATAGAGGTATGTAACTAAGGATATACATAAGCGAGCTAGAACATCAAAAATTTTGTCAGGTATACAATGTAATAAGCTCACAGCTTTACAAGTTTCAGAGGGTCTCCCCTAAGTACTAAAATGAAAGACTAGTTGAGGAAATACAAAATAAGACTTTAACCTAAGCATAGTGACCTAAAGAAGAAATTATCTTGTAACAACAAATTTACTAGTATGCACTTCATAAGAAAGTGGCACCTATCATGATTAATGAACGGGAAGTCAAAAGTGATATTTGAGATTGTATGAGTTACAGGGAATCGCAGTATTCATGGGCACTAAGATAAGCCAAGTATCCATGCAGCAACTAGCAGGACGACCTGGAAAAGTAATTTCTTACATTTAAGGACAACCAAAAATGCACGAAAGGAAATATATAGTACTAACAAGTTAAAACAAGGATGTGAGTAGCATAAATAGATATGTGTAGGCCGATAGCTAAATTATGGTAGAATGACAAGGTTTTTATTAGATAGGAGTAAGGATAAGAAAAGGTAGGTGAGAAGGTGACAAGAATAGCTAAGGCCTGGGGATTAAATCCATCAAAACAAGCGAACTGATGGTTTCTGTAAGTTATAAAAAGCTCACTATAGTTGGAATTAACTCAGAGGACTAAGACTAGGATCATTTGAAAAGATGGAATGGTGCTCTGGTAGTAGAATAAGGATGTAATTATTCTAGATAATAGGGTAAGATATAAGCCTTTGATTGAGTAATAATTTTAGAAAAAGGTATTTCATGAATTTCACGAGATTAGAATACCCCACATAAGATGAATCACATTGGGATGTTATGAAGTATTCGTCCTTAGGCGGATCAGGCAAATGACTTCAGGTGTTCCCTGATAAGACGTGAGCCCTTGTGTCACCACCCAATTTTTCACTCCATTGGATTTCGTGATGGCACCTAGTCTTAAGGACTATGTAAACCTACTAAAATGTGGAATAACATCAATAATTAATAATAGCTAGAATTCTTCTGAGATGAATCCCTTATACAATAAACAACTTCCCAAAATCCAGTAGTACAAGTCATAAACTCTACAAAGTTTTGCTACAACTCCTAAACCAACCGTATGGAAACAAGTACAACAATGTGAATATAAAATAGTGCGAACGCAGCAGCAGGACTACCTTGAGTCTCCTCGGAAAGAACTCACGCAGCTGCTAGCGAGCAATACTTGGATCTGCACAAAATATTTACAGAAGTGTAGTATGAGCACACTACGGCGGTGCACAGTAAGTATCAAGACTAACCTCAGTGGGGTAGTAACGAGGAACAGTTAGGACACATACTGATCAAATAAATGAACAAGATATGATAATAAAACATCAAAATAAATATAACAAAGTGATATCAACCGCGGAGAGGAAATCCAAGAACAAACAGTAAAATCAATAAAGAGAGAACACGGATAGTAACAAACGAAAACCAAGTAAATAAGATAACCCAAACAATTCAACATTGATGTAATAGAGATAGAGACAAGTAAAAATGTATTCAATTAAAGGAAACAATGTCAACACAATCCATCACATCATGTTTGATACTCCATCCCGACCATTTCAATCCTCGATTTCTCATACCATAATCTCAACTTTCAACACATATGGCACCTCGTGCCCACATATTTTCCATCTCACTCTTGACAACAAAATCCACATGATATACAATACAAAATGTCCTTACAAGTGCATTTAGTATGTTCAAGAAGTCATGTTTACATAAGATAAGTAAAATTACAATTTCTAGACAAATTGGGAAGACCAGCGAGAAAGGTGGAATTGTTTCTTTTAAAATCACTCGAGTAAGAAAGTACCCCTTTAAATATAAAATACAACAGAAGAATTTTTACCTTTAACAGGGGAGTTGATAACTTAAAACTTAGTAGAAATTTATATTTTTTAGAAATATACAACCTCAGACGGTTTAAGGGGATGTAATTGAGAAACTAATTGAAATAAGAATGTAACAATTATTGAATTTTGAAGTGTTGGGACGTATAAATAAATAAATAAATAAATAAATATATATATATATATATATATATATATATATATATATATATATATATATATATATATACATATATAAATATGGTGAAGGATTAAAAACATTGTGGGTTCTAACACAAAAGATCATAGCAATAAAGGAATTAAACAGTTTAAAATATTTGAATTGATAACCATAAATAAACACAACAGCAAAAAGTGCACGGCATCACCCTTCATACTTTTACTCTCGTTCTCACCATAAGAATCAATAGTCGCTTTTATTATTTCTTGTTGCGGTGTGCAACCCGATCCAAAACATATAATAATATTGCAGCGTACAACCCATTCCATATAATATTGTTGGGGCATGCAATTCGATCCACATAATATTCTTGCGGCGTGCAACCCGATCCATATAATATTGTTGCTACGTGCAACCCTATACAAATAAACACCAATCATGAAATAATCCCAGAAAAGGGATAATATGGAAACAACAATAACCCGACAAGGGAGTCAATAACAAGAATAAATACATCCCAGCAAGGGAACCAACAGTAGAATTAAATATGTCCCGGCAAGGGCATCAGCTATAACCAAACTTGTACCAACAATTAACCTCACAATGAAATCTCAACTATATAACAAGAAATAATAAGCACTTGATAACTATATCGGCATCCACAACAATTGGACGTAACCTATCTGCACGAAGTCATAGAGGAACTCACAGTTAAGAAGTATCCAATTAACAAGGAGGGCTATCACTTCAATTTGGGAAATTAAGGGTCAATGCAACACGTAGGAATTCAAGACATATGGAGCATATAGAGGTAATTTAAGCAATTATCAAACTCAATCATAACGAAATACTCTCCACATTTGAACATAAGGACCTAGGAACCCTAGAGCATATATTCCACAAATAAGTCCGAGCACACACTCGTCACCTCGCATGCATAGACTACAATTAGTATAGAAGACTCAATTCCTAAGGGGGATGTCCTACACATAAGGTTAGGCAAGATACTTACCTCACTCCGGCCAATTCAATACTTAATTTAGCTTTTTTCCCTGTTCATCAATGTTTGGCTCAATCTAGCCAAGAACGACTTGAATACATCTAACAATGCAAGAGAATATAATTCGAATTAGCAAAGCTATGATTCTTATACAATTTGTAAAAATCCAACAAAATTCAACTCCCTGCGCCCGCACCTCGGAACCCGACAAAATTTACAAAAACCGAATACCCATTTTGATGAGAGTTTACCCATACAAAAATTATTCAATTCCGATACCATTTGGTCCTTCAAATTATCCTTTTACATTTTTGAAAGATTTCATAATTTTTCCCAAATTCCATCCCAAATCACGAATCAAATGATGAATTCAATGATAGATTCATGTATTCTAGTCAAATTCGAGTTAGAATCACTTACCCCAATGAATTTCTTGAAAAACCTTAAAAAATGGCCAAAATTCGAGCTCTCTATGCCAAAGTATGAAATAAAGCCCTAAACTTTGTATTTATAGTTCACGTACCATATTCCACCAATGCTGACCGCACAAAATTGAGTGCGGTCCGCGCCGGAGTAGTGATGTCCGCACAAAAACCATTTGCCCCCCCCCCCCCCCCCCCCCGGGTTGGATTTTGACTACAGTGAAAAGCCTTAGT
Organism: Nicotiana benthamiana; assembly: GCA_034376525.1. Taxonomy (NCBI): domain Eukaryota; kingdom Viridiplantae; phylum Streptophyta; class Magnoliopsida; order Solanales; family Solanaceae; genus Nicotiana; species Nicotiana benthamiana. Next base: position 40,288,814 of record CM067324.1, read on the forward strand.
ATTTCGGACATCACTTTTGCTAAAGATGTCCAAATGCCTATTATAATGTTTTTGAAATCTAGATTCAAAGATCTACAACTTGCGTTTTGAATCATCCCCTAATTCCTTTTCATGATCGTGGACCGCGGAAAATGGACCGCGGACCATTTTCCACGGCCCCACTAAATCCACTGCACCAAGTGCTACAACTTATGTCCCCATCCATTTTCTAAGTTCAAAAATGTCCAAAGTCGCTCAAAACTCACCTGAAATACACCTGAGCTCTCGAAACTCTATCTAATCATACAAACAAGTCATATAACCTAACACAGACTCGCCCGAGGTTTCAAATCACATAAAACAATAACAAATAATGAATCAAACCAAAAATCAAGCCTAGAAATTTCCAAATCTTCAAACATCAAACCTCATGTCGAAATCTATCAATTCAACTCTGAGTAATGCCAATTTTTGCAGACAAGTCCAAATTGAAATAATGGAGCTAATACAACTCCCGGAATCGCATTCTGACCCCGATATCATAAAAGTCAACAATGGGTCAAAACTTCAACTTTTTCAACTTTCGCCGAAACATCTCAAATTACCCTACTGATCTCCAAATCCAAAATCGAACGTGTTCCTAAGTCCAAAATCACCATATAAAGTTGTTGGGATAACCCACAACCCATTACGAGTCCGTTTACTCAAAAGTCCAATTTCGGTCAAATTTTTACTGTTTAAAATTACATAACTAGGTAAGGCTGTAAAACTGGCGGTTCCGAACCGGAACCGCGGCCCTGGCGGTTCTGCCGGTTCCGGCGGTTCCGATTCTGGCAATTCCTGGGAACCGTGGGCGGGTGGTTCTACCCGTTGGAACAGCCAGAACCGGAACCGGACCGGTTCTGGCGGTTCCAAACGGTTCCGGCGAATCTGTAACGGTAATTTTTCAAAAATTTTTTTTTTTAAAAAAAATAATTTCCAAACGGTTATTTTTCAAAAGTAGCCGTTTGGAAGTTTAAAAAATAGCCATTTGGCCCCCAAACTTTAATTTAACCCCAAACTTTATATAATTACACTATTTCCCATTTCTCAACTATAAATACCCCCTCATTCTTTCATTTTTATTTACCAATTTATCAATATCTCTCAAGCTCTCTTTCAATCTTTCTAGTGAAAGTTCTTAATTTATTGTTGCAAATTCGTGAAACATTGTGAAGTTGTTGAATTGAAGTTTTCAAGTGTTCAATTTCAACGATTTTCAATTTTCAATAAGTTGTTCGTCAATCCGGTAAACTCGTTTCAACTCTTACGTGCTACATACTCCCACTTTTAGTAGACAACCTCCTAAACGTACAGAAACATCATTAGTTTGGCAAATTTTTATTCAACTAAGAGAACAAGATAAGGCAAAGTGTAAATCTTGTGGGAAATTACTTGTTCATAGGTATACTGGAGATCGTAGCGGCACGGGTAGTTTAGTTAAGCATATAAGATTACAACCTAGAGTTAAGGCTAGATATTTGCAATTGAAAGCGCAACAAGAGGGGAGGACAACCAGAAATAGATGAGTGCTATGAAGAAATGATAGCAGAACTTGCTCAGGAAGCAACTTCACCCAGAAGTGGTGATGAACAAGCTTCATTTCCACCACCGCCAACACAACCACCTCCAAACCTTGAAGATTTTATGAGATTTGTTAGAAATAATGCATAAATGATGATGTAACTTGTACATTGGCATGTCTTCTTTTAGGTTTTTTTTCCTTTTAATGGTGGTATTAGTACCATGTTGTGCTCATTCCATTGGGGGAAGGAAGACTAAGAAAGATATGCCATTTTGGTCAATAAATATGCTCGTTATCATATCCTTGAATATCTTTTGTCTCAATATTTCTTTGTCTTTACTTCTATATCAATCCTTGAATATTTATATAACATACAACACAATATACTAATGACAACATTCTTTTATCAATATATACTAATTATATACAATTTATACTAATTACTAACTACAACACAATATACACTACTTATATACAATATATACTACTTATATACAAAATACACACTACTTATACACAATATATACTAATTACCAAACACAATATATACTATACTAATAACATAGTACACCATATAAAATATATTCTACAATATACTAATGACTACTATACAAGATATTGATTTAAAATTAAAAAAAAAATTCAGAACCGCCGGGAACCGCCGGAACCGCCAGAATCGTCAGAACCGGAACCGCCAGAACCAAAACCGGATGGTACCCGGAACCGGATGGAACCGGTTCCACCTTCAGAACCGCCAGAACCGGAACCGCAGACCCAAATAGACCCATAACAGGAACCGGATACAGCCTTATAACTTGGTTCATTCCTCCAATTCAATTCTAATTCATCCGGAAACTGATTCAACTATGCAAACAAGTCGATATACATATGTGAAGCTGCTCGAGACCTCAAACTACCGAACCGGGCATAATTGCTCAAAACGATCAGTCGGGTCATTACAACTAGTGACAACGCATTACGTATGAGATTTCAAGTTATAAGTGGTAGATTATAGATCAACATTAAGGTGAATCAACAATAGATGATAAATGTTCTAACATATGAGAGAAGATAAGGATGTCATTCTTTAGATGAACAGTAATAAAGCAGCATTAAAGGATATACATTTATACATATTTGATAAGCAATAAGAAAGTATCCTAGAGTTGGCAGCAGACTCAGTAATACTAAACCAAAGTAAGAGTTATTGTATAGTATGACCTACCTAGATGTAGTAAACCATAAGCATAGATATCAGAGGCTATGAAACAAGATATTCAATAGCTGTGAGTTTGACATAATATCGAGCAAACAACTTCAATACACTATAGAAGCCTAGAGGGACAGGTTGTCAAGTTTTGTATATGTTTCCAAAGTGAGGCCTAGAGAGTGGTTAAACTTGTATTAGTGTTTCCACACTTTGATTTTTATCATTCAGGCTTTCATTATATCAGCATGTGTTATTTTATCTTCCATATTTAGTATGTCATGATATCACATGTTGATTCAGCTAGCTAGTTGTTTAGCTCGGTCATATCTAGTCAGGCACCGAGTGTCATGTTACATCCAAGCCTAGGTTTGGGGCGTGACAAAGCTTGGTATCAGAACCTAGGTTTAAGATTCCTAGGGATGAAGTCGTGCCTAGTAGAGTTTCCTTTATATGTGTGCGTCAACCTTTCATAGGTTAACTACCAAGACATTTAAGATTGTCTCACTTCTTTCTACTCTAGATCATGCCATGAAGCTTAGAGCAGTAGTTAACCTTCTCTTCCTATCGAATTCCATACGTATCGAATGCCCAAGCGATAGGCAAGAAAAGTCTAAGGTTCTAGAAAGGATGAATTGCCTATTATGGTATTACTATGGAATACATGTTGGTAACAAATGAGATTTGAGAGGATATTAAAAGTGGGATGCAATGGATAGTAGTACAGATTAGAGAATAACCTTATCAGAAAGTACAAAAGCAGTCATTATATTTTATTTTTATCAGTTTAACTCAGTTACCAGTTATACAATCTTTTAGTTAGCAGGTTTATGGTTATTCTGTATGCTAGTTATTTGTTATTCAGTTACCAAATCACCAATTTTCAGTGCATCCAACATCGGCTGACTTGGGAGTGTATGGTGATGCCTAGGGGTGCTAAAATTAAATGTAAGAACAGTGATTGTAGTGAAATTGTCACATGTTTTAGGTCTCAATTAAGACGAAGATTTGCTGGATTGTATATGAAGTGAAATATAAAATGTTGTATCTAAATAACATGTTAATGTATGGTAGTGTATTGGTATGCGTTTTACCTCACGAAAACAATTTCATTTTTTTTAATTCTTAGAAATTGAGCCACAAGTTGGAAGATGATAATTTAGATGTCAGGCCCTACAGTGTAGCAGGTTAAGAATTTGATCAAATACCCTAGAATTGGTCATTTTAATTTTTTGAAAAAAAAAAACTAAGGGCAAGATTCCTAGCAGTTAGAAATGTTTGATATTACCAGTTATGTATTTTCCATATGACTCATGCATATGACTAAAAAGACATGATGTAAATTAATAGCAAATGATATTGAATTTCAGGGAATAATTTTAAGTTATTTAGATTTATTCAAATTAGAACTAGAAAGTACCATATTAGAAAATTTACGAAGTGGCTATTATTGTGAGATAAAGGATATGATAGTTCCCCTTCTTATGACGTGACTATGTGTTTAGGCCGAAGGTTTATAGTCAGAAGAGATTTTGATGTGTATAGAAAGTTTGTTGGTTAGATATTCCAATTCTGTTTAAGACATATGAAATTTCCCTATGTGTGATCCATGTGCATAATTCAAAAAGAATTATAGTGTATGGCAAAAAAATATAGCTATATGATGAGGGAAGTTAGGATAAACATTATGCTTCATTTTAGTAATTCAAAGCAGGAGAAGAATATATGATGCTAGCAGGTGGTTAGTGAAAGGATAGTTAGTAAGTTTTGAGTAGATACAACAAATTAGCAATTTCAGTAGATCTAGTGGAGGTATAGTGTGATTTACTTAGTAAAGTTAACACTAGTGAGTGGGTAATAGATTGAAATACCAAACGCATGTTAGAACCTAAAGAGGTTAATTTAAACCCGAAGTATACTAACAGTGAAAGAGCAAGCTATAGAAGAATATCATTTAGGAATTATCGAAATGTGGTTTCTCTAAGATTGATAGTGTGAGCAGAATTAAATTATTAAGATTGTGTATGATAGTTGTGAATATATTAGCTTTTCATTATGTGAATAATTTAGTTTTTCTAGCTCAGAAGTAAGTTTAAAGATATGTCATCGTGAACGTAGAGTGCAAATAATTGCAGAAAAAAAGGAAAGTTATTCGGATCCCAACAAAAAGAGAATGATCCGTAAGTATATTTCCTTTGGTTTAAGGGGTGACGTGAAAATTTTTAATAAGTTTAGTTAGAGATTTGAAACACGATAATTGGCATGGGAAAAGATTACCACAAAGAATATGTCAAGCATGTGTAAAAAATACAAAATAGGTAGAATGATCACCGAGCTTAGTTATTGATGAAAACGTTATCACAGAAAAGCTATAAAATTATGCCCAGTTATGTATTATGAGTGTAGTGCGATTGCACGACACTCTAATGCTCCGAATAGTGGTTAGAGACTTAGCTCACAACAATACTATAAGTGTTTTCGGGAAGTGCTTAAGAATATAATCAAGTGTGGGAATTATCATTCATTATTGAGGTATACAAGAGAAATATGGTGAAAGAAGTTCACCGCTTAGCCCAGCGTACTCGAAAGATAGTGGAGTTGTTGTCTAGAACAGGACATGTTCTTCCTTAGTATCCGAAGTGAAGGAGAAATGGTTTGATGATACCTACTTTTTTTAGAAGAAAGAGAGGATTCGTATGAATAAGACGATGGCTTTTGAATAAGGGAGAGATGATGGTACTTTGAGATACCATGATAGATTGTCTCTTCCAACCATAGATGGATCTAGTGAGGGAGGAAGATGTTAGAAGACCATAATTCCAAATATTCTTTCAACCCAGGTTCCCTAAAGACGTATCATAATCTCAAGGAGATTTATTGGTTGAACGACAAGAAAAAAAAACTTGCAAAATTTGTGTCCAAGTATTAAATTGTCAGCAAGTGAAAGTCGAGCAGCAGGAAACCAAGTGTTTATCTTAGAATACACATATTCTTTAGTGGAGATGGTAAAAATGGACCTTATAATAAGATTATCTCGCTCATTAAGAAAGCATGATTTGTATGGGCGAAAGTGTAAATCACCTACTGATATGTTCAAAGTCGGCAAAGTAAAGTTGTTGGGACCAATTTGGTCTATCAAGCCATGGAGAAATTCAAGCTCATTCAAAAGATTTTGAAGACGGCTTAGAGTCGCCAAAAGTCGTATTCGAATATCCATCATAGAGAGTTAGAGTTTCAAGTTGATGATTGGGTGTTTCTAAATTTTTTGCCTATTAAAGGTGTTGTAAGATTTGCGAAGAAAGGAAAGCTCAATCCCACATACATCGGGCTATATAGGTTCCAACGAAAGATCAGACAAGTAGCTTACAAGTTAGAGTTTTCACCAGAATTGGCGGTTGTAGACCCAATATTTCACGTGTCATGTTATAACATTCAAGTTTCTAGTATTAAAATTTCATGTCACAACATTTGTGTTTCCAGTATTCAGATCTCATATTAGAACATTCAAGTCAGTTCATTACTCAAATACTCATGTCAGTCCAATACTCAAATATTCATGCCAGCTTAATACTCGGATATTGATGTGAGTTCACTTATCAGGTATCAACGTCAATTCAACACTCGATTAATCGTGACAGTTCAGTAACAGTATATCCACATTAGTTTAGAATTCACGTGTCCATAACAGACAAGTGTTTATGTATATGTATATGTATCATGTTATGTGTATTATGATACCTTGTGAGGCTTGTGTTATGCTATGTTAGCGGGTAGGTGTTTTGGAGAAATGTTGAAGGTAACTAACCTGTTCATCCAGAATCTATATTACAATCTCCATGTCTTTTAGTATGTAGTTAGTTTAGTAGCCATTCAGTCTAGTACCTATTCATTTCAATATCTCATCAGTTCAGTAATCGTGCATCCATTCAGTTTAGTATACAAGTTTCAACGAAATTTCATGTTCCCACTTGACCCATTTAAGGTCCGTAGTTAGCCAAAGATACAACCAGGACAATCATTCAAGGACGAATGATCCCAAGGGGGAAATAATGTAACATCACGTAAATTTGAATCTGTTGCGGATGCATTAAGTGAGTATTAATGTTATGGTTATCAATTAGTTATGATAATAAGTATACGAGGCATATCATAATTTATTTGGGGTCCAAGGAGAGACCTAAGTCTAAGCCAAGTTGAAAAGTCATGATAGACTAAAATTCCAAATAAGTACACACAAGACCACACTTTGGATGAGCATACCTATAGATATGTACGGTTTTATGTGATACAAAACCTATCAATTGAAATATTTTCGAGCCTATATTCGATTGCTTCAAACCGTTCATCATTTGGACACTCCTACCAGAAGTTATGATAAAATTACCAAAACCTGGCAAACCTTTACACTATCGTGCTGCCCCATGCGCCGCGGTTGTGGAGATTTCCAGAACACTTCCAAATTTTGTTTCTAGACACACTTTTCATTACTGTGCAGCCCACACAGTGCTCCATGTGTCATGGTTGTGCAAATCTTATTTTTTTCAACCCGATGTTGTTTTGATATAAAAATTTGGGGGTTATTTTTCCCACTACATTATGATGAATTTTAGGGTTTTTCTCCAGTCTCTCACGACCTCCAACCCCTCCCATCTTCAAGGTAAGTAATCTCCATTATCTTGGTGTAGATTCCATCATTTATACACTAGTATTGATGAAATCTACACATAAAATACTTAAATCTTCAAGAAATTTCTTCAACAACTCAAAGAAGGGGCTGGCAAGATTTCTTTCAAAAAGGTAATCCTACACCCTTAGACTTACATGTATGGATTTATTAAGGGAATATGAGTATGAATAAGTATTGGAACTCTTAGTATGGTGATTGGAAACCATAAGTTCCCAATTTAATTACACAGCTATTATAGAGATTGAAAGAAGTTAATTTAATGGAACTTTGTTGCTTGGGTGGGGATGGATGGGTCATATATGTGATGTTGAAATTTATAAATTGGCTAATCATGATGGTGGAATAAATTATTGATAAATGGTGGTAGTTAGATAAACTAATTGTATGGTGATGAGATGAGAGATTTATGCCTACAAGTTGTTTGATAATATGCCTAAATGGCTTAAATTATGGAATATTACTAATATTAGTTCCATTAGATGTTGCTATTGTAGATTGAAGATTCTTAGTATTGTGGATCATTGTAGTATCACTAAGGGGCAAAATTGAGGTATGTGAGGCTAACACTTTTTACGTTTCGGAATATCTATGATTCTCTGTACGTCCTATTCATTATGACGATTACTAGTTTCCTCAAGAAGTGATTATGCCTTAGTTCTATGAATAGTCGTAGAACTTCTTCCTCTAGATTCCTAATTTATTCATGACTTTCGTTCTAAATTTTTTTAAATCGGTGCATAATCAATATAGACTTGGGTTTGAGGCCCATAAGTCTCAGTCTAGATTACTCAGCATGTCATAAAAAGCTGAAGTTTTAGTTCTTCATAATCAGCTCATTAATATATGTCTTAATCTAACTGTATTTAGCATTTAAGTATCGTAAAATTCAATATGATTCAATATTTCAATATCATCTATTACATGTAGTATAATTCTCAGCTCCTCATTTTAAATCCCTGAATGTTGAACCCCTATATTTGGGCCCGAGGCCATAGTTAATGCTTTATGCATCTTTGGACCTAAGGTCGTAGGTTTGTATACGTATACTTGGACCCAAGGCCGCAGTTTGTGCACATATATTTTGGTCTCGAGGCTACAGTTTAATATTAGATAAATGGGTTGTTTATTATTTAGATGAGGAATTCATATCATTACTTCCTTTGTTCAGTTCAGTTATCAACTATCGATGCAGTTATCAATTATTAGTCATCAGATATTATCTCAGTTTTCAGTTATCAATTATTATCTTATTTATCAGTTATCAATTATCATTTCAGTTTCAGTTTCAACATTTATTATTTCAGTTTTCAAGATCAACTCACAGTTATCAGTTCTGTATTAGTTTCAACATTTATAATTCTTTCCTTCAGTTGATTTACATACCCGTGCAATTCAATTGTACTGATATCCATTTTTTGCCCAAGGCCTGCATCTCAGGATGCAGGTAGTGATTTATAGATTGATGATCCAGAGTGTTAGGATTCTGGTATCAGCTATTTGGTGATCTCCAATTCTTTCGGGGCATTATCATTACTTTATAGTTTTCAGTATTTACAGATAGTCAGTGTTTTCAATACTGCAATAGAGGCTTCATATGCTAGAGTAACAATTAGACAGAGTCACAAGCTTTTTATGTTAAGCAATATTAACTACAGACATGTTTCAGACTTGTATTAGTGATTCCACACTTTAATTTTTATCATTCAAACTTTCAGTATATCAGCATATGTTAGTTTATCTTCCGCATTTAGTATGTTATGATATCACATGATGATTCAGCGAGCGGTTAGTTCGCTCGGTCACATATAGTCAGGCACCTAGTGCCGTGTTACGTCCAGGCCTAGGTTCGGGGCGTGACATTTTGTTATAAAATGAAGCATATATATTCTGTATGGCTATAAATTACTGCATAAAGGTAAATTATTTTCAAATATGGAAAGAAGTCATTCTTTTTTACATGGACTAAAAAGAAAATAAGTTCAGATAAATTAAAATAGAAAATTATAAGAATAATATAAAATATTTTTACACTGTCATCAGTATAATACATGCAAGTTAACTCCTACAAAATTACATACATTACCATAGTCCATAATATGTAAATCGGTTTCCTCTTTCATCAAATCACGTTACTTATTAGAAAGAGTCAAAGAAATCTGCATATGCATGATTACTAGATAATTATATTGAGCAGTACTTATCTAGCCTAATTATATAACAACGTGAATGAACTAAAATCATGTTCGGACATTAGAATAGTCTGAAAATCGAATAGTTTGATAAAGTCAAATGATATCCATCAGGGGTGGAATTTAAATGATAACGTGAATGAACAAAAATCATTGTTGTCTCTTATTAACCAATAATTACGGGTTTAAAATTTAAATATAAAGTGGTATTTATTAGAAAATATTTTATTCCAATGTGAAGTTTTTGGGGCGAATTCATATTTAATGAGACAACAGTACATATATGTATATGGGACTGAGTGGGAAAAAAAGAAACAAGATAAATAAAAGTCAATATAAATATTTCTCTCTCTTGTATAAGTGAGTCGTCAGTCATCCTTCCCTTCTTTGTTTCTCTCACGCGGCAATGAGGTCAAAGCCATCACCTCATTTTGTCATTCCTCTGTCTGCTGCATCTTCTCTTCAAAAACAACAAAAACAACAACTATCCAGTCCTATAAGATGGAGTCTACGGAAGATGATATGCAGACGGACTTTATTTCCCCGAAAGGACAGAGAGGCTGTTTCCAAAACTATTTATATAAAAAATTCACATATTTAATTGAACCATTCTTCCCTCGCATACTCATTCCTAGTATTCTTCTTTGCACTTTTTCTCTTATTTCATTTGCATTTAATCCCCACCAATTGTTCCCACATAGTGTACTCCTTACTAGGATTCTTCTTTGCACTTTTCTTTTATGTCACTGCAATAAATTGCCTGCAGCATTTATTGTGTTCGATTATTAATTTCGACAAACTATCTCATCTTTTTTGTTGGTTTTATCATTATTTCTCTCTTTATAAGGTAATCTTTTTTTTTCTTAAAGACAGCGAAACAGAAAAGATGGCTGGTGGTGGAGGTGGAAGATCGTTGGAGTAAACGCCGACGTGGGCGGTTGCCGCAGTTTGTTTTGTGTTAGTTGCAATTTCCATTGTCATAGAACACATCATCCATCATATTGGAAAGGTATAGTTTGTCATGCAACAAGTCAGAATCAAATACCATAAATCTTTATACTTTCTTCTTTCCTTTTATTTCTTTTGTTTTGCAGTGGTTCAAGTCTAAAAATAAAAGAGCCTTGTTCGAAGCACTTGAAAAGATCAAAGCAGGTTCTTTCCTTTAAAGTTTAGCCTATTTTGTAAAAATAACTAAATATGACCAGTGACAGATTCAAAATTTAAACACCATAGTTACTGAAATGCATATCTAGCTCTATCTTTACCACTGTATCCATTTTATGCTAATTTTCAAGTTAATTAACCTTAATTCCTTTTTTTAAAGAGCTAATGCTGCTGGGATTCATATCATTGCTGCTAACAGTAGGACAAAGTCCAATTTCCAACATATGTGTATCTGAGAAAATTGGAAATTCATGGCATCCATGTAGTAAGAAGAAAGAAGAAGACATAATCAAGGGTGAAGACACTAATTCTGAAGACTTGTCGGAGCAACACTGTTCAACATTCTATCTACTCCGATTGAAAGGAAAATGAAGAGGAAGAAGAACAGTGAAGAAGAGAGAGAAGAGAGAAAGAAAGGAACTGAAAAGTGAAAAATGCAGTAATGAATAATGTGTAGAACCTTCCGTCAATGTTCAGCCTATATCAAAGAATATCTAATGTGGGTGTGTGTAATTACATGTGTACCCCTGTAACCTATACAAAATTGTACATACAAATTAAATAACTAATGCCCTTGGGCTGCTGCTAGTTTGGGCCGGTAGCTGCCTTGGGCTGATGCTGATGCTCACTAATGTGCTGAAGCCCAACACCCCCCTTCAAGCTGGAGGGTGAACAAACACCCAGCTTGGACAAGAATTGATGATGCAAAATACCTGTCAATGGCTTGGTAAAAACATCAGCTAGTTGGTCACCAGATGCAACATGATGTAGAGAAATGAGACCTTCCTGAAGTTTGGTACGAATAAAATGGCAATCAACTTCAATATGTTTAGTCCGCTCGTGGAAAACTGGATTCTTTGCTATATGGATGGCAGCTTGGTTATCACAAAAGATAGGCACGGCAGATGAAACAGGAATACCAAAATCAGAAAATAACCTAACCAGCCAAGTAAGCTCCCCAACAGTCTTGCTAATAGCCCTGTACTCAGCTTCAGCTGAAGACAAAGACACCACTGGCTGTTTCTTTGCCTTCCACCCAATCAAAGAACCTCCCAAGAATATGCTGAACCCAGAAACAGATCTTCTAGTGGCTGGGCAAGAGGCCCAGTCACTATCACAATAAGCAGTCAGAGAAAAATCAGGAGTATTATTGAGAAAAACTCCAAAATCAGAAGTCCCTATAAGGTATCTAAGAGTATGTAAAGCAGCAGTCATGTGCACAGAAGTAGGTCTTTGAAGGAATTGGCTAAGGTGTTGGACAACAAAAGCTAAATCAGGCCTTGTATGAGTGAGAAAGTTAAGCTTGCCAACTAGGCTTCTATAAGATTCAGGAGAAGGGAGATGGGTACCTATGTCATGCCCCTTAACAGAAAGGTCAAGGGGACAAGTCACAGAAGAAGCTGCAGAACAATTATAGGAGAGGAGAAGATCAGTGATGAACTTCCTCTGATGAAGAAGAAGTCCACCATCACAATAAGCAACCTCAATGCCAAGGAAATAGTTAAGAATGCCCAGATCTTTTATCCTGAAGGCAGAATCTAAGAAAGCTTTTAAGGCATTGTCCTCAAGATCATTGCCAGTGAGAATAATATCATCAACATACACAGCTAATAAGACAATGGAGTAACCAGATTTCTTATGGAAGAGAGAATAGTCATTGAGAGAGGAAGAGTAACCTTTAGAGCACAAAGCCTGAGAAAGTTTGGCATACCATTGCCTAGAGGCCTGTTTGAGACCATATAATGATTTTTGAAGAAGGCAGACAAAAGGAGTAGAAGAAGAAGTAGAAGAAGAAGAAGAAGAAGAGGGAGAAGAAGAAGGAGGAGAAGAAGAAGAAGGGACAACTGACAAACCTGGAGGTAACCTCATATAGACCTCTTCATTAAAATTACCATGGAGAAATGCATTATTAACATCCAATTGAAATAAGGGCCAAGACTGTTTCACAGCAACAACAACTAAGGACTTGATTGTAGAAAACTTCACAACAGGAGAGAATGTATCATTGTAGTCCACACCCTCAACTTGTGTATCACCCCTTACCACCAATCTAGCTTTATACCTTTCCACACTCCCATCAGCCCTATACTTAATCTTGTAAACCCATTTGCACCCAATAGGCTTCTTGCCAGGAGGAAGAGGAACCAAAGACCATGTATTATTGGCTGCCAATGCCTCAAATTCTTTGGTCATGGCATCTTGCCAAGCAGGATTAGAGGCTGCTTGGTTGTAAGATGTAGGCTCAATCAGTGCAGGGCTAACAGAGCCATTGCAGCATGTGGAAAAAGAACTGGTGCCAGAAATAGAAGGAGGGAGGTCACAGATGTACTGTTGAAGATGTGTAGGAGTAGTGTGGTGCCTGCCAGATCTCCTAGGAACAGGTAGGTTGTTGGAAGGAGACTGGGGAGCAGGAATGGATGAGGGTAGGATAGTGGGAGGTGGAGTAGGAGTTGAAGTAGGGGCAGGAGAGGTGTTGGAAGCATTAGGAGATGAGGAAGGGCTGAGTGAAGGCATATCATCAGAAGGATGAATAGAAGGTGGATCAGATTCATCAAGAGTAGAAGGAGAATCATGGGAAGGGCAAGAAATAGAAGAAGGAACAGAAGAATTACTCCAAGGAAATGCAAAGGGAAAAGCATCCTCATGGAAAATAACATCTCTGGATATAAGGGTAAGGTTAGTTTTCAGATTATACAACTTGTAACCTTTTTTACCTAGAGGATACCCTAAGAACACACAAGGATCAGCCCTTGGTTGAAATTTGTCTCTATGTTGTTTGGGTATAGAGGCAAAACAGAGACAACCAAAGGTCTTAAGATGAACATAAGAGGGACATCTTCCAAACAACAATTCATAAGGAGAAGCATTATTAAGGAGTTTAGAAGGGAATCTATTGATGAGATAAGTGGCAGTAAGGACACAATCACCCCAAAATCTGAGAGGTAGTTTGGACTGAAAAAGCAAAGCCCTGGATGTTTCTAAAAGATGTCTATGTTTTCTCTCAACAACCCCATTTTGTTGTGGGGTGTGAGAACAAGATGTTTGATGAAGAATGCCATTGTCAGTGAGGAATTTGGTTCCAGCATGACTGGATCCAAGTTCAAGAGCATTATCACTTCTAATGGTTTGGACAACAGCCTGAAATTGGGTTTTTACCATGGCAACAAATGCTTGGATGATAGAAAGAGCATTGCTCTTGGACCCCATAAGGTGAGTCCAAGTGGATCTAGTATAATCATCAACTATGGTCAAAAAATACTTACAACCATTGTGAGTAGGTGTGGCATAAGGCCCCCATGTATCCAAATGGATAATTTGAAAAGGCTGAGAGGTTTTAATAGAATCGTCGGAGACTTCTTGTGGCGACCGCCGCAGGCGGCGTTCGGCGAATTTTGGCTGGTGGTGGAGAGGACAAATACGCAGCCAAGGCATGACTTATTTGTTGTTCAATTTCCTTTTTGTTTTTTTCTTCATGATTCTAGTTACCAACTTTGAACAATTTAAAACATATGAGAAAAATCTTCAATCATTAAGCATACGTACAAGAAATATATGAAAATCTCTTTTTTCTTTTTAATAAGAAAAATTTTCCGAAAATTTAAGTTATGTACACTGATAGAATGAAAAAGAGATTATACTATCAATATTACTTAACCTGTTATAGTTAATAAGTACACTTATTATTTGTTTCTAATTACTCCCTCGATTTTCAATTTATGTGAACTTGTTTGATTGAGAATGAAATTTAAGAAAAAATAAAAAAAATTTGGAATTTGTGGTCCTAAACAAGCAAAAAGGGGCCGAGAGTATCTGTGTAGTTAAAAAGACTTCTCATTAAGAGTACAATTGTGAATTAAAACTAAATTAGTACCATTCTTAGAAGGGGGTCATTCTTGTTGGAACGGACCAAAAAAGAAATAAATTTGCATAAAGTATAAAAGATAAAATATTAATTACTTAATATTTATAATAAATAGAAAAGTTACTTGTTAAAAAAAGCACAACATGTTTTCTTGAACAGAACATAAATTCTTTCTACTTTATTTATTTCAGGGAAAAGTACCATTTGTGTCTGCCGATGGTATTGTATTCTCACTTTGGCTTTGGGAAATGCTAAGGTATATTATTATTCACATTTTTTTATATCGTAAGCCTTGAAGAAATGTCTCTCTCAAATTCGTTTAACTTCTTTGTTTGATTTTCAGATGAGAAGTTGGAAATCATGGGAAAACGAAACCAAAACAGCTGAGTACCAATTTACTCACGGTAAAAGAAAAACCAAATTCTTTTTAATAGTCATACGTGTCTTTTTCAGGTACATTTAGAAAATTAAAAGATTCTAGACAAAGTTAAATCTGACGTTGACATTATCTTACATGAATGACAGATCCTGAGAGGTTTCGGTTTACACGAGAGACATCATTTGGGAGAAGGCACTTGAGTTTTTGGACAAAAAATCCTGTCCTACTTTGGACTGTAAGCATATTTCAATTTCCATTACTTTTTCTTTTTCCCTTTTTTTTTTAAATAAGTTTAACTTCTTAATTATACATTAACAATGGATAGAAAAAGTTTCATGCCTAAAAAGATAACAACAGTCAACAAATCAAATGAGTAACGATAATGAAATATCCTTTACAATATTAGAGTATATTAATCATATCTTTTTTTGGGAAAATACACAATTATATTATACATGAATTTCACGTGTATACTATCATTTGCTGATTATTTTAATTTAAATGATTGGGTTGGCAGCTATTCAGATTAAAAAAATCTTTTTTTAAACATATGTATGGAGCAATCCTCCTTGTACATAAATATTTAATGATAGATGTCTTATTTATTGATGTTAAATGAAAGGTTGTAGCGTTCTGCTACTGGTTGGATTAAAGGCAGCTCTGGAAAATATGAAGAGAAGGAAAGAAAGAATAAAAAAATTCTAAGAAGGAAAAGATAAATTTTGGATTTCAATTTTGCATATCTTTCTTTAAAGACTGACTAGGTATATATAAAAAATACTAGGAAACAACTATCGCAAATGCTAACAAATTGTACTACCTGGACACATGTCCTTAATTAGCTGTTTATAGGATTAAAAGGGGAAAAATGACTAAACTTAAAAGGACTTTTAAATAGCCCTTACTAAGTAAATAACGACACAAACACCTACTTTTCTAATTAACATTGTTTTTTCCTAATTACTCATGACCAAATCGTGACATTCCCACCCTCTTCCAGCGAAGCTGCTCTTTAGGGATCAAAATCAGGAAATTGGGACTTGAGAAAGGAGTAATCCTCCCAGGTTGCCTTTTCCTTAGACAAATTTGTCCATTGAACTAGAACTTGAACAACAGCCTTGTTTCCCTTCTTTACCATGCGTCGTTCCAAAACTTCAAACGGCTCTGTTAAGATCTGCCCTTCATCAGTGGCTCGTCCGACACTGCTACTTGACCACCCACCACTTTCTTCAACTGAGACACATGAAAAATTGGGTGTATTTTTTAACCTGGTGGTAGCCGAGGTTCCTATTCTACGAATTATCTCGAATGGCCCATAAATTTTGGTTGCTAACTTCAGGTTTCTTCGAATTGCTATTGATATTTGTCGGTAAGGTTCTAGCTTTAAGAAGACTTTGTCCCTACTTCAAATGTTCTTTCACTCCTCCTTCTGTCAGCATATTGCTTTATACGATTTTGAGCAATTGTCAAGTTATCCTTTGAAATCTTGTTAATTAACTTCCTTTCCCTTAAGAGTGGGTCAACTGACTCTAGCTTTATTTATGACACAAGCTCAAATGAAGGTAAAGGTGGTTCATAGCCATAAAGTACTTTAAAGGGAGTCATTCCGATGGCGGACTGATAATTTTTATTGTACCACAATTCTGCCATAGGGATCTACTTGTTCCAATCCCGTGGTTTATGCCCGGTCATACACCTAAGGTATGTCTCAACACATTGGTTCAACCTTTCGGGTTGTCCATTGGTTTGAGGATGATAGGCTGTACTCAACCTCTGTTCCACTTGTAGTCCTTTCAATAGCTCCTTCTAAAACAAACTAGTAAAAATTGGATCCCTATCTGAAAGGATAGAACTGGGAACCCCGTGTAATTTAAATATATAGTCCAGAATCGAGCTACCTGTGGTGCATCATAAGGATGAGATAATGTGAACAAATGAGCATATTTCGTGAACCTGTCGATGACAACCAAAATGGTGTCATTTCCATATGATCTAGGCAATCCTTCGATGAAATTCATTGTCAGGTGTTCTCATGCTCGGGATGGAATAGGCAATGGCCGCAACAATCCTGAATAACGGATATGTTCTCCCTTGCTTCTTTGACAAATAACACAAGCCTGCACCATCTCTTTTGACATCTTACAGTAATGTAGGCCAATAAAAAATGGATCTTGCTCTTTTATGAGCTGCAGTGATTCCTGAACACCCACCCGTACAAACTCCCACTTTTAGTAGACAACCTCCTAAACGTTCAGAAACTTCATTAGTTTGTTTATTTTTAATTCAACTAAGAGAACAAAATAAGGCTAAGGGTAAATCTTGTGGGAAATTACTTGTGCATAGGTATACTGGAGATCGTAGCGGCACAGGTAGTTTAGTTAAACATATAAAATTACACCCTAGCGATAAGGCTAGATATTTCCAATTGAAAGCGCAACAAGAGGGGAGGACAAGTCCTGATTCTACAGTTAACCCAAGTACTGGTTCAAATCTAGTTCAACCAGGAATAAATACGGTTACCGGAGGTATATTGTATTACGATCCAAATAAGGATCGTGAAGAATTAGCTAAAATGATTACTGTTATGTGTTTGCCTTATTCTTTTGCTTCTAATCCTGCTTGGATTCATTATATTAGAAGAGTATTTAATCCTACGTATAAAGGTTGGCCTCGCGCCACAGTTAAGGCCGACATTTATAAATACAAGCATGAATATGAACAATACTTGCGTTATTTATTTACCCATATAAGTAATCGTATGTCTATTACAACTGATATTGGTAGAAGTAATAATGATTGTGATTATCTAACCGTAACCAGTCATTGGATAGACGAAGACTGGACAATGCAAAAACGCATTATTGCATATAGAAAAATTAATTCACGGTACACGGGTAAGTTTATTGCTAACACTGTTTCAGATGCATCTAGATATTTTTGTTTTAGTGATAAAATAATGTCAATTTCCATGGATAACGCTAGTAGCAACACTAGTACAATAGGTA
Organism: Nicotiana benthamiana; assembly: GCA_034376525.1. Lineage (NCBI taxonomy): Eukaryota > Viridiplantae > Streptophyta > Magnoliopsida > Solanales > Solanaceae > Nicotiana > Nicotiana benthamiana. Next base: position 40,306,850 of record CM067324.1, read on the forward strand.
TGTTAACTAGAACACTTAATCCTGCTTTTACTAATATTTTCCATGTTAGATGTATATGTCATATTTATCATTTAATTGTTGGTGATGGTATGAGAATTTTAAACATAGAAATTGAAAAGGTCAAATTCGCTCTTAATTGACTTTTTTATTCTAACCGTAGAAGTAGACTTAGAGAATATTTTAAAAAATGTGACGAATATGGCCTTAGAGATAGAAAGGTTCCTAAACCTTGCCCGACTAGGTGGAACTACATGTACGGAAGTTTAGTAGTGGCGTACGAATATAGAAACCCAATTAACGCTACTTATAATTCTCGGGATTGTGGGGAGGAAGATAATGACATGCTAACTAATCAAGATTGGACTAACGTTAAAATTCTTTTAGATTTTTTAGAACATTTTCATGTGGCTACAACCGCTTTATCTGGCCAATATTATCCAATTATTTCTAACTGTTTAGTTTATATTGCCGCAGTTGCTAATTTGTTTGTTGATTTTAACGAGGGAGGGGAAATTTATGAAATTGCAATTACTGAAATGAAAAAGAAGTTTAAAAAATATTTTTTTCCAATCCCTCCTATATTTGGTGTGGCTGCTATGTTAAATCCTACTATGAAAGTAGGAGGTCCTAACTTTTGGTATTCTACTATTTATCAAGCTTTAGATCTTGAAGAAGAAGAAATGGCTACACTATCTGATGCGAAAGCATCAATTACAGTGAATGCTCAAACTGTTTATAATGCTTATAAACAGGCGTTAGAGCATGCTAGGCCTAATATTCCAACCCCTACTTCGTCCACATCACAGGCGCCTAAAAGAGCTGCTGGCTTAACAGCTCTTAAACCGTGGACGGAGTTCAGGGGTACTCAAGGTGAAAATGTAGATGATTTTTCCCATCTAAATGAGCTTCAAGTTTATTTGTCGCAGGGACTAGAGAATGAGAATCCAGACGGCTCTTTCGACCTTTTGGATTGGTGGAAGGCAAGGGAAAAGAATTTTCTCATTCTTGCAAGGATGGCTCGGGATATTCTGTCGATTCAAGCGTCAACTGTTGCATCAGATAGCGCCTTTAGTCAAGCAAGACTACAAATAGGTGATCACAGGGCGTCGATGCGGGACAGCTTTGAAAAATCAGTGCTTTTTCGAGATTGGATCCGCGCAGAAAGAAGGAACTTTGGGCTAGCTGAATCACAACAAGAAATAGATGAGTGCTATGAAGAAATGCTAGCGGAACTTGCTCAGGAAACATATTCACCCGGAAGTGGTGATGAACAAGCTTCATTTCCACCACCGCCAACACAACCACCTCCAAACCTTGAAGGTTTTATGAGATTTGTTAGAAATAATACATAAGCTATGATGTAACTAGTACATTGGCATGTCTTCTTTTAGTTTTTTTCCTTTTAATGGTGATACTAGTACCATGTTGTGCTCATTCCATTGGGGGAAGGAAGAATAAAAAAAGATATGCCATTTTGGTCAATAAATATGCTCTTTATCATATCCTTGAATATCTTTTGTCTCAATATTTCTTTGTCTTTAATTCTATATCAATCCTTGAATATTTATACAACATACAATATATAACATACAACACAATATACTAATGACCATATTCTTTTATCAATATATACTACTTATATACAATTTATACTAATTACTAACTACAAGTCTACAACACAATATACACTATTTATATACAATATATACTACTTAAATACAATATATACTACCTATATACAAAATATGCACTACTTATACACAATATATACTAATTACCAAACACAATATATATTATACTAATAACATAGTACACCATATAAAATATATTCTACAATATACTAATGACTACTATACAAGATATTGATTTAAAAAGAAAAAAAATCAGAACCGCCGGGAACCGCCAGAACCGCGGTTCCGGAACCGTATGGTAGCGGTTCCGGCTCCGGAACCGCCAGAACGGAAACCGCAGACCCAAATAGACCCAGAACCGGAACTGGATACAGCCTTAGTTGGATACTTTGTAAATATTATTTTTGGACTGGCCACTTAAAGACTGTTCATAAAGCTTAGCCGTGGCATAAGATTTCAAAAGGATTAGGGGATTGGCTACTTTCACCATTGGGACCGAATTTGGCTTTAGCCTACCTATAAAATAAGTAATAAAATAAGCTTCATCGAAATGAGGCATAACTAACAGGACAGGGCCCCTTAGTGCCTCAATTTTCTTTGATAAGTCCCCACATCCGTCACTTGCTAGAGCCTATTGAATTCAATCGCCGTATCTAAAGGTTCAGCCTGGCAATAACATTGACAGGTATCAAAATAAAACTGAGCCCAAAATACCTGACCCCTATTATAAATTATGTAAGGATCATATCAATAGTCAATTTGATCCCTAATATTGATTTCAATATAAGTCACCTTCTCTACCTCTGATACCTTGTATAAATTAAAAAAATTATTGCAACTAATCCAACCACACAGATTATTACCATCGAATTCCAAAAAGCGAGTTTGGCTTTAGGCAAGCGTAGGGGAGGTTGGGTATCAACAGGGTAGGAAAAGTTTTGGGGAAAAAATGATTTGTGGGGAAAACAGATGGGATAAATGCCAGAACTGGTATAATATGGGGGGAAAATATATTGGGTTTGTGTAATTTGATGGCAAGTGGGTGGTATATGGTGTCTGAGCAAACGAGGGTACATGAGTAGATGGGTACATGTGTGATGAAGTGGAGCCAGGAGTGAAAAGCTCATAGGTTGTAGGTATTTCTACCGTAGGCTGTGCAAGGGTAGTGTGAACGTTATACAAAGGCCCCATAGGGGCTGAAGGCCCAAGTAACTGTCGAGAAAGCCCAAAAGCAGGTGCTGGCCGGGGTACTTGAATATTGTGTGAAAAGTAAGGTTCATCGGGGCAAAAGAAAATGATTCATTCCCAGGTGAGATCATGCTGATATGATGAATATTTTGGGTGGTAGAGGGACAAATCAAATTTTGACTGACACTAGAGCTTATTGGGGGTTACTGTAGTCGAAGCCACTGAATATGCAAACAAAGGTAAGTTGGTGGTGCTAGCATTTACCTGAATAATTAGCGTCGAACTTGACCTGAAAGCTCCTCCAACAGAAGATTGACTGCTTTCAACGTAAGAGCTCCCTGAGCTACTGCCATGTATGATGTGCTCATTTTTCGACCTTCCTCTCGCGTATTCATGTCCATAACCGAGTTTGAGCACTCTTGAAGACGTGCGTCTATATTTCTCTGTATATCTTCCATTGTCTCCATACGCCTATTAGATGTATCGATAAACGCTTAAATTTGAAGTTCCAGATTCCTAGAGCCCCCTTCTCCATCACCGACTTTTTTGTTTATCGACCATCGTGGCCCGAGAACCTGGCTCTGATACCAAATGTAACGTTCCGCTACTGGTTGGATGAAAGGCAGCTCTGAAAAATATCAAGAGAAGGAAAGGATAAAAAATGCTAAGAAGGAAAAGATAAAATTTGGATATCAATTTTGCATATCTTTCTTTCAAGAGTGATTAGGTACATATAAAAAATACTAGAAAACAGTTGTCAAATGCTCAACAAATGTTAACAAATTGTACTACCTGACACATGTCCTTAATTAGCTGTTCATAGGATTAAAGAGGGAAAATGACTAAACTTAAAAGGACTTTTAAATAGCCCCTACTAGGTAACATAATGACACAAACACCTACTTTTCTAATTAGTATTGCTTTTCCTAATTACTCATCCAAGTCACGATCAAATCGTGACAAAGGTCAAGAATTATTGAATGACAAATATATAGACGCTTCCCCTAAACTTTATGTGTTTAATTGTTTTAAGAAACAAAAAAAGATGGAAAGAGAGAACATTAGACGGTAGTTATATTAGATAGCCTAGGATTATTCAATGAATAATTGCTATATTTTTCAAGGAGCAACTTAGTTTGACTTAAACTTCAAATACATGAAAAGTATACCTCGTCAAACCATGTTTCCTGTAACTCTTTATCTTTTGGTTGAAATTTCTTTTAACTAGTCGTTTCCATTTTTTTTTGTATATGATAACTTTGGTTGATGTTCACATCTGATGCACTGTATACACGTATTGCATTTACTCTCAAAATTTATAAAAAAAAATTAGTCAGACTTGGCCGTCTCCAGAACAATCCAGAATTTGAGTTAATGGATTTTATATTTTAAAAAAGATAGTTTATTGGATTCTAAATAATAAGCTGGATATTCTTTTTTCTTAATTATTGCTTGGCCTTTTTTGCAGATTTGCTTCTTCAGACAATTCGTAAGATCTGTCCCAAAAGTTGATTACTTAACCCTAAGGCATGGATTTATCACGGTAATTTCATCTTCATTTGTTTTTAGTTTCACGCATGAAAATAAAAAATAACTAACATATTTAGTTATTCTCGTCGTGTAAACGGTAAAAAAAATGATTCTACACTCTGAAAGAAACTATTGCCCACGATAGTTTTGAACTCATGGTCAGTAGTACTCACCAGATTCACTGCTTACTTCTTATATCTGATATACAAAGATTAGATATTAACTATACACGGTTAAACGCATATTATACATGAAATATATATATATTTATTTTTTAATAGAAGTTACTGAGTGAATGACTATTCAAATTTATTCTTCCAAAAGCTCGTGGAATATCTCCATAAAAAGTATTCTTCACAAAAACTTGTATGTTTAATTATCTTTATTTTATTAATTTGGTATAATATAATCAGGCGCATTTAGCACCTCAGAGCCACCACAAATTCGATTTCCGTAAGTACATCAAACGATCACTCGAAGAAGATTTCAAAGTGGTCGTAGGGATCAGGTTATTTCAGTTTTAACTTAATATTTTACGTTATTATGTTATGTTATGCTAATCTTTTATTTTTTATTCTTTTCTCAGTCCCCCAATATGGTTTCTCGCTGTGCTGTTCCTGCTCTTCAATACTCATGGTAAACTACTTCACATATATTTTTAATCATATACATAATGGAACGAAAGCTTACGTTATTGATAGTACTCCATTCGTTTCATATTAAATGAGCTACTTTCCTTTTTAGTCTTTTCCAAAACAAATGACACATCTCTAATTAGGAAATAATTCAACTTTAAACTCTATATTTTACCCTTGATTATAAGCTTTTATAGCCACACAAATGGCATAGCCCCCAAGCTTTTTATCGCTTAAACTTTTAAGACCACAAGTTTCAAAAATCTTTTTCTTTTTTCTTAAACCCCGTACCTAGTCAAACTATCTTAAATAATATAAAACAAAGAGAGATGTTACAGTAAGTAACTTATTTTATTTTTCAAGTTAGTAATCTCATTTTTAATAAATGGTTATTTGTTGTTATTTTTAGCTGATCGAATATTCCAGCAAAACATGACAATATGTAGCTGTCAGTAAAAAATAAAAATCATCCTGTTCACTAGCAGTTGATATCCTAAAATTACCCAACGATAGCAGGTAGGTATCGAAAGACATAATGACTTAATCAATTGAATTTACCGAAGTTATTTGCTCTAAACATATTAAAGGTCATGTTGAGAGATCTATTAGTGATTGTGTCACCCCTCCTAGCGAAAAAAGAAATGCAGGTTCAAACGATTGATATTAAAAAAAATCCCTATCGTTATAATAGAGCAATTGAACACACACTACTATACATAATCTTCGAGATCCATGAATATATAAAAAATATTGATAGGTTGATATATAGGTGTAATGATGTATTGCAAGTGTTTATCTAGGTGTAGAAACAATCACTTTAATTATCAAGCTGATTGCGATTAGGTTTGACTAATACATGGCATTACTATTTGTGGACAGGCTGGTACTCTTATCTCTGGCTACCATTCATCCCCTTGATTGTAAGTTGTAGTTTCCAAGTACATATATATCTTTCAATTTACTTGGTGTTGATGGTTCATTTTCATTTTTCACATCATCTATCTGTTTTCAAAATTTCCACAATTTATATTTTTTAAAGTTTTTGTTCGTCTCATACCAAAAATGTTTGCTTTAATTATTATTATATGATGGAAATTTAAAGGGTGACAAATAAAATGCAGGTCATATTATTAGTAGGGACCAAGCTACAAGTGATTATAACAAAGATGGGATTAAGGATTCATGAAATAGGAGAAGTAGTGAAAGGAGTCCCCGTCGTTCAGCCGGGGAATCACCTTTTTTGGTTCAATCGTCCTCGTCTCATTCTTTATCTCATTAATTTTGTCCTCTTTCAGGTAACCCTTTTTTTTTTAATCAATAGTTCAACTTCGTTATGCTAACAATTTATTAGAAGTTTTATATTATCAGTTCACCAGTAAAATAATTATTTATAACTATTCAAATGGAACTAATTACCTAAAAAATAAAATAGATAATATATTAATTAAAGTAAAACAGTAAATTATGGGGTACAAGTAATATAAAAGTTATTTACATATCAGTGATATAAGTTAATAAATTTAACCATCAGTCAGATTATGTTAAATTCATTGACAATGCAAATAAATTATACAATCAGTTCAAATTCACCTTTTATAGAATGTTAGTTGCTTTATTTATTATGTTATTTGTTTCATCAATTATGATTAACTACCTTTAGAATGACCTAATAATGTAATATTCTTTACGCTGTGAATATTGGTAAATATAATTCAAATACTTATCAATTTACCTCTCGTATGACTCATCTTAATGGATTTTATTTACTTCTTGTTGAATAAATGCAGAATGCTTTTCAATTGGCCTTCTTTTCTTGGACATGGGTAAGCATTATGCACCAACTTTTTCCCATTGCCAGTATTGCAAAACTTATATTTCAACCAAATTATTGCAAAAGAAACAATGAAATTAAAAAAGTGAGATGGAAAAAAAAAAACCTAATAACCGAATCTTTCTTTTCTTTCTATTTGGTAATACCAGTATGAGTTCGGGCTGAAATCTTGTTATCACGACCATACTGAGGATATCGTCATCAGAATATCTATGGGGTGAGGACTTTTACTTAAAATATACACATATTATCCCATTGCTAACTATTTATAGTTTAAGCGATTGAGTGGAAACCTATTTAGATTAATTCTTTGTTACTTCTTTTTCTTATCTCCCCTTCATTTCATAACATTTACAATGATATTAAGAGCAGGGTTCTCATTCAAATTCTCTGCAATTATGTCACCCTTCCTCTTTATGCTCTCGTGACACAGGTAATAAATAACTGAATACAATTTCAGAATTCTTGTCATATAAATCTTGAATATTATCTTTTATTAGTTTTGACCGGCTCAATTATTCTATGTTAACAATTAGCTAATGCTCATCAACAGATTTACATGTAATCATTTTAAGTAACTGATTATGAAAATATTTCGAACACGGTCGGTATATATATAGCACTTAAACTCATGTTTATATTCTTTGGAACGAAAAGCTCAAATTTAGTATAATTGTGAATACAGATGGGTTCAAACATGAAACCAACCATATTCAATGAGAAGGTAGCAACAGCATTAAAGAACTGGCACCACACAACAAAGAAACACATTAAGGATCAAAGCAAGCATTTAAATATCGTGACACCAATGTCAAGCAGGCCAGGAACACCCTCTCATGGAATGTCACTCGTCCATTTGTTGCGCGGTCATTACATGAGCGAAATGGGCAGCCTACACAACTCGCCCCGCAGATCCAACTATGATCATGTTGATCACTGGGATGATGAGGGCGGCTCCCCATCACCCTCCCGGTTTTACCAAGAGGGTGATGGCTCATCGTCATCCTACATGCACAAAATTCTACTTGCTCACTTGGAACATGACTCGCCATAAGTTATTGGGCCTAGCTCGTCACAAGTGGTTCCCCTGCCACAGGAGGATCGCGCCCAACATGAGATCACCATTGCTGGATCAAGAGAATTTTCGTTTAAGAAAAGAACGACAAGTTTATAGATTTAACAAAATCTTGCATAGGGACTAAGTGAAGGAATTTTTCCTAGCGCATCGCAAAAATAAGTCTGTTTAGACTGGCACAAGAATCAGAAAGATAGATAACAGATGACCTCGCGATTTTTTTATTAATTATTAGTTGATTTCAGAGATGAAGATTGTAAATTAGATCCTGATTGCAGTATTGAACTGTGTAAATCTCTGTAATTAAGAGATCGAGAATTTGATGGGAGTTCTTCTACTAAATACAAGTAAAATATTGGATCTTCTTCGTTCTGTTTTGGGTTTTTGTCTGATCACACAATCTAATGTTTTCATTAACATTTGACATGGTTGATGTGACAAAAAAAGTTTAATTTAGGAAAAAATAGATTATTAGAGTCCCGGCAACGGAACCAATTTGTTTATCTAAAAATAGGGATTTCGATCAAAACTTATTTCAAGATGAATCCGGGTTACCGATAATCAAAAAAATATAGGAATAGATGATGTAAAAAATAGTTGAATAGAAAGCAAAGTAAATCAGTATATTTCAATGGTATTTCGTGTCCTTACAAATGATCAGATTTTCCCTTTTATAGCTATCTCTAGGTAATACATTTTGTTTCTGTCATACTATTGTCATTATTGATAATTAATGGCATTTAATGCAACATTATAATTGGTAATCATATTTTGATTCAATACAGATTCCCTAACGTTTTCCGTAATTAATGCATATTAATTACTGTCAATTCGTATCTATACTCTTTTTTGCTATTAGGTTCATTCTTTTAACCCAACCTTCGAACATAAAGTGGTCTGAGTATCTATCTTTCTTGAACCTCTTGAATCTTTGTCCTTGCCTGTTGTAACTCGTGCCTCTTTAACTATTCTTTATCAATTATCATCCTTTGCCCAATCTACGTATCGGAACATGTCACTTTTCAATCACTTTTATATACGAATTTAATTTTTCCTAATATAAGGAGCATCAATGCTTCTTCTCTTAACCTCTATATTTGTATCATGGGGCCCGTCACTGAATTTGCACTTTAAGTATTCTTTCTTGATTCTACTCAGTTTGAAACCTTTAGACTCCAAGGTTTGTCTCAAAACCTCCAACCTCGCGTTAGCTCCGCTACGTGTCTCGTCAATCAACACTATATCATCGGCAAATAGCATGCACCAAGGCACCTCCCCTTGGATGTGTTCCAACAGTACATCCATCGGTAAGGAAAATAAAAAATGGGCTAAGAGTCGATCCCTGGTGTAACCCCATCACCACAGGAAAATGCTCCGAGTCACCCTCCACAGTCCTCATCCGACTCTTAGCATCATCATACATATCCTTAATCACCCTAATGTATGCTATCGGAATGCCACTAACCTCCAAACACCTCCACAGGACCTCCCTCGAAACTTTATCGTATGCTTTCTCAAGGTCAATAAATACTATATGCAAATCCTTCTTTCTCTGCTTGTACTGGTCCACTAATCAATTAACAATTTGTAATTGTATTCAAAGTCCTAGATACCTGGTAAAATCTAATTTCACAATTGTAAGCAAATAATAATTTTAATTGAATTTAAAATCTTAGTTATTGGGTAGAATTTTGAATATGATAGTTTTATTCGAACACGAAATTATTTAAATAAAATATTTTTGTTATGAAATAATATAAAAGACAAGAACAATAACTCAAGAACAAGAGCAATAGAGAGAAGAGTAGAGAGAGTTCTTCTTATTGATACTTAGAGAATGTTAGGGATGATTTACAATGGTAGAGGGCACCTCTATTTATAGGGAGGAGGATGATTTAGCTACCATTAATAGGACTCTAGAATCTCTCTAATTAAAGACATTCACCTTAAATAGAAGTGTATTTATAACACTCCCCCTTGAATGTCTATTCAATGATGTGCCTCGTTAAAACCTTAAAACAAAACCCAATGGGAAAAATTAAAGTAAGGAAAAAGAGTACACATGTTTGAATATGCGCCTATTGGTTGCCTCGTTAAAAACCTCGCAAGGAAAACCCGGTGGGACAAAACCTTGTAAGGGAGAAAGAGTGTAACGCGCATTAACTCCCCCTGATAAGAACATCAATTTATGTCCTTAAGTCTTCGCATCCCGATCTTGTGAACTAGCTTCTTGAAGGTTGACTTTGGTAGAGATTTTGTGAACAAATCAGCCATATTGTCGCTTGAACGAATCTGTTGAACATTGATATCACCATTCTTTTGAAGATCATGTGTGAAGAATAACTTTGGTGAAATATGCTTCGTTCTATCTCCTTTTATGAATCCTCCCTTCAATTGAGCTATACATGCTGCATTGTCTTCATACAAAGTTGTGGGTAGTTTATCACACTTCAAACCACATTTGTCTTGGATATGATGTATTATAGACCTCAACCACACACACTCCCGACTTGCTTCATGAATAGCAATTATCTCGGCATGATTAGATGAAGTAGCCACAATTGATTGCTTAGTCGATCGCCAAGATATGGCGGTGTCTCCACAGGTAAACACATAACCCGTTTGAGATCGAGCCTTGTGTGGGTCGGACAAATATCCAGCATCAGCATAACCAACAAGATTCGGGCTGCAATTCTTGCCATAAAATAAGCCCATATCGGTAGTTCCCTTTAGGTACCGCAATATGTGTTTGATCCCATTCCAATGTCTCCTCGTAGGAGCCGAGCTAAATCTTGCTAAGACATTAACTGAAAAGGATATGTCAGGCCTTGTCGTATTTGCAAGATACATTAGTGCGCCAATTGCGCTAAGATATGGTACTTCAGGACCAAGTAGCTCTTCATTCCTTTCTTGTGGTCGGAATGGATCTTTGTTCACATCAAGTGATCTAACAACCATCGGTGTACTTAAAGGATGTGCTTCATCCATGTAAAACCGTTTCAGTACCTTTTCTGTATAGGTAGATTGATGAACAAAAATTCCGTTTGCCAAATATTCAATTTGCAAACCAAGACATAGTTTAGTCTTTCCGAGATCTTTCATCTCGAATTCATCCTTTAGATAATCAATTGTCTTTTGGAGTTCTATAGGGGTTCCAATAAGGTTTATGTCATCGACATATACGGCAAGTACAACAAATTCCGATGTTGTTTTCTTTATAAAAACACACGGGCAAATGGCGTCATTTATATAGCCTTCTTTTAACAAGTACTCACTAAGACGATTATACCACATTCGTCCAGATTGCTTTAGACCATACAAGGATCTTTGCAATTTAATTGAGAACATTTCCCGAGATTTTGAGTTATGCGCGTTTGGCATCTTGAGTCCATCGGGAATTTTCATGTATATCTCATTATCAAGTGAGCCATAAAGATAGACAGTAACTACATCCATTAAGTGCATGTCGAGCTTTTCATGGACAGCAAAAACTTATGAGATAACGAAAGGTTATCGCATCCATTACAGGCGAATATGTCTCTTCATAATCGACACCAGGCCTTTGAGAAAAACCTTGTGCAACAAGGCGTGCTTTATATCTTTGTACCTCGTTTTTCTCGTTTCTTTTGCGTACAAAGACCCATTTATAGCCGACAGGCTTAACACCATTAGGTGTTTCAACTATAGGGCCAAAAACTTCACGTTTTGCCAGCGAATTCAATTCTGATTGAATTGCTTCTTGCCACTTTGGCCAATCCTGTCTTTTTCGACATTCTTCAACAGATTGAGGTTCGAGATCCTCACATTCTTGCATAATGCTAGATGCGACATTATAAGCAAAGGCATTATCCACCACAATATCCACTCGATTAATATTTGCCTCAATATTAATTGGATTTAGGGATAGTTCCGTATTTTCCAGAGTCTCGGGCTCAATGGATTCTTCATGAATCTCAGAATTTGTTAAATCATGAGATTCTTTCGTGGTGTCATTTTGATCGTTCTTTTTCCTCTTTCTAGGATTTCGATCTTTGGAACCTAATGGTCTGCCACGCTTCAGGCGTGCATTCGACTCATTGGTTATGACACTAGATGATTGTCCAACAGGGACATCAATACGGATTGGAACATTTTCCGCGGGAATGTGGGATTTTGTTATCCTCTTCAAGTCCGTAAATGCGTCAGGCATTTGATTTGCTATTCTTTGCAAATGGATAATCTTTTGTACCTCTCTTTCACAAATACAGGTATGTGGATCAAGATGAGATAATGATGCATTTTTCCACAAAATTTCCCGTTTGGTTTCACCAACTTCTCCCCCTAATTTTGGGAAAAGTGTCTCATCAAATCGACAGTCTGCAAATCGTGCAGTAAACAAGTCGCCTGTCAATGTTTCGAGGTAGCGAATGATGGAGGGCGATTCAAACCCAACATATATTCCTAACCTTCTTTGCGGACCCATTTTGGTGCGGGATGGCGGTGCTATAGGCACATATAATGCGCATCCAAAAATTCTTAAATGGGATATATTGGGTTCATGACCCAAAACCAATTGCAACGGGGAATACTTGTGGTAATTCGTCGGTCTGAGACGAATTAGCATTGCTGCATGTAATATGGCGTGACCCCATACCGAAGTGGGCAGCCTCGTTCTCATAAGTAATGGCCTTGCAATCAACTGCAGGCGTTTAATTAACGATTCTGCAAGACCGTTTGAGTGTGAACATGAGCTACAGAATGTTCAACTTTTATCCCGATTGATAAGCAATAATCATTAAATGCTTGGGATGTAAACTCAGCAGCATTATCCAGTCTAATGGACTTGATTGGATTATCTGGAAATTGTGCTCGTAGTCGAATTATTTGTGCCATTAATTTCGCAAACGCAAGGTTGCGTGATGACAACAGGCACACATGAGACCATCTACAGGATGCGTCTATCAAGACCATGAAATACCTAAACGACCCACTAGGTGGGTGAATAGGTCCACAAATGTCCCCTTGTATACGTTCCAGAAACGTGGGTGACTCAGTCCCAACCTTTGTTGGTGATGGCCTGATAATCAACTTGCCTTGATAACACGAAGTGCAAGGATATTCATTATTCGAAAGAATTTTGAAATTCTTTAACGGATGCCCATATGAGCTTTGTATAATCCGTCTCATCATGACCGATCCTGGGTGTCCCAATCGATCATGCCAAAGTACAAAGGTATTGGAATCAGTAACCCTTTGGTTTACTGTTGAATGTGCCTCAATTGCACTAATTCTTGTCCAATACAGGCCACAAGTTAAAGACGGGAATTTCTCAATAACCCTCTTTTGGCCGGAGACATTCTTTGTGATGACGAGATATTCAAGATTATCTTCATCCATTGTCTCAATATGATAGCCATTCCGGTGTACATCTTTAAAACTCAACAAGTTTCTTTTAGACTTGGAGGAGAACATTGCATTCTCTATGATTAACGTCGTGCCTTTGGGCAGAGTTACAATTGCTCTTCCGGAGCCTTCAATCAATTTACTACTTCCAGAGATTGTAGTAACGTTTGCCTTACACATATTTAGTTGAGAGAAATACTTCCTTTCTTTGAGTATTGTATGTGTAGTACATGAATCAACTAGGCAAATACTTTTACAGTTGGACGTTGATCCAAGTTCGCTTTGTGAGATATCCATATTTGCTATCCCATAGTTTGACATACAAAAGAGATACACGAATATAAGAATAAACAAGTTCAATTCGTTTGTGTCACATAATATTTTCAAAATCTGCTGCTAACACTTGACTAACAAAATCAGATATGTTATCCATAATTGATTACTTTGCAGTTTGAAAATTTCAGTTTAAACATTTTCTTCAAACAATCGATTGTTAAACACAAACAATCGATTGTTGATCATTGACAATCAATTGTTAAACACACACAATCGATTATTTGCTATTTTGAAAAACTTCAGATCACACTGTCTTAAGACAATCGATTGTTATGCATAGACAATCGATTGTTGGCTATTTTGAAAAATTCCAGAGCACTGTTTTAAGACAATCGATTGTTATGCATAGACAATCGATTGTTGGCTATTTTGAAAAATTCCACTGTTTTAAGACAATCGATTGTTATGCATAGACAATCGATTGTTGGCTATTTTGAAAAATTCCAGAGCACTGTTTTAAGACAATCGATTGTTATCATAGACAATCGATTGTTGGCTATTTTGAAAAATTCCAGATTACACGGTTATAACGACAATCGATTGTTAGACAAAGACAATCGATTGTGGATGATTTTTGAGAAGTTCCAGATTACTGTCTTAACGACAATCGATTGTTAGACAAAGACAATCGATTGTTGATCAATTATTTTTCAGCTTTAATGCGAAAATAGTAGATAATCGACTAATTTTTCAGGCTAGTCGATTACCCCTACTGGAAAATAAAAATATTATTGATATTTGAGCATATTGAAGATATTCTAAAGAACTACTGCTAACATTGCATTATGAACTAACTAATACGAGCTAATACTAATGACGATTAGTTTATTCACTAACTAATACAAATAAGTAGAACAAAATCAAATAACTCCATCTTCTTTCATCACGGACCCATCGCCGATTAGGTGGTCTATTTTCCTCTCGGGTTGCTCAAAGAAGTCTGCCACATCCAGGTGGGTGATGTCCTCATTGTCGTCATAGACAAAATTTGTTTCAGGGCCTTTTCTCTTTCGAGATGCTTGATAAAGGTCAACCAAGTGTCTTGGTATACGGCAAGTCTTTGACCAGTGCCATTTCCCACCGCAACGATAACATATAGTTTCTGAACCGTTTGCCTTAGGATCTTCATGACCCCGTTTCTGCTTTCGGCGGTTATCTCTCCTTGGGGGTTGACGGACTTCATTGGAATTTCTTCCTTGTCTACGTCCCTGGCTATGACCCCGTTTACGACCATGACCATGGCCCTTTTCATGTTTGGCATAATGAGAGTGCACCTTATCTGCTTCAGGCAGTAGTGTAGACCCAGTGGGTCGATTTTCGTGATTTCTCATGAGGAGGTCATTATTTCGCTCAGCCACTAGTAGAAGAGAAATCAGTTCAGAGTACTTTGTAAAGCCTTTCTCTCTGTACTGTTGTTGCAGTACCATATTGGAGGCATGAAACGTTGTAAACGTTTTCTCAAGCATATCGTAATCGGAGATATTATCCCCGCATAGCTTCAATTTAGAAGTAATTCTGAACATATTCCACTGTTTGGTTATTTACAATAACATTTTTAAATTATATATATACTTAAGGTTATAAAAGTCGATTAACATTTTAGAGATATTTTAATCGTTTAATATTTAGACTAAAATATTCGTGCTTTTATATATATATATATATATATATATATATATATATATGTTAAATAGTGTAAAAATATTATTGACGAAAGAAATTATTTGTATTTGTATATTGTGATTCATTGAGATCAAATACATAAAATTATAAGGATTGAGAAACAATAGCCAAAAAAACTAAGAAAACCATATGAATCTTGTTCCTCAATCCCCCAACCCGCCTGACATTAATCTTCTCCAACACTCTATGAGGGGAAGAAGTTAAAAGGTCCTATAGAGATAGGGTCACAACTATAAATAACATAGTTTTTACCCTATATAACAACCAATGCAATATTGATTTGTCCAATAGTTTTCAAGAAGAAGGGGCATCATTAACAAATACATTACATTTTAACCCATGACATTAAATGGATCGCTCTAACGGAGAAAGAAAAAATCAAAATATATAAGCCATGGCAATATTCAATCATTGTCAAAGTTTTTGGTAAACACATGATGCATCAATATCTAAAAAAGAAAATCCAAGACCTTTGAATGCCAACGGAAACCTTCTCTCTAATTGATTTAGGAGAAGATTATTTTATCATCAAATACAAATATATATATATATATATATATATATATATATATATATATATATATATATATATATATATATATATATATATATATATATATATATATATGAAAAGTCACTCTCCATCAAGGTTCATGGTTTGTGAATGGGCACTACCTTTCCGTAATCAAATGGAAACTAAATTTTATGGCTTCTTAGGGAAAATTAACTGTCTCGGCCATATGGGTGAGACTGCCACAACTACCAATGGAGTTTTATGATGGAAAAATATTACAAAAAATTGGCAATTCAATTGGACGCCTGCTGAAAATAGATGTATGTACATCAACAAAAATGAGGGATCGTTATGCTCGACTATGTGTGGAAATACCACTGAAAACCCCAGTACAACCCTTCATTTACATTGGAAGTCATGAACAAGTCATAAACTATGAGGGTGAGAATCTTCTATGTATAAAATATGAGAGGTTGGGGAACCCATACACCCTATGTACATTTAGACAACAGACCTCACAAGAAACTCCAGGCTCCGAGCCCACACTACAGAGACCATCGGAGGAGGACCAAAAAGGAATGTGGCAAACTATAACGTTCAACAAAAGTAAGAGACAGTTTGGTAAAATCAATCTGATAAGGAGCACAAATTCAACAAAAAAGGTTCAAAGTCCAGGTATATTTGTAAATCATTACAATCCAAACACGGATAAGTATATTGACACTCAAATTCTTCAATACAAAACTAAGAATTCCAGAAAGACCACTACATCAGACAATGCGATTATAATCCAAGAATTAATTTCTAACTTAAGAAAATTAAAAGGCAGGCATGGTCATATGTTATAGAAAATAGACTTCTAGAAAGCTTTTGATCGTATTGAATGGTCTTTTGGATATCGTGCCCTTAGGTTCTTCAATTTTCCTCCAAAGTTTACAAACCTACTTATGAATTGCATTACAACAAGCTCTATCGCAATTCTAGTAATTGGATCTACCACTACCTTTTTTGAACCAAGTAGAGGTATCCGGCAATGTGACCCTCTATCCCCCTATATTTTCATTCTTTGTCTAGAATTGCTATCTGGATACATTGAGAATCAAATTGATATTTGCAAATGGGACACTATCACAATAGGTAGGAAAATCCCTAGCTTCTCTCATTTGGTTTTGCTGATGATATCACTCTTATGGCTAAGGCAAACGTAAAATCATGCATTGCTATTAAATCAGCTCTAGATCTGTTTTGTTCCCTATCCGGCCAAAGCATTAACCACTCTAAGTCCAAAATTCTCTTCTCCCAGAATCGTAACCTAGCTATAACCAAGGAGATAACCAACACCTTAGGGATCAAGAGAAGTGAGCACTTTGGTATCTACTTAGGTTTCCCAATTCCTAATAAAAACCTAAGGCCGGTGGATTACCAATTTATAGTAGATAAAATGAGGTTCAGACTTGCCTCTAGAAGATGAGATTCATTAACATAGCTGGTCGAACCACTCTTTCCAAATCTTGTCTCAACTCTATTCCTAACAACTAAATGCAATATACTATTTTTCCTAAGAAAACACAAACTCTAATAGATAAAATTCAGAGAAATTTATATGGGTTACAAATGATAGTAAAAAAGAAAATTCATCTAATCAAATGGTCACAAGTTTTCCTACCATAAATTTCAGGAGGTCGGGGCATCCATAGTGCTAATAATAAAAATATTTCTAACCTGGATAGCTTAGTCTGGAGACTCCTCACGCAATCAACTTCCCCCTAGGCAAGACTAATTATCACCAAGTATGGAGAGAAATGTCCTAAAGTGAATATCTCATTTATGTGGAAGGTCATCTTAAAAGGATGGTAAATATGTAATCAAGGGATAAGATAGTCTCCTCATATTAATTTCAACCTCAACATTTGGGACAATAAATGGATCCCAAACACTGATAAGCTTAGGAGTATAATAGAGGGTCCCTTCAGACCGGATATTCACAATCTAAGAATCAAGGATATATTCCTAAACAATCAATGGGATCTCACAACTTACCATAGATATCCCACCTCATATTCATCAAAAGATCCTTAAAACCAAAATCCATACAATTCCCTTAAATGACATTGCTATTTGGTCTCTTACTCCTAAAGGCATCTTCACTAGTAAAAGTTGTTACAACCTTATAGAAGAAGTAGAAATAAATCATTTGGAGTACGATTAGATTTGGTCCTTAACATGCCCTAATAAAATAAAATTCTTCCATGTTAATGTCTTCATAATAGACTTCCATGTAGAAAGTACCTAGCCCTAGTATGATTAGATTTGGTCCTTAACATGCCCTAATAAAATAAAATTCTTCCATGGCAATGTCTTCATAATAGACTTCCATGTAGAAAGTACCTAGCCCATATTGACATCAACATTGACCTAAATTGTCCCATATATGACAAATGAGAAGTAGAGTTTATCACATATATCTTCATGAATTGCTCTATTAGTTAAGATTTTTGAGATAACTTAGGGGGCTAACCATAGATGATCCTTCTAACGGCCACTGGATAAATCACTTAAAAACCCAAAAAATCCCTGGGTAGGCCGGCTCTGTCAGGCTTAGCCACGTGTCTTAGGAATTCCCCATTTTGCTCTAACCTTCATCTTCGTCTTCATTGCGTCGGGCCTCGACGAACCCCGAAGGAGGGAACTCGGTCGCAACTCCGCATCCTTGGGGTCTCGAGATATTCTTCTGAAGTGACTTAATAGCAAGATATTAGGCACCATGACAATGTCATGCTGATGGAGCGACCTATGGCACGAGCTTTTGCGATAGCTAAGACATCCCATGGACTCGTGTTTTTGACATTATTCAATGCACTGTTGTTTCTCGTTCTCCAAGGTGAAAGTACCTCCATCGAATTGGTTCTTCAAGGATGCAGTAATTGCGTCCTCCAATCAGTCTTCCAAAGGCCTTGGTGACCATGTCATTATCTCCTATAAATGGGGGTATCGAAGGGTCTTTATCTACTAATTCACCTTTTTCTCCTTACCATCCTCCTCTATCGTTGATCATCATGTTTGGAGTTTGTGGACTCAAGGTCATCTCGCATCCTATAGGGTGTGTTGTGACCTCTTTCCTGAGCTTCCCTTTGTCGATCAAGATTATATTGTTCTATTATAAATGTCGTTGTTGCGATCGTCATTGCTATATTTATTGGCTCGAGATGACGATATACGGGGATCGACCTTCTTTTTTTTTAGAAAATTATTCGGACTACATGTCGTTGCTCACTCTTCTACCCTGGCCTGGTGTGGAACTTCATCCCTTGGGTTTTTTATTTTCTTTCTCGAGGGATAAAATGGCATGACTGACCGTTGAGGTCGAGGCCAGCCAAATCTTCAAACTTTGGCTTCAGTAGTCTATGTCTCTCTTTTTTGCCTCTTTTGCATCCCCTTCTTTTCATTTTCTTATATTCTACTTCGCCGAGCTTATTCTGCGGGATCGAGCTGGGAACCTAGACGAGGTGGTGCTCGAGGGAGTTGCCTTCGAGGTTGCGAACTTGAGGAGGCAGCGCTCGAAGATGCTTCTACCAGAGATAAACCTTCAAGGGTGGACTGGGTTCTTAAGTTTTCACTATGTGTATCCCTTTGCTTCTTCGTTTTTGTGTAGAGATCCTCCGTAGGCTTTCATATGAAAGGGCCCCTCGGATGGTATGAATATTCATGAATATATAGATACTTTCTTTATTTCTGTCTTTAATGCTTGCCCTATTATTGTATATTATAGTAGGTTTGCGGAGTTTTTGAATGTATGACTTTTTTGAGGATCCTAGATATTCTTTCGAGCCTTTGGTTGATAGAAATGGCTCTTTTTCGAGCTCATCATCGTTCGACAGATCGAGCATGAAACGGTCGGGTAATCTTGGATCATTGGAGCCCTCGAGCCTCGTGGAGATAGAGCACCAAAGTGAAAATCAACTTCGGGAACTTGGAGTTTTTACTTTAATCGTGATGTAGATTTTTTAAGGTGTTGTAGGCAGGTTTCTAAGGAGGGGATGTTCGTACTTAGCTACTTCCTGTGGTCGAGCCCTCATGGACGGACATTGAAGTGCTAATTTTTCTTCTCGAGGGAAAAACTTAAGGCCGGGTACCATATCGGAACTTGAGACAATGTTGCTGACCCTCTAGGCCTAACTTTTTCTTGACAAAGATATCTAGGTTGGGGTACTACCTCGGGATCCATAACGGGGTCGTTGGCCTTCCGAGGCATATCTTGGGTAGGTGAATCATTGATGTTTCACACATATACATGGGGTGGCCCTTGCTTCTTTCGAAGATCCCATATCCTTCCTCCTTGATATCGAGCCCTTCATTACCTTAAGCGCAAAAATGTTGGCATAGGTCCCTATTTCAGTTTTCCAATTCAACCATAGTTATGACTGTTACTTCAGGGCTTGCCTAGAAGGGAGAGGAGAGTTCCACTCCAGCTGGTCAGGATCCACAGGAGTTTACTCTGAAGACTATGTCTTCTTTAAGAGAAGAACATCTGGAGATGGTGAGGAAAACTACGGATAGGGTGAGGGATAACATTGTAGGCGCTTTCCTCATATGAGAGTATTACGGACCCTGTTGATGGATCCTAAACGTATACTTATACCCTTTCGTACTAGGCCCCCTTGATAGGGTCGTGCTTGATTTCTTTCTGAAGTATCAGGTTACTTTGGCATAGATACATCTGTCATTTTGGCAAGTAGTGCTAGTTATGAGATTCTTTGCGAAGAAGGCAGGGCTTGAATTCACGCTTAGTCACCTTGTCAGGCTATACCAGCCCTTTCATCATTGAGTCTTGATAACCTTACAGTGTTGTTCGTCCATGGCCTTTGTTATTGATGATGAAGAAGATAGGGATTAAAAGTGGGTCAGTCGATTCGTCCGGGTCCACACTACTGACATTATCCCCGTGGAGCTCATGCCATTTCTCGAGGGATGGAATTATGCGCTTGAGTGAAGTGTCTCGTGCTTTCTTAGATTCACTTATAGCAAAAACCAGTTTAGTAATTGTGTTTACTCCTTTCCTGCAGCAACTTCGTGGGCTCCATGCAAAGTTCCCAATTTGCCCGGCTGGGTCTGGAGGTTGGCGACCCATTCAATTTGCAAAAAGCATATGTGGCAAGCTGTGTCTCGAGGTAGATGGTAAGAGATATACCAAAGTATACGTCTACCCTGCTTTTACCTTGGTCTTCGTATATTTAAGATGGCATTTTCCTCTTTCTTTTGTACTGGATTTGTTGTTGTAGGTATCGGAAGGTGTCCAGGGACAAGGCTTTGCTCCTGCTGAGAGGGGGAGGAGTTGTCGGCTTTCGAGCCAAGGGACGATGGCGATAAACAAGATATGCACTTGCAGTGTGTTGGAGCTTTTAGCGGGGCAAAACGAGTCAGTGTCTTTAAGGAGAAAATATCGCTCGAGCCTGCTATTCCTGAGGTTTTCGATTTCAGAGTGGTGGTTCCTCCGAGTTATCATGCTTTAACTTAGGTTAGTTCTTACATGTCCGAGGGGCCTGGACTAATAGAAGTGTGCTCGACCTTCGTGATAATCCGCCGGCTTCACTTCGAGTTTAGTTTCGGCATAGTCCTTTCGCATCTTGTATCTTCCCCTCCTTATCAAATTTTTCTTCTACAAACCTTTGATAGGCTCAGGTCTAAGCTACTCCATCATGGGGCTATGCTTTGGAAAATTTTAGATTAGGGTAGGTCCCTTAGGCTCATCTTAGGGTTGTAGCCGACCGAGTTAGGAATGATTGTGGTGAACTAAGAGCTCTGTAGCAGGCTCAAGCTTCATAGGAGAAGGGTCCCTTGGCTAAAGTTCTTACCTTCAAGGCAAAACTCTTCTTGGCTCATTACATTGCTTAAGTTCAAGTGAATATGATCACAAAGCTCGAGTTTGAACTCTCGATGCCCGAGGATGAAATCGTTGATGCTCGGGCGGAAATCGTCAATGTTCGGGCTGAAGCAGCATTCAGTTAGACTAAGGTTAATCAGGAGATGGGGATTATTTGAAGGATGTAGCTTATGCCAACGCAGAGTTAAAGAGGGCTCTCGATCGTGAAAAAATAATCGAGGAATGTATTCGTTGCAGATCCCGAAGAGAGGTACTTGAAGAGGTCAGCGCTAGGAGTTTTGTTTTCCTGGAAGATTTAGATCGAGCGATGGAGGATGAGCGTGATGCTCGGTCACTTCTTGACGGCATCGTGGAGAGTGAAGACAAGGTTGATAGGTCGTAGCCCTCTGAAGTGGAGGGTAGACTTTGCCATTTTATATGTGATATTCATAGAGTATGTTTGTAGATGGAGAACGCACCTTTTGCGTATGTGAATAAAAGAAAACCTAAAGCTTTATCTCTTATGTATCCCTTTCTTCTTTGCTTTTGACTAGGTGGGTTGGTTTTGGAGTTTGGCAAAAATCCCTATATTCGTAATACGGCTCTGGGGCTCATCAGGCAAGCCAGGCGCTATTACGCGTTTGGTCAACGCAGCCTTTAGTGTAATCTGGCGTGGGATCCCTTATGCTTTGCTTGACCGTCTCAGGCTCAGTCTCTGAGTCACATTGCGACTCGAGCTCAATTGACCCTCAAATTTTGTGTTTTCGTGAGGTGGCAGCTATGGCTCTTATGCCATGGGTCAAATCAACCTTTTAGGTATGTGGCCTCGTGAAGCTAGCGACGATGGCTCTTACATTGTGCCCTTAGACATGTATAGTTAGTTATTTTGGATTCGATCTTCGAATAGGGATACAAATCAAGCTCATTTTAATCCAAAAGTTTTCAAAATTTTAGCTGGTGACACTGGCTCTTATGCCTTTGGTCCATGCGAACTTTTAGTGTGTGGACCTGATGTTCGTTTGGCTGGCGACTATGGCTCCTACCTTTTTCCCTTAGGCAAATGTAAGCTTTATTTTCCTCTCATTACTGACTTTTTGAAATGATTTTTCCTGACCCGTCGTAGATTCAGGAAGAACCTTGATTTCAAGTTGTTAGCATTGATGTTCGATCACCTCGAAAGATTAGCGCGTACACTGAGTAGCTCGAAGCCTTGTGATTTAGAACTGACAAGGTCGAAGCACTTTTGCCTGTTGAAGGTAGCCTGTTTTAACCGGGTTTTTCAAAGTAAATTCAAAGTAATGGCCTATAATTTTGTTAGCGATGGTCAGGCGTCCTCGAGTCGCATAAATTTGGATGGTGCAGCCATTTTGGCCGTAGTCATATATGTTCTATATTAATTGAACATATATATTATACTGGGGATAGGACGGCTATACGCGACGCCTCGATATAGGCTCTGTCATACTTAGCCGTGTGTCTTGGGAATTCCCCATTTTTCTCTAGCCTTGACCTTCGTCTTCTTTGAGTAGGGCCTCGACGAACCCCGAAGGAGGGAACTCGGTCGCAACTCCGCATCCTTGGAGTCTCGAGATATTCTTCTGAAGTGACTTGATAGCAAGAAATTAGGCCTTCTGATTTTGCCGCATACATATGATCTCTGTGTTTCTCAGAAAAAAGCGATGGGAAACGACTCAGATACCTAAATCCTTGAGGTTCTAGTGACAACGTCATGCTGATGACGTGACCTATGGCATGAGCTTTTGCGATAGCTGGGACATCCCATGGACTCGTGTTTTTGACATTATTCAATGCACTATCGATTCCCATTCTCCAAGGTGAAAGTACCGCCATCGATTCGGTTCTTCGAGGATGCAATAATTGCGTCCGCCAATCAATCTTCCAAAGGCCTTGGTGACCATGTCATTATCTCCTATTAATGTGGGCGTTCTGGCATTGTATTTCCATCCAATGGTCTTCATCTACTAATTCACCCTTTTCTCCTTACCATCCTCCTCTACCGTTGATCATCATGTTTGGAGTTTGTGGCCTCAAGGTCGTTTGACAATGCTCCTATAGGTTGTGTTGTGACCTCTTCCATGAGCTTCCCCTTGTCGATCGAGATTATACTATTCTATTATCGATGTCGTTGTTGTTGCGATCGTCATTGTTGTATTTATTGGCTCGAGATGACGATATACGATGATCGACCTTCTCTTTTTTTAGAAACTTATTCCGACTACATACCATTGCTCACGCTTCTACCCTGGCCTGGAGTGGCACTTCATCCTTTGGGTTTTTTCTTTTCTTTCCCGAGGGATAAAATGGCATGACTGGCCGTTAAGGCCGATACCAGCCGAATCTTCAACCTCTGGCTTCGGCGGTCTATGTCTCTCTTTTTTGCCTCTTCTGCTTCCCCTTATTTTCCTTTTATTTATATTCTCCTTCGTCGAGCTTATTCTACAGGATCGAGCTGGGAACCTAGAGGAGGTGGTGCTCGTGGCAGTTGCCTTCGAGGATGTGAGCTCGAGGAGGCGACGCTCGTAGGTGCTTCTACTGGAGATAAACCTTCGAGGGTGGATTGGGTTCATATGTTTTCTCTATATGTATCCCTTTGCTTCTTCGATTTCATGTAGATATCCTTTGTAGGCTTTTATAATCATATGAAAGGGCCCCTCGAAGGCAGTTGTAAATGAATATTCATGAATATATAGATACTTTCTTGATTTCTATCTTTTATGCTTGCCCTATTATTGTATATTCTAGTGGGTTTGCTGAGATTTTGAATGTATGTCTCTGTTGAGGATCCTAAATATTCATTCCAGCCTTTGGTCGACATAAATAGCTCATTTCGATCTCATCATCATTCCCGAGATCAAGCATGAAACAGTCGGGTAATCTTGGATCGTTGGGGCCCTTGAGCCTCGTGGAGATAGAGCACCGAAATGAAAATCAACTTCGGGCACTTGGAGTTTTTACTTTGATCGTGACGCAGATTTTTGTAAGGTGTTGTATGCAGTTTCTAAGGTGGGGATGTTCGTACTTCGGCTACTTCTTGAGGTCGAGCCCTCGTGGACGGAGCTTGAAGTGCTTATTTTTCTTCTCGTGGAAAACTTTAAGGTCGGGTACTACCTCGGAACTTGAGACAATGTCGCTGAACCTCTAGGCCTAACTTTTCCTTGACAGAGATATCTAGGGCCGGGTACTACTTGAGGATTCGTACCGAGGCCGTTGGCCTTCCGAAGGATATCCTGGGTAGGTGAATCATTGATGTTTCACACACATACATGGGGCAGCCCTTGTTTTATTGGAATACCCCATATCCTTACTCCTTGGTATCAAGCCCTTCGTTACCTTAAGCGCAAAAATATTTGCATAGGTCCTTACTTCAGTTTTCCAATTCTACCATAGCTATGACTGCTACTTCAGGGCCTGCCTAGAAGGGAGAGGAGAGTTCCACTCCCGGTGCTCAGGATCTACGGGAGTTTACTTTGAAGGCTATATCTTCGATAAGAGAAGAACATCTGGAGATGGTGAGGAGAGACTGCGAATGGGGTGAGGGGTAGCATTGTAAACGCTTTCCTCGGATGAGAGTATTACGGAACCTACTGATGGATCCTAAACGTATACTTATACCCTTTCGTACTAGGCCCCCTTGATAGGGTCGTGCTTGATTTCTGTCTGAAGTATCAGATTACTTTGGCATAGATACATCTGTCGTTTTGGCAAGTAGTGCTAATGATGAGATTCTTTGCGGAGAAGGTAGGGCTTGAATTCACGCTTAGTCACCTTGTCAGGTTATACCAACCATTTCATCATCGAGTCTTGATAACCTTACAATGTTGTTCGTCCACTGCCTTTGTTATTGATGATGAGGAAGATTGGGATGGAGAGTGGGTCAGTCGATTTGTCCGGGTCCAGACTACTGACATTATCCCTATGGAGCTCATGCCCTTTCTCGAGGGATGGAATTATGCGCGTGAGTGGAGTGTCTCGTGCTTTCTTAGATTCACTTATAGCAAAAACCAGTTTAGTAATTGTGTTTACTACTTTGCTGAAGCAACTTCGGGGCGCCAGGCAAAGTTCCCAATTTTCCCGGCAATCCAGAGGTTGGAAACCCATTCAATTTGCAACAAGCATAGGTGGCGAGATGTGTCTCGGGGCAGATGGGAAGTGAAATATCAAAGTATGCGTGTACATTGCTTTTACCTTGGTCTTCGTATATTTGAGATGGACTTTTCCTCTTTTTTTGTATTGGATTTGCTGTCGTAGGTATTGGAAGGTCTCGAGGGGAGACACTGTGCTCCTCCAGAGAGGGGGAGGAGTTGTCGGCTACCGAGCCAAGGGACGATGGCGATAAACGAGATATCCACTCGAAGTGCGTTGGAGCTTTTAGTGGGGCTAAAAGGGTCCGTGTCTTCGAGGTGAAAACATCGCTCGAGCCTGCTATTCTTGAGGTCTTCGATTTCAGAGCGGTGGTTCCTCCGATTGATCATGCTTCAACTGAGGTTGGTTCTTACAGAGACGATGGGCCAGGACCAATAGGATTGTTCTTGGACTTCGAGGTAATCCGCCGGCTGCACTTCGAGTTTTTCTTCTACAAACCTTTGATTGGTTCAGGTTTGAGCTGCTCCATCACGAGGCTAGGCTTCGGAAAGCTCTAGATGAGGTAAGTCCCTTAGGCTCCTCTTAGGTTTGTAGCTGACCGAGTTAGGAATGATTGTGGTGAACTAAGATCTTTGGAGAAGGCTCAAGCTTCATGGGAGAAGGGTGCCTTGGCTAAAATTCCTACCTTTGAGGCAAAACTCTGCTTTGCTCGTGACAATGCTTAAGTTCAAGCGGATATGATCACAAAACTTGAGTCCGAACTCTCGAAGGTCAAGGATGAAATCATTGATGCTTGGGCTGAAATCATCGATGCTCGGGCTGAAGCAGTATTAAATCAGACTAAGGGTGATCAGGAGATGGGGATTTATTTCAAGGATTGAGCTGATGCCCAAGCTGCGTTGAAAGGGCTCTCAATCGTGAAAAAAGGATCGAGGAATATATTCATTGTAGATCCCGAAGAGAGGTACTTGAAGAGGTCGGCGCTAGGGGTTTTGTTCTCCCGGAAGAGTTGTCTCGAGCGAGGGAGGATGAGCGTGATGCTCGATCACTTCTTGCCGACATCGTGGAGAGTGAAGACGATGCATATAGGTCGTAGCCCTCTGAAGTGAAGCGTAGACTTTGCCATTTTATATGTGATATTCGTAGAGTATATTGTAGAAGAGAATGCACCTTTTACGTATGTGAATAAAAGAAAACCTGAAGCTTTATCTCTTATGTATCCCTTTCTGGCTTTGCTTTTGACTAGGTGGGTTGGTTTTGGAGTTTGGCAAAAATCCTTAGATTCGTAATACGACTCTGGGGCTCATTAGGCAAGCCACGGGTCTCTTACGCGTTTTGTCGACACAACATTTAGTGTAAGCTGGAGATAGAGCACCGAAGTGAAAATCAACTTCGGGCACTTGGAGTTTTTACTTTGATTGAGACGCGGATTTTTTTAAGATGGTGTAGGTAGTTTTCTGAGGAGGGGATGTTCGTACTTAGCCGACTTCCAGAGGTCGAGCCCTCGTGGACGGAGCTTGAAGTGCTTATTTTTCTTCTCGAGGGAAAATTTTAAGGTCGGGTACCACCGTTGAACTTGAGATAATGTCGCTGACCCTCTAGGCCTAACTTTTTCTTGACAGAGATCTTTTTGGTCGGGTATTACCTGGGGATCCGTACCGAGGACGTTGGCCTTCCGAGGCATATCTGGGTAGGTGAATCGTTTATGTTTCACACATATACATGGGGCGGCCCTTGTTTCTCTAGAAGATCCCATATCCTTCCTCCATGGTATCGAGCCCTTCGTTACCATAAGCGCAAAAATATTGGCATAGGTCCCTATCTCAGTTTTCCAATTCTACCATAGTTATGACTGCTACTTCAGGGCCTGCCTAGAAGGGAGAGGAGAGTTCCACTCCCGGTGCTCAGGAACCACGGGAGTTTACTCTGAAGACTATGTCTTTGATAAGATAAGAATATTTGGAGATAGTGAGGAGAGACTGCGGATGGGGTGAGGGGTAGCATTGCAAAAGTTTTCCCCGGATGAGAGTATTATGGACCATGCTGATACGTATACTTATATCCTTTCGCACTAGGCCCCCTTGATAGGGTCGTGCTTGATTTCTGTCTGAAGTATCAGGTTACTTTGGCATTGATACATATGTCTTTTAGGCAAGTAGTGCTAATGATGAGATTCTTTACGGAGAAGTCTGGCTTGAATTCACGCTTAGTCACCTTGTCTGGCTATACCAGCCCTTTCATCATCGAGTCTTGATAACCTTGCGGTGTTGTTCGTCTACGGCCTTTGTTATTAATGATGAGGAAGATATGGATTGAGAGTGGGTCGGTCGATTCGTCCGGGTCCGAACTACTGACATTATCCCCGTGGAGCTCATACCATTTCTCGAGGGATGGAATTATACGCGTGAGTGGAGTGTCTCGTGCTTTCTTAGATTCACTTATAGCAAAAAACCAGTTTAGTAATTGTGTTTCCTCCTTTCTTGCAGCAACTTCGTGGGCGCCAGGCAAAGTTCCCAATTTGCCAGGCTGGGTCCGGAGGTTGGCGACCCATACAATTTGTAACAAACATAGGTGGCGAGCTGTGTCCTGGGGCATATAAGAAGCGAAATACCAAAGTATGCGCGTATGCTACTTTTACCTTGGTCTTCGTATATTTGAGATGGAATTTTCCTCTCTCTTTTGTACTGGATTTTCCGTCGTAAGTATCGAAAGGTCTCCAGGGGCGAGGTTGTGCTCCTCTAGAGAGGGGAAGGAGTTGTCGACTTCCGAGCCAAGGGACGATAGCGATAAACAAGGTATGCACTAGCAGTGCGTTGGAGCTTTTAGTAGGACTAAACAGGTCCGCGTCTTCGAGAAACAAACATCGCTCGAGTCTGCTATTCCTTACGTCTTTGATATAAGAGCGGTGGTTCCTCCGAGTGATCATACTTTAACTGAGGTTGGTTCTTACAAGGCCGAGGGGCCTGTACCAATAAGAGCATGCTCGGCCTTTGAGGTAATCTGCCGGCTTCACTTCGAGTTGAGCTTTGGCATAGTCCTTCTGCATCTAGTGTCTTCCCTTCCTTATCAAGTTTTTCTTCTAGAAACCATTGATAGGCTCAGGTCTGAGCTTCTCCATCATGGGGCTAGGCTTCGGAAGGATCTAGATGAGGGTAGGTCCCATAGGCTCCTCTTAGGGTTGTAGCCGACCAAGTTAGGAATGATTGTGGTGAACTAAGAGCTCTGGAGCAGGATCAAGCATCATAGAGAAGGGTTCCTTGGATAAACTTCCTGCCTTCGAGGCACCACTCTTCTTGGCTCGTGACAATGCTTAAGTTCAAGCGGATATAATCACGAAGCTCGAGTCCGAACTCTCGAAGGTCAAGGATGAAATCGTCGATGCTCGGGATGAAATTGTCGATGCTCGGACTGAAGCAGTATTCCGTCAGACTAAGGTTGATCAGGAGATGGGGATTCATTTGAAGGATGTAGCTAGCTCCCAATCCGAGCTGAAGAGGGCCCTCGATCATGAAAAAAAGGATAGAGGAATATATTCATTGCAGATCCCGAAGAGAGGTACTTGAAGAGGTCGGCTCTAGGGGTTTTGTTCTCCCGGAAGAGTTGGCCTGAGCGAGGGCGGATGAGCTTGATGCTTGGTAACTTCTTGCCGACATTGTGGAGAGTAAAGACGAGGCTGATAGGTCGTAGACCTCTGAAGTGGAGCATAGACTTTGCCATTTTATATGTGATATTCGTAGAGCATGTTTGTAGACGGAGAACGCACCTTTTGTGTATGTGAATAAAAGAAAACCTGAAGCTTTATCTCCTATGTATCCCTTTCTGCTTTTATTTGTTTCTAGGTGGGTTGGTTTTGGAGTTTTGCAAAAATCCTTAGATTCGTAATACAGCTCTGGGGCTCATCAGGCAAGCTAGGGGGCTCTTACGCATTTGGTCGATGCAGCCTTTAGTGTAAGCTGGCGTGGGAGCCTTTATGCTATGCTTAACTGTCTCAGGTTCAATCTCTAAGTCTCATTGCGACTCGAGCTCAATTGACTCTCAAGTTGTATGTTTTTGTGAGGTGTCGACAATGGCTCTCATGCCTTGGGTCGAAGAAAACTTTAGGTATGTGGCCTCGTGAAGCTAGCGACGATGGCTCTTACACTAAGCCCTTAGACATGTATTGTTAACTATTTTGGATCTGATCTCTAAATAGGTTTACGACTCGAGCTCATTTTAATCCAGAAGTTTTCAAATTTTTAGCTGGCGGTAGTGGCTATTACGCCTTTGGTCATTGTGACCTTTTAGTATGTGGCACCGAGGCTCATTTGGCTGGTGACCATCGCTCTTACCTTTTGACCTTAGGCATATGTAGGCTTTATTTTCCTCTCATTAATGCTTTTTGAAATGATTTTTCCTGACCCGTCGTCGGTTCGGGAAGAACCTCGATTTCAAGTTGTTAGTGGTAATGTTCGATCACCTCGAAAGGTTTAGCTCGTATGCTAAGTAGCTCAAAGCCTTGTGATTTAGAGCTGACATGGTCGATGCTATTTTTCCTATTAAAGGCAACCAATTTTAACCAGTTTTCTTCGAAGTATATTCGAAGTAATGGTCTATGATTTTGTTAGCAACGGTCAGGCATCCTTGAGTCGCGTTAATTTGGCTGGTGCGGCCATTTTGGCCGTAGTTATATATGTTCATCTTGAGTGTTGTAATTAGGCGTTTATATTGAGGGTATGCCCTTTTGTGTGTCTTACAAATGCGATGTATAGCCTAAACTTCGGGATTGGGTTTATGCCTGTAGTATGGTCTTACAAAATTTTCATACCTGTTAAGGTCTTACAGTTTTTTCATGCCAGTTGAGGTCTTACAGTTTTGCCATGCCTGTTGAGGTCTTTCAATTTTGTTATACTTTTTTGATATATTGAATCGATCGTGCTAGATCGAGATTGCCCGCTCGGGGTCTTAAGGCCTCGGGTTTTTAAGTGAATGGAAATTAGCGACAGTCTCCGAGTCATCGAGTTTACTCAGGATTGGGGGCCATTACTTGTGAGCTCGGAATTGCCTTATTGAAGGCTTTTATGACCTTCGAGCTTCCGACCCTGGGGCCATGTGCTTTTTGGGTCCCATGATGCCAATCTCCGATTTTAGGATAATTTTTCTTTTTGGAGACGCTTCATAATCTTCGTGTTGCCTCATTGAGGTCTTACGAGTACAGAGTTTCGACCCTAAGGTCATACAGGTGTCAAATTGTTGACGCACGTCTCTGAGTATTTCGGAGCTTTCTCTACGGAGGAATCCTTGCTATGAAAATGCTAAATTTAATTTGGAGTACGAAGTGCTTTGGCGTAAGATATTGTTTGATTTCTTGGCATGTACACGTTGTTTTGTTATCGTGAGCCCGGCTTATGAGGACATGGTTCACTCGACCGTTTGGCCTGGTACATCAATTTTTTAGTTGAAACTTGGCCTGTCGTTCCCCGTTTCCTCCGAGTGGATGACCTCTCAATGGCATGCCCTCCAATGTTCGGAGTTGATTGCAAAAGAGGCCTTGTAATCTTATTGGCTACTCCTTGGGTAGCGCGTGGTCATTAAGAACCTTGCCGGCAAAACCTCCTTTGGGACAAAATCTCGGCCAAAGGGAAAAAGTGCAACAGATGCCATTAAGGCCTGAGATCTTTGGGTTGGGTTAATACTTTCGACCGCCCCAACTGGGTGTCTGCATCTGGGTTAGTGCAAAATAATGAAAGGGGCAGACGGTCTTACCTTATCGTGAGGTACGCAAGCAATGTTCCGCGGTCTGGAGTGTCCTTGTGGTTTGGAGTGAGGACTCGATATGGTCCTCCACTATGTTTAATCGGGCTTAGCTGAAGACATGGTTTGATTACCCCTTGACTCTTTCAAGAGTGGAGATATAGGTGTAGGCTTCACGTTCCAAAATGCAAAAAATTTCCTTGTTGCGTGTGGTTCCCCGCAGACGGTTTTAATTCCAACCTTCATTGGGGGTTTCATCATTTGGCGAAGAGGGGAAGGTACCATTTTCATGCAGTGTGTTCACGGACCGTCTGAATAAGGTGTTTATACCTCGTGTCTCCTTTGATGACATAGGATTTGGCACTCCGGTCTGCGCCGGCCGTACTGACTGAGAGAATAGTCTTTTTCTCGTCGTCTTGATCGCCATATGGAATCCGCCAAATAGTAGAGACGTGGGCCTGATTTGGTCCAGCAGTCCGAGCCCCCTTATCATCATCGGCCCGGCAATGTTGATCAAACCACCTGAATTCATGAGCATATGTTTTATTTGAAATGGATCGAATGAGGAAGAAGGTTACCAATGCATTAATGTCAGGCTGAGACAAGGTCTCAATGTCTTCCTCACTGAATGTGAGGGCGTCCTCGGGAACATATTCCCGCATCTGCATTTCTCTGGCGACGGGCAATTTTACCCTCCTCTTTATGAGTTCCTCGACAGTGTCGTCGATCCTCCACTATCATGGTAATATGTCGGGGGCCATTTGCTTCGTTTTTCTTGGCCGCCTTCCTTACTCGGAACTAAACTCAAACTCGGCCGCTCGACAATTCTCAGCGGTTATTTTTACTGAGTATCTTGGCTATTTTCCTTCAGAGATGGCGGCCAACATTGGCCCCGTAGCCGTGCGAACTATAAAAGTTCATACACCAAGTTGTGCTTCCTTTAAGAGGGATTCAACTAAATAGGCCTGGGCCATTTGGTGTCCCTGGTTTCCCTGAAATTGTATCTTGATTGGCGAGGCGCCCTTGCTGACCTTGTGTCCCCGTCGAATTTGGTTTTGTCAACGATTCCTCGAGGATATTGTCCTCGATCCATTCTCTGATCGTTGTGAGATAGATTATGTCTCATGGGCATTCCTCTTATTTGCGGTGTACGGGCAGTATTTTTCTCTTTTGGCATCAGTTTCTTTATCGGGAGCCTGCTTGGGTATACTAAGCCCGAAGGGAATCCCGGCTGGTCATCCACGACCCTGATTTGTGATTGATGTCGGATGTGGGCATCTAACCAGGTCTTGGCTGGATACCCGATCAAGTTGTGTTCCAATTGCCTTAGAATCGTCGGGCTTTGTTCGTTTAAGATTTGAGTGAAGGCTAGCACCGCCTAGTTGTCTGAGACTGGGGGTAGTTCCGTTTGTTCCATTTGGTAACGAGATGCAAATTCTCGCAGCATGTTATTCTCCTTTTGCTTAATCTCATATGCATCGGTTTTTCTCAACATTGCTTCGATGGCACCTACGTGTGCCTTTATGAAGGAATCCGTTGGTATGGTAAGTGAGTTTATGGGGTTGGGCGCTAGTTTATGATACTGCATCATGGCCCCTTTCGAGAGCGTTTCTCGGAACCTTTTCAATAAGACAGACTTGATCTCGTCATCCTTTATATCGTTGCCTTTTACCGCACAGGTGTAGGCTGTAACGTGCTCATTAGGCTCAATGGTCCCGGTGTACTTAGGGAGTTCCGGCATTCTGAACTTCTTTGTAATGGGTTTCAAGGCTGCCTCTTCGGGGAACGGCCTTTGAATGAACTTCTTCGAATCCACGCCCTTGAGGACCGGGGGTGTACCTGAAATCCGGTCGACCCTAGAGTTATAGGTCTTGACCTTCCTGTCATTGGTTGCTATCATTTTCTCGTCCGATTCAATTTTTTTGGTGAGATCCTCAATCATTTGTATTATGGCACGGTCGGTCATTGATCTGTTATTACTTGATCTCCCGGGTACTTGTTCAGCTGGGGGAGGTGGTTCCAGTGCTACTGTGCTGGGAGTCTTCAGGTGGTTTTATAACTGAGCGATAGCCAACTGTCGTGCCTGCAATATTTCGAAGATAGTATGAAGATTTATTTGTTTTTCCCGAGCTGCGATTTTTTGGGCATCCTATTGGTCATTATGTCGTACGCTCCTGTCGGTGTGTGAGGTTTCGTTGACCTGTTGTGCGTCCTGAGAATCCGTGTCCGCTAAAATCGGTCCAGGCGCATTATCGGGATTTTGCGATGGCACGCTGTCAACTGGAACAGCCACACTGTTTTCCCCGTAGTTTTCGAGTTTGTCGTTCTCGACTTTGTTAACTGAGCCAGATATTTTGTCGTGAAATCAAAAGATCTTGGACAAGAAAAAGTGTGAAAGATAATTTGCGTTTTTGTAATGAAACCAGCAAGAAAATAATCAGTATTATTTTTAGCCCTACTGTGGGCATCAAACTGTTTACCGTGAAAATGGTAACAATAATTAAATTTGTAAATTGGGCTCTAAAAATACGTGACCTATTTTTATGTTCGTTGTTAGAGCAGTTAATGCTAGATATGTGAAGTTAATCGACGAAACACGAGCTAAAACTGTTGAAACACGTTCTCAAGGCACTAAGCTAAACGTGTGTTCATATTTGTAGGTTTTGATAAATGACAAACGATGCGCAATTGACATATGACGAGGTCCAAGCACAAGAGCGAAATTGATACATAACAAAGTTCAAGCACAAGACAAACAAAGATAATGATTAATAAAGTTATACATGAGTCGTTCTTTAATTGTGATCTTGATCCGACAATTTAACTCAAGACTTGGCTTCTCTCGTAAAAACATTTTTATCAAATCATGCATATTTAACTTAGAGCAAAATGATTTTAAATCATGCATATTTATTTTAGCAAAATGATTTTTAAACATGCCTCTAAAATCTGGACAAAGATAATCGATTATGTACTTATGATAATCGATTATGTTAAGGCAGCTGCAAAACAATCGATTGTGAACCTTATGACAATCGATTGTGTTGAGGCAGTGTCCATCAGATTTTAGAAATCTGCATGACAATCGATTGTGTACCTTATGACAATCGATTGTGTTGAGACAGTGTCCATCAGATTTTTCAAAGCTACAAAATAATCGATTGTGAACCTTATGACAATCGATTGTGTTGAGGCAGTGTGTATCAGACATTTCAAAGATACAAAATAATCGATTGTGAACCTTATGACAATCGATTGTGTTGAGGCAGTGTCTATTAGATTTTTCAAGACTGAAAAATAATCGATTGTCCATATAGCATAATCGATTATGTAAATGACCGTTGCCAAAATATTTTCAAACTCCGTCGGATAATCGATTATAGGATTTTAATAATCGATTGTGTGAAGTAAAATCTGAAAAAGATTTTTTGAACGTTGCCAAGTAATCGTTGTATATTTCTGACAATCGATTGTATTAAGTAAAATCTGGAAATGATTTTTTGAACGTTGCCAGTAATCGATTATACGTCTTAGACAATCGATTATGCTGCGTAAAATCTGGAATGATTTTTGGAACGATTGGAAAACAATCGATTGTGCCAATTAGACAATCGATTGTCGTAGCACAAAATCAGCAATTCTTAATTGGCAATTAGGCAACGGTTATGCATGTTTTTAACACTATAAATACATCTTCAAATCAGTCTTCTAAGCACAACAACTGATCATATTATTGCTAAAGCTTGCATACTCTCTTATTCATAATTTTCTATTCATTACATAAGTTTTTGAGAGCAAAATTCTTGACGAAAGTTGTTGCGTTCTTGAGCGTATTTATTTTACTCATGTCTACTCTTAAGGAGAGTCTTGTTTTGAGTGCAAAGTGTTTTTATACACTTGAAGGTAAGTGTTAATCCCTTGTATTGTAAGAAGGAGCATTGTGATTCCTTTGGTTGAAGTCTTGAAGTGTTGTATCTTCGAGCAAAGGTTGTTGAGGCTTGTGTGACTCAAGTTCTCAGTTTGTAATGGTTTGTTAAGCACCCGTAAGCTTAACGAAGTTAGTGGAAATCTCGAGAGAGTCTCTCGGGGACTGGACTAGCCACGGATTGTGGTGAACCAGGATACATCGGTGCGTTCATTCTTTATTATTTACTTATCGCACTTATTTCATTCCTGCAATTTTAAAATTCCGCAAGTTTACGCTGTTTTTTTATTATAACGCTATTCACCCCCCCTCTAGCGTTAAGCGTATATTCTAACAATTGGTATCAGAGCCCAACTCTCTGAAAAACTTAACCGTTTTAGAGAAACAATCCATGGCTTCTACTCGTGATTCTTTTGCAGGAATAGGTGAAGGACAATGCTCCACCCGACCACCACTATTCGATGGCACAAACTATACGTACTGGAAGGAAAGGATGAGAATATTCATTCAATCGAATAGTTTTCATCTGTGGAAAGTTATAGTGAAGGGAGAACAAATTCCAACCAAAAAGGTTGAAAATGAATGGGTTCCAAAATCCGAAGATGAATACGATGCGGATGATATCCGAAAAGTGCAGAACAATGCTAAAGCCATCAACTTATTATATTGTGCTGTAAACGCTGATGATTACAGAAAAATATCATGTTGCACAACAGCGAAACAAATGTGGGATAAGTTGGAAATCACGTACGAAGGTACGGACCAGGTAAGAGAGGCTAAAGTTGATTTTCTAACCCATGCATATGAACTGTTTCACATGAAGGAAGGCGAAAGGGTCGATGACATGTTCAAACGATTTTCAAAAATCGTTAATGACTTACATGCTCTTAAGAAGACCTTCACGGATAAGGAACTTGTCCGAAAAATTCTCCGAAGTCTCACTCCGGAATGGCGCTCCAAGGCCGATGCAATTCAAGAGTCTATTGGCATTTCAAATGTCACCATCGACGGATTAAGAGGTAATCTTAAAACCTATGAATCTACCATACTTAACCCTCTTGTTAATGATCAAAGGAAACAAAGAATCGCCCTCAAGGCAAGCACAAGTCAACCTCAAAATGATGAGGACGGAGATAACAAGCTCAGACTCATTATTAAGAGATTTCAAAAGTTCATGCGAAAAGAGTATGAACGAAAAGGCAAACAACAAGGAGATCAAGTAAAGTGCTATGGGTGCGGAGAAATCGGGCACATTAAATCAAATTGCCCAAATGTCAAAAAGGAGAAGAAACCCTTCAAGAAACAACGAGCATACTTATCTTGGGGAGGCGACTCCGGAGACGAGTCGAGTGAGGAAGAAGAAGACGAAACCGCAAATCTTTGTCTCATGGCTCACGAAAACAATCAAGAAGAGGTATGTCAAATTTCTTCAAAAAACTTCTATTCCCTTGAGGAAATGCAAAATGCCTTTGATGAGTTGTATAGTGAATTCATTAAAGCTTCCAAAACTGTTAAAAACATTAAGGAAAATGCTTCTTTGAAAGAAAAAGATTTTGAAAAACAACTCTATTTGAAAGAAAAGGATTTGGAAAAACTGATTTTGGAAAATGAAAAGTTGAAAGAAGAAAACAAGTTTTTCGGCAAAAGAAGCGCCAACAAACCCGAGAGTTCTAGTAAAAATTGTACTTCTTGCATGCATCTAAAAGATGAGGTAGAAAGACTTAAGGGCACCTTAGATAAGTTTAATTCTTCTCATAAAAATTTGAATGAGGTTCTTGTTAATTTAAAATCGACCAAACATGGGATAGGTTTTAAAAACGAGCCTAAAGAAAAAGTTGAAGCCAAACCCCAACCACCTAAGGCTCAACCTAGGACAAATAAAACAAATGTTCATCCTAGAGATAACAATCCTAGAATCAACATGCATGCTAGACCAAACACTAGAAGAAATTTTGAACATTTTAGGACACCTAGAAATGGCCTTCAACCTAGAAATAACTATTCTAGAAATAATGCATATCCTAGACCAAACACTAGAAGAAACGTTGAACATTTTAGGACACCTAGAAATGGCTTTCAACCTAGAAATAACTATTCTAGAAATGCTGCATATCCTAGAACAAATAGTAGGAGAAATGATTTTCATGAAAAGCGCAATAGTCATATTGTCGAAAATAGAGTAAAAAATTTTCGTCCATCCAACTACTATCAACCTAGACGAATGCATAATCCTAATGTCATTTGTCATTATTGCAATCGAATTGGACATATTGCTCCTTCTTGCTTCACTAGACATAGACACTTAACTGCATGTCAAGCACAACAGCATGTTACACCTAACTCTCAAGGACCCAAAACAACTTGGGTACCAAAGACTCATTAATTTGTCTTGTAGGTATGTTTGAAGGGATCAAGTGTACTTTGGTACCTTGATAGTGGATGCTCCAAACACATGGACGGAGACGAATCCAAGTTCCTTCAACTAGAACACAAGGAAGGAGGAAGCGTTATCTTTGGAGATAACAACAAAGGAAAAATTATCGGCATTGGATCGGTCGGTAAGGATGAACCTTCTTCCATTAAGCATATATTGCTAGTTAAAGGTCTAAAACATAATCTCTTGAGCATAAGCCAATTATGTGACAAGGGAAATCTTGTTTTATTTGATTCGGATGAATGCTTAGTTTTTCGCCGTAGCGATTTTAAAATTATCCTTCGTGGTTTTAGAATGGATAACATCTATATGGTTGATCTCGAAAATTCTTCATCTGAGTATGTGAATTGTCTTATGAGCAAAGAAGATGATATGTGGTTATGGTATCGTAGAGTAGCTCACATCAACATGCATCTTTAAACAAATTGGTTTTACAAAATTTAGTTATTGGTCTTCCAAATTTGAAACTTGAAAAAGACTCCATTTGCGATTCTTGTCAAAAAGGGAAGCAAACAAAAGCATCTTTTAAATCGAAAAATATTGTTTCAACTACTAGACCATTGCAACTTCTTCACATGGACCTTTTTGGACCATCTCGCATTGAAAGTCTTGGTAGAAACCGTTATGCTTTTGTTATTGTTGATGATTATTCTAGATTTACATGGACACTATTTCTTCCGCATAAAAGTGAAGCTTTTCATAATTATAAATGTTTTCTTAAACGTGTTCAAAATGAAAAGGACACAACCGTCACTTCAATAAGAAGTGATCATGGGGGAGAGTTCGATCACAATCTCTTCGCGGATTTTTGTGACGAACTCGGTATCGAGCAAACCTTCTCTGCTCCACGTACACCACAACAAAATGGAGTGGTGGAAAGGAAAAATAGGTGTCTTGAAGAGATGGCTAGAACCATGCTCGATGAGGCTAAGATTCCCAAACATTTTTGGGCGGATGCCGTGAGTACCGCATGCTACGTTTTAAACAGAGTATTCATAAGGCCAATACTCATGAAAACTCCCTATGAACTCTACAAGGGAAGGAAACCAAATATCTTCCATCTTAGAGTATTCGGTTGTAAATGTTTTATTCATAACAATGGTAAAGATAATATGGGAAAGTTTGATGCCAAATCCGATGAAGGAATTTTTATTGGTTATTCTTCACGTAGCAAAGCATATAGAGTATTCAATAACAGAACCGAAACTGTGGAGGAATCCCCTCATATTGTGTTTTTCGAAAATAATGCTCGCTTGGCGAGAAAGGATTATGGTTTTGAACTTGCAGGTAGTTTAATCTCAATGAGTCCTCAAGACAAAGTACAAGAGGAAACTCCTAAGGAAATTCAAGATGAAATCTTGGAACAACTATCGGAGGAAGCGCCACAACTGGAAAAAGAAACGAAACTGCCTAACGCGTGGAGGACAATCAAAGACCATCCTCTCGAACAGGTAATTGGCGACATTGAACAACAGGTAAGTACTCGAAACACTCTTAAGAACACCTTAGTACATACTGCTTTCGTTTCTCAAATTGAACCTTCAACCATCTCCGAAGCAATTGGGGATGAATTTTGGACCTTGGCAATGCAAGAGGAGCTTAACCAATTCAAACGAAATGACGTTTGGGATTTGGTGCCAAGACCCGAAAATCATACCATAATTGGTACGAAATGGGTTTTTCAAAACAAACTAGATGAAAATGGCGTAATCACTAGAACAAAGCTAGGCTTGTAGCAAAAGGCTATAATCAAGAAGAGGGAATTGACTATGAAGAAACATATGCACCAGTAGCAAGGTTAGAAGCTATTCGTTTATTGCTTGCTTTTGCCTCTTCTATGAATTTCAATTTATAACAAATGGATGTAAAAAGTGCTTTTCTAAATGGTGTTATTCAAGAAGAAGTTTATGTAGAGCAACCCCCGGGCTTTGAAGATTTTAAATCTTCTAATCATGTTTTCAAACTTAAAAAGGCGCTTTATGGTCTCAAACAAGCTCCCCGAGCTTGGTATGAACCATTGAGCAAATTTCTTTTGGAAAATGAATTCATTAGGGGGAAAGTTGACACCACTCTATTTGTTAAGCATAAAAACAATGATATTTTATTAGTTCAAATCTATGTGGATGATATTATTTTTGGTGCTACTAACAATGCTTTGTGCAAGGAATTTTCTGATTTAATGACAAGCGAATTTGAGATATCTATGATGGGTGAGCTAACATTCTTTTTGGGGCTGCAAGTAAAGCAAATGAAAGAAGGAACCTTCATTTGTCAAGCTAAATATTGCAAAGAATTGCTAAAACGATTTGAAATGAGCAACGCAAAAGCAATGGCCACTCCCATGAGCACATCCGACCATCTAGACGAAGATGAGAAAGGTAAGGATGTCGACACCAAGAAGTATCGAGGTATGATTGGATCTCTCCTTTATCTTACTGCTAGTAGACCGGACATCATGTTTAGCGTGTGCTTATGCGCTCGTTATCAATCATGTCCTAAGGAGTCTCACCTAACTGCGGTGAAACAGATATTAAAGTATCTTGTTGGTACTGTAAATGTGGGTCTATGGTACCCCAAAGGTTCTTCATGCCAACTTGTTGGCTATTCCGATTCCGATTTTGCTGGATGCAAATTGGACCGCAGGAGCACTAGTGGCACTTGCCATTTGCTCGGTAGCTCTCTAGTTTCTTGGTTTAGCAAGAAACAAGTAAGTGTTGCGTTGTCCACAACCGAGGCTGAATATGTAGCCGCGGGGAGTTGTTGCGCTCAAATCCTTTGGATGAAACAGCAACTCTTGGACTATGGCCTAAGTATCGATCAATATCCCTCTTAGATGTGATAATACTAGCGTCATATGCTTGACGAAGAACCCCGTTCTTCATTCAAGAATAAAACACATTGAAATTAGGCATCATTTTATAAGAGATCACGTTCTCAAAGGTGATGTCGAAATTGAATTTGTTGAAACCAAAGATCAATTGGCCGACATCTTCACAAAACCTTTAGAGAAAGAGTCCTTCTTCCGAATTCGTAGTGAACTCGGGATTCTTGACTCCACATTGATCTAAGTCATGCATTGCATTTTCTCTTTCACATGATTACTAACTTGAGCGTCGGAGGCGTCTAACGTATTTTTGCAGGTATCGCCCTAAAAGCAGGGGGAATTATAAAGACTGGTGCAGAATAATCGATTCCTCTTTAGAATAATCGATTTCTCTTTAGTATATAATCGATTATCAAGTATCAATAATCGATTATCTTGACATTATTTGCTTTATTATCCTTTTTATGTAATCATATTTTTGAGTAATCAATAAAACAAGTTATTTACTTATTCTATTTTTTGCTAATGTCAAAAGGGGGAAAAATAAGGGCTATGCACTTAATATTTATTCGCATAAATTGAGGGGGAATTCATATGTTGAGGGGGAACTAATTGCATATATATATACTTGTCTTGGATCGTCATGAATTATCTAATATGCATATCTCGATTAAGGTTTGCCATTATCAAAAAGGGGGAAATTGTTGAAACACATTCTCAAGGCACTAAACTAAACGTGTGTTCATATTTGTAGGTTATGATAAATGACAAACGATGCGCAATTGACATATGATGAGGTCCAAGCACAAGAGCGAAATTGATACATAACGAAGTTCAAGCACAAGACAAACAAAGATCAAGATTAAATAAAGTTATACATGAGTCGTTCTTTAATTGTGATCTTGATCCGACAATTTAACTCAAGACTTGGCTTCTCTCGTAAAAATATTTTTATCAAATCATGCATATTTAACTTAGAGCAAAATGATTTTAAATCATGCATATTTATTTTAGCAAAATGATTTTTAAACATGCCTCTAAAATCTGGACAAAGATAATCGATTATGTACTTATGATAATCGATTATGTTAAGGCAGCTGCAAAACAATCGATTGTGAACCTTATGACAATCGATTGTGTTGAGGCAGTGTCCATCAGATTTTAGAAATCTGCATGACAATCGATTGTGTACCTTATGACAATCGATTGTGTTGAGACAGTGTCCATCAGATTTTTCAAAGCTACAAAATAATCGATTGTGAACCTTATGACAATCGATTGTGTTGAGGCAGTGTCTATCAGACTTTTCAAAGATACAAAATAATCGATTGTGAACCTTATGACAATCGATTGTGTTGAGGCAGTGTCTATTAGATTTTTCAAGACTGAAAAATAATCGATTGTCCATATAGCATAATCGATTATGTAAATGACCGTTGCCAAAATATTTTCAAACTCCGTCAGATAATCGATTATAGGATTTTAATAATCGATTGTGTGAAGTAAAATCTGAAAAAGATAAACGTTGCCAAGTAATCGATTGTATATTTCTGACAATCGATTGTATTAAGTAAAATCTGGAAATGATTTTTTGAACGTTAGCAGTAATCGATTATACGTCTTAGACAATCGATTATGCTGCGTAAAATCTGGGAATGATTTTTGGAACGATTGGAAAACAATCGATTGTGCCAATTAGACAATCGATTGTTGTAGAACAAAATCAGCAATTCTTAATTGGCAATTAGGCAACGGTTATGCATGTATTTAACACTATAAATACATCTTCAAATCAGTCTTCTAAGCACAACAACTGATCATATTATTGCTAAAGCTTGCATACTCTCTTATTCATCATTTTCTATTCATTACATAAGTTTTTGAGAGCCAAATTCTTGACGAAAGTTGTTGCGTTCTCGAGCGTATTTATTTTACTCATATCTACTCTTAAGGAGAGTCTTGTTTTGAGTGCAAAGTGTTTTTATACACTTGAAGGGAAGTGTTAATCCCTTGTATTATAAGAAGGAACGTTGTGATTCCTTTGGTTGAAGTCTTGAAGTGTTGTATCTTCGAGCAAAGGTTGTTGAGGCTTGTGTGACTCAAGTTCTCAGGTTGTAGCGGTTTGTTAAGCACCCGTAAGCTTAACGAAGTTAGTGGAAATCTCGAGAGAGTCTCTCGGGGACTGGACTAGCCACGGGTTGTGGTGAACCAGGATACATCGGTGCGTTCGTTCTTTATTATTTACTTATCGCACTTATTTCATTCGTGCAATTTTTAAATTCCGCAAGTTTACGCTGTTTTTTTATTATAACGCTATTCACCCCCCTCTAGCGTTAAGCGTATATTCTAACAAAAACGAGTTAGTAATCAAACCGGGGGGCTTGCTACTCGAGCTTTCGACTGATCGATGGAAGGCCTCGACGTCGACACTTGGCTCGAGCTCGAGCTATCGGGGGTAATCTGAAAGGGGATAACAGTTAGGATATAATTAAGAATGTTCTTTATGGCCAATATCAAGCAATAAATGAAGAATAAGTATGAAAGCGATAAATAGAAAGAGTAGCCTCGAGCGAGTAAGTTAGAGAGAAAAGATAGATAGAGTTATTATTATTATTGTGTAGAGTAGTTGGAGCAACAACAACCGCTTACAAGGTGGTGAGGGTTCCCTTTATATTGAAGGAGAAACAATAATACAGTACAATATATTAATTGTAAAAGCATGGGGATGGAACGGCTAGACGCGACGCTTCGATACAGGCTCTGGGTAGGCCGGCTATGTCATACTTAGCCGTGTGCCTTGGGAATTACCCATTTTGCTCTAGCCTCGATCTTCGTCTTTTTTTAGTCGAGCCTTGACGAAGCCCGAAGAAGGAAACTC
Source organism: Nicotiana benthamiana (assembly GCA_034376525.1). Classification (NCBI taxonomy): domain Eukaryota; kingdom Viridiplantae; phylum Streptophyta; class Magnoliopsida; order Solanales; family Solanaceae; genus Nicotiana; species Nicotiana benthamiana. The sequence continues at coordinate 40,350,410 of CM067324.1, forward strand.
GGTCGCAACTCCGCGTCCTCGGAGTCTCGAGATATTCTTCTGAAATGATTTGATAGCAAGAAATTAGGCCCTCTGATTTGACCGAATACATGCTACTTAATTTTTTAAATGTATATGTTTTCGATTTGCTAAAAAAATGAAAAAAAAAAAAATTATTTGTTCATTATGCACTCATATTTATCCGCTTAACTACCAGACTAACAAATGAAAACACACACGTCATCTCACCAGCTCCTAAATTTCCCATTAAATTAAACTTTCACCTTCTCTATTCCGTCGAATTTCATCACTCTTCGCACTTGCACCACCTTCTCGATAACTACCACCCAAAATATGGCGCGAGGCTCTTCTTCATCCCAATCCGCCTCCTCCTCCTCCAGCAGCCGTCCGGGTACCGCCGCACCCCGCGGCTCTGCCGCCGCAACAGCCGGCATGCGCCGCCGCAGGCTTGGCGGTTCCTCCTCCGCAAGTGGAAGCTCTGGCGCTGCCGTTGGCTCAGGTAACGCTAGCAACATGCTCCGATTTTACACCGATGATTCGCCAGGTCTCAAGATCAGCCTTACTGTCGTCCTAGTTATGAGCCTCTGCTTCATCGGCTTCGTTACAGCTCTTCACGTCTTTGGCAAATTCTACCGCTACCGATCCGGTTCCGGACCCTGATTAATCGGGTTTGGATCTTTGATTTCGGATCATGATGATTTTGATACCCACGGCATAGAGGATAAGCTTAGGGCTTTAAATTCAGTTTTTGTTTTTCACAATCTTTTGCTGTTCTGTTTCCTTCTTAGAATTTTTGTTTGGCTGAATTTGACTCAGTATTAGGAAGAAGATAAAAGAAGCTCCTAATTGAGGAAATTTTGGAACCTACGGTATACAGGATCATGTGCTTTTCTTTTATATCTAATGCATAGTCTTTGTCCATAAAATGAGTATTTATTTGGAATACGCTCCATTTTGTAGCTTGTTTATTCATTTATCTTTTATGTTTATCATGTGCTTGTGATAATGAACTCCGCCTCTGTTTCGCGAAGTATTGATGGTCTTTGAATACCGATGAGAAAAAAGGTTGTGTTCAGAGGTGTTGATCTAGGATTTGAACTTTATGTCTTATGGATGCACTGAACCCGTTGCTTTAATTTTGCATCCACCCTTGGGTGTGTTAGGTTGTCAAACGGTATATAAACAGGGTTATCATACATGATCAGACACAAAAATATTAATGCATGAGTCCAGAGTTGCTGTGGTCTATTCTATTTATAATTTTTTTTTTTTGGCATATATAAAGTTGAACATAGTGGATTAGTTGAACCTCCTCGTGAAGAGTTGGATTCCCATGTGAGTATGATGATTCTTTGAATATTGAAGAACCAGATAGAACAAAATGGATGCAGGGTAGTTACAAGCTGGCCACAACTACTTGCGATTAAGTCGTAGTTGACAGTTCCTCACACTTTTGTCTCATTAGCTTTGGAGGCAGACAAACTAGGAACTTCTTTTAATCGGATAGTTAGGAGCAACTCTAATCTATCTTTTGGACAATCTGGTACCTCTGTTAGTACCTCTTTTTGTAATGATCCTGCGAGTCTGCGACTATAGGCACTGTTATTGGTGCCTCTTCCAGTACGGATGCTAAATTACATATATAATTTCCTTTTCCAACCAAAAAAATCCCAATTAATGTGATTGTGATACAGTTTAAGTTTGATTTAGCTGGATTGATGAATTGAATAAGGTATTTTTAGAGCCATCAGAATGCGAATTGCTAGATTAGCCTTCCCTACTCCTTCAAAGCTCATCTTGATGTGATTTGAAGATGAAATTGCCACAAGATTGAGATAGATATGTTTGAAACTTTTAAGAGCTTTCTGGTTTCATGATTCTGTTATCTTCCAGGTGTATGTTCTTGTTACTCGAGGAAATTACTTTGAATAAGTTTTCGGTGGAAGGTTTTCTATTCTTGAAAGCTCTGTTACATTCAATTATTCTTGGGGTGCTCTGAATGGTTTCCATGTATGCTAAACTTGTACCACACTCCAATAATCCTTATGTATTTGCCCTGTCTTCTTGATTTTGGCATAGCCCTTCTTGAGGTTTCAGTATCCTTTAATGGATTTCCTTTTTCTTGTTGAAAGGAGATTGAATAGTTATTTACATAATAGAGTATATATCATGATTTTAGTTTGCATTTGTCTGTTCATGTTAGCTTTCTTCAGGGACTTCTTTTAACAATCACCGCAGGCAGGCACTTCGAACAGTTTGTACTTATGTAAGATGGTTCTAATTGATTTTGGACGCATGGATTTTTCTTGATGCATTTCACAAAGTTACTAATGAACTTTGACTTGCTACACCTGTAAAGTAGTTGTTTTGTAGCTTCTCATAACTATTCTCCATGGATGCAAAGTTATAGCTCCGTATGATATCCATTTCATGTAATTAACTCTGTTCAATGCTATCTTTCTTTCATTAGACAACTTCTTCGTATGATTAGTTGAGAGGAGTGCTTTTGATTTCTTTTCCATCTCTTCTTTTATGAAGGGGTAACCAGATTTAACGGCTCTATCTCATGCAGCATAATTAGCACTTCTTATTAGTTGAACTTGCTACTTTACATACCAATGGATGAGCTCATTGTTCAACCCTGGATTAGGATGTGCTAAAATATCTCAAATGATTTACGTACTATGACAAGAGGGGTTGCTCTGATGGTAAGTAACTCCCACTTCCAACCGAGAGGTTGTGAGTTCGAGTCTCCCCAAGAGCAAGGTGGGAAGTTCTTGGATGGAAGGATGTCGGGGTCTATTTGGAAACAGCCTCTCTACCCGGGGTAGAGGTAAGGTCTGCATACATACTATCCTCCCCAGATCCCACTATGTGGGATTATACTGGGTTGTTGTTGTTAGTGTTATTTATAAGTCAATCAATTAAGACTCCTTGATTTCTTTTGGTATAATCAAATGTTATGTTCTGGTTTTCTGCAGAACTTTTGATAGGGTCCTCTGGTTTATCATGATAATTAGAGAGGCTTGGTTAGAGAGGCTTGGGTCCTGAGTCTTGATTATCATGCTACCCTATGTGTCTCTGAAGTCATGGAGTGAATGTAAGAGTCCGGAACCTTTTTGTTGTATTTTTTGACAAAAAAATATGTAAATAAGTGTAAAAAAAGTTATATTTATATATATATAGCGCCAAAATACACTACGACTACGCTATATCTCAACGGTAACTTTTGCCGTTAAGGTATAGCGTGGTGTATTTTCGCGCTGACATTTACTCACACGGGTATAGCATGCTGTATTTTTATGATATATATAGCGTTCAAAGACAGTATGCTATACCCCTAATTAAATAATCCCCTTCGTCTTCTTCCCCGACCAGAACGTTCCCTCCCCGATTTTTTTACTTTGAAGAATTTTCTGGTCCTCCCTCCTAGCGTATTCTTTGGAAGAAAATTGGCGGTCCTATCTGTCACACAAAACATTAAGAACGTAGGTCCCATATCGTGAGTATTGTATTGTTGTGGTTTTACTCTTTCGGACTCAAATTTTCACACAAAATATTACATCGAGGTATTTTGATTTATTTTTTTACGTCGAAACTTACATAATAATGCATACTTGTTAGTTAATTGAATGTGTTTTTATGTCATTTGTGTTTTATTTGCAAAACTAACATGTTATATTTATCCGAACTTAGATATTAGTGTTCTAAAAAATATGTAAAATTGAGAAATAATTTTTTCTGTTAATATCAGGATTTTGATATTAGTGTTTCCATGCGTTTGTATTTTATTTTTGCGAAACTAGTATGTTATATCTATTTTTGTGAATGTTATGTGATTAAAATATATTTGTTGTTTAGATTATTTATTAGCATAGTAAATTGTAGAATCTTTTAATGCAGTAAAGTGTAGAGTATTTTAGCGTAGAATCCATGTAGTTTAAATATTGCTTATATTGGTAGATGAAAATATAGTTTGGTGCTGCTGGGCCTCAAATCTCGAGCCTGGAACCTAATACGTATATATATTTTTTGTACAATTAAAGAATTAAAAATTAAAAATTTAAATTATAAAACGAACACACACAAAATTATCAGAATATTGAATTTGACACACATAATTATTCATCGTAGTTTGGTGCTACTGGGCTTCAAATATCGAGCCTGGAACCCAATAGGTTGTACAATTAAATAATTAAACATTCAATTAAAAAATTAAAAATTAAGAATTTAAATTATAAAACGAACACACACAAAATTATCAGAATACTGAATTTGACACACATAATTATTCACCATAGTTTGGTGCTACTGAGCTTCAAATATTGAGCCTGGAACCCAATAGATATATATATTTTGTACAATTAAATAATTAAACATACAATTAATGTTGTTTAATCTACAGTAGATGAATTGGACGCGTCGCCTTTACATTTTGTCCCTCACTCTCGTGAGATATTAGTGCTACAGGGTGATCATAGGTCCTCCCATATATGTGACGGGGAGTTACTGTCCCAGACTCATCCGTGGTAGGAGAGTGGACGACCTGTGAGATTTTTTAAGGCCCAGGGATCTCCACGAGCGTATAGTCCAGCGCCTACATGTGGTAGATGGACCATTTCCTACAAGAGCATAACCTAGTAGATTCATTTACAGTATGTACATTATTCCTCCGATTTCGATGGATAGCAGTGTGAACTTCAAAAATATTTCTTTCGTTATCATACTGCAAAAATAAAAGTCAATGTGCTCGCCGTCTGTATTTCTCAAATCTCTTAATCAGTACTAGCATAAAATCAACACCCTTTCCATTAATAGCGTTGCAGCTGCAGACCTCTCAACAAACCTCTCTGCCATCTACTTGAACGACATCCGCATCATGGCCATGACAGGCATCCTCTTGCCGACCACCCGTTGAAAGACTTTGACACATTTGTAGTCAGAGTTCCCAAACATCGGCCACCATCCACATGCAAAGTCCACTTTTCAGAGTCATGTCGCATTAACCAAAGATAGGCTGCCTCATCTTCTTGCCTGATAGATTCCATGCGCCTCCAGAATTTATGTTGTTGGTAGTTTGTTGGTGCCATCCACATCAAATCATGCAGATCCTTGTTGGGATATGCCTTCTGGAAATTGGCTTTAAATTGCCTCACATAGTAAGGGTTGTAGGCATAAGATTCTTGTCGTGCATGCAAGTTTTTCACAGAACTTAAGATATTACTGTGTTGGTCAGATGTTAGAAAAATACCGAAACGCTGTTTGGCAACGTGCTCTTTCAAGTAATTCAAAAATAGTGTCCACGTCTCTTGGCTTTCATTGGCACAAATAGAAAAAGCTAGAGGAAATATATGTTAATTAGCATCTACTGCTACGGCTATCAATAGCTTGATATTGTACTTTATATAGACATGAGTGTCGTCTATGGATATTACGGACCGACTATGCGAAAAACTATCAATTGCTGGTTTAAAGGCCCGGAAGACGTAATTGAATATATATTCTGGTTTACCCGGATTCCGCTCAAGCTTCCATTCAACAACTGTCCCGGGGTTACAGTGCTGCAGTGCAACCATGTACCTAAGAAAAGCTGCAAATGACTTTTCCCAGTTACCATACACTATTTCAAACACTCATTTGCGCCCGAGATCTGCCTTTCTTTTGGTAATGGCATGGCTATATTCCTAGTGGACTGATGTAATGCACTATTTGATTTTATACCTTATGGGCGCTTCGATGTGTTGAATAAGGACATAAGAAATCATGTCAATATCCGAGTTGATGTGATTCTCTTTGAATGTGTTCATTTTGAATGTGTAGTTGGGAATGTATTTACCCACTTTCTATAGACATGTCTTCTTTTTGCTCGCACACAACATCCAATGACATGGCCAAACTCACTTGCGACAAACAACCTTGTATACAATCGGACTTGACTCCTATACCGTTATCTCATGACACTCTTTTACATTGTGCATTTTACAAGCCCTGTTTATGCGCGCTTTATCAAGAAAAAACATGCCCTTTGCCACCACCGTTGGCCTAGACTCATCCCTATTGTCTGAATTTTATCAAAATTCCTTGTGAGACCTTCCACATCCGGCATGCTCTGAAAGTTATCAAGGTAAAGAATATCCCTTGAATGAAACGGCACTTACAACTCATACACACTTCGTATAGGGGGTGGAGCATACTCTCTGGTCAAATTAGGTCCTTCCTTCTCATCCTCCTCGTCACCATCCTCACGAGGAAAGGGTGTCTCGTCTCCATATTTGTCAGCATTGTTATCGTAATCACTGTTAACTTCCTCACTCTGTGCATCTGCTAGATTCCGATTTAATATGTTGTCTTCGGGCAATTAAGTGAGTACATGTGGTTCAACTTGCTCGTTTGTACTACACAATTAACAAAATAATAAGCTACTAAAATTAATAAATACTTTTTATATAGCTATATCACTTGACTTACAAGTCATAATATGCTGAAATTCCATGATGGACATTTTCATTTAGGTGATGACTATCGGATGGACTACCATGATCCAACACACTAAACTATGCTTGGGTTCATAATTTGTAATATTTATATCCGGTCGGCACCCCATACTAAGTGTCTGAGCTTTAATACAAATTCAATACAAAAAAAAATGTAGAATCGGAAAACAAAGGAAAATTTAAAGTTTACCACTTGTCTTGTGAATTAGGAAAAGCAGGCGGTGATAAGTTTAAATCAAGAAAAACTCTTTTATCCGGAACCTGTCCGGCAAAAACTACTCCATAATAACCATCAGATGACTGGGAATATCCGGAACCAGTCCGGCAACCTCATTGTTGGGAATGTCTTCGACATTGACGTACATATCCAACATTTTGATTACAAGAAATTCCTGGTATTCATCCGGAGTCCTCATAAAATTCCTCAAAAGTTTCATCTCGTAGATGTTTAACTCCGAATAAAAAGCAGCCCATTGTGGAGTGATGAAATACGGATATCTTTCGGTTACATTAAGTATCACTCGGTGTTTCCTCACACTCATTTTTTGCAAAATAGCGATATTAATTTATCATAATCCATTGAAAGTGGCAATTTAATATGACCCGATGGAGATATATTATAACTCATTGAATTATTCTCCATTACAACCTCCCCCCTCCCCCCCCCCCCCAAATATAATGAACTCTTATTCTACACTCTTCAGACATTACAAAAATATGCTTGAGAATTTAACAAGATGAAAATATTGAATAGGAGCTAGAATTTGTTTTGAATGGTTTTTCCTAAAATACTAACTCGTTTTTATAGGAAATGTGCGAGCCCGGGGGTTGATACATTCACTTATTGGTGGGTCCAAAATAAGGGGTATAGCGCGATGTATTTGAATACTATATATAGCATAAAAATATAGCACGTTATACATGTATCAGTAAATTTCAGTATATATAACGCGAAAACCTTAACGACGAAAGTTACCGTTAAGGTATAACTTTTTTTAATACTTATTTACATATCTCTTGTCCAAAAAGACAACAAAAAGGTTCCAGACTCTTATCTCGTGAATGTAGTCCTTTCTCTAGTGGGAACTTTTATATCATATATGCAACTATATTACCAAATATACTCATAGTTTGTTTATTATTCTTCATGCTAATAGTATTCCTACAAAATATAGATAATGGATTAACTAAGAAATTATTGTAGCTGTAGGATTCCTTATTTAGGCGTGCTAAAATTGGAAAATTAAATAATCTTCAAGATCTTCCACAATGCAGATCACGCACATTCCATAATTATCGTCAGCTTCACTCTGATCTTCCGCAATGCAGATCAAGATTTTTCATACTCTATTTTTGTGATACACTCTGTTTCCAGAATTCTCTCTACATCTCTCTCTCTCTCTATCTCTCTATCCCAAATTTCAGTAATGCAAAACAAATAAAAAGAGAACAGCAATTCCACTATTGACAGCCATTAAAAAGATTGAAAGCTTTGATTTAATTTAAATTTTCAAAAATAATTATTTGTTTGGATTGGATGTTGTTGAAAATAATCGGAAATATGGTTTGGAGTTTATATCTCACGTTTGAGGAATTTTTGTAAAGATTAGACTTGGTTTTGACTGAATTTCAGATTGAAGAAGAAGAAGAAGAAGAAGAAGAAGAAGAAGAAGAAGAAGAAGAAGAAGAAGAAGAAGAAAAAGAAGAAGACATGACATACATTATATTGCATAAATTGTAGAAAAATTATAGATAAATTGTAAAAAAAAAAAATTATAGACTATTCTTCATTTATTTTTCTTTAATTCATTTACCTATTGTATGAATGTTGAACAATATTATATAAAAATAATATTTATGTATGATTTAGTACTGTTTTGGACAAAAATATGTATCAAAAATGTGAAACATACATTTCAGGGGAAGTATGTCGAGTCCAAATATGTACCCAGTTTGTAGATATCTTATAGATAAATTATAAATTACTTATATTTTGATTGTAGATGCTTTATGTTTTATTTTTACAAATAAAAAACGACTAAAACTTCGACAAATCTTTTGAAATGCAATTATGTCAAAAATGTCAATTATGCTACAATCGAATGGATGGGATGTTAAAATTTATTGTACCCAATTAGCAAATATTTTGTAGATAAATAGTAAATTATTTGTATTCTGATTGTAGATGCTTTATTTTCTGTTTTCACAAATCAAAAACGACTAAAACTTCTACAAATCTTCTGTAAAAATGCAATTATGTCGAAAATCTCAATTATGCTATAATTAAATGGGAATTGGGATATTAAAATTCAATGTACCAAATTTGTAGATATTTTGTCGATAAATTGCAAGAATATTTGTATTTTGATTGTAGATATTTTGTTTTCTATTTTCACAAATCAAAAAAGACTAAAACTTCTTCAAATCTTCTACAAAAAGTGTAATTATGTCGAAAATTCCGATTATGCTACAATACTGTGATTCTCCTATATGTTATTGTTACTCCTTAAGAAACTGCTATGCAAAATATGTAATCCAAAAGAACATGATGAAGGGATAGATCTTCCTAATAAATTTGTAGAAACTTTAAAATTTTGTATTTTCATATTAATTTTTCAAATGATATATAATTTTGTTATAGATTAAATGTAGAAAACAAGCTATTGTGAGTATTATTAATTCAATCCTCACATTCAACCTACACTACAAATTCATGCATGCCTCTTTAAATTCAATACAACTATACTTTCTTGAATTTAAATGTATAACAATATATATAAATTAAAAGACATCTTTTCCTCTGCACAAGTTAGCTCCAAAACAGAGGAAATGGAATAACAAGATTTCATCATGAACTTTTAACAAAAACACAAAGCTCAAAAATAAATAAATAACAGTCTACACTTTTTCTACAATTTCTGCAATATAATGTATGTCATGTCTTCTTCTTCTTCGAGTTTCAATCTAAAATTCAGCCAAAACCAAGTATAATCTTCATCAAAAACTCTCAAAATTGAGATATAAACTCTAAACCATATTCTCAATTATTTACAATAACACTCAATCCAAACAATAATGATTTTTGAAAACCCAAATTAGAATTCAAAGCTTCAAAGCTTTTAATGACTGTCAATGGTGAAATTGCGGTTCTCTTTTCCTTTCCTCTTATAATACCGATATTTGGGATTGCGAGATAGAGAGAGAAGTAGAGAGAATTCTCAATTCTTTGCAACAACATCCAATCCAAACAAACAATATTTTTGAAAATCCAAATTCGAATTCAAGGCCTCGGCTATGAAGAAATAATGGGATTTTGATACAGAAATCGTGTGTGTGGGAGAAAAACGTGGGTGAAGGTGTGGGAATTAAAGAGAGAAGCGTGGGGGAAGTGGTATTAGAAGGAATATACATTACTATTAAATTAGGAGTGTAATTAATATCCTTAAAATCACTAATGGTATATAATTGGTAATTAGGTATACTAAATATAATTATATCAAACCTCAGACATTAAGGGTAATATGATTTTCTATGTGACATAGAAATATAAAAATTCCTTTTCTAATCAAGAACAGGTCGCTAACCTAGTGGTTCGCCGGGAATAATGTTTTCGACAAGTATTATAGGTACAGTGCATTGTAAATTTTCAAATTGAGGTATTAAACAAATATAACTCAATTTAGTATATGACATGCAAATTGAAATGAAGCAAATCAGGAAATTCGTACTCTACTTGTTTTCTTAGAAAAAGTGCAGCAAAACTAAGCAATAAAAAGGAAACGGGGCTAAAGAAAAGGCTGTAGTAACTGAAGGTATAAAGAATCCCTTGGATTAGGATCAAATATTCAGATACACACTTTTATCTTTGTGGAAATTCGATTTTAGGGGGGGGGGGGGGGGGGGGGTATGAAGATATCTATGATACATATGCAATTGGACGGACAAATAATTCTATTTTAGTAAAAAATAGAAGAGATGATAGAAATTTGAATGATCTGAGCATTTATAAATCCAAAGAGAAGTTGAAAGGTTAGAACACAAAGAGATACATAAAGAGTTATGGTGTAGTTAAAGTTTAACTACATCATAAGATCACTCCAAAGAAAGGATTCACACGGGTATTTCTCAACACTCAACACTCTTATAAAATACTCTTAGTAAATAAAGGAGGAGAAAGAAAGACAAGATTGAAAAGCTCTCGAATTTTGGTGTGTCCTCAACTAAGGAGAAACTCCTCTATTTATAGGTAGAAAGCCTTGGGCTCAAAGAAAGCTACAGTAGCATTTTAATCTTCCACAACACAATGACAAAACTTGGTCCCCAAGCTAGTGAATTTGACATGTGCCAATATCTATCACATGGTGGAACCCTCAAGAAGCCAAAACATTAGCCATATTAAAAATCTCCATCTTCGCGTAATTTTGGATGATATAGTAAATTTACTCCACTTTCTCTCCAAAAGCCCCAATGGGCGAAATCATTCTTCATAAATGCCAATCGATTTCACCCAAAGCTTGAACTTGATAACTGGAAGAGATTTCATGAACATGTCAGCAGGGTTGTCTCTAGTGTTGATCTTTCGAACAGAGACTTTTTTTAGCAATGGTTTCTCGGATGAAATAATATTTGATATCAATGTGCTTTGTCCTCTCATGATACATCTGATCTTTAGTCAGGTGAATGGCACTTTGACTATCACAGAAAATGGTAATACCACCTTGGTGTGAACTAAATTCAGCAAATGTTTTCCTTTAACCATATGGCTTCTTTGATCGCCTCGGTCACTACCATATATTCTGCTTCGGTAGTAGATAAAGCTACTACATGTTGTAATGTGATTTCCAACTAATTGCGCAACCAACAATGCAAAATACATAGCTTGTCAGTGATCTTCTTTTGTCAAGATCACCTGCATAATCTGAGTCTATAAAACCAACCAAAGTGTTAGTATTTCTTCCAAACTCCAAACATGTGTTTGATGTACCTTGCAAGTATCTGAGAATCCATTTCACAGCCTACCAATGTGCTTTACAAGGACAAGCCATATATCGGCCTATCACGCTCACTGCTTGTGAAATGTCTGGATGTGTACAAACCATTGCATACATAATACTACCTGCACTATAATAAGATACATATGCCATATACCTCTCTTCTTCCTCTAGCTGTGGGGACTGAGTAGCTGATAACGTAAAAAGAGTAGCAAAAGAGGTACTCACTGGTTTAGCATCTTTCATGCTAAACCTCTCCAATACTTTCTCCAAGTACTTCTTTTGGATCAGAAATAGCCTCTTGGCTCCTCAATCTCTTTTGATCTCCATGCCAAGAATTTTCTTAGTTGCTCCCAAATCTGTCATCTCAAATTTACTTTTCAATTGGCTTTTCAAATTGTGAATTTCTGTAAATCCTTAGCAGCAATAAACATGTCATCAACATATAGTAATAGGTACACAGATGAACCATAATTTAACTTCCGAAAGTAAACACAGACCCAACATAAAGGAATCAAATCTTCTATGCCATTGTCTTGGAGACTGCTTTAATTCGTACAAGGATTTCTTTAACAAGCAAATGTGATATTCTTTTCCTTCAATTTCAAATTCTTCGGGTTGATGCATGTATATTTGTTCCTCAAGTTCGCCATGTAAGAAAGTTGTCATAACATCAAGCTGTTCTAATTCCAAATCATATATGGCAACTAAGGCAAGCAAAATATGAATAGAGCTATGTTTAACAACAGGCGAGAAAATATCATTAAAATCAATTCCGTGTACCTGACTATAGCCCTTTGCAACTAATCGTGCCTTATACCTCGCATCTTCAACCCCTGGAATGTCTTCCTTTTTCTTGAAGACCCACTTGCAACCAACAATTCTCTTTCCTGATGGCGGCATCACAAGAGACCAAATACCATTCTTGTAGAGAGACTCAATTTCTTCATTCATTGTTATCAGCCACTTGGCTGAAGCAACACCAGAAAATGCTTCTGAATAGTTTGATGGTTCTCCCATTTCTTCGGTTTCCTGTGCAACTATAAAAGTAAATGCAACATAATCTTAAAACTTAATGGTTGTTTAATTTCTCTTCTTGGTCTATGTTTGGCTATAGAATACTCCTCTTATTCCAGTTCAACTTCAGGGTCTCAACTTCAAGAATTTCAGCTTCTGACTCAACTTCAAGAGTTTCAACTGTATTTTACTCCAAAGTTGATGAACTTGGATCGAAAGGATTGCCAATCTCAACCTCCACATGCTTCTCTGTACTCTTCCCTTTATCTGTATTATAAGAACTAGAAGACTCTTTTCTAGAATGTAATATAGAGGATCCATCAAAGGTTACATCTCTGCTAATTAATAATTTTGATGTCATGGGATCATGATACCATAGCTGGTATCCTTTCATCCCAGATGCATACCCAAGGAAAATGCACTTTTTAGCCCTTGGCTCTAATTTTCCATCATTTACATGCATGTATGTAGGGCAACCAAATATCTTTAGATCAGAATAATTAGCAGGAGTACCTGACCACATTTCCTCTGGAGTCTTAAAGTTCAATGGTTCAAAAGGAGCACGGTTGACAATATAATAAGCTGTAGAGATAGCTTCTACCCAAAAGGCGTTTGTCAACCCAACATTTGAAATCATGTAGCATGTCCTTTCCAAAAGAGTTTTATTCAACCTTTCTACCATACCATTTTGCTGAGGTGTCATTCTCACAGTACGGTATCGAGCAATTCCTTCATTCTTGCAGAATCAGTTCAATTCATCATTACAGAATTCCAATCTATTATATGTTCTAAGCCGCTTAACTTGTTTTCCTGTTTGCTTCTCAATCAGAACTTTCCATTATTTGAAAGTTAAAAAAACATCACTTTTATTTTTCAGGAAATAAACCCAAACTTTCGTTGAATAATTATTAATAAAAGTTAACATATACCTGGAACCACCATTTGACGGAGTACGTGAAGGACCCCAAAGATCTGAATGAATGCAATCCAAAGTACCTTTAGTTTTATGAATTGCTGGAGATTTGAAGCTGACCCTTTTCTGCTTCCCGAACACACAGTGTTCACCGAACTACATATTTCCAGTATTTTGGCCACACAAGAGACATCTTTTGCTGAGGATGGATGACCTTTTTTCACTTATATGCCCCAATCGCATATGACACAATTTGGTGATGATAGAATCTGATGAATATGATGTTGAAACAGCAGCAACACATGTAACAGTAGATCCCAATAGAGTATACAACGTACCAGTTCTGCGTGCTTTCATGATCACAAGAGAACCAAGAGAAATTTTCAGGACTCCACCTTCACCAGCGTACTTGCAACCAAGAGATTCTTGAGTGCCCAAAGAGACGATATTTTTCTTCAAGTCAGAAACATGTCTAATATCGGTGAGAGTTCTTACCACACCATCGTGTATTTTGATTCAGACTGTACCTTTACCAATAAGATTGCAGGCAGCATTGTTGCCCATGAAGACAATTCCACCTTCAACAAAATTATATGTGGTAAACGAATCCCGATTGGGACGCATATGATAAGAACAACCCGAATCTAAAATTCACTCATTGTTAGATTTAAAACTATTATTAATTGCTAAAAAAAATAGTTCCCTCAGTCTTATCAGCAGCTACACTTACTTCGGCAGTGTCAGTACTTTTGTGTTCATTTTTCTTTTCTGTATGCTTTTCTTTATTTTTTAACTTAAAGCATTCAGAAAATATGTGGCCTTTCTTATGACAATATTTGCACATGACATTTCTGTATCTGGATTTTGACTTTGATTTAGGTCTCTTACTACTTGAATCTTTTTTATTGGATCTACCTATTACAAACAAACCTTCCCCTTGGTTCCCGCTCGTTTCCCAGTAATATCTCTATCTATTTGTTCTTTTGATTTCAAAATAGATTTGATATCTTTATAAGAGATATTATCCTTTCTATAAAGCATAGTATCTCTAATATGCTTAAACGACAGGAATAAAGAAACAAGCAATAATACGGCTTGATCCTCATCTTTGATTTCAGCATCTATGTTACTTAAATCCATACGAAGAGAATCAAAAGTATCAAGATCTGTAAGTATATAGGTACCTTCAGCCATACAAAAAGTATAGAGTTTTTGCCTTAGGTAAAGCCTGTTTTCTACTGTCCTTTTCATATACACGGTTTTCAACTTTTCCCATATGCCTTTGGCTGAACTTTCTGTAGCAACTTCACGAAAAAACTAATTTGAGAGATTTTTACTTTTGTCTTTTTGTCAATGACGGCAAACTCCTCGTCCGCTATTTTTTCGGCTTTTTCTCCTTTTCTTGTAGCGCCAAATCAAAGCCATTCTGAATTAGGATAGCTTCCATCTTTAATTGCCACATTGTAAAGCTTGCATTTCGGTCGAATTTCTCAACATAAATTTTTGTTAGAGTCATTTTGACTATTTAAACTAACCCGGTTAGAATCTTTAAGAATTATTTCTTCCGCCGTCATTCTCCACTTCTCAAACTATTTAAGACCAGAATGACTAGACTAAAATCGATCGACCACTTCCGTGGTACGATAGGTTTTTCTTTTCTTTTGTTTTGGTTAGTTTATTACCTTATACTATAGAGTTATACTCCTAACTAACATCCTCCTAACTCCCAAGAATTGTTTTTGATTTTTTTCTAGAGTTTTTTACTATTTTTATTTTGGTACATTCTCCAATTTTATATTACAATGTCATTTTATTAACATATAAAATGGTAAAGTTAAATATGACAAGATCCCGAGACAACCTCTAATCTTGTTGATAACTTTTCATATTGACCCTTCAACTAATTTTAAGTGTTAATACCACCTTTTGTGCCATGTGGCTCCTAATTAAGGGGTCGTATATAAGGGTGCATAAGAATAATAATGTTGAATATAGCATATTAGTAATGCTAATATTAATTATATTGGTATATTTATTATCTATTGTTTGGTTTAATGTATTAAAATATCGCATAATTTTTATAAGAATTGGTTATTTATAAAAAAGCTCATAACCACTTCCATCAATTTATCATTCTAAAAGAAATATATGTTGAGGATTGTTTTTATATAAAAAAGGTTTTAAAAATTTGTTTGATTTGTCTACATAAATTGTATTATATAATTGAATATTTACTTATAAAAAAATATATAAAATATTTATTTATCTACTAGGGATATTTATTTTATTTTTAACTTCTTTGGATTACAGGCAAAGAAACTATGGATTAAAAAAATAAAAGGAAAATAAGCTGATAACAAGTACATTATTGTACGTATTAGTAGAGTATAGATTTATAAATTTATAATTGAAGAACTTGGCAAAATATCGATATAAATAGTGGAAGAATTTATTATCAAATTTTCATCAAACTTGTATTAATATTATAGTATATTTTAATTAAATATAAATTTTGAAAAGTAATTTTATCTTTAATTAAATTAATATATACATTAAAACTTATTGCACCGCTAATATTATAGTTTCCTATATATTAATTGCATAGGGTAATATCTAAGGGTGCATAACTAATGCACATATTCAAAAAGTATTCCAAAACAAGACATTATTAATATAGTACAAAGTTAATGCACACATCATTTTATCTAATGCATCTTATGTTAAAGACTGTGGGTGAGAACCCAGAAAAGAGTCCAAATCATGGTGTTTTGCCAAGTTTCATTCTTTATTATTTATAATGTTTTCTTACTCTTTTTATTTTTATTTTATATTTTTATTCTTATCCTTCTCTTTTCTCTTCATTGTTTTTCTTCGCTCCTTTGACTTTTTTTGGTTTCCAACCTTCCAATAGTTTGCCCAATTATATTTGGATTCCGGTAAAAAAATAGCTTTCTCTTTTATAAGATTTTGACATAAGGTATTAGGACCCGTAAATTTGTAATTTTTGCTTCGCGTGATTTATTTTTATATAATTTTTAGATTTAAAATTTTTCCTTTAATTATTTAATTTTTGTGTTTGTTTGCATTTTTTAATTTGGATAATTCATAAAAAATACAAAAATATTATATTTGCATTTAGCATTTGATCGTACATATTTTTAAGTTAATTAGTAATTAGGATTTCAATACAAAAAAATCAAAAAATTTGATTATTTTTGCCTTAATTAGCTTTAGCTTTGAATTTCATTGATTTTCTTTAAATTGGTATTTAATTATTTGAGTTAATTAGGGTTTAATATAATTAGATTAATTTAACTTTTAGGATTTAATTTAGTCCTATTTTAATTTTAGTTTTAATTTTGAAAAGAAAAACAACAAAAATTAAGTCCCTTAACAACGCCCAATTTGGGCAAAAAACGCCCAAGCCCAAATAATTAAACCCCCTGAACCAGTCCAATAATTATCCCCAACCTGGTCCAGCCCCCCAAATAACTAAGCGATGCCGTTTTGACTCGTTTAATCATGGTCGTCGAGGATTGTTGATCTAAAAGTTCAGAAGCTTGGATCAATAAATATATATATGTCCTAACGTCTACTCCCCCACCCCTATCTCCTCTCCCACACTCGCACGAATCCTAGAGACTAGCCCATCACCGTCGTCCACCGCCACGAGCCGTCGGCCGGAAATCGCCTCCGCCGACGCCGATCATCTAATGCCCCTCATTTTTACACCACATGACCTCATCACCTCTCTTATCACGAATCCAACACCAGCTTCCCTCGACTCCCATTGGAATCGCTCAAATCCTCAAAAACCTAGACGTCGACATGGATACCTCCGCCGTGGCCGGCAGCGCCACCATCCAACCACCCCCCAAATTCATACCAAGTAATCACCACATCCTCCCATCTCAAATCTCCATTCCACTTGTTTCAAAGCCTTCTGAATCTTCTTAAATATTGAATCAAAAATCCCGGCAAAATCCCACCACCACCAAAACACCCTCATGCTGAATCCACAATCTATTTCCCTCGAATATCTCCACAACTGCTCAAAATTCAAACCTAGGATTTTCGGAGTTTTGAAAATAGTGCATGAGGAGTTCTATTCAAGGCCAGAGTTCGATTCCGATTAATAAGCTAAATTTTCTAGCTTTCCCTTCTAAATTTTCCTCCGCATCATCTTTTTCTGTTAAATTGGATTTTTATGATTAAATTTTTGAGTTTAATTCGAGTTGTATCAGTCTTATTTATTTTAAATTCCTGAGTTTTAATTAGGTTTAATTTGAGTTGTATTATTCTAATTGGTTGGTTTAAATTCCATTTTTTTCCTTTCCTGAGTTTGATTAGGTTTGATTCGAGTTGTACTAGTCTTTTCAGTTGAGTTGATTTCCATGTTAATTCCTGAGTTTAAACTAGGTTTAGTTGTACTAGTCTTCTTTGCATGGTCTGCTCACAGGATCGATTAATCATGTTTAGATAATCCTAATTTCAAGTTAAATTTTCTAAGTATGATTGGAAACTTAAGTTTAAATTCAAGGTTGAAATGCAGTACCGTTTAACTAAGGGTCTTAAAATGGTTTAAAATCAGAATATATGACAAAATTGAAATAACTAGTGATTAAAAGGGTAAATCAGGGAATAACCTTAGAGAATCTCTGCATAACTGAAATAAGAAGCTTATAGGTTAGGGTGTCATTTTGAATTTCAGCTTTTAGGTAGTGTAACTTGGGTAGAAAGGCATAAATAAAGGACTAACTAGCAAAAAGAAAAAAGAAGAAAGGTCTAAAAGCGAAACAACAAAAATCTGAAATTCCCTAGTAACTTGCCTACAAAGGCATTTGTTACTTGAGACTGAAGAGAGATTCGAAGGACTGAAAACCATAAAAAGCTCTAGGCGGCTAAAATTTCCAAAGAAAGAAGAGTTTTTGAGAACCAAAAAAAGGTAAAAATTAGAAAGTCTGCAGATTTCTCTTAAGCTTGGAGAGCCTAAAGGTTTAAGAGATAATTTTTGGGCATAGGACAGAATTTCTGAGAACTAAATGAAGAGAGATAAAATATAAGTTGAAATTCAAAAAAAATGAGTTGAATTTTTTGGTGTTTTTGAGTGTTTTAGTTTATTTTTGGCCTGATTCGATTGCTGTGGTGTTATTAACACTATTATTGGTTCAAAGTAGCTTGAAAGTTTGTTTCTGTTGGTCATTTTGGGTTTGGTATATTGTTGCTGGAATACTGACCCAGTTATTGCTGCTGCTGAACTTGTTGCCTCTTACTCCTTCCTTATTTCCTTATTCTTCCAAGTATATCCTCAAACTGTAAATGGAGTGAAGTCTTTTGAGCAAAATTGTATGAAAACCTGGATTCAAATTGAAGTTTAAATTGAACTACTGGCTTAATATTGTCGCTTTCATTGTTTGATCACCAATTATGTTGATGTAGGTTTAATATTGTTGAATTCCATTGTCTTTGTTAGTCTTCTAAAAACAAAGCCATGATTGCTTTCATTATTTGATCCGCTAATATTAAGATGACAATAATTTTCCCGGTTCATGTGGAGAGACTTGTTGTTGGGTCCTTGATATCGAGACTCGGCATTTGGGCCTATTTCGAAGCCCAGCCCTGAAGGCTCATTTGGGTCAAAACGGGCCATCTCTTTAGCTGAACCACCAATCCTTTATGGTGGTTCAAGTTTTTATGCAATGCATTGATCTCATTTTAATTGTGTTCAGACATTAGCTAATCGGGTCTTTAGCCAATTAAGGCGGGCCATAATAGACAATAATAGCACATTAGTTCTCCGAACTTTAGTTTAAATGTCCTTGAAGTAATATTAAGGTATGCTACGTCGAACAAAAATCAGAAATGCGTGGCCGTCATTTAAATTAGTTTCTTAAAATACTTAAAATTCAGGATATGCCATTTAGCGAATTTTTATGACCTCCCACAAAGTTAACAACGCGTTAGTCACTTTAGGCACGTTCTTTAATAATATTAGATTCTTAAGCTCGCGTGTGCATTTCTTGTGACCCAAATCCAAGTCCCAAAATTTTGAATGAAATGTGTTACCGATTGCGGGTACATTTCATGTGATGCAATCCAAAAACACGTCTTAAACGACGTTCAATTTCCTTAAAAATTAATAAAAAGCAGTAAATAATTTAAAATTGCACTATAGGTTTGAACATGTATTAAAATTAGATAATTGACCAGTTATGATAGTTTATGCGACCGTGCTAGAACCACGGAATCTGGGGGGTGCCTAACACCTTCCCTCGAGGTAACAGAATTCCTTACTCAGTATTTCTGGTTCACAGACTTCAAAAAGAAAGTCGAATTTTCCTTAATTTGGGATTTTAAAAATAAACTGGTGACTTGGGACGCCATAAACAAACCTATCCCAAGTAGCGACTATGAAAAAATCAAATAAAAAATCTCATTTCGAATAATTTCACTTTAATTGGAAAAACTCACTTATACACCATCCTCTAGGGGTGGTGTGTGAAAAGGGAGGTGTGACAGCTCTGACGACTCCGCTGGGAGAAAAAGGACCCAGAATCTCTGGTTCAGGGTTCAAGACTTCGAGCTTAGAATAGTTGTTATAATTGGCTTTATCTGATTTTCCTACATGTTTCATACCTATTGTGCTAAATGTTTTACTGCTTTGATATTTGGTGAATTGCATATATAAACTGCTACGAAACCCTTCTTCTCTCTGAGTCTTCTACTTCATGGAGAAGGGTGCATTTCGTGTGACTTCTCTTCTGTTTAGAGTCTTATCCCATTTTAGAACAAGGTTCAGACAAGTAGCTAAGCCGGTGGAGCTTCTGTATCCTCGATATGCTGCCTCTCCCCCCTCCGACTCGAGTTGTCCGCTCAAGTAAGCCAGGTCTAGAACAATAAACCCAGGTATTAAACCTAGTATAATAAAGGCTTATGTCATATCCTTAGTAGGCACTTTTTTTTGTATCACGTGCATTTGACTTAGGAGACTCAACACAGGGGTTGGATTCGTCTAGGACATGTGACTTGAAATGAAAAGTCCATCCTGATGCAACTTACTTGCTACTTGTGCATTTATTTGATTCAGATCTGCATGTTGACCGGCTTATTAATAATGGGAGAAAGTTAAAAAGAGAATAGCAGAGGGTAATCACCTTTTTCGAGAAAAACAAATACCCAAATCACAACGAAACTTTGCCGAAATTTCGAAAAAAAGAAAAAGAGGGAAAAATGAAAAAAAAAAGGAAAAAGAAGAGTTTTTGTTTTGTCAGATCTCCCCGAACTACGCCAGTCTGATTCCCACCGGATGTAGGATACGTAGGCAACCCCCATCGGTTCCAACTTCCCTTTTTGCAAAAGTAGCCAAAGACCATAAAATTTTAATTTTTTGTCACAAACAAGTCGGGTGATTCCATTCTTGTTTAAAATAAGCTGAATGTCCCCAAAAGGACGCCGAAAGGCTTTATTTGCAAGAATAGCCACCTTGCAATATATTAAACGGTTAGCAGGCACAACCTCAAATCTTCTTCCCCGAAGTGCTAAAAGTCCATATCGACAAAGCCAGGGTTTTGTTTTCGAAAAAAATGAAAAATGAAAATTTTTGAAAAAAAAAGATGTTGTTATTTCTCATTAAAATAAATCATTAAATCGCTTTAATAAATGTGCGGGATGAGCACGAAAGAAATTGAACCCGTCACGGTCCTTAATGAGATCCCCCTGAAGCTCCACATGTGGTGGAATGATCTAGCAAAGGGCAGTAAAGAAACAGTGGTGAAAGTTTTGGGAGGCCTTGTCGGACTATTAAACATCAAGCTGAGGTCGGACATAATTGAAGCTTTAATACCTTTCGGGGACCCGACTTGCAATGTGTTTAGTTTCTCTGACTTTGAGCTCAAACCTATATTGGAGGAAGTTGCAGGTCATGCTGGCCTCCATGGAAACCTTAGAAGTCGATATCCGCTGTCACCAAGACCGGTGTCCCCCCACAGGTTTCTTGATTTGCTAAGTATAAGTCGTGATGTTCAGGACAGAAATCTGTTTGAAGGGTATTGCACACTCTAATTTTCGTATCATCGATATGGTAAACCCTGAGGTTTTGAAGAGCCAAATACCGGTATAACCCATGTTGGAAATAAAGACAAGTGGGAGGCAAGGCGGGGTTTAGCTTTAATGGTAGCCTTTATGGGTGTTGTGGTCTGTTCCTGAAGAAATGGCAATATAGAGATAGGTCTTGTGGGAATGATCGATGTTACAATCAAGAAACCCAATAACACTATGGTTCCTCGAATCGTGTCTGGAATCTACCGAGCCTTGACTATCTGTCGGGAAGGAGGGAAGTTCTTCCAGGGTTGCAATTTGCTACTTCAATTATGGATTCAAGAACACCTCTGCCACTGGGTTGGGTACATGAAGTATGGTTTAATCGGTCTGAGCTGCATTGAAGAGTTTGAAAGCCGGGTAGGAAGTATTGAACTCTCTACGAGTACTGAAGCTTGGCTTGTACATTTGAGATCCTTGACCGCCGATAAAATTGAGTGGGCATTTGGATGGCTTCCCGTCACGGAAGCGGTGCACATGTCGGCTGAAGTATCTTATATCCTCTTTATGGGCATTCGGATCAACCACCATTATGCTCCCTACAGAGTGTTGCCACAACTTGGAAGGTTTCAAACCATCCACAATGATGAAGATTTGAGGAATGAGTGTAGGTTTCTTGAAACTAAGACCATAGTGCGAGAACGAGCTAGAGGTGAAGTGGACTCTAAGTACCTTGAATGGTTCGGCAAGAAATTCCAAATTCTTGAAAGGCCTGTAGAAAGACCACATGTCCAACAATTCACAGTTGAGGCACAACCACAATGGGACTGGTTGGCCAAAGAAAATGAATACAAGGCCAAAATAAGCAAATTGGAAAGGCAAGTCATGGAGATTCAATTTGAAAATGGTGTTCAAACCGCAGCCAACGAGGAAGAAAAGAAGAAACTGACCCAAGAAAATGAGGCCCTTAAAGCTCAGATCAGAAAGATGAAAACAACTGCCAGTAACCCGGAAAGAAGTCGGGCTGATGAGAGACTTATAAGTGGACTAAAAAAGAAAGTCCTTGAATGTCAAGAAAACCTGGAAAAGTCTGAAGATAGTCAAGCAAAAATTCGGGCAGGATGGACAAAGAAAGTAGAAAAACAGGCACGATTTGTGCAACAAATGAAGAGAAATTATGAAGGGACCATTACCAACCTAAGAAGAAAGGTAACCATTCTTGAAGGTGAGGCAACCAAACAAGCTAAAGACTTCAAGGTTGATAGGGAGCACTGTTATAATCTGATGGCTAAAATGAAGGAAGAAATATAGCAAATGCAAAATCAACACTTTCATGCCTCCCAAGTGTTAGAAGCCCGAAACTGGCAGATAGGGCGACTACATCAGGAAAAAGGTAGAATTAGAGATAGAATCAGAACCATTGCAGAACATTACCATGAAGTGCGAGGCGTGCGAGGATATGACTCGTACTACCTTCTTTGCCGCAGTGATGATTTTTGTCCAGCAAGTTATGAGAGATTTGGAGCAGCTACAAGGGGGTCCCGCACATAAGCCCGCAGCGAGGCCGGATCCCTGCGGGCCCCAGTAGTTGAAACATTAATGTATTCTTGAGTTTTCAACCATTGAGTCTGTATTTTGCTTTATTTTGAGTCTGTAATTTAATTTCCAAGAAAAAGAGTAGCTAACATATTTTGTAATAGAAGTTTATTAATGAAAATCAAAAAATTCGAAAAAAATTATTTCTTTACTTTTCATATATATTTCTCCCAAACTACGTATGATCTGATTCACGCGGCGTCGTAATACGTAGGCAATCCTCATCGGATTTGGTCATAATCTTGTAAATGACGCCAAGACAATAACAAAAAAATGATGAGAAAGGTATAGAGGAAAGGAAAAGCAAGAAAAAGAAAAAAAGAAGTCGGGATGAAGCATTCAACCGTTGCAAAACATATAGAAATCTATTTAACTGCATAGGTTCATCACACCCCAACGTGCGATTACCTATATGTTATTTGTCACAAACTAACTGTTTGATGTTGTCCCTATCTAGTCCAGGGTTTTATTGAACGGTAGTTGATTTTTGTGGTAGTCTGGCGCCGCATCCATACTTCACGAGATCAAAGGGTAGCATTGAAATGTCTTCAGAAATCACTATGCCAACAATTCCTATCACAGACGAGAGCCCAACCTCGAGCATCCCGGCTTCAGAATCAGCAACTACTGAAGAAAACAACTTACTGCTTCTCTGAATAATGAAAATGTGGGACGCTTGGTCAAACGGAAAGGAGCCACCCAGTGTAATTCCTGGATTTCTTTAGCTTTTCCCTAGAATGGGTGGAACCTCCACTGTCCCAATCAGTCACCCCAATACCCCACTTGGATACGTAACTATCTCGACCCATTTTGTTGGAACATCTTCCTAGGTTTGCCCCCAGGTGTTCATGTCCAGGGTGGCCCCAAACATTTTCACCACTCTCCCATGCTCGTCCACAACACAGCATGTACTGCCTAGGCCCACTTTTGATCCTTCAGCCTTTACATTCCAAACACCTACCCTCCAAATGGAGCCTCCTCAATTCCCTACTTATACCTACCCTCAGCCACCTCAATTTGAGTTCACTCCAGGACAAGAAAAGACTCCCAAAACTCCTAAGCAAGTAGAGATTTCAAGAAAGATGAGGAGTATAGAGCAAAGCCTCAAGAACATCCCAGGTTTGAGCGGGCAGAAAAGTGTGTATTACATTGATCTATGCATGTTCCCCCATGTGCACTTGCCCTTAGGATTCAAGACTCAAAAATTTGAGAAGTACGATAGGCATGGGATCCTATCGCTCATCTCAAGAAGTACTGCAATCAGTTGCGAGGGGCCGGAGGAAGGGAAGAATTACTCATGGCTTATTTTGGAGAAAGTCTGGTTGGTATTGCCTCCGAGTGGTACATGGATCAAGACATGTCTCGTTGGCACATTTAGGACGACCTTGCTAGAGACTATCAGACAATTCTAATATAATATAGACATTGCTCCAGACAGAAACTCATTGGCAAACTTGAAAAAGAAGTCCTAAGAAAGTTTCCCGGAATACGCAATCAAATAGCGTGAACATGCATCTAGAGTAAATCCTCTGATAGATGAGGTCAAAATGGTCATAGTCTTTCTTCAAGCATAAGAAGCCAACTACTTCTAGAATATGATGTCAGTTGTGGGTAAACCATTCACAGAAGCTGTCAAAATCAGGGAAATTGTCAAAAATGGATTAAAAGCATGCAGAATTCTAAGCCAATCCGCTATCAAAGCAACCTCCCAAGCCATTCAGGGCGGGTTTGGAGGAGTAGCATGGGGTAAGAAGAAAGAAAAAACCTCCATGCAGTATCAGGTGGGAGAAGATACCATGCTCCCAGATCCTTGTTCCCAGAGAGGACCACTCAACATTATTACCTCACCAAGATATGGCCTATGCTCCTCAGTCGTATGCGGTCATGAATGCTCAACCTTTTGTCTGGCCACAACAACAAGCCAACAGGAACAAGCTCCATTACCAAGAAACTAGCCTCCTCACTAAAACCACTACAATCCTCGTCCTCTGCAAAATAACTTCCGTCCTCGTGAACCACCCATACGGACAAATTTTACACCAATTGGAGAATCCTACTCCAATTTGTTTCCTAAGCTTGTCCAAATGGGACTGCTACAGCCCATACCTACAAATAGGCAAAACCCGGAATCACCCTCCTACCTGCGGGGCACCCGATGCGCCTATCACTCAGGAGATGAGGGACATGATACAGCAAATTATTGGACATTGAAGAGAGCTTTAGAGGATTTGATAGAACAAAGGAAAATTGTGTTAAGGGATGAAGACATCCCCAACGTGACCAACAATCCACTACCAACCCACAACAACAGGCTGATAATTCGAATGATCTATGAAGATGAGGAATTCAACCCGACATTGAAGGCCATAATTGCCATTGCTGATGTGGAGAGAAAGCCAAAAACATCCCCGAAGCAAGATGAAGGGGAGAAAATGAACAAATCCACACACCGTAAATCAAAAAAGAAAATTAAGGCAAAAACTGGGGTAGCGCCGGCCAAAGACGATGTTCTCTATGTCCCACAGGGTCGTAAGGAAAAGTGGTTGACCTTGAGCCCTCCCAAGAGATTTGAACTAAACAAGACCACCCAGATGTACGTGCCCAAGGGAGATTATGTAGTGTAGGGGCCAACTAATTCTCCAAGGCTAAGTGAGCCAGTGGTTATTGGCCGCGCGCCATAGAGGCCTATGACAGATCCTTCCGCGGTGCCTGGAACTACCATAAAATATAAAGGAAAATAAATCTAAGGAGAAGAAAGCTAACCTGTGGAAAAGTACTCCAATTTGGAAGAAGTGAACAATGCCACTAGGAAACGCTTCCCAACTAAAAAACCAATGAGTGCCGAAGAGGCGGAAGCTTTCTTTTAAAAAATGAAAATGGCGGATAATGAAGTGGCGACCAGCTTCAAAAGTTTCATGAACAAGTCTCCTTGTTATCTTTGTTGATGAAATCCACCAAACACCAGAAGGTACTAATCAAGACCCTCAATGAGGCATATGTGCCATATGAGACTTCTGTGGAGCAATTAGAAAGAATGGCGGAAAGATTTTTCGCTATCAACCAGATTTCATTCAACAAAAATGACTTGCCGCCGGAAGGGGCTGCACATAACAAAGCCCTACGATTAACTTTCAAATGTAAAGAGTATTATGTAAAAAGGGTTATGGTAGACGGAGGTTCCGGGGTGGATATCTGCCCACCCTCAACACTACAGTGCATGGAGATTGGGACTGAAAGGATTCATCCCAACAATATCTGCGTACGATCTTTTGATGGTATCAAAAGGAACACGATTGGAGAGATTGATCTAATTCTGACCATCAGTCCAGTTGACTTTGAGGTGACTTTCCAAGTTCTAGACATGGACATATCCTATAACCTTCTTTTGGGGAGATCATGGATCCAAGTAGCAGGGGATGTACCTTCCACTCTTCATCAGATGGTAAAGTTTGAGCATGATGAGCAAGAAATTGTGGTTCATGGGGAGGATGAACAATCAATTTATCGAGATCCCTCAATCCCATGCCTTGAAGCAAGAGAAGGCAGCGAGCACATAGTTTATCAGGACTTTGATGACATGACATGCTTGCGAACTTTCGTGCCCAGATCCAAACATGCCGTCTAATTGTGAACTAATGAACCAAGAATCGGAATACGATGAAGAAGAGGATTTTAAGGAAATAAATCGAGAACTGGAACATTTTGAAAATAAACCTAAGCCAAACCTAAATGACACTGAGCCCGTTAACTTGGGTACTTTCGAAGAAATCAGGGAAACCAAAATAAGCATCCACGCAAATGAAAAAACTGGGGATGCATTAATCCAACTCTTGTTTGAGTTTAAAGATGTGTTTGCATGGTCATATGATGACATGCCGGGACTGAGTGTTGATTTGGTGGTGTGTAAATTGCAAACTTATCCCTATTGCTCCCCAATCCAGCAAAAATAGAGGAAATTTAAAATTGATGTTAGTGATAAAATCAAATAAGAGATCACAAAACAATTAGAAGCAGCGGTGATCCAAGTAGTCCGGTAAACCACATAGTTGGCCAATGTACTTCTAGTTCCAAAGAAAGATGGGAAAACCCTAGTGTGTGTAGTTTATAGAGATCTGAACAGGGCAAGCCCCAAAGATAACTTCCCATTTCGGAACATCCACATCCTTGTTGATAATTGTGCCAAGCATGAGATACAGTCCTTCGTACACTGGTATGCAGGATATCACCAAGTGTTGATGGATGAAAAAGACGCAGAGAAAATAGTTTTTACCACACCTTGGGGAACCTATTGCTACAGGGTCATGCCCTTTGGTCTGAAGAATGTCGGGGCAACCTACATGAGAGCCATGACCGCCATCTTCCATGATATGATACATCAAGAGATAGAGATATATGTGGACGACATGATCATCAAGTCCAAAACTCAAGATGACCATGTGCAGGATCTGAGGAAGTTCTTTAAGCGGTTGCACAGATATGATTGAAATTAAACCCAGTCAAATGTACGTCCAGGGTCCCGTCGGGCAAACTTTTGGGATTCATAGTCAGTCGGAGAGGTATCGAGTTAGATCTGACAAAGATAAAATCTATTCGAGATTATCTTCTTCAAAAACCAAGAAAGATATGATGAGCTTGTTGGAAGATTGAACTATATCAGTCGGTTCATTGCTCAGCTGACCTCCACGTGTGAACCTATATTCAAATTACTGAAAAAAGATGCAGCAGTCAAATGGGCGGATGAATGTCAGGAAGCTTTTGATAAGATCAAAGAGTATCTATCCAACCCGCCAGTCTTGGTCCCACTCGAGCTAGAGAGGCCTTTGTTCTTGTACCTGACGGTCTCGAAAAATTCCTTTGGTTGTGTCCTCAGGCAACACGATATTACCGAAAACAAAGAGCAAGCAATATACTACTTGAGCAAGAAGTTCACCAGCTACGAAGCCAAGTATACTCTGTTGGAACAAACCTGTTGTGCTTTAACTTGGGTCGCTCAGAAACTGAGACATTATCTGCAAACCTACACCACCTATCTCATAACCAGATTGGATCCATTGAAATACAAATTCCAGAAATCGATGCCCACAGGAAGATTAGCAAAATGGCAGATCTTGCTCACCATATTCGACATAGTCTATGTCACTCGCACGGCAATGAAAGCCCGGGCATTAGCGGATCATTTGGCTGAAAACCCGGTTGATGATGAATATCAACCTCTAAACACCTATTTCCCAGATGAGGAAGTAAACTCAATTGAGGCAATATCTGAGGATACGACCACTTGGAAAATGTTCTTTGATGTAGTAATGAATGCAAAAGGTGTGAGAATTAGGGCAATCTTGAGAACCCACTAGGTCAGCACTACCCGACCACAACCCGACTTCGATTTTTCGGTACAAATAACACAACCAAGTATGAAACCTGCACGATGGGTATGAACATGGCAATCGACCAAGATGTCGAAGAGTTGTTGATTATGGAAGACTCAGATCTGATTATTTGGCAAGCCCAGCGAGAATGGGAAACTCGAGATGTTAAGCTTATTCCCTATCGGCAACATGTAGAAGATCTAAGCAAGCGGTTCAAGTCAATATAGTTCAGGTACATCCCTCGTAGTCACAATGAACAAGCTGATGCACTTGCCGTTTTGGCCTTGATGTTGCCTTAACCAGGCAATGCCCACATTGATCCCTTGCAAATCCAAATCAAGGAAAGGCATGGTTACTGTAATACAAATGAGGGAGAACCAAGTATTCAGCCATGGTGCCATGACATCAAAATATTTTTGAAAACACAAAAATACCCCGAGCAAGCCAGTGGAGATCAAAAGAGAACCATTAGACAGCACGCAAGTGGTTTTTTTTTAAGTGGTGATATCTTGTACAAAAAGACCCCGGATCTCAATTTGTTAAGATGTGTTGATGCTGAAGAAGCTGGAAGGATCATATAGAAAGTACATGCAGGAGTGTGCGGACCCCACATAAATGGGTATGTCTTGGAAAAGAAAATCCTTCGAGCGAGATATTACTGGATAACCATGGAAAAAGACTATTTCAGCTTTCTCCAAAAGTGCCATCAGTGTCAGGTGCACGGTGATCTAAGTCATGCACCGCCCACGGAACTACATCCCATGTCAGCACCCTTGACATTCGCCATTTGGGGAATGGACGTCATTGGGCCAATCTAGCCAAAAGCTTCAAATAGGCACAGGTTCATACTAGTTGCCATTGGTTACTTCATAAAGTGGCTTGAAGACATCACTCTCAAATCGGTCACCAAGAAAGACGTGATAGATTTTGTGCACGCTAACCTTATCTGTCTATTTGGTATTCCCCCAACCATCATCACATATAATGCGACAAAACTCAATAGTCGTTTGATGGAGGAGATATGTGAACAATTCAAGATAACGCATAGGAACTCTACTCCTTATTGACCCAAGGCTAATGGTGTCATCGAAGTAACAAATAAAAATATCAAGAAGATTTTGAGAAAGATGATTCAGAGCTCCAGGAAATAGCATGATATGTTGCCTTCCGCATTACTGGGATACCGCACCACAGTGCGTACGTCAGTAGGAGCGACTCCATACCTCTTAGTCTATGTAATTGAGCCGCGATACCCGCTGAGGTGGAAATCCCTTCTCTCCGGATCATCGTTAAATTTGAGATTGATAACACTAAATGGGTCAAGACTCATTTGGAACAGCTAACCTTAATCAATGAAAAACAAATGGATACGGTCTACCATAGGCAGTTGTATCATCAAAGAATGGCCCGTGCTTATAACAAGAAAGCACGGCCCAAAAATTTTGAAGTGGGGCAACTTGTGCTAAGGTGCATTCTTCCTCATCACCAGG
Source organism: Nicotiana benthamiana (assembly GCA_034376525.1). NCBI lineage: Eukaryota > Viridiplantae > Streptophyta > Magnoliopsida > Solanales > Solanaceae > Nicotiana > Nicotiana benthamiana. Next base: position 40,380,314 of record CM067324.1, read on the forward strand.
AAGCAAAAGGAAAAATTGCTCTTAATTGGAAAGGCTCATACATTATCAAAAAGATATTGCCGAGAGGAGCATTGTTTCTAGGCGATGTTAAGGGGGATGATCCCGAAACAATTGTGAACACAGACGCAGTAAAAATGTACTATGTCTAGGGTTTCTACAGCAATGACATTGTTCAATTGAGATGACGAAGGCTTTCATTCTTACTTTTCAAACATTATCAACCCTTTGCAAGCCCATTGATCCGGTTATTCTTCTTAGATTACCCTCTTTGGAACCTGAAAGTGTTATAGAAAAAATGTAATGAACAAAAAAAAAGGAAAAAAAACAAAAACAAAACAGAAAAAAAAAAGAAAAAAAACAACAAAAGAAAACCAAAAACTTCCCTGCACTACGTCTAACTTGATTTTGAAAGGATATGTAGGCAGCCTCTCTTTGGGGTTCAGTCATACTAACACAAAAATCCCAAGTCCCCCAAGAAAGTGAAACTGGGGCGGATGATCAAATGGCTCGGCAAAGAGCCCACCAAGATGGTTCCAAAGTTGTAATTCCATCCAGATTATTTTTACCCAAACATTGTTCAAGTCCTTCTGATCAAATGGCAAAGGCAGCAGAATCGGAAAACACCATTGTTGGAATCTGGTACAGTCAAATTGAGAGAAATAAAATGATAGAGTCTTATCGGTGAAAACCTACTGGCACCATAAGGCGACGGTGAGTAGAGAAACTGAAAAATGAGAGAGTGAGTTCAGTGAAAACCCATAAAGGGCACTATCGAGTGACAGTGAGAAGAGAAATGAGAGAGGTCGATTGGTGGAAAATCCGTAAAGGGCACCATCGGCCGAAAAGGAAGCATTTCCTACCAATGATAGAGTCCCAGCAAGATTCCCTAGTTTGGAACACGGGTCAATAAGTTATGAGAAGATGGAAAAGTTTGAGCGGGTCGGATACCCAGTCCTAGAAGCATGTCATGTCTTTTCAAATCCTGCATGTACACCAGATAAGTTCTTCTCTTTTCTTATCGAAAGGGACGCTTCTCTTTAAATTCATTCCCTTGCCTTTTGATTACTTTTTCTTTGAGTTCTTTTTAGCCTAACTCTGTTCCCGAAACTAAGAAAAGGTGACAAGACTAGCTTTACAGGGTTTTTCCTGACAAAAGCTAAAGAAAGGTACCCATCCTCAGCGGGTGCATCAAGCCGATCCCGACTGGCCATGACAACTGCTATTTTAAAAAAATTCCTGAAAAGAAAGGAAATCAATGTCGAATACCCATAAAAGCAAAACAAAGTTAAAAGGATTGAGTCCCATGTGGCTAGCTGTCTTGGCAAGGATCTGAAAAACCAAGGGATCACGATGGTCTGGAATCAAAATTATTGAAAAAGACAAGGAATATAAGGACAAAGGTCCTAAAGGTAGAATAAAGTGAAAAGGTCAAAGACCCACGCAGGCAAGCCTTCATGAGAAATTCTGAAAAGCTGAGTTCCTCGATTTTAAGAGAGAGATTAACTTCCAGAAAAGCCAGAAAATAGTAGAGGTTCTGACCAAAAGATGGGCCACGACCCGGTGATCAAACAATCAAGGCCAAAAAACCAACCACCATTTTGAATTAACAATTGTTTTTGTTTGAAAATTTGAAACAGGTGTAATCCAAAACAACCGTGCAAGGAGCAGGTACAACAAAAAGGGAAATGCGCAGGAGCTAGGAATAGCTTCGCAGCAATAATCAACCCAAAAAGGAACTTTTCTCCAAATGCTTTCCAGCATTTTGTAAAGAAAAAAGAAGAAGAAAGAAAAGAAAATCCCAAAAATCATGGTAGCATAGGGCCTCCAATCTCTAGCTGCATCCTTTTTAACCTAGGACCACATTCCCTAGTTGTCCCCGGCATAACCCGTGGATCTCCCCGGCATAACCCGAGGAACATTTGCCTTCTTAATCCCTAGCATAACCTGAGGATCCTATTCCTTCTCTCTTCGGCATAACCCGAGGATCATTTTTCCTTTTTGTCCCATGCATAACCTGAGGATCCTTTTCCTTTTTCCCCGGCATAACCCGAGGATCATTTTTCTTTTCTCCCCAGCATAACCTGAGGATCCTTTTCCTTCTTTCCCCGGCATAACCCGGGGATCATTTTTCCTTTTTGTCCCCAGCATAACCTGAGGATGCTTTTCCTTCTTTCCCCGGCATAACCCGAGGATCATTTTGTTGGAAACACGTTCTCAAGGCTTTATACTAAAACGTGTGTTCATATGTGTAGGTTTTGATGAATGACAAACAAGCGCAAATTGATATATGCGAAGTTCAAGTAAAAGCGCACAATTAGTTTTGATGAATGACAAACAAGCGCAAATTGATACATGCGAAGTTCAAGTACAAGCGCACAATTGGTGGATAACGAGATTCAAGCACAAGACAAAGTTTTATAGTTTAAATGAGTCGTTCTTAATTGTGATCTTGATCCAACAACTTGACTCATGACATGGCTTCTCTCGTAAAATTATTTTTACAAAATCATGCATATTTAATTTAATGCTAAATGATTTTAAATTATGCATATTTTCATTAGTCAAAATGATTTTTAAACATGCCTCTAAAAACTGGACTAAGATAATCGATTATGTACTTATGATAATCGATTATGTTAAGCCAAGACTGCATGACAATCGATTGTGAACTAATGACAATCGATTGTGTTAAGGCAGTGAGCATCAGGTTTTTCAAACCTGCATGACAATCGATTGTGAACCTTATGATAATCGATTGTGATGAGGCAGTCTCCATCAAAGTTTTTCAAAACTCAGAATAATCGATTGTGAAGCTAATGACAATCGATTGTGATGAGGCAGTGCCCATCGAAGTTTTTCAAAACTCAGAATAATCGATTGTGAAGCTAATGACAATCGATTGTGAAGAGACAGTGTCCTTCAGATTTTTCAAAGTCACAAAATAATCGATTGTGAACTTATGACAATCGATTGTGTTGAGGCAGTGACTTCCAGACTTTTTCAAAGTTATTAAATAATCGATTGTGAGTATATAACAATCGATTGTCACGAGGCAGTGTCTAAAATGATTTTCAAAGTCTAATAAATAATCGATTGTTAACATTGCACAATCGATTGTGAAGCTGACCGTTGTCGTAAAGTTTTCAAATACCGTCAGGTAATCGATTGTTGATTTTGTACAATCGATTGTTGATATTAAAATCTGGAAAAGATTTTTTGAACGTTACTGAATAATCGATTGTTTATTTTGTACAATCGATTGTTGAAATTAAAATCTGGAAAGGATTTTTTGAACGTTGTTGAATAATCGATTATTGATTTGGTATAATCGATTGTTTTACGAAAAATCTAGAAATGATTTTTTGAACTTTACCAATAATCGATTGTTGATCTTGGACAATCGATTGTTAAGCGTAAAATCTGGGATTGATTTCTAGAACGATTGGCAAACAATCGATTGTGACTTCTTGACAATCGATTGTCACTCAGTAAAATCAGCAACTCTTGATTGACAATTAGACAACGGTAATGCCAAGTTTTTCAACTATAAATACAGCTTCATTTCAGTGTTTTAAACACAACAACACACAACAACTGATCATTCTATTGCTATAAGCTTGCATACTATTTTTTATCATTTTATATTCATTTCATAAAGCTTTTGAGAGCCAAAGTCTTGTCCATAGTTGTTGTGATCTTGAGCTTACTTCTTTTACTCATATCTACTCATTAAGGAGTGCTTTGTTTGAGTGTTTAGTGTTTTGTACACTTGTAAGAGAATTGTGATTCTCTTGTTGTAAGGAACTTGTGTTTCCTTGGTTGAAGTCTTGGAGTGTTGTATCTCCGAGCAAAGGTGTTAAGGCTTGTGTCCTTAAGTTGTAAAGGTTGGTTAGGCACCCGTAAGCTTAACAGTGAAGTCTTGGAGTGTTGTATCTCCGAGCAAAGGTGTTAAGGCTTGTGTCCTTAAGCTGTAAAGGTTTGTTGAGCACCCGTAAGCTTGACAAGTTAGTGGAAAATCTCGAGAGAGTCTCTCGGGGACTGGACTAGCCACGTGTTGTGGTGAACCAGAATACATCGGTGCGTACTTTATTATTTATCGCACTTATTTACTTCCTGCAAATTTTTAATTCCGCAAAGTTTACGCTAATTTTTATTATAACGCTATTCACCCCCCCTCTAGCGTTAAGCGTCTTATCTAACAATTGGTATCAGAGCCCAACTCTCTGAAGACTTAACAGTTTGAGAGAACCATCCATGGCTTCTACTCGTGACTCTTTTGCAGGAATTGATGAAGGACAATGCTCCACACGACCACCTCTATTCAACGGTACAAACTACACGTACTGGAATGAGAGGATGAAAATCTTCGTTCAAGAAAACAACTTTCATCTCTGGAAGGTGATAACGAAGGGAAATCAAATTCCAACCAAAAAGGTTGAAAACGAATGGGTTCCCAAATCCGAAGAAGTATATGACGCGGATGATATCCGAAAGGTTCAAAATAATGCTAAAGCAATTAATTTATTATATTGTGCTGTAAATGCTGACGATTACAGGAAAATATCGTGTTGCACAATGGCAAAGGAAATGTGGGACAAGCTGGAAATTACGTACGAAGGTACGGACCAGGTAAGGGAAGCTAAAATTGATTTCCTAACCCATGCTTATGAATTATTTCACATGAAGGAAGGTGAAAAGGTGGATGAAATGTTTGAACGATTTTCAATAATCGTAAATGATCTACATGCTCTCAAGAATACACTCACGGATAGAGAACTTGTTTGAAAAATTCTTAGAAGTCTCACTCCGGCATGGCGATCAAAGGCCGACGCAATTCAAGAATCCATAGGCGTCTCAAATGTCACCATCGACGCATTAAGAGGTAACCTTAAGACTTATGAGTCTACTATACTTAACCCTCTTGTTGATGATCAAAGGAGGCAAAGAATAGAGCTTAAGGCAAGCACAAGCCAACCTCAAGTTGATAAGGATGGAGACAACGAGTTTGGACTCGTTATCAAAAGATTTCAAAAGTTCATGCGAAAGGAGTATGAACGAAAGGGCAAAAAGCAAGGCGAGCAAATAAAGTGCTATGAATGCGGTGAAACCGGGCATGTCAAATCAAATTGCCCAAACATCAAAAAGGAGAAGAAACCTTTTAAGAATCAACGTGCATACATTTCTTAGGGAGGAGACTCCGGAGATGAGTCAAGCAAAGAAGAAGAAGACGAAGCCGCAAACCTTTGTCTTATGGCGCAAGAAGACAAGCAAGATGAGGTATGTCAAATCTCTTCTAAAAACTTCTTTACTCTTGAAGAAATGCGAACTGCTTTTGATGAGCTATATACTGAATTTATTAAGGCTTCAAAACTGTCAAGAGCATAAAAGAAAATGCTTCTCTAAAAGAAAAAGATTTTCAAAAACAGCTTTCTTTGAACGAAAAGGAGTTAGAAAAACTGGTTTTAGAAAATGAGAAGCTGAAAGAGGAAAACAAGTTTTTCGGAAAAAGAAGCGCCGACAAGCCCGAAAGTTCTATTAAAAATTGCTCTTCTTGCATGCATCTCGAAAATGAGGTAGATAGACTTAAAGGTACCTTAGATAAGTTTAATTCTTCCCACAAAAATTTGAATAAGGTCCTTGTTAATTTGAAATCAACCAAGCATGGCATATGCTTTAATAATGAGCCTAAAGAAAAGGTTGACGCCAAACCCCAACCACCTAAGGCTCAACCTAGGATTAATAAAACAAATGCTTATCATAGAAATAGCGATCCTAGAACAAATATGCATGCTAGAACAAATGTTGAACATTTTAGAAGACCTAGAAATGACTTACCACCTAGAAATGACTACCCTAGAAATGATGCATATTCTAAGCCAAACACTAGAAGGAGTTTTGAACCTTTTAGAACATCTAGACATGACCATTACTCTAGAAATGCTGCTCATTTTAGAACTAATAGTAGGAAAAATGGTTCTCATGAAATGCGCAATAGTCATAATGAAAATAGAGTAACTCATTTTCGTCCATCAAGTTACTATGAACCTAGAAGGATTAACCCCAACGTGACTTGTCATTATTGTAGACGCATTGGTCATATTGCCCCTGCATGTTTTACACGACATAGACATATCACTCAATCACATCATTATGATATGCCTAACCCTCAAGGACCCAAAATGGCATGGGTACCTAAAACGCATTAATTTGTTTTGTAGGTGTGTTTGAAGGGATCAAGTGTACTATGGTACCTTGATAGTGGATGCTCCAAACATATGACGAGAGACGAATCCAAATTCCTTCAACTAGAACACAAAGAAGGAGGAAGTGTGATTTTTGGGGATAACAATAAAGGAAAGATTATTGGCATCGGATCGGTCGGTAAGGATGAAAATTCCTCTATTAAGCATATATTACTTGTTAAAGGTTTAAAGCATAATCTCTTGAGCATAAGTCAATTATGTGACAAGGGAAATCTTGCCTTATTTGATTCGGATGAATGCTTAGTATTTAGACGTAATGATTTCAAAATTATCCTTCGTGGTATTAGAGTGGATAATATTTATATGGTTGATCTTGCAAATTCCTCACCCGAATATGTTGATTGTCTTATGAGTAAAGAGGATGATACTTGGTTATGGCATCGTAGAGTAGCACATATCAACATGCATCTTTTGAACAAATTGATTTCTCGAAACTTAGTTATTGGCCTTCCCAATTTAAAATTTGAGGATGACTCTATTTGTGATTCATGTCAAAAAGGGAAGCAAACAAAAGCATCTTTCAAATCCAAAAATATTGTTTCAACTTCTAGACCATTGCAATTGCTTCACATGGATTTATTTGGACCATCTCGCATTGAAAGTCTAGGAAGAAATCGCTATGCTTTTGTGATTGTTGATGATTATTCTAGATTTACTTGGACTTTATTTCTTGCAAATAAAAGTGATGCTTTTCAGATTTTTAAATATTTTCTTAAGCGTGTTCAAAACGAGAAGGAAACAACCGTCACTTCAATTAGAAGTGATCATGGGGGAGAGTTTGATCACAATCTCTTTGCGGACTTTTGAGACGAACTCGGTATCGAGCATACCTTTTCCGCTCCACGTACACCACAACAAAATGGGGTGGTGGAAAGGAAAAATAGGTGTCTCGAAGAGATGGCTAGAACCATGCTCGAAGAGGCCAAGATTCCCAAACATTTTTTGGGCGGATGCCGTGAGTACCGCATGCTACGTCTTAAATAGAGTAGTCATAAGGCCTATACTCATGAAAACTCCCTATGAACTCTATAAGGGAAGGAAACCAAATATCTCCCACTTTAGAGTATTCGGTTGTAAATGTTTTATTCATAACAATGGCAAAGATCAATTGGGAAAATTTGATGAGGGAATTTTCATTGGTTATTATTCACGTAGCAAAGCATATAGGGTTTTTAATAAAAGAACCGAAACTGTGGAGGAATCCCCTCATGTTGTATTTGCCAAAAATAATGCTCGCTTGGCGAGAAAGGATTCCGGTTTTGATCTTGCAGGTATTCTAGATAGCTTGAAAGACAAATACAAGAGGAATCGCCTAAGGAAAATAAAGATGAAATCTTGGAACAACCAATGGAGGAAGCGCCACAATTGGAGAAAGAAACGACAATGCCTAACGAGTGGAGGACAATCAAAGATCACCCTCTCGAACAGGTAATTGGCGACGTCGGAGAAAAGGTAAGTACCCGAAACTCCCTTAAGAACACCTTAGGACATACTGCTTTTGTGTCTCAAATTGAACCAACAACCATCTCCGAAGCAATTGGAGATGAATTTTGGACCTTGGCAATGCAAGAGGAGCTTAACCAATTCAAACGGAATGACGTTTGGGATTTGGTGCCAAGACCCGAAAATCATACCATAATTGGTACGAAATGGGTTTTTCGAAACAAACTAGATGAAAATGGTGTAATCACTAGAAACAAAGCTAGGCTTGTAGCAAAAGGCTATAATCAAGAAGAGGGTATTGACTATGAAGAAACATATGCTCCCGTAGCTAGATTAGAAGCTATTCGTCTATTGCTCGCTTTTGCCTCTTCTATGAATTTCAATTTATATCAAATGGATGTGAAAAGTGCTTTTCTAAATGGTGTTATACAAGAAGAAGTTTATGTTGAACAACCCCCCGATTTTGAAGATTATAAATCTCCCGATCATGTTTTCAAACTCAAAAAGGCTCTCTATGGTTTAAAACAAGCTCCCCGAGCTAGGTATGAAAGATTGAGTAAATTTCTATTGGAAAATGATTTCATTAGGGGGAAAGTTGACACCACCCTTTTTGTTAAGCATAAAAACAATGATATTTTATTAGTTCAAATATATGTGGATGATATCATATTTGGTGCTACTAACAATGTCTTATGCAAGGAATTTTCCGATTTAATGACAAGCAAATTTGAGATGTCTATGATGGGTGAGTCAACATTCTTTTTGGGATTACAAGTATAGCAAATGAAAGAAGGTACGTTCATTTGCCAAGCCAAATATTGCAAAGAATTGCTGAAACGATTTGAAATGAACAATGCAAAAGCAATGGCGACTCCCATGAGCACATCCGATCATCTAGACAAAGATGAGAAAGGTAAGGAAGTCGACACTAAGAAGTATCGAGGTATGATTGGCTCTCTTCTCTATCTTACTGCTAGTCGTCCGGACATCTTGTTTAGCGTGTGCTTATGCGCCCCTTATCAATCGTATCCAAAGGAGTCTCACCTTACTGCGGTAAAACGGATTTTGAAGTACCTTGTTGGTACTACAAATGTGGGTCTATGGTACCCCAAAGGTTCTCAATGCCAACTCGTTGGCTATTCCGACTCCGATTTTGCTGGATGCAAATTGGACCGCAAGAGCACTAGTGGCACTTGCCATTTGCTCGGTAGCTCTCTCGTTTCTTGGTTTAGCAAGAAACAAGTAAGTGTTGCGTTGTCCACAACCGAGGCTGAATATGTAGCCGCGGGGAGTTGTTGCGCTCAAATCCTATGGATGAAACAACAACTCTTGGACTATGGACTGAGTCTTGATCATATCCCTCTTAGATGTGATAATACTAGTGCCATATGCTTGACGAAGAACCCCGTTTTTCATTCGCAAACAAAACACATTGAAATTAGACATCATTTTATAAGAGATCACGTTCTCAAGGGCGATGTCGATATCGAATTTGTTGAAACCAAAGACCAATTGGCCGACATCTTTACTAAGCCCTTAGAGAAAGAGTCCTTCTTCCGAATTCGTAGTGAACTCGGGATTCTTGAATCCATGTTGATCTATGTCATGCATTGCATCTTTTTATCTTATATGATTTCTAACTTGAGCGTCGGAGACGTCTAACGAATTTTTGCAGGTATCGCCCTAAAGGTAGGGGGAATTATAAAGCATGACGCGCAATAATCAAGTCTTCTTCAGAAAAATCGGTTTCTGTCATCTAATAATCGATTATCTCGTATCAATAATCGATTGTTCTGCTATTACTTGAGTTATTGTACTCTCTTTAAGTAATCACGTTTTCTTTCCAATAAATAAACAAGTTTTATTTACATTTTTGGCATCTTCTTATATTATTTTTGCTAATGGCAAAAGGGGGAAGATAACGGGTATGCACTCTAAATATTTATAAGCTTAAATTGAGGGGGAATTCATATATTGAGGGGGAACAAATTGCATACTTATACTTGTCTTGAATCTTCATTATAAATTGTTTAATTTGCATAACCCGCTTAAAGTTTGCCATTATCAAAAAGGGGGAAATTGTTGGAAACACGTTCTCAAGGCTTTATACTAAAACGTGTGTTCTTATGTCTAGGTTTTGATGAATGAAAAACAAGCGCAAATTGATATATGCGAAGTTCAAGTACAAGCGCACAATTAGTTTTGATGAATGACAAACAAGCGCAAATTGATATATGCGAAGTTCAAGTACAAGCGCACAATTGGTGGATAACGAGATTCAAGAACAAGACAAAGTTTTATAGATTAAATGAGTCGTTCTTAATTGTGATCTTGATCCAACAACTTGACTCATGACATGACTTCTCTCGTAAAATTATTTTTACAAAATCATGCATATTTAATTTAATGCTAAATGATTTTAAATCATGCATATTTTCATTAGTCAAAATGATTTTTAAACATGCCTCTGAAAACTGGACTAAGATAATCGATTATGTACTTATGATAATCGATTATGTTAAGCCAAGACTGCATGACAATCGATTGTGAATTAATGACAATCGATTGTGTTAAGGCAGTGAGCATCAGGTTTTTCAAACCTGCATGACAATCGATTGTGAACCTTATGACAATCGATTGTGATGAGGCAGTGTCCATCAAAGTTTTTCAAAACTCAGAATAATCGATTGTGAAGCTAATGACAATCGATTGTGATGAGGCAGTGTCCATCGAAGTTTTTCAAAACTCAGAATAATCGATTGTGAAGCTAATGACAATCGATTGTGAAGAGACAGTGTCCTTCAGATTTTTCAAAGTCACAAAATAATCGATTGTGAACTTATGACAATCGATTGTGTTGAGGCAGTGACTTCCAGACTTTTTCAAAGTTATTAAATAATCGATTGTGAGTATATAACAATCGATTGTCACGAGGCAGTGTCTAAAATGATTTTCAAAGTCTGATAAATAATCGGTTGTTAACATTGCACAATCGATTGTGAAGCTGACCGTTGTCGTAAAGTTTTCAAATACCGTCAGGTAATCGATTGTATTTTGTACAATCGATTGTTGATATTAAAATCTGGAAAAGATTTTTTGAACGTTGCTGAATAATCGATTGTTGATTTTGTACAATCGATTGTTGAAATTAAAATCTGGAAAGGATTTTTTGAACGTTGTTGAATAATCGATTATTGATTTGGTATAATCGATTGTTTTACGAAAAATCTGGAAATGATTTTTTGAACGTTACCAATAATCGATTGTTGATCTTGGACAATCGATTGTTAAGCGTAAAATCTGGGATTGATTTCTGGAACGATTGGCAAACAATCGATTGTGACTTCTTGACAATCGATTGTCACTCAGTAAAATCAGCAACTCTTGATTGACAATTAGACAACGGTAGTGCCAAGTTTTTCAACTATAAATACAGCTTCATTTCAGTGTTTTAAACACAACAACACACAACAACTGATCATTCTATTGCTATAAGCTTGCATACTATTGTTTATCATTTTATATTCATTTCATTAAGCTTTTGAGAGCCAAAGTCTTGTCCATAGTTGTTGTGATCTTGAGCTTACTTCTTTTACTCATATCTACTCATTAAGGAGTGCTTTGTTGAGTGTTTAGTGTTTTGTACACTTGTAAGAGAATTGTGATTCTCTTGTTGTAAGGAACTTGTGTTTCCTTGGTTGAAGTCTTGGAGTGTTGTATCTCCGAGCAAAGGTGTTAAGGCTTGTGTCCTTAAGTTGTAAATGTTGGTTAGGCACCCGTAAGCTTAACAGTGAAGTCTTGGAGTGTTGTATCTCCGAGCAAAGGTGTTAAGGCTTGTGTCCTTAAGCTGTAAAGGTTTGTTGAGCACCCGTAAGCTTGACAAGTTAGTGGAAAATCTCGAGAGAGTCTCTCGGGGACTGGACTAGCCTCGTGTTGTGGTGAACCAGAATACATCGGTGCGTACTTTATTATTTATCGCACTTATTTACTTCCTGCAAATTTTTAATTCCGCAAAGTTTACGCTAATTTTTATTATAACGCTATTCACCTCCCCTCTAGCGTTAAGCGTCTTATCTAACACATTTTTCTTTTCTCCCCAGCATAACCTGAGGATCCTTTTCCTTCTTTCCCTGCCATAACCCGGGGATCATTTTTCCTTTTCGTCCCCAGCATAACCTGAGGATGCTTTTCCTTCTTTCCCCGGCATAACCCGAGGATCATTTTTCTTTTACCCCAGCATAACCTGAGGATCCTTTTCCTTTTCTCCTCGGCAAAACCCGAGGATCATTTTTCCTTTTTTTCCCCAGCATAACCTGAGGATATTTTTCCTTTTTCCCCGACATAACTCGAGGATAATTTTTCCCTTTTACCCCCAGCAGAAACTTTTTATTTTATCCCGGCATAACCCGTGGATCCTCCCTGGCATAACCCAAGGACCCTTTTCCTTTTATCCCGACATAACCCGTGGATCCTCACTAGCATAACCCTGGGACCTTTTTCTTTCATCCCCGCATAACACGTGGACTTCTTTGGCATAACCCAAGGACCTTTTTTATCTTTTTATCCCGGCATAACCTGTGGATCCCCCTGGAATAACCCAAGGACCATTTTCATTTTATCCCGGCATAACTCTTGGATCCTCCCTGGCATAAGCCAAGGACCTTTTTTATTTATCCCGGCATAACCCGTGGATCCTCCCTGGAATAACTCAAGGACCCTTTTCTTTCATCCCGGCATAACCCGTGGACTCCCTTGCATAACCCAAGGACCCTTTTTCTTCTATCCCGGCATAACCCGTGGATCCTCCATGGCATAATCCAAGGACCTTTTTATTTCATCCCGGCATAACCCGTGGATCTTCCCTGGCATAACCTAAGGACCATTTTTTTTCTTTTATCCCGGCCTAACCCGAGGATCCTCCCTGCATAACCCAAGGGCCCTTTTTTCTTTTATCTCGGCATAACCCGTGGATCCTCCCTGGCATAACCCAAGGACTTTTTTTCTTTTATCTCGACATAACCCGTAGATCCTCCCTGGCATAACCCAAGGACCATTTTACTTTTATCCCGGTATAGCTCGTGGATCCTTCCTAGCATAATCCAAGGACCTTTTTTCGTTTATCCCGGCATAGCCCGTTGATCCTCCCTGGCATAACCCAAGGACCCCTTTTCTTTTATCCTGGCATAACCCGTGGACCTCCTTGCCATAACCCAAGTACCCTTTTTCTTTTATCCCAGCATAACCTGTGGACCCTCCCTAGCATAACCCAAGGACCTTTTTTCTTTTATCCTGGCATAACCCGTGGATCCTCCCTGGCATAACCCAAGGACCTTTTTCTTTCATCCTGGCATAACCCGTGGATCCTCTCCGGCATAACCCAAGGACTCTTTTTTTTTCTCTTATCTCGGCATAACCCGGGGATCACCCTAGCATAACCCTAGGACCCTTTTTCTTTTATCCCGGCATAACCCGTAGACATCCCTGGCATAACCCAAGGACCCCCTTCTTCTTTTTATCCCGGCATAACCCGTGGACTTCTTTTTTAACCCCAGCAGGAACCCTTTTTCTTTTATCCCGGCGTAACCCATGGATCTCCTTGGCATAACCCAAGGACATGTTTTCCCATCCCGGCATAACCTGTGGATTTAAGGCTTCATTCCCAAGGATATACAATCTTGATCTTTATTGTTCTCAATGAATAGTAGTTTAGATTTTGTGTTACAAATAACTCACAAAATTTTCCTAGTGAAAACTGGGGAAGAAAAAGTTTATTTGTTTGTTAGTTTTGGTGTCCGAACAGGTTTTGCCTCGAGGCACAGGATTTGGGATGACCGAAAGAGTGAGTCTCAATCCAGAATAAAGAAAAGAACAAAAAAAGAAGCAAATTCAAAGTGTTTGAAGAAGAGAAGGATGTGAACTGCTCAAAATTTGATTGAAGTCACAAGCTTTGCATGTCCTGCTCCAATCCAATGCTGAAGAAAGAACTAGAACCTACAGCTTGCGAGCATCAAGATTCAAATCAGGGTCCACAACAAAATCATCTAAGACTGAAGATCAAGCTTCAAGAAGTTTATAGATAGGAATCTTATAACTCTTAGTTGATAGGGATAGCTAGTTTAGCTTTTGATTTTCCTTTTGGTATAATAGGGATGTCACCAAGCAGTAGCAGCAGTAAAATCACAGCTCCTGGTAGTCCCAGCTACCAAAACTTCCACAACTATACTAACCCGATTCCTTTATAACCAAGGATATGTAGGCAACCTCTTAAGCAAGGTTCGGTCAGACACTTTTTTAAAACTGCTTCTCATGGAGTGTCAAGCGGACAAAAACCCTTCATAATTGCTCATTTATCTTCAGCCGAAAGCCCTTCGTGTCTCCGAGCAAAGAGGGGCAGCTGTGAGCATGTGATTTTTGCCTCGCGCGAATTACGCCTACAAAAATTCTTAGATTTAGGATTTTTTTCCTTTAATTATTTAACTTTTAGGGTTAACTGCATAGTTTTCATGTTTGTTTGCATTTTTGTGTGCATTTTTAATTTAGATAATTCATAAAAAATACAAAAATATTGCATTTGCATTTAGGATTTGATCTTACATATTTTTAAGTTAATTGATAATTAGGATTTTACATAAATACATAAATATCAAAATTTTTGATTTATTTTTGCCTTAATTAGCTTTAGATTTGAATTTCATTGATTTCCTTTAAATTGGTATTTAATTATTTGAGATAATTAGGGTTTAATATAATTATATTAATTTAATTTTTATGATTTAATTCAATCTTATTTTAATTTTAATTTTGAAAAGAAAAGAAAAAGAAAATCAACAAAAATTAAGTCCCTTAAAAATGCCCAATTTGGGCCAAAAACGCCTAAGCCCAAATAATTAAACCCCCTGAACCAGTCCAATAATTAACCCCAACCCGGTCCAGCACCCCTAATAACTAAACGGTGCCGTTTTGACTAGTTCAATCTTGGCCGTCAAGGATTGTTGATCTAACAGTCCAGAAGCTTGGATATATATATATAGTTGTCCTAACGCCTAAACCACCACCCCCCCCCATCTCCTATCTCACACTCACACGAACCCTAGAGACCAGCCCATCTCCGTCGTCCACCGCTGCGAACCCCCGGTAGGAAATCGCCTTCGCCGGCGGCGAACATCCAATACCCCTTATTTTTACACCACATGACCTCCTCACCTCCCTTATCACGAATCCAACACCAGCTTGTTGGAACACACTCTTATGTTGCTAAAACTAATGTGTATTCATCTTCGTAGGTTTTGATAAATGACAAACCGAAATAGATGGAAAATTCATATATGCCAAATAGTTGTGAGTTATTATTGAATTACACTTTTATTTATATTTTAACTAAAAGTGTGTTTGTTTGTAGATTTAATATGCAAATAAAATAGCGGACTAAAGCTGAAGTCCAAGAACAAGAAGTTCAAGACAAGATCAAGAGAAGCAATGATTGATCCAACTTTAAATTTAAGTCTTGGCTTCTCTCAAAAATATTTTTTTATAAAAATATGCATATCATAAATATTTTTGATACACTTAGAACAAATTGATTTTAAATGATTTAATTGAACCAAAAAGGTCTTTAAAATTGTTTTTCATGTTTAAGACATATACTATATTCATAGTCTTCAAATAAAATAATGAAAAACGTTTTATAATTGATTTTCAGTAAGTTAATCGATTATTATATAACAGATAATCGATTATCCAATATTTCCAATTAAACTGGATTTTTATGCAAGGCAGGTTAATCGATTATCCAACTTAGAATAATCGATTATCTTAAAAATAATCGATTATCTAATTTTGTATAATCGATTATCTAATTTTGTATAATCGATTATCTTATATCTGTTGCTTCTCAACGACTAGTTTTTAAAATTAAATAATCGATTATCTGAATTGAATAATCGATTATTCCAAAAATAATCGATTATCAAACTTTAGTTAATCGATTATCCTATTATCCGTTACCTTCCAACGACTAGTTTTTTGAATGATAATCGATTATCTTTTTTTCAATAATCGATTATCTCATCAGATTTTGAAAATATTGTTTAATTATTAAGCAACGGATACAACAGTTTTTGGGGCTATAAATACACCCCAAAACCTCTCGTTTGACACAACACAACTGAGCAAAATCATATACAAGCTTTCAAATACTCTCTACATTCATTTCATTATATTCAATTGCTTTTGAGAGCCAATTTCTTGAATTTATTGTTGTGTTCTTGAGCGTTCTTATTTTACTCATATCTACTCTTCAAGAGAGTTTTGTTTAAGTGAGTATTAAGTGTTTATATACACTTGAAGGGAAGTCTAGTCCCTTGTTGTTGTAAGAAGGAAAGAATTATTCCTTCACGTGAAGTCTTGAAGTGCGGTATCTTCGAGCAAAGGTTATTGAGGCTTGTGTGATTCAAGTTCTCAAGTTGTAACGGTTTGTTGAGCACCCGAAAGCTTAACAAGATTAGTTGAACCTCGAGAGAGTCTCTCGGGAGACTGGACGTAACCACACTTGTGGCCAACCAGTATAAATTTGGTGCACTTCTTCCGTACTCTTTTATTTCCGTATTTGATTTAATTTTTATTTCTGCGAATTTTTATAAAACGCTATTCACCCCCCCCCCCCCCACCTCTAGCGTTAAGCACATATTCTAACAATTGGTATCAGAGCCTAACTCTCTGAAATACTTAACCGTTTGAGAGAAACTATCCATGGCTTCTACTCGCAGTTCTTATGCAGGATTAGGTAAAGGTCAATGCACCACAAGGCCACCACTATTCGATGGCACAAACTATACTTATTGGAAGGAGAGGATGAGAATATTCATCCAATCAAATAATTTTCTACTATGGAAAATTATAAAGAATGGAGAGCAAATACCAACCAAAAAGGTGGAAAATGAAATGGTTCCAAAATCGGAAGATGAATATGACGCGGACAATATCAGAAAAGTGGAAAACAACGCAAAAGCCATCAACATGATGTACTGTGCTGTAAATCCCGATGACTATCGGAAAATCTCATGTTGCACCACGGCTAAGCAAATGTGGGATAAATTGGAAATCACCTACGAAGGTACGGACCAGGTAAGAGAAGCTAAAATAGATTTTCTAACCCACAAATATGAATTGTTTCATATGAAGGAGAACGAGAAGATAGATGATATGTTCGAACGATTTTCAAAAATCGTTAATGATCTTCATGCTCTTAAGAAGACTTTCACGGATAGGGAGCTTGTCCGTAAAATTCTTCGAAGTCTCAATCCGGAATGGCGCTCCAAAGCCGACGCTATTCAAGAGTCAATCGGCATTACAAATGTCACAATCGACGGGCTTAGAGGTAATCTTAAAACCTATGAATCTACTATTCTTAACCCTCCTTTGGATGATCAAAGGAAAAGGAGAATCGCCCTAAAAGCAAGCACGGCTCAACCTCAAAATGATGAGGATTCAAATGACGAAGATAACGAGTTCGGACTCGTTATTAAGAAATTCCACAAGTTCATGCGAAAGGAGTATGAACGAAAAGGTAAGCGACAAGGAGGTCAAATAAAATGCTATGGATGCGGAGAAATTGGGGACATCAAACCAAATTGCCCAAATGCCAAAACAGAGAAGAAGGTCGTCAAAAAGCAAAGGGCCTACATCTCTTGGGGAGGCGACTCCGGAGACGAATCAAGTGACGGAGAAGGAGAGGAGACCGCAAACTTGTGTCTTATGGCACATGAAGAAGCTCAAAATGAGGTGTGTTTGAAGGGATCAAGTGTACTTTGGTACCTTGATAGCGGATGCTCTAAACATATGACTGGAGATGCATCAAAATTCCTTCAAATAAAATGCACGGAAGGAGGAAAAGTTGTATTTGGAGACAACAATAAAGGAAAAATAATCGGCATCGGCTCCGTCGGTAAGGACGAATCCTCCTCTATTAAGAATATCTTATTAGCAAAAGGGCTTAAACACAATCTCTTGAGCATAAGTCAATGGATTGTTTGATTCGGAAGAATGCATAGTATACGCCGTAGTGATTTTAAAGTCATTCTTCGTGGTATTAGAATTGATAATATCTATATGGTTGATCTTGAAAATTCTTCATCAAGTTTTGTGAATTGCCTTATGAGTAAAGATGACGACATGTAGTTATGGCATCGTAGAGTAGCTCATGTAAACATGAATATTTTAAACAAATTAGTTTCACAAAATTTAGTAATTGGTCTTCCAAATCTAAAATTTGAAAAAGATTCTATTTGTGATTCTTGCTAATAGGGAAACAAATAAAAGCCTCTTTTAAATATAAAAATGTTGTTTCAACCACTCGACCTTTACAACTTCTTCACATGGATCTTTTTGGACCATCTCGTACTAAAAGTCTTGGTGGAAATCTTTATGCTTTTGTAATTGTTGATGACTACTCTAGATTCACATGGACGTTATTCCTTGCTCATAAAAGTGATGTCTTTCAAATGTTTAAAAGTTTTCTTAAACGTGTTCAAAATGAAAAGAACACAACCGTCACTTCCATAAGAAGTGATCATGGGGGAGAGTTCGATCATAATCTCTTTGCGGATTTTTGTGACGAACTCGGCATTGAGCATACTTTCTCTGCTCCACGTACACCACAACAAAATGGAGTGGTGGAACGCAAAAATCGATGTCTCGAAGAGATGGCTAGAACCATGCTCGATGAGGCTAAGATTCCCAAACAATTTTGGGCGGATGCCGTGAGTACCGCATGCTATATTTTAAATAGAGCTGTCATAAGACCGATACTCATGAAAACTCCCTATGAACTCTACAAGGGAAGGAAACCTAACCTCTCCCATCTTAGAGTCTTCGGTTGTAAATGTTTCATTCATAACAACGGAAAAGATAACTTGGGAAAATTTGACGCGAAATCTGATGAAGGAATTTTTCTTGGTTACTCATCGCGTAGTAAAGCATATAGAGTGTTCAATAATTGTACTTCAACTGTCGAGGAGTCCCCTCATGTCATATTTTGTGAAAATGATGCTCGCTTGGCGAGAAAGGATTTTTGTGATCATCTTGCAGATTCTCTAAACAAGATAAGTCTTCAAGACAAGGTGCAAAAGGAGAATCCAAAGAAAGTTCAAGATGAAGTTGTGGAACAACCATCGGAAGAAGAACCACCACAAGAGGAAGAATCGATGATGCCTAAGGCTTGGAGGACGTCTAAAGACCATCCTCTCGACAAGGTAATTGGCAACATCGAGAAAGGGGTAAGTACTCGAAACCTTCTTAAAGACACTGTAGGACATATGGCTTTTGTTTCACAAATAGAACCTACAACCATTTCCGAAGCAATTGGGGATGAGCATTGGACCTTGGCAATGCAAGAGGAGCTTAACCAATTCAAACGTAATGATGTTTGGGAATTGGTGCCAAGACCCGATAATCACACCATAATTGGTACGAAATGGGTTTTTCGAAATAAATTAGATGAAAATGGTATAATCACTAGAAACAAAGCTAGGCTTCTTGCTAAAGGATATAATCAAGAAGAAGGTATTGATTATGAAGAAACATATGCACCTGTTGCACGATTAGAAGCCATTCGATTATTACTTGCTTTTGCTTCTTTAATGAATTTTAAATTATACCAAATGGATGTCAAGAGTGCCTTCATCAATGGATTTATTCAAGAGGAAGTGTATGTTGAACAACCCCCGAGTTTTGAAGACTTTAAATCTCCCGATCATGTCTTCAAACTTAAGAAAGCGCTCTATGGTCTTAAACAAGCTCCCCGAGCTTGGTATGAACGCTTAAGCAAATTTCATTTGAACAATAAGTTCAATAGGGGGAAAGTTGACACTACACTTTTATCAAGATTATAAACCATGACATCCTTTTAGTTCAAATATATGTAGATGATATTATTTTTGGTGCCACTAATGATTCCTTGTGTAAGGAGTTTTCCGAGATGATGACTAGCGAATTCGAAATGTCAATGATGGGTGAGCTAAATTTCTTCTTGGGGTTGCAAGTGAAACAAATGAAAGAAGGAACTTTCATTTGTCAATCTAAGTATTGCAAGGAGTTGCTAAATCGTTTTGAAATGACCAACGCCAAAGCAATGGCTACTCCAATGAACACATCAAACCATCTTGACAAGGATGAGAAAGGTAAGGAGGTAGACACCAAGAAATATCGAGGTTTGATCGGATCCCTTCTTTACCTTACTGCAAGTAGACCGGATATTATGTTTAGCGTTTGTCTATGCGCTAGATATCAATCTTGTCCGAAGGAGTCACATCTTACTACGGTAAAACGGATAATGAAGTACCTTGTTAGAACGATGAATGTGGGACTTTGGTATCCCAAAGGTTCTTCATGCCAACTAATTGGCTATAACGATTCTGATTTTGCAGGTTGCAGATTAGACCGCAAGAGCACTAGTGGCACTTGCCATTTGCTCGGTAGCTCCTTAGTTTCTTGGTTTAGCAAGAAACAAGTTAGTGTTGCGTTATCCACAACCGAGGCTGAATATATAGCCGCGGGGAGTTGTTGTGCACAAATTCTTTGGATGAAGCAACAACTCTCAGATTATGGTCTTAGTATTGATCATATCCCTCTTAGATGTGACAATACTAGCACCATAAGCTTGACGAAGAATCCTATTCTTCATTCAAGAAAGAAACACATCGAGATTAGGCGCCACTTCATAAGAGATCACGTTCTCAAAGGTGATGTCGAAATAGAGTTCGTTGAAACTAAACATCAATTGACCGACAGCTTCACTAAACCTTTAGATAAAGAGTCATTCTTCCGTATTCGTAGTGAACTCGGAATACTTGACTCTACGTTGATCTAATGCATACATTTAGGTTGCACTTATTTTTCTTAAATTATTACTAACTTGAGCGTCGGAGGCGTTTATTTTTCTTTTGCAGGAATCGCCCTAAAGACATGGGGAACTTAGTTAAAATTCCTTAAGTCTTTTTGATCAAGTTTAAAGGTTTTTGATTATAAAATAATTGATTGACAAAATAATCATAATCGATTATATTATTAATATGTTTTACGAAATTTTTTGGTGAATAATCTGTTAGAAATAACGCTCTACGCTAGAGGGGGGGTGAATAGCGTTTTAATGAAATTTAGCGTTTTCTTGCGGATTTAAATTTTACAGGAAGTAAATAAGTGCAATAAAAATAACTTACACAAGGATATATCCTGGTTGGCCACAACAGTGGTTAGTCCAGTCCCCGAGAGACTCTCTCGAGATTTTCTACTAACTTGTTAAGCTTACGGGTGCTTAACAAACCTTTACAGTTGCTCGGAGATACAATCTCAAAGACTTCACTTGCTCGGAGGTTCCTCACCTCAAAGACTTCACTTACTCGGGGATACAATCCCAAAGACTTCACTTGCTCGGAGGTTCCTCACCTCAAAGACTTCACTTGCTCGGGGATACAATCCCAAAGACTTCACTTGCTCGGGGATACAATCCCAAAGACTTCACTTGCTCGGGGATACAATCCCAAAGACTTCACTTGCTCGGGGATACAATCCCAAAGACTTCACTTGCTCGGGGATACAATCCCAAAGACTTCAACAGAGGAAGCACAAGTTCCTCAACACAAGAGAATCAAAATTCTCTTACAAGTATTTGAAATACTTGAACACTCACTTAACAAAGGTACTCCTTGATGAGTAGATATGAGTAAAATAATACGCTCAAGATCACAACAACTTTGAACAATAATATGGCTCTCAAAAGCTTTATGAAATGAGTAGAAAATGATGAACAATTGAATGAAAGCTTAAAGCAATGTAATGATCAGTTAGTGTATGTTGTTGTATGTAAAACACTGAGTTGAAGCTGTATTTATAGGTGCAAAACTTGGTCTTACCGTTGTCTAATTGCCAATTAAGAATTGCTGAATTTACTCAGTGATAATCGATTGTCAAGACCGAACAATCGATTATCTGCCAGTCAGATCAAAAATCAATCCCAGATTTTACGCTTAATAATCGATTACTTACAATCCATAATCGATTACTGGCAAAATTCAAAAACAGATAATCGATTACACCAAATCCATAATCGATTATATTGGCAACGTTCTAAAAATCATTTCTGGATTTTAAGCAAAACATCGATTATATAAAATCTATAATCGATTACCTCAGCAACGTTCTAAAAATCATTTCCAGATTTTAAGCAAAACATCGATTATATGAAAACCAATAATCGATTACTTTGAGGTATTTGAAAATCATTTGACAACGGTCAGCTTCAACAATCGATTGTCCTTTGCAGCAATCGATTACTTGTTATTTTCTGAAAATCATGAAACTTACTGTCTCAGTGATAATCGATTATTTAAAGCCATAATCGATTACTTGTTATTTTCTGAAAATCATAAAACTTACTGTCTCGGTGATAATCGATTCTCTAAAGACATAATCGATTACTTAATTAAATTTAAAATCACTGAAAGACATTGTCTCAACATAATCGATCACCATTAGTTCATAATCGATTATTTTGAGTATTGAAAAACTTTACCTCAACACCAATCGATTGGCATTTGATCACAATCGATTATCATGCAGATTTGGAAAAACCTGATGTTCACTGTCTTACTCACAATCGATTACCATTAATTCATAATCGATTGTCATGCAGTCTTGGCTCAGAAACAATCGATTATCATAAGTTCATAATCGATTATTTTAGCCTAGATTTTTGAGGCATGTTTAGAAAACATTTTGTCTAATGTAAATATGCATCATTTGAAATTATTTGATACAGAAATAAGTATGCATGATTTTGGAAAATAGTTTTATGAGAGAAGCCATGTTATGGAGTCAAGTTATAGGATCAAGATCACATTTAAGAATAACTCAATAATAACAATTAAAAACAACGTCTTGAGCTTCAATCTCAACATTTGTGCTCTTGTACTTGAACTCCGTCATATATCAATTTGTGCTTTGTTTGTCATTCATCAAAACCTACAAAAGAATACACGTTTAGTATATCGCATTGAGAACGTGTTTCCAACAATTTCCCCCTTTTTGATAATGGCAAACATTAAGCGGGATATGCAATTTTGACAAATAATATTGACGATTCAAGACAAGTATGCATATTTGTTCTTGTTCCCCCTCAATTTAAGAATTCCCCCTCAATTTAAGCTTATAAGCAATTAAGCAATTTAGAGGTGGTGCATACCCGTTATCCCGATTTAGAGGTGGTGCATACCCGTTATCCCGTTATCTTCCCCCTTTTGCCATTAGCAAAAATAGTAAGGAAAGATACACAAAGACGAAATAAAACAAAGTTTATTTATTGAAAATTTAAAGGGGTACAGCATAGGGACATCCAACAATACAATTAAAACCAAAAAAAATACAATATCAATTATCTCTGTCACGATCCGCCTCGTCATTCGGCGCAGCTTCAAAGGGAACGAGACCCGCATAGGGATAATGGACATGGTCAAAATAACCATGGATCTCGTGTGTCAACTGAGAGAGCTGGTCGGATATAGTTTGGAGAGTGGGCTCCTGAGATGGACGAGCACGACGGGCAGGACGGGTAGGAGGAGGAGTTGGAGCATGATCACCATCATGATGGAAGGATGATTCCGAGATTTCCTAGATTTTGGTACTCCTTTTGAGAGGACCATTTTCAGTGACAAATCCGGATGCTTCAAGAAACTTCATGATGAGGAGAGAATAAGGAAGGGGCATGTTATCGGCGACCGCATCGAGCATGTGCATTTTAATGAGCCGACACCAATTGATCTTGGCTCCAGTGACAATTGCATGTAAGAGCTTGGAGTCCTCTTGGGATATGGTGGTATGATTGTGCCTACGAGGTCTTAGGACACGGGTGATGAAGTAGAGGAGAAATCGATAATTTGGGTCCATGCCCGAGATGGTAGGACGATGAGAAGAAGCTTGATCATAAGAGATTCCGGCTTGGCGGAAAAAAATGGATTAATCAAAGAGAGAGCCGGCCTCATTAATATACCGGATAAGATCTTCACCATCGTTTGGAATGCGGGCGATGGTGTGAAGGTTCTCGTCAGAGAGGAGAATGTGAATGCCATTGATGGAGGTGACCACCTCACCATCTTCATCTTTGTGAAGATTTGAATAGAATGCTTCAACTAAGGTTGTGTTAATATGAGGATGGGTAAGGAGCAAGAAATCATAGAGTTGACACTCTTTGAGCATGTTGGCGGCAGGGGCGAAAGGTTCAAGGAGCTTGCTTGTTGAGAAGCGAGGAGGAAGAATAAATCGCTTCTCAAACTTGGAGAGAAACCTAGAAAGTTCAGCTTGAGTTTCGAAGAACAAAACGGACCCGTCTTCATATGGGAAGTTTAGAGGAGGAGGGACTGTTGAGGCTGAGGCACCTTGCCTGGAACGAGAGCGTTTGGAGGAGCGTCCAGACATATTGGAAAAAATTTTTACTGCTGAATTTTTGAGACTGAGATGCAAGGAATTGACCTTTGATTTTTAGAAATGGTGCTTGAGTGAGTGAGAATGATCCTATATGAAGGCTATTTATAGGAGAAGGAGTGATCAGCCATTTACTAAAGATACCTGCTGAAAATTGAAAGATGGAACAGTCAAAAACGGTAAGAAATAAATTTGCTGACCGTTAGATAATCGATTGTATTTACTGTTGGATTGAATTTTGAAACTGACAAATCGATTTAAGAGACAAACGGTAAAAAAAATTTTGAATGAGATAATCGATTATCAACACAAAATAATCGATTATGGAGCATTTATGTCCTGACAGTAATCGATGTTGGAGCCAAACGGTAACAAAGTTTAAACAGGAAATAATCGATTGTCAATATTGGTAATCGATTATTTTTGAAATATGGTTGATACAGAAAACTCGGAGAATTTCTGAATATGACAACTAATCGATTATAGGAAGGAATAATCGATTGTCTGGAAAAGTATTGCTGAATGACTGAGACGGAAATCGACTGTGCAATATAAGGAGCTAACAAATTAAACACATTTGCATAATAAAACTAATCAGTCGAAACAATTGATTATTGATACTGATAATCGATGTACTGCACAGTAGATAATCGATTATTTTCTTGGGATAATCGATTGCGGTGTGCTAAGACTTCATAATTTATCTTATCTTTGGGGAAGTACCTGCAAAATGGAATTAAACGTCTCCGACGCTCAAGTCAGTAATTTATAGTGACGTGAATAAATTACACTAGTGTTATCAAGTGATATCGTGAACTCTTAAGACTTGTCTCCTAGAGTGTTCTTAAGAGAGTTTCGGGTACTTACCTTTCCTCCAACGTCGCCAATTACCTGATCAAGAGGGTGATCTTTGATCGTCCTTCATTCATTTTGTTCTTTTGTCTCACTCCCCAAATGTGAAGCTTCTTCCGTTGATTGTTCCACAATTGATTTCCTTTGTTTTTCAAATTGCTTAAAATATCAACCGATCTGAATATGATTGTTTCCAAATATGACGCTTCCTCCTTCTTTTGTGCTCTAGTTGAAGGGATTTGGATTCATCTCCCGTCATGTGTTTGGAGCATCCACTATCAAGGTACCATAGTACGCTTGATCCCTTCAAGCATACCTACAAAACAAATTAATTTTCTTTGGGTACCCATGCCATCTTGGGTCCTTGAGGGTTAGACATATTGTAATAATATGTTTGAGTAGCATGTCTATGACGAGTAAAACATGCGGGAGCAATATGACCAATGCGTCTACAATAATGACATGTCACATTCGGATTGTGCATTCGTCTAGGTTCATAGTAGCTAGATGAATGAAGGTTGCTTACCTTATTTTGAACGCTATTATTTCTCCTACTTTGATCTCTAGGATGGGTAGTGTTTCTAGAGTGATGATATCTAGGTTGAGGACCATTTTGGGGTCTTCTAGGAGGTTCACAATTTTGCCTAAAATATGCATCATGTCTATGGTGACTATTTCTAGGCGGAGGGTCATTTCTTGGTCTAGCATGCAAATTTGTTCTAGGATAGCTATTTCTAGGATACACATTTTTGTTGTTGTTCCTAGGTTGAGCTCTAGGTTTTTGAGGTTTAGCATCAACCTTTTCTTCATTTTTAAAACCTATTCCGTGCTTAGTTGATTTTAGGTTATCAAGAACAACATTCAAGTTTTTATGCGAGGAATTAAACTTATCTAGTGTGCCTTTAAGTCTACCTACTTCATTCTTAAGGATCACACAAGAAACACAACCTTTAGTAGAACTTTCAGGTTTGTCAGCACTTCTCTTTCCATAAAACTTGTTTTGTTCGTGTAGCTTCTCATTTTCCAAAACCAGTTTTTCTAATTCCTTTTCTTTTAAAGAAATCTGTTTTTGAAAATCCGTTTCTTTTAGAGAAGCGTTTTCTCTTAAGCTAGTGACAGTTTTTGAAGCCTTTAAAAATTCAGTATATAACTCATCAAAAGCATTACGCATTTCATCAAGTGAAAAGTTTTCAGACGAGATTTGACGTACCTCATTTTGGTTGTCTTCTTGTACCATGAGACAAAGGTTTGCAGCTTCGTCGTTTTCTTCTTCACTTGATTCATCTCCGGAGTCGCCTCCCCACGAGATATATGCCCGTTGCTTTTCAAAGGATTTCTTCTCCTTTTTGATGTTTGGGCAATTTGTTTTGATGTGTCCAGTTTCTCCACATTCATAGCATTTTGTTTGCTCACCTTTTTTTTTTCCTTTGCGCTCATATTCCTTGTGCATAAACTTTTGGAATCTTTTAATGACTAATCCAAACTCGTTGTCTTCTTCCTCTTCAATCTTTGGTTGGCTTGTGCTAGCTTTTAGAGCAATCTTTTGCCTTCTTTGATCATCAACAAACGGGTTAAGAATAGTAGATTCATAGGTTTTAAGATTACCTCTTAGTGCGTCGATGGTGACGTTTGAGACTCCAATTGATTCTTGGATAGCATCGGCTTTGGATCGCCATGCCGGTGTGAGGCTTCTAAGAACTTTTCGAACAAGTTCTCTATCCGTGAACGTCTTCTTGAGGACGTGTAGATCATTTACTATTGTTGAAAAGCGCTCAAACATCTCATCTACTTTTTCTCCTTCCTTCATATGAAACAATTCGTAAGCATGAGTAAGAAAATCAACTTTTGCTTCTCTTACCTGGTCAGTCCCTTCATAAGTGACTTCTAATTTGTCCCACATTTCTTTTACTGTTTTGCAACATGAAAGTTTCCTGTAATCGTTAGCGTTAATAGCACAATACAATAAATTTACAGCTTTATAATTATTTTGAATCATTCTATTGTCCTCTGTGGTGTACTCCTCTTCGGATTTGGGAATCCATTCGCTTTCCACTTTCTTGACTGGAATTTCATTTCCCTTTGTGTACACCTTCCAAAGGTAGGGACAGTTTGACCGAATGAAGATTTCCATCCTCTCCTTCCAGTATGAGTAATTTGTGCCATTGAATAGAGGAGGTCGTGTAGGGCATTGTCCTTCTTCAATTCCTGCAAAAGAGTCTAGAGTAGAAGCCATGGATGGTTCTCTCAAACTGTTAAGTTTTTCAGAAAGTTGGGCTCTGATACCAATTGTTAGAAATAACGCTCTACGCTAGAGGGGGGGTGAATAGCGTTTTAATGAAATTTAGCGTTTTCTTGCGGAATTTAAATTTTACAGGAAGTAAATAAGTGCAATAAAAATAACTTACACAAGGATATATCCTGGTTGGCCACAACAGTGGTTAGTCCAGTCCCCGAGAGACTCTCTCGAGATTTTCTACTAACTTGTTAAGCTTACGGGTGCTTAACAAACCTTTACAGTTGCTCGGAGATACAATCTCAAAGACTTCACTTGCTCGGAGGTTCCTCACCTCAAAGACTTCACTTGCTCGGGGATACAATCCCAAAGACTTCACTTGCTCGGAGGTTCCTCACCTCAAAGACTTCACTTGCTCGGGGATACAATCCCAAAGACTTCACTTGCTCGGGGATACAATCCCAAAGACTTCACTTGCTCGGGGATACAATCCCAAAGACTTCAACAGAGGAAGCACAAGTTCCTCAACACAAGAGAATCAAAATTCTCTTACAAGTATTTGAAATACTTGAACACTCACTTAACAAAGGTACTCCTTGATGAGTAGATATGAGTAAAATAATACGCTCAAGATCACAACAACTTTGAACAATAATATGGCTCTCAAAAGCTTTATGAAATGAGTAGAAAATGATGAACAATTGAATGAAAGATTAAAGCAATGTAATGATCAGTTAGTGTATGTTGTTGTATGTAAAACACTGAGTTGAAGCTGTATTTATAGGTGCAAAACTTGGTCTTACCGTTGTCTAATTGCCAATTAAGAATTGCTGAATTTACTCAGTGATAATCGATTGTCAAGACCGAACAATCGATTATCTGCCAGTCAGATCAAAAATCAATCCCAGATTTTACGCTTAATAATCGATTACTTACAATCCATAATCGATTACTGGCAAAATTCAAAAACAGATAATCGATTACACCAAATCCATAATCGATTATATTGGAAACGTTCTAAAAATCATTTCCGGATTTTAAGCAAAACATCGATTATATAAAATCTATAATCGATTACCTCAGCAACGTTCTAAAAATCATTTCCAGATTTTAAGCAAAACATCGATTATATGAAAACCAATAATCGATTACTTTGAGGTATTTGAAAATCATTTGACAACGGTCAGCTTCAACAATCGATTGTCCTTTGCAGCAATCGATTACTTGTTATTTTCTGAAAATCATGAAACTTACTGTCTCAGTGATAATCGATTATTTAAAGCCATAATCGATTACTTGTTATTTTCTGAAAATCATAAAACTTACTGTCTCGGTGATAATCGATTCTCTAAAGACATAATCGATTACTTAATTAAATTTAAAATCACTGAAAGACATTGTCTCAACATAATCGATCACCATTAGTTCATAATCGATTATTTTGAGTATTGAAAAACTTTACCTCAACACCAATCGATTGGCATTTGATCACAATCGATTATCATGCAGATTTGGAAAAACCTGATGTTCACTGTCTTACTCACAATCGATTACCATTAATTCATAATCGATTGTCATGCAGTCTTGGCTCAGAAACAATCGATTATCATAAGTTCATAATCGATTATTTTAGCCCAGATTTTTGAGGCATGTTTAGAAAACATTTTGTCTAATGTAAATATGCATCATTTGAAATTATTTGATACAGAAATAAGTATGCATGATTTTGGAAAATAGTTTTATGAGAGAAGCCATGTTATGGAGTCAAGTTATAGGATCAAGATCACATTTAAGAATAACTCAATAATAACAATTAAAAACAACGTCTTGAGCTTCAATCTCAACATTTGTGCTCTTGTACTTGAACTCCGTCATATATCAATTTGTGCTTTGTTTGTCATTCATCAAAACCTACAAAAGAATACACGTTTAGTATATCGCATTGAGAACGTGTTTCCAACATAATCGATTATCTTGTGTCAAATAATCGATTATCATAAAATGTATAATCGATTATCCAGTTCTTCGGCTTTTCGTCTTTCTCTGAAATAATCGATTATCAAAGTCAATAATCGATTATCTTCCTCATCCGGATCTTAAACTGTATCAAAATAATCGATTATCAAATCCGATAATCGATTATCATCGGCCAAATTTTCAAAAATTCTTACCGTTTTATATCCGTTTGAAGTCTTCAATTCTGAAATTTTTCTCATTAAATGTGTTCATTTTCTCAACTCTATAAATAGGGATGTCATAGAGTCAAATTCTCACTTCACAAACACTTCTCTTCACAAAAACTCTCTTCAAAAGCATCAAAAATCTTCAAAAATTCTCTTGCTTACTCATTCAAATAGCAAATAGAAATTCCAAAAGAGCTCGTGCCGGCAAGAATGTTGCCTCTTCCTCCAACATCCCGCCATCTCTACATTGCTACCAAGATGGCTCTTTTCTAAGGTTCGAACAAGAAACCGAACTTCTTCGATTTGTTCAAAAATTTGAAAACCGAGAAATCCTTCCTCCTCGTTTTACAACCGGAAGATATATCGCCGACACTATTCATTCATCCATACTTCTCCAAAGTCAAATAATTAACTTTGTTTATCTCCAATACTCCTACATTCATCCTCTTTTAATTCGAGCGTTTTATTCCAATTTAAAGAAAGATGAGGACGGGGAACTCTCTTCTAACATCAATGGCGTTCCTATTATTTTGAGTGAGGAAAATATTCAAGCCCTCACAAATCTACCCCGAGAAGGCCAAGACATCGACCACTACACCGGAGAAGAAGGAATTTTATTTGATGAGCAAGTTCTTTTCAACCAAATTGGAATTGGACACTTTGAATTCACTCCGGAGCATCGTCGACCCCCTATGAAAAATATGCTACCCGAATTTCGTTTAATATTCTATATCATCACTCGTGTCCTCAAGCCACGAAAACACAATCATACAACAATTGGTCGTGAAGACGTCAAAATTATGCATGCAATCATTTCCGGAGCGCGCATCAATTGGTGCAAGCTTATTCTAACTCACATGCATGATTCAATAGGGGATGACAAACCTCTCCCATATGCTCTTCTTATAATGATTATCTTTGAAGCATTGGAAATCAATACCAACGTTGGTCCGAAGAAAAATCGCACCAAACTTTGGGAAATTCAAGAAACATCTTTCCATAGCAGTGATCATCCCGCTCCTCCTCCGCCTACTCAACAAAGTCATCGCACTCATGCTCCCTCGGATGCCACACTCCAAACCATTTCGGAGCAACTAGCCTCTCTATCAACCTCAATGAATCGGATTGATAGAAATGTGTCCCGCACGGAAAGAAACGTGCGAAGGTTGAGTAATGAACTTCACGGGTATTTTGACCACGTCAACTACCCCTATACCCACGTTTATTCCTCAAATGACTCAAGTGATGAATTCGACGACGATAGTTTTTAGTTTTTATTTTTGAAAATTATTTTGTATCCTCTTTTATGTATCTTTTCCTTTCATTAATAAAATCGTCTTTTTGTTAATGTCAAAAGGGGGAAGAAAAGGGTATATGCATTTTTCTTTCTTTCAAATATTTTTGTTTTAAATATTTTTTGCATAATTGAGGTTTGGCATAAATTGAGGGGGAACTCAATTATAACTTATCTAGTATTTGGCATAATCAATTTATATTAATTTTTAATGCATATCCCCATATCAGTTTGCCATTATCAAAAAGGGGGAAATTGTTGGAACAGACTCTTATGTTGCTAAAACTAATGTGTGTTCATCTTTGTAGGTTTTGATAAATGACAAACCGAAATAGATGGAAAATTCATATATGCCAAATAGTTGTGAGTTATTATTGAATTACACTTTCATTTATATTTTAACTAAAAGTGTGTTTGTTTTGTAGATTTAATATGCAAATAAAATAGCGGACTAAAGTTGA
The DNA here is from genome assembly GCA_034376525.1 of Nicotiana benthamiana. Lineage (NCBI taxonomy): Eukaryota > Viridiplantae > Streptophyta > Magnoliopsida > Solanales > Solanaceae > Nicotiana > Nicotiana benthamiana. Next base: position 40,411,513 of record CM067324.1, read on the forward strand.
AGTCCAAGAACAAGAGGTTCAAGACAAGATCAAGAGAAGCAATGAAAATAAATGAAGACATATTTGAGTCATGTTTATATTTTGATCTTGATCCAACTTTAAATTTAAGTCTTGGCTTCTCTCAAAAATATTTTTTTATAAAAATATGCATATCATAAATATTTTTGATACACTTAGAACAAATTGATTTTAAATGTTTTAATTGAACCAAAAAGGTCTTAAAATTGTTTTCATGTTTAAGACATATACTATATTCATAGTCCTCAAATAAAACAATGAAAAACGTTTTATAATTGATTTTCAGTAAGTTAATCGATTATTATATAACAAATAATCGATTATCCAATATTTCCAATTTAACTGGATTTTTACGCAAGGCAGGTTAATCGATTATCCAACTTAGAATAATCGATTATCTGAAAAATAATCGATTATCTAATTTTGTATAATCGATTATCTTAAATCCGTTGCTTCTCAACGACTAGTTTTTTAAATTAAATAATCGATTATCTGAATTGAATAATTGATTATTCCAAAAATAATCGATTATCAAACTTTAGTTAATCGATTATCCTATTATCCGTTACCTTCCAACGACTAGTTTTTTGAATGATAATCGATTATCTTTTTTTCAATAATCGATTATCTCATCAGATTTTGAAAATATTGTTTAATTATTAGCAACGGATACAAGAGTTTTTGGGGCTATAAATACACCCCAAAACCTCTCATTTGACACAACACAACTGAGCAAAATCATATACAAGCTTTCAAATACTCTCTACATTCATTTCATTATATTCAATTGCTTTTGAGAGCCAATTTCTTGAATTTATTGTTGTGTCCTTGAGCGTTCTTATTTTACTCATATCTACTCTTCAAGAGAGTTTTGTTTAAGTGAGTGTTAAGTGTTTATATACACTTGAAGGGAAGTCTAGTCCCTTGTTGTTGTAAGAAGGAAAGAATTATTCCTTCACGTGAAGTCTTGAAGTGCGGTATCTTCGAGCAAAGGTTATTGAGACTTGTGTGATTCAAGTTCTCAAGTTGTAACGGTTTGTTGAGCACCCGGAAGCTTAACAAGATTAGTTGAACCTCGAGAGAGTCTCTCGGGAGACTGGATGTAACCACACTTGTGGCCAACCAGTATAAATTTGGTGCACTTCTTCCGTACTCTTTTATTTCCGCATTTGAGTTCGAATTTTATAAAACGCTATTCACCCCCCCCCCCCTCTAGCGTTAAGCACATATTCTAACACAGCTTCCCTCGACTCCTACTGGAATCGCTCAAATCCTCAAAACCCTAACCGCCGACATGGATTCCTCCGCCATGGCCGGCGACGCCACCATCCAGCCACCTCCAAATTCACACCAAGTAATCACCACATCCTCCCCATCTCAAATGTCCATTCCACTTATTTCAAAGCCTTCTGAATCTTCTCAAATATTGAATCAAAAATTTCGGCAAAACCCTACCACCACCAATCCTCACCAAATGAACACCACAGAACTACCAAAACACTCTCATGATGAATCCACAATCTATTTCCCTCGAATATCTCCACAACTTCTCAAAATTCAAACCTAAGGTTCCGGAGTTTTCAAAATAGTGCATGAAGAGTTCTACTCAAGTCCAGGGTCCGATTTCGATTAATAAGCTAAGTTTTCTAGCTTTCCCTTCTAAATTTCCCTCCGCCTCAATTCTTTTCTGTTAATTTGGGCTTTTATGTTTGAATTCCTGAGTTTAATTCGAGTTGTATCAGTCTTATTTGTTTTAAATTCCTAAGTTTTAGTAAGTTTTAATTCGAGTTATATTAGTCTTGTTGGTTGGTTTGAATTTTATTTTTTTTCTTTCCTGAGTTTGATTATGTTTGATCGTTGTACTAGTCTTTTCAGTTGAGTTGATTTCCATGTTAATTTCTGAGTTTAAACTAGGTTTAGCTATACTAGTCTTGTCTGTATGATCTACTCACAGGCTCGATTAATCATGTTTAGCTAATCCTAATTTCAAGTCAAAGTTTCTGCGTGTGATTGAAAACTTAGTTTAAATTCAAAATTGAAATGCAGTACCATTTAACTAAGGGTCTTAAATGGTTTAATATTAGAATATATGGTAAATTGAAATAACCAGTGATTAAAAGGGTAAATCAGGGAATAACCTTAGAGAATCTCTGCATAACTGAAATACAAAGCTTCTAGGTTGGGGCGTCAATTTGAATTTTAGCTTTTAGGTAGTGTAACTTGGGTAGCAAGGCATAAAATAAAGGACTAACTAGCAAAAAGAAAACTGAAGAAAGGTCAAAAAGGGAAAAAATAAAAATCTGAAGTCGTCCTAGTAACTTGCCTATAACGGCATTGTTACTTGAGGCTGAAGAGAGATTCGAAGGACTGAAAACCATAAAAAGCTCTAGGCGGCTAAAATTTCTATAAAAAAAAAAGAGTTTTTGAGAACCAAAAAAAAGAAAAAATAGAAAGTCTGCATATTTCTTTTAAGCTTGGAGAGCCTAAAGGTTTAAGAGATCATTTGTCGGCATAGGACAGAATTTTTGAGAACTAAACAAAGAAAGATCAGAAATAAGTTGAAATTCAAAAAAATGAGTTGAATCTATTGGTGTTTTTGAGTGTTTTAGTTCATTTTTGGCCTAATTCGACTGTTGGGGTGTTATTAACACTATTACTGGTTCAAAGTAGCTTAAAAAGTTGGTTTCTATTGGTCATTTTGGATTTGGTATATTGTTGCTGGAATACTGCCCCTGTTATTGTTGCTTCTGAACTTGTTGCCTTCTATTCCTTCCATATTTCCTTCTTCTTCCAGGTATATCCTCAAACTGTAATGGAATGAAGTCTTTTGAGTAAAATCGTATGAAAATGTGGATTCAGATTGAAGTTTAAATTGAACTACTGGCTTCTGGTGTATTTGTAACCATTTTGATCATTATGTATGCTTGAGTTCTTTATTTCTTATGTAAATTCAAGTTTGGACTGTACTGGACTATTGGACTGTGAATTTGTTATTTAGGATAGTAAATTCATTACATAATGGTTAATGTTATAGCAATGCTTGGTTCATGTTTGTATAAATGAACTGTAACTTGGTCGAATGATTTGTGAGATGAGAAATCACTGTGTAGATGAACTTGGGTCCATGAACTTATCCTTTTCTTGTGCATGAAATCGAAACAACATGTCTACTTAGACAGTAATAGAGTTTTATAATTCCAAGTAGCAATTCGTCTAAATAAATATTTATAGATCAATATCAACGTATAGGGTAACCTCAAGGAAAAAGATTGTGACCAATTATGTTGATGTAGGTTTAATACTGTTGAATTCCATTGTCTTTGTTAGTCTTCTAAAAACGAAGTCACGATTGCTTTCATTGTTTGATCAGCTAATGCTAAGATGACAATAATTTCCCTGGTTCATGTGGAGAGACTTGATGTTAGGTCCTTGATATCGAGACTCGGCATTTGGGCCTATTTCGAAGCCCAGCCCTGAAGGCTCATTTGGGTCAAAACGGACCATCTCTTTATCTGGACCACCAATCCTTTATGGTGGTTCAAGATTTTATGCAATGCATTGATCTCCTTTTAATTGTGTTCAACCATTAGCTAATCGGGTCTTTAGCCAATCGAGGCGGGCCATAATAGGCAATAATAGCATATTAGTTCTCCGAACTTTAGTTCAAATGTCCTTAAAGTAAAATTAAGGTGCGATGCCGAACAAAAATCACAAATGTATGGCCCTCGTTTAAATTAGTTTCTTAAAATACTTAGAATTCGGGATATGCCATTTAGCGAATTTTCATAGCCTTACGCAAAGTTAACAACGCGTTAGTCGCTTTAGGTGCGTTCTTCAATAATTTTACATTCTTAAGCTCGGTGTGCATTTCATGTGACCCAAATCCAAGTCCCAAGATGTTGAATAAGATGTGTTACGGATTGCGGGTACATTTCATGTGACGCAATCCAAAGACACGTTTTAAAATGATGTTCAATTTCCTTAAAAATTAATAAAAGCAGTAAATAATTTAAAATTACACTATATGTTTGACATGTACTAAAATTAGATAATAGGCCAATTCTGATAGTTTAAGCAACCGTGCTAGAACCACGGAATCCGGGGGTGCCTAACACCTTCACTCGGGTTAACAGAATTCCTTACTCAGAATTTCTGGTTCGTAGGCTTCAAAAGAAAAGTCAAATTTTCCTCAATTTGGGATTTTAAAAATATACCGGTGACTTGGGACACCAGAAATAAATCTACACCAAGTAGCAACTCTGAAAAAATTAAATAAAAAAATCACATTTCGAATAATATCACTTTAATTGAAAAAACTCTCTTATACACTATCCTCCGGGGTGATGTGTGAAAAGAAATGTGTGACAGGACCAATTCAACGGAAAGAAACAAAAAAAAGGCAAAATACACATCGGAGAGGGGGAGAAAATGGACAAAAATAAAAATGAAGAGAGGAGTAGGGGGTAGGAAGAAAAATGAACTCACTATAACATACACTAAGTACCATGAAAAAGATTTTATTGTATCAGAGCACGAAGCATATAGTTAATGACGACGTTGCAGAGGTGAAATTATGGAGATTTCTGATAATTTTGGCAAATGTTGCGTTTAGAGGAGTTTTCAATGGAATCTTCTTCGCGACAAAATTATACTACTTAAATAGGGAAAAAACAGTTCTTTTTCGTGCATATATTAACTTTTGAATCCTTTTGACACAAGGTAATGTAATTCAAAAATTGCTTTAGGTTGCAGGTTTGAATTTTTTTGAATTCTCTATTTAAAATTCCTAGCTCAGCCATAGCAAAGTCATGTCTAATAGGCACATTTTGCACAAATGTTTGCTGGCCTATAAATCATGACCTCAGTCGAGGTGTAAATGGAATTTTTGGGTATGCTTGGGGATTGTCTATGAGTTCTCCCGTTTGAGATCCACTGGTCTCCTATTAAGCTAAACATTGTCTTCACGCTCGTGTGTGTTTTGGGATTGTCTATGATTCTCCCCTTAGAGATGTACTCCATGCTTGGAGCTAAGGTCTCGTATCCTAAACATTTTACCTCGCGATCATGTCTTTTAAAATAAAGGTTGGAAAGCAAGGCACTGAGCATTTATGTTTCTGGAGATCCCTGCTTTCTTCCTTTGAAATGATATTGTGTATTTTTCATACTTTGGTATATGTGCGATTTGCTAAAGAGTTAGTTGTATTCAAATTTGTCAGGTTAAACAAATTCCTGAGACGTTCTTGTCAACTGCTCATTACTTCCATTCATTCATCAGAAACACATGCTGATTTGCTCTCAGGCGTTAGAGCTGCTACGCAATCTCCTGCTCTTAAGGTTATTGATGTCAAATCATCAGCAGATTTTAAGCGTCCTAGGGCTTTATACTACCACATTTGGTTGAGTAGAGCTAGCGAGGGAGAAAGAGTTAGAAAAACATATGAACCAGAAGTTGGAGATCTGATTGCACTATCAGATGTGAGCCCGAAAAGTATAGATGATTTCAACAGACCAAAGAGATCATTTCTCATTGATTTAGTACAAGAAAAATATGAAGGTTCAAACAGGCTATCTATCCTGTCTTCGAAGCCTATCCCATTTATAAAACCAGACAGGGAAAAGGGTGAACGAGGAGACAGTCTTTTCATTGTTTACCTTTCTAATCTTACAACAAATATGCGAATATGGAAAGCTTTGAATTCAGACATGGAAAGTGCCAACCTGCACATAATTAGGACTGTGCTGAAAGTTGATCCAAGTGTTGTAAGTAAATTTCACTCTCTCTGTCTCTCTGACTCTTGTTGTAGCAAGGAATATTTTACGGACTCTTTCCCTATTAGTTTTGATCTACAATTTTCCTTGATTAAGGTCTCTAGTAAATTTCAATCATTTTGTAGGATGAAGAGAAGTGTGTTCGTTGCTTCTTCAGTGAAACGAAAGTTAGTGCCATGTCAAATCATAGGACTATCATTGAGTCATTTGGGCTAGATAATGCTCAACAAGAGGCTGTTATAAGTTGTATGGCTACAAGAGAATGTGGTCACTCCAATGCTATATTTAAAGCTGCCAAGTGGAAGGTAAGCTGCTTCATCTCGCTTATAATTGACGTTTAGAGTTTCTTTTATTTGAGTCAGTTGGATTACTTCGGAAAATAATGTAAAGGTCTTACCATTACCCCCTAAGCATATATTAGCAACTGTTGGTAATCATTGGTGAAAAGTATTTTTGGCATGTTTGTTTGTTTCATGAATATTGATGGCCAAAAAGCAGATCAGTTGAATATTGATTATGCTAGTAAGCCGAATATATTGATAGTTCTGGTGTTTGGTAATCTTTATTTTGAGTTCTTCTTCTGTTATTTTGTTTGCAATTTGGAGAAATGACAGGTTCCTTGCTGTTATAAACTAACAGATTTTCTTTAGTGAGAATTTCTCAAAATCGATGGCCAGAATTATGGATGCCGAGATCTGTAAAGAAGTGATGTCACTTTTGGTGAAGCTTTCAAGTGGTTGGCACAAGTCAGAAAAGCGCAACAATTCAGCAACAGTGGTGGGGATTCATCTGAACTATAAGAGAGCTACAGTGTCAAGCACCTGAAGTTAGTCTTGACTGTAGATATTCTGCTAGAGAGCTCTACATACATTCAAGTACTAAAAATCTGGGACATTTACCAGGATCTCAGATACCAAAATTGATGAAGGACCTTGACATCCATTTCTACAGTTGTTCAGTGCATATGATGAATTGTTGCAAACGCAGGCGCGTAGAGGGATACAGACTTGTCTTTGTTTATCTTCTGATTTGAATTGCTACATTTTCAGAGTTGAAGAACTATGAGATACTGACTTCACAAGTCTTCAGACCAGTATCTGGCACGTGAACATGTAGCTATGTGTCTGTGGGATGAACCAGGATGTTCAAGAAGTTCCAATTCAGTGTAGGGTGTATACCAGAGGGTTCTTACAACTTCATGAATAAGAGAACAACAGAAGTTTCTGGTTTACACCTAAATTTTTGGTAGCTCACTTTTACAACAATTACCCTGTTATGGTTACAGCTTATTTCTTATTAGCTTGCTGGTGGTATTGCTGTTGTTACTGCTTTCATTTTCTTTCCTTGATCTGAGCCGAGGATCTATCGGAAACATACTCTCTACCCTCAAAGATAGTGGTAAGATTTGCGTACACACTACCATCCTCAGACCCCACTCGTGAGACTATACTGGGTCTGTTGTTGTTGTAGTTGCTCACTTTTACAACAATATGATGAGCTATTTATTCCATATCAGATGACTTGTAGCAACCATGTAACTCTTTATGTTTACCAGTAATTTTCAGGAAGCCCAAGAATGGTTAGAGCATCCTGCTGAAGATTTTTGTAGACCTTGAACATAACAAGTTCTAATGTACCACTGCTGATCACTACTGCATAACGTAGGTAAATTATCAAAAGGATATATACACTGGCATAAAGCCGCTGCCATGACTATCATGTTTGTACAGGTAACCTTTTCTTTAGAGTAGTTCGAAGAAACTTCAGAATATCTCAGCACAACAATTACCTAAACATGACATTATCTGTTTTGTACAGTTTGGGACGTCCATTGCTTGGAAAGCTTGGGGTCGCGTGGAACTGGTAATCTGGCATCAGTTTTGGCTATTTTTGGTGTGTTTGTTGTAAGGCTGTATTTTTCGCGGTTCCGAACCGGAACCGGAACGGAACCGTGGCCCTGGCGGTTCTGCCGGTTCCGGTTCTGGCGGTTCCCGGGAACCGTGGCGGGACGGTTCTACCCGTTGGAACCGCCAGAACCGGAACCGGAACCGGACCGGTTCTGGCGGTTCCAAACGGTTCCGGCGGTTCTGTAACGGTAATTTTTTTTTTTTTTTTTTAAAAAAATTTAAATAATTTCCAAACGGCTTTTCAAAAGTAGCCATTTGGAAGTTTAAAAAATAGCCATTTGGCCCCCAAACTTTAATTTAACCCAAAACTTTATATAATTACAATATTTCCCATTTCTCAACTATAAATACCCCCTCATTCTTTCATTTTTATTCACCAATTCATCAATATCTCTCAATCTCTCTCAAGCTCTCTTTCAATCTTTCTAGTGCAAGTGTTTAATTTATTGTTGCAAATTCGTGAAACATTGTGAAGTTGTTGAATTGAAGTTTTCAAGTGTTCAATTTCAACGATTTTCAATTTTCAAGAAGTTGTTCGTCAATCCGGTAAACTCGTTTCAACTCTTACGTGCTAAGAATATTTTTGTGTGTTGTATTTTGCTTAATTATAATTATTATGGCATTTTCGTTGAAAAATATGTTCGGTAAAGGAAAAGCTAAAACCGGTGAAAGTAGTGGCCAAAATACTACCCCTCCCCCGGCTCCCCGACCTAGAAAAGATAAGCAAGTTCAAAGTAGTAGCCAACCTAGAAATCCTAATGAACCCTTCGGAATCCTTGATAGTGATCACCCGTGTTTTCAATTTAGCGATATTGATTTTCTGCATAATGTAGCTGTTGGTGATAGAATAGACGATGATATTACGAATGCTCTTTATCCTAATGCACCTATCTTAGAGGGAAATGAGGATGATGATGAAACCCAAGCTCCAGTAGATTTAGATGATACACCTACTAGTCCTGCTCATAACTTAGGTGATGAACCGGCACACCCACCCGTACAAACTCCCACTTTTAGTAGACAACCTCCTAAACATTCAGAAACATCATTAGTTTGTCAATTTTTTATTCAACTAAGAGAACAAGATAAGGCTAAGTGTAAATCTTGTGGGAAATTACTTGTTCATAGGTATACTGGAGATCGTAGCGGCACCGGTAGTTTAGTTAAGCATATAAAATTACACCCTAGCGATAAGGCTAGATATTTCCAATTGAAAGCGCAACAAGAGGGGAGGACAAGTCCTGATACTACAGTTAACCCAAGTACTGGTTCAAATCTAGTTCAACCAGGAATAAACACAGCCACCAGAGGTATATTATATTACGATCCAAATAAGGATCGTGAAGAATTAGCTAAAATGATTACTGTTATGTGTTTGCCTTATTCTTTTGCTTCTAATCCTGCATGGATTCATTATATTAGAAGAGTATTTAATCCTACGTATAAAGGTTGGCCTCGCGCCACAGTTAAGGCCGATATTTATAAATACAAGCATGAATATGAACAATACTTGCGCTATTTATTTACCCATATAACTAATCGTATGTCTATTACAACTGATATTGGTGGAAGTAATAATGATTGTGATTATCAAACCGTAACCAGTCATTGGATAGACGAAGACTGGACAATGCAAAAACGCATTATTGCATATAGGATAATTAATTCACAGCATACGGGTAGGTTTATTGCTAACACTGTTTCAGATGTATGCAGATATTTTTGTTTTAGTGATAAAATAATGTCAATTTCCATGGATAACGCTTCTAGCAACACTAGTGCAATAGGTATGCTAACTAGAACACTTAATCCTGCTTTTACTAATATTTTCCATGTTAGATGTATATGTCATATTTATCATTTAATTGTTGGTGATGGTATGAGAATATTAAACTTAGAAATTGAAAAGGTTAAAATGGCTCTTAATTGGCTTTTTTATTCAAACCGTAGAAATAGACTTAGAGAATATTTTAAAAAGTGTGACGAATATGGCCTTAGAGAAAGAAAGGTTCCTAAACCTTGCCCGACTAGGTGGAACTACATGTACGAAAGTTTAGTAGTAGCGTACGAATATAGAAACCTAATTAACGCTACGTATAATTCTCGGGATTGTGGGGAGGAAGATAATGACATGCTAACTACACAAGATTGGACTAACGTTAAAATTCTTTTAGATTTTTTAGAACATTTTCATGTGGCTACAAATGCTTTATCTGGCCAATATTATCCAACTATTTCTAACTGTTTAGTTTATATTGCCGCACTTGCTAATTTGTTTGTTGATTTTAACGAGGGAGGGGAAATTTATGAAATTGCAATAACTGAAATGAAAAAGAAGTTTAAAAAATATTTTTTCCAATCCCTCCTATATTTGGTGTGTCTGCTATGTTAAATCCTACTATGAAATTAGGAGGTCCTCACTTTTGGTATTCTACTATTTATCAATCTTTAGATCTTTCAGAAGTAGAAATGGCTACACTAGCTGATGCGAAAGCATCAATTAACGTGAATGCTCAAACTGTTTATAATGCTTATAAATAGGCGTTAGAGCATGCTAGGCCTAATATTCCAACCCCTACTTCTCACAGTCGTCTAAAAGAGCTGCTGGCTTAACAGCTCTTAAATCGTGGACGGAGTTCAGGGGTACTCAAGGGGAAAATTTAGATGAAATTTCCCATCTAATTGAGCTTCAAGTTTATTTGTCGCAGGGACTAGAGAATGAGAATCCAGACGGCTCTTTTGACCTTTTGGATTGGTGGAAGACAAGGGAAAAGCATTTTCCCGTTCTTGCAAGGATGACTCGGGATGTTCTATCGATTCAAGCGTCAACTGTTGCATCGGAGAGCGCTTTTAGTCAAGCAAGACTACAAATAGGTGATCACAGAGCGCCGATGCGGGACAGCTTGGAAAAATCAGTGCTTTTTCGAGATTGGATCCGCGCAGAAAGAAGGAACTTTGGGCTAGCTGAATCACAACCAGAAATAGATGAGTGCTATGAAGAAATGATAGCAGAACTTGCTCAAGAAGAAACTTCACCCGGAAGTGGTGATGAACAAGCTTCATTTCCACCACCGCCAACACAACCACCTCCAAATCTTGAAGGTTTTATGAGATTTGTTAGAAATAATGCATAAATTATTATGTAACTTGTACATTGGCACGTCTTCTTTTAGTTTTTTTTTTTTCCTTTTAATGGTGGTATTAGTACCATGTTGTGCTCATTCCATTGGGGGAAGGAAGACTAAGAAAGATATGCCATTTTGGTCAATAAATATGCTATTTATCATATTGAATATCATTTTGTCTCAATATGACTTTGTCTTTACTTCTATATCAATCCTTGAATATTTGTATAACATACAATATATAACATACAACACAATATACTAACTACAACACAATATACACTACTTATATACAATATATACTACTTAAATACAATATATACTACTTATATACAAAATATACACTACTTATACACAATATATACTAATTACCAAAGACAATATATACTATACTAATAACATAGTACACCATATAAAATATATTCTACAATATACTAATGACTACTATACAAGATATTAATTTTAAAATAAAAAAAAAATTTCAGAACCGCCGGGAACCGCCGGAACCGGATGGTAGCGGTTCCGGCTCCGGAACCGCCAGAACCGGAACCGCAGACCCAAATAGACCCAGAACCGGAACCGGATACAGCCTTAGTTTGTTGTGTTAATACTACAATGCTAGTTGTTGGTTGCTATCTATCTTTTGATTCAAGTGCTGTAGGACCTTCTTCCATTCGATATATGATCTTCCATTGCCACTTTTTGCTTCCATGTCCTCTACCTATTATCCGTTTGAGTTGTACAGTCAATATATTATCTGAATAGTTATGTTCATCGAGTCATACTGGAAATATAGCAAAAGTTTAGATTAGTGTCACAGGGGATATCAACGACAATAACCAATTCTAAGAAATCAAGTCTAAATTAAATTGTAATGGACTTCCATGTCAAAATGGAAAAGTAATCCTATAATATTATATTAGCATATTCTAATTGCATATTTGTGCATTTGAACATTTGATGCTTTGTTAGTCCATGTGCAAAAGGGATTTCCTGGAGGAAGTATGCATTGGGTTGCTATTTGCAATGTGGAATAAGCATATTTTACATCCTTTTTTCAATCAACTGCACCTCAATCACGAGCTTGTTGGAATCGGCTAAATAAATTTTCTATATCCATACGGCCATTCAAAATGATTAGAGTTGCTGCAAATTTCCTTCTTTTTTGTGATAGTAATTCCTGTAGCTTCTCAACCTTAACCAAATTGACATAAGCTGATCTGTGGTGTAGACACCTTCAACCAAGTGGTGCTGTTCAATACTGCTCTGTGGGAAAAATAAGTAATTTGTGTAAACAATATTTTTCTAAAATTAATGTGTATGCGTTATGCCTAAATCATTTGCAATATAATGTCAAGCATTAATTTTGACTGAAAGCAAAACCTTTAAACTAAATCTTGTCATATAATGTTTGGCAATGCATTATAATCACCAAGAACAACAGTGGAAACAAGCCTTTATAATTTGTACTCTAGCTTGAAGCTGACAAGAACTAAGTGATGCCACCAACTTGAGGCAACTGAGAACGTTGTATTCCTATACAGTAATTGTTGCAAAAATCGCCTTTGGGGTGTGTGCGCGCGCACGCACGTGCTTTTAGTGTTCGTGAAACTAAATGTGGCAAGCTTTGGTAGCCACTCTCACCAAGCTAGGAAAAATTGGAGATATGGCCATTCTTTTGCTTGGAAAAGACATGTAGACATCTGGCAGTATGGAAAATAATGTTTTGTGAGAAGTGAAGGATGACAAGTTGGTGGGATAGCTAGACTGATTTTGGTCCTTTGGCTGAAAGATTATTTGATCTCACAAAGCCTAAAATACCTTGGATAGACACAAATCCAATAATGCCATCCCTCGACATTGCCCTACACCAAAATTAACATCAAGCCTAGAATTGATCACAAGGATACGGCTATTATTGGGGACCCATGAAATACCAATTCATTATTGAGTTTCTCATAAATACAACATTTAACAAGGCCTAAAGGAAAGCATGCATCATATAGTTGTGCTTTTGGGAAATAAAATAATGGTATATATGATTAACGAAAGCTTAAAAGCAGAGAGAAGAAAAGAAGTGACTTCTTCAATACACAAGTTAACGGGATTAAGCTGTGGACATGTTTCTTCACAGAGGCACAGACGCATAGTATCACAATGAGGTTTTACTTACAAATATGACATTATGATCCAAGCGCATGCATTGAGATACATAATACCTTATCAGAACTGTATCATTAAGTCAAGCTAAATGTTCAAGAGCTTAGACACATGTTTATTTACAGGGATAAGCTCTGCACAATTTGATTAAAACAGAACGGCCCATTCACCACCCCAAAACCCCAGGTTCGTTTCCCCTTTCCCGTAACGTTCTCCCCCTATAATCCTATATCCTGTATTAGCAAACTGGGAAAACTCTGTTACTGCTCTCAATAGCTGGTGCAAAAAATGATGTCATGTAAGAACAACAATAAATTGTATAAAGCATCAATTCCGGATCGGCGAGATTATGTCTCCTCAGCCTTGGGGATTTCAGCCAATGCATCTACAGCTCTTACTTTCTGCGGAACAAATTCTACATAGATAGCATACATACCATAAATAAAGAATGAATCAGCAGAAATGTCGAAAATTTGGGAGAGCTGAATTATTGGTTATTGGGAAAACAGTAATCCATACCTGAAAGAAAGTCAAATCTGTGTCTTTTGGAAACGACTGAAGTTGAAACACGAAAAATGTCAAGAGTTAGTAAGCATGCAAATAAAATGACTTCTCAAGAACAAAATTGGTTATACTCATAAACACAGCCCGAACCAAGTCTAATAATAAGATGTCACAGAATACTGCATAGATTATATCTAAGCTGCTCTTTGTAGTTCTCTCAAATTGACACAAAAATCAGAATTCCAGGATATTAGTTTTTATTTTCCTTGATGAATAAGAATACCAGAAAATTGATAGCCCGAAACTCAGCTGAAAAAACTATAATAACAAACCTATTGTTTAAATCAGAATTTTGGTCATTAGACCGGTTCGAGTTGGATCACACAACAAATAAAAAGGTAATAAGAACAGCGTAAGAAAGCAAATTTTCCATTAATCCTTCCTTTTTGTCCATTTTAGTTTTTTTATAAATAACCTTGTTGTTCAATTTAAATTTTTTTCCTCTAGTTTTTCAATTACGTTTGTAGTACATTAGGGGCGGCAATCTGTGACATGACATTTGAACTCAACACGAGAACTTGAAATAAGTGGGTTGTTCTTTCTCTTTCTTTTTTTTTTGTTTTGTTTCTGTTTTCTCTTCTTTTTTTCTTTGGAATATGTTGGCCCATGAATCAGGGTAGAGAAGAAGATAAAAGAAGGCAGGCCTTAGGTGGAATTGAAACCCTGCACCTATGTGTATTAAAGTAAAACAATAATGTCTTGATTCCAAACTAGTTGGTGGCAACTATATGATCTATATCTATTCAGATCCATATGGGATGAGACTTAAGAATAAAAGTAAATATTATTGGAACCAAAGAGTACTTATAAAATATTGTGTAGAATATATTATGTCATAATTAAGAATCCAAAGTTATAACAACATCAATAATGAATCGATAGAAAATCTAGTTGGGGTCGGCTATATATATATATTCCTCTCCCGTCTCCATATGGGTTATGACTACAACAACAACAACAACAACAACCCAGTATAATCCCACTTAGTGGGGTCTGGGGAGGGTAGTGTGTACGCAGACCTTACCCCTAACCTAGGGTAGAGAGGCTGTTTCCAAATAGACCCCGGCATCCTTCCCTCCAAGAACTTCCCACCTTGCTCTTGGTGAGGCTCGAACTCACAACCTCCCGGTTGGAAGTGGAGGTTGTTTACCATCAGCAACCCCTCTTGTCTATATGGGTTATGACTGAAAGTAATTATTGTTGAACATCAAAAACTAATCGAAGAATGTAGTGTAAAATATTTGCAAATATTATGTCATAATTAAGAATCCCAAAAAGTAAGATATTTTCTTATTTCATGCAACTTAAAACCCCTATATACGAAACCTTTTTTATTTGGTATCAAACATTTTAATAATATTTTTTTCTTTTTTATTGCCTCATTTTATTGCATCAGAGCCTCTATAAACTTACTTAATACACCTAAATAGCTTTTGCCAACCTCTAGTGACCTTATGGCACCAGTTTGGCCCAAATTTTAGCTCATATCTATAGGTTAATCATATAATCCATGTCTAGGTCAAGGGAACGCGAACTGACAGTCCCGTAGGGGTCCGTATGAAAATATGGGGCTCGAGCATATGCCCGGAATCAAATTTCGAGGTCCCGAGCCTGAGAAATGAATTTTTAAAGGAAATTATTTTTCTGAAATTATTAAGGAAAATGGAAATGAAAATTTGTTAAAACGTGTTGATATCGGGCCCGTATCTTGGTTCAGGCACCCGGTACAAGTCATATATGTGATTTAAGATATTTCTGTAAAGTTTGATTGATATCGGACGTCGTTTGACGTGTTTCTGACTTAAAGTTTTAAATTTGGAAGTTAATGATGTTCGAGGAAAAACTTGTGATTTTAAGGTTTGATTCGTTGTTTGATGTTATTTGGCAATTTGATCGCACGGTTAAGTTCGTAGGATGTTGTTGAGTTAGTGTGTGTGTTTGGTTAGGAGCCCCAAGGGCTCGGGAGTGTTCCGGAGGAGTTTTGGAGTGGTTTCAAACTTAGAAAAATTGCATAATTGGCTTCAGTTGTTGCAAACCCCATTCCTTCTTCGTGTTCGCATTCGCATCCCACCTCCCGCGTTTGCGATGCTTCACCTTTTTCCTTTCTTTGCGTTCGCATCCCAGCACTCGTGTTCGCATAGTGCTACGCGTTCACGTAGTGCTACGCGTTCGCGTAGTGCTATTCGACTCGGATGGTTGAGTCTTCTTTTCTTGATCGCGTTTGCATAAGCCTACTCGCGTTCGCGTAGCTTTGCAGGATTTCCTCTTCGTGTTTGCATGTTGTCCCACGCGTTCCCACAGACCAATTTCAGGGCCACACCATTTTCACTCTATGCGTTCACGTGCCTCTATCCACAAACGCGATGGTCTGTAAGTGTTACCCTTCACGAACGCGACGAGCCTGTCGCGAACGTGAAGGGAAATTTCGCCCATTTATACTTTTAATTTCCACAACAGCGTCGTTGCGGGATTTTCATAAACATCCACGAACTCCTTCTCCAAGGTCCTTAGGCGTCCATTGAAGCTATCTTTCACCAAAGAATTCTTGGGTTAATAGTCCTTGCATGTTTCCTTCTATTTTTTTCAACATCTAATGCATTCCTAAGCCTAAAATATGTAATTAAGGGTAGAAATAGGGGATTTGGGTAGAGTTAGGGCTTTTTGATTTTTTCATGATTTAGACCTCGTTTTCATGACAAGAGGGGTTGCTCTGATGGTAAGCAACCCCCACTTCCAACCGAGAGGTTGTGAGTTCGAGTCTCCCCAAGAGCAAGGTGGGAAGTTCTTGGAGGGAAGGATGCCGGGGGTCTATTTGGAAACAGCCTCTCTACCCCAGGGTAGGGGTAAGGTCTGCATACACACTACCCTCCCCAGACCCACTAAGTGGGATTATACTGGGTTGTTATTGTTGTTTGGGGTCGAATTTGAACACCAATTATATATTCGGATTCGTGGGTGAATGGGGGATTTGATTTTGGTCCGAACCTCGTGTTTGACCAAGCGGTCCTGGAGGTCGATTTTTGAAATTTTGGGAAGAATGCTTGGAAAACTATAATTAGATGTTGGATTCGATTGGTTTAGCATGTATTGATGTTATGAAGTCGTTTATGTATAGATTTGATTGATTTGGAGCCGAATTCGAGAGTAAAGGTGATTATTATGGATGGAATTGGCCGTGAAAGTTTGAGGTAAGTGTTTGGTCTAACCTTAGCTTGAGGGAATAGGAGTTGAGTCTTATTTGCTACTTGCTAATTGTCGAGTTCGACGTATAAGCATGGTGATGAGGATCTATACGTTGATGTCTAGCATGACCGGGATTTCTGTTATTGTTTTGGTTGCTCCCTTGCCCCTTGTTTGTGACTGTTAAGGAAAAGTGTTAAAACACGAAGGGTGATGCCGTGTATTGTTTACTATGGTGAGGAAAGAGTGTTAAAGCACGAAGGGTGATGCTGTGCCGCACGATGTACCATTTCGTGCCGGTTCTATTGATTATATGTGAGAAAGGAGAGTAAAAGCACGAAGGGTGATATCGTGCATGTTTTATTATATATTTGCTTGGTGAGGATGAGAGTAAAAGCACGAGGGGTGATGTCATGCACGTTTCATTATATCATTGCTTGTTGAGGATGAGAGTAAAAGCACGAAGGGTGGTGCCGTGTACTTATTGCTTTATGTTTCCTTATTAATGTTTGTGTTGTGTTGTTTCCTCCGTTACTGAACAACCTTTACTTGAAACTGTTATTTTCCCCCTAGCATGCTCCCCCTCCCATATTGATCACTTTTCTTTGCATTTCGATTTCGTTGCATATGTATATATAATTGCACAGGTTTATATGGTAATTCGGTCTAGCCTCGTCACTACATCGCCGGAGTTAGGCTAAGTACTTACCAGCACATGGGGTTGGTTGTGCTGATGCTACACTCTGTGCTCTTTTGCACAGATCCAAGTGTCGGAACAGCTTACGGTGCGCAACAGTAGTCAGGGAGCGGACCTTCAGTCCACGAGACTCCGAGGTAGCCTTGCTGGCGTCTGCAGGTCCTGCGTCTCTTCTTTCAGTTTCCATGTTCTGTTGGTGTTTGTACTCGAAACAAACTATGTCCTTTATTTCAAACTCTTATTTGTAGTAAATCTTAAACAGTCCGTGCATTGTTGTGACACCAGGTGCTGGGTAGAGACTTATATTGATTTTTTTTTATGCTGTTTCTAAATTTGGTTCAGACTTCCGCTAAATTTTACTTTTCATTGATTTTAATTGCTTATTCATTGATAATTAATTGTTTAATTATATATAAAACGAGATGGGTTAATGTTTGCAAAGGTTCTTGGCTTGCCTAGCTTCCACGAGTAGGCGCCATCACGACCCCCGAGGATGGAAAATCCGGGTCGTGACACCCCCCATACCCCCATAAGAGTTCTGGCTAATTATCTAAAAGAACGTATTGCATTCTTTTCATTTTGGTAACCATTACAAAAATTTGCGTATACCTCCTCCACTGACCGCGGTCTCTTCCAGCCACAACTTTGATCAGTTTATCAACTTCTCACAAAAATTATCTCCAGAACTTGTTCTCCTCATTTTCTCCATGGTATCAAAGTTTGGATATTCAATATTGAGCCCTCCTCTATAATGAATATCCGAGCATTGTTCTGAAAAGATCTTCTCTTTTTTTATATGGTGAAATGCTGATAAAAAGATGATACAGAATATTGGACTTCTAGTCAACTTTTTGACTAATTTCTGAAACTTTTTCATGTACTCTTCAACCGCCAATTTAAGCGATGTCAATGATACCTTGGCAATTTGCATCACTGCACCTCTTTGAGCTGATTGAGAATAAATTGTTTATATGTTTGCTGCAAGATGCACGTGTTTTCACGAGCAATTACCAACTTTTTTAGAGGGAACAAGGTTCCACTACTGCTTTTTAATTTGGTGATTGTTCACTATTAGGACGATACTATTAACTAGTTGGTAATTGTTCTGATCATCTTTTAGTATTTTTATCAAAATATGTGAAAGCAAGTTGTTTCACCATCTCTAGTTTGACGATTGTGTTCAATGTGAAGAGAGCAAACAATATTGCAGAGAATTCTTAAAGTTCCTACTACTGAAAATTTCATTTTAGTTCACTAAGCAGTAGCATCATTAAACAAAAACTCCAGCAAAAAACCCCAGAAACCACCCAATGTGCAATACATCGGACTTCATATGTGAGTTCTATCCATTGATAGTGTTATTTCTCTGGCCATAAAACATCATTACTCAGGTACTTTATTATCTTATCCCTACCAACTCTTTGCACCTCCATGTGATAGTAAGTAATCCTCCACTTCTAATGAATGCTCTCTATTTTAGAAACCTTGAAATAAAATTCAACAAGACTTATTATGTCATGTCAACTTTTACACAGAATAAAGACTAGTGTCAAAACCTTCAACAGGTGTTAACAATGACTTTCACCAGTAATTCATGTAAAAGCTTAGATCTCCGAAATTTGAAGTATAGATATATGCAAGTGGTATAGTGAGCTGTTAATCAATTTTTGGTGTTTCCATTTATGAATAGTAAAATAAACATTTCTGTACTGGAAAGATAGCAGAAGGTAAGATAGAGCCCAGGTGCAAAGCATAGTACACATTGAGTAAGGCCTACTAGTTACAATAATACTCCCAAAACACCATTTTATTTGACCTAGTTACTATTTTGAAAGTTAACAGTACTTTTTCCTGACTTCACTATTCCTTTATCCTTTTTATTTCAAGAAAATAATTCACAGTTCTACTTTTTGCTGTTCTAAACATACAAATTTTTTTCCCCAAAAAAATAGATAAATTGAGGAATAGTTTAGAGGCATCCTCTAGGTTTGTTATTGTATCATTTACCTCTGTGTGGTTTGTCGTTTGAGATATTACACTAACCTCCCTTACTGCATTGGTCTTCTCTACTATCTTCTCTTTTTCTCCTATCCAAAGAGGGTTTGTGTTGCAAACTTTGACATGTTTATTGCCATAAAAGAGCAGTTCGGGAATGTTGTAGAAAATGTATCACTCAAACTAGTCTAGTTTTTTTTTAAAAATCAGATAAAGGAAGTTGGTGTATATCCCAAAACACAAGGAAACTTAGTATCACAAACACAAATCTGGAGGGAGGTCTCTAAGATTTTTTCATAATTAATACTTAATACAAGACTGAAAATTCAAATCAACCACATAGACCAAACTAGGCCATACAATTTGAGATAGGATAAATTTTAACACGTGAAAAGTATGAAGAAAAAGGTTATGATATGCAAACTCAACTCATCATTCATTTATAAGAAATGCAGTGATAAGCATCTAAATTCATTCAAAGTGGCAAATTATTAAAAATGATGACAATGGAAAATCAATAAAGATAAGGTATGTCGAAATAACAGGAGGTGATTAAAGAACAAATTCAGTAATGCAAAGCACAAAACCAGAAGCACTAAGTGAATCAGGAATATCATGCAAAATGTAACAGAAAAAACACTAGCTGTTACACAAGGAAAGAAGGTCCTAATAAGCAATGGACTGAGAGATACTCACAGAGATGATCATAGCCAACATAATTGTTGCGATCCAAAAAAGAACAAGCATAAGCCTCCCCTGCAAAATACTTCAAGAAATTTCTCCTGCATGGAGCAACCAAAATCTGTAAATCATCGTAAATACGTAAAGCAAGATAACATGCATAGAAAGAAAGCAGATATACTGCTACTACTACTCCTGGTACAGAATTAAAGAAAGTAAATTTCCTTGTAAATAAATTAATTAATAAAAGAATGTAACATCCACAAGCTTCGAAATTGATCAACTCAAATGCAAATGATTTGTCCTTCTCCTTTGCTTCTTCCCTTCATCTCTCCTAATTACACAACCTACGAAAAGTAGGGCTCAGAGCACAATCCAAACAGACAGCTTGCTTAACCTAAAACCTTGAGCTTAGGCTTGACTTAACCTAAGTCCATTACAAACTGCACCTCAAGGCAAAAGAAGAACAAGACAGTCCCACGGTGGGAAGGGGAAGGTAGATCCACTAACATATAAACAAAAGAGAACTTACATAAGAGGGGTGAGGAAGGAACAATAGAACAGTTTGAAAGCAAACAATTCACCACAAAAGAGTCTTACACTTTTGAAGGGTATTATTTTCCTGATTATACAATGAATTACTCAATGGTACCACACTATCAAAGTAAAGAATCCACACCTCATTGCTCAACAAAAGCATTTCCAAATAGTTTTCTCCTAATAAAATTAAATGTTGTAAAGAGAAAATGAGATAATTCTGAACTGCAGAAACAGCTTGGTTTGTAACTGCAACAATTAACTGCATTGGTGTAACTACATTACCTGAGAAAAGCAACATGGACACAACAACAACAACAACAACAACTACCCAGTATACTCCCACCAGGTGGGGTCTGGGGAAGGTAATATGTAGACAGCCTTACCCCTACCCAAAAGGGCAGAGAGGCTGCTTCCAAGCGACTCTCGGCGCATAGGACAGAATGAAAAGCTGCATTGGAAAACAAAGATAAAGTTAGGAACCAAGACAAGACAAAACACAATAACAAAACAAAGCATAAGTAATCCTGCAGAAATAACGTAAATGATTATGCAAACATAAGAAACATAAATACCGCCGCATGCGACAATAACAAGCGACAACTATCATATTACCAACCAAGAGGGGACCTACGCTAAAACACTAGTCATCTACGGGTAACCCTACTATCCCACACCCAACCCCGGGTGGGGCGAACGAAGGACTCTAAGAGCCCCTAGCCTGCAACCCTGATTCTAGACCTCCAGACTCCCCTATCAAGGGTCAAGTCCTCGGTAACCTGCATACTAGTCATGTCCTGCCCAATCACCTCTCCCCAATGCTTCCTAGGCCTCCTTCTACCCCGCCGACCACCAACAATCTCCAGCCGCTCGCAGCTCCTCACGGGGGCATCGGGACCCCTCCTCCGTACATGCCCGAACCACCTCAGCCTCGCTTCCCGCATCTTCTCGTCCACCGGGGCCACCTCTACCTTCTGTCGAATAACTTCATTCTTAATCTTATCTAGCCTGGTGTGCCCACACATCCACCTAAGCATCCTCATCTCAGCAACCTTCATTCTCTGAACATGGGAGTTCTTCACGGGCCAGCACTCTGCCCCATACAACATCGCAGGTCTAACCACGGCTCTGTAGAATTTCCCCTTGAGTTTGTGTGGGATTTTCTTGTCACACAGGACCCCAGAAGCAAGCCTCCACTTCGACCACCCTGCTCCTATCCGATGGGTGACGTCCCCGTCAATCTCTCCGTTCCCCTGAATCACAGACCCAAGATATCGGACACTGTCCCTCTTGGCGATGGCCTGAGAACCAAGCATCACATCCCTGCCCACCCCACTCGGCTCGTCGCTGAACTTGCACTCCATATATTCTGTCTTAGATCTGCTTATTCTGAAACCTTTAGACTCGAGGGTCTGTCTCCATACCTCTAACCTTTCACTAACACCGGCGCTCGTCTCGTCTATCAATATTATATCATCAGCAAAGAGCATACACCAAGGCACATTCCCTTGGATATGACGGGTTAGAGCATCTATCACTAAAGCGAACAACAGGGGGCTCAACGCCGATCCTTGATGGAGCCCCATTACCACAGGAAAATGGTCTGAATCGCCACCCACCGTCCTCACCCTAGTCTTAGCCCCATCGTACATGTCCTTGATAACTCTGATATAGGCTTCTGGCACACTCTTCGCCTCCAAGCACCTCCATAGCACCTCCCTCGGGACCTTGTCATACGCCTTCTCCAAGTCGATAAGCACCATATGCAGGTCCTTCTTCTTATCCCTGAATTGTTCCGCCAGCCGCCTGACTAGGTGAATAGCCTCATTGGTGGAGCGGCCCGGCATGAAACCGAACTGGTTCGCAGATATATTCGTCGCCTCCCTCATTCGCGCCTCAATCACCCTCTCCCAAACCTTCATCGTGTGGCTCATTAGTTTAATACCCCTATAGTTGTTGCATCACTGGATGTCCCCTTTGTTCTTGTACAAGGGCACCACTGTACTCCACCGCCACTCGTCCGGCATCCTTTTAGTCTTGAAGCAACATGGACACAACAAACTAAAAATATCAGAAAGCATCAAATACAACAAGGTCCTAAATGCTTTCTAATTCAAAGAATGACTCTATACTTCACATTTTCCAAGCATATGAAGCATCTACCAATTCAATGGACCAGAGAAAAGGTTTTCCATGTTCCACCAATCTTACTGCTCAAAGCATTAGAAATGTGTGTACTTCACCAACCCAACCGGGTGCTAAAAGGAGTATGCCATGGCTTGGTGTAGCTAAGAAAATGATATCTCCAAGGATCAACTTTAGCTTATGAATGTGAATAATATTTACAGATATGTCACATATTACTTGTTGTGGCTTCAATTAGTTCCTACTCCCATTTGTGATATTAGGTCAGATCATGTATGCCTCTAGCAGCCTAAATTTTACACTGATAAGTTGCTCGGGTAATCTCGTATAATTCAATCAAAGCTACACCTCAATATTACATTAGTTGAGATCAGCTTGAGTCCTATGAATTCATTCCACAGGCAGACCTCTCTATAACAACATCTCCATATAACAACCATTCACTATAAAAGCTATGTTTTCCTTGGTACTGGTTTTTATATCAATATTATAATATATGTCAAACATATTATCGGAACAAACGAAACTGCTATGGAAACGTTTGATTGTATTATAGTCAAGTTCATTTTATTACAACGCCAAATAAAGGGCACAAGGAGTTATCTAAAACTTGAAGTTCTCTAAAATCTAAATTACACACTTCCCCCAAACACAGAGATACAAGTCTCTAACATGATAAAAAGACTCCTTACAAAAACCAACTTATTATAATTGTAACCACAACAACTAAGTCTTAATCCTAACTAGTTGGTATCACCTACATGAATTGCTTTCACTGTGTCTATCCTTAGCCAAGTCAGTGTTTATTCCGAGATATTGTAGGTCTACTTTGTCTCATTTGACACCTTCAGTCATCAATATTGGACCTATGGGTCGGTGTAAAACAAGTTTACATCGGACATGATCAAAACTACCTTAGTGATATTCTCTTGTTTTATCCTCTATTTGTGCTATTTGTATCTTCTATTGGATATGATCATCTCTAATTTTGTGTAGTCAACAGAAAGTTCATCTTAATAGCCGCATTTCTTTCTTCCATCATATATATATATATAGATATATACTCCGGCGACCTCAACCATCTCCCTTCCCCTTTGTTCATTCTTTCTTTGATATTGCAGGTACATCCAGAGCTGACAGAGGAAGGCATCCTTGATGGAAAACTAACTCGGACGACATACTCAGACGCCCTACCTTCATTGCTACCATTTCGCCTCTTCTATATTATTTTGTTCCAAATCTTGGTCTCCATAGGTGCTGTGCAAAGTCTGACTACACCATTAGATTCAACGTTGTCCGAGTACTATCGCTCCTCTATTTTGGCCTTGTCATCTCTAGCATTGTGATTCCTTTCTGATTCATCCCCCTGCCAGCACTCTTTGTTGCGTTCAAATTTTTTTGTTTAAATTTTGGTTGCCTCACTGGCTACCAGTTATTGCGGTGATTATTGGATAAGAGTTTTAGCTTCGTTATTGTTCCTCTATTTTGGCCTTACAGTCTTTGTTATTGTGATACCTTTCCTTTTCGTCGCCTTCCCGACACTCTTTGTGGTGTTCAATACTTCTTATTTATGGTCGCCTCGCCAGCTATGTTCGATTTCGCTCGTCCATATTTGCTTGCTATAGATTAGTTGATTTCAAGTTGTTCTATTTAGTAAACCTTTAATTAGCTTACACCTGTTTTAGTGGCTCTAGTGAACAATGGTAAACTAAGGTCATGACCTCGATTTTTTTTTTGGGGGGGGGGGGGTTTCAAGGGTGGGGTGGCAGGTGGGTTAAATTGTACCTCTAGGCTGAGAGTAGGATTTTGAAACACAGGGACATTGACGGGAAGTCTAAAGAGAGTGCAAATTCTTAAGGAGAGAAAGATTAACATAACTTGTGTCCAGGAAACCAAATGGGTAGGTACTAAGGCACGAGCCATGGATGGGTTTAAATTGTGGCACTAAGGAGGCTCGAAGAATAGGAATAGAGTAGGCATTTTAGTTGATAAAAAACTCGGGGAGCATGTGGTAAAGGTTAGGAGGGTGAGCAATAGGACAATGGTGATTAAGCTAGTCGTTAGAGGCTTATTGTGAACATAATTAGTGCTTACGCACCTTAAGCTTGCCTGGAAGAGGAGGTCCAGAGGCATTCTTGGGAAAATTTGGACAAAGTTGTGAGAGGTATACTACTCATTGAGAAGTTGTTCATAAGAGACGATTTCAATGGCCACATCGTCACTACTTCAAGGGGTTATGACGTTGAGCATGGAAATTTTGGTTTTGGGATAGATATGAAGGAGTCTCGCTTTTGGATTTCACAGAAGCTTTGGAGTTGGTGATAGCTATTTGACTTTCCCGAAAAAGGAGAAGCACTAGATAACCTTTTGTAGTACGGTAGCTCATGGCTAAGACTCAAGATAGTTTACTTCCTCCTTAGGGATTGTGATAGAGGTCCTCATAAGGACTCAAGGTTATCTCAAGTGAGAATCTTACAACCCCACATAAGCTCTTGGCGATGGATTTAGAGATTAAGAGGAAAAGGAAAAGGAGGGCTATGTACGGCAGACCAAGGATCAAATAGGGTGGCTTGGCTTCTGCCCGAGCCCAGGAGATGGGGAAGAAGGTGATGGCAATGGCAGCTCAGGGAAGTAGTGCGGATGCAAACAATATTTAGAATAGGACCACTAGTTGCATTAGAGAAGCAGCTAGAGATGTGTTAGGGATCTTGAGGGACAACTCTAGTAGACACTGAGGGGAGTGGTGATGGGATAGAGAAGTCCAAGAGAGAGTGAAAGTCAAGAAGATTACTTATGTGAAGTTAGTGGAGAGCAAAGACAAGGATGACAAAAGGTGGAACAAGGAGAGGCATAAGACGACGAAGAGGGAGGCGAAGTTAGCAATACAACAGTGAAAATGACAGCGTTCGAACGCTTGTATGAAGAAATTGAGGGTAAAGGCGAGGATAAAAACATATACATGCTACCAAGATGAGGGAGAGGAGAGCATAAGACCTGAACGAAGTGAAGTATATCAAAGACAAGAAAGGCTAAGTATTAGTGGAAGAGGCACACATTAGACGAAGATGACAGACATACTTTTATAAATTCTTGAAAAAGAGGGGGCGAAAATATTGTGCCGGGTGATTTGGTACACTCCGAGAGTTGTCAAGATTTTGGGTATTGTAGGGAAAGAGCGACCGAGCCAGACAAGATTTAGGTAGAATTTTGGAAGACCGCGGGTAGAGCAAGTTTGGAATGGTTAACTAGTTTGTTTAATGCCATTTTTTAGGGCGGCAAAGATGCATAAAGAATGGAGGTGGAGTACAATGGTTATGTTGTACAAGAACAAAGGTGATATTCAAAATTGCAACAATTGTAGGAATATCTAGCTGCTAAGCCATGCTATGAAAGTTTGAGAGAAAGTGGTGGAGACAAGGGTAAGCAAGGTTGTACCTAATTCCCGAGAACCAATACGGATTCACATCGGGGCGATCGACTACGAAAACCATTCACCTTGTAAGGAGATTGGTAGAGCAGTATAAGGAGAGGAAGAGGGACTCCTAAGGGAGGTTCTACAAATATGTTTGAAGGCTGGAGGTGTACCTGCAGCATATACTAGGGTGATTAAAGACATGTATCATAGAGTCAAGACCCACGTAAGGATAGCAAGAAGGAAGTCAAAACAATTCCTAGTTGTGATAGGTTTGCACTAGGGATCAGCTCTTAGCCTGTTTTTATTTGCATTGGTGATGGATGAATTGACGCGACACATTCAAGTAAAATACCATGGAGCATGTTATTTGCAGATGACATAATACTGATTGACGAGAGAGGCGATGCTGACACTAGGTTGGATGTT
Organism: Nicotiana benthamiana; assembly: GCA_034376525.1. Lineage (NCBI taxonomy): Eukaryota > Viridiplantae > Streptophyta > Magnoliopsida > Solanales > Solanaceae > Nicotiana > Nicotiana benthamiana. The sequence goes on from CM067324.1 coordinate 40,438,132, forward strand.
TGGAGACAAACAGTAGAGTCTAAAGGTTTCAGGTTGAGCAGGACTAAGACAGAATATTTGAAATGCAAATTCAATGACGTAACTCATGAGGCTAACGTGGAAGTGAGGCTTGATACACAATTTATCCCCAAGAGAGGGAGTTTCAAGTACCTTGGGTCAATAATCCAAGGTAATGGGTAGATCAACGAGCATATCAACTATCGTATTGGAGAGGCTCGCATGTGGTGTCTTATGCAATAAGAATGTACCATCAAGAATTAAAGGTAAGTTCTGCAAAGTGGTGGTTAAACTGAAGATGTTTCTATGGAGCGGAATATTGGCCAGTCAAGAACTCTCATGTCAAAAAGATGAAAGTAACGAAAATGAGAATACCGAGGTGGACGTGTGGGTATACTAGGAGAGATAAGATTAGGAATGCAGATATTCAGGATAAGGTACGAGTGGCCCCTGGTGTGGACAAGATGTGTGAAGCAAGGATGAGCGGATTTGGGCATGTGAAGATGAGATGCACGCATACTCCAGCGAGGAGATGTGAAAGCTTAGCCATAGAGGCCCTGAAAGCGGTGGAGGTTAGCCATGGAGGCCTTGAAGAGAGGTAGAGGTAGGTCAAAGAAGTACTAGGGAGAGGTGATTAGACAGGACATGACACAGCTTCAGCTTACCGAGGACATGACCCTTTAGAGTAGGGTATGGAGGTCGAGAATTAGGGTACAAGGTTAGTAGGTAGTTGGCATATTTCTTTTCCACACCAGTAGTATTTGTAGTATTCTTGTATTTTTTTATTATTTAATTTCTATTACTAACTTTTGTTTCTTCTGCTTCGATTATCTTAGTATCTTGTTGTTGTTATTGCTTGTTCATGGCTTCTTTTTCCAACTTTCCTTAGTCGAGAGTCTATTGGAAATAGCTTATCTACCTCACACGGTAGGGATAAGGTCTGCTTACACACTATCATCCCCAAACCCCACTTGTGGGATCACATTGTGTTTGTTGTTGTTAATAGTCGCAACGCCATTCATCTAGTAGATATAGTGGTCCTTGATAGCCAACATTCACTATTTTATAATATTTCTGTTTTCCCATCACATACCACACTCGTAATACTTTTATTTTATTTATTTCTCCGCCTTTTATGTCATTCTCCTGTAAGACTGAACTTATATATCTAACTATCCCACATTTAGGCTAAACGATTTTATCTAATCTCACTTCACCTCTGTTTACTTGTGATATTGGGCAGATCAAATATGGCTCCAACAGTTATCCAAAAGCCCTCATAAAACTAAAAGAAGTCTAATAATCTCCAAAATCAGTGAGCAATGAAGGTTTTAGACTGTACTTGTGTCAATCACTCACTTCTTTATGGAGGTCCTCAAAGTCAAAGAATAACTTTGGAAAGATTGACTAGAAAAATGCATTAGCAGGGACTCTTTATAAAATAATAAATGTGGATAAGACAATGAAAACAATATGCACCGTGGCAAATATTACACAACTGAATAAGGACTATAGGGCCATACCGTAGCTTTGCTAACAACAAATGTTGCTTCTTGGGACATCCTCATATCAGAATTTTCGTCCTTTATTATTCGATGGATTCGATTATGAGGAACTGATAAAGAGCACTTTCACTCTTCTCCTCTTCCTCCTCTTCGTCATCGTCCCTTTTCTTCTTTGCCTTTAATTTCTTCAAAGGGGTGTCACCATTGCTCCTTGCTCCATTTTCTACCTTCCCATTACTTGTTTTACCCTCGTTTTCCTACTTCTCCCTTTTCATCTTCTCTTTTGTAGCTCGACTTGTAGACCCATTACTCTTTTCCCTTTTCGCTCCCTTTTCTTCAGCTTCATCATCTCCTTCCTTCTTATTCTCTGTTTTCTTCATCTTTTTCTCTTCCTTTTTCGACATACTCGAATTGACATTGCTTTTAGCTTTTTTTGCTGCTTTTCCTTCTCCTTGTTCTCCTTCTTCTGCCCTTTTCTTCTTCTTCTTACTCTCCTCCTTCTCATTTTCACTTCCACGACTTGAATTGCCATTGCTCTTCGCCTTTTTTACTACTTTTTGCCCTCCTTCCTCTTCTCTTTTCTTCTTCTTGTTCTCATTTTCGCCTCCACGACTCGAATCACCATTGCTCTTCGTCTTTCTGGCTATTTTTTGTCCTCCTTCCTCTTCATTTTTCTTCTTCTTGTTCTCAATTTTGCCTCCACGAGTCGAATCTCCTTTGCTCTTTGCATTTCTGCCTATTCTCCCCTTTTCATTCTTCTCCTTCATCTTTTTTCTCGGTATTATCCTTTTCCCTTTTAGCTGTTTTTGCAACATTCTGCTCCTCCTCTTCTTTTTCCTTCCCATTTTTTACCTTCTTCTTCCTCATATATATTTTCAAATTTTCACTCTCACTTTGCTTTGCCTTTTTTGCTTCATTTTCTCTATTTTCGTCTCCTTTCTTCCCCTTTCTCCTATAAACCTTCTTCTGTACTTCCAATTCCTCGTTCCTGCCTCGGCGATTAGTATTATTACCGACTTTGGCCTCTGCGGCCTTTTCTTGTTCTTCTTCGTCCGTATCTTTTACGTATTCCTCGTGAACATTTTCTAAGCCGTCGTTTTCTTCTTCTTCTTCTTCTTCTTTTTCGTCTTGTTCTGATTCGGTACTGGAAGATGGAATGACGAAAACCTCCGGCTCGTCTCCGTCATTTTTGTCGGCTTTTCCGTCACTCCTTTTCGCTTTAGGCATTATTGAGGACTTGTTAGGGTTTGTACTCTGTGATGGAGATTGATTCTTCGACGTCGGTGAAATGACTGTCGCCGTTTGAGACGGAGGTCGCGGCGAAAGAACGTACTAGCTACTGATTTGATTTTCACAGGCGTTATAACAAGGGCTTCTGGTCCGAGTGAAGAAACTTCCCACGTGGCTTTAAAGAAATAGTTGGCCTGCTCCCTGTAGAGAAATAGCACAGCCTCAGCGTCGCCCTCTTCCCTCTGCCCTCTGCCCTTAGTGAAATCTCCTGCTGGGGACTCGGTTTATTGAGCGGTAGATGAGAATAGTATTATCGCCGTCTATAAAAGAATCAAGTACAAATTCAATTAGCATTAAAAAAGAGTTTGTTCATGACAATTGTAAAATTTCTAACTCTATAGCTTTTAGGGATAAATATAAACGTTTTCGTACCGATTTCTTATATTCTACTGAGCTTGTTCATGAGTTGTGAGACATATGCAACCTAGGTCTTTGATTCCAACTTGTTATGGCCCGGAATTACTACCCTCGAAAGTGGTGATGGCGCCTACTCATGAAAGATAGGCAAGCTATAAATATTGAGTCATTAATCATTTTCCTTTGTTCATTATAAACCAATTATATTAATTAAAATCAGATTTTAATGGAATTTTCTTCTTTTTTTTAACAAACAGAAAATATGTATATTAATGCTACATATTATTGTATAGCAGATTACCTATATAGAGTTTGTTTCAATATTCAGTGAGAATATTCCTCATTCTCGTGCTGTTTGGAGACCCTCTTGGAGTGCCTTATTTCCTGCCTCAAGTGAGCCATTTGCATGAATAAATTTTGTAAAACATATCACCCTTTTGTACTGGCCTTTTGGTGATTTATACCATTTTAAATTGATAGTGATCTTCCTTAGAGGCTTGTAGCTGTTTTCAGCAAGGATTTTAAATTCCATTGCCTTTTGATTTAATTGGTCTATGTTAATGGGATATTAGTATTGTTTCGGGTATTGCTATTTTTATTTAACTAAATATTTCAGAGCGTAAACTGAAAGAAAGACTTCCAATTAATATAATTATCCTTTAGTATGCAGTCAAATTCCTTTATTGAAGAAGCAAGTGGTTGCATGTTGGTTTATAGAAGTCTGACCATCCCATATTTTTCTAAAAGGGATAGATGGTTTTACAATTAAAGATAATATGAGTGATGGATTTTTCTTCTTTTCTTTTGCAAATAGGGCATATAGAATCTATGTTACTACATATATTAGCTAGGTATGCTCTATATGGTAACCTATTCTTTAGGCACTGCCATAAGAAGAATTTTGTCGTATTGGGACAATTTAATTCCCAAATTCATTTTGACACGAATTGGTTGTTTAAGGGGAATCAATTAGGTCATAAAAAGATTTTGTAGTGAAAAATCCCTTTGTCATTAGTGACAATATAAGAATGTCACAAGTTGAGCCCTTTGTACAAATTCTGACCTTAGAAATGCTTTCTTTGATGTCATTTGGGATATTAGTAGAAAATTTAGTAAAATCTCATTTATGATCATTATAAATATCCCTAATTCTTAAAAAGTGATCATTAATCGAGAGAGGACCTTCAATCGAATTCCTAAGGCTTTTTATATTGGGAATCCATATAGTATGCCATATGTTCATATTAGTTTGGTAGTATGGTGATCATGTAATACCTTTTGAACAAATCTCTCACCCCTTTAGAATACCTTCCTAAATGAACCAGTACTTGAACTTAGTTGTACTAATACCATACAACGTGATGATGAGTCTTGCCTAGGGAGTTGTGCATTTATGAATAGTCTCCATACTAGGCCAACTAAGATGCACATATGTTTTGCACCAGCATTGTAAATGCCTAGACCCCCATTGAATTTTTGTTGGTAAATATTTGACTATTTTATTAGGTGAATTTTTTTATGTTTTGTGGTAATACCCCATATAAAATTAGACTTTGTTAATGTTTTTAAGAGTTTCCCTTGGTAGTAGGGTATATTGTATATATGTTTGATATGTATTTAGGCACGCGTGAGCTAGTGTTATTCTTCCCACTTTATTAATTAATCTCATTTTTTAGGAAGCTAGTTTTGCCCTTATTTCATCAATTATGAATCGATAATCAGCTGGTCTTGGATTTTTATTTAATATTGAAAATCCTACGTAGGTACCAAAATTTTCACTCTTTTTAATGCCTAGATTGTTCATAATATCATCAATTATGTGAGGCAAGCAATTTTTTTTTAAAAAAAATTGGTTCTGTAGCGTTTATGCTTTGTCCTGACAAATTATAGAAACATAAAAGGCCTAAAAATGCCACAGAACTTTCAGAAAAGGCCTATTGATATCATCCATTAAAAATTTGCTATATCCATGCCATTGCTGTTAAAGAAATGGCCTAGTATTTGTCTAATTTAGGGATTTTTTAAAATATTTATTACAGTTGAATTTTCACATGTCATGTTTTTATTTGTCTGAAATAACCCCAGCCCCACTAAATTATAACCTTAGTTAGGTCTACTATCCATTCCCAAACCCAACCGGGTTAAAACAAACAAATCCCTAACCCTCCGGTCATCTCTTTCATCTTTCATTAAAGAAATCTCAACAACAACAACAACAACTACCCAGTATACTCCCACCAGGTGGGGTCTGGGGAGGGTAATATGTAGACGAGCCTTACCCCTACCCGAAAGGGCAGAGAGGCTGTTTCCAATCGACCCTCGGCGCATAGGATAAAAGGAAAAACAACAGTAAAACAAAAACAAAAACAATAGGGCATTAGTAACTCCCGCAGAAATAGCGTAAATAATTATCTAAACATAAGAAACATAAATATAATCGCATGCAATAATATCATACGGTAACTACCATAACTAACAACCATAGGGGGGACATAAGCTAAAACACAAATCATCTATGGGTACCCTGCTGACCCACACCCAACCCCGGATGAGGCGTACGAAGAACTCTAGGAGCCCCTAACCTACAACCCTGATTCTAGACCTCCAGACTCTCCTATCAAGGGTCATGTCCTTGGAAACCTGCATTCTAGTCATGTCCTGCCTAATCACCTCTCCCTAATGCTTCTTAGGCCTCCCTCTGCCTCGCCGACAGCCAATAATCTCCAGCCACTCGCAGCTCCTCACCGGGGCATCGGGACCCCTCCTCCGTACATGCCCGAACCACCTCAGCCTCGCTTCTCGCATCTTCTCATCCACCGGGGCCACCCCTACCTTTTCTCGAATGACTTCATTCTTAATCTTATCTAGCCTGGTGTGCCCGCACATCCACCTAAGCATCCTCATTTCTAAAAATTCTCTGTTTAGTCTTACTAGGTTTTTCGAATGGAAGCAAAGCTATTGTCGAAGGTGGCTTCAAAATTCAATTTTATTGGAAGATTAATGTAATTATCAAGGTTAGTAGATCCAAAAAGTTATTTAATTTGGTGGCTGAGGTTTAATAGGGTGACTATAAATTCAATTCATGTGGGGATTGATGTGCATGTGAGGTTACGTGTTTTTGTATTTTATTTGGGGTTGTCTTTCAAATGTTGTGCATGTGGGATTTAATCTTTTTTTTTTCTTCTCTATGCTGGTCCCCCCCCCCCCCCAAAAAAAAAATTGTCTTTCTAGGATTTTGTTATTCTTTTATTTTTAATTGACGAAATGTGTAATTCTGATTTATTCCCTCAATTTTCTATTTTGTTTTTCTTTTGCATGTGAACTTCATTGAAGCATGACTGAAATAGTTGACGTGTATTTCAACTATGGGGGTGAATGGGTAATTTCTCCAAAAGTATTGTATAATAAGAGGTTCGTCCATATGTGAAATAAGTTTGACCCAAATTTGTTGTTTATAAAGTTTTATGTGAAGAGTTCACAAAAAAGTTAGGGTTGATTGAAGTGAAACAACTTTTAGTTGTTGGGCCGTCGGGTAGGTTATATATATTTGATGGAGATGATGGTATAAGGGCATTACAGTCTCTTGTTACAGATTCTGCATATAGGTTCAAAATCATAAACTTGTTTGTTGAAGATAAGTTAGAGTCGACTATCCATACTCAAAGTATTCTGCACCATGCTGAAACATTATCTGTACATGTTGAAGCTGTATTTGAAAATGAGCATGTTATTGGGGACTATGATTTTGATGTTGATGCTCCATCTGATGTTGAATATGATTCTGAAGGACTTCAGGTTAATAACAAACAAAGGAGGAGGGTAGTGAGTGATAAGTTGGAGAACTTTAAGGAGTTGGATAATGACATTTAAAGATATTGTGGAAGCTAGTAGTGAATTATTATGCAATTGCTAATGGGTATGACTTAAAGATTGAAAAAACAGATCCTACTAGGGCTAGATATATTTGTGATGTTGGATGCCCTTTTAGATGTTCTATCTCAAGGTATAAAAAGACTAATGAGCTTAGTATAAAAAACTTGAAGGAAGAATATAATTTTATTCCTTGTTATGAAAATCCAAGGGTTGGTACAAAGACATTAGCACAATACTTTAAGAATAAATTATAAAACAATCCCAAGTATATTATTAAGGATATGATAGGAGAATTAAAGAATGATTTTAGGCTTAATGTGACAAGATCTAAGCTTAAAAGGGCTAAGGTAATGATCTTTGAGAAGTTAGATAGGAGTTTCAAGGATGAATAATACAAGTTTGAGGCCTATGGTCAAGAACTAAGACTATCTAATCCTGGGAGTAATGTTGCAATCAACATATCAAAGGATGCTTTGGAAAAAGGAAAAAGGAGGTTCTTGAGATTGTACATATGTTTCCAAGCTTTGAAACTAGGCTTCAAAAGTGGATTGAGACACTTATTGGTTTGGATGATACTTTTTTGAAGGGAAAATGCAAGGGTCAACTATTGGTGGCAATGGAACAGGATTCTATGAATCAGTTCTATTCACTTGCCTGGGCAGTGGTTGACAAGGAAACAAGCAGGACTTGGAGTTAGTTTGTTGATCTTTTGAAGATGTGTTGGACCTAAATAATGGGGATTTAGTGATATTTATATCAGATATGCAAAATGTACCATTTCTTATGTCAATTCTGTTTTTGCTTATGTTTTTTCTTCTGTTTTTATCTGTTTTCAACTGATGTATTTACTTCAGTTTTTTCTTCTGTTTGTATATGTTTTTAACTGTTGTTTTTATTTCAGCTTTTGCTTTTATTTTTCTTTTGTTTGTATCTGTTTTTTTTTCTGTTGTTCTCATCTATTTCAACTGCACTTTTTTACTTCTGTTTTTTTCTAGTTGTTCTCATCTGTTTCAACTGCTCTTTTTTACTTCTGTTTTTCTTTTGTTTTTTTCTAGTTGTTCTCATCTGTTTGAACTACTCTTTTTAATTATGTTTTTCTGCTGTTTTTTCCTATTTTCAATTGCTCTTTTTACTTTTGTTTTTTTCTGCTTTATTGTCCCTTGTTCTCATCTATTTCAATTAAGTTTAGTTTTCTATTTTTTATTCTGTTCTTATTTGTCATCACAGGGGTTATTAGATGCTGTGAGCATTGTACTACCTGATGCTCACCACAGGTATTGTGCTTGACACATTAAGGCCAATTGGTTAAGAAAATAGAGGAGTGGGGAAGTGAGGAAGTTGATGTGGTGGTGTGCTTGGAGTACTTATGAAGAAGAGTTTAAAGATCAGTGTTGAAGCTTGGGGGATGTCAGAGGATGCTGCAAGAGACTTTATCAACTATCAACCAAAAGCATGGTGTAGAGCCTACTTTGATACACAATGCAAAAATCTAACGATGGATAACAATTTTACTAAGTCCTTCAATGCATGGATTCTAGATGCCAGTCATATGCCAATTATCAAGATGTTGGAGAACATAAGGATCAAGGTAATGGAAAGGCTTGCAAACTATGAAGGCAAAGCTATAAGCTGGACTGATAATTTCAGTCCACCATGTATGAAACTATATCATGACTATAGGACAATATCACATACCTGCACTTTGAACTTTAATGGAGACAAAAGCTATGAAAAACAGAAGGTAAAGACAAACATACAGTGAATCTTGAGAAGAAGTGATATATGTGTAGGTTGTGGGATTTATCAGGAATACCTTATCCCCATGCTATTAAGTCATTGATGCATGATAAGATTGAACCAGTGACACAAATACACTGGTGGCATAGTAAGGAGGCTTACTTGCTAACATACAAGTACAAAATTCCGCCTGTTAGAGGGGTGCAATTTCTGGAAAGTTCTACCTAGTCAGGCCACGGAGCTACCTGAAATTGTCAAGATGGTTGGAAGACCCAAAGTAAAGAGGAATAGGGGTTGCTGATGAAGCTTTAAAGAGGAATTATTGTTGAACATCAAAAACTAATCGAAGAATGTAGTGTAAAATATTTGCAAATATTATGTCATAATTAAGAATCCCAAAAAGTAAGATATTTTCTTATTTCATGCAACTTAAAACCCCTATATACGAAACCTTTTTTATTTGGTATCAAACATTTTAATAATATTTTTTTCTTTTTTATTGCCTCATTTTATTGCATCAGAGCCTCTATAAACTTACTTAATACACCTAAATAGCTTTTGCCAACCTCTAGTGACCTTATGGCACCAGTTTGGCCCAAATTTTAGCTCATATCTATAGGTTAATCATATAATCCATGTCTAGGTCAAGGGAACGCGAACTGACAGTCCCGTAGGGGTCCGTATGAAAATATGGGGCTCGAGCATATGCCCGGAATCAAATTTCGAGGTCCCGAGCCTGAGAAATGAATTTTTAAAGGAAATTATTTTTCTGAAATTATTAAGGAAAATGGAAATGAAAATTTGTTAAAACGTGTTGATATCGGGCCCGTATCTTGGTTCAGGCACCCGGTACAAGTCATATATGTGATTTAAGATATTTCTGTAAAGTTTGATTGATATCGGACGTCGTTTGACGTGTTTCTGACTTAAAGTTTTAAATTTGGAAGTTAATGATGTTCGAGGAAAAACTTGTGATTTTAAGGTTTGATTCGTTGTTTGATGTTATTTGGCAATTTGATCGCACGGTTAAGTTCGTAGGATGTTGTTGAGTTAGTGTGTGTGTTTGGTTAGGAGCCCCAAGGGCTCGGGAGTGTTCCGGAGGAGTTTTGGAGTGGTTTCAAACTTAGAAAAATTGCATAATTGGCTTCAGTTGTTGCAAACCCCATTCCTTCTTCGTGTTCGCATTCGCATCCCACCTCCCGCGTTTGCGATGCTTCACCTTTTTCCTTTCTTTGCGTTCGCATCCCAGCACTCGTGTTCGCGTAGTGCTACGCGTTCACGTAGTGCTACGCGTTCGCGTAGTGCTATTCGACTCGGATGGTTGAGTCTTCTTTTCTTGATCGCGTTTGCATAAGCCTACTCGCGTTCGCGTAGCTTTGCAGGATTTCCTCTTCGTGTTTGCATGTTGTCCCACGCGTTCCCACAGACCAATTTCAGGGCCACACCATTTTCACTCTATGCGTTCACGTGCCTCTATCCACAAACGCGATGGTCTGTAAGTGTTACCCTTCACGAACGCGACGAGCCTGTCGCGAACGTGAAGGGAAATTTCGCCCATTTATACTTTTAATTTCCACAACAGCGTCGTTGCGGGATTTTCATAAACATCCACGAACTCCTTCTCCAAGGTCCTTAGGCGTCCATTGAAGCTATCTTTCACCAAAGAATTCTTGGGTTAATAGTCCTTGCATGTTTCCTTCTATTTTTTTCAACATCTAATGCATTCCTAAGCCTAAAATATGTAATTAAGGGTAGAAATAGGGGATTTGGGTAGAGTTAGGGCTTTTTGATTTTTTCATGATTTAGACCTCGTTTTCATGACAAGAGGGGTTGCTCTGATGGTAAGCAACCCCCACTTCCAACCGAGAGGTTGTGAGTTCGAGTCTCCCCAAGAGCAAGGTGGGAAGTTCTTGGAGGGAAGGATGCCGGGGGTCTATTTGGAAACAGCCTCTCTACCCCAGGGTAGGGGTAAGGTCTGCATACACACTACCCTCCCCAGACCCACTAAGTGGGATTATACTGGGTTGTTATTGTTGTTTGGGGTCGAATTTGAACACCAATTATATATTCGGATTCGTGGGTGAATGGGGGATTTGATTTTGGTCCGAACCTCGTGTTTGACCAAGCGGTCCTGGAGGTCGATTTTTGAAATTTTGGGAAGAATGCTTGGAAAACTATAATTAGATGTTGGATTCGATTGGTTTAGCATGTATTGATGTTATGAAGTCGTTTATGTATAGATTTGATTGATTTGGAGCCGAATTCGAGAGTAAAGGTGATTATTATGGATGGAATTGGCCGTGAAAGTTTGAGGTAAGTGTTTGGTCTAACCTTAGCTTGAGGGAATAGGAGTTGAGTCTTATTTGCTACTTGCTAATTGTCGAGTTCGACGTATAAGCATGGTGATGAGGATCTATACGTTGATGTCTAGCATGACCGGGATTTCTGTTATTGTTTTGGTTGCTCCCTTGCCCCTTGTTTGTGACTGTTAAGGAAAAGTGTTAAAACACGAAGGGTGATGCCGTGTATTGTTTACTATGGTGAGGAAAGAGTGTTAAAGCACGAAGGGTGATGCTGTGCCGCACGATGTACCATTTCGTGCCGGTTCTATTGATTATATGTGAGAAAGGAGAGTAAAAGCACGAAGGGTGATATCGTGCATGTTTTATCAGAGAAGGGCATAATTATACGATGTTGTACCCTGCAAAAAAAAACTGATAATTGAGCGTTTAGTTTGTTTTGTGTATGGTGCTGAGGCAACTAGGGTTTTTATCTCTGTTATTAGCAGTGTTACAAAGGCCATATCCAAAATATGCATACCAAATAATGTAGCAAATTCCATGCTTCCTTGTCATCAAAGGGAATTAACATCAGTTGAGAACTTAAAGGATCACTGTGGCTCCAGAGTATGAATTGTTAAAAGTGATATTTTTCTTTTATTTTGGTGTAATAAAAATGTTCTCTTTGTTGGATTTTTTATTAATTTATTTGTTTCTTATTTTATCCAGGGGATGACTTCTTTTACGTCACAAAATGGAATCAATCAGCTAAATAACTTCATATTTGTGTTAGCAATGATGCAGATTGTGTACAGTGTTGCCAAAATGGCTTTGGGAAGGGCCAAGGTACGTATACTATGTGACATTATTATTATTTAGAAAAATCAAATGTATGTTTAACCACAATTTTTTCAAAAAATTTCTAAATGATTTATATGGTAAAAAATATGATTTATATTATTTTATATGAGTTTTAAATAATTCATAGTAGTGTTTTCGAAAGAAATTAAAAATATACATCGAAAATACCCAAAACTAGATGATAATTATTTTCTTAAACTTCTTATTTACATTTTCCTTATCTTCTTCAAATTAATAGATGAAACGTTGGAAAACTTGGGAGAAGGAGAGTCAGACCATAGAATAATATGGCAGCCAATGGTATGCGCCTTATTCTCGTTTATTTATATATAAATATAAAAATAAAATATGTTGAGATTTTGGGTGAAATCAAGTTTGCAAAATTGTCCAAGTTTGCTACATTAGATATTAGATAAAAAGTTTAAGGCATGGCAAATACTCGATTTTGAACAGTATATAGGCAATTTTAACCTTTCCCTGTCCAGTGATATATAATGGTAGTAATTAACATGATTGTATAAATATTGTTAGATTATTTATTGATACAAAACTAACTTGATTATATAAATATTGTTATACGCCGATAATGAAGACTTTCTCTTCCCAAAAGAGGACCAATCCAGATGCACATATTAGTCAAACTTGTCTAAATTAGAGTTCTTTCTATTTCAAGCGTTATTACTTTTTACGAAATTTAAAAAAAAAACATCCACCGCAATTGTGTCAAATATTCCCAAACTATTTTTTATTGTTTTAACCATTATGACTTTTTAATACTTTTATTTAAATTTAAAAATATATAAATTTTAATTCAAAAAATAATGTATACAATTTAATTTACTCTAAAATAAGCGTTTGACCTATCTGCTATGCCCAAGTATGTGACAGAGTGATCAATAAAGTGGGAGGAGAATACTGTAATTTGAGGAGGCAACTTATGCAAGAGTACTATGTAATTTAGTTCCATCTATCTAATTCTTAATGAACATAATTATCTAGTACTTGCGGTGGTGATGGGAGGTAGTAATTATTTCATAAAATTAATTGGGATGCATACGGACGGACAAGAATACCATAATTATTATTTGAAAAAAGATAAGTGCTTGAACTTCCTACTTTGACGCTTTCACATAAGATGAGAAGAAAAAAGTAATTGTGTTATAAATAGAACTCTATTTAAGGTGAATGTCTATATTTAGAGAGATTCTAGGGTTTACTACTTGGTGGCTAAGTCACCACCTCCCTATAAATATAGGGCTTCTATTCCATTGTAAACCATCCCAAAGTATCAATAAGAATACTCCTCTCTCTACTTTTCTCTCTATTGTTCTTGTTCTTGTATTATTGTTCTTGTCCTTATATTATTTCATAACACGTTATCAGCACGAGTCTCTAACCAATTGAAATTTTCGATTATTTTAACTTTTGTTTGTGTAGGATTTTTGCTTCATAGCCGATTCGGCTCTCTCAACTCAATCGCCACCTTTTTCTAATTTCTATACGGAAAAATAGAAGAGATGGTATCATCATAAAGTAATGCAACGGGATGGAAACTCAAGAGGTATATTTGATATCACAACATTTATTGGTATACCTTAAAGGTAAGTAATTTACTTTTCCCTTTCAAATTCTTGAAATTTTACGATTTGATTTTATAGACAAACAAAGACAACAAAGTTTGATTATAACTCTAATGGAGTTCGTAAGAAATTACACTCACATGAAGTGGTAAAATTTCTATGCCTTGCCATGATCAAATTCATGTATGATTGTGGGCAAAGAATTGAAAATCCGTCCCATTGAATTTGCTCCATTCCCTTTAGAGAATGTGATAGCAGTATGTGATAAGTCTGAAAGAAGACAAAATTCCGTCCAAATGAATTTGCTCCATTCCCTTTAGAGAATGTGGTAGCAGTATGTGATAAGTCTGAAAGAAGACAAAATTATTACCATGATGGTATCAATGAATGTGGACGTGGCAATAGACGGAATTATAATCGTCATTATGATCCATTCCCTGAAGTGAATGTGATAATTGTAATAAAACCTGTAAGTATGAACACGCTCTTGATGTAATTGTGTCTTATGTCTGACATTATGAAAAGAAAGTTCGTTGCCCTTGAAATTTTGGGCAAGAACTATATGGCATGGGTGTTGGATGCTGAAATCCACTTAGATGCTATGGGTCTTGGGGACGCCATTAAAGACAGAAATAATGCATCCACCCAAGACTATGCTAAGGCCTTGATTTTCTTGCGCCATCGCCTTGATGAAGGTTTGAAACTGTGCTAAGGCCTTGATTTTCTTGCGCCATCGCCGTGATGAAGGTTTGAAACTGTGCTAAGGCCTTGATTTTCTTGCGCCATCGCCTTGATGAAGGTTTGAAACTGTGCTAAGGCCTTGATTTACTTGCGCCATCACCTTGATGAAGGTTTGAAATATGAATATATCACAGTCAAAGATCCACCTATCTTGTGGAATGGCTTAAAGGAGAGATATGACAACCTGAAGTTGGTCACTCTGCCACAAGCACGATAGATGAGAATCCAAAAGCAAATAGTTCATAAACTATATGTTATCGTTGCGGTGGAAAAGGGCACTAGGCGAAAATTTGCCGTGTACCAAGACATTTGGTTGAGCCTTGTCAAGCATCTCTAAAGAATAAATGCCCTGAAACAAATTTTGTCTCTGACGACAATTTTGACATCACCCACTTGAATGTGGCAGACTTCTTTGAGCACCCTGAGGGGAAAATAGACCACCTAATCGGTGATGGATCTGTAATGAAAGAAGATGGAATTGTTTGATTTTATTTCACTTATTTGTAATAGTTAGTGAATAAACTAATAGTCATTAGTATCAGCTCGTATTAGTTAGTTTATGATATAATATTAGTATTAGTTCTTTAGAATGTTTCAATATGCTCAGATTTCAATAATATTTTTATTTTCCAGTAGAGGTAATCGACTAACCTAACAGTTAATCGATTATCTAATATTTCGCATTAAAACTGCAAAACAATCGATTGTGTATGTTCAACAATCGATTGTGTATGTTTAACAATCGATTGTCTTAAGACTGTGATCTGAAGTTTTTCAAAATAGCAAATAATCGATTGTGTATGTCTAACAATCGATTGTGTATGTTCAACAATCGATTGTGTATGTTTAACAATCGATTGTCTTAAGACAGTGATCTGAAGTTTTTCAAAATAGCAAATAATCGATTGTGTATGTTTAACAATCGATTGTGTATGTTCAACAATCGATTGTGTATGTTTAACAATCGATTGTCTTAAGACAGTGTGATCTGAAGTTTTTCAAAATAGAAAATAATCGATTGTGTATGTTTGACAATCGATTGTGAATGTTCAACAATCGATTGTGTATGTTTAACAATCGATTGTTTTAAGAAAATGTTTAAACTGAAATTTTCAAACTGCAAAGTAATCGATTATGGAAAACATATAATCGACTATCTGATTTATTTAGTCGAATAACCTCAGCAGATTTCGAAAATATTGTTTAAGTATGAAACAAACGGATTGAATTTGTTTATTCTCATGTTCGTATATTTTCTTTTGTATGGCAAACCATGGGAATTAAATTGATTGAAGGCTCCTGAAGAGCAACTATAACTCTGCCTAAAGGAACAATATTTTAGAGAATGCAATGTTCTCCTCCAAGTCTAAGAAGAACTTGTTGAGTTTTAATGATATCAGTCAAAATGTTCTCCTCCAAGTATAAAAGGAACTTGTTGAGTTTTAAAGATATCATTCAAAATGGATATCAGATTGAGATAATACATGAGTATAATCTTGAATACCTCATTTACTCATGAAAATGAGGCTGCCCACTTCGGCTTGGGGTCACGCCATTTTGCATGCTGCAATGCTAGTTCGTCTCTGACTGACGAATTGACACAAATATTCCCCGTTGCAATTGATTTTGGGTCATGAACCTAATATATCCCATTTAAGAATCTTTGGATGCGCAGTATATGTGCCTATAGCACCGCCATCCCGCACCAAAATGGGTCCGCAAAGAAGGTTAGGAATATATGTTGAGTTTGAATCGTCCTCCATTATTCGCTACCTCGAAACATTGACAGTGGATTTGTACACTGCACGATTTGCAGACTGTCAATTTGATGAGACACTTTTCCCAAAATTAGGGGGAGAAGTTGGTGAAACCAAACGGGAAATTTTGTGGAAAAATGCATCATTATCTCATCTTGATCCACATACCTCTATTTGTGAAAAAGATGTGCAAAATATTATCCATTTGCAAAGAATAGCAAATCGAATGCCAGACGCATTTACATATTTGAAAAGGATAACAAAATCATACATCCCCGCAGTGAATGTGACAACATCTGACTCACGAATACATATTCATTATCGGAAGAATATGAACATGAAGTTGGTATTGAATATACCACCCTCACCCCTAGAAGGAGGTTTGAGATGATACCACACTCACCCCTAGAAGGAGGTTTGAGATGATATATGGCATGAATGATCGTTGGTCACGTACCTATTGTACGCCAAAGTATTTTGGAAATATGACTATTAAAGGACAACGATAATGCAAGAAACATATCTTGCATATAATTTTGACCATGACCATAATGGTATAACTTTCTCTTGAAAAGAGATATTCACCACATGGATGTTGATGAATCTGTGGTAGTACAAAATTAATTGAGAGCTCTAGAAGAGCCAATTAATATGTTGGAGAAACACAATTGAGTATTGTGCTGTAGTAAGTCTCAAAGAAACTTATTCAGTTTCCAAAGTACACGCGAAAGCGATTGATTATATTGAGACAATAAATGAAGGAAAGATTTGATATCTCCTATTACTACAACTTGTAGCGGGATAATTTGTATATGAAAAGCTACCCGCTTCATTCTCCAGTTTGTACTACACAAACAAAAGAATGCCACAATAAAGTGGATATCTATTGGTATAAAAACCCATGTCATAATAAACCTGAAGTTTATTGATAAGTGCACATGTCATGGTGTAAATTTGAAGTTTACCAATATTGATAATTTATTCAGTTGGCACTGGGGTTAGCCATCTCATTTTAAGTATGATGTGCAATAATAGAGAATTCACATGGGTGAATATTAAAGAACTAGAAAGTTCTTTACGAATTCTCGTGTATCACTTGTTCTCATTAATGAACTAACCAACTAAAGAATTCGGGTTGAAGCCCATAAATTCTGGAAATATCAAAGGTGAATATGGGCCCATTCACCTGCCATGTATACCACATATGATGCATCTATGATATGGTTACATGTGCGATTGTTATTGACCCGCAGCCTGGCCGGTGCTTGCGAGGTAAATTGCTCAGTAATATAACTTCGAGCATAATTTCCAGATTTTCTATTCAAGATAGTTCATCTTGATAAGTTGGTTTATATCAAAGTTGGTTTAGCAAGATAATTATTGAGTGCCTCCACTTAATAGCTAAACTGTTTCTTATGAGAACAAAGTTATATATATCAGTTTGATATACGTTGTATACGAGAGTATATTCTCCCCTCACAAATGGTTCAGGGTCAGGAACCAAATAATATCATCTTATTATTATTAATGTGCTGTGTATATTGACATGATAATGCGCAAAGATGATTTCCCAAGAGTTGAGGAAACAAGTTAGCTTTTCTAACATGAGGGGGAGACATGATAAACACTTGAGAAAAGGTTACATGGGATGAATTATCATTTGTATATGTAAATCTCCGAATATCATGAACCTGAAGTTCATAAAAGGGATAATTCAATTGCAACATATTGCAAAGCATGCTATACTCATTTGCTGACCCAAAGAAAGTGACTATATTCTCACTACAAATGCTCATATTAAGTCCCAGAAGGACAAAGTCTTTGATACGCTTAAAGCGTATAGACAAATACTTGATTCCATGTAGATTTGGACATATAGTTCAAATACTTGAAAGTGTAAAGTCAAAGGTATGTGTAATCAGTTTTCGATATTTATTTGTTTAGCATGACATGAAAACTTGATATGCATCTAAAGTCTATTATATGGCTTATATGACTTAACTTGAAAGATTTAAGTTGCTTGAAGCATATACAATTCTTGGTACTGAAGTACCACATCCTAAGTGCAATTTGTGTACATATGTATATTGCTATAACTATAAGCATGATGGCATTGAGAATACATCTATGGAGATATTGAAGAGTTATTCCACGACATTATATGAAGATGTTCATATCTATCAAGAATGATATGGTGCACAAGATTGGAATGCAAATGCTCAAGGATATAAATTGATGTTCTTATCAGGGGGAGTTAATGCGCGTTGCACTCTTTTTCCCTTACAAGGTTTTGTCCTAACTGGGTTTTCCTTGCGAGGTTTTTAACGAGGCAACCAATAGGCGCATATTCAAACATGTGTACTCTTTTTCCTTCTCTTTAATTTTCCCATTGGGTTTTGGTTTTAAGGTTTTAACGAGGCACATTATTGAATAGACATTCAAGGGGGAGTGTTATAAATAGAACTCTATTTAAGGTGAATGTCTATATTTAGAGAGATTCTAGGGTTTACTACTTGGTGGCTAAGTCACCACCTCCCTATAAATATAGGGCTTCTATTCCATTGTAAACCATCCCAAAGTATCAATAAGAATACTCCTCTCTCTACTTTTCTCTCTGTTGTTCTTGTTCTTGTATTATTGTTCTTGTCCTTATATTATTTCATAACAAATTGTTTGATTTCATAGTTTTTCTTTTACGTGTTGACGCTTAATTGTTTGAACCGTCTTAATTTGTCCTTAAATATTACAATAAACTTTCAATCTCGCTTTGACCATTAACCAATTTGAGAAGAGAAAGCGATTTTGATGTGATTAAAATAATACTCCATATGATTTTGTATTATCGAATTCTAATTTTTGTAAATTTATCAAATAGAACCACCCATTAGATCCTAATCGATTCAGCTTTAAAAGAGAAACCACATTTGGACGACGCCACATGAACAAGTTTACAACCACTTCTACTCATCTTTGGATTGTAAGTATAAAAAATTTCTTTTTAGATTTACTAATTTTGGATGATCTATTTTGCTATTACCAATTTACTATTAATACTATTTTGCAAATGGGACAGAAATGTTTCTTTCGACAATTCTTTCATTCAGCAGCCGAAGTTGACTATCTTACATTACGCCATGGCTTCATTTTGATAGGTATCACTTTCTTCTTCCAACATTCCTATTTCACAATATAAGACGTTTGATACATAGTTATATATGCAAAAATATTAAACCACAAATAATATGAACCAAATATATTAATATTCAAATGATTTGGTTAATAGTTTCTAACCAAATAAAATTATTAACCGTAATGATTGTATTAAGATAGGCTGTTTACATAATACTCTTTAGGTACAGTCATTTCCGGATCATGCATGAACGTGAATGTCTTATGCACCGAAGTGCCTATTTTTACTGACGCTAATGTTTTCCCCTTTATTTTTACACGATCAAAATGTGCAGGCTCATTTATCTTCAAATAATGCCTTCAATTTTCAGAAGTACATTAAACGGTCTTTAGAAGATGATTTTAAAGTCGTTGTTGGCATCAGGTACGTACTTACTCCTAATTCGATATAATGAAGGAACTCCACATTATTATTAACGAGGGATCCATGGTTTACAATAAGTACACTTTTAGTTGAATTACCAAGTGGACCTTCACAAAATTACCTCTTATATCATATATTTGCCAATTATATATAGCAATTTTGTTGTAATAATAATTGAAAAATCTTCCGATAAACTTTTTCCATGATCATGCTATGGCTTAACATCTTCTGTCATGTATGCTCCTAAGTTAAACTCGCAAGTACCATAGTATGTAGCGGTCGTTTTCGCCATTATTTTCGTCATCTAAGGTTGAATAAGATTAAATTAATTTTAAAAAATTCATTCTCAAATGGTTTATCAATGAAAAATGCTTGGGTATACAAAAATTTGTTGTGATTCCCCTCCTTCATTCAACTACTAAAGAACTTGAAAATAATTGTACTCTCGACTCCGAAATATATAGTAGAGTTTAGTAACGAATCCTTCCATATATATACGAAATGATTTATACATATCATATTTATTAGTACCCTGAATTATTTTTTACTGAAACAGCCCTTGCATGTGGTTATTGGTGGTCATCTTCTTGCTCGTTGACGTCCATGGTACGTTTGTCTACTCTACATCTCTTTATTTAATTTTGTGTTGAAATAGCATATGACCATCTTATTTAAAAACTTAAGCTATTAAAAAAAATACATAATATATATGATTTTTTATTACATTTATAAGTTGGTCAAATTAGATTATAAGTAATTTTGAATTATTTACGTGTTTGCTAAACATTTTCTGTCATTATTAAGGCTGTATCTGGTTCCGGTTCTGCGTCTATTTGGGTCTGCGGTTCCGATTCTGGCGGTTCCGGTTCTGGCAGTTCCGGCGGTTCCGGTTCTGGCAGTTCCGGAGCCGGAACCGCTACCATACGGTTCCGGAACCATCCGGTTCCGGTTCTGGCGGTTCCGGTTCCGGCGGTTCTGGCGGTTCCCGGCGGTTCTGAAATTTTTTTTTTTTAAATCAATATCTTGTATAGTAGTCATTAGTATATTGTAGAATATATTTTATATGGTGTACTATGTTATTAGTATAGTATATATTGTGTTTGGTAATTAGTATATATTGTGTATAAGTAGTGTATATTTTGTATATAAGTAGTGTATATTTTGTATATAAGTAGTATATATTGTATTTAAGTAGTATATATTGTATATAAGTAGTGTATATTGTGTTGTAGTTAGTAATTAGTATAAATTATATATAAGTGGTATATATTGATAAAAGAATGTTGTCATTAGTATATTGTGTTGTATGTTATATATTGTATGTTATATAAATATTCAAGGATTGATATAGAAGTAAAGACAAAGAAATATTGAGACAAAAGATATTCAAGGATATGATAAAGAGCATATTTATTGACCAAAATGGCATATCTTTCTTAGTCTTCCTTCCCCCAATGGAAAAAAAAACTAAAAGAAAACATGCCAATATACAAGTTACATCATAATTTATGCATTATTCCCTGAACATGACTTAACTCAGTTATCCCCTGTGGTGAACGCTTCTTCTTGTTCCTTGGGGTTAATTCTATTGACAGTTGCACCCACATCATCGGCCACTTCAGTTTTTTCGACATCTTTTGGAGTTCCTGGAGCCGAGCCATATGCTTCTTCCCTGTCCGAGCTATATGCTTCTTCCCTGTCCTGTGTGCCTCCATTGATTTCTTAGACAAAGCCCCTACAATAATAATGCAATAAAATCCAGATAACAGAAAAGGTCTTTTAACTTTTCAGTCATGTTATATCACTCACAATAATAGACAAATACATATACTGAGCCATGTCGAATACAATGTCAAGGTCCATCAAAAGATAAGTTACAAAGGATTCAAATTGTTCAGGTATTAGAGAATTGAATTACAGCAGATGTCAGATCCTGTAGATAATGTACTGGACTTACCTTAAAAGTTGATGCCATAAGTAGATCTTGAAGCTTAGGGACTATGTCGTACGATACAATGTTGAACACACCATCAAGGTGAACGGACTTCTTAGTGTTTGAAGGCACTATTATAACTCCTGCCTTATTTGAACCACCCCATTGAGATAAAACCACATGTTCCATTGCACCTTCTTCCAAGCCATCAGCATGGTGTTGCAAAGATGGTGTGACGTTGTCCTTTGTACCTTCTTTCTCCAAAATCTCTAGAGATGTTCCCTCCACCAATTTATTACCAGACAAGAATTCAACTTTCGGTTTTATGTTGAGATTGTCATCAACCGGGGGAGGGGTAGTATTTTGGCCACTATTTTCACCGATTTTAGCTTTTCCTTTACCGAACATATTTTTCAACGAAAATGCCATAATAATTAGCACGTAAGAGTTGAAACGAGTTTTCCGGATTGACGAACAACTTCTTGAAAATTGAAAATCGTTGAAATTGAACACTTGAAAACTTCAATTCAACAACTCATTGTTTCACGAATTTGCAACAATAAATTAAGCACTTGCACTAGAAAGATTGAAAGAGAGCTTGAGAGAGATTGAGAGAGATTGAGAGATATTGATGAATTGGTGAATAAAAATGAAAGAATGAGGGGGTATTTATAGTTGAGAAATGGGAAATAGAGTAATTATATAAAGTTGGGGTTAAATTAAAGTTTGGGGGCCAAATGGCTATTTTTTAAACTTCCAAACGGCTACTTTTGAAAAAGAGCCGTTTGGAACCGTTTGGAACCGCCAGAACCGTTTGGAACCGTTTGAAAAAAAAAATTTAAAATTATCGTTACAGAACCGTTTGGAACCGCCAGAACCGGTTCCGGTTCCGCGGTTCCAACTGGTGGACCCGCCCCGCCACGGTTCCAGGGAACCGCCGGAACCGGCAGAACCGCCAGGGCCGCGGTTCTGGTCCGGTTCCGGTTCGGAACCGCCCCGTTTACAGCCTTAGTCATTATTCGTAGTATTATTTGCCTACACTACCTTATTATATTATTGTTGTTCTTGTTTCTCTATTGTTCCATCTTTTATGTTCTTGAACCGAGGGCCTTTCGGAAACAGTCTCCCTACATTCATAGGTAGGGGGTAAGGTCTACATACATACTATCTTCTACAATTCAAGCTTATCAGCTATTAACAGTAAACTAACCCAAACGGCCTCTAATGTAAACTTTTAATTATATAATGTCACCATACAGGCATCAGTTAATTAAGCTCTCAAAAATACTTGGTTTTAATTTCTAGCTGAAACTTTATGTTTATTAATTTAAACAGGTTGGAACGTCTATCTTTGGGTATCATTTCTCCCGCTCATTGTAAGAATTCATAAACCTGCTCTTAGTTAGTTTTAATTATTTTTAAGTTTCATGCCATGTAAAAACTTTATTACTTGCAGTAATAACTCAAGATTTGTTGTTGATTTTATAGACAGTGTTAGTGATTGGGACTAAGGTGGAGACTATTGTTGCCCAAATGGCTCTTCAACTAAAAACTCAACAAGACAATGTCGTCATAGGATCGCCAACGGTCCAACCTAATGATAATCTTTTTTGGTTTAATTAACCTCAAAGTGTCTTGACCCTTCTACATTTTACCCTTTTTATTGTAAGCATTTTCTCTTTTCACTTTATCTTTATTTGCTCAATAAGCTAATATATTGGTTTTGTGGATTTAACTAATTAAGATTTTAATAGTACAAAATACTTGTGCTATGTCATCACCTATAGGTAACTACATATAAATCTATACAATAAGTATTAATTGATAAGTTAGTAAAAACGATAACAACTTATTTCATTGGTTAAACTACAATAATAATGTATAAAATTATTTA
Organism: Nicotiana benthamiana; assembly: GCA_034376525.1. Classification (NCBI taxonomy): domain Eukaryota; kingdom Viridiplantae; phylum Streptophyta; class Magnoliopsida; order Solanales; family Solanaceae; genus Nicotiana; species Nicotiana benthamiana. The sequence goes on from CM067324.1 coordinate 40,461,489, forward strand.
ACTTACAGTAATATTGGATGTATGCAACTTATATATATACTGATAGTGAAAAGAACTTTAACTGTAGCAATATATTTTTAACGTGATGCAGGTAACTTGTTTTACTTTTCAAGTTATTAATTCTATTTTTCATGGATGGCTACTTATAGTTAACCTATAAAAATATTACACGATTAGTGTATAAACTCATAGGATAAAGATATTTCAGCGGAAATTTGGAATAAAATCCTGTTATCACGAGCATGTGGAGATCATCGTTATCAGGGTGGTATTGGCGTAAGTCATATACAATTCGAATATTCCCCGTCTTTATCTGAATTATTTACTCCTACTCCCTCCCTTCTAATTTATTTTGTCGTATTTGATAAGTAATGGAGTTTAAGAGAGGGGGAAAAGACTTTTAAATTTTGAGCTAAAACAAGCCACATCAATTTGTGACTATAAATTATTTCATCAAAGTAAAAAGGGAAATTTTAAATTTAAAGTTTTTCTAAATAACAACGAATATAATGTCATTTTTTATAGATAGACAAGGGGGAAAAATTCAAAGGTGACATCTTGTCAAATAAAATGATTTGTTGCATTGCATGGGCCATGCAGGATGATGGTTCAAGTACTTTGTAGCTACATTACTTTGCCTCTCTATGCCCTCGTTACTCAGGTTGGTCATCCAATAACGTTGTTTCTATCTCAGACAAATATTTATAATGATTTTTTATTTTTGGGAAAATTCTTATCTCTCTAATTTGAAAAATTCTTAATTTAAGGCTTTACAAAAAGAAATATTAAATATATTAGTTATATATTAATTATTTATTTTTTAAATAAATAATATAATTTTTATCTATATTTAACTCGTTCTTAAAAAATTCATTATTCAACTCACTTTTTAGTTAATAAAATAAATAATTAATTATTTTCTTTTAACTATTTTACCGTCCCAACATATAGCATAGTGCTTCTGAACTAAGTGGTTCTTAATCTTTGTGGCGCTAAAACATCTACGACAACAAAACTATGGAAAACAACGTATGATGCATCACATTCGTATTCATAAATTTGAAAGTACAATAAATTTTATTATTAATTAGTTCGAATTTTGGATACACTTCTGTTATTATTAAATTGGATCTTGCTTTCACATATTTTTGGTTGTTCCATGAATTGAATATTGGGTTAATCAATGGTGGAAATATAACTAAACCTAGCGATTACCTTTTCTTCTTACATATTAAGTTACATCACATGTGAAGTTCTTCTTGAACTACGATTGCTCTGTTCTAGGTTAAATTTATATGCATTAACAATGTAAATAACTTCTATATTATCAGTGTATTTTAATATGACAATACTGTAACAAGTTTTTTTATCTTACTATCCTGTTTACCAATTAACCTTACTATAAGTACCCGTTTGGCAATAGATTTTGTCAAAATATATTTGAAATTCTTTTGACAAATACATGTTTGGCCATAAATTTTATCTACATTTTGGTAAATTTTCAAAACCAAATCCCAAAACCAGCGCCCAAAATATCATTATTACATTTTTTAAAAATTTCCCAAACTTTTGTAGTTTCTAAAAGAGCCAACCATTTATTATTTTTGTAACAATATTGCTTCGTCTTCTCGGTCATCTTATAGTACATTATGTAGTTCATTATAAAAATAATAATTTTGTACCAAATTATTTATGTTCATGATCATGGGCGAAGAAGCTACATGTTATAAAAGGTGGTCAATTGACAACCCTTCGTCAGAAAATTACACTGCGTATATAGGTAAAATATTAGGTTTTAGAGGTATATAACATATATTGAACCCTTTGTCTCAGAATTTTTTTTCACTTCTTTCAAGTTTGAACACCCTTGAATAAATTCCTGACTTCGTTATTGTTTATGACTATGATTTGCGATAATATAATGAATGTTATTGATAAAAGTTCTATTAGATATTATAATTTTTAGGACTTGTGGATATAAGTCATGTTTCATGTTTTTTTTAAGAAAAAATAAAATATTTTTGAATACTTATGTTCAAACACATTTTAATCTTCAAATCAAATTTTTCAAAATAAGTTTAGGAATTTATGGCCAAACAGTAGCTTAGAGGACGTTGCAAGTCACTTTAACCTGATAATGTAAGAATATTTTATACCGTGAGTGATCAAAAGTTGAAGTTTAAAGAAAGAATTAATGTTCCTTAATTAAAAGTGTTAGAACATTTATTTTAGATGGGTTCACATTTCAAAAGAGGATTGTTGGAAGAAGACATAAAGCAATGGCACGTACAAGTGAAAGATAAGAATAAGGAAAAGAAGAAACTGCAGGAGGAGGCAGGTGCAAAGTTGTCAACAAACAACACAGTAATTACCACAGAAATAGAATTCTCAGAAGAACATGAAGATAAACCAGTACAAGTAACCATAGTCAAAATCAATCAAAAATAGGTATTATTCACGTTGTTACTCCTAGTTAGCGGTTGAAGGAGAAAGAAAATATAATTTTTATTCAATAGAGTACAGAAGGAAAGACTCGACACTTGAGCCTAAAATTGATTATATCCTCAGCTTTTGATCATTTATTTGTTGTTTAGAAAATATAAAGTTATTAATTTAACTTTTGAAAGTGGATTACGTGTGTGTTCAAGAAAGGTTATCTTCTCAATATTTTCAACAACAACAAAAAAAACTCTTTCTTGCGAAAATTCAAAAGTATTGTTGAATGTGACATGGTTTGGCTTTATAAATGGCAAATTTCTATTACACGTCTCTTTCACGAAAAACCTTTTACACACTTAATTTTTTAAAAATATATCCAAAACACATTTTTTTGTGCTTGACCAATTTTTCAAATAACGTAAAAATCACGCCCTAATAAGATCGTGACACTTGTTATTGACTTTAAACGGAAAAAAAAATATTCGAAATTAAAAATAGAACTCATCTTCTTGTGAGAAAGTATCCAACACCACCAAAATTCAACCACTAGCTAAACAACTAGCCAAAAATAATCGAGTAATAAATTGAGTTCAGTAACCCAATAATCAACAAGACCCAATTGAATTTTCAAACTTTTTTCGATACCGCAACAATGATGAATTATAGATTTTTCATCAACCCTTCAATACTACTATTAAAGCTTTTAAATACATCACAGATAAATAATTTTCAGAATATTTAGACAATAAACCAACAAAATCTGTTCAATTTTAGATCTAAAATTGTATGTTCTTTCAAAAATTCTTTTTGGGAAAGAAAATGAGGGGAGAGTGGTGATGAGGAAAACCAGAGGGAGAAAAGGGGTTCTTGTGGGGAGGGAAAACAAAAAATGAATTTTTTTACGAGCTTCACGTGCTTTTTATGTGTGTAAATACGCAAGTGCTATCTAGTCAAATATAGTGTGTATCTTACACCTTTGAAATGTTGAGTGTGAAAAAAAAAAATTCCCATGAAATAGAGGTGTGTAACAGAAATTTCACAGCAAAGTTGATGGGTAAACTATGTATTTTGCCTTTACAAATTGGATAGAATCTTCGCAGATATACTTAAATAATACTAAGATTAATAATTACAAGAATAACTACAGTAAGGTATTAAAGTGATCAACACATACATAAATAGGACTAATCTATCCTTGAAAATAAATACAAAAGATAAAAACCTAAAAAGTATATTATCATCCCCAATCCCAAGCGATGTGTGGGTAGGAAGAACACAGCTTGTCAAGAGGGGCCTGTTTTTGTTCGAAGTAAACAAAAACTCGAATCATTCTTACCATCGTATCAAAATTGCAAGGAGATCAAACCTCCTGTCCACTTGGTACACCGGTGGCACAACCTGGCTGTCAAAATCCTCCACCCAGAATAATAATAATAATAATAATAATAATAATAATAATAATTATAATAATAATAATAATTATTATTATTATTATTATTATTATTATTATTATAATTAAAAAAAACTCAACAGGAGTAACACATTTCAAAAAATATTAGTCTATAAAATTAGTCGAACTATGTCACAAGATTTACAGGCTATTGACCCCTTGTATGAGGCAAGAGGAGGTTCTCAATGAATAAAAATGGCTCCCCTCTATTGCTACTGTACATCCAGTGGTAATTTACCAACTGGTGATGCCAAAACTTCTCAGAATTAGCTAAGCTATCCAAAAGTACAATTCGTTGGTGAGTAACCTTTCAAGGAATCACCTACAAAATGGAATAGAAAAAATACGACCGGGCACTGGTCAGAATCCAGATCACAGAATACAAATTTGGAGAGTTAAGCACTCACCAATCATGGAAACTCCAGCATGAGCTAGAAGAGTACTGATGGCAGATGCATACTCATCTCCGAGTCAAAAAGATGGATTCACCGAATCACTGCAGAGAAGATCTTACAAACAATTTATCATGTGGTAGAGTCCACATGTTCTACAGTAGAAGCAACCACTATTCCGCCAATGAGGAATCTGTACCTTATTCAGTGTCGGAATCAATGCTTAGATACAATCTGGGTCTTACAGAACGACGTTGGCGAGGGAAATTAAAAGGACCATCTGATCTTTCTCTGCTGCTTGGACCATTTGATCTTTCTTTACTGCTCTTCATTGATACTCCATCACTCATACCAAGAAGCAATGAAGCTGCATATAGAGTAGCATCAGTGAACAGGTTCAGATAACTTTAAATAGATGAACAAAGAAAGAGGAATTACTTCTGACAGCATCTGTTACCTCACACATAAACATCTACCATGCACATTGGAAGTACTTCAAAAAGTAATAATAGCATGAGAATTCCATAATACTACTTTAGGCATGTGTATGTGCCTCGTATGAGTTCTCAACACATATATGCGTCCAAACATGAGTTATCACAGTAACCGATAATTATGGTCAATACCATAGTCATGCTTGTTGCAATTATAAGTACTAGCTCACAATGTAAAGCACAAATACATGTGAATGTTGACATTGCTCAACTTTCTCATTCTATCTCCAACAAAATATCCATGAACAGGGAAATACCAGTGTCAGCCACTGAGTCCAAGGAAGAGTTTTTGGTTTGCCATGGCTGCCCAGAGCTCAACCCATTCGCAGCTGCAGAATCACCACCAGCACCAAGACTAAGTGAAATCCAATCCTCAGTATGAACGCCATTTCTCACACCAGGCCGATGTCTCATATCAGCCTCAACTGATGCATCCAATGGTCTAGTAGGAAGAAATATCTGAAGTGAGGCATCATTACCACCAAATGATAGGGGATTATTAACTAAACCATCAGTGATTTCAGCATTCAGACGGTCAACAGAAGATTCAGGAAGAAGAGAACAAGATCCGACGCCAGTATCTGCAGCTAATGAGTAGCCGTTGATAGAGCTTGGACAGTTAATAGAACCATGCTGCATATCTACTAAAGAACCTGAGACATCAGTATCTGAACCAAATAACTGAAAGCTCGGGCCTCCCTGGTTAATAGTAGGCAAAGGCCACATATCCATCCCAAATTCATCATTGTTTCCATTGAACAGCCCCAGGCATGAATTCCCATCATTAACAACTGCATGGTTGTCATGGCAAGAATCTGAAATACCTTTAGGTCGACCAGGAAAAGAGACTATAGGTGCATCAGCATGATTGTTACTATGAATAGATGTAGAAGAGATAAGTGGCTCGTTTTCTCCGTCAGAATCACTTAGGACAATAACATCAGCATCTCCTGAGGGTGCTGGGGGATTACCACCGTTAAAAGCATATCTCGGGCCAAAATTTGGGGATATGCTTTCAAGCTCAAACCCATTGTTAGAATTGTCAAAGTTAACATCTCCATCCTGATTAACACTGAGATCTTCACCTTCCTTGCCGCCACCAGTGACACTGCTACTCATGGCAATGATATCCTGAATCTGATTTTCAAAATTCTCTCTTACACTATTTTCGTATGGCAATGTCTGCATATCTTCAGGTTTGCTAATTTCCCATAAACCATTTCTGTTCTTCTTCAACCCAACTTTTAATCCACTGTGGCTTTCAGAGCCTCCTTCCTGTTTAACATGCTTAAGAATTCCAGGCTTGGTTTTTGGCTCTATATCCTGAGATTCTATGAGATTCCCATCAGGTAAGTGCCACCGCCCTAGATCCCCAAGATTCCTTCGGTCGCCTTCTTCCTTTGCACGCCAAGAACCATCAGGTTTTACTTCAATCTCAGTCACTTCTTCTCCGCAAGTTCGCAGCTTCACTCGAAAAGCCAAAACAAAAGGAAACACAAACAAGAATTGAGGTTAACAGAGTTAAGATCACAAGCAACACTAGTAATACCTGGGAAGTGAATAATAAATGAGACCAACATGGTTAAAGCAATGTATGATAACAAGAAATAATTACCCATACCTGAGAAGTGATCTGATTAAAATATGGGTCTATAATCACATGCCCCAGGGAGTAGTTCTTGAGACAGATAGGGCATTGCCACTAGATCATATGAACATCATTTGTTACTAAATATATCAGCAGATACAAGAGACATTTTTATCTGAATTAAGCTGATAGAAATTTTGATAAGGGTCCTAGATGCTTGCCTTCCTCGACCTTTGATTCATTTCAACAAAGACTTCAAGATCAAAGCAGCCCATATGCACACAAGGTTTGAATCTTCCAGCGACTTTCATTCTTGAACCACTCATCTGTAAATAGATGCAGACGAGAATGTCAAACAGTGCGATCCGTGTTGTGTCAAAAAAGTGGTAAACATGCAAGAAACCATCAAAGAAAATAAATCAATCCAATGAAAGCAAATTATTCAATCAACAATACCTCAATTTTATAAAACAAAAAAAAACATATATATATAGGTGGAAGTAGTGCTGAATTTTTTTTCTTTTGTGATACATGAGAAATCCCCAAGGGCCAGCTGACTGCAGTTCAAAACTTAGTGGATGATAGGTCCAGCTCTCTACCCTTCTCCAATTAAATACCAGACTTTTGCATCTATCCCTCTAATATGCTTTAAAATGCGCTACACAATTGCTCTGATCACATATGAAGGGGCTTCTTGGTGTAAGCTACTGCCATTTTGAACAGCACAAGCTCTCAGCTTGACTGTCTATCTCAAACCAAACAAAAATGGAAAGAGGGAGTCGGGGGGAATAAAAATCTATCCTATAAATAAGAATTCTTTATGTGTGATGTAACCATATCATTTTAGCAGCTACTTAGGTGAAGATAGTGAAACTCATTTGGAGAATGCTCAATTTAAGTATTAATCAGTTTCTTCTTTTGGCAAAGAACATACAAGAGGGGTTGCTCTGATGGTAAGCAACCCCCACTTCCAACCGAGAGGTTGTGAGTTCGAGTCTCCCCAAGAGCAAGGTGGGAAGTTCTTGGAGGGAAGGATGCCGGGGGTCTATTTGGAAACAGCCTCTCTACCCAAGGGTGGGGGGGTAAGGTCTGCGTACACACTACCCTCCCCAGACCCTACTAAGTGGGATTATACTGGGTTGTTGTTGTTGTTCTTTTGGCAAAGAGACAGAATGGATACAGAGAAGAAGAGACTAACACCACAGAGAAAGTGGAGAAGAGATAATACAATAGTTAAGCATGATAAAAACACCAAAAAGGGGCAGAAAGTAAAAGAGGAATACAACGTCCGCATTTGCTTACAGGGCATCGAAGATTGACTGGAATAAAATCAGCAACCACTTCAAGGTCACTGTCGCTGTCAGCATTTTCAGTGGCAGTCCCACCACCAACACAACGACGAACGCGAGCAAGTGCATCATCAAATACCTCACCATCTGCCTCCTTAGGGATCAAATTGAGAACCTAGAAAGAAGTCAAAATTTTATTCAGACACCAGAACAGGATCATTACAACAGGACCAAGGCACATATACATGTCTATTGTTAGTCAAGCTAGATCTAGCCACCAGAAATATATTACGAACCGCGGCTAGAAAAGTAATAATAGAAGATAGCTTTTATAAAAGATTCTCAACTACAAGTACATATACCCGAACTCCACAATCGCCAGTTGAACTTTTCTCAAGAGTCAAGTAGCCATCTGACTAGTCTTTGAGAATCTCAGAGATAATAGGAGTTACTGCTCATTATTGCAGATATAGTGCACAACTCTTAAACACTCAAAGCAGCTAATGGGCAATACAATAAAAGAGAAAACAAGATGAGACAAAGTGATACTATACACAATAATGTTTTCCAAACTAATACTACAAGCGTCTCTGAATACTTAAAATGCAAATAAGTTACATGTATAATCGGGGAAATTTGACTACCTGTTGGACAGTCCGCCGACTTACAAGCCTAACCCCCATGCAAAAGACACGAGCATCACATCCTGTTAATATAATTTTGTTAATTCCATCTCTGGAGCATGGTGTGATCTGTCAAAACATCAAGACAAACTTGAGAGAAGCATCCAGGAAAAGCCTTTTTGTATGTATATCAATAAGAAAACCAAGAAATGGCAAGTAGCAAACATGAAATAAAACTACATTAACGTATAGTTATTGAGACTTTTGCCAGCACATATATGTACAACTATTCTGCCACTCCCAAAATGTAGTAGATAGAAGAGCATGCATAAATGAGTACTCACTATTGGGCCATCATCTCGGCCATTTGCACCCAGCAATTGTGAACCAGGTCTATTTATGCACCTTACTGGAATTCCTGTCAGTTCAAATATAATTAGAGTTACTGCACTGACAAAAAAATACACTAACAAAATTAAAGCATGTGAATTTAGGTTTTTTATCATGTTTGTGGATATTGTAGTTTTTGGAGGAAACAAACAAGAACAAAGACAGAAAATACATTCAACCTGAGAAGGGTACAAAATAAAGTCAAAAACACTGTTCCAAGTTTGCTTGCGCCTGCGAGTTCTACAACTGCATATTCTATATCAAGGCTGACCGGGCCTTTGCATTGAGAAGAAACATATCTAACTCATAATATGCTGCCCGACCCAGAATGAATTACTGGAGAAAGATATACTTTCAGCACTTAATTCCATGTGGGACAGGATTATATTATGAAGCACGACAGAATAGAGCATACCATTGACCTGCAAATCAGCATACTGAGGCCATTGCATCCTAAATTGTACCTTGTCATTGAGAAGCACGCACCAAACCTGAATTGTTTCCAAAATAAACAACATTAATACATATTAACTACTTATAAGTTATATTCAAGTCATCACTCAACCCAACAACCTGAACATCATATTCCTGCTTTAGCAATAAGTCTCTGTCTGCTCTAGTAATCTGAAATGTTTTCTCAATCCTTTGTATAGGGCTCGTGCTGAAAATTTGTAAAATGTAACAAGTGATTCACAAATGTTTCCATAGTTGCATCAACACAATATGTCAATTTAAAAGGCAGTATTGTTCACAATAGAACAAGCAATCAACAACAACAACAACAACAACTACCCAGTATATTCCCACCAGGTGGGAGTCTGGGGAGGGTAATATGTAGACAAGCCTTATCCCTACCCGAAAGGGCAGGGAGGCTGCTTCCAATCGACCCTCGGCGCATAGGACAAAAGGAAAAACAGCTGTAGAACAAAACAAAAACAAAAACAAAAAGCATTAGTGACTCCCGCAGAAAATAGTGAAAATAATTAACTAAAAATAAGAAACATAAATACAATCGCAAGCAATAAAATCGTGCAGTAACTACCATAACTAACAGCCACAGGAGGGCACACGCTAACACACAAATCATCTATGAGAAAACCTACTGACGTGCGAAGGACTCTAGGAGCCCCTAACCTACAACCCTGATTCTAGACCTCCAGACTCCCCTATCATGGGTCATGTCCTCGGTAACCTGCATTCTGGTCATGTCCTGCCTAATCACCTCTCCCCAATGCTTCTTAGGCCTCCCTCTCCCTCGCAGACCACCAACTATCTCCAGCCGCTCGCAGCTCCTCACCGGGGCATCGGGGGCCCTCCTCCGAACATGCCCGAACCACCTCAGCCTCGCTTCCCGCATCTTCTCGTCCACCGGGGCCACCCCTACCTTCTGTCGAATAACTTCATTCTTGATCTTATCCAGCCTGGTGCCCACACATCCACCTAAGCATCCTCATCTCCGCAACCTTCATTCTCTGAACATGCGAGTTCTTCACGGGCCAGCACTCCGTCCCATACAGCATCGCAGGTCTAACCACGGCTCTGTAGAATTTCCCCTTGAGTTTGTGTGGAATTTTCTTGTCACACAGGACCCCTGAAGCGAGCCTCCACTTTGACCACCTCGCTCCTATCCGATGGGTGACGTCCCCGCCAATCTCTCCGTCCCCCTGAATCACAGACCCAAGATATCTTACACTGTCCCTCTTGGCGATGGCCTGAGAACCAAGCATCACTTCCCTGCCTACCCCACTCGGCTCGTCACCAAACTTGCACTCCAGATATTCTGTCTTAGAAGCAATCATAAAAGGCAAATCCAAGTTATAGAATAAAGAGGACAAAGAAGAGGCATAATAGCCATGCCTAGTTGGAAAGCACATAATAAATGCTCCTAATGAGTTTATATGTTTAAAATCATTTTTAGAAGAACACCCTCGTCGTCCCAAAAGAATGTCATTATTATTGGTTGAGCAGTCAAACAATATATCTTTGACTGTGACTATCAAATATACTTCAGCGCCGATGAGCACATTGAACTATCTATGTGGCTGAGAGCCCTTACAGCCCAGGCACAACGACGCAATTATCAGGGGCGCGCTTTACCACTGAGCTAATAGCCCGTCGTGGCTCGAACGACTTTGAGCAAGAGGGTACCTGTACCCGAAACCGACACAGGTGGGTAGGTAGAGAATACCTAGGGGTATAAAGGACACGGGAGCTACCTCGGGTATCTCCGAGGACTTGAGCTAAGGGATTGTTTACTGAACGTCCCATACTTTACCTATCATTCGGTGAAGTGCCCCCTTCCATTTATTGTATTTGCTGCAGTTCCTTAAAAAAGTTTCTTTTATGAAATAAGGTGTTATATTACTAGCGTCAACATGCAAAAGAGAGTTAGCTGCATTAGAACAAGTTCTATATCCAGTGCAGGGAGCAAACCAGAAAACAAAAAACGCAGTTCTCAAGCCATAGTAAGAGAGCTAATGAAATCCAGTATTATCAAAGGCGCAGAGCGCAAAAAAACTCTTAGGTCTGTTGGGGCTTTAGGCGCAATGCGCAAATAAAGTGTGGGCTTTATCGAAGAAATGCGCAAATGGAGAAAAATTACATATATGTATGCATAGTCTAAGACTAATATCTATAAGCTTGAATACAAAATATATGGACAAATAAATTAAAGAAAATTAACGATAAAGTAAAATATCAACTATTTAGTGTCGCCTCTTCCGAATTACACTCGTTGGCAAGGAAAAGTATGCCTAGCCTTGATAACAAAATTGCAGCGTCCGCTAAGCGAGGCAGAGCACGCAACATATTATGAGCCTCGCTTCGGGGCTTATGCGCGCCTTCGATAACACTGATAAAATCTAGAAATGAAACAACATCATTTACAGGGGGAAAGATTACTCCAACTAGATAGATGTATTAGGCATTTGGCTTTCAGGGAACAGTTAGGGTTTGAAATTCCATCAAAACGTCTGCGGTTTCTTTTTGTACAAATATACCAAAAAATACATACTGGGATCATCTGCCAGAACCTTTCAAAGTAAGATCTCAATGCAGTTTCTTACAACAACAACAAGAACCCAATATAATCCCACTTAGTGGAGTCTGGGGAGGGTAGTGTATACGCAGACCTTACCCCTACCCTTGGGTAGAGAGGCTGTTTCCAAATAGACCCCCGGCATCCTTCCCTCCAAGAACTTCCCACCTTGCTCTTGGGGAAGTCTCCAACCTCTCGGTTGGAAGTGGGGGTTGCTTACCATCAGAGCAACCCCTCTTGTCTACCTTCATAAGGTAGGGGTATGGTCTGCATACACAATATCCTTGCCAAGCCCTACTTGTGGGGTTGGCAGTTTCTTACAACAATAACAAACCTAGTGGAACGCCACAAGTAGGGCTTGGCGAGGATATTGTGTACGCAGACCATACCCCTACCTTATGAAGGTAGAGAGGTGGTTTTCAATAGACCTCGGCTGTCAATACAGTTTCTTAAATGCAGTAAAATCTCCCCCTGAAAACTAAGGAATCGAGATCGAAATTCACACTGACAATTAGATGCATTGATCCTCCTATGCAAAACATCCTGCATACTTTCTGTGATAGGAGCAGCATTCAACAAATGGATGTTTTTATGGTCTAGATTACAACTTTAACAAAGTAGACAGATGCACATCAGAAATCAGCATACCAGACAGAGGAGAACAAGCCAAAAAGTCATATATTCGTTTTTTGTATTATTCCTAAAGTTTAAAGGGATAATAAATTAAAAAAACTTCAATTGGTCCCAAGTTTTCAACTGCACACCTAAAGATAACGGGGTCCTATGGATACCCCTAGACTGTTCCAGAGTTGAATTATTACACCATTTTCTGCTGACATGGGATAATGTATTCTCCATTTAGGCACATGAAGAGAAAAAATCAGGTTAAAATTTTATTGTTTAAAGCATTTTCTTTTTCAAATATATTTTCCGACATATTAAATAACCTTTCCTTGATCACTTCACCCGATTCTAATTAGTGTTAATTATCAATTAACACCAAAGTAAGCATTGATATTCTTATTTATTATATTGTTTTATACTTTTCCGTTTCCTTTAGTTTTTGCTCATTTTATTCTTTTCCTTTTTCACATTCTCAGCTGGAACATCCATTGTCGGCAACACGAAAATCTTTTTTGGGGTAAAAACCAAAGCTTGGGTGTAATATGTTTTCCAGCAACTCCTCTTCTATCTCTTTCCAGCTTCTCTTATTTTTTTTCCAAAAGCTCCTCGTGAAACCCCTTAAACTTCAGACCTATAGTGAAGCACCACTGAACCAGAAACCTTGGCTGGAAAAATCTTCTCCAGCAAGCCTTTCTCATTCCTTTTAATTATTCTCCAAAACACCTCACAAAAACTACCTCAAACCAGATCTGAAAATGATTCTGAGGACTTGATCAGATTAGAAATCAGAAGCCACATAGTTCCAGTACAGAAATGGGGAGAATTCTCCTGTGAATGGCATCAGCGTCCATATGGATGTATGTTGGTTATGACGGTGAATAAAGGTAGGTCTTTGAAGTGAAATGAGAGGAGGGTTGCTGGGCTGCCGGAAGGTATTATGGTGGATATGGAAGTGATTTAATTGCTGGGTACTTTACTGTGTATGGCTATGAATGGGTGTCTATGTTCAGGAAGAAGAAGGTTGAAGATGGTAGCTAGTGTATCTGTGTAATGCATGAAAAAATGGGCGTTCTTGTGATAGTAAAAATCTGAAAGAAGAGAAAAAGAAATGTGAAAGATTATTTCACAACTCGACATAAAATCTGGTTGTCTTGTAGAAAGGGGGGGAATTATTCTACTTCGAAAAGGTCTCACAGGATAATAGGAACCCCGCAAAGTTTAGGTGTGTAGTTGAAAATTAGGGACAAGATGAGAGGGATATTTCTACTTTATATGCTCAATATGATTTGGATGTATTACTTGGTATTGACTAATCTGTCTCTATGTTTCTTTTCATATTTCCAGGTTCTTATGCATGCCTGTAATGCATGTTCATTGAAGCCATCAATCGACTGGATTGCAGCATCAGATCTTGAAGATGATAGTGCTAAACTGGTACGTAGCTTTTCCTCTTTTTCCCGTTAAGTGCTACCTCGGACTGCTGATTGTAACTACCTTTTTCCATAGAATCCAGAAGCTCATGCAGCTGCATGAAAGACTCTAAGGATAAACTTTGATCCTTGTCTAGTAGCAATAGTTATGTTATCCGTCATTCTTGCTCCAGTTATTGCTCATGGTAGACACCTAAAAGCCATGACCAAGATTCTTCTCTCTCTTCTTCTTCCTAAGATTCCACCACCCCCCTTCAAGAGCGATGCTTCCCGCGACCAAACCCCAGTAAAGACCGCCGGCATCAGAGTTTTCACACGCCCTCACGCGCGGTACACACGCCGGATTTTCAGGCGAGATCTAGCCACGCGCCAGCACGTGCGGCATTCTCCGGTGACTTTTTCAAAAAAAATTCTTCAGACAGCATCTTCTCTAGGCTTTTCCGAGCCTTCCCATCCCAATTTCACCAAAACTCGACGACTTTTTATTTCTCCGGCCATTAAAACCCATATTCCGACGACTATTTCCGTTGTTCAATACCAGAAAATTTCTTCCCTTCATTCTGTTTTTCACTCACTGTGACTACTGATTTTTCTAACCTTCGAGGTTTTTACGGCCAGGTCTCACCACTTTTTTTTGGACAATAGCATCTAGAATATGACGGATTCTACAGAGATAATGGATTCTACAGAGAGAAACTCCTACTTCTCTCTAGAATCTAGAAAATTGGAAAACATGACTCTCATCAAAGTTGCCTCTTGGCCGCCCTAGAACTTGGGGAAGATGCCACCGAAAGCTTGACGTAGGGCAGGAGCCACTTCTCGCTATATGAGGAGCATACTCTCAGGCGTAAGGGCTTCTTGAAATCTTGTCTGATTGGATCTATCTCCAAATGGGTTGGTTCTCCAGAGACTGTTAGGAACTGAGCAGCAGAGACATGGAATGTCCAGGACGGGCTGAAAATATTGCAACTGGGGGCACACAATATCTCTTTCGTTTTGTCAACGAGTCTCAAGCTTCAGAAATTCTTGTAAGATAAAAAACGTGATTCGAAGGGAACTTCTTAAAGCTAGACAGATCGGTGGAGCACGATGGGTGCCTGGACCCTCGTTTTACTGGTGAATCGTTGGTGGTCAACATGGTGGGTCTCCCGGTACATCTTTGGTGTCTTAACTTATTTAAGAAGATTGGAAAATCTGTGGTGGTTTTATTGATGTCACTCGCAGCTTACACGATCTCTCACGAGTAAGGATTGTGGTGAAGAAAGGGAGCAAAATCCCTGTCTCCACTGTGGTGGAAGATGGCTACTCGAGTTATAAGGGTTTGGTTGAGCCCTGAATTTTGTCGTATCTTTATGTTTGAGATAGTGGCGGAAGAAAAGGGAAGGTCAATATAGAAGAGAGGGAGGGGAAATTAGTCTCTTGAGGTGAGGGGAAATCAGTCTCTGAGGGGAGGGGAGGACTCACCAGTTCAGTGAACTAAGCCGGAATCAAACGATCGAGAAAAGACATGAGGCATGATTTTGGGAGAAGAAGACAAAATTTCAACAGGAGGGAGGATGGAAAGACGTGAATGGGTTAGTGATGCGGGCTAGAAAGGCAGAATGGACCGGTCGTCTTCTAATTATCCTAGAGCCAGGCAAGTTTTCAGCAAGTATGGGCATGGGCCTCCTCACATGGCCCAGCAACTTTTTCCAATTCTACTAAAATTGAACCTAAAAGGCCTAGATTATTTTAAATTGCGTCTGTTAAGGCTCCTAAGCATATGGGAACAATCGTTCTTCCTTCTTCTGCCAATGGTGCTATACACAATGGCATTTCTGCACCGAGCTCTATTGACCTTCGCTCCTCTTCGGTGGCCGCTGCTTCAAGGACAGCACCAACTATAGATGGTGCAGTTATTCCACGGCCTCCCACCTCTGATGGACCCAGCTCCATCGCCCCCTCATCTGCTCCTGATTTGAGGCTACACTTCAAGCTTCTTCTTCTTCAGGGAAGATTGTTGAGCATGCCCCATCTGATGTTAGTGCCGGACCAATATTTCCAGTTAAGATGCCACCAAGGGCTCCATGCTCTCCTCCTTCCTGCTACCCTACTGGTGTTTCTGGTCATTCCTGTAGCGGAGGGTGCCGATTTCAAAGGTTGATATCCCTCAAGGCAGTAGGGGTGAACATTCGGTACTTCGGTTCGGTATTTAAGAATTTCGATTCGATATGCGGTATTCGGTTTATCAATTGTGTATACCAAATACTGTATCAAAATATATCGGTATAATTCGGTATTTTCTATTATGGTTCGGTACGGTTTCGGTTTAATACACACTCATGTGTCACGTACTGCTTAGTGCTAAATGCCTAAACATTAAGCAAGCAGAAATAACCACTAACGAGTAACAAGTAAACAATCTGCCATTCCCCATTCTGCCTAAAAAATAAACAAAGGGCAGAAATTCAACATGGTAGGCTTGCAAACATAAATATTCCAAAAGCTGATCAAGTTCGGACTCGGTTACATATTACTTGCAAAATTCAACTGAACTACGTATAGGCTTAACTCGACTCAGTACTTAAAAAAGTTTGGTCATACTCGAGCTCTACTCATTTTTTCTCTTAACTTCAATCTCAAACGTAAATTTCTTATTGAGCTTTTGGATCCAAGACACTTCTTGATTGATTCATTTTAATGGTCGAGATGGATTTTTGCAGATCACTAGCTAGTTGCATTAGTTCAAAAAACACAATACCGTATATCGTAGAGAATAAGAGAAATACTGTAATTTCCATACAAAAATAAATCAAAACACCGAAAAAACCGAAACCGAAATACCAAATTTAGTTCGGTCGGGTTCAGAATTCGATCTTCCGAATTTTATGCTCATCCCTACAGGGAAATGGAGAGATCCTTTCGGCACCTAAAGCTCATATTGCTAGCAATGGTATGGTCTTATATTCCTCCGGCAGGGGCAAGGAAAGGGTACATATAGAAGACGCTTGTTCGATTTCGTCACGGATTGGAGGAGGGGATATGTCTTTCTGAATGGAGGATAAACTATCAAACTTTGGGAAGTTTCTAGGTGTTTCTTTCGAAGGGAAGGAAGATAGGGTGTTAGAACTATTGAGGGAGATTGAGCAACAATCTTGTTATGATGGTGCAAGGAGGGAATTGAGTCAAAGTGTTGAGCAAAATAATTTAGGGGATGTAGTGGTGTACGAGAGAAAGGGTCGGGTGTGTGACAGGGAGGAAGGGAACTCGGTTAGGGAGGGTGGGGAGAAGGGGGATATTGCTTCCTATGGAAGTTAAGATTTTTCATGGAATGTGAGACGGGATAAATGACTCAAAGAAAAGGGTTATCATCAAACTGGGAGTTAAAGTGGGGTGCTAACCTAGTTTGCTTTCAGGAAACAAAAAAGGAAGTTTTGTCGGATGTGATTGTGAGGAGTGTATGGGGAGGTAGTTGGGTAAAATATGACTGGGTTCCAGCAGCGGGAAGTGTCGGGGGCATTCGTCTAATGTGGATGATAGAAGCATGGAGGTAAAGGAGATTAAGAATGGAGTTTTTTCTTTAGCAACTCTTGCCAAAGATAGAGTAAGTGGGATGGCACGGGGATTTAGGTATGTGTATGGACCGGTAGTAGAAGGGTCCATAGTGTTTTTCTGGGAGGAACTGGCCAATATGATGGGGAAATGGGACATTCCATGGGTTTTAGGGAGAAAATTTAGCATTATTAGATTCCCGGAGAAGAGGTTAAGGTGTAGTATGATTTTGAGGGCTATGGAAGAGTTTTCTGACTTCATCAATGATCACTTTCTCATTGATCTTCCTTGTCAGGGAAAGATTTACTTGGGCCAGGGCGGAGGATTCCAACTCAAGGTCTAGACTTGACAGATTTCTGATATCGCCCTCCTGGGATGAGCTGATGTCGAATGTGTTGCAGATTCTTTTACCTAGGCTGACTTCGGATCATTTGTCTATCTTGCTAAATGGATACGGAGGGTGGAGGTGTGTGCTACCTTCCGATTCGAGAACATGTGGTTGAAGGTGCCAGGTTTTGGTGATAAGGTGAAAGAATGGTGAACAAGCTACGAGGAATCAGGGACACCTTCATTCCATCTTTCAAAGAAACTTAAATTGCTCAAGGGAGATATTATTAGGTGGAATAATGGGGTTTTGGGAGAGAAAAGGTTAAAATGAGGGAACTTATGCATAAATTGGGGCATCTAGAGAGATGGGAAAGGACGGGGGAGTTAGATGAATCTAAGAAAGAGAGATTGGGGGAGGTTAAGAGCGAAATAGTCGAGTTAGCAATAGCTCAATAGACTACTTGGCAACAAAAAAAGTCGAGGGCGCTATGGTTGAAGAAAGGGGATTCGAATACCAAATTTTTCCACAGGGCGACGGTTGCAAAACGAAGGAGGAACTTCATAAAGTCCTTAGTTGTGGATGGATAAGGATTGAGGGAGAGGAGGAGGTAAAAGGGGCGATAGTGGGGTTTTATGAGAACTTATACAAAGAGGAAGTTAGTTGGAGGCCGACTTTGGGGGAATAGAGTTCAACCACATAAGGGAGGGTGACAGTGAGTGGATAGAAAGGGCTTTCGAGGAGGAGGAGGTGCACGAGGCTGTGTAATAGTTGTGCTGGTGATAAGGCCCCCGACCCTGATGTTTCTCCTTGGCCTTCTTCCAGCTCTGTTCGGACACCATCAAGGGGAGTTGATGGAAGCCATTGAATACTTCCATGTGAATGGTGTTTTCGACACTTCTTTTATTACTATTGTATCTAAGAAAGAAGTTGCATCTTGTATCAGTGACTACATGTCTATTAGTCTCGTGGGGAACATTTACAAGATTATTTCTAAAGTGTCTTCCAATAGACTAAAGAAGGTTCTTGACGTGTCTGTTTTGTCCTCCGATAATGCGTTTGCGGAAGGTAGGCAGATCCTGGATGCTGCTTCGATGGCAAATTAACTTGTCGACTCCAGAAGAAAAATATAGATCCCGGCTTACTATGCAAGTTGGACCTTGAGAAGGCTTTTGACCATGTCAATTGGGGGTTCCTGGATTTCAATATAATACGGATGGGGTTTGGGGCAAGATAGAGGGGATGGATCAAGTTCTGCATTTCCTCAGTCAGATTCTCGGTCCTGGTTAATGGTAGCCCATGTGGTTTCTTTGGCAGCTCTGGGGATCTCAGTCAAGGAGACGCCCTGTCCCCCTGCTATTCATTCTAGTGATGGATGCTTTGGGTAAAATGGTGGATTGTGCGACGGGCAGAGGCTTTTTTTTAGAGGATTCTCAGCTCCAATTGAGGTGCCCAGTGCCCGAAGAGTCTTTCATTTGCTTTTTGCGGATGACACCCCGATCTTCTGTGATGCCGACATGGATCAATTGACCTACTGAAGCATATCCTGCAGTGGTTTCAGATACTATCAGGTCTCAAAATCAACCTCTGCAAGTGCGCAATTTTCCTAATGGGTGAGGTTGCTAACATTGATGCTTTGTCTTATGTTGTCAGATGTAAGGTGGACTCACTTCCCACTACTTACCTAGGTCTCCCATTGGGCGATTCGCATAGGGATATTACAGTTTGGACTCAAGTGATTGAAAGGGTTGAAAAAAGATTAGCAGGCTAACAGAAACAGCACTTGCCAAAAGGCGGAAAGGAAATGGTCATTAAAAGCACTTTATCAAGCATGCCCAATTACTTGTCCCTGTTGCAAGCTCATGTAAGCACCACAAAAAAAAAATTGGAGCGGCTTCAAAGGAATTTTCTTTGGGATGCAGCGGATGGAACTAGAAAGCATCATCTAGTGAATTGGCAGACAGTCACTTCCCAAAAAAAATGGGGTGGACTTGGAGTAAAAAATCTTAGGGTATTCAACAGAGCTTTATAGGGAAAATGGTTGTGGAGATTCAGGGTAGAAGAGCATGCTCTATGGAGGGAGGTCATAGTAGAGGAATCATAGGTGGTGCGGTGAGGATACTCTAAGGGTCACCTTCCCCCACATCTTCAGAGTTCCAAACTAGAGAGAATTAATGGTCCAACAGATTCGTAAGAAGCATGAAGAGGGGGAGGTAGTATGGGACCTCTCATTTAGAAGAAACATGCAAGATTGGAAGATTCGAAGATTTATTGACACTGCTATATAGGCAAGACAGGCCCCAACCATCTTGTGATTCTTGGAGATGGGGTTTGTGTGGCGGTGGTCTGTTCACCGTAAAGTCCTTTTATCATAGTATGTCGGTTAGAGAGGAGGCCTCTTTTCCATACTACTCGATCTGGATTCCTAAGGCGCCCACGAAGGTGTGCTTTTTTGCATGGCTAGCGGTGAAGGGAGTGATTTTGACTGCTGAGAATCTGTGAAAGAGAGGAATTACACTTGTTAATTGGTGCTATATGTGTAGAAGCTCAGGGAAAGAAGTGGATCAACTTTTGTTGCATTGCCTTGTGTCCTCGGCTTTGTGGAGCGTGATCCTGAATCTTTTTGGTGTTCAATGGGTGATGCCAAGCACTGTAAAGGAAATGCTATATAGCTGAGTCGATTTTCGTAGAAGAAGAAAGCAAAAGGCGTGAAAGTTCGTCCCGTTAGCTCTCATGTGGATCGTTTGGGGGAGAGAAATAGAAGAGTTTTTAAGGGGATGAATCTCCTTTTTCACATCTTAAGAATAATCTTTTATCTTTGATTGCTTTTTGGTATACTCATATAGCCCCTATTTGTATAGAAGATTAGGCGTCTTTTGTAGAGAATTATGTTCTAATGTAAATTCTCTACTTTTTGGTATACTTCCGGTATACGGGAGTTCTCTCCCTTTTTGATTAATACAATTTACCTTATCAAAAATCTGACTTGGATGTAACTAAATGTGATTCAAATTAAAACCTATTTATACATGATGCAGATCTTACGTTGGCAAATATTATTCATATTTAACTTGACAAATACTTCGGGCTAAGGACTGGGGTAGATTCAAATGCAAAAAGAAGATATGTCCATTTAATGATAGTATCACTTGTATATGCACAAGATACAAGACTATCATGGCCAAATGCAAAATGCCTTAATCACTCAAACACCAACCCATTGCTAAATGAGATAAAGAAACATGTCCTCTTGTCCTATTATTTCCTTCTTTGGGCCTCTCTTCTACATCAGACAATAGCATGGAGAAAATGGAATTGCACCAACCTGTTTTCCTGGAACCGAACCCCATCATATAAAGAAACAAAAATCTCCTTTCTTAACAACCACCAAAGCAGGCATTAAAAACTATGTACTGTGACTTTGTTGACACAGCTCAAGCCTCAAGAAATTAACACCATAAATAATACATAATTTAAACACAATAAGAAGGAATAGCAGCAGAACTATTTCTGCACAGAATAGCTTTACAAAATTTAACAGGGTACAGACAACTCACCCATCTACAGGAACGCTAGTAATAGCCAACTTAGCAGGATATAGAGGGTTTGCTATCGTCACCAAAAAGCTGCATATGGATTATTCCATTAGTGAAGGTCAAAGCATTTACAATTATGTAAGAAAGAGGTAACACCTAAGTACCATATGCATAGAAAACGAAGCGTCAACTCTGAAGGGCCGTATAAAAGCCCAGCCTCGCCTTTAAGATTTTACTCCCATACAGTGGAGATCCCCGATTAGTATCCACTTATCGACATATAGTAACAGTGACGAATTAACAAAACCAAATAAAAGCTCCAGAGTAAAGAGAAAGCCTAAATATGCAATTCCTATGCTTAAAAGATGTCAGATCTACAACAAAGATAAAAAGAAAAATTAAACGGTAAAAACTCGTTCAAACGAATAGAAAAATTTGCCATATGTTTAAAGCTAAATTCCCCAAAAAGGAAGAAAATATAACTGAATATACATGACTCAATGGACTATGGCGTTTAACTGAGAAGAAATAAAATGAACTTGCACCATAAAATCAATTACAAAATCAGACAACGCGAAGTAAACAGAAAAAAAAGTGACCACTTACGGGTCCGCACGACTCAATCTGCACAATTCACAATAAAAAGTTTCAGGAGGAATTGGCAGAACATCCCCCTCCATGGGCTTTTCTGGAACAACGATGCAACTCACATGTTGCCATGTGCGGCATCTTCTGTCTTCACACTGCATGCAAACTTTCGTTATACACCAAATGCAGTGTATTGAATAAAAAGAACCAAAAGCTTTAAATACAAGGGCTGACAGCCTGACAAAATATATTGATCTAAGTAGCTCTGACACGGCAGCTTAGATGCCGCACTCGTTTCGACATGACACTAGTATGGATGGGGTATGGGATCTGCACCGAACTGGTCAAACAATTTTTGAGTACTTTGACCACGATGGACGGAAAAACCGAGATGACATACAATTTGATTCCCGAAATCATAAGCAAAACCAGGATAAATTTGAAGAAAGTGGCATACATTATCAAGGAAATCAATCTTTTACTTATCTACAACTTGAGAATAAAAAAGAAATCCAGACTTTATAAGCTATACGTAAGTATTCCATAAAAGTTCTCGTAATTTAGACTGAATTATTTTTAGCGGGATCCCTACACCCATATCCACACTAGGATCCGTATCCCCGAATCATAGAATTTACATCTCGAAGGATCCAGACCTCTAGATCCGCACGCGTGTCCTAGCAGCTTAGATATTGATACATCATCCCATACATGGAACACATATACCCCCAGTGCAACAGAAATAGAATGAACATATAATTTCTGCTCAAATCATGCGGCAATGAAGAAGATGTAGGTATCTCCATACTAATAACTCAGAGATTAATACAAAGGTCAGAAATGAAAAGATCTCGATTTTGGTAGAGGCCTAAACCAGAGGAGAAAAACCTTGTAAAATTGAAGATGCTTGGCATACAAAAGCAACTAGAAATTTTCTTTGAAAGAAAATCTGAACATGAGAGGACCTTTCCTCAATCAAGGCAATCCACAGTATATATTTCTACATATACAAGTTTATTTCCATAAATAAGGCTGATGAAGAGAATCAGCACAGAAGTAAAACCTGAATCATTGTTTCAGTTTGTAATGAGCTTCCACAGGGACATCGAATCTTCATCTGGTATGTATCTTCAATGTCCTCTTTTAACTTTACATTACTGCTGTCTGAGACAACCTGTGACTTAGATGCTAGGTCAGTTGCTCCAGACACTTGCATTTTTCTGGAAGAAGCAACAAACATCAGTATCACAAAAAGAAAAATCACTGAGTAATGTCTACAAAGCAAAAAATCTCACTTCTGCTTTATCTAAGTTAGCAAAGGAAAAATGATTAAATAAAATCATGTCCCACTGATGCACATGAAAGTTTGAACGAATAAGTAAATATAAGCTTATTTTTCCGTAATGCTCTGCAATAGACTCTTTTCTACTGTTACTTAACAGTAGATCAAGATCAGGACTGCTTCATACCTGTAAATTCCATCAACAAGTTTTGCTACCTCTTCCTTTCCAACACTATTTTTCTTTGCCCACATTACTGAAACTGTTCAAAATCACATAAATATGTTAGCATTAGTGGTCCAACACTACTTTTCTTTGCCCACATTACTGAAACTATTCAAAATCACATAAATATGTTAGCATTAGAAGTTCAACATGTTACAACTAGAAATATGATTTGCTGCACAAGCATAAAAGTCAGCATATCCACAATAGGAGCAGGATATTAAAAGTACAGCAAGTATTTCACATAGAAATTGCATGGAAATAGGAGGAACCCTCAACTTTAATGTGCACCCAAGGCAACCAAGGCAAGCAAGAAACAAAACAAAATTAGCATTAGTTGTTCAATAGGCTACTACATTTAGAAATATGCTTTGCCTTGCATGAAAGGAAACACAGTCCATATCAAAAGAAGGATATTCGAGAATAGTAAGTGGAGTTTAACATAAAAATTAAAAAAAGTAGGAGGAACTCTCAACCCGAATCGTGTACCCATGCCAAGCAAAGTGCAAGATAATCACAATCAATTTAGTATCTCAGTCTTCTCTTTTTCACGAGGCAAACCAACTCATCGGAGTATGTGTATCCATTGGACAAAGTTATTAATTTGTCCATTCTTCCCCATATGGATATATAATAGGTTTTCATTGGATGCCTCCAAGGCATATACTTGGATTTAATCGATGCTTTCTGAACCTCTATAACTTGTTCTCTCACATTTATTGAAGTCACAAAAATTTAACTAACAAGATATCTGTGTTCACTGATGTTGGTGGAGTTTTTGTAATTGCAACGCTCTTCTCAAGGTGCGAGTTATCCATTTATTAAATGTAACCCAAAAGAAAACACAAAAATAATGCTGGTTATGTAAAGAAAATATTACAAGCAAAAAAAAAAGCTCTGTTACTAGTGTAAGGAACTAGCAAATTCATCAAAGTGTGCATTTTACTGAAAATCTTAAAGTGAAAGAATGATATAGCATAAAACTTTCATCATTGGCAAAAAGTAAAAATTTCACATGCCATGTCAACCAAATACTATTAGTATCAAATAAGAATACATTGCATAGATTGTGTCTGCTCCTTAGTTATTCAGTAGTTTTGTATATGAGCAGCCGCTTTTGTTATATATTTTTTGC
The DNA here is from genome assembly GCA_034376525.1 of Nicotiana benthamiana. NCBI lineage: Eukaryota > Viridiplantae > Streptophyta > Magnoliopsida > Solanales > Solanaceae > Nicotiana > Nicotiana benthamiana. The sequence continues at coordinate 40,485,865 of CM067324.1, forward strand.
TATGCATCTTCTTGATGCTATTTAATGAAATTATCTAATACATCAACAACAAAAAGAAGTATACAGTGCATATTCTTATGTTATGTATATGTATATATAACTTTTAGGGGTCATTTAATAGGGTGCATAAGAATAATACTGAACATGGTGTATTAGTAATATTGATATTAGTTATGCTTGCATTACTTATGCTGGTATTAGTTATGCTTACATATTTATTATCCATTGTTCGACTTGATGTATTAAAGCATTGCACAATTTCTAAAAGAATTATTTGTTTAAAAATATGCCCTCAAAACCAATCCATCACTCTAACTTTTTAAAAGGAACATATGTTGAGAAATGCTTTTATATGAAAAAAGTCTTAAAACGAAATATTTATTTATAAAAAAAGAAATACGCTAAGTATTATTTATTTACTAGAGATATAATTTTATTTCTCACTATTTGGATAATTTTAAACTTGCATTAATATAATGACTAGCATATTTTAATCAAGCGTAAATTTTGAAGGACAATTTTGTTTATAACTAAGCTAATGCATACATTAAAACTCATTGCATTGCTAATACCATGGTTTTATATGCAGTAGTTATGCATAGGATAATACCAAATATGATGTATAACTGATGTTTGCATAACTAATGCATAGGTCCAGAATGTCTATCAAACAATGTATTATTAATACGCAAAGCTAATGTATGCATTATTTATCTAATGCATCCTACCAGAAGACCCTTTATAGCAATATGTTTTGAGAAAATAAACACATTAATATATTCATCTATACATATTAACGTAAATACTTCTTTCCATATTTTCAAAATCTTATTTTTTTAAAAATAATAAAAATTAGCAAATCGTAAGATTTATGCTCTGGGCCTCGAGACTTATGCCTTGTCCCATGACAAGAAAAGGCCTCACCATGTGCCTCCATCGTGCTAAACACCTGCAACATCAATAGAACAGGTAGAGACAATATACAATCAAACTAGAAGTCATCTATACATATTAACGCAAAATACTTCTTTCCATATTTTTCAAAATCTTATTTTTTAAAAAATAACAAAAATTAGCAAATTGTAAGATTTATGCTCTGAGCCTCGAGACTTGTGCCTTGTCCCATGACAAGAAAACGCCTCACCATGTGCCTCCATCTTACAAAACACCGGCAATATCAATAAAACTGGTAGAGACAATACACAATCGAGCTAGAAGTATACAGAAAACTACGTGACAATGAATTAGCCAAAGTTTTGCTAGACATCATGTGAGAATCTGAGTATCCAATCCAAAATGGAGTAGTTCAAGACCTTTATAAATCCTATACTTGATGTAGAAGACAGTATTGATCTCTAACAAGTAACAATATAATTATTTCGATTGCACCAAAAAGCTAATAGTAGTAAATATTTCTTCTCAAGGCTATGTTCAGCTTTAACTTTGCCTTAAAACCACCTTTAATTTCTTTCCTTCAACAGCACCGCAAAATACATAAACTACGCAGCAAATGCAAAACATGATGATTTTGCCTCTTCAGCTTCCATTTTACACATATAACATCTTTCCAGATGTGCATCCCCCCTCTTTTTACCAAATAAGATGAGTGAAATTAGCTTCATCAGATACCATCCAGCAGAAACAAGCAACCTTTGGAAGGGTTTTACTCCTCCAAATCAACTTCTACGGTCAGGGTGTCGGAGGATTTGAAGATTGAAGAGTATGTAAAGCCCGTCCAGTGAGTCAGGTTTTTGCAGAGTAAGACCTTCTACAGCATCCTCTAAGCAAATACATCATTCTTTCCACTACATTCTTTACAATTTCCTAGAAGATAATCCTCGATCTCCCATCCTACTGTTATGAACTGTCCAATAATAGCCACAGTGTTCGGTTCAAAACTAAACAAAATAAATATTAGAGTGGTATGTCCTAACCATGCATCACGCCAGAAATATAAAATCATCACCTGTTTTGAAATTTGTTCAACCATCAGCCGCTTCAGCATATGTTCTTCCACAAATTTCCAAATATTTCCTTATTTGCTAAACACCATGAGATATGGTTACTACATTTGTTCACTATGAACCTTCGATACCATATTTAGTGTGGACTTTTTCCTACAGTACATTTCCTTCTTACCTACTCTCCACGGTCACTTGAAGAATAGGTTTTATCTTGAAATTTCATATTTCTAGTTCCCAATCCAACCTCCTTACTTTTATCACTGCTTTCAACCTTGCAAAATGGAAGTCTTCTTCTCCTTGTTTCCATTCTATAAGAAATCCATCCAACTCATGTCCAACTTACTCTCAACATTAGCAGAAGAAGGAACAGCGACATTGTGTAGGTTGCAAGGAAATAAAAGCACTGTTTGTGACCACCAGCCTTCCACCTAGAGAAGATCATATACAACTGCCTTAAAAGCATAAGAAAGAGGGTGATTTGGCCTTTGGAGGAGGGAGAGTTCAGACATAATCTAAGTTGGCCAGTCTCGGGTGCGGGTATCCAATACGAGCATGATCCGAGTCGAATTCGGCAAAATTTAAATTTTAAGATTCCAGGGTGCAGATCCAGGTATAGATACAAGTGCGCAGGGATTCGGCTAAAAAAATTCAACATTGTAAAAAATAGAGCTATAAAGACAAAAAGAAAGCCATTCAAGGCCTTCCACCAACTCTCCATTTATATCACTGCTACTGTCTACCACGCAGTGTTGTCAAAGGCGCGCTTAAGCCCTAAAGCGAGGCTCAAAGGATGTTGAGCACTCCACCTCGCTTTGCGGGTGCTTCAGTGTCGCATCAAGGTTCTAAGGCATATTTTTCCTTGCCAATGAGCGAAATCATTAAAAGGCAACACTAAACAATTGATATTTCACTATATCGTAATTTTTTTGTCCATATAATTGTTATTCATGCTTATAATTATTAGTCTTGGACTACATATACATATTTATACTTTTTCTCCATTTTTCGCCTTTTTTCATTAAAGTCCATGCTTTATTTGCGCTTTGCGCTTAATGCCCTAATGGGCCTTAAAGTTTTTTGCGCTTGTTGCTTTGATAACATTGTTATCACCGGTCCAAACTCAAAACACAACCCCTAGAATTCTTGGTTTTCCTGAAACAACAACAACCCAGTAAAACCCCACTAGTGGGGTCTGGGAAGGGTAGTGTGTACGCAGACCTTACCCCTAACCCGAAAGGAGTAGAGTAGTTGTTTCCGAAAGACCCTCGGCTTAAGAAAACAAAAAGACAAAAAGAGACAATATTAGTATCACCACCGAAATCATAGAAAAAATAAGAACATGAAATTCAGAAAAAAGATGCAAAGCAAAAGCGATAGCTAGTAAATAGATCATGCACTGAAAAGCGAAATAGTAAGACATAACATTGTCACTAGCTATCTTAGACAAAAACTCTACCAGACTAGTCTCATAAAGATACAAAGTAAGACAAGACCTCTACATCTTCCTATCAAGTGTCATGTCCTCGGAAATCTGAAGTCTCGTCATATCCTACCTGATCATTTCTTCCCAATACTTCTTAGGCGCCCTCTACCTCATCTCATGCCCTCCACAACCAGCTGCTCGAACCTCTTTACCGGAGCATCTAGGCTTCTCCTCTGAACATGCCCGAACCATCTGAGCCTCGCTTCCCGCATCTTGTTATCAATGGAAGATACGTGCACCTTCTCCCGAATATCATCATTCCTAATCTTATCCATCCTAGTGTGCCCAACATCCACATCAACATATGGGACAAAAGTACGTAATATGGAAGGTATGCCATTTCCCATCTCCAAACCTGTTTTATTTTAATTTTGATAAATCAAAATCCCAATTTTTTTCCCAAATTTGTCGATGACTCAGGTCAAAGTATCTGAAGTTAGTTGACCGAATCAGGGACGTATGCCTTACCCATCCCATGTCGAGATGGGTGCCGCACCAAAAATGAAGAGTACGTGCAACGTGGACGGTCACACGGATGAACAACAAAGACAATGTTTGATAAGGTCACCCGAAAAATGACCGCTAAGAAAGAGGAATATTTGGACTGTGAAGGAGAGGGAGTTCCAGACATACTGAAGTGAATTTATTGATGCCACACACATGAACTACAAAGACAAAGTTCGACAAGGTCACCCCAAAAATGAGTGCATATCACTAGTAGGATTGGCAAGAAGAAAAGAAAAGAGTAAAGAATCAACATAGATAGTAAAATACACAACATCAATAACTACAAACAGAAAATGTCTAAAAATTCCCCTGAAATTTCTCCAAGCAAGCTACCTGGCTGCTCACCTCGTTCATCTGAAAGAATAGCTAATATGCGATCAACAAGGTCCTACATCAAGCCAAATACGACTGTCAGTTACATTCTAGTGATGCTCAATCATAAATAATTCCTAACTCAAACCTGAGCTACACTGCTACGATGAAAGCAAATTTTTTATAAAGAAAGGAAAACTAAGAATCATTAGAGCAAAATAGCCAAATAGGTTAAAGCATCACTCTCAATTCTATTTAAACTGATTACAAGATTCCACAAGTTAGTCCGATTCAAAAAGAATAGAAGACAACACCTAAGTCTTATACACATTCTTGGCAACAACTGATAAGAAGGACCTGCTGAATTATAAGTGTGGTAGAAGCCCTAAAATGATAATTATATAAATAAATTAGAAGGAAAGGCTAAAAGACTGTTCCAGACTCATGCAGAACAACATGTCATAAGTACAAGTGCCCAATACAGAAATAATACTATTTAAGATACAGGATACGGTTTGGAATGTCAGGAATATAAGAATGAAAAATAAAAAAAGCAAGGTTCAGCGAATGAAACCTCAAAGAAGCAACAAAATGTTCAAACCTGCTTCTTTCCCTGCTTTGAGAGACCAAGTTGAGTAAGAACATCTTTGAGCTCCTTTACCCGAAAATGTGCCAGCTTATCCTAAAAGAGACCATTGATTGTCACATTGAAAAAGAGTGATAGGCGCATTCAATCGCCTGATGCCTAATTGTAACAAAGACGCGCATTACATGAAATAATTAACAGAACAAAATCCTACTTGATGCACAGTATTTTTTTCTTTATAACTATAACATCCCTTGATGACACAGCATTATGATTACACTACAATGAGGAGACTGTCTTGCTTGAGAAGGTGCAATCAACTATCCCAAGCCTCCATAGTCCTCACTCCTCATAGACGGAAACAGGTTCCATCAATCAATGTTGTACGGACTCGTTTGAGGCGCACTTAAGCGCTGAAACTGAATTGAAGCCAAATTGTGTGCTTTGCTTGCTTAGGTAGCACTTCAATGTAGGTGCTAAGGTGCACAGACATATGTCTCATCACCTATGGACCCGTCATTAAGAGTGCAATAGCAGACACAAAATATAGTTGGTAAATTGATATACTAATAGTTTTAAAAAAAAATATGAATAAGCTTTTATTGATTAGGAAAAATTAATTATAATTTTGTTGAAAATAAACTAGCTACAAAAACCGTAAAACAGTATCTATTCATCTAAATCAGAAATTAGAAATGGTTCTTAAACTTGATCGACATGACTTCATCATTCGGAAGATTATAGTTATTTCAATTTTTTGTCCAAATAATTATTGATCTTCTTTGTAGTTATTTTTCCTTAGCATTACATACAAATGTTTTCTTTTTCTTCATTAGCACCTTTATTTGTTTGCTCTCTTTGTGTAAAATGTGACTGGGTGATGGCTTGGAAAAGAAAAACCTTTATCTGTTATCCGTCACAGTCAAACCAAACTCTCGAACCCGTCCAAAAGTGCACGCCTGAATTCTGCATTGCACTTAAAGCCCAACTGATTATTTCACCTTTTGAGTACTTTGGCACCAATATACTTCCAGAACAGACCCATAATTAATATGATTGGGTTTTGCAGCCAGATCATAGGGCATTAATCTTTATCATACAAACTAACAAATACAAGAACCTTGGGAAACTGTGTAAAGTAAGCAACTTTACCGAGTACAACATCACGGGATGGGCTTGTCACTGAGCTCACATTTGCTTGCATCTGTTTGTACTATCTTTTTTCCTCCTTGCGCCAAGAGTTTGACAGGAGGTGATTTATTAGACACGAAGAGTTAGACCCCAAGTGTAGTTTTACTAAAATGCTTAACAATTTCATTGCTCCAGAAAAACCCAAGCTACTATAACATACAGAAATAAAATAGTGATGCACAACTCAGACTCAACAGTCATTACCACAGAGCCTTGAAAGTAAGAAAACATGACTATTGATAAGTCGACTTGTACTTATGAATTTGATATGTTATGGATGGGCTTTAGTTTACTTTTATTTACTCCCTCCATTACAGTCTATGACACATTTTCCTTACTAGTCCGTTTCAAAAGAATGACACATTTCTATATTTGAAAATAATTTAATATTAAACTTTTCCTTTTACCTATTACCTTTAATGATAAGCTTTTATAGCTACACAAATGGTATCGCCTCACAAAATTTTTGCCTTTTATGCTTTAAAAACCACAAATTTTAAAAAGCCTTCTTTTTTTAGTAAATTTTGCGTCGAGACAACATATATCAACTGAATTGAAACGGAGGGAGTAATTGATTTGACTTGAATGCTTAATAAACTAACCTTTGGTAATTTTTCTATAGGTATTTAAAGGTGCGTAACCAGAATAATCTAAGTGAAAATGGGAAGAAAAAGATTCAGAAAGTCGATTTGAAGTTGGATCCACGCAAGGTTCGGCCCTACAACAACATCATTATTGTACCAGTGTAATCTCACGAAGAGGGGTCTAGGGAGGCTACTGGGTGCGCAGACCTTACCCCTACCTTTTGTGGAGGTAAAGAGATTGTTTTCAATAAATCATCGGCTCAAGTAGAGGTGTTCATAAAAATCCGAAAACCCGAACCAAACCGGCCAGAAAAACCGATACTTTTCGATTTGGTTTGGTTTTGGTTTTGAAATTCAAAAACCGATCAAATTTGGTTTGGTTTTAGCTTTAATTTAAAAAACTGAACCAAACCGAATATATGAGTAGCTATTTTAAATTTACTATTATACATCTATATATGTATACTTTTATATAAAGTTTTAAAATTCTTACAGTGAATATTAACTCTTTGCACTTTTAGTACAGTTCTTTACATTTACATTCTAGTTTAATTGGAAGTTTTCTTTTGTTAAGTGTAAGATATCTATTTCATGTTAAAAATAATACATTTTTAATTGAGTCCTTAAATTATTCATCACTATCTAATTCAATTATCATCAATATATCTTGGTAAATAATAGATTTCTCAAAGGACAATTGATTTGATAGTGTTACGTTGAAAATACGATCGCCGAAATGTGTGTTGGGTGTGTGTCTTATATTTAATAAAAAACCGACAAATAACAAAAAAATCCAAAAAAAAACAACATAAACCGAATCGAGAAAAAACCGACTCAATTGGTTTGGTTTGATTCTAATATTTGAAAAATCGGCATACTTGGTTTGGTTTCTTTTTAGGGAAAAACCGATCCAAATCGAACCATGAACACCCCTAGGCTCAAGTAAAGCACAAGCACCAACGAAAAGAAATATTGTAACATAGAAGACATAAAAGAAACAGTAGCACCAGCAAAGAAATAGGATGATCGAAGCGGGGAAAACATCGCGTAGTAATAGAAATCCAAGAATACGAAAATACGAGAGCACAAACTACTACGGGTATGGAAAGGAAAACGCTCAACTATCTACAACCCTACTACTCTAATATTCGACTTCCGCACCCTCCTATCAAAGTTCGGCCTTGCAATGACAAAATGTTGCACATAGGGCGGAGCTACTTGCAGATTTGTGTTGCTACCAACAAATACAACACAAATCTGTGTTGTAATGAGAAAGAAATCTGAACATGAAATCTATGTTGCAGCGCAAACGCGCGGTACCAATGGACCGATCTAGAATTTTTACTTCAAGGATATTTTGGTATTTTTTATATTCCCCCAACCTTATAAATATATGTAATCGTCCCACAAGTTACCGATCTTAGTTTTGGAGAGAATATTGAAGTTTTGAGCCAGGGAACTTGGGAGATAGATCACATTCTCCTAATTGGATTGTAACGTTTCATAACTCTTCTTTCCTGTGATTCATAATAACTCCTCATGGAGTAATTATTCTTGATGGGAACTTGATGATGTAATAGTTTTGACTTTAGTTTCAGGAATTAATTTGTATATGTATGTTTGATGGCGAATCTTTCGAGATTGAGTCTTAATTTACTCAAAAGAGGAATTAAGCGGGAATTGTGTACCTAAATTGTTGTGGTTTTCCGATAAACCCGTGTATCTGTAAGAAGAATTGGTTGTAGGTGTGTTCCATTGAAGTTCAAGAAAATCTCCATTGTTATCTAAAATCCATCTTTTACAAACATGCATATAACTGGACTCTTAATGCCTTTATTAGAATCTTTAAGTTACAGATATTGGAGAGAGAAATTAACATAATTGGTGATACAAATAGGCAATTATATTCGAGAAAAGTAATCAATATTAATGTTCAATAATTACCAATCAAGGAGCAAAATCTAAACTAATCATCGTCAGTCGAGATCCCCACTTTATTCCATTGGTAAATCTCTTTATTAGTCCAAAACTTTGGATCACTTAAAAATTGTTTTCGGCCACCAATAATTCATTGATTGATAACTATTTCAGTCATTGTGGGATCAATACATAACCTATACTACATTTGGCCAGCACAAGCTTATTTTTAATATTGGTGTTTTGCACTCGTCAACTATCATAAGTGTGACCAAACTGCGCCATAGTCCCAATGTTAATGAATCCTTAAGCCTATCTCATACCAATATTAAATAATTCACTTGTTTAAGAAAAACTACAAATTCTCTAATCTCACACCTATCCTACGTGTATAACTATTATGACTAATATAAGTGCCAACTGTAAAATGACACAACAAATTCAATGACATACAACAAAAGACAAGCGCGAAAATAAAAATTACTGTAATTACCTGGCGGAAAGTAAGAAACTAGAAATTCTCTAAATCTCACGTTTATCCAAGTATAACTTTTTTGTATAGTTATTCATCCGAGTATAATTAGTACGAGTAAAATAAGTGCCAACTGTAATAGAAAGAAAAATTTTAGTTACATTCTATAAAAACTAAGTAATTACCTTGCAGCTAGTTAGCAAATCCATTTTTTCTCCAGAAGTTAATCAAAACGCAAATGATACTCCGATGTTGAAAATACTGAATGTGTGACCTAATAATAAAATCACCCAGAAAAAACATCAATCCAGTTACCAATTATTACCAGAAAAATTAAATTTCTAAGAATTTACTTTCAACAAAATTCCTTGATAAAAATCAAACGCAAAAAATGGCAATTCGTTATATATTGAAATACTGATCAAGAAAACGGGCGAACAAATTACCGCGGTGAAGAGATTAAAGGATGATAATTGATTTCTATTAGGGTTTTTCAGCAAATAGCTGCTTCACGATGATTAAGCTTCTCTTTTTCTTCTACTTCAGAATTCAGAATTGTTTTAGGATATTAATTACAAAGCTGTAATCGGATTACTACCAAAAATTACGGACGTATAGTTGATTATCAAATCCGGTGTGTTCCATGCAAACAAATCCGGGTTTGGTTCGTCTAATCTCGCGTATACCTGGCCGTGTCATGCTCTTAATTTTCTTCTTTCTTTTTTTTCTTTAGTGGCTTGGTTGTCATTCTTTTTTTCCAGAAATAAATTGACTAAACTGACCGTACTCGATTGATTATTAAATTTTTTTAATAAATCGTATGTTTTTTCTGTTAAATTAATAATTAATAGGGTAAGTCTTTTGTTTTATCAAAATAAGCTAGAAAATTATTGAACCGTGCCGATTTTTATAAATAAAAATATATTTTGTATAATATGTAAAAGAATATTAAAAAAATTTCTAAGGCTTTGGAATTATGAAATTAATTATAAGCCAACAAGTAATTAATATAGTAAATCTCAACTCCCAAATCTATTTTGTTACTCATGTTGAAAATAAATTAGTTCTGATATTTTAAGTAGCAAGTCACAAAGTATTCTAACGATTTTGAGTAGCAAGTCACAAGGTATTTTATCAATTTTGAGTAGCACGCAATATGAATGGATATTTTTTTTCCTCGTATGATTTAGATTTCACGTGTTTAATACTTAATCTTCTAATATACTCTATCAACCTAATTATAGTAATATTTTTTCACTTGTGTGTTTTATATTTTTTTTGTCTTTGCTTGAGTTATTTTGCGCTTGTATAAAATTGTGCAATAGATCTTATTCTGACCATCTTTCATGTTCCTTGATTCACCCTCTTAAACAGTAAAAAAAATACCAAGAGAATTTGGTCAAATCCTATACAAGTAGGCATGTTGTCGCATTTTAACTTCTATTCGTGATTTTTGCATAACATTTTTTAAAAAATACCAAAAAAGTAATTGAATCGTATCGATATCAAAAATAAATCGGGATGATTTTTACGGTATTAAAAAGTTTAATTTTAATTATACAACATAGAATGATCAAAAATTGGTATGGTAAACTTTTTGTAAGATAACCGACCGAACTAAACTATTGATACCCTTAAAAAACACCAACGCGATTTACTTTTTGAGTGATACTCACCCATTTTCTAATCGAATATCTTGTTGTCGTTAGTGTTAAATTCTTTTTAATATAATGCGGTATTTAATTTATATGACATATTCTTTATTTTGGAGTATTAAAAATATTGTTTAATTCTTGCAATTTTTTAAAAATCAAGTTTATTAAATTATTCATATGTTAAAGTTTGCTTAGCATTATAGTTTTTTTATTAAACTAATATTATAGCATTCAGTCGAATATCGTTATATAAAATACAAAAATATATAATTGTAATATTTTTATATTTTTTTAATCTTATCATATAAAGGTGCACCAATAATTTTAAACTTGTAACGTCTAAATAACATATTAATTTAGTAATGGCAAAATATAATTTTGATGTTCAACTTAGACACTAATAACGAGAAATGAAAATTCTACTATCTTAATAGAGGGAGTGAGCAAATACATGAACGGCATGTCTACCTGGCATCTAAGGGTAATTCTGACATTTCATAGATTTAGTATGTTTAAGATAGATGTTCTCACTGCCTTACTATTGGGACCTTATTAATTGTTGAGAAGGAATAGCGTGTTATGAAATCTCTTATTTAAGGTGAATGTCTATAATTAGAGAGATTCTAGAGTTCTATTCTTGGTAGATAAATCATCCTCCTCCCTATAAATAAAGGGGTCTTCTACCATTGTAAACAACTCCTAACATTCTCTAAGTATCAGTAAGAAGAACTCTCTCTACTCTTCTCTCTATTTGCTCTTGTTCTTGAGTTATTGTTCTTGTCTTTTATATTATTTCATAACACGTTATCAGCACGAGACTCTACCATCTCAAGAAGCTCTTTAAGAAGATTAAGCCACCGTCGTCTGCATCAGTGGAGAAAAGGAAGAAAACATTGAAAATATAATTGGTATACCTTAAAGGTAAGTAATTTACTTTTCCCTTTCAAATTCTTGAAATTCTACGATTTGATTTAATATACAAACAAGTTTGATTATAACTCTAATGGAGTTTGTAAGAAATTATAACCACATGAAGTGGTTAAATCTCTATGTCCTGCCATGATTATATTCATGTATGATTGTGGGCAAATAATTGAAAATCTGTCCCATTGAATTTGCTCCATTCCCTTTAGAGAATGTGGAAGCAGTATATGATAAGTCTGAAAGAAGACTAAAATATTACCATGAAGGTATCAATGAATGTGGACGTGGCAAAGAATTCCGTCCAATTGAATTTGCTCCATTCCCTTTAGAGAATGTGGTAGCAGTATGTGATAAGTCTGAAAGAAGACTAATTACCGTAAAGGTATCAATGGATGTGGACATGGCAATAGACGAAGTTATAATCGTCATTATTGTGATAATGAGAATAATAAAGATTCTCAAAATAATCTTTCACTTTATAAAAGTAATATTTGACATGAGATTGTGTAAAGCACATGATTTTGATCCATTCCCTGAAGTGAATGTGATAATTGTAATAGAGCCCGTAAGTATGAACACGCTCTTGATGTAATTTTGGTTTATGTCTGACATTATGAAAAGAAAGTTCGTTGCCCTTGAAATTTCGGGCAAGAACTATATGATATGGGTGTTGGATACTTAATCCATTTTGGATGCTATGGGTCTTGGAGACGCCATTAAAGACAGAAATAATGCATCCACCCAAAACTATGCGAAGGCCTTGATTTTCTTGCGCCATCACCTTGATGAAGGTTTGAAGATTGAATATCTCACCGTCAAGGATCCACTCATCTTGTGGAATGGCTTAAAGAAGAGATATGACAACCTGAAGTTGGTCACTCTGCCACAAGCACGATACGATAAGAATCCAAAAGCAAATAGTTTATAAACTATATATTATCGTTGCGGTGGAAACGGGCACTGGTCAAAGGCTTGCCGTATACCATGACTTTTGGTTGACCTTTATCAAGCATCTCGAAAGAGTAAATGCCCTGAAACGAATTTTGTCTCTGACGACAACTTTGACATCACCCACTTGGATGTGGCAGACTTCTTTGAGCAACCCGAGGGGAAGATAGACCACCTAATCGGTGATGGATCCGTGATGAAAGAAGATGGAGCTATTTGATTTTATTTTACTTGTTTGTATTAGTGAATGAATAAACTAATAGCCATCAGTATTAGCTCGTATTAGTTAGTTCATGATATAATGTTAGTATTAGTTCTTTAGAATGTATCAATATGCTCAAATATCAATAATATTTTTACTTTCCAGTAGAGGTAATCGACTAACCTGAAAAACTAGTCGGTTATCTCATATTTCGCATAAAAACTGCAAAACAATCGATTGTCAATGATCAACAATCGATTGTCTTTAAAACAGTGTAATCTGGAATTTTTCAAAAATCATCCACAATCGATTGTCTATGCATAACAATCGATTGTCTTAAGACAGTGAGGTCTGAAATTTTTCGAAAATAGCCAACAATCGATTGTCTATGCTTGACAATCGATTGTCCTAAAACAGTGAGGTCTGGAATTTTTCAAAAATGACCAACAAGCGATTGTCTATATTTAACAATCGATTGTCTTAAAACAGTGTGATCTGGAAATTTTCAAAAATTGTCAACAATCGATTGTCAATGCTCAACAATCGATTGTGTGTGTTTAACAATCGATTGTTTTATGAAAACGTTTAAACTGAAATTTTCAAACTGCATAGTAATCGATTATGGAAAACATATAATCGACTATCTGATTTATTTTAGTCAACTGACATCAGCAGATTTTGAAAATATTATGTGACACAAACGGATTGAAGTTGTTTATTCTCATATTTTCTTTTATATGTCAAACCATGGGAAGTAAATTGATTGAAGGCTCCGGAAGAGCAAATGTAACTCTGCCCAAAGGCATGACGTTTATCTTAGAGAATGCAATATTCTCCTCCAAGTCTAAGAAGAACTTGTTGAGTTTTAATGATATCAATCACAATGTTCTCCTCCAAGTCTAAAAGGAACTTGTTGAGTTTTAAAGATATCATTCAAAATGGATATCATATTGAGACAATAGATGAGAATAATCTTGAATTCTTCATGAAAACGAGGCTGCCCATTTCGGTTTGGGTTCACGCCATTTTGCATGCAGCAATGCTAGTTCGTCGGCTGCCCACTTTGGTTTGGGTTCACGCCATTTTGCATGCAACAATACTAGTTCGTAGGCTGCCCACTTCGGTTTGGGTTCACGCCATTTTGCATACAGCAATGCTACTTCGTCTCTGACTGACGAATTGACACAAATATTCCCCCTTGCAATTGGTTTTGGGTCATGGACCCAATATATCCCATTTACGAATTTTTGGATGCGCAGTATATGTGCCTTTAGCACCGCCATCCCGCACCAAAATGGGTCCGCAAAGAAGGTTAGGAATATATGTTGAGGTTGAATCGCCCTCCATCATTCGCTACCTCGAAACATTGACAGGCGACTTGTTTACTGCACGATTTGCAGACTGTCAATTTGATGAGACACTTTTCCCAAAATTAGGGGGAGAAGTTGGTGAAACCAAACAGGAAATTTTGTGGAAAAATGCATCATTATCTCATCTTGATCCACATACCTCTATTTGTGAAAGAGGCACAGAAGATTATCCATTTGCAAAGAATAGCAAATCAAATGCCTGACGCATTTATAGATTTGAAAAGGATAACAAAATCACATATCCTCGAAGTGAATGTGACAACATCTGATACATATTCATTATTGGAAGAATATGAACATGAAATTGGTATTAAATATACCACACTCACTCCTAGAAGGAGGTTTGAGATGATATATGGCATGAATGATCGTTGGTCACGTACCTATTGTACGCCAAAGTATTTTGGAAATATGACTATTAAAGGACAACGATAATGCAAGAAACATATCTTGCATATAAGTTTGACATGACCATAATGGTATAACTTTCTCTTTAAGAAAGATATTCACCACATGGATGTTGATGAATCTGTGGTAGTACAAAATTAATTGAGAGCTCTAGAAGAGCCAATTATTACTATTTTGGAGAAACACAATTGAGTATTGTGCTGTAGTAAGTCTCAAAGAAACTTATTCAGTTTCCAAAGTACACACCAAAGCGATTGATTATATTGAGACTATAAATAAAGGAAGGCTTTGATATCTCCTATTACTACAACTTGTAGCGGGGTAATTTGCATATGAAAAGCTACCCGCTTTGTTCTCCAGTTTGTACTACACAAACGAAAGAATGCCACAATAAAGTGGATATCTATTGGTATAAAACCCATGTCATAATAAACCAGAAGTTTATTGATAAGTGCACATGTCATGGTGTAAATTTGAAGTTTACCAATATTGATAATTTATTCAGTTGGCATTCGTGTTAGCCATCTCATTTTAAGTATGATGTGCAAATTCACATAGGTGAATATTAAAGAACTAGAAAGTTCTTTACGAATTCTCTTGTATCACTTGTTCTCATTAATGAACTGACCAACTAAAGAGTTCGGGTTGAAGCCCATAAATTCTGGAAATATCAAAGGTGAATATGGGCCCATTCACCTGCCATGTATACCACATATGATGCATCTATGATATGGTTACATGCACAATTGTTATTAACCCGCAGCCTGGCCGGTGCTTGCGAGGTAAATTGCTCAGTAATCTAACTTCGAGCATAATTTCCAGATTCTCTACTCAAGATAGTTCATCTTGATAAGTTTGTTTATATCAAAGTTGGTTTAGCAAGATAATTATTGAGTGCTTCCACTTAATAGCTAAACTGTTTCTTATGAGAACAAAGTTATATATATCGGTTTGATATATGTTGTATACGAGAGTATATTATATTCTCCCCTCACAAGTGGTTCAAGGTCAGGAACCAAATAATTTCATCTTATTATTAATGTGCCGTGTATATTGACATGATAATGCACAAAGATGATTTCCCAAAGTTGAGGAAACAAGTTAGCTTTACTAACATGAGGGGGAGACATGATAAACACTTGAGAAAAGGTTACATGGGATGAATTATCATTTGTATATGTATATCCCCGAATATCATGATATGAACCTGAAGTTCATAAAAGGGATAATTCAATTGCAACATATTGCAAAGCATGCTATACGCATTTGCTGACGCAAAGAAAGTAACTAAATGGAAGAGATGCAATTCAAGAAGAATTGATTCCATATGAAAGACATGTAGTTTTGAACCTATAGTTCAAATGCTTGAAAGTATAAAGTCAAAGGTATGTATAGTCAGTTTTCGATATCTTATTTCTCTAGCATGACATGGAAAACTTGATATGCATCTAAAGTCTATTATGTGACTTATATGACTTAACTTGAAAGATTTAAGTTGCTTGAAGCATATGCAATTCCTGGTCCTGAAGTACCACATCCTAAGTACAATTTGTGTACATATGTATCTTGCTATAACTATAAGCATGATGTCATTGAGAATGCATCTATGGAGATATTGAAGAGTTATTCCACGACATTATATGAAGATGTTCATATCTATCAAGAATGATGATTTCAAGGTGCGGAATATTTGTTCAAGTCAATATGGTTGATTTATTTATCAAATCTCTATCAAAGATCGTTTTGAAGATGATGCACAAGATTGGAATGCAAATGCTCAAGGATATAAATTGATGTACTCATTAGGGGGAGTTAATGCGCGTTGCACTCTTTTTCCCTTACAAGGTTTTGTCCCACTGGGTTTTCCTTGCAAGGTTTTTAACGAGGCAACCAATAGGCGCATATTCAAACATGTGTACTCTTTTTCCTTTCTTTAATTTTTCCCATTGGGTTTTGGTTTTAAGGTTTTAACGAGGCACATTGTTGAATAGACATTCAAGGGGGAGTGTTATGAAATCTCCTATTTAAGGTGAATGTCTATAATTAGAGAGATTCTAGAGTTCTATTCTTGGTAGATAAATCATCCTCCTCCCTATAAATAAAGGGGTCTTCTACCATTGTAAACAACTCATAACATTCTCTAAGTATCAATAAGAAGAACTCTCTCTACTCTTCTCTCTATTTGCTCTTGTTCTTGAGTTATTGTTCTTGTCTTTTATATTATTTCATAACATGGCGGCTTTTTTTTAGGGCTCATGTTCATTAATTATCATTTTGTGTTTGTCCACCCCCTCCCCCCCCCCCCCTTTTTATTTAAAAATTCTTGAATTTAAAACTCAATAATTTCGTACAGTTATTATAAAAACAAACGGTACACAAATGAATTATTTATTTCCCGGCTCGGCAAAAATCGTTCTTTCGAGAAATCATTAGAAAAGTAATTTTTTCTATTGGATTCTCAGTTAGCTTACTAGAAATCAAATTATTTCGTCGGTTGGATGATTTTGTGATTTAATAGTTGTGCTTGAATTATCATTAATCGCCAGATTTAACAAGTAGATTGAACTTATATCTTCAAGTCAAAATGTTTTTATTAGTATGACAATTTCTCCGTAACTCAAATAACAGTTATTTTTATTTTATGAAAATTGAAAAAGATTAAAAACAATTAATAACTATTTATTTTTTTGAAGTAACTAAAACATTTATTAGTAAAGACATAGTTATGAGTGTTAAAGTAAAAACGTTGATTGAAAAGCCTATTGTAGATATTCGACTGAATCATCGATACGTGAAAACCTTTGGTCCTTGCAATATTTTACTGTTCTTGCACATGCCATATTTAATTAAATAATCATGCAATGTATTGTTTAATAGGGTATTTTCTACTAAAATATTATTCTATTATGAGATAGTTGTGTTAGAGATATAGTAGATATGCCCTAAATCCAATATCATATTTGATAACTTAAACATATTTTTATGAATGCCATTTGATATAAAATATATGGCATTTGATATTCTTTTATCATTATTATTAATTGTTTGATTAATTTGATAAGGCCCTTGATTGAATTTTGAGATTTGTTATCGTGATAGAGATCATGATAATGAGAGCAAAGTCTTTTACAATTTAATCTAAATTTGTTCTTGATCGTTTGATTGTTAATTTGGACATTAGTAATCCGGTTAGATCAATACTTATGTGATCGTTTTTATCGGATAAAGATTAGTTGATCTCATTAACTGAATCACATAGATAGATGATACATATAGAGATATGATCATTGAACCGACTCATTGGATAATTCCTAATGGTTAGAATTACCATAACTGTCAATAGGATATTTTCTTGAAGAATGTGACGTAACCGTTTCCTTTGACTTGAGATCGTCATAGTAATTGACATGTTATTTATTGTGCTTTGATACTAGACACCTATGGCCCTAGGGTGATAGTTGAAAGGATATTGGGTACGATTTAATACTTCTGGAGTTAGCGATTGATCAAGACGGAATCTGTCAACTCTTGGTAATGAGTTTAAGCTCCATGTTGTCATGAATTATAAACGACCAAACTAAGACCTTGGCGAGGGCAATTGAATGAAAGAAGAAATGAGTTTCTTAGGTCATTCAATGGCCAATTATATTTGACGTGAACACATAGTTGATCGCCTATTAGGATTTGACAGTTGAACCATATCCTAGGGTGATCCAGAGATATAAGGACAGAAGGAATTACTACATTATTCTTCTACTGGTTCTTGAGAGTAAATTGCATACTTCATGATATCCGGTCATTAAGGAGTGTTGCTATACGTCACCCTTGATTAGTATATTGATGTGACCAATTTACTACCGGTTAAGTATTGAACCTATGGGGTAGCACACTAACGAGTGTTTCGATCTTTGCTAAATAAGTAATTAACTTATTATTTGATAATTAAATTAAGGAATTTAGTTAGTCAAATAAAAATATTATTATATTCTTTGCTAGCACAGAGGATATGATTAATATTGTGAATAAATTAAACTTTTCTATTTAGAATATAAAATTAAATTATATCTATTAGTTAATATATATAATTAATATTTATTAATATAAAGTATATTAATGAAGACATATGAATCAAATCCAATTTGAATTGGATTTTGACGTATAAAGTCACTCAAAGGACTAGCTGCCGACGTGTACATATAATCCCATCTGAAATGGGATATATATTTTTCCAATGAAAAACTTTTAAAAGGTCTAATTTTGAAACTAGACTTGTACCCAAAGTAATTCACCACCTTGACCAATAGGAAATAGGTTTTGGTGATGTTATAAAATGGGTCATGGAAAAGTATCGTAGGAATTTTTTTTTCTCCAAAAAAAACAGAACACTTTGCGAAAGTGTATGAATAATTTTTCTTGAGAAAAAAACCTACTTTGTGAAAGTGAGAGTGCAATACAAAGTAAAGAGAGAAAATACAATTACAACAAAAGTGTTTCTTGTTCCTCTAATTTGAGTTGAGATTTTTGAGAAAAAATTCAACACAATATTCTTCGTTCAATTTGTTCGTGGGTTTCATTGATCAAGAGTTGATAGCAAGGATCGGCCTCGGTGTGGATACGCATAGAGTCTTCGCACTATCGAAAAAATTTGAAAAGAAACTCTCTTCACCAGGTACGTCTTAGATCCGATCTTTGACACGTAAATAAATTTTAAACATGAAAAAATATGCCTAGGATTGTTATTGTCTTCCGCTGCGTGTTACGAACACCGATAAGCAATCCAACAGTGGTATCAGAGCCGTGGTTTATTGTGTCTAAAATTTATTTACGAAATATTTTAATATTATATTTGAAGAGTTCAAACCATAATAGATGTGCCTTGTGCAATAGTCAAATCGTTTGAATATTTATATTATTTTATTGTAGATAAAATATGCATTCATATAACTATTGAGATAGTTCATAACATGAATTTGAAATTTTGTATTAGATACAATGGGAATCTATCATAGGTTACATGATTCTATTGTTATTTTGATTGTTATTAGTTCATGGGATGTTAATTAATAATAATATTCTAGCATGAATTCCTTTTATGTGATATATAAGATAAATATGTTAGAGGATGTTGAATTTTTGTTTTATGCCATGTGCTTGTTCATTACATAATATTGAATTATTTATTACATGTGATGTAAATTAATTTAGGACTAAGCATGAAGACAACTTGAACTAAATTCACATGCTATAAAAGATATGATCTTCGTGTTATTAAAATTTATTTTTGTAACAATTCCCTCTTACTAAAATTTGAGTTCTTAAAAAATAAAATATAAGATATTTTATTATAGAGCTATCCATCAAGGTAATTAATTTTACTTATTTCTTGTATATAAGGAGCGGCCTGACTACCACGAGACTTATAGTTCGAGAATATATTAAAATTATTTATTGCATTAGATGTATGGATTAAAAGAATTATTCAATTTTACACTAGACGCCTGGACTACCCGAGGGGGTTTAAAATTTAATAAGTTCTATACTATCATGATGGTTGAACTCAACTATGCCAATAGGATCGACCTGACTACCAGGGGACTATATGACATAGAGCTATTTAAGGAAATTGTATGGGGATACAATTGGTAAGAGCACCTACCATTAAAATATATGCGAGCAACGACTTGACTTCCAAGGGGCTCATACATATTGTTAAAGGATTTCTTTACTCCACTAAAAGAAATAAAAATTTCGTAAACTATAATGAGGTTAAATAGTTTAAAATAATTAGTGAAAATATCATTTAGACAAAAGTCCATGTCTTTATGATATATGAAAATATGTTCTTATATTACTGCTTTTTCTTTTCTATATTTTAGATTTCTCAATATGTCTGTTATACCACTGCGTGGAATACTTGAGACTAACAAGTTGGTAGGACCAAACTTTGATGATCGGTACAGAAATTTGAGAATTGTTCTCATGCATGAAAAGCTTATTGATGTGATCGATAAGCCTGCCAAGGAAGTCCCAGATGAAAATGATGATGATGCTACCAAGATTTACCATAAATACTTGGAAGAATGTCTTACTATCAAATGCATCATTCTCGCTTCTATGAATTCTGAACTGCAGAGGAAACATCAGGATATGGATCCAACTACAATTATTGAACATCTTAAGAAGATGTTTGGTACACAAAGCAGGACAGCTAGATACCAACTATCTAAGGATTTATTTGGATCCAAATTGACTGGAAACTCACCAGTTGGACCCTATGTCAATCATATGATTGATCTTATTGAAGAACTTGAGAAGTTGGGGTGCAAACTGGGTAAAAAACTTTCTCAAGATTTGATCTTGCAGTCAATATCAGAATCCTTTTCACAGTTTGTTATTAATTTTAGTATGAATAAAATGGATTGTGATCTTCATGAGATGCTTAACATGTTGATTGATTATGAGAATCAACTTGCATCTGTGAAGAAGAAAGGAACTATCATGTTGGTTGGAAACTCTTCTAAAAAGAAGGGTAAGGGTAAAAGTAAACCCAAGAAAAGCCTACTGCGCCCAAGGGTGGTGTGACCAAACCCAAAGGCAAAGATGACCAATCTGATGTTGTATGTTTCCATTGTAAGAAAATAGGACATTGGAAGAGAAACTGCCAAGAATATCTTGCAAATTTAAAGGACAAGAAACAAGGTAAATTTAATGAAAACGTTTTCAAGGTTTCTTTAACTACTACTAATTATTCGTTGTGGGTATTAGATACTGGCAGTTGTTATAACATCTGCAATATGTTGCAGGGGTTCCAGATAAGTAGAAAGTTGAAGAAAGGAGAAATTAATCTACAAGTTGGAAATGGTGCAAAAGTTGCGGCCGTAGCTGTAGGATCAATTTCTTTAATAATGCCTACGGGCAAAGTACTTATGTTGGATGATCGTTATTACGTTCCTAAATTTGTTTCGAACATAATTTCAGCTTATATGTTAGACAAACGTGGTTTTCGCATTAATATAGGCAATGGTATTTGCTATATTTATTATAGTAATAATTTATATGTGAATGGCTATCTCCAACATGATGTTTATGTCTTACCTAGTGTGAGTGCTAATTCAATTATGCATGTTTCAAGTCTTAAGAGGAAGAGAGATGATCATGTAAATCAAACATACCTTTGACATTGTAGGCTTGGTCATATTGGAAAGAAAAGAATTAACAAGTTGTACAAGGAAGGGTACCTTAACAAGTATGATTTTGAATCATAACCAACTTGTGAATCTTGTCTCAAAGGAAAAATGACCAAATCTCCATTTATTGGAAGTGGAGAAAGAGCTTCTGAATTATTGGGACTAATTCATACAGATGTTTTTGGGCCCATGAAAATTCAAGCTAGAGGTGTATATTCTTACTTCATCACCTTCACTGATGATATGTCAAGATATGGATTTGTGTATCTTATGAAACATAAGTCTGAATCTTTTGAAATGTTCAAAAGGTTTTGTAGTGAAGTTGAGAAGCAGACTGGTAAAAGTATTAAAGTATTAAGGTTTGATAGAGATGGAGAATACCTTAGTGAAGATTTTACGAGATATCTCAAAGAGAATGAGATTCTCTCACAGTGGACACCTCTAGGAACACCACAACACAATGGTGTGTCTGAAAGGAGAAATAGAACCTTATTAGATATGGTGAGATCTATGATGGGGTTCATTGATCATCCAATAAATTTATGGGGATATGTTTTTGAAGCAGCAACATACTTACTTAATAAAGTTCCCACTAAGTCAGTCTCTACAACACCATATGAGACATGGAAAGGATGTAAGTCTATCCTTAAACATATTAAAGTTTGGGGTTGTCTAGCTTATGTTAAGAGACTACAGTCTGATAAACTTGACTCAAGATCTGATAAGTGTAGGTTCATTGGGTATCCCAAGGAAACAAGGGGATATTATTTATATCACCCTTCTGACCATAAAGTGTGTGTGGCCAGAGGAGCAACCTTTTTGGAAAGGGAATTTCTTTTGGAAGGAAGTTATAATGGAGAAATAGAACTTGATGAAGATTAAGAAACTAATGAATCAACACATATAAAGATCATGAGACCCAAGTTGAAGAACCTTTATTGGATGTTTTGAAGTTGCCAAGGAAATTGCCATATTCAGCGGTTGAAGTTCAAGAACTAAATGAAGTTCAAGAACAGGTTAATGAACCAGTTCCAAACCAAATTGAACAACAACGAAATCCAACACAAAGTGAACATGTTGTACAAGTACCTCTTCGAAGGTATACACGAGAACGTCATGTACCAACTAGATTAAATTTATTGGTACAAGATGATTTATCAAATGAGGTTGATCATAATGATGATGACCCTAAGACCTATGAAGAGGCTATACAAAGTTCTGATTATGAGAAGTGGCAAAAGGCCATGGAATCCGATGGAATCCATGAAGGAAAATAAAGTATGGACTTTAGTTGAACCTTCAAAGGATATAAAACCTATAGGCTGTAAATGGGGTTTTAAGAAAAAGATTGGAGCAGACGGAAAGGTGGAGACCTACAAAGCACGTCTTGTTGCCAAGGGATATCGTCAGAAAGAAGGAGTCGACTACGACGAGACTTTCTCTCCCGTGGCAATGCTCAAATCTATTCGGATTTTTCTTGCTATAGCAGCATACTATGATTATGAAATATGGCAAATGGATGTGAAAACAGATTTCCTTAATGGTGAGCTAGAAGAGGATGTGTACATGAAACAACCTGAAGGTTTCACATCTTCGTCTGATCATAATAAAATGTGTAAGCTACTATTTATGGATTAAAACAAGCTTCTCGAAGTTGGAATATTCGATTTAACAAAACAATTGAAAAGTTCAATTTTGTTAGATGCGAAGAAGAACCTTGTGTGTACAAAAAAGTTAGTGGGAGCACAATTATATTTTTAGTGTTGTATGTTGATGATATATTGCTCATAGGGAATGACATACCGGCATTGCAAAATACCAAGATTTGTCTATCTGAACATCTTTCCATGAAAGACTTGGGAGAAGCAGCTTATATATTAGGAATAAAGATCTATAGAGATAGATCTAGGAAGCTGCTTGGACTTTCCCAGTCTTTGTACATTGATACTATCTTAAAGAGGTATAACATGGATAATTCCAAAAGAGGCTATCTACCGATAGACACTGGAATTTCTCTCAGTAGGGAGGATTGTCCTAAAACACTTGAAGAGAGAGAACGCATGAGTAGGATCCCATACGCTAGTGCAGTGGGAGCTATCATGTATACCATGACATGTACACGTCCTGATGTGGCTTATGCACTTGGAGTGGCTAGCCGATATCAGGCAAATCCTGGCGAGGAACATTGGAAGTTGGTGAAGACCATTCTTAAGTACTTAAGAAGGACTAAAGACCAATTCTTCATCTATGGGGATTCTGAGTTGAAACTTGAAGGTATACTGATGCAAGTTTCTATTTAGATAGGGATGATAGCAAATCTATTTCTGGTTAAGTATTCACCTTAAATTGTGGTGCAGTGAGTTGGAAAAGTTCCAAACAAGCTACAGTAGCTGATTCAGTGACTGAAGCAGAATATATAGCAGCTAATGAAGCTGCTAAGGAAGCTGTATGGATGAAAAAGTTCTTAACTGAACTTGGTGTGGTTCCTTCAATAGAAGGTGCGATTCCATTGTTGTGTGACAATATTGGAGCCATTGCTCAAGCACAAGAACCAAGATCACACCAAAAGTCCAAACACGTTCTGCGAAGGTATCACATGATAAGAGAGATCATTGAACGTTAAGACGTCGAGATTCAAAAGGTTGATGGAAAGGAAAATGTTGCAGACCCATTCACTAAAGCTCTCAATGCAAAGGAGTTTGACAAGCACAAGTGGAAATTGGGGATGAAGTACAAGAGCGATTGGCTCTAGTGCAAGTGGGAGATTGTTAGGGATATAGTAGATATGCCCTAGATCCAATATCATATTTGATAACTTGAACATATTTTTGTGAATGCCATTTGATATAAAATATATGGCATTATTATCATTATTATTAATTATTTGATTTATTTGATAAGGTCCTTGATTAAATTTTGAGATTTATCATCGTGATAGAGATCATGATAATGAGAGCAAAGTATTTTACAATTTAATCTAAATTTGTTCTTGATCGTAGGATTGTTAGTTTGGACATTAGTAATTCGGTTAGATCAATATTTATGTGGTCGTCTTTATCGGATAAAGATTAGTTGATCTCATTAACTGAATCACATAGATAGATGATGCATATAGAGATATGATCATTGAACTGACTCATTGGATAATTCCTAATGGTTAGAATTACCATAACTGTCAATAGGATATTTTCTTGAAGAATGTGACGTAACTGTTTCCTTTGACTTGAGAGAGTCATAGTAATTGACAAGTTATTTATTGTGCTTTGATACTAGACACCTATGGCCCTAGGGCGATAGTTGAAAGGATATTGGGTACGATTTAATACTTGTAGAATTAGTGATTGATCAAGACGGAATCTGTCAACTCTTGGTAATGAGTTTAAGCTCCATGTTGTCATGAATTATAAATGACCAAACTAAGACCTTGGCCAGGACAATTGAATGAAAGAAGAAATGAGTTTCTGAGGTCATTCAATGGTCGATTATATTTGACGTGAACACATAGTTGATCGCCTATTAGGATTTGACATTTGAATCATATCCTAGGGTGATCGAGAGCTAAAAAGACAGAAGGAATTACTACATTATTCTTCTACTGGTTCTTGAGAGTAAATTGTATACTTCATGCTATATGGTCATTAAGGAGTGTTGCTAGACGCCACCCTTGATTAGTATATTGATGTGACAAATTTACTACTGGTTAAGTATTGAACTTATGGGTTCGCACACTAACGAGTGTTACGATCTTTGCTAGAGGATTAATTAACTTATTATTTGATAATTAAATTAAGGAATTTAATTAATCAAATAAATTTAGTTATTTGTTCAAATAAAATATTATTATATTCTTTATTAGCATAGAGGATATGATTAATATTGTGAATAAATTGAACTTTACTATTTGGAATAGAAAATTAAATTATATCTCTTGGTTAATATATATAATTAATATTTATTAATATAAAGTACATTATGAAGACATATGAATCAAATCCAATTTAGAATTGGATTTTGACGTATAAAGTCCATCAAAGGACTAGCTGCCGACGTGCACATATAATCCCGTCTGAAATGGGATATATATTTTTCCAATGAAAAACTTTTAAAAGGTCTAATTTTGGAACTAAACTTGTACCCAAAGTAATTCACCACCTTGACCAATAGGAAATAGGTTTTGGTGATGTTATAAAAGGGGTCACGGAAAAGTATCGTAGGAATTATTTTTCTCCAAAAAAAATAGAACACTTTGCGAAAGTGTATGAATAATTTTTCTTGAGAAGAAAAGCTACTTTGTGAAAGTGAGAGTGCAATACAAAGCCAAGAGAGAAAATAAAATTACAAGAAAAGTGTCTTGTTCCTCTAATTTGAGTTGAGATTTTTGAGAAAAATTTCAACACAATATTCTTCGTTCAATTTGTTCGCGGGTTTTATTGATCAAAGAGTTGATAGCAAGGATCGGTCTCGGTGTGTATAGGCATAGAGTCTTTGCACTACCGAAGAATTTTGAAAAGAAACTCTCTTCACCAGGTACGTCTTAGATCCGATCTTTGACACGTAAATAAATTTTATACATGAAAAAATCTGCCTAGGATTATTATTCTCTTCCGCTGCGTGTTACGAACACCTATAAGCCATCAAACGAGTTGTTCCCTACGTGGTCTTGACCAACTACATATTTATGTTTCTTTAACCCAAAGTTTCACTATGTTCTTATAATATTTTATTTAAAATAATATATATATATATATATATATATATATATATATATATATATATATATATATATATATATATATATATATATATATATATATATATATATATATTTAAATGCACGAAGGAAAATGAACGCAAACCAATACGGTAATGAAGAATCGTTCAACAAATGATTGAGGTATAGGAGGAAACAACAGTATTGCGCCTTCAAAAAGAAGTTAGATTCTCATTTACTCAGCCATTCCATTGAATGTCTCTATCATGGAACTCCTCTCTGCTTCTTGATTCTTTGACTTCACGGTGTACGTTAGCAAGAAGCCTTCTCGCCGATTATGGCGCGTCGCCGGCGACAACCAGTACCGTCCACTTCGCAAATCGTTACTCAAGCTCTAGGAGTAACCAAAGAACTGGATCCGTTAACATTTGGGAACTTTCTGACTGAGAAATTTCAAGGTAAAATCACTTTGCATGCAGATGAAGTTGTGAGTGTAGAGCCTCAATTAAAGGTAAATGATGCAGATCCTGCTAACTTGGCTGTTAGGAAATTGCAATTTTCTGATATAGCTATTTCTGAACATTCATCCCCTACTATGGCTGAGGTCGTCAGAGGCAATCATAATATGGGTAAGGCTCTATCATTTGTACCGCCAACTGATAGAGATGGAAAAAAGGTAGTTAAAATCAGTGCTGATGAATTGAAGCCTTCGGAGTACTGGAGTGCTTCATTAATTGGTTACATCATCGGTGACAATCCTACTGTGCAATCCTTGGAGAATTTTGTTCTGCATATTTGGAATTTTGTGGCTAAACCACAGATTCTAATGCACTCTGATGGTTATTGTATATTTCGTTTTAACAGTGTTGAGGATAAGAATCTAGTGATACAATATGGTCCATACTCATATAGGAACAAACCAATGGTGCTGAAACCATGGGATGTAGATTTTTCTTTTCAAAATGATGTTCTTAGTACTATTCCTGTTTGGGTTCGATTCCTTGGCTTACCAGTGGGCTACTGGTCATCTGAAATTCTCAGCAAATTAGCTAGTGCAGTTGGTAAACCTCTATACACTGATAAATTCACAGCTCATTTTGAGAAGATTTCATACGCCAGAGTTCTGGTTGAAGTTGATGCTGCCTTTCCTTTGCTTGAGGAAATTGAAATTGAAACTCCTTTTGGGATGAAGATTCAAGTGATTGAGTATGACTGGAAACCTGTATTCTGTAATCACTGCTTGAAGTTTGGTCACAACTCCCTTGACTGCTGGTATAATGGCCATAATGAAGGGGAACAGGAGTTGAAAGAGCAAAGTAAGGAACTTAGGAAAAGGCCTCGAGTTAAGAAATTAAGGAAACAATCAAGGCAGGAATGGATTCCTAATGCTAAACTAGATACATTGGTAAGTGAAGCAATGATCAATAACACATTGCCTAGCATGCCAGTGCAATCTGTTCAACCTGGATCCAATACAGTTTCATTGGTTAGTGAAGCAGTGCCTACAAATACATTGTCTAGCATGCCAGTGAATTCTGATCAACCTGTTGAGAGGATGCAGAGGATACAAATCAATACTGATATGGTTGCAAGTCATAGGTCTAATGCTGATCATGGTAACCAGGAAAGTGTTGACGGTGGTGATACTGGGATATTGAAGGACCAAGAAAAAGGTAAGGCTGTTGCTGGATTTATTGATGATGGCAGAAAGGGGCAGCAGCAGGATCCTGGTCCTTCTTTGTGTATTCTTCCTAATATCTCATGATTATAGTTACATGGAATATTAGAGGGCTTAATAAAGCCCATAAACAGAAAGAACTGAAAAACATTCTGGTTAAGAATAAAGTTGATGTTCTGGGATGCCTTGAAACTAGGGTCAAAGAACACAAAACACATAGGATTGTAGATAAGATTGCTAAAGGTTAGAAGGTTCAACACAACTACACCTATGCTGTCAATGGAAGAATTTGGCTAATCTGGAAACCACACATTCAGTTACATATTTCCTATGTAACTGAACAGTTTATCCATTGTCTGGTAGAGGACCCTGTAAATAATATCAGATTGCAACTGAGTGTCATTTATGCTTATAATACTGCAATTCTGAGGAAGCAGCTTTGGAATGATCTGAGAGGTATAAATGTTCCAAGTCAAGATGTATGGTTGATCAGTGGTGACTTCAATTCTGTCTTACACTCTGATGATAGGATTGGTTCTCCTGTTACAGATGCTGAAGCTAGGGAGTTCAAGGAGCTTATCTCTGATCTTCAATTGACCCCCCTCAGATCAAAAGGGTGGAAGTTTTCATGGACTAATAAGCAGGTATATAGCAAGATTGATTGGGCACTTGGTAATTTCCAGTGGATTCAACAGTTTGGCCATCTGGAGGCAGATTTTATGAATCCCTCAATCTCTGACCACTCCCCTATCCTCATACAGTTTGGGAGGCAAAAGTTATTGCATCCTAAACCATTCAGATTATATCTTGCTATTATGGAGGATCCTCAATTCTATTTTATATTGCAGCATGTATGGCCTCAAAAGTGTGAAGGTTCACCTCTTCAACAGATATGGTATAAATTGAAGAATTTGAGCAACATTTAAAAGAAATGAATAGGCATATGGCTTCTTATCAACAGAAGCTGATCCATGCTAGAGAACTACGGGATATTATTCAGAGCCAGCTACTGCAGAATCCTTTTTCAGAACAACTGTTTAAAGAGGAGAAAGAAGCTCTTCATGACATTGAGAAGTGGAGTAATGTAGAAGAACAAATCATGAGACAGAAATCAAAGGCAAGCTGGATTGATTGTGGAGATGCCAACACCAAATACTTTCATGCTCAGTGGAGGATAAGAACTAGTCAGAATAATATTACTTCCATTTACACTGAAGCAGGTATGAAGCTAACAGAACCAGTGGCTGTAGAGCAGGAGTTTATTGAGGTATTCAAGTCATTAATGGGTGAGAGTGCTGCTGAATTGCCTTGTATTAACACTTCTATTGTTAAGGAAGGACAATGTCTTACTTTAGCCCATCAAAGATCACTTATTAAGGATGTTACTCTGGATGAAATCTCTGATGCTATTAATGATATACCTAAAGACAAAGCTCCAGGGGTAGATGGTTACCCTGTGGAATTCTTTACCAGTAACTGGGAGATTGTCAAGGAGGATGTATCTGCTGTTACAAAGGACTTCTTTTCTACTTGTCAGTTGCCTCACATGGTTAATACTACTGCCATTGCCCTTGTTCCCAAGGTTAAAATTCCTAAAACAGTGAAAGATTATAGACTTATTGCATGCTGTACCACTATCTATAAAATCATATCTAAGGTCATTACTAGGAGGCTGAAAGCTGTTATTGATGACATTGTTGGTAAAGCCCAGTCATCATTCATTGAAGGGAGAAGCATAATTGATAATGTCTTGCTCAGTCATGAATTGTTCAAGGGATACTCCAGAAAAGGTATATCTCCTAGGTGTGTGTTAAAGGTGGATTTGAGGAAGGCTTATGACACTCTTGAATGGAGGTTCCTTAAACAACTGCTTATTGATCTAGGATTCCCTGCCAAGTTTGTTGACTGGACTATGGCTTGTGTATCTACTGTGACTTACTCTTTAGTGATGAATGGTGGTCTCACTAAGCCTTTTCCTGCTAGAAGGGGTATTCGACAAGGAGATCTTATGTCACCTTACTTATTTGTCCTTGCTATGGAGTACTTAAACAGAATATTGGCTCAGTTGCATAGGAATGGTGATTTCAACTTCCATCATAGATGCAGGAAGCTGAATTGTGCCCATATTTGCTTTGCAGATGATCTGCTATTATTTTGTCGAGCTGATTTTATATTTATTCAGATATTGCATGAAGCATTCCTTACATTTTCTGCAGCATCTGGGCTGTCTGCTAACAACACTAAAAGTGCTGTGTACCTGGCTGGTGTTGGAAATCATGTATATCTATGATGTGAGCGCTTTGGTTGTATGAGCATGATTTTCAGGTATAGGTTTTGATGAATGACAAACAATGAAGTCAAGCGTCAAACAACGATATAATATGACAAACTATCAAATGGCGAGAAGCATATTGATGACGGGATTGCATAGACAAGCCAAGTCAAGTCAAAGAGTTCAAGACCGAAGACCCAAGACGTAGGTCGTTATGTAGAACCAATGTAAGAACAACGTTTAAGTTATCTTATCTTTTGGCTCAACATTAGGTCATCATAAATTGCATAAAATCATTTTATTAAAGTAAATCATTTTATTAAATCATATATATCATAAATATTGTATTGGGTACCAAAAACCTATTTTTAGGTTCTTTTTGCAGGTGTGCTTGAAGACTACAATATTGTAGTGGATGCACCAAGCAGTAAACCTTAATGCATTAAGGGGGAACGTCGGTTAGTTATCGTATTTTGAATAAAACGCAATAAGTTGATATATGCTAATAATCATTAATTATTTTTGGGTGATACATGTTTTAATAATTTTTATTATTGAAAAACAATTAGTATCAATTAGTTTTATAATAAGTGATTGATTCATGTTTTGATGAATATTTTTAGGTTAAATAACAATTGATGAATTTGCGAAAAATGACCGTTATTATGGTGTTACTAATATTTGGAATTATTTGATTTTGTTTATAACAATTGATATCGTCAATGGTTTAAATAACTTTTGGTATACTCTTTTTGCTAATACCAAAAGGAGGAAGGATATGGGCGATATGCATACCTTAATTGAGGGGGAATATTCAATTAAGGGGGAATTATATTGAATTGATTATATTGAATTGGTTGCATAAATTGTATGTTGAGATATAACATGAATTTAGGGGGAATTCAATATGCATATCTTCCGTTGTTTGTCATTATCAAAAAGGGGGAAATTGTTGGAAATCATGTATATCTAAGATGTGTGCGCTTTGGTTGTATGAGCATGATTTTCAGGTATAGGTTTTGATGAATGACAAACAATGAAGTCAAGCGTCAAACAACGATATAATATGACAAACTATCAAATGGCGAGAAGCATATCGATGACGGGATTGCATAGACAAGCCAAGTCGAGCCAAAGAGTTCAAGACCGAAGACCCAAGACGTAGGTCGTTAGGTAGAACCAATGTAAGAACAACGTTTAAGTTATCTTATCTTTTGGCTCAACATTAGGTCATCATAAATATGCATAAAATCATTTTATTAAAGTAAATCATTTTATTAAATCATATATATCATAAATATTTTTAATATACTTCAAACAAAATGATTTTAACGTTTTCATGTTTAACCAAAATGGGATTTGAAGTAAGTTTTCAATTCTGGTATACACAGTGTATATCAACGGTATATAATCGATCCGTTGCCAAAGTTTTGAACACTGGAACAACATAATCGATTATATGAAGTCAACAATCGATTGTCAACTTTTAACAATCGACTATTTTGAGACAGTGTGCAACCGAAGTTTTTAAACATCAAAACAATCGATTGTCTTGTCATACAATCGATTATATTTTGACCGTTCCCACAGAATCCTAAATTGATTTTTGAACGTTGTAGAACAATCGATTATTCAGGTTTAACAATCGATTGTTTAGCCTAAAATCAGGAATCTATTTTTTGAACGTTGGTCAGACAATCGATTGTCACCTCCAAACAATCGATTGTTTGAGCACAGAATCAGGGATTTTATTTGTCAATTAAGCAACGGTCAGCACTACTTTTTCACCTATAAAAAGAGGTCTTTTGAGCTGATTTTATACACACAACTCTTGCATATATTGATATACATATTGATCATTTTCAAGCATCATTTTAGAGCTTTTGTTGAGCCATTTGATAGACAACTTTGTATTGTTCATAGAGCTTATTTTGTTTCTCTTTATCCACTCTATTGACAGAGTATTTGTTGTAAAAGAGAGTTGTTTTGAGAAGAACATATCTTCTCATTTGTCGGGTTTGCTAAGTACCCAAAGTCTTAGTGGTTGAAGTCTTGGGGTGAGGTATCCTCAAGAAAGTGAAGTCTTAAGGTGCGGTATCCTTGAGCAACTGTAATGGTTTGTTAAGCACCCGTAAGCTTGACGAAGATAGTGGAAATCTCGAGAGAGTCTCTCGGGGACTGGACTAGCCACGGGTTGTGGTGAACCAGGATATATCGGTGCGTTCGTTCTTTTTTATTTACTTATCGCACTCATTTATTTCCTGCAATTTTTAAATTCCGCAAGTTTACGCTATTTTTATTATAACGCTATTCACCCCCCCTCTAGCATTAAGCGTATTATCTAACAGCTGGGATACACCAGAATGACAAAGAAGCTATCCTTGAGGCCTTGGGATTCAATGAGGGACAACTCCCTTTCAAATACTTAGGCATTCCTCTCCATTCAAAGAAACTTAAAATCCATCATTACATGCCACTGGTTGAGAGAATAACTGACAGAATTACTTGTTGGTATGCCAAGCTGCTGTCTTATGAAGGTAGGAGTCAACTGATCAAAACTGTGATATTTGGGATCCAAACCTACTGGGCACAAATATTCATCTTGCCTAACAAAGTGGTGAAAGTAATTGAAGCTGTTTGTAGATCTTTTCTTTGGACTGGTAATGCAACAGTGTCTAGAAGATCACTGGTAGCATGAGACAGGATATGCAGACCTATCACTGCTGGAGGCCTCAATATTATTGATATACAGGTATGGAACAAGGCTGCCATCACTAAGCTGTTGTGGGATCTGGCAAGAAAAAAGGATTGTCTATGGATCAAGTGGATTCACTACTACTATATAAAGAGTTGTGACATTGATATAATGGTCATTCCCAAGAATGCTTCTTGGGTAGTCAGGAAAATTATAGAATGCAGAACTCCTATACTGGCTGATCATAGATTGCAAGGGGATCTTATGTATAGACTGGCAGGAATGTGCAGATTAGGCAAATTTCAAATACAGACACTATATCATACTATGTTTCCAATCTTCCCTAGGGTGGAATGGAAGAATCTTATGGTGACAACCAATGTCTTGCCTAGGCATAAATTCACTACATGGCTGGCTGCTCAAGGTCGACTCCCTACTATCGACAGACTACTGAAGTTTGGAGTGAATGTGGAGGAGCAATGTGTTTTCTGTCATCAATATGTAGAAGATTTTGGCCATCTATACTTCACTTGTCCAGTCACTAGTAAACTATGGCATAAAATATGTTGTTGGCTGGGATATAATAGGTCAATTGGAAGTTGGAATGATGAAATCCATTGGATTTGCTGCCTAGCCAGAAGCAAGGTGTGGCATAAGGCTGTGGTGACTACTGCTTTTGTAACAACAGTTTCACTTATCTGGAGAAGTAGGAATGCCATTAGATTTGAGGGGAAATCATTTGATGAAAATCAGTTCTGCCGTGAAGTCGCAATGCTTATACATGTTAGGGGCAGGGAATGTAAGCGATGGCAAATGTGATTGCGACAACTCAATCATTACGCTTAGTCGTTAGTGTAAGGAATGTAATAGCAGAGTATGATTTTGTACAGTAGTAGTTAGTCTATACTACTACTAAGAACTCCTCATTGTAGATTTGTTGATATTAATAAAAGCCAAACTTTAAACTTAAAAAAAACAGTATTGCGCCTTCCACAAAGTTAAAAGATCAAGATATAGACCTATCCCAAAATTGAAAATGAAATGCCATTTTTAGTGTCTTACCAAGAACTTTCATCAATAACTTTTAGTATTTAGTAGTGTCTAATAAGATGAGGTCCAAAATTATAAAACTAAGTTCACATAAAGAAATATAATTTGAATTCAAAATTGCAATTTGCATTGAGGTGAATAAGAAAGACATAAACAACAACAACAACAACTATCCCAGTATAGTCCCACAAAGT
The DNA here is from genome assembly GCA_034376525.1 of Nicotiana benthamiana. NCBI lineage: Eukaryota > Viridiplantae > Streptophyta > Magnoliopsida > Solanales > Solanaceae > Nicotiana > Nicotiana benthamiana. The sequence continues at coordinate 40,520,175 of CM067324.1, forward strand.
GAGGTTTGGGGAGGGTGATATGTAGACGAGCCTTACCCCTACTCGAAAGGGCAGGGAGGCTGTTTCCAATCGATCCTCGGAAAATCACAATTTTACCATGATTATATGACAAAAAATCATAAATAACCTTACACAAATAAGCAAACGATATTTTATAAAAGCAAATCGGGTGCCGGGTAAGTGGAAGTATGGAACAACAAAGAGGATTTCAAGCTTAAGCCATGCCAATTACCAACCAAAGCAATAATATCCTAGACCAGTATAACCGTATACAACGTCTCATACATAAGTTATTACCTCACAATCTCAAATATATTCTCTTCGTCCGACTGAAAGATAAATATTATGCCTTAGCTCTAGCAGAAATAGTCAACAGACACTTCTTTACCTGTAAAACTTGTAAGCTGTAACTAAAGTAGATCTATTTTAATTAAATAAGATCTGGAAGTGAGTATATTGTCAAATGCCCAGGAAATCAACCTAGAAATATCACAGATCAATCACATAAAAAGCAGAACTCTTTTTATAAAAATAATCGTGTGAAATATACTTATTTTTGAGATTGGGCTCGTGCTAGCCACGAGCCTATTATCAACTAGTATAAATATAATATTGAGTATGTAAAGTTTTTCACAAGGGTGAGGATTTTAATCTAATCTATATCTCAAGCTTACACTTATATAATAAAAAATATGTTGATAAGTTATGCGTTTTTTGTTTTAATGACTTGACAAAGTTTATAAGAGAACCAGATAAGAAACCTGATACAATTAGTTCTTTTGCGTTCAGAATAACCAGTCAGATGTCAGGTTCAATTTCTCAACGAAATCAGATAAAGGAACAACTGAGAGAACGGATATGGATCACTTCTCCCATTCGTCGTATATTTAACTCTACAACTTTAAACATTCTCACGACTTTGAGATCACAATGTTCCACTTTGAGATCCAATTTGGGATATGGCTCAACTATTAAGAGTCAAATATACAGCTGATGGAATAGGTCCCTACCAGTTCCCGAGGTGACTATACGAAGTCAACTTTCCAGCTAGAAGGTGTTGCATGCAAACGTTACAGTGCAGGAACAATGCAACAGTCACCTTTATGCAGAAAACGTTCTACCTACCTTGCTTGGATCATTGTATGTGAGGTATACATGTATTATTAACAGCAAGAGAGGTAAAAGATAATCACTTGAACACTTGCAAATTAAAAGAAAATATTCTCTCAAGTGCTAGCCACTACATCTCTCAAGAACAAAGCTACAGTAACCTCAACGACCAGATCAAAAGATTGAAGATATCTTAAGTCCTTATGTTTGTTGAGTCTTTGTTATTTTTTTTCTTCACTTGTAATTCCTACTTATCTTAGTTAGAAGCATTGTATAGGAAATCCTTTGTAAATTATAAACCCGTGTATTTGTGTCTTGGCTACAGTTAGTCGAGTTGTGAAGTATCTGTAATCGAGTTATTACAAAGTGACTTGTAATATTGTTGTTACAAGTTAGTGAGTGATTACGTATTTGTAATAGAGTTATTACAGAGTGGCTTATAATAGCGTAGTTACAAGTTAGTGAGGGACTAAAAGGTTAATTCTTAGGTTACAATAGGTTGTAATCTAAAGATTGCTCAGTAGTGAAATTGAAATCCTATAAGGGTAAGTCGTGGTTTTTAATCCCATTAAGCTGAGAGTTTTCCACGTAAAATTCCTCTGTGTTCTTTATTTGCTGTCGATTTATTGTGGGAACAGATAGAGAACATAGATCGTTATAATATTTGGTTTTACAGTCAGTTGCTTACTGTTTGACCTAATAGAAAACTCGATTCTCTATACAATTTCATGACCGCTTATTTTCTATCAGATGTAGATACTGAAAAGAGAGGTGATTGATGATTTTAAGTATATCATATTCTTTGTATATCTTTTATTTTGTGAAGAACGAAGGTCGCTCTTCTTTGATATTATTTTATTTTTCTATTTTTCTATTTTATATTACTATATGCTTTAATTTTTCTCTTGTTTGTGTTCGTTGCGACTAAAAAGCAACCATGGTTTCACTGCCTCACAATTGGAGGAATATTTAGAGGAGTTTATTTTAAAGATTAGCCAATAACAATAATATTAGCTAGTAGTATTGATTAATAATTATACTACTTTATGAATTGACTAATATTGGCCGTATCTGAAAGGTACATTTAGTAGTTTTCCCTTTTACGGGCAGATTGTGGAGTCTAAAGTTGATTATGAGACACCAAGATCTTTTTTTTTTTAAGATTAAGATGTTTTAATTTGAATACACATCCAAGCATTAAAATATATTTTAAGATTAAGGTATTTTCATCTGAATAAATATCTGAATATTAAAATATGTATTAAGATATGAATGCTAAATTATTAAGCTTGTTTGATTTTTAACATTTGAATATATAAAAACTAATTGTTTAGAAATTAATAAACATAAAATTCAAATGATATACTAATTAATCTAATATTCTATGGTAGCTCCTGATGGTGATGACTAATAGTAGTGATTGTGAATACCGATTAGAGCGGCGGTTGATGGTGGTGGTTCAAGATAGTAACTAGCGATAATTGGTAGTTGTGGCTATTATGATAGCGGATGGTGGTGGTGGTGTTGATAGTTAGTAATGGAGGGTGGTGGATTGTGATTGAGTTTGGTGGTGGTAGTTTATAATGATGGACAGTGCCGCCTATGATTGTTGATGATGTGGGGTGGTTGGTTGTGGTAGTTGAAGTTGATGAGTGTTGGTTGTGGTTGAAAATGATGATGGTGGGAGTGGTGAGGATTGTGGGTGATGGTAGTCGATAACGACGACTATGATTGAGGATGATGGTAGCGGTAGTGGTGGTGACGGTTGAGTATGGTGATGGTGGTGACATGATAGTAGTTGATAAGGGTAGAAGGTGGCGGCAATTAATAATGAATGTGGATGATAACATTTTAATGAAACTAAGTCTCTATTATAGATCTTAATCATATAAACCTATTTAGACCTATTAAAAGTAAAAAAACAAAAACAAATACACTTAATGATTAAAATCTTAATAATTAAGATTCAGACTTTGTCAACAAACACACTTAACATATGAGATCTAAATGATTAAGATATAGACATTCATTAAGTGCAAACAAATGAGGTCTAAATCTTAAAAGCTTGAGAATCTTACAGAAATGCCTAAAATAAGTCAAAACTTACCAATATCCAGACATTTAACATAAACTTACCAAATCTAGCCACGTGCGATAAAAATTGAACACCCATATAAATAAGAATTCTTTCTCTCTAAGGATCACATATAAAAAATATCCAAGGAAATTTCAGGAAGTAGGTAGCAAACAAGGTTATGAACACAAAAAAAAAAAATATAAAAATTCTTAATACCTAAGAAAAAAGGAACCTTTTTCAACTAGTATGGTTGAAATTAATTGAAAACATATAGATGAGTCAAATTACCAAAATTGAAAAAGACTAAAAGTGATTTGCACTGATTTAGTATCATCGTAACTAAAATTGAGTTTAAAAAATCCTTGTGCGACACACAGGTATATATGAATATATATGTGATACATATTTGATATACATATAGTATGTGATACTCAAAAATTACCCAGCGTGATACATAAATCATCTTTTTTCATGCTTATCTTTTACTCTGAATTTTCAACTCAAACCCCCTCAAAATTTCACCAATTCATTCAAAAATCGAGATTCAAATTCCTTAAGATGTACCAAATCTATTCCAACAAACATCACTAATAAAGCAAAAAAAATGTTTTTTACTATAAATAGCTAATTGATTAATATTTGTAGTATTTGAATAATACTGATAATATTTTAAAAATTGACTAATTTTTGTACTAATTGCTTATGGACAGACATAACTCGTAGTTTTTCTTTAAATTTCCACAATTGAGGTCCTAAAAACGGCTATTTATGCAACTTCTCACAACTCTCTCGATTTCGGCCTAAAACCTCAATAAATTTCTTGTTCAAAGGGAAAACTGAGCGATTACAAATTTGCTGTTAACGATCCAAAAATCCAAGAGTTTGACAATGAACGTAAGATTTCAATATCCTCGCACATTTCTCTTTACAATTATTCTAATCTGGCATTTGATTAATTAGAATTTTCGCAGTTGATGGAATCTGCATCGGCAAAGTGTAGTTTATTGGGCACTGAAGCTGATATTCAGAGAACACAGTATGAATTCTCTCTTCTCTCATCTTTGAGCGTGTTATGAAATTGTACAGATCTGATTAGCAAATTACATTCTGTATTTCTGTTTTTTTAATTGTACGTTTTTTTGGGTTAACTATAGGTTTTTCTAGCTATGGGTGTTTGGAACCACTTTTTTTAAGCGAGAAAGCACAATTCAAAACTCCGTGGATAACGGGCCCCACCCCTCTATCGTTTTCTACTTAAATACACAACAAGCTGTGCTCTTACCACTAGACCAAATCATTGGGGTGGTTGTTTAAACCAGTAAAAGTATTTTTTTTCTTTCAAAGTGGGAACTTTTAATTCATGGAATTTTGGCCATATGTTTTTCTATGGTCTCAGACTTAGATTAGAACATATAGAATTCAAAGAAAAAGTTTGAAATTATGTAGTATATATTAAGTGGCATTTGCTGCAGATTTGCCCGTGCACTCTCCACTAATCAGCTTGGGAGATGTTTCTAATAATGTTACGACTTCCTATTTGATGTGCTTATTCCTTTACAATTTAAGCAAAATGAAGGAGCTTCCTTGATTAGTTCCTCGCGAGTGTTTAATGGTGAACTCACTTGTCCCAGCTTGAAGCTTTTATAACCAAAATTTTACCAGCCAATAGTTCGTAGTTGGGAATGACTTGTTGGATACAGTTTGACAACCGATTAATGAATGACAATGGATCACTTGTTTAATTCTTGTTTTCCTATTTGATGTGGTAACTAAGAACAGATTAAAGATTCTTTTTGTTGACAATGAAGAGATTGTTAGAGAATAGAGGCTGTTAAATGTAAAGCCCTGAGGTTTAGAGAGAAGAGGAGAAAATGATATACTTTGCAAGAACTTATGTACCAAGAATGATGTCGAAGATAAGAAAATGTGGAGGGCTGCAAGAGATTCAGTTTATTGACTAGGTTACTGTGTATTAGTCATGAACAGCATGGTATGACTTTGTATACAAAACTTTCATCTTTGCATGGGAAAAAGGTTCAGTTTTGTTGTTTTAAGAGTATATTGTACAATACAGCAGCTTGAACACCTATTTGCATATTTGCCCAGGTAGAAATTGCATGTTTGCCCATGTAGAAATTGATATTTGTGAATTGTCTCTTCTTTTACTCTTTGCCTTTTGTACTCTGGTTGTTTGCAATTTTAACTTATATGGTTCTTGGTTAGGTATCCATATGTGACGGGGACATCAGTTATCGGCATCAAGTACAAGGATGGTGTTCTGTTGGCTGCTGATATGGGAGGTTAGTTTCTAACTTTAGATTTTGTGAGATATATTATTTTGAAAATCATCTGGTCTCCCGTTTGTTTGTTACTATAATTATACGGTCCAATTGTTTTAATCGTAACCGAAGTCATACGTCTGGCTACAAGCCCAAAATATATTGTAGAACGGCAACATGATCATAAACATGAAATAACAAAGGGTAAATACCTTAAACCACCCTTAAACTTGGCTCAAATTATTAGTATCCTCCCCGAACTATGTCCGGTATTAATTACCCTCCTCAACTTGGCCTTTTGAGGGTCATTACCCCCTAGACGCTGATGCGGCAAAAAGCGTGGGAGCACTCGCCTGCCACGTAGATTTTTTCTGTCTATGTGGCTTTCTTTTTAAAAATAAAATATTTGTTTACCTTTTTAAGAATATTAATTTTTTAGATAATTTTTTTTCGAATAAAATTTATAATAAAACTTAGATATAACTACATTATTTAGGCTAAATATTTTTATTTGGCAAAACTAATAAAGTTTTAGTTAATCTTTTTTTGAACTGACCTGAAAATAAAGATTTATACAATTGAAATAAATACTTAAGACATCTAAAAAGTTATAAAAAATACATAGTTGAAACTAGGAGTGGCAAACGGACAGGTCGGGTCGGGTTGGATATGGTTCGGATCGAAAACGAGTAATGAAAAACGAGTCAATTATTTGACCCGACCCACAATTAATACGGATAAAAAAGGATTAACCGGCGACTAATATGGGTTACCCATATTATCCATAACTTCTTGTATATGATCACTTTTGGGAGAATTTTTAATCTCTCTAATTTTAGGAACCTCCAATTTGAGGCTTTACAAATGTAAAAGTTAAACTCATTGGTTATTCATGGGTTATCCATTTTCTAAATGGATAATATGGTTCTTATCCATTTTGACCCGTTTTTAAAAAGTTCATTATCCAACCCATTTTTAGTGGATAATATGGGTGGTTAGCTGTTTTCTTTGAACCATTTTGCCATCCCTAATTGAAATAAATAGTCATTGTATCACAAGAAGAAATAAAAAAAGTGTACAATTGCACTTGTAATTTCTTGCAATTGTGCACTCTTTTTATTTCTTCTTTTAATGCAATGACTATTTATTTCAACTGATTATTTTTTACTTTTTAGGTAAAATCTGTAAAAATAAAAAGAATAAAAAGTGGACCACCATAACTTAGAGCTATATAAAAAATTATAGCCAAAATAGTTAATTTCAAACTATGTATTTTTTACAACTTTTTAGATGCCTTGGCTATTTATTTCAATTGTATAAATCTTTATTTTCAGATCAAATTAAATAAATTAATTAAAACTTTATTATTTTTGACCAAATAAAAATATTTAGCCTAGATAATGCAGTTCTATCTAATTTTTATTATAAATTGTATTCAAAAAAAATTATCTAAAAAATAATATTCTTAAAAAGGTAAAAAAATATTTTATTTTTCAAAAAAAATGGCACATAGACAAAAAAATTCACGTGGCAGGTGAGTGCACCCACATTTTTTGCCACATCAGTGTCTAAGGGGGTAATGACTCAAAAAGCCAAGTTGAGGGGGGTAATTAAGACCGTAGTTCGGGGAGAATATTTATTATCTGAGTCAAGTTTAGGGGTGGTTTAAGGTATTTTGCCAATAACTAAATATGAATTCCATGTATACATCTAGACCTCCCACAGAAAGTACATGGAATCTCGCATACATGAGAACAATGAACAGGACACATGTCCCCAGCTCAACAAAAGAATAAAGTCTAGTCTAGCTCTCACCGATAAATAAGTGAAGCTCACCAAAATAATGGAAGCTGAAGGAGAAGATGCCTAGCTCGTACATCAACTCAGTGTGAAACAGTGACTGCAATAATCAACAAGAACAATGTCCGGAGATCTAAGTAAATGTCATTGGCTCCTCCCGATAAGGTTGAAGCAAGACCTGAAAATATGGGTAATGCTAATAAGCAAAACATCATGAAATATTTCATAGAACCCATTTTTGAAAATAATATACATATAAACATTTAAAAAACATGAATCTGGAAACTGTGCCATTATGCCATAAATCTTATAGATACTGGCATAATCATCGCTACGCCATGTGTACATCATGATGGACGACCAACACCGGTCGACAAGGCTGTCTCATCACAATCTTGTATGGTTTCAACGATAAGAGCCAGCATCAATAATAATACTTCCTCTTTTGGGATGGTAACTGCTAATTTAAAATGGATCTAACTGCTATCTTCCACGTGCATGTGTAGTTTTTAGATGAACGCCCTTTCCCTAGGAAGCGGATATCCTCTCAGTTAGTAAGTTTACTCTCAAAACATATAAATTGAATCATATGACCATATTTAGGCTGGGATTACCTGAATCACGTCATTAGACATGTAACTAGTCCGAATAATTATTAAGTACATACGGGGCATTAGTTTGGCTTTCCTGTATTTCTAGCATTTGGCGTTTCATAGTTGGCATTGTTCATCCAGGAAATGTACAGAATCTTACTGATATTGATTTATAATTAAGATCCTGTTCCTTTGGAGCAAATGCAGTTCAAGGACTCTAGATGTTTGGAATTGTTCAAGCAATAATTCATTTCTCACCAGATCATGAGATCAATAAATTGCTTTCTTGATAGTCTATGAAAATAAAAGAAATGAAGAACTGATTCAAGAGAAGCAGAATGGGGATGTCTTCCATATAAATTGTCTAACTAGCAGGTACTAGCTATAGAAGACCTCTCCTCCAAAAGATTATTTAACAATTACATACATGAATTTTGAGTACTCTGAAATAGCAAAGTACAAGGCAAAATATGAGGGCTTTCATGCGCCCAAGGCTCATCTTAGCATATTCGAAACCCTTTATACATTTTCATCTTAAAAAATGAATTAATATTTATTGGATCTTATCCACTTCTTCCTTCTTTGCTATTATATCAGAAGAAAATCTGTAATGGAGTGACTGTTTACGAAAAAATAATAAATGATTGAAACAGATTCTTTTGTAGCATGAACAGTACCTCTCTAGTGTGATCACCTTGAGCCGTTTTATTTAGTTTATCTCTGGCTTGGAGACTAGTTTTCTGCAGGGTATTTCTCAGCTGCGATTAGTACTAAACTATTTCAAACTTGAGGGATTCATGAATATGAAGTGATTTAACTGCTTTATTTAACATACATGGCGAAAAATGTTACATAATTCAATTCATTGTTATAAATTGTCATGTCTGTTGAATCCCCTTTTTCACATCTTAAGAATAGTTTATCTTTGATCGCTTTTTGGTGCACTCATACAGCCCCTGCTTGTATAGAAGATTGGACATCTTTTGTAGAGAATCATATTCTGGTGTAAATTCTCTACTTTTTGGTATACCTTCTGTGTACGAGAGTTCTCTCCCTTTTGATTAATACAATTTACCTTATCAAAAAAAAGTTGTTATGTCTGGAAGTCAAAACATCTTGTGTTTATAAGAGAAAAATCTAGGATTCTTTCACCTCCACTTCCAAGAAAGTTAGGGGGAAAAGAAGAATGCAAGAAATTGTTGGTGGGTGCCCTTATGAACTTAGAGAAAGCGAGAAACTAAACCTTTTTTTTGACACTAGACAATTTGTGTGTGTTGCATCTGATTTAGATGTATACACTGTCATACTTGTTAGAATAATGGTGTAAATATGAGTGTATCTCCTTAATCCAATATATATAGGGCTCGTTGTAGCATTGTAAATAGATATATCAATAATATTTTTCTCCCGTGCATTCTCACATGGTATCAGAGCAACCGTGAGAAATTCATCGTTGTGCGTCATTCCAACGACATCCAGGAAGGAAGAACTAAGTCACCGTGCAATTTTCCGGTGACCCAAGTGACTAATCGCGTCAAAATCACTAATTATTAGTATTGTGCAAAATCCGACACCACCACAAGGTTCCCAAGAGAGATCCGGCCAAACCCCAGAAAAAATCACCGGAAAAGAGCCACCCACGCGCCGTCACACGCCTGCCGGAGATCCGCCGCTGGCGGCGCGTCTGTCCCACACGCCGGCACGTGAGACCCCTTCCGGTCAGAATTTGAAAAAATTTCTTCAGGGCAGTTGGATCGCCCTCAAATTCCGAGTCTACCCATAATTTTATTTTTCAATTCCGATAACCTTGAATTTTCTCGGGTAGCTATAGTAACTTTCCGGCAGCTACAATGTTTCCTTCATCTATTTCAGCGAGTTGTCAGTTGATTCTTTCTGATTATTTGGTGATAATACAACGATGTCTTTGGGAGTCGATGCTTTCGGGTCTAGAAACCCGGGTTCTGGCAGTTCCGATGTTATGCTTAGCCCAGAACCTTTAATGGGAGGTTCAAACTACCTAGCTTGGGCTTCGTCTGTCGAGTTGTGGTGTAAAGGTCAAGTAGTTCACGATCATTTAACAAAAAGGGCTATCGAAGGTGATGAAAAGGCCAAAAAACTGTGGGAGAAGGTTGATGCTCAGTTATGTAGTATCCTGTGGCGATCTATTGATTCCAAGTTGATGCCCTTGTTCCGTCCATTCCAGACATGTTATTTAGTTTGGGAAAAGGCTCGTAATTTATACACTAATGACATATCTCGTTTCTACGATGTAATATCGCGAATGACAAGCTTGAAGAAACACGAATTGGATATGTTTACTTACTTGGGACAAGTACAGGCAGTCATGGAAGAATTTGAGACTCTGATGCCAGTTTCTGCTAGTATTGAAAAGCAATAAGAGCAACGACAGAAGATGTTTCTAGTTCTTACACTAGCTGGACTCCCTAATGAACTTGATTCAGTACGTGACCAGATTTTGGCTAGTCCAGTTGTCCCCACAGTTGATGAACTATTCTCTCGATTACTTCGCTTTGCTGCAGCACGAAGTCACCCACCAAGTCATCACAGACACTTGACTCATCTGTCCTCGTATCCCAGTCAGTGGACAATCAGGCATCTCATACTATGGAGAGTAGACGAGGAGGTCGTTTTGGAAGATCTAGACCTAAGTGCTCTTATTGTCATAAACTTGGACACACTCGTGACGTGTGCTATTCGTTACATGTCCGCCCACCCGAAAATGCTTATGTTGTTCAGACTGAGACTACATGTAACTAAGGATTTTCTTTATCTGAAGGAGAGTATAATGAGTTTTTTCAGTATCGAGCAAGTAAGCAGACATCTCCACAAGTAGCTTCTGTTGCTCAGATTGATACTTCTGTTGCTGGTAATTCTTTTGCTTGTGTTTCCCAGTCTAGTACACTCTTGGATAATGGGTTGTGGACTCAGCCGCTTCTGATCATATCTCTGGTAATAAATCACTTTTGTCAAATATTGCGTATTCACAGTCTCTTCCTACTGTTACTTTAGCCAATAGGTCTCAAACCAAAGCAAAAGGAGTTGGACAAGCGACTCCCCTACCCTCTGTCACTGTAGATTTCGTTCTCCATGTCCCTGGCTGTCCTTTTAATCTTGCATCTGTTAGTCGTTTGACTCGTTCTCTCCATTGTGGTATATATTTTATTGATGATTCCTTTATTATGCAGGACCGCAGTGCGGGGCAGACGATTGGTACCGGACTTGAATAAGAAGGCCTTTACTAACTTAACTCGCTAAAATCCTCCAAAGCATGTTTACTTACAGATCCTCCGGACCTAATTCACAGACGTTTAGGACATCCAAGCTTATCCAAGCTTTAGAAGATGGTACTTAGTTTGTCTAGTTTATCTACATTAGAGTGTAAGTCGTGTCAGCTTGGGAAACATACCCGAGCCTCCTTTCCTCGTAGTATTGAGAGTCATGCAGAGTCTGTTTTTTCTTTAGTTGATTCTGATATATGGGGTTCTAGTAGAGTCAGTTCAACCTTAGGGTTTCGTTATTTTGTTAGTTTCATTAATGATCATTCAAGATGTACTTGGATTTTCTTAATGAAAGGTCGTTCTGAGTTGTTTTCTATTTTCCAGAATTTTTGTGTTGAAATTAAAAATCAATTCGGTGTTTCTATTCGTACTTTCCGCAGTGATAATGCCTTAGAACATTTATCCTCTTCATTTCAGCAGTTTATGACTTCTCAAGAAATTATTCATTAGACCTCTTGTCCTTATACCCCTCAGCAAAATGAGGTTGCAGAGAGAAAGAATAGGCATATCATTGAGACTGCTCGTACACTTCTCATTGTGTCTCATGCTCCGCTGCGTTTTTGGGGCGATGCAGTTCTCATAGCTTGTTATTTAGTTACTCGGATGCCTTCCTCTCCCATACAGAATCAGATACCGTATGCCATATTGTTTCCCCCACCCTTATACTCTGTTTCCCCTCGTGTTTTTGGGAGCACTTGTTTCATTCATAATTTAGCCCATGGGAAAGATAAGTTAGCTCCTCGTGCTCTCAAGTGTGTCTTCCTTGGTTATTCTCGTGTTCAGAAGGGATATTGTTGTTACTCACCTGATCTTCGTAGTTACTTTATGTCCTCTGACGTTACATTTTTTGAGTCTAAACCTTTCTTTACCTCTTCTGACCATTCTGACCACCTTAATATATTTGAGATCTTACCTATACCGACCTTTACGGAGCCTACTATAGATCCTCCTTCACCTTCCGTCACAGAAGTCTTACCTGAGTCTACTGTAGCTCATCCATTACCTTCCACTACTGAAGTCTTACCCATTCCAACAGTTAAGGAGTCTAGTATGGCTACTCCTAGACTCCCAGTCACAGGAACACCGCTTTTGACATATCATCGTCGTCCGCACCCAGCATGAGGCCCAACTGATTCACGTCCTGCACCTAACTCTGCTCCTACTGCGAAATGTCTCTTCCTAGTATAGCGATTGCACTTCGGAAAGGTATACGGACTACCCTTAATCCTAATTCCCATTATGTCGGTCTGAGTTATCATCGTTTGTCATCACCTTATTATGCTTTTCTATCTTCTTTGTCCTCTGATTCCATCCGTAAGTCTACAGGTGAAGCATTGTCTCATCCAGGATGGCGACAATAAGATGTCTGATTTATATACGAGTGGTACTTGGGAGCTTGTCCCTCTTCCTTCAGGCAAATCTACTGTTGGTTGTCGTTGGGTGTGTGCAGTCAAGGTGGTCCGAATGGTAAGGTTGATCGTCTTAAGGCTCGTCTTGTTGCCAAGTCATATACTCAGATATTTGGGCTCGGTTACAGTGATACCTTCTCTCCCGTGGCTAAGATTGCTTCAGTCCGCCTTTTTCTCTCCATGGCTGCTGTTTGCCATTGGCCTCTCTATCAGCTGGATATTAAGAATGCTTTTTTATACGGTGACCTTGCGGATGAAGTTTATATGGAGCAACCACCTGGGTTTGTTGCTCAGGGGGAGTCTCATGGTCTTGTATGTCACTTGCGCCGGTCACTTTATGGTCTAAAGCAGTCTCCTCGAGCCTGGTTTGGTAAGTTCAGCACACTTATCCAGGAATTTGGCATGATTCGGAGTGAAGCTGATCACTCTGTGTTCTATCGGCATTCTGCTTCGAGCCTCTGTATTTATCTGGTGGTCTATTTTGACGACATTGTTATTACCGCCAATGACCAGGATGATATTGCTAAATTGAAACAACATCTCTTTCACATTTTCAGACTAAGGATCTGGGCAAACTAAAATATTTTCTGGGTATTGAGGTCGCTTAATCTAGCTCAGGTATTGTGGTCTCACAACGAATGTGTTAGAAGTCTAACTGTATTAGAAGTCTAGTCTAAACTGTATTAGGAGTAGGCTAGGTTATGTGTATTATATATAGGGCTCATTGTATCATGCGCGTGAAGCCCACGCGCCGGCGCGTGAGAGCCTTTCCGGCCACTTTTTCCGATCGCTCCAGAAGGACAGTTTAGTCGGAATATAATTCCGACCCTACCCATCCACTTTTTGTTCGATTCCGACAACTTTGATTTTTTCCGGCGACCTACAGTGATTTTTCCGGCAGCTACAGTACTTTCCGGCCAATATTTCTTCAGGACAGTTTGCTCCTACTTGAATTCCGAGCCTATCCATATTTTTACTTTTCAATTCCGACAACTTTGAATTTTTCCGGCAGCTACAGTGCTTTTCCGGCAGCTACAGTGCCTTTCCGGCAGCTACAGTGTTCCTGTTTTCCGGTAGCACCAATTTTCAGTCCTCTGTTCAGTTTCAAAGAGTTTTCAGTTGATAATCCAATGATGTCTTTGGGACTAGATGCTTTCGGGCCTAAAAACCAGGGTTCTGGCAGTTACGGTATTATGATTACCTCAGAACCTTTAATGGGAGGTTCAAACTACCTAGCTTGGGCTTCGTCTGTCGAGTTGTGGTGTAAAGGCCAAGGTGTTCAGGATCATCTAACCAAAGAGTCTAGTGACGGAGATGCAAAAGCCAAAGCACATTGGGAGAAGATTGATGCTCAGTTATGCAGTATTTTGTGGCGATCTATTGATTCCAAGTTGATGCCCTTGTTTCGTCCATTCCAAAAATGTTATTTGGTTTGGGAAAAGGCTCGTACTTTATACACTAATGACATATTATCGTCGTCCTCGCCCAGCATCCGGCCCGGCTGATTCACTTCCTGCACCTGACCCTGCTCCTACTGCGGACTTGTCTCTTCCGATTGCACTTCGGAAAGGTATACGGACCACCCTTAATCCTAATCCCCATTATATTGGTTTAAGTTATCATCGTTTGTCATCACCCTATTATGCTTTTCTATCTTCTTTGTCCTATGTTGCCCTCCCTAAGTCTACAGGTGAAGCATTGTCTCATCCAGGGTGGTGACAGGCTATGACTGACGAGATGTCTGCTTTACATGCGAGTGGTACTTGGGAGCTCGTCCCTCTTCCTTCGGATAAATCTACTGTTGGTTGTCGTTGGGTGTATGCAGTCAAGGTTGGTCCAGATGGTAAGGTTGATCGTCTTAAGGCTCGTCTTGTGGCCAAGGGGTATACTCAGATATTTGGGCTTGATTACAGTGATACCTTCTCTCCAGTGGCTAAGATAGCATCAGTCCGCCTTTTTCTCTCTATGGCTGCTGTTCGCCATTGGCCCCTGTATCAGCTGGACATTAAAAATGCATTTTTACACGGTGACCTTGAGGATGAAGTTTATATGGAGCAACCACCTGGGTTTGTTGCTCAGGGGGAGTCTCGTGGCCTTGTATGTCGCTTGCGTCGGTCACTTTATGGTCTAAAACAGTCTCCTCGAGCCTGGTTTGGTAAGTTTAGCACTGTTATCCAGGACTTTGGCATGACTCGGAGTGAAGCTGATCACTCTGTATTCTATCGGCATTCTGATTCACGTCTCTGTATTTATCTAGTGGTCTATGTTGACGACATCGTTATTACCGGCAATGACCAGGATGGTATTACTAAATTGAAGCAACATCTCTTTCAACACTTTCAGACTAAGGATCTGGGCACACTAAAGTATTTTCTGGGTATTGAGGTCGCACAGTCTAGCTCTGGTATTGTGATCTCACAACGGAAGTATGCCTTAGATATTCTTGAGGAGACAGGAATGACAGGTTGTAAACCTGTTGACACTCCAATGGATCCGAATTCTAAACTTCTTCCAGGACAGGGGGACCCTCTTAACGATCCTGAAAGATATAGGCGGTTAGTTGGTAAACTAAATTATCTTACAGTGACAAGACCTGACATTTCCTTTCCTGTGAGTGTTGTGAGCCAGTTTATGGGTTCGCCATGTGATAGTCATTGGGATGCAGTTGTTCGCATTCTTCGGTATATAAAATCAACTCCAGGTAAATGTTTATTGTTTGAGGATCGAGGCCATGAGCAGATTGTTGGATACTCCGATGCTGATTGGGCAGGATCGCCTTCTGACAGACGTTCTACTTCTGGATATTGTGTCTTAGTAGGAGGAAATTTGGTATCTTGGAAAAGCAAGAAACAGAATGTGGTTGCTCGGTCTAGTGCAGAAGCAGAATATCGAGCAATGGCTATGGCGACATGTGAGCTTGTTTGGGTCAAACAGTTGCTCAAAGAGCTGAAATTTGGTGATGTTAGTCAGATGGGACTTGTGTGTGATAATCAAGCAGCTCTTCATATTGCGTCAAATCCAGTGTTCCATGAGAGAACTAAGCACATTGAGATTGACTGTCACTTTATCAGAGAAAAGATACTCTCTGGAGATATTGCTACAAAGTTTGTAAAGTCAAATGATCAGCTTGCAGACATTTTCACCAAGTCCCTCACTGGTCCTCGTATTAACTACATATGTAACAAGCTCGGTACATATGATTTATATGCACCAGCTTGAGGGGGAGTGTTAGAAGTCTAACTGTATTAGAAGTCTAGTCTAAACTGTATTAGGAGTAGGCTAGGTTATGTGTATTATATATAGGGCTCATTGTATCATGTTTACATATCAGTTATATTCTTCTCCCGTGCTTTCTCACAGAATGTATGCGTTAGATATTCTTGAGGAGACAGGAATGATAGGTTGTAGAACTGTTGACACTCCGATGGATCCGAATTCTAAACTTCTGCCAGGACAGGGGGAGCTGCTTAGCGATCCTGCAAGATATAGACGGTTGGTTGGTAAATTAAATTATCTTATAGTGACAAGACCTGACATTTCCTTTTCTGTGAGTGTTGTGAGTCAGTTTATGGGTTCTCCGTGTGATAGTCATTGGGATGCAGTTGTTCGCATTCTTCGGTACATAAGATCAGCTCCAGGCAAATGTTTATTGTTTGAGGATCGCGGCCATGAGCAAATCGTTGGATACTCAGATGCTGATTGGGCAGGATCACCGTTTGATAGACATTCTACGTCCGGATATTGTGTCTTAGTAGGAGGAAATTTGGTGTCCTGGAAGAGCAAGAAACAGAATGTGGTTGCTCGGTCTAGTGCAGAAGCAGAATATCGACCGATGGCTATGGTAACATGTGAGTTAATTTGGATCAAACAGTTGCTGAAGGAGTTAAAATTTGGTGAAATTAGTCAGATGAGACTTGTGTGTGATAATCAAGTTGCTCTTTATATTGCATCAAATCCATTGTTCCATGAGAGAACTAAATACATTGAGATTGACTGTCACTTTGTTAGAGAAAAGATACTCTCGGGAGATATTGCTACAAAGTTTGTGAAGTAGAATGATCAGCTTGCAGATATTTTTACCAAGTCTCTCACTGGTCCTCGTATTATCTACATATGTAACAAACTCGGTACATATGATTTAAATGCACCAGTTTGAGGGGGAGTATTAGAATAATAGTGTAAATAATAGTGTATCACCCTAATCCAATATGTATTAGGAGTAGGATATGTTATGTGTGTATATATAGGGCTCATTGTAGCATTGTAAATAGATATATCAATAATATTTTTCTCCCGTGCATTCTCACAATACTGACTTTACCAAAGAATTGTTATAGTTTGGCATTGATACTGGGTGAGCCCTTATGATCGTGAAGAAACTAAGTATTTTTGGAACTAGACATATATGCGTCAATGAGTGTGTGTTGCACACTTGCACCTAATTTTGCTGAAGAAAAATGTTATATTTTGTGCTGTTGTCTGTTGTCCTTATTCAGGCCCAGCCTCTAGTAGTATTTTTCTACTCAACTACAGTTTGTTGAAGTAGTTCGACTTGCAAGTTTTAAAAAAAAGAGAAACTAAAGTTTCGGTCGCATTCAAATTAAAAGTTAAGGCCTAAATTGTCGAGACAGTGCCTCATATGTTTCAATATAGTCGGTTCTGGACTCCTTCAGAAATCAGAACTGCAGCCTTTTCTCCCAGGGATTGACACTTCAGATTTACATTGTTAGCAGCTGTACTTAAGACAGTACGGGAAGTAAGTAGCAAAATAGGAGAATGGCCTTGAAACAGTGTGTTTTGATTGGTTTTGTACCCTTGCAACTCCGTTTAGTTTAGCTTGTTCATGCTTAAAACTGTATAATCTTTCTGTATATGTTGGTCATTTCTTTTTGTCCTTTTCAGGTTCCTATGGTTCAACGTTGCGTTACAAGAGTGTGGAGCGATTGAAGTCAGTGGGAGAACACTCACTTCTTGGTGCAAGTGGTGAAATTAGCGATTTTCAAGAGATATTGCGGAACCTTGACGAGCTTATGTAAGTTTTTCCCTGTAGAAGTTACTACTGAAGGTTTTAGTTTTACTGTTGCATGATGTGCTTTGGTTTGCTAGTACTTTAACTTATCTACGTATGGTGGAATATGATTAGTGACTTGTGGTACTTGATGCTTCATTAATGCAGCTTGTATGACAACATGTGGGATGACGGAAACTCCTTGGGTCCCAAAGAAGTGCATAATTATCTAACTCGCATGATGTATAATCGAAGGAACAAGTTCAACCCACTATGGAATTCCCTTGTACTTGGTGGGGTGAAAAATGGGCAGAAGTATCTTGGAACGGTAAAAGCTATTACATTTGTCTTGCACATTCTCTTCATGCTTTGCCATTGTTAAGTGCTTAGTTATATACGTTATATCTTTCTTTATTTTCTTCTCATCAAACAAATGTCTTTCTTTTCATTTCAACTTTCTGATCACTAATATCTTTCTTTATCTCTTTAGGTTAGTATGATTGGTGTCCATTATGAGGACAATCACGTGGCAACTGGATTTGGAAATCACCTCGCAAAGCCCATTATCCATGATGAATGGCGCGAAGACATGAGCTATGAAGAAGGTGTTAAGTTATTGGAGAAATGTATGCGTGTTCTTCTGTATAGGGATAGATCTGCAGTCAACAAGCTTCAGGTATAGCCCTCCTGATAGATATGCATAACTTCTAGGAAGATTTTCTTACTGTAGACTAAGCAGAAGCAGAAGAACTTATATTTTGATCTTCAAAGTTCATAGCATTTTCGTCGAAGCTAATGTGTAGCGGTGATTTCTATTCCAAGATGTTGGATATGCTGCAACTATTGTTAGCTGAAACATGTCAAACGGCCTCGGAATTCGACGAAACCAGTTTCTATGAGTCACAAATAATGATATGGACACCAACCATGTGGTGACCACTTATGCAAAATATGAAGGGTCGGGTTCTTTATTTTTTGTTCTCCTAAAAAATGCTATTTATGTATAATGCATTCCAAGCCTGCCCGCCCGAACCATGTTTGAATCTAACCAAATTTTGCAGACAAGTCCCAAATAGCTATCCTGAGCTACTAGAAGGCTCGGAACATGATTCGAACTTCTAAAACAAAAAATAGCCAGGTCATCACAATTTTCTTCAAAGCTAATGCCTCATGTTGGTACCGGTGGTTTCTATTCCAAGATGTTGAAAATGCTGGAAAGAGGATGGTTTGCATTAGTCCAAGAACCGGAAATCAGTAAAAACAAACAAAGGTAGGAAATTGGGCTTGGTAAGTTTAAATAGAAAATTAATAGAACTTGTAGCAGATTTTGCATTTGGAGTTGAATGTGATGGTAGATGCATGGACTGCCTTAGGTTTTAGTCTTTCATGTTCGACTTTAGGTTGATTCTCCTCTTTAGATTTCCTTTAAGATGGTTCAGTGGGCAGCGAAGATTGTGATTTTCCTTAATAAATGTGAACCAGCCCAATGACAGATAGGGAGAGAGATGTTTTATCCATATTAGGTTCTTTTAACTTGATAAAAAAAATTAGGTTCTTTTAAGCGAAGTTGAAGATTTATGTATTGTCTGATGTAAATTTAGTTTTTCATTGATATCTGGAGTCCTGACTATATAACATTATTCATTGCATGCTAACAGGTTTATTGTGTTTGCAAAATAACAAAGAAATGACACCTGTGTGCTCGGTGGTTGAACTTCCATTTTGTCAATGTTGCATGGACTTGCAGATAGCAAAAATCACGGAAGAGGGAGTGACAATTTCTCAGCCATACTCATTAAAGACTTTCTGGAATTTCTCTGCTTTCCAGAATCCAACTGCTGGTGCGGTGGGGTCATGGTAACTAGCCCCTGTATTGTCAAGGTTCAAGGCATGTTGCTGATATCAGAACTCAAATGTGCTGCACAGTTATGGTGGCGATATTGACCGAATCTGTATTGTGGAAGTTGTCGTTATGTTGATCTTTTGTATAACTTAAAAGATAAGCCACACGATGCAGCACGTCTCAAATGTTCACTTTCATGTACTCTGTCACCTTTGCAGATTTATTCGGTATGCTATTGTTGTCATCGGTTAAACAAGCATTTGTGTTCGCCCTTTTGTTGTGTTGCTTGGCATATGCTACTTCTTATCCCGTGTATGGATATCTGTTGGCACTGAAATCCTTATTTCTTTCATTTCCTCAAGGGGTAGGTTCTCTTATTTTCCATCGTACAGTAAATCAATGTAGCTGGAACCAAGAACACAAATCACAAGTCTAGGATCCTATGGACTTTGATATATTTTACTGTCCTAAACAACTGGTGATATACTTCATTTACGAACTTGGAAATGAAGTTGGATTCTTAAAGTAATTCTTATGAATCCAGCTAAAAAAAAGAGATGATATAATATGGTGCAGCAGGATTGGGCAGGGGATTAAACTGATTGACCAAAAAAATAACGGAAAAGGACCAAATACCCCTGGATTTCACGATAAGGTCCATATATAATCTTTGTTAAAAGTTTGGCCCAACCCCAACCTTGCCGTTACGCTAATGGCCTATATACCACCTTTATTTCAAACGGTTGCCACTGTGAATAAGTTATCTATTC
This sequence comes from Nicotiana benthamiana, assembly GCA_034376525.1. Classification (NCBI taxonomy): domain Eukaryota; kingdom Viridiplantae; phylum Streptophyta; class Magnoliopsida; order Solanales; family Solanaceae; genus Nicotiana; species Nicotiana benthamiana. The sequence goes on from CM067324.1 coordinate 40,540,363, forward strand.
AAAAGTAGCCATGTGGAAATTAATATCAAAATAATCATTTTATTTTAATGTCCAACCCATACCCATTAACCCAACCCGTTAACTGACTAACCCGACCCGTAAAATATTACCCCCCTCTTAATTAATGATAACCTTTTCTTCCGCTTGGTAAAATCAATTACCAAACTCCATTGTTACCCTTTTGGTCGACTCCCCCAAAAATTCCGCCATCTCTCTGAAGCTTAATGAAGGTGGGAGCTGCTGAAACTCCATACCTATATAAAAGAAGATCTTCTTGTCAAGGTAAGTTTCGTTAGTTTCTTTTTTGTTACATTTTACTGTTGGGTCTAGGTTTTAGGTTTAAAATCGTTTTAACATGTACTTTGGGTCGAGTTAATGTTTGTCTGAAAAGCATTACGTATGTATGTGTATTGCTGGATTTTCTTTATTCTTTTATTTTTGTTAGGGATTTGGTGGGTCTTTGGTTGTCCCGATTCTGATGTTTGTCTTTGTGTTTTTTATTCCATGCTTTATCTTTATTCGTATATGTTTGTTTATTGCTGGATTTTTGTTTATTCCCATATTTTTTGTTGGGATTTGGTGGGTTGGCTATCCTGAAACCAGATTTGCTTTTTTTTTTTTTAATTCCATTCTTTATCTTTATACCTATATTTTCTGATGTGGTCCCTTTTCCGTTTTTTTTTTGTTTTTTCTAGCTTTTGAAGGATGATTCAGAGGTTGATGTTGGTTTGGTACAGATTGCGAACATAGTCTTGGTTCTGGTGGTGAATATGAACCTTCAAATGGTGGGGAGTATGATTCTCATGAAATGGAAGGTATTAGCAATGAAAGGAGGAGGGTTTTAGGTGATAGGTTAGAAAACTATAAGGAGTTGAAGCTAGGTATGTTATTTAAGGACATGAATGAAGGCATGAAGGCTATAAATTTCTAGGCTTTAGCTAACAAAAAGGCTTTGAAGTTGATTAAATGTGAAAAAGCAAGAACCAAGTATGCTTGTCAAGAAGGGTGTCCTTTTAGGTGTCTAATTTCTAATGATGGGAAAATTGGTGGGTTCACGATTAAAACTTTGGAAGGATATACACATATGTGATGATGCCTTTAAGAATCCTAGAGCTAATGCAGCTACATTAGCTCGGTATTTTAAGAGTAAGGTCCAAAATAACCCTAATTACATGATTAAAGATATGAGAGGTGAGCTTGAACATGATTTGAAGTTGAATGTGAGTATATCCAAATTGAAAAGGGCTAAGAATTTGGTTCTTCAGAAACTAGAGGGTAGTTTTATAGATGACTACAACAAACTTGAGGCATACTTCCAAGAACTTAGATTGTCTAATACGGGAAGTGATGTAGTCATAAATATCTCCAAAGATGCACTAGCAGAAGGTAAGAGAAAATTTTGGAGAATGTGCTTATGATTTAATGCTTTGAAGCAGGGCTAGAAATATGGTTTGAGAGCATTAATTGGGGTAGATGGTACGTTCTTAAAGGGTAAAACCAAGGGTCAGTTATTGGTTGCATTAGGAATTGATGGACATACTATCAATCTACAACAGAGAAGGTGTACATGTAGGTTATGGGATTTATCTGGCATTCCTAGCCCTCATGCAATACAGGCAATGATGCATAAGGGAGTAAAGCCTGGTGGTGAAATCCATTGGTAGTATAGTAAAGAAGCATACTTGCTAACATATAAGAAAAAGCTTCAGCTTGTTAGGGGTCGGCAGTTCTGGAAAGTTGAACCTTCAAAAGCCATGTTACCTCCTGATACTGTGAAGCAAGTCGACAGACCCAAAGTGAAGAGAAATAGGGAACAAAATGAGGCAAGGAAAAGGATAGGGGAGTGGAATCAGTCAAGGAAGGGTACGCAAATGACATGTAATAATTGTGGTGAGCCAAATCACAATGCAAGGGGTTGTTACAAGGTAATATTTTTCCATATTGTTTGATTAAATAATATGGAGTAATTGTGTTGAGCTAAACTTGAGGCAAGAAAGAGAAATATCAAGATGATGGCAACAAAGGGCAAATGCAAACGAGTTGCCCTTGATGATGAAGATCTTCTTTAAAGACAATTGTTATGTTTTTTGTTAGGTAAACAATTTGCTAAGGCTGCTGTTAAGTTTTTGCAAAACAGCTGCTAAGTTTCTGCTGTTAAGTTTAAGGCTGCTGTTAAGTTTTTGCTAAACAACTGCTAAGTTTCTGCTGTTAAGTTTTTGCTAAGGCTGGTGTTAAGTTTTTGCTAAAAAGTTGTTAAGTTTCTGCTGTTAATTTTTTGCTAAGGCTGCTGTTAAGTTTCTGCAAAACAACATTTAAGTTTCTGCTGTTAAGTATTTGCTAAGGCTGCTGTTAAGTTTCTGCTTGTTGTAATCTGCTTCTTATTAAATTCTGCAAAACAGTTGCCTAATTTTCAGTGTTAATGTTCCATGTTCTTTATACTGCTACTTCTTATTCTGCTGCTTGTTACTACCAGTTGCTCAATGGTTAAGGTATTCTGCTGCTTCTTATTACTGGTGATTGTCTTGATACTAGTAGATAGATTTACACTGTTCTCGCTAAAAAAGTGGGAAGATATCTCATGCGTGGTATTCTTAGTGCTGTAACTGCTGAGGCACAGTTACTCATGTGTGGTATGCTTAGTCTTGTAGCTACTTATTACCATCATTTGCTCTTCCAAGGCAAAGAAAGACAAAAAAATGTGGAGAAAACCCAATAACCTAACATGTCATACAGGCAAGGGAAGGTGAGCCACTGTACAGGTTAAACCAGTAACTTAACAAAGTTTACACTATTTCAATAACACCAGAATTCGTTAATCTCCTGTACATACTTCTTCTTCAGTTATACTCTATGGTCTATGCTATAAGTACACATATAACATTCCAAAAAGGTTTATCAAACATAGAAACATTCTGAGGCAATTGAGCAAGTCAAGCTCCTGACAGATTCAAGTAATTTTCATGGCACATTGCACCAGTCAAAAGTACCATACAAACATCGTGTTTATATTGCAAGAGAGACTCAAATTATTTTATTCGACTTAATTTCATCCAAAGGAACAGCCATGCGCTTCAAATCCAAAAACATGACATATTTCTAGTTACACCTTTTTATTAGGTGTGTCCGAGTAGTAGCAAAGAGGCTTTCGCTTTCGTCTGTTACAGCTGAGAATGTGAAGATATGAAATTCTCAAAGCTTCAGAGTGCTACTTTGGAAAACTGCACGCCTAAATCATTGAAATAGATAGATGGCCAGTTAAACTTATACATGTTTGAAAATAAGTTATACATGTTTGAACATAGGTTACATAATACTTAAACTTCATTCCAAAACATGAACTTCACTCCAAAACATAAAACATAAATTAAACTCTAACCATGTCAATTATACATAAACCTTGTTTGAACATCGATTACATAATCACTTAAATATGTCAAATACACCTAAATTTTGGTTGAGTAAGTTAGCTATTTCATCATCCAAGTACACATAAACCCAACTAAGCAACACCATAACATACCAATGATATTCCATTTTTTCGGACTACTTTTCTTCACAAACACTAAACCTCCATCAATTTTTTCCTTAGAAACATCATTGTCTCCTTTAACATTATCTAATTCCTTGAAATCTTCAATTTTTGCAACATCCGCTACTAAGATGCTTTCAATCTCGACAACCTTCATCAGCAGAAGAAGAGCTTCATTTTCATTCTTTAAGTTACTGATCAGTGTTGTAACTCTAAGAAGAAGTTCATCATCTACCCATTCCCAAAACTTACATTTCTGTTCCTGCACAATAATTACAATAAAATTATCGATAAATTTTTGTCTGCCGGCATTATTTACCTAAACAAAAATATACAAACAATTCTTATAAAATTTACCTTAAGTATTGAACACTTGTTAAATCGTCTGCCGGCATTATTTGGAGTCCAAGCAGTGAATTGGCTAGCAGTAACTCCACAACAGTATTTCCTCCTCGAACCATATGATGAACTCGAAAATCCCTACCTCATATTTTAGGAATTGAATGGTGAAAGATGGTGGGGGTATGGAGTTTCAGCAGCACCCACTTCGATTGGATTCCTTGGCATTAGCAAAAAGATGGTGGAATTTGATTTCTGACCCTTTTCCCTTGTTTAAGGGACGATAATGGGGGTATGGTTTTTAAGAGGGGGGTAATATTTTACGGGTCTGGTTAGTCGGGTAATGAGTTGGGTTCATGGGTATGGGTTGGACATCAAAATAAAATGATTATTTTGATATGAATTTTCAAATAGCTACTTTTGAGTGGATAACTTATCCACAATGGCAATCGTTTGAAATAAAGGGAGTATATAGGCCATTAGTGTAACGACAAGGTTGGGGTTGGACCAAACTTTTAACGAAGGTTATATATGGACCCTATCGTAAAGTCCTGGGGGTATTTGGCCCTTTTTCGAAAAAATAACAAATGAAAAATACGATGATTCCTATTTCATCAGTCCTCTCCATGTCCACATAGGTTTAAAACTCTTTCTTCCTATGAAACTTAAAGATAGGATCTTACTCTCACATGCAGATCTAGAATTTTAAATTTACGCTTTCGACATTTAAAACGTTTAGTAATGAGCAAGTTATATTTTTAAAGTATGAGTTTACATCTATTATTTATTACATTTTTAGTGATTTACGTATAACTTTATACTCTTTGTCGAAAGTACATGGTTCAATTGACCCCGGTAACTCTATGTTGCATCCGCCCTGCTTATCCCATATTTCTTGGTGTTATCAAGATGATGACGACAACAATATTAACAACAACCCAGTGGAACCTTGGGAGGATAAAGTGTACCGCATACATTACCCTATCGGAAGAGTAGAGAGGTTGTTTCCGAATGACAATAGATCAAGAAGACTAAAAGAGACTTGATATTATGAAGTGGAAAGTAAAATGTCTCTACTTGTTGCCAACAACGGTCGAAATATTTGTGAGTCGTTTGCCTCTCATATAGCTGCCACTGATTGATCAAATCATTATACAAAATGCATATATACTTACACAAGCTTCTCTTTTTTGCTTGCTTCTGGGAAACATGTTCTGTCGTCTTGGCAAGAATTACTTTAAAATTGGAAACCTATACATCTTGCAAAATTCTCAATACCCATGTTTCTTGAAGTAATAATCCAAGCCTGTCATTTGCCTCCTGAAAGCTGAAAGAAACTGTTAAAAAACAAGTAATACAGTGAGCACAAATATGTGAATTAACTACCAACTATAGTCTGTAAACTAAGACAAATAATCTCTCAAGTATATACTTTTAGATTCCACCATATTATCCCTAATTAACTTGGTTTATAGCATCTTTTGAGGCTTAATATGCAGGAGTATGATGCTGGCTAAATAATCAAAGCTCCCTCCAATCTCTTGAGATAGCTAAGTAGGGATGGTCCATTATCCAGCATCATCTCTCCTACGTAGCAAGCCTTTTGATGCTTTTCCTTTCCTATTTTCTTATTCTTTTCGAATTTTTTGACTAACTCTATTCTATATATCTCTCCTTATAAACAAGAAAAATAGGGATGTATTTGTCCACGTCGAACTAGCTACTTGTTCCTTTCTCGCGTTCTAAGAGTTATATATAAATTTTTTCTTTTTATTATGGTAGGGTTGAGATCAGCTTTAGCGCACATCAATTATTCCACTCGGGTAATCTACTCACTACTATTAATAGGATCGAAATAATCATGTGTCAAGGGAAAACTCGTAAAGCAAACTTTGAACGGCTATAAATCAGATACAACAACATAAGATAAATATAACAAAAAAGAGATACAAATATTTAACGTAATTCGATCAATTGATCTACGTCCACGACGGAAATGAACAATCTACTATATAGAATATAGTACAAAATATTGAGAGAACAACCTCACAAAAAGATAAACACAAGAGACACATTAACATTGGTCCCGCAATGATCTCCCTTAAACAAGACTCTCAAACACCATATAATTATATTATGGATGTTGCTGAACGAGAAGGAATGATTCTCAATTTATAAAAGTCTAAACCTCTTCCTTTTTCCTACAAGTATAGATTTGTCAAATACGAAAGATTTATAATTTTTTTCTACAAGAAAGAAAATTCAATTATGGTAAATATATTGCTCTTTCTTTCAAAGATATGAAAACCAAATATGATAAAAAAAATATAAAACAACTAACAAATATTTATGTAAACAAAAAAGATCACCTAATTTTATCTCTAGTGTAATTTGAGTCTTGATCTTTCATGTCTTTTACTCGCTGCATTAACTAGTAATTCACACACTTGAATACCTCACATTCTAAAATTCCTCTCGTTAACTTTTCCGACCGTTTTGTTTGTGCGTGAATAAAGAAATCAGTTCATATTATTTTGGTGCATCCATCCCACCCTTATTCGGTCACTATAACGATAAACGACCAATCATCTTCAACCAAACAAGCCAAAATAGGACAAAAGAGAAAATACAGAAAATTGGGTGAAAAGTGGCATTTATTAAGTGGCTTGAAATTCATTCTCGTTATGAGCCTCATCTTCTAGATATGGTGATGTCAATACTCCTGCGTAATTACTCCCTAATTATGAGGTGGAGGCTCTTTTTTCTTCTATTTATAACCTGTGTAGAGGGTTGTTGTTGTATTGTATCGTATAATTACTTTATATATGTATCATATTGTTAAATTCGTCGTTATATAATAATGAAAAGTAATATTTTATGTAACGACAGATTTGGTGTGGTCGCATTGTTACCTTGTCTTTTTCTCTCATTCATTATTATTAATTGTATTTTATCATTACCTTACCTTTTCTGGAATAATTTTACTTCGTATTGAATTTTTTTTTTACAATATTACAAGTTTATGCTTTATATTGCTGGTGCATGATATCATGCAACGACGATCACTTTAATTAAATTTCTAGAATTTTTTTGTGGTCCAGAATATTTAACTTTTTCAGATATCAAGAATAAATTAACTTTTTATCTTTCAAAGTTGTTCTTCGAGTAAAGAACCTAGGAATATTTGTTATATTTTTAATGAACAAACTAAGGTTGATATAGTCAATATTTTTGTTTATTAATGCTAAAATATTGATTACTTAATATGTGTGAAAACAGTCAAAATCAATTAAAGTGGACCGGAGAAAATACCATTCTTATACATAACAATTTATGACATTAGCAATATCATAATTTTAATACATGAATAAGCATGTATAAGACAAAACTATCCTTTCAAAACCTTTTCCAAATCCTTTCCGGCACATGTGTGAAAGGTATTTTTGTAAGCAAATAGTTTTTAAAAGAATTATGCAATGTATATTTTTAATATATCATGTCAGTCGATAAAAATAATCTTAGTGTTGTTAATCTCAACATTAATAATATATCTTAATCAGTATTATTCCTTTAACAAATTAATGTTTCAACAAGTGGTATAATCTTACTAAGGAGTTTAAATTTTATATATCGATCATAATCAAGTTGCTTGAAAGATAAATGGTAATCATGCAATTACCATTCATAAAAAGTGAGATAATTAGTAATTTAATATTTAAGATAAGTTATCCATTCTAAAAGATTAGAATATGTTGACAGTGTAATAACTTCTTATACAATCAATATATGATTAAATCATATACTACATTGTTGTACCGTTACAGTAGTTTATTTATCAGGAGTATCTTGTAAAAATAGCCTGAAGAACCTTATTTGGTCATCCCCATTTAATTTATATTTATATTTTAAAATTTTTTTAATTTATTCTCACTTTTAAATAGTTTCAGCTTGACAAGAGGGGTTGCTCTTATGGTAAGCAACCCCCACTTTCAACCGAGAGGTTGTGAGTTCGAGTCTCCCCAAGAGCAAAATGGGAAGTTCTTGGAGGGAATGATGCCAGAGGTCTATTTGGAAATAGCCTCTCTACCCCAGGGTAGGAGTAAGGTCTGCGTACATACTACCCTCCCCAGATTTCGGGCAGGGTTAAGGCTCGTCTACATATTACCCTCCCCAGACCCCACCTGATGGGAGTATACTGGGTAGTTGTTGTTGTTGTTTTAAATAGTTTCAGCTCCTTTCTCCTATTTTTTATTTTCTTCTTCTTCTACTTCTTTCTTGTGCTGCTGGAGCACGCCACTCCCACTTTACCTTCTTTACGTAATTTTTCCGTTAGTGTTAAGCAATGGAGGTAGCTGCAGTTCGGAAACATAAGCACGTCATCAAGATCTTTTCATCAAGGGAGGAGACAACTTTTTGAGAATTGAAGGGAAGAGAAGAAATGAAATACAGAGGAGTCGTTTGAGCTGATGCAGTAGCATTGATTGTGGCCGAGTTATTACTGCGACTGAAAATTATTTTAGCTATAGTTTGCCAATGGCAGCAGCTGAAGTCGAAGAAGATGAGGGAGAGGAGTTTGAAGCTTTTTAAAAGACTTCCGCTTATATAATGCTGAACTAAATAAATTCACTATTTTCTGCTAAAATTTTTGAAAAAGTTTATCCAGGACAAAAAAACTTCAGCTTATTTTGTGCTGGAGTTTTTACAAACGAACTAAATAACTTCAACATCTTCTGTTGAAGTTTTTCAAAGAGCTTTATGACAAAACTAATGAATACATGACAAAAAAATTCAGCTATTTTAGTGCTGATGTTTTTACAAATAAACTAAATAGCTTCATCATACAGAAAAACTTCACCATATGGCCTTTGCTACTTCAGGCTCGTCTACTAGAGTGCTGAAGTTTTGCGTGAATGTCTTTGCTTCTTCAGCCCCGTATGGTGAAGCTACGCGAAAAAATGGGTAAGCTTGCAATTGTTTTTTACAAAGCGGACACGAGTTAAAACGTAACCCAAAAAGCGAGTATAGATGCAAATACCCCGAGTATCTTATATTTTTTTGATGAGTGATGGGGCATTACGTAAGCTAGTCTGGAAATTTTACATTCTTATACCATATAGTACCTCCATGCTTAACTTTTATTAATATAATTACCTTCTATATACTTAGTTATCATTTATGTACCATTTTTAGGATTTTAATAGTATTAATTAGTCTTCTAATTTTACTCAACTGTATATTCCCACTCTCCCAAGTTTCTCTCTCCAAGTCCCCACGATTTTCTCTTATAACACCCAACGATTTCCTATTCTAAAACCAGCAAAAATCTGTAACCCCTCCACCATCGACAACCATTAAAAAGCTTTGATGTTTTGAATTCGAATTTGGGTTTTCAAAAGACATTGTTTGTTTGGATTGGATATTATTTCAATGAATTGAGAATTCTCTCAACGTCTCTCTCTATCTCGTAATCCCAAATTTCAGTAATATAAGAGGAAAGAAAAAGAGAGCAGCAATTCCACCATTGAAGACAGTAAAAAGTTTTGAAATTTTGAATTCAAATTTGGGTTTTCCAAAATCATTATTTGTTTGGATTGGGTGTTGTTATCAATAAGTGGGAATATGGTTTGGAGTTTATAAATTTTGAGGGGTTTTGGTGACGATTAGACTAGGTTTTGGGTGAATTTCACATTGAAACCCGTCGAAGAAGAAGAAGACGTGACATACATTATATTGCAGGAATTGTAAATAAATTGTAGAAAAATTATAGACTGTTGTTTATTTATTTTTGAGCTTTATGATTTTGTGTTAACAATTTTGATGGGAGCTTGTTATTCCACTTCGTCTGTTTTGGAGCTAACTTGTGGAGAGGAGAACATGTTTTTTAAGTTATATATATTGCTATTCCTTTAAATTCAAAAAAGTATGGTTGTATTGTAGTTAAAGAGCCATGAATTTATAGAATAGGTTGAATGTGAGGAACTGACTCACAATGGATTGTTTTCTATATTTAATCTACAACAAAATTATATATCATTTGAAAAATTAATATAAAAATACAGAATTTTAATGTTTTCTACAAACTATCTACAAAATTTCAACAAACCTTTTATAACAGAATTTATCTTTATTTTCATGCATATTCGGTTGGAACACTAAAGTTACTTGATATGTCAACATCTTCCGTTATGGAGAAATACAACTTATCCACAATTTTCTACAACTTTCATACATTGTTTTCAACTAGTGAAATACAACTACAATAACATAAAATTTGAGCTTTGTGTTTTTGTGTTAAAATTTTTGATGGGAGCTTGTTGTTCTAATTCGTCTGTTTTGGAGCTAACTTGTGCAGAAGAGAAGATGTTTTTTAAGTTTTATATATATATATATATATATATATATATATATATATATATATATATTGCTATACCTTTAAATTCAAAAAATTATAGTTGTATTGTATATAAAGAGGCGTGGATTTGTAGAATATGTTGAATATGAGGAATGATTCAAATAAGACTCGCAATGGCTTATTTTCTATATTTATTATACAATAAAACTACATGTCATTTGAAAAATTAATATAAAAATACAGAATTTCAATATTTTTACAAATTATCTATAAAATTTTTACAAACTATTCATAACTGAATTTATCTTTATTTTCATGCATGTTCGTCTTGAACATTAAAGTTACTTGATATGCCAACATCTCTCGTTATAGAGGAATACAACTTATCTATAATTTTCTACAACTTTCACACATTATTTTCATTCAGTAAAATACAATTACAATAACATAAAACTTACATACAAATTTTATAAAAAATTTATACAATATGTCTTTTTTATATTTTCTATATGATTTATACATAATAAAAATACTTTTCATACAACTAATTATATATTATAAAAAAATAATTAAAAAATAGTCTATAATTTTTTTTACAATTTATCTATAATTTCTGCAATATAATATATGTCATGTCTTCTTCTTCGAGTTTCAATCAGAAATTCATCCAAAATCAAGTTTAATCTTCACCTAAACCCCTCTAAATTGAGATATAAACTTCAAATAATATTCCCAATTACTTTTAACAACACACAATCCAAGCAAATAATAATTTTTAAAAATTCAAATTTGAATTTAAAGCTTCAAAACTTTTTAATGGCTGTCAATGGTTGAATTGATACTCTCTTTTCCTTTGCTTTGTATTACTAATTTGGACATAATTGCGTTTGTTGCAGAAGAATTGTAGAAGATTTAGTCGTTTTTGATTTGTGAAATTAGAAAAAAGGTTAAAATAGAGTTATCGCAAAAAAAGAGTATGGAAAATTTTAAACGGCGTGATTTGCGTTGTGGAAGATTTGGAAGAATATTTAATTCCTCAATATTAACGCGCCTAAATAAGAAATCCTACTGCTACAATAATTTCTTATTTAATGCATTGTCTATATTTTATAGAAATACTATTAATGAAGGGTAATATACAAATTATGAACATATTTGATAATATAATTTTTTATATGGTATAGGAACGAAAATTTTCCTTCTTATTTTTGAGAAGTAACTTACAAACACTCGTGTGACAAGTGTTCGGACATAGTAAATCTTAGACCCGTTAGTCCAAAAAAAAATGATTCTTTTTATTAATAATTTTTTTGAAATATGTTTGTCCATGAATTTTGTAATTTTTTTTAAAAAAATCGAAAATGAATTTTTCAATAAACCAAATTTTTAAAATTTTCAGAAATTTCTTTTTCCCCACTAATAAAGTTGTGATATTTTTTCAAGTGAAATGCATGTTCAAACATAATTTTAAATTCGATATACCATTTTTCGACTTAACTCTAAATATTATAATTTTTATGCCCAAACGCCTACTTAATATCTGATACTCCCTTTATTTCAATTTAGACGAGGTAGTTCGACTCAGCATAGAATTTAAGGAAAAAAAAGAAGACTTTTGAGTTTGTGGTTTTAAAAGCTTAATGGTAAAATCTTCATGAGTCATGACATTTGTGTGAGTATAAAAAATTCTCATTAAAGATAAAATGAAAAAATGAAGAGTTTAAAGGTGTATCATTTTCAAATTTTGGAGATATCTCATTTATTTAGTAAAAATAAAGTCCTTATCTGATTTGAAACAGAGGGAGTACTTAATATATTTATGTCCAAACCGTAGCGTTTGGTTTTATGACTACGCATAATTTGGTAATTACCGAATTAACGTACCGAAATCGAAAATTTGGTATTTGGTATTCAATATTTTGATATTCGGTATGGTATTTAATTTAAGTTTATTAAAAAATAATTTAATATTAGGTATGATATTTGGTATTTTAAAATAAAATATCAAAAAATTAATATCGTACCGAAATACATATATTACATAATACACATATTAATTTTAACATAAATATAAAAATCTAAAATTTTACTTTCTTTTATTCTGTAAGTTCACCACTTAACTCTAAGCAAGTAAGAAGACATCTTTAATGATCAAATTTATTCTTTTATGTACATTTTTTGTTCTCTAAGTTGATGTTTGCTTGTTTTGGACAAAATTTTTCTCAACAAATATTTTTAGTTTTGTACGTTTGAGTACTTTAATTTAAGAGTATTATATTCTATGACTCTATGTACTAGTTAGTATTTAAATTCTTTATCAATGGCTCACCCTTTCTTTGAACCTTGTCAATGATCAAACTCAAAGATATGAACTGAGTGCCATTTGATGAGTAACTGAGAACAAAGGAGAGGGATATTTAATTGAATAAACCAGAGCTACCAAATCGAATAAATCGAAATAGAAAGGATAAAAACTGAACGATAATTAATTTAATTAGGTATGGTATTAATGTTATCAATGCGCGGGGATTTACCGGAACCCCGGTCCGTAGTCCCAAATATAAATACTCAGGACTGAGGGAATCTACAGGGTGCATTCGCGTAGTTTCATATAACTGTGTAGGGGGATCTATCGGGAATCAAACCCGTAGTCGCAAAGTAAATGTGCAGGGGGATCTATCGGGAATCAAACACGCAGTCCCAAAATAAATATGTACAGGGATCTATCGGGAATCGAACCTGCAGTCCCAAAGTAAATATGTAGGGGGATCTATTGGGAATCGAACCCGCAGTTCCAAACTATGCAAACAAAGGGGAGCTACCAGAACCCCACATCCGTAGTCCCAATAAAAATACACAACGATAACAAGGAGATGATCAGAATGAAATTCCATACCAATGCAATAAGTAATTCTAGCCTAACATGCTTCACGTAATGAAACCAAGGCACTTTAGCAAATAGGCAATTTTAAATCAACTAGACATTCTTCTCTAACTAACAATAGGCTGAAATTTGCAAGTATAATAAAGCAGGAACAGAAACATGCTAATAAGTACTTTAAGAAAACCGGATTTCCAACAATATGCACAAGTACGCGCTTGTAAACTCACGCACAAGGAAATTCGATTACCAAATATTATATCCTAAGGGGAAACGTCCCCCACACAAGGTTAAACAAGCCACTTACCTCGAATCGGCTCAAAATCAACTAGAAATCACGCCTTAGCCATGAGTATCTGACTCCAAATGGCCTAAATCTATTCAACTCAATTACATATCATAAGTAAGATCTCAAATAACTGATTTTACGATTTAATTCAAAGTTAAGACGCAAAATTAGGTAAAATGACCAAAATGCTCCTTAGGCCAACATCTCGAAATCAGATGAAACATATATTTTCGGAAACCTCATACTATCACGAGTATATACATAACAAGAACCCAAATATCCGAGTCCAAATGACCCCTCAAATCCTAGATTAAAAATCCAAAATTCCAAGCCCTAGTTCTTCCATTTTTATCCAAGTTTCACATGAATTTCTAGGTTAATTTTACAATAGAATCACGTTTTAGGTTAATAAATCTTACCTCCAATCAATTCTCCTTGAATACCTCTTCAATCTCCCTCAAAGAGCTCTCAAAATACCCAGCTATGGTGGAAAAATGGCTCAAAATCGCGGATGAAATGTTTTATAAACTTTCTGCCCAGTTATGGTATCCCTTCAATGCGATAGCAATCACAAAGAGCAAAAATTCCAAGACTTCAAAATACATTATGCGAACGCGATGCCTTATTTTCCAAACCTATGCGAATGCATACCAGCTGATGCAAATGCGAAGAACAAATCCACTGGACCCCCAAATATACGCGAACGAAAACAATGCATGCGAATGCGAAGCACAAGGTCAAGGCCCTCCACGAACGTGAGACCACAACCGCGAACGCGAGACTGCGAAAGCGAAGGACAAACTCAGGCCAACCCAAATTCCTTCTACGCAATCGCAATGGACCTCATGCGATCGCGAAGGCTAAATTCATCTGCAACAGCTGCTGAAATTTCTGCAACTTTTCAACATAGAAAATGGTCCGATTGACCACCCGAAACTCACTCGAGGCCCTCGAAACCTCAACCAAAGCACCAACACATCTTATGACCTCATTCCAATTTTTTCCAATCATCAAAACACCTCAAACAACACCAAATCTATTAATTCGCATCGAATTCAACCCTAGGTTTTCTAAAAACTTCTGATATACTCATTCGATCAAAAACCCAACCATACCACATCCGAATGGCCTGAAATTTTTCACACACATCCCAAATGACCTAACGAAGCTACAACATCTCTCGGAATTTCATTTCGACCCTCGGATCAAAATCTCACCATCAGACTGGAAACTTCCAAAATTCAAACTTCAGCATTTCAAGCCTAAATTAGCTACGGACCTCCAAAACACAATCCGGACACGCTCCTAACCCTGAAATCACCTAACAAAGCTAACAGAAACCTCTGATTTCCATTTTGATGCCATATTCACATTGTTCCAACTATAGATAAATTTCCAACACTTAAGCTCTCATTTAGGGACTAAGTATCCAAAAACTCTCCGAAACTCAAAACCGAATGTCCCGACAAATCAAATTAGCAGAAATAAACTTAGGAAAAGCAGTAAATAGAGGATTGAGGCATTAATTAATAAGACGACCAACCGAGTCATCACATCCTCCTACACTTAAACATTCGTTGGTCCTCGAACGAGCATTGAGACATACATGAAGTAGTAAAAAGGTGAGGGTAACGGCTGTGCATATCATGCTTGGCTGGTTGACTCCGCCACCGAACCTTTACTGAAGCAATGTTCTTTGACCTCAACTTCCTCACCTGCCTGTTCAATATAGTTACTGGCTCCTCAACATAAGATAGATCCTTGTCCAGTTGGCTGAACTGAAATCCAACAGTGCGACGGACACCATGATATCTCCAAAGCATCAAAACATGAAATACCAGATGAACCCTTACCAGGCTGGGAGGTAAGGCAAGCTCATAAGCAACCTCGCCAACAAGCCTATATATATTAAAAGGGCTAATGGACCTCAGACTCAACTTCCTTTTCTTCCCAAATCTCATGACGCCCTTCATAGGCAAAAACCTAAGCAAAACCCGCTCTCCAACCATAAAGGAAATATCACGAACCTTCCAGTTTGCGCAACTCTTTCGTTTGGACTGGGCTGTACGAAGTCTATCCTGGAGTACCTTATCCTTCTCTAAAGCATCCTGAACCAAATCTGTGCCCAATAGCTTGGCCTCACCCAGATTAAACCAACCCAGCGGAGATCTACACTACCTACCATACAAAGCCTCATACTGTGCCATCTGAACGCCGGGCTGATAGTTGTTATTGTAAGCAAACTTTGCCAATGGCAAGAACTGATCCCAAGACCCTCCAAACTCAAGCACGCACACATGGAGCATATCCTCGAGAATCTAAATAGTGCGCTCGGACTGTCCATCCATCTGGGGGTGAAATGCTTTGCTCAACTCTACCCGAGTACCTAACTCCTGCTTAACGGCCCTCCAGAACCGTGATGTAAACTGAGTACCTCTGCTTGAAATAATAGAAACTAGAATACCATGCAGACGGACAATCTCTCGGATATAAATCTCCGCCAATCACTCAAAAGAATAAGTGGTACACACAAGGATGAAATGAGCGTACTTGGTCAGCCGATCCACAATAACCTAAATGGAATTGGACTTCTTCAAATACCGTTGGAGTCCAGATACAAAATTCATGGTGATACTCTCCCACTTCCACTCCGAAATCTCTATCTGTTGAAGCAACCCACCAGTCTCTGGTACTCGTACTTCACCTGCTGGCAGTTGAGGCATCTAGCTCCAAATCCAACTATATCCTTCTTCATCCGCCTCCACCAATAGTGCTCCCTTAAGTCCTGATACATCTTCGCGGCAACCAGATGGATGGAATACCGCGAACTGTGGGCGTCCTATAGTATCAGCTCCCGCAGTCCATCAAAATTGGGTACACAAACCTGACCCTGCATCCTCAATACCCCATCCTTGCTAATGGTCACTTCTCTGGCATTACCATGCTGAACCCTGTCCTTAAGAACAAGCAAATAAGGGTCATCATACTGCCGCTCCTTGATACGATCAAATAATGAGGACCGGGAAACCACGGAAGCTAGAACCCGACTGGGCGCTTAGAGATCCAATCTCACAAACTGGCTGGCTAAGGCCTGAACATCCATTGCTATAGGCCTCTCAGATACTAGTAAATATTCCAAACTCCCCAAACTCTCCGCCCGGCGAATTAAGGCATCAGCCACTACATTGGCCTTTTCCGGGTGATATAAAATAGTGATATCATAATCCTTCAGCAACTCTAACCATCTCTTCTGGTGCAAATTTAGATCCTTTTGCTTAAACAGATGTTGTAAGCTCCGATGATCAGAATAAATCTCACAGGGAACCTCGTATAAATAATGGCGCCAAATTTTCAGGGTGTGAACAATGGCAGCTAACTCAAGATCATGGATAGGATAATTCTTCTCATGTATCTTCAACTGTCAACTCTCGAAGCATCATAATAGACGGTATAAGACCCTGAACCTATAGGCAATACCAAAATCGGGGTTGTAGTCAAAGCTATCTTGAGCTTTTGAAGTTCGCTTCACACTCCTCTGTCCACTGAAATGAGCACCCTTTTGGGTCAATCTAGTCATAGGGGCTGCAATCGATGAAAACCCCTCCACAAACGACGGTAGTAGCCCACCAAGCCAAGGAAACTGCGAATCTCTGTAGCTGAGGATGGACTGGGCCAACTCTGCACAGCCTCTACCTTCTTTAGATCCACCCGAATGCCCTCACTTGATACCACGTGGCCTATGAATGCCACTAAATCAGACCAAGACTCACATTTTGAGAACTCTGCGTATAACTTCTTCTCTCTCAGAGTCTGAAGCACTATGCTCAGGAACTGATCATGATCTTTCCAACTCCGGGAATACACCAGAATGTCATCAATAAAGATAATGATAAAATAGTCGATATATTATCGAAATAAATTGTGCATCAAATGCATGAAGGCTGCTGGGGAGTTGGTCAGCCCAAATAACATAACAAGAAACTCGTAGTGACCGTACCGAGTCCTGAAAGCAGTCCTCAGGATATCTAGCTCCCGAATCTTCTAGTGATAGTAACCTGAGCGCAAATAAATCTTAGAAAACACCAGTGCGTCCTGAAGCTAGTCAAACAGATCCTGAATACGAGGCAAGGGATAACGGTTCTTCACTATGACTTTGTTCAACTGGCGATAATCAATACACATATGCATAGAACTATCCTTTTTCTTCACAAACAAGACAGGAGCACCCCAAGGTGAAACACTAGGCCGGATAAAAACTTATCAAGCAATTCCTGTAACTGATCCTTCAACTCAGGAGGAGCCATACGATATGGAGGAACAGAAATGGGCCGAGTGCCCAACAATAAATCAATGCCAAAATCAATGTCTCTATCAGGCGACATGCCCCGAAGATCATCTGGAAATACATTGGGATAATCCAATATCACTGGGACTGAATCAATTGAAGGGATATCAATACTGACATCTCTTACATAAGCTAAATTCACGATGCACCCCTTCTTAACCATACATCGGGCTTTAAGAAAAAAGATAACTCTACTTGGAGTATGATCTAAAGTACCACTCCACTCAACACATGGTACACCTGGCATAACGTGGCGCTTTTGGCGTGAGAATCAAGAATAGCATAATAGGGTGTCAACTAGTCCATAACCAACATAATATCAAAGTCAACCATGCTGAGTAGCAATAAGTCTGCTCTGGTCTCAAAACCATGAATAATTACCAAACATGATCGATAAAAGCGGTCCACAACAAGTGAATCCCCCACAAGAGTAGAAACATAAACATGGGAACTCAAAGAATCCCGAGATACACCCAAACGCGGAGCAAAATAAGAAGACACATAAGAGTAAGTAGATCTTGGATTGAATAGAACCGATGCATCTCTGTGGAAAACCAATATAGTACATGTGATGACAGAATCGAAGGAAACAACCTTGGTACGGGTAGGTAGGGTAGCAACATAGGCTGTAACCATGGCTTGGGAACTCTGGGGGCACGCTATGGTCGAGAAGTCTGTGGAGGTGCACTCCTCCCAAGTCTAGGACAATACCTCACCACATGGAATATGTCACCAGACTCAAAGCAATCTCGCGGCTGACGTGGCAGTGGAAACTATGGGGTACGGGTACTCCGAAACCCCTGAAAACATAAAGCCCTATATGAAATCGAAGATGCAAACTGAGCTAGTTGACCCATGAAACTCTACCATGCTGTACTCTTCCGCCAAAATAAGGACCAGTGGGTCTCCTAAATATCCGAGGCCTACTCACTCCTCTATTCTCTCCCTCTTGACCTCATCTGTCCTCTCTCTCCTGGACCCACTTGTCTCCTACTCGGCAAGAGGTCCTCACCACCAGCTGAACTGGCACTACAGGCTGTGTCACCATGACACCTGGAACCTGACTAATGGGAACTTGTTGTTCTGGAATAGGGGCGGCAGGAGTCTGAGTCCCTCCCCCCACTTGTGAAATAGTCGGTACAACTTGAATCAGCCCTTCCTGAATCAATGTACCAAACATGCTTAGGAATTGTGCCAAAGTCTCTTGAAGGGCTGTAGTAGTAGTAGCAGGTGTGTCAAGTGCATGGAGTTCGGTTGGATTTGCTGGTGGTACCTTCGATGGCAGCTCGCGCGGATGCCCTTGCAGCACCACTGCTCGTCCTCAGCCTCTACCCCGGCCCCAGCCTCTAACGGCTGCAGTAGGGGGCACAGGTGCCTGTTCATCTCGAGTAGCACGTGTCTTCACCATCTATGAGAGAATAGAAGGCAAAAATTTAGGATTTTGATGTCAAAATCTCGCACGACAGGGAGGTTAAATAAAGTAGAATTTTCCTAACAGTTACATAGCCTCTCGTAGATAAATACATCCATCTCCGTACCGATCAGCGAGGCTATAATAAACCAGCATGTATTCCATGACTCCTATGAACCTAGATCTCTGATACCAACTTGTCATGACCCCATTTCACCCTCCGTGAGCTTGACATGACGGCACATAGTCACTATGACTATGTAAGCCTAACAATGCAGAAATAAATGACTAGCTGTGGAAATTATAACTCAAACCCAAGATTTAACAAAATGGAAAACGAAATGTAAAATTCCCCTTGGAACATACAACACAATATATCAAAATTCTACAATACTACACCAAAACTCGAAAACTCACGGGAACACAAGCTGAAGGAAATGTAGTACAATGCTCTATCTAGAATGTCTAAAACAACAGTAAGAAGGAAGGTTAACTGCTAAAAGATAGAATAAAATAAAAACTCTGTGGTTTGCGGATGCGGATAATGTACCTCGAAGTCTCTGCTAGATCTCTCCGCCTCAAGGGTGATACGCCTGGGCAGTAGTACCTGGATTTGAACATGAAAAACATGCGTGCAGAAGGGGCATGAGTACCCACAACGATACTCAGTACGTGCCAAGCCTAACCTCGGTCGGGTAGTGATGAGGATGGTTAGGGCCCTACTAAGGTAAAACATAATAATAAATTTCAACTGTATGAAATAAACAATATAAATAAGAACATCAATGAAATAAGACATGTTGTACCAGACAACAATAATTATACAATAACAGAGTAAACTCAAAAATCATAACAGCTCAATACCGATAGTAACACGAGGATCTCCCAGGATACCGTCCTGTAGTCCCTTCCATTATCTATCTAGAGAATTTCCCGAGATACCATCCCGTAGTCCATCATATGTATATATATCCGAAGGATCTCCAAGGTTACCGTCCCGTAGTCAAACTATCAATGCGTGGGGATCTACCGGAACCACACTCTGTAGTCCCAAATGTAAATACCAGGACTGGAGAAATCTACCGGGTGCATTCCCGTAGTACCATATAACTGTGTGGGGGGATCTATCGGGAATTGAACTCGCAAAGCAGGGGGATCTATCGGAATCGAATCGGCAGTCCCAAAGTAAATATGCAGGGGGATCTATCGGGAATCGAAACTGCAGTCCCAAAGTAAATATTCAGGGGGATCTATCGGAAATCGAACCCGTAGTCACAAAGTAAATAGACAAGGGGGAAGCTACCAGAACCCTACATCCGTAGTCGCTATGTCAATACACAACGATAACAAGGAGATGTTCAGAAATGAAATTTCATACCAAGGCAACAATTAATTCTAGCCTAACATGCTTCACGTAATGAAACCAAGGCAATTTAGCAAATAAGAAATTATAAATCAACTAGACATGCTTCTCTAACTAACAACATTCAGAAATTTGCAAGTATAATAAAGTAGGAAGGGAAACATGCTAATAAGTACTTTAAAAAAACCAGATTTCCAACAATTTGCACAAGTACGCGCTTGTCACCTCATGCACAAGGCAATTCAATTACCAATCCTAAGGGGAAAAGTCCCCCACACAAGGTTATACAAGCCACTTACCTCGAATCGACACAAAATCAACTAGAAATCACGCCTTTGCCATGAGTATCCGACTCCAAATGGCCTAAATCTATTCAATTCATTACATATCATAAATAACATCTCAAACAACTGATTCTACAATTTAATATAAAGCTAAGACGCGAAATTATGTAAAATAACCAAAATGCCCCTCAAGCCAATGTCTCGAAATAAAGATGAAACTTATATTTTTGGAAACCAAATACTCTCACGAGTCTATACATAAAAAAACACAAAAATCAGAGTCCAAATAACCCCTCAAATCCCAGATTAAAAATCCAAAATTCCAAGCTCTAGTTCTTCCATTTTTGTCCAAGTTTCCATGAATTTCTAGGTTAATTTCACAATGGAATCACGTTTTAGGTTCATAAATCTTACCTCCAATCAATTCTCCTTGAATCCCTCTACATTCTGCCTCAAAGATCTCTCAAAATACCCAGCTATGGTGGGAAAATGGCTCAAAATCGCGAGTGAAATATTTTATAAACTTTCTGCCCTGTTCTGGTATCCCTTCAGCGCGATCCTAGCCCAAGCCTCGCGATCGCGAAGAGAAAAAATTCCAAGACTCCAAAATGCGAATGCGATGCCTTATTTCCAGACCTACGTGAACGTGTACCAGCCGATGCAAATGCGAAGAACAAATCCACTGGACCCCCAAATACTTATACATGAATGCGAAACACTGCAGCGAACGCGAAGCACAAGGTCAAGGCCCTCCACAAATGCGAGACCTTAACAGTGAAAACGAAGGCAAAACTCAGTCCAACACAAATTCCTTCTATGCGATCGCAATGGACCTCACGCGATCGAGAAGGCTAAAATCATCTTCAACAGCTGTTGAATAGTTTTCAACTTTTCAACATAGAAATGGTCCGATTTACCACCCGAAACTCACCCGAGGCCTTCGAGACCTCAACCAATAGCACCAATACATCCTAAAACCTCATCCAAATTTTTTCCAATCATCAAAATACCTCAAAAACACCAAATGTATCAATTCGCATCGAATTCAAGCCTAAGTTTTCTAAACACTTCTAAAATACCCTTTCAATAAAAAACTCAACCAAACCACGTCTGAATGGCCTGAAATTTTGTACACGCATCCCAAATGACCTAATGAAGCTACAACAACACTTGAAATTCTATTCTGACACGGATCAAAATCTCACTATTGAACCGGAAACTTCCAAAATTCAAACTTCGACATTTCAAGCCTAAATTAGCTACGTTCCTCCAAAACACAATCCGAACATGCTCTTAACCGCGAAATCACCTAAGAAATCTAAAGGAACCCTCAGATTTCCATTCCGAGACCGTATTCACAGTGTTCCGACTATGAACAACTTTCCAACACTTAAGCTCTCATCTAGGGACTAAGTGTACCAAAACTCTCCGAAACTCATAACTGAACGTCCTGACAAATCAAATTAGCAGAAATAAACTTGGGGAAAGTAGTTAATAAGGGATCAGGGCATTAATTCTTGAGATGACTGGCCGGTTCGTCACAACGTAAAACAATATCAAAATAAATAATTGCACCTTAAAACCAAATTAATCAACCTTTTGAACTTCAAACTTCTTCTAATTAGCCCCGAACACGATGAATCATACTTAGACAATTTGCAATGATGATAAATTTTGATGCACAAGTCACAAATCATAATACGAACCTATTTCAAGGCTCGGAATCCCAAACTGATATCAATAAGACCAAATTCTACTTTAAACCAAACAATAAGTTGAAACACTTCTGGTGTACCCAAAACTCAATATGAACATATGCTTAAATCCAAAATAATCATATGAACCTATTGGAACCTTCAAATCCTAGTTTCGAGGCTATTTACTCAAAGTATTGACTCAAGTCAAACTTGGCCACCTTAGGCTACTACTATGGAACTAAGTGCTTCGAATTCAACACAAACCTTTCCAAAACCAAACTAACTATCCCCACAAATCATAAAACAATAAAAGCACATACGGAAAGTCTTAAATAAGAGAACATGGATATAAAAAGCAAAATGACCGATTAAATCGTTACATTCTCCACCTCTTAAACAAACTTTCATTCTCGAACGAGTTTAGCGTCATTCGTAAAGTGTCGAACAAGTATGGATATCTTTTTCAAATGTCCTTCTCAGTATCCCAAGTTTCCTCCTCGACTGTTTAACCCCTCCACTGGACCTTCACCACTGAAATATTCTTAGACCTCAAGTTGGACCTACCTGTCAACAATTGCAAATGACTTCTCCTTATAGCCTAAGCTCTTACATGGAACCTATCGGCATGGTACCTCTGGAGCATAGACACGTGGAATACTAGATGAACTCTAGATGGAATAAGAGGCAAAGCAAGATTGTTTGAAACCTCTCTAACTCGCTCCAACACTTCAAATGGATCGATGAACCTCAGGCTCAACTTGACATTTTTTTCGAACGTCATGATACCCTTCATTGGTATGATTTTCAAGAGCACCTTCTCGCCTACCATAAATGGCAAATCATGTGATTTCTATTCCGCGTAACTCTTCTAATTGGACTGAGCTGATCGAAGCTGCTCCTGAATCAAATTTACTTTATCCAAGGCATTCTTTACTAAATTAGTACCATATAACCTAGTCTCGCTGGGCTCAAACCAACCAGTGGGAGAATGATATCATCGATCACACAAAGCCTCAAGTAGAGCTATCTCGATGCTGGACTGATCGTTATTGTCATAAGCAAACTCGACCAAAGGTAAGAATCGATCCCACTGACCTTAGAAGTCAATCACACATGCTTTGAGCACATCTTACTTAATTTGAACTGTCCACTCCGACTTCTCGTCAATCTACAATGAAAGGTCGTGTTAAGCTTTAGCCAAGTATCCGACTCACTCTGTACAACTCCTCTATCTGAAATAATGGAGATAGGCACTCCATGCAACCTAACGATCTCTTCAATATAAATCTGGGCCAACTTTTCTAAAGTGTATGTATTCTTCACCAGAATAAAAAGTGCCAACATGGTTATTTTGCCGACAATTACCCAAATGACATCAAACTTCCTCAATATCTATGGCTAACCAACCATGAAATCTATCATGATGCCCTCTTACTTTCACTCCAGTATAAATATCTACTGAAGTAAGCCACTTGGCCTATGGTGATCATAATTAACCTATTGGTGATTCAAACACCTTTCCACGTACTCAACTATGTCTTCATCCACCGCCACCAGTAATGCTGGCTCAGGTCACGATACATCTTTATGGCACCTGGATGAATAAAATATCGCAAACTGTGTGCCTCCTCTAGAATTGTCTCTGTCAGGCCATCAACATTAGGAACATAGAACTGACTCTGGAGTCGTAGAACACCATTATCATCGATAGTTACCTCTCTGGCTTCACAGGGACTAGCAGGTGTAATGTACCGACGAGCCTTGATCTATTTAAATAAAGAAGACTGAGCCACAATGTATGAAAGAACTCGACTGAGCTCTGAAATATCCAACCTCACTTGTCGGTTAACTAAGGACTGAATGTCCAAAGCCAATGGCCTCTCCTTTACTAAAATGAATACCACACTACCGATACTCTCGGCCTTTCTACTCAAGGCGTTTGCGATCATATTCGCCTTGCCTAAATGATAGAGGATGGTATTACATAGTCCTTCAGTAACTCAAGCCACCTGCATTGCCTCTGATTAAGAACCATCTTCTTAAGCAAATTTTACAAACTGGGATGATTGGTGTAGACCTCCCATATCACTTCATCAAGATAATGCCTCAAGATCTTGAGAGCATGAACTATCACAACCAACTCTAAATCGTACACATGGTAATTCTTCTCGTGGGGCTTCAAATGGCGTAAATCATATGCAATAACTCACATTTCCTGGATCAATACACAACCTAAACCAACATGTGAAGCATCAAAATACATAATATACATCTCCGAACCCATCCCTAGACAGAGGGAAAATTAATATTGGTGTTGTAGTCAATGTGGTCTTGAGCTTCTGAAAGCTCGCCTCGCAATTATCAGACCATCTGAACTAAGTACCCTTCTTGGGTCAACCTAGTCAAAGGAGCTGCAATAGATGAGAAACACTCCACAAATCGATGATAATAACATGATAGCCCCAAGAAACTCCTTATCTCGATCGATGTGGTAGGACAAGACTGACCTTAAACTACCTCAATCTTCTTAGGATCCACCTTAATACCCTCACTTGATATAACATGAACCAAGAAAGCTACTGAATCTAACTAGAATTGAACTTAGCATATAGTTTTTGCTCTCGCAAGGTCTGAAGCGCTATCCTCAGATGTTGCTCGTGCTCTTCCATACTACGTGAGTAGATTAATATGTCATCAATGAGGAAAATGATAAATGAGTCAATATATGACCTTAACACCCGATTCATCAAATCCATTAATGTTGTCAGAGAATTTGGAACTCATAGTGGCCATACCTAGTCTGGAAAACCATCTTTGGAACATTCGAATCACGAATCCTCAGCTGATGATACCAGACCTCAAATCGATATTTGAGAACACCCTAGTACCATGTAGCTGATCAAGCAAATCATCATTGTGCGGTAACAAGTACTTATTCTTAATGGTGACTTTTTTCAACTAGTGGTATTCAATGCATATTTTTATACTCCCACCCTTTTTCTTCACAAATAATATCGCTGCACCCTAAGGTGACACACTTAACATGATGAAGCCCTTCTAGAGAAACACTTAAAGGTGATCCTTCCACTCCCTCACTTTTTTTATATCCATGTGATTTGGCAAAACAGAGATACGCTGGGTGCCTGGTGCCAAGTTAATGTTTAAATCGATATCACGATCCAATGGCATGTGCGATAGATCAGTATAAAATATATCAGAAACTCCCACATTACAGACACTGAATCTATAGTGGGAGTCTCCATAGCAGTATCTTGAACAAAGGCTAGATATGCCAAACAACTATTCTCGACCATATGTTGAGCCTTCAGGAAAGAGATAACCCAACTGGATGTATTGATAGGTGAGCCCCTCTACTCTAATCTAGGAAACTCTAGCATTGCCAAGGTAATAGTCTTGGCAACAATGAATAGCGGCTAGTACAAAGACAATTAGTTCATGCTCAGATGACCTCAAAGTCAGCCATATCAAGCAACAAAAGATCCTCTCTAGGTCTCATAACCACTGAAAGTCACTACACGAGACTAGTAAACCCAATCCACAACAACAGAATAAGTCATTAGCATGGATACATGTATAGGAACACCCAAGGACTTAGAGATACATCCATATAAGGAGCAAATAGAGAAGATACATATGAATAAGTAGACCCCGAATCAAATAGCACCGAAGCATCCCTACGGTAGACAGAAATAATACATGTAATCATTATATTTGAGGCTATTACGTCTGGACTGGCTAGGAAGGAATAAGATCTAGCTGGAATGCCACCTGGCTGGCCTCCACTTCTAGGGTGACCCCTACCCACCTGCCCTCTACCTCTGGCCGGCTAGTTAGGTGGTGTAGCAGATGGTACAGTAATCATGGGCTGATGGGCTTGCTATATTGCTTTGCCCCGAAGCCTGGGGTAAACCCTCATCAAATGACTAAGCTCTCCACACTCAAAAAAACCTCTCGGTGCGAAAAATGCTGACTAGTACTGACATGATGACGTGAATACCCACTGGAGGAACCCTCAATAATTGGTGAATAATATGTGCTCTTTGGATTAGCACTGAAGTAGGGTCTGCACTAGAGCACCTCGAGCAGTCGGTGGTGCTGAATACATAGGCTAGCTATGTTGTCCCCTCATAAAATGATCTCTACTCACAGATGGGACACTATTGAATCCACCAAAATATCGAGGCTATTTTTCCTTTGATGTATATTCATAGTTCTAGTTGCGCATATAAACGATCATATGAGCTATCTCCACAACATGATGGTAAGGACTCCCCATCTCTGCCTCTCGGGCCATGGAAACCTGGATCCCATGGTGTAAGCCTGTAATAAACCTCCACACTCTCTCTGCATCTGTGGAGATTATGATAAATGCATGACAAGACAACTCAGAGATTCTCGACTTATAATCGATCACGGACATTTGACCCAGTTGGAGCCAATTGAATTGACCTCGTAACGTTTCCCTCTATGAGGGAAGAATATACCCCTCCAAGAAGAGATGTGTGAACTGGTCCCAAGTCAATGGAGGTGAGCCTGATGGCCTGCTCTAAAGATAAAATTTCCACCATTTGCGGGCCTTTCTCTCCAGTTGAAATATAGTAAAGTCTACCCTGTTAGACTCCGATACTCCCATATTATACAGCCTCTCCCTGCAACGATCAATGAAATCATGTGGGTCCTCTGACCGCTCACCGCTAAAGATAGAAAGACGAAGCCTAGTCCATCTACTTCTGCTCCTCAACAATTATGGCGGTCTGGTCTCTACTCTAACTGCTACAACCGGCTGAGCCCCTTCAATAGGTAGTGCACCTGGGGTCTAATACACGGCAGCAGCGAGCCATGTATCATGATCGGTAGAGATATGTCCTCACCCTCCCACATAAGTTATAACTATATCCATTGGAAATAACTCATCCTGGGTCATATAATCCATGAACCGCATCATACAATCCATGATCTCTTAAATTCTCAGTGCGGTCTTAAAGTTTGTCAAGGCTGCTCAGCTGTAGAAACCTTATCATGCTCCTCAATAATAGGATCCTCTATCAGATCCACTGGTGGTTCTACATGAGCAATTCTAGGATGCCCCCTTCCTCTCAAGAGTTGTGGCCCTCCCTCGGCCTCTGCCTCTACCTTTGATGGTTGGGGGAGCAGCCCGTTTACCGCTAAGTACTGTCGTCGTGTGTGTTCTACCCATCTGTGAGAGAATAAGAGAAAGATACTTAGCATAACATCAACTACATGATAGGAAATAAAGAAAGAGAAATTTCATAAGACCCTATGGCCCTTCGAAGATAAGCGTGTACATCTCTACACCGATTCGCCATGCTCTACTAGGCCTGCTCGTGACTCGTGGGGACCTATGTGAACCTAGAGCTTTGATACCAAGCTTTCACAATCAACTTTTTACAATTGGCTGTAATGGCTCCTAAAATCGCTGTTAGGCAAGTCAACAGTGATCTATTACGTTAATTATCCATTTTTCTACTCTTAGAAATTTTGTGTGTCATTAAGTAGTTGATTTAAGTGGAGAAATCATATAAACATACTTATAATCTTACTAAGCCATAAGTGTATATGAAAAACAAAACTAAATGATGATAATGTCTGGTACAACCATAATCATCTTCTAGAAATTTCCAAAATTTGGTGTCACAAGTGCACGAGCAATATAGTTGAATATATAAAATACTATAATAACTACTATTTGAAACAAGAAATAGACAGAAATGATAAATATGACTAGAAGGAGGCTCCGAGTGCTGCAGATCGGGGCGGGGAGAGCATCTCTCCATTTAGCCTTCGGATAGTGCATATACGATCCTGTATGAACGTCTAAAGTATCTTCCTCAGTACCTGCATAATTAGTGCACAAGTATAGTATGAATACATAAATCGATGCGTACCAGTAAGTATTAAGTCTAACGTCGAAAAGGTAGTGATCAGAGGTCAACATTTGATACTTATTAGTGGTCCAATAAATAAAGTATTTGAATTATAAGTAGGCATGAAACACAATAGTAATAATGAATTAAGTAACTGTAACTAACATGATCCT
The DNA here is from genome assembly GCA_034376525.1 of Nicotiana benthamiana. Classification (NCBI taxonomy): domain Eukaryota; kingdom Viridiplantae; phylum Streptophyta; class Magnoliopsida; order Solanales; family Solanaceae; genus Nicotiana; species Nicotiana benthamiana. The sequence goes on from CM067324.1 coordinate 40,568,932, forward strand.
TCAACATAATGACAATATAAGATCCTCAAATATCATGTGTTATCTCAAAGAAATAAGGAATATCAAGTAAATGTCATGAAGGAAATCTCATATATATATATTCAGACTCCTAACAATATTACACACGAATTATGCCGAGGTCGTACGGCCCGATCCCTAATAATAGTATACATTATCGAGGTCGTACGACCCGATCTATGGATGCATCTCAAATATTCTACCGAGGTCGTATGGCCCAATCCATAATGCTACTATAGAAATGCCGAGGCTTTTGGCCTAATCCACATAAATAAAGGAAACTTTTGAATTACGAACCACATATTTACAACACAAGGTTAGGAACATAAAGTAAGCATGATTTTTACCAACAATCGAATATATCACCAAAACTCAAGGTAATGAAGCTCAGTTCTAATAAAATCTCTAATCAAATTTCAATTATAAATTTAAGTAATTAAACTAACATGTTGAGTTGAGGTAATACAAATATTACATGGTAAAGTACTAAGCTTACCCGGTTATAAATATGATTTTAGTTACGTATGGACTCTCGTCATCTCGTGTATATGTAACACCCACAACAAGTAGCACATAATAATTAAAGCACATATGGAGATAATTCTCTTTTACAAGATTAAGCAAGAGATTTACCTTGCTTCCAAGCCCTCTACTCGACTCTCAAACTGCACCAGTCGCCTCAGGACAACGTTAATCAGCCCAAAATTAATCAAATAATGCATAAATCAATCAATATGTGTTTAAAAGTTCATAATTTAACCATTAGAATAATTTTTCAACCCTTCTCAGAAAGTCTACGAAAGTTACCCTCACACTACGTGCCCGGATTCCAAAATTTTTTTGTGGATAATTATTACCCATAAACTTATGAAATCAAATATATTATCTATACTCAATTCCATAATTAATTTTGTGGTCAAATCTCATATTTACTAAACCCTAGGTTTTTCAACATGACCAATAATTCTACTAGTTTCTATGTTAAAATCTATCCATAATCTATGTATTTAACTCATATTAGATAGAAATCATTCACCGTATAGTGCTTGATAAATATTATCCTCTAAGAAGCTCCAAAATAGGTTGACACAAATGAGAAATAGGAAAAATGAGTAAGTCCCGACTTTAAAATATGTTCTGCCCAGTTGCCAACTTTCGCAATCTCGGATAAAGCCCCGCGATCGTGAAGCACAACCCTAATCCTGCTGATAGTTTTCTCTTCACGAACATGACAAGAGGGGTCACGAACATGAAGGCTACCTAGATTGACCTATCACGAACACGAGCAAAATTTTGCAAATGCGTAGGCTTTACAACAGCCCACCCAGAATTCCTCTTCAGCAATAACAAGATGGCTCATGTGATTACAAAGACCAGTAACTCTTGTGGCCCACATCCTTAACTCATCATGTTCGTGACCTAAGTCACACGAATGTCAACTTAAACTTTGTTTCGGGTGGTCCGAACTCATATGAGCCACTCGAGACATCGTCCAACTATACCAACATGTCCATAAACATAATCCGAACCTACTCAAAATCTCAGAACACACAAAATAATATCGAAACCATAAATCGCACCTCAAAACAAATTAATCAACCATTGAACTTCAAGCTTCTTCCAACTAGTTCCTAACGCGACAAATCTTACTTAGACAACTCAAAATGATGCAAAATTTTACGCACAAGTAAAAAAATCACTATATGAACCTATTCTAGGGCTCTTAGTCCCAAATAGACATCGATAACATTAAATTCTATTTTAAATCAAACTTAGGAAACTCTAAAACCTTTAAGACGCAAACTTTCAACAATAAGCGTCAAAACAGTCCACCCAAAACTCAATCCGAACATATGCCAAAGTCCAAAATCATTATATGAACCTGTTGGAACCTTCACATCCCGTTTCCGAGGTTGTTTATTTAAAATATTGAATCTATTCAAACTTGGCCACCTTAGACCACTACTATGGAACTAAGTATTCCGAATTCAATCGGAACCCTTTAAAAACTAAACTACCATCCGGTAAGTCATAGAACAATAAAAACATATATGAAAAGTCTTAAAAAAGGGAACGAAATCTGAAAAATAAAACAATCGATCAGGTTATTACAGTAGAGCACTTTAGTAGATCACATTATAAGGTAAAATAGAAGCATTTTGAATGTTAGGTTGCTAACTACATTAATAACAGAAACTATGTAGAATAAGAGAATATCACGTCATTTATCATGCTCACTATTTTACAAATCAACAGTCACGAAAAACATAGACTTCGTCTATACCAAATTAAGATTTTCTATAGAAACAATTGCTTCTTCTCAGTTTAGTCTTCAAAATTAGAACTATCTACCTTTTTGTTGGTTTTTAGGGAAAAAGGATAAGGTAACTCATTTTGCCAACTCTGGTATTAAATATAAGCAAGGTAGACTCTAATAAAATAATTGACAGAAAGAAATGCATTATTCATGTTTTGAAATTTTATTCATAGCTCCTTCGTCTACTCTTATAGATCGTTTTATATTATTGGTGTGACAACCCGATCGGTCATCTTAAGAATTAATGCTCCGATTCTCTATTAACTGCTTTTTCAAAGTTTATTTCTACTAATTTAATTTACCGAGACGTTCAGTTTTGAGTTTCAGAGAGTTCTGAGACACTTAGTCCCTAAATGAGAGCTTAAGTGTTGGAAAGCCGTTGGCAGTTGGAACAGTATGAAGTCGGCCTCGAAATGGAAATTCGATGGTTCAATCAGCTGTGTTACGTGATTTGGGATCGGGAGCGTGTTCACAATGTGTTTTGGAGGTCCGTAGCTAATTTAGGCTTGAAATACCGAAGTTTGAATTTTTGAAGTTTCCGGTTGATAGGTGAAATTTTGATATGAGGATTGAAATTGAATTTCGAGAGTTGTTGTAGCTTTGTTATGTCAGTTGGGATGTGTGTGCAAAATTTCAGGTCATTCGGATGTGGTTGGGTTGGGTTTTTGATCGAAAGCGTATTTTTGTGGTTTTTGAAAACTTAATCTTGAATTCAATAATTTTTGGATAATTTGATTTTGTTTGAGGTGTTTTGATAATTGGAACAGGTTTGAATAAGGTTTTGAGATGTGTTGGGGCCTTTGGTTGAGGCCCCGGGGGCCTCGGGTGAGTTTCGGATGGTTAATCGGACCATTTTGTGCATGAGAAGATTGCAAAAGAATTCTGTTCAGTTGTTGCACAGAAGGAGCCCGAGCTTCGCGTTCACAGGAGATTTATTGTGATTGCATAGAGTGAATTTTGAGAGTTGGATTTTTATTCTTCACAATCACGTGGGATTTTCTGCGATCGCATAGAAGGAATATCAGGTCTGGACAGAGAGTTTATAAATATTTCATCCGCGAGTTTAGGACATTTTTCCATCATTTGAGTATTTTGAGAGCTCTTTAAAGGGAATTGAAGAGGGATTCAAGGAGAATTGATTGTAGGTAAGTCTTATGAACCAAAAACGTAATTCTATTGTGAAATTAACCTAGAAATTCATGGAAATTTAACTGAAAAGGGAATAACTAGCGCTTAGGATTTATAAATTTTATTATGAGATTTGAGGGGTCATTTTAACTCTGATTTTTGTGTTCTTGTTATGTATGGACTCGTGAGAGTATGAGGTTTCTAAAAATATAAGTTTCATCCGATTTTGAGACGCAGTCCTGAGGAGAGTTTACCTAATTTCACGTCTTAGATTTGAATTTAATCGTAGAATCAGCTGCTTGAGATGTTATTTACGATATGTAGTTAAATTGACTAGATTTGGGATATTTGGAGTAAGATACTCGTGAAAAGGCGTGATTTCTAGTTAACTTTGAGCCTATTCGAGGTAGTGGCTTGTCTAATCTTGTGTGGGGGACCTTCCCCATAGGATATGATATTTGGTAATCGATTCCTTGTACGTGAGGTGACAAGCATGTACTTGAGCTAATTGTTGAAAATCCGATTTTACTTCAAATATTTAGCCCGAGTTTCTTTCTTACCTGCCTTATTCTACTTGCAATTATAGCCTGTGTTAGTTTAGAAAAGCATGCTTAGTTGGCCTAAATTGCTTATTTGCTTAAGTTGCTCTGATTGTACTATGTGAGACATGTTAGGCTAGAACGACTTGTTGAATGTTATTTCTTTTGCACTCTATTCCTGGATATATTCTTGTTGTGACTGCGTATTTACATTGGGACTACGGATGTGGGATTCCGGTAGCTCCCCCTTGTTTGTTTACTTTTGGACTATGGGTTAGATTCCCGGTACATCCCCCTACACATTTACATTAGGACTATAAGTTAGATTCCTGGTAGATTCCCCCTGCATATTTACTTTGGGACTACGGATCGGATTCCGGTAAATCCTCGTGCATTGATTGTTGGACTACAAGATAATATCCCGGGAGATACTTCAGATATACATATATGATGGACTACGAGACAATATCTCGTCAGATCCTTGGACAGTTGAGGGAATGGACTACAAGACGGTATCCTGAGAGATCCTCGTTGTTGGTACTGGTATTGAGCTGTTTACTCCGTGTTACCTTATTTTCTGTTTGTTATTTGTTGCCTTGTGTAACCTGCCTTACTTCATAGCTGTACTCATTTTCCTGTTTATTTCATAATGTGCAAGATTTATTATTATGTTTATTCTCAGTAGGTCCCTGACCTTCCTCGTCACTACCCGACCGAAGTTAGGCTTGGCACTTACTAAGTACTGCTGTAGTGTACTCATGCCCCTTCTGTGCATGTTTTTCATGTACAAATCCAGGTACCACTACCCAGGTGTATTATCCTCGAGGCAGAGAGATCTAGTAGAGACTTCGAGGTACATCTGTCGCGTCCGCAGACTAGGAGTCTCTATCTTATTCTAGCTTTAGTAGTTAGCTTTCCTTCCGTACTGTAGTTTTAGACATTTTGGAGTTAGAGAAGTTTATTACATTCTGTTAGCTTGTGTTCTCGTGAGTTTTCGAGTTTAGAGATAGTATTGTAGTAGTTGAGTTATTGTGCTGTATGTGCCGAGTGACATTCTACTTTCCGCTTTTTCATTTTGTTAAATCTTGATTTTGAGTAATAATTTTCGCAAATAAATTTGTTATTTTTCGCATTGTTAGGCTTACTTAGTTGTAGGGACAAGGTGCCATCACGACATGTTTACGGAGGACGAACTAGGGTTGTGACAAGTTGGTATTAGAGCTCTAGGTTCATAAGAGTCATGGAACACATGCCGGTGTGTTAAGATTCACTGGTCGGTACAAAGACGTATGTGCTTATCTACGAGAGGCTATGTAACTGTTAGGAAAATTCCACTTCATTTGATTTACTTGTCGTGCGATTTTGATATCACAATTAAAATTCTGTCTTTCTATTCTCTCATATATGATGAGGACGCGTGCTACTCAAGATGATCAGGCACCCGAGCCCCTACTGTAGCCGTCTGAGGCGGGGGCCGGGGTAGAGGTCGAGGACGCACACGTGGTGTAGCCAGAGCACTTGCGTAATCTGCCGTCGAGGTACCACCAGCAGGTCCAGTTGGGGTCCAGGCTCCTGACATGCCTACTACTACTATTGCTACCATTACTCCAGCCCACCAGGAGACTCTGGCATAGTTCATGAGTATGTATACCACCTTGGCTCAGGCAGGGTTGCTTCCCCTTGTTTCAGACACATCCCAGGCTAGAGGAGGAGCACAGACTCCCGCCGTCCATATTCCGGAGCAGCGAGTGCATGTTGAGCAGGTCTTAGAAGTTATACCTACACCTCCTGCAGTATTAGATCAGCTCTGAGAAAGGGCAATGGCTTCCAAGGATGAGCAGCTGAGGCTTGAGAGGTCCAAAAAGTACAAGCCTCCTGTATTCATAGGTCTAGCATCAGAGGATGCTTTGGGTTTTCTTGATGAGTGTTACCGTATTCGCCGTACCATGGGTATTTCAGGATTCAACGAGGTTTCGTTCACCACCTTCCAGCTTCGAGGGGCCTCCTATGAGTGGTGGCACACCTATGAGTTTAAAAGTCCAGATGAGGATGCTTCACTGACTTAAGACTCAGTTTTCAGATATATTTTTGCGAGAGTATGTTCCTCATAGCCTCAAGGACGCATGTCGCGTAGAGTTTGAGCATTTGTGCAAGGGTACTATGAATGTTTCAAAGTATGTTGTTCGTTACACCAGTTTGGCTAGGCATGCAGCAGCCTTGGTTGCTACTGCTCGCGAGAGGGTTCACCGGTTTATTGAGGGGCTTATTCCTAGCATCAGATCTGGCATAACTCGTGAGATGGAGACTAATGTTTCTTATCAGCAAGTAGTGAGCATTGTTAGGAGGATTGAGAGTATGCATGCTAGGGAGAGAGAAGAGAGAGGCCAAGAGGTCTCAAGAGTCGGGCCACTACTCTGGTGCCCGTACAGGTCATCATGGTAAGAGCTATATCGGTTGCCCCGTTGATTCAGCTCTTTTAGTAGCTAACGGTGCTCCAGATCCAGCTCCTCTTGGCCCTAGCCAGTTGCAGCCACCATGACCTCATAAAGCTGGTTTTTAGTATGGTGATACATGACCACATGGTTAGGGATTTCCCCAGACTTGGTAGAGGTGCATCTTCACAGACTTCTCAGCCATAGCGTGCCCCGCAGAGTTCCCAGGCTATAATTATAGCTCCAGCCACCGTCCTACCTGCTCAGCCAGCTAGAGATGGAGCTAGGGAGGCAAAGGTCACCCTCAAGGGGGAGTCCAGGCCAGATACTATGCCTTTCCCCCTCGTGCCGATGCTATTGCCTCTGATTCTGTCATCATAGGTATTATATTAGTTTGCCACAACGATGCATCGCTTCTATTCGATCCAAGCTCTATTTATTCTTATATGTCGTCATATTTTGCTCCGCATTTGGGTGTATCTCGGGATTCTTTGAGTTCCCCTATTTATGTTTCTAATCATGTGGGGGATTCACTTGTTATGGATCACGTTTATCGGTCATGTTTGGTTACTATTCGTGGTTTTTAGACCAGAGTAGATTTATTGCTACTCAACATGGTTTATTTTGATATTATTTTGGGCATGGACTGCTTGTCACCCCACTATTCTATTCTTGATTGTCATGCCAAAACTGTGACGCTGGCTATGCCAGGTGCACCGCATGTTGAGTGGAGTGGTACTTCAGATCACACTCCCATTAGAGTTATCATTTTTCTTAAAGCTCAACACATGGTTGAGAAAGGGTGAACATCATATTTAGCTTATGTGAGAGATATCAGTGTCAATTCCCCTTCCGTTGATTCAGTCCTAGTGGTACATGATTATATCGATGTATTTTCAGTTGACCTTTCGGGCATGCCACCTGATAGAGACATTGATTTGGCATTGATTTGTTGCCGGGCACTCAGACCATTTCTATCCCTCTATATCGTATGGCTCTTTCTGAGTTGAATGAGTTGAAGGATCAGTTACAGTAATTGCTTGATAAGGGCTTTATCCGGCCCAATGTTTCACCTTGGGGTTCTCCTGTCTTGTTTGTGAAGAAAAAGGATGGTTCTATGCGTATGTGTATTGATTTTCTCTAGTTGAACAAGGTCACAGTGAAGAACCGTTGTCCTTTGCCTCGTATTGATGATATGTTCGACCATCTTCAGGGCGCACGCGTGTTTTCTAAGATTGATATGGGCTCAGGTTACCATCTGTTGAAGATTTGGTAGCCAGATATCTCGAAGACTGCCTTCAGGACTCGGTACGGTCATTACGAGTTTCTTTTTTTGTCATTTGGGCTGACCAATGCCCCAGCAGCCTTCATACATTTGATGCACAGTGTATTTCAGCCATATCTTGATTCTTTTGTCATTATCTTTATTGATGACATTCTGGTGTATTCCCGGATTCAGGAAGATCATGAGTAGCATCTGAGGATAGTGCTCCAGACTCTGAGAGAGAAGAAGTTATATGCAAAATTCTCAAAATGTGAGTTTTGGTTGGATTCAGTGGCATTATTAGGCCACGTGGTGTTGAGTAAGGGCATTCGGGTGGATCCGAATAAGGTAGAGGCTGTGCAGAGTTGGCCCAGGTCATTCTCAGCTATAGAGATTCGTAGTTTCCTTAGCTTGGTGGGCTTCTATCCTCATTTTACGCAGGGGTTTTCATCGATTGTAGTCCATATGACTAGATTGACCCAGAAGGGTGCTCTATTTCAGTGGACAGAGGAGTGTGAATCGAGCTTTCAAAAGCTTAAGACAACTTTGACTACAGCCCCAGTTTTGGTATTGCCTACAGGTTCAGGGTCTTATACCGTCTATTGTGATGCCTCGAGAGTTGGCCTTGGAGCAGTATTGATGCAGGATGGTAGGGTAATTTCCCATGCATCCAGACAGTTTAAGATACACGAGAAGAATTATCCTATCCATGATCTTGAGTTAGCTGCCATTGTTCACGCCCTGAAGATTTGGCGCTATTATCTATACGGTGTGCCTTGTGAGATTTATACTGATCATAGAAGTTTGCAGCATTTGTTCAAGTATAAGTATCTAAATTTGTGCCAGAGGAGGTGGTTAGAGTTGCTGAAGGACTATGACATCACTATTTTATATCACCGGGCAAGGCCAATGTAGTGGCTAGTGCCTTTAGTCACCGGGCGGAGAGTTTGGGGAGTTTAGCATATCTACCAGTATCGGAGAGGCCTATGGTAATGGATGTTCAGGCCTTAGTCAGCCATTTTGTGAGATTGGATCTTTCAGAGCCCAGTCAGGTTCTAGCTTGCGGGGTTTCTCGGTCTTCATTTTTTGATCGTATCAGGGAGCGGCAGTTGATGACCCTCATTGCTTGTCCTTAAGAACATGGTTCAGCATTGTGATGCTAGAGATGTGATCAAAGCAAGGATAGAGTATTAAGGATGCATGGTCGGGTTTGTGTACCCAATGTCGATGGGCTATGGGACTTGATTATAGAGGAGATCGAATTTCACGGTATTCCATCCATCCGGGTGCCGCAAAGATGTATCAGGACTTGAGCAGCACTACTGGTGGAGGCGGATGAAGAAGGATATAGTTGAATATGTAGCTAGATGCCTCAACTGCCAGCAGGTGAAGTACGAGCACTAGAGACCGGGTGGGTTGCTTCAGCAGGTAGAGATTCCGGAGTGGAAGCGGGAGCGGATCACTATGGACTTTGTAGTTGGACTCCCACAAACCTTGAAGAAGTTTGATGCTATCTGGGTTATTGTGGATCGGTTGACCAAGTCTGCTCATTTTATTCTTGTGTGTACCACTTATTCTTCAGAGCGGTTGGCGGAGACTTATATCCGAGAGATTGTCCGTCTGCATGGTATTCCTGTTTCTATTATTTCAGACGGAGGTACCCAGTTCACATCACGGTTCTGGAGGGCCGTTCAGTAGGAGTTGGGTACTTGGGTGGAGTTGAGCACAACATTTCACCCACAGACAAACGATCAGTTTGAGCGCACTATTTAGATTATTGAGGATATGTTCCGCACGTGCCTGATTGAGTTTGGAGGCTCTTGAGATTAGTTCTTTGCATTGGCGGAGTTTGCTTACAACAACAACTATCAGTCCAACATTCAGATGGCAACGTATGATGCCTTATATGGTAGGCGGTGTAGATCTCCGGTGGATTGGTTTGAGCCGGGTGAGGCCAGGCTATTAGGCAGAGATTTGGTTCAGGATGCTTTGGAGAAGGTTAAGGTAATTCAGGATAGACTTCGTACAGCCCAGTCCAAACAGAAGAGCTATGCGGACCAGAAGGTTTGTGATGTTTTCTTTATGGTTGAAGAGCGGGTTCTACTTTGAGTTTCGCCTATGAAGGGCGTCATGATATTTGGGAAGAAAGTGAAGTTGAGTTTGAGGTTCATTGGCCCTTTTGAGATATTGAGGCGTGTTGGGGAGGTTGCTTATGAGCTTGCCTTACCTCCTAGCCTAGCAGGGGTTCATCCGGTATTTCATGTTTCGATGCTCCGGAGATATCACGGTGATACGTCGCACGTGTTGGATTTCAGTTCAGTCCAACTAGACAAGGATCTATCTTATGTTGAGGAGCCAGTTGCTATATTGGACATGCAAATCCAAAAGTTGACGTCAAAGAACATTGCTTCAGGAAAGGTTCAATGGCGGGGTCATTCGGCAGAGAAGGCGACCTGGGAGACCGAGTAGGATATGCGAAGCCGTTACTCTCATCTCTTCACTACTTCAAGTATGTCTCTATGCACGTTCGAGGACGAACGAATGTTTACGTGTACGAGGATATAATGACCCGGTTGGTCGTCTTATGAATTAACGCTCTGATCCCCTATTAATTGCTTTTCCCAAGTTTATTTCTGCTTATTTGATTTGCTGGGATGTTCCGTTTTGAGTTTCAAAGAGTTCTGAGAAACTTAGTCCCTAAGCTTAAGTGTTGGGAAGTCATCTGTAGTCGGAAAAGTGTGAAGACGGCCTCAGAATGGAAATCTGATGGTTCTGTTAGCTCCGTTAGTTGATTTCTGGTTTGGGAGCGTGTTTGGAATGTGTTTTAGAGGTCTGTAGCTAATTTAGGCTTGAAATACCAAAGTTTGAACTTTTAAAGTTTCCGGTTGATAGGTGGGTTTTTGATCCGAGGGTCAGAATGGAATTTCGAGAGTTGTTTTAGCTTCATTATGTCATTTGAGATTTGTGTGCAAAATTTCAGGTCATTCGGATGTGGTTTGGTTGGGGTTTTGATCGAAAGTGTATATTGGAGGTTTTTTGAAACTTAGGCTTGAATTCAATGAGTTTTGGGTAATTTGACGTTGTTTGAGGTGTTTTGATGATTGAAACAAGTTCAAATAAAGTTTTGGGATGTGTTGGTGCCTTTGGTTGAGACCCCGGCGGCCTCGGGTGAGTTTCGGGTAGTCAATCGGACCATTTCGTGCCTTAGAAGATTGCAGAAAAATCTGTTCAGCTGTTGCAGAGCATTCCTTCATTGCGATCGCATAGAGCATTTTACGGGGCCAGCCCTTGTATTCTATTCGCTCGCGGTGAAGGGTATACGATTATATAGTTGGAGAAGTTTAGCCATCGCGAACGCGAGCATGTGATTGCGATCGCATAGAGTTAAGCGGGCCAGGGGTCTTGGATGGTTTTGTTCATAGCGAATGCAGAGGGTGTCCGCGATCGCGTAGAGTAAGGAGCTTGGGCATCGCGTTCGTAGGAGATTTATTGTGATTTCATAGAGTGAATTTTGGAAGTTGGATTTTTGTGCTTCGCAATCGCGTGGGATTTTTCGCGATTGCATAGAAGGAATATCAGGTCTGGACAGAGAGTTTATAAATATTTCATCCACGAGTTTAGGTTATTTTTCAATCATAGTTGAGTATTTTGAGAGCTCTTTGATGGGAATTGAAGAGGGATTCATGGAGAATTAATTGGAGGTAAGTTTTATGGACCAAAAGTCTATTGTGAAATTAACCTAGATATTCATGAAAATTTAACTAAAAATGGAAGAACTAGGGCTTGGGATTTTTAAATTTTAATCTGGGATTTGAGGGGACTTTTGAATTCTAATTTTTTTGTTCTTGTTAAGTATAGACTCGTGAGAGTATGAGGTTTCCCAAAACATAAGTTTCATCCGATTCCGAGACGCTGGCCTGAGGGGCATTTTGGTTATTTTACCTAATTTCGCGTCTTAGCTTTGAATTTAATCATAGAATAAGTTATTTGAGATGTTATTTATGATATGCAATTGAATTGAATAGATTTGGCTCATTTGAAGTCGGATACTCGTGGAAAAGGCGTGATTTCTAGTTGACTTTGAGCCGATTTAAGGTAAGTGGCTAGTCTAACCTTGTGTGGGGAACATTCCCGATAGGATATGATATTTGGTAATTGAATGCCTTGTACATGAGTGACGAATGCATACTTGAGCTAATTGTTGAAAATTCAATTTTACTTCAAATATTTAGCCTGAGTTTCTTTCTTACTTGCCTTATTCTACTTCCAATTACAGCCTGTGTTAGTATAGAAAAGCATGCTTAGTTGACCTAAATTGCCTATTTGCTTAAGTTGCTCTGATTATACTACGCGAGTATGTTAGGCTATAACTTCTTGTTGCATGGTATTTCTTTTCCACTCTATTCTTGGATATCTTCTTGTTGTGACTGCATATTTACATTGGGACTACGGATGTGGGATTCCAGTAGCTCCCCTCCCTTGTTTTTTTACTTTGGGACTACAGGTTAGATTTTCGGTAGATCCCCTTGCACATTTACTTTGGAACTACGGGTTAGATTCCGGATAGTCCCCCTGTATATTTACTTTGGGACTAGGGAACAGATTCCGGTAGATCCCCGCATATTGATAGTTGGACTACGGGACGGTATCCCAGGAGATCCTTCAGATATACACATATGATGGACTACAGGAAGGTATCCCGGGAGATCCTTGGACTTTGAGGGAATGGACTACAGGATGATATCCTAGGAGATCCTCGTTGTTGGTACTGGTATTGAGCTGTTTACTCCGCGTTACCTTATTTTATGTATGTTATTTGTTGCCTTGTATAAACTGTCTTACTTCATACTCATTATTCCTATTTATTTCATACTGTGCAAGATTTATTATTATGTTTATTCTCAGTAGGGCCCCGACCTTCCTCGTCATTAACCGACTGAGGTTAGGCTTGGCACTTACTAAGTACCGCTATGGTGTACTCATATCCCTTCTGTGCATGTTTTTCATATGCAGATCAAGGTACCAGCACCCATGCATATTATCCTCGAGGCGGAGAGATCTAGCAGAGACTTCGAGGTACATCTGTCGCGTCCACAGACCAGGAGTCTCTATCTTATTCTAGCTTTAACAGTTAGCTTTCCTTTCGTACTATTGTTTTAAACATTCTGGAGTTAGAGCAGGGTATTACATTCTGTTAGCTTTGTTCCCGTGAGTTTCTGAATTTTGGGATAGTATTGTAGTAGTTGTGCTATGATGCTGTATGTGCAGAGTGGCATTCTACATTCCGCTTTTCCATTTTGTTAAATCTTGATTTTGAGTAATAATTTTCGCAAATAAATTATTTTTTTTCCGCATTGTTAGGCTTAACTAGTTGTAGGAACTAAGTGTCGTCACCACATATTTACGGAGGGCGAACTGGAATCGTGATAATTGGCTAAAGTTAGCGGTAACAGAAATTATATGACAATGGTATTTGAAGAGAAAGAGGAGAAATTATTAAATTTTCATCAGAAATACAAAAAATTAGAGACGAAATACTTGAACGAAAGTTGAGCAATTTTGAAGAGAAAAACCAGAAGCTAAGAAAAAGCAAAAAGAGAATAGTCAAGTAAAGTAAATCCACGGAATACATAATATAATGACAAATTAACCCCAACAACAACTACCAAGTATAGTCCCACAAAATGGAGTCTGAGACAAATTAACCCCAACAAACATTAAAATCCCAAAAATACGATTGTTCGTACACCCAAAATCTTGCTTCTATACAATAGTTAAGTGAAGTAATGTAAGTGAATATTAGGAAAAAGTAAGATCTATATTAATCCATTCAGCATCTCGCATAGGAAAAAGAAAGTGATAGTGGAAAGACAAGATAATTTTTTTTGTTGAATCACTTTTTCATTTTTTTCTCTTTACTTCCATTTCTCAATTACTCGTGGTTACTGTTGCACCCTATTTTATATTAGTCAAAACAAAATTTAATTTGTGATTTTTTTGTTATGATAAAAAAGAGTCGCCACCTAATATTTAAAGGTTTAATAGGATAAATATTTAATTATAAAGGTATGTTCGTTATTCTTCTGCTAACCGGTAGATTATAGGTTAGTGTTCTTGTTCTTCTAAGGAAAAGGTGTTAGTCGCCCCTTAATATCTACCTGAAGTAGCTCCATAGGACTTAGACTAATTTTAAGAGATAAGTTATTTGTACTATGCTTAATTACTATTAAAGAGCATGGTTTACTATATATATATATATTTAAGTGAAAGCATGATATTAGTAAAAGGAATATGTGATATTTAAAAGGATGTGAATTTACAAAGAAGTCTATGTTGGTGGACATAGTTAAAAGAGTTTTGAAATATGTATATAAATGGTCTATATTTTATAAAGCTTATGAAAAGAGGTTAAATTATAAAAATAATTGATTTAGGGAATATGTGTTCATGTAATTCTAACAGGTATTTGTAAAAATGAGCTAAAGATATACCTTAATTTGAAGATTTAAAGAAAGACCGTTTAATTGGAAATCCTTTAAAGCGACAGTTCTTCATTTTTGAGAAAATTCTGATTTTGCCTCTTGATACTAAAGCTTGCGATTCTGATCTAATCTCTTTTTTGGAAAATGGGGTTTCCGCTTGACTAAATTCTGAACTTCAAAAATCTTCAAAAAAAAAAAAAAAACAAGTGAGCGAGAACATAATGATAATGTGAGTAAATTATAATTAGCAAAATCAGAATTAATTACTAACTAATTCCTTCTTCTTAATCCTATGTTGTTTAAGCTTGCCTAAGTTGTGTCTAACTTAAAGTATAAAGAAAAACATATAATCCAATACATATGAGCGTTATATACATAAAAGGCATAAAAAATACGACAAGACACTAAATTAGCTAGCGAAACATTAGACAAATAATAAAGAGGTTGAGGGAAAGAGGAATGGACTATGAAATTGGGCCTCAAGAAGGCATGCCTCGCAGTAGAGAGATGCGGCTACAACCGATTTTTGGACTTTCCAAGAAATGTGACAAGGCTGGGGTTGGGCGTGAGTTCCTTAGGGACTCAGGCAACCCAAATGAATGTATATGCCCAATATAAAAGAGAAAAATTATTAGATACATGCCTCATATTTTCCATCATATTTAACCATGTACAAAATACATATAAACAAACGGCTGGAACAAGAATATATTAATATTCAAATACTATGGGAAGTTATACTAATTTAATAGTTATACATGACAAATAATTTACATTGTTGTCATTAAACACTAAACCATTAAAGAACCAAAAATGTCAATGAATTCAAGGTTAAGGAGGAACTTTTACTCAAGGTCGATGCCCTCTTTGAATCCTCCAACACTTCAAAGTTCCCAATGGACTCTAGGTATAGGGCAATGCTTGTGCCGGGGAGAGCAGCACAACCTAGAGTCAAACTCTATTCCAAAATAACCTTAACCACCAACAACTTATTTATCCTATGGGGTTGAGTTCCAATGAGGCCCTTCCGATGTAAACTAAATGCTATAGTAAATCTCACTATTAAAGTATGCTTTTCATTCTGACATAATAATATACGGACATACAGACTATATTTGATACCAAATGAACAATACACATATAAGGTAAATTTAAAGTCAGACATCGAGCACATATAGAAGAGAAGCAGAAATATCATAACATAGTATTAAGGGTCTCAAGTATTAGAGAAAAATACATTTAGAGTTCATACATACAGCAACACAAGAAATACAAGAAATAAAGGCATTCTTGCCTTGGCAAATTAATTGCGAGTTCATTAGCTCGCCACTAGCATATGCATGATTAGACACTACTTGGAACTTTTAAAGGACATCAGTAAATGTTCAGAAAAGATAATTATAACTAACCACTTTTATAGAAGCTATTATCATACTCTTAACATGACTACATGTTCACAGATTTGAACATGGAATTCCTAAGGGGCCCAATAGGATCATATTACTGACAATATTATCCTTAGACAAGCCATCATGTTCAGACAATATCAACACAGAACTTCTCATAAGATTTAGAGATCAGGTTTAGTTCGAATTGGAAATAAGGAGAGGACCAAGTATAGTTTAAAATAAGAACATGGAATCATGGAGTCAAACATGGAATATGCAGTATTCAGTCAGTTATACATAGATGTTTCAAGTGAGATTGTGGTTTCACATAGACATGGGAGCTTTGTATATCACATAATCAAGTTAAACATGTCAGGAAGGTGGATGGGTTATAGATAAAGAGAATATTATACCAAAACAAGTTTAACTCATGTGTATAGGCTAGATTAGTATCTAAATGTGAAGTAACCATGCTCAACTTTACAAATTATCACTTGACTTATGACCAGAATGATTAGGTCCTCATTTTATAGAAGATAACTTAATGATAATTAGATATGAGCTTCACAGAGTCAGCAGTGTCACAACAGATATTTGAAGACAAGAAAACACTACTTCTAAATAGGTTTTGACTGAGGGTTACATCTAAACATAAGACAACTAATTTTAAATTAACAACAACTACCAGTCAACTATAATAAAACATGATCATGACTTGTTCTATGAGAAAAAGGTTAACATAATCTTAGTAGAATGTATACAGTAGAACTACTGGTATTCATGAAAAAGAAGGAAGCTCAAATCAAACAAGACTGTTTCATACAGATGCAACCAATAACTAGATGAAATCATGAGAATGTCATAGTGATAATCCAGAAATTGCCTTTAGAGTTAGCAGGTGCGGGTATAGAGAAGGAAAGCATCTAAACACTTAGATTCTCATGCTTCAGTTAAATGATATGAACTTATGAACTTTCAAATTCATCTCAATCAGGATTATCAAACAGTAAACTCAGCCACAAGACAAACAGAATACAGGGAAACAAAACGTAAAGGTAAGATCAAAACAGAATCTATCACTGAAAAACTATGAAGTTTACATAATTGTGAGCAGTTATTTAAATTACATTAAGGAAAATTAATCATGTAGACTACTAAGATTCAGATATAAGAGTTGTTACAGTCATATAACATGCTAGTCGACATCAGTTTAAGGATACTCAGAAACATGACAAAAGATCACAGACCAATAGCAGCTTATCATAAACCTGGAGATAATATTTTGCATATCAATGATAACATCACAAACAACTACAATTAACAGAAGACAATAAGCATATTCATAGCATTCTAATAAGATGATCAAAGAGAAAAGTTAGGGTATATCTGCCATTTCGAGGGCAGTGGACCAAATAGGGATCCTTTCTAATCACTTGAGACCCAAGGTTTCAAGCTCGAAGCAGTGACAACACTCATAAAATAAAAGAATAGAAATCAGTAAGAAACCCTAGGTTTCGAAGTATCAGAATTGCTCTTAGACAATTGTTCTAGTTGGTGAATTTAAGTTGTTTATTTTTTCAGTGTTAGGTTATGTGTTGGTGAGAGGCTCTATTTATAGTGCATTTTTGAGGCTCTTAGGGTTTCACAGGTTCAAAACAATAGTAGAAAGTTATGCATGATAGATGATGATAGAAAGATTGAGTGAAATCTGGAAAAATCGGGTCAAGTTTTACTGAGCATGAGGGTCGACTGTTGAAGGCTTTGGACCAGTAGTAAAAAACCAAATGCCCAGAGGTTACTGAATTTGACCTCTGGACATTGAATCCTCATGATGAACTCTGAGACTAACTCCATGTATGCTCCAATTTGATGGAACAAGAAGGAAATTTGAGTCTATGGTTCAGAATTTGGGTGCATTAAATTTGAATAACCGGCTGGATTCGCAGATTTCAGAAGGCAAAGGATGATTTCAGGCTCAAAAACGATTAGTGACCAAAACAAAAAAAAATCAGGCACGTATAGTCCAAATTAAATTCCAATAAAGGAAAATAAAAAATAATTTCTTTCCCCACCATCACCATTAGTTCTCCATCTTCATACCAGTTCCTTTCCTATCATCTCAATCACCGTCACACCCTCGTACTTGAAATCAAGAAATATATTTCTTCCCATTTGCTTTTTTTTTTAATTCTTTTTTTAACTCACTTGATAATCAAGAAACCCATTATTTTTTTCACCACTCGAAAGAGGGGGGGGGGGGGGGGGGTTGGTAGGGGAGGGGGGATTGAATATACCAACACAATGTCACAATGAGCTTCTTGTCGAACGATTTATACATTTTTCATTGTTTTCTTCTTTATATTATTAGACAAATAAAAAAAATTTGAATCCTCTCAGCAATTTTTTTCCCAACAGATACAAAAAGTATCTTTATCAGTAGGTCTTCAGAAACTTTCTCGAATGTTACGGCTTTTTTGAATTTTTGATGGTGGTGGAGAACATTTGGTGAGGAGCAGTGAATTCAATGGTGGTAGTAATGGTATAATATTTGGTGGTAGGCTATGATTTTTTATGGTGGGATACGTAGATTTGGTAGCGGGTGATGAAATTACTAGTAGTGGTTTGTGTTGGATTTTAAGAGGTGTGAATGCAAAATGAAGTTATTTTGCCAAAAAGCACCATCAGAAAAACACTTTTTTTTTTTTCCTTTTCACCTATTTGTTGGTTACAAATATAGGGGCCTGCCTCATTTTTAGGAAATCAAAATTTTAAAAATTCTCTCCCTGTTTTTGCATTGTTACGATCTAAATTTTTTATCCTCGGGAGTCGTGATAATACCTACTAGTGAAAGTTAGCCTATTTTTAATCCTTTTTAATAATTATGAAACAATAATTTATAAATAATGGAATTTAAACAAGTGGAAGAAACAATCAAAACCATTTAAATAATTCCAATACGATTTCTTAAACAAAGACTACCCAGAACTGGTGTCACGACATCATAAATGGTCTAGGAATACTACAAACAATGTCTAAAAAATAAATACGATACTATTTCTGAAATACATAAATCAAACAGGATGAAAGGATACAAGGAGACGCCAGGGCCTGCGGATGCCTACGGGACTACCTTGGTTCTCCAAATGGACAGAAGACGACAACCCAAAGCTACAGTCGGTATGCTCCAGTACCAGAATCTGCACAGAGTGCAAAGTATAGATCAGCATAACCGACTGCTACGACCCTAGTTCGCCCTCCGTGAACTATCATGACGGCACCTAGTCTCTACGACTAGGTAAGCCTAACAAATGTGAAAAAACAAAGTAATCTTGCAGAATAAATAATCAAAAGCCGAAATAACTTAAGAAAATAATATTTAAATGCCGCTCGACATATACACACAACTTATCAAAATCTAATACACTATCCCAAAACTTGAAAACTCACAGATCCACAAGTTAAGAAAATACTACATAGCTCAAATCTCCAGAATGTCTAGCAAGAACAGAAAGTACAAAACGTCTAAATACTAAATGCAGGAA
The DNA here is from genome assembly GCA_034376525.1 of Nicotiana benthamiana. NCBI lineage: Eukaryota > Viridiplantae > Streptophyta > Magnoliopsida > Solanales > Solanaceae > Nicotiana > Nicotiana benthamiana. The sequence goes on from CM067324.1 coordinate 40,588,042, forward strand.
TAGAAAGGACTCTTCGGTCTGCAGACGTGGCAGATATAACTCGAAGTCCCGTAAAATCGCCTCGGCTCAAGAGTGGTAAGCCTGAGTAGAGGTACATGGATCCGCACATGAAAAACATGCACAGTAAGGGCATGAGTACACCATAGCGGTACTTAGTAAATGCCAAGCCTAACCTCGGTTGAGTAGTGACGAGGAAGGTCATGGCCCTACTGAGGTTAAATAAAAGATAATAGAACAGAAAATAGTATAAGTATGAGCAACAACGAAAGTAACACAGATATAAAGGACAACAACAACTACACAAACCAATGTAAACACCGAAGGAAAATATAACTTAACTCCAATAATATCAACTAGGGAACTTCCAGGATACTATCCTGAAGTCCCATATATATATATATATATATATATATATATATATATATATATATATATATATATCCAATAAGTCTCTTGGAATATCGTCCCATAGTCCAGCTCATAGTACACGGGGATCTACAGAATCCCGTTCTGTAGTCCGAAACATAACTACCCAGTACTGAGGGAATCTACCGCGTGCATTCCCGTAGTTCCATATCACTATGCAGGGGGATCTACTAGAATCCCACATCCGTAGTCCCAATTGTAAACAGACAACGGATAAACTCCCGGAATCCCCCATTCGTAGTCCCAATGGAAATACAAGACAACAACAGGAAAAAATGCTCGGAAAATATCAAATTTTATATTAAGGCAACAGATTGTCTACACTAGCATGCTGCATAGACTTCAAGAAAGGCAGTTAAACAAATAAGACAATTTAATCACGTAGGCACACTTTTACTAAGCTAACACGGGCTTAAATAGTACAAGAATTAAATAGAAAGGTAAACATACTAGTAGTACTTAATGAAAAATCGAATTTCCAATAATTAACACAAGTATGCACTCGTCACCTTACGTACAAGACATTTCAAGTATCAAACATACCAAATCCTAAGGGAAAAGTCCCCCACATAAGGTTAGACAATACATTTACCTCCAGCAAGCTCAAATAAACCTGAAACCACACTTTTGCCACGAGTATCCAACTCCAAATAATCAAAATCTATTCAATTCAATTGCATATTGTAAATAGAACCTCAAGTAACTGATTCCACAATTAAATTCTAAGCTAATACGCGGAATTAGGTGAAATGACCAAAACCCCTCAGGCCCATGTCTCGCAATCGGGTAAAATTATATTTTCGGTATCCTCATACTCCCACGAATCTTTCATAATAAGAACACTAAAATCAGAGTTTAAGTGGCCACTCAAATACCTTTTTTTAGGTTTCTTATAATCTAGCCCTAATTACCTATTTCTCCCAAATTTTCCACCACTACTTAGGTCTTTAATCACATAAAAACGAGTTATGAAGTCAAAAATTGTCACCTCCAAGTGATTTCCCTTGAATCCTCTTCAATCCTTTTCAAAAAGCTTCAAAATCGCCTAACAATGGAGGAAACTAGGTTAAAATTCGTGAAATAGACCTTTTAAAATATTCTACCCAGGCATTAAATGCCTCCTTCCGAACGCGGTCAAAGCCTCGCATTCGCGAAGCACAAAATAACTTTGACCATTTTTTCCTTCTTAGTAAATGCGTCCCCTACTCTGCGAAAGCGATGCTTTGTACAGACAAACCCTCACGAATGAGACAGGCACCACACGACTGTGATGCACAAGACTACTAGGCCAAATTCTCTACGTGAACGCGATGCCCAATTCGGGAATGCGTAGCACAACCTTCCACCCCTTCGCGAACGTGAAGGCTAAATTTCCCCCCAGCCCAGCTGCTCTTCGCAAACGTGAGAAACCACTCGCGAACGCGAAGAAGGAAATTGGAACTGACTGCTGCAACACTTTCTGCAATTTCCTATGTTTCAAAAATACCCATTGAGCATCCGAAACACACCCCAGCACCCCAGGACACCAACCAAACTTGCCCGCCAATTATAAAATATCATTAAAACTTGTACCAATCTTCAAAACACTTCAAACAACATCAAATCCCATAAAACACATCGGGTTCAAGCCTAAGTTTCTAAAAATCTTCCGAATTCCTCTTTCGATCAAAATCCTAACCAAACCACATCCAAATAGCCTGAAATTTTACACACACATCCCAAATGACATAACAGAGCTATTGCAACTCTCGAAATTTCATCCCGACCCTCGGATCAAATTTACTATCAAATCAGAAGTTTCAAAACTTCAACTTTCGGTATTTCAAGCCTAAATTAGCTACATACCTCCAAAACACAATCCGCACACGTCTCTAAGCCCAAAATCACATAACGGAGCTAACAGAACCATCAGATTTCCATTCCAAGGCCGTCTTCACATTGTTCCAACTACAGTCAACTTTCCAACGCTTAAGCTCCCATTTAGGGACTAAGTGTCCCAAAACTCTCTGGAACTTAAAACCGAACATGTCGACAAATCAAAATAGCAGAAAGAAACTCGGAAGAAGCAGTTAATAAGGATCAGGGCATCAATTCTTAAGACGACTAGCCGGGTCTGTTAGATAATACGCTTAACGCTAGGGGGGGGGGTGAATAGCGTTATAATAAAAATTAGCGAAAACTTGCGGAATTTAAAAAATTGTAGGAAATAAATAAGTGCGATAAGTAAATAAATTAGAACAAACGCACCGATGTATCCTGGTTCACCACAACCCGTGGCTAGTCCAGTCCCCGAGAGACTCTCTCGAGATTTCCACTAACTTGTTAAGCTTACGGGTGCTCAACAAACTGTTACAACTTGAGGACACAAGCCTCAACAACCTTTGCTCGGATATACAACACTCCAAGACTTCAACCAAGGAAACACAAGTTCCTTCTTACAACACAAGGGACTAACACTTCCCTTCAAGTGTACAAAAACACTTAGCACTCAAACAAGACACTCCATTAAGAGTAGATATGAGTAAAAAGAATACGCTCAAGATCGCAACAACTTTCGACAAGAATTTGGCTCTCAAAAGCTTATGTAATGAATATAAAATGATAAGCAATAAAGTATGCAAGCTTTAGCAATTGTATGATCAGTTGTTGTGTTTAGAAGACTGAATTGAATCTGTATTTATAGTTGAAAAACCTTGTATTACCGTTGCCTAATTGCCAATTAAGAATTGCTGATTTTACTCTGTGACAATCGATTGTCAAATTACCACAATCGATTGTTTGCCAGATCTTCCAAAAATCAATCCCAGATTTTACGCATAACAATCGATTATCTAAGATCAATAATCGATTACTGGCAACGTTCAAAAAATCATTTCCAGATTTTACTTAAAACAATCGATTGTTAGAAATCTACAATCGATTACTCAGCAACGTTCAAAAAGTCCTTTCCAGATTTTAATTAAAACAATCGATTATAAGAAATCAATAATCGATTACCTGACGGTATTTGAAAACATTTTGGCAACGGTCAGTTATACAATCGATTATACTAAGTTAACAATCGATTATATATCAGTCTTGAAAAATCAATTTAGACACTGCCTCTTGACAGTCGATTGTTATAGGTTCACAATCGATTATTTAATAACTTTGAAAAAGTCTGGAAGACACTGCCTCAACACAATCGATTGTCATAAGTTCACAATCGATTATTTTGTGACTTTGAAAAATCTGATGAACACTGTCTCTTCACAATCGATTGTCATTAACTTCACAATCGATTATTTTGAGCTTTGAAAAACTTTGATGGACACTGCCTCATCACAATCGATTTTCATAAGGTTCACAATCGATTGTCATGCAGATTTAAAAAATCTGATGCTCACTGCCTTAGCACAATCGATTGTCATAAGCTCACAATCGATTGTCAAGCAGCTGACTTAAACATAATCGATTATCATAAGTACATAATCGATTATCTTAGTCCAGATTTTAGAGGCATGTTTAAAAAACATTTTGACTAGAGTAAATATGCATTATTTAAAATCATTTTGCTCTAAATTAAATATGCATGATTTGTTAAAAATATTTTTACGAGAGAAGCCAAGTCTTGAGTTTAAGTTGTCGGATGAAGATCATAATTAAATACCGACTCATATAAAACTTAATCTCGATCTTTGTCTTGTGCTTGAATCTCGTTGTATATCAATTTTGTGCTTGTGCTTGGACCTCGTCATATGTCAATTTGCGCATAGTTTGTCATTCATCAAAACCTACAAATATGAACACACGTTTAGTATAATGCCTTGAGAACGTGTTTCCAACAATTTCCCCCTTTTTGATAATGGCAAACTTTAAGCGGGATATGCATATTAGGTAATTCATAATGACGATTCAAGACAAGTAAAGATATGCAACAAGTATATAGATATGCAATTTATTCCCCTTCAATATATATGCAATTTATTCCCCCTCAATTTATGCCGATAAGTATTGAGAGAGTGCATACCCGTTATCTTCCCCCTTTTGCCATTAGCAAAAACAAATATAGAATAATTAAAAAACTTGTTTATTTATTTAAAAACGGTTACATAATGGGAACAATAAAACATAGAACAATGAAATAGAAAAACAAATAAAGAAATTATTCATCATCATTTCCCGCCTCATCTTCCGCCACTGCTTCATAGGGAACAAGACCGGCATATGAATAATGAACATGGTCAAAATATCCATGGATCTCATGTGTCAATTGACCGACAGAGGTGGTCAATGAAGCAATTTGGTCGGAAATGGATTGAAGAGTAGGTTCTTGAGGCTGACGCGATCGACGAGTTGGAGGAGGAGCAGGAGCTACATGATCGCCGTCATGGGGAAAGGAGGATTCGGAAATTTCCCACTTCTTGGTGCTCTTTTTGAGAGGACCGATGGAAGTGTTGAACCCGGAAGCTTTAAGAAAATTCATAATAAGGAGGGCATAGGGAAGAGGTCTATCATCTCCGATGGCATCACGCATGTGAATTTTGACGAACTTACACCAATTGATGTGAGCTCCGGTTATAATGGCATGCATGAGCTTAGCGTCCTCTTGGGAAAGAGTGTTATGATTATGCTTCCGAGGCTTGAGGACTCGGGTGATGAAATAGAAAATCAAACGATATTCGGGGAGCATTCCCGTAATGGTAGGACGTAGAGTAGATAGATTAGGATCATAAGCTCCAAGTCCTATTTGGTTTAGGAGAATTTTCTCTTCAAATAAGGCGCCGGCCTCTCTAATGTAGCGAGTAATGTTTTCGCCATTTCGAGGAAGATGGGCAATGGAATGCAAGTTTTCATTGGACAAAATAATTTGAACACCATTAATATTTGACACAAGCTCACCATCGTCATCCTCATGAAGCTTTGAGTAAAACGCTTGAATCAATGGAGGATTAATATAAGGATATGTAAGATATAAGAAGTCAAGAAGTTGACATTCCTTAAGCATGTTTACAGTGGGGGCATATGATTCAAGATACTTGCTTGTTGAAAAGCGAGGAGGAAGAATGTCACGCTTTTCGAATTTTGTCAAAAATCTAGTAAGCTCGGTTTCAGTATTGAATTGTAAAATAGACCCATCTTGGTAAGGGAAATTTGGAGGAGGAGGAGCAGCTGAAGAAGATGCACCATGTCTACCTGAACGGGAACTTTTAGAGTGTCTGCCCGACATTTTCAAAAAGTAGTAATGAACTTTGTAAGAAACTTGAAAGATTTTTGAAGGTTTGGGAGCAAGGATTGATGCTTGAGTGAAGAAATTGAAGGCATATGGTACCTATTTATAATGAGGAAGATGGCATTTCATTTATGGTGAAAATCTGCAGAAATTTATGAGCTGAAACGGTCAGAAACGGTAAAAATAAACTGTACTGACCGTTAGACAATTGATTGTTGAACCGAAATAATCGATTGTTGAGCAGATTTTGACTTGAACTCGGAACTGACACAAAATCGATTGGGAATCTGGCAGGACCCAAATGGTAACAAATATTTGAATTACTGACAAAAAATAATCGATTGTTGGATTATGATAATCGATTGTTGTGATACAGTGAGCACGGTGATTTTTTGACTCGGAAAATAGTCGATTATATTTATGAAACAATCGATTGTTTTAGGAAAGCAGTCCTGAATGGCTGAGACGGTAATCGATTATACAGTTAAAAAAATCGATTATTAAACACAAATGCATAATAAGCATCAAACATAAATATCGATTAGTGATACTTGCTAATCGATTGTCCGCACAGTAAAATAATCGATTATTTGCTGTAACAATCGATTGTTTTATGCCATTTCTTTATAATTCCCCCTGCCTTTAGGGCGATACCTGCAAAAGAGAATTAGACGTCTCCGACGCTCAAGTTAGTAATTTGTAACGAAGTAATGCAATGAGAACGTGATCTCTTAAGAAGTGTGTCCTAAGGTGTTCTTAAGAGAGTTTCGGGTACTTACCTTTTCTCCGACGTCGCCAATTACCTGTTCGAGAGGGTGATCTTTGATTGTCCTCCACTCGTTAGGCATTTTCGTTTCTTTCTCCAATTGTGGCGTTTCCTCCGTTGATTGTTCCAAGATTTCATCTTGAATTTCCTTAGGAGTTTCCTCTTGTACTTTGTCTTTTAAACTATTTAAAATACCAGCAAGATCAGAACAAGAATCCTTTCTCGCCAAGCGAGCATTATTTTCGGAAAACACAATATGAGGGGATTCCTCCACAGTTTGAGTTCTATTATTAAATACCCTATATGCTTTGCTACGCGAAGAATACCCAATAAAAATTCCTTCATCGGATTTGGCATCAAATTTTCCCAATTGATCTTTTCCATTGTTATGAATAAAACATTTACAACCGAATACTCTAAAATGGGAGATATTTGGTTTCCTTCCCATGTAGAGTTCATAAGGGGTTTTCATGAGTATTGGCCTTATGACTACTCTATTCAAAACGTAGCATGCGGTACTCACGGCATCCGCCCAAAAATATTTGGGAATCTTAGCCTCTTCGAGCATGGTTCTAGCCATCTCTTCAAGATACCTATTTTTCCTTTCCACCACCCCATTTTGTTGTGGTGTTCGTGGAGCGGAAAAGGTATGCTCGATACCGAGTTCGTCACAAAAGTCCGCAAAGAGATTGTGATCAAACTCTCCCCCATGATCACTTCTAATTGAAGTGACGGTTGTTTCCTTTTCGTTTTGAACACGTTTAAGAAAATATTTAAAAATCTGAAAAGCATCACTTTTATGGGCAAGAAATAAAGTCCAAGTAAATCTGGAATAATCATCAACAATAACAAAAGCATAACGATTTCTACCAAGACTTTCAATGCGAGATGGTCCAAACAAATCCATGTGAAGCAATTGCAATGGTCTAGTAGTTGAAACAATATTTTTTGATTTAAAAGATGCTTTTGTTTGCTTCCCTTTTTGACAAGAATTACAAATAGAGTCATTTTCAAATTTCAAATTTGGAAGACCAACAACTAAATTTTGTGAAACCAATTTGTTCAAAAGATGCATGTTGATGTGAGCTACTCTACGATGCCATAACCAAGAATCATCCTCTTTGCTCATTAAACAATTCACATATTCGGGTGAAGAATTTGCAAGATCAACCATATAAATGTTATCCATTCTAAAACCACGAAGGATAATTTTAAAATCGCTATGTCTAAAAACTAAGCATTCATCCGAATCAAACAAAACAAGATTTCCCTTGTCACATAATTGACTTATGCTCAAGAGATTATGTTTTAAACCTTTCACAAGTAATATATGCTTAATGGAAGAAATTTCATCCTTACCGACCGATCCGATGCCGATAATCTTTCCTTTGTTGTTATCACCAAAAATAACACTTCCCCCTTCCTTGTGTTCTAGTTGAAGGAATTTGGATTCGTCTCCCGTCATGTGCTTGGAGCATCCACTATCAAGGTACCATAGTACACTTGATCCCTTCAAACATACCTCTTCTTTGTTGTCTTCTTGTGCCATAAGACAAAGATTTGCGGCTTCGTCTTCTTCTTCCTCACTTGACTCGTCACCGGAGTCGCCTCCCCAAGATATGTATGCTCGTTGCTTCTTGAAGGGTTTCTTCTCCTTTTTAGCATTTGGGCAATTTGATTTAATGTGCCCGGTTTCTCCGCACTCATAGCACTTTATTTGATCTCCTTGCTTTTTGCCCTTTCGTTCATACTCTTTTCGCATGAAATTTAGAAATCTCTTGATAACGAGTCCGAACTCGTTGTCTCCGTCCTCATCATTTTGAGGTTGGCTTGTGCTTGCCTTGAGAGCGATTCTTTGCTTCCTTTGATCATCAACAAGAGGGTTAAGTATAGTAGATTCATAAGTTTTAAGATTACCTCTTAATGCGTCGATGGTGACATTTGAAATGCCAATGGATTCTTGAATCGCGTCGGCCTTGGATCGCCATTCCGGAGTGAGACTTCGGAGAATTTTTTGGACAAGTTCCTTATCCGTGAAGGTCTTCTTAAGAGCACGTAAATCATTTACGATTTTTGAAAATCGTTCAAACATCTCATCGACCTTTTCACCTTCCTTCATGTGAAACAATTCATATGCATGGGTTAGGAAATCAATTTTGGCTTCCCTTACCTGGTCCGTACCTTCGTACGTAATTTCCAGCTTGTCCCACATTTGCTTCGCCGTTATGCAACAAGATATCTTCCTGTAATCAACAGCATTTACAGCACAATATAATAAATTAATAGCTTTAGCATTATTTTGCACCTTTCGGATATCATCCGCATCGTATTCATCTTCGGACTTTGGGACCCATTCATTTTCAACCTTCTTGGTTGGAATTTGTTCTCCATTCATTATGACCTTCCAAAGATGAAAACTATTTGATTGTACAAATATTCTCATCCTCTCCTTCCAGTATGTATAGTTTGTACCATCGAATAGCGGTGGTCGGGTGGAGCATTGCCCTTCACCTATTCCTGCAAAAGAATCACGAGTAGAAGCCATGGATGTTTCTCTCAAACGGTTAAGTCTTCAGAGAGTTGGGCTCTGATACCAATTGTTAGATAATACGCTTAACGCTAAAGGGGGGGGGGGGGTGAATAGCGTTATAATAAAAATTAGCGTAAACTTGCGAAATTTAAAAAATTGCAGGAAATAAATAAGTGCGATAAGTAAATAAATTAGAACAAACGCACCGATGTATCCTGGTTCACCACAACCCGTGGCTAGTCCAGTCCCCGAGAGACTCTCTCGAGATTTCCACTAACTTGTTAAGCTTACGGGTGCTCAACAAACTGTTACAACTTGAGGACACAAGCCTCAACAACCTTTGCTCGGATATACAACACTCCAAGACTTCAACCAAGGAAACACAAGTTCCTTCTTACAACACAAGGGACTAACACTTCCCTTCAAGTGTACAAAAACACTTAGCACTCAAACAAGACACTCCTTTAAGAGTAGATATGAGTAAAAAGAATACCCTCAAGATCGCAACAACTTTCGACAAGAATTTGGCTCTCAAAAGCTTATGTAATGAATATAAAATGATAAGCAATAAAGTATGCAAGCTTTAGCAATTGTATGATCAGTTGTTGTGTTTAGAAGACTGAATTGAATCTGTATTTATAGTTGAAAAACCTTGTATTACCGTTGCCTAATTGCCAATTAAGAATTGCTGATTTTACTCTGTGACAATCGATTGTCAAATTACCACAATTGATTGTTTGCCAGATCTTCCAAAAATCAATCCCAGATTTTACGCATAACAATCGATTATCTAAGATCAATAATCGATTACTGGCAACGTTCAAAAAATCATTTCCAGATTTTACTTAAAACAATCGATTGTTAGAAATCTACAATCGATTACTCAGCAACGTTCAAAAAGTCCTTTCCAGATTTTAATTAAAACAATCGATTATAAGAAATCAATAATCGATTACCTGACGGTATTTGAAAACATTTTGGCAATGGTTAGTTATACAATCGATTATACTAAGTTAACAATCGATTATATATCAGTCTTGAAAAATCAATTTAGACACTGCCTCTTGACAGTCGATTGTTATAGGTTCACAATCGATTATTTAATAACTTTGAAGAAGTCTGGAAGACACTGCCTCAACACAATCGATTGTCATAAGTTCACAATCGATTATTTTGTGACTTTGAAAAATCTGTTGGACACTGTCTCTTCACAATCGATTGTCATTAGCTTCACAATCGATTATTTTGAGCTTTGAAAAACTTTGATGGACACTGCCTCATCACAATCGATTGTCATAAGGTTCACAATTGATTGTCATGCAGATTTAAAAAATCTGATGCTCACTGCTTTAACACAATCGATTGTCATAAGTTCACAATCGATTGTCAAGCAGCTGACTTAAACATAATCGATTATCATAAGTACATAATCGATTATCTTAGTCCAGATTTTAGAGGCATGTTTAAAAAACATTTTGACTAGAGTAAATATGCATTATTTAAAATCATTTTGCTCTAAATTAAATATGCATGATTTGTTAAAAATATTTTTACGAGAGAAGCCAAGTCTTGAGTTTAAGTTGTCGAATCAAGATCACAATTAAATACCGACTCATATAAAACTTAATCTCGATCTTTGTCTTGTGCTTGAATCTCGTTGTATATCAATTTTGCGCTTGTGCTTGGACCTCGTCATATGTCAATTTGCGCATAGTTTGTCATTCATCAAAACCTACAAATATGAACACACGTTTAGTATAATGCCTTGAGAACGTGTTTCCAACAGGGTCGTCATATCCTCCTACACTTAAACATTCGTTCATCCTTGAATGAGTATAGAGACATACCTGAAGTAGTGAAAAGATGAGGATAACGCCCGCACATATCCTGCTTGATCTCCAAAGTCGCCTCCTCGACCGGCTGACCCTACCGATGAACCTTCACTGATGTAATGTTCTTTGACCTCAGCTTCCTAACCTGCCTGTCCAATATTTCCACTGGCTCCTAAACATAGGATAGATCTTTGTCCAATTGGACTGAACTAAAATCCAACACGTGTGATGGATCACCGTGATACCTCCGGAGCATCGAAACATGAAATACCGGGTGAACTCCTGCCAGGATGGGAGGTAAGGCAAGCTCATAAGCAATCTTCCAAACTTGCCTCAATATCTCAAAAGGGCCAATAAACCTCAAATTCAACTTTCCTTTTCTTCCTAAATCTCATAACTTTTTTCATAGGCGAAACCTAAAGCAGAACCCACTCTCCAACCATATAGGAAACATCACGAACCTTCCAGTCCGTATAGCTCTTCTGTCTGGACTGGACTGTATGAAGTCTATCCTGAATCGCCTTTACCTTCTCCAAAGCATCCTGAAGTAAGTATGTGCCCAATAATCTAACCAACCCACCAGAGATCTACACCGCCTACCATATAAAGCATCATGCGATACTATCTGAATGCTGGACTGATAACTGTAGTTGTAAGAAAACTCCGCCAATGGCAAGAACTGATCCCAAGACCCTCCAAAATTGATCACACACGCACAAAGCATATCCTCAAGAATCCGAATAGTGCGCTCGGACTGCCCGTCCATATGAGGGTGAAATATTGTACTCAACTCTACCCGAGTACCCAACTTATACTGAACGACCCTCCAGAACCGTGATGTAAACTGAGTACCTCTATCCGAAATGATAGAAATTGGAATACCATGCAGACGAGCGATATTGGATATAAATCTCCGCCAATCGCTCCTATGAATAATTAGTATGTAGAGGAATAAAATGAGCAGACTTGGTTAGCCAATCCATAATCACCCAAATAGCGTCGAACTTTCTTAATGTCCATGGGAGCCCAACTACAAAGTCAATGGTGATCCACTCCCACTTTCATTCCGAAATCTCTATCTGCTGAAGCAATCCACTCAGTATCTAGTGCCATACTTCACCTACTGATAGTTGAGGCACCGAGATACAATCCCAACTATACTTTCTTCATCTTCCTCCACCAATAATGCTGCCTCAAATCCTGGTACATCTTCGTGGCACCCGGATGAATGGAATACCGCGAATCATGGGCCTCCTCTAGAATCAACTCCCGAATCCCATCAATATCGGGCACACGGACCCGAACCTGCATCCTCAATACTCCATCCTCGCTAATGGTCACATCTCTGGCATTACCATTGTCCTTGAGGACAAGCAAATAAGGGTCATCATACTACTGCTTCCTGATATGATCAAATAAGAAAGACCAAGAAACCACGCAAGCTAGAACCCAACTAGGCTCCAATAGATCCAATCTCACAAACTGGATGGCTAAGGCCTGAACATCCATCGCCATAGGCCTCGCTAATGCTGGTACATAAGCCAATTTCCCCAAACTCTTTGCTCGGCAACCCAAAGCATCGGCCACCATATTGGTCTTACCCGGGTGATATAGAATAGTGATATTATAGTCATTCAGCAACTCTAACCATCTCATCTAGCACAAATTTAGATCATTTTGCTTGAACAGGTGATGTAAGCTCCGATGGTCAGTATAAATCTCACAAGGCACATTGCATAGATAATGGCGCTAATCTTTAGGGCGTGAACAATGGCAACTAACTCAAGGTCATGGATAGGGTAATTTTTCTCATTTATCTTCAACTGTCTGGACGCGTAGGCAACCACCCTACCGCCTTACATCAACACTACTTCGAGGAAAACCCTCGAGGCATCACAATTGATCGTATAAGACCCCGAACTTGTAGGCAGTATCAAAATTGGGGCCGTAGTCAAAGATGTTTTGAGCTTCTAAAAGCTCGCCTCACACTCTTTCGTCCACTAGAATGTAGCACCCTTCTGAGTTAGTCTGGTCATAGGGGCTGCAATCGATGAAAACCCCCCCACAAAATGACGGTAATAACCCTTCAAACCAAGAATAATGTGGATCTCTGTAGTTGAGAATGGTTTGGGCCAACTCTGCACTGCCTCTAACTTCTTTGGATCCACCCGAAAACCCTCATTCGATACCATGTGGCCTAAGAATACCACAGAATCCAACCAAAACTCACATTTTGAAAACTTTGCATATAACTTCTTTTCCCTCAAAGTTTGAAGCACTGTCCTCAAGTGTTGCTCATGATCTTCCCGACTCCGTGAATATACCAGAATATCATCAATAAAGATAATGACAACGAGTCAAGATATGGCCGGAATATACTGTGCATTAAATTCATAAAGGTTGTTGGGGCATTGGTCAGCCCAAATCACATAACAAGAAACTCGTAGTGACCATACCGAGTCTTAAAAGCAGTCTTTGGGATATCTAGCTCCCGAATCTTCAACTGATGGTAACCTGAGCACAAGTCAATCTTAGAAAGCACCCGTGCGCCCTGGAGCTTGTCAAATAGATCATCAATACGAGGCAAAGGATAAAAGTTCTTCACTGTAGCCTTATTTAATTGGCGATAATCAATACACATATGCATAGAACCATCCTTTTTCTTCACAAACAAGATAGGATCACCCCAAGGTGATACTCCAAGTCAAATAAAGACCTTATCAAGCAATTCCTACAGCTGATCCTTCAACTTAGGAGGAGCCATACAATAGGGAGGAATGGAAATGGGCTGAGTGCCCAGCAACAAATCAATGCCAAAATCAATATCTCTATCAGGCGGCATGTTTGGAAAATCAGCTAGAAATATATCGATAAAGTCCCGCACTATTGGAATTGAATCAACTGAAGGGGTATAAATACTGACATCTCTCACATAGGCTAGATACACATCACACCCCTTCTCAACCATACACTAAGCTTTAAGGAAAGAAATAACTCTACTAGAAGTGTGATCTAAAGCACCTCTCCACTCAACATACAGTACACCTGGTATAGCTAGTGTAACGGTCTTCGCTTGACAATCATGAATAATATAATGGGAGACAACCAGTCCATGCCCAAGATAATAAAGTCTACCATGCTGAGAAACAATAAATTGGCTCTGGTCTCAAAACCACTAAGAGCACCAAACATGACTGATAAACGCGGTCTACAACAAGAGAATTTCCCGCAGGAGTAGAAACATAAACATGAGAACTCAAAAAATCCTAAGATACACCCAAATATGGGGCAAAGTAAGAAGTCACACAAGAATAAGTGGAGCCTGGATCGAATAGAACCGATGCATCTCTGTGACAAGCTAATATTATACCTGTGATGACAGAATAAAAGGCAATAACCTCTTACGAGCATGAAGGGCATAGTATCTGGCCTGGCCTCCCCCTCTTGGGAAACGTCTACCTCCCCGACCTCCACCTTTAGCTGGCTGAGCAGGTAGGGTAGCAACTGAAGCTGTGACCATAGCCTAAGAATTCTGCGAGGCACGTTGTGGCTAAGAAGTCTATGGAGGGGCACCCCTCCCAAGTTTGGGGCAATCCCTCACCATATGGCATGTGTAACCATAGTCAAAACAAGCTCTGGGAGGATGTGGTGGCCGTGACTGGCTCGGGCCAGATCTGCTGGACTGACTTCTGAAAGCACCCCGTGCAAGAGGACCGCTAGAAACTGGAGGTACATCATAAGGCTCTTGAGGCCTAGGAGGAGTTGGAGCACTACTGGCTGGTGGAAGAGCTGAATGAACATGGTGACTCATATAACCCCTACCATGACGACCTGCAACAGAGGTACATGCACTAGAATAATGGCCTGACTCTTGAGACCTCTTGACCTCCCTCTTCTGTCTATCCTTAGCATGCATACCCTCAATCCTCCTAGCAATGCCCACCACCTGCTGATAAGGAATATCCATCTCTAACTCACGATCAATGCTAGACCTAATGCTGGGAATAAGCCCCTCAAAAAATCGGCGAACCCTCTCGGGAACAGTAGAAACCAAGGCCGGTGCATGCCTAGCCAAGCTAGTATAACAGACAACACACTTTGAGATAGTCATAGCACCCTAGCGCAAATGGTCAAACTCGACGCGCCATGCATCTATGAGGCTCTGAGGAACAAACTCTCTAAAAAATAGGTCTGAAAATTAAGTCAATGCCAGTGAAGCAACCTCGTCCGGACTGTCTAACTCATAGGTGCACCACCACTCATAGGCGGCTCCCCGAAGCTGGAAAGTAGTGAAAAAAACCTCGATCGATCCTGATATACCCATAATACAGAGGATACAGTAGCACTCCTCCAGAAATTCGAAGGCATCCTCTAATGCTAATCAACTGAATACCAAAGGATCATACTTCTTAAACCCCTCAAGTCTCTGTTGCTCATCCTTTAAAGCCGCTGCCCTGTCCTCGGGCTGACCTGGCATTGTAGGTGGCACAGGAATAATCTCTAGAATCTCATCAACATACACTCGTTGCTCAGGAGTGCGAGCAGCGGGATTCTATGCTCCTCCCCCGGCCTGGGATATGGCAACAGCAAGGGGAAACAACCCTGCCTGGTCTAAAGTGGTGTACATGCTAATAAACTGTGCCAGAGTCCCTTGAAGTGCTGGCGTGGTAGTAGCAGTAGGTGTGTCAGGTGCTTGGACCCCGACTGGCACTATTGGTAGATCCTTGGTGGAGGCTCGCACAGGTGCTTTAGCTGCACCACGTGTGCGTCCTCGACCTCTACCTCGACCCTAGCCTCTGACGACTGTAGTAGGGGTGCGGGTGCCTGATCATCTCGGGTAACACATTTCCTCACCATATGTGAGAGAATAGAAAGACAGAAGTTTAGAATTGTGATATAAAAAATCTTGCATGACAAGGAAATCAAATAAAGTGGAATTTTTCTAACAGTTACATAGCCGCTCATAGATAAGTACAGACATCTCCGTACCGATCATCAAGACTCTAATAAATTGTCCTGTGATCCATGACTCCTATGAACCTGTAGCTTTAGTACCAACTTGTCATAACCCTAGTTAACCCTCCGTGAACTATCATGATGGAATCTAGTCTATAGCTAGATAAGCCTAACAAATGCGGAAAAACAAACTAATCTTGCGAAATAAATAATCAAAAGTCAAAATAACTAAAGGAAATAATATTTAATTGCCACTTGGCATATACACACAACTTTTCAAAATCTGATACACTATCCCAAAAGCCGGAAACTCACAGATCCACAAGCTAAAAAAATACTACATAGCTCAAATCTCTATAATGTTTAGCAAGAACAGAAAGTACAGAAGGGCTAAATACTAAATGCATGAATAGAAATAGACTCCTCGATTTGTGGACGCGGAAGATATACCTCAAGGTCTCATAGAATCACCTCACCTCAAGAATGATAAGCCTGAGTAGAGGTACCTGGATCTGCATATGAAAACCATGCCAAGAAAGGGCACGAGTACACCACAACGGTACTCAGTAAGTGCCAAGCCTAACCTCGGTTGAGTAGTAACGAGGAAGGTCAGGGCCCTACTGAGGTTAAATAACAGATATACTTCGATAGTATAGAATAGAAAATAGTATAAGTATGAGAAACAGTGAAAGTAACATAGATATAAAGGACAAGAACAACTACAGAGAAGGAATGTAAACACCAAAGGAAAGTACAGCTCAACTCCAACAATATCAATCGGGGATCTTCCAGGATACCGTCCTGAATGTAAAGCCCCCAGAAAATTTTGCTTAGTAATTTAAGATTTCGTAGTGCCAAGGTAGGATATTTACTTTATTTTATGTGCAAATGAGGATTCATGAATAATGGATATCAATTAGATATGTTAATAAGCGTATAAGCCATATTATTAGTGATTTGGGGTCTGAGGAGAGGCCTAAGTCTAAGCCAAGTTGGAAAAGTTCATAATAGACTAAAGTTGTAAATGAGTATGAACAAGACCTCATTTTGGACAAGAATATCTACATTTATATAAGGTATTGTGTGATAAAAAACCTATCAAATTAAATCTCTTTGAGTCTAGTTCCAACACATCAACAGTTTGTCATTTGGAGGTGTATACAGAAAGTTATGACTATTTAACCGGACTTGTGTCAAATGCGCGTCCACAGGAAAACTAAGAGTTTCTACCTCCTGAGCGCGGTATGAGCACGTCCACCATGTCTCGTGCATGGTTTTACCACGGTCACACACCTAGTAGCCCTATAAATACCCCAAGACTGGGTATGGAGAGTCTCTAAGTCATTCTTTTTGAGCTAGGGCTTGCTCAATCAAGGGGAATCCGTCCCATACTTCCCTCCTTTGGTCCAAGGTAATGTTTTTGGAGTATTTTGAGTTGATTACTACTCCTAAACACTTATATTAACAAGTATTGATCTTGAAAATCTATAGATTCCCATTCAAATCCCTAAATTGATCATGAACACTACAAGTGGGGATTCTCAAAATTCTTCCTACAAGAGGTATGTCTATCATTTCTAACTACTATATGATAATTATTTATGTATGATATATACGTTACAACTCATGGGATGGTGATTGGAAGCCATAAGTGACTAACCTAGGTTGTGTTGGTGTTGTAGAGATTGTGAAATGGGTCAATTTAGGAGGTTGATGGTTGGGTGTGAATTGATGGTCATACATATATTGTTTGAAGTTATAAATTGGTTAGGAACGATAGTGGAATAAACTGTTGGTTATAGTGATAGTTGGATGAACTAGTACTACAGTTACGAGATGTAAAAATCTATACCTACAAGGTGTTTGATAATATGCCTAAATGGCATGAGTTATCGAATTTATTACTAATAATGGCCCTATTGAATGTTGCATTGTAGATTGAAGTTGCTTAAGTGTATTGGATCGTTGTAGTGTCATTAAGGGGCAAATTTCAGGTATGTATTGCTAAAACCCCATCTCCTCTTAGAAATTGAGCCTCCATGGTGTCCGTGGAATGTTGTAAGTCCGAAATTTGATCGATGTGGTACTTGTTATGTCAAATGAATTGATATTGTGAAAATGTTTGTAGAAGGTGCTTCTCTATGTGTTTAATGTGTTATTCTTTGTAAATTGAGGATGTGTGGAAAACATGAGCTATGTAATAAATGCCTAAATGTCAAGTCAAGGTTACATTGTTATTAATATGCCGAACTAGATGAATTCCTCTCTATACTTATAACTTAAATTGCTTTTATATGTGCCTATGATCTTAAATGGAAAGATCAATATTGAAAACGGGAATAATGTGAAATATGAGTTGTGGAATGTGGTAATTGTGGCCCCAAGTGCCGAGAAACTAATAGATGTGAAATCAAAGATTTAAGTGAGATGATTAATGGAAAAGGGTAACGTCTTGGTAAGACGGCTTAGCCGATCGGTCCATGATCAGACGCCATGTTATACACACATGGTGGTAATGTGTTGATAATTGAAACTAGAAAGTGAGAATGAAATAAGGGTAACATCTTGGTAAGACGACTTAGCCGATCGGGACGTTATCGGACTCCACTCAAGGAAGCGGTGGTAATGTGGATGATGATGCAACGATATGGAATGTACCAATCTACAAATTTCAGAATTCATGTTAAAACTATGTGAACCTCTTATATTGTTGACGTGGTGCTTATTTGCAGCTTTGTGTTTCTTATGATTTCTTTGTACTCTTGTATGGTTGTTCTTTCTAAGTGGATGATATTTAGTTATACATACTAGTACTATTACATGGTACTAACATCCCTTTTGCCGGGGGCGCTTCATTTTGAATGAATGTAGATAGTTCCATAGTGGATAATGTTGATCATGTGTAGCGGAGCATCCTCCTCTCAAATCTTGGTGAGCCCCTTTCTCCTTCAAGGGGTTATGTTGTACATATTTTGCTATAGATATCCACTTTTGAGGTACAACCGGGGCCTTGTTGTCGGCGTTGTGATTATTGTCTTTTGTATCTTTAGCGGCTCCATAGACGTTTGTGTGGGTAATATAAGGGTGTTGGATGAGTCACTGAACTATGTTGTAACTTTGTACCATAGTTCTTCTAAACTATAACCGTATAACATCTTGAAACTTAACCATGGTTTTTGGTTTGTGACATGAAAATGGACTAATATTGTGAATGTTCGATTTTGCTATTGTCTAAATAAAAGAAAGCATGGTTCCCCTTAACCGTAGTGAGTTGGGTAGAAATGTATGAATAAGGTTCACTCGTGTTTACTCGATTGAGTGTCGGTCGCGCCTCCCGAGGTTGGGGCATGACACTGAAGTCCCAAATATACATATCCAATAAGTCTCTTGGGATACCGTCCTGTAGTCTGCCTCACAGTACACAGGAATCTACTGGAATCTTGTTCTATAGCCCCAAACATAAATAACTAGTACTAGTGGAATCTACCGGATGCATTCCCGTAGTTCCATATCACTGTGCAGGGGGATCTACTAGAATCCCATATTTATAGTCCAAAATGTAAAATACAAGGGGGGAGCTACCAGAATCCCACATTCGTAGTCCCAATGTAAATACACAACAAGAATAGGAGAAATGCTCGAAAAATATCAAATTTCGTATTAAGGAAACTAATAGTCTAGCCTAGCATGTTGTAAAGACTTCAGGTAAGGTAGTTAAACAAATAAGGCAATTTAATCACGTAGGCATGCTTTTACTAAACTAACATAGGCTTAAATAGTACAAGAATTAAATAGGAAAGTAAATGTTGATGCCCCCTTTTTCTATAGCGAAATCGGGCTTATGACATTTTGGAGGACAACTCGTTCCCTCTTGGGAATTGGTTTTTAAATTGAAGAGCCTCCACCTAATGATTAAAATGCATTAGGACACTAAAGAAGGGTTTGACTAGGAAAACCATAGTTTGGGTAAGGGCTAGAAATCATCCTGAGGAGAAAGTGTTAGGCACCCTTCAGGATCCACTAGTGTGGTTCCCGGCCATGCTGCAATTGTCACTTTAAATAACAATAAGCAAATAGGAGTCTCAAATAGAAGGAGGTTTTCACATAATATTGCAAGTATTGGAAGTTTGAAGAAAGATAAAGAAAGCAACAGTTCTTTTTAAAAAAAAGGTTTAATCAATTCTGAAAATAAACATAAACAAGTAAAGGGGAAATGGGGGTCCTAAGTTTAGAAATAATACGGATCACATTAGTGCAACACCCGTCAATCACTCCTCAGAATAGGGGTTGTACGTGGCATTATCACAGTGGTCATCATGTCCATATCTACCCTTCTCACCCCGTTAAGGTATTAAAATGTGGAATAGTATCATTACTTATTGAATGCTATTACTCATCCCCATCCTATCAGTCTAGAGGCATTTGGGACTACTAGTCATAGAAGGGAAGGAAATTGAGCTTTTCCAGAGTTTAAAAGGACAAAATTCGAATGCGAAAAACAAAACACGTAAAGAAATTAAGGGGAAACACGTAGCAGTTTGAAGGCTCAAACAGACCTCCTCACTTAAAGAAGCAAATTGTCTAGTATGACTTCAAATACTGGTTATAGTCTGAATTAAATTTAAAGCATTAGGGTAGGCTGATTTATCACATATTTCTCAGATGAGAAATCCTAATTAGGCCTTTTCTGGTTGTAGTTTATCAAAGGCTGACACAGTTAATAAGTTACCTAGTAGTTTGCCTAGGTGAAACTTATAGGCATGATATCTAATGATGTGGAAGTATACTGATTTTAAAGAAGGGTTACTGATTTTAGAACAAATAAATTCTGTAGATATTAACGACATTACTAATGATATTAGACTTGTTGATGAAAGAGACGAATCTGATTCAATTAGTTACTCCTATAGGCATGATTTCTAAGCGTTTTTAATTTTAAAATGATTATTAGGATGTAGGAATCCTATAGGCATGTTATCTAGGATGCAACCTGTTATTAATTTAACCTATAGATTGTTTTCCTAATGGCGTATGTATATACATAAGTGCAGAAACCTATAATCATGTTTTCTACATGCAAAAGTGCATAAACTTATAGACATAGTTTCTAATGTGTAAGTGCAGAACTTGTAGGCAGGATTTTTAATGCAGTAGTGAAACAACTTATGGGCAGGATCTCTATACGCAAATGCATACACTTATAGACATGATTTCTATATGGAGTAATGAGACAACATACAGGTAGGATCTCTATATGCAAATGCATAAACTTATAGGCATGATTTCTATATGCAAATGCAGAAGCGGAAAAAAAACTGTGATTGCAGAAATAAATACCTAAAGCATGATGTCTACCCATATGCATAACAGGAGTGACCCTCCCCTTTTTTACTAGAACCCCATAAGTTATTACAAAATATTATAGACAAAAATGAATCAGTAAAAATTACATCAGAAATTTAAGCTACAACCAAACAGCCTAATTCAGACTCAAGGTCTAACAATATGTGATAAACCAACTTCCAAGATCAGATTTCCAAAGCCTTTCTCTTATTTGGGATGTTTCAAAGTTTCCTAATGCCTCAAGTGGACTCCGGGCAGTGCTTACACCACAAATACATTGCAGAATTAGATTATAGTGCACTGTGGAAGGGCTAGCCCTCAAATGTCCAAGTTCAGAGGGAACTCAAGGTCCCAAAGCAAGGCTCATAGGAGGGGGCAGAAGTTAGAGTCTAAGAGTAAGTGTAAGTGCATATAGGGGATTTAGGGAAAGGCATTGAATTCCTTATTTCTAATAATTATTCAAATAGAGGATCTTAAACTTCTTGATCGTGAAAAATCAAATGAGCTTTCCTCCATGACATTTCTTATGGCAGGATGGTGGTCATGCCCATCAATTAAGAGTGTTGGCACACCCCTAACCAGCCTGTTAGCCAAATCTTAGGGGTTAGGATGCATTGAGGATCAGGTTCAGACCTGGGCAGTAATTTGAATACTGTCAGGCCATGAACCTTAACTCAAACACATATAGGGGAGTAGGGGTAGGGATTCAACATAGAAACAGGTGCAAGAAAAGAACATGCACAGTCAATATTGAACACAAACAACAAAGTAGACCAGAGTAAGGTAATTGTAAAGTAAACACATAGGGAGGAAGATGAAATCAAAATTGATACATACTAGTTGTAGGGAAACAAATAAGTAAAATAGCAGTCTTGAAAAGCCAAGTTGCAAGCAAACAGTACAAAGACCTCATAAGAGAGTAGAGAATTGAAAGCGTTTTGTAATTGAGAGTGTGAGAATACTGAATTTGAAGTATTCAATAATCCATGATCAAAGTATTGAAGGGTCGTGCCCCTTCTATAATGCAGCAAGCAGGCAAGAAAATGTAAGAAAATAACATTGAAATCAATCTCCCTTTAATTAAGGGACTCTGATTTCAAACGGGCAAAGACAATTAAGGAAACAATTAATCAACATATTTTCACAAGTAGTACAATAAGGGCAAATACATAGAAGTTATTTAAGGCAAAAGTCCACTGGTACTTGGCTTGTGAAAAAATAAGGAAAGGGAATCAATCAAACGGTCAGTAAAATCAAAGTTACAGGCTTTTACTCGAATGAACCAAGTCAGGAAAAGGTAAACAAGGTTTAATTTAAAGGAAATCACTAACAGTTAATTAAACCCATTAAAGGAATTCAGAATCAATTTGTAGTTGGCAAAACCTTTTTGAAAGAAGAATTTCTCATATATAAAGCAGAAAAATCAAACAAAAGGGGTCGTCATGTTACTTAGAATAAAGTTTAATATTGAAAGGTTCAGCATCATAAGCAAAGGGATACAAGTTCAGTTTGTAGACTCAAAGTAAGTCAGAGAGTCCAGGGTTCCAATGCAGAACCCTAGTCCAAACACCAAATCGAACTTGCCAAAAAAAAAACTCCAAATCCCAGGGTTTCAAATCAAATTAGATATAAAGATGAGAAGACAAGCCACTGAAACAGACTTCAAAGGTTTGTTTCAGAGCCTCATGAGAAACAAAACAAATATAATTGCAGGTTTTGAAACAACAAAGAAAGAAATCTGATTTAAGAGCATAAAAGAGCATGTTTTAGAAAAGTTGGATCTTAAGAAAGTGATGTAAACTTAAGCCACAGTAGATGGAACATGCTTAAAAAGAACACAAACAGACTCCAGTAGAGCAAACAAAATCAAAGATCTCAACAGAAAACACATATAGTAGAATAATACTTGAAAGTATAGTGAAGAGCATGTAAGAAAACATAGTAAAGATTAACATATAGATATAGTCTTAGAGGCACAGTATAACACAAAGCAACATGAGTATCATGTATAGTAGAAAATGAAAAGCAGAAGAACAACACAGGCGTAGTAAAAGGGAAATACATGAGCATGATATAGACAAACACACATGAAGAAAAGAAGAAGAATCAGAAAAGATGTCTTTGAAAAACCTTTCAGAAACCCTAAATCAACGACAATTGATTTTGAAAAAGGAAAATTTGGGGAAAATACTTTAAATGTCTAGCAGAACACAAATACATCATAGATCTAAGAAAATAAACAGAGGAAAAACCTCAAACATAGGGTTTTGGAGAAACCCTAGAAAATGAGCAAGGCTTGGAAAGGTCATATCCTGGGTCGAAGAGGTCAGGAATCGGGCTTCTCATGCTTGAATATGCTGGAGCATGGCTAGAGAAGCCATGAAACCAAAGATCTGAAAGAGAACCATCGAAGTCGAACTTCAAAACCTTGAACACCCAATGTCTAATGGTGGAGAGAGGTGATTATAGACCATCCATAGCTTGAGAAGCCATGGATTTCGGTGAAAGCACGGTGAGAAAAGGTTCGAGGAGGCTAGGGTTCCGAAGAACCTTGAGAGAGATATGGAAGAAAGAGTATTCAAGGGCGACTGAGAGATGGAAAAATGATTAGGGTTTGAGGTAGTTCGGGGTTTAATAATGGTAAGGGAAATAGTGACCGATGATCTGGGAGATCAACGGTTGAGATTAGAGAGGGCAGGTGGGAAACGGGTCTAGGTCGGTTTGAACAGGGTTTGGGTCAGTGTAATTGGATTTTAAAATTGGGGGTTCAAATAAGGCTAAAATTGAAATAAACGGGGCTAGCATTTAAATAGCCATTTTCCCTATTTATTTTATAAAAATAGTAAAAAATAATTTAAAAGCTAATTAGAAGTACCAATTAATAATATATTAATATAAATTAAAATTATTGAAACCAATTTTACAATTATAGAGATGCTATTAATCTTGAAATAGGCTAAAATTGCGATTGTATGCAATTTAGCTTTAAAAATACCAGATAATTTGTAAAGTATACAAAAATTACCTTAACTATATTTTGGTATAAATATGAGAATAAAATAAATTATTCACCAGAATTGATTGTTTTGGGAATAATTACTGATTTTTGTGCTGCTAAAACGGCAATAATTGATTTTAAAAATATTTAAAAATTAAAAAAAATACCAAAACCCTTGGGCATGCTAATATATATGCATATACATGTTATTTTTTTGTGTATAATATACATAGAAAAAAATTGGGTATCAACAGTAAACGTACTAGTAGTAGTTAATAAAAAATCGGATTTCCAACAATTAGCACAAGTACGCACCCATCACCTTACGTACAAGGAATTTCAAGCATCAAACATACCAAATCCTAAGGGAAAAGTCCCCCACACAAGGTTAGACATGCCACTAACCTCGAACAAGCTCAAACCAACCCGAAACCATGTTTTTGCCGCAAGTATCTGACTCCAAATGGCCCGATGTGTTCAATTCAATTGCATATTGTAAATGACACCTCAAGTAACTGATTCCACAATTAAATTCTAAGCTAATACGCAAAATTAGGTAAAACGACCAAAACCTCCTCAGGGCCACGTCTCTGAATCGTGTAAAATGTATATTTTCAGAATCCTCATACTCTCACGAGTCTATCATAACAAGAACACTAAAATCAGAGTTCAATTGACCCCTCAAATACCCCTTTTTAGGTATCTTAAACTCGTGACATAATTACTCATTTCTCCCAAATTTTCCACCACTAATTAGGTCTTTAATCACTTAAAAATGATTTATGAAGTCAGAAATTGTCACCTCCAAGTGATTTCCCTTGAATCCCTCTTCAATCCTCTTCAAAAAGCTTCTAAATCACCCAAAAATAGAGGACACTAGGCTAAAATTTGCGAAATAGAGCATTTAAAACATTCTGCCCGGGCATTAAATTCCTTCTTCGCGAACGCGGTAAAAGCCTCGCGTTCGCAAAGCACGAAATAACTTTGACAATTTTTTCCTTCTTTGAGAATGCGTCCCCTACTCCACGAATGCAATGCTTTACACAGACGAACATTCACGAATGCGATGGGCACCACACAAACGCGATGCACAGGACTCCACTAGGCCAAATTCCTCTTACGCGAACGTGATGCCCAATTCGCGAATGTGTAGCACAACCTTCCACCCCTTTGCGAACGCGGAGGCCCTCCCACGAACGCGAAGGCCAAATTTTCCCCCAGCCCTATATCCTCTTCACGAGTGTGAGAACCCACACGCGAATGGGAAGAAGGAAACCAGAACTGACTGTTACAACACTTTATGCAATTTCCTAAGTTCCAAAAATGACCTGTTAAGCATCCGAAACACACTCGAGGCCCCCAAGACCTCGGCCAAACATTCCAACCAATCTTAAAATATCTTAAAACTTGTACCAATCTTCAAAACACTTCAAACTACATCAAATCCCCTAAAACACATCGGATTCAAGCCTAAGTTTCTAAAAATCTTCTGAATTCTGCTTTTGATAAAAAATCTAACCAAACCACATTCGAATTACCTAAAAGTTTTCACACACATCCCAAATAACATAACGGAACTATTGCAACTCTCAGAATTCCATTCTGACTCTCGGATCAAAATCTCACTATCGAACCAGAAACTTCAAAAATTTAACTTTCGGCATTTCAAGCCTAAATTAGCTGCGAACCTCCAAAATACAATCCGCACATGTCCCTAAACCTGAAATCACCTAATGGAGCTAAAGCAACTATCGGATTTCCATTCCGACGTCGTTTTCACACTATTCTGAGTACGTTTAACTTTTCAACACTTAAGCTCTCATTTAGGGACTAAGTGTCCCAAAACTCTCAAAAACTTAAAATGGAACATCCCAACAAATCAAACTAGAAGAAATAAGTAATAGAGTATCGGGGTGTTAATTTTTAAGACGACCGGTCGGGTCGTTGTTGATAATTTTTTCCTGTATATTTTGTTATATGCAAAATACATTCATAATAGTATATATACATATCTAAGTATGTCCAAGTATTTTATTATTTTTTCCAATTTTTAAATTATTTTAAAACCAATTTATTGCTTTGTTTTAACTATTCAAAACTAATAATTATTCCTCAAATTATCATTTTTGGTGATTAATTTATTTTGTTCACATATCTATACCAAAATATCGCCAAGTTAATTTTTACACATTTTTATAAATTTTCTTAGTATTTTTAAAACTAAATTGCACTTAATTGCAATATTAGCCTATTTTAAGAATTAATGATGTTTATAATTACAAATTTGATTCTAGTATTTTTAATTTAATACTTATATATTATTAATTAATTTAGTATCTTTCATTATTTTTAGAAACTATTTTACTATTTTTTATAAAAGAAATGGGAAAAGTGGTTATTTAAACACTAGCCCTATTTCGTTCCAATTGTAGCCCAATTTGACCACCCCAAGTAACCCAATTTCAAATTCAAAATTACCCGATCCAAGTGCAATTAAACTCACCCCTGACCCGCTTATCTAACCTGCCCGGCTCTCTCTTTAATCTAGGTAGTTGATCATTTGATCAACGGCCACGATCCCTCCATTCCTTTTTAATTTTTCAAACCCCCCAACCCTAAAATCATTTCATTTAATCAGCCGCCTAAAAATACCCCTTTCTCTAATACTCTCTCGAACATTCCTGGAACACTAATCATCTCCTTCCATCTCCCACCGGAAAACCACCGGAATCTATGGCTTCTCTGGCCATGAGAGTCTTATACTCATCTCCTATTACTCATATGTGCTCGATACTTGAAGATTCGAGGCCAGACCTCGAAGGTCTTCACTCAGCATTTGCCGATTCGAGGTCTCAGGGTCATCACCGACCTCGCTCTGGTGTATCAAGGTTGTTTAAGCCTGATTTTGGCTTCACCGACTTCGATCAGTGACCTTTCAAAGCCTTTCTCATTTTAGGGTTCTTCTGAAACCCTTCGAGGAATTCTCTGATTTTTACAAAATTTGTTGTATATCTATGCTCTACTTGAGTTTCAAATGATTTCCCTAGCTTTGCTTTCAAAATTTCTTTTAAAACAGCTTCTTTCCGATCTAGGCTTTTCTGAAAATTTTAAGTGTTTTTATGATTTTTTCTTTGTTATTCGTGTGTTTGCCTCTACTGTGTTCTTGTATCATCTTTTGGTGTTTGTCTCACTTTGTTTTCCTATTCTATGGTTTTGTAGACTTATCTACTGTATTTTTACCATGTTCTTATACGTTTATCTTACTGTGTTTTCCTATACTTTTTCGGTGTTCTTGTGTTCTTCTACTGTATTTTCCAGCTAAGTTTTTAAGTTTCTTTGTTTTCCTTCTACTGAGCCCTGTTTAAGTTTCTTCTAAGCATGCTTTTTCTACTGTTCGTATCGCTATTTGCCATTATGTTTTTTGAAGCCTTCTACTGTGATTGCATGTTACTTTGCTATCATATTCTTCATAAGTTCTATTGTCCAAAAAGCCTGTCCTTTTTCTGAAACTTCTGAATATGATTTTGATTAAATTGCGTAACCTCTCATCCTTGCTTTATGATTTTCTTGAACTAGTCTTTCATTTCGAAACCCCTAACTCTGTTAGACTAACTTTGAGTCTCTGAACTGAGTTTACACCTTTGTTTTCATACAATAGCGAACCTTTTGCTGAACTCTTCTATACTAGATTCTTTCTACTGATTTTTTACAAGGGCATGACAAAGTTTCTTTCATGTTTAACGTGTTTGTATGCTTTTATATGTGATGAATATTTCTTCAATAAAGGTTTTCAAACTTGTGATTGATTCATAATTCCTTTTAAATAGGTCTAGTTGATTTGTTTGCTGATTTTCCTCAAGTTAAAAATATTTCCCGTCTTTATGACTTGGTTCACTCATACAAAATCCCTGGCCGCAGATTTCTTGGCTGTTAATTAATGTCTTTCCTTAAATCGTACAACCATGTATTTCCAAGACCTTGTCCTTAAATAAACTTGATGTATTTGCCCCTAATTTACTACTTTGCACAAAGTGTTTATTTAAATCCTTAAATGGTTTTACTCGTTTGAATCTGAGAGAGTCTTATGTAATTGATTTACAATTAGTCTTCAATTATTTTCTTACCTTATTTTCTCATGAAATTTTATACTATAAGGACATGACTTTTTTTATTTCATACTACACATGTTTTTAATAATCCCCCATTACTACAATTCACAATTTTTCTGAACTCTTACTCTAACGTAAGAGAACTCTCTCTTGTTATCTGCATTCTGAATTTCACAAGACTATTGTTTTTCCTATTTGTTTCCTTTAAATTAGTATGTCCTAATTCTAATTAACAGGATCACCACAATGTGCTTACTTACAACTTTCTACATCTCTGTCTCTTTACTACTTCTGCAGATTTGAATACTTAAACTAGCATGTTGATTTCTTTTTTTTGTTTCTGTTATGAACTCCTTTTCCCTACTCCCTTTATGTGTTTTGAGTTAGGGTTTAAAACATGGCAATATGCAAGTTATTGTCTATGGATTAAACTTGATCCTTTAGGGTATCCTAACCTCTAAAACAATATGTTCTAGTAGGCTTATAGGTGTGCCAACATCTCTCATTGTTGGGTTATGCCCATTAGCCTGCATTTATCTCTTGCAATTCCCCATTCCTTATATCCATATGTGTACTATTTCCCTTTCCCTTTTCCCTTTTGGAATTCTGCACTTGCACTCTCCCTCTTAGTTCTCCCTTTTCCTTCTTGGAATTCTGCACTTGCACTCTCCCTCTTAGTTCCTAAGTTCTGCCCCCCTCTTGTGAGCCTTGCCTTGGGACCTTGAGTTCCCTCTCAACTTGGACGCCTGGGGGCTGACCCTTCCAAACTGCACTTTAGCTTAATATGGTGATACATTTGGGTGTAAGTACTGCCTGAAGTCCTTAAGAAGCTCTTACGGAACTCTGACACACCCAAGTGGAATAAATGCTTTGAACATTGATCTTTGGAGTTGGTTTACTTCATAAATCAGACATGAAGTCTGAATCAGGCATTCCTTGGTTGTAATTTTCAAATTTCAGATGTATTTTATTTACTTCATTTTTCTTTGGACTATAATAACTTTATATAAATTTTGGGGATGATTAGTGAAAAAGGAGGGATAACTATGTATGTATATATGTAGATAACTTGCCTATAGGAATCCCTAATTTCTGCATTTTTCATGTAGTTACCATGCCTATAAGATTCATGCATTTTTTCATATAGTTACCATGCCTATAAGACTTATGCATTCTTATATAATTACCATGTATGTAAGACTTATGCATTTTGATATAGTTACCATGCCTATGAGACTTTTGCATTTTTATATAGTTACCATTCCTATAAGATTTCTGCTTTCACTTAGCTACCATGTCTATAAGATTTCTGCATCTCATTTAGCTACCATGTCTATAGGGATCCTGCACTTTCATGCAGATACTATGTCTATTGCTCTTGCACACGCACGTAGAGAATATGCCTATATGTACTTTCTGATTCTTGCACACCCACATTTTACCAGGCAAACTTGTATATAGGTCCTAATGACAAAAATGCAAACAGATAGCAAGCAACACTTGGATAATCATGTTACAGAATCTCTACACTATTCTATGTCTATGACAATGTTTTTAAGTTGGCAAACACACAGAAATCATGCCTATAGGGGTTCTAATTCAAATATGAATAGCCTCGCTCGTTTGCAAGTTTCAACTGTCTGTGGTAATGCATTATCAATTGTAGAACTTGTACTCATTCTATTAAAATTAGCAGCCTTTCCTTAAGTCAACATGTAATCTGTTCATATTCTTATTTCTGAAATCACTAGATATCATGCCTATAGGTTTCTGTCTAACACTTAGGCAAGCCTCATGGTAAACTTATAAACTAAATCAGATTTTTTATTAACTACCACCGGCAAGCAAGCCTGAGTCAGGCTTTCTATCTGAATTATGTAATAGATCAGTCTGCCTAAAATCTTTAAGTTTTAATCAGACCCTAAAACTGTACATGAAATTCATGCTAACTATTTTCTTTTCTTTGCCTTAAGAAGGTCTGTTTGAGCCTTTCATTATTTATATGCTTCCCCCAAACTTGTCATATGTGTTCTTGCTTGTCGCTTTAGTATTTTTACCTTTAAAACCACAAATAAGCCCAAACTTTTCTCCCTCTTTTATGATTAGTAGTCCCAAGCACATCAAGGGTTGATAGGATAGGAATGGGTAATATCATGCAATAGGTAAACGAGACCATTCCGCGCTTTAATACCTTAACGGGTGGGAAAGGGTAGACATGGATATGATGACCGATGCGTTAATACCATGTGTAACCCCTCTCTAAGGAGTGATTACCGGGTATTGCATTCACGTGATCCATATTATTAATAAACCTAGGACCCCCCCTCCATTTGCGCTTTGTTTCTTTAAATTTTAAAAAAATGTTTCTTCTAAATCAACACTCTCCTATGCTTTCCAACTTTGTTTTATTTCTAAACTTTATGTGAAAATCCCCTCATTTGTGATACTCTTACTTGCTTATGTGTTATTTGTATTTAAGTCACAACAATAGCTTGGCCAGGAACCACACTAGTGGATCTTGAAGGGTACCTAACACCCTCCCCTCGAGATAATTTCAAGCCCTTACCCAATCTCTGGTTATTCAAACAAAACCCTTCTTAGTGTCCTAATGCACTTAAATTATTAGGTGGCGACTCTTCAATTCTCTTAAAACCAATTCCCAAAAGGGAACAAGTTGTCTTCCCAAATGTCAAAATTCCGATTTCGCGAGAAAAAGGGGGCGCGACAGCATGGCGACTCTGCTGGGGATTGTCTTTAGGCGTTTACCATTTCAAGCTATTACTATGACTTTACATTTCTTATATGCCTTTAATTTTTTTGATCTTTTTAAGCTTTAATTACTTCCTACTACGAAACTGACTTGTCCTTTTTGTTTCTTTCCCTTACTTGTTTTACTGCTTTCCTAATGCATTCATTTATTACTATTTAAAATTGTTCTAATTATTATTATGAACGTGCAAATATGTGGAAACTTGTTTCAGTTATTGCAACTGCATATTTTCAACATCATATTCCAGTCGTTCCAAACATAATACCATAAAAACGCTTATAATGAGTGGTTTTGCTCTTCTGATATTATCACCCCCTAAATCTCGCAAGGGAATATTTGTAGTGAAACCAGTCGATCAATAGTGTAGTTGACGGTTCTGGGCCTTTCTCCATTG
This sequence comes from Nicotiana benthamiana, assembly GCA_034376525.1. Taxonomy (NCBI): domain Eukaryota; kingdom Viridiplantae; phylum Streptophyta; class Magnoliopsida; order Solanales; family Solanaceae; genus Nicotiana; species Nicotiana benthamiana. The sequence goes on from CM067324.1 coordinate 40,619,378, forward strand.
AGTTATCCGCTCAAGGGTACCAGTCTCGTACTCCATAAAAACCTTACTCTATGTAATTATGCGTGCATCATGGTCAAACCTAGCCGAGTCAGTTATATTGTCCGCATAATGGCTCTTTAAGATAGCATTGTCCAAAGTCCATTGGGTTTCCCCAAAACCCAAATGGACACTACCATGTTTGTGCATTTGTTTGAAGAATTAAATGTTTCTATGCCAATTATTGATATTTAGTAGTCAATCCTGGTAGGGGTAAGGGCCTAACCTTTTATTTTGCAGAAACATGAGGCATGAGGTCCCCAGATTCAGCATGATCACTAACATCCACCCCAAACTGCTAAGCTGGTGGAAGGATTTTCTCTCCAGTAATCATACGCTCATCCGGAAATATTTAGGGAACCTACCCTTTCTCTTGGATATTCAACCCAACAATAAAATCATAGAAGCAACTACTCTATTCTGGGATTGTGATAGGTCTCTATTTCACTTTGGAGATATTGAGATGACACCCTTGCTCGAGGAAATAGGAGGACTAGCATGTATACCGTGGGAAACTCCAGGTTTATTAATTTCGGAAAATCGTGAAGGCAGAGATTTTCTCAAAATGATGGGTCTAAAGAATAATCCGTACTTGACATGTTTGAATGAGTCGTACATACCCTTTGACTAGTTGTACGAAAGGTACGGTCGCAACAAATCTTACAGTACTTATCCTGATGAGTTCGCCCTTACGTCACTGGGGCATATTCACCGAAGGGTATTTGTCTTCATGTTCTGTTTCTTAGGAATGATAGTATTTCCAATGAAGAAAGCAAGGACCCATACTAGGCAAGTTATGGTCACCAAAACTCTAATGGAGGGAATTGAGCAACAACCATTTAATCTCGTATCAATGATCATTACAGAAATATACTGAGCCTTGGAAAAGTGTCAACAAGGAGCCAGACACTTTGAGGGTTGTAATCTGCTATTTCAACTTTGGCTCGTGGAACATCTCTAAAAGGGTGAGTACCGATAGGAAATCCATCGAAGGGATTGGGATGATCATATCGCTTTTCATCACCCAAAGCGAATGAATTACATGCCCAATAGGTTCGCCAAACCGAAGAATGATAGAGAATGGGTCGAACTCTTGAAATATTTCACTGAGGACCTAGTAGAATGGGTGTTCGAATGGTTCCCAATCGAGGAGTTCATCGTCTGATCCAGGGACGCATCTTTCCTAATAATGATCGGCTTAAGAGAAACGTATCCATACATACCTCTTCGGGTAATGAGACAAGCGGAAAGGAAGCAGGTTATACCGAGGGTCAATAAGATGAGTCACTTTCGGGCTAACTTCCAGAATGACGATATCCCTTATAGATGCCAGGCTCAGCACATGTGGCATTGAAAAATCGTCAGGAGAAGGGACACCATTGAACCACACAGATACCACACGGGTTGTGATCCCTATTATTAAGGTTGGTTGGAAGATAATCATAATGGTTTGGGTCAACACGGGTTTGTTCGAGGTAACTGGATCATAGATGAAAAGGCCGAAGCATATGCCAAGTACAACCATCTGCGCAAGAGAATCCAAAAATCCAAAATCGAGCACCGTGAGATACAAGAAGTCAATCAATAACTAATTGAAGAATGGACGGATATGGCTGTCATCACCAACAAACGTTTGGTCTATTTGGAACAAGGTATAGTAGAGTTGGAAAAGAAGTTCCTGAAGAGGGTCGAAGATTTCCGGATTGCTGAATGAAATGAAGGCGGACATCTAGCCAGTGTCTACTTGCTGCAGGGACTTCGTGAGATTGGGAAGCTATTCGATGGAGACGATGATGCTGAGTCTGGGAAAGGTTCCTCTGGGACCAAATAGATAGGAATTTCCATTTTCTCTTTATAAAATGTAATAAGTCCACTGGCCATTAGTGATTCTTATGTTTGTTTAGTGTCGTTTTGGGATTCGTCTACTTTTTATTAATAAAATAATGCATTTAGCATTCTAATTTCTCCAAATCAACTTGTCGCTACGCCTACCTCGGGAACAACACGGTCCCATATATTTCAGCACTACGTGTTTAAATATTGTAACATTTTTCTAATGATCCTCCTAACTTGTTACCTTTTTATTACTTTTTTTAATTTCCCTCCCCAAAGGTTAGTTTGCGACTTCTGGCAACATCATCTTATTTTATGAGATCCAGGGGCCCTCCACCTACTCCTCCTCCCAGTCCTATAAGACACAAAAACAAAAGGAAGATGGAATATTTGAGAAACTCAACTGAACGAGTAGAGGTCACTCATGGTGCTATGGTTCCCAAGGAAAATGCATCCCAACTGGAACAAAAGTTGTTGAAATTTCAGGAAGAACTTGATCAAGTCCAGAATTTGGCAAGTTTGTCATTTTCTCTCACCACTCCAGAAGTTACTTTCCCAACTACTCAAAATCCTGTATCTCCAAAAAAATATCCCGAAGCAACAAAACCACCCCACTCTCCACCACCACTGCAATACTTTCCATACCTCCAATAACACCCTATCGATCATCATAGAACTCCAGAACTCCAAAAATGACCATTGCCACACCCAACACAATACCCCCATCTACGTGGAGACTATGCCACACTCCATCCAACCTATCTCAAGCACAACTGAGTCTGATGATAAAAACTCACTCATCAGGAACCTGGCTGCAGAACTTATGAAAATGACTAGTCGAATTCAAGGTGTCAAAGGAAGTAAAGGGGTTGAAGGGTTGAACTACGAAAACCTTTGCATACAACTGGATGTCGAACTGCCTGAGGGGTACAAACCTCCCAAGTTCGAGATTTTTGATGGTACAGAGGATTCAAGAGTTCACCTAAGGACATACTACGACAAGCTGGTCGGAGTAGGGAAGGATGAAAGGATTTGCATGAAGCTTTTTATGAGAAGCCTGAAAGGAGATGCTCCGTCTTGGTAGATTTGCCAATGCCCGAAGAAATGGTCAAATTAGGTAAGCATGGCGTCTAATTTTATGGACAAATTTGGTTCAATATGGAGAACGCACTAGATGTATTCTATATTCAGAACCTAAAGAAGAAGCCCACAGAAACATTCCGCGAGTATTCCGCAAGAAACATTCCGCGAGTATGCCTACAGAAACCTCCTACTTATCAGTCATCTCCACCCCCCACATACCAACCTACTTCATCCAAATACTCCCAAATAGAACATGTTTACCAAGCCTACAACACACAACTATCCCGCTATCAATCACCTCACCTACATCAAAACTTCCCTAGACCTCGACCAAATTTTGATAGCAAACCTCCTAAACAATATACCACCATTGTTGAACCAATTGACCAGTTGTACGAAAGACTCAAAGTTGCTACTTATGTCACCCATATCCCTGCCAGAACCCCAGAAAACCCTTCTCAGTGGGTCAATCCAAATAAATCCTGTGTATACCAATCCGGTATGAAAGGATATACCATTAATGAATGCCGCTCTATGAAGGATAAGATTCAGCCTTTGATTGAAAATAAGATCATCGCAGTAAAGGAACCTACTGTGAATGTCTGCAATAACCCTTTTACAGGCCACAAGGGCGGAGGTTTTCACATGATCGAGTATGACTGGGACCCTAAGTGATCGATCAGTTTGATCACAGAAGGCGACAATCCAAAGAAGCCAATAGTCACCCTTTATTCCATTGTAGTCTAGATTCATCCTTCTAGGGACACCGAGGTAAACATTTCCATGCCACTTAAGTTTGAAGCACCATCCTCTGTAAAGACGTCAGCACCGATTAAGGTTGCGTTTATGTCACTGGCAGATACACCCACACCCTTTGAAGTTTCACTATTACTGCCTAAGGGCCCTGCTCCATTCAGAGTGAAGATAGCCGCACCAATTCCAGTGGAAATATCAGTAATAATACCATTTCAACAAGATCCATAACTTGGGACTACACAGCCGAAGCCATAAGAAAGGGGAAGGTCAAGTTCGGGGAAGTTGTTGCAACACAGGTTATAACAAGAACCGGCACGGTTTATATCCCAGACTATTTGTCTGAGGCAAGCAAGAAGGCCTTTAACCGAGTGACTGTAACTGGGCCCGATGATGTCTGGAGAAATATACAAGCCAAAAAATACTCGGTCATTGATCAGCTGAACAAAACATCGACACTGGTTTCCATCCTTGCTTTGCCACAAAGCTCCGATGTACACAAGAATGCCCTGTTAAGAGTGCTGAGTGAGGCATATGTACCAAGTAACATCACTGGCATAGAAATGGAAAACATGGTATGCCGGGTATTGGAAAGTCACAAGATCACCTTCCACGAAGATGAGCTGCCGCCATAAGGCTTGAGTCACAACAAGGCATTACACATCACCGTGTAGTGCGAGGATTATTTTATCACTAGGTTCCTGATTGACGGAGGGTCCAGCCATAACATTTATCCATTGGTAACACTTAGTACATTAGGAAAGGGACCGCATGAGATCAAGGACGGGGCCATCAAAGTTAAATCTTTCGACGGATCCCAAAGGTCCACTATTGGGGAAATTAGCTTGTGCTCTCAAATGGGGCCTACCTAGTTTGGTGTTGATTTTCAAGTGATAGACGTATCGACATCATACAATCTGTTATTGGGACGACCATGGATTCATACTATTGGGGCTGCAGCATCAACACTACATCAGGTGGTGAAATTTGAGTGGAACCACCAAGAGGTGATCATTAACGATGACAACAGTAATCCCATATACAGTCCCCAGACCATTCCAATAATGGAGGCAGAAGAAGGATAGGCGGAGAAACTTACCACCACATCGAGCGAGTCAACATCGTTGATAAGGAAAAATTGTGGGACAAAAAAATTGAAAGCATACTGAACTGGAGCGGGTATGAACCCCGCAAGGCACTTGGCAAGAACCTCCAAGGAATCGCTAAGCCCATCAAGCTTAAAAACATGGAACCACTTTCGGATTGGTATTTGAGTATACCTGGGAGGAATTTAACCATTGGTCGCCACCATGGCACGGTCCTTACTGTCCTTTGGAGCAGCCAATACCCCATTTGGAGCATACTTTCCAGGCGGCCGAGGTTGTTTATTGGTCAGAAGAAGAGGAAGCATTAGCAGCGATGAAGAGTTTGTTCCTAGAAGACGATAACATGGATTGTTGTGTCATTTTCAAGGAGGAGGGGACGAAGGTCCTTCCATACATACTGTAGGTAGAGGAGCATGCCTCAATAACTGGACAATGAGAACCACCAAAACCTGGTAAACCTCGGGGTAGCAAGGCTGAACAATCATCATGCAATACTTTACTTTAATAGTTTACTTTCCTTTCACAATTTTTATTTTTCGCAAAAAAAGAGTTCCACTGTTCAAAGACAATTATGGAATTTATCAAAAGCATTTTGGTTTCTTATAAATCTTACTCTTAGTATTTCTTTCATTATTTTACTTATACAACATTACTATTACTTATCTTGATGAACCAATGACTGTGACACACAAAGAGACAACGCAAAAAACAGACATAGATTCAGAGGAGACGATATACCAGAAGACATTGTTAAAGAGGTTGAGATCTTTGAGAATAAACCTATGGCCAACCTGGACAAACTAAAATTGTTAACCTGGGGGATGCAAAAACATCAAAGAAACACGAATCAATGCTCACTTGTCACCGTCAGACAAGGAAAAGTACACAGAATTCTTGAGAGAGTATGTGGACATATTCGCTTGGTCGTACGACGGCATGACTGGTCTGAGTACATCTATTATGGCACACAAACTGCCGAGTGATCCGACATGTCTGCCGGTTAAATAGGAACTTAGAAATTTCAAGCCTGACATGCATTTGAAAATCAAGGAAGAAGTAACTAAGCAAGTCCAAGCTAAAGTCCTCAGGGTAGTTGAATATCCGACATGGTTAACCAACATTGTGCTAGTGCCAAAGAAAGACGGGAAGGTTAGAGTCTGTGTCGACTACCGGTACCTCAACCAGGCCAGTCCATAGAATGACTTCCCATTGCCAAACATATTCATCCTAATTGATAGTTGCGCCAAGCACGAGTTGCAATCATATGCATATTGTTTTGCTAGGCATCATCAGATCTGGATGGATGAAGAAGATGCTGAGAAAATAGCGTTCATTACGCCATGGGGATGTACTATTACTAGATGATGCCATTCGGGTTACCGAATACAGGGGCCACTTACATGAGAGCCATGAATACCATTTTCCATGATATGATACATAGGGAGATCGAGGTACACGTGGATGATGTCATTATCAAGTCCAAGAAAGCTATTGATCACATGGAGGATCTGAGGAAGTTTTTCAACAAACTGAGAAGATACAACCTGAAACTGAATCCCACAATGTGTGCGTTCGGGGTTCCGACTGGAAAATTGCTTGGGTTTATTGTGAGTCACCGGGGAATAGGACTGGACTATCAAAGATCAAAACCATTCAGGTATTACCACTGCCGAGGACCAAGAAAGACGTAATGAGTTTCTTTGGGAGACTTAACTACATCAGCCGGTTCATAGCACAATCTTCAGTTATCTGTGAGTCGATCTTCAAGATATTAAAGAAGGATACCGCCACTAAGTGGATCGAAGAATGCCAAAAATCTTTCAATAGAATTAAGGAATATTTTTCAACACCACCAGTCTTAGTCCTGCCTGAACTAGGGAGACCTATGTTGCTCTACATCGCAGTATTGGACAGTGCCTTCAGCTGTGTCCTGGGGCAACATGATGAGACGGGAAAGAAAGAACAAGCCATCTACTACCCCAGCAAGAAGTTCACTCAGTATGAGGCCCGATATTCTCTATTAGAACGCACCTGCTGTGCTCTAACTTGGGTAGCCCAGAAGCTGAGGCTTTACTTCTGTGCCGATACTACATATCTCATATCAAGGATGGATCCTTTAAAGTATATCTTTCAGAAGCCCATGCCCACTGGCAAGCTAGCCAAGTGGCAAATCCTGTTGAGTGAATTTGGCATTGTCTACGTGACTCAGAAAGCAATTAAGGGACATGCGTTAGTTGATCACCTTGTTGAGAATCCCATAGACGGTTAATACGAGCCCTTGAAAACATATTTTTCGGACAAAGAGGTATCATTCATAGGAGAAGATATTGTAGAATCCTATGATGGGTAGAGAATGTTTTTTGATAGAGCGACAAATTTCAAAGAAGTCGACACAGGAGCAGTCCAAGTATCATAAACCGGTCAGCATTATCTAGTGTCTGTCAAACTCAGGTTTCATTGCACCAACAATATGGCCGATTACGAAGCCTGCTTATTAGGGCTTGAGATGGCAATTGACATGAACATCCAGGAATTGCTAGTAACTAGATACTCATATTTGCTTATACATCAGGTACGGGGAGAATAGGCGACCAAAAATTCCGAGATACTCCCTTATCTGCACAATGTTCAGGAGTTGAGGAAAAGGTTCACAAAGACAGAGTTCCAGCATGTTCCCAGAATCCAGAATGAGTTTGCCGATGCATTGGCTACCCTATCGTCCATGATACAATATCCATATACAAATTTCAATGATACCATTCTAGTGAAAATCCATAATTAGCCAGCTTACTATGCTCATGTTGAAGAAGAAGCAGACAGAAAGCCTTGGTTTCATTGTATCAAGGAATACTTGACGAAAGGAGAATATCCGAAACTTCCAATCCATACTCATAAGCGTATACTTCGGTAGCTATCCAATAATTTCTTTCACAACGGAGGAATCATTTATAGGAGGACTCCGAATTTGGGATTACTAAGGTGCGTCGACACAAAAGAAGCATCTAAGCTACTAGAAAAAATCCATGCTGGGACATGCAATCCACATATGAATGTTTTTGTCTTAGCCAAGTAAATACTCTGGTCTGGTTATTTTTGGATGACTATGGAAAGAGATTGCATCCATTACGTTCGAAAATGCCACCGCTATCAGGTACATGCAGACATGATCAAGGTATTCCCAAACGAGCTTAATGCGTCAAGCTCACCATGGCCATTCGCTACGTGGGGAATGGATGTTATTGGACCAATCGAACCTGCCGTTTCCAACAAACACAGATTCATCATTGTAGCAATTGATTATTTCATCAAATGGGTTGAAGTGGCATCTTATAGGGTAGTAACTAAGAAAGTTGTGGCGGACTTCGTCTGTGACCATATTGTTTGTCGGTTCAGAATTTTGGAGTTGATCATTACTGATAATGGTTCCAATCTCAATAGTGACTTGATGAGAGCTATGTGTGAAACTTTCAAGATCAAACACAAGAATCTCTACAGCCTACACACCTCAGATGAATGGAGCCGTAGAAGTTGCCAACAAAAATATCAAGAAGATACTAAGGAAGATGATAGAGAAGCATAAGTAGTGGCACGTGAAACTATCATTTGTTTTATTTGGATACTGCACCACAGTCCGCACATCAACAGGGGCAACCCCTACATGTTGGTTTATGGTACTGTAAGGCCCCATGAAAAAATTTTGCTTAAAACTCGAGATCTCGTAGTGCCAAGTTAGGAATATATGTTAGAAATTTGTATGCAATACATTAAAAAGCCAAGAAATTATGTTTTCCAGACCCTTTTGGACTAAGCTATGCATTAAAAAGTCAAGAAATTATGTTTTCTAGAGAAGTGCTATTATATAGTCCCGAATATGGTTACAAATTAAGTATGCGGACCGTATTTCTATCGTAAGGTGAGTCAGTGGGCTAGTTAAAATTTAGATGACAATGTGGTCTATTATGCAATCGTATAACTAAAATGCGGACCGCATAGTCATTGCATAATTTCATTGGGATTTTGTGAAGGGCAGTTCTACGGTACATTATGTGACCATAGAATGTGAGTGCAGACTGCATTCTTGTCGCAAATCTAGTCAGTGTGTTCAGTTGTTGGGACCATTTTTGTGGTCCATTTTGCGTACGTTGCGATTGCAGATCTTTTCCAGGGTTCCAAATTTCTAATTTTATTACCCGACCCCATGTCAATATATTGCACACCCCATTCATTTAGGGATATTTTCTGATGCATTTAGAGAGAGAGAGGGTCCTAGAGGGAGAAGGGCTCTTCATCAACATTTAGCAAAAAATCTTGCTTGAGCTTTGAAGATTGTCGGGAAAGACACCTAGGTCTTCTTTCAAAAAGGTAGGGAGAAGGGTTCTTCATTAACATTTATCCAAAAATCTTGCTTTAGCTTTGAAAATTGTTAAGAAAGACACCTAGTTCTTCATCCAAAAAGGTATGGAGAAGGGTTCTTCATCAATATTTATCCAAAAATCTTGCTTGAGCTTTGAAGATTGTCAAGAAAGGCACCTAGGTCTTCTTCCAAAAAGGTAAGGTTCTGTAACCCCAACTCTTGATTACTAGATACAACTAGGGTAGACCATTAGGAGGGTAATTGATGAGGATGAAAGTGGATTTCTTGCATGCATGAGTTCTTAAAAGAATTTGGTTAGGTTTTGAGCTAATGCGGGGATGAGGGATGGTAGGATCTTTCACAAAATGATTTTAAAAGCATAATGCACACTTAGTGTTTGAGAATATGTTCAAGTGAACTATAACTATGATCACCTCTCTAATTTGTTGTTCAATTTGCCATGTTCCCAAATGATTGACGTTGCTAAGACTCTCAGAGTATAGTGGGACTTAAGGGAAGCTCAATCGAGGTATGCAGGCTAAACTTTCTCTCTCGGAAGTGAATTCCATATTGTTTTCGTAAGTTTAAGTGTGGTTTTCCTGAGTCACTTTAAATGAAGGTTGGTATCTTAATTGGATGAGGAGAATTTAATTTGCTTAATGCCCCTAGTTTCTCTTATGTGTATTAAATACCTTGTTTGAGTGTGTCTATTTGCTGATAAATTGCAAAGATGGTTGGAATCGAATGGGAAAATGTGAAACAAATTATGAAATAAGCCTCGACCCAACTGTCATAAACTAGCTTCAAAATAGAACGACCTAAAGGTTTAGTACCCGAACTAAGCCCATAAGTGGATGTTCTAGATATTACCTTGTATTTTTTTAAAATACATACATTACAATGCGAGTCCTTATACATTCCGATGTCGAAATTGTAAAATTGTTAAAACGGGAATGGAATAATTTAAGGATAATTGAGGTAATTTCTTGTTTATAATTACAATGTGTATTTTAATTCTTAGTTGACATGTCCCTCCTTGGGAAGGTTCCTTTGTGATTGATGATTTTATTACTATTAAACTCAAATATATACAAAAGTTCCGTAATACTTGGTACATTGATGTTGGTTGGTTATCCTTGGAAATAAAGGAGATGAAAATGGGGGAAATCATATGCGGCCTTCATGCCATGAGAAAGATAAACATTGTGAATGGCCCAAAGGGAGAAAGAGATATTGTTATCGAGAGAGATTGAGAACATTAATAAAAGCTATAAATTATGAAAGGCATGGAAATAAGAATGGGTGAATTTATACTATATTTGTATTTATACTACAATTGTATGAAATATTAAATCAAATCAAAATGTTTTTGGGAGCATCATTAGCAATACCTAGAAAGGGTGGGTCATAAGTCCCACACCTGAAACTACACGTGCCGGTGTAGGGGTGGAGTGTGACAATTTCCCCCAAAGTGGGATGAGGCTAATACTTGTGAATTGGAAAAGAAAAAGCCAACCCACATGGCATATGTGAGAAGGCAGCCTAGCTTATCGGGTGGAGATCAGACACCATGTTGGGCACATGGTGGTACTATTCTTGTGACAACTTTCTTTCGCACCATAACATCAAACCACATTATTCCGTGGGGAAATGGCCTAGCCGATCGGGCATGATCGGACTCTATGCTAACAAACACGGTGGTAGATCAATGGTAGTGATCTTCCAACAAAATATATACATATAAACTATTTTCTTACTTGAAAATCGTTATGTTTTAATTAGTTGCTTAGATATTGTGGATTACAACTTGCTGCTCCTATGTGTTGTTTATGCTTATATGGAGATTCTATTTGAAAGAGGACTTTTAGCTTTACATACTAGTTCTATTCGATGGCAGTAGCATCCTTTTTGTCGGGGGCGCTGTATCGTTCTATGATACAAGTTGTTCTACAGCGAGAGGCATTGCCCACTGATAGCAGTATTCTCTTCCCAGCTACCTTGGTAAGCCCCACTCTATCCTGGGGTCATGTCATACATCTTTTGTTCATTTCTCATCATGTTTCGAGGTATAGCCATAGCTTTGTTGCCGGCATTTTTCTATTTCTCTTCTATTGTGCTTAGAGGCTCCGTAGACTATTTGTGGGTGGTGGTTGATGTTGGGCTTCAAGGCTAGAAATGTTAATTTTTGACAAGCATGTTTTTCGTTAACTTGTAACTTGTAATATTTTGAAACTTTAAATGGAGTCATTAACGGAACTGAAGTGAAAGTTGCTAGTGGAAGATTGTTTAGCACTTTGATTAAACGGGATAACATTCCCTCTTTATTCATGAACTAGGTTGGGTAGAATGAAACTTAACAGGCTTGCTCAGTCGGGTTTACTCGGTTGAGCACCGGTCGTGCTACTCAGATTTTGGGACTGGTCGTGCTGCTCAGATTTTGGGGCATGACGGGTACAGAAGCATCAACTCCCATTGAAGTAGAGATTCCTTCTTTGAGGATCATACAAGAAGTTGAACTCGACGATGCGGAGTGGGTAAAGAGTCATTACGAGCGGCTATTATGGATAGAATGAGATCGAATGCAATTTTCCACGGCCAGCTTTATCAAAATAGAATGTCCAAAGCCTTTAGCAAGAGGGTCAAACCAAGATGGTTCATATTGGGGCAGCTAGTTTTAAAGAAAATTTTCCCACATCAAGATGAAGCCAAAGGGAAATTAACTCTCAGTTGGCAGGGTCCATACATGGTTCATCGAGTTATAAGAAGTTTGGCCAAAGCCATGGTCCATACATGGATGGAGAAGTTTGGCCAAAGCCGATCAATTCAGATGCAGTCAAGCGATACTATGTGTAATCTTATGCTTTCATACATGATATAATTTGAACTACGTCTGGCTTGATTCCCGTTTTAGAGGGGATACGTTGGCAGCCCTATGGGTTCGGTCACAATTCAATAAAATTTTCATTTTCCCCCCGCAATTGGAAATTAGGACAAAATTTTGAGGAGGACCCTCAAGATTCTGAAACAAGAGAGTTTGTGATTTCCTGAACCACGTCACAGTCATTGGTTCATCCAAAAACTATTTCTTAAAAATATGTTATTATCATATTTTTCTTCACAAACTCATGCATGGTTGCTCTGTTTAGAAATGCTACCCCAATGATACATACCATGTCATCAGAACAAGGCCAATAGGCAAACTTGTCTATAGGTCCTAATAACAAAAATGCAATCAGATAACATGCAATGCTTGGATAATCATGTTGAAGAATCTCTACACTCTTCTATGTCTATAACAATGTTTTTAAGTTGGAAAAACATAGAAAGCATGCCTATAGGGGTTCTAATTCAAATCTGAATAGCCTCGCTCGTTTTCAAGTTTGAACTGTAGTAATGCATTATCAATTGCAGAACTTGTAATCCTAATATTAAAATTAGGAACCTTTCCTAAATCGACATGTAATCAGTTCATACTCTTATTTCTAAAATCAATAGATATCATACCTATAGTTTTCTGTCTAACACTTAGGCAAGCCTTAGGGTAAACTTACAAACTGAAACAGATTTTTTATTATTTACAACTAGCAGAAAGGCTTGAGTCAGGCTTCCTATCTGAATTATGTAATAGATCAGTCTGCCTCAAATCGTTAAGTTTTAATCAGACCCTAAAACAGTACATGAAAGTCGTGCTAACTACTTGCTTTTCTTTGTCTAAAGGGGTCTGTTTGAGCCTTTCGTTGTTTATATACTTCCCCCAAACTTGTCATATGTGTTCTTGCTTATCGCCTTAGTATTTTTACCTTTGAAACCACAAATAAGCCCAACCGTTCCTCCTTCTTTTAGGATTAGTAGTCCCAAGCACACCGGGGGATGAAAGGATAAGGACGGGTAATAGCATGCAATAGGTAAACGAGATCATTCCACGCTTTAATACATTAACGGGGTGGGAAAGGGTAGATATGGATATGATGACCGGTGTGTTAATACCATGTGTATCCCCTCTCTGAGGAGTGATTACTGGTTATTGAATTGACGTAATCCATATTATTAATAAACCTAGGACCCCTCTTTCTTTGCTCTTTATTTCCTTAAATATTTAAAAAATATTTCTTCTAAATCAACTCTCTCCTGTGCTTTCCAACTTTGTTCATTTCTAACCTCTATGTGAAAATCCCCTCATATGTGATGCTCTTACTCGCTTATGTGTTATTTGTATTTAAGTCACAATAATAGCTTGGCCGAGAACCACACTAGTGGATCCTGAGGGGTGCCTAATACTTTTCCCTTAGGATAATATCAAGCCATTACCCAATCTGTGGTTATTCAAACAAAACTCTTCTTAGTGTCCTAATGCACTTAAATCTTTAGGTGGCGACACTTCAATTCTCTTAAATCCAATTACCAAAAGGAAACGAGTTGTCTTTCCAAATTTCAAAAAGCGGATTTCGCGAGACAAAAAGGGGTGCGACAGTCGTCACACCAACCCCCTATGTTGGTAAGTGCCTAGCCTAACCTCGGCAAATTAGTGACGGGGCTAGGACCAGACTACCAAATAACCCATGCAGTTAAATCATATACAGCGGAAAATAAAAGCAGGAATGTACAATTAAGGATGGGAGAAGGAAACATGTTGTGAGGAAACATCAAATAATAATAGAAGGACAACTAGTAAATATAAGGAACACCATAACTCAACCAACCACAAGAATCAGAAATCAAACAAGTGCACGACATCACCCTTCGTACTTTTCCTCTCGTCCTCACCATAAGACTCAATATAATCTGCACGGCATCACCCTTCATACTTTTACTCTCGTCCTCACCATATAATCAATATAATCGGCAAGGAAATGTGCATCATGTGGCACGGCATCACTCTTCGTGCTTTTACACTCTTCCTCAAAAAATCATACATGACATCACCATTCGTGCTTTAACACTCTCTCACCAAAACAATGCGGTATCACCCTTTGTGCTTTAACACTCTTCCTCACCCAAACAACAATCACAAAAAATAAGGTCAAGGAAATGAATGAATTCACAATAAAATCCCGACAAAAGAACAATATCAAAAACATCAACATCCCGACAAGGAAGATAGCAATAAAAACAACAACATCTCGGCAAGGGAGAAAATATAATAATCCTTTTCTCTTTTTCACATTTACTCATAACTCTCTTCACAACATTAGCCAATACTCTATAAGGTTTAATTGCGAATTATCCTTCCAAAATTCTTTATACAACTTGAGCCAACACTCATTAATATTCAAATATCACTATTACTCCCACAAGCTTTGCTTAACAATAGAGATCATCACATAAGGCATGAACAATGCAAACAAAGTCACATTAATCATAATATAAGACTCACGGGCATGCTTGACACCAACGTATAGATACTCGTCACCATGCCTATACATCGTACTCAACCAATAACAAACAACAAATAGGACACAACTCCTAATCCCCCAAGCTAAGATGAGCCCAAACACTTACCTCGATGGCACGAACACAATTCAAGTCCGAACTATCGCTTTACCTCTTGATTCCACCACCAACTTGCTTGTATCTGCCACAAGTTGCTTAACTATATTAATAAATTCTAAATGAATCAATTCTAATGCATGAAAATAGGTTTCCTAAAGTTTTCCCAAGAAGTAAAAAAAATACCTCTGGGCCACATGGTCAAAACCCAAGGTTCAAAACAGATTACCCATTCCCCCACAACCCCAAATATACAATTTATTTTTAAATCTGACCTCAAATACTAATCTCCAAAATTTTAAAAACCTAGGTTCTACCAGAAACACCATATTTCTCCCATGAAAACCTTTGATTTTGAGTTGAAATCATGAGAAAAGATGTTAAAGATTAATAAAAATAAGTTAGAAATAACTTACAATCGATTTGGAAGAGTACTTGTCTTTGAAAAATTGCCTGTATAAAGTGAAATCGGGGGAACCAATTTCTTGATAAGGCATTTCGGGAGATCATCTCGGAGGCTAAAGACCACAGACCAAGTAATCCCACCCCCTCGAGATCTGTAGACACCTGTCCTAGGGGTAATGTTGGCCTAGACCCCAACGGGCATGGGGAGTTTTCGAAGAATGCAGCCGGGGCCGGTTAAGTCTATCAGGTTATTCTAAAGCTGGCCTGCGCTTGGATTATGAAGATAGTCAGCAGTCCCATCCTGCTTTCTTTATCATTAATGTATCTTGTACTATATTGAGATTTTCCCTCATATATAACAGGGATCCTTAGCACTTTGTGAACTTTATTGTTCCATTTGCTCCACAAGAAATATAGAAGAACACTCTATTTGTTTTCTCATACGCTCCCTCGATATTATTACTTTCATTTATTACGTCCATACTTGTTCTTCATTTACTGCTTATCATTGGCCATAAAGAAACACACTTAATTATATCCTAACTATTTTGTCACACTTGCGACCCAACTCATTTTCGGCCACTTTCGCATTTGCGAGGGACCATTTGCAAATGTGATGCCTCATTTGTGATAAAGAAGTCGCATTTGCAACCAAGTTAGCCCAGGCTGAATATCGCATTTGCAATGATTTTCTCACATTTGTGAGCCGAGCTTTAGACCTGCAACATACCAGCTGAAAACCTGCAACTTCCTAAGTTAAATTCCACTCTGTCGCCTATCCAAAATTCACCCGAGCCCTCGGGGATCCAAACCAAACATGCATACCAACCTAAAAATATCATACAGACTTGCTCGTGCAATCAAATCAAAAATTAACATCAACAACTATGAATTTAGCATCAAATTAAAAAATCCTCAAGAACTTTCAAAGCTTAAAAGTTTACAACTATGGTTCCGAATCACGTCATATGACCTCCGTTTCTTATTAAATTTTACAGGCTCAACTTAAATCATATATAAGACCTATACCGAGCTCCGGAACTAAAAAATGATCCCGATACAATCAAATTCCAAACGTATTTTGTTATGTATATATATATATATATATATATATATATACATTCTAGAAAATAATTTTCTTTAAAAATTCAATTTCGGACATATTCCCAAGTCCTATATTTTCCTACGGACCCTCCGGGACTGTCAAATCACGGGTCTAGATCTGTTTAACTAAAATCTTGACCAAAGTCAACTTAAACTCATTTTAACGGCAAAATTTATTATTTTTCACAAATTTTCACATAATGTATTTTCGACTACGTGCCCGGACTGCACACGCAAATTGAAGTAAGATGGAACGAGTTTTTTAATGCCTCAGAATATAGAATTTATTTCTAAACAAGTGATGACCTTTTGGATCATCACATGTATTGTTTTCAAAAATAAAATTAATTGACAAGTGTGATTTGCTACGCTATTTGAATTTGCCAAAACTGTATAATTTAAAGTGTCACTATTATACAATAATTTTTTGTTCTATAATAGAAGGAACTAATCCAAAAATATTGGGTAATAGTGAGGGAATTAAATTCTTTGAGGATACACAAGCAAATGGTGGGCTCAGAATTATTTTGTTTCTAATTTGACTAGCGATAATGTTTTTTTATTTTGTTTTTTTGGTTTCGAACATAGTTTTATTAACAATCTTAAGGAATTTAATCCCTTCATGCTCTAAAAAATATAATATGACTTCTCCAAACATTCAAAAAGAAATTATGACGGCATATAAGATAGAATCAATTAAGACTATATTAGAGAATCTAAATGGTAATCATTTTTCGCCATTAGTTGATGAATCTTTTGATGTGTCATGAAAAGATTAAATCCAATTGTATTGGACTTGTTCATGTTCCTGATACTAGTTATTTATCCCTGAAGAAAGCAATTGTTGATATACTTACTTATCATTCATTAAGTTTATCTTCTGTACATAGACAATGTTATGACGGGGAAATCACTCTAGATGCAAGTACTTTAGACGGAATAGCTAGGGTAGCAAGATATATTAGAAGTTGCCAAACATTTTGAGGTTGCTTTCATGTGAATTTTATGAAAGATTTTTTGGGAATCACATATGATCTTAATATATTGCTCCAGATTAAGGAGCAGGATTTTGCTAATGCCATTATATACTTGCTGAAGTAGAAAAAAAAGGCTTCGAGAGTTAAGAATTGGTGGATGAGATCCACTTAAAGATAATATATCTATATTTTATATCAAGCATGATATTCTGGTATCCAATTTTGATGAATCATATACTAATTCTGGAAGATCACAATGTAAACTTGTTGATCATACAACTTTACATCATCATCGTGTGGACATGTTATATAAGATTATTGATTGACAACTTCAAAAACTTAGTTTTAACAAGGTGACAAGTAATTTTTTTCATGGAGTAGCTTGCCTGAATTCATTTGATTTATTTTCTAGTTTTGATATGAGAAAGATAGTAAGAAGGCTAAATTTTATTCCAATAATTTTGATGAACTTAAATTGGGTGTCCTTGAGAATAAACTTTATAATATATTTAAGGTACATGATATTGATTAAAGGATCTCCAAATTAGGTGGACTTGGCGAACTTTCAAAAATTCAAGTTGAGACAAAGAAGGATATTACTTGTCCTTTTGAATTGTACCTAGTGAAATTTGTTTTGCTTCTTCCAGTTGTCACTGCATCCATTGCAAGAGATTTTTCTGCAATGAATTTTATCAAGAATGACTTGCGAAAACGAATGGACGATAAATTTTTAGACGGTTGCATAATGCCTTACGTAAGAAAAAAGAAGGTATTTCGTACTAATTCTAATGAGTCTGTTATAAAGATATTTCAAGACATGAGACATCGTAGAGTACAATGGTATTAATATATTTGAATTGTGTAACTAATAGTGTTGTTTTTTGATTCCTTTATATTGATTTTGATTTATACATAGGTTAATTTTGTAAAAGTGCTTTATGATTTAGCTAAATATTTTTTATTTTGTGTTAAAAATTCTTCCATTTATCCAAAAAAAATATTATTCACTTATCCAAAGGTAAAAATGTAAGGTAGGGTTACAATAAACCCTTGTTGTCCGTCCCTTCCCCGGACCCTCCTCCTCATGTGGTGACCCAAAGGGTCATCACCTGTTTTTTTTATTCATTTTGTGTCTCCGAGGCTTTGAAAACCTTATTTAGGTTGCCTCACTTTTTGTGCATAGTCCGGGCACGTAGCTGGAAAGCTTAAATATAAATTCTATGAGAAAAATATTGAATTTTGATATTAAATTGAATACATTTGACTTCAGTCAACATTCTGGGTAAGCGGACCTTGACCCGTGACCTGATGGTCCTGGAGGGTCTGCAGAAAAATATGAGACTTGGGTGTATGCCCGAAATCGAATTCCGAGGTCCCAAGCCCGATAAATGAATTTTTGTGAGAAATTGTTTTTTGGAAATAATCAAGGATACTGGAAATGGGATTTGATTAAAAGACTATGGTATCGGCTCGTAGTTTGGTTCCAATGTCCGACATGAGTCTTATATACGGTTTATGCGCTTTCTGCAAAGTTTGGGTGAATTCGTACATTGGTTGACATGTTTTGGACTTAAAACTCTAAACTTGATGTTTTATGAAAATTGGAAGGAAATCATGGGCCTTGAGGCCTAATTTGATGTTTGTGATAGTTTTGGCGATTTGATCGTGCGAAAAAGTTCGTATGATGTTTTGAGGTTGTGTGTATGTTCAGTTTGGAGCCTTGAGGGCTCGAGTGAACCTTTAGTAGGTTCTGGGATGCCTTAAACTTAAAATACCAAGTGTTGCAGGTTCAGGAGAATTGTAGGCTCCGGCACGACCACGATCGCCTTAGCAGACTATGAGTCTTTAAATTTCGAGAATGAGTACGTTGGTGTCGAGCATGACCCTGAGTCTTTAAATTTCGGGAGGTCTAAGACTTAAAATACCAACTTTGAGCACGTTGGTGTCGAGCATAACCGTGAGTCTTTAAATTTTGAATATCTTGATTTCATTGTATCTCTCATGCCTTAATGATGATTCCTATTTGTTGTGGTAAATTTGTGGAAAGAATTGTGACTTATGAACATTGAAGAGCGATGGCTCCAGTTGTGTAGCAAATTGTGAAAGTATACGTGATAATTAAAACTCTAGAGCATTGGCTCGGGTTGTGAAGTGAACTGTGATGTAATAGTAAGAAAAAAGAAGAGATCATTATATTGCCCCCTTGTCAGTCTATTGTTAGGTTGATGGTTCCTTGTTTAGGTGTTGTAGTAAGTTAGTTATAGCTAATGTAATTAGATGTCGAAACGAGATTTGTTATGGCTAAAGTAGTTAGGTGTTGTAACAAGTTTAATTATCGTCGGGGTGTTAGGTATCAGAACGAGTTTGATTATAGTTGAGATAGTTAGATGTTAGGGCAAGTTTGGTTATTGTTGTGGTAGTTAGATGTTGGAACAAGTCAGGTTATAGCTGGTCCTCCCTTGGCGGGGCGTTTGAATTGTTGTTATTGTTTCCCTTGCCAGGAAGTTATTACATTATCTTGTTCCCTTGCCGGGATTATATTGTGTATTGTGTTGATTGAAATGGGATCAGGTGGTACGCCTACCACAAGATAGTGATTGAAATGGGATCGGGTGGTACGCCTACCATAAGATATTGATTGAAATGGGATCGGGTGGTACGCCTACCTTAAGATATTGATCGAAATGGGATCGGGTGGTAGCCTACCACAAGATATTGATTGAAATGGGATCGAGTGTTACGCCTACCACGAGATATTGATTGAAATGGGAGCAAGTGGTATGCCTACCACAAGATATTGAAATGGGAGTCAGTGGTAGGCCTACCACAAGATATTGAAATGGGAGCCGGAGGTTCGCCTACCACAAGATATTGAAATGGGAGCGGGTGGTACGCCTACCACAAGATATTGAATTGGGAGTGGGTGGTACGCCTACCACATGATACAATGAAATGGGAGCGGGTGGTATGCCTACCACGAGATATGAGAAACAGGATCGGGTCGCATGCCTGCAGCAAGATGAGTGAGTGTGAAGTATGTCTTACTTCCGTATTCCGTGCTATAAGCTTAACTGTAGATATTTATCTAGTTATCTCTAATATTTCATTTTTATCGGTTGCCCCTAAAGCATGCTCCCTTCTCCAATTTTAGTTTTGTATTTCTGTTGTTTCTCCGTATATTTGTACATGTATATCTGCATAGGTTTATCTGGAGTCTGGTCCTAGCCTCGTCACTACTTCGTCGGGGTTAAGCCATACACTTACCAGCACATTGGGTCGGTTGTGCTGATGCTACACTCTGCACTTATGTGTAGATACCGAAGTAGATTTTGAGTAGCAGTGGTAGCCTGAGAGCGAGCCTTCAGTCCAGTGAGATACCGAGGTTGCCTTGCAGGCATCCACAGGAATCGACGTCCTCTATCTTTATTTCAATCTGTATCTCATGTATTTCGAGATAAAAAGCTTACACTTTCTTTCAGACGTTGTATTTAGTGAATCTCAGTAGCTCGTGAGTTATGTGACACCAGATTTTGGGTAGAGGCTATGTTGAACTTCCGTATTGTTATTCGTTTTTCATTAATATTAAGTCTTCCGCTCGTTTAGTTAAATAGGTTGATTTTATCTTATTGTTGATAAATATTAAAAAGGATATGTGGTTAAGGAGTTGTATTAATATTTGGCTTGCCTAGCTCCCATTAGTAGGCGCCATCACGATCCCCGAAGTTTGGGAAATCGGGGTCCTGACAAGTTGGTATCAGAGCACTAGGTTACACATGTCTCACAACTCACGGACAAGCTCGGTAGAGTCTGAGGGATCGGTACAGAAACGTCTGTATTTATCCCCTAGAGGCTAAAGAGTTAGGAAAATTTCACACTTGTTCTTTCTTGTCGTGCATTTTGTTTCTCAATGCTAAGTTGAAACCTCTATTCTTGTCCTTTCGCGAATGCGAGGTCATATACCACTTCATTAGCCGAGCAGCAGCACAACCCGGTGATAGATCAGCTACGTCTTTGGAGGATTTGCGAAGGTTGGATAGGTTCCACCAATGCTCTTCAGTATTACTTTCAGCAGTGCATCTTCTGAGGTTTCCCGAGGTTAACTAGACAATTGTCATGAGGTTCTCAGAAACATGGTGGTCGTGGTGACCGATAGGTTCAATTTTGTTACTTTTCGCTTGTCTGGGTCTGTCAAGAGAGTTGGAGGGATTATTGATTGGCCATACCAATTAGGTCCTCAGCTTTGACTTGAGCTCAGTTCACGCAGTTAATTCGGGGGAGTTTCTCCACATCACTCAAAGAGAGGTATTAGAGGTGGAAGTAGATATTTTAGAGGTAGATCTTGAAGATATTAGGGGTGGAGGTGCATGTACTACTCTGGGTTATGGCAGAAGAGTTTCGATTTTATCTTTCGTTGTATCTGGTCACACCTAGTTATTATATTATGGTGGATCGTGTTCAATAATCATGTATATTGTGATTGGAGTTCTTGAGACTCGTGTAGATTTTCTTCTTATATATATGGTTGATTTTGACGTCATATTAGGGATCGACTGGTTATCACCCTATCACGCTATCTTGGACTGCCATACCAAGACTGTAACCCTAGATTTACTGGGTGTGCCTCATTTAGAGTGGAGAGGGACTCCATGTCATTTTACCCACATTGTTATATCGTATTTGAAGGGTCAACGTATGGTGGAGAAAGGGTGTTTGGCTTATTTGGCTTATGTTCGGGATTCTAGTGTTGAGGTCCCCTCTATCGATTTTGTGCCTGTTGTTTGTGAGTTCCCTGATGTATTCCTTTAGACCAGCCGAGAATGCCACCCGATAGGGATATTGATTTTTGCATTTATCTGGTTCTGGGCGCTCAACCCATTTCTATCCTGCCATATCGAATGGCCCGCCAGAGTTGAAAGAGTTAAAGGATCAGTTGCAGGACTTGTTGGAGAAGGGTTTCATCAGACCCAGTGTATCGCCTTGGGGTGCGCCAGTGTTATTTGTCAAAAAAAAGGATGGGGCAATGAGAATGTTTACTGATTACAGGCAATTGGACAAGGTAACGGTCAAGAATAAGTATCCACTTTCGAGGATTTATGACTTGTTCGATCAGCTTCAGGGTGCCAGGGTATTTTCCAAGATTGACTTGCGATCTAGCTACCATCAATTGAGGATTAAGACATCCGATGTCCCTAAGATAGCTTTCCGCACTCGGTATATGCATTATGAGTTCTTGGTCATGTCATTTGGGTTGACCAATACCCCAGCGGCGTTTATGGAGTTGATGAATTGAGTGTTCGGACCTTATTTGGACTTGTCCGTGATAGTGTTTATTAATGATATATTGATATAATCCCGCAACAAGGGTGGGCACACGGAGAACCTCAGAGTGGTTCTTCAGACTTTAAGGTATAGTCAGTTATATGTTAAGTTCTCGAAGAGTGAATTCTGGTTGAGCTCAGTTGCATTTTTAGGTCATGTTGTATCAGCAGAGGGTATTCAGGTGGACTCAAAGAAGATTGAAGTAGTTAAGAACTGGCCTAGACCAACATCAAATACAGAGATTCGGGGTTTCTTGGGGTTGGCAGGTTACTATCAAAGATTTGTAGAGGGATTTTCATCTATTGTAGCCCTGATGACCAGATTTATCCATAAGGGTGCCCGTTCAGATGGTTGGACGAGTGTGAGGCAAGCTTTCAGAAGCTTAAGACAACTCTGACTACGACACAGATGTTGGTTTTTCCCATAGGATCAGGGCCTTACACAGTTTATTGTGATGCTTCCCATATTGGGCTTGGTGTAGTATTGATGCAGGATGGCAGAGTCATTGCCTGTGCTTCGAGGCAGTTGAAGATTCATGAGAAGAACTATCCAGTATATGATTCGGAGTTGGCAGCTTCACACATTGAAGATTTGGAGGAACCATTTGTATGGCGTGACGTGTGAGGTGTACACTGATCACAAGAGCCTTCAGCATTTGTTCAAGCAAAAGGAGTTGAATTTGAGGAAGGGGAGGTGGTTAGAGTTGTTGAAAGATTATTATGTTACTATCTTGTGTCACCCTGGGAAGGCCAACGTGGTGGCCGATGCGTTGTAGGAAGTCAACCAGCATGAGTAGTCTCGCTTATATTCCGGTTGGCCAGAGACCACTTGCTTTGGATGTTCAGGCCTTGGCCAATCGACTTGTGAGGTTGGATATTTCTGAGCGCAGCCGAGTATTAGCTTGCATGGTCGCTCGTTCTTCATTATTAGAGCGTATCCGTGATCGGTAGTTTGATGATCCCCATTTGTGTGTCCTTAGAGACACGGTGCAGCATGGAGGTGCCCAGCAGGTTACATTAGATACTGATGGAGTCTTGAGATTTCGGGGGCGAGTTTGTGTGCCCAATGTGGATGGACTTTGAGAGTTGATCCTTGAGGAGGCCCATAGTTCTCGGTACTCTGTTCATCCAGGCGCCATGAAGATTATCAGGATTTGCTGCAGCATTATTGCTGTCGTAGACTATAGAGGGATATTGTTGCATATGTAGCATGGTATTTGAATTGTTAGCAGGTGAAGTAAGATATCGTAGGCTTGGTGGTGTATTTCAGCGGACTGAGCTTCTCGAGTGGAAGTGTAAGAGGATTACCATGGATTTTGTTACTGGACTTCCATTGACCCGAAAGAAGTTCGACATAGTTTGATTCATTGTGGATAGGCTGACTAAGTCAGCGCATTTCATTCATGTGGCAATCTCCTATTCATTCAAGAGATTAGCTGAGATTTATATCCGAGAGATTGTTCGCCTTCATGGTGTGACGGTATCTATCATTTCGGACCGGGGTATGCAGTTTACCTCGTGTTTCTGGAAAGAAATACAGCGACAGTTGGGCACTCGGGTGGAGTTGAGTACAACGTTTCATCCTTAGAAAGACGGTCAGTCCAAGCGGACTATTCAGATCTTAGAGGATATGCTTCGAGCCTGTGTCATCGACTTTGGAGGCTTGTCGGATCAGTTTTTTCCCTTAGCGGAGTTTGCCTATAACAACAGCTACCTGTCGAGCATCCAGATGACCCCTTATGAGGCTTTATATGGTAGGCGGTGTCAAACTCCAGTCGGATGGTTTGAGTCGGGAGAGGCTCGGTTGTTGGGTACGGATTAGGTTCAGGAGGCCTTGGACTAGGTCAGGATCATTCAGGATAGGCTTCGTTCAACTCAGTCTAGGAAAAAGAGCTATACAGATCGTAAGGTTCGAGATGTCACCTATGAAGGGCATGATGAGATTTGGAAAGAAGGGCAAGTTTAGCCCTAGGTTCATTGTTCCGTTTGAGATTTTTGATTGAGTGGGGGAGGTGGCTTATAGACTTG
This sequence comes from Nicotiana benthamiana, assembly GCA_034376525.1. NCBI lineage: Eukaryota > Viridiplantae > Streptophyta > Magnoliopsida > Solanales > Solanaceae > Nicotiana > Nicotiana benthamiana. The sequence goes on from CM067324.1 coordinate 40,643,862, forward strand.
CATTGTCGCCTAGCTTATCAGTCGTGCTTCCAGTTTTTCATGTGTCCATGCTTTGGAGGTATCACGGCGATCCACCCCACGTGTTAGATTTCAGCACTGTCCAGTTGGACAAGGATCTGTCTTATGAGGAGGAGCCGGTGGCTATTCTAGACCGGAAGGTTCGACATTTGAGGTCGAAGAGTTTTCCTTCTGTGCATGTTCAGTGGAGAGATCAGTCTCTTGAGGCATCGCCTGAGAATCCGACTATGATATGCGGAGCCGTTATCCCCATCTTTTTCCCGACTCAGGTACTTCTTTCCTTTGTCCGTTCGAGGAGGAACGATTGTTTTAGAGATGAAGAATGTGATCATCACCTGTTTCTTTATTCATTTAGTGTCTCCGAGGCCTTGAAAACCTCATTTAGGGTTGCCTCAATTTTCCTGCGCAGTTCGGGCGCATAGCCGGAAAGCTTAAATATGAATTCTGTGAGAAAAATATTAAATATTAATATTAAATTGAATATATTAGACTTCGATCAATATTGTGGGTAAGCGGACCCAGACTCGTGATTTGACGGTCCCAAAGGGTCGGCAAGAAAATGTGGGACTTGGGAGTATGACTAGAATCAAATTTCGAGGTCCCAAGACCGAGAAATGAATTTTTGCGAGTAATATTTTTCTGGAAATAATCAAGGAAATTGGAAATGAGATTTGATTAAAAGACTATGGTATCGGGCACGTATTTTGGTTCTGACGCTCGGTACGAGTCTTATGTACGGTTTACATGCTTTCTGTAAAGTTTGGGTGAATTCGTATGTCGGTTGACATTTTTTGGACTTAAAACTCTAAACTTGATATTTTATGAAAAATTGGAAGGAAATCATGGGTCTTGAGGCCTAATTTGATGTTTGTGATGTTGTTTTGACGTTTTGATCGCACAGATAAGTTCGTAGGATATTTTGAGGTTGTCTGTATGTTCGATTTGGAGCCCCAGGGGCTCGGGTGAACTTTGAGTGGGTTCCGGGAGGTCTTAGACTTAAAATACCAAGTGTTGCAGTTTCAGGAGAATTGCATGCTCCGATGCGCCCGTTGTCGCCTTAGCACGGTCTGCGGTACGTGCTGCACAGATGCGCACCTTAGTGTGGTCCGCGGTGGAAGTTGCATGGTCACGGTCGTCCATGTGTGGTCCGCGTAGCTAATTTTGGAGAGCCAGCATTTCCAGGTTTGCCAGCGCGACCGTGTTCCCCTTTTGTATGGTCTGCGCTGGAGGATTCAGAGGCTCTATGTTGTTCAGTCCTTCAGTGCGGCCGCGGTCCATTTTTGCACGGTCCGCGCTGGGAGACTTCAGAGGGTATAAATACACGGGAATCTCAGTTATTTTTCACTTTTCAAAAAAGCCAAAACATAAGAGGCGATTTCCCAAACGATTTTTCTTCTTCAAAACGATTGGTAAATGATTTCTAACATATTTTATTCACTCACTAGCATCTTTTAACCTGATTTCAACTTCAAATCAAAGATTATAATGGGAAATTTGGGTTTGTTGGGTAAAACCTAGGTCGTTCGAAATTTGGGGATTTGGACCTCAATTTGAGGTGTGATTTCAAAATAAATAATAGATATGGATTCGTGGGGGAATGGGTAACCGGGTTTTGGTTTGAACCTTGAGTTTTGATCACGTGGGCCCGGGGCGATTTTGGAGTTTTTGGGAAAATATTTTGGAAATCCATTTGATGCATTCAAATTGATTCACCTAGAATCTCTTGATGTATTTAAGTAATTTGTGACTAGATTCGAGCGGATTGGTGGTGGAATCGAGAGGTAAAGCTATAATTGAGGCTTGAGTTGAATTCAAGGCATCGAGGCAAGTGCTCGGTCTAACCTTAGCTTGATGGATTAGGATTTGTGTCCCATTTGTTATTTGTTTCTTGTTGAGTACGATGTATAGCCATGGTAACGAGTATATATACGTTGGTGTCGAGCATGACCGTGAGTCTTTAAATTTTGAATATCTTGATTTCATTGTATCTCTCATGCCTTTGTGATGATTCCTATTTGTTTTATTAAGTTATGGAAATAATTGTGACTTACGAACATTGAAGAGCGATGTGTCACGCCCCGCCATTTTCTAAGAGGTTATGCCATGCGGGCGATGACTGGGCGACATGCAGGCGATGATTTGGCACACGTTTGGCAGCCTTTTCTAAGTCTAGATCTTTCCACAATGGAAGACTCTAGACCTATCTTGTATATTCTACTAGATGTAGAGATTTGTAGAACATATTAGGCTTTTGATCTTAGCCATTCATTCAAATAGATCTTAGCTGTTGATTAGGGACTCTAGCAACTATAAATAGGCTAGTAGCATTTGGCATTGAAATCACACAAGACATAGAGAAATCCAACACTTGTACAAAGCTTTCTCTTGTTTAATACAAAGCGTTCTTGCAAGCTTCTCTTCTTAGCTTCTCTTAGCTTTGTTGTGGCAATAGTTCGGGAAAAGGCTGACTTAGCACATCACAGGGGCGAATTGTGACTAAGGCCGCAGGGAAGATAGCTAGAGAGTTATCCGGTCTATGATAGTTAGTATCAGAGCGATGCCACGAAAGGGTTCGTGGGTTATCTTGGGCACATTCACGACATGGCTAGCGGCGGTGAGGAGCAAGTTCGCAAGGGTCGCGAGGAGGAGCGCACCATCCCACCAACACATAAGGGAGGTAAGTCTCGTGACGTTCTTGCTGGTTTTAAAGCTCGTTTAGCTAAGCTTGAGATAGCTATGGCGGACACAAAAGAGCGGTTGGATCGCACGGAGCAAACCTTAGACGAGTACATCGAGAAGGTTGACACCTCGTTGGAAACCTTCCAAGAACAGATTGATGCTGTTGTGGCAGAATTAGCCAACGAGAACAACTTGTTTCAAGCCAAGGTGAATCAAGCCTTGTCAAATTTGAGGCAGGACGTTGATGGAGCCAAGTCAAGCTTGCAGGCGTCCAAGGCTTCCGTAGAGGAAACAAAGGCCGACTGGGAAATGTGCAGAAGTGCTTTCATGGCAAAAGAGGTAGCCTCGACATCAACCGTGCAAGTCCGAGACACTGCCCGTGCCTTAGACTTGCCAAAGCCAAAGGAGTACGATGGAGCTCGCGACGCGGTAGTCATAGACAACTAACTTTGGCATATGGAGTGCTACTTCGAGGCGCTCAACTTAACAGGTCTATCCCAGGTACATACTGCTACTTTACATTTTACCGACATGGCTGCACTTTGGTGGTGCAGAAAACGAGCCAACATGGACAAAGGGCTAGTCGTCATTGACAGTTGGGAAGCCTAAAGAAAGAACTCAAGGCGGAGTTCTACCCGGTGCACGTAAGCCGCGAGGCTAGGGCAAAAATGAGGGACCTCAAGCTGGGCCATTCTATCAAGGAGTACGTCAAGGCATTCTCCAACTTGATGCTACAAATTGACAACATGAGCGATGAGGATCTCTTGTTCAACTTCTTATCCGGGCTCAAACCTTGGGCGGTTCAAGAGTTAAGACGGTCCAAGGCAGATGACATCTCGACGGCACTCAAGGTAGTGGCCACATTGGAGGAATATACTAGTGCTGACAAAGGGATTCATGTCAAGCACCATGGCGATTCATCCAAGTCCAAGACTCAAAGGACTTGGCCGGTTACAGGTGGGGGAGCCAAGTACGGAACCCACAAGCCAACAACCCATGGAGACAAAGGGAAACAGGTCAGAGACAACAAGAAGGAGGTCAAACCAAGGGAAGGTTGCTTCCTATGTCAAGGACCACACTGGGCGAGGGAATGCCCACAGCGTAAAGCCATGAGCGCAATGTTGGAGCAACAGGAGCATGGCAATGAAGCTACCATGGGATGTCTTAAGCTGCTTAGCGCATTGAACGTTAAGCCCACTCCTCACCAGGCGGGTGACAGGAGTCTCATGTATGTGCAGGGGCACGTCAACAACTAGGTTGTCCACGTAATGATTGACACGGGCGCCACTCATAATTTTATGATTCCAACCGAGGCAGAACGGTTGGGACTCAAGGTGACATACTCCAAGGGTTGGCTCAAGACCGTAAATGCCGAGGCCAGACCCGTGGATGGCGTGGCGAAAGGGACCGAGTTGAAGCTAGGCAACTGGTCAGGCAAGGTGGATTTCTCGGTGGCACCAATAGATGATTTCTCTATTGTTCTAGGGATGGAGTTCCTTCGACAGTACAACGTTGTCCCGTTCCCTAGATTCAACATGTTAATGATCTTGGAAGGGGAACCATGCATGGTTCCAGCTGTTGCCCCTCCCAAGACATCCAAATCTCCCCGAAGGGGGAGTTGATGGTGATATCTCCACTTGCATCCAAAACGTGCTGGAAGAATTCAAGGACGTAATGCCACCCGACTTTCCCCGTAAGCTGCCACCCAGGCGTGGGGTGGATCACAAGATCGAGTTGGAACCAGGGGCTAAGCCACCAGCCAAAGCACCCTACCGGATGGCCCTACCAGAACTGGAGGAGCTGCGAAAACAGTTGGGAGAATTGTTGGAGATGGGCTTCATCCAACCTTCCAAGGCACCGTATGGTTCACCGGTGCTATTCCAACGCAAGGCGGACGGATCGCAGCGACTTTGCATAGACTACCGGGCTCTCAACAAGGAAACCATCAAAAACAAGTATCCAATTCCTCTTATTGCCGACCTTTTTGATCAATTGGGGAAGGCCAAGTATTACACAAAGCTCGACCTTAGATCGGGATACTATCAAGTGCGCATAGCTGAAGGGGACGAGGGCAAAAAAAACTTGCGTCACTAGATATGGGGCGTTTGAATTCTTGGTGATGCCCTTTGGCCTCACAAATGCGCCAGCCACATTTTGCACTCTCATGAACTAAATCATGCACCCCTACTTGGACCAGTTCGTGGTGATCTACTTGGATGACATAGTCATATATAGCAACACATTGGAGGAGCATGTGGAACACGTACAGACCGTTCTCAAGATTTTGCGGGACAATGAGCTTTACGTCAAGAAGGAGAAGTGCTCATTTTCCAAGGATTGCGTGCACTTCCTAGGCCATGTGATCAAAGGCGGAAAACTCATGATGGATACCAAGAAGATCCGGCCGATCGAGGAATGGGAGCCACCGACCAATGTACCTGAGCTTAGATCTTTCCTTGGTCTTGTGAATTACTATCGGCGTTTCATTACAGGCTATTCAGCCAAGGAGGCACCACTCACTGACCTACTCAAGAAGAAGAAGGATTGGGAGTGGGATGATAAGTGCCAACGTGCCTTCGACATACTGAAGAAGGCCGTGACAGAGGAACCAGTGTTGGCACTACTGGATTGCACCAAGGCGTATGAGGTGCACACAGATGCCTATGACTTTGCCATAGGAGGGGTGCTTATGCAAGAGGGGCATCCGATTGCATATGAAAGTCTCAAGCTTAATGACACCGAGAGGCATTATACAGTGCAGGAGAAAAAGATGACTGCAGTGGTGCATTGCTTGCGAGTTTGGCGACATTACTTGCTCGGGGCCAAGTTCGTGGTACGCACGGACAATGTTGCGACAAGTTATTTCCAAACACAGAAGAAACTCAGCCCCAAGCAAGCAAGATGGCAAGACTTTTTGGCCGAGTTCGACTACGTGATGGAGCACAAACCGGGCAAGGCCAACTTTGTCGGCTACGAAGGATTGCACAGCACAAGAGGCAGCTCAGCTATTTTTCCAAGGCGTGGTGAAGTATTGGGGCTTGCCTCAAATTATCATTAGTGATCGAGACCCCCGCTTCACGGGCAAATTTGGACGGAGCTATTTTGCTTGATGGGGTCTGATCTACACTTTTCAACCAGCTTCCATCCACAAACCGACGGACAAACGGAGCGGGCAAATGCACTTCTAGAGTTATATTTGAGGCACTATGTGAGTGCCAACCAACGAGATTGGGCCAAGTTGCTTGATGTTTCCCAATTCTCTTATAATTTGCAACGGAGTGAGGCTACTGGCAAGAGCCCATTCGAGCTTGCAACTGGACAACAACTCTTGACACCGCATGGGCTTGTCAACAAGTATACTGGGAAAAGTCCAGCGGCGTTCAAGACAGCGAAAACGTGGCACGAGCAAACGGGCTTAGCTCGTGCATATCTTGACAAGGCCTCCAAGAAAATGAAGAAATGGGCCGACAAGAAGAGGAGGCACTTGGATTTCAACGTGGGAGACTTGATCATGCTTAAACTCAATGCCGAGCAACAAAAGAGGCTACACAGGTTGCACAAGGGGCTAGTTCGGCGCTACGAGGGACCACTCCCCATCCTTGCCAAGGTGGGCAAGGCTTCTTATCGGGTGGAGCTGCCACCCAAACCTAAGTTACATCTTGTCTTCCATGTGAGTTGTCTGAAGCCATACCATGCAGACATGGAAGACCCATCACGGAACGAGTTACATCGGGCACCTCCAGCCATTACAACATCATTTGACAAGGAAGTCGAAAGCATCATGGCTGACCGGGTGGTTCGGTGACGGTTCAGGGAACCTCTGCATGAATATCTTATCAAGTGGAAGGGACTACCGGAAAGCGTGGCAAGTTGGGAGCCAAAGGAAGCTCTTTGGCAATTTGAAGATCAAATCCGGGCATTCCACAAAGAGACGACGAGGGCGTCGACGCAATAGGTGGGGGAGGTTGTCACGCCCCGCCATTTTCTAAGAGGTTATGCCATGCGGGCGATGACTGGGCGACATGCAGGCGATGATTTGGCACACGCTTGGCAGCCTTTTCTAGCTAAGTCTAGATCTTTCCACAATGGAAGACTCTAGACCTATCTTGTATATTCTACTAGATGTAGAGATTTGTAGAACATTCTAGGCTTTTGATCTTAGCCATTCATTCAAATAGATCTTAGCCGTTGATTAGGGACTCTAGCAACTATAAATAGGCTAGTAGCATTTGGCATTGGCATCACACAAGACATAGAGCAATCCAACACTTGTACAAAGCTTTCTCTTATTTAATACAAAGCTTTCTTGCAAGCTTCTCTTCTTAGCTTCTCTTAACTTTGTTGTGGCAATAGTTCGGGAAAAGGCTGACTTAGCACATCGCAGGGGAGAATTGTGACTAAGGCCGCACGGAAGATAGTTAGGGAGTTATCCGGTCCGTGACAGATGGCTCCAGTTGTGTAACAAACTGTGAAAGTATAAGTGATAATTAAAACTCTAGAGCATTGGCTCGTGCTATGAAGTGATCTGTGATGTAAAAGTGAGAAAAGAGAAGAGATCATTATATTGCCCTCTTATCGGTCTATTGTTAGGTTGATGGTTCCTTATTTAGGTGTTGTAATAAGTTTAGTTATAGCTAGGGGTAAAGTCTATTATACACTACCCTCCCCAGACCCTACTAGTGAATTTTACTGAATTGTTGTTGCTATTATCCTAAGTAGGAAAGCATATATTTTAGAAAGAATTAACTAATTACTAACAAAAAGAAAAAGAATTAACTAATTAGTCAGCTATCCAACCGCTTAAACTCAAAATAACCGATTATATTTTTTCCTCATATTTCAAAGAGGAGTTATTGAATAGTCAAAGATATTTTGGAATCATTAATTTTGTCATAAAGTTTTTTTAAAAACTTCATCAGAAGATAATGGAGTTATTTAGTTCATTTGTAAAAATTTCAGCACTATATACGCTGAAGTTTTTGAAAAAACTTTCTAACATACTAGATAAATAATCAGATTGCCAACAGTATTTAACTCATAAATTTTGAAAACAATAAACGTGAAAAGAACAGAATTATCATTATCTACTAGCTTACGTACGTGGAAATATTCATAAAGTATTGTCTACCAACTTACGTAACTATTTATAATTTATTTTTAAATAATCGGATAAATATTTTATTGCAATCATCCCATAAAATACAGTTTCATAGCAGCACCAACAGAAGAAAAAAACGAAAAAGGTGGAGGAGGAGGAGAAGGAGAAAGGGGGTTGAAGTTGTTTAAAAAGTGGTTACAAGTTAAAACTTTTAAAAAAATAGGTATACGTCAAATGGAGGCGACCAAATATGACGTCCCATACAATTTTTACGAAATGATCACCATCAAAGTCCCCATAGATATACAAATGACAGTACATTAGGAACTAAAATCAGTGTAAGTGCCTTGTAGCACATGAGGGCGTTTAACAGATGTTGAAGGGGCCCTATGGATTGGTATCTTTAAGATCCACAGGTAGCATCGATTTGGGGCCTATATTCAATGGACTGAGAATATGAAGGGAGTACGTAGTTGTAGCTCGCAATGGAGTAGGCTTTAGAACTTAATTGAGCATATATACAACTCGGTGGATTTTTGTCCAAGTCGTCCTTTCTTCACAACTACTAAAATGAAAAAAGTTTCTTTCCTTCCATCGGAACACAGCTCTCAGAGGTGTTTGGCATTAGAATGTCGAGAGTGATAATACAGGAATTAGGTAAATGAGCTATACGATGTTTAAAACAAAGAAATAGATTAATTAAAAATTCTCCCGAAGCATTACTCTTAAGTCTCTCAGGCCTCAGATTATAATAACTCACGTTACAAGTAGTGAACTAACATGGTGCATTGCAGTGCCTTATCCCCCTTGGTGTTGGATATCATAAATTCATACCCTCACTCACTTAAACACCCAACCCAGGAAATACATGTTAGGATAGAATAAAGTATATAACTATTCCTTTAGAAGCTGAAAGCACAAGAGCAGCTTACAGGCAGCTGAAATCCATGTTCTACTAGATGAATTCTGATCTTGTAGAGCTTAAAGGTCACACTAGTTTTACTCAATTGGTACGAGAAACAATCACCACACTAGAGCTTCAATATGAACCCACCATTCGATGTCACCTATTTTAACAAATAACATATCTTCAACTAACGCATTGTATAAGACATTTATTTAATCTTTAATCACAGAAGGGAGAGAGTAGAAAGATTTAAAACTCAAATTTAGTACTTTTAGGCAACATAAATAGCAAAAATCCTGAGCCGCCATGGAAAACCACGGCACCTCCTCAACACAATGAATTCAGACTCATCATGCTTGCCACCGCCTGTCAAGCACCCAGTTCTGAGAATGGCTACCTGACATACAAGGCAGAGAACCAGAACACAAAATCAAAGACAAAACTAAAGTCCAACTAAATAAAATATAGTCTACATAACACACTTGGCGATAAAAGATAGCATCGGAAACACCAGCACTACACTGCACTGTTCACTTTTTCTTCTGGGCAGCCTTGGTGACCTTGGCACCAGTTGGGTCCTTCTTGTCAACATTCTTGATGACACCAACAGCAACAGTTTGTCGCATGTCCCTCACAGCAAAACGACCCAATGGTGGGTACTCAGAGAAGGTCTCAACAACCATAGGCTTGGTCGGAATCATCTTAACCATACCAGCATCACCATTCTTCAAGAACTTAGGCTCTTTCTCAAGTTCCTTACCAGAACGCCTGTCAATCTTGGTCAAGATCTCAGCAAATTTGACAGCAATGTGGGAAGTGTGGCAATCAAGCACTGGTGCATATCCATTTCCGATCTGGCCAGGATGGTTCATGATGATGACCTGGGAGGTGAAGCTGGATGCTCCCTTGGCTGGGTCATCCTTGGAGTTTGAGGCAACAAAACCACGCTTGAGATCCTTAACAGCAACATTCTTAACGTTAAACCCAACATTGTCACCAGGGAGTGCCTCCTGAAGAGCTTCGTGGTGCATCTCAACAGACTTGACTTCAGTTGTCAGACCAGTAGGGCCAAAGGTCACAACCATACCAGGCTTGAGCACACCAGTCTCCACACGACCGACAGGGACAGTACCAATACCGCCAATCTTGTAAACATCCTGAAGTGGAAGACGGAGGGGTTTGTCTGAGGGCCTCTTGGGCTCATTAATCTGGTCAAGAGCATCAAGGAGGGTAGGGCCCTTGTACCAGTCAAGGTTGGTAGACCTCTCAATCATATTGTCTCCCTCGAAACCAGAGATGGGGACAAAGGGGATCTTGTCAGGGTTGTAACCGACCTTCTTGAGGTAGGAAGAAACTTCCTTCACGATTTCATCATACCTAGCCTTGGAGTACTTTGGGGTGGTAGCATCCATCTGACAAAGAAAAAATAACAAGCGAATAGCATGTTAAGGCATGTTCATGATCATAATCAACTTCATAAAACCCATAAAAGCAAACCTTGTTGCAGCAGCAAATCATTTGCTTAACACCAAGGGTGAAAGCAAGCAATGCATGCTCACGGGTCTGACCATCCTTGGAAATACCAGCTTCAAAACCACCAGTGGTGGAGTCAATAATAAGAACAGCACAATCAGCCTGGGAAGTACCAGTGATCATGTTCTTGATAAAGTCCCTGTGTCCGGGGGCATCAATCACAGTGCAGTAGTACTTGGTGGTCTCAAACTTCCACAAGGCAATATCAATGGTGATACCACGCTCACGCTCAGCCTTAAGCTTGTCAAGCACCCAAGCATACTTGAATGACCTCTTGTTCATCTCAGCAGCCTCCTTCTCGAACCTCTCAATAACACGCTTGTCAATACCACCAAGCTTGTAGATCAAGTGGCCAGTGGTGGTCGACTTTCCAGAGTCAACATGGCCAATGACCACAATGTTGATGTGAACCTTCTCTTTACCCATGATTCCTTAGAAACTGAAGATCATCACAAGAACAGAAAACCAAGTATTAAATTTTGATAGCCATAGAGACCAAAATAATTTCTACAAAGAAGCAACCATTCAATTAGACTCTTGGCCAATGGTTCTCTTTGTTATTGAAATGTATTCAACTTAATCTAGATGGTGTAATATGTAAATTTTTGGGGGCGGTATGAGGAACCATGAAAAAGTTTATCTTTTGCTGTTTGAATAACGGAAAACATTTTCCAAGGAAAGGATGTTCCAGGAATGTATTCCCTAGACAGAATTCATTTTTCGTTTTCAACTATACTTATTGTTACTACACATCACTTCAACGAAACAATCAGCCATTATCATCAATTTGGATGTCTATAAATTTTAATAAAAACGATACTATCAACCTTTCACAACTTCTTAGCAAAAAAAGTTCAGTTACAAATCAAACACATGATAAAAAGGAAAACATTTTCTATCATACCAAACGTACACCAGTCTTGAGAGTTTCCAATAGCCGTACTTTTACTATTAGATTGACTTTCAAGTGTATATATCATTAAAAATCGTTTTTTAAACCATCAAGAGATCTGAATCCATGTGTAGCAAATCAAATCGAATTAACCAATTATAAGTTGATATAACATTAGCTCAAATCTAATATTCACTAAATTAAGAAATGGAAGCACTATAAACATCAATTTACAAAGTTATGATATAAATTAATTAGTAAACTAAAACAGATAAATCTCATAATTCAAACATAAGAAAAAACTTCACAAGGTAATTAGACTGTGTTTTACAACAAATCACTGACAAAACACAAATTAGAATACCATTGATTTCTATGAATATACATAAATAATAAGCAGAAAAAATGGAACAGATCTAACCTTTAGAAGAAGAAAAGAAAGAAAAAGGCGAGAGAGCTTCGCTAAAACCCTGGCTGCGCAGAACGAACGAAGCGAAGCGTTAGGGTTTGAGAAATGCACTGAGTGATGTTTTTATAGCTCAGAAACCGTACCTGGGTTTGCGCTTTTTGGGCCTTCATTTTATTAGATTTAAGTAAAGGTTCTTATCTTTTTTATATGGAATAAATTCAAAAATAGTCAGATTTATAAGTGTTCGTTAAAAAATAGTTACAATTTTAAAAATAATTAAAATTTAATTATTTTTTATGTAAATATAAATTTAGACAAAAATACTATTCAAAATTTGAAAAAGTATTTCAATATAATATACTGGAGTTCCAGAATAATATACCGATCCAGTACAATATACTGGAACTTTTTGCGCGTTAGAGTTCTAATATAATATGCTATAAGTTTATATACAAGTGCACTAATTTTCAGTATATTATGCTGGAACTTTCCAAGTTGCAGTAAAATACTGACTATTTTTTAATAACTTTACAAACGTTGACTATTTTTTAATAATCAATCCAAAACTGGCTGGTCCGTACTATTTTGCCTCTCTTTATTTATCAGAGTAAAGTTTGTAGCAGATGACCAAATTTGTTAGCTTTTGAGTTGTGACACTTCCTTTTTTACACACCTACTCCGAAAGATAGTGTATAAGAGAACTTTTCCAATTTAGTGACATAATTCCAAATGAGATTATTTATTTATCAGAGTTTCCACTTGGGATAGATTTGGCTTTTGGTGTCCCAAGTCACCGGTTTATCTTGAGTCCCAAATCGAGAAAATTTTTGACTTTCCAAATGAAATCTGCGAACCAGAAATTCTAACTAAAGAATTATGTTGGCCTGAGGGAAGGTGTTAGGCGCCCCCGAATCTCGTGGTTCTAGCACGATCTCTTCAACTATCATTATTGGCCTACTATCTGATTTTAAAACATGTTCATCCTATAGTGCAATTTTAAAATTATTTACCGCTTTTAATTATTTTTTAAGGAATGTTGAACGTCGTTTAAATCGTGCCTTTAGATTGCGTACATGAAATACACCCAGATCCGTAGCACATCTATTCAACATTTTGGGATTTGAATTTGCGTCACATAAAATGCACACCCGAGTTTAGGAAGGTAAATTTATTAAATAACGCGCCTAAAGCAACTAACGCGTTGTTAACTTTGCGGAAGGCCATGAAGATTCGTTAAATAGCATGTCCCGTCTTCTAAGAATTTTAAAAGATATAATTAAAGAGGGCCACACGGTTTGTGAATTTTGTTTGGTGCGAAGCACCTCAATTTGTTTTTTTAAAAAGACATCCTAAAGATGAACTATTATTATCTATTAAAGATTTTGTAAAAAACTTAATTAATCAGAACTATGAATTAACTACTATTAAAAGCATTCAAGAAAACTTGGGCCTCAAGATCAAGTCCAAACTCAAACAAGAGGATCTTCATTATTGAAGACCCCTTAATTCAAGTTTGCTACTTAACTCAAAAGGCCCAAGAATGAGGAAAATTTAGTCAGCTTTTATAAGAAGTTGTCCAGCGTTGGGCCATAACATAAGCCCAATTTGGAGTTGTCCCTAGCAGTCCACCAGACACCCTTTTGTTTAAATGAGATTTGGGCCCAGACATATAGCAACGAGCCAAATCCTATAAAGACTTTAATTTGGGTCTGCCAGCAATTTTTGTAAACAAACAGAAAATATAGAATTGATTCTGATCCAACAAGCTGAACGCAGGAAATGTTAAGTAATTCTTGAGTCAATTTTACACTTGTCTTCAGTTAGCATTAACTTTTTTACATTGGAATACTGAATTTTACTTTGAATCTCCATAACACTGAAGTGAAGACATGATCAGATCTAGCAATTTCAATGAAAATTAAATAATTCAACTCTTAATCAAGTCAAACTGCATACTAATTTTAAATCTAAAATTCATGCTTATTTGTAGAACCTAAAGCATTTATATAAGTGAAGTTAAACATCATTTCAATTTTTACATTCAAGTTCATTTAACTAGGTATCCGAAAGCAATATTTTGCTTATATAACACTAGATTCAAATTTTTAACATCCAAACTAACATGATAGCATGTTTAAAAATGAAGTTAAACTATACAGAAGTGAATACCACTAAGCATAATACTCATATAGTTTTGAAAATACTCCAGAAGTCCCATTATTACAACTGCGTCAATGTCCAAATAAACGCACAACTATGCTAGTCATCAAAGTAAAATAGAAACAGTAGGGAATTCATGGGGAAACAGGTAGCAATTAACTTCAAACTTGAGAGTACATTTCATTCAATCTTCATACATCACTTGAGACCAAAAAATTTACCTGAAAATTAAGGAAAGTAAGAAGAGAGAGGAGTCAGTAGCAGCAAACAATAGTCAGCAACAACTTAAAATCAATTTCAAACCCAGAAAATGATATCAAGCAGTCCCCAAGAATTAATTTCAGATGAGCAACACCAAAAAGCACCCAAGACCAAGCTCGAATGAACCCAATTAAATCAAAACTAACCCCAGGAACCTTTGAAACCTCGTCTACTAAAACACAAGGAAAATCCAAGCCATTTTCGACCTTATATGAGCTGGAGATTTAATTTAGAACTTGGAACTTCATGATCACTCTAAGAAAATTCAATGGAATGGTGATTTTTCTTGAGTTTTTCTGCCTGAAAATCTTTTGAGTTTTTTAATGCTTCTCCCCCTCCTGTCTCTCCAAAAATCTAAATTAAATTCCAAGTAACAATGCCTTTATAGGCAAGTTACTAGTGCAAACTTCAAACCTAAATTTTTAACATTTAGTCTTTTTCAATTTTCCATTTTGAACCAATTAGTCCTTCAATTCATGACTTTATACCCAAGTTGAACTACCCAAAGGCTGAAATTCAAATTGACACCCTAACCTAGAAGCTTCTTATTACAGTTATGCAGAGATTTCCTAAATTCAAATACCTAAACTACCCCTAACCACCCATATTATTTACCTTGAAATTACTGACCTAAAAGCCTGTGACCATGGTTAATTACCAGGTCATGAGCTTTTGAACATCCTCTGAATTTAACCAAAACCCCCAAAATTAAACTACTTAATTCAACTACACCTATTTTAAGCTAGAAAAATCAAAGTTAAAACTATTATTACCAGTTATTAATGAACAAAAATGTAAGAAAACAAAATGCATCAGCATGCAAGCTCATGTTATCAATGTGAATCAAGGAAATTAAAAACTCAAATGAACTTGAGATGACTGGCGAGCAATAGTCAAGGCATCAATTGTCTTAAATAGGGAAATAGGTCTAAAAGAGAAATTGACAAATATACTTGCATGCGCTCATCTCCAAAAAAAATCTAATTCCTATTATTTAGGCAAATCCTAACTGACCTAACTCAGGAATCAAGCATAAAGAACAAACTATCAGAAAAATCTAATGTAATTTAATCCAATCGAACTAAAACCTAATCAAAATAAACAAATATGCAGAAACTGAAACTAAAGGTAAATGGAAAACTTAGCTTAAAAAATGTGTTGAACCTTGGAAATCTTCATGCACCACTCCGGGAATCCTAGATTCAACTTTTGAGGAGTTTAGCCAAAATTCGAAGGAAGCTAGTCAGGGATTCGAGATGATGAGGTGAAGGGGGGAGTGTGATGTAAATTTGGTTGGTGATTGGATGAGTTAGGGTTTCGGTCGGGATTTTGATTTAAAATTCGAGAGATTTGTTGGGATTCAAGGGAAGAGGGTTGTGGATTTGACTTGAGGTAGGTCTGATGGCCATGGGGTGTCAATTTGGGGCCGTTTGGCGTCGGTGACACCATGCACGGCGGCGGAGCCAGCCTTTCAAATGAAGATTCGAGGCTTTTGGCTAAAGTTTGAAGGCTGGTAATGGTGGATTTGGAAAGAGGAGGTTGAGGTGGTCAAGTGGTGTTATTTTGAGGGTCATCTAAGAATCGCCGCCAGCGGAGGCGATTTCCGGACTGTGGTTTGCGTTGGAAGGTGGCAACGTTAGGGTTTGGGTCTCTGAGGTATTAAGGACGATGTGTTTGTGGTGGGGCTGGTTTGGACAGTTAAATATTATTTGATGGGGACTTCAGGACCGTTGGATTAGAGAACCTCGGTGGTCTTGATTGCTTTAGGCCCAAACGGTGTCGTTTTGAGGCGAATGTGGATGGACCGGGTTGGGACTGAGTCAGGGACGATTTTGGACGGGTTATGGCTTTATTTGGGCTGGAATTTTTTTAAAAGTGACCCAAATTTGGTCCTTAAATCTTCAGATCTCTCTTCTTTAATTCCTTTTATTTTTCTTTCATTTTTTATTTTCCTTTTGTTTCAAAAATAATTAAAACTCCTAAATTAACTACAAATCTTAATTTTACCTGTAAAATTCAAACCAATCCCATATAATTATTATCAAAACAAAATTAAAGAAAAAGTTACCTAAAAATTTTAAAAATTAAAATTAAGAGAGCATATTGAACCTATTTTTGGTTTTTCCTTTTACAAAATGCTTAATTGCTAATTAATTCGTGAAAAATGATCAAATCAACTTTAAAATGTGCTTGCAACATATTTTGTATTTTTAAAGAACTATCTAAATTAAAAATACAAACAAAAGTGCAAACAAACATGAAAATTACGCAATTATTCCTAAAAATCAAACAATTAAAAGGAAAAATCCTAAATCTAAGAATTTTATAGGAGTAATTCATGCGAGGATAAATCACATGCTCACAGCTGCCCCTTTTTGTGCGAAAATACGAAGAGTTTTCGTGCAAAGATAAGTGAGCAAACATGAGCGACTTTTGCCCGTTCGAGTACTCCATGAGAAGCATTTTGAAAAGCTTGACAGCACCCTGCTTCAGAGATTGCCTACATATTCTCTGCTAAAGAGGAATCATATCAGTGTAGTTCGGGAGTGTTTGGTAGCTGGGACTACCAAAGCTGTGGTTTCTCTGCTAATGATGCTGCTACTGCTTGCTGACCTTCTTATTACACCAAAGGAAAATCAAAAGCTAAGCTAAATATGCCTATCAACTAAAAGTTACAAGATTACTATATATAAATATCTTGAAGCTTGATATTGAGTCTTATCTGATTTTGCTATAGACTCCGGTCTGAATCTTGATGCTCGTAAGCCGTAGGTGTCGGTTCTTTCTTCGGCATTGGAGTCGAGCCGGACATGCCAAACATGTGATTTTGAATCAGATTTGAGTAGTCCCCATATTCCTTCTTCATTCACTTTGAATTTGCTTCTTTTGGTTCTTTTCTTCTTTTCCTTTATGTTGGATTGAGACTAATCTTTCGGTCATCTTGAATTCTGAGCCTCGAGGTCAAACCTTCTTAGACAACAACAAACGAACGAACAAAATTTTTCTACCCCAATTTTTACTAGGAAAACAGCGTGAATTATTTGTGATGAAAGTCTGAACTCATTCTTTGTTTTGTTTTTCATTTTCAAGAATTGTATTTGTCTATGATAGAACAAATTGGGGGTGGAACCTGTTGCTAAAATGTCAACTCAGGGATTGGATCCATTGCTGGAAAAAAGTGACTAGGGAATGGAAGCCCTATGTCTAAAAGGCGCAACTCATGGATTGGAGCCCTAATGTTGGCTAAAGGAAAAAGAAACTCAACTCAGGGATTGAAACCCTAATGTTGGCAAAAGGCGACTAGAGAATGGAGGCCCTATGTCTAAAAGGTACAACTCAGGGATTGGAGCCCTAATATTGGCTAAAAGATAAAAAGCTCAACTCGGGGATTGGGGCCCTAATGTTGGCAAAAGGAGACTAGGGAATGGAGGCCCTATGTCTAAAAGACGCAACTCGGTGATTGGAGCCCTAATGTTGGCAAAAGGCGACTAGGGAATGGAGTCCCTATGTCTAAAAAGGCACAACTCAGAGATTGGGGCCCTAATGTTGGCTAAAAGGTAAAAAGGCTCAACTCAGGAATCAGAGCCCTAATGTTTGCTAAAGGCGACTAGGGAATGGAGGCCTTATGTCGAAAAAGGCACAACTTAGGCATTGGAGCCCTAATATTGGCAAAAGGCGACTATGGAATGGATGCGCTATGTCTAAAAAGGCACAACTCAGGGATTGGAGCCCTAATGTTGGCTAAAAGGTAAAAAAACTCAACTCATGGATTGGAACCCTAATGTTGGCTAAAAGTGACTAGGGAATGGAGGCCCTATGTCTAAAAAGGAACAACTTAGGGATTGGAGCCCTAATGTTAGGTAAAAGGTAAAAAGGCACAACTATGGGATTGGAGCCCTAATGTTGGCTAAATGCGACTAGGGCATGGAGGCCCCATGTCTAAAAAGGCACAACTTAGGGATTGGAGCCCTAATGTTGGCTAAAAGGTAAAAAAGCTCAACTCAGGGTTTGGAGCCCTAAGGTTGGCAAAAGGCAACTAGGGAATAGAGGCCCTATATCTAAAAGGTGCAACTCAGGGATTTGAGCCCCAATGTTGGCAAAAAGCGACTAGGAAATGGAGGCCCTATATCTAAAAAAGTCACAACTCAGGGATTGGATCCCTAATGTTGGCTAAAAGGTAAAAAAGCTCAACTCAGGGATTGGAGCCCTAATATTGACAAAAGGCGACTAAGGAATGGAGGCCCTATGTTTAAAAGGCGCAACTCAGGGATTAGAGCCCTAATGTTTGCAAAAGGCGACTAGGTAATGGAGGCCCTATGTTTAAAAAGGCACAACTCAAGGATTGGAGCCCTAATGTTTGCTAAAAGGTAAAAAAACTCAACTCAGGGATTGGAGCCTTAATGTTGGCTAAAAGGTAAAAAAACTCAACTCAGCCATTGGAGCCTTAATGTTGGCAAAAGGCGACTAAGGAATGGAGGCCCTATGTACAAAAGGTGCAACTCAGGGATTGGAGCCCTAATGTTGGCTAAAGGGTAAAAACCTCAACTCAAAGATTGAAGCCCTAATGTTGGCGAACAAGGTACCAGGTTGGTATTGGGAATTCTAAACTATCCTCTTTTGGGATTTTCTTCTTTTGTTATCTCTTTTCCCCTTTTTTCATTTTGATAAGATGCGGGAAAGAACTTGGTGGAAACTTCCCTTTTGCATTGATTATTTGCTGCAAAGCTATTCAGTACATACTTTTCTTTTGGCTGCACATGTTTTTTGCACGGTTTCTTGGACCACACCTGTTTCAGTTTTCAAACAAAGAACAATTGTTAGTTTGAAACGATGGTTGGTTTTGTGGCCTTGATTGCTTGATCCCGACCCAACTTATGTTGAGAAGCTCTGCTGCTTGCTGGTTTTGATGATTATTCTCTCTTTCAAACCAAGGGCCTCAACCTTCAAGATTTCATGACAACTCGCTCGCTGGGAGCTCTGGCCTTTCACTTTATTCTGCTCTTAGGACCTTTGTTTTTGGACTTTATTCCCTTTTCAATATCATTACTTTGAAAGCATCAACAACCATGGCCATTCGGGATTGGCTTATTGCACTCAATGAGG
This sequence comes from Nicotiana benthamiana, assembly GCA_034376525.1. Taxonomy (NCBI): domain Eukaryota; kingdom Viridiplantae; phylum Streptophyta; class Magnoliopsida; order Solanales; family Solanaceae; genus Nicotiana; species Nicotiana benthamiana. Next base: position 40,662,922 of record CM067324.1, read on the forward strand.
CTAGGTACCTTCTTTAGCTCTTGCTAGGTAGAGCCCTGTAAAACCAGTCCTGCCACCCTTTCTTTGTAATAGTTTTGGAATCAAAGTTAGACCGAAAGGATTCAAGGAAAAAGTAAACAGAGAGCAAGAGGATGAAAATAGAAGCATCTCTATTGGGGGAAAAGAAGGACTTATGTGGGGATGCATGCAAGCTTCAAATGGACATGGCATGCTTCTTGGACTGGATTCCCAACCCACACAAACTTTCCCAACTTCTCGTAAGTTCATTAAACCGTATTTCGAAAACATGGAACCTTGCCAGGACTCTTTCGGTGGTGGTAGATGTCTTCTTTTTGGCCGACGGCGCCCTTTGCGGGTTTTTGCCAATCGACTTCTCTTATTTCTCTTCTCACTGTCGCCCGATAGTGCTCTTTACGAGTTTTTACTAAACAGACTCTCTCATTTTCAATTTCTCTACTCCCAGTTGCCTTATGACGCATATAGGTTTTCACAGATAAGACTCTCTTATTTTATTTCTCTCAATTTGGACTGCATTAGATTCCAACGATGATTTTTTTCAACTCCCACGCCTTTGCCAATTGATCGGAAGGACTTGGACAAGGTTTTTGAGTAAAAAGAATTTTGGACGAAATTACAACTTTAGAACCATCTTAGGGGGCTCATGGATGGGCCATTATATCATTTGCCCCAGTTTCACTTTTGGGGGAATTGGGAGTTTTTTTGTGTGACTGAACCCCAGAAAGAGGTTGCCTACGTATCCTTTCAGAATCAAGTCAGACGTAGTTCAGGAAGTTCATTTTTGGTTATTTTTTTGTTTTGTTTTTTCTTCTTTCTTTTTTTTAATAACACTTCCAGGTTCCAAAGAGGGTAATCAAGGAAGAGTAACCGGCTCAAATGGGTTTGCAAAAAGGTTGATAGTGTTTGGATAGTGGGAATAAAAGCCTTCGTCATCCCAACTGGACAGAATCATTGTTACAAAGAGCCTAAACATAGTACCTTTTTACTGTGTCTGTATTCACTGCTGCTTCGGGATCATCTCCTTCAATGTCGCCCATATACAATGCTCATTTCGGCAATATCTTTCTGATGATGTACGTGCCTTTCCAATTAGGAGCAAATTTTCCTTTTGCTTCTTGGTGGTGAGGAAGAATGTGCCTTAACACAAGTTGTCCCACCTCAAAATTTCTAGGTCGTACTTTCTTGTTATAAGCACGGGCCATTATTTGTTGGTACAACTACCCGTGGCAGACCGCAGCCATTCGTTTTTTATCAATTAAGGTTAGCTGTTCCAAACGAGTCTTGACCCATTCAGTGTCATCAATCTTAACTTCAACGATTATCTAGAGAGAGGGGATTTCCACCTCCGCGGGTATTACAGCCTCAGTTCCATAGACCAAGAGGTATGGGGTCGCTCCTACTAACGTGCGGACTGTGGTGCAATATCACAGTAGTACGAAAGGTAACTTTTCATACCATTGCCTGGAGCTCTGAATCATCTTTCTCAAGATCCTCTTGATGTTTTTATTTGCTTTTTCAACAGCACCATTAGCCTTGGGCCGATAAGGAGTAGAGTTCCTATGCATTATCTTGAATCATTCATATATCTCTCCCATCAATCGACTGTTCAAATTTGCAGTATTATCTGTGGTGATAGTTGCACGAATGCCAAAATAGAAAATAAGATTGGAATGCACAAAATAGACTACTGCTTTCTTAGTAACCGATTTAAGAGTGATGGCTTTGATCCACTTTATGAAGTAATCAACGGCAACTAGTATGAATCTATGCCCATTTGAGGTTTTCGGCTTGATTGGCCCAATGACGTCCATGCCTCAAGCTACGAATGACCAGGGTGCCGACATGGGATGCAGTTCTGTGGGAGGTGCATGAATCAAATCACCGTGCACCTGATACTGATGGCAGTTCCGGACAAAGCTAAAACAATCCTTTTCCATGGTTATCCATTAATAGCCTGCTCGGATGATTTTTTTGCTAGCATATGCCTATTCATGTGCGGTCCGCATACTCTGGCGTGTACTTCATGCATGATCCTTCTGACCTCTTTGGCCTCAACACATCTTAACAAATTAAGGTCAGGGGTCCTTTTGTACAAAACCTCACCGCTTAAAAAGAAACAACTTGCTTGCCGTCTGATGGTTCTCTTTTGGAACCCAGCGGCTTGCCCGGGATATTCTTGGTTTTTTAGAAACATCTTGATATCATGGTACAATGCCTGGATGTTTGGTTCTTCCTCAGCCGTATTACAGTACCCATGCCTTTCCCTGATTTGGATTTCCAAGGGATCATGTGCGCATTTCCTGGGTAGGGCAACATTGAGCCAAAGTGGCGAGTGCGTCAACTACTTCATTGTAACAGTGAGGGATGTACCTGAAGTCTATCGTCTTGAACCGCTTGCTAAGATCTTCCACATGTTGTTGGTAAGGGATAAGTTTGACATCTCGAGTTTCCCATTCTCCATGGGCTTGCTGGATGATTAGATATGAGTCCCTCATAATCAACAACTCTTCGACATTTTGGTCGACTGCCATGTTCATAACCATGATGCAAGCTTTGTACTCGACTGCATTGTTCGTGCAGAAGAACCGAAGCCGAGTTGTGGCTGGATAGTGCTGATCGGTGGGTGAAATTAAGACTATCCCAATTCCCACACCTTTTGCGTTTATCGCTCCGTCAAAGAACATCTTCCAAGCAACGGTATCTTCAGATATTGCCTCCACTGAGTTCACCTCTTCATCTGGGAAATAATGTTAAGAAATGGTACTCATCATCAACCATGTTTTCGGCTAAATAATCCGCTAATGTCTAGGCCTTCATTGTTGTACGAGTGACATAGACTATGTTAAACTCGGTGAGCAGGATCTGCCATTTTGCTAATCTCCCCGTGGGCATTGGTTTTTGAAATATGTACTTCAATGGATCCAACTTGGTTTTGAGGTAAGTGGTGTAGGCCTGCAGATAATGCCTCAGTTTCTAAGCAAACCAAGTTAAAGCACAGTAGGTTCTTTCCAACAAAGTGTACTTGGCCTTGTAGCTGGTAAACTTCTTGCTCATGTAGTATATTTCCTGCTCTTTTCTTTCCACTAATATCGTGTTGCCCGAGGACGCAACCGAAGGAACTTTCCAAGACTGTCAGGTACAGAAATAATGGCCTCCCTAGCTTAGGTGGAACCAAAACCGGTGGGTTGGACAAGTAATCTTTAATCTTTTTGAAAGCCTCTTGAAATTCATCTGTCTATTTGATCGATGCATCTTTATTTAGAAATTTGAATATAGGCTCACATATGGAAGTCAGCTGAGCGATGAACCGACTAATATAATTCAATCTTCCCAATAAGCTCATTACGTATTTTTTGGTCTTTGGAGGAGGTAAATCTCGAATAGACTTTATCTTCATCGGGTCTAACTCAATACCTCTCCGGCTGACTATAAATCCTAGAAGTTTGCCCCACGGGAGCCCGAACACACATTTGACTAAGTTCAGTTTCAAATCATATATACGCAGCCGTTCGAAGAACTTCCTCAAATTCCGCACATGGTCATCCTCAGTTTTAGACTTGCCAATCACGTCGTCCACATAGACCTCTATTTCTTGATACGATCATATCATTGAAGACGGTAGTCATAGCTCTCACATAGGTTTCCCCAGCATTCTTTAGCCCGAAAGGCATGACCCTATAGCAGTAGGATTCCCCAAGGTGTGGTGAAGGCTATTTTCTTTGCGTCCTCTTCATCCATCAACACCTAGTGATATCCTGTGTAACACTCCACGAAAGACTATATCTCATGTTTGGCGTAGTCATCAACAAGGATGTGGATATTGGTCAAGGGGAAGTTTTCTTTGGGGCTTGCTTTGTTCAAATCTCTATAGTCCATGCATACTTGGGGTTTTCCATCTTTCTTTGGCACTGGAACTACGTTGGCTAGCCATGTGGTGTACCGGACCACTGGGATCACTCGTGCTCCCAACTGTTTCGAGATCTCTTCTTCGATTTTATCACTGACATTAGTTTTAAATTTTCTCTGTTTTTTGCTGGATTGGGGGTCACTCAGGATAAGTTGGAAATTTATGCACTACGAGATCAACACTTTGTCCTTACATGTCGTCATACGACCAGAAAAACACATCTTTAAACTCAAACATGAGTTGTATTATGGCATTCCGGGTTTTTTCGTCTGTGTGGATGCTTATCTTGGTTTCTCGAATTTCTTCAGAGATTCCCAAGTTAACCAGCTTTGTATCAAGTTTGGCTGAAGTTTATTCTCAAATTGTTCTAATTCTCTATTTATTTCCTTAAATGCCCCTTCTTCATTATATTCTGGTCCTTGGTTTATTATTTCGTAATTAGACAGGGTATTTGGATTTGGGCATGAAGTTCACAAGCATGTCATGTTATTTAAAGCCGCGTTATTAGAACTAAGAAGAAATGAAAGAGAAAAATAACAAAATCAGAAAGAATAAAGAAAAATGGATGATGAAATATTAATTTCATTTCTTAGAATTATAAGATAATAGGGTTTACATTTTGAAATCTAAATCAAGAAACTAAAGAAAACATCCAAGTTACACCTTGGAATAACTTGGGATGCAGAAAAAGTAGCAGGACAGGTCTACCGGGACTCCTGCCTGATCGGAAACGGCGTAGCCTTCCAATTTTGAAGCTTAGCGCTTGGTCCCTTGTACAACACCTCAGCGGTGCTTGTTCCCTCTCACGGATGAACCATGTGGGTTTCGTAGAGTATTTTCCTCATCGCCCTACACATTTCTTCAATTTCTTCGGACGTGAAGGCCTCATCCTCCTCCTCCTCATTGTACTTCAGCTTTACAAAGTTTTCATATAAATGTAGCAGTGGTTGAGGCAGAACCCACCCATCACACTTTCTCTCTTTTGCCCGTTTTCTATTATCTAGCGTTGGGTGAAAGCCTAGCCCGAAGAAATTTTCAGTGGCGGGCAGAGCTACTGGCTCAAATATTCCTTGCAAAGCGTTTCTGAGTCCCTTTCCGGGCTTGAAACCATGTCTGATCATTTCCATGGCTACCATAATTGCGGCGTTGGATAAGAAGGGTTTGGGGCAAGAGTTTCCTTCTTCATACTAGTCTGCCACCACATCTTCAAAGGCTTTGTAAATGATGTGCTTGCTGCTTTTCCTCGCTTCAAGACATGGGACAGACGGGTCCCGATAGATTGATTGTTCATCCTATCTGTGGACCAAAATCTCCTGATAGCTCAAATTTCACCATTTGATGGAGAGTAGAGGGTACAACTCCTGTAGCATGAGTCCAAGGCCTTCCCAAAAGAAAATTATAGGACGTGTCCATGTCTAGCACTTGGAAGGTTACCTCAAAGTCCATTGGGCCAATGGTCAGAATCAGATCTATTTCTCCAATTGTGTCCCTTTTGTTACCATCGAAAACTCACACACAAACACTGTTTGGAGGAATCCTTCCAGTCCCAATTTCCATACGCTGGAGTGTAGAGCATTGGAAAATGTCTACCCTAAAACCTCCGTCTACCATGAACCTCTTCATATAGTATCCCTCACATTTGACAATTACGTGCAAAACTTTGTTGTGAGCAGCCCCTTCGGGGGCAAGTCATTTTTGCTGAATGAAATTTGATTGATAACAAAGAATCTTTCCACCACTCTTTCTAACTGCTCTACCGAAGTTTCAGCTGGCACATAGGCTTCATTCAAGGTCTTCATTAAAACATTTTGGTGTTTGGGAGACTTTATCAACAATGACAGCAAGGACATTTGTTCAGGATACTTTCGCAGTTGATCAACCACTTCATAGTCCGCCATCTTCATTTTCTGAAAGAAAGCTTCTGCCTCTTCAGGACTTATAGGTTTCTTAGATGGGAAACGCTTCCTAGTTGCATTGTTTACTTTTTCCACATTGGAGTACTTCTCAGTAGGATGGTTTCTTGAAGCTCCCCCGAGATCTCTTTTCCCTTATATGTAACTATTGTTTTATGATAATTCCACGGTACTGCAGTAGGTTCCGTTATGGGCCTCTATGGCGAGCGGCCATATAACCACGAGCTCAGTTGGCCTTGGTGGATTAGTTGCCCCCCGCACCATATAAGCTCCCTTGGACACGTACATTTGGGTTGCCTTCTTCAGTTCAAGCCTCTTTGGAGGGCTCAAAGTCAGCTGCTTTTCTTTACGGCTTCGTGGGACATAGAGAATTCCATCTTTGGAGGCATTACCTCTGTTCCTATTTCAACTTCCTTTTCTGGTTCTGTCTTGGTGACTTTGTTCTTCTTTTCCCCTTTATCTTGCTTCAGGCACTTTTTGGCTTTCTCTCTGCATCCACAATGGCATTTATGGCCTTTAGCGCCGGATCAATAGATTATTAGTCACGTTGGAGACATCCTCATCCCTTAGCATTATTTTTCCTTGCTCTATCAAGTTCTCTACCGCTCTTTTCAGGGTCCAACAATCATCTGTATCGTGACCTTCTGCTCCTGAATGATAGGCATATCTAACACCGGCTCTGTAAGTGGGTGATGCTGGGTTTTACCTCGTTTGAGGAACTAGTTGCAGCAGACCCATTTGGAGAAGTTTTGGAAATAGATTGGAGTAAGACTTACCAATTGGAGTAAAAGTTTGCCTCTTGGGTGGCTCATGAGGAGGAAAATTATTCTGTGGAGGACGGGGATTATAGTGGTTTTGTGGAGGAGGCTTATTTCTTGGAAATAGAGCTTGGTTTTTATTGGCATGTTGTTGCGGTCGTACAAAAGGTTGAGTATTCATGACTGCATACGGTTGAGGAGCATAGGCCATGTCTTGACGAGGGTAATAATGCTGAGGGGATCTTTCTAAGAACATGGGTCTAGGAGCGCGGTGTCTCCTTGCACCTGAGGTCGTCATGGCTGTTTCTTCTTTCTTCTTACCTTTGGCCACTTCTCCTGACTTGCCTTGGATGGATTGGGAGGTTTCTCTAATAGCCGATTGGCTCAGAATTCTTCCTATTTTCAGTCCATTCTCCACTATTTCACCAATTTCAATAGCCTATGCGAATGGTTTTCCCATAACTGACATCATATTCTGGAAATAATCAGCCTCCTGAGCTTGAAGAAATACCATGACCATTTCCACTTCGTCCATTAGAGGTTTTACCCTTGATGCCTGTTCAAGCCATTTGATTGCATACCCCCGAAAACTTTTTGAGGGCTTCTTCTTTAGATTTGCCAATGATTTCCGGTCTGGAGCAATGTGTACAATGTACTGGAACTGTCGAACAAAGAATCTTGCGAGATCGTCCTAGATGTGCCATCGAGAAATATCCTGATCCATGACCACTTGGAGGCGATACTCACCAAACTTTCCCCAAAGTAAGCCATGAGCAATTCTTCTTTTCCTCCAGCTCTGCAAAATTGATTGCAATATTTCTTAAGGTGAGCAATATGATCACCGTGCCCATCGTATTTTACAAACTTCGAAGTTTTGAATCCCATAGGCAAATGCATGTGAGGGAAAATGCACAAATCAGTATATGACACACTTTTCTACCTACTCATCCCCTGCATGTTTTTGAGGCTTTGCGCCAGGCTTCTCATCCTCTTTGCTATCTCTTCTTGTTCCAGAGTTTTGGGAATCTTTTCCTGTCCGTTGTGAACTCAAATGAAGGTGGCTAGGAATAAGTATAGGTGGGGTACTGAAGAGGCTCAATTTGGGGGGGATGAGTGTTTGGGATGTAAAGGTTGAAGGATCAAAAGTGGGCCTAGGCAATGCTTGTTGTATTGTAGCTGAGCATGGGGGGCGGTAAAGATGTTTGGGACTACATTGGATATGACCATCTGCGGGCGAACTTCTGAAGGTGTTCCCACAAAATGAGCCGAGATGGTTGGGTGTCCTAGTGGGATACTTGGATGACTGATTGGGACAGTGGAAGTTCCACCCATTCTAGGGAAAAGCTCGAGAAATCCGAGAATTGCACTAGGAGGCTCTTTTCCATTTGCCCAGGCTTTCCACATCTCCATCACGTAGAGACGTAATAACATGTTTTCCTCGGCGGTTGCTGATTCTGATGCTGGGATACCCAAGATTGGGCTCTTGTCCGTGATGGGAATTGCTGGTAGAGTGATTTCTGAAGACATTCTGATTCTTCCTTTCGATATGGTGTACCAGAAAAACCAACCCTCATTTATAAAAACCTTGGACTGGATGTTACAAGTAGGAAACGGTTAGTTTGAGACAGATAACAGATAGGTGATCGCACGTTGTGGTGTGATGCACCTATGCAGTTGAACATGTATCTACATGTCTTGGAAATAAAATACAGACTCGAAATGAAACAAAATACAGACTCAATGTTTGAAAAGTCAAGAATACACTAACTTCCATTACTGGGGCCCGCGAGGCATCATTTGGCCTTGCCGCGAGCTTATGTGCGAGATCCCCTTGTAGTTTCTCCAAATCATTCATTACTTGATGGACAAAAATCATCACCGCACCGAAGAAGGTGGTACGAGTCATATCCTTGCTGCTTGGCACTTCATGGTAATATAATCAGCGATGGTTCTGATCCTCTCTCTAATTCTGCCTTTTTCCTGGAGTAATCGCCCTATCTGATGGTTCCAAGCTTGTAACACTTGGGAATCATGAAAGTGTTGATCTTGCATTTACAGTATTTCTTCCTCCATTCAGGCTATCAAATTATAACAATGCTCAATTTCAGCCTTAAACTCTTTAGCCCATTTGGTTGCCTCATCCTCAAGATTGGTCATTTTTCTTCTTAAATCGGTAATGGTCCCTTCATAGTTTCTCTTCATTTGTTGCACAAACTGTGCCCGTTCTTTCGCTCTATTTGCCCACTGTTCTTGCAACTTTGCCTGGGTAACTTCAAAATTTTCCAAGTCTTCTTGGTATTCGAGGACTTTCTTTTGTAGCCTGCTTATAAGTCTTTCAACTGTCCAAATTCTTTCTGGGTTGTTGGCAGCTATTTTCATTTTTCTGATCTGAGCTTTGAGTACCTTATTTTCCTGAGCTAGTTTCTTCTTTTTCTCCCTGGTCCGCGACAACTTGAACACCATTTTCAAATTGAAGCTCCATAACTTGCCTTTCCAATCTACTTATTTTGGCCTTATGTTCATTCTCTTTAATCAACTAGTCCCATTGTGGTTGGGCATTAACAGTGAATTGTTGGACATGTGGTCTCTTTGCGGGCCTTTCAGGAATTTGATATCTCTTACTAAACCATTCAACATATTTGGGGTCCACCCCCCCTCTGGCTCGGTCTCGCACTATGGTCTTAGGTTCTAGAAACCTACATTTATTCCACATTTTGCGGATTTTTCCTTCTAGGAATGCAGCTTTTGGGCTCAGCTCAATAGCATGCTTAGTCAGATCTTTGTCATTGTGGACGGTTTGAAATCTTCCTAATTAGCGCAACACCCTGCAGGGAGCATAAGGTTGGATGCCCCGAATGCCTATTAAGAGAATATAAGATGCTTCAGCTGTTGTATATATTACTTTAGTGGCAGGGAAACATCCAAATGCCCATTCACTTTTATTAGCAGTCAAGGCCCTCAGATGTGCAACTCAAGCTTCCATACCTGTAGGGAATTCAATACCTGCTACCCGGCTTACAAATTCTTCAATGCAGTTTACACTGGTCAAACCATAATTCATGTATCTAGCCCGGTGACGGAGGTGTTCTTGCATCCATAACTGGAGTAACAAATTGCAACCTTGGAAAAATTTTCCTCCTTCCCGACAAATGGTCGGGGCTAGGTAGATTTTCGACACGATTAAAGGAACCACAGTGCTGTTAGCCTTTTTGATCGCCACATCGCTCATTCCCACAAGACCTATCTATATATTGCCGTCCTTTCGTGGGCAAACCACAACACCCATGAAGGCCACCATGAAAGCTAGACTCCGTCTTGCCTCCCACTTATCTTTATTTCTAGCATGAGTTAGAGCGGTGTTCGGTTCTTCAAAACCCCGAGGGTTACCATATCGAAGATACATAAACTGAAATATGCAGTACCCTTTGGCTAGATTTCTGTCTTGGACATCCCGAATAATGCTTAGCAAATCTAGGAATCTGTGAGGGGACACCGGTCTCAGTGACAGAGGATATCAACTTCTGAGATTTCTATTTAGACCTGCATAACCCCCTATTTCTTCCAATGTCAGTATGAGCTCGAATTTAGAGAACGGGAACACATTGCAAGTTGGGTCCCAATGGTATTAAGGCTTTAATCATGTCCGAACTTGGCTTGATGTTTAGTAATCGGACGAGGCCTCCCAAAACTCTTGTCACTGTTTCACTACTACCTTTTCCCAGATCATCCACCACATATGAAGCTTCAAGGGGATCTCATTAAGGACTACAAAAGGTTCAATTTCATTCGAGCTCATCCTGCACATTTATTTAGGTGATTTAATGACTTATTTTATTCTAATAGAAAAACAACAATGCTCTTATTTTTTCTTTGATTTTTTTAATTTTTTTTAGTTTTAAAAATCCTGGGTTTGCAGAAATGACTAGCACTTTAGGAAAGAAGGTTGAGCCTGCTAACCGTTGGAAATGAATCAAGGTGGCCGGTCTTATGAAAATAGCTTTCCAGCGATCTTTTGTGGACATTCAGCTTTATTTTAAACAAGAATGACATCACCCTACTCATTTGTGACTAAACTCAAATTATTTTTTGTTGTTTTTGGTTATTTTTGCAAAAAAGAAGTTTGACATTATGGGGGTTTCCTATGTATCTCACATATGGTGAGAATCAAACTGGCGTAGTTCGGGAAAATTTGACAAAACCAAAATTTGAAAAACAATTTTTTCCTTTTTTTATATTTTTCATAGATCGGGCAGAGTTTAAACACTATTTTGAGTATTGGTTTTTCAAAAAAAGTGAGCATCCTTATCCATTGCTATTTCCTTTCAACTCTCTCCCAAGCCGGTTAACATGCAGATCCGAAGCAAATAAATGCACAAGTACCAAGTACGATGCATCAGGATGGTCTTTTTCATTTCAGGTCACCTGTCCTAAATGGACCCAACCCCTGTGTTGATTCCCCTAAGTCAAATGCACGTGATGCAAACAAACGTTCCTACTTGGGATCGAGTATGAGGTTTTGTTATACTAGGTTTTGGACCTGGGTTTATTATTCTAGACCTGGCTTACCCGAGCGGACAAGTCGAGCGGGGGGGGGGGGGAGGGGGCAGCGTACCGGGGATACAGAAGCTCTGTCAGCTTAGCAGCTTGTCCAAATCTCGTTCTAAATTGGGATATGGCTCTAAACAGAAGAGAAGTCACATGAAGTGTACCCTTTTCCATGATGTAGAAGACTTAGAGAGAGGAAGGGTTTCATAGATATTTATATATACAATTCACCAAATATGAAAGCGGTAAAACATTTAGCACATTAGGCATGAAACATGTAGGAAAATCATATAACAAATACATTCAATCATATTAACTATTCTAAGCTTGAATTCTTAAACTCTGAACCGAAGTTCTGGGTCCTTGTCTCTCCAGAAGAGTCGCTAGAGGTGTCACACCTCCTTAATTACACACCTACCCCAAAGGATAGCGTATAAGAATTTTTTCCAATTTAAGTGACATCATTCGAAATGGGATTATTTATTTATCAGATTCGCCACTTTGGATATATTTGGCTTTTGATGTCCCAAGTCACCGGTTTATCTTGAATCCCAAATCGAGGAAATTTTCGACTTTCCAAATGAAATATGCGAACCAGAAATTCTCACTAAGGACTTCTGTTAACCCGAGGGAAAATGTTAGGCACCCCCGAATCCCACGGTTCTAGCACATTTGCTTCAGCTATCATAATTGACCTAATATATGATTTTAAAACATGTTCATCCTATATTGCAATTTTAAAATTATTTATTGCTTTTTATTAATTTTTAAGGAATATTGAACGTCGTTTAAATCGTGCCTTTAGATCGTGTCACATGAAATGCACCTGGATCCATAGCACATTTATTCAACATTTTGGGATTTATATTTGGGTCACATGAAATGCACACCCGAGTTTAGGAAGGTAAATTTATTAAATAACGCGCCTAAAGAAACTAACGCGTTGTTAACTTTGCGGGAGGCCATGAAGATTCGCTAAATGCCACGTCCCGTGTTCTAGGATTTTAAAAGATATAATTAAAGAGCGCCGCGGTTTGTGAATTTTGTTTGGCGCGGCGCACCTCAATTTATTTTTTTTAAAAGACATCCTAAAGATGAACTATTATTATCTATTAAAGATCGTCTATAAAAACTTAATTAATTAGAACTATGAATTAACTACTATTAAAAGCATTCATGAAAACTTAGGCCTCAAGATCAAGTCCAAACTCAAACAAGAGGATCTTCATTAATGAAGACCCCTTAATTCAAGTTTGCTAGTTAACTCGAAAAGCCCAAGCTTGCATTACAAAATTTAACCAATAACTTTAAATATGAATTCAGGCCTTCAACATATTGGGCTTCGAAACTAGCCCAAGAATGAGGAAAATTCAGTAAACTTTTATAAGAAGTTGTCCAGCGTTGGGCCATAATATAAGCACAATTTGAAGCCGTCCCTGGTAGTCCACAATACACCCTTTTGTTTAAATGAGATTTGGGTTCAGTCATTGTGACGACCCATTGGGGTCATCACTTATTTATTTTCCGTTCTGTACTTTAGAGGCCCTTAAATCTCCTCTTGATTTTTCTCGATTTACGTGCACAGTCCTGGCGCGTAAGCGGGAAGAAAAAAATTAAATATTAATTTTGTGTGAAAAATGCTAAAGTTTGATACTAAATTGAATAAATTTGACTCCGATCAACGTTTTTGGTAAACAGACTCAGACCTGTGATTCGATGGTGCCAATGGGTCCATGGGAAAATATGGGACTTGAGCGTATGCCTGGAATGGAATTCTAAGGTCCCAAGTCCGAGAAATGAATTTTTATGTGAAATTATTTTCTGGAAATAATTAAGGAAAATAGAAACAAAATTTGATTAGAAGACTAGGGTATGGGGCCCGGATTTTGGTTTCGGTGCCCAGTACAAGTCTTATATATTATTGAAGCACTTTCTGTAAAGTTTGATTGAGCACGGACGTCGTTTGACGTGTTTCGGACCCGAAATGGGAATTTTATGTCTTATGAATTTTTTTGAAGAAATCATGAGTTTTGAGGCTTGATTCGATGTATATGATGTTATTTTTGGCGATTTGATCGCTTAAACAAGTATGTAGGATGTCTTTGATATTGTGTACATATTTGGTTTGGAGCCTCGAGAGCTCGGGTGAGTTTCGAGTAGGTTCCGGGAGGTCATAGACTTAAAAACACCAGATATTGCAAGTGAGGAAAAGGTACAAGTTCCTGCGCGACCGCGGTGTGCAGTGTGTCTTGCACGGTCGCGGTTGCCTTTGCACGGTCCGTTGTGTGAGCCGCACTGTCGCGATCATCCTCGCGCTGTCCGCGCTGCAAGCTTCAGAATGCCAACAGCCTTCAATTCCACCAGCGCGGTCGCGGTCCTCTTTGCGCACTCCATACTGGGCGCGTCAGAAAGTATAAATACACGTGATTTTCAGTTATTTCTCACTTTTCAAAAACCCAAAACATAAAAGGCGATTTTCTAAGCAATTCTTCTCCCTCAAAATGATTGGTAAGTGATTTCTAACTCATTTTTTTCACTCTTTAACACCTTTTAACATAATTTCAACGTAAATCGAAGATTTTAATGGGGAAATTTGGGTATATTGGGTAAGGCCTAGGGTTTTGCCAAAATTGGGGGTTGGACCTCAGTTCGAGGTCCGATTTCGAAACTAATCACATAATTGGATTCGTGGGGGAATGGGTAAACAGATTTTAGTTCGAACCTCGGGTTTTGACCATGTTGTCCCGAGAGGCGTTTTGGTCATTTTTCCTAAATTTGCATCTTAGCTGTAAATTAAATAGTAGAATTTGTTTCTTGAGATGTTATTTACGAGATATAATTGAAATGAATATATTTGGACCATTTGGAGTCGGATACTCATGGCAAAAGAGTGATTTCAAGTTGATTTTGGAGCCGATTGAGGTATGGCTTGTCTAAACTTGTGTGGGGGACCTTCCCCTTAGGATATGATGTTTGTTAATTTAATGCCTCGTACGTGAGGTGACGAGCGTGTACTTGAGCAAATTGTTAGAAAATCCATTTTTACTTGAAGTATTTAAATTGAGTTTTCTTACTTACCTGTTCATTTTAAATTGTGAGTTTATTCTATGCTAGTTTTGAGAGGCATGTTCATTTGAGTTGCTTGCCTAAGTATTAAACTGTCCTATTTGTACTCCGCGTAGTATGTTTGGCTAGTATTTTTTTATTTCTTGTCCTGAGTTAGTATCTTTCCTATTGTTTGGGTTGCTATTGTGTGTTTTTAAATTCGGACTAAGGGTTGGCCTCCAGGGAGATCCCTAGTGAATATAATGAGGATACCAAGAGATCCTCGGGATACCAAGAGATTCCTAGTGAATATAATGAGGATACCAAGAGATCCCTAGTGAATATAATGAGGATACCAATAGATCCCTAGTGAACATAATGAGGATACTAAGAGATCCTCGGGATACCAAGAAATCCCTAGTGAATATACTGAGGATACCAAGAGATCCTTATGATACCAAGAGATCCCTAGTGAATATAATAAGGATACCAAGAGATCATCGGGAAACCAAAAGATCCCTAGTGTATATGGTGAGGGTATCAAGATATCCCCGGATTTCCTGTTGTAAGTACTGTTCCTTATATTGCTTTGTTCGGTTTCCTATTGTTGTTTTCCCTTATTTATCCTATTTAGATTCTCGCCGCAGACTTTATCTATACTATTTTTTTTGTCTTACCATATATTATATTTATCTCAGTAGGGCCTTGACCTTCCTCGTCAGCACCCAACCGAGGTTAGGCCTGACACTTACTGAGTACTGCTGTGGTGTACTCATACCTCTTCTGCGCATGTTTTCATGTGCAGATCCAGGTACTTCATCTCATGCGCACTATCATCGAGGTGGAGAGATCTAGCGGAGACTTGAGGTATATCTGTAGCGTCCGGAGACCGAAGAGTTTCCTTTTTTATTCTATCTGTAGTGTTTAGGTTCTATCATACTTTTGATGTAGACATTCTGGAGATTAGAGAATTTACAATATTTTTCCTTTAGTTTGTGTTTCCCATGACTTTTGTGATTTTGGGATTGAGTTGTAGGCTTCCGTATTTATTTTTGAGTTGTATATGCCAAGTGGCACTTATATACCGTTTTTCTTCTAGTTTTGCTTAATTTAGTTAAATGTTTCCGCCAGTTATATTAATTTCTGCATTGTTAGGCTTACCTAATTGTAGGAACTAGGTGCCATTATGACATGTTCATGGAGGGTGAACTGGGGTCGTTACAATCATATAGTAACGAGCCCAAATTCTATAAAGACTTTAATTTGGGTCTGCTAAAAATTTTTGTAAACAAACAAAAAATATAGAATTGATACTGATCCAATAAGCTGAACGTAGGAAATGTTAAGTAATTCGTGAGTCAATTATACTTTTCTTCAGTTAGCATTAACGTTTTTGCATTGGAATACTGACTTTTACTTTGAATCTCCATAACACTGAATTTAAGACATGATCAGATCTAGCAATTTCAATGAAAATAAAATAATTCAACTCTTAATCAAGTCAAACTTCATGCTGATTTTAAATCTAAAATTCATGATTATTTGCAGAACCTAAAGCATTTATTGAACTGAAGCTAAACATCCTTCCAACATTTACATTCAAGTTCATTTAACTACGCATTCATAGGCAACACTTTGCTTATATAACACAAGATTCCAATTTTTAACATCCAAACTAACATGGTAGCAGGTTTAAAAATGAAGCTAAGCTATACTGAAGCTAATACTACTAAGAAGAATACTTATATAATTCTGAAAATAGTCCAAAAGTCCCATTATTACAACTGCGGCAGTGTCCAAATAAACGCACAACTATGCTAGTCATCAAAGTAAAATAAAAACAGTAGGGAATTAATGGGGAAACATGTAGCAATTAACTTCAAATTTGAGAGTACATTTGATTCAATCTTCATACATCACTTGAGACAAAAAATGTACATGGAAATTAAGAAAAGTAAGAAGAGGGAGGAGTCTGAAGCAGCAAACAACAGTCAGTAACTACTTAAAATCAATTTCGAACCCAGAAAATGATATCAAGCAGCCCAAGAATTAATTTCAGATGAGCAACACCGATAAGCACCCAAAACCAAGATCGAATGAACCCAATTAACTCAAAACTAACCCCAAGAACCTTTGAAACCTTGACTACTAAAACACAAGAAAAATTCAAGCCATTTTCGACCTTAGATAAGCTGGAGATTTAATTAGAACTTGGAACTTCAAGATCACTCTAAGAAAATTCAATGGAATGGTGATTTTTCTAGAGTTTTTTTGCTTGAAAATTTTCTGAGTTTTTTAATGCTCCCCCCCCCCCCCCCCAAATAAAATCTGAATTGAATACCAAGTAAAAATGCCTTTATAGGTAAGTTACTAGGGCAAACTTCAGACCTAAGTTTTTAACACTTACTCATTTTCAATTTTCCATTTTGAACCAATTAATCCCTCAATTCATGACTTTCTACCCAAGTTGAACTATCCAAAGGCTGAAATTCAAATTGACACCCTAACCTAGAAGCTTCTTGTTACAGTTATGCAGAGATTCCCTAAACTCAAATACCTAAACTATCCGTGACCACCCTGTTATTTACCCTGAAATTGCTGACCCAGGTTAGACAAAGCCTATGACCACGGATCATTACCAGGTCATGAGCTTTTGAACACCCTCTGAATTTAACTAAACCCCCCAAAATTAAACTACTTATTTCAACTACACCTATTTTCAGCAAATTAGAGTTAAAACTATCATTACCAGTTATTAATCAACAGAAGTTAAAGAAAACAAAATGCATCAGCATGCAAGATCATGTTATCAGTGTGAATCAAGAAAATTAAAAACTCAAATGAACTTGAGATGACTGGCGAGCAATTGGCAAGGCATCAATTGTCTTAAACAGGGAAATTGATCTAAAAGAGAAATTGAAAAATATACTTGCATGTGCTCATCTTTAAACAAAAATATAACTCATATTATTTAGGCAAATCCTAACTAACCTAGCTCAGGAATCAAGCGTGAAGAACAAATATCAGAAAAGGCTAATGCAATTTAATCCAATCGAACTAAAACCTAATCTAAATAAACAAAAATGCAGAAACTGAAACTAAAGGTAAATGGAAAACTTAGCTTAAAAAATGTGTTGAACCCTAGAAATCGTCATGCACCACTCCGGGAACCCTAGATTCAACTTTTAAAGAGTTTAGCCGAAATTCGAAGGAGCGGCAGTAAGGGATTCGAGATGAGGAGGTGAAGGGTAGGCTGTGATGTAAATTTTGTTGGTGATTGGATGAGTTAGGGTTCCAGTCTGGATTTTGATTTACAATTTTAGATATTTGGTCGGGATACAAGGGAAGAGGGTTGTGGAGAGGTCCGGTGGCCATGGGGTGTTAATTTGGGGTCGTTTGGCATCAGTGCCGCCGCGCACGGCAACGGAGCTAGCCTTTCAAATGAAGATTCGAGGCTTTTGGCTAAGGTTTGAAGGCTGGTAATGGTGGATTTGAAAAGAGAAGGTTGAGGTGGTCAGGTGGTGTTATTTTGAAGGTCATCTGAGAATCGCCGGCGGCGGAGGCGATTTTCGGCCGGCGCGTTACGGTGGAGGGTGGCGGCATTAGGGTTTGGGTCTCTGATGTGTTAGGGACGATGTGTTTAGGAGGGGGGGGGGGGTTGGACAGTTAAATATTAATTGATGGGGACTTCAGGACCGTTTGATTAGAGAACCTCGACGGTCCTAATTGCTTTAGGCCCAAATGGTGTCGTTTTGAGGCGAAAGGGGATGGCTTGGGTTGGGACTGGGCCAGGGATAGTTTTTGATGGGTTATAGGTTTACTTGGGCTGGAATTTTGTTAAAATTGGCCCAAATTTGGTCCTTAAATCTTCAGATTTCTCTTTTTAATTCCTTTCATTTTTCTTTCATTTTTTCATTTTTTTTGTTTTAAAAATTATTAAAACTCCTAAATTAACTAGAAATCTCAATTTTACCTATAAAATGCAAACCAATCCCATATAATTATTATCAAAACAAAACTAGAGGAAAAGTTACCTAAAAAATTCAAAAATTAAAATTAACAGAGCAAATTTAACATATTTTTGGTTTTTCCTTTTATAAAATGCTTAATTTCTAATTAATGCTTGAAAAATGATAAAATCAACTTCAAAATGTGCATGCAACATATTTTGTATTTTTTAAAAGCTATCTACATAAAAAATTCAAATAAATGCAAACAAACACGAAAATTACGCAATTAATCCTAAAAATCAAACAATTAAAAGGAAATTCCTAAATCTAAGAATTTTATAGGAGTAATTCACGCAGGACAAAAATCACATGCTCACATGAGTTCTGGCCAAAATATATACAAAAAAAGTAGATAAAGGGGATTGGAAAGATCATATTTATTTTGTGAGAAGTCGTGATTTTAGATCGAACTAGTTTAATAAGTTATTTGCTTAGCATTAAACTAAAAAAAACTAAGACCTTCTTTTAAAGAAAGTAACCTATTTAATACCTAATGAAAATAAAAATTACCTTTTCAATTCTTTAGTCATACTATAAAGAACCATAAAATATATAAAAACAAAAAGTAAAAATTTTCTCTTAAGGGTTTGTCCCTTCCACATCCAATTAACAACATCATCAATACAACTTACATAAGAACCTGGATTCGCCAAGACCCCTGGGTATTACCAACAAATCCAAGCATGGGAAACAAAATAACCGGTTATCATCCTCCAAGGAAAAATTATTAGTCTATAAATCAATGGCATACCTCAACACAATGAATCTAGATACCCCTTAATCCCCTAAAAATTCAGACAACCAAAGAATTTAGAATGATACAATTATGGAAGCGTGATGTTATATATTCCTAACACCAGTACCAAAGACATCAAAGAGATAAAGTTAACAAAAGCAGATTGAAATAGGATGTACTCGCTAGGGAAATACTCTTTAATCATTAAACTGATTGGGAAAAGAATTCTACATCCATGTTTAAGAGAGAAAATTGCAAAACTATGAAAATCTACTGAATCTTTTCCTCTAATTGACTTTTGCCATGATTACTTCATTATCAAATTTACCAGGGAAAAAAAAATGATACAAGCTCTTAAAAATGGCTCATGGTTCATTAATGGCTACTTCCTCTCAGTGCACTAATGAGAACCAATTTTGTAGCGGGGAAAGCCAAATAGGTTCACATGGCAGTTTGGGTACACATACCACAACTACCTACAGAGTTCTACGGTCACATAATACCGATGAAAATTAGTAACTCAATTGAAAAACTCCTCAAGATAGACGTTTGTACTAGTGATACCGTCAGAGGACGATATGCAAGACTCTATATTAATTTTTCATTAGATACACAGTATAAACATACATTCTAATAAGAACATATCTACAATAACTAATTTACGAAGGGAATAATTTCTTATGCAAAAATTGTGGCCATCTTGGACACACAGTTAATACATGCCCTCAAACTTCAATCAATGAAGCAAGATCATAGGATTATAACAAGGACAAAAACAAGCCACATAAAATCAGTGGCAAACTGTCACCTTCAAAAAGAGAAAGAATAAATGGAAAGGGAAAGGAAAAACGCTGGGAAACAAAAGTTGCAAAGATAAGAACAAATGTTGCATAACAAGGATTATGACAAGGATAGAACAACCCACAAATGTTGCAGGCACAACAACTAGAGATTACTCAGCAATAAAGTTACCAGAAAACTCCCAGCACGGTTGCACCGGGGATGGCTCCCCCGGCCGAGCAAGTACTAGAGAGGTCAAGAAACAATGGGTCGGTAGCTGACCCCGCCATCATAAAGATGCTCGAGGACCTCACAAAGAGGATTAAATCGAGCGAGAAAAATATAGAGGCCAACGATAAAAAGGTCGAGATCTATAACTCTAGGGTCGACTAGATTCTGGGTGCACCCCCAATCCTAAAAGGTATGGATTTGAATAAGTTCATACAAAGGCCGTTCCTAGAGAAAGAGGCTCCAAAACCTATTCCAAAGAAGTTCAGAAAGCTAGACCTTCTAAAATACAACGGGACCTCAGACCCCAATGAGCATGTTACTGCTTACACTTGTGCAGTGAAGGGCAACAATCTAAAGAAAAACGAGTTCGAGTCCGTCTTACTAAAAAAGTTTGAGGAACACTCTCGAAGGGAGCCATGATGTCACATCACAACCTAGCACCTAACTCCATAGACTCATTTGCCATGCTGGTAGATTCCCTCATAAAGGCACATGCCGGTGCCATCAAAGTAGCAACATAGAAGTCTGATGTCTTCAAAATCAAGCAGAGGGAGAAGGAGATGCTGCGAGAGTTCCTATCTCGCTTTCAAATGGAATAGATGGAACTACTGCCAGTCTTCACTGACTGGGTAGTACATGCCTTCACTCAAGCTCTGAATAAGCGAGGCTCAGTGATTTCAAAGCAACGAAAGTAGAACCTGGTGGAATATCCCACCGTGACCTGGTCGAACATTCAAAATTGAGATCAATCAAAAATCAGGGCCGAGGATGACCAATTGTGAGCCCCCTCGGGCGCGATATACCAAGCAGGCTTTTTGTGAAGGAAAGGTACAAGCCATACACCAAGGACAAGAGAAACGCCCCGAGGCGTAACATACCCCGTAATGACCAAAGGATGAACTGAGGCCAAAACCCTCAGAGATTCATCAACAGAGACGGATCCGACAGGAGCACGGGGCCAACGGAGGCACGTTGCTTGTTGGTGTACAACTTCAACATAGATATATTGGATATCGTGTTTGCCATCAGTAAAATTAGAGATGCCAGGTGGCCCAGGCCTATGCAATCAGATCCGTTATAAAGAAATTATAACTTAGTTTGTGAGTTTCACAACACACACGACCGCATAATCGAGGATTGCCACTAGCTCCAAGATGATATGGCCAGACTACTCAATAAATGTCACCTTTGCGAATTCCTCAATGATCGAGCCAAAAACTAGTTCCTATAAAGAGAGGCAGCCAAGAAGAACGAAATAAATGGGCCACAACATGTCATCCACATGATGTTGGGAGGCGTTGATACCTCACAAGTAGGGGTGTCAATGGTTCCGTTCGGCTGGTTATTTTATAAAATTTGTACCATACCAATTTTTCGGTTATTCTATTATGTATAACCAAAATTAGACTTTTTGAAATTGTCCTAATCATATTGATTTCACTTCGATATCAGTAGGGTTTGGTTAATTTTTGATATTTTTTAAATGTCATGTAAAATTCACTAGTAAAAGTTGAATGCAATAACATGCGTTCTTTTATAGGACTTAGTAAAACTCTCTGGACATTTTTACTGTTTAAAGGGTGATGAATTAAAAAACATGAAAGATGGCTAAAGTATGGAACATCAACTATTCGAGAGCAACGTAAAAGAAATCAAGTAAAAGCAAAGAAAATATAAATTACACGAGTGAAAAGATATTAACCAAGCTGAGACTCAAGAATAAATTCTATATTAAATATTCGAAAAAATAAATCCTAATTATATGAAAGGAAACATATTCAATACATTATAGTTTGCTACTCATAATTGCTGGAATACTTTGTGTTTTCTTAATAAAGATACTTGAAATAACTTGTTGGCTTGTAAAAGTTTTCATAATTCCAAGGCCCAATTAAAAATTAATGCTTTATTGTTTTAAGCTTACTATATAAATATATTTTTCACATGTAAAATTTATTCGGTATGGTTCGGTATTTTTTCGGTTTATTTTTAAAATATAAAAAGCCTACGCTAATTATTGGTACGGTTATAGATTTATATAAAAACCTACAATTTCTTTAAAAAAAACCTAAGAATCGGTTCGGTGCAGTATGGTTTGTCGGTTTTTAAATATCTATTGACACTCGTACCCACAAGAGCCCATGATGAGAAGAATAAAAATACCCATCACCAGTGAAAAGTGAACTCGAGATTACATACCCGAGGATGCCCTCACATTCAATGGCGAAGACACCGAGACCTTGTCTCAGCCCCACAACGATGCACTGGTGATCTCTTTTCTAGTAAATACATTTTAGATTAAACATGTGCTTGTGGATCTAGGTAGATCGAACTGCTTGACCAAGTCGTACCCGCCTCTCGAGTCCTCAACAGATTCAACATGGCGAGCGAAACAACAAAAGGGGAAATCACCCTACCAATGAACGTGGCCGGCACAATCCAAAATGCCAAATTCCATGTCATCGAAGGAGACATGAGGTACAACGTATTGCTTAGAAGGCGGTAGATAAAATGCATGAGAGTAGTACCATACACCCTCTATAAAATGATGAAATTCCCTACAAAGGATGGGATTAAGACCGTCTACGAGGAACAACATGCAGCGAAAGAAATGTTTGCGGTATACGATGTGGCCCCAGCACTAGTACCTCCACCTTCGAAGGAGCCAAAGGATAAGAAAATAGTTAATTAGCAACAATAAACTACACTCCTAGCTATCCCCGACTAAGCAAAGCAGGGACTTATACCGCATCCTCATCACAGGCGACTGAAACATATCAGGGCCCGCAATGTGGGTACACTCTACTCTAAGGTATGATCAGATCCTATCCCTTTTAATTATATTCTACGCTGATCTGAGTGCAGGTATCCGATCAGAATAGCCAAAACACTCTCTAACTCAGAGCCCTTAGGTTTCAAAAAGCATGCGTTGCACTCTTTTCCTTCGGTAGAGCTTTATCCCAAAAACGGTTTTACGATAAGGAATTTAATGAGGAAACACCTACATGCTACCTAAAGAAGATCGTACAAGTATTCAAGGCTTCTTTTGCAATCAACCTTAAATATTGGAGGGAGGGGGCATCCCCTTGGAAGGTCACCTACTCGGAGAAGCCAAGATACGCCAAATGAGGGCTTAATGGGAAAATAATGTACCGAGCCAAATAGTCGAACAAACCATGTTCGCATAGAACAACTGAACCCACAACAACAAAAACATGTATACTTGTACCAAGTATCCAAAATTGTAAGACCTCAAGAAAGGCACAAACAATACTTGTACCAAGTGTCCAAAACTGTAAGACCTCAAAGGCATGAAAAACTCGTAATACCTCACTATAGGCATAAACTCGATCTCAAAGTTTCGACTATATATCCTAAAAAGGCATACCCTCGATATAGATGCCGAAACTACTTCACTCGGGACATAAAGGCTCCGACCAAACAAATAACTCTGGTCACAAGGCTGTACCGCCAAACTAACATGACTCGGGGATGCCCGACCATTGCTACAAATCACATGCCTTCAATTACTTTGAAGATAATTTGGAAAGAACTGGTTAATCAAACTACCTTCGATGTAGCCAAAAGAGCTTCAACCATGTCAACTCCTAAACACTGGCTTTGAGATACTCAGCCTGCACGCCAAACCTTCCGAGGTGCTCAATCATCGCATATAATGACTCACAATCGAGGTTTTTTAAACTGTCGAAGAGTCAGGCAAACACTGTTTCAAAAATCCTTATTGAGGAAAACATAAAGCCTATATAAAAGGTCGCATCGACCCAAGACGTAAGAGCTAATATTTCCTGCCCATAAATATAAAAGGTCGTATTGACCCAACGCGTAAGAGCCAAAGGGCCAAGTTGCATTCAAAAACTTGAGGGTCAAATAAGCTTGAGTCGTAACACGATTAGGAGACTGGACCCAAAATAGGTAACTAAATATGCCTAAGGGAAAAATCTTAAGAGCCATTGACGCTAGCCCACATACAATAAAGGGTCACATTAACCAAAAGCATAAGAGCCATTGCCGTCAGCCCACATACACTAAAAGGTCGCATCGACCAAAAGAGTAAGAGCCATTATCGCCAGCCCACTTACACTAAAAGGTCACATCGACCAAAATCGTAAGAGCCATTGTGTCCAGCCTAAAATTCAACAACTTGAGGGTTGACTAAGCTCGAGTCGATGCCTGACTCAGGGAATGAGCCCAAACCAATTGGCCTAAATATGCCTAAGAGCAAAAGCGCGTAAGAGCCTATAGACCATCCCAATGAGCCTCAAGGCCATACCATGAATCTAAGGATTCCCCTCAGCCCAAAGACTAGTTCATATAGCTAAAATCAAGGCAAAAAGAAATGCAAAAGAAACAAAACTGCAAGGTTTCTTCTTTATACGTACATGTGGAAAAAATACAAGCTCCATTTACAAACCTACTTTGAGAATGCTATATGTAGAATCGAAAAGAAAAATATATATCCCCCCGGTGGGCTATGGAACATTGACCTTACCTTTGCTTTTCTCGGCGTCGAACAAAAGCAACCGAGCACCATGCTCGTCCGCCCTCGCCTGCACCAACTCTTCTGAGAGGTCAAATCCTTTAGCGCGAATCTCCTCGAGGGTTTTCCTCCGAGACTTACACTGAGCGTATTCTTTGCTCCTATATTCGCGGTCAAGGATCTTTCTCAACTTAGCTTGAGCATCGGTAGCGTCCTTTAAATAGACTGCCGCTTCCTGATCATCCATAATTCAGCTCATTACAGTTTCAGCCCGGGTATCCATAATCTCAGCCCTTATCTTCGAGAGCTCTATCTCGAGCTGCACAATCATATCTTTTCAATCCAAGATATTGTCAAGAGCTAAGCAGAGTTGAACCTCAAGGGAGGAAGCTTAGCAAGAGCACCCTCATCCATCCAAGCCTGAGCATCCGCTTGAGCCTTTAACTCATCATACTTGCGCTTGGCTCGGCCAACCTCGTCTCGAAGGCTGTGATGACCTGGCTAGTCATCTTAAGAATTAATGCCTTGATCTCCTATTAACTGCTTTTCCCAAGTCTATTTCCACTAAATTAAATTGCCAGGATGTTCGTTTTTGAGTTTCGGAGAGTTTTGGGACACTTAGTCCCTAAATGAGAACTTAAGTATTCAAAAGTTAGCCGTAGTTGGAATAATGTGAATACTGCCTCGGAATGGAAATATGATGGTTCCATTAGTTCGTTAGGTGATTTTGGGGTTGGGAGCGTATTCGAAATGTGTTTTGGAGGTCCGTAGCTAATTTAGGCTTGAAATGCTAAAGTTTGTATTTTTTAAGTTTCCAATTCGATAGTGTTGATTTTGATCCGAGGGTCGGAATGGAATTTTGAAAGTTGCAGTAGCTCCATTATGTCAGTGTGCAAAACTTCAGGTCATTCAGATGTGGTTTGGTTAGGTTTTTGATCGAAAGCATATTCTGAGAAAATTTAAAGTTCTTAGGCTTAAATCTTCGATTAGTTCGAGTTTCTGATGTTGTTATAGGTGGTTTAAGAATTGGTAAAAGTTTGAAGGATGTTTTGGGATATGTTCGTAGGTTTGGTTGAGGTTCTGAGGGCCTTGGGTGTGTTTGAGATACTCAACGAGATGTTTTTGAGTTTTAAAATTTGCAGATTTCTGTTCAGGTCTGTTGCAGACTTTCCTTCTCTACGAGCGCAACTATCACTATGCAATCGCATAGTGCAAATTCGGAGGGTGATATTTTTGTTCTACGCGATTGCCTTATCAGGTTCGCGACCGCGGAAGTCAAATTTTCCCTTCTTCGCATTCTCATAGTAGAAATTAGGATATGGTAATTCCTTGCATTTTCCTCTTCGCGATTGCGTGGCCTTGTTCGCGATTGTGTACGTCTATTTCTTTCTCTTCTGCAATAGCGGCCTTTTAGTCCGCGTTCGTATAGACCAATTTTGGAACCTTTAAAATTTACCCTTCGCGATCGCATTCAAATTCTTGCGATCACATTGAATAAATACCTAAGCAGTTATAAACATTTCAAGATCTGAAGGTTAACTATCTACAACTAGGGTCTGAAAGTGAAAGGCAGAAATAGTAAATAAGGTAGAAGGAGACTCTGGTGATGTAGATCATAGCAAGGCAAGCAGCTCACCACTAAGTATACACATTGTATAAAGTATACGCGCAACACGCATATCCAAAACTAGTACACCCAAAAAATTAAAGATAATATAGTTCGAAACCAAAATTGTATGTAAGATTGATTCAAGGAAGAGTGAATTAAATACAATAAGTAGAAAATAATTACAATTTTAATTGTATATAACTTTTAACTGTAATTACTGCAATCGTCTTTTTGAAAGTAGTATAAACTTTAAAAATATCTACTCAATAATCGACGACTAAATTACAACAAATGCTTGAGAGGATTCATTTATCGCTAATAACAAGTACATAATTGTTTTAATTAAATATAAACGTAACTTTTGATGCCTCAATTTTTTTGGCTTAAAGAAACAATTTTAGTGGCTTGCGAATTGTTTTTATTATTTCTTGCAAGCTCTTCATATGAGTCCAATGCCCCATCAAAAAGCTAAAGCTAAGCTTTGAGATCCACATTAGCTTAACAAGGACGCTAAAGCTAACACCGAATAACAAAAGTAAGATCACTGAACGGACTTGAACTCAATTGAAGATGAGGGAGGAAAGGAAGATTTGAAATAGTCTATTCAATACCTTTATATTTTGGGGGGGGGGGGGGGGGTGGAACGGGAACAAATAGTGAAAAAAAGTTCAACTTTTTTTCTTTTTGGGTGAATCACTTTTACCTCTTTTTCTCTTCACTTTATGTGATCTAGATGTTTTCTTGTACTCGAAGAAAGAGAGGCAAAGGTAATTGTTATTCGGACAAAACTCACAAAATCTAATAACTCTGTCCAACTATATTAATTTTACTCAAATCGGACTTAGAATCGATATTCAAATTTTAAATATTTACTTAGGAAAAATCTAGACAAAAAAAATCCCCAATTTCTCTTTTGAGATAATCATTAAAATGGCAAAAGCGAAGATAGAATCATGAAATATAATAAAAATCGAGTCAAAAATACTTACCACAATCCATACTGTAAAAATCACTTCCAAAATTGCCCAAATACGAGCTCCATAGCTCAAAAGATGATAAAATAACCAAGACCTTCGAAATAGTTTAAAATCATAGAACAACAATACCCAACGTGATCGGGGGACATCATTCGCGATCGCGAAGAACAAACATTATTGCAACAAAAATGCTCTACGTGTTCGGGATACTGGCCACTTGAACGCGATGACCACAGTCACCAAAGAACTGTGAAGGCGGACGGATATATGCGAACGTGAGTGAGAATTCTCCAACTCCCGCTCAACACTACACGACAGCGATGCACTATGCACGAACACGAGCTATAACAAATCCAAAGCTCTACGAACGAGTACCATATATCGCGTCCGTGATGCACAAATCACCATGGGCCAAAACACACCTCGTAATCGCGGTTTGACCTTCGCAATCGCAAAGAACACCAGAGGCATCAAATAACAATAGAAAACTAGCAATGCATGTAAGTACAAAATGGTCCCAATTCAATCTGAAACACACTCGAGCCTTTTGAGAATTGTCTAAGCATGCCAACTAGTCCAAAAACATAATACGGAACTACTTGAGACCTCAAATTATACATAACAATGACGAACTGACGAATCGCACCTCAAATCAAACTTGGAGAACTTTTGAACTTTCAACTTCAAACTCAAGCCGAACCATATCAAATCAACTCGAAATGACCTCAAATTTTGCACGCAAGCTCCAAATGACATAAGGAACCTATTCCTACTCCTGGAATAAAAATTTGAATCCAATATCATAAAAGTCAACTCCCAGTCAAACTTATGAACTTTCCAAGGTCAAAATCATCTTTCTGACCTGTCGGAACCATCAAAAATCTGATCTAGGGTCAAATACACAAAAGTCAAACTTGTTCAACTCTTCCAAATTAAAGCTTCAAAAATGAGAATTATTCTTCCAAATAAAATTATGAGTAACCCGAAAACTAAAACCGACGATTCATGTAAGTCATAATAGCGCATATGAAGCTATACAGGAATTTAAAGTGCTAAATCGGATGCAAATGCACAAAATGATCGGTTAGATCGTTCCAATTTTTAGGTGGATTGTCTCATAATTATAAATATAGTCAAGCGAATACATGAAATATAGCACAGTAACAACAAAATAATAGCTACGGCTAGTAAGTATGGATATTGTAGACATAGCACACTGATAGACACTTAATTATAACAAGATAAGGATCACTATATAGTGCTCTAACTCCAGAATAGTCTAAAACAAAATAAATACAGAAGGGCTGTAACTATAAAAGAGAATGGAGAGAGACTCATCAATTTGCGAATGCGGCATATATACCTCGAAGTCTACGAGAGATTGCCTCTCCTCAAGGATGGTAAGTCTGAGTCGAAGTACATGGATCTGCACATGAAAACCATGCATAGAAAAGGCATGAGCACACCACAACGGTACTCAGTAAGTGCCAAGCCTAACCTCGGTCAGGTAGTGACGAGGAAAGGTCAGGTCCCTACTGAGATTAAATAAAAATAGAAATGATAGAATAAGATAATCAATGAAATCGAGAATCTATAGTGAGAATTTAATACAAGATAATAATAAAAAGGAATACAGTAACTGAAACAGAAATAAAATCAACCACAAGGGAATACCACTCAACAGGATGATAGCGGAGGATCTCTCAGTATCCTCAATATATATATGCCGAGGATCTCTTGGTATCCCAAGGATCTCTTGGTATCCTCAATGTAAACAAGGAATCTCTTGGTACCCCTCAATATATGCTAGGGATCTCTTGGTATCCCGAGGATCTCTTAGTATCCTCAATATACATGCCAGGGATCTCTTGTATGCCGCACTTAAGTTCAAGGCTTTAATATGTACAGGGGTTCTCTCGGGGTGCCGTCCCGTAATCATAAAGTAAAACACAGCAGCAATACAAGAATACTCAATTAAGCTGAGTTACGTACCAAATAAACAAGAAATTCTAACTTAACATGCTTCACATTATTCAACTAAGACAGTTTAAGCAAATAAGCAATTAAGTTAATTAGACATTCTTTTCCTAAGCTAACTGGAGATTTAATATTGCAAGTAAAATGGAACGGGAACAAGGAACACAATTGCAATTACTTAAAGAAAAATGGATTTTCAACAATTATCTCAAGTACGCACTCGTCACCTCACGTATAAGGCATTTCAATTATCAAATATACCAAATCCTAAGGGAATGATCTACCACACAAGGTTAGCCAAGCCACTTACCTTGAACTGACTCAAAATTAATCTGAAACCACGCTCTTTCCACAAGTACTCGACTCCAAATGACCCGAATTTATTGAATTCAATTTCATAATGTAAATAACACTTCAGGTAACTGATTCTACTAAGAAATTTTAAGCTAATATGCGTAAATAGGCAAAATAACCAAATGCACCTCGTGCCCACATCTTGGAATCGGGTAAAATTTTTATTTTCAGAATCTTCGTACTCTCACGAGTTCATGCATACAAAAATTATCAAAATCTAAGGTGAACTTCCCAATCAAAATTCGAATTTTTGGTCTAATAACTTTCTTCCAACTTTTTCCCAATTTTCATCTTCAATTCAAAATTAAATGATGAAACTAATTATAGATTAATAAAATATAACTAGAAAGGATTAAAGAATTGTTATCCAGTGATCTCATCTTCAATTTCCTCTCAAAATCACCCTCTCCCGAGCTCCAAATCGAATTTATAACTTTTAAAATTAAACCTCAAATTTTCATATTTTTGCCCAGTTGTTACCTCATCTGCAATCCCGCTTTTGCGGAACAAAAGGTCGCATATGCGAATTCTCACTTAAAACCAGTTTCCACTTCTGCGGTAGACCATTCGCACCTGCGGTCTCGCAGGTGCAATTCCCTTCTTGCACTTGCGGCTTTTGCTGGATCTCTCAAATTCAAGTTCTGCGACCACTGAGCCACTTCTGCGGTGTCGCACCTACGGGACCCAAACCGCAAGTGCGGTTACGACAAAAAACCAGCTGAAGCTGCAACTTGAAAACTCCAAAATTTCTTCCATTAACCATCTGAAATCATCTCGAGGCCCCCGGGACCTCAACCAAACCCAACAACATATCATATAACTTCACCCAGAATTGTTCCAACCTTCGGAATGCTCAAAAGAACATCAAAACACCTATTTTTCATCGGATTCAAGCCTAAGAATTCCAAAAACTCTAAAAATACACTTTTGATCAAAAGGTCTGTCAAACCTCGTCCAAATGACCTGAAATTTTGCAGACACATCAGATTCAACACTACAGAGCTACTCCCACTTCCGGAATTCCATTCCGGACCTCGGATCAAAATCTCACTATCGAACCGAAAACTTCAAAAATTCAGCTTTCGGCATTTGATGCCTAAATTAGCTACAAACTTCCAAAACACAACCCGAGCATGCCCCTATGCCCGAAATACCTAACGGAGGCCGTCTTCACACTGTTTCAACAATGGTCAACTTTGCAACACTTAAGCTCTCATTTAGGGACCTAGTGTCCTAAAACTCTCCAAAACTCGCAACCGAACATCTCAGCAAATCAATATAGCATAAATAAACTCGCGAGAAGCAGTTAATAAGGGATCGAGGCATACATTCTTAAGACGACCAACTGGGTCATCAATTCTCCTACACTTAATCATTAGCTCATCCTCGAACGAGTATAGAGACATACCTGAAGTAGTGAAAAGATAAGGTTAATGGTTGTGCATATCCTTCTCGGTCTCCCATGTCGTCTCCTCGACCGGCTGACCCCACCATTGAATCTTCACGGATGCAATGTTCTTTGACCTCAACTTTCTAATCTCACTGTCCAATATTATCACTGGCTCCTTAACATAAGATAGATCCTTGTCCAACTAGACTAAACTGAAATCCAATACGTGTGACAGATCACCGTGATACCTCCGGAGCATCGAACCATGAAATACCGGATGAACTCTTGTCAAGTTGGGAGGAAAGGCAAGCTCATAAGCAACTTCCGCAACACGCCTCAATATTTCAAAAGGCCCAATAAACCTTGAACTCAACTTTCCTTTCTTCCCAAAACCCATAACGCCCTTCATAGGTGATACCTGAGCAGACGCGCTCATACCATATAGGAAACATCACGAACCTTCCGGTATGCATAACTCTTCTGTCTGGACTGGGCTGTACGGAGTCTATCCTGAATCACCTTGACCTTCTCCAAAGCATCCTGAACCAAGTCTGTGCCCAATAATCTGGAATCACCTTGTTCAAACCAACCCACTGGAGATCTACATCGTCTATCGTATAAAGCCTCATATGGTGTCATCTGAATGTTGTACTGATATCTGTTGTTGTAAGCAAACTCCGCCAATGGCAAGAACTGATCCCAAGACACTCCAAACTCAATCACACATGCACGGAGCATATCCTCAAGAATCTGAATAGTGCACTCGGACTGTCCCTCCGTCTGAGGGTGAAATGTTTTACTCAAATCCACCCGAGTAAACCAACTCATGTTGAACGGCTCTCCAGAATTGTGATGTGAACTGAGTACCTCTATCTAAAATGATAGAAACTGGAATACCATGTAAATGAACAATCTACTGGATAAATATGTCCACCAACCACTCTGAAGAATAAGTGGTACACAAAGGAATGAGGTGAGCGAACTTGGTCAGCTGATCCACAATCACCCAAATAGCATCGAACTTTCCCAAAGTATATGGGAGCCCAACTATAGAGTCCATAGTAATCAGCTCCCACTTCCATTCTGGAATCACTATCTGCTGAAGCAATCCTCCCGGCCTCTGGTGCTTATACTTCACCTGCTGGCAGTTGAGACACCAAGCTACAAACCCAACTATATCTTTCTTCATCCTCCTTCACCAATAGTCCTGACTAAAATCCTGATACATCTTTGCGGCACCCGGATGGATGGAATACCACGAACTATGGGCCTCCTCTAGAATCAACTCTCGAAACCCATCAACATTGGGTACACAAATCCGACCCTACATCCTCAATACCCATCATCACCAATATTCACATCTCTGGCATCACCGTGCCGAACCTTGTCCTTGAGGAAAAGCAAATGAGGGTCATCATACTGCCTCTCCCTGATATTATCAAATAAGGAAGACTGAGAAACCACGCAAGCTAGAACCTGTCAGGGCTTTAAAAGAACCAATCTTAAAAATAGGCTAGCTAAATCCTAAACATCCATCGCCATAGGCATCTCCGATGTTTGTATATAAGCCAAACTCCCCAAACTCTCTATCTGGTGACTCAAAATATCAGCCACGACTTTGGCCTTTCCCGGGTGATCCAAAATAATGATATCATAGTCCTTCAGCAACCCTAACCACCTCCTCTAAAGCAAATTTAGATCCTTTTGCATGAACATGTGTCCAAGCTCCTATGGTCAATATAAATCTCACGGGGAACCCCGTATAAGTAACAGCGCTAGATCTTCAGGGCGTGAACAATGGCAGCCAACTCAAGGTCATGGACAGGGTAATTATTCCCATATACCTTCAATTGTCTAGACACGTAGGCAATCACCCTACCGTCCTGCATCAACACCACTCTGAGACCAATCCTTGAGGCATCAGAATAGATCGTATAAAGCCCCGAACCTGTAGCCAGTATCAAAATTGGGCTTGTATTCAAATATGTCTTGAGCTTCTGAAAGTCTCACACTCTTCCGTCCACGGGAATGGAGCACTCTTCTGGGTCAGTCTGGTCATAGGGTTGCAATCGATGAAAACCCCTTAATAAAATGGCAGTATTAACCCGCCAAGCTAAAGAAACTATGGAAATTTGTAGCTGAGTGACGCGACCCATTTTTCCCCTTTTACCGTTAGGAGAGTAGTTTTCGAGTTTCGACATTCATGGGGTGTAATGACTCATTTCCCTTTTTTGAGAATTGGGTATTTTGAAGAGTCACCACCTAATGATTTAAGGAGAATTAGGACACCTATAAATTTTATTTACAACTAGGTTTGATTACCATAGATTGGGTAAGGGCTTGAAATTATCCTAACGGGAAGGTGTTAGGCACCCCTCAGGATCTTCTAGTGTGGTACCCGTCCAGATGATTTTTGTAAATATATATAGAATTAGCAAGTAAACAAATAATGGCTCAAGTAATAGGGGATTTAAGTTAAACACATAATCGTTTGAAAACAATTATTGAAAGGCAAGGTTTTGAAAGAGTTATAAGCTAAACATACTTCTAAAAAAATAATGGGGATCCTAGGTTTGTTTGTAATATGGATCACCTCAATGCAATGCCCGGTATGACACTCCTCAAAAGAGGGGATACACATGGTATTAGTGCACCAGTCATCATATCCGTATCTACCCTCCCCACCCTGTTAAGTTATTAAAGTGAGGATTGGTCTCGACCTTTACTGCATGCTATTACCCGTCCCATTCCTATCAGTCCCATAGGAATTTAGGACTACTTTTCTTACAAAAGGAAGGATTTTAGGCTTACTCTTATGTTTAAAGGCGAAAAGGCTAGGCGACATACAAAAACATGTAAGACTGCATTTAGAGGGAAACATGTAAGCAGTTATAAGGCTCATGTATACTCCGCAAATAAAGAACATAAATAGCATGACTTAAACACACTTAAGGTCTGAATTATAAAATCCTAAAGGAGAGTTTGAGTCAGAACCAGATTCATTATGTAACTCAGAAAAGAAGTTTGAATCAGGCCTGCCTACTGGTTGTAGCAGTTGGTAATTAAACAAAGGCAATTCCAGTTTTATTTAAGTAGTTACCTATGGCTTGCCTAGGCGTAGTAATAATGTCCTATGATATCTACTACTGATTAGGAGTGTAGTAAAACAGTAAAAAAATTTTAAACGAGCGATTCGGATCCTATAGGCATGCTTTCTAACCGTATTAATTTAAAAGAGTAGGTTATTTAAACTTATTCAAAAAAGATAAGTACGAGCCAAACTAACTTTTTTTAACTAAATCGGCTTTAGATACTATAGGCATGATCTCTATTATAGCTGATTTTAATTCCTACAGATATGGTAAATAAGTATTAAAGGCTGATTTTTGTCCTATAGGCATGGTATCTAACTGAACATGAAGTGGAGTAGGCAGGATTTATTTGATCAAAGCGAAGTTCCTATAGGCATGATTTCTATAAAAAATAATTTCAATCCTAGTGGCATGATTTCTAATTATAAGGTTATTTACATCCTATAGACATGGTTTCTAATTATGTAAAAGTAAAGCATGAAGAAGTTTATTAGACCAAAGCAGATCCTATACGCGTGGTTTCTAATTATGTAAAAGTAAAGCATGCAGAAATTTATGAGACCAAAGCAGATCCTATAGGCATGTTCTCTAATAGATCATATCGAAATACACCCTATAGACATGTTATTTACCCTTCTAATAGCTCAAACAAGTATGATCACCCCATCCCTTTTCACTAGCCAACCCCAATATTGCTTACAAATTATTAAAGCCCAAATGATTGAATTATAAAAAAAGAAGTGCAGAAATAAGAAAATTACAACCAAAGGAAAGAATGATCTTGACTTCCTCTCTGGGTTGTGTAATGAACCACTTCAGTGATAGAATTTCAAAGCCTTTCTCGTACCTGGGTGTGTCAAAGTTTCCTAAGAACCTTATGGGATCCCGGGCAGTGCCTACACCCAGGCTTGCATGACCAGAAAAAAATGAGTGCATGTGGAAGAGCCAGCCCTTAGGTGTCCAAGTTCAGAGGGAGATCAAGGATCCCAAGGCAAGGGTCGCACAAGAGGTGCATAACCTAGATTCTAAGAATCTAGTGGAAGTGCAGAATATAGTTGAAAAAGAGTTTATTTAAAACTCGAATGCAAGTCATATTTTTAAGGTAATCAGTGGTAGAAATTTTTGAAATAAATTGTGGTAATGAAAGAAACTCAAACACACAGAATCGGCAGTCACACAAAGGGGTCAAGGGGTTTTAGGGGTACATTGTCTGTAAGAACATGACCCCAGTAGGGATCTGGTATGGTCATGCACATCAATAGGTGATGCTGGTATAATCACAAACCAACCAGAGAAACAAACACATTTGAGGGGATATGGTTTGGGATTCATAAGACAACAAGTACACAAAGTACACATATAGGGAAGCATTAATTTAAAAGGGGTAGGGAAAATATTACAGTATGCTAGTCATATAACTTGACTGCAGAAACATATGCAGGAGTAGATAAATGCAATAAATTGGAACAATCAAAGAAATATGTTGTTTTTGGGGCATTTAAAAGTGAACTAGGACATACCGGTAGAAAAGCAAAGTGAAGAAAGGAAAAGTAAGAAAGATTCCACATTGTAGACTTGGCTTTCAGCCGGCTAGACAAAGCAATAGCACAAGTAGTAATAGAGAAAGTAGAGAGTTTTGAGTGTAAGTGTGTGTTTTGAACTCAAATTGCTCGTATCTTTGAAAGAAAAGAGGTTGGGTATTCATAGTTCTGAAAACGAGTGAAGAATAAGATAATAACCAATGTCTTAACGCAAACATGGAAATAATCACAATCAGAATCAATTAACACAAGTGATTCCCTTTAATTAAGGAATCATTGCTTAACGGATACTAACAGGTTTGATTAAAGAAAGAAATCAGTTTGGGACATATTGATTATTCCCATATAAGGGGGCAGTAAAAGTATGAAGTCAATAATCAAGTCTAAGTATAAAATATGCTTATTTTGTAAAAGGATTCAGCAAGGTAAAACACCACAGTAATGAAAAGGAGGGACCAATTAATTTAAACAAACGAATACAATTAGGGTTTATAAGAAAACTTTTTGCAATTAGTCAGAAGATTGAGGAAATCAAGATCAATCAACAAAGGAACACGATTATGCACTTCACCATATAAATAACAAGGAATGAACAGGCATGTAGAGTTAAATATGTCAACAAAAATAAGCAAAAGATATATATAGGGGCAATAGGGTAATCTAGGATTCAGTAGAAGAAGAAAACTATTCGAAGCATAGTAGTCAAGCAGCCATATAAAACAAAAGTGCAGAGAACCAAACTGACAGGTAAGAAAAATCAGAAACAACTAAAGGTCTCACAGTAGTATCAAGTGAGGAAAACCCCTTTTAAGAAATTATCGAGTTTAAGAGAGGATAAGAACCCAAATCAGATAAGTCAAACAAGGAAAAGAGAGTCAGAAACAAAGAACTTAATCGAACAAGTACACATTTAAGCAAAAAGTTTCAGAACTCGGATGAGACCAAAAAGGAACTAAGGTTTTCAAACATGCTGAATCAAGCAGAAGAAAGGGATAAACAAGTTGTTTGAAAATAGTAAAATCATGAAACAACACCAAAAACCAGAGAGGATATCTTTAAAAAGAGGTTAAGAGAAACCCTAATCGTTGAAAAAATGAAGAGCCATTTTGAAAGAAAGTCAAAGAACCTTCAGGAAAACACTTAAGAACTTCATAGTAAGCACAGATCTAAGATAGATCTCAAAGAAAATCAAAAAGATCTTAAAGCTAGGGTTTCAGAGAACCCAGAAAAAGTGAGAAAGACTTTGAAATGTTACCGATGTAGCCGCAAAGGTCAAGGATCTGACTTGAATGGCCATGGATGGCTGGAGAAAGACTAGAGAAAGAGATTGAGCAAGGACTGGACTAGATATATTTGAGATCCGACAATGAAATCACGGAAAAAAACACCCAAGAGCCATAGGAGGCTGATACACATCTCAAATAGCCATGAGAGGCCATGGATTAGGCAGTGTTGAGGGGATTAGGGTGGAAGTATATGGCGGTGTCTAGGGTTCATGTGAGGTTGCAGAGAGAATTGAGAGGGAAGTTATTCATAGGTGACGAGTGATGGGAAATAAGTTAGGGTAAGGGGTCGTTTGGGATTAATTATGGTAAAGGGTAATGGTGGTCGTTGATCTGAATGATCAATAACGTGAACTAAAATGGTTAGGTAGGGAATCCGGGTTGGGCTAGTTTAAGTGGGTTAGGGGTCAAGATTAAATTGAAATTGGGCTGGGGAAATTGGCTTTCATTTGTGGTCAAATTGAAGACCAATTTTGGCAGAAATTTAAATAGCCACTTTTTCCTTTTTAATTTATAAAAAATAGCAAATAAATTTCTAAAATTAAATTGAAACTAATGAAATGGTTTAAAAATATAAATTTTAAAATAGCTACTATTGTAGTTATATGCAATTAGCTTTAAAAATATACCAAATAAAATTTTAAAAATATGTAAAAATTACCTTAGCATATTTTGGCATAAATATAAAGATTCAATAAATGAATCATCAAAAAATAATAATTTTAGACATAATTATTGGGATTTTATGGATGAAAAAGGGAAATAAATCAATTTAAAAACCTTGAAAAATTATGAAAATATAATAAAATATTTGGACATGCTTATATATGCATATATATGCTATTTTGAAGGTGTGTTCCATATTGAAAATATATAGGGAAAAATGGGTATCAACAGCTGCCCCTCTTTACCCGGAAAAGATGAAAGAGTTGTCGGGTAAAGATATGATGGCCAATTTTGATCGAGCGAAACGTTTTGAAGAGGTTTAGGCTGCATCCTGGCTTTTGAGCTACCTACATATCCCTGGTTTTACAGGAATCAGACTGTATGTAGTTCAGGATCCGTTGGGAGAGTATACCGGTGGGGACTTTTCAAGAACAGACGCAATATCCAAGACGGGGTGAGTGGATAGCTTGTGGGAGTGGTTAAGGTTTGATATGGCTTTGAGAACTAGAGCAGGATCACTCCTGCCGGAATGGCTATTGCTTGTCGATTTACCTGCAATTACGAACAATACAAGCATATACTGCGCAACACTTTAAACATGGTGCAAATACCCGTCGAACTATGAAATGTTGTCTTTGGACGGTTAGGATGATGTCCTTAGAACATGACGTCCTGGGACATGAAGCATATGATAAAGGATTAGACCATAAAATGATGCTCTCAGGCTAATGGTGCCTCCGAACCATGATGCCTTTGAATAATGATATGCAAAAAATTGAAAGGGATCCTCGGGCCATGACATAGTGCTCTCGAGCAATGAAGATGGTGCCTCTGAATGATGATGCCTTCGGATGAGTTGGCGGTATTTCAGCCCATGAAGGATACAGTAGTATGATGCATACACGAAAGAGCTTAGTCTTGCGATTTGAAGGGAAGAGCTTAGCCTCTAAGAAAAGCAAAACAAATTGTGCTTGGGATAGTGCTTAATTTTGAAGAAAACGGGAGGCAGATCTTAGCTACGGAAGGAAAAATGATAGCCTTATGCAAGATGCAAATGTAGAGAGAGGTAGAACTTAACCATGAAAGATATAATGGTAACCCTATGCAAGAATGCAAATGCAGAGAGAGGTAGAGCTTAACTTCGGAAGGCAAAATGGTAGCCTTATGCAGATTGGAAGGTAGAATAGTAGCCTTATGAAAATTTTAAGACAGAATAGTAGCCTTATGCAAATTGGAAGCCAGAATATAGTCTTATGCAATGCAAATGCAGAAGGAGGTAGAGTTTAACCTCGAAAGGCAGAATGTTAGCTTTATGCAGGATGCAGATAAGACAACGTTTAGTCTCAAAAGGTAGAAAGGTAGCTTTATGTGAGATGAAGATGGAGACAACATTTAGTCTCTGAAGGCAGAGAGGTAGCCTTATGCAGAAATGCAAGAATGCATATGGAGACAACATTTGTCTCGGAAGGCAGAAAGGTAGCCTTATGCAAATAGGAAGGCATATAGTAGCCTTATGTAGAAATACAGATAGAGACAATATTTAGTCTCGGAAGGCAGAATGGTAGCCTTATGCAAGAAGTAAAATACAAATGATAGCAGATTTTTCTTAGCTGATAGCTAATTGCGACGTTGTAGTTACTGGAAACATTGTGACATATGGAACATTACTTGGTGTGTGTTGATAGCAAGTGTTGGCAAGTGCAACGGTTCTGAAAATCATTTTCTTGAACAATATTTGTACCATGGGCATACAGTATGTTTAGCGATGTCGCAATCTAGTGTCTGCATTCAAAGAAAAATTGTGAGTTTTGTAAAGGGGAAGGTAAGTTCGTATCCTCGCTGGATTTTGCTTGACTCGCTTGGCTTTGATCGGGTGATATAATCTATATCACTAGGGTATCGTTGCTAATAGAGCAGTTTCAATAATAAACATGCATGATTTTGTAAAAGTATGACATAAATATATAGTTAAAATAACTTTCAGATGAACCGACGACTGTGGCGTGGTTCAGGACATTGCAACCTCTCATGCTATAGAATTTCGAGGTTACCCCTCAAAATTCTACCCTAGTTTGATGGGTTAACGTTTCTGACTATTTCTCACGCGGCGATCCCTCCTCAAAGTTCTGCATCGTCAAGCTCAGTTTCTTACGATCCTTAAGGAAGAAATTTCTACCTCAGCAAGAATAACGGCCTCTGTACCATAAACCAACATATAGGGGTTTGCCCCGGTTGAGGTGTGGACTGTGGTGTGATACCCCAATAGAGCAAATGATAACTTCTCGTGCCATTGTTTATGCTTCTCCATCATTTTCCTCAATATCTTCTTGATATTCTTGTTGGCGGCTTCTACAACTCCATTCATCTTAGGCCTTTTGGTTATGGAATTCTTGTGTCCGATCTTGAACGTTTCACACATAGATTTCATCAAGTCACTCTAGAGGTTGGAACCATTATCAATAATGATCGACTCTAAAATCCTGAATCGATAAACAATGCGGTTGCGAACAAATTCTGCCACACACTTTTTAGTTACTGCTTTGTAAGATGTTGCTTCGACCCATTTGGTGAAATAGTCTGTGGCTACCAGGATGAACATGTGTCTATTGGAAGCGGCAGGCTTAATTGGTCCAATAAAATCCATACCCTAAGTGGCGAACGGCCATGGTGAGCTTGTTCCATTGAGCTCCTTGGAGGTACCTTTATCATGTCTGCATGTATCTGATAGCGATGGCTTTTCCGAACATACTGGATCCAGTCCGCTTCCATGGTCATCTAAAAGTAACCAACTCGGAGTATCTTTTTTGCTTAGACAAAATCGTTCATATGTGGACAGCATGTCCTAGCATGAATTTCCTCCGGTAACTTGGATGCTTCCTTTGCGTTTCTGAGTAGGATTTGCAAGCTCTGGATACTCTCCTTTTGCAAAATATTCCTTTATATCATGAAACCAAGGCTTTCCGTCTGCTTCTTCTTCAACATGGGCATAATAAGCTGGTTGATCATGGATCTTTACTGGGATGGAATCAATGAAATTCTTGTTTGGATGTTGTATCATAGATGAAAGGGTTGTTAATGCATCGGCGAACTCATTCTGGACTCTGGGAATATGTTGGAACACCGTCTTCATGAACTTTTTCCTCAATTATTGATACGGGAGTATCTTGGAGTTCTTGGTCACCCATTCTTCTCGTACTTGGTGTATAAGTAATGAAAGCAACTCTATAGCATTCATGTCAATGGCCATCTTGAGCCCTAGGATGCAAGCTTCCTACTCGGCCATGTTGTTGGTACACGGGAACCTGAGTTTGGTGGACACCGAATAATGCTGACCGATTTCTGATACTAGGACTGCTCCTATTCCTACTCCTTTGAAATTTTCTGCCCCATCAAAAAACATTCTCCAATTGTCATAGGATTTTGCGATGTCTTCTCTTATGAATGATACCTCTTCTTCGGGAAAAGACATTTTCATGGGTTCTTATTCTCCATCAATGGGATTCCCAACAAGATAGTCTGCTAGTGCTTGTCCCTTGACCGTTTCCCGAGTTACGTTGACAACGTCAAATTCACTCAACATGATTTGCCACTTGGTTAGTCAAAATATTCCTTTATATCATGGCTTCGGAAAGATGTACCTCAAAGGATTCATCCTTGATATAAGTTATTTAGTACAGGCATAGAAGTAATGTCTTAGCTTCTAAGCTACCCAAGTCAAAGCACAACAGGCACATTCCAATAAAGAATATCGAGCCTCGTACGGGGTGGACTTCTTGCTGACATAATAAATGGCCTGCTCCTTCCGCCCTATTTCCTCATGTTGTCCCAGAATGCAGCCAAAAGGTCCATCCAACACTGCAAGGTAGAGTAGTAAGGGTCTACCTAGCTCGGGCAGGACTAAGACTGGTGATGGTGATAGGTACTCTTTGATTCTGTCGAAGGCCTTTTAGTAGTCATCAGTCCACTTGGTAGCGATGTCCTTCTTCAACATCTTAAAGATTGGCTCACAGATAACTGATGACTGTGCTATGAATCTGCTGATGTGGTTAAGCCTCCCCAAGAAACTCATCACATCTTTCTTGTTCTTTGGCGATGGAAATTATTTAATAGCTTTGACTTTTGATGGATCCAGTTCTATTCCTCTACGGCTTACGATAAACCCAAGCAATTTCCCAGCAGGAACCCCGAATACACACTTTGCAAGATTTTTTTTCAGGTTGTATGTCCGCAATCTATAGAACTTTCTCAGATCTTCCATGTGGTCAGCGGCCTTCTTGGATTTGATAATAACATCATCCATATTTACCTTTATCTACTTATGTATCATATCATGGAATATGGTAGCAATGGCCCTTATGTAGGTGGCCCCTGAATTCTTCAAACCGAATGGCATCATCTTGTACAGTACATTCCCCATGGCATAATGAAACCCATTTTATCAGCATCTTGTTCATCCATCCAGATCTAGTGATAACTAATGAAGTAATCTACAAAAGACTGCAGCTCATGATTGGTGAAATTGTCAGTTAGGATGTGTATATTCGGCAAAGGGAAGTCGTCCTTTGGACTGGCCCGAATGAGATCCCGGTAGTCGACACTGATTCTGACATTCCCATCCTTCTTTAGCACTGGCACGATGTTGGCTAACCGTGTAGGGTATTCTACTACGCAGAGAACCTTAGCTTTGACCTGCTTGGTGACTTCTTCCTTGATTTTTAGACTCATATTAGGTTGGAACTTTCTGAGCTTATGCTTTACCAGTGGACACGTTGGATTGGTTGGCAGCTTGTAAGCCACAATAGACGTACTCAGACCAGTCATGTCATCATATGACAAGGCGAATATGTCCTCATATTCCTTTAGAAATTCTGTGTATTCTTTCTTTTCTGATGGCGATAGGTAAATATTGATTCGTGTTTCCTTGATGTTTTCAGCATCTCCTAGGTTAACAATTTCGGTCTCGTCCAGGTTGGACTTAGGTATGTTCTCAAAGTTCTCAACTTCTCTATCAATTTTGTCAGGTATGTCGTCTTGCTCTGAATCAATATATGTTTGTTCTGTTGTCTTATCGCATGTCACAGTCATTGGTTCATCAATATAAGTAATAGAAATACTATATAAGTAAAGTAATGAGAGAAAATGATAATGAGTGTTGATTCATTAGGAAAGTCAAAAATGCTTTGATAAATTGCATAACTGTTTTGAAAATTGAAGATCTTATTTCGGGAATTGAAAATGCGAAAATAAAATCATTTAGTAAATAAAAATAGTGAACGATGCTTGTTTTAGCCTTGCTACTCCGAGGCTCGTCGAGCTCTTGTTGTCCTGATGGTCCAATCATTAAGGCGTGCCCCTTTGCTCACAACATATATGGAAGAGCCTTCCTCTCCATCCTCCTCGAGAACAACACAACAGTCCATGGCATTATCTTCTAGGAACAAGTTCTTCACCACTGCAAGTGCCTCTTCTTAGTCTGCCCATAAACAATGTCAGCCTATTGGAAAGTCTGATCCAGACGCGGTATTGGCTGCTCCAGTGGATAATAAGGACCACATCATGGTGGCGACAGTTGTTGAATACCTCCCAGGTGTAATCATATCCCAGACCGAAAGTAGTGCCATGTTTCTTGAGTTTTATGGGCTTAGAGATCCCTTGGAGATCTTGCCTAGCCCTTTGCTGGGTTTGTACCCACTCCAATTCAATATACTCTCGATTTTGTTATCCCACCATTTGTCCTTGTCAACAGCATTTACCCGTTCAATATGATGGTAAACCTCTCCACCTAGCTAATCTTCTTTCCTCGATTACTGGAATGGTATGGGGATTGTATATAGGGTTGCTACCGTTGCCATGAATGATCACCTCTTGGTGATTCCATTCAAATTTTACATCCTATGTAGTGTTGATGCTATGGCCCCAGCAGCATAAATCCATGGCCGTCCCAATAGTAAGTTGTAGGATGTTGGCACGTCTATCATCTGGAAATCGACATCGAACCATGTTGATCCCATCTGCAAGCATAGGAAAATCTCACCAATGGTGGACCTATGAGAACCATCGAAGGATTTCACATTGATAGTTCCATCTTTTATATTGTGTATCCCTTTACCTAACTTCTTGAGTGTTACCATCGAACAAATGGTGAGACTGGAACCTCCATCGATCAGGATTCTGGTGATGAAATAGTCCTCACGTTTCATGGTGATGTGCAGTGCCTTGTTGTGCTCTAACCCTTCAGGTGGCAGCTCGTCCTCATGAGAGGTGATCATATGGCTCTCCAGCACTTGTCCTACCATGTTAGCCATTTCCCCACCAGTGATGTTGCCTGGTACATATGCTTCACTCAGCACCTTTAACATAGCATTCTTGTCTGCCTTAGAATTTTGCAGCAAAGAGAGAATGGATATTTGTGTTGGCATCTTGTTTAACTTGTCGATGACCAAATACTCCTTGACCTGTATTTTCCTCTAGAGGTATTCTATACTTGTCTATTTGATGAGTAGCTGGTTGGAATCCTGCTTTCTTGACTTAGCCAGATGTTCAAGGGTATAGACTATACTAGTTCTTGTTATACCCTGCGCTGCAAAAGTGTCTCCGAACTTAACCTTTCCTTTCCTCTTCGCTTCGGCTGTATAGTCCTAGGGTAAAACATTTATATGGAATAGTGTCATAGTCGACATCGCCATTGGGACCGGCGTGGCTATTCTTACTCCAAACGGAGCATCTGCCTTGGGGGGTAAAACTGCAACCTCAAATGGTGCGGGTGTATTTGTTGGAGACACGAATTCGACCTCAATTGGCGACGATGTCTTTGCATATGACTTTGCTTCAAACTCAAGTGGCACAGACATATTCACCTCAGCTTCCTCAGATGGTTGAATCTGGACTATGATTGGATTGAGAGTAATTATTTGCTTCTTTGGGTCATCACCTTTTCCAATTAACCTAATTGATCCCTCGGGATCACAGTCATTTTCTATTTCAATCATATGAATACCTCAACCCTTATGGTCTGGAATAGGGTTGTTGTAGACATTTGGAGTGAGTTTCTTTGCCACAATAATCTTATTATCAATCAAGGACTGGATCTTGTCTTCCAGAAAACGGCATTCGTCGATGGTGTGCCCTTTCATGTCAGAGTGGTATGCATTGAATTTGTTTGTATTAACCCACTAAGAAGGGTTCTAAGCGGTTGCAGCAGGGATGGAGGTGACATAACTAGTAGCTTTGAGTCTATCATACAACTGATCAATAGGTTTTCCGATGGCTGTATATTATTTTGGAGGTTTGCGATCAAAATTAGGTCAAGGCCTAGGGAAGTTTTGGCGTATAGGAGGTGATTGATAGTGGGATGATTGAGAATTATAGGTTTGGTAGACATGAGCGGGTTGGGAGTATCGGGGTGAGGTGGGTTGATATGTAGAAGGTGGAGGTGAATGATAAATTGGTGGTGGAGCTTGGTATAAGGGTGAAAGTGCTTGGTAATTTGGGGTAGGCTGATATGTGAGTGGAGGTGTTAGGTAAGTTTGGCATTTGAGGGGAAATTTGGTCCTTTGTGCAACTATCACAGCCCCTTCATCCCTTTTTTTGGACACACCACCTAACTATATGGCATTATTGTAGCTT
This sequence comes from Nicotiana benthamiana, assembly GCA_034376525.1. Taxonomy (NCBI): domain Eukaryota; kingdom Viridiplantae; phylum Streptophyta; class Magnoliopsida; order Solanales; family Solanaceae; genus Nicotiana; species Nicotiana benthamiana. The sequence continues at coordinate 40,707,878 of CM067324.1, forward strand.
GCAAGGCCTCAAATTTTGTAACCATGTCACTTTTGATACCCTCTTCAATTCTCTCACCAAGTTTGATAATGTCGGAGAATTTAAGGTTCTCAATCATAACCAGTAATTTATAATACTGCGAGTCCTAAGCCCGAACAATTAATTTGTTCATCTGTTCCTCCTCTAAGGAAGGTCTGACCATAGCAGCTTCGGATCTCCAGCGAGTAGCATACTCGCGAAATGTCTATGTAAGGCTTCTTCTTTAGATTCTGAATATAGAACACATCTGGTATATTCTCTGTAATAAATCTGAATCTATCCTTAAGTCGGATGCCATTCCTACCATCTTGACCACTTTTTGGGTTCTTGGTTGATGTACAAATATAACACATCTCCTTTCAAACTCCTCATGAACAGCTTCATGCGGATTCTCTCGTCTTTCCTACTCTAACTAGCTTGTAGCAGTATGTCCTAAGATGGACCCTTGGATCATCCGTACCATCAAACATTTTGAACTTAGGAGGTTTGTACCTCTCTAACAATTCGACATCAGGCTATATACAACGATCCTCATAGTTCATCCCCTTGATTCTTTTACTTCCTTCAATGCAGTGGATCCGGCTAGTCAATTTCTTAAGTTCCTCAGCCAAGTTTCTCATTAGCAAATATTTTTTATTGGACTCAGGTGTGCTTGAAATAGGTTGGGTGGAGTGTGGCATGGTCTCCACGTAGATAGGGGTGTTATGGAGGGTGTGAAAGTGGTCATTTGTGGAGTTTTGGTTTTGGGATGAGTAGTGGAGTATTGTTTTGGATATGGCAGGTGTTGCATTGGGCTTTCGGTGGAACATCGTGATGGTGAAGAGTGCGATGATTCAGTTGCTTTGGGATATTTTGAGGAGGTGTAGGGTTTTGAGTGTTGGGAAAGTTGACATTTGGGGTGCTGAGGGAAAATGACAGGCTTGTTGGATTCCGAACCTGATCGAGCTCTTCTTGGAATTTCAGAAACTTCTATTCTAGTTGTGACACATTCTTCTTGGGAACCTAAGTGCCATGGCCATTAGTGGTCTCTACCCGTTCAGTTGAATTCTCCTTCCTGACGTTGTTCAGATCTTCCATCTTGCTTTTGTTCTTGTTTTTGACAGGATTAAGATGAGGAATGGGTGGAGGGTCCATGGATCTTGTGGAATAGAATAATGATGCCAAAGTGCACGAACTAACCTTTGGGGAGGGGAACACTAAAACAAAAAGTAAAAACAAAAAGGTAACCAAGTTAGTGAGGATCATAAAAAGCATTGCAATATTTAAACACATAGTGTGGGAATGTAAATTGTGTCCTAATTTGGGGACCTCTTTGTGCCCAAGGTAGGCCTATCGTCAAGTTTATTCGGAGAACTTAGAATGCTAAATGGCTTATTTTATTGATAAAAACAAGACGAATACCAAATCGATGCTAAATAAACAGGAAATAAAAAGTCACTAATGGCCATTGGCCTTATTACATTCGTAAAAGCAAAAAGATAAACTCATATTTATTTGGTCCCAAAAGGACCTTCCCCAGATTCAGCATCGTTGGCTCCATCAAACAGCTTCCCCAACTCACGAAGTCCCAGCAATAGGAATGCTATGGCTAGATGTCTGCCTTCGGTCCCTTCAACATTTTGACAATCTTTGACCCTTTTGAGAAACTTTCTCTCCATTTCCACTATGCCTCGCTCCAAGTATCCTAGCCACTTGTTGGCACTGATAGCCATGTCCTTGTACTCCTCAATTAGCTTCTGGTTGGAATCTTATATCTCGTGATGTTCGCTTTTGTATTCACGGATCCTTTTGTGTAGTTGGTTGTACTTGACCTGTGCCTCATCCGTTTCATCTATAATCCTGTGATTTCGAGCAAACCTTGGCGAGCTCAGACCATCATGATTGTCATCCAACCAACCTGAATAGAAAGTAGCACAACCAATACGATACATGTCTATCTCGATGGTATCTCTCCCCGTTATGATCTTGTAGTGCCATATTTGCTGAGCTTGGCACTTGTATGGAATATCATCATTCTGGAAGTCAGCCCAGAATGACTCATCCTTTTGACCCTGGATATAAATTTCTTTCTACCAGCTTGCCTCATAACCCGGAGAGGGACGTAAATGTATGTTTCTCTTAGAACAATCAGTATCAGGAAAGGTGCATCTATGGATCGGGTGATGAACTCCTTTGTCGGAGACCACTCGAACATCCATTGAACCTATTCCTCAGTCAGATTATCAAATAGCGCAACCTATCCTTTGGCATTATCAAGCTGAGCGAACATGTCAGATATGTAATTCATTCGCTTTGGATGGTGGAAAGCGATGTGATCATCCCAGTTCTTTCGCTGAATTTCTTGTCGGTATTCACGTTTTAAGAGATGTTCCATGAGCCAGATTCAAAGTAACAAATTGAAAGGGAGGTCAAGGGTCCCAAGGCAAGGCTCACACAAGAGGGGCAGAACCTAGATTCTAAGAATATAGTGCATAGTTAAAAAGAGTTTGTTTAAAGCTGGACTGCAAGTCCATCTTTTTTGAAGGTAATCAGTAGCAGAAGTGTTTGAAATCAGTTGGGGTAATGAACAATACTCTAAAACACAAAATTAGTAGTCACACAAAGGGGTCAAGGGGTTTTAGGGGTACATTGTCTGTAAGCACATGACCCTACTAGGGGTCTGGTTTGGTCATGCACAATGATAGGTGATGTTGATATGATCACTAACCAACCAGAGAAAAAAACACATTTGAGGAGATAGGGTTTTGGATTCATAAGACAACAAGTACACAAATTACACACATAGGGAAGCATTAATTTAAAAGGGGTAGGGAACATATTACCGCATGCTAGTAATATAACTTGACTGCATAAACATAAGCAGGAGTAGACAAGAATGCAAGAAATTGGAACAATCAAAGAAACATGTTGTTGGGGCTTTTAAAAATTAACTAGGACATACCAGTGGAGAAGCAAAGTACAGAAAGAAAAGTAAGCAAGATTCTACAGCCAAGGCTAGATTAAGCAGTAGCACAAGTAGTAGTAGAAAAAAGAGAGATTTTTTAGTGTAAGTGTATGTTCTGAACTCAAATTGCTCGAATCTTTGAAAGAAAATATGGTGGGTATTTATACTTTTAAAAACGAGTGAAGAATAAGGTAATAAGCAAAGTCTTAACACAAACATGGAAATAATCACAATCAAATCAATTAACACAAGTGATTCCCTTTAATTAAGCAATCACTGCTCAACATATACTTACGGGTTTAATTAAGGAAAGAAATCAGTTTGGGACAGATTGATTATTGCCATATAAGGGGGCAGTAAAAGTATAAAGTCTATAATCAAGTCTAAGGTCAAAATATGCTTATCTTGGGAAATGATTCAACAAGGTAAAACACCACAGTAATTAAAAGAGGGGAATCAATTAGTTTAAATAAACTAATACAATTAGGGAAATCAAGATCAATCAAGAAAGGAACATGATTCTGCACTTCACCATATAAATTGCAAGGAATGAACAGGCATGTAGAGTTAAACATGTTGACAAAAAGAAGCAACACAAACATACAGTAGAAACACGGTAAGCTAGGATTCAGTAGTAAAAGAAAACTATTCGAAGCATAGTGGTCAAGCAGTTACATGGAAATAAAGTGCAGAGAACCAAACTGACAGGTAAGAAAAATCATAAACAAGTAAAGGTCTCACATTAGTAATAAGTGAGGAGACCCCTTTTAAGAAATTAGGGCTTCGACAGTAGTCGAGTTTAAGAGAGGATAAGAACTTAAATCAGATAAGTCAAACAAGGAAAAGAGAGCCAGAAACAAAGAACTTAATCGAACAAGTACACATTTAAACAAACAGTTTCAGAACTCGGATGAGACAAAAAATGAACTAGGATTTTCAAACATGCTGTCAAGTAGAATGAAAGCATAAAAAAGTTGTTTGAACATAGTAAAATCATGAAACAACACCAAAAATCATAGAGGAGATCTTTTAAAAGATGTTAAGATAAACCCCAATCGTTGAAAAAATGAAGAGTCATTTTGAAAGAAAGTCAAAGAACCTTCAGGAAAACACTTAAGAAGTTTGTAATAAGCAAAGATCTAAGACAGATCTGAAATAAAATCAAAAGATCTTAAAGCTAGGGTTTCAGAGAACACAGAAAATGTGAGAAAGACCTTGAAAAGTTACCGATCTAGCCGGAAAGGTCAAGGATCTGACTTGAACGGTCATGGATGGCCGGAGAAAGACCAGAGACAGAGACTGAGCATGGACTGGACCTAATCTCTTTGAGATCTGGCCATGAAATCACAGAAACAGACACCCAATAGTCATAGGAGGCCGATACACATCTCACATGACCACGGAATGCAGGGGTTGAGTTGGATTAGGGTGGAGTTAGATTGCGACTGCTAGGGTTCATGTGAGGTTGCAGAGAGAATTAAGAAGGAAGGGATTCTGAGGCGGAGGGTGGTGGAAAATGAGTTAGGGTAAGGGGTCGTTCGGGATTAATTATGATAAGGGGAAATGGTGGTCGTTGATCTGAATGATCAATGGCCTGGATTAAAATGGTTAGGTGGGGAATTTGTGTTGGGGTGGTTTAATTGGGTTAGGGTTGGGTGTAAATTAAAATTACACTGGGGTGAAATTGAGTTTGAACTTGGGGTCAAGTTGAAGACCAATTTGGGCTAAAATTTAAATAACCACTTTTCCCTTTTTTAAATTATAAAAAAAAGTAAATAAATTTAAGAAATAAATTGAAAGTACTAAAATGGTTTATAACACATAAATAACAATTTTAAAATATAGGGCTTAATTTTATGAATATGAAACACAATTAAACTTTAAAATGGCTACTATTGCAATTATATGCAATTAGCTTTAAAAATACCAAATAAAATTTTTTTTAAAATGTAAAAATCACCTCAGCCATATTTTGGCATAAATATAAATATTCGATAAAATGAAGCATCAAAAAATAATAATTTTAGACATAATTATTGGGATTTTATGGATGAAAAAGGAAAATAAATCGATTTAAAAACCTTGAAAAATAAGAAAATAATAAAACATTTGGACATGCTTATATATACATATATATGATTTTTGAAGGTATTTATCATATTAAAAATATATAAGAAAAATTGGATATCAACACTGAGGATGGTCCGGGCCAACTCTGCACGGCCTCTATGTTCTTCGGATCCACCTGAGTACCCTCACTCGATATCACATGGCTTAGGACTGCCACTAAATCCAACAAAAAATCACATTTCGAGAACTTAGCATATAACTTCTTCTCCCTCAAGCATAGTCATTAGGTGTTGCTCATGATCTTCCCCACTCTAGGAATACACCAGAATACCATCAATAAAAATGATGACGAACGAGTCAAAATACGACCGGAACACATTGTGCATCAAATGCATAAAGGCTATTGGGGCATTGTTCACCCAAATGACATAACAAGGAACTCGTAATGACCATACCGAGTCCTAATAGCAGTCTTCGGGATATCTGACTCCCGAATCTTCAACTGATGGTAACCTAAGCGCAAGTCAATCTTAGAAAACACCTGTGCACCATAAAGTTGGTCAAACAGATTATCAATCAAGGCAAAGGATAACGGTTATTCACTGTAACATTGTTCAACTGGCGATAATCAATACACATACGCATAGAGCAATCTTTTTTCTTCACAAACAAGACAGAAGAACCCCAAGGTGATATATTGGGTCGAAACCCATATCAAGAAATTCATGTTACTGATCCTTCAACTCACTGCTCAGGAGGAGCCATGCAATACGGAGGGATGAAAATAGGTTAAGTTCCCAGAAACAGATCAATGCCAAAATCAATATCTCTATCAGGTGGCATGCCCGGAAGATCGGCTGGAGACATATGGGGAAAATCTCGTACCACTAGGACTGAATCAACTGAAGGGGTATCAACCTGACATCTCTCACATAAGCTAAATACGCGTCACATCCCTTCTTAACCATATGCTAAGTCTTAAGGAAAGAAATAACTCTATTGGGAGTGTGATCTAAAGTACCCCACCACTCAAAATGTGGTACACTTGCATAGCCAGCGTCACGGTTTTGGCGTGACAATCAAGAATAGCATAATGGAGCGACAACCAGTCCATGCTCAAGATAATATCAAAATTTACCATGCTGAGCAATAATAAATCGGCTCTGCTCCCAAAACCACTAAGAGAAACCAAACACGACCGATAAACGCAGTCTACAACAAGAGAATCTCCTACACGAATAGAAACATAAACAAGAAAACTCAAAGAATCCTGAGGTACCCCCAAATGTGGAGCAAAATAAGAAGACGCATAAGAGTAAGTGGATCATAGATAGAATAGAACCGATGCATCTCTGTGACTAACCAGTATAATACCTATGATGACAGAATCGGAGGCAACAACCTCGGTACAGGCAGGAAGGGCATAGTATCTAGCATGGCCTCCCCCTCTAGGGCTACCTCTACCTCCCCGACCTCCACCTATGGCTGGCTGAGCAGGTGGGGTTGCAATTAGAGCTGTAACCATAGCCTGAGAGCACTACGGGCCATACTTTGGCTGAGAAGTCTGTGGAGGCACACTCCTCCAAAGTCTAGGGCAATCCCTCACCACATGGAATGTGTCACCACACTAAAAACAAGCTCTAGGAGGATGTGGTAGTTGTGACTGGATTAGGCCAGGTCTATTAGACTGACCTCTGAAAGCACCACGCGTAGGAGGAGCGCTAGATATCGGAGGTGCATAATAAGGCTCCTGAGATCTAGGAGGAGCTCGAATGCCGCTTGTTGCTAGAAGCGCTAAATGAATAGGGTGACTCATATAACCCCTACCATAATAGCTTGTTGCTCAGAAATGGGCACCAGAGAAAGGGCCCGACTCTAGAGACCTCTTGGCCTCCCTCTCCACTCTCTCCCCAGCATGCATACCCTCAAATCTCCTAGCAATGCTCACCACCTGCTGATAAGAAATATCCATCTCCAATTCATGATCCATGCTAGACCTGATGTTGGGAATAAAGCCTTCAATAAATCGGTGAACCCTCTCGCGAACAGTAGAAACCAAAGTCGGTGCATGTCTAGCCAAGCTAGTGTAATGGACAGCATACTCTGAGACAGTTATAGTGCCCTGGCGCAAATGCTCAAACTCTACGCATCATGCGTCACTGAGGCTTCGAGGAACATACTCCCTCAAGAACAGATTTAAAAACTGAATCCAAGTTAATGAAGTAGCCTCATCTGGACTGTCTAACTCATAGGTGTGCCACCACTCAAAGGCGGTTCCTCGAAGCTGGAAGGCAATGAAGCAAACCCTGTTAGAGCATGATATACCCATGGTACGGAGAATACGGTAACACTCATCTAGAAATCTCTGAGCACCATCTGATGCTAGACCACTGAATACAGGAGGCTTGTACTTCTTGAACCTCTCAAGCCTCAGCTCCTCACCCTCGGTATTCACTGCCATGTCCTCGTGTTGAACTCATATTGCAGGTTGTACAGGAATAATCTCAAGGACCTTCTTGACATGCACTCACTTTTCAGGAGTGCGGGAGGCAGGAGTTTGTGCTCCTCCCCCAGCTTGAGACGTGGCTGCAGCAAGGGGAAGCAACCCTACCTAAGCCAAAGTGGTGTACATGTTCATGAACTATGCCAGAGTCTCATGAATAGCCGGAGTAGTAGTATAGGTGTATCGGGTTCCTGGACTCCAACTGGAACTACTGGTGGTACCTCGACGGCAACTTGCGCAGGTGCTCTGGCTGCACCACGTGCACGTCCTCGGCCTCTACCTCGAACTCGGCCCCGGCCTCTGACGGCTGCAGTAGGGGGTGCAGGGGCCTGATCATCTCAGGTAGCACGTGTTCTCACCATCTGTGAAAGAATGGAAGACAAAAGTTTAGAATTCTGATGTCAAAATCTCGCACGATAAGGAAATCAAATGAAGTGGAAATTTTCCGAACAGTTACATAGCCTCTTGAGATAAGTAGAGACGTCTCCGTACCGATCAGCGAGACTCTAATAAATCGGCTTTTGATTCATGTCTCCTATAAACCTAGAGCTCTGATACAAACTTGTCATGTTGCTCTGTGAACCATCGTGACGGCACCTAGTCTTCTACGACTAAGTAAGCCTAAATTGCAAAAAATAAACCAAAGTGCGAAATAAAAACAATATAAAACAGAATAAAGTGATAACAGAGTTTAATGGCATTCACAATAAAATTTCTCGAAACCATTACAGTTTTCCCAAAACCCGGAAACTCATGAATCACAAGCTAAGGATCACTGCATAGTGTGCTAACTCCAGAATAGTCTAAAACAAAATAAATATAGAATGGCTGCAACTATAAGAGAAAATGGAGAGAGACTCCTCAATCTGCAGATGCGGCAGATATACCTCGAAGTCTTCGAATGTTTGCCTTACCTCAAGGATGGTAAGTCTGAGTCTAAGTATCTGAATCTGCACATGAAAAACATGCACAGAAAGGGCATGAGTACACCACAACGGCACAAGTAAGTACCAAGCCTAACATTGGTCGGGTAGAGACAAGGAAAGTTCAGGGCCCTACTGAGATTAAAAAAATATAGAAATGACAGAATAAAATAAGCAGTGCAATCGAGAATCTATAGTGAGAATTTAATACAGGATAATAATAAGGAATATAATAACTGAAATAGAGATAAAAACAACCACAAGGGAATACCACTCATAACAAGGATAATAGCTGAGTATCTCTCAGTATCCTCAATATATATATGTCGGGGATCTCTTGGTATCTCGAGGATCTCTTAGTATCCTTAATGTAAATAAGGGATCTCTTGGTACTGTCAATATATGATAGGGATCCCTTGGTATCCCGAGGATCTCTTAGTATCCTCAATATACGTGTCAGGGATCTCTTGGTATCCCGCACCTCAATTCAAGTCTTAATACATACAGGGGATCCCCCGGGATGTTGTTCCGTCGTCCTAGAGTAAAACACACAGCAGCAACACATGAATACTCAATTAAGCTCAGTTCCGTACCCAATAAACAGGAAATTCTAACCTAACATACTTCACATAATTCAACTAAGGCAGTTTAAGTGAATAAGCGGTTAAGTCAATTAGACATGCTTTTCCTAAGCTAACAGCAGATTTAATATTGCAAGTAAAATGAAACAAGAACAAGGAACACAATAGAAATTACATAAAGAAAATCAGATTTTCAACAATTAGTTCAAATAAGCACTCATCACGTACTGTACAAGGCATCGTTATTATCAAATATACCAAATCCTAAGAGGAAGATCTCCCACACAAGGTTACGCAAGCCACTTACGTCAAACAATCTCAAAATCAATATGAAACCACGCTCTTGCCACGAGTACTCAACTCCAAATGGCCCTAATCTATTCAATTCAATTTTATAATGTAAATAACACTTCAAGTAACTGATTCTACAAAAACACTCTAAGTTAATACGCGAAATTAGGTAAAATGACCAAAACGTCCCTCGGGCCCACATCTCGAAATCGGGTAAAAATTTTATTTTTGGAATCCTCATACCCTCACGAGTTCATGCATATACCAAAATTAATCAAAGCTAAGGTCAACAATTAGGTAGCTAAATAAATAAGAAGAAGAAGAAGAAGAAGAAGAAGAAGAAGAAGAAGAAATACTACAATAAAGTGAAAGGAAATTCCATAGAAGGAAGTACAGCAAGACAACAAGAAGTTTCTTAGGGAGATACACAAAGCAACAAAGGCAACAAAGAGCAAGAGCAAATTTGAAGATATAGATAGGTTTATATTGTAATCCATAGTTCATAGCTTAGTCTAGCTTCTTTTTAGTTTTACCCGGTGTAATAAGGGGGGTCTAGCAAGCAGTAGCAGCAGCAGTAGCAACAGTGAGATCAAAACTTCGGTAGTCCCAGCTACCAAACACTCCTGAACTACACTGACCTGATTCCTCTTTAGCCGAGGATATTTAGGAAACCGTTGAAGCAAGGTGCGGTCAAGCATTTCAAAATGCTTCTCAAGAAGTATTCACATGAGTAAAAATTGCTCATTTCCACTCACTTATCTTTGCACGAAAACTCGAAGTGTTTTCGTGCAAATAGGGCCAGCTGTGAGCATGTGATTTTTGCTCTATGTGAATCATTCCCATAAATTCAAACAAAATAACTTCCTTCATTTATTTTTAATTTTTGATTTTTCGTGGCATTTTCTGTTAATGGTTTGAATTTGTTTGTGCATATTTATTTTAGCTTAATTAGTGGAAATACAAAATATGTGGCATCTGAATTTAGGAATTATTTGCATTTTTAGGAATTATTAAGTACTTGGTTCATTTTATGAAAAAAAAAATTGAAAATAGTTTAATTTGCATTTTAATTCTAATTTTGATATCTAGGTGATTTCCTTTCTTTAATTTTGCTTTAACTAATTATGGAAATTATTATTTATGATTAATTAGCACCTCTTATAGGTCAATTTTTGCATTTATTTTGTTATAATTTAGGATTTTTAATTTACTTTTGAAAATAAAAAGCAAAAAAAAGGGAAGAAAATAAAATCTGAAAAATTAACTAAACCAAAAAGGAGGAACCAAATTTGGGCCAAAAACAATTAAGATCCCCAGACCCAGACCCCAAACCCATTTCAGATCACCCACACTCGTTCCAACCCAGCCCAAAATAACCCCTGAACAGGCCCAGCTTCTATTACTCTCTGAACGACGTCGTTTAGGTCACATTGCATCCGGACAGTTAATCTCATCTTATCCAACTGTCCGGAACTAGGCTGCCCTAAAAATAAATATGTCTAAATGTTACCCCTACCCCCCCCCCCCGTCTCTAACCCTTCTCTCATCAGATACTTGTAACGACACCGCCTCCCACCGTAAACCGCCGGCCAAAAATCGTCTCTGCCGGTGGCGATCACCCAAAAGCCTCCAAATTAACTCTGTTGACTCCCCTCAACCTCCTCTATCCAAATATGCAACTCCCATCCCTCAAACACCATAGGAGCTTCTCGAATATCATTTTGAAAAATAGGCTCCGCCCCCGTGCACGGCGGCGCCGACCCCAATCTTCATCAAAATAACACCTTAAAGCCCCCTAACCTCCCTCGTCCCAAATCCATCGATATCTTCCTTTGAATACCTACCAAACCCTAGGAATCTTAAATTTAGGGTTTCAAACCTAAAGGTCAAAGATCTTTGCAGCCATGCAAGTTCATCCCTCCGAAGTTCTCTGAGTTTTAAGGGTCTTATTGACCTCCAAATGATGCTACTCGTGTATTCTCGTCGAAGAGTAGGTGAGTTGCACTATTTTGGGGTTTAAGCAGATGAGACTAATGATTTTGAACTTAAATAAGTAAGTTCTTCTTTCTTTCTTGGTTCTTGTTGAGTGTTAGTTCAATTTTCATTCCTCCTCATCTCTTTTTCTTTTTCTCTGGTCAATTCAACTGAGACTCAATTAGTTTTTCTGGTGGAGAGTAAGTTATGTTCTTATGTTCCTCGTTAGTTTTATTTTCCCCAAATTCGATTCTCTGATTTATGTTTGGGTAATGAAATTGATTAGAATTTTTTATTCCATCCTTCGTTTGGCCGATTTAATTAGGTCATTTTAATTTAATAATTTGGTTAATTCTCTGCATATTTGTGTTAGTTAGTCAGTAATTAGTGTAGGTTTTGAGTGTGGAAATCGTTTCAGTATTTGTGTTTTCTTGTTCTTCCTGATGCTTACAGAATTTAGTTAGGTAGTTCATTGCTTGGGTTTCGGGTTGTTGTCGACCTATTTGAAGAAAGGCAGCCTAGTTTAAGTTGGGGCTTAGGCCATTGGGTCTTTTAACCCATTCCGGTTTTGAAGGGTAATAACGGGGTGCTGGGAGGGTAGTCTAGAAATTCTAGGTCAAGGAATCTTTTGCAACTGATTTAGAAGCTTCTAATGGAGAGATTTTAGTGAATTTCAGGTGAGTAGTGTTAGAACTTGGTAAAAATTCAGGAATTGGGGGTTGCTTAGGCTAAAATAAAAGTTCAAGAGGGACTAAGGCTGAAAGACTAAAGTGAGAAGGCTGAACTATCGTGTTGTCCTATAAAGCATAGCATTCTTGCCTTTCAATGTAAGGTTTGAGGGATAAAAAATATGAAAAAATAGTCTCAAGAGATTAGAGAGATCAAAATCCAAAAGGCTGCATAATTTCACAGTTATATAGAGATTTGAAGGCCTAAAATCAAAACCCATACAGGTTTCCAGAAATCATTGTTCCATTGAGTGTTTTCTTTGGTTTCTGAAGTTTTGAGTTGATGAAAGTCTGTTGATACTTTTCTGGGGATGCAAATGTTTGAATTCTGGTTTTGTTTTGAAATATTGAAGCCATTTGAGTTTTACAACTTTGTTGGATTTTGAGCTAAATTTCTGGTCCTAATTGCTGAATCTGGGTTCATATTTTTCTGTTATTTGCTGGTTGCTTGTTACTGCTCCACTCCTCATATTCTTCTTTGCTTTATCCAGGAACACATCTTCGAAACTCATATAGTTTGAAACTCAGTGGAAAATTAAGAAATGAAAGCAGGGATCCTGCTGTTTAAGTGCTAGGATTCAGGCATCAGCTGCTAATATTTTTGTACCTTACACTTTATAAATGGAATATGTTCAGTTCAATCTGATCTGATTTTGTTGGATGGTTGAGTTCTTAATTTGTTGAAAGCGGTATTAGAAGGACAATACTCTAGTTTTATAGATCACATTGTAATTAATTGGCAATGCACTTTTTTTGTTTGACTAGTGTCCCAGGTAGTACTTAGAGCTTAACGTATTGGTAATTGTGCAAGTGACCTACAATTAATTCTTAGCCTTTGTACTGATCTTAGACTATACTAGAGTTTTATTCCCATGATTTTATTTGAATCTGTAATGATGTTGAAAGTTGTATGAGGTCATAAGTGTTTATACTGTTAGTTGAATGAATGTTAATAGAGATTGATAAATGCCACAATAAGGAGTAGGTCATTTTTAATCTGTGGTGATTTGGTTGGATAGGTCATTTTTAATCTGTAGATATATTTTAGTTGTTGCAAGTTTTTTCAGATACTTAGTTAATAATAAGCTTACAATGACTTGGGCTTTATGTTGAGTCCACGAACTCATTCGGTAATATATAGCCTCGTTTGGGTCTGGTTTTGGGTCCAGTAGCCCCTTTATCTCGCTATTACAGAAAGCACCATATGGCAATTGGCCAGAAAGCGAGTTTAAGCCCAAGATCCTGAGGGAAATGCAAAACATGAATAGTAGTCTACCCTATGATAATTTTATTTGGCTCCCCGCCATTATCTAATCAAGTTGTATCCAAATACTCAAATATTCGCGCCTTTATGAATTTTAGTTTAAACATCATCAAGGTTTGCCAACGGCAAATAAACTTGAATCATTGCATTGGGAAATAATTTCGATCCTTAGAATTTTAGGCGCGCCGTTTAGATAAATTTCACGGCCCTTGCAAAGTGGCACACGAAATTGCTTTACGCGCATTAGTTAAATAATGTATCTCCCTAATTACGGGTGTACATTTAGGTGACCCAAATTCAAATCCCAACAATGTTGAAATATGTCGAAGACTATATGTGCATTTATGTGACGTGGTTTGGGGCGTGTCTTAGCAACGTTGTAATTTTCTTTAAAAATAATAATAAAAGCGGCTAAAAGTTAAAATTGGAATATGGGTACAGGTGGACTAAAATCAGATAATCAAGCCAAATATAACAGTTGAGCGACCGTGCTAGAACCACGAAACTCGGGAGTGCCTAACACCTTCTCCCAGGTTAACAGAATTCCTTAACTAGATTTCTGGCTCACAGACTGTGTAACAGAGTAAAACCTTCCTCGATTCAGGATTTAAACCGGTGACTTGGGACACCATTAATTATCTCAAATGGCAACTCTGAAATCTCTTAAATAAATGAATCTCGTTTCGATTGTCCTTTAATTGGAAAAACTCCCTTTCTACGCCCTTCGCCGGGGTTGTAGATGTAAAAAAGGAGGTGTGACACCACACTTATACAATCTTCCTGTGGGACACGCTCCTACAACCCACTAATAACAAATAACTGGGTTGTACCTCCAAACCACTGGCCACACTAACACTGAAAAGCGATCAAGAATCATTAACCAGGATGCAAAGCCTTTTTCAAAAAACACCGATCCCAGGTGACGCTGAAGACAATACTAACTTACCTTAAACATTGAAACTCCTTTCCGTTCATCCGAGATCATGACATCCTTGTCAATACCACCCTGTAACCTTAATCTTCACTTCAAATCCCATACTACTCGCTGCACCCAACATACAAATGTACGATAGAACACATTTTTCATGAAAGCTTCAGAACCACTATTAGGTTAAAATTTCATCATATAAAACTTTCCACTTAACTCACTTCAGGAGAATCGTAGCAACACACGGGTGAATTCTCATAGCCATAGAATATGCAAATCTCTAAGTAGTAGTCTAAGCCACCATAGCCCTTCCGGGACCTGCCTCTACATAACAGGCCGCAACAGTAGAATACTTTCTTAATAACACCAATTACAGCGGCCGAAAGCCTCCCACGCACCGTCATAAATCACTTGCATAACTTTATCACGCTGAAGGAACTGATCACTACTAGAAATATGCCAATTAGACTATGGATACCATCCTTATTCTTCCAATTTATCCTTGATTGCCATAGGAACAATAATAAATCCATTCAAAACTTAACATACTCCATCCGCACTCATTCTGAGTTACCTTAACTCACAAGATCATACTGTCTCAAATCCCACGAACCATTTTGTACCTCCCAGTTGCTACACCGCAAGTCAAATCATCATAGAAAATTCTGGGACCTTCTCATAAGCTATTACAAGGTTTGATTCTTAACTGTACCTATAAGCTCGAAATCATTAGTCACCACACCTTACCCCTTTGAATCCACTAGGACCATTACTGCGAGTCGCCCGCTCTAACTTGGCCTGATTATGATCAAATCCATGATTATTCTAGCACAAGCATACACTCCCGATGGAGCACCCGACAGAATCACTTCCCTTGAAACCCATACGTATACGAGGCATAATTCATGAATCCTTCCCCAAGTCTGAACATGAGCCAACAAGGCCAACCATACACACCTTTAACATCCATTTGCTCAAATTAC
Source organism: Nicotiana benthamiana (assembly GCA_034376525.1). NCBI lineage: Eukaryota > Viridiplantae > Streptophyta > Magnoliopsida > Solanales > Solanaceae > Nicotiana > Nicotiana benthamiana. The sequence continues at coordinate 40,723,085 of CM067324.1, forward strand.
CACTTATGCCTTTTTCCCGTAGCTGAAATAACCCATTAATATGCTAATAACCAGAAACCTTGCAAGTAGCTAACCATGCAACCCAATCATAGGCTGTGGAACTCTCCCACTTAGCTCGAAGCCACTATTACCCAACTCTAGAATTTTCCAGGATTCTTAAACTATTGTTGACACAACCTTGCACAATCAACAGCCAAAATTCTCGGAATCTTTCTGTAAAACCCCCTTTTTATATTCTGAATCACCAACCACATTTGCATAACCGATCTCTTTATTGTATAACCAATAGAAATCTTCACAGAAGCTTCGCCAACCATGCGATCACCAACCTACTCATAGGGAATAACTCACCTATAGAAATCACTTCCTGACATCATCCAATGTTGTTGCACGTGGTACAATCACTATGACATCAATAACCCATCCTGAGTCACCCTCTAGCTGCACAAGTCCATTCACCTCTCGTGGACATTAATTTAATGTGCGGCAACATCCTTCCAATTCAAAGTTATATTTTATCCTTATTCATTTCAGGTAACTCCTTCCCGTTATATCAAATATTCTACCGCATAATGGCCCATGCTTCAAATTAACTCTGTAGGCCCCAATCACTATTCTCTAAAATTCTCAAATCATTCCAACTCTCCTTGAGGTGCATAATCATCCTACCACAATGCCCATATGCAACTCCGCCACTCTCCTACTCTGGAAGAACTCATCCCTTTAATTGACTACTCGCCCTTTGCTTCTTATATTTGAACTTCTTAAAATTTAGCCACCGCCTGACACTTCCAACATGTCTTTCCTCATCCTTTACTGCTCAGTTTTGCCTAAAAATAAAATCTATCTTCGTAGAACCTGAACCCACAATCGTTACTAACTTTAAACCTTTCTGAAGATCATCTTTCTCGAGATATCAACACTAGAATCACCGGTTCAATTTGAACCACTGCACCCTGCAATCTCTAACCGTCGCCTCTTCAATACAGACCCGCATTAACCTACCCCAAAGGCGATTCGTAGAAGATCATAATACCAGCAAACTTAGTACATTCAATAAGGACAATGACACCTTATCATAGAAAAAAAACTCCACCACACTTACAAATACCAAGTCCTGTTACCCCATCAACCCCAACCTGAACATACTCAGGCCGATTGCCTTTCTCCTGCTAGGAATAAAATACAAAATCTCTAGATAATGTACTGAGTAAACCTCTCTTCAAGTCATTCATTGCTTCGACACGTAGGCAAACATTCTACCATCATATCAATACTGCAGAACAGTCGTTCATAAGCATCATGGAAAATTGTTCCTAGCCTCAGAGCCCTCAAAAGTACCGCTACTGGGCTGAAACAATACAATATCCTTCCACAAAGCGACAATAATAATCCAATAAACTATAGTAGGAGAAACGTCCTGCACCCCATCTGTCGTACCATTATAATTCTTCAACTCTCAATTTATAACAAGTGGTTTGTGTTACATAAGATTGAGTAGGAAAGAAATAATTGTATAAGCCTCAAAGAAATAAAATCACAGGATGAGGAATTAAGAAGGGAAGTAATCCTAGCAGCCATGTAGCCTCCCGAAGATAAGTACAGACGTTTCTGTACCAATCTGTTAGACTCTACTACACTTGCTCATGACTCGTGAGACCTAAGGGAACCTAGTGTTGTGATACCATGTTGTCACGATCCAAAATCTACTAAGGGTCGTGATGGCGCCGGACACCGCTGTCAGGCAAGCCAACCATAAATACTTAACTAAATTCTCATTTAAGCAATTGTGAAAAACTCTGACTTTTCTTCAATTTTTACTAGTTAAAGATACCCAGTTCAGATTAAATATACATGTCAAGAAACCAATACAAAATAGCCCATAACTATCCCAGAACCCGGTGTAACACGTGCATGAGCTATTTCTAGGAAGAAATACAATACAATAACCGTCCGGAATATAAATTGGAAAGAAAATAATATAATAATCTGGAAGAAACTCTGCTAGTTGCGGGTTGCCTCGAGAAGTGCAGCTCACCTAAGTCTCTGTATCAACCATGCTGCTACGCCAGCCAGGTCACTAGTGATGCATATCCATGTGTAAGAAAAATAAACAAGAAGTATAGTATGAGTACGAAAATAACGTGTACCCAACGAGTATCCCGTCTAATCTCGAAGAAGTAGAGACGAGAGTTCGGCTTCGACACTTACTAGTGGTCCGATAACGATACGTCTGTAATATAATGAATCGAGGATTTATATAAATACGATTTGTGATCTAATAGGGTGAAAAATGTAAACCATTCTTTCATTTGTGTGGAATTTCTGAATTTCCTATTTCATTGTTTATACACATATTCTCAAGCCAGGAAGCAGAAATAACACTTCAATAATTTTTAAGACAAGAAATACAAGCATGCGCAAATCATGTCAAGGTCGTATGAACCGATCCAATAGAAATGTAAAATGTGAACAATCGAGGGTCGAACGGCCCAAACCATAGATGCATCTATTACCCCGCTCGCAAATCATACATGCGACACGGTCAAATGTAAATACCCATTCAAATAATCAATCAAAATATCCACACGGAGCAATTATCTAAAAGAAAGCCAATCCTCTTTTAACCATTTAATAAAAATGAATTTTAATCTTTTAGAAATCATTTACTAATTTGATGTGATTAAGCAATTCAAGCTATCAGATAAGTTCACAAATAATACAAATATAGCATAATTTTTGGGTCCTAAACTACCCGGATATAAGAATAATAGTAGCTACGCACGGACTCTCGTCACCTCGTATGTACGTAGCCCCCACATTTAGGAGCACATATTCAATAAATTCACATAAGGGGACAATTCCCTCTTACAAGGTTAGAAGGGAGACTCACCTTGGTTCGAAGATCCATATCGGCTTCCATGCCATTTTGAAGACTCGAATCGATGCACAATCCTCCCAAAACTAGCCATTAATTATGAAAATCTATTAATATATGTTCAATTACTCATTACAATCAAATTAATAGCAATTCCTAACCCCGATCAAAAAGATGACAAAAACATCCTCAGACCCACGTGCTCAGATTCTGAAAATTTTCGAAGATAAGATTTACCCACGAACTCAAATATATGATTTTTTTTCTTAATTCCATACCCAAAATCATGGCCAAAATTCAAGAATATCAAATTTCTAAGTCTTTCTCAAAACCCTAAATTTTTACTAATTTCTATGTTAAAATCCATACATAATCGATGTATTTAACTCCTAATAAGTGGGGATAACTTAACTTGCCATTAAATGACAAAGCCCCCTCTTGAAATTCTCCAAACATTGCTCAAGCCAAGAGAAAAATGAAAGAAATGGTCCAAATCCCGTCTTAAAACAAGTCACTGCCCAGCACTGCCCTTCTTTTGTGAACGCGGAAAAGCCCTCGCATTCGCGAAGCACAACCTGCTTCAGCCCCCAAAATCTCTTAATCGCATTCGCGACCTGACACTTGCGTTCGCGAAGGCCAGCTCCCCAAACCCTTCGCATCCGCATAGGCTAATGACTCAGGCCCCAGTTTTCCTTCTACGCATTGACGATCTCCTCCTCGCGTTCGCGTAGTAACCAGCTCGACTCCTTTGTGTTCACAACCTCCACCTTGCATTCTCAAAGGCTAAAACGAGCAGCCTCCCATCTTTTTCTTTGCAAATGTGGGACTCCTTTCGTGTTCGCGTAGAAGGAAACAAGATACCAAGAAAATAGCAACAGCTTTTTATCTAAATTCGATCCGGAACCACCCCGAAACACACCCGAGACCCCGTCCAATCATACAAACCAGTCCCAAAACACATTACGGACTTGCTCGAGGCCTCAAATCATTACAAACAATGCTAAAATCACGAATCACGCTCCATTTTAAACTTGAAGACTTAGAATTTCAAGCTTCTACATTCGATGCTGAAACCCATCAAATCACGTCCGGTTGACTTCAAAGTTTGCACCCAAGTCGTATTCAATATTATGGACCTACTCCAACTTTCAGAATCGAAATTTCCACTTCCAATCAAACTTCCCAAAAACCTTCAATTTTTTATTTTTATCCAAATGTCTCCAAAATGTCCTACGGACCTCCGAATTCACATTCGATCGCGCTCCCAACTACAGAATGACCATACAGAGCTATTCTCAGACTCAAAGTCCCAAATAGGCATCAATGAAACTGAATTGCACTTTAATCCAAACCAATGAAATTTGTTCCAAAATGCTAACTTCCACAATAGGCGCCCAAAATGCTCCCGGATTATCCAAACCCGAACCAGCCATACGCCTAAGTCCGAAATCCTCATACGAACCTACTAGAACCTTCAGATCTCGATTCCGAGGTCGTTTACTCAAAAATCCAATCCTAGTTAATTTGTTCTAACTTTAAGCTTCCTAAATGGGAATTCTCTTTCCAAATCAACTACGAACTTCCTGATATTCAATTTTGACTACGCGTACAAGTCAAAATACCTGAAATGAAGCTACTCATGGCCTCAAGCTGTTGAGCGGTGTGCTAGAGCTTAAAACGACCGGTCGGGTCATTACTCATATAAAACATATAATTAGGATATCAATAGTATTATAAAGACAAATTATAACTTTTAGAAATTTGAAAGCTTACATAGGTAGTCTTAGCCCTTTCCTTGACCAACTTATTTGAATCACATACATTCGTCTTCTTCCGAATACGAGTCTTCCTAAAAAGCTCATCTTGATTCATTTTCCTATATTTTTTTCCTTGCCAACGAAATAAAAAATGTTAAATAAATTATATTGAGTATCGTTAGAAAAATAAGATTATAGTCAAAACCTTTCTATAATAGCCTCGTTCGTTGTGATATTTGGTTGCTATATTAATGTGATGTTATAGAAGATATATATTACATCATAATATAAAAACTAGTTTTAGAAAGAATTTGCATTTATAGTACATGATTGTTATATAGGAATGTTTTATAGAGAGATCTGACTGTATATGTATTTAAGAAATTATCAGTAGCCTCCTAATTATCCCCATGCTAATAGAGCCCTCCCATGGTGTAAGAAACCACAATTGTCAAAAACTCAGGTTTTCTTTCATTATCCACTCTTCTTCTGAAATTCTTTAGTTGTCTAGTGCCTCAATAGATCCTCTTACAAAATGTTGGAGACACTGTCAAGGCCTCTTGTTTACCCTCCGATTATCCCAAAAAAAGGTCGAACAATCTCTTAAATACTTTAAACTCAAAATTTTCGGAAACCACCTCGTTACGGTAGGTATGCTCAGAGGCGGAGCCATGATTTCAAGTTTGTGGGTTCAGAATTCTAGTTGTTTGAATCAAAGCTACTGGGTTCAGCCGAACACGCTCGGGATACTCTAGCTCCGCCCCTGGGTAAGTTATGCATATTTCATCTGCATATCAAGTGTATAGCATTATATGTAAACATAATTAATATAATGCTTATTCCATATAGTATATGGGCTATTATATAGCTTGCCAGTGACATTGGTGATTATCTTTGTAATCTGATGGCCTGGTCTAAATCTGCAATATAGCAATAAAACATATGAAAATATCAATTCAATAATTGGATAATAATAAAAAAATAGATAAATATTACATATTCCCTCAGGTACGACGATGATCCTAGGATAACTATTTGCACTTTTTATAAATCATCCTCAGCATGTGTACTAGAAGCATGAGTAGATAAGGTAGCATTGAGCTCAGAGGCCAGAGCTACTGTCTCGAACACGAAGTTCTAAAATGTTGGAAGATGCACAAAGTAGAGACGGATGAATACGATCGATATGGCTGTGATGCAAGTGGACTAAATGATGGACATATAAAGTAATGATCCTGCGATGCATGCCCCGATGTAGGCATAAAAGAAACTACAGGAAAAAAGGGAATAGTACTATCCTCGAAATTTACCTGCCTCATATCTGTCCTAAGCTTCCCTTGACCCCCCTTGATCTCGAATGTTACCTTGATCATCATTACCTCGATGTTTTCTTGATATTTGCATAAAACACGTATTAGCATATGTATTGAAAAAATTTACTCTGCATAGGGAAGAAGGACGTGTCATGACACGTAGACTTGTCAAATCGTCAAAGAAGTAAAGTTATTCAATATGTACAAGCAGCAACGATCACGGGCAAGTTAAATATAAGAGGCACGAGCAGTCGTACAAGACATTCAATGCTTGTACCTGGTCAAAGCATTTAAAGGTCAAAGATCGTGAAGAATCAATTTGACAGCAAATAAGAGCTCAAATACAACATTTAGTGAGTATTAAATACGAGAAATGTTAGAGAATATGTATTTAATGTATATGATTACATAACATAACATTTAAAGTCATTTATTGCCCATAATTGCCTTTTTAGGCAGAGATAAAGTCTCTATGACTACAAAAGGGGAAGTCGCAAACAATTGTAGAGGAAGAGGACTACCGAAATATACTTCTAAATTATTGGCTTTCTGGTAATATCATTCTCAAGTCTCTTTCTATACACTTTTTCGATTATCAGTAACCCGGTTCTTCTAAATTATAGTTTTGACCCAAAAATCCATTTATTGATTAAACAAATTGGTTCTGCTACTGGGAATCTGATAATCAATAATATCTCAATCTGATTTTCTTTGTTATAATAACTATGTCGAACAATAATGACAACACCCAATTCCAAGAAGATTTGCATAGACATTTGCAAGACAATAATGCTTTAGTTCCTTCTCCACGAGGTTCGCTGAGACAGTCTCGTGAAGGAACTCCTGAAGGATCTCAAACGGACGGTCAAGTTCAATTTGAAAGTTCTGAAATTATGGATGAAGCTTTACAAAAACTTATTGCTACTAAGTTCACCAAGGCTTTACAGGCTTTTATTAGTCAATTACCTGCTGCTACACCCACACCTACTCCAAATCACAATACTTTGGAGAATCCTCGTTCCGGTTTGATTAATTAAGACAGTGATGAAACCCCCAGTGAAACATATGAGGGAGGCCCGGGTAATCCGGTTAATTCTAATTTACAAAATCTAGTACTAACATTGCAGAGACAGATCAAGGAGCAAAGTGACCGCATTGAGCAAATACCTGGGGTACCACCCATGATCAAGGGGGTAGATATGGATAAGTATTCTCAACAGCCATGGAAGCCAAGTGCCACTCCTCCCTCAATTCCAAAGAAGTTCAAGATGCCTGATATTCCAAAGTATGATGGAACAACAGACCCAGGAGATCATTTTATCGCATTTACAACAGGTGTCAAGGGCAATGATTTGACCAAGCAGAAGATTGAATCAGTGTTGGTTAAAAAATTCGGTGAAAGGCTCACTCAAGGAGCTCTAACATGGTATTCCCTTTTACTTGAAAATTTCATAAATTCTTTTACTGAGCTTGCAGAGTCATTTATCAAAGCAGACTCGGGAGCTCAAAAGGTGGAAAAGAAAATGGAAGACATCTTCAAAATCAAGCAAGGAGATTCAGAGTTGCTAAGATAATTCATGGACAAATTTCAACGGGAAAGGATTACATTGCCACGAGTACGTGACAACTGGGCAGCCATAGCCTTCACCAGTAATTTGAATGAGAAAAGTTCAGAAGCAACGAGACAACTTAAGGAAAGCCTTCAAGAATTCCCAACAACAGCATGGAATGACCTCTAAAACAGATACAGTACAAGATCAGAATTAAGAGGATATTATTTTATGATATAAGAAAGAAGAAAAAATAAGTTCAAGGCGCATGAAAAATGAAAAAAGATCTGGTAAAAATAAGTACGAGCCATATATAGGAGCCTCAGTAAGAGACTCACGATCAAAGAAAGATAGTCAGATGTTCGATCACAAATCAAGGACTAAAGAATCAGGTTCGACTTCAAGATTTGGGAATGAACGCAACTCACGCGGGACACAAAACGATGATGGAAGTTTAAAGGCAAGGTTTGGTGGCTACAATTTCAATGTAAGCACCTCTGAACTCGTAGCTGTTTTAAGAAGCATGGGATATAAGGTAAAATGCCCAAAGGAGATGAGATCAAAACTAAACAGACGAAATCCTGATTATTGGTGTAATTTCATAACAAACATGGACACAAAACAGCAGATTGCAGGTTTTTGCAGGGGGCAAATTGATCATTTGTTAAAATAAGGATATCTCACTAAACTATTTAATGAGAAAGGAAAACATACATATATGAAAAACAAACATGAGCCACCAAAACCACATTCTCCCAAAATAACAGTTAACTTATAAGTGGGGGTGAAGATATCAACGCTGTGTCATATACAATAGTTGACAAAAATGCAAAAACTAGAATTACCCACGGGAAGCGGTTGCGGCACGTGTGAAAAGAAGAAAATATCACGTTTGATGATGTAGATGCTGAGGGTTTATTAACACCACATAACTACGCACTGGTAATATCTTTACTCGTACATGATACTAACGTCAAACACGTTTTAATTGATCCAGGGTAGATCTGTAAATATTATTTTTATACGAATGTTGCATGAGATGCAAGCTGAGGATAAATTGATTCCAAAATTACACACTTTGTCGGGGTTTGACAACTCTAGTATTGTAACAAAAGGAGAAGTAATCCTCACTACATTTTCATCAGGCATTGTCAAAGACACCAAATTTCAAGTCGTAGACATGGAAATGGCTTACGGCATGATTCTTGGAAGGCCATGGAGCCATAACATGGGTGTTGTACTATCAACCTTACATCAGGTCGTTTAATTTACATCACCATGGAGGATATGTCAAATTGAAGGCGACCAACAAACATCTAGGAGCATCAATTCAGTTATAGATTCAACTATTCATGGTGAAGACAAATAGCAAATACAGAATTCAACTGAGGGTAACATATTGTCAACTTCAACTGAACAAGGAAAAACAGATGTGGAGTCAAGATCAGACACCATTCAAGAACCAGAGGAGAATGAGACATCAAATCAACAATAGAAGAATTAGATTCTATGGTTTTATTTATACACTGACCCGAGAGGAAAGTGTACATAGGAGCCAATCTTATCCCATAGGTAAAACGTAAGTTAATTGAATTTTTAAAAGCTAATGCAGATTATTTTTCTTGGTCCCATTCTGACATGATAGGGATATCACCAAAGGTCGTGACTCATAAATTGAATGAAGATCCATCATATCCTCCAGTCAAACAAAAGAAAAGAAAGCAAGGAACTTTCAAGAATAAGGTAAATCGAGAATAAATGTAAAAATTGCTAAAACTTGGTTCAATTCGTTAGGTAAAATACCCTAATTGGTTAGCTAACACTGTTGTGGTTCCTAAAATGAATGGTAAGTGGCGAGTCTATGTAGATTATACAGATCTTCATAAAGCCTGTCCAAAAGATTTTTTTCCTTTACCGCACATAGATCAATTAATTGATGCTACTGCAGGGCATGAACTATAATTTTGGATGCATATTCAGGCTATAATCAAATCAAGATGGATCCATAAGATGAAGAAAAAACTTCTTTCATAATAGGCAGGGGGACTTATTGTTCTAAGGCAATGCCCTTTGGTCTTAAGAGTGCAGGAGCAACGTATCAGAGGTTAGTAACCCAAATGTTTGAAGAACATTTAGGTAAGACCATGGAGGTGTATATAGATGATATGCTAGTTAAGACTCAACATCGGAAGATCATATGTCGCACATGTCTGATACATTTAAAAATTTACGAAAATATAATATGAAGATGAATCCAGAAAAATGTGCATTTGGTGTAGCATCAGGTAATTTTTTAGGTTTTCTCGTCTCTAACCATGGATTTGAAGTGAAACCTGCACAGATTAAGGCCATTGAAGATATCCCTGATATGCTTTCAAACAAGAAAGAGGTTCAAAAACTGACGGGAAGAATCACATCTTCGGGAAGATTCATTTCCAAATCACCGGAAAAATGTTTTAAATTCTTCTCGGCCCTTAAGAAGCAAGATCATTTCGAATGGGATGAAGAGTGTCAACATGAACTTAGAGACTTGAAAACGTACTTATCAAATCCACCTTTGCTAGCAAAACTAAAGGTTGGGGAGAGACTTTTTATCCATCTTGTTGTTTTAGAAGTTGCGGTAAGCGCGGTTTTGGTTTGAGAAGAACGTGGTAAACAATCTCATATATATTATGTTAGTAAATATTTATTAGATGCAGAGACATGGTATCCACAACTGGAAAAACTAGCACTTGCTTTAATCATGGCATCTAGAAAGTTAAGACCATATTTTCAACGTCATCCCATTGTTGTGGTAGATGCATACACCTTATGTAGTATATTGCATAAGCATGAACTGTCGGGAAGGTTAGCCAAATGGGACATAGAGCTAAGTGAATATGAAATCATGTATCTACCTAGAGCAGCAATAAAATCCCAGATATTAGCTAATTTCGTGGCTAACTTTAGCTAAGGGATGCAGTTAGAAGAAGACAAAGAAGTATAGATACTTAATGGGGCTAATCCAGGAATATGGACTTTATTCGTTGATGGTTCATCTAATGTAAAAGGTGCAGGATTAGGAATAGTATTAGTACCACCTACGGGTGAAACTATCAGGCAAGCTATTAAGTGTCATTCCATGACTAACTAAAGCAAAGTATGAAACTATGGTTGTATGTCTAGAGTTGGCACGAGAACTTGATATAAATAAAGTGGTGATTAAAAGTTATTTGCAACTCGTTATTAATCAAATGATGGGGACATACACAGCTAGGGAAGCAAGGATGCATCAGTACTTGGAAAGGGTACGAGAATTGATAAAGCAATTCCAAACTTGGAAGATCATACAAATATCAAGGGATGAAAATGGTGAAGCAGATGCCTTAGCTAATCTTGCATCCGCAGCTGGTGTAGCAGATGATGCAAACGCCTCAGTTATAAATTTGTTTCATTCAGTACTCGAACCTGATAAGAATGAGGTAAATTTTAATAATTTAACTTGGGATTGGAGGAACGAAATTGTCACTTGTATACAAGATGTTACCGTTCCAAATGACAAGAAACAAGCGCATGCACTTCGCAAAAAGACTGCTCATTACTGTTTAAAACAGGAAACATTTACCGTAAAAATGGTTGGTGATCCCTTAGCAAGATGCCTCGGACCTTCTCAAACGGAGTACATAAGGAGGGAAATACATGAGGGGCATTTCGGGAATCACGCAGGAGGAAGATCATTGGTGAGAACCTTGATTAAAGCACGGTACTATGGGCCTAAAATGGAAGAAGAGGCGGAAAGTTTCGTGGCTAAATGTGACAAATGCCAGAAGTATGGTAACAATATGCACAGGTCAGAAGAATTATTACATCCAGTCATTTCTCCATGGCCGTTTATAAAATGGGGAATGGATATAGTAGGACCATTACCTCAAGCAAAGGGACAGGTAAAGTTTCTTCTCGTACTTACTGATTATTTCACTAAATGGTTGGAGGCATGAGCAATTAAACAGGTGTGAGAAAAAGAAGTAAAAGATTTTATTTGGCAAAATATCATCAGCCGATTTGGTGTACCAAAGGAAATCGTATGCGATAATGGCCCTCAATTTATCGGAGCTCAAGTTATAGAGCTTTTTTAGAGTTGAAAAACTAAAAGGGTTACATCTATAATATACCACCCAGTGGGTAATGGGCAAGCAAAATGAACAAACACGGTCATAATAAATAATTTAAAGAAACAACTAGAAGAGTCAAAGGGTAATTGGCCCGAAGTGTTACCGGGAGTTTTATGGGCATATCGTACAACAACAAAAACAACCACATGTGAAACACCCTTCTCTTTGGTTTATGGAGTTGAGGTGTTAATTCTAGTTGAAAGTAGAACCAAGAATAAGATTCTCACAAGCAACATAAGAATCAAATGATGAAGAGATGCAAGTCAATTTGGATTTATTGGAAGGTAGGAGAGAAGCTGCATTTATAAGAGTGACATCACAAAAACAAGTGATCAAAAGATATTATAACATGAAAGCATGCCTGAGATACCTCAAAATTGGGGACTTCGTGCTTAAAAAGGTTTTTCAATCTACAAGGGCAGTCAACACAGGTAAACTAAGTCCAATCTGGGAAGGACCTTACAAAGTTCACAATATTGCAGGAAAATGAGCATACAAATTAGAAACAATGGGCGGGAAGTTGCTTCCTTCACATTGGAATGCAGTTGATTTGAAGAGATACTACCTCTAAAGATAAACCCACGGTCAAGTATCACCATGATACGTTGTTTTTAATTATTAAAATTTTACTAACGATTTTAGATGATAGGCAAAATGCTAATCCGTACTAAATGATGAGTCACGACCTGTAAGGCAAAATGGAATAAACTAAATTCCTAGCCCAGGGTTATAATAATTTTGATAGAAGTATACACGGGTTAAACTGTCTTCGTCTATAATCCCATCCCCTAAGTCCCGTATGTATTTCCTTTTCAGGAAAAGGACCAAGTGAAAGAGACTATCAAGTGCTCGAGGCTTCATACTTCAATACTCAAACAATTGGGGGACTATATAGTATACACAGTTACGTGTATAAACAGGCAAAAAAGATTGGGGAAACATCAATCAAGCCTAGAAGATTCAAGTGTGGAGTGAAAGTCACGAAGTCATGGCAGCCGTCATAGAATTCTTTCCCATAAGAACAATGGGGTCACTCTCAAACCCTTCCTAATGTTTTGAAGATAAAAGGGACCCAGTGTACCTCAAAATAGTTAGGGTAAAGACCATATACTAAAACGGGTTATAAGGAAAAACCTTGTATCTATTGTTCTTCTTTTGTATAAATCTATTACAAGGAAAACAATTACGAGAAAATTATAGATGTAATTCAAATACATGTAAAGTATTGCAAAATACCACTAAAGAAAATTTGGTTAATTGATTCATGAGTGCCATGAGAGGTGACAACATCATCATCAGAGATAAGATTGAAAGGCCCGGTAGGAGAAAGATGAGGGGAAGCTTCAATTTCGGTGGAAATGATACGTCTCCTAACTTTTGTCCTTATCATTAACGAATTTTTTCATCTTCTTCGTCGGAGCTGTCATCATCTGTGATTTTTCTTTTCAAAAGAATATCTTTAGCACTTTCTAAAGAAAGTTGATTTTCCAAACGAGAGACCGCAACTCTATCAGTAGTAACGCCTCGAATAGCAAATCCTGACAAAAAGAAGGATAAAAATTAAAACAACAAATTCTTACATACGAGAGAGATAGAAACTATTACCATGAGTGTTCACTCTCCAATAGTAAATACTAGAGATGTATTTCCAAGACCTAGCTTCCATAGGTGCAGACTTCAACAATTTATCTACCCAACCACGAAAATAAGAAATATTCTCCACGACTCCCATGGTTGCTAAAGAAAAAAAATAAAGTTAAAGAAATTCATAAACTTGAAAGAAAGAGGTACGAGAAAGGATAAGAAACTTACGTGCAAAATTCCACTTCTCAGATAATGGGGTATTTTCTTTACCCACCAAACCAACTGTGTTGGCATCAACAAATCGGGCATACCATCCACGATCCTTGTCATCTTCCGGACTCACCAACACCCTCTTACTCCTAGCTACTAAGGTGAAAACGCCATTACGAAATAACCTAGGGGAGTAGAGGTGAATTAGGTGAAGGAAGGTAAATTAACATCTGCCAAGTTAGCCAGATGTCTTACACAAGTCACAACCCTCCATACCAATGGCCCGATCTGTGCTAGACAAACCTTGAAGAAATGACAGAAATCAAAAATCACTGGGTCGATAGCTGGTTTAAACCAAAGAGTAAAAGGGTATATGTAAACGAAAGAAAGATCAGTCATATATGAGGTAGTCCTTTGATTTGGATTGGGGATTACAATGGGAAAATCATCACTCCAGTGGCAATCTTTGCGAACTATGGGAGCTAAAAGTTCTGTAATAAAAGTAGGGAAAGCATCAGCGCGATCTAGACCTGCGACTTGACTTTGAAGTGATTGTCTATCGTGGTAAAAAAGAAAAATCGCTTGGAACTATTTCCTCTACCAAAGGTTCTTGTAACGGTTCAGAGGTTTCTTTGCCTTTAGAAGATGATTTCTAGATAAAAGAACCTCTGCTTCTAGAAGAAGAACCAGGGATGGAAGAAGGCATGGAAGAACCACCACCAAGAGAAGATCATAAACTACAAAGTCTTCCACCCCTTCTATGTCTGATAGGGACATTAGGATAATTTTCTAAAGCAGAAGATCTTCTAGGATTAGGGTTCGAAAAAGACATGATGAGGAAGAAGATGAGGTGAATAAAAATTTGCACAGATCAAATGCTCGAAAGAGTTTTGTGTGGAAAAAGTAAGGGGTAAAATTATATTTATACGCAATCGTCAAAAAGTGAAAGCGTAGTAATGGAAGAGCTACATTACGGGTAACTGGTACTTCGTGAATAGTAGGGCGATAAAAAGGACCTTAAAAAAGGATGCAAGTTACAGAATTGATAAAGAGGTGACACGTGTGAAGGACATTAAATAGATGTGATCATTGAAGCGTCAATCTTGTCATAGCATTAATGATGATAAAAATTCTCCTTTATGAAATCTACTTCCTAAATAGTCAAATGACGAATAAATGGAAAGTGGGGGGACTATCTGTATTGGAAAAACTTTACTCTTCACAGTGGAGAGGACGTGGCATAACACTTAGACTGGTCAAACAATCAAAGAAGTAAAGTTGTTCAGTAGGTAAGAGCAGCAACGGTCACAGGCAAGATAAAAAGAAGAGGCACGAGCAGTCATACGAGACATTTAATGCTCGTATTCGGTCAAAGCATTTAAAGGTCAAAGATCGTGAAGAATAGAATAGAATGAATTTGATAGTAAATAAGAGCCCAGATACAACATTTAGTGAGCACTAAATACGAGAAAAGTTAGAGAATATGTATTTAATGTATATGATTACATAACGTAACATGTAAAGTTATTTATTGTCCATAATTGCCTTGTTATGCAGAGATAAAATATGTATGACTATAAAAGGAGAAGTCACAAACAATTCTAGAAGAAGAGGACTACTGAAATATACTTCTAAATTATTTGCTTTCTGATAATATCATTCTCAAGTCTCTTTCTTTATATTTTTCGATTATTAATAAACCGATTCTTCTAAGTTCTAGTTTTGACCTAAAAATCTGTTTTTCGGTTAAACGGCAGAGGTGGCTGAACTCCAAGATAGGTAAGGCAAGGGCTTTAGGCCTCATAAATTTGAAGGCCCCACTTTTTAATAGTTTTAGGTTTATGTATTTATTTTCTTTTTAAAAAATTAAAGTATTTAATGTGAACAACTACAATTTTGTTGTGAAAAAGGAAAACAAAAGTTTACTTTTTGTTATAAAATATTCTATTTAAGGTGAATGTCCATATTTAGAGAGATCCTAGGGTTTACTACTTGGTGGCTAAGTCACCACCTCCCTATAAATAAAGGGGTTCTCTCCCATTGTAAATCATCCCAAAGTATCAATAAGAATACTCCTCTCTATACTTTTCTCTCTATTGTTCTTGTTCTTGTATTATTGTTCTTGTTCTTATATTATTTCATAATACGTTATCAGCACGAGTCTCTAACCAATTGAAATTTTCGATTGTCTTAACTTATGTTTGTGTAGGGTTTCACGTAAGGTTCTGCCGTAACCAAATTCCAAAATTTTCTATACGGAAAATAGAAGGAAAACGTTGAAAAGAAAACAGAAGGAACGAAAGAAGAAAAACATTGAAAACAAAGAAGAGACGGAAACAAAGAGGGAAAAACATTGAGAAAACAAGAAGAGAAAACATTGAAAACATAAAACAGAAAGAAGAAAAAAACGTGAAAGAAAGAAAGGAAGTAGGAGTCGACCAAAGTTGCCAGAATTTGTTGCCACGGGATGGAAACTCAAGAGGTATATTTGATATCACAACATTGATTGGTATACCTTAAAGGTAAGTAATTTACTTTTCCCTTTCAAATTCTTGAAATTCTACGATTTGATTTTATATACAAACAAAGACAACAAAGTTTGATTATAACTCTAATGGAGTTTGTAAGAAATTACACTCACATGAAGTGGTAAAATTTCTATGCCTTGCCATGATCAAATTCATGAATGATTGTGGGCAAAGAATTGAAAATCCGTCCCATTGAATTTGCTCCATTCCCTTTAGAGAATGTGGTAGCAGTATGTGATAAGTCTGAAAGAAGACAAAATTATTACCATGATGGTATCAATGAATGTGGACGTGGCAATCGACGGAATTATAATCGTCATTATGATCCATTCCCTGAAGTGAATGTGATAATTGTAATAAAGCCTGTAAGTATGAACACGCTCTTGATGTAATTGTATCTTATGTCTGACATTATGAAAAGAAAGTTCGTTGCCCTTGAAATTTCGGGCAAGAACTATATGACATGGGTGTTGGATGCTGAAATCCATTTGGATGCAATGGGTCTTGGAGACACCATTAAAGACAGAAATAATGCTAAGGCCTTGATTTCTTGCGCCATCACCTTGATGAAGGTTTGAAACTGTGCTAAGGCCTTGATTTTCTTGCGCCATCACCTTGATGAAGGTTTGAAAATTGAATATATCACAGTCAAAGATCCACCTATCTTGTGGAATGGCTTAAAGGAGAGATATGACAACCTGAAGTTGGTCACTCTGCCACAAGCACGATATGATGAGAATCCAAAAGCAAATAGTTTATAAACTATATGTTATCGTTGCGGTGGAAAAAGGGCACTGGGCGAAAATTTGCCGTGTACCAAGACATTTGGTTGAGCCTTGTCAAGCATCTCTAAAGAGTAAATGCCCTGAAACAAATTTTGTCTCTGACGACAATTTTGACATCACCCACTTGGATGTGGCAGACTTCTTTGAGCACCCTGAGGGAAAAATTGACCACCTAATTGGTGATGGATCTGTGATGAAGGAAGATGGGATTGTTTGATCTTATTTCACTTATTTGTAATAGTTAGTGAATAAACTAATAATCATTCGTATCAGCTCGTATTAGTTAGTTTATGATATAATGTTAGTATTAGTTCTTTAGAATGTTTCAATATGCTTAAATTTCGAAGAAATTTTTATTTTCCAGCAAAGTTAGTCGATTAACTAATAAAGTCGACTATCTAATATTTTGTATTAAAACTGGAATTTCTGCAAGCTAAGATATTCGAATATCTGATTTAGATATTCGATTATCTGAATTAGATATTCGAATAACCTGATTTAGTTATTCGAATATCCTGATGACTGTTTTCTGAGATAGTCGAATATCAACTTGGTTAGTCGACTATCTAATATTTTGCATTAATACTGGACTTTTCCGCAAGGCATGATAGTCGACTATCTGATTTAGTTATTCGAATAACCTCAGCAGATTTTAAAAATATTGTTTAAATATGAAGCAAACAGATTTGTATATTCTAATGTTCATATATTTCCTTTTGTATGTCAAACCATGGGAATTAAATTGATTGAAGGCTCCTGAAGAGCAACTATAACTCTGCCTAAAGGAACAATATTTTAGAGAATGCAATGTTCTCCTCCAAGTCTAAGAGAAACTTGTTGAGTTTTAAAGATATCAATCAAAATGTTCTCCTCCAAGTCTAAAAGGAACTTGTCGAGTTTTAGAGACATCATTCAAAATGGATATCAGATTGAGACAATACATGAGTATAATCTTGAATACCTCATTTACTCATGAAAAAGAGGCTGCCCACTTCGGTTTGGGGTCACGCCATTTTGCATGCAGCAATGCTAGTTCATCTCTGACTGACGAATTGTCACAAATATTCCCCGTTGCAATTAGTTTTGGGTCATCAACCTAATATATCCCATTTAAGAATTGTTGGATGCGCAGTATATGTGCCTGTAGCATCGCCATACCGCACCAAAATGGGTCCGCAAAGAAGGTTAGGAATATGTGTTGAGTTTGAATCGTCCTCCATTATTCGCTACCTCGAAACATTGACAGGGGATTTGTACACTGCACGATTTGCAGACTGTCAATTTGATGAGACACTTTTCCCAAAATTAGGGGGAGAAGTTGGTGAAACCAAACGGGAAATTTTGTGGAAAAATGCATCATTATCTCATCTTGATCCACATACCTCCATTTGTGAAAATGAGGTGCAAAAGATTATCCATTTGCAAAGAATAACAAATCAAATGCCAGACGCATTTACAGATTTGAAAAGGATAACAAAATCACATATCCCCGAAGTGAATGTAACAACATCTGATTCACGAATACATATTCATTATTGGAAGAATATGAACATGAAATTGGTATAGAATATACCACACTCACCCCTAGAAGGAGGTTTGAGATGATACCACACTCACCCCTAGAAGGAGGTTTGAGATGATATATGGCATGAATGATCGTTGGTCACGTACCTATTGTACGCCAAAGTATTTTGGAAATATGACTATTAAAGGACAACGATAATGCTGTTAGAAAATACGCTTAACGCTAGAGGGGGGATGGATAGCGTTATAATAAAATTTAGCGTAAACTTGCGGAAATTAAAATTTGCAGGAAATAAATAAGTGCGTTAAATAAACAAAAAGGAAAGAGCGCACCGATATATTCTGGTTCACCACAACACGTGGCTAGTCCAGTCCCCGAGAGACTCTCTCGAGATTTTCCACTAACTTGTTAAGCTTACGGGTGCTCAACAAACCTTTACAACGTAAGGACACAAGCCTTAACACCTTTGCTCGGAGATACAACACTCCAAGACTTCAACCAAGGAAACACAAGTTCCTTACAACAAGAGAATCACAATTCTCTTACAAGTGTGTAAAACACTTAACACTCAAACAAAATACTCCTTTATGAGTAGGTATGAGTAAAAGAAGTAAGCTCTAGATCACAACAACTTTGGACAAGAATATGGCTCTCAAAAGCTTTATAAAATTGAATATAAAATGATAAACAAAAGTATGCAAGCTTATAGCAATGTAATGATCAGTTGTAGTATGTTGTTGTGTTTAAAACACTGAAAAGTAGCTGTATTTATAGTTGAAAAACTTGGCATTACCGTTGCCTAATTGCCAATTAAGGGTTGCTGATTTTACTCACTGACAATCGATTGTCAAACCCCAACAATCGATTGTCTGCCAGTTAGATCAAAATTCAATCCCAGATTTTACGCTTGATAATCGATTACTTACAATCCATAATCGATTACTGGCAACGTTCAAAAAATCCTTTCCAGATTTTACCACAAACAATCGATTGTCCAGAATCAACAATCGATAACTCAGCAACGTTCAAAAAATCTTTTCCGGATTTTAATCAAAACAATCGATTATACCAAATCAATAATCGATTACCCAATAACGTTCAAAAAATCTTTTCCGAATTTTAATCACAACAATCGATTATACAGAATCAATAATCGATTACCTGACGGTATTTGAAAACTTTACGACAACGGTCAGCTTCACAATCGATTGCACAAAGTCAACAATCGATTACTTATCAGTTTTTGAAAATCATTTTAGACACTGCCTCTTGACAATCGATTGTTATATACTCACAATCGATTATTTAATAGTTTTGAAAAAGTCTGGAAGTCACTGCCTCAACACAATCGATTGTCATAAGTTCACAATCGATTATTTTGTGACTTTGAAAAATCTGAAGGACACTGTCTCTTCACAATCGATTGTCATTAGCTTCACAATCGATTATTCTGAGTTTTGAAAAACTTTGATGGACACTGCCTCATCACAATCGATTGTCATTTGTTCACAATCGATTGTCATGCAGGTTTGAAAAACCTGATGCTCACTGTCTTACCCACAATCGATTGTCATTAGTTCACAATCGATTGTCATGCAGTCTTGGCTTAAAAACAATCGATTATCATAAGTACATAATCGATTATCTTAGTCCAGATTTTTAAGGCATGTCTAAAAATTATTTTGACTACTGTAAATATGCATGATTTAAAATCATTTGACGTTAAATTAATTATGCATGATTTTGGAAAATAGTTTTATGAGAGAAGCCATGTTACGAGTCAAGTTGTAGGATTAAGATCACAAATAAGAATGACTCAATTAAACTTATAAAACTTTGTCTTGAGCTTGAATCTCGTTGTATATCAATTGTGCGCTTGTTTCTTGAACTTCATCATATATCAATTTTCGCTTCGTTTGTCATTCATCAAAACCTACACAAAAGAACACACGTTTTAGTATATTGCATTGAACGTGTTTCCAACAATTTCCCCCTTTTTGATAATGGCAAACATTAAGCGGGATATGCAAGACAAGCAATTTATATTGACGATTCAAGACAAGTATATACATGTAACAAGTATGCAATTTGTTCCCCCTCAATTTGAGAATTCCCCCTCAATTTAAGGTGCATACCCGTTATCTTCCCCCTTTTGCCATTAGCAAAAATAATAATAAGATGCCAAAGATGAAATAAACCTTGTTTATTTATTGGAAAGAAGGCGTGATTTTTTTTTTAAAGAGAGTATAATAGCTCAAATGATAGCATTACAATCGATTATTGATACAAGATAATCGATTATTAGATGACAGAAACAGATTTTTCTGAAGAAGACTCGATTCTTGCGCGTCATGCTTTATAATTCCCCCTACTTTTAGGGCGATACCTGCAAAAAAGGATTAGACGTCTCCGACGCTCAAGTTAGAAATCATGTAACAAAAAATGCAATGCATGACTTAGATCAACGTGGAGTCAAGAATCCCGAGTTCACTGCGAATTCGGAAGAAGGACTCTTTCTCTAAAGGCTTTGTAAAGATGTCTGCCAATTGGTTTTTGGTTTCAACAAATTCAATTTCGATATCGCCTTTGAGAACGTGATCTCTAATAAAATGATGTCTAATTTCAATGTGTTTCGTTCGCGAATGAAGAACGGGGTTCTTCGTCAAGCATATGGCACTAGTATTATCACATCTAAGAGGGATATGATCAAGACTTAGGCCATAGTCCAAGAGTTGTTGTTTCATCCATAGGATTTGAGCGCAACAACTCCCCGCGGCTACATATTCAGCCTCGGTTGTGGACAACGCAACACTTACTTGTTTCTTGCTAAACCAAGAAACGAGAGAGCTACCGAGCAAATGGCAAGTGCCACTAGTGCTCTTGCGGTCCAATTTGCATCCAGCAAAATCGGAATCGGAGAATCCAACAAGTTGGCATGATGAGCCTTTGGGGTACCATAGACCCACATTTGTAGTACCAACAAGATACCTTAAAATCCGTTTTATCGCAGTAAGGTGAGACTCCTTCGGACATGATTGATAACGAGCGCATAAGCACACGCTAAACATGATGTCCGGGCGACTAGCAGTAAGATAAAGAAGAGAGCCAATCATACCTCGATACTTGTTGGTGTCGACTTCCTTACCTTTCTCATCTTTGTCTAGATGATCGGATGTGCTCATGGGAGTTGCCATTTCTTTTGCATTGTTCATCTCAAATCGTTTTAGCAATTCTTTGCAATATTTGGTTTGACAAATGAATGTACCTTCTTTCATTTGCTTTACTTGTAATCCCAAAAAGAATGTTAACTCACCCATCATAGACATCTCAAATTCGCTTGTCATTAGATCGGAAAATTCCTTGCATAAAACATTGTTAGTAGCACCAAATATAATATCATCTACATATATTTGAACTAACAAAATATCATTGTTTTTATGCTTAACAAAGAGAGTTGTGTCAACTTTCCCCCTAATGAAATCATTTTCCAAAAGAAACTTACTCAATCTTTCATACCAAGCTCGGGGAGCTTGTTTTAAACCATAAAGAGCCTTTTTGAGTTTGAAAACATGATCGGGAGATTTAAAGTTTTCAAAACCGGGGGTTGTTCAACAAAAACTTCTTCTTGAATAAAACCATTTAGAAAAGCACTTTTCACATCCATTTGATATAAATTGAAATTCATAGAAGAGGCAAATGCAAGCAATAAGCGAATAGCTTCTAATCTAGCTACGGGAGCATATGTTTCCTCATAGTCAATACCCTCTTCTTGATTATAGCCTTTTGCTACAAGCCTAGCTTTGTTTCTAGTGATTATACCATTTTCATCTAGTTTATTGCAAAAACCCCATTTCGTACCAATTATGGTATGACCTTCGGGTCTTGGCACCAAATCCCAAACGTCATTGCGTTCGAATTGGTTAAGCTCCTCTTGCATTGCCAAGGTCCAAAATTCATCCCTATTGCTTCTGAGATGGTTTTGGGTTCAATTTGAGAAACAAAAGCAGTATGATCTAAGGTATTTTTGAGAGAGTTTCGGGTACTTACCTTGTCTCCAACGTTGCCAATTACCTGTTCGAGAGGGTGATCTTTGATTGTCCTCCACTCGTTAGGCATATTCATTTCTTTTTCCAATTGTGGCGCTTCTTCCGTTGGTTGTTCCTCAGTTTCATCTTTATTTTCCTTGGGTGGTTCCTCTTGTATTTTGTCTTTCAAGCTATCTAAGATACCTGCAAGATCAAAACCGGAATCCTTTCTCGCCAAGCGAGCATTATTTTCGGAAAATACAACATGAGGGGATTCCTCCACAATTTGGGTTCTTTTATCAAAGACCCTATATGCTTTACTACGAGAGGAATATCCAATGAAAATACCTTCATCCGACTTAGCATCAAATTTACCCAATTGTCTTTGCCATTGTTATGAACAAAACATTTGCAACCAAAAACTCTAAAATGAGAAATATTTGGTTTTCTACCCTTATAAAGTTCATAGGGGGTTTTCATGAGTATCGGCCGAATTACTACTCTATTTAGAACATAGCAAGCGGTACTCACGGCGTCCGCCCAAAAATGTTTAGGTATCTTAGCTTCGTCGAGCATAGTTCTAGCCATCTCTTCGAGACACCTATTTTTCCTTTCCACCACCCCATTTTGTTGTGGTGTACGTGGAGCGGAAAAGGTATGCTCGATTCCGAGTTCGTCACAAAGGTCCGCAAAGAGATTGTGATCAAACTCTCCCCCATGATCACTTCTAATTGAAGTGACGGTTGTTTCTTTCTCATTTTGAACACGCTTAAGAAAATATTTAAAATTTTGAAAAGCATCACTTTTATTGGCAAGAAATAAAGTCCAAGTAAATCTCGAGTAATCATCAACAATCACAAAAGCATATCTATTTCTTCCTAGACTTTCAATGCGAGAAGGACCAAATAAATCCATATGAAGCAATTGCAATGGTCTAGAAGTTGAAACAATGTTTTTAGATTTGAAAGATGCTTTTGTTTGCTTCCCTTTTTGACACGAGTCACAAATAGAGTCATTTTCAAATTTTAAAATGGGAAGACCAACAACTAAGTTTTGACAAATCAATTTGTTCAAAAGATGCATATTGATATGTGCTACTCTACGATGCCATAGCCGAGTATCATCCTCTTTACTCATTAGACAATCAACATAATCGGGTGAGGAATTAGCAAGATCAACCATATAAATATTATCCACTCTAAAACCACGGAGGATAATTTTGAAATCACTACGTCTGAACACTAAGCATTCATCTGAATCAAATAAAGCAAGATTTCCCTTGTCACACAATTGGCTTATGCTCAAGAGATTATGCTTTAATCCTTTAACAAGTAATATATGCTTAATAGAGGAATTTTCATCCTTACCGACCGAGCCGATGCCGATGATCTTTCCTTTATTGTTATCACCGAAGATAACACTTCCTCCTTCTTTGTGCTCTAATTGAAGGAATTTGGATTCATCTCCCGTCATATGCTTGGAGCATCCACTATCAAGGTACCATAGTACACTTGATCCCTTCAAGCACACCTACAAAACAAATTAACGTTCTTTAGGTACCCATGCCATCTTGGGTCCTTGGGGGTTAGGCATATTATAATGATGCGATTGAGTAATATGTCTATGACGTGTAAAGCATGCAGGAGCAATATGACCAATGTGTCTACAATAATGACAAGTCACATTTGGGTTATGCATCCTTCTAGGTTCATAGTAACTAGACGGATGAAAATTTCTTACTCTATTTTGAACAGTATGACTATTTCGCATTTCATGAGAATTATTTCTCCTACTATGAGCTCTAGGATGGGCAGCATTTCTAGAGTGATTGTTTCTCGGTTGAAGGCCATTTCTAGGTCTTCTCAAAGGTTCAACATTTGGCCTAAAATATGCACCATTTCTAGGGTAACTATTTCTAGGTGGTAAGTCATTTCTAGGTCTCCTAAAATGTTCAACATTTTGTCTAGCATGCATATTGGTTCTAGGATTGCTATTTCTAGTATAAGCATTTGTTTTATTAGTCCTAGGTTGAGCCTTAGGTGGTTGGGATTTGGCTTCAACCTTTTCTTTAACCTCATTCTTAAATCCTATGCCATGCTTGGTTGATTTCAAATTAACAAGGACCTCATTCAAATTCTTGTGGGAAGAATTAAACTTATCTAAGGTACCTTTGAGTCTATCTACCTCATTTTTGAGATGCAAGCAAGAAGAACAACTTTTAGTGGAACTTTCGGGCTTATTGGCACTTCTTTTTCCAAAAAACTTGTTTTCCTCTTTCAGCTTTTCATTTTCTAAAACCAGTTTTTCTACATCCTTTTCTTTCAAAGAAAGCTGTTTTTGAAAATCCTTTTCTTTTAATGAAGCATTTTCTTTTATGCCCTTAACAGTTTTTGAAGCCTTAATAAACTCAGCATATAATTCATCAAAAGCAGTTCGCATTTCTTCAAGAGTAAAGAAGTTTTTAGACGAAATTTGACATACCTCATCTTTGTTGTCTTCTTGTGCCATAAGGCAAAGATTTGCTGCTTCGTCTTCTTCTCCTTCGCTTGACTCATCTCCGGAGTCGCTTCCCCAAGAAATGTATGCACGTTGCTTTTTAAAAGGTTTCTTCTCCTTTTTGATGTTTGGGCAATTTGATTTGATGTGCCCGGTTTCACCACACTCATAGCACTTGATTTGTTCGCCTTGCTTTTTGCCCTTGCGTTCATACTCCTTGCGCATGAACTTTTGAAATCTTTTGATAACGAGTCCAAATTCGTTGTCTCCTTCCTCATCAATTTGCGGTTGGCTTGTGCTCGCCTTTAGAGCTATTCTTTGCCTCCTTTGATCATCAACAAAAGGGTTAAGAATAGTAGATTCATAGGTCTTAAGGTTACCTCTTAGTGCGTCGATGGTGACGTTTGAAACGCCAATGGATTCTTGAATTGCATCGGCCTTTGATCTCCATGCCGGTGTGAGACTTCTGAGAATTTTTCGCACGAGCTCTCTATCCGTGAATGTTTTCTTGAGAGCATGTAGGTCATTTACGATTATTGAAAATCGCTCAAACATTTCGTCCACCTTTTCACCTTCCTTCATGTGAAATAATTCATAAGAATGGGGTAGGAAATCAATTTTTGCTTCCCTTACCTGGTCCGTACCTTCGTACGTAACTTATAGCTTGTCCCACATCTCCTTTGCCGTTGTGCAACACGATATTTTCCTGTAATCGTCAGCATTAACAGCACAATATAATAAATTAATGGCTTTAGCATTATTTTAAACCTTTCGGATGTCATCCGCGTCATACTCATCCTCGGACTTGGGAACCCATTCGTTTTCCACCTTCTTTGTTGGAATTTGGTTTCCCTTCATTATCACCTTCCAAAGGTGAAAGCTGTTGGACTGAACGAAGATCTTCATCCTCTCCTTCCAGTACGTGTAATTTGTACCGTTGAATAGAGGTGGTCGTGTGGATCACTGTCCTTCATCAATTCCTGCAAAAGAATCACGAGTAGAAGCCATGGATGGTTCTCTCAAACTGTTAAGTTTTCAGAGAGTTGGGCTCTGATACCAATTGTTAGAAAATACGCTTAACGCTAGAGGGGGGAGGTGAATAGCGTTATAATAAAATTTAGCGTAAACTTGCGGAAATTAAAATTTGCAGGAAATAAATAAGTGCGTTAAATAAACAAAAAGGAAAGAGCGCACCGATATATTCTGGTTCACCACAACACGTGGCTAGTCCAGTCCCCGAGAGACTCTCTTGAGATTTTCCACTAACTTGTTAAGCTTACGGGTGCTCAACAAACCTTTACAACGTAAGGACACAAGCCTTAACACCTTTGCTCGGAGATACAACACTCCAAGACTTCAACCAAGGAAACACAAGTTCCTTACAACAAGAGAATCACAATTCTCTTACAAGTGTGTAAAACACTTAACACTCAAACAAAATACTCCTTTATGAGTAGGTATGAGTAAAAGAAGTAAGCTCTAGATCACAACAACTTTGGACAAGAATATGGCTCTCAAAAGCTTTATGAAATTGAATATAAAATGATAAACAAAAGTATGCAAGCTTATAGCAATGTAATGATCAGTTGTAGTATGTTGTTGTGTTTAAAACACTGAAATGAAGCTGTATTTATAGTTGAAAAACTTGGCATTACCGTTGCCTAATTACCAATTAAGAGTTGCTGATTTTACTCACTGACAATCGATTGTCAAACCCCAACAATCGATTGTCTGCCAGTTAGATCAAAATTCAATCCCAGATTTTACGCTTGATAATCGATTACTTACAATCCATAATCGATTACTGGCAACGTTCAAAAAATCCTTTCCAGATTTTACCACAAACAATCGATTGTCCAGAATCAGCAATCGATTACTCAGCAACGTTCAAAAATCTTTTTCGGATTTTAATCAAAACAATCGATTATACCAAATCAATAATCGATTACCCAATAACGTTCAAAAAATCTTTTCCGGATTTTAATCACAACAGTCGATTATACAGAATCAATAATCGATTACCTGACGATATTTGAAAACTTTACGACAACGGTCAGCTTCACAATCGATTGCACAAAGTCAACAATCGATTACTTATCAGTTTTTGAAAATCATTTTAGACACTGCCTCTTGACAATCGATTGTTATATACTCACAATCGATTATTTAATAGTTTTGAAAAAGTCTGGAAGTCACTGCCTCAACACAATCGATTGTCATAAGTTCACAATCGATTATTTTGTGACTTTGAAAAATCTGAAGGACACTGTCTCTTCACAATCGATTGTCATTAGCTTCACAAGATTATTCTGAGTTTTGAAAAACTTTGATGGACACTGCCTCATCACAATCGATTGTCATTTGTTCACAATCGATTGTCATGCAGGTTTGAAAAACCTGATGCTCACTGTCTTACTCACAATCGATTGTCATGCAGTCTTGGCTTAAAAACAATCGATTATCATAAGTACATAATCGATTATCTTAGTCCAGATTTTTAAGGCATGTCTAAAAATTATTTTGACTACTGTAAATATGCATGATTTAAAATCATTTGACGTTAAATTAAATATGCATGATTTTGGAAAATAGTTTTATGAGAGAAGCCATGTTACGAGTCAAGTTGTAGGATCAAGATCACAAATAAGAATGACTCAATTAAACTTATAAAACTTTGTCTTGAGCTTGAATCTCGTTGTATATCAATTGTGCGCTTGTTTCTTGAACTTCGTCATATACCAATTTTCGCTTCGTTTGTCATTCATCAAAACCTACACAAAAGAACACACGTTTTAGTATATTGCAATGAGAACGTGTTTCCAACAAATGCAAGAAACATATCTTGCATATATGTTTGACATGACCATAATGGTATAACTTTCTCTTTAAGAAAGATATTCACCACATGGATGTTGATGAATTTGTGGTAGTACAAAATTAATTGAGAGCTCTAGAAGAGCCAATTATTACTATGTTGGAGAAAGACAATTGAGTATTGTGCTGTAGTAAGTCTCAAAGAAACTTATTCAGTTTCTAAAGTACACGCGAAAGCGCCGATTATATTGAGACTATAAATAAAGGAAAGATTTGATATCTTCTATTACTACAACTTGTAGCGGGATAATTTGTATATGAAAAGCTACCCGCTTTATTCTCCAGTTTGTACTACACAAACAAAAGAATGCCACAATAGAGTGGATATCTATTGGTATAAAAACCCATGTCATAATAAACCTGAAGTTTATTGATAAGTGCACATGTCATGGTGTAAATTTAAAGTTTACCAATATTGATAATTTATTCGGTTGGCATTCGGGTTAGCCATCTCATTTTAAGTATGATGTGCAACAATAGAAAATTCACATGGGTGAATATTAAAGAACTAGAAAGCTCTTTACGAATTTTCTTGTATCACTTGATGAATTGACCAACTAAAGAGTTCGGGTTGAAGCCCATAAATTCTGGAAATATCAAAGGTGAATATGGGCCCATTCACCTGCCATGTATACCACATATGATGCATCTATGAAATGGTTACATGCGCGATTGTTATTAACCCGCAGCCTGGCCGGTGCTTGCGAGGTAAATTGCTCAGTAATCTAACTTCGAGCATAATTTCCAAATTTTCTACTCAAGATAGTTCATCTTGATAAGTTGGTTTAGCAAGATAATTATTGAGTGCCTCCACTTAATAGCTAAACTGTTTCTTATGAGAACAAAGTTATATATATCAGTTTGATATACGTTGTATTCGAGAGTATATTCTCCCCTCACAAGTGGTTCAGGGTCAGGAACCAAATAATTTCATCTTATTATTAATGTGATGTGTATATTGACATGATAATGCACAAAGATGATTTCTCAAAGTTGAGGAAACAAGTTAGCTTTTCTAACATGAGGGGGAGACATGATAAACAATTGAGAAAATGTTACATGGGATGAATTATCATTTGTATATGTAGATCCCCGAATATCATGATATGAACCTGAAGTTCATAAAAGGATAATTCAATTGCAACATATTGCAAAGCATGCTATACGCATTTACTGACCCAAAAGAATGTAACTATATTCTCACTGCAAATGCTCATATTAAGTCCTAGAAGGACAAAGTCTTGGATACGCTTGAAGCGTATAGACAAATCGGTTTCAAAGAACTTCTTAATAAAGAAGATGAGCAAATGATCGAAGTGATCATAATGAGGAGGCAAGTGATCCAGAAGATCACATGACATAACACTTCATAAATCTCATGAGAGATTCAGGTACCTGATATATGAATGAAGAGATCTCCATGTTATGTCTTTATGAAAATTGACTGAAACCGATATAAAATGTTTGTCGACGACATCTATGATAGCGCTAAATATCGATGAGGATCTTAAAGTATTGGCAAAATGGAAGAGATACAATTCAAGTAGAATTGATTCCATATGAAAGACACGTAATTTTGGACATGTGGTTCGAATACTTGAAAGTATAAAGTCAATGGATGGCATCGAGAATACATCTATGGAGATATTGAAGAGTCATTCCACGGCATTATATGAAGATGTTCATATCTATCAAGAATGATAATTCCAAGGTGCGGAATATTTATTCAAATCAATATGGCTGATTTATTTATCAAATCTCTACCAAAGATCGGTTTGAAGATGGTGCACAAGATTGGAATGCAAATGATCAAGGATGTGAATTGATGCTCTTTTCAGGGAGAGTTAATGCGCGTTGCACTCTTTTTCCCTTACAAGGTTTTGTCCCACTGGGTTTTCCTTGCAAGGTTTTTAACGAGGCAACCAATAGGCGCATATTCAAACATGTGTACTCTTTTTCCTTTTCTATAATGTTTTCCCATTGGGTTTTGTTTTAGTTAAGGTTTTAACGAGGCACATTATTGAATAGACATTCAAGGGGGAGTGTTATAAAATATTCTATTTAAGGTGAATGTCCATATTTAGAGAGATCCTAGGGTTTACTACTTGGTGGCTAAGTCACCACCTCCCTATAAATAAAGGGGTTCTCTCCCATTGTAAATCATCCCAAAGTATCAATAAGAATACTCCTCTCCCTACTTTTTTCTCTATTGTTCTTGTTCTTGTATTATTATTCTTGTTCTTATATTATTTCATAACACTTTTACCTTTATTGCATATTGGGGGATATGAACCGTTACTTTTACCGTTTTTGCCTATTTGGGATTGATTTTATTTTTCATATTTATTCACAATTAAAAAGTTGAAACCTTCTTGCCTCCTTCTTTTCTACATTAAATTCTCAAAGTTTGTGATAATTCTTACTCCTTCATATCAAAAGAACTATAAGACTCTTGTCATCTTTCTTTGTGGGATAAAATACAAAGTTGGTAAGTAAGAAATATTCTTCAATGATAAATTTTTCTTTCTTTCCAAGCATTTCTTTTTCTACATATTGTACTTGGGACTGATTTTTTACAAGAATGATTTTACAGGTTTTCAACTTATTAAAAAGTTATTTGGGATCAATTTATCAATTGAATCACGTTCTATTTTAACCTTTGGCTATTTTTTAATTTAAAATTTGTCTTTTCTTATTTCTACTTTATAGATATACTGTAATTTTTTGTTATTTACTAAAGTTTAAATTTGTCTACTAGAAAATATAAATTCAGTTATGCAAAACTTTAACAAAAGAGAAGAATTGAAACTTTAAATTAACTTTATGAATTTGCTAAAAAATTAGATATTAAATAATTTACATATAATTTTTTTAAAGGAATTATCGAACTGTGTTAAGCCGCCTCTGTATAGTAGTATAAAAAATATACAATCAATATAAGATAAGAGCGATTGAGAAAATCAATATGCTAATCCTCTTCGGCCCTTACCTACTATAAAAATGAGTCTTAATCATATCTGAATTTTAGAATTTTATACATTTGCACTTCATACAAGGATACTTAATTACCCCTTCAATTTGAAATATGGGAAAATATGATATTGCACACCTAATAAATAGATAAACCTCGTAAATAAAATCCTCAAATCCCCAACGATTATGATTGTTCCTATTATACATTCAACGGTGATGTTTTATTTGCACATAGAAATACAAAAGGAGAGTGAGATATTTTTATGAATATGTTTAAAAATTCAAAACCTTCAAACATAAACTCTAACATTGTTAATTTTACAAATTAAATCATGATTCTAACAATATTAATTTAAACTTGATAAATTCGTTATTCTAACTAAGGCTCTGAAGGTCAAGATTCAACAATTAACCATAGCCCTAAATTTAGAATTTGCCAAATAAGTCTAAGTAAACATTCAACTATAACACTAATGGGAAACGCAATCAGATACAGTTACTAACATAATCAAAACTAACTCATCATCAATTGACAATTTAATCAATTCTTTTGAAATCGAATATAAACTCTAGACAGGAGGGGATTGCTTCCGGTTTATTTGATGGTTGTTACACATTGTTTCATAATATATCATATCGTATTATATTGTATTATATTGTATCATTTGATAAATACAATGTTTGGATAGTTGTGTAATTTTCTATCATTTCATGATTTCACGGGCCAACAATATGAAGAATAAATTTGTTATATTATAAAGAAAAATTATGATACAACGTAAAATTACTATGTAAAAAGTAGGGTGAATGATAAAATAAAATAATTAAATAATAATAATAATAATAATAATAATAATAATAATAATAATAATAATAATAATAATAATAATAATAATAATAATAAGGGTGAGATTGAGAGAAAAAGATAAGGTAAACGACGCAATCCTAACAAATCGTTCGTTACATAAAGTGGCACATTTCGCCGTTATGTTACGACAAATTTAATGATACAATACAACAAATTTTAAGTAACTATCAAAATAAAAATTATATTTAAAATAACAATAAGATACTATACGATGAATAACAACCATCCAAACAAGTTGTTAGATGATTAGCACTCCTTGCCTACAATGCTAAAGTTATGGGTTCGACACCAAAGAGCATAGCTCTAACAAAGGGAATTCAATGGGAAATTAAAGGAGAAGGGAATCTAAATAAATAAATAAATAAAAACCCTAACATAAAGAAAATAAATGAAATTAACCTAAATGTTAAATGCATAAACAAAATCAATGTAATTACCTAGTTAATTAACAAGTAATCAACAATAATTTAGTGTAAAAGAAGAAAGAAAAAAAATTACAGAGGAGTTGGTGTGGTGGCGATGGTGACATTTTCAGATCTATAAAGCCGATTTTTCAATCTATTTCCATCTATATTTCGGTGGTCAATTTAAGTGGTCACTGACAAGTTTGACCATAAATGTCACAGATTGTCCATTTTCGAAAGTTATGATGACGCCTAATTGTAAATGCTAGGCAAGCCGAATATTAAAGATTTATTAATATTTTTATTTAATCTACATAATTATAATAAATAGAAATACGGAAGATGAAAACTAATAGTTTAATCACATACTAATCCAAAATCCATCATACAACTCTACTCAGAATTTGATGTTACAAAGTCACGGACTAACTACGATTACTACAAATAGTAGTATGAAAGATAAATACAAAGTTTTTTTTGAAGTACATAAAAGAAACGGAATATAAAGATAGAAGAAGACGCCAAGGCATGCAGATGCCTGCAAGACTAACTCGGGTGGTCAAAAAGCTGCAGCACCGGGATCTGCATACAGTGCAGAGTGTAGTATCAGCATAACCGACCCATACGTTGATAAGTGCCTCGCCTAACCTCGGCAAAGTGGTGACGAGGCTAGGACAAACTACAAAATAAATCTGTGCAGTTAAATCATGTACAATAGAAAACAAAGGCAGAAATTTACAGTCAAATATAGTAGGAAAAGACATGTTCCGGAGAATATCAGGAAACTACAAAAAACCAATAGAGGAATATAAAGAAAGCCATAATTCAATTTCAGCAAGAATAAAGAACTCAGTAACACATGTACGGCATCATCCTTTGTGTTTTTACTTTCATCCTCATCATAAAATGAATAGAATCGGCACGGCATCACCCTTCGTACTTTTACCTCGCATATTCATGGCACTGGAATTATCCTTCGGATATTATCACTCATATCATGGTACGATATTGTATATTGTGCGGAACGACATCACCCTTCGTGCTTTTAACTCACAATATTGTCACGACATCACCTTTCGTGCATTAATACTTTAAAAATTATGCATGGCATCACATTTCGTGCTTTATACTCTTCCTCCCCAAGCAAGAATCTCAAAGCAATTTAGGCAAGGGAATCAATAATATCACAATAAAATTCCGGCAAGGGAACAATATCATTACAATAAAGTCCTGGCAAGGGAAACAATATCATGAGCAATAACGCCCCAGCAAGGGACATAATATCAAAAGCAATAACATCCCCGCAAAGAAGACAATATCATAAACCTCTTCTATTTTTCACAATTACTTCACAACTCAATTCTCAACTTGAGCCAACGCTCTACAATGTTCAATTACCAATAATACTTCCACAAGCCTTGTTCAACAATAGAATTGTCATATAAACTAGGAACAATACGAAACTGAGTCACATCAATCATAATACAAGACTCACGGGCATGCTTGACGTCAATGTATAGATACTCATCATCACACGTATACGTCGTACTCAACCATTAACATATAGCAAATAAGACATTACTCCTAATTCCTCAAGCTACTATTAGACCAAACACTGACCTCAATACCACGAACACAATTCAAACCTCAACTACCGCTTTACCTCTTGTTTCCACCACCAATTCGCTTGTATCTAGCCACAATTTACTTAATGATATCAATAAATGCTAAATGAATTAATTCTAATGCATGAAAATAGGTTTTCTAAAGATTTTCCCAAAAAGTCAAAAATCGACCTCGGGCCTATAAGGTCAAAACTCGCGGTCGAACTAAAGCCCGATTACCCCATTCATCCATGAACTCAAATATATAATTTATTTTAAAATAGGACCTCAAATCGAGGTCCAAATCTCCAAAATTTAAAAAACTTAAGTTCTACCCAAAACACTCAATTTTCCAAGTGAAACCCCTTGATTTTAATTGAAATCATGTGAAAATATGATATAGATTAAACAAAATGAGTTAGAAATGACTTACAATTAATTTGGAGAAGAACTTTTCTTTAGAAAATCTCCCAAGAAAGCTTAAGGATTGAGAGAGTTTGAAAAATAAAGAAAAATGCATCTAAGTCCTAATTCACAGGTCGCAGATGTTACAATTGCGACCAGGGTTCCCAATTGTGAACCCCTTCAGGACTGTTACCTTTGCATTTGTGAGAAATCAGTCGTATTTGCAACATCGCATTTACGATAAAAGTCTCACATTTGCGAAGAAGACCTCCCCAAGCTAGGTTAGCATTTGAGACACCTGGGTCACAATTCCCACGCCTGAGGACTTTGCAATTGCAAAGCCTGATCTCACAATTACGAGATCAGAGGCCTAGGCAAAATATTAGATAACAATAACTTTTTCCTAAGTCCAATTTCACTTTGTTGCGTATTCAAAACTCACCCGAACCCTCAGGGCTCCAAACCAAACATGCATGCAAGTTCAAAAATATCATATGGACTTGCTCGTGTGATCAAATCATCAAAATAACATCAACAACTATGAATTAAGCCTCAAATTCATGGAATCACTCAAGAACATCAAAGTTTTCAATTTCTCAAATAAAGGTCTGATTTATACTAAACGAACTTTGATTCTTACCAAAGTTCACAGATTAAACTTAATTATTATATAAGACTTATACCATACTCCGAAACCAAAATATTGGTCTGATACCATCAATTTCAAACCTCTTTTCATTTCCAAAAACTCTTATAATTAAATAATTTCTTTCAAAAAATTATTTCTCGAGCTTGGGACGTCGGAATTTGATTCCAAGTATATGCCTATGTCCCAAATTTTACTACGGACCTACGAGACCATCGATCATGGTTCTGGGTCCATTTACCAAGAATGTTGAACAAAGCCAACTTTATTCAATTTTAAAAGCCAATTTTCTTATTTCACTTAGTTCTCATATAAAAGGTTTTTGGGAATGTGCTCAGACTGTGCACGCAAATTGATGTGAGAGAAAAAGAAGTTTTTAAGGCCTTGGAATATAGAATTTGCTTT
This sequence comes from Nicotiana benthamiana, assembly GCA_034376525.1. Taxonomy (NCBI): domain Eukaryota; kingdom Viridiplantae; phylum Streptophyta; class Magnoliopsida; order Solanales; family Solanaceae; genus Nicotiana; species Nicotiana benthamiana. The sequence goes on from CM067324.1 coordinate 40,758,066, forward strand.
CAAAATGAGTGATGACCTATAAAACAATCGTTCGTCCTCGAACGTACATAGAAAAGAAGTACATGAGTCGGAGAAAAGATGGGAATATCGGCTCCGCATATCGTACTCTGACTCCCAGGTAGCTGCCTCGGTTGGCTGACCTCTCCACTGAACATAAACAGAAGGGATGCTCTTCGATCTCAACTGACGAACCTGCCAGTATAGAATAGCTACCGGATCCTCCTCATAGGACAATTCCTTGTCCAACTGGACAGTGCTAAAGTCTAACACGTGGGATGGATCACCATGATACTTTCGAAGCATGGACATATGAAACACTAGATGAACGGCTAATAAACTTAGCGGCAATGCAATTCTGTAGGCCACCACTCCCACTCGATCAAGAATCTCAAACTGGCCAATGAATCTAAGACTAAGTTTTCCCCTCTTTCCAAATCTCATCATGCCCTTCATAGGCGACACCCAAAGCAATATCCGTTCGCCGACCATGAATGCCACATCACGAACCTTACAGTCGGCATAACTTTTTTGCACAGACTAAGCTATACGAAGACTATCCTGGATGATCTTGACCTTGTCCAAGACATCCAATACTAGATCCGTACCCAACAACCAAGCCTCTCCCGGCTCAAACCACTCAACCGCGACACACACCGCCTATCATATAAAGCCTCATAAGGAGCCATTTGGATGCTCGACTGGTAGTTGTTGTTGTAGGCAAACTACACTAAAGGCAAAAACTGATCCCACGAGCCTCTAAAGTCAATCACACAAGCTCGAAGCATATTCTCTAAAATTGAATAGTACGTTCAGGTTGCCCCTCCGTATAAGGATAAAATATTGTGCTCAACTCAACCCGTGTGCCCAACTTACGCTGGAATGGCCTCCATAAATGTGAGGTAAATTGCATACCTTGGTCTGAAATGATAGACACGAGCACACCAAGAAGACGAATAATCTCACAGATATATATCTCAGCTAAACTCTCAGAAGAATAGAAAATTGTCACAGGAATGAAATAAGTTGACTTGGTCAGTCTATCAATAATAACCCACACTGCATCGAACTTCCTCTGAGTCCGTGGGAGTCCAACGACAAAGTTCATAGTGATACGCTCCCACTTCTGCTCAGCAATATCAATCTTCTAAAACAAACCACCAGGTTTTCGATGGTCGTACACCTGCTGACAATCAACCATCGAGCCACATATGCAACAATATCCTTCCTCATCCTCCTCCCCAGTAATGCTGCCACAAGTCTTGATACATCTTAACGACGCCCGGATGAATAGAGTACCGGGAACTATGGGCCTCCTCTAAAATCAACTCTCGAAATCCATCCATATTAGGCATACAAATACGACCTCGATCATCAAAAATCTGTCATCCCCAACTATAACCTGCTTGGCACCTCCGTGCCGCACTATGTCTCTAATGACACGCAAAATAAGGATCATCATACGACAATCTCGGATACGCTCAAATAACGAAGAACGAGTGACTGTGCGAGCTAACAAATGGTCGGGCTTAGAAACATCCAACCTCACAAACTGATTGTCCAAATCCTGAACATCCAAAGCAAGCGGTCTTTCACCAATCGGAGTATACATAAGACTGCTTATACTGGCTGACTTTCTACTCAAAGCATCGGCCACCACATTGGTCTTTCTTTGATGATATAAGATAGTGATATCATAGTATTTCAATAGCTCCAACCACCTTCTCTGCCTCAAATTTAGCTCCTTCTACTTGAACAAATATTGTACTCTTATGGTCCGTGAACACCCCACATGACACGCCATACAGATAATGCCTCCAAATCTTCAATAGGTGAACAATGGTTGCTAACTCCAAATCATGAACTGGATAATTTTTCTGATAAATCTTCAACTGTCGTGAAGCATAAGTAATGACCTTGCTATCCTACATCAACACCGCACCAAGTTACATACGAGATGCATCACAAAAAACTATATATGACCCTAAACGTGTGGGCAAAACTAACATCGGCGTCGTAGTCAAAGCTGTCTTGAGCTTCTGAAAGATCGCCTCACACTCGTTCGGCCACCTGAACTAGGCTCCCTTCTGGGTCAACCTGGTCATCGGGGCTGCAATAGACTAAAACCCTTCCACAAACTAACGGTAATAGCCTGCCAAACACACAACACTCTGAATATCTGTAGCTGACTTGTGTATAGGCCAGTTCTTGACTGCCTTTATCTTCTTCAGATCCACTTGAATTTCCTTTGCTGATACAACGTGACCCAAGAATTCAAGCAAACTCAAATAGAAATCACACTTCAAAAACCTAGCATACAACTGATTATCTCTCAAATTCTGAAGAACAACTCTCAGGTGCTGATCATGCTCCTCCCAGCTGTGGGAATAGATCAAAATATAATCAATGAAGACTATCAAGGACTAATCTAAGTAAGGGTTGAACACTCATTTATCAAATCCATGAAAGTTGTTGGGGCACTTGTCAATCCGAATGACATCACCAAGAACTCATAATGCTCGTATCGAGTCGGAAAGCTATCTTAGGGACGTAGGATGCCCAAATTCTCAATTGATGGTAGCTAGATCTCAAGTCAATCTTTGAAAATATCGTGGCACCCTAAAGCTGATCAAACAAATAATCAATCCTCGGCAGTGGATACTTATTCTTGATTCTAGCCTTGTTCAACTACCGATAATCTATACACATCCTCATCGATCCGTCCTTCTTCTTAGCAAACAATACTGGCGCACCCCAAGGAGAGACACTAGGTCTAATAAAGCATCTATCAAGCAAGTCTTGCAACTGCTCATTTAATTCTTCAACTCAAGTGGGTCCATATGATAGGGCAGGATAGAAATGTGCTGAGTGCATGGAGCCAAATCAATGCAGGAATCAATATCCCTATCAGGTGCCATACTCGGCAGGTCTGATGGAAATACCTCAGGAAACTCGCGAACAATAGGCACAGAATCCATAGAAGGAACCTTGGCACTAGAATCCTGAACATACGCCAAATATGCCAAACATCCCTTATTAATCAAACGCTAAGCCTTCATATATGAGACAAACCTATGGGTAGAATGACTAGGAGTCCCTCTCCACTATAAATGAGGTAAACCTAGAAAGGCTAAGGTCACATTCTTGGCATGACAATCCATGATAGCATGGTAAGGTGATAACCAGTCCATCCCCAACATAAACATCAAAATTAACCATGTCCAAAAGTAACAAATCTACTCGAGTCTCAAGAACCTCAATCGCAACTATACATGAACGATGGACACGATCTACCATAATTGAATCACCCACCGGTGTAAAGAGTCACTAGGCATGACCAGATACGGTGCTAAATAAGATGACACATAGGAGTGTGTAGAGATCCTGGGTCAAATAGAACAGAAGCATCTCTTCTACAAACTAAAACAGTACCTGTGATAACTACATCGGAAGCCTCAGCCTCAGGCCTGGCTGGAAGAGCATAACATCAGGGTTGGGCCCCATCACTCTAAACTACATCTCTAGGATGACCTCCTGTTGGCTGGCATCCACCTCTAGTGGCCTGACCTCAACCTCTAATACCTCTACCTCCACCTCTAGCACCTCTACCTCCACCCCTAGCTGGCCGAGTGCGCGGCGGAACACTCAGTGCCTGGACTATGGCACGGGAATCTTGATGCAGAGAGTTGCTCGGTGCTCGAGGGCAAAATCTAGAAATATGCCTTGTGTCGTCACAAGAATAACAACCCTCGACTGCTAAGACTGCTGACCCTAACAGCCTAAATAACTACTCCAGAAACTCTGGAGTGGAGGTGCACTGATAAGAGCTGGCAGTGCACTGTTGGGCAACTAATCTTAATATCGAGAACCACGGCCACCCAGAGCATCGTGAGAAGCCTGAAGTGCTGAATGAAAAGGCCTAGAAGGATGGCCTCTACAAAAAGAATCTATGCCTCCAGATGAGGCACCACTGAACCTGCCCGAATGATGAGGCCTCTTGTCAAACCCCTAACCACTCCCATATGATAGAACCATCTCAACTATCCTCGACACATTGACCGCATCCTAAAAAGAAATATCGCTTCCCGTCTCCTTAGCCATCTGCAATCGAATAGGCTGAACGAGTCCTCCGTACTCTCTCTCTCTCTCAATGAGAAGTATAAGAAGAGCATAATGGGCCAAGTCAATAAATCTGGTCTTGTACTAAGTGACAGTCATAGAACCCTTCTGGAGACACTCAAACTGCCTATGATAGTTCTTCCACTGAGTGATGGGAAGAAACTTCTCCAGAAATAGCTGAGAAAACTGATACCAAGTCAAAGCTGGTGACCCAGCTGGTCTAGCCAAATAATAATCTCGACCAAGTCTTGGCGGTTCCAGACAAACGAAAAGCAGCAAAGATGACCCCATTGGTCTCCACTATCCCTAGGTTCAGAAGAACCTCATGACAGCTGTCCAAATAATTCTGGGGATCCTCAGAAGATGTACCAACAAAAGCAATAGTAAAAAGCTTGGTGAACCTGTCCAATCTCCATAAGGCATAAGCAAACATAGCTCGACCCTGACCGTATGTGCTATAACGCCGGGCTGAACTACCCCAACTGGTTGAGCTGTTGGAGTCTGAAATTGGGAGTCATATGCACCGAAGTGCGAGTAGCAGGAGTCTGGGCTCCTCCTTTAGCCTGAGAGATGGATGGTGCTACAGGAAGCAAGCCGCTTGGGCGACACTCTCCATAAGGTCCACTATATGGACCAAAGCATCCTGAAGTACCGGGGTCGCGATTAACCCCTCTAGGCTAGAATCTCATCGTCAAACTCAACTTGAGGCTCCTACTACTCGAGCTTTGGGCTGAGCCCTGCCTCTTGTCACACCTTCTTTTTACCCACCCGAGAGGTATATAAGGGAGTTTTTCCAATTACAATGACATTATTCGAAATGAGATTATTTGAATTTAGAGTCGCCATTTGGAATAATTTAATTGGTATTCCAATTCACAGATTTATTTTAAAATCTCAGATCGAGGAAAATTTCAACTTTCCTTTTGAAGTCTACGAACTAGAAATTCTGAATAAGGAATTTTGTTCATCCAAGGGAAGGTGTTAGGCTCCCCCGGATTCCGTGGTTCTAGCACGGTCGCTTAAACTATTATAATTGACCTATTATCCGATTTTAATACATGTTTTAGCCTATGGTATATTTTTAACTTATTAAACTGCTTTTTAATTATATTTAGGAAGATTCAACATCATCTAAACCACGTCACATGAAATACACCTACGGTCCACGACACATTTTATCCAACGTTGTTAAGATTTGGATTTGGGTTACATGAAATGCACACCTTACAAAATTAATTTTTTATTGTTACGCGCCTAAAGGAACTACGCACTTTCTTTTTAGTATTTAAGTTATAAAATTAATGTAAGGGCCAAGAGCGATATAATTATAGATTGCACACCTCAATCTATCCTTAAGGAATCATAATTATGTCAAGCAAATATAAAAAATATCCGAAAGATTATCTACTCAGGTGTTATCTTCTTAAGACGCTCCTAACAGTTCAATTAATCAAAACAACAATAAAAGAAAGAAAACTTATCTAAGCCCAATAACCTAAACTCCTTTCTAAAACTCCAACCCTTTTACATAAGTGGTAAGAATTCATCGTTAGTCAAAAACCTTTAAAGTAATTCAATTCCTATACTCTACTGTCGTCGTATAAATGTATTAAGCTAATAAAGGAATTCAAGTATATTTGTCACATTAAACACCAGAAAATGACAACAATCAGAGATAAGGTAGTGTTATCAAAACTAAAACAAAGAAGAAGAAAGAATGAACCTCACTGTCGAAATCTTTCAAATCCAAATTAATAAAAGAACACCCAACAATGAAATATCAGCAGATCTTTGAACGAGCAATTGAACACACAACCAGAAATAAACTCGAGTGGTAACCTCGACTCTTCATTAATGATTGAAACAGACGACTATTGGAATTGAACGAGTACACAACATTTTGGAATTGTTCTACCAGTTGAAGAAGCAAGTACGCACGTGATTATAACCACTTTAACAAAGCTTTTCCATCCATACCCTGTAGGAGCTAAATCTTGGAGAAATTATAGATAGCATTGGTTCTTCAAGAATGAGACACAGGAGTTTCGTTCTTAGCTTAGGAATCTCAAGGTCTGCCACTTGCTTTGTTTTTTAGGAATTGGGAATTAGGGTAAGGTTTCTATAATTGAGTATTTTATATAGAGATACGAAGGAATGATGGTCATTGAATTAGAAAAAAATAGATGGTTAGGATTAAATTTTGTACTTAAATTGGCTAATGAGTTGGGGTAATTGGGTTGAACCATATCTTTTGGGTTTGAACTTAAGCTAAAAAGACCAAATAATACAATGTATCTATAAAAATATAAAAATCACTTTAAATTAAAATAAACTAATATAAAACTAAATACTACGAGTGAAATTAATTTTTTTGTATTTTCAAATGTTATAATATTATAAATATAAATATAATAATTGACTTTAACCTAAAGATGAAAATGTTTATTTTATTTTTATTTTTATTTTTTTGGTGATAAAATAAAGTTAAAAAGCCAAAACTATTTAAAATAACAATATTAATTCTAAACTAAATATTTTACGCTAAAAATGTGTAAATTCTTGGGGAGGGTCAAAAATCGCATACCTACACCTCTGCATCGGGCCCTAGCAAGGCCTCGACCTCTACTACTCGCAGGAGGTGCTACTGAGGGCTCGGACTGCTGGTCATCTGATGAAGCGATACATGTTCTCACCATCTGCGAAAGAATAAAGTGGAAGTTCAATTAGCATTGAGAAATCAGTCGCACGACAGGAAAGAATAGATATGAAGTTTTCAAATTTCTCAAATAATAGTCCAGTTTATACTAAACAAACTTCGATTCTTACCAAACTTCATAGATACAACTTAATTATTATATAAGACTTGTACCAGACTCCGGAACCAAAATACATGCTCGATAGAATCAATTTTAAACCTTTTTTCATTTCCAAAAACTCTTCTAATATTAGTTAAATAATTTCTTTCAAAAAATTCATTTCTCGAGCTAGGGACCTCGAAATTCGATTCCGAGCATATGCTCAACTCCCCAATTTTACAATGTGTAGTGATCCAACCGGTTATTTTGAATAATTACAACTTCGTTTCCCCATATACTTCTAAATTCATGCTTCACGGTTCTTATGTAACTTGCTGAGGAAATTTGTTCGGGTTAGGAAAGGTTTTGAAAGGAATCGAGACACTTAGTCTCTAAGAAGAGAGCCTAAGTTGAATAAAATTGTCTGGAAGGTGAAATATGAGTAAAAAATCTGGAATGGACTTTGATGATTCCAATAGCTCCATATGGTAATTTTGGATTTAGGAGCGTGCCCGGAAAAGTTTCTTGAAAGGTTGTGCATAATTAGGCTTGAAATAGCGAAAAACGAGAAGTTGTAGTTTAGAAGTTGACCGAGGGATTGACTTTTTGATATCGAGATCAAAATCTAACTCAAGAAGTGGGAATAGCCCCATTATGTCATTTATGACTTGTGTGCAAAATTTTGGGTCAATCAGACTTAATTTGATATGTTTCGGCGTTGTTTATGGAATTTGAAAGTTTCTAAGTCCTTAGGCTTGAACCTGAGGTGTATTTCATGTTTTTGTGTTGTTTTAATTAATTTAAAGGCTTTTTTATGATGTTATGGTATGTGTTGGTACATTTGTTTGAGATCCCGGGGGCATCAGATGAGTTTTGGAGTGAATTCCGTACGAGTACGGGCATTTTAGAGCTCTGAGATGGTTCTGGCACTTTTGGGCAGTGCGGACTGCACCAAAATATGTGGAACACAGAGGGGAGTGCGAACCACACTAAATGGTGTGTGGACCTTAGTGCGGACCGCACAAAATGGTGTGCGGCCGCACATCAAAAATGTTCTGCGGGATCGCTTGTCTGACTTCAAAAGCTTATACATCTTGATCTACAAGGAATTTTGAGATTATTTAAAAATAAAATTTATAGCCCTTCGTATCTAATTTTTTCACGACCCCAACCCCGTCATGATGGCGCCCAACATATTGCTAGGAAAGGCTGACCAACTATCAATCACAACCCCTTTCTTTATAGCTTATTACTAGTAAGTATGATTAAAATATCAATTTGGTACAGACAAAAGTCTGAACGTAGAGATTAAATGTGCTGAAGTCATAATAATATCACTACATAGCTCACCGATCTAGTGTCACAAGTCAAGAGCCTTTATTATAAGATTTAAACAGTCTAGTACCGAGATAGTCTAAGAATGCTGAAAAATAAAAGATAGAAGGAGAAATTGGGTCTGCGGATGCCGTGCAGCTACCTCAATGACTCCGGTAAGTGCTGAACAGCAAGAAAGCTCTCAATATGCCTCGGGAACACCTGGATCTGCACACAAGATACATGGAGTAATGTGAGTATTCAAACCCAATGGATAATAATCATAAATAATGGCTGACAGTAAGAAAACACGTAAAGGCACTAAGCAGTTCTATATCAAAGTAGTAAATCAAATTAAAGCAGCAAAATAGTGAAAAAGTTAAGTGAAATCACATTAGATCAGGTAAAACAAGTAAGTTGTCCGGTATTTAACAAGCACAAATTCGTTCCTCGAATGTAGTAACAATATGTCTCTCACAATAATTCAAAATCAAAATAACCATTGCGACGTGCAGCCCGGTCCGTACATCGTTGTGGCGTACAGTCCGATCCATATAAATAGTTGACTGTGCTCAGTGGGGGTGTGCAGACTCCGGGAGAGACTCCTACAGCCTAAGTGCTATATTGTTACAGTATGCAACCCAATTCATATAAGCATTTGTTGCGGCATGCAGCCCGATCCATATAAGTATGTGTTGTAGTGTGCAGCCCGATCCATATAAACATATAACATCCTCACTGTTGGGTTCTTAACCCTCTCAGTCATTATACTCCAACTCTCGGGCACAGTATAAAAGGTAGGGGTCTCATCCCACATATTTCTCTCATTTAGGATTAACATTAACAAACCAGTTCACATTGCTTAATCAAATAGAAACATGACTAAGGATATGATTTTTAACAAGTAAACTGAGGAGAATCAGTCAAAATACCCCTAAGGGTTCTATAGATTGGCATAAGGCCCTAAACATGGCAATTCACCGAAATCATAATGATAACGAATAAGTCTTAGTCAAAACGAGGTAAAATCATCAGTCGGGACGGACCAGGTCACAATCCCCAGTAGTATTAGACCCCACGCTCATCATACAGTGTGTGTCTCGCCTGAACTTAGCACTATGTTGTGCAAATCCGGGGTTTCAAACCCTCAGGACATCATTTACAATCATTACTCACCTCGAACCGGCAAAAGCTCTAGCTCGCTATGCCTTTGTCTCTCAAATTGGCCTCCTCGAACGTCGAGTCTGACCAAAACCAGAACGAATATGTCACAATATGCTAAGGGAAAAAAACCAAGCGAAAACAATCAAAAATATCAAAAATCCTGAAATTAGCAAAACCCGAGCCCCGGGTCCACTTTTCGAAACTCCAAAATTTTCACATCAACGGTTTCCTTATGTCTCCATGAGTTTATACATATCAAAAGTTCTTAAATCCGACCTTAATCGGCCCTTCAAATCCCAATTTAAAATCTCAAAATCCCAAGCCCTAGTTCTTCCATTTTTAGCGAATTTTCCAGGAATTTCTAGGTAAATTTCACAATATAATCAAGTTTTTGGTTCATAAAACATACCTCCAATCAATCCTCCTTGAATCCGTCTTCAATTTCTCTCAAAGATCTCTCAAAATACCTAACAATGGTGGAAAAATGGCTACGACTCGCAGATGAAATGTTTATAACCTTCTGTCCAGTTTCTGAACTTTCTTCTATGCAGTCGCGGCCCAAGGCTCGCGATCGCGAAGGGAAAATTTTCCAAGACCCACAAATACTCTATGCGAACACGAATTAAGTCCTGCGAACGCGATGCTGCCTTTCACCAAACTACGCAAACGCGAACCTCCAGCTACGAACACGAAGGGCAATGGTCCCTGACCTTTCAAATCCTTTTATGCGAACGCGGAGGGTCTTATGCGAACGCGAAGCATCACCATCTAATCCTCTGCTATCGCAAACACTCAAACGCGACCGTGATGAAAAATTTTCCTGCCTCCCAAATTGCTCCTACGCGATCGCAACAGCAACCTAGAATCACGAAGGCCAAACACCCTGCAACATCAGAACAATAGATTCTGCAACTCCCAAGTGCAAAAATTGGTCCGATTGACCATTCGAAACTCACACGAGGCCCCTGGGACCTCAACCAAAAGTACCAACACATCCTAAAACCTCATTCAAACTTGTTCCAACCATCAAAACACGTCAAAAAGCACCAAAACCATCAATTCACATCGAATTCAAGCCTATGTTTTCCAAAAACGTCCGAAGCACACTTTTGATCAAAAACCCAACCAAACTACGTCCAAATGACCTGAAATTTTTCACACATATCCCAAATCACATAACAAAGCTACAACAACTCTCGACATTCCGACCCTCGGACACAAATCCCACCTATCAACTGGAAATCGCCAAAATACTAACTTCGCCAATTCAAGCCTAATGCTACACTGGACCTCCAAAACCATTTCGGATCGCACTCCTAAGTCACAATACACCTCCCGAAGCTAATCAAACAATCGAAACTCACATCCGATCCGTCCAACTCATAAGTCAACATGTAGTTGACTTTTCCAACTTAAGTCCTCTTAAAGAGACTAAGCGTCTCATTTCTCACCAAATTCACTCTGAACTCAAACCAATCGACTCGACCACATAAAAATATGAATAACAAAGCACAAAGAAGCAAAAATAGGGAAAATGGAGCGGTAACTCATGAGAAGATTGGCCGGGTCGTCACATCCTCCCCAACTTAAACATATGTTCGTCCTTGAACGAGTCAAGAAACATACCTAAAGCCCCAAATAGGTGAGGATATATGCTCTGTATCTCCCGGTCAGTCTCTCAGGTAGACTCCTCCATGGGTCGACCTCTCTACTGCACTTTCACTGAAGCTACATCTTTTGACCTCAACTTTTGAACCTGACGCTCCAAAATAGCTCCTAGCTCTACATCATAACTCAAATCACCCTCCAACTGAACCGTACTGAAATATAGAACATGGGATAGGTCTCCAATATACTTCCGGAGCGTAGAAACATGAAAAACTAGATGCACACTCGACAATCTAGGTGGCAGGGCAAGCCATAAGCCACATCCCCGATCCTCCGAAGTACCTCAAAACGCCCAATAAACCGTGGACTCAACTTCCCTTTCTTTCTGAATCTCATATCATCTTTTGTGGGAGAAACCTTCAACATGACCTTCTCACCGACCATGTAGGATATATCTCGAACCTTCCTATCCACATAACTCTTCTGCCTCGACTATGCCGTATGGAGTCTCTCCTGAATTACCTTCACTTTGTCTAAAGCATCTTGAACCAAATCTGTCCCCAATAGCCTAACTTCACTGGGCTCGAACCAGCCAACCAAAGACTACACCGCCTCCTGTACAACGCCTCATACACAGCCATCTGAATACTCGATTGGTAGCTGTTGTTGTAGGCAAAATCTTAAAGCGACAAAAACCGATCCCATGACCCTCCGAAATCAATAACACAGGCGCGTAGCATATCCTCTAATATCTGAATGGTGCTCTTGGACTGTCCATCCGTCTGAGGGTGAAAAGTTGTGCTCAAGTGCACCTGGGTACCCAACTATCGCTGAACAGACCTCTAAAACTGTGACTGAACTGAGTGCCCCGATCTGAAATTATGGAAACTGGGACACCATACAACCGGAAAATCTCTCGAATATATATCTCTGCCAGCCGCTCTGAAGAATAAGTAGTACAAATAGGAATGAAGTGCGCGGACTTGGTCAGCCTGTCTACAATCACCCAAATAGCAACGAACTTCTTCAAAGTTCGTAGGAGTCCAGTAACAAAATCCATAGTGATCCTCTCCCACTTCCACTCGGGGATAACCATCTGCTGGAGCGATCCACCCGGTCTCTGATGCTCATATTTCACCTGCTGATAATTGAGACACCAAGATACAAACCCCACAATATCTTTATTCATTCTTCGCCACCAATAATGTTGTCTAAGATCTTGATACATCTTTCTGGCACCTGGATGAATAGAATACCGCGAGCTATGGGCCTCTTCCAGAATCAACTCCCGAAGCTCATCCGCATTGGGCACGCAAATTTGGCCCTGCATCCTCAAAACTCTATCATCACCAATGGTCACATCTCTAGCATCACCATGTTGAACCCTGTCCCTAAGGACAAGCAAGTGCGTATTATCATACTGGAGCTCTCTGATGCGATCATATAAAGAAGGTTGAGATGCCACGCAAGCCAATACCTGACTAGGCTCAAAAACATCCAACCTCACAAACTAATTGGCCAAATCCTGTACATCAACCATAAGAGGTCTCTCCCCAACTGGAATATATGCCAAATTGCCCATACTAACTGCCTTTTGGCTCAAAGCATCAGCCACCATATTGGCCTTCCCCCGGTGGTACAATATAGTGATGTCATAATCCTTCAGCAACTCTAGCTATCTCTGCTGCCTCAAATTAAGATCCTTTTGTTTGAAGCTGAAGACTGTGGTGACTACTGAATACCACACAGGTCACGCCATAAAATTAATGCCTCCAGATCTTCAATGCATGAACTATAGCAGCCAACTCCAAGTCATGAACAGGGTAGTTCTTCTCGTGGGGCTTCAACAGACGAGAAGCATAACAAATAACTCTACCCTCCTCCATCAATACACCACTAATCCCAACTCTCGAAGCATCACAATACACAGTATATGAACCTGAAACTGTTGGAAAAACCAATACTGGAGCTGTGGTTAGGGCTATCTTGAGCTTCTGAAAACTCTCCTCGCACTCGTCCAACCATACAAATGGAGCACTCTTCTAAGTTAATTTGGTCAAAGGCGCTGCAATGGATGAAAAACCCTGAACAGAGCGATAATGGCCTGCCAACCCAAGAAAACTACGAATCTCTATGGCTGAGGACGGTCTAGGCCAACTCTGAACCGCCTCTATCTTCTTTGGATCAACCTGAATACCCTCGCTGCACACCACGTGCCCTAAGAAAGCCACTAAACTGAGCCAAAACTCACACTTGGAGAACTTTGCATAAAGCTTCTCCTCCCTCACTCTCTGCAATACAACTTATAAATGCTCCGAGTGATCCTCTTAACTACGTGACTACACCAAAATATCATCAATGAATACAATAAATAACGAATCCAGATAAGGCCGGAATACACTGTTCATCAAATGCATGAACGCTGCTAGGGCATTGGTCAGCCCGAAAGACATGACAAGAAACTCATAGTGACCATATCTAGTCCTAAAAACAGTCTTAGGAATATCTGAATCCCTGATATTCAACTTGTGATAGCCCGAACGGAGATCAATCTTGGAGAACAACCTAGCTCCTTGAAGCTGGTCAAATAATTCATCTATGCGAGGCAGGGGATACTTATTCTTGATGGTTACTTTGTTCAATTGCTTGTAATCAATGCACATCCTCATTGTGTCGTCCTTCTTCTTCACAAACAGAACTGGTGCACCCCATGGTGACACACTAGGCCTAATTAACCCCTTATCTAGGAGTTCCTGAAGCCGTTTATTCAATTCTTTCAACTCTACTGGTGACATACGATTGGCGGAATAGAAATGGGCTAAGTGTCCGGCACCAGGTCAATACCAAAATCAATATCCTTGTCCGGTGGCATGCCTGGCAGATCTGCAGGAAAAATATGGGAAAATCCCTCACAACCAGGATAGAATCAATACTGGGAGTCTCAGCTCCAACACCCCGCACAAAAGCTAGATATGAAAAACACCTATCCTAACCATACGCTGGGCCTCCAAGAAATATATCACTCTACTAGGAACATAATCAGTCACACCATGCCACTCGATCAGTGGTACACCCGGCATAGCTAAAGTGAATGTCTTAGCATGACAGTCCAGAATAGCAAGACACGGAGATAACCAATCCATGCCCAAAATGACATCAAAGTCCACCATTCTTAATAGTAGTAGATCCACTCGGGTCTCCAGACCCCCAATAGTGACCACACATGACCGGTACACACGGTCAAAAATAATAGTAGCCTAGCAGGGTAGATACATGAACAAGCGAAGCAAGAAAATCTAGGGACGTATCCAAATGATGAGCAAAATATGAGGACGCATAAGAATAGGTAGAACCGGGATCAAATCGTATAGAGGAATCTTAATGGCAGACTGAAACAATACCTGTAATGACAGCATCTGAAGCAATGGCATCGGACCTTCTTGGTATAACATAAAAATAGGCCTGACCGCCCCCTGATCGACCCCCCTACCCCCCCTCCCCCCGAGCGACCTTTAGCTAGCTGATTCTCGCCCCTAGCTGGCTGGGCCGGTGGTGGTGGAGCGACTGGAGCTGAAGCTAATGGCTAGCCCCTCTATTGGTAAGAACTAGCAATACGGTGGGGACACTATCTCCTCATGTGACCAAACTCCCCGCACTCATAGCAACTTCTCGATACTGGAAATGGGGTCTAAAAGGAACCTCTCGCACCGGAGAGATCGGTAGATGAACTCAGCGTAGAATAGCCATGAACAGATGGAGCACGGGATGAGATCTGAGCTGAGAGGGCACTAAGTGAACGCTGGCCCTGCTGAGACCCATGATGACCATGACCTAAAGATGCCCACAATAATCTGGATGGGCTGACTGAGCAGTCCTGAAAGAATGACCTCTACCTTGCTGGAACTGGCCCTCGAGGAAGCACCACTGAAACTGCTAGAACCTCAAGGCCTCCTAGCCTCTCTCTCCTCTCTACCTTAACGGTGGACCGTCTCAATCTCACGAGCGATATCAACCACCACCTCAAATGTAGCACCCAATACTCTCTCTAGTCATCAAGATACGGAGATGGTAGTTAAGGCCATCCACAAGTCTTCTGGTCCTCTCACGATCGGTCAGAACCATCCAAAATGGCATGGCGAGCCATCTCAGAATACCTCACCTCACACTGTGACACAATCATCTCTCCCTGCTTTAGCCACTCAAACTGTCTATGCAGCTCCTCCCTACGGGACTGCTGCACATACTTCTCCAAGAAGAGAGTGGAGAGCTTCTGCCAAGTAAGGGGAACTGCACCAACCTACCTACACCTCTCATACGCCTCCCACCAAGTGAAGGCAGCCCCAGTAAACTAAAATGCGGTAAATGCAACACCTCTAGTCTCAAGAATCCCTGCTATTCGGATCATTCGATGACACTTGTCAAGAAAACACTGGGCATCCTTACCCTAGTCACCACTGAATGATGGAGGCTGGAGTTTACCAAACTCTCCAAACGATGCTGCTCATCATCTGTCATAACTAGTACTACGAACTCCTGAGTTGGTGCAACCGGCTGAGCTGGAGGTTCCCTCGGTGTCTATAACCTCTACACTACCTACTCAAGTATGCGAGCAACAGGGGGTCTAATTGCCTCCCCCGGCCTGTGAAGTAGTTGATGTTGGGTGGCTGAAACTGCCTGAGCTAGGCCAGTGTAAACTGTCAATATATGTGCCAAGGTCTCCTGCAGACCTGGAATCACAATGGGCACAGTTGGTGCCTAAACTGGTGCTGCTGCTGGAGCTTGATCTAGAGCTGGGGCAGTTGGTGGATCAACAGGTGCTGCCCTCGCTACTCTGCCTTTGCCAAGTCTACAACCACGTCCACAGCCTCTGGTGGCTTCAGTGGCTGGCACCGGTGGTTGACCAACTCGTCTGGTAGTGCGACATCGCCATCTACGAGAGAATAGAATAATAGAAATTTAGTTCTCGGATCAACAAAGTTGCATGAAAAGAATTTCAAGAATATGAAATTTTTCCTAAAGGTTCTGCAACCTCTCTAGGATAAATATAGACGTCTCTGTACTGATCTGCGAGACTCTATTAAACCAGCCCATGACTCGCGAGACCTATGTAACCTAGGCTCTAATACCATCTTGTCACGACCCCTTCCCAGTCGTGATGGCGCCCAACATATTGCTAGGCAAGCCTGACCAACTATCAATCACAACCCCTTTCTTTATTGCTCATTACCAGTTAATATGATTAAAATACCAATTTGGCATAGACAAAAGTCTAAAAGAAGTAGGTTAAATGTGTGGAAGTCATAATAACATCACTATATAGACCATCAACCAAGTGTCACAAGTCAAGAGCCTCTATTACAAGATTTAAACAGCCTAGTACAGAGATAGTCTAAGAATGCTGGAAAAAAAAGATAGAAAGAGAAATCGGGTCTGCGGACGCTGTGAAGCTACCTTAATGACTCCGGTAAGTGGTGAACAGCAAGAAAGCTCTCAATAGGCCTCGGGAACACCTAGATCTGCACACAAGATGCCAGGAGTAATGTGTGTACTCTGACCCAGTGAATAATAATCATTAATATTGGCCGACAGGTAAAAAATACGTAAAGGCACTAAGTAATTCCATATCAAAGTAGTAAATCAACTTAAAGCAGTAAAATAATGAAGAAGTCAAGTGAAATCTCTTTAGATTAGGTAAAACGGGTAGCTTATCAGGTATTTAACAAGCATAGATCTTTTCCTCGAATGCAGTAACCGTATATCTCTTACAATAACCAAAATCAAAATAATCGTTGCAGCGTGCAGCCCACTCCGTACATCGTTGCGCACAACCAATCCATATAAATAGTCGACTGTGCTCACTGGGGGTGTGCAGGCTCCGGAAGGGAATCCTATAACCCAAGCGCTATATTGCTATGGTGTGCAACCCGATCCTTATAAGCATTTGTTGCGGCGTGCAGCTTGATCCAAATAAGCATTTACTATGGCGTGCAGCCCGATCTATATAAACATATAGCATCCTCTCTATTGGATTCTCAACCCCTCCCAGTCATTATACTCACAGTCTCTCAGGCACTATAATAAAAGGTAGGGGTCTCAGCCCACATATTTCTCTCATTGAGGATTAACATTAACAAACCGGTTCACATTGTTTAATCAAATAGAAAGACGATTGAGGATATGATTTTTAACAAGTAAAGTGAGGAGAATTAGTCAAAATAACCCTAAGGATTCTACAGATCGGCACAAGGCCCCAAACATAGCAATAGCCCAAATCACAATGATAACTAATAAGTCTCAGTCAAAATATGGTAAAATCATCAATCAGGACGGACCAAGTCATAATCCACAGTAGTATTAGACCCCACGCTCATCATACAGCGTGTGTCTCGCCGGAACATAGCACAACGTTGTACAAATCGGGGATTTCAAACCCTTAGGAAATCATTTACAATCATTACTCACCTCGAACCGGCGATCTAGCTCTCTATGCCTTTGTCTCTCAAATTGGCCTCCTCGCGCATCGAATCTGACAAAAACCAGAATGAATACGTCACAATGTGCTAACGGAACAAAACCCAAGCGAAACAATCGAAAATATCAAAAATCCTGAAATTAGCAAAACCCAATCCCCAGGCCCACTTCTCGAAATTCAAAAATTTTCACATCAATGGTTTCCTTATCTCGCCACGAGTTTATACATATCAAAAGTTCTCAAATCCAACCTCAAATGGACTTTCAAATCCCAATTTAAAATCTCAAAATTCCAAGCCCTAGTTCTTCCATTTTTAGCTAAATTTTCATGAATTTCTAGGTAAATTTCACAATATAATCACGTTTTTGGTTCATAAAACTTACCTCCAATCAATCCTCCTTGAATTCCTCTTCAATTTTTCCCAAAGAGCTCTCAAAACACCCAATAATGGTGGAAAAATTGCTAAGACTCGTGGATGAAATGTTTATAACCTTCTGCACAGTTTCTGAACTTTCTTCTATGCGATCGCGGCCCAAGGCTCACGATCGCGAAGCAAAATTTTCCAAGACCCCAAAATACTCTATACGAACGCGACTTAAGTCCTGCGAATCCGATGCTGCCTTTCACCAAACTACGACCGAAAAATAGGTTTTTAGTCAAAGCTTGAAATTTAGAAGAACACGGGTTACTAATAATCAAAAGAGAATATAAAGAAAGAATTTTGAGAGTAATATGATTAGAAAACAAGTAAATCAGAGTATATTCCAATAATATTTCATGACTCACAAGTGTTCAACATTCTCCTTTTTATAGTAAACTTGGAGATACATACCTTACCTTTGTCATAATTAGGCTATTATGAGCAATTAATGACATTGAATGAAACGTTACACAATCATTGCATTAAATATATATTCTCTAACTTTTTTGGTATTTAATACGCATTAAATACGGTATTTGGTCTTTTCATTGGCTATCAGATTCATCCCCTTAATTCCTCTTGATCTTTAAGTCTTAAATGTCATGAACAGGTACGGGCCCTACATCACTCCAGTAACTTCCCGTGCCTCTTCTGCTACCTTTACTCGCATCTGTTGTTGCTCGTATCTCTCGACTAACTTCAATTCTTTGACTGTTTGACCAGCTTTCGTGTCATGACACATCATCTTTAATATGTAAACTCGATTTTTCCCAATACAAATAGTCCCCCCACTTTCCATTTATTCATCAATTTAATATTTGGGAAGTGGATTCTCATTAAAAAAGGAAATTCCAACCATTATTAATGTTATGACATGGTTGACACTTCAATTGTCTCTTCAATTTAATGCTCCATGCACGTGTCATTCCCTCGTAGACTCTGCAGTTTTGCAGCCCTTTTCAAGGCCTTCTTTTTTTCTCTTTTGCGACTTCACTATTCACGAAGTGCCAGTTCTCTTTATTATAGGCTTGCCATCATTACACTTTTTCTTTTGACAGTTGTTCTCTAATATAAATATAACTTTATTTCTTGATTTTTTCCTCATAAAGTTTTATTAAATACTTTATTCTTCCCAATACTGTTCACTTCTTCTCCACTTCGATCTTCTTCATCATGTCTTCTTCAAACCCTAACCCTAGGAAGGTTCCTATTTTAGAAAACTTCCCCAATGCCCTTGCTAGAAATAGAAGGGGTAGGGGTGGTAGGCTTCACAATTAGGGTCCACTCGTGGTGACAGTTCTGGTTCTTCTATGCCTTCTTCTAGTTCTGGTCTTGCTTCCAGAATTAGAGGTTCTTTTACTCAAAAATCATCTTCTACGGGTAAGGAACCCTCTGAACCACTACAAGAGCCCTTGGTAGAAGAGATTGTCCCAAGCGACTTATCTTTCCATCAAGACAGAAAATCACTGGAACTCCAAGTTTCTTGCTTAGATCATGATGATACTTAGCCCACTATGATTACAGAGGTAATATCTTCCATAGTTCGTAAAGATTGCCATTGGAGCAATGATTTCCCATCGTAATTCCCAATCCAAATCAGGGTTTTATTTCATTTACACTTACCTATTTACTCTTGGATTTAAACCGGCTATTGATACAGTGATTTTGGATTTTAGCCATTTCTTCAAAGTTTGTTTAGCATAGATTGGTCCTCTTGTTTGGAGAGTGGTGGCTTGTGTAAGACATTTTTCTAATAAGGCAGGTGTTGATTTTTCCTTTTCCCACCTTATTCATCTCTACTCCCTTAGGCTTTTTCGCAATGGCGTTTTTACCTTAGTGACGAGGAGTAAAAGGGTTTTGGTGAGCCCTGAAGATGATAAGGATCATGGTTGGTACGCCAATTTGTTGTTGTCCACAAATTTAGTTTGGTGGGTAAAGAAAACACTCCCTTCCCTGAGAAGTGAAACTTTGCACGTAAGTCTTCTACCTCTCTCGTATATCTATCTTCAAATTTAACATCTTCTCTAACTTATATTTCTTTTCCTTTTTAGTAACTATAGGAGTTGTGGATCCCATCCCCAATTTTCGTGATTGAGTAGATAAGTTGTTGGAGACCGCACCTATGGAGGCTAGGTCATGGAAATCTATTTAATATCAATACGGTTGGAAAGTGAAAAATCATGGTAATAGTTTTTTACTTCCCCAAATGTAAAATATTCCTTTTTTGCAATTCGAGGTGTTTCTACTGAAGCAGTTGCAGCCTCTCGAGCCCGTTCAGGAGCTCAAATGACTTTAGAAAGAGCTCGAGATATACTTGTGAAGAGAAGAACCATTGATGAAGATTTCGAGGATGAAGATGAAGGTGGCTCTTTAGTCACGAGAGCAAGATCTAGGAGACGCATTATATCTCATGATGAAGTTTCCCCTCGTGCCTCTCCTACTGAGCTTGTCCATCTCGTCTCTAACGATGATGTTACCTCCCAGGACACTCATGGGTTCATCGACCGACTTTTTTCTAGTGGTTTTGAGAGTGGCGAATTAGGGCATGTTTTAGGTGAACTTCCCCTCTCTTATTTTTCAACTCCACTACCTCCAATTCCTCCTCTTCCTTTGCCCATAGTTTCTTTCTTACTACTTCATCTGCTTCTATTCTTTCACCTGCTCCATCTGCTCCTACTCATTCACCTGCTTCAATTTCCCCGTCTGTTGTTTTCACTTCTTCTATCGCTCCTCCTTCAGTAGTTCCTCTTTCTATTGTTTATCATACAGAAGGGGGTTGTACGAGCAGAAGTGCCACCATGAGGAGCGTGACTATTGAAGTTCCCGCCAACAGCAGTCTTTTGAGGAAGTTTGGTCAGGTATACGTTTGGCTTGAGCCTTTGATTGGCTCAATTGAGAAAGAAAAAATGAATAACCATAGCTGCCTGACTTTGATGAATGACATAGTTCACTCCACCTTGAAGGTATTTCCCTCCTTTATTTGTTTTTGCAAAAAAAATCTTTTTTACCTTGGATTATTACTTTCCTCCTTTATTATTTTCAGGCCAATCTTATTGGTAGAGAGTTAATGAGCATGATTTCTCTATTAGAGAAAGCGGATCGTGACTCTGAAAAATTCTTGAGTACGAGAAAGTGGCTCGCGAATCTCAATTAGAAGCAGCTAACTGGACAGAACAGTTTGATAGTGCTCAAATTGTTATAGAAGATCTCAAAGAAAATAGGAGTAACCTGGAGCAGCGGGTGTGAGCATTGACTTCGAAATTGGCAGTGTCTAAAGCTTCTTCAAGCCAAGCAGAGAAGGACAAAGAACGCCCTGAATGCTCTTTCTTGGAGCAATTGTCCAAGTCAAGTGAAGAAATTAGAGAGCTAAGAGCACTCTAAACCAAAAATAAATTATGCAAGAGATTTGGTACAAAGTTTGACTCAGACACATGAAAATTTAAGAATCTCCTCTGACATGGTGCGTGACTTAGAAAGCTCCCATGCCTCTCTCCAAGCCTCTTAAGATTCAACCTTCGCTGAGAATGAAGAACTTAAAAATGAAAATGTTGTCTGGGAAAGAGACTATGAGCTTCTCGAAGATAAACTAGCCGTTGAAGTAAGTTGGGCTTTTTTGAACTCTCGCCGTGATGCCTTGGTTGAAGCTAGTCAAGAGAACTTTAACTTAGAGTCAAAATTAGCCAAGGTTATGGAGATGATTGAAAATGTTTAACAACCACTGGACATCCCTTCTCCTGCAATTGAAGTTCCCGTGGTCGACGCTCCCGAAGTTGAGGTTCCAGTTAATATTGAAACTGGTGTAGATACTAGAGTAGATACCATAACTCTTCCTCAGCTCACCGAGCCTATTGCAGCGAGCCAAGTCGAAGTCGTGCAAGTGGATGCTCCTTCAGTTGAAATTGAAGCAGTTACTTCTGGTATTCCTACTTCTCAGTGACCAGTTTTTGTAATGAACATGTTTTCGCTTTTTTTTTTTTAGAAGTTGGTAATCAAATTCTTTTAGGGTTATTTAGAAGTAAAAGTCCCAAGTTCCTATTATGGGCCATTTTGTATAAAATAATTTTGATGACTAAGTATATGCTTGTTCTTTAGATATATTAAGAAGTTTTCGTTACTATCACTAAACTTCCATTCGTTTTATTCTTGCCTTTTATTTTCAAGGACTTAAAGAAAAATTTGCGTTTTTATCCTCTGAAAATAGTTTTTGATTAAACTCATGACTAAATAACATGAGTTTTACAAAAGAGGGCCCTTTTATATTTCGACACTTAATGAAGAAGACGTCTCAACTTCATAATGGTGGTATTATACGAAGAAAAAAATAGGAACACACTTGTTTATTGTGAAATAACTTGGACAAGTTTTTATTTCTGAACCTTGATAGGTTTTGAATAAAGACTTTACATGTATTTGAATTACATCTATAGCTTTCTCGTAACTGTTTTTCTTGTAATAGATTTTTACAAAAGACGAACAATAGAAACAAAGTTTTTTCCTTATAACCCATTTTAATACATAGTCTTTACCGTAATTGTTTTGAGGGTACATTTGATCTCTTTAACTTTGAAACATTAGGAAGGGATTGAGAAGTGACTCGTTCTTATGATGAATGTCATTTCTTCATAGCTTTTAATCCGCGCTTGTTTCTTCTAGGCTTAAATTTCAACAATTCTTTATGCCTTCTTTGTACACGTGCCTTTATATATGATGTAGTCCCCCAAGTGTTTAAATTTTGAAGTATAAAACCTCGAGCACTTGTTAGTATCTTTCACCTGGTCCTTTTCCTGAAAAGGAAAAACATACAGGACTAGGGGTTGCAATATTAGATGAAGACTGCTTAAGACGTTTGTATTTTTATCAGAATAATTGTAACCCTGGGCTAGGAATTTTAATGCACTCCATTTGGCCGTACAGGTCATGACTCATCATTTAGTACGAGTTAGCATTTTTCCTAGCATCTAAAATTAATAGTAAAACCTTAACAATTCAAAAATAAAATTTAATATGGCGATACATGTCCGTGGTATTCCCTTAGAAGTAATATCTCTTCAAATGAACAACATTCCAGTGTGAAGGCAAGATCTTCCCCTCCACTGTCTCTAATTAATATGCTCCTTTTACTGCATTATCACGAACTCTATAGGGTCCTTCCCACGTTGGACTTAGTTTCCCGAACTGACAGCCTTTGCAGATTGAAAAACCTTTTTAAGCACAAAATCCCCGATTTTGAAGAATCTGAGGCGTGCCTTTCTATTGTAATAACGTTCGATCATTTGTTTTTGCGCTGCCATTTTTATTAGTGCAGCTTCTCTCTTGCCTTCTAATAAGTCCAAATTGAACCGCATCTCTTCATCGTTAGACCCTTGTGTTGCTTGAAAAGATCTTGTACTCGGTTCCCCTATTTCTACTGGGAATAGTGACTCATCTCCATAAACCAAAGAGAAAGGTGTTTCACCTGTGCTCATTTTTGTTGTTGTGCGATATGCCCACAAAACTCTGGGTAACATGTCAGGTCAATTACCCTTTGACTCCTCTAATCGCTTAATTAAATTATTAATGATGACTTTGTTTGTTGATTCTGCTTGTCCATTATTCACTGGGTGTTAAGGTATAGACGTAATCCTTTCTATTTGCCAACTTTCAAGAAATTCTGTGACTTGAGCTTTGATAAATTGAGGACCATTGACACATACGATTTCCTTTGGTACACCAAATCGGCAGATGATGTTATCCCAAATAAAGTCCTTGACCTCTTTTTCTCGCACCTCCTTAAATGCTCCTGCCTCTACCCATTTAGTAAAATAATCAGTAAGTACGAGCAGAAGCTTTACCTGACCTTTTGTTTGGGGAAACGGTCCTACAATGTCCATTCCCCATTTCATAAACGGCGATGGTGCGATGACCGGATGTAATAACTCTATTGGTTGGTGCTTATTGTTACCGTACCTCTAACATTTATCACATTTAGCTACAAAATTCCCTGCTTCTTCTTCCATTTTGGCCAATAGTACCCTGCTCTAATCAAGGTTCTCACCAGTGATCTTCCTCCTGCGTGATTCCCGCAATGCCCCTCATGTATTTCTCTCATTACATACTCCATTTGCGAAGGGCCGAGGCATCTTGTTAAGGGACCAACGAACATTTTCCGATATAAATTTCCTTGTTTAAACAATATTGAGTAGCCTTCTTTCGTAGCACATAAGCTTTCTTCTTGTCATCAGGGACGGTACCATGCTGCAAAAAGGTAACAATTTTGTTCCTCCAATCCCAAGTTAAATGATTAAAATTTACATCGTTCTTATCAGGTTTGAGAACTAAATGAAATAAATGTATAACTTAAGCGATTGCATCATGCGCTACATCGGTTGTGGATGTAAGATTAGCTAAGAAGTTTGCTTCAACATTTTCATCCCTTGGTATTTGTAAGACTTTCCAAGTTTGGAATTGTCTAATTAGTTCTCGCACCTTTTCCAAGTATTTTTGCATCCTGGCTTCCTTGGCCGTGAAGGTTCCCAGCATTTGGTTAACCATGACTTGTGAATCACTTTTAATCACTATCTGACTTATTCCAATTTCTCATGCCAATTTTAGATCTGCAATCATAGCTTCATACCCCGCTTCATTGTTAGGTAAGGAGTGCCATTTAATAGCTTGTCTAATAGTTTCACCCGTAGGTGGTACTACGACAATTCCTAATCCTGCACCCTTTTCATTAGATGAACCATCAGTGAATAAAATCCACGTACCTGGGTTAGCCTCGCTAAGTACCTGAACTTCTTTATTAGCTTCTAACTGCATCCCTTGGCAAAAATTAGCCACGAAATCAGCAAATATCTGGCACTTTATTGATGTCCTAGGCAGGTACGTGATTTCATACTCACTCAGTTCTATGGCCCACTTTTCAACCTTCCTGACAATTCATGTTTTTGTAATATACTACATAAAAGGTATATAGTTACCACAACAATGGGATAACACTGAAAATATGAGCTTAATTTTCTAAATGTCGTGATTAAAGCAAGTGCTAGTTTTTCCATTTGTGGATACCGTGTCTCTGCATCTAATAAATATTTACTAACATAATAGATAGGAGATTGCTTACCTTGTTCTTCACGAACCAAAACCGTGCTTACCGCAACTTCTGAGACAGCAAGGTAGATGAAAAGTTTCTCCTCGGCCTTTGGTTTTGCAAGTAAAGGCGGATTTCATAAGTAAATCTTCAAATTTCTAAGTGCCTCTTGACACTCCTCATCCCACTCAAAACGATCCTACTTTTTATGGGCCAAGAAAATTTTAAAACATTTTTTCGATGATTTAGAAATAGATCTCCCGAAAGCTGTGATCCTTCTTGTCAGTCTTTGCACTTATTTCTTGTTTGAGAGCATATCAGGAATTTCTTCAATGGATTTAATCTGTGTCAGATTTACTTCAATACCCTGGTTAGAAACAAGAAAGCCCAAAAACTTACCTGATGCTACACCAAATGCACATTTTTCAAGATTTAACTTCATATTGTGTTTTCGTAAAATTTTAAACGTTTCGGTTAGATGCGATATATGATCCTCTGAATGTTGAGTCTTAACTAACATGTCGTCAATATAAACCTCCATGGTCTTACCTAAATGTTCTTGAAACATTTCAGTAACTAACCTCTGATAAGTCGCACCTGCATTCTTAAGACCAAAGGGCATTACCTTATAACAATATGTCCCCTGTCTGTTATGAAAGAAGTTTTTTCCTCATCTTCTGGATCCATTTTGATTTGATTGTAACCTGAGTATGCATCTAAGAAACTTAATAGCTCACCCTCTGCAGTAGCATCAATTAATTGATCTATATGTGGTAAAGGGAAAGAATCTTTTGGATAGGATTTAGCTAGCCAGTCAAGATATTTTACCTCACGAACCGAACCAATTTTGAGAAATTTTTGAACTTCTTCTTGAATCACCTTATTTTTGAAAGCTCCTTGCTTTCTTTTCTTTTTCCTGACTGGAGGGTATGATGGATCTTCGTTTAGCTTGTGAGTCATAACCTCCGGCGTTATCCCTATCATATCAGAATGGGACCAATTCACCTTGAATCTCACGTAACACTCGCAACAAAACAATATTCACAAAGCTGCCTGGATCAATCAGAACTCGTTTTATGTTAGTGTCAAATACAAGTAAAGATATTACTAGGGCGTCGTTATGCAGAGTGAGGAGACCCTCAGCATCTGTATCGTTTAATGCAATATTGTTTTTCTTCCAGTACATGTCGCAACCGTTTTCCATGAGTGATTGATATCTTGGAAGTTTTATTAGTCGCAGTATATGAAACTCCATTGATATCATCGCCTCCACTTATAACATCAACGATTCTTTTGGGCGAAGGTGGTTTCAGAGGCTCCTTTCTGTTCTAATATACACTTGTTTTCCTTTCTCACTAAATAGCTTAGTGAGATTCCCTTGCATTAACAAATGATCGACCTCTCCTTGCAAAAATCTACAGTCTGCAGTTTTATGCCCGTGGTCGTTGTGAAATTTGCACCAATGATCAGGGATTCGTCTATTTGGATTAGATCTCATCTCCTTGGGTCATCGTACCTAATCTCCCATGCTTCTTAAAATAGATACGAGTTCTGAAGTGCTCACGTTGAAATTATAACCACCAAACCATGCCATTCTGTCATCATCTTGTGACCCGTATATTTTCCGATCGTTCCCAAATCTTGAGGTCGAGCCTGATTCTTTATTCCTTGGCCTATGACTCTACCTCTTATTGTCTCGTTTTGGTCATGAGTCTCTTCTCGTGGGTCCCATATATGGCTCGTACCTATTTTTACCAGATCTTTTTCATGTTCCGCACGCCGTGAGCTTACTTTTTCTTCTGTTTTATGTCGTAAAATATCTTCTTCAATTCTCATTTTTGTATTGTATCTGTTGTAGACATTATTCCACATAATTGCAGGGAATTCTCGGAGGCTTTCCTTGAGTCGTCTCGTGGCTTCTGAACTTTTCTTATTCAAATTGCTGGTGAAGGCTATAGCAGCCCAATTGTCAAGTACTGGTGGTAACGTCATCCTTTCTCGTTGGAATCTATCCACGAATTCTCTAAGCAACTCGGAATCTCCCTGCTTGATTTTAAAGATGTCTTCCATTCTCTTTTCAACTTTTTGAGCTCCCGAATGCGCTTTGATAAATAAATCTGCAAGCTCAGCGAAAGAATTTATAGAACTCGGGTAAAAGAGAATACCATATTAGTGCCCCTTTAGTGAGTGTTTCACCAAATTTTTTTACCAGGACTGATTCAATCTCTTGCTTAGTCAAATCGTTGCCTTTGACACCCGTTGTGAATGCTATAACGCGGTCTCGCGGGTCTGATGTACCATCATACTTTGGAATGTCAGGCATCTTAAGTTTCTTTGGAATTGGGAGGGGAGCCGCACTTGGCTTCCATGGTACTCCGGGTATTTGTTCTACTCGCTCATTCTATTCCTTAAGTTGTTTCTGCAAGGTTAGTACTAGGTTTTGTAAATTAGAATTAATTGGATTACCTGCATCTCCCTCTCCTGTTTCGCTAAGGATTCTACCACTGCCTGAAATAACTAATCCGGAGCGTAGATTCTTCAAAGCATTGTTGTTTGGAGTAGGTGTAGGTGGACCAGTAGGTAATCGGCTAACAAAAGCTTGAAGAGCTTTATTGACTTGTGAGGTAATAAGTTTTTGTAAGGGATCATCCACAACCTCTTCATTCTCAAATTGACCACGTTCTTCTGTTTGAGACCCATCAGGAGTGCCTTCACGAGATTGACACAGCGAATCTTGCGGAGTTGGAACTTGATTATCATTATTTTGGAAATCTTCATGATTTTGCTGATTGATTTAGTTTTCTTGAGCGTTGTCGTTGTTGTTCGACATAGTTAATTCAACACAAAAAACCAAGGTGAGATATAATTGATTATCACATTCTCGGCAACAGAACCAATTTGTTCAACCAAAAAATAGGTTTTTAGTCAAAGCTAGAAATTAGAAGAACACAGGTTACTAATAATCAAAAGAGAATATAAAGAAAGAATTTTGAGAGTAATATGATCAGAAAACAAGTAAATCAGAGTATATTTCAATAATATTGTGTGTCTTACAAGTGTTCAGCATTCTCCTTAGAACAAGTAATCTGATAGAAGAGAATATATTGGAATTTCCTTCTCAAGATTTAGAAGATCTTGTGGTTGTATATTCCTTAATATTATTAATTTATAATAGTATTAGGGTTCGAATCCACGTGGCGGGGTTTTTCTTGGTTGAATACAGAAAATTTTTATAGTAAACTTGTAAATACATACCTTACCTTTCATAATTAGGCTATTATGAGCAATTAATGATATTGAATGAAACGTTAGACAATCATTGCATTAAATAAATATTCTCTAATGTTTTTTGGTATTTAATACGCATTAAATAGGGTATTTGGTCTTTTCATTGGCTATCAAATTCATCCACTTAATTCTTCTTGATCTTTGAGTTTTAAATGTCTTGAACAGGTACGGGCCCAGCATCACTCAAGTAACTGCCCGTGCCTCTTCTGCTACCATTACTCGCATCTGTTGTTGCTCGTATCTCTTGACTAACTTCAATTCTTCGGTTTTTTTACTAGCTTTCGTGTCATGACACGTCATCTTTAATATGTAAACTTGTTTTTTCCCAATATAGGCGAATGCAAACCTCCAGCCGCGAACGCATAGGGCAATGGCCCCTGACCTTCAAATCTTCTATGCACACGCGGAGGGTCTTATGCGAACGCAAAGCATCACCATCTAATCCTCTGCCATCACGAACACGATGAACAGTTTTCCTGCCTCCCAAATTGCTCCTACGCGATCGCGACACCACCCCCGAAATCGCGAAGGCAAAACACCCTACAACATCAGAACAGCAGATTCTGAAACTCCCAAGTGCCAATATTGGTTCGATTGACCACCCGAAACTCACCAGAGGCCCCGGGACCTCAACCAAAACTACCAACACATCCTAAAACCTCATTCAAACTTGTTCCAACCATCAAAATACCTCGAACAACACCAAAACCATCAATTCTCATCGAATTCAAGC
This sequence comes from Nicotiana benthamiana, assembly GCA_034376525.1. Classification (NCBI taxonomy): domain Eukaryota; kingdom Viridiplantae; phylum Streptophyta; class Magnoliopsida; order Solanales; family Solanaceae; genus Nicotiana; species Nicotiana benthamiana. Next base: position 40,787,046 of record CM067324.1, read on the forward strand.
GTAAGTTTTCCAAAAACATCCGAAACACGCTTTTGATAAAAAAAACAACCAAACTACATCCAAATGACCTTAAATTTTGCACACACATCCCAAATCATATAAATAAGCTACTCCAACTCTCGGCATTCCAATCCGACCCTCGGATCAAAATCTCATCTATCAACTGAAAATCGCCAAAATACTAACTTCATTAATTCAAGCCTAATGCTATAGCGGACCTCCAAAACCACTTCCAATCACATTCCCCAAGCTAACTGAACCATCGAAACTCACATCCGAGCCCTCTAACTCAAAAGTCAACATCCGGTTGACTTTTCCAACTTAGGTCCTCTTTAAAGAGATTAAGTGTCTCATTTTTTACCATATTCACTCCGAATTCAAACCAATCGACTCGACCACATAAAAATATGGATAGCAAAGAATAAAGAAGCAAAAATGGAAAAAACAAAGCGGTAACTCATGAGATGACTGGACGGGTCGTTACAAGTTTCCATTAAGGTAAAGAAATCACAATTTGGACGTCTAAAGAGAAAGTTATGGCCAAATTTCTAAATTCTGTCACTGCAGTCAAACCCACTGCGGACAACACTAGTTTTTTTGCGGTCAACGGTGTTCCACCGTGGTCAGCGGTAGTTTTTGTGTGGTCATCAGTGGTTTAAATCCAAGAGGTGCACATAAATACAAGGTTTAGGGTTTTATTTCATATTTTAACCTAGAGAGCTCGGATTTTGGCGATTTTTTTGAAGGTTTTTCAAGAAATTCATCGGGGTAAATGATTCTAACTCGGATTTGGCTAGAATACATGAATTTATCATTGGTTTATCATTTGATTAGTGATTTGGGGAGAAAAAATTGTAGAAACTTCTAAAATGAATTTTTGAGATCCTATGATCAACCCGACGTTGGAATTTGATAAAATTGGTATGGTTTAACTCGTATAGAAATGGGTGTTTGGATTTCATAAAAATTAAGTCCGGTATCGAGAGGCAAGTCCCACGTTGACTTTTAGTTGACTTTTTAACGTAAATTTCAAGTCAATTTTTATTATCCGGAATTATTTCGAATGTATTTAATGAAGTGCTACAATTGATTTGGCTAGATTTGAATCGTTCGAAGGTCAATTCAAGTAAGAAGGCTATTTTGGAATATCGGCCTAACTTCAAAAAGGTAAGTATCTTGCCCAACCTTATGTGGGGGACTTCCCCTTAGGATTTGAGTCTTTCGTGTTGATTGTAATTTGTGTACGTAAGGTGACGAGTTCACACTCAGACTTATTTGTAGAGAATTGGAATTTTAGAGTTCTTAGGTTCTTATATGCACTATGGATGGAGTTATTCTTGATATGAATGAGTTCCTACTTATTAGTTCGTCTCTACATGCTTAATTGAAATTAATTGCTTCATGATTCACTTGTATTACCTATTTGACTTAACTAAAGAGTTTTCCCTCTCTTATTGTCATGTTATATTTTCATAACTACTTGACTCGTGTTGATTTCCCTATTATTGACTTGTATATTGTGGGATCGTGGCTACATGTTAGTTTTCCCATTGTTGAACTGTTCCACTTATGCTAAAATTCTTTTCTGTGGATATTTCTTTGAGCTAGTTCTACCATTTTCTTGTGATTTACAGTCTTTAAGTTGATTCCTTGTCTTACCTTGTATTATTGTCTCTTTTGTTATTACTTGTATTGCGGTGATGTACGAGCTTTATGTTGTGCTGTGATTGTTATTTCTGTTGTTTGAGTTGCGTATTTACTTTTAAGGCTATAGGACTATACCCGGGAGATTCTCCTGCACATATATTGATTCTGGATGTTGTGCGGGATACCAAGAGATCCCCAACACATATTGAGCATACCAAGAGATCATCAGGATACCAAAATATCCCTAGTACGTATATTGAGGATACCAAGAGATCCCCAGCGCATATATTAAGGATACCAAGAGATCCCCAACACATATATTGAGGATACCAAAAGATCCTCGGGATACAAAGAAATCTCCAACACATATATTGAGGATACCTAAAGATTTTAAGGATACCAATAGACCCCTAGTACATATATTGAGGACACCGAGAGATCCCCCGGATACCAAGAGATCCCTAGCACACCTACTTACATTCTGGACTACAGGACGATATCTTGGGAGATCCCCTGTTAAAATCACTATGTTATGAGCTGATGTTTCATTGATTCTATCCGTTTGTAAAAATTATAGATGTTGTATGTTCCATTCCTTATACTTACTAGTTGGAGCAAATTATGTTAGGACACTTGCACAAGCATACACGTGGTTAATCACCCTTATCGGGTAGGAGGCTCTTTGAGATTTTTGAGTATAGACGCAACCCTTGTTTATTTTCCTTCCATGTGAGAATTACTCTTTGGGCACGTGAGCTGTCAGTATGATTATGAGGAGTGATGAGGCCACATGATACCAAGTGTTAGGGCTCGGGTATTTAGATCTGTATTGTATGATTATAAGATAAGGTGTCACAGGGTGACTTATATTCGGAGGATTTTATTTTTAGTAAAGATTATACTTGAACCATTATTTCAAAAGAAACCCTTTTGAAAAAGAAACTTATTAGAAGGAAGTATAATTCAAAACAATTTTTACCACTTGAAAAGAGTTTGATCATTTTCTTGATACTTGCTAGTTAAGACTCAAGGTGAGGGCTGATGTAGTTGCTGAGTTATGATTTGCCTTTACTATATTTGTGATTTCGAGTTGGGTTGTATTTTCTTTGTTCATTTTTATGAGCTTTATTATGGTTTTCCACTATATTTGTTGTTTCCTTTCCTTATTGTATTTTCCTGTATTGTTAGAAATATCCCTTAGTCTTTATATAGATATCATGTTCAGTTCGTTTCTATACTTATATTTGTTTTGCTTATTAGACCAATAGGAGTCTTGACTGTCCCTCGTCACTTCCCCATCGAAGTTAGTCTTGGTACTTACTGGGCACCACTGTGATGTGCTCATACTACACTTCTGCTCAATTTTTTGTGCAGATCCAGGTTTTTTGGTTAGTAGCTGTTTAGATTCTTTCCGAGGAGACTCAAAGTTAGTCCTGTTGTTGCGTTCATAGGCTTCAGAGTCACCTTCCTATTTTATATATTCACACTATTGTATTTATTTCCATATGTTTTATTTAGAAGTTTTAACGAAACTCTATAGAGCTTATGACTTGTACTACCGGTTTTTGGAAAGTTGTTCATTGTATAATGAATTCACTTCAGAATTTTTTTTGCCATTATTAGTATTGTTGTTATTCCGCATCTTTGTAGGCTTACCTAGTCCTTAAGACTAGGTGCCATCACGAAATCAAACAGAGGGAAAATTGGGTCGTGACAGGTTGGTATCAGAGCCCTATGTTCATAGGTGCCACAAGTCATAAGTGAGTTTTGTAGAGTCTTCTAGATCGGTACGGAGACGTCTGTACTTATCTTTGAGAGGCTACATGGCTAGTAGGAAAACAAGGGTTATCACTATCAAGAATAACATGTGGAGGAGGACGGGTAACAGGTTTGAGTCAGGGATCCGGGGAAAGAGTAGTATCTTGGCGACTAGATTCACCAATTTTAGATTTTCCCTTACCACTAAACATTTTTTTCAAAGAAAATGCCATATTAATTATAATTATACAAGCCAAAACAAACAAAATTGTAATATTAAACTTAAGAGTTGGAACGAGTTTACCGAATTGACGAGCAACTTCTTGAAAACTTAATATTGTTGAAGACTTGAATACTTCAATTCACCAACTTCACAATTTTTCACGAATTGCAATAATAAAGTTAGCAATTATAGAAGAAAATTAGATAGAGATTGATAGAGATTGATGAATTTGTGAGTAAAAATGAAAGAATGAGTTAATAGTTGAGAAATGAAAAAAAGTATAATTATAAAAAGTTTGGGGTTAAAACAAATTTGGGGACCAAATGGCTATTTTTTAATGTCCCTAACGGTTGAAATTGAAGGCCAACAGCTATATTTTAAAAATCTGACCATTGGTCAATTTAAAAAATTCATTTTTTAATAAAATAGCCGTTGGGGCCCGTTAGGCCCAGTTGAACTAGCCTAGGCCTGCCTGCCGGTCCCGGGCTAAATGGTCCCGGGCTCACGGGCTATTTGGGTAGGACCGGCCGGTCATAAGCCTTTGCACCATTTGAGACCGGCCCGCTTGGCCAGGTTCGTCCGCGGTCTTGGGCTGGTCCCCGGCTGGGCCCGGCCAACAATACACCCTTAGTGAGGAGCAAGAATAGAGTTGGCATTTTGGTGGACTAGGAACTCAGAGAGTTAGTGGTGGAGGTTAGGCATGTGAATAATACACTGATAGCTATTAAATTAGTGGTTAGAGGGCATACTTTAAATATTATTAGCTCTTATGCACCCAAAATGGACTTGGATGAAAAGGTTAAGATGCACTTATGGGAGAGTTTAGATGAGATTGTGCATGGTATTCCGTACACTAAGGTATATTCATAGGGGAGGATTTTAATGGGCATATCAGAAAGACATGGGGCCTATGATGAAGTGTATGATGACTTTGATTTTGGGAATAGAAACGGATAAGGTACTTCTCTGCTTGATTTTGCTAAAGCATTGATTTGGTGATAGCGTACCCGAGTATTCATAAGAGGGACGAGCATTTGGTTACCTTCCAAAGTACGAAGGCGAAGATCCAAATAAACTATCTTCTTCTTAGAAGATGTGATAGAGGTATATGCACAGATTGCAAGGTTATCTTGAGTGAGAGCCTCATGACTCAACATAGGCTCTTGGTGATCAACTTAGATATCATGATGAAGAGGAATAAGAGGGCCAGATGGGGTCGATTGAAGATTGGGTGAGGATTCTTGACTAAGAACAAAACTAGGAGTTATGGGAGAAATTGCTAACAATAGGGGCCTGTAGGAGTAGCGGAAACGCGAGTGGTATGTGGACGATGAAGGCGAAATGCATTAGAGAGGTTGCGAAAGAGGTATTTGGGGTCTCGAAGGGTTACTTTAGCATTTACAAAGGGAACTGATGATACAATGAAGAGGTTTAAAGAAAAGTGAAAGGAAAGAAAGTGGCATATATGAAACTAGTGGAGAACACAAATGAGGAGGAGAAGCGAACAAATAGAGAAGGGTATTAAAAGGCTAAGAAGGAGGCCAAGTTAGCATCCATAGAGGTTAAGATTGCACCTTTTGATAGTTTGCATGAAGAATGAGGGGACAAAAGTGGGGACAAAAGTTGATACGATCGATAAAGGTAAGAGAAAAGAAGGCTCATGATATGGAATAATTGAGGTGCATCAAAGACGAAGAAGGAAGAGTTTTAATGGAAGAGGAAAAAATTAAGAGAAGATGGCAGACTTACTTTCATTAACTCCCGAATGAATAGAGGGACTTAAACATTATGCTTGGTGATTTAGAGCACTGTGAGAATCATTGAAATTATAGCTATTGTGGTCGCATATATATTGATGAGGTAATGGAGTCTATGCATAAGATGAGTAGGGGCAAAGCGACTAGGTCAGATGAAATTCTAGGAGAATTTTGGAGGTATGCGGGTAGTGCATGCTTAGATTGACTGACTGAGTTGTTTAACATTATTTTTAGATATGTTATTTTGCTGATTATATCGTACTGGTTGATGAGACATGAGGCGATGTTAACGAAAAGTTGGAGATTTGGAGATAGACCCTAGAGTCTAAAGGTTTCAAGTTGTGTAGGACTAAGACAGAATACTTGGGGTGCAAGTTCATCAACGTGACGGGAGGATCGGACATGGATGTGAGGCTTGATTCACAAGTCATCCCCAAGAGAGAAAATTTCAAGTATTTTTTTCAATTATCAAAGGAAATGAGGAGATTGATAAGGATGTCATACACCGTATAGGGGAAGGGTCGATAAATTAGAGGTTTAGCATCCGATATCCGGTGTGACAAGGATGTGCCACCAAAACTTAAAGTTAAGTTATACAAAGTGTTAATTAGACTGATATGTTGTATGGACTATAGTTCTGGCTAATCAACAACTTCTATATTTAGAAGATGAACATATTAGAAATGGGTATGTTGAGATGGATACACGGTCATGCTAGGTTGAATAAGATTATGAATGAAGATATTCGGGCAAACGTGGGTGTCGTCCCCTATAGAGGACATAATGCGAGAAGCGAGGCTTAGATGATTCCGGAATATGAAAAAGAGAAGCCTAGATACCCCAGTGAGGAGATATGAATGGTTGGCTTTGGCGAGTATGAGGAGAGGTAGATGGAAGCCTAAGAAGTATTGGGGAGAGATAATCAGGCAAGACATGCTGCAACTTTATCTTATCAAGGACATAACCATTGATATGAAGATGCGAAGGTAAAACATTAGGACATAAAGGTAGTAGGTACTCATGTATTTTTTCTGATCCATATCAGGTTTATCAGGGCTAGTCGGTCAGTATCTTATTCTTAGATTGCTAGTATTATTGTTGTTTTCTTATTGTCTTTCGCTTCGATTTTCTAATAACTTGTCGTTGTTACTACTTATTGTTATTTCTATTGTTATTGCTAGTGTTATTACTATTGTTATTGCTTTCTTCAATATATTTTTCTGGTTCTTATATAGTTGGTAGATTTTTTTGGCATTTGTTGTTATTATTTCTTGTTTCTTTTATTATTTCATTCTCTCGAGTAGAGGGTCTTTCAAAAATTACCTCTCTACCTCCCAAGGGTAGGGGTAAGGCCTGTGTGTACACCACATTCCTCAGACCCCACTTACGGAACTAGTAGGTTCATTGTTGTTATTTTTTACACACACACTTATACATATACATGTACATATATATATATATATATATATATGTACATACATATATATACATATATATATATATACATGTATATGTATACATATATATATGTATACATATACATATACATATATACATACATACATATATACATAAAGGGCGCACGCTTCTCCAATCACTTAAATTATTTAATTTGGGTCATGCATAATTTTTGAGTTTGAGTGACTCTATTTAGTAGGTATTATGATATGTATATAGAGCTCACAACTAATTTATTTAATTAAGGTTATTGCATCATTTTTTACTTTAAATGACTAGATACTCTGGTGTATTGCGATAATTGTAAATCTTGAGGCCAAATGTTTAAGCGAGTCATGTCTCCGAGGTAATTGTACATATTATTTGCCTTATTTAATGATTAAAGAATTACTATAGAGTATTGATATTTATATTAAAAATTAAAATGCTATATTTTTTTATAATATGATACAATCTGAGAAACAAAATAACAAAAATATGAAAATAATAATAATTAGAGCAAAAACTAATGATAAATTTGATAAGATAATCAAAAGGAGTTTAAATAATTAAATATAAAAGAAAATCTAGAACCCTAAGTGAACATCTCAAGTAACAATTGAAAACTATCTGATCGCCTCCCGTGAACGACACATTAGAAACCCTAGATATAAAGAAAAGAGAAGAAGATTACCCTCTCAATTCTTGAAAACAGGTAATCCAAATTCAAACTCGAACCAAGAGGTTCCAAATCTCTCTCAAGAGTTTTCTTATGTCAAATTATGCTAAATGGATAATGAAATAATCCTAGGGTATATACCCAATCGGTAAAACGAGAAAAGTTTCAAAGTTAAATTTTTAGAAAAACACGACAGACCAAACTATAGCATCAACCGTAACCCCAACACTAAAACACAACTGAACTGTATCGAATTTTATAAGCTTATGTTCTTCAACTCTTTAGGCCCCTCGTGGATCTATCTTGATTTGATTATAGCCTGAATATGTATCTAAAAGACTAAATAGCTCATGCCAGCAGTAGCATCAATTAATTGATCTATGTATGGTAAAGGGAAGGAATCTTTTGGACAGGATTTATTAAGGTTTGTGAAATCTACACAGACACGCCACTTACCATTGTTTTTAGGAACCACAATAGTGTTAGCTAACCAATCAGGATACTTTACCTCACAAATTGAACCATTTTTCAGCAATTTTTGAACTTCTTCTTGAAACACCTTATTCTTGAAAGTTCCTTGCTTTCTTTTCTTTTTCTTGATTGGAGTGTATGATGGATCTTCGTTTAGTTTATGAGTCATGACCTCTGGTGGTATTCTTGTCATGTCAGAATGGGACCAGAAAAAACAATCTGCGTTAGCTTTTAAAATTCAATTAACTTACACTTTACCTTTGGGCTGAGATTGATTCCTATACACTTTCCTCTCGGGCCAGTGTATAAATAAAACCACAACCTCTAATTCTTCTATGGTTGTTCTGATGTTCTCGTTCTCCTCTGGTTCTTGAATGGTATCAGGTCTTGAATCCACATCTATTTGCTCTTATTCAGTTGAGGTTGATACCGTGTTTCCCCCACCCGAATTTCGTAATTGCTATTTGTCTTCACCTTTATCAGTCGGACTTGTATGGAATTGATGCTTCTGGAAGTTTGATGATCGCCTCTGATTTGACATATCTCCCAAGGTGATGGAAATTTAATAACTTGATGTAATTTTGATGGAACAACATCCATGTCATGGATCCATGTCCTTCCAAGAATCATGTTGTAAGCCATTTCCATGTCAACAACTTGAAATTTGGTGTCTTTGACAATGCCTTCTACGAATGTAGTAAGGATTGCTTCTCCTTTCGTTACAACACTAGAGTTGTCAAATCCTGACAAAGTGTGTGCTTTTGGAATCAATTTATCCTCAGCTTTCATCCCAGGTTACACTCGTATCAAAATAATATTTACGAAACTGCCTGGATCAATCAAAACTCGTTTTACATTAGTGTCATGTACAAGTAAAGATATTACCAATGCATCATTATGTGGAGTTAAGAGACCCTCAACATCTGCATCGTTGAACGTGATATTTTCTTCTTCCAGTACAGGTCGCAACCGCTTCCCATGAGTGATTGATATCTTGGAAGTTTAATTAGCTGCGGTATAGGAAACGCCATAGATATCTTCACCCCCACTTATAATATTGACGGTTCTTTTGGGCGAGGGAGGTTTCGAAGGCTCCTGTCTATTCTTCATATATGCTTGTTTACCTTTTTCACTATATAGCTTAGTGAGATACCCTTGCTTTAACAAATAATCAACCTCACCCTGCAAAAATCTGCAATCTGCGGTTTTATGCCCATGATCGTTGTAAAATTTGCACCAATGATTAGGGTTTCATTTGTTTGGATTTGATCTCATCTCCATCGGCTATCATACCTTATCACCCATGCTTCGTAAAACAGCAACGAGCTCAGAGGTGCTTACGTTAAAATTGTAACCACCAAACCTTGCTTTTAAACCTCCATCATTATCTCGTGGTCCATGTGAGTTCCAATCATCTTCGAACCTTGATGAGGAGCCTGATTCCTTGCTTCTAGATTTATGATCGTACCTTTGACTATCTTGCCTTGACCGTGAATCCTTTCCCACAGGTCCCATGTAAGGCTCATAGCTATTTCTCCCAGATCTTTTTTCATGCCTTGAACTTACTTTTTCTTCTGTTTTATGTCGTAGGATGATATCTTCCTCAATCCTCATCTTTGTACTGTATCTGTTGTAAACATCATTCCACGTTGTTGCTGGAAATTCTCGAAGGCTTTCCTTGAGTCGTCTCATAGCTTCTGAACTCTTCTCATTCAAATTACTGGTGAAGGCTATGGCTACCCGATTGGCAGGTACTCGTGGCAGTATCATGCTTTCCCATGATATCTATCTACGAACTCTCTAAGCAATTCTGAATCTCCTAGTTTGATTTTGAAGATATCCTCCATTCTTTTTTCAACTTTTCTAGCTCCCGAGTGTGCTTTAATAAATAGATCTGCAAGCTCAACAAATGAATTTATAGAATTTTCAGGTAAAAGAGAATACCATATTAGTTCTTCTTTAGTGAGCGTTTCACCGAAGTTTTTAACCAAAGCCGAGTTAATCTCCTGCTTGGTCAAATCATTGCCTTTGACACCTGTTGTAAATGCGATAATGTGATCTCGCGGGTCTGTTGTACCATCATACTTTGGAATATCGGGCATCTTGAACTTCTTTGGAATTGGGAGAGGGGCGGCACTTGGCTTCTAGGGCTGTTGAGAATATTTATCCATATCTACCCCTTTGATCACGGGTGGTATCCCGGGTATTTGCTCTATGCAGTCATTTTGCTCCTTAAGTTATTTCTGCAATGTTAGTACTAAATTTTATAAATTAGAATTAACTGGATTACCTAGGTCTCCCTCATGTGTTTCACTGGGGGTTCCACTACTGCCTGAATTAAGCAGTCCGGAACAAGGATTCTCCAACGTATTGTGATTTTGAGTAGGTGTAGATGTAGTAGCAGGTAATTGACTAATAAAAGCCTGTAAAGCCTTGTTGACTTGAGTAGTGATAAGTTTTTGCAAAGCTTCATCCCTAGTTTCAACATTCTCAAATTGTACTTGATCGTCTATGTGAGATCCTTCGGGAGTTCCTTTACGAGATTGTGGCGGCGAGTCTTGTGGAATTGGAACTTGATTGTCATTATTTTGCGGAACTCCCTGATTTTGCTGATTGATTTGATTTCCTTAAGCGTTGTTGTTGTTGTTGTTCGACATAGTTGGTTCAACACAGAAAATCAAGTTAAGATATAATTGATTATCAGATTCGCGGTAGCGGAACCAATTTGTTTAACCGAAAAATAGATTTTTGGTCAAAGCTAGAATTTAGAAGAGTCGGGTTACTGATAATCGGAAAAGTATATAAAGAAAGAAAATTGAGAATGATATTATCAGAAAGCAAGTAAATTAAAGTATATTCCAATAGTAACTTGTGTCTCAATTGATTACATATCTATCATTTTATAGGCCCCTTTGGGAATGTACGTTATATCTAAGTCATAACGAGGCTATTATGAGTAAATAATGGCATTGAATGTCACGTTACATGATCATTACATTGAATGCATATATTCCTTAACAGATTCAGCATTTAATACTCTTTAATGCCGTATTTGCACCATTTTCTTTAACTAGATTTATTCTTTCCATTGCTCGAATGTGAATAAGCTCAAACAGGGACGATTGCCGATACTCTCGCCCCGTGCCTCTTCCTTTCTCCTTACTCGTACCTGATTTATAATTCACAACCGTAGCTAAATATAATTTATTGATCATCCCACGTGTCCTAATACGTCGTAATATATTTGAATTCAAGTTTCCCAATACAGCCGTGTCTTTATTTAGGTTTAGGATTTATTAGGTTTTTCTTTGTTTAGGAATAGAATTCTTTAATAACGTGTAGCTTTCTTTTAAGTTGTATGATTCCTTAAGTTTGACTTCTTTGGAATATTTTGTGCTATTTGTAGTTTCATTTAAACATGCGTTTAAAGTGCAAAACAATCTAACTTTCAGGATATCAAATCTTCCATGGATATTGATGTTCTTTTTCTACCTTTTTCCTCACGATATATTTGTTATTTTTGTAAAGTTACTAGACTTCTCAACTTTTTCTAACAATATATAAGGGGCAAATTTATATAAGTCGTTATTGATTGATTCTTCAATATTCTTGTACCAGTGAAGAAAGACTAATGTGGAGCGCGTGATTGAGACATAGTGTCGATTACGATTAGATTTTAAAGGCAAGTTCTTTTCTCATTCATATATTTTTTTATGGTGTTGAGGTTTTTACTACATATTTGTACATATTATTTGTTCACGTTAATACTTCTTTGCCAGAACATATTACAAGAAGAAGAAAAATTGAGTTCTGTTTTTAAAATTTGCTATTGTACAATTTGATTTAATTTTTTATAAATATCTATTATCATAATTTTTAAGTATATGCAATGATAGAGGCTATTACTATTAGACGTGGTTAAGAAACTACAAAGACAAACTTCAAAGTACAAACTTTTAGAAAAAAGTATTTAGGATTTAATGTTAACTAATACAGATAGAATTTTCGATATACAAATCCCACTTGAACAAACACGTTGTATAACTGAACGATTGGCATATATTTTCATTTCTGCTTCCACGACTTTCGTAACAACAACAACAATCCAGTATAATCTCACTTAGTGGGGTCTGGGGAGGGTAGTCTGTACGCAGACCTTATCCTTATCCCTATCCTTGGGTAGAGTGACTGTTTCCAAATAGACCCCCGGCATCCTTCCCTCCAAAAACTTCCCACCTTGTTCTTGGGGAAATTCGAACTCACAACCTGTCGGTTGGAAGTGGGAATTACTTACCATCAGAGCAACCCACGACATTCTCCTGAAATAAATAAAATTATCCATTTTGTTATTGAATTTGCGAATCGTTATCTATCATTTTAAGGAATTTAAACTATTTTTTAAATATTAATTTTATAACTCGAGAGACAATTTTCAATAGCATAAAATATATGCTATGCATGTAGCTCAAGTGCAAAATAACGAAATTATGTACCAGTCAATCAAACACTACTCCTATATTTTTATTCAATAAAATAAATAATAGAACAAAACAGAGAAGAACCATTAAAGCTAACTTGAGCCACTAAACGTAATTAATATTTATTTGAAACTTAGCATATTTTGAATATTATTTATGTTATTTTAATAAAAATTATTTTTTTAATATGAAATACACGTACAATATACATATACTATGACTAGTAGATTCCAATAAAAGCTGTTAATTTCTTCTCCCTAAGTGCCAACCAAATGGGACCATAATTGTCAAAAAAGAAAACAATTGTTATAAATACACTTTTATTTAAGGTGAATGTCTTTAATTAGAGAGATTCTAGAGTTCTATTCTTGGTAGATAAATCATCCTCCTCCCTATAAATAAAGGGGTCTTCTACCATTGTAAACAACTCCTAACATTCTCTAAGTATCAATAAGAAGAACTCTCTCTACTCTTCTCTCTATTTGCTCTTGTTCTTGAGTTATTGTTCTTGTCTTTTATATTATTTCATAACACGTTATCAGCACGAGACTCTACCGTCTCAAGAACCATTCTCGAAAAATCTAAGGTATTTCCCTCTTCCTAATTTAATTTTCGATTATGTCTGACATTACGAAAAGAAAGTTCGTTGCCCTTGAAATTTCGGGCAAGAACTATATGACATGGGTGTTGGATGCTGAAATCCACTTAGATGCTATGGGTCTCGGAGACACCATCAAAGATAGAGAAAAAGCATCCACCCAAGAATGTGCGAAGGCCTTGATTTTCTTGCGCCATCACCTTGATGAAGGTTTGAAGATTGAATATCTCACCGTCAAGGATCCACTCATCTTGTGAAACGGCTTAAAGGAGAGATATGACAACCTGAAGTTGGTCACTCTGCCACAAGCACGATATGATTGGGCTCATCTGAGTCTCCAGGACTTTAAGTCCGTTTCTGAATATAATTCTGCAATGTTCAGAATTACTTCTAAATTGAAGCTATGCGGGGATAATATCTCCGATTATGATATGCTTGAGAAAACGTTTACAACGTTTCATGCCTCCAATATGGTACTGCAACAACAGTACAGAGAGAAAGGCTTTACAAAGTACTCTGAACTGATTTCTCTTCTACTAGTGGCTGAGCGAAATAATGGCCTGCTCATGAGAAATCATGAAAATCGACCCACTGGGTCTACACCACTGCCTGAAGCAGATAAGGTGCACTCTCATTATGCCAAACATGAAAAGGACCATGGTCATGGTCGTAAACGGGGTCATAGCCAGGGACGTAGACAAGGAAGAAATTCCAATGAAGTCCGTCAACCCCCAAGGAGAGATAATCGCCGAAAGCAGAAACGGGGTCATGAAGATCCTAAGGCAAATGGTTCAGAAACTATATGTTATCGTTGCGGTGGGAAAGGGCACTGGTCAAAGACTTGCCGTATACCAAGACACTTGGTTGACCTTTATCAAGCATCTCGAAAGAGAAAAGGCCCTGAAACAAATTTTGTCTATGACGACAACTCGGACATCACCCACCTGGATGTGGCAGACTTCTTTGAGCAACCCGAGGGGAAAATAGACCACCTAATCGGCGATGGGTCCGTGATGAAAGAAGATGGAGTTATTTGATTTTATTCTACTTATTTGTATTAGTTAGTGAATAAAATAATAGTCATTAGTATTAGCTCGTATTAGTTAGTTCATGATGCAATGTTAGCAGTAGTTCTTTAGAATATCTTCAATATGCTCAAATATCAATAATATTTTTATTTTCCAGAATGGGTAATCGACTAGCCTGAAAAACTAGTCGATTATCTACTATTTTCGCATTAAAGCTGAAAAATAATTGATCAACAATCGATTGTCTTTGTCTAACAATCGATTGTCGTTGAGACAGTGTAATCTGGAATTTTTCAAAAATCATCCACAATCGATTGTCTTTGTCTAACAATCGATTGTCGTTAAGACAGTGTAATCTGGAATTTTTTAAAAATCATCCACAATCGATTGTCTATGCATAACAATCGATTGTCTTAAAACAATGTGTTCTGAAATTTTTCAAAATAGCCAACAATCGATTGTCTATACTTAACAATCGATTGTCTTAAAACAGTGTGCTCTGGAATTTTTCAAAATAGCCAACAATAGATTGTCTATACTTAACAATCGATTGTCTTAAAACAGTGTGCTCTGGAATTTTTCAAAATAGCCAACAATCGATTGTCTATGCATAACAATCGATTGTCTTAAGACAGTGTGATCTGAAGTTTTTCAAAATAGCAAATAATCGATTGTGTGTGTTTAACAATCGATTGTCAATGATCAACAATCGATTGTTTGTGTTTAACAATCGATTGTTTGAAGAAAATGTTTAAACTGAAATTTTCAAACTGCAAAGTAATCAATTATGGATAACATATCTGATTTTGTTAGTCAACTGTTAGCAGCAGATTTTGAAAATATTATGTGACACAAACGAATTGAACTTGTTTATTCTTATGTTCGTGTATCTCTTTTGTATGTCAAACTATGGGATAGCAAATATGGATATCTCACAAAGCGAACTTGGATCAAAGTCCAACTGTAAAAGTATTTGCCTAGTTGATTCATGTACTACACATACAATACTCAAAGAAAGGAAATATTTCTCTCAACTAAATATGTGTAAGGCAAACGTTACTACAATCTCTGGAAGTAGTAAATTGATTAAAGGCTCCGGAAGAGCAATTGTAACTCTGCCCAAAGGCGCGACGTTAATCATAGAGAATGCAATGTTCTCCTCCAAGTCTAAGATAAACTTGTTGAGTTTTAAAGATGTACGCCGGAATGACTATCATATTGAGACAATGGATGAAGATAATCTTGAATATCTCGTCATCACAAAGAATGTCTCCGGCCAAAAGAGGGTTATTGAGAAATTCCCGTCTTTATCTTGTGGCCTGTATTGGACAAGAATTAGTGCAATTGAGGCACATTCAACAGTAAACCAAAGGGTTACTGATTCCAATACCTTTGTACTTTGGCATGATCGATTGGGACACCCAGGATCGGTCATGATGAGACGGATTATAGAAAGCTCATATGGGCATCCGTTAAAGAATTTCAAAATTCTTTCGAATAATGAATATCCTTGCACTTCGTGTTATCAAGGCAAGCTGATTATCAGGCCATCACCAACAAAGGTTGGGACTGAGTCACCCACGTTTCTGGAACGTATACAAGGGGACATTTGTGGACCTATTCACCCACCTAGTGGGTCGTTTAGGTATTTCATGGTCTTGATAGACGCATCCTGTAGATGGTCTCATGTGTGCCTGTTGTCATCACGCAACCTTGCGTTTGCGAAGTTAATGGCACAAATAATTCGACTACGAGCACAATTTCTAGATAATCCAATCAAGTCCATTAGACTGGATAATGCTGCTGAGTTTACATCCCAAGCATTTAATGATTATTGCTTATCAATCGGGATAAAAGTTGAATATTCTGTAGCTCATGTTCACACTCAAAACGGTCTTGCAGAATCGTTAATTAAACGCCTGCAGTTGATTGCAAGGCCATTACTTATGAGAACGAGGCTGCCCACTTCGGTATGGGGTCACGCCATCTTACATGCAGCAATGCTAATTCGTCTCAGACCGATGAATTACCAAGAGTATTCCCCGTTGCAATTGGTTTTGGGTAATGAACCCAATATATCCCATTTAAGAATTTTTGGATGCGCAGTATATGTGCCTATAGCACCGCCATCCCGCACCAAAATGGGTCCGCAAAGAAGGTTAGGAATATATATTGGGTTTGAATCGCCCTCCATCATTCGCTACCTCGAAACATTGACAGGCGACTTGTTTACTGCACGATTTGCAGACTGTCGATTTGATGAGACACTTTTCCCAAAATTAGGGGGAGAAGTTGGTGAAACCAAACGGGAAATTTTGTGGAAAAATGCATCATTATCTCATCTTGATCCACATACCTCTATTTGTGAAAGAGAGGTACAAAAGATTATCCATTTGCAAAGAATAGCAAATCAAATGCCTGACGCATTTACGGACTTGAAGAGGATAACGAAATCCCACATTCCCGCGGAAAATGTTCCAATCCATATTGATGTCCCTGTTGGAAAATCATCTAGTGTCATAACCAATGAGTCGAATGCACGCCTGAAGCGTGGCAGACCATTAGGTTCCAAAGATCGAAATCCTAGAAAGAGGAAAAAGAACGATCAAAATGACACCACGAAAGAATCTCATGATTTAACAAATTCTGAGACTCATGAAGAATCCATTGAGCCCGAGACTCTGGAAAATACGGAACTATCCCTAAATCCAATTAATATTGAGGCAAATATTAATCGAGTGGATATTGTGGTGGATAATGCCTTTGCTTATAATGTAGCATCTAGCATTATGCAAGAATGTGAGGATCTCGAACCTCAATCTGTTGAAGAATGTCGAAAAAGACATGATTGGCCAAAGTGGCAAGAAGCAATTCAATCAGAATTGAATTCGCTGGCAAAACGTGAAGTTTTTGGCCCTATAGTTGAAACACCTAATGGTGTTAAGCCTGTCGGCTATAAATGGGTCTTTGTACGCAAAAGAAATGAGAAAAACGAGGTACAAAGATATAAGGCACGCCTTGTTGCACAAGGTTTTTCTCAAAGGCCTGGTGTCGATTATGAAGAGACATATTCGCCTGTAATGGATGCGATAACCTTTCGTTATCTCATAAGTTTTGCTGTCCATGAAAAGCTTGACATGCACTTAATGGACGTGGTTACTGCCTATCTTTATGGCTCACTTGATAATGAGATATACATGAAAATTCCCGATGGACTCAAGATGCCAAACGCGCATAATTCAAAATCTCGGGAAATGTTCTCAATTAAATTGCAAAGATCCTTGTATGGTCTAAAGCAATCTGGACGAATGTGGTATAATCGTCTTAATGAGTACTTGTTAAAAGAAGGCTATATAAATGACGCCATTTGCCCGTGTGTTTTTATAAAGAAAACAACATCGAAATTTGTTGTACTTGCCGTATATGTCGATGACATAAACCTTATTGGAACCCCTATAGAACTCCAAAAGGCGATTGATTATCTAAAGGATGAATTCGAGATGAAAGATCTCGGAAAGACTAAACTATGTCTTGGTTTGCAAATTGAATATTTGGCAAACGGAATTTTTGTTCATCAATCTACCTATACAGAAAAGGTATTGAAACGGTTTTACATGGATGAAGCACATCCTTTAAGTACACCGATGGTTGTTCGATCACTTGATGTGAACAAAGATCCATTCCGACCACAAGAAAGGAATGAAGAGCTACTTGGTCCTGAAGTACCATATCTTAGCGCAATTGGCGCACTAATGTATCTTGCAAATACTACAAGACCTGACATATCCTTTTCAGTTAATGTCTTAGCAAGATTTAGCTCGGCTCCTACGAGGAGACAATGGAATGGGATCAAACACATATTGCGGTACCTAAAGGGAACTACCGATATGGGCTTATTTTATGGCAAGAATTGCAGCCCGGATCTTGTTGGTTATGCTGATGCTGGATATTTGTCCGACCAACACAAGGCTCGATCTCAAACGGGTTATGTGTTTACCTGTGGAGAAACCGCCATATCTTGGCGATCGACTAAGCAATCAATTGTGGCTACTTCATCTAATCATGCCGAGATAATTGCTATTCATGAAGCAAGTCGAGAGTGTGTGTGATTAAGGTCGATAATACATCATATCCAAGACAAATGTGGTTTGAAGTATGATAAACTACCCACAACTTTGTATGAAGACAATGCAGCATGTATAGCTCAATTGAAGGGAGGATTCATAAAAGGAGATAGAACGAAGCATATTTCACCAAAGTTATTCTTCACACATGATCTTCAAAAGAATGGTGATATCAATGTTCAACAGATTCGTTCAAGCAACAATATGGCTGATTTGTTCCAAAATCTCTACCAAAGTCAACCTTCAAGAAGCTATTTCACAAGATCGGGATGCGAAGACTTAAGGACATAAATTGATGTTCTTATCAGGGGGAGTTAATGCGCGTTGCACTCTTTTTCCCTTACAAGGTTTTGTCCCACCGGGTTTTCCTTGCAAGGTTTTTAACGAGGCAACCAATAGGCGCATATTCAAACATGTGTACTCTTTTTCCTTACTTTAATTTTTCCCATTGGGTTTTGTTTTAAGGTTTTAACGAGGCACATCATTGAATAGACATTCAAGGGGGAATGTTATAAATACACTTCTATTTAAGGTGAATGTGTTTAATTAGAGAGATTCTAGAGTTCTATTCTTGGTAGATAAATCATCCTCCTCCCTATAAATAGAGGTGCCCTCTACCATTGTAAATCACTCCTAACATTCTCTAAGTATCAATAAGAAGAACTCTCTCTACTCTTCTCTCTATTTGCTCTTGTTCTTGAGTTATTGTTCTTGTCTTTTATATTATTTCATAACAACAATTAAGAATGAGAAAACCCTTAAAAAAGAAAAGACGGAGAGAATGAGAAAACATAAAGCTGGTGATTAGAGAATGGGAAACTTGTGCATTTAGCCCTTAAAAAAATATCGACAACTTCTATTTTGATCCTCGTGACAATTGGTTAAACACATTAAACCTTCACTTAGTTGAAATATGAACTTTTGTTTTGCTTTGAATCTTTTACAACTCTAATGAAGTATTAATTATTAAATCACTTAATTAGCCATGTGTTACTTTATTAATTACTTCGTATTAGAATACAGTATATGTTCTGGGTAAAGGGATGAAGAAAACACATATAAATTAATTTATAAGGGTTAAATGAGCTTAGTGAAAATCATACGAATAAAAGATTATTATTAATAATAGAGGGATGAAAAATGCAATTAATATAAGGGGACCGAAAAGAAAAACAAAAGAAAATGTAAGGGGCATTTAGATAAATATATAGAATTAAGAGGCGGCAGTGAGAGAACCCTAGTTCTCATCGTTGTTGAGTATAAATACTCCATTTTCCATTGACTTTCTCCTGCTGCGCCGCAAGGGACTTATCGGAGCTTAATTTCTCTTTCTCAAAGGTTAGATCTATCCATCTTCTATATCTTTTCTTATCCATTTCTGTTATTTGTAATCACTATTTTGTGTTGATCTGTTTTTATTCTATCTGTAGATCTGTAATTCAGTTGTTATACATATTGAAAAGCATAATAAGGCATGTATTTTTGTTATAAACTGGATTTACGTATATGTATTTATGAAACTTTTGTTATCGTTGTTTTTCCTGATTCGTGGAATGAAGTATATAAAGCTCTGAGATATAGCTTGTGCTTGTGAGATTTTGATGAATAAGTAGACAAAGTTTT
Source organism: Nicotiana benthamiana (assembly GCA_034376525.1). Classification (NCBI taxonomy): domain Eukaryota; kingdom Viridiplantae; phylum Streptophyta; class Magnoliopsida; order Solanales; family Solanaceae; genus Nicotiana; species Nicotiana benthamiana. Next base: position 40,806,869 of record CM067324.1, read on the forward strand.
ATATCTGTGCATGAGCTCGAATATATATAGCCAGTAATGCGTGTCAGTGAATATAGATCTTGAATTTTTAAAAAGATACTCAAAAAGGTGAGTATAGATCGGTGAATGTTTGTAATAAATTGTTATATGTACAGTGAATGTTGATCTATAGGCAATCTATTCGTAATATTCCTTTGATTTGTGGCATTCATTAGTCCTAATATGTTTTACGCAAATATGTTTTTACACAACTTTCATGTAGTTTGAGGAATCAAAAAATACTATACAGATTTTATCCCTTAAATATGTTGCTCTCTGTATCTAAGTTTTCAACAATTGCTTTAATATTCTCTTCTGCTATCACTAATATAACGTAATATATGAGTTAAATGAACAACTTAAGCTACTTGGTAAACACACTCACATTTAAATGAGAGAGGGAGTAGTATATTTATGTAGGTAAAATGTAGTTCTGAATTAGTTGGGTGTATTGATGAGTCATTTGGTTAAGCAATTCTGTTTTAATCGGTTCTAAGTGCCGAATGTGTTGCATTTTGCATATGTTTTACTTGATTTTTGGAATATGTTTTATTTAATTTGCTTTTGAATTCTGATTCTATTTGTATCAATTGCAGTCTCTTAAGTCACTCAATATGGGTAAAGAGAAGGTTCATATCAACATTGTGGTCATTGGCCACGTCGACTCTGGAAAGTCGACTACCACTGGTCACTTGATCTACAAGCTTGGTGGTATTGACAAGCGTGTTATTGAGAGGTTCGAGAAAGAAGCTGCTGAGATGAACAAGAGGTCATTCAAGTATGCCTGGGTGCTTGACAAGCTTAAGGCTGAACGTGAGCGTGGTATCACCATTGATATTGCCTTGTGGAAGTTTGAGACCACCAAATACTACTGCACCGTGATTGATGCCCCCGGACACAGGGACTTTATCAAGAACATGATCACTGGTACTTCCCAGGCTGATTGTGCTGTTCTTATTATTGACTCCACCACTGGTGGTTTTGAAGCTGGTATTTCCAAGGATGGTCAGACCCGTGAGCACGCATTGCTTGCTTTCACTCTTGGTGTCAAGCAAATGATTTGCTGCTGCAACAAGGTTTGCGGTTGTGGATAGCTTACAATTAATTATTATTTTAAACATTTCATGCCATGCTAATTCTGTTATTTTTTGGCAGATGGATGCTACCACCCCCAAGTATTCCAAGGCTAGGTATGATGAAATTGTGAAGGAAGTTTCTTCCTACCTCAAGAAGGTGGGTTACAACCCTGACAAAATACCCTTTGTCCCCATCTCTGGTTTCGAGGGAGACAATATGATTGAGAGGTCTACCAACCTTGACTGGTACAAGGGCCCAACCCTCCTTGAGGCTCTTGACCAGATTAATGAGCCCAAGAGGCCCACAGACAAACCCCTTCGTCTTCCACTTCAGGATGTTTACAAGATTGGTGGCATTGGAACCGTCCCTGTTGGTCGTGTGGAGACTGGTGTGCTCAAGCCTGGTATGGTTGTGACCTTTGGCCCTACTGGTCTGACAACTGAAGTAAAGTCTGTTGAGATGCACCACGAAGCTCTCCAGGAGGCACTCCCTGGTGACAATGTTGGGTTCAACGTTAAGAATGTTGCTGTTAAGGATCTCAAGCGTGGTTTTGTTGCCTCAAACTCCAAGGATGACCCAGCCAAGGGAGCGTCCAGCTTCACCTCCCAGGTCATCATCATGAACCATCCTGGCCAGATCGGAAATGGATATGCACCTGTTCTCGACTGCCACACTTCCCACATTGCTGTCAAGTTTGCTGAGATCTTGACCAAGATTGACAGGCGTTCTGGTAAGGAACTTGAGAAGGAGCCTAAGTTCTTGAAGAATGGTGATGCTGGTATGGTTAAGATGATTCCGACCAAGCCCATGGTTGTTGAGACCTTCTCTGAGTACCCACCATTGGGTCGTTTTGCTGTGAGGGACATGCGACAAACTGTTGCTGTTGGTGTCATCAAGAATGTCGACAAGAAGGACCCAACAGGTGCCAAGGTCACCAAGGCTGCCCAGAAGAAAAAGTGAACACTGCACTGTAATGCTGGTGTTTCCAGTGCTATCTATTATCTTCTAAGTGTGTTATGTAGACCCTGTTTTATTTAGTTCTGCTATCTTTTTGTCTTTGATTTTAGGTTCTAGTTCTCTGCCATGTATGTCAGGTATCTATTCTCAGAACTGGGTACTTGACAGGCGGTGGCCAGCAGGACTTCGAGTCTGCCTTCATTTTGTCGAGGAGGTGCCTTGGTTTTCCATGGCAGCTCAGGATTTTTGCTATTTATGTTGCCTAAAGTACTTAATTTGACCTTTTAAAACTTTTCTACTCTTTGCCTTCTGCGACTGATTTTAGCTTCTGAAGGAATATAGTGATACTTTATTCTAGATATGGATGTTAACTGAAGTTAATTTTCGGAATTGATTTTTGCGGGATGAATTGTTGCTTGTTATTACGACTAGAAAAAGCATAAAGTGACTTCTTTAAACTGTCTTGTTGAGTACTACAGTGTCCATTTGTGTGTCAAATGGAGATCTGTTATGAAATAATATAAAGACAAGAACAATAATGCAAGAACAAGAGCAATAGAGAGAATAGAGAGAGAAGTATTCTTATTGATACTTAGAGATTGTTAGGGATTGTTTACAATGGTAGAAGACCCCTTTATTTATAGGGAGGGGGATGATTTAGCTACCAAGAATAAAACTCTAGAATCTCTCTAATTATAGACATTCACCTTAAATAGAAGTCTATTTATAACACTCCCCCTTGAATGTCTATTCAACAATGTGCCTCGTTAAAACCTTAAAACCAAAATCCAATGGGAAAAATTAAAGAGAAGGAAAAAGAGTACACATGTTTGAATATGCGCCTATTGGTTGCCTCGTTAAAAACCTCGCAAGGAAAACCTAGTGGGACAAAACCTTGTAAGGGAAAAAGAGTACAACGCGCATTAACTCCCCCTAATAAGAACATCAATTTATATCCTTGAGCATTTGCATTCCAATCTTGTGCATCATCTTCAAAACGATCTTTGATAGAGATTTGATAAATAAATCAACCATATTGACTTGAACAAATATTCCACACCTTAAAATCATCATTCTTGATAGATATGAACATCTTCATATAATGTCGTGGAATAACTCCTCAATATCTCCATAGATGCATTCTCAATGCCATCATGCTTATAGTTATAGCAAGATACATATGTACACAAATTGTACTAAGGATGTGGTACTTCAGGACCAAGAATTGCATATGCTTCAAGCAACTTAAATCTTTCAAGTTAAGTCATGTAAGTCACATAATAGACTTTAGATGCATATCAAGTTTTCACGTCATGCTAGACAAATAAGATATCGAAAACTGATTATACATACCTTTGACTTTATACTTTCAAGCATTTGAACTATAGGTTCAAAACTACATGTCTTTCATATGGAATCAATTCTTCTTGAATTGTATCTCTTCCATTTAGTTACTTTCTTTGGGTCAGCAAATGCGTATAGCATGCTTTGCAATATGTTGCAATTGAATTATCCCTTTTATGAACTTCAGGTTCATATCATGATATTCGGGGATATACATATACAAATGATAATTCATCCCATGTAACCTTTCTCAATTGTTTATCATGTCTCCCCCTCATGTTAGAAAAACTAACTTGTTTCCTCAACTTTGAGAAATCATCTTTGTGCACTATCATGTCAATATACACGGCACATTAATAATAAGATGAAATTATTTGGTTCCTGACCCTGAACCACTTGTGAGGGGAGAATATAATATACTCTCGTATACAATATATATCAAACTGATATATATAACTTTGTTCTCATAAGAAACAGTTTAGCTATTAAGTGGAAGCACTCAATAATTATCTTGCTAAACCAACTTTGATATAAACCAACTTAGCAAGATGAACTATCTTGAGTAGAGAATCTGGAAATTATGCTCGAAGTTAGATTACTGAGCAATTTACCTCGCAAGCACCGGCCAGGCTGCGGGTTAATAACAATTGCGCATGTAACCATTTCATAGATGCATCATATGTGGTATACATGGCAGGTGAATGGGCCCATATTCACCTTTGATATTTCCAAAATTTATGGGCTTCAACCCGAACTCTTTAGTTGGTCAGTTCATTAATGAGAACAAGTGATACAAGAGAATTCGTAAAGAACTTTCTAGTTCTTTGATATTCACCTGTGTGAATTTGCACATCATACTTAAAATGAGATGGCTAACACGAATGCCAACTGAATAAATTATCAATATTGGTAAACTTCAAATTTACACCATAACATGTGCACTTATCAATAAACTTCAGGTTTATTATGACATGGGTTTTATACCAATAGATATCCACTTTATTGTGACATTCTTTCGTTTGTGTAGTACAAACTGGAGAACAAAGCGGGTAGCTTTTCATATACAAATTACCCCGCTACAAGTTGTAGTAATAGGAGATATCAAATCCTTCCTTTATTTTTTAGTCTCAATATAATCAATCGCTTTCGCGTGTACTTTGGAAACTGAATAAGTTTCTTTGAGACTTACTACAGCACAATACTCAATTGTGTTTCTCCAACATAGTAATAATTGGCTCTTCTAGAGCTCTCAATTAATTTTGTACTACCACAGATTCATCAACATCCATGTGGTGAATATCTTTCTTAAAGAGAAAGTTATACCATTATGGTCATGTCAAACTTATATGCAAGATATGTTTCTTGCATTATCGTTGTCCTTTAATAGTCATATTTCCAAAATACTTTGGCGTACAATAGGTACGTGACCAACGATCATTCATGCCATATATCATCTCAAACCACCTTCTAGGGGTGAGTGTGGTATATTTAATACCAATTTCATGTTCATATTCTTCCAATAATGAATATGTATTCTTGAATCAGATGGTGTCACATTCACTTCGGGGATATGTGATTTTGTTATCCTTTTCAAATCTATAAATGCGTCAGGCATTTGATTTGCTATTCTTTGCAAATGGATAATCTTTTGTGCCTCTTTCACAAATAGAGGTATGTGGATCAAGATGAGATAATGATGCATTTTTCCACAAAATTTCCCGTTTGGTTTGACCAACTTCTCCCCCTAATTTTGGGAAAAGTGTCTCATCAAATTGACAGTCTACAAATCGTGCAGTGAACAAATCTCCTGTCAATGTTTCGAGGTAGCGAATAATGGAGGGCGATTCAACCTCAACATATATTCCTAACCTTCTTTGCAGACCCATTTTGGTGCGGGATGGCGGTGCTACAGGCACATATACTGCGCATCCAAAGATTCTTAAATGGGATATATTGGGTCCATGACCCAAAACCAATTGCAATGGGGAATATTTGTGTCAATTCGTCAGTCAGAGACGAACTAGCATTGCTGTATGCAAAATGGCGTGTCCCCAAACCGAAGTGGGCAGCCGACGAACTAGTATTGCTGCATGCAAAATGGCGTGACCCCAAACCGAAGTGGGCAGCCGACGAACTAGTATTGCTGCATGCAAAATGGCGTGAACCCAAACCGAAATGGGCAGCCTCGTTTTCATGAAGAATTCAAGATTATTCTCATCTATTGTCTCAATATGATATCCATTTTGAATGATATCTTTAAAACTCAACAAGTTCCTTTTAGACTTGGAGGAGAACATTGCGATTGATATCATTAAAACTCAACAAGTTCTTCTTAGACTTGGAGGAGAATATTGCATTCTCTAAGATAAACGTCGTGCCTTTGGGCAGAGTTACAGTTGCTCTTCCGGAGCCTTCAATCAATTTACTTCCCATGGTTTGACATATAAAAGAAAATATACGAATCATGAGAATAAACAACTTCTATCCGTTTGTGTCACATAATATTTTCAAAATCTGCTGCTAACAGTTGACTAACAAAATCAGATATGTTATCCATAATCGATTACTATGCAGCTTGAAAATTTTCAGTTTAAGCATTTTTCACAAAACAATCGATTGTTAAACACACACAATCGATTGTTGAGCATTGACAATCGATTGTTAAACATAGACAATCGATTGTTGACAATTTTTGAAAAATTCCAGATCACACTGTTTTAAGACAATCGATTGTTAAATAGAGCACACTGTCTTAAGACAATCGATTGATAAGCATAGACAATCGATTGTTGACTATTTTGAAAAATTCCAGATTACACTGTCTAACGACAATCGATTGTTAGACATAGACAATTGATTGTGGATGATTTTTGAAAAATTCCAGATTACACTGTCTAACGACAATCTATTGTTAGACATAGACAATCGATTGTGGATGATTTTTGAAAAATTCCAGATTACACTGTTTTAAAGACAATCGATTGTTAAACATAGACAATCGATTGTTGACTGTTTTTGAAAAATTCCAGATCACACTGTTTTAAAGACAATCGATTGTTAAACATAGACAATCGATTGTTTTTTGAAAAATTCCAGATCACACTGTTTTAAAGACAATCGATTGTTAAACATAGAAAATCGATTGTTGACTGTTTTTGAAAAATTCCAGATCACACTGTTTTAAAGACAATCGATTGCTGATCATTGACAATCGATTGTTTTGCAGTTTTTATGCGAAATATGAGATAACCGACTAGTTTTTCAGGTTAGTCGATTACCTCTACTGGAAAGTAAAAATATTATTGATATTTGAGCATATTGATACATTCTAAAGAACTAATACTAACATTATATCATGAACTAACTAATACGAGCTAATATTAATGGCTATTAGTTTATTCATTCACTAATACAAACAAGTAAAATAACATCAAACAACTCCATCTTCTTTCATCACGGATCCATCACCGATTAGGTGGTCTATTTTCCCCTCGGGTTGCTCAAAGAAGTCTGCCACATCCAAGTGGGTGATATCAAAGTTGTCGTCAGAGACAAAATTCGTTTCAGGGCGTTTACTCTTTCGAGATACTTGATAAAGGTCAACCAAATGTCATGGTATACGGCAAGCCTTTGACCAGTGCCCGTTTCCACCGCAACGATAATGTATAGTTTATAAACTATTTGCTTTTGGATTCTTATCGTATCGTGCTTGTGGCAGAGTGACCAACTTCAGGTTGTCATATCTCTTCTTTAAGCCATCTCACAAGATAGGTGGATCTTTGACTGTGATATATTCAATTTTCAAACCTTCATCAAGGTGATGGCGCAAGTAAATCAAGGCCTTCGCACAGTCTTGGGTGGATGCTTTTTCTCTATCTTTAATGGTGTCTCCGAGACCCATAGCATCTAAGTGGATTTCAGCATCCAACACCCATGTCATATAGTTCTTGCCCGAAATTTCAAGGGCAACGAACTTTCTTTTCATAATGTCAGACATAAAACAAAATTACATCAAGAGCGTGTTCATACTTACGGGCTCTATTACAATTATCACATTCACTTCAGGGAATGGATCATAATCATGTGCTTTACACAATCTCATGTCAAATATTACTTTCATAAAGTGAAAGATTATTTTGAGAATCTTTATTATTCTCATTATCACAATAATGACGATTATAATTTCGTCTATTGCCACTTCCACATCCATTGATACCTTTACGGTAATAATTTTGTCTTCTTTCAGACTTATCACATACTGCTACCACATTCTCTAAAGAGAATGGAGCAAATTCAATTGGACGGAATTCTTTGCCACGTCCACATTCATTGATACCTTCATGGTAATAATTTTGTCTTCTTTCAGACTTATCATATACTGCTACCACATACTCTAAAGGGAATGGAGCAAATTCAATTGGACGGAATTCTTTGCCACGTCCACATTCATTGATACCTTCATGGTAATAATTTTGTCTTCTTTCAGACTTATCATATTCTGCTTCCACATTCTCTAAAGAGAATGGAGCAAATTCAATGAGACGGATTTTCAATTCTTTGCCCACAATCATACATGAATTTAATCATGGCAGGACATAGAGATTTTACCACTTCATGTGGTTACAATTTCTTACAAACTCCATTAGAGTTATAATCAAACTTTGTTGTCTATGTTTGTATATAAAATCAAATTATAGAATTCCAAGAATTTGAAAGAGAAAAGTAAATTACTTATCTTTAAGGTATACCAATAAATGTTGTGATATCAAATATACCTCTTGAGTTTCCATCCCGTTGCATTACTTTATGATGATACCATCTCTTCTATTTTCCGTATAGAAAATCTAAAAATAATCATCTCCGCACTGACCATCGTCGCTAAACACAACAAACCAGCAGCTGTAGTTGCTATTTTCTTAAGAGGGAGGGTGATCATAGCTAGACCACTTAAAAGTAGATCTGTTGTTGTGGTATGTGCTTTGCAAAGTGGCGTAGGAGAAAAAAAAGAAACAAATTCAATTGGTTAGAGACTCGTGCTGATAACGTGTTATGAAATAATATAAAGACTAGAACAATAATGCAAGAACAAGAGCAATAGAGAGAATAGAGAGAGAGAAGTATTCTTATTGATACTTAGAGATTGTTAGGGATTGTTTACAATGGTAGAAGACCCCTTTATTTATAGGGAGGGGGATGATTTAGCTACCAAGAATAAAACTCTAGAATCTCTCTAATTATAGACATTCACCTTAAATAGAAGTCTATTTATAACAAGATCACAAATTATTTGCTAGTTTCCTGTACGAGGGTGCTGAATAGACTAATGTAGATCTTACTATTTTCCTAATCTTCAATTAAATTCTGGTCCATTCAGTTATCTTGTTTTTGCTACTTGGAGTTAGCTTTAGCATTAATGTGGATTTCGAAGCGTAACTATAGCTTCTTGATGGAGACACTAGACATGTATGCGGAGGCTTGCAAGAAATGATATTAACAGCTTTAGCTTGCAAGTTGTTGCTTTAGGCCAAAAAATTAAGGCCTCAAAGGTTGCAAGTTGCGGAGGGTGCTCATCACTTGAGCAGCCTACTTTGTCAAAATAATTTACGTACTTGTTATTAGTGATAAATGAATCTTCTCAAGCATTCGTCGATAATTTGTCATCGATTATTGAGCACATACTTTTAAAGTTTATGCTACTTTCAAAAATATAATTGAAGTAATTACAGTTGAAAGTTATAGATAATAAATATTGCAATTATTTTCTACTAATTTTGTTTAACTTACTCTTCCTTGAATCAATCTTATTTACAATTTGGGCTTCCAACCATGTTTTCTTCAATTTTTTGAGTGCAGTTTTTACTCTCGAAAAAGAAAAGAAGTTTACATAAATTGAAATGGAGAATTTTTTAGCGTGAAATTATAAAGAACAATAGATCTTTTCGCTTAGAAATTTTACTCAAATCGAATTGTGATCATGGATTCTACTTAAAAAGAACTCACCTGTAACTTAGTTTGGTTCGTGGGGTAATAGACCCTTTTTACAAAGAGGATTTTTCAGAAATCTTCTGTCATAATCGCACCTGCGATTTGGGTCTCGCAGGTATGACGCTGCAGAAGCGACTATATGGTCGCAGAAGCGGAATTGGAGAGGTCTAGCGGGAGCCGCATGTGTAAGAAGGGAATCGCACATGCGAGGCCCTATGTGCGGATGGTCTACCGCAGAAGCGGAAATTGGTTTTATGTGAGAAGTCGGAGATGCGACCTTTTGTTCCGCAAAAGGGGATTGCAGATGCGGTAACAGCTGGGTAGAAATATGAAATTTCGTGGATTTAGTTTCAAAAGTTGGAAATTCGATTTTGAGCTCGGGAGAGGGCGATTTTGAGAGGAAATTGAAGAGGATATCACTGGGTAACAATTCTTTAATCCTTTGTAGTTATACTCCATCAACCTATAGTTAGTTTCATCATTTAATTTCGTATTGGAGATAAAAATTGGGCAAAAGTGGGAAGAAAGTTCTTAGACCAAAAATTCGACTTTTGATTGGGAAGTTGGACTAGAATTGTATTCCCTTGTTTTCTAGGTGGGCGCCTGATTTCCAAAACTTGAAACTTGAAATGTATTCCCTCGTTCTGCAGATGGGCGCCTGATTACAGAAACTTGCAACTCGAAAAGTATTCCCTTGTTCTCTAGGTGGGCGCCTGATCACCGAAGCATTAAATTTGAAATGTATTCCCTTATTTAGCAGGTGGGCACCTGACTCCCAAAATGCGAACTATATTCCCTTGTTCTCTAGGTGGGCGCCTGATTACAAAAACTTGAAATTTGAAATAAATTCCCTTATTCTACAGGTGGACAGCTGATTACCAAAGCTTGATATTTGAAATGTATTCCCTTGTTCTGCAAATGGGTGTCTGATTACCAATAGTCTAAATTTGAAATGGATTCCCTTGTTCTCCAGGTGGCCGCCTGATTACCAAAATATGAAATTTGAAATGTATTCCATTGTTCTCCAAGTGGGTGCCTGATTATCGAGACTTGAAATTTGAAATGCATTCCCTTTTTATGCAGGTGGGCACATGATTACTGAAACTTGAAATCTGAAACGTATTCCCTTGTTCTCCAGGTGGGCGCCTGATTACCAAAGCTTGAAATTTGAAATGTATTCCCTTGTTCTGCAGGTGGGCGCATGATTACCAAAACTCAAAAATTGAAATGTATTCCCTTGTTCTCCAGGAGGGCGTCTGATTACAAAAATTTGAAATTTGAAATGTATTCCCTTGTTCTTCAGGTGGGTGCCTGATTACCAAATATTGCAATTTGAAAAGTATCCCCCTGTTCTCCAAGTGGGCGCCTGGTTACCGAGACGTGAAATTTGAAATGTATTCCCTTGTTCTGCTGGTAGGCGCCTGATTACCGAAACTTGAAATTTGAATCGTATTCTCTTGTTCTCCAGGTGGGCACCTGATTACCAATGCTTGAAATTTGAAAAATATTCCCTTGTTCTCCAGGTGAGCGCCTGATTGCCAAAGCTTGAAACAAAATATTCCCTTGTTCTCCAGGTGGGTTCCTGATTACCAAAACGTAAAACTTGAAAAGTGTTCCCTTATTCTCCAGGTGGGCGCCTGATTACCAAAGCTTGAAATTTGAAAAGAATTCCCTTGTTCTCAAGGTGGGCTCCTGATTGCCAATGCTTGGAATTTGAAAAGTATTCCTTTATTATTCACGTGGGAGCCTGATTACCAAAACTTGAAACTTGAAAAGTATTCCCTTGTTCTCCAGGCTGGCGCCTGATTACCAAAGCTTGAAATATTAAATGTATTCCCTTATTCTCCAGGTGGGTGCCTGATTACCAAAACCTGCAATTTGAAAAGTATTTCCTTGTTCTCCAGGTGGGCGCCTGATTACCAAAATTTGCAGTTTTAAAAGTATTCCCTTGTTCTGCAGGTGGCCGCTTGATTACCAATACTTGAAACATGAAAAGTATTCCCTTGTTTTCCAGGTGGGCGCCTGATTACCAAAACTTGCAATTTGAAAAGTATTTCCTTCTTCTCCAAGTGGGTGCCTGATTACCAAAACTTGAAATTTGAAATATATTCCCTTCTTCTCCCGGTGGGCGCCTAATTACCAAAACTTGAAACTCGAAAAGTATTTTTTTGTTCTCCAGGTGGTCGCCTGATTGCCAAAACTTGAAACTTGAAAAATATTCCCTTGTTCTCCAGGCGCATGATTACCAAAGCTTGAAATTTAAAAAGTTTTCCCTTGTTTTCTAGGTGGGTGTAGGGGTGTGCATTCGATTTATCGATTCGATTTTGACCCTTATCGATAATTACTTATCGATTATCGATTTGTAGATATGCTTATCGTTATCGTTTCAATAAGGTTTCGATTTTTTCGATTTGGATTTATCAATTTTGGGGTCTTATCGATTCGGTTACCGATTACACCAATAAGAAAATTTGCGGGATTCCACGGAAAGTATATCGCTATAAACGCACCTAACTTATATGGACAAAAGAAGCTAAAATAAGACGAAACCATTTATAACATAAAAATTGTATTAACAAGTACATGCAAGAAAACTAAAGTAAGGAATCAAATGTATGTCACCAACACTCCAATGGTATAAGAAAATAAAATAAGACAAAATACATCATCATGACTAATTTTATTTTCCATTAATTTGAACTTCATTCCCTTGATCTTTAAATATGATTATTCCTTAAATGTGGTAGAGGAAATAATAGGGTAAGAGACTTAGAGTAAATGAAAGAGTATAAATTAGGCAAAATGATATTGTATAGCCGCTTTCAAAATAGTAGCGGAATATATATACAGTATGTATGTTATATTAATCTACACAAATAGGTAATTATTCATTTTATAAGTGTCTACGGTGATAGGGGTGTGCATTCGATTTATCGATTCGATTTTGACTCTTATCAATAATTACTTATCGATTATCGATTTGTACATATGCCTATCGTTATCGTTTCAATAAGGTTTCGATTTTTTCGATTTTGATTTTTCCGATTTCGATAACAAATAATCGATTCGATTTATCGATAAACCGATTCGAATGCACACCCCTAGGTGGGTGCATGATTACCAAAACTTCCAACTTGAAAAGTATTCCCTTGTTTTCTAAGTGGGCTCCTAATTACCAAAACTTGCAACTTGAAAGATATTCTCTTGTTCTCCAGGTGGATGTGTGATTACCAAAACTTGAAATTTGAAATGTATTCCCTTGTTCTCCAGGTGGGCGCCTGATTACCAAAACATGAAATTTGAAATATATTCCCTTGTTCTCCAGGTGGTCGCCTGATTACCAAAACTTAAAAATCGAAGATTATTTCCTGAGACGGCTGTCTTTAACCCTGATCACAACAAAACAAACAAAACAAAGAAATTCTTTCTGACCCAGTTTAGTGCTTAGTGCATCTGTGAGTGTTAATCGAATCCCATTATCAACTATTCATAAAATCTGAAAGCCAAATCCCATTATTACTGATGGCAACTTTAAGATTATGCTATGTTTCTCAAAAGGCATTATTTCACTATGTTTTGTTATCTGAGTTATATCTGCTAGGGTATCTATTGGGGACCGGTGATTGAAGCTACTTCCCATTATCCAAAAGGGTTCTAGCCAAATGTGTCCGATGGGGATTAGTATTTAGATCTACATCCTATTATCCAAGCGGGTCCTAACGACTCTTGTTGGGGAAATATTTATGCCCGCCCATGTTACCCGTGCCTGTTTGAGTTTTTAACTGAGTCCCATTTCCAAGAGGGTCTTGAGAATTTCAAATTACATACCCCTTTTAACTCTCGGTTGTTTCTACTGGGGATTGCTAATTAAAGTTTCATCCCATTATACTCTTGTTGGGGAGAATATTTATGTCGGATTATGTTTCTTATTGAGTTTCAACTAGGTCCCATTCCTAGGTGGGTCCTGATATTTTCGATCATGCCTGCCATGTACCTGCTTCCCCTGTGGATGGTTTCCCTTTGGATCTTCCGAAATTTTCTGCCTCTGTTTCAATCAAAGAAAATTTTATTAGTTTGAAGGTGGTGGTCAGCTTGCGGCATTCTTGTTGAAAGTGGCCTCCCCACTGTCATGTTCCGTTGTGTTTAATTTCCCACACTGATGATGAGTTTCCAGAGTTGCTCGCTTGACCCCCGAACCATTTTGGCCTTACTTTGCTCCCCATTTATTGTGTTACACTCCTGACCCCTTTTTCCAGAATTCTTACATCTTTCTTGAGATTACCGAGTCACTGTACTATGATCGGCTAGCACCTAAACCCTTGTGGTTTTACTCTGTTCGACTGACCCCCTGACCCTTGTGGCTTTACTCTGCTCCCCCCTATTTTCCTTATTTCTTTTTCTTCTTTTTTTTTTCTATTTCTTTTCCCTTTCTTTTCTTCGTTTCCTTTCCTTGTTTTTTTTTTCTCTTTTTATTTTTTCCTTTTCCCCCTTTTTTTAATTCTTTCCTTTCTTTTCCCTTCACTGACTTTTTACACTTGATTTCTGACTTTTGTTACTGATTTTGAAAGTGGGGTATGTAAAAAAGTAATTGAAGCTCAAAAGTGTTAACAAAGGGTAAAGTGTTTCGATAGCCGAATAAAATGCCTTCGTCATTTCAATCTCTAAAACATGCAAAGTACAAACAAACAAGCCACATATAGACAACGATTTGAATAAGGAAAATAATACATAATATCTTTTAACTACATCTGAATTGATGTCCATTTCTACGCACTTTCCTTCCAATCTGTCAGATGCAACGCCCCGTTGGACTACACTATTGTCACGACAGACGACCCTTGCCAATTTGGGCGAACTTGCCCTTTGCCTCTGCTTTGTGAGGGAGGATGCGTTTTAACACTAGCTAACCCACTTCAAACCTTCTTGGACGCACTTTATTGTTATATGCCCTGGCTATTATCTGTTGATACAACTGGACGTGACATACTGCTCCCAATCTTTTCTCATCAATCAAACTCAATTGCTCCAGACGTGTTGACCCATTCCTTATTATCGATTTCTGCTTCAGCGACAATCCGCAAGGATGGGATTTCAATTTCAGCCGGAATTATTTCTTCTGTACCGTACACTAACAAGTATGGATTTGCCCCTACTGAAGTGCAAACAGTGGTGTGATAAACTAATAGTGCGAAAGGTAACTTCTCATGCCATTGCCTGGACCCTTCCATCATTTTTCGAAGTATCTTCTTTATATTCTTATTGGCTGCCTCAATTGCTCCATTCGTCTTGGGAGGATATGGGGTGGAGTTGTGATGTGTAATCTTAAACTGCTGACATACCTCTTTCATCAAACGACTATTAAGATTCGCTCCATTATCAGTGATGAGTATCTTTGGGATTCCGAACCTGCAAATGATATTTTCATTCACAAAATCAACCACGGCTTTCTTGGTCACTTCCTTAAGGGTTTTAGCTTCAACCCTCTTGGTAAAATAATCAATAGCAACCAGGATGAACCTGTGTCCGTTGAAAGCTACTGGTTTGATGGGCCCAATGACATCCATGCCCCAAGAAATGAAGGGCTACAGGCATTACATGCGATTCAGATGGCGAGGAGTGAATCAAGTCTCCATGCACCTGACATTGGTGAGATTTGCACACGAAACTGATACAAACTCGCTCGATGGTGAGCCAATAATATCCTGCCCGGAGAATCTTCTTTGCCAAAACATATCCGTTTATGTGCGGTCCACAGACTCCTGAATGTACCTCGTTCATGATGGATGTAGCCTGCCCAACATCTACGTATCTCAACAACCCAAGATCCGACGTTCTTTTGTGTAGAACCCCTTCGCTGAGGAAAAACCCGCTTGATAAACGACGAATTGTTCTATTTTGGTCACTTGTCGCCTGTACTGGATACACACTTGTCCTGATATATTCTTTGATATCATAAAATCATGGTTCACCGTCAATCTCTTCTTCCACCATATTACAATAAACATGTTGATCATGAACTTGGATATGTATTAGGTCAACGTAAGCCTTATCCAGATGATGTAACATTGACGCCAGAGTAGCCAAGGAATCAACAACCTCATTGTGAATTCTTGGGATATGCTTGAACTCTATTGACCAGAATCGTTGACAAATATCGTGCAGGTATTGCATGTATGGCATGAGCTTTAAATCTTCTTTTTCCCACTCCCCTTGAATTTGGTGTACCAGAAGGTCCGAGTCTCTCAGGACCAAAACATCCTAGACACCCATGTCTGCAGCTAACCTCAATCCCAAAATACATGCCTCATAGTATCGCTCCTATCCCGACGCCTTTCATGTTGGCGGCCCCATCAAAGAATAATTTCCATCCCGGCTTCTCGCCCTATTCCGTTTCATCAATTTGCATTACTTCCTCATCTTGGAAGTATGTCTTTAAAGGTTCGTATTCTTCGTCTACCAGATTCTCGGCCAAATGGTCAGCCAATGCTTGTGCTTTCATTGTAGTCCTTGTCACGTAGACAATGTCAAACTCAGTGAGCAAGATTTTCCATTTTTCAAGCCTCCATGTGGACATGGGCTTCTGAAAAATGTACTCAGCTGGTCCAGACGTGAGATGATTTAAGTGGTGTATGATGACAAGTAATGTTTCAACTTATGGGCTACCCAAGTCAGGGTACAACACATCCTTTCAAGATGAGTATACTTGACCTCGTAGGCTATAAGTTTCTTTCTTAGGTAGTATATGGCCTGCTCTTTTCTCCCAGTGACATCGTTCTGACCCAACACGCATCCGAATGAGTTGTCCAAGACTGTCAAATATAAGATCAAGGGCTTTCCTGGTTCCGGCGGGACCAATACCGGTGGGTTCGACACATATTCCTTTATTTTGTCAAAAACCTCCTGACACTCGCCCGTCCATTTGACCGAAACATCCTTTTTCAAAAACTTAAATATGGGATCGCACATTGTCGTGATATGTTCAATGAATCGATTGATGTAATTTAATCTCCCTAGTAGGCTCATCACCTCTATTTTGTTCCTCGGAGGCGGGAGTTCCTGTATGGCTTTGATCTTCGATGGATCTAGCTCAATGCCTCGGTGCCTGGCTATGAACCCTAGCAACTTCCCTGAGGGGACCCCAAATGTGCACTGGATTGAGTTTGAGATTATATCTGCAGAGCCTCTGGAAGAATTTCTTCAAATCTCTGACATGGTCGGATTGTTTATGGATTTCACTACTACATCATCCACATAGACCTTAATCTCCTTATGTATCATATCATGAAAGATGGTTGTTATCGCCCTCATATAGGTTTCCTCAGCGTTCTTCAGACCAAAGAGCATGACCCTGTAGCAATATGTTCCCCATGGCGTGATAAATGTTATTTTCTCCGGATCCTCCTCATCCATCAAGATCTGGTGATAACCTGCGTAATAATCCACGAAAGACCCAATATCATGCTTTGCACAATTTTCAATCAATATGTGGATGTTTGGCAATGGGAAGTTATCTTTTGGACTTGCTTTGCCGAGGTCACGATAATCGTCACACACCCTATTTTTACTGTCCTTCTTGGGTACGGGTACAATATAGGCTAACCAGGTAGGATATCGTGTGGCTCGGATAATCTTGGCCTCAAATTTTTTGGTAACTTCCTCTTTGATTTTCATGCTCACATCAGTTTTAAACTTCCTCAACTTTAGTTTAACAGGTGGGCAATTTGTGAACCACCAAGCCAGTTCTCAACCCGGGCATATCATCATAAGACCATGCAAAAACATCTTTGTATTCAAGCAACACTTCCATTATTTCTTCCCTAAGTTGTGGCTCCAGATGGACACTTATTGTTACAACTCATATCCATACGCGTTAGTTCATGTCATATGTTAGTTCACATGAATCCAAGAAGGAATTATCCTTGAGATGATAAGAATTTAATCCTATTGATCTTAAGTGATACAAGGGTGTATAAGGGTGATTAACAAGTATTAGAAGTTAAACGAATCAAGGAAGTTGTAACTCTTATTATCGGGTAAACCTATAGGTACTTAATACACTAAAGAGGTCATGTTTTAAGGTATTTGAATCATATAATATATGTTTCATAGTCTTGAAGTAAACGAGTTATGAAATAAAAGACGAAAATAGTTGTCGCAACTTAGGCTCATGGTTGTACATAAACTTTAGGTCAAATGTCATTAAGCTTTTCTAACTATTTACTTAGAATTATGGAGTGATCTTACCACGAAATTGAAGATCTATGAGTCTAGTTTCTAATGCATTAAACCTTTTGTCGATACGATCTCGGAGTAGAGAGATATTCACATTTTCTCGAGACTCCGCCAAGCACCTCTCTATGGGGCCCACTTAAGGCGGTTTAAGATATTTGGATTTATATAGGACACATCCAACCCGTTTTAAGTCGTTTCTTTTCAAAAATTTCAGACCTTAGAACCGTAGGAACACCTTCTCAAGGTTCTCTCAAGATTCAAGATCCAAACAAAGGGCAAACAACACAAATCAAGTGTCGGGAATCCCGTGGCGTTAGTAAGTCTCTTGTTCTTCTTGTTGTTGCTCGACTTTATGTTGTTTCAGCTCGTTTGAGAGGTTTTTTTAAATGGTTTATGTTTTGTAAATACTCCCTCAAGTTTGTAATATCAACCCTAGGTGATTTTAAGCCGTCTAAAGTGATTCTAGTTCCGAAACACACTAATTGATTGCTAGTTTCGCTTCCTTATTGTTGTGGCAGCATTGGAGGGATATTTCCTGGAGAATTTAGGTCAAATTGGAGTTTTAATTTCTGTATAAAGGTATGGAACCTCTTAATCTATATGTATTTTATATTATCCAAGTTGCGGCTAAGTCATTGAAGCTAGAACTTGTGAACTATATATCGAAAGGCTTGGTAGTAGTATTATCGGTTGGTGGACTGTTTTGGAAGGTTCAATATGATTAACATTGATGTTGATTGGGCTGTTTGGGGATTGTTTTCACTTTTGGTAAGTCATATAAATAGGGGAGTTTCTGTCCGTTTCATCACAGAATAGGTTGTGGTCGGTACATAATAGTTATGACGCTTAAATGATAACGATAGTATCGTTTCTCTTATTGTAGACTAAGGAGTTGTGAAAATTGCATAGCTTGATATTGGGGCAGTATATACAAGATATGTGAGGCTATACCTTCCCTTCTTTTTCACGACTCCGATTGTACATAATATAATGAACGAGCTTCCAAAGATACTCTACTCTTAGAAACTAGCAGTACTTATTGTTTCCCCTCTTGTGGAATGCTTGATGTGATGTTGCTTCCCTTATTCTTATGTTATCAATGTTGTTGGTACTTCCTAATTCTAATAAAGTTCAAAGTGAAGAGTTAGTCCTAATAACGTTTACAGAGGATATCGATCTTACGTCACTTCGAAAGGTCTAGAATGTATTTCTATGAGTCGAGCATGCATTATATATATGTATCTGTTTTACTCTACCGAGACGCGCTATTGTCGGCCGGGTATGGAACCTATTGTTCAACCACTGATCAGTTGGGTTTTACCGAGCTCCACGTCGCCAGGTACGATTCTTCCGTGTCTTATGATGGCCGGGTACATATTTTTACCGAGCCTATTACGGTCGGATACGATATGATGATGATGCCCATAGAGGCGTATGTTTTAACAGTTTATGTATTTATACATATGTATCATGCATTTCATGTCAGTAGCCTTCAAGGGTACTCATATGTTACAGGTTGTATATTCTTTGTCCCTGCTTTCCTTATTGTTCATATTTGTTGTTCCCTGCCTTACATACTCAGCACTTTATTCGTACTGATGCTCTTTTGTTTGTGGACGCTGCATGTCATGCTGCAGGTCCTGATAGATAGGCTGGTGCAGCTCCCCCACCACAGTAGGCTGTCCAGTTCAGCGGTGATTGGCGAGATCCCTTCTCCGGACTTGTCGTGGTCTTGGTCTGCATTTTTGTTATAGACATTAAGGATATGTCAGGGCCCTGTTCCGGCTATGTTGCAGAACTTCTATTCCTTTAGAGGCTCGTAGATAGGGTTCAACTCATGTATAGTTTGGTATGCCTTGTCGGCTGGTTTTTGTTGTATAGTCTTTCATGGTATCGTGGTATCTCGTACCTTAAATATAGGTTCTTGATTGTCTGGCCACCCCATGTTATGTATGTTTATGCCATCATCTTTTATCGTTGGTTGTCCGTGATCCATAGATACCATTTATATTGATCTCGTTGGCCCTAGCAGATTATAAAGAAGGTTAGGTGAAATGTATATTGGTGCATGGCAAGTATGGCCGGGTCCTAGTCATGGCCCTCCAGTTTGGGTCGTGACAAACTTGGTATTAGAGCCGGTTTATCCTAGGGATTGTCTATAAGCCGTCTAGTACAGTCTTGATTATGGATATGTAGCGCGTCACATTTATAATCAGGAGGCTACAGGACATCTAGGGTTGTTACCTTCTTCCTGAATCAAGATCGTGTGTATAGTTGAGTCCTAAGTGTTCGTCTCTAATATTTACCTTATTTTCTTTCAGCAATGCCTTTGACTAGGAAGCAAACAATTAGTAGACGACTTCATGCATCTACGGGAGAGGATACCAGTCAGGTGCCCCAAGCCAGAGTAGGCCGAAGTGAAGCTCAGAGTGAGATGTCGTCTCATACCTCATCAACTCCGTCTCCTCCAGAGGATATTAGGTGGAACGTAGCACCTCTAGTTCCTCCATCTGTCACTACAGACCAGGATATGCGGAGTGCTTTGCAGTTACTGACTAGCTTGGTAGCTGCTCAGGCTCAGAGGGAGAAACAGGTGCTGCTGATAAACCAGTTAGTACGAGAGTTCATGATTTTACTAATTTAGACACTCCAGTGTTTACGAGATCGAACCCCAAGGAGGACCCACAGAATTTTATTGACCCCAAGCAGTATAGTTGGCTTCTTATCGGCTACGGGATTTCTCTGGTATAATAGTTGGGAGAGATCCAGGGGTTCGAACGCTCCTCTAGCTGTGTGGAAAGAATTTTCTGAGGCCTTTCTTCATCACTACTTGCCAGTTGAGATACGACGAGCTAGAGCTAAATAAGTTCTTGAACCTTAGACAAGGCAATATGAGTGTGCGAGAGTACAATATGCCGTTTGATATTTTAGCAAGGTATGCTCCCCATATGGTAGTCGAGATGAGTGATAGGGTGCATTTATTTGTGAACTGGTTGGGACCACATCTGATAAATGAATGCACGATAGGCTCATTGGTGGAGCGCATGGATATTTCCCGTATTCGGGCTTATGCCCAGACCCTAGAGGATCGTAAGCACCAGCAGAGGGCAGATAGGGAGCAAGATAGGGGCCAGCATAAGAGGGTGAGATTTGCAAGGTATCTTGATGACTTCTGAGGCAGCGTCAGGCCCCAGCCTTCGAGGAGTTTGGCGCCACCTGTAGCTAGTGCTCCTCCACTGTTTTAGAGGCCTCGATATGATCGATCCTATTCTGGTCCAGGTCAGAGTTTGCGGGCATCTAGCTTGCAACATCACAGGGATACTAGTCAGACAAGACCCCCAACACCACATTGTGATCAATTCAGTAAGGCCCACTTTGGACTGTGCCGTCGAGGTTCTGATGCTTGTCATTCTTGCAGACAACCTGGCCATATGATGCGGGATTGTCCTAACAGAGGAGGTAATAGTATGGCTCAGCCGACAGGACATGTGTCTGGTTCATCCTCATAAGTTCGACCTCTAGCACGGGTGTTTTCAGTAGCCGACAGGTCAGGGTAGAGGTAGAGGTGCAGTGCCGAGCTTAAGTAGTGGTCAAAGTCGAACCTATGCCCTACTAGGTCGACAAGATCTCGAGTTGTCTCCAGATGTTATTACAGGTATATTGTCTGTGTTTACTTATGATGTATATGCACTGATTGATGCATGATCTACATTATCATATGTTACACCCTTTGTGGCTAATAAGTTTGGCATGGAACCTAAATTGATAAGTAAACCCCTTGCGGTATCTACTCCGATAAGAGATACTGTGATTGTTAGAAGGGTATATAGAGGTTGCACTTTGATGATTTGTAGTCGTCAAACCTCGGCAAATTTATTTGAGTTAGAAATGGTTGATTTTGATGTTATAATGTGAATGGACTAGTTGGCCTCATGCTAAGCAAATTTTGACTGTCGTACGAAGATGGTTAGGTTTCAGTATCCTGGTGAACCCGTCATTGAATGGAAGGGGAATATTGCTACGCCGAAAAGTAGGTTTATTTCCTATCTTAAGGTAAGTAAATGATCTAAAAAGTTTATACTTATCATCTCGTTCGTGTTAGGGATGCAGAAGCGAAGCCTCCTACTTTATAATTAATCCACGTGGTCAATGAATTACCAGATGTTTTCCCAGATGAACTCCCAGGCCTTCCTCCTTAAAGGGAGATTGAGTTTAGCATTGATGTGTTGCCTGACACTCAACCTATCTCTATCCCTCCATACAGAATGGCCCCGACAGAGTTGTGAGAGTTGAAGGCACAATTGACGGACTTGTTGGATAAGGGCTACATTAGGCCTAGCGCTTCACCTTGGGGTGCGCCGGTTCTATTCGTGCGGAAGAAAGACGGGTCGTTATGGATGTGTATTAACTATCGACAAATGAATAAGTTTACTATAAAGAACAAGTATCCACTTCCAAGAATTGACGACTTGTTTGACCAACTCTAGGGTACCAAGTATTTCTCAAAGATTGACTTACGTTCAAGGTATCATCAGATGAGGGTTAAGGAGAAGGATATTCCAAAGACGGCCTTCCGGACAAGATATGGGCACTTTGAGTTCTTGGTGATGTCATTCGGGCTAATAAATGCCCCAGCATCTTTTATGGATCTTATGAATACAGTATTCAGGCCCTTCGTTATGTGTTTGTGATTGTATTCATTGATGACATTCTGGTGTATTCTCGTTCGGATGTGGAACATGCCGGCCACTTGCGGATAGTATTACAGATGCTTTAGGATTGTAAGTTATATTCTAAGCTCTCCAAATGTGAATTTTGGCTAAACTCGGTAGCACTCCTTGGCCATGTGATATCTGACAAGGGTATTAGTGTCGAGACTCAGAAGATCGATGCAGTAAAGAATTGGCCGAGACCTATAACATCATCAGAAGTCCGTAGCTTCCTGGGGCTAGCAGGATATTATAGGTGGTTTGTAGAAGGGGTTTCCTCTATATCAGCACAATTGAGTAAGTTAGCACAGAAAGCTACCAAGTTCCAGTGGTCTGACACTTGCGAACGTAGTTTTTAGAAGCTGAAGAATCGATTGACATTCGCACATGTGCTCACTTTCCCTGAAGGAACAGAAGGATATGTGGTATATTCTGATGCCTAAGGTATAGGTTTGGGGTGCGTATTAATGCAACTTGTTAAGGTGATTTCTTATGCCTTAAGACAATTGAAGAAGCACGAAAAGAATTACCTGACCTGTGATTTGGAATTGGCTGCAGTAATATATGCTTTGAAGATATGGCGGCACTACTTATACGGCATCCATGTTGACACCTACACAGATCACAATAGTTTACAATACATCTTCAAGTAGAAAGATTTGAATTTGAGGCAGCGTAGGTGGCTTGAATTACTGAAAGACTATGACGTCGAGATATTGTATCATCTCGGTAAAGCCAATGTTGTGCAGACGCTCTCAGCCATAAGTCAATGGGAAGCTTAGTACACATTGAGGCAGGTAGATGGGGGTTTACTAAAGAGCTTTATCAGCTAGCCAATATGAGAATCAGATTATTAGACTTTGATGACGGAGGTGTTACTGTACATAATACATCCGAATCATCTTTGGTAGCCGAGGTAAAAGCACGGCAATATGAAGATCCTATCTTAGTACTGAGAAAGAGCATTCAACAATGTAAAATTACGACTTTTGAGATTGGAGGATATGGGGCACTAAGATACCAGGGCTGATTATGTTTGCCTAATGTGGCAGGGTTGCAAGAAAAGATTATGAACGAGATTCATCAGTCCCGATATTCTATCCGTCCCAGCTCGACAAAGATGTATCATGATGTCAAGGAGCAATATTGGTGGGATAATATGAAGAAGTCTATTGCAGAATTCATAGGCCAGTGTCCCAATTGTCAACAAGTAAAGATAGAACATCAGAAACCTGGTGGATTGCTTCAGAATATAGAGATTCTGACCTGGAAATGGGGAATGATTAATATGGACTTCGTTATTAGATTACCTCGCTCTTATCATTATTTTGACTCCATCTGGGTGATAGTTTATCTACTTACAAAATGTGCCTATTTTCTACCAGTTAAGACTACTTACACTGTTGAAGATTATGCGATGTTGTATATCAAGGAAATTGTTAGGCTTCATGGTCTGCCGGTATCTATTATATCAGACCGAGGAGCTCAATTTACGGCTAATTTTTTGAGGTCTTTTCAGAGGGGTTTAGGCACACAAGTGAATCTCAGCACTGCATTTCATCCGCAGATCGATGGACGGGTTGAACGTACTATTCTGACATTGGAAGATATCCTACGAGCATGTGTTCTAGATTTTAAGGGGAATTAGGATGACCATCTTCCACTCATGGAATTCGCCTATAATAACAGCTGCCATTTAAGTATTAAAATGACCCTATATTAGGCATTATATGGGAGAAGATATAGATCACCAATTGGATGGTTCGAAGTCATTGAAACAAAATTATATGGGCCAGATTTGATTCACCAAGCCATTGAGAAGGTGAAGGTGATACAGGAACGATTGAGAACGGCACAAAGCACGAAAAAGTCTTATCCCGATGTCCGACGTCGGGATTTGGAATTTGAGGTTGGTGATTGGGTTTTCTTGAGGATATCACCAGTGAAGGGTGATATGCGCATTGAGAAGAAAGGTAAACTGAGTCCAAGGTATATCGGTCTGTGTAAAATTCTTCAACGAATTGGAAAAGTTTCTTATGAGTTGGAATTTCCATCCGAATTGGAAATTGTCCACCCGGTATTCCATGTATCTATGTTGAGAAAATGTATTGGAGACCCTTCTCGAGTTGTCTCTATCAAAGATGTACAAGTTAAAGAGAATTTATCATATGAAGAAGTGCCAGTGGCTATATTAGATCGACAAGTTCGCAAGCTGAAAACAAAAGATGTAGTTTCCGTCAAAGTATTGTGGAGGAATACGAATATGGAAGAAATGACATAGGAAGCGGAAGAAGAGATGACGTCTAAATACCCTTTCCTATTCCAGAATGATGATAACAAGAATGTTGGTGAAACGCACGATACATTGGGAAGGTGAAACGGTTTTATGAGGTAAGCAATAACTTGAAAACACTCTTCCTCAATACAGAATGGTGATATTGAAATAATGTACATTTCCATAATGCTTTGTGTAGCCTTGTGAGGCCATACGTTGGGCTTAACTGTTTGTAAATTTTTCAAGTGACCATTTTTCGTTGGAATCTGTGATGATTTGGACTCCCGATAAACCCTTACATTCGAGGACGAATGTTCCTAAGGGGGAGGGTATTACAACCCATATCCACACGCGTTAGTTCATGACATATGATAGATAAAATAAATCCAAGAAGGAATTATCCTTGAGATCATAAGAAGTTAATCCTATTGAGCTTAAGTGATACAAGGGTGTATAATGGTGATTAACAAGTATTAGAAGATAAACGAATCAAGGATGTTGCAACTCGTATTTTAGGGTAAACCTATAGGTTCTTAGTACACTGAAGAGTTCATGTTATAAGGTATTTGAATCATATAATATAGTCTTGAGCTCAAACAAGTTATGAAACAAAAGTCTACAAAAGTTGTGGCAACTTAGGCTCATGGTTGTACTTAAACTGTAGGTCAAATGTCATTAAGCCTTTTTCCCAATTTACATAGAATTATGGAGTGATATTAACACCGAATTGAATATCTATGAGTCTAGTTTCTAATTAATTAAACCTTTTTTCGAAACGATCTCTGAGTAGAGAGATATTCACGTTTTCGCGAGACTGCACAAAGCACCTCTCTATGGGGCCCACTTAAGGCGGTTTAAGATATTTGGATTTATATAGGACACCTCCAACCCGTTTTAAGTCGTTTAGTTTCACTATTTTAAGACCTTAGAACCTTAGGACACCTTCTCAAGGTTCTATCAAGATTCAAGACCCAAACAAAGGGCAAACAACACAAATCAAGTGTCGGGAATCCCGTGGCGTAGTATGTCTCTTGTTCTTCTTGTTATTGCTCATTTTTATGTTGTTTCAGCTCATGTGGGAGGTTTCTTTAAGGAGTTTATGTTATGTAAATACTCCCTCAAGTTTTTAATATCAACCCTATGTGATTTCAATCCTTCTAAAGTGATTCTAGTTCCGAAAAACACTAATTGATTGCTAGTTTCGCTTCCTTGTTGTTGTGGAAGCATTGGAGGGATATTTCGTGGAGAATTAAGGTAAAATTGGAGTTTTGATTTCTGTATAAAGGTAAGGAAACTCTTAATCTATAGGTATTTAAGATTATCCAAGTTGCGGCTAAGTCATTGAAGCTAGAACTTGTGAACTATATATCGAAAGGCTTGGTAGTAGTGTTATCGGTTGGTGGACTATTTTGGGACGTTCAATATGATTAACATTAATTTTGTTTGGGCTGTTTGTGATTTTTTTCACTTTTGCAAAGTCAGATAAATTGGGGAAGTGATGTTCGTTTCATCAAAAAATAGGTTGTGGTATGTACATAATAGTTATGATGCTTAAATGATAATGATAGTATCGTTTCTCTTATTGTAGACTAAGGAGTTGTGACAATTACATAGATTGAGATTGGGGTAATATATACAAGGTATGTAAGGCTATACCTTCCCTTATTTTGAACGACTCCGATTGTACATAATATAATGAACGAGCTTCAAAAGATACTCTACTCTTAGAAGCTAGCAGTACTTACATTGTTTCTCCTCTTGTGGAACGATTGATGTGATGTTACTTCCCTTATTCTAATGTTACCAATGTTGTTGGTACTTTCTGATTCTTATGAGGTTCGAAGTAAAGAGTTATTCCAAATAACGTGTACAGAGGATACCGATATTACGTCACTACGAAAGGTATAGAACGTATTTCTATGAGTCGAGCATGAATTATATATATATGTATCTATTTTACTCTACCGAGTTGCGCTACAGTCGTTCGGGTATAGAACCTATTGTGCAACCACTGATCAGTTGGGTTTTACCGAGTTCCACGTGGCCGGGTATGATTCTACTGAGCCTTCTGATGGCCGGGTACGTTTTTTACCGAGCCTATTACGGCCGGGTATGATATTGATGCCCGCAGAGGCCTATGTTTTAAACGTTTATGTATTTATACATATGTATCATGCATTTCATGTCAGTAACCCTCAGAGGTACTCAGATGTTACAGTTCGTATTTTTTGTTCCTTGACTTACATACTCAGTACTTTATTCGTACTGACATCCTTTTGTTTGTGGACACTGCATGTCGTGCTGCAGGTCCTGATAGACAGGCAGGTGAAGCTCCCCCACCAGAGTCGGCTGTGCAGTTCAGTGGTGATTGGCGAGGTCCCTTCTCCGGACATACCGTGGTCTTGGTATGCATTTTTGTTATATACATTATGGGTATGTCAGGGCCCTGTTCCTGCCAAGTTGCAGAACTTATGCTCCTTTAGAGGCTCATAGATAGGAGTCGACTCATGTATAGTTTGGTATGCCTTGTCGACTGGTTTTTGTTGTATAGTCTTTCATGGTATCGTTGTAGCTCGTACCTTATATATAGTTTCTTGATTGTCTGGCCACCCCAAGTTATGTACGTTTATACCATCATCTTTTATAGTTGGTTTTCCGTGATCCGTAGATACCATTTATATTGATCTCGTTGGCCCTAGAAGATAATAAAGAAGGTTAGGTGAAATGTATGTTGGAGCACGGCAAGTATGGCCGAGTGCTCATGGCCCTCCAGTTTGGGTCGTGACACTTATTTTGGTTTCTCTAATGTTATCTGGGTCCCCTAAATTGACTGCCTCTGTATCGCTCAGGTTTGGCTTGGGTTTTTCCTCAAAATGGCTCAACTCTTTACTAATTTCATCCAATGATCTTTCCACATCATATTCTGACTCATCCTCATCTTCTATTTCTTGAATTACTACTTCTGAATTAGACCGATTTTTAAGACTGGGCCAAAGATTCCATATGCATGTCAGATCATTTGAGCCAACATAAAAATAACTGTACAAGAAAGGAAAGAAAGGCAAAGAAAAATTAAAGCTATTAGTACTAAAGAAAAGGAAAATTGCATTTCATTGAAAATTGGAAAGATAATAGGATTTACACATCCAAATGGACGGAACATAACATCTGAATTACAACCATGGAGATAATCCAGATTAAACTAAAAAAAAATCAAACCTGACTACCAAAACTCCTTCCAAGTAGGAAGAGGAGAAGTTTCCCAGTTGTTAACTCTTGAACGTGGTCCCACAAACTGCATATTTGCTTTTCTTGATCCTTCCCCGGCCTCCACCTTCACGTTTCAAACAACAACTTTTCAAACATCTCGAGTAACTCTTTGTCAGGGTCAACCGCAGTATTAAAACTCGTTGTTATCAAACATTTCTTGGCGTCAGGTTTCACAAACAATTTGTAGAGGCGAGGCATAGTCTTAGGGAGGGCCCTTGCGTTCTTTCTCATCTTTCTGGATCTATTTATATCTGCACATGTAGGCCTAAACCCTAAACCAAAAGTCTCTAGGTTCGTGGGAAAAGACACTGGCTATGTGATAACCTGTAATGAGGCCCCCAAACCTTTCCCATGAACGAACACATTCTTTAGCATTTCAACTGCCACCATGACTGCTGCAGTAGCTAACCTTGGTGTTAGAACATGCTCCCCTTCTAGGACTTTCTCCACTGTTACCGAGTCATGAACTTGATACACCCAGGGCCCTTTATCATCATCTGCTTCAATGACAGGCACGATAGAATCAGTGCGAGCATATAGATGGTCTTCTCCGTGCACCACTATCTCTTGTCGATCCTATTCAAATTTCACCATCTGGTGAAAGGTAGACGGCACTGCCTTAGCGGCATGAATCCAGGGCCTCCCCACTTGTTCATATCTCCAAGG
The DNA here is from genome assembly GCA_034376525.1 of Nicotiana benthamiana. Lineage (NCBI taxonomy): Eukaryota > Viridiplantae > Streptophyta > Magnoliopsida > Solanales > Solanaceae > Nicotiana > Nicotiana benthamiana. The sequence goes on from CM067324.1 coordinate 40,835,402, forward strand.
AACAGCTTTGCTGTTGATGATTGGCAGATGAATTATTGGTTTTACGATGACAGGCTCTATGCGAGTGACTTCCACAACTATGATGGGATCCCTAACTGCCCCGTGCTCTACAAATTTTTCCTTTTCCTGCATCAGTGCAACCATGCTTGATGACTCCCCCCGAACCACCACAATAGGTTTGCTATCTGTCTTGATTAATGACTTCTCACCGCTCACATTCTCAGTTGGCTTTACTCCACTGGATTTGATCATTATTACAAATTGTGAGGGATTTTTAAACTCTCGTTATTTTCCACTATCTCAATCATATTTGTCTCATGATGGGCAGGCAACGGGTTTTGGTTAATGTTGGGAAGCTTCCAGAACTTGCACCTCAATCCAATGTGAATCAATAAGTTCCTGCATGCATTCTTCAGATGCCAACACTTTTTAGTATCATGCCTCGGGATGCCAGAACAGCACTCACAACTGACAAAGTGATTTAGATTTCTGGGGGAGGGTTTGGAAACTTCGGTTCGATCGACCTCAATATGTCTAGCTGCCTCAACATACAGAACAAGCTGATATACGATTCTCCTAATGGCGTGAAAGTCTTCTTCTTCTGTATTCTCTTATTTCGCAAAGCTTGGTTGGTCTGGAAAGCTGGTTTTGGGGGTTGCTGGTAATCTCTTGGAGGGTAGTTATTTGGGAGAGTTGGGTAATTATTTTATGGAGCTGACGCACGCCATTGTGCATGGTCGGGAGGTTTGATATATGCTTGTGTGTTATGGTATGAGAAACGAGGTTCTAACAGTGGATAGTAATGTTCTGGTGGTCCATATGGAGAATGAGGATATATTTGGTGGTTAGGACGGGGTTGGCTATAATGACATGGAGCCCGGGGCCAGAACCAAGTCTCTGACGCAACTGCCTCGACTTCTTCCTTCTTCTTCTTCTTTTCGAATGCTCCCTTTGTCCCACTTTGGATAGCTTGAGTGGTTTATTTGATTGTAGAGTAACTCATGATCTTGTTGGATTTGAGTCCTTCCTCGACCATACTTCCCATTTTAACTACCTCATTGAAGGATTTACCCACTGGCCATACCAGGTGACCAAAATATGCAGGCTCCAGCGCTTGCAAGAAATAATCTACCATCTCACTCTCCTTCATTTGGGGGTCCCCTTGCTACCTGTTCCCTCCAATGGAAACCATATTATCTGAAGCTTTCATTGTGTTTCTTTTCTAGTTTTTCAAAGACAGACGGTCCGACAATTTCAAGATTATATTAAAAGTGGCAGGCGAATGCTTGTGCTAGGTCATCCCAAGTGTACCATTGAGCATGATCCTGGCCGGTGTACCATTCCAATGCCAACCCACTTAAACTTTGACTGAAGTACGCCATTAGCAGCTCATCCTTTCTCTCTGCTCTTCTCGTTTTGCTACAAAAACCCCTTAGATGTGCGACTGGACAGCCATGTCCATCATATAAGGCAAACTTAAGCATCCTAAAACCTGGAGGCAACTGCACATCTGGGAATAAACAAAGGTCTTTGAATGTCACACTCTCCTGGCCACCTAAACCTCGCATATCTCGGAATGATTGTTCTAGACTTCTGACCTTCCTGAGCACCTCCTCTTACTTGGGATTTTTGACTGGTTTTTCAACCTCCGCCGGGATTTCAAAACATGAAACATAGAAGTAAGGTTCATGGGCATTGTAAGCGGGTTCTTGTGGGTAGTACTGATTGTCGTGAGCTTGAAGCAAAGGCTCGCTTGATGATCTGTGGAATGTGGGGGGAGGAGGTGCCACATAAATGGGAGCAATTGGTGGAGGGGGGTGGGGAACAACTCTGGGTAGTGGAGCTGGGGGTGCTTGAGGATTCGTACCCTGGGAAACTTGTGGGTGGATAAGTGATGGAATGGTCATGTGATTGGCCCAGTGGTAGGATGAAGGTCAGATTAGCAGGGTAGGTTGGTGGTGGCCGCCCTCTCACCTATGTCTGATACATCTCAGCCATTTGGTGTTTTAGTTTGTACATTTCCTCTTTCATTGCATTAACGTCCAATTCCTCTACCTCTTTCGAGGGGTCAATGATGCTGGCATTGATTTCTTGATTGGCCATGATCTGATTTCTCTTAGACCGAGTGTTGTAGGAGTGGGTTGCCACAATGTCGCAAGAACTAACCACCAGGCTGGTACAGGAAAGGAAACACCAACATTGGTTAATGGTTAAGTTTCAACACATAGGTGGCCACATGTTTGGAAATGAATGCACCTAAGTAGTTATCCGTTTCTATGATGCACAGACGTGATTGCTTGCGTCATCTCGGCTCTTATCATGTGTCATCTTTTTTTACACTCTTGTTTTTTTTCTTTTTCTTCTTTCCTCTCATTTTGTTTTTCCTACATATTTCGTTTATTTAGTTTACCACTGTCTCTCTCATGTTCCTCCCTTTGTCTTCCTTTTCTTTATTTAGTTATGGTCGAATCCTATGGAGATTATCTATGTATCATGACCCCACATGAATCAGACCGAGCAAAGTTTTGGTAAATAAATATAGGAAATATTTTGGAATTTTTAATCGTCATAAAGTAGAGCATTTGATTACAACTAATACAAGGAGATAAACAGACTTTGACTCAACTAGAAACAACAGACTCTGATTTAAAATGAAAATGACTGACTAGACAATCTATTATGAACTTTGAATAAAGGAGAATAGAGACTCTCAAACGGACTAATAGATTTGAACAATCAGGAATACATTAAAGACTCGAATGCTCCAAGGGCCCGAGGGACATCATTCGGTCTCGCTGTAGGCTTTCGTGCTAAATCCCCTTGGAGGTGATGGAGGTCTTCCATTACTTGACGAACAAAGGTCTTGGCGGTTGCAAAGAATATAGATCTTGTCATATCCTCGCAGTGGCTGCACTTTGTGGTGATGTAGTCAGCAATCATCCGTACCCTCTCTCTTATAGCGCCCTTTTCTTGCAACAGTCCCCCATTTTGTTGGGCCCTTGCCTCCAAAGTTTGTTCGGCTACCCGATTCATTTCTTGGAATTATTGCAAATCTTTCTCCAACTGTTCTACTGCGTAACAATGTTCTCTTTCAGCCTTGAACTCCCTGGTATGGTTGGCCACTTTGTTTTCAACCATGATGACCTTCTTTTTCAACCCAACAACCTCGTCGTCATGCCTCTCCTTTAATTGTTCAATCATTCGGGCTCATTCCTCCGCTTTTTTGGCCAATTGTTTTCAGGCCCTGGATAGCTCACCTTTTGCTTTATTCATGTCAAACCCACATTCTGCTACTTTTCGCCTCAAATTGTCTATGAGCGTTTCATCCTTCGCGCTCCAGGTGGGATTCTCCACGGTTTTTTTCATTTTCTGAATTTGGGCTCGCAAGGCTTTGTTTTCTTTGGCTAGTCGTTTCTTTTCTCCCTCGTCTGCAGCAGATTGCAAACCATTTTCAAATTGAAGGTCTTTTACTTGCTTTTCCAATTTCCCTATTGTGGCCCTGTATTCATTTTCCTTCGCTAACCAGTTCCATTGTTCTTGTGACGCCTCAGCGAATTCTTGGAGATGTGGCCTCTTTGCCGGCCTTCGAAACTCTATTTCTTTCTTATACCAAGCAAGGTACCCTGGTGCAACCTTACCTTTAGATGAGTCGCGTAAGCGAGTGTCCGCCGTCAAGCACTGACATTCGCTCCAAATTTGACGGACTGTTGCTTCGGGTAACTAACCATTAGGACTAATCTCGACCACGTGGAGAATAATGTCCTCATCCCGGGGAATCATTTGGCACCTTCCTAATTGTCTTAACACTCTGTACGGAGCATAGGGTTGGATACTCCGGAGACCCATCAGAAGGAAATGAGGTCCGTTGCATTCTGCTCTCACTTAAAGGCATTCCTTTTTTTCATTTTACAGGAAAACAACAAGGAAAGGGGCTAAGATCCTCGTTGACAACATGAATTCGTACGCAAGATACCGAATTGGATCCCTTTCATAGATGGGAATTGATGAATTAAGGAAGCAGTAGCACTCCCTCCCGATGTTTTGCCAGAAGCTCGTTTTCCGACAGAAAGAGAAAACTTCACCCCCGGACCGAAAGGTTGATGGCATACATATGATTTCATCGAAGGGAAGCCACCCGAACGTTCACTCTATTTGGTTTGCACTTATGGCACGGAGATGTGATACCCATTCAGTAGCACCCTTTGGTAATCTAAGCCCATCGACCGTGTTGTAAAATTACTCTATGCAGCTTTTTGTTGACGACCCATAACTCATGAATTGAGGCTGATGGCATAATTATTCAATCATCCATATTTGTAACAACAAATTACATCCATCAAAGAAGTATCCCGCTGCTTTATAGGCGATGAGATCACGGAAGATTTCAGGTAATATCATGGGAGAGAGGTTGCTCTTCGCTTGAGTGATTAAAGTGTTGACAACCGTTGCTATCAGTATGTCAATATATTCGTCATTCCGCGGAAACACCAAAAGGCCCAAGAAGAATACCATAAATGAGAAGCACATATATTCCTCCCATTTGAGTCGATTTACCTTGCTACAAATATTTTTTTTCGGGTCATTAAATCTCCCCATGTGCCCATATCTCTGATATATAAATGGTGGGGTACAAAAGCCGGCTGACAGGTTTGGGTTGTGAACCTTCCTGTTGATCTTTAATGAGTCCAAAAATTTGTGTATGGCGAAGGCCCTTGGTGCAACCAGATACTGATGCCTTAGAGGAATTGTGGGAACCCCAAATATATCCAGTTATTTCTTCCAAGGTCGGAGTGAGTTCGAAGTTCGGGAAGTGGAATATGTTGTGGGCCGCGTTCCAGAATGTAATCAATGCCTTTATGATGTCTCCTCTGGGATTAATTTTCAACAAACGAGAAGTCCTCCCAAGTCTGTGTTAACCATGTTTTGCCTTGCTTCACCCAGATCATTCCACCACATGTGTAGCTCCAAATGGATTTTGTTCATGACCATTATTGGCAAATTCTAATTCGTGCTCATTCTACACATTTATTAAGGTGATTAACAAAAAATCATGATTAATTAGATTCAAAAACAAAGTTAATTTTTCAAATTCTTATTTCAAAATTTGAATCCTGGCATTGCAAATACGACCTTTCAGCACTTTCGGGGGAAGGTATTAAGGCTGTGCCTGCTACCGGTCAAAAGTTGAAAATAATCCAAGGTGGCTGTTCTTGCAGAAACAGCCTTCTGGCGCCCCTTTAGGGACGCACGACTGCTTTATTTACTAGTCACAAACAAAACCTGGTTCTTCTGGTTATTTTTGTAAATATAAAGTTGGGACTGATGGGGGTTGCCTACGTATCTCACACCTTGTGAGAATCAAACTGGCGTAGTTCGGGCAAATAAAACAAATAAGTTTTTTGTTGAAAACAAAACTCTTTTTCTCAATCATTTCATTGGTGAATAAATAAACTATTTTGAAAACAAGACACTTTTTCCTTCTCTTTTTTTTATATATATTTCATAGGAAAATAAATAAGCTATTTTTAAAACAACTTATTTGCGCAAACAAGACTCTTTTTTTTCATTGGCAAATAAAACAAACTATTTTTGAAGATAAAACCATTTTCCTTTTTCATTTTTATTCACTTTTTCAAAAAATTCGGCAGAGCTTCGGCAGTATTGATTTTTCAAAACAGGCGATTAACTCTCTTTACCCTCATAATGCTATTTCTCTTTTCTCAATTTTTTCCCGATATTCACAAGCCAGTCAGCATGTGAAATCCGGAATAAATGCACAAGTAGCACGTAAAATGCAATTAGGATGGTCCATTATTTTGGGTGCACCTGTCCTAGACGGACCCAACCCCCGTGTTGAGTCTCCTAAGTCAAATGCATGATACAAAGAAGTGTTCCTACTAGGGATTTGACATGAGGTTAAGTTATTCATTTAAAACCTAGGTATATGTTCTAAACTGTATACCCGAGCGGACAACTCGAGTCGAGGAGAGGGCTACGTACCGGGAACCAAAAGGCCATCCGGCTTTATAACTTGTCCAAGCCTCTTTCTTACTTTAAGTTATGACACTAACAGAATAGGGAGTCACGACCAAACGAGCACATCCTTGAAGATGAGAAGAGAAGGGTTTTGCGGAAATTTATATACAATCCAGATAATATTAAAGCAGTAAAAAATATTTAACACATTGGGCACAATTATGCAATAAAATCAGATAATGATAAGCTAGAACAACAATTATTTAAAGCTCGAATTCTTGAACCCTGAACCAGAGATTCTAGTTTCATTCTCCAGCAGAGTCGCCAGAGCTGTCACACCTCCTTTTTGATATTACACCCCGCGAAGGGCGTAATTAAGGGAGTTTTTCCAATTAAAGGACAATCGAAGAGGGATTTATTTATTTAAGAGATTTCAGAGTCACCCACTTAGGATAATTAATGGTGTCCCAAGTTACCGGTTTAAATCCCAAATCAAGGAAGGGGTTGACTCTGTTTAACAGTCTGCGAACCAGAAATCCGGATAAGGAATTCTGTTAACCCGGGAGAAGGTGTTAGGCATTCCCGAGTTTTGTGGTTCTAGCACGGTCACTCAACTGTTATATTTGGTTTGATTATATAATTTTAATGCATTTATACTTATGTGCCAATTTTAACTTTTAGCCTCTTTTATTATTATTAGTTAAAAAAATTGCAACGCCGTTAAAACATACCTCGAACCACTTCACATAAATGCACCCGTGATTTTTGACATATTTTAACATCGTTGGGATTTGGATTTGGGTCACATAAATGTGCAGCCGAATTTAGGAAAGTAAATTATTTAACTATCGTGCCCAAAGCAGTTTAGTATGCAACTTTGCGAGGGCTATGGAATTTAGCTAATCGACACGCCTCAAATTTTAAGAACCATTACCATATTGATTAAAACGAGAAGCATGCGATTATCAATGTTGTTCGGCACGACACTTCTATAATTCTAATTTTAATGTGGATTCAAAACTAAGTTCTTGAGGGAAAAAATGGTCTCGATGTTTAGGCCCAAAAGGGCCTAAATACTGGTAAACACATGCAATTATTAGACTCATATACCAAACTCATAGGCTTTTGAATCTAATTTAAAACTACAGTTGCATCTACAGCCTTTAGAATACTTGGAAACTTTCATATAAGCATGAACATGACTAAGCTAAATTTCCCCTAAACCAGGGCTAGCTTTTTGAAATAACCTGTATCCTTTTACTATTTTAAGCAACATCTAATTATGCATTGCATGACCCTAGCATTATTTCATTACTCCAAGTATGTGATGGTAAACTAAATGAACTATAACATGATGATAAACATATGATGAACTCCACACTAAACCAAATATCATGAATCCTTATATTAACACAAATTCAATTGTGGACCTCCCCATGAGATATATCATTAAAGGCATACACAAATACACTAAATGACTAAATTGGAACCAACACAAACCCACAGTCATAAATTACATTAACATATATATAACATCCATGATGAGAGACTTAAAATCAAGTATTCCAACTAATTAATATGCAGGTCACGGTCCACTATAAAGGTATATTAGAGGCCTAAGTGCCTCCAAAGTGAACATCAAGTGTTCATAACATGTCATTAATTGACATATCAGAACCAACGCATAAATTTGCCAACTAACTAAGGGAGCAGAAAAGTGATACATATACTTGTAGAACACCTATTAAACCATATTGAGCTTAAACATAAGAAAGTGAAATTAAATTAAAGATGGAATTACAACACACTAAACTAGACTAAACTCAGTTATAACCAAACAATAGGCTGAGTTATCAAACCCATAAATACAAAATCTTACAATTAAACTCATAGTAACAGGATGGGGCAATGCTTGAACTTAAGATTTCATCTTCATTCATCATAGAGCCAGACTTCACATGAGACAGAATATAAAGGTGTACCTGGAATTGAAAAGCAACACAGAAAATGAGAGATCAACAATAAAACAGCAACATGAACATCACTCAGCATAAAAACCAACCCAGAAATGATCGAGGATCACAACTTTAAATAAGATTTAGACCCACGATCGTACCAAACAAAACTCACTGACTTCAAAATTTTTCCAATGGAACAATGTTCTTTTTTCAGAGGTTTTAGTCGTCTAGATGATTTCAGGGTTTTTTCAGCTCTCTCAAACCTTAGCATCTTTTTTTCTTGTATTTTGCTCTCTTTGATTTTTTTCCAGATTTTTCTTTTTTACCAGGTCTCCAAAAATCTCTCATGCTTTCTAGATTTTATCTTAAGGTCTCTAAGGTCCCCTTTAGAGCAAGAAATGTGCCTTTTTAGGCAAGCAAAATAGGGCAGATATTTGGTTCTGATTTTGCAGTTTAGCCCTTTTGCAATTTTCCTTTTCGCCTAGATATCCTCTAGTTGTTGACTTTCTATCCAAGTTAACTATTCAAAATCCTGAAATTGGCTAGAAATCCCTCCTAGAACATTCATATTTTAATTATTGAGAGATTCTCTAACCTAGACTACCCAAACTACCCTCGACCCCTAGTTATTTACCTTGTCAACCAAGACTGGCCCTTAGATCCCTCTTTATGTTTTATTTATTCAAATACAACCCTAGAAGTGCTTGGCAATTTTTAAGAACAAAAATCTAATAGCTAAAAGTCGAAACTGAAACAAACAGGATAAATTCCTGTAATGTCACAATTAAACCACAGTTGATTTCTGATAGCATTCAAAATTTATCATTATTAATCCTAAGTTCTTATCACACAATTAAACACCATAATTGATTCTTTCATATGAGAGAAACAACTGAACCATGTAATTGAGCTAAACCTAGTTTCAATTGTTTGAACACGCGAGGTAAAGGAAGCTCAGTGCTTGCCATACTCAAATGAGTGGGCTATTTGAAGTGACCAAAGTAAAAAAAACTAAACAAATTAATTATCAAAGGTTAAGGAAGATAGAACAAGGTTCATACTCACCAGCTAGGCTCGAAATCGACCTTAATACTCTAATTCGACCCAAAGTTACGTCAAACAATCACTGCATGCACCGGTTCAGTTTGACTCCTAAGGCTTCGACTTTGGATCCACAATTCGTAGAGTCCTGGACATATTCAAAGGGAGATACCAACGAATTTTGGACGAGGGAGGTATGGGGTTTGTTTGGTGTGATTGTGAGGCGATTTTTAAGTGGCACCGCCGGACACGGCGGAGCCGGCGGTTACTTCTTTGAACATTCAACTGGTCTGGGAAGGATTCGAAGGACGAGAGTTAGATATTTGGATAGAGGGTGTTGAGATGCATAGACGGTATTAATTTTTTACGGTTTGGAACACTGCCGCCGCCGCCGGCGAGGAAAGGTGGCGTTAGGGTTTCTGATGTACAGGGGTTGGAGATGGGACCTAGGGGGTAGGGGGCATTAGGACATATAAAAATTTAATAAACCCGGCTTCTGAGCCTCTAGATCTTACAACCTCAACGGTTGAGATCTATTCAATCCAAACGATGTTGTTTTATTTGGAGGGGGGGCTGGACCAAGTTTGACGGGTATTGGGCCAATTCTGGGTGTTTTTTTTTGGAAGGTTTGAATTAAATGCCATATTTATTTTTATAAAGACTTTTTTTGTTTTTTTCTTTTTTGATTTTTTCAGATTTTCTTTTCTTTTCCAAAACTACTAAAAAAAATTAATTATAAATCCTACATTTAAATGCTAATCATCCTCTATAATTATTATCACAACTAACTAAAACTAAATTTAAAGCAAAATCACCTAAAAATCAAAAATAAAAATTAAAAGAGCAAATTACGCTATATATTTTTTATTTTTCCTTTTTATAAAATGGACCAATTACTAATTAATTCTCAAAATACAATATTGAATCCTAAATGCACATGCCTCATATTTTTTTATTTTCCTTTAATTAAGATAAAATAAATGTGCACAAACAAATGCAAACCATTGACAGAAAATGCCACGAAAATCAAAATTTCAAACAAACAAAAGAAAATATTTTGTTTTGAATTTATAGGAGTAATTTGCGTAGGGAAAAAATCACATGCTCACATGTGGCATGTAGTCTTTGGATGGATTAAAGATTTAAACCAAGTATGAAGGTTGTGATAATATTATTGATTTGAGAATATATGCCTGGAGGGCACTTAGTTTATTGGGTTGTGGATTGAGAAGGATTTCTCCGGCTGTGAAGGTTGTTCTGGTGTGTTGTGAGAAAAGGGAAGTTAGTATGGACCTCTGAAAGGTTATTGGCCTAGTTTGGTACGATCAGGATCGACGTGAGGTCGATGGATGGATTTAAATGGGAATATGGACTCTATATCAGGCGAGATGTGTTCATTTCAACAAAGACTCCTCATGGAAGAGTAGTCGGGGTGTTATTTCGTTGTCAACTATTTCATGTTATAATAAATTGCACCGCGTGAGATGTGAGACGGCTTGGTGAATTTCTTATATGTTGAGGTTCTGCGTACCGATGAGGTTATATGGGCAGGATGGCTCTCAAGGTTCATATCGTATATCGCACCTCAATTGTGCTTGAATTTTGTAGCTTATAGCACTATATGTTCCCTCAGGGATGGTATTATGCACTCAGCATGCTTGTGACCGAAATTTAGTGTTTTATTGTAATGAGAAATTTAGCTCGATGTGCATCTCCTTAGGTGAGTGTTATGTGTGGATCGAGTGTCACACCACCATGGGTATGTTATTTGAACTGGGTTGCGGGCCGTAACAGTGTGATGTTGAGTATACTTTTCTACATGCTATTTTTGTATGCCTTGCTTCCTATTTTCTGATGAAAGTACATAGTACGTGAGTTGAGTAGTTCCTTCTAAAGTTTATTACCCTTTGTAACGCGTTCGAATTGGAAGGTTATTGGCACATTGCATCATATGAGGTTTTTTTATCATGTCCGAGTGGCTTATTGCCTGAGCAGTTTGTAGTGGGTGAGCCGCAATCATTGGACTTAGGATCAGTGTTATCTGATTTTATGAAGTATATTAAGGAGCTAAGACCATTATTTGATTCAAAATGAGGTAATGGTTTTTGTCATGGGAATAGACCTAGTGGATTGTCTATTCAGCAATTGGTTACGAATCTCTACACATATCATATGTCATGTTGGTAGTGTAAGAGTTAGAGAAAGACCTATGTATGTCATGAGGTGCAATGGGAGCATCGAATTCGTGAAATTTCGACTATTATGCTTAGAGAATGTTATTGTGGCCTTGTGAATAAAGTGGTGCAAGGTGTGACTTCAGCTAAATTATGCAGTCATGTTTTGGTGCTGCGTGTAGTTATTGATGTGGTGTTCCTATATTGAAAGCAGGCCTGGCGGAGAATTCCATATGTTTCAATTGGGCTTTAAGCTTATTTTTTTGAATAAAAGGAGATATCTTCAGAATTGATCGAGCTAATGTGACTAGCTGAGTTGGGGTAGCACAGCTAGGTGCTCGAGGTGTTAAATAGTGATTTCGGACAACTCCAGCACAGTTCCTAGTATGTTCGAGGAGGAACAAATGTTTAAGTGGGAGAGAATGTAACGACCGGTCGTTTTGAGCTCTAGCCCACCGTGTAGCAGTTTGAGGCCATGAGCTGCTTCATTTCAAGTATTATGACTTGTACGCGTTGTCGTAATTGTATTTCGGGAAGATCAAAGTTGATTTGGAAAGAGAATTTTCATTTCGGAAGCTTAAAGTTGAAAGAATTATCTAGGATTGGATTTTTGAGTAAACGACCTCGAAATTGAGATCTGAAGGTTCTAGTAGGTTTGAATGAGGATTTTGGACGTGGGCATATGCCCGATGCGGGTGTTGGATAACCCGAGAGCATTTTCGGCGCCTATTGTGATAGTTAGCATTTTAGAAGAAATTTCATAGGTTTGGATTGAAGTGCATTTCAGTGTCACTGATGTCCGTTTGGCATTCCGAGTCTGGGAATAGTTCCCTATGGTGATTCTGGAGTTGGGAGCATGATTGCAAGGGAATTCGGAGGTCCGTAGGTCATTTTTGAGTCATTTGGGTAAAGATAGAAAATTGAAGGTTTTTGAGAAGTTTCTCCAGAAGTGTACTTTTTGATATCGGGGTCAGACTTTGATTTCAAAGTTGGAGTAGGTCTGTAATGTCGAACATGAATTGTGTGCAAAATTTGAAGTCAATCAGACATGATTTTATGGGTTTTAGCATCGAATGTAGAAGTTTGTAATTCTAAGTTCTTCATGTTTGAAATAGAGCGTTATTCATGATTTTAGCACTGTTTGATATGATTTGAGGCCTCAAGAAAGCCCGTAATGTATTTTGGGACTGGTTTGTGTGACTGGACAGGGTACTGGGGGCCTTGGGTGTGTTTCAGGGTGCTTCCGGATCGAATTTGGATAAAAGTTGTGGATGTTTTGCTGGTATCTGATTTCCTTATGCGGAACGTGAAGGGAATCCTCGTTCACGAAGAGGAATACGCGAGGTTGCTGGTTTTAGCCTTTGCGAACGCGAGGTGGAGATCTCAAATACGAAGAAGTCGAGCTGGTTATTACGCGAACGCGAGGAGGAGATCATGAACGCGTAGAAGGAAAAGCTAGGCCTGAGTCATTAGCCTACGCAAACGCATAGGGTTCAGGGAGCTGGATTTTTCGAACGTGGGCATTGTGTCGCGAACGCAATGAAGAGATTTTGGGGGCTGAAGCAGGTTGTACTTTGCGAATGCGAGGGCTTTTTCGCGTTTGCGAAGAAAGGCAGTGCTGGGTAGTGACTTGTTTTAAGACGGGATTTTGACCATTTCTTTCATTTTTCTCTTAGCTTGAGTGATTCTTGGAGGATTTCAAGAGGGGGATTCATCATTCAATGGCAAGGTAAGTTATCCCCACTTATTAGGAGTTAAATATATCGATTATGTATGGATGTTAACATGGAAATTAGTGGAAATTTGGGGTTTTGAGGAAGACCTGAAAATTTGATATTCTTGAATTTTGACCACAATTTTGGGTATGGAATTAAGAAAAATAAATTATATATTTGAGTTCGTGAATTCATAGATAAACATTATCTTCGAAAATTTTCAGAATTCGGCCCGAGGGCGTTTCTATCAACTTTTCGATCGAAGTTAGGAATTGCTATAAATTGGATTGAAATGAGTAACTGAACACATATTTATAGATTTGCATAATTATTGGGTAGATTTGGGAGGATTGTACATCGATTCGAGTCTTCGGGAGGGCGTGGAATGCCGGTATGAATCTTCAGAGGGAGGTGAGTCTCTTTCTAACCTTGTAAGAGGGAATTGTCCCCATAGGTGAATTAATTGAATATGTACGCCTAACATTGGTGGTATATATGCACGAGGTGACGAGATTCCATGGTAGCTACTATTATGCTTATGTCCGAGTAGTTTAGTACCCAAAAAAGCATGCTATACTTGGATTATCAGTGAACTTATTGTCACACCTCCTTTTTTACACTACACCCTGCGAAGGGATTTAGATAAGGAATTTTTTTCCAACTTAAAGTGAAAAGCGAAACAGGATTATTTATTTATTAAATTCAGAGTCGCCACTTGGGATAATTCATGGTGTCCCAAGTCACCGGTTTTAAATCCCGAATCGAGAAAAAGATTGACTCAGTTTATGTCTGCGAACCAGAAATCTAGGTAAGGAATTCTATTAACTCGGGAGAAGGTGTTAGGCATTCCCGGGCTCCGTGGTTCTAGCACGGTCGCTCAACAATTTATACTTGGCTTAATTGTCATTTTAAGACCTATGTGCAATTATCTTTTTACTGCTTTTAAAAAATTTGAATTATTCGTAATTAGTAATTAAGTTATACGTACGTATACTCTTTTCTTTTGGCACATCAAAAATCTCGTCACGCGAATGTGTCCACAATAAATAATGCTTTGTTTATTTTATTAAAAAATATTTAGTTAAAGTTGCTCGAACGCATACTCTGATTTTGTTTTTAGAGATCGCAATCATGTCAACATGTACACAATCACTCACGATGATAGAATAATTAAGAGCACTTATAGCATACCATAATATGATGGCCACCTTTTTTTACAAATCTCCAGTTTCCCCAATAACAATATAGGCACACAGTACTATTTTTTCATGCAAAAGAAATCAAATAAATCTTAAATCAAGAAACTATGACCTTTCAAATGCTAATGCCGCATTACTCAATTCACTGTGTGACCTTCCTATAACTCATTTTTTATTTTTTTTATTTTTTTTATTTCTTATCCAAATCTTACCTAACCAAATCCCAGTCAAACTCACCAGTTACTTTTTCATATTTCTCCTAACATCTGATCCCAAGTAACTGTCTTGACTTTACTTTTCCTTCATCCTCACGTTCAGTCACATATAAATAGCATGCACATATTGAACTAACAAGTATATCTTTAACTCTTAGAGGCAAATCTTGACGAGAAAAGCACATTCTCCAAATAACAATGAAAGCGCTAAAACATATCCTACAAATTAGTATATACTATTATAAGGGATCAAGCACGGGAGTGGGTCGTAGAGGATACATCCCAACCATAAATGTAACAGGTCTTTCCCCAAAGAAAATTGATGCACATCTTGATGGAGAAATTCAAACTTAGTTATATTCAATTATCCTAAGAACTCAATATGTGTACTGAGCCGATTTATAGAACACACAGTAGATAAAAATATTATTAGAACTTCCACCTTAGTGATAAACTAATAGACATGATACTTATTTTCAAGAAAATTAAAACATTAAACACGCAAGCTGGTCCATTTCTTTCATTCGAACACATGAAAACTTAGGGGAGATCACAAACTATATGCTCAAACTTTAGAAACCGGACTTAGTTCGACATGGAACATGGTGAAATATTCGTTTCTTAAACTATTGAAGACATTCAAAACACTATTCCTATTTTAGGATTAGGACAGATTACCCGATCATAATTTAAAGATCAAACGACATGTGCTTTAAAAAAAATCATACTGATCATTAAACAAAATTATCTTTTGTGCTACCTCCTGGGAATAGATTTACATTCGACAAAGTGACTTTTATAATGCAAAAACTAAAATGAATTCGAATATGGAACAATGATGCAAATCAATGCGTGTCACCACAAACTAATAGGAACAGATTGATCGCTATATCAATAAGCCAAAGATGAACAGATCTAATGCAAAAACATAACTATAATCTAAACGGTTCATTTTTTTGATTTCTCACATTCAAACACATCAAATAGCAAGATAGCACATTGGATAACAAGAGAAGATCAATGAATATCTCTTTCAAGCACAAATCGCAACTAGAAGCTAACTTCAAGACAACCTCTACTAAAATTTGATCAAACACATTACTATAGAGGTGAATTCCCTATGGCTCTTATCATATTATGATCAATGTCCAAGCAGAAGAGAGTGTGAGAGGATAAACCTGATTTGTGCAAGGAAAATCTGATTAATTCCGTTTAGAATGATACGGGTACAGATCCTTCGATTACAGAAATTAATCCAAGAAATTAGCAGCAAATTCAATTAAGAATCACGAACTCGAACGGCGAATCTCGGGCAGCGACGACTTCAACAACCTCAGCTCGATCCCGTTTACAGAAAAAAATCGAAAGATGAAACTAAAACTCAACTCTTCACTCACTAAATTTTCCTCTCCAATTTTATGAAACTCTAAAACAGAAGGAGCAGCGATGGAAAGAGAATTCTTACGTTAGAGGTTTTGGTGAATGGTGGCGGCTGTTATGGTTTTGAGATAGTCGTTTGCCTGCGTATGGTTGGCGACTGATTGTGGGGATGACTGAGGGTGGTTGGTGTTGTGAGATGGTTGTTTTGGAGAGGGTTCAGCAGCTCATCTCCAACCTTAGGCGTTAGAACGCGAGATCAAAGAGGAAGGGCAGGGGTGATCAAGCGGACTTCCAGCGATGGGAGGGGTTGGATCTCTTCATTCGAAAGAGAGAGAGGGTCATTCAATTGCGGCTCCCTCTTTTTTTCAGGCCTCTCGTTTCTCTATTAGGCGTTATATTAATTGTGTAGGTTTTAGGTGTATTTTTTGTGTATTTATCGATTAGTCCCTAGGTCTTTTTATGTTAAGTTGTTAGGATCTTTTTATTAATTTTTGTTCCAAAGAAGAGTTTAGAAAGGTCCCTAGGGCTGGCTTAATGAGTATTGGATATTAGGCCAAGAAATTGGACCAAAGACTAAAATAATTACAAAAATCATAAAGACGGGATGAACCGAACCAACACTAATTTCTCTTTTTAAAAATTATACAATTATAGTATAAAAATATAAAATTAGTTTTATGATTAAACTAACTATATCAAGACATGAAAGTATTTTGTGTTTTCAAAATTATGTACAAAATAAAGGTAAGGTACTACTTTTGTATTATTATTATTATTATTTTCAATTTATGAGAAATGCATAAGCTAAAATATTTTTCTAATTTTTCATTTTTATGACGAAAATAAATGAAAGAAGTAAAAATAGTTGAAATAGCTATATTAGTCAAAATTAAATACTTACACACTAAAATATAAGAAAAATCTTGGGAAAGGTCAAAATCAACATTTCTACAGGTGCCCCTCTTTGGCTTGAAAAGCGAAAAAGTTTACAGACAAAGAACGACTTGACAAGTTTTTGACCCGACCCTTATTTAAAGAGGCCATACTAAGAAAAAGGGGGAATGTGACCGAACCCTAGTATCTGAGCTGTCTAAATATCCTTGGCTATAAATTAATCATGCCACGTGTAGTTTAGAAATGAGTGAGATGATGGAGTATGCCGAGGTGGAGAGCCAGTCGAGGTGCCATTCCACCGAGGTTCCGGTCTGCGGTCCTGTTATTACATCCATATCAAAAGAATTGAAAAGACTAACTAAGCCTATCAACTATGAGTTACAAGATTCATATCTATAAGTCTTCTGAAGCTTGATCTCAAGTTTTGAATGGTCTTTCATGCAAACTTTAGATTTGAACATTGGCATTTTCTAGTTGCAAGTGCTAGCTCATTCTTTCCTCATCTTTTCAGACTAAAATCTGACACCACACCATGTTTGTGACTTCAATCATGTCTCAAGCAGTCCATATCCCATCACCTTCTACATTTGGATCAACTTCTGGCCCTTCTCTTTTCTTTATTGTGACTAACTTCGGTTGATCACTTCCTACTGTTGACTACTTTTTTGCCACGAGCTTATTTTATTGGTGACTTGAATTACGTTCTGAAGTGAATTACCTTATTCTCCAGGTAGGTGCCTGATTGCCAATGCTTGAACTGTCTTCCTTTGAAACTTGGACTGCCTTTGTTGAAATTTGTGTTATCTTCCTTTGAAACTTGAATTACTTTCCTTTTGTTTTCCAAATAGGTTCCTACTTGCTGAACTCGATCCGTCTTCCTTTGAAAATTGTTGCCTTCCCTTTGTTCTCCAGGTGGGCACCTGATTACCAACATTTGAATTGTATTCCTTTCCTCTGAAACTTGAATTGTTTTCCCTTAAAACTTGAACCGTATGCCCTTGTTCTCCAGGAAGGCGCCTGACTGCCAAAACATGAACTGTATTCCCTTGTTCTCTAGGTGGGCTCCTATTGCTGAAACTTGAACTGCATTCCCTTGTTCTCCAGGTGGGCTCTTAATTGCTTAAACTCGAATTGTATTCATTTGCTCTCCAGGTGGGCGCTTAATTGCTGAAACTCGAACTGTATTCCCTTAATCTCCAAGTGGGCTCCTGGCTGCTGAAACTTGAATTGTATTCACTTGCTCTCTAGGTGGGCGCCTGATTGCTGAAACTCGAACTATATTCCCTTGTTCCCCAGGTGGGAACCTGACTGCTGAAACTTGAATTGTATTCCCTTGCTCAGCTGGGCACCTGATTGGTGAAACTTGAACTGTATTCCCTTGTTCTCTAGGTGGGCTCCTGAATGCCAATGATTGAGCTATATTCCCTTGTTCTCCAGTGGGATTCTGATTGCGGAAACTCAACTACATTCCCTTGTTCTCCAGCTGGGCTCCTGACTGCTGAAACTGTAATTAAATTCCCTTGCTCTCTAGGTGGGCGCCTGATTGCTGAAACTCAAACTGTATTCCCTTGTTCTCCAGGTTGGCTCCTGACTACTGAAACTTGAATTGTATTCCCTTGCTCTCCAGGTAGGCGCCTGATGGCTGAAACTGGAACTTTATTCCCTTGTTCTCCATGTGGGCTCCTGACTGTCAACACTTGAGCTGTATTCCGTTGTTCTCTAGGTAGGCTCCTGATTGCCAAAACTTAAGCTATATTCCCTTGTTTTCCAAGTGGGCACCTGATTGCTGAAACTCGAACTGTATTCCCTTGCTCTCTAGGTGAGCGCCTAACAGCTGACTTGAAATGTATTCCCTTATTCTCCAGGTGGGCTCCTGATTGCTGACTTGAAACATATTCCCTTGTTTTCTAGGTGGGCTCCTGATTGCTGACTTGAAATGTATTCCCTTATTCTCTAGGCGGCCTGCTGATTGCTAACTTGAAATGTATTCCCTTTTTCTGTAGGTGGGCTCCTGATTGCTGACTTGAAATGTATTCCCGTGTTCTTCAGGCAAGCTCCTTACTACTGACTTGAAATATATTCCCTTGTTTTCCAGTCGGGCTCCTGATTGCTAACTTGAAATGTATTCCCTTTTTCTCTAGGCGGGCTCCTGACTGTTGACTTGAAATGTATTCTCTTGTTCTCCGGGTGGGCTCCTGATTGCTGACTTGAAATGTATTCCCTTGTTCTCCAGGCGGGCTCTTGACTGCTGATTTGAAATGTATTCCCTTATTTTCTAGGTGGGCTCCTAATTGCTGACTTGAAATATATTCCATTGTTCTCCAAGTGGGCTCCTGATTTCAGTGCAATAGACAAAACAAAGAAACTTTCTGCCCCAGTTTGGTAGCTGGGCACATTGGTGAGCGTTAAACTGAATCATTCTAACAACTATTATTAAGAATTTGAAAGCTAAGTCCTATTATCCAGGGAGGACCTGACAACTCTTAATTAAATGAAAATTATATATCAAGCTATATCTTCTAAAGGTATTACTTCTGCTAAGTCCTGTTATCTAAGAGGGTCTTAAACTACATACAACTATTCAAGAAGGTCTTGAAAACTAGAATGATACTTTTATGACTGAATTATACTACCCTACAACAGAATTTACGCTACATCTTGTGATCTAATGGAAATCCTAAAACAAGGTCCCATTATTCAAGGGGGATGGGGGGTCCAAAAAACTCCTAATGGAATCTTGTCTTACACATGAAAACTTTGAAACCAACTTACATTCTTCTATGCTATTCATGATTCGTTTTGAAATTTAGCTAAGTCATATTTCCCAGGAAGGTCCTGAGAGTTTACGGTCAAACCTGTTTGGTGCTTTGTCTTTATTTACGAAGAGTTCCTCCGAGACAAATAAACTTTTCTGCCCCTGTTTCAATAAAATAAAAATCATGTTAGTTTAAAATGGTGGTTAGCTAATGGCATTCTTGCTGAAGGTATCTCCGCTGCCATGTTTTGTTTTGTCGTACTTCCCCGAACTGGCCCTGAACCGCTTGACTTTCTAACTGACTTTCAAACCCCATGACCTTGATGACCCGTGTATTCTATACCCATACTGCTGTTTTACACCTCTGACCCTTTTATTTGAATACTTCCATCTCCCACGACATTACCAAATGATTATATCGATGAAACTTTTGGTGATTCCTTGTATCCCACTTTACATCATGCTATCTTTGGTATGTTCTGGCCACACTGTGCTTTGCAATTTTAGAAGCTAGTAGTGAGCTTTGAAATCCTTTCTTATTTGCTATGAACAAAACTGACATTGAGACAACTTAGAGAAACAAACCCCAAAAGAAATGAAATGCAATGACCTTGAGAGTTAAGGATAAAGAAAATCCAAAATTAGACGACTTACTAAAATGAAAAAAAGGAAAGAGACTTACCTGAGTGGAACAGCTGGTACCATTGATCATGACATGCATTTCGGATTAATCAACTCAATACGTCCAACCAATCAACTTTCAATTGCCATACTTTGTTGACCCAAAATTCCCTAACCTGATTTCTTCACCCCAAACCCTAACCTTGTTCATCCTGCGACTTCCTGAACGGTTTCACCCACATACCCCTCCCATTTTTTCATATGTCAACTTACTTTCCCCTTATGGTGCCCGTGAGAGTTTTCACCGAAAAGACTCTCTCGTTTCTGATTCCTCTCAACTCACTTTTGCCTAAGGTGCCCGTAAGAGTTTTCACTGATAAGACTCTCTCATTTTGATTTCTCTCAACTCCCATCACCTTACTGTGCCCGTGAGGGTTTTCACCAATAAGACTTTCTCATTTTTCATTACTTTCCTGCTTGGACCGGAGTGTTACCTCTTCTTTCTCGATCTGGCATTTCTTGAAAACTGATCAGAAGGTCTTTCTTTGGACCGTAATGTGGGATTTTGGATAGGGTTAGATAGAAAGGGTATTAAAGGCTCAAAACAATTCATATGGGTCTAAAATTACAACTTTAGGAATCAGATTTCTTACGGTGATCGCGATTTCTGCCCCAGTTTCTTTGCTTGGGGACTTTTGAATTTTTACTTTGATGGGACCGAACTATGAGACTGCCTACGTATCCTTAAAAGGAATCAAGTCGAATGTAGTTCATGACATAAGAATTGTTTTGTTTTGTTGTGATTTTCTCTTTGTTTTCTTCCTCTTTCTCTTCTTTTATTTTCTTTCTTCCTTTTCTCTTTTTGTTGTTATGTTGTTTTTTTTCTCTTTTTGTTCTTTTTTTCATTATTTTTCCTTTCTCTTTTCAGTTTTTTTTCTTTCTCTTTTTCCTTTGCTTATCTTTCACGCTTGGGTTTTTTTATCTTTACTACTGATCCCGAAAGAGAGGTATGGAAGAGAATATCTTTCATGCTTGGGTTTCTAATCTTTACTATTGATCCCGAAAGAGGGGTATATAATAAAATAAATAAGGCTCGAAGGTGTAACATAGGACAAAGTGTTTAGATAGCAGAACAAAATACCTTTGTCATTCCAATCTCCACATGCCGAGTAAAAAACAAATACAATTACTCCAAAGAAAATCATACATAATATCTCTTGACCGCATCGGAATTGATGGCTATTTAAACACACCTGCCTTCTATGTCTGTCAAATACAAAGCACCATTGGACAACCCTCTCGTCACGATAAACGACCCTTGCCAATTTGGGATGACTTGCCTTTAGCCTTAGCCTGATGCGGAAGAATACTTGCTGACCCACTTCAAACTTTCATAGACGTACCTTCTTATTATATGCTCTTTCCATTCTTTGTTGGCCATGACACATTGTTTCCAATCTTTTCTCATTTATCAAACTCAATTGCTCCAATCGGGTTTTGACCCGCTCATCATCATTAATCTGTGCTTCATCATCACACTCAATTTCTTTTATTATTATTTCAGAATTAGATTGGGTTTTAAGACTGGGCTGAAGATTCCTCATGCATGTCATGTCATTGAAACCAGCATAAAAAGAACTGTACAAGAAAGAAAAGAAAAACTAAAATGAAACTATTAGGTATGAAGAAGAAAGGGAATATCATTTCAATATGATTGAAAGATAAAAAGGTTTAACACATCCAAATGAACGGAACATAGAATCTGAATCAAAACCCTGGAATAATCCGGACAACTAAAAGAAAATCAAAGCCCACTACCAAAACTCCCTCCGAGTAGGAAGAGGAGTAGCTTCCCAATTGTTGATATTCACATTTGGCCTGACAAAATACACCTCTTCATCACCAGAAACTTCCCCAATTTCTACCTAGTTCACTTTATCAAGTAGACTTTGTACCCTCTCAAATCAACTCCTCATAAAAAACAACCCATGTTTTGGAACTGCTGAAACCGGATGCTTCACTGTCCCTAACTTGACAAAAGTTCTAAAGAGGTGTGGGATAGGCCTAGAGAGCAGCCACGCTTTCTTTTCCAACTTTGTAGACTTTTTCACATCATCCCTTGTGGGCTTAAACCCTAGACCAAATGTACCTAGATTTTTATGTAAAGATACTGGTTGCACGATAAATTGCAAAGATGCGCCCAGACCTTTACCCGGCACAAAACCATACTTCAACATCTCATTAGCTACCATACAGATCGAAGGTGATAGCCTCGGCCTTGGAATGCATTTTTATTCAGGAATCCTTTCGACAGACATCGTTTCGGACGTTTCATAAGCTAAAGGTCCTTTATCATCTCCGGCCTTAATAAATGGAACAGATGAATCTTCATAAAAGGATAAATCCTCTTCCCCACGCACCACAATCTCTTGTTTGTCCCACTCAAATTTTAATATTTGATGTAAAGACGATGGCACTGCCTTAGCCGCATGTATCCAAGGCCTGCCTAATAAAAAATTATACGAGGAAACCACGTCTAACACCTGAAATTCCACACTAAAACCAACTAGCCCTATCACCAATTCAAGGGTTATACATCCAGCAGAACATTTTCCTTTCTCATCAGAACCCTGAACACCTACATCGTTCATGTGGATTCCTTCGGTACCGATCTCCAAATTTTGCAAATTGGACAAAAGGCAAATATTTGCACTGGATCCATTATCAACAAACACCCTGATGAAAAAATAATATTTGCACTTCACCGTGATACAAAGAGCTCGATTGTGTTCCATGCACTCCATAAGAAGCTCATCATCCGCAAAAGAGGTCCTATTTGCTTTGAAGATCCTGCTAGCAATCGATTCTAATTGATTTACTGTGATGTTATTCGATGCCCCCCTTTCTCTAAGGCGAAAGCGGGTTTGTGATATTTGGGCGAACAACTCTATTCCTCTTGGGAATTTGGGTTTTGGAATTTTGAAGATTCGCCACCTAATTATTAAAGTGCATTAGGACACTAAGAATGGTTTTGAGTTGTGGTTCCCGGTCATGTTATATTGCGCCTTTACAAATAAACACTTACGGCTCAAATAAAGAAGGTTCTAACATAACTAGTAAGTAAATTGAAAGTAGACAATAAGGAGGGCAGAAATTTGAGGAAGTAAATTTAAAAAAAATCTGAAAATAAACATAGACAAGAAAAAGGGAAGGGGGTTCCTAGGTTTATAATATACATGGATCATTCACACAGCACCGATATCCAATAAATTGCATGGTGTTATCGCGTGATCATCATATCCATGTCTACCCCTCCCACCCCATTAAGGTATCAAAGCGCGGAATGATATCGTTACATATCGCATGCTATTACCCGTCCCGACCC
The DNA here is from genome assembly GCA_034376525.1 of Nicotiana benthamiana. Taxonomy (NCBI): domain Eukaryota; kingdom Viridiplantae; phylum Streptophyta; class Magnoliopsida; order Solanales; family Solanaceae; genus Nicotiana; species Nicotiana benthamiana. Next base: position 40,858,715 of record CM067324.1, read on the forward strand.
TATCAATCACAGAGGCATATGGGATTACTAATTCTAAAAGGGAGGGAGTGGAGGCTTTTGAGAGTTTCCAAAGGACAAACTTCTAAGGCGGCATTCAAAACATATACAGCAAGTATTGGGAAAGCAAGTAACAATATGGCTCAAGTAAACTTCCTTAAATCAAAGAAAGCATATAGTTTAGCACGTCTTACACGTTATTAAGGTCTCAAATGATAGGGACCTCTATAGTGGTTAAAACGTAGTTTTTCTTTTAAAAAAGAAGTTGTAACACTAATAGCATGATTCTGGCCAGAGGTGGGTAGCCCGGTTATAAAAATCAGAAGCTTAATAAAGTAGGTAGGTGCATCATTTCAAAATCATTTTCAGTAGAGTTTTGTTTTAAGACAGAAAGCTGAGTGAGCTTCAGAAAATCAAAACAAGAGTAGGAACGGCAGAGTTGAAATTTTAAAAGGTTGGTTGGTTTTAAAATAAATAAAAACACAATTTATTAGTTCTTGTCGGGTCTAAAGTTTGCCTAGACGTTGTTATACACCGTCTGATGTTTTTTTCTAAAGGGCGGACATGCGTATTATTTTTTAAGAAAAAAAAAGTACACGTGATAAGGCATTTGCAGAAAACGTTTCAAATCACTTAGCCATGTTTTAATGAAGTTATTAGACAAACATGAACTAATTACTGCAATTCAAACGAGTGAGAAGTCCTAAGGGAAGGACATCTAATGCACATAAGAGTTCCTAAAAAACATGGTTTCTAAAATGTCAATGCAGTAATGACCAGTTATTTGGCTTGTTGTTAATTATTTGTTGGTTATTAACATATCGTGATTGCATGATGAGCATGATGATAGGCTAAAAGTAAAGAACCTAAAGCAGGATCTCTAATGAATGAGATACACGTCCTATGCAAGTTATCTATTGCTCGGATAAATAAATAAAATCCTATAAGCATGTTTTCTACCCATTTTTTATACTAAACATGCATTACCCTCCCCATATTTACTATTCAACCCCAATCGTTTGTTTACAAATTATTATACACCAGCATCATCTGAATTACAGTAAACAAGAACAAAAATAAGAAGCTACTCTATAGAGAGCCTTCAATCAGGCCCAGTCTTCCAACCTCAACCCCTTCGAGTTCACAACCTTTGCCATGGTCTAGGTGCGGGAAAGCTTCCTAGGACCCATTGGGTCCCTGGCCAATGCCAGAACCTAGACATTTTAGAAGAATGCAGGACAAATGCAGTGAGGAATACCAACCTTGTGTGTCAAAGTTCAGTGAGTATTCAGGGGTACTCAAAGCAATGCTCACACGAAGGGGATAGAACCTATTCTGTAAGAGTAATGTGAAATGCAGCAAGAATAATATTAAAAAATAACGGGGTTTTCTTTAAAAAGAAAATAGCAGAAAAATGCTTGCATACAAGGATCATGGGGAAAAGGGAATAGATAGATCACATAATGCCAAAGAGGATACAAGTTTAATGAACATGACTACACGTGATCAAGGGATTCAGGGGGGCCTAGAAGTAGTAAAGTTTAGGCATGCTAATGTATAGCAACAGGACATGGCATAGCAAGGAACAGACAAAAGTCAAACTTTGCATATAAATCATAAGACATGGTGTCGTATTACAGAGAAAAATCAATTACACATTGAACAGGAGAAGCACAAGTAGAAGATAATCACAAAGATAATGAAATGACAACAAAATAAACACATTGGTGTGACACTTGAAAATTAATTAGGACATACCAGTATAAGAGCAAGATCAGGGTGCAAAGACAAAGTAGTAACATTATATTAGCCTTGGCTTTCAGCTGGATAATAATAAGCAAGAGCAAAGAATAGAGCAAAAGCAAAACAAAGAGCACAAGAGAATGCAGGATTGAGAGAGAGTGTGTGTGTGTGTGTGTGCTCAGAAGACTATCGTGTGTTATGTGTAAATACTTAGGATATTTATTGTTGAAAGTAGATGGTAAAATAAGGTAAAAATCGAAGAAATGTATTAATTGAAGAACTAGGAATCAATTAATTAAAGAATTAAGGAAGTACTCCCATTAATTAAAGGAATCAAAATCAAACAAAAGATTCAGCACCATATAAGGCAAGTAGGAAAAATCTATGTGGGATCAAATAAGGAAGGAATCAAGGTTCAGCATTGCACATAATAGTCAATTAAGACCAAGTAGAATAGAGTACTATAGCAAATAAGGTAACAAAAATTTAATAATTTAAAACAGGCGAATAGATGCTAGGGTTTAGAAAGAAAGTTTTTGAATTACCAATCAATCAAGGAAAATCAGAATCAATCATGTAAAGTCATGATTATGTATTTTCAGCATATAAATAGAGGTGAATGAACAAAAATAAGGAGCAAAATTAGCCATATAGATAGAAGGGAATTAGATATGAACAAACACAACCATCCACAGATAGTGAACATAGGTTAAGACTCAACATGGTACATTCAAGGCATGATGACCCGAAACATTAACAAGAATCCTGGAAAATCAAGCTGACACACACAATCAAACGAAGGAACATGCTAACACGTAGAAGCAGAGTAAAGAAAATCGTACTAACACACAAAATCGAACAAAGGAACATGCTAACACATAGAGACAAGGCCAAGAAAATTAGGCTAACACAGATGATCAAGGCAAAGAAACATGCTAACACCCATAATCACTCGAGGAAACATTTTTTAGAAATTAGATTTTTTTTCTTCGCATGGTCTAACTAGAAAACAGTAAGAGCATAGAAATCGGTCAGAATGAACAAAGAAGAGTTTTAATCATAAAGAAAAACAATTGAAGCATGCGTAAAAGAAATCCAAGAAACCCTAAGTAAAAAATGGTTCAAAGCAAAGGATCTTTCAAAACAAACTCGAGAATAAGCTGAACATCGAGGAAAACATGAAAATAGCATGAAATAACACTCTTTTTGAGAGATTTAGGAGAGAGCTAGGGTTTCAAAAAAGGGAAACCCTAATAGAAGTAGAGAGAACCTATTGAAACATCATAGATCGTGACATATAGGGTGTGATTTCTCCTGAGATCACACCGAAGAACTTCCAAGTTGCAGAACCAGGAACCCTAGGTCTCAATCACCATGGTCCATAAGCTCGAAGGTCCTAGAGGTGTTGAACAGAACGATGAGAGGCCCATCAGAGCCTTGGGGTTGAAGGGAGGTGGCCGGATATGGTCGGAAACAAACTAGGCGAAGCTTTCAGGAATTGATACATATGGTGGGGCTTCTGGTGCCTCAAAATAGAGGGAATCAGTGAGCTAGGGTTTCATAGCGGTTGATGGTCGAATGGGGTGAGATTGGAGGTGGCCGGAGAGGCAGTGGAGATCACCGGAGAAGAGAGAACCAGAAGGTTCTAGAGATAAGGGAGAGGAAGAGACGAGATAGAGAGAGAGAGACCGTCTCGTGAAAATGATGGTTCTATGGGGGGATTAATTGAATTTAATTAAGGGAATTAAATCCAGACCGTTGATCTCATTTGATCAACGACTCAGATTAAAACGGGGGCGGATTGGGTCATATTCGGGATTGGATGGGTTGGTTTAAATGGGGTAATTGGCCATTAAAAAAATCTGATAGGGCGGTGTGGCCAATTTGTCTAGAATGTTATAAATAATACACTTCTATTTAAGGTGAATGTCTTTAATTAGAGAGATTCTAGAGTTCTCTTCTTGGTAGCTAAATCATCCTCCTCCCTATAAGTAGAGGTGCCCTCTACCATTGTAAATCACTCCTAACATTCTCTAAGTATCAATAAGAAGAACTCTCTCTACTCTTCTCTCTATTTGCTCTTGTTCTTGAGTTATTGTTCTTGTTCTTATATTATTTCATAACACGTTATCAGCACGAGACTCTACCGTCTCAAGAACCATTCTCGAAAAATCTAAGGTATTTCCCTCTTCCTAATTTAATTTTCGATTATGTCTGACATTACGAAAAGAAAGTTCGTTGCCCTTGAAATTTCGGACAAGAACTATATGACATGGGTGTTGGATGCTGAAATCCACTTAGATGCTATGGGTCTCGGAGACACCATCAAAGATAGAGAAAAAGCATCCACCCAAGAATGTGCGAAGGCCTTGATTTTCTTGCGCCATCACCTTGATGAAGGTTTGAAGATTGAACATCTCACCGTCAAGGATCCACTCATCTTGTGGAACGGCTTAAAGGAGAGATATGACAACCTGAAGTTGGTCACTCTGCCACAAGCACGATATGATTGGGCTCATCTGAGGCTCCAGGACTTTAAGTCCATTTCTGAATATAATTCTGCAATGTTCAGAATTACTTCTAAATTGAAGCTATGCGGGGATAATATCTCCGATTATGATATGCTTGAGAAAACGTTTACAACATTTCATGCCTCCAATATAGTACTGCAACAACAATATAGAGAGAAAGGCTTTACAAAGTACTCTGAACTGATTTCTCTTCTACTAGTGGCTGAGCGAAATAATGACCTGCTCATGAGAAATCACGAAAATCGACCCACTGGGTCTACACCACTGCCTGAAGCAGATAAGGTGCACTCTCATTATGCCAAACATGAAAAGGGCCATGGTCATGGTCGTAAACGGGGTCATAGCCAGGGACGTAGACAAGGAAGAAATTCCAATGAAGTCCGTCAACCCCCAAGGAGAGATAACCGCCGAAAGCAGAAACGGGGTCATGAAGATCCTAAGGCAAATGGTTCAGAAACTATATGTTATCGTTGCGGTGGGAAAGGGCACTGGTCAAAGACTTGCCGTAGACCAAGACACTTGGTTGACCTTTATCAAGCATCTCGAAAGAGAAAAGGCCCTGAAACAAATTTTGTCTATGACGACAATGAGGACATCACCCACCTGGATGTGGCAGACTTCTTTGAGCAACCCGAGGGGAAAATAGACCACCTAATCGGCGATGGGTCCGTGATGAAAGAAGATGGAGTTATTTGATTTTGTTCTACTTATTTGTATTAGTTAGTGAATAAACTAATAGTCATTAGTATTAGCTCGTATTAGTTAGTTCATGATGCAATGTTAGCAGTAGTTCTTTAGAATATCTTCAATATGCTCAAATATCAATAATATTTTTATTTTCCAGTAGGGGTAATCGACTAGCCTGAAAAACTAGTCGATTATCTACTTTTTTCGCATTAAAGCTGAAAAATAATTGATCAACAATCGATTGTCTTTGTCTAACAATCGATTGTCGTTGAGACAGTGTAATCTGGAATTTTTCAAAAATCATCCACAATCGATTGTCTTTGTCTAACAATCGATTGTCGTTAAGACAGTGTAATCTGGAATTTTTCAAAATAGCCAACAATCGATTGTCTATGCATAACAATCGATTGTCTTAAAACAGTGTGTTCTGGAATTTTTCAAAATAGCCAACAATCGATTGTCTATACTTAACAATCGATTGTCTTAAAACAGTGTGTTCTGGAATTTTTCAAAATAGCCAACAATCGATTGTCTATACTTAACAATCGATTGTCTTAAAACAGTATGCTCTGTAATTTTTCAAAATAGCCAACAATCGATTGTCTGTGCATAACAATCGATTGTCTTAAGACAGTGTGATCTGAAGTTTTTTAAAATAGCAAATAATCGATTGTGTGTGTTTAACAATCGATTGTCAATGTTCAACAATCGATTGTTTGTGTTTAACAATCGATTGTTTGAAGAAAATGTTTAAACTGAAATTTTCAAACTGCAAAGTAATGGATAACATATCTGATTTTGTTAGTCAACTGTTAGCAGCAGATTTTGAAAATATTATGTGACACAAACGAATTGAACTTGTTTATTCTTATGTTCCTGTATCTCTTTTGTATGTCAAACTATGGGATAGCAAATATGGACATCTCACAAAGCGAACTTGGATCAACGTCCAACTGTAAAAGTATTTGCCTAGTTGATTCATGTACTACACATACAATACTCAAAGAAAGGAAGTATTTCTCTCAACTGAATATGTGTAAGGCAAACGTTACTACAATCTCTGGAAGTAGTAAATTGATTGAAGGCTCCGGAAGAGCAATTGTAACTCTGCCCAAAGGCACGACGTTAATTATAGAGAATGCAATGTTCTCCTCCAAGTCTATGAGAAACTTGTTGAGTTTTAAAGATGTACGCCGGAATGGCTATCATATTGAGACAATGGATGAAGATAATCTTGAATATCTCGTCATCACAAAGAATGTCTCCGGCCAAAGAGGGTTATTGAGAAATTCCCGTCTTTATCTTGTGGCCTGTATTGGACAAGAATTAGTGCAATTGAGGCACATTCAACAGTAAACCAAAGGGTTACTGATTCCAATACCTTTGTACTTTGGCATGATCGATTGGGACACCCAGGATCGGTCATGATGAGACGGATTATAGAAAGCTCATATGGGCATCCGTTAAAGAATTTCAAAATTCTTTCGAATAATGAATATCCTTGCACTTCGTGTTATCAAGGCAAGTTGATTATCAGGCCATCACCAACAAAGGTTGGGACTGAGTCACCCACGTTTCTGGAACGTATACAAGGGGACATTTGTGGACCTATTCACCCACCTAGTGGGTCGTTTAGGTATTTCATGGTCTTGATAGACGCATCCTGTAGATGGTCTCATGTGTGCCTATTGTCATCACGCAACCTTGCGTTTGCGAAATTAATGGCACAAATAATTCGACTACGAGCACAATTTCCAGATAATCCAATCAAGTCCATTAGACTGGATAATGCTGCTGAGTTTACATCCCAAGCATTTAATGATTATTGCTTATCAATCGGGATAAAATTTGAACATTATGTAGCTCATGTTCACACTCAAAACGGTCTTGCAGAATCGTTAATTAAACGCCTGCAGTTGATTGCAAGGCCATTACTTATGAGAACGAGGCTGCCCACTTCGGTATGGGGTCACGCCATCTTACATGCAGCAATGCTAATTCATCTCAGACCGACGAATTACCACAAGTATTCCCTGTTGCAATTAGTTTTGGGTCATGAACCCAATATATCCCATTTAAGAATTTTTGGATGCGCAGTATATGTGCCTATAGCACCGCTATCCCGCACCAAAATGGGTCCGCAAAGAAGGTTAGGAATATATGTTGGGTTTGAATCGCCCTCCATCATTCGCTACCTCGAAACATTGACAGGCAACTTGTTTACTGCACGATTTGCAGACTGTCGATTTGATGAGACACTTTTCCCAAAATTAGGGGGAGAAGTTGGTGAAACCAAACGGGAAATTTTGTGGAAAAATGCATCATTATCTCATCTTGATCCACATACCTCTATTTGTGAAAGAGAGGTACAAAAGATTATCCATTTGCAAAGAATAGCAAATCAAATGCCTGACGCATTTACGGACTTGAAGAGGATAACGAAATCCCACATTCCCGCGGAAAATGTTCCAATCCGTATTGATGTCCCTGTTGGACAATCATCTAGTGTCATATCCAATGAGTCAAATGCACGCCTGAAGCGTGGCAGACCATTAGGTTCCAAAGATCGAAATCCTAGAAAGAGGAAAAAGAACGATCAAAATGACACCACGAAAGAATCTCATGATTTAACAAATTCTGAGATTCATGAAGAATCCATTGAGCCTGAGACTCTGGAAAATACGGAACTATCCCTAAATCCAATTAATATTGAGGCAAATATTAATCGAGTGGATATTGTGGTGGATAATGCCTTTGCTTATAATGTAGCATCTAGCATTATGCAAGAATGTGAGGATCTCGAACCTCAATCTGTTGAAGAATGTCGAAAAAGACAGGATTGGCCAAAGTGGCAAGAAGCAATTCAATCAGAATTGAATTCGCTGGCAAAACGTGAAGTTTTTGGCCCTATAGTTGAAACACCTAATGGTGTTAAGCCTGTCGGCTATAAATGGGTCTTTGTACGCAAAAGAAACGAGAAAAATGAGGTACAAAGATATAAGGCACGCCTTGTTGCACAAGGTTTTTCTCAAAGGCCTGGTGTCGATTATGAAGAGACATATTCGCCTGTAATGGATGCGATAACCTTTCGTTATCTCATAAGTTTTGCTGTCCATGAAAAGCTTGCCATGCACTTAATGGATGTGGTTACTGCCTATCTTTATGGCTCACTTGATAATGAGATATACATGAAAATTCCCGATGGACTCAAGATGCCAAACGCGCATAATTCGAAATCTCGAGAAGTGTTCTCAATTAAATTGCAAAGATCCTTGTATGGTCTAAAGCAATCTGGACGAATGTGGTATAATCGTCTTAGTGAGTACTTGTTAAAAGAAGGCTATATAAATGACGCCATTTGCCCGTGTGTTTTCATAAAGAAAACAACGTCGGAATTTGTTGTACTTGCCGTATATGTCGATGACATAAACCTTATTGGAACCCCTAAAGAACTCCAAAAGGCAATTGATTATCTAAAGGATGAATTCGAGATGAAAGATCTCGGAAAGACTAAACTATGTCTTGGTTTGCAAATTGAATATTTGGCAAACGGAATTTTTGTTCATCAATCTACCTATACTGAAAAGGTACTGAAACGGTTTTACATGGATGAAGCACATCCTTTAAGTACACCGATGGTTGTTCGATCACTTGATGTGAACAAGATCCATTCCGACCACAAGAAAGGAATGAAGAGCTACTTGGTCCTGAAGTACCATATCTTAGCGCAATTGGCGAACTTATGTATCTTGCAAATACTACAAGACCTGACATATCCTTTTCAGTTAATGTCTTAGCAAGATTTAGCTCGGCTCCTACGAGGAGACATTGGAATGGGATCAAACACATATTGCGGTACCTAAAGGGAACTACCGATATGGGCTTATTTTATGGCAAGAATTGCAACCCGGATCTTGTTGGTTATGCTGATGCTGGATATTTGTCCGACCCACACAAGGCTCGATCTCAAACGGGTTATGTGTTCACCTGTGGAGAAACCGCCATATCTTGGCGATCGACTAAGCAATCAATTGTGGCTACTTCATCTAATCATGCCGAGATAATTGCTATTCATGAAGCAAGTCGGGAGTGTGTGTGGTTAAGGTCGATAATACATCATATCCAAGACAAATGTGGTTTGAAGTGTGATAAACTACCCACAACTTTGTATGAAGACAATGCAACATGTATAGCTCAATTGAAGGGAGGATTCATAAAAGGAGATAGAACGAAGCATATTTCACCAAAGTTATTCTTCACACATGATCTTCAAAAGAATGGTGATATCAATGTTCAACAGATTCGTTCAAGCGACAATATGGCTGATTTGTTCACAAAATCTCTACTAAAGTCAACCTTCAAGAAGCTAGTTCACAAGATCGGGATGCGAAGACTTAAGGACATAAATTGATGTTCTTATCAGGGGGAGTTAAGGCGCGTTGCACTCTTTTTTCCTTACAAGGTTTTGTCCCACCGGGTTTTCCTTGCAAGGTTTTTAACGAGGCAACCGATAGGCGCATATTCAAACATGTGTACTCTTTTTCCTTACTTTAATTTTTCCCATTGGGTTTTGTTTTAAGGTTTTAACGAGGCACATCATTGAATAGACATTCAAGGGGGAGTGTTATAAATACACTTCTATTTAAGGTGAATGTCTTTAATTAGAGAGATTCTAGAGTTCTATTCTTGGTAGCTAAATCATCCTCCTCCCTATAAATAGAGGTGCCCTCTACCATTGTAAATCACTCCTAACATTCTCTAAGTATCAATAAGAAGAACTCTCTCTACTCTTCTCTCTATTTGGTCTTGTTCTTGAGTTATTGTTCTTGTTCTTATGGTCGAATGGGGTGAGATTTGGAGGTGGCCGGAGAGGCAGTGGAGATCACCGGAGAAGAGAGAACCAGAAGGTTCTAGAGATAAGGGAGAGGAAGAGACGAGATAGAGAGAGAGACCGTCTCGTGAAAATGATGGTTCTATGGGGGGATTAATTGAATTTAATTAAGGGAATTAAATCCAGACCGTTGATCTCATTTGATCAACGACTCAGATTAAAACGGGGGCGGATTGGGTCATATTCGGGATTGGATGGGTTGGTTTAAATGGGGTAATTGGCCATTAAAAAAATCTGATAGGGCGGTGTGGCCAATTTGTCTAGAACTGATTAATGAGGGATGTTTGTTAAATAATCAATTTTTCCCTTTTATTATTTTATAAAATAGTAATAATGATTTAAAAGTAAATTAAAGGTACTGAACTAATTAATAACATATAAATACTAATGTAAAAATACTAAAAATGATTTTATAATTATAAATGCATGTTAATTGTAAAATTGGCTATAATTACAATCATACAAAATTTAGCTTTAAAAACTAGACAAATGTATAGAAAATATGCAATAATTACCCCAATTATATCTTAGTGTAAGTATGGGAATGAAATAAATTATTCACCAAACAAAATGCTAATTTGGGAATAATTATTGGATTTTGTAGTATTAAAATAAATAATAAATATAAAACCTTCAAAAATAAAGGAAAATACCAAAACTATTGGGCATGCTTATATATGCATGTCAATGTTATTTTGAGAATATAAAAAATAGGTAGGAAAAAATTAGGTATCAACAGCTGCCCCTCTTTACCCGAGAGGGATGAAAGATTTGTCGGGTAAAGATATGATGGCCAATTTTAACCGAAAGAAAAGATTTGAAAAGGTTTTATCCGAGCTCTGGCTCCTAAGCTGCCTACATATCCCTGGTCTTACCGGAATCAGGCCACATGTAGTTGGGGGAACCTATCAGCGGAACATGCCGATGGAGACTTTCAAATGACGAATGCAATATTCAGGTTGGGAAAGACAATCAAGAACCGATGGGCTGCTTGGAATTGGAGCAAGATCGCTCCTGATGTGATGGTCGTTGCTAGTCGATGTACCTGCAAATAAGCAATACGAGCATATATAGTGCATGAATTTAAAGGTGATGCAGGTTCCTATTGGACCATGAATGCTATCTTCAGACGGATCGGATGACATCCCAGGCCATGAAGCGTATAATAAAGGATTCACAGTGCTATGAAATGATGCTCTCGGGCCATGATAATGATGCCTCCGAACCATGATGACTTTGAATAATGATATGCAAAAGATAAAAGTGTGGTCCTCAGACCATGGCATGGCATTCTCGGGCTATGAAAATGGTGCCTCCGAACAATGACGCCTTCGGACGATTTGGTGATTTTTCAGTCCATGAAATGCAGGATTTGGCGATATTGTAGCTGATGTAGGATTTAAACAAAATTGGCGATATTGCAGCCGACATAGAGATTTAAATAAAGTTGGCATTATTTCAGCCTTTCAGGATTAAACAAAATTGGCGATATTGTAGCCGACAAAGAGATTTAAATAAATTTGGCGATATTTCAGCCATGCAGACGGAGACAATGCTTTGTCTCGGAATGCAGAAAGGTAGCCTTATGCAATGAAAGGAAATGCAGATGGAGACAATGCTTAATCTCGGAAGGCAGAAAGGCAGCCTTATGCAATGCACGAAAAATGCGGGATGGAGGTATATCTTAACCTCAGAAGGTAGAAAAGTAGCCTTATGCAATGCAAGGAAATGCAGGATGGAGGTAGAGCTTAACCTCGTAAGTAGAAAAAGTAGCCTTATGCAATGCAAGGAAATGCAGGATTGAGGTAGAGCTTAACCTCGGAAGGCAGAAAAGTAGCCTTATGCAGTGCAAAGAAATGTTGGATGGAGGTAAAGCTTAACCTTGGAAGGGAGAAAAGTAGCCTTGTGCAATGCAAGGAAATGTAGGATGGAGGTAGAGCTTAACCTCGGAAGGCAGAAAAGTAGCCTTATGCAATGCAAGGAAATGCAGGATGGAGGTAGAGCTTAACCTCTAAAGAAAGAAAAGTAGAAATATGAAATGTAAGGAAATGTAAGATGGAGGTAGAGCTTAACCTCTAAATGTAGAAAAGTAGCCTTATGCAATGCAATGAATTGCAGGATGGAGGTACAGCTTAACCTCGGAAGACAGAAAAGTAACCTTATGCAATGCAAGGAAATGCAGATGGAGACAATGCTTAGTCTCAAAAGGTAGAAAGGTAGCCTTATGCAATGCAAGAAATACAGGTGGAGAGTAACGAAATCTCTTAGCTGATAGATGATAGCCGCTTGTGAATTGTGTCATTGTGGCCGCTGGGGATGTCGCGTATGGATAAAAATTGTAAATAGGTGATGACTTTGAGAGTCGCATTCCTGAAAAGTGTGAGTGTGTAATTGTGTTTGATGATTTTATGCCTTGGGTGCCTGCATCCAAAGAAAAATCATGAGCTTTGTAAAAAGGGGAAAGGCTAGTTCGTCCTCCTGTGGACTTTGCTTGTTCTGCTCGACTCTTGCTTTTATTGGGGGTAGCATCGCTAAACAAAGCAATTTTGATAGTAGCCATGCATGATTAGTTTGTAAAGATGTAAATACATAATTTAAAAAATGATTTTCTTTTAGATGAACCGAAGACTGCGATGCGGTTCAAGATATTTGTGACAATTTTTGCTCTGAAATTTTGAGGGTCCTTCTCAAACTTCTGCCTCAATTACTTGGTTAGTGCTTCTGACGGCTGCGTATAATGAATGGCTAAAAGTTGATAAGAATTTTGAGGGTCCTCCTCAAATTCTGCCCCAGTTTCCAGTATCGAGGAAATAATTTTTTATTGAATTGTGACCGAACTCATAGGGCTACCTATCCCCTCTTAAATGGGAATCAGGTCAGGCGTAGTTCAAATTACATCATAAAGAAATCATAATGATTACACATAATAGCGTTTGACTATGTCTGAATTAATTGGCTTTGGCCGGACTTCTCCATCAATTTCAGCGAGTATGAGGGATCCTCATGTTAGGACCCGGTGAACCATGTACGGGCCTTGCCAGTTAGGAGAGCTCTTTCCTTTGGCCTCATCCTGATACGGGAAAATTTTCTTCAGCACCAGCTTCCCCGGTGTGAATTGTCTTGGCTAGACTCTTTTGTTAAAGGCTTTGGACATCCCGTTCTGATACAATTGACTATGGCAAACTGCATTCATCATATTTCTGTCTCTGAGGGCTAACTGCTCATAGCGGCTCTTTACCCATTCTGCATCTTCAAGTTCCGTTTCATGTATAATCCTTAGGGAGGGAATTTCTATCTCGTCCGGGATGACTACCTTGGTACCGTAAACCAACATATAGGGAGTCGCACAGGTTGATGTGCGAACTATGGTGTGGTATCCCAATAGAGAAAAATGATAGCTTCTCGTGCCACTGCTTGTGCTTCTCTATCATCTTCCTCAGTATCTTCTTGATGTTCTTGTTGGCCGCTTGTACTGCTCCCTCATCTGAGGCTATATGCTGTAGAGTCCTTGTGTTTGATTTTGAATGTTTCACACATGGCTTTCATCAAGTAACTGTTGAGATTGAAATTAGTATCGGTAATAATTGATTATGGGATGTCGAACTAGCAAATGATGCGGTTGCGGGCAAAGTCTATCACGACCTTCTTAGTCACTGCCTTATATGATGTTGCTTCCACCCATTTGGTGAAATAATCAATTGCCACTAGAATGAACCTATGCTCGTTTGATGTGGCAGGCTTGATAGGTCCAAATCCATTCCCAAAGCGACAAATGGCCACAACGATCTTGTTGCGTTAAGCTCATTTGGAGGCACCTTTATCATATCTGCATGTATCTAATAGCAATGGCATTTTTGAACATACTGGATGCAGTCCGTTTCCATAGTCATCCAAAAATAACCTGCCCGGAGTACCTTCTTTGCTAAGACAAAGCCATTCATATGTGGACTGCATGTCTCTGCATTCGCTTCTTTTAATAACCTGGATGCTTCATTTGCTTCGACACATCTGAGTAATCCCAAATCAGGAGTCCTCCTATACACGATTCCTCTATTGTGAAAGACGTTGTTAGACAACCTCCGAAGTGTGCGTTTGTGAGTAGAATTTGCAAGTTCTGGATATCCTCATGTTGTCAGATACTCCTTGATATCACAGAACCAAGGGTTTTCGTCTGCTTCTTCATCAACATGAGCACAGTAAGCTGGCTGATCACGAATTTTCACCGAGATGGGATCAATGAAGTTCTTATCTGGATGCTGAATCATAGATGATAAGGTGGCCAACGCGTCGGCGAACTCATTCTGGACTCTGGGTACATGCTGGAATTCTGTCTTTGTAAACCTCTTCCTCAACTCATGTACATAATACAGATACGGGAATATCTTGGAGTTCTTGGTTTCCCGTTCTTCTGGGACCTTCCGTATGAGCAAGTCTGAATCCCCAATTACTAGTAACTCCTGAATGTTCATGTCAATGTACAACTTGAACCCTAAGATGCAGGATTCATATTTGGCCATGTTATTGGTGCATGAGAATCTGAGCTTTACGGACACCGGATAATGCTGACCTGTTTCTGACACCAGGACTGCTCCTATACCAACTTTTTTGAAGTTTGCTGCTCCGTCGAAGAACATCCTCCAACCATCATAGGATTGTGCAATATCCTCTCCTATGAAATATACCTCTTCATTAGGAAGATATGTCTTCAGAGGCTCGTATTCTTCGTTTACGGAATTCTCGGCGAGGTGATCTGCCAAGTCCTGTCCTTTGTTTGCCTCTTAAGATACGAAAACAATGTTAAACTTGCTTAGCAAGATTTGACACTTGGCTAGCATGCCAGTGAGCACGGGCTTCTGAAAAATGTACTTTAGCGGATCCATTCTTGATATGAGGTAGGTGGTATAGGCACAAAAATAATGCCTCAAATTTTGAGCTACCCAAGTCAGAGCATAATAGGTGTGTTCTAATAGAGAGTATCGAGCCTTGTGTGGAGTGAAATTATTCCTCAGGTAATAGATAGCTTTCTCCTTTCTCCCTGTTTCGTCATAAGGTAGGGCAATAGGGGTCTACATGGTGCGGGCAAAACCAAAACTGGCAGCGTTGACAGGTATTCCTTGATTCTGCTGAAAGCTTTCTGACAATCATCGATCCATTTGGTAGCACCATCCTTGTTCAACATCTTAAAGATAAGTTCGCAAATGACAGTGGACTGAGCTATAAAACAGCTTATGTAGTTGAGTTTTCCCAGGAAGCTCATCACATCCGCCATTCTTGAATGGCCTTAACTTTTGATGGATCTAGCTCTATTCCTCGACGACTCACAATGAACCCTAATATTTTTCCGGCAGGAACCTCGAATGCACACTTGGCGGGATTTATCTTTAGATTGTACCTTCTTAGACTATTGAAAAACTTCCTCAAATCCTCCAAGTGGTCAGGGGCTTTCTTGGATTTGATGATACATCATCTATGTATACCTCGATCTCTTTGTGTATTATGTCATGGAAAATAGTAGTCATGGCCCTCATGTAGGTGGACCCTACATTCTTCAACCCAAACAGTATCATTTTGTAATAATACATCCCCGATGGTGTAATAAAAGTTGTTTTCTTTGAGCCTTCTTCATCCATCCATATCTGATGATACCCAGCAAAACAATCGACGAATGACTACAACTCATTCTTGGAACAGTTGTAAATTAGAATGTGTATGTTCGATAAGGGGAAGTCATCTTTCGGACTGGCTCGGTTGACATCCCGGTAGTCGACAAAGACCCTAACCTTCCCATACTTTTTTGGCACTAGCACAATGTTGTCTAACCATGTTGGATATTCTACTACCGTGAGAACCTTGGCTTTGACTCGCTGTGGTAACCTCTTCCTTGATTTTCAAACTCATGTCAGGTCTGAACTTCCTGAGCTTCTATTTTATTAGCGGACATACTTGATCCTTGGCAGTTTGTGATCTACAATAGATGTTCTGAGACCAGTCATATCATTATACGAACAGGCGAATATATCCTCATATTCCCTTACAAACTCTATGTACTCTTCCTTTTCTGATGGTGACAGATGAACATTGATGCGCATTTCCTTGACATTCTCTATATCACCCAAGTTGACAACCTCAGTTTTTTCCAAGTTAGACTTAGGCCTATTCTCAAAGTTCTCAACTACTTTAACAACCTCTTATGGTATATCATCTTTTCTGATTCTATGTTTGTCGCGTTACCTAGTAGCAAGTCACAATCGTTGGTTCCTCAAGATAACTAATAGTAATGATGTGTAAATAAAATAATTGGTAAAAAGGTAATGAGCGCGAGATTTATAAGAAACTAAAATGCTTTGATAAATTTCATAAAGTGTTTTGAACATTGGAGCTCTTATTTCGAAATTAAAATACGGAAAGAAAATCAACTTGCAAAAAGTAAATGGTGATGCATGATGCTTTGTTCAGCTTTGCTACCCTGAAGCCTTCCGGGACCTGGTGGTTTTGATAGACCAATTATTGAGGCGTGCTCCTCGATTTACGGCTTGTACGAAAGGGACTTCCACCCCTTCCTCCTCGAAAACAACACAACACTCCATATTATCATCCTCCAGGAACAAGTTCCTCATTGTTGCTAATGCTTCCTCTTCTTCTGACCCATAAATGACTTCGGCTTGCTGAAAAGTCTGCTCTAGGCGAGGTACCGGATGCTCCAGTGGCGAGCATTCATCAAACTCTTTTTAGGTGTACTCATATCCTAAGAAGAAAGTGGTACCATGTTTCTTTGGCTTGATCGGCTTGGCGATCCCTTGGAGATTCTTGCCAAGTCCCTTGCCAGGTTCGTATCTCCACCAATTCAGTATACCTTCGGTCTTGTTATCCCACCATTTATCCTTGTCTATGTCATTGACTCGCTCAATGTGATGGTAAGTTTCCCCACCTATCTTTCTCCTTCCTTCGCTGGGATGGTCTGGCAAACTATATATGGGATTGCTACCGTTGCTGTGAATAATTACCTCTTGGTGATTCCATTCAAATTTCACCTCTTGGTGTAGGGTTGATGCTACAGCCCCAGCAGCATGGATCCAGGGTCGTCCCAACAATAGATTGTAGAACGCCGAGATATCTGTCACTTGAAAGTCAACGTCGAACCAAGATGGTCCCATTTACAGACATAAACTGATTTGCTCGATGGTGGACCTTTGGGATCCATAGAAATCTTTGATGTTGATGGCCCCATCTTTGATCTCATGCAGGCTCTTGCCCAATGTTCTAATAGTTACCAATGGACAAATATTGTGGTTAGACCCTCCATCGATCAAACTCTTTGAGATGAAATGATCTTCGCATTGCACAGTGATATGCAGCGCCTTGTTATGGCTAAACCCTTCAGGTGGCAGCTCATCTTCGTGGAAGGTGATTTTGTAACTCTCCAATACTTTCCCTACCATGTTTTCCATTTCTTTTCCAGATATGTTGCTGGGTATGTACGCCTCACTCAGTATCTTCAACAAGGCATTCATATGTGCATCGGAGCTTTGCAGAAGAGCTAGGATGGAGATCTGTGCCGATGTTATTCAGCTGATCAATTCTAAGTACTATTTTGCTTGTATCTTCCTCCAAAGATCATCGGGCCTAGTTTCAACAGGCCGTCTAGAGGTCTACTTCCTCGATTCAGCTAAATACTCTAGAGTATAGACCCTGCCAGTTTGGGTCATACCATGTGCTGCAATTTGCTACTCCAGATTTTGTTTTCCCTTTTCTTCTTGCATCGGCTATGTCGTCCCAGGGAACGGCCTGTGTATGGAACGGTGTTATGGCTGACATTGCTACAGGAATGGGTACTCTCGCTTTGGGAGGTAACACAGCAACTTCAAATGGTGCCTTTTGGGACCCAAACTCAACCTCAATTGGTCCTGACGCCTTTACGTGAGATGGTGCCTTAAGATCAAGTGGTATGGACATGTTTAGTTCAGCATCTTCAAAAGGCTGAAATTGGACAACGATCGGGCTAAGTGTGACTATTGGTTCTTTGGCTTTTCACCTTTAGTAATCAACCCGATCGATCCCAATTGTCTTTTATCTCTATTATGTGAATGCTCCAGCCCTTATGGTCAGCTAGAGGGTTATTGTGAATATTAGGAGCAGGATCCTTTGCCACGATGATCTTATTATCAATCAAAGCCAGAATCTTGTCCTTTAGGGAGTGGAACTCCTCAATGGTATGACCTTTCATGCCGGAATAGTATGCACAGGTTTTGTTCGTGTTGACCCATTGGGAAGGACTTTTTGGGGTTATGGCAGGGATAGGGGTAACGTAACCAGGGTCTTTAAGCCTTTCATACAGCTAGTTAATTGGTTCGGCAATGGCGATGTACTATTTGGGAGGTCTGCGATTGAAGTTTGGTCGGGGTCTAGGGAAATATTAGCGAGATAATTGTTGTTGGGTATTATAGGCTTGGTAGACGTGTGCTGGTTGGGAGTGTTTGGGGGAAGTGGGCAGATACGTGAATGGTGGAGATGATTGGCAAATAGGCGGGTGGAGCTTGTTAGGAAGGTGAGGGTGTTTGGTAACTTGGATAGGTTGATGTGTGAGTGGAGGTAATGGGTATGTTTGGTATCTGACTAGAGATTTTGTCCTCTGTGCAACCACTACGGCACTCTTATCCCTTTTCTTGGATGTGCCGCCAGACTGTAGAGCCTTGTTGGTGGCTTGCAATGCTTCAAAGTTAGTTACCGTACCACTTTTAATACCTTCTTCTATTCTCTCTCCTAAATTGATGATGTCAGAAAACTTCTGGCCCTCGATTAGCATCATCCTCTCATAATATTGGGGGGTCTTTAGCCCGAACGAAAAACCTATTCATATGTTCTTATTCTAAGGCCGGCTTGACCTTAGCAGCCTCTGACCTCCAACGAGTAGCATACTCGCGGAGAGTTATTAGAGGTGTCTTCTTCAAATTTTGGATGTAGAATACATCTGGTGCATTCTCAGTATTGAATCTGACTACACAGGATCGAGGGATTCAGGGGGGCCTAGAAGTAGTAAAGTTTAGGCAGGCTAATGTATAACAACAGGACATAGGCATAGCAAGGAACAGACAAAGTCAGACTTAGCATGTAAATCAGAAGACATAGTGACGTATTAGAGCGAAGAATCAATTACACATTGAACGGGAGAAGCATAAGTAGAAGAAAATCACAAAGATAATGACCTAAAAAAAATAAACACATTGGTTTGATACTTGAAAATTAATTAGGACATACTAGTATAAGAGCAAGAGCATGGTGAAAATACAAAGAAGTAATACTATATTAGCCTTGGCTTTCAGCAAGCTAATAATAAGCAAGAGCATAGAATAGAGCAAAAGCAAAAGAAAGAGCACAAGAGAATGCAGGATTAAGAGTGTGTATGTGTGTGTTCAGAAGACTGTCGTGTGTTCTGTGTAAAGAGTTAGGGTATTTATAGTTGAAAGTAGGTGGTAAATAAAGGTAAAAATCAAAGAAATATATTAATTGAAGAACTAGGAATCAATTAATTAAAGAATCAAGGAAGTACTCCTATTAATTATGGGAATCAAAATCAAATGAAAAATTCAGCACCATACAAGACAAGTAGGAAAAATCAGTGTGGGATCAAATAAGGAAGGAGTAATGGTTCAGTATTGCACATAGTAGCCAATTAAGACCATGTTCAGGGAAAATCCAATTAAGGAAAGGCCAAGTAGAATAGAGTACTATATCAAATAAAGTAACAAAAATCAATTAATTTAAAATAGGCGAATAGAATGCTAGGGTTTTGAAAGAAAGTTTTTGAATTACTAATCAATCAAGGAAAATCAAAATCAATCATGTAAATTCATGATTCTATATTCTCAACATATAAATAGAGGTTAATGAACAAAATTAGCGAGCAAAATTATCCATATAGACAAAAGGGAACTAGTATGAACAAACAAAACTATCCAGAGATAGTGAACATAGGTTAAGACTCAGCAGGATACATTCAAGGCATGATGACCCGAAACATTAACAAGAATCCAGGAAAATCAAGCTGACACACACAATCAAACGAAGGAACATGCTAACACGTAGAAGAAGAGTAAAGAAAATCGTGCTAACACACATAATCAAACGAAGAAACACGGTAACACATAGAGACAATGCCAAGAAAATTAGGCTAACACACATGATCAAGGCAAAGAAACATGCTAACACCCATAATCAGCCGAGTAAACATTTTTTAGAAATTAGGTTTTTTTAGCAGAATCAAACTAGAAAACAGTAAGAGCATAGAAATCATTCAGTATTAAAAAAGAAAAGGTTTAATCATAAAGAAAATCAATTGAAGCATGCGTAAAAGAAATCCAAGAAACCCTAAGTAAAAAAATGGTTCAAAGAAAAGGATCTTTCATAATAAACTCGAGAATAAGCAGAACATCGAGGAAAACATGAAAATAGCATGAAGTAACATTTTTTTTGAGAGATTCGGGAAAGAGCTAGGGTTTCAAAAAAGGGAAACCCCAATAGAAGTGGAGAGAACCTATCGAAACTTCATAGATCGTGACATATAGGGTGTGATTTCGCCTGAGATCACAACGGACAACTCGAAAGTAGCAGAACCAGGAACCCTAGGTCTCAATCATCATGGTCTATAAGTTCGAAGGTTCTAGAGGTGTTGAACAGGACAATGAGAGGCCCATCAGAGCCTTGGGGTTGAAGTGAGGTGGCCGGAGATGGCCGGATAAACTAGGTGAAGCTTTCAAGGATTGATTCGCATGTTGGGCCTTATGGGGTATCAAAATAGAGGGAATCAGTGAGCTAGAGTTTCATGGCGGTTGATGGTCGAATGGGGTGAGATTGGAGGTGGACGGATAGGCAGTGGAGATCACCGGAAAAGAGAGAACCAATAGGTTCTAGAGAGAAGGGAGAGGAAGAGACGAGATAGATAAAGAGAGATCATCTCGTGAAAATGAGAGGTCTATGGGGTAATTTAATTTAATTTAATTTAGGGAATTCAATCTGGGCCATTGATCTTATTTGATCAACGCTCAGATTAAAATAAAGGTGGATCGGGTCATATTACGGATTGGGCTGGGCTGGGCTGGTTTAAATAGGGTGTTGGGCCATTCAAAAAATCTGGTAGGGATTGTGGCCAATTTGGCTAGAATTGAAATAATGAGGGTTGTTTGTTAAATAGCCAATTTTCCCCTTTTATTATTTTATGAAATAGTAAAAATGATCTAAAAATAAAATTAAAGGTACTGGACTAATAAATAACATATAAATATTAATGTAAAAATAAGAAAAGTGATTTTATAATTATAAAATCCATGTTAATTGTAAAATAAGCTATAATTGCAATCATGCGCAATTTAGCTTAAAAATACTAGACAAATGTATAGAAAATATGTAAAAATTACCCCAATTATAATTTAGTGTAAATATGGAAATGAAATAAATTATTCGCAAAAAATGCTAATTTGAGAATAATTATTGAATTTTGTAGTATTAAAATAGACAGTAAATTGATTTAAAAACCTTTAAAAATAAAGAAAAAATACCAAAAATTTTGGGCATGCTTATATATGCATGTCAATGCTATTTTGAGAATATTTTGAGTATATAAAAAATAGGTAGGGAAAAATTAGATATAAACAATGTTATCAGGAACATGTGCCTCTTTCAGAATCTTCATCATGGCCCAATGATGTTCATCTGATTGTGTCAACAAAGATAACAGAGAAATATTAGTTGGAGCTTTCGTTAATTGTTCAAAAATGGAAAAGTCTTGCACTTTCATTTTTCTCAAGAACTCTTCGACCTCCTCCTCGGTCACTGATTTCCTCACAGGCATTTGGCTACCCTTGAAGAGCTTGGCCTTCCTTAGTACTTTGAGGTAAGACATCCTCCGAAATGATTCAATCCTCCGATCTCAACAAATTCCTCCTCCCTTTATTTTCCTTTGTGTGTCATTATTGCTCGTTTGCAGTTCCTCTGGACATCCTTTGTCTCAGCCGCTAGAAACTAAGTCATTGCTTTAATAACAACAGGGGTAACGGGAGACCCTTTCACAACTACAACATGCTTGCTTGGCATCCCTAATACCACCAACTTTGCTTTTTCCGACTTTCCCCAACATCATTTGAAGACCCTTCTGCAAACATCACACGTTTTCTAGATACTTCATCTTGCTCCACAACCACAGCGGATTTTCCATTACAATTGGAGTCCCGAAATGAGGAGTGCACCAGTATGGATCCGAGGTCTTGAATGTTGGTTTGTACCATAGTATTGGGCATCAGGAACTTTGAACAAGGTTTCACTAGAAGATAGAGGGATGTTGGCATGGGGAGGGGCTGCAAAGGCGGGAGTAGTTAATGACACGCTTGTATTGGTGGGTGCAGCATGAAAAGGCTGGGGCAAGGTGACAGGGTAGTTGTGGCAAGGGGTAAAGCCGGGAGCATGTTGGGAGGAGAGTCCAACGGCATTGAGAATCTAGGATTGTGATGGTAGTGGGACGGAAGCAAGACTTTCGAATAGTTGTAGGGAATGAGGGTAGAGGGGGCCCACTAATCCAAGCCTGGTACATAAAGTGAGATTATGTTATATTAAATGCCCTAATGCTAACGTGATGGCTTTATATTAAGTCAAGGCGGTGGTTAGTTTGTGGCATTCGGGCAAGTCATCCATGCATGCTAGGTCAAACTGCAAGACAGCCATGACTGCAAAGAGATCGGACATAGATGTAGTCGAATTGGAATTTGAGTTTAAAGAAGAGGCCCAAAGGTTGAAACGTCAGATAGCAGAGATGTACCAGGCTTGGATTAGTGGGCCCCCTCTACCCTCATTCCCTACAACTATTCGAAAGTCTTGCTTCCGTCCCACTACCATCACAATCCTAGATTCTCAATGCCGTTGGACTCTCCTCCCAACATGCTCCCGGCTTTACCCCTTGCCACAACTACCCTGTCACCTTGCCCCAGCCTTTTCATGCTGCACCCACCAATACAAGCGTGTCATTAACTACTCCCGCCTTTGCAGCCCCTCCCCATGCCAACATCCCTCTATCTTCTAGTGAAACCTTGTTCAAAGTTCCTGATGCCCAATACTATGGTACAAACCAACATTCAAGACCTCGGATCCATACTGGTGCACTCCTCATTTCGGGACTCCAATTGTAATGGAAAATCCGCTAAGGTTGTGGAGCAAGATGAAGTATCTAGAAAACGTGTGATGTTTGCAGAAGGGTCTTCAAATTATGTTGGGGAAAGTCGGAAAAAGCCAAAGTTGGTGGTATTAGGGATGCCAAGCAAGTATGTTGTAGTTGTGAAAGGGTCTCCCGCTACCCCTGTTGTTATTAAAGCAATGACTCAGTTTCTAGCGGCTGAGACAAAGGATGTCCCGGGGAACTGCAAACGAGCAATAATGACACACAAAGGAAAATAAGGGGAGGAAGAATTTGTTGAGATCGGAGGACTGAATCATTTCGGAGGATTTCGTACCTCAAAGTACTAAGGAGGGCCAAGCTCTTCAAGGGTAGCCAAATGCCTGTGAGGAAATCAGTGACCGAGAAGGAGTTCAAAGAGTTCTTGAGAAAAATGAAAGTGCAAGAGTTTTCCATTTTTGAACAATTAAGGAAAGCTCCAACTAATATTTCTCTGTTATCTTTGTTGACACAATCAGATGAACATCACAGGGCCATGATGAAGATTCTGAAAGAGGCACATGTTCCTGATAACATTGTTTATATCCAATTTTTCCCTACCTATTTTTTATATACTCAAAATATTCTCAAAATAGCATTGACATGCATATATAAGCATGCCCAAAAATTTTTGGTATTTTTTCTTTATTTTTATAAGTTTTTATATCAATTTACTGTCTATTTTAATACATGCATGGATGACTTGCCCGAATGCCACAAACTAACCACCTGCCTGGACTTAATATAAAGCCATCACGTTAGCGTTAGGGCATTTAATATAACATAATCTCACTTTATGTGCAATGCACCTAGCCATAGTTATCGGTTCTAAAATGACTTCGAGGGTACAAAGGTCAGTTGGCATCATCCTAATTTGTTTATTTCAACCTCTCTTTTCTTTGCTTTTCTAGCACTTGCTTGCTCATTTTCCTTCCTCTTTTCCCTTATAATTATCACTCTTTTCTTTCGTCTCATTTCTCACATCCCATGATTTCACCTCTTTTTTTCCTTTCCTCTCTTTTTTTCTTTTTCCTTCTCTTTTAATAATTAAAAAAATGATTTGATCGAATCCTGTATAGGTTTCCTACGTATCATGACGCCACATGAATTAGATCTTTGCGTAGTTCTGGAAGATCGGGAATAAAGTAAACAAACTAACATTCTCATTTTCGTTTCATTTTTTTTCTTTCTTTTTACCTTAATGACTACCATGACAAGGTGAGGGAAGTGGAAGAAATAAATCTCTCTTTTTTTGAATTTTCTAAACTCAATGATCTATAACCTATTCTAGACTCAAGCTTAACGAGCAAATATTTTTATTCCTTTGTTTTCCTCTTTTTAAAACAAACACTCTAAGAGAAATTATTAAGGAAAATATATTTTGATTCTTATTTAGAAAGGAACTCTAAAGAATAAAAATATTTTAAATTTTCATTCGATATCTTGAAGAAAGACTTCGAAACGAGAAATGAACAAAAAAAAAAAAAAATATATATATATATATATATATATATATATATATATATGTTTTTGGATTTCGGTTTTTTATTACCTAAGAAAGAAATTTTAATGATAAAGATAAAGTATGGTTTTTTTCTTCTACGCACAATGTCCTAAAGATCTTGGGAAAATGAAAGAATATTTCTTTTTTTCATAAATTTCCCAGAGAAGAACCTCAAATGAAATTTCTTTTTGGATTTTTAATACCTTAAAGGAAACTTTTAAAATGTACTAAAAGTAAAATTCTTTTTTTTTCTTTTGAATTTTTGATCCTAATATAGTAAAGGAAATATAAAAATAATTTTTATTTTAAGTCCTAAATATTAATTACCTAAAGGAAAAACCACATCAAAAATATATTTTTAGAATTAGTATTCTAAAGAAAATTCCTAAGGGAAATATAAAACGCAAAATCTCTTCTTTTTTTTTATTACACACCTTTCAAATGAAAAAATGAAAGTACAATAAAACTCGACATCACTATACAAAACTAAAAGATAAAAGGCGACATGAAAAGAAAAACAGACTCAAAATATAAAAAGAAAAGAAAATCTTCTTTTAATCCACTCCTGAATGAGCGACCCTTCCTAGATGCCCTGGGGCTCTATCATGCTCAAACTCCGGTAGGTAAATCCATATCTGTATGAGAAAATTAAAACCAACTAGGTTAAAGACCTAGAATGCTATGTGAGACAATAACCCTTCCTGTTGGAAACATACAAGACATGATTTAGGCTACTTTTGCAAAATGGCTTATTTGGCCAAAAAGTGGCTAGAAGTGCAAAATTTGGCTAAGACCCGCAAAGCCAAGAACCTAAAATTTACTAGAAGACCGGACCCTATATGGTTTATCCACGTATCACGCCCCGAAAGACGAGAATCAGGTATGCATAGTTCGGGCCTATTGGATACAAGCGAGAAATTAAAAAAATAACTAATTTAGAGAAAGATATATTATTTGTCTTTTCCTTGAATATCATGGAACATGTAAATCTTTTTGAATTTTTTTTTTCCTCTTTTTTTGATTTTTGGAAAATGATGGGAAAGTGCAAAATTTTTTGAATTTTTTTTATCTTCTTTTTTTCCTCTTTTTTTTGTCAAAAATGTGACAGAAAACATAATCGAGCCCTACTTGCTTTATTTTTCATACTTCACCCTCTTTTTGCCGTCAAATGACCCTTTTAACCTTGAAAAAATGCAACATGTAGCACATAGGATGCATGAGGATGGTTTATTATTTCAGGTACACCTATCCTAGATGGACCCAACCCCTGTGTTGAGTCCCCTAAGTCAAATCACATGATGCAAACAAGCGCCCCTACTAGGGATCCGGCATGAGGTTTTGTTCTTCTAGGTTTAAATCCTAGGGTTTTGGTCTAGACTTGGTGTACTCGAGCGGACAATTGGGGCCGAAGAGGGGCAACGTACCGGGAGCACTGAAGTCTGCCCGGCCTTATCACTTGCCCAGCCTCGTTCTATTTGGTATAATTTTTGTATAAAAAGCATGTCACACGAACGTGTGCACCATTTTCAGATGACTCGGATGGGTGGCGTAAGAAGATAGTTATATACAATTCAAACAATATTAAAACGATAAACAAACAGCAATTAGAAAAGAGGTTCACAAAATATAGTAATATGAACAGTAAATAAAGCCAAGTAAAAACCATAAAACAAGCTCGAGCTCTTGAACCCTAGACTAGAGATTCTGAGTTTGATCCCCATCAGAGTCGCCAGAGCTGTCACACATCCTTTTTTACACTACACACCGCGATGGGATGTAGATAAGGGAGTTTTTTCCAACTTAAAGTTACAATTGAAACGGGATTATTTATTTATTAAATTCAGAGTCGCCACTTGGGATAATTCATGGTTTCCCAAGTCACCCATTTTAAATACCGAATCGAGGAAAAAATTAACTCTATTTATGTCTGCGAACTAGAAATCCAGGTAAGGAATTCTGTTAACTCGGGAGAAGATGTTAGGCATTCCTGGGTTCCGTGGTTCTAGCACGGTCGCTCAGCAATTTATACTTGCCTTAATTGTTTAACTACTCATTTTTAAGACGTATGTGAAATTATCTTTTTACCGCTTTTAAGTCACTTGAATTATTTCTAATTAAAGAATTGAGTTACGCATATGTATACACTTTTATTTTGGCGCATCAAAAATTATGTCACGCGAACGTGTCCACCATTAATAGCACTTTGTTTATTTTATTAAGAAAAGTTTAGTTGAAGTTGCGCGAACGCATATTCCCGCTTTGTTTTTAGAGATCGCGATCATATCACACGAACATGTACACAATCATGATAGTAGATTAATTGAGAGCACCTATAACATACCATAATATGATGGCCACCTTTATTTACAAAACTCCAGTTTATTCACCAAATAATAACAATACAGGTACACAATACTATTTTTTCATGCAAAAGAAATCAAATAAATCTTAAATCAAGAAACTATGACCTTTCAAATGCTAATAACGCATTACTCAATTCACTGTGTGACCTTCCTATAACTCATTTTTTATTTTTTTTATTTCTTATCCATATCTTACCTAACCAGATCACATTCAAACTCACCTGTTACTTTTTCAGATTTCTCCTCACGTCTGATCCCAAGTAACTGTCTTGACTTTATTTTTCCTTCATCCTCACGTTCAGTCACATATAAATAGCATGCACATATTGAACTAACAAGTATATCTTTAACTCTTAGAGGCAAATCTTGACGAGAAAAGCACATTCTCCAAATAATAATGAAAGCGCTAAAACATATCCTACAAATTAGTATATACTATTATAAGGGAGAAAGCACGGGAGTAGGTCGTAGAGGATACATCCCAACCATAAATGTAACAGGTCTTGCCCCGAAGAAAATTGATGCACATCTTGACAGAGAAATTCGAACTTAGTTATATTCAATTATCCTAAGAACACAACGTGTGTACTGAGCCGATTTAAAAAACACGCAATAGATCAAAATTTGATTAGAACTTCCACCTTAGTGATAAACTAATAGACATGATACTTATTTTCAAGAAAATTTAAACATTCAACACGCGAGCTGGTCCATTTCTTTCATTCGAACACATGAAAACTTAGGCGAGATCACAAACTATATGCTCAAAATTTGGAAACCGGGAACCAACTTAGTTCGACATGGAACATGGTGAAATATTCGTTGCTTCAATAGTTAGTTCGACATGGAACATGGTGAAATATTCGTTTCTTAAACTATTGAAGACATTCAAAACACTATTCCTATTTTAGGATTAGGACAGATTACCCGACCATAATTTAAAGATCAAACGACATGTGCTTTAAAAAAATCATACTGATCATTAAACCAACTTATCTCATGTGCTACCTCCTGGGAATAGATGAAAACATTCGACAAAGTGACTCTTATAATGCAGAACTAAAATGAATTCGAATATGGAACAAGGATGCAAATTAGTGCGTGTCACAAAAACTAATAGGAACAAATTGATCGCAATATCAATAAGCCAAAGATGAAAGGATCTAATACGAAAACTTAACTATAACCTAAACACATCATTTTTTCGATTTCTCACATTCAAACACATCAAACAACAAGATAGCACATTGGATAACAATAGCAATTCGACGAATATCTCTTTCAGGCACAAATCGCAACTAGAAGCTAACTTCAACACAACCTCTACTAAAGTTTGATCAAATACATCATTATAGAGGTGAATTTCCTATGGCTCTTATCATATTATGGTCAATGTCCAAGCAGAAGAGAGTGTAAGAGGAAGAACTTGATTTGTGCAAGGAAAATTTGATTAATTCTGCTTAGAATGATATGGGTACAGAGCCTGCGATTACAGAAATTAATCCAATAAATTAGCAGCAAATTCAATCAGGAATCACAAACTCAAACACTCGAACGGCAAATCTCGGGAAGCGACAACTTCAACAATCTCAGCTCGATCCCGTTTACAAACCAAAATCGGAAGATGACACTGAAACTCAACTCTTCATTCACTCAATTTTCCTCTCCAGTTTTCTGAAACTCTAAAGCAGAAGGAGCAGCGATGGAAAGGGGATTCTAAGGTTAGAGATTTTGGTGAATGGTTGCGACTGTTTTGGTTTTAAGATGGTCGTTTGCGTACGTGTGGTTGGCGACTAATTGAGGGGATGACTGAGGGTGGCTGGTGTTGTGAGGTGGTCGTTGTTTTTGAGAGGGCTCAACGGCTCATCTCCAACCTTAGGCGTTAGGACTGGAGATTAAAGAGGAAGGGCAGGGGTGATCAGGTGGGCTTCCGGCGATGGGAGGGGTCACCGGCTCTATTCAGTCGAAAGAGAGAGAGGGTTTGTCAATTGCGGCTCTCTCTTTTTTTTCAGTCCTCTCGTGTCTCTATTAGGCATTATATTTATTGTATAGGTTTTAGGTTTATGTTATAAACTAAAGTAAAAGACAAGAACAATAGAACAAAAACAATAACAATAGAGAGAAGAGTAGAGAGAGTTCTTCTTATTGAGTTGAGAGGGGTGAATTACAATGGTAGAGAGCACCTCTATTTATAGGGAGGAGGAAGATCTTGCTACCAATAATAGGACTCTAAAATCTCTCTAATTAAGTACATTAAAGACATTCACCTTAAATAGAAGTGTAAGAATCTTCTATTTCATAACACTCCCCCTTGAATGTCTATTCAATGATGTGCCTCGTTAAAACCTTAAAACAAAACCCAATGGGAAAAATTAAAGTAAGGAAAGAGTACACATGTTTGAATATGCGCCTATTGGTTGCCTCGTTAAAAACCTTGCAAGGAAAACCCAGTGGGACAAAACCTTGTAAGGGAAAAAGAGTGCAACGCGCATTGACTCCCCCTAATGAGTACATCGATTTATATCCTTGAGCATTTGCATTCCAATCTTGTGCATCATCTTCAAAACGATCTTTGGTAGATGCTTGATGAATAAATCAACCATATTGACTTGAATAAATATTCCACACCTGGAAATCATCATTCTTGATGGATATGAACATCTTCATATAATGTCGTGGAATAGCTCTTCAATATCTCCATAGATGCATTCTCAATTCCATCATGCTTATAGTTATGGCAAGATTCATATGTACACAAATTGTACTTAGGATGCGGTACTTCAGGACCAAGACTTGCATATGCTTCAAGCAACTTAAATCTTTCAAGTTAAGTCATATAAGTCGCATAATAGACTTTAGCTGCATATCAAAGTTTCATGTCATGCTAAACAAATAAGATATCGAAAATTGATTATACATACCTTTGACTTTATAGTTTCAAGCATATGAACTACAGGTTCAAAGCTACATGTCTTTCATATGGAATCAATTCTTCTTGAATTGTATCTCTTCCATTTAGTTGCTTTCTTTGAGTCAGCAAATGCGTATAGCATGCTTTGCAATATGTTGCAATTGCATTTCCCTTTTTATGAACTACAGGTTCATATCATGATATTCGGGGATATACATATACAAATGAAAATTCATCCCATGTAACACTTTCTCAAGTGTTTATCATGTCTCCCCCTCATGTTAGTAAAACTAACATGTTTCCTCAACTTTGGGAAATCATCTTTGTGCATTATGTCAATATACATAGCACCTTAATAATAAGATGAAATTATTTGGTTCCTGACCCTGAACCACTTGTGAGGGGAGAATATACTCTCGTATACAACTTATATCAAACTGACATATATATAACTTAGTTCTCATAAGAAACAGTTTAGCTATTAAGTGGAAGCACTCAATAATTATCTTGCTAAACTAACTTTAATATAAACCAACTTATCAAGATGAACTGTCTTGAGTAGAGAATCTGGAAACTATGCTCGAAGTTAGATTACTGAGCGATTTACCCCGCAAGCACCGGCCAGGCTGCGGGTCAATAACAATTGCGCATGTAACCA
The DNA here is from genome assembly GCA_034376525.1 of Nicotiana benthamiana. NCBI lineage: Eukaryota > Viridiplantae > Streptophyta > Magnoliopsida > Solanales > Solanaceae > Nicotiana > Nicotiana benthamiana. The sequence continues at coordinate 40,889,195 of CM067324.1, forward strand.
TTCCATAGATGCATCATATGTGGTATACATGGCAGGTGAATGGGCCCATACTCACCTTTCATATTTCCAGAATTTATGGGCTTCAACCCGAACTCTTTAGTTGGTCCGTTCATTAATGAGAACAAGTGATACAAGAGTATTCGTAAAGAACTTTCTAGTTCTTTAATATTCACCTATGTGAATTTGCACATCATACTTAAAATGAGATGGCTAACATGAATGCCAACTGAATAAATTATCAATATTGGTAAACTTCAAATTTACACCATGACATGTGCACTTATCAATAAACTTCGGGTTTATTATGACATGGGTTTTATACCAATAGATATCCACTTTATTGTGGCATTCTTTCGTTTGTGTAGTACAAACTGGAGAACAAAGCGGGTAGCTTTTCATATACAAATTACCCCGCTACAAGTTGTAGTAGTAGGAGAATCAAAGCCTTCCTTTATTTATAGTCTCAAAATAATCAATCGCTTTCGCGTGTACTTTGGAAACTGAATAAGTTTCTTTGACACTTACTACAGCACAATACTCAATTGTGTTTCTCCAACATAGTAATAATTGGCTCTTCGAGAGGTCTCAATTAATTTTGTACTACCGCAGACTGAGGTTCGAGATCCTCACATTCTTGCATTCCGTATTTTCAAGAGTCTCAGGCTCAATAGATTCTTCGTGAATCTCGGAATTAATCAAATCATGAGCGTCCTCATGTGATTCTTTCATAGTGTCATTTAGATCGTTCTTTTTCTTCTTTCTAGGATTTCGATCTTTGGAACCTAATGGTCTGCCACACTTCTGGCGTGCATTTGACTCATTGGATATGACACTAGATATTTGTCCAATAGGGACTTCAATACGGATCGGAACATTTTCCGCGTGAATGTGGGATTTCGTTATCCTCTTCAAGTCCGTAAATGCGTCATGCATTTGATTTGCTATTCTTTGCAAATGGATAGTCTTTTGTACCTCTTTCTTTCAAATAGAGGTATGTGGATCAAGATGAGATAATGATACATTTTTCCACAAAATTTCCCATTTGGTTTCACCGACTTCTCCCCCTAATTTTGGGAAAAGTGTCTCAGCAAATTGACAGTCTGCAAATAGTGCAGTGAACAAATCTCCTGTCAATGTTTCGAGGTAGCGAATAATGGAGGACGATTCATACTCAACATATATTCCTAACCTTCTTTGCAAACCCATTTTGGTGCGGGATGGCGGTGCTACAGGCACCTATACTGCGCATCCAAAGCTTCTTAAATGGGATATATTGGGTTCATGACCCAAAACCAATTGCAATAGGGAATATTTGTGATAATTCGTCAGTCAGAGACGAACTAGCATTGCTGCATGCGAAATGGCGTGACCCTAAGCCGAAGCGGGCAGCCGACAAAGTAGCATTGCTGCATGCAAAATGGCGTGAACCCAAACCGAAATGGGCAGCCTCGTTTTCATGAAGAATTCAAGATTATTCTCATCTATTATCCATTAACTTTGCAAACGCAAGGTTGCGTGATGGCAACAAGCACACATTAGACCATCTACAGGATGCGTCTATCAAGACCATGAAATACCTAAACTACCCACTAGGTGGGATGTCCCCTTGTATACGTTCCAGAAACTGGGGTGACTCAGTCCCAACCTTTGTTGGGGATGGTCTGATAATCAGCTTGCCTTGATAACACGAAGTGCAAGGATATTCATTACTTGAAAGAATTTTGAAATTCTTTAACAGATGCCCATATGAGCTTTCTATAATCCGTCTCATCATGGTTGATCCTGGGTGACCCAGTCGATCATGCCAAAGTACAAATGTATTGGACTCAGTATTCTTTAGATTTACTGTTGAATGTGCCTCAATTGCACTAATTCTTGTCCAATACAGGCCACAAGATAAAGACGGGAATTTCTCAATAACCCTCTTTTGGCCGGAGACATTCTTTGAAGTGAGGACGAGATATTCGAGATTATCTTCATCCATTGTCTCAATATTGTAGCCATTCCGGCGTACATCTTTAAAACTCAACAAGTTTCTCATAGACTTGGATGAGAACATAGCATTCTCTATGATTAACGTCGTGCCCTTGGGCAGAGTTACAATGGCTCTTCCGGAGCCTTCGATCAATTTACTTTCCATGGTATGACATACAAAAGAAATACAGGAACATAAGAATAAGCAAGTTCAATTCCTTTTGTGTCACATAATATTTTCAAAATCTGCTACTAACAGTTGACAAACAAAATAAGATATGTTGTCCATAATCAATTACTATGCAGTTTGAAAGCTTCAGCGTTTTTCATAAGACAATCGATTATTAAACACACACAATCGATTGTTGGAACATAGACAATCGATTGTTAAACACACACAATCGATTATTTGTTATTTTTGAAAAACTTCAGATCACACTGTTTAAGACAATCGATTGTTAAACATAGACAATCGATTGTGGATGATTTTTGAAAAATTCCAGATTACACTGCCTAACGACAATCGATTGTTAGATATAGACAATCGATTGTGGGTGATTTTTGAAAAATTCCAGACCTCACTGTTTCAAGACAATCGATTGTTAGACAAAGACAATCGATTGTTGGCTATTTTTGAAAAATTCCAGAACACTGTTTCAAGACAATCGATTGTTAGCCAAAGACAATCGATTGTTGATCAATTGTTTTTCAACTTTAATGCGAAAATAGTTGATAATCGACTAGTTTTTCAGGCTAGTCGATTACCCCCACTGGAAAATAAAAGTTTTATTGATATTTGATCATATTGAAGATATTCTAAAGAACTACTGCTAACATTGCTTTATGAACTAACTAATACGAGCTAATGCTAATGACTATTAGTTTATTCACTAACTAATACAAATAAGTAGAACAAAATCAAATAACTCCATCTTCTTTCATCACGGATCCATCGCCGATTAGGTGGTCTATTTTTCCATCGGGTTGCTCAAAGAAGTCTGCCACATCCAGGTGGGTGATATCCTCATTGTCGTCATAGACAAAATTTGTTTCAGGGCCTTTTCTCTTTCGAGATGCTTGATAAAGGTCAACCAAGTGTCTTGGTATACGGCAAATCCTAGACCAGTGCCCATTTCCACCGCAACGATAACATATAGTTTCTGAACTATTTGCCTTAGGATCTTCTGGACCCCGTTTCTGCTTTCGGTGGTTATCTCTCTTTGGGGGGTGACGGACTTCTTTGGAATTTCTTCCTTGTCCACGTCCTTGGCTTTGACCCCGTTTATGACCGTGATCATGGTCCCTTTTATGTTTGGCATAATGCGAGTGCACCATATCTGCTTCAGGCAGTGGTGTAGACCCAGTTGGTCTATTTTCGTGATTTCTCATGAGCAGATCACTATTTCGCTCAGCCACTAGTAAGAGAGAAATCAGTTCAGAGTACTTCGTAAAGCCTTTCTCTCGGTACTGTTGCTGCAGTACCATACTGGAGGCATGAAACGTTGTAAACGTTTTCTCAAGCATATCGTAATCGGAGATGTTATCTCCACATAGCTTCAGTTTAGAAGTAATTCTGAACATAGCAGAATTATATTCAGAAACGGACTTAAAGTCCTGTAGCCTCAGATGGGCCCAACCATATCGTGCTTGTGGCAGAGTGACCAACTTCAGGTTGTCATATCTCTCCTTTAAGCTGTTCCACAAAACGAGTGGATCCTTGACGGTGAGATATTCAATCTTCAAACCTTCGTCAAGGTGGTGGCGCAAGAAAATCAAGGCCTTCGCACAATCTTGGGTGGATGCTTTTTCTTTATCTTTGAGGGTGTCTCCGAGACCCATAGCATCTAGGTGGATTTCAGCATCCAACACCCATGTCATATAGTTCTTGCCCGAAATTTCAAGGGCAACGAACTTTCTTTTCATAATTTCAGACATACTCGAAAATTAAATTAGGAAGAGGGAAAATACCTTGGATTTTCGAGAATGATACTTGAGACGGTAGAGTCTCGTGCTGATAACGTGTTATAAACTAAAGTAAAAGACAAGAACAATAGAACAAAAACAATAACAATAGAGAGAAGAGTAGAGAGAGTTCTTCTTATTGAGTTGAGAGGGGTGAATTACAATGGTAGAGAGCACCTCTATTTATAGGGAGGAGGAAGATCTTGCTACCAATAATAGGACTCTAAAATCTCTCTAATTAAGTACATTAAAGACATTCACCTTAAATAGAAGTGTAAGAATCTTCTATTTCATAACAGTTTAGATATATTTTTTGTGTTTTTGTCAATTAGCTCATAGGTCTTTTTATTAAGTTCTTAGGGTCATTTTATTTATTTTTTGTTCCAAAGAAGAGTCTAAAAGGGTCTTTAGGGTTGGCTCAGTATTAGATATTGGGCCAAAATATTGGACCAAAGACTAAAAAAATTACAAAAATCATAAAGACGGGATGAACCGACCCAACACTAATTTCTCTTTTTAAAAATTATAAAATTATAATATGAAAATATAAAACTAATTTTATAATTGTTGGACAATACGCTTTACGCTAGAGGGGGGGTGAATAGCGTTTTAAAATTATTAAGCGTTTTAGTGCGGAATTTAAAAACTTTGCAGAAATTAAAACAAGTGCAGTAGAATAAACTTACACAATGATGTATCCTGGTTGGCCACAAACGTGGTTAGTCCAGTCCCCGAGAGACTCTCTCGAGATTTCCACTAAACTTGTCAAGCTTACGGGTGCTTAACAAACCGTTACAGCTGAGGACACAAGCCTCACCTAGGTGCTCGGGGATCACAATCCCAAAGACTTCAATTGCTCGGGGATACCAATCCCAAAGACTTCAATTGCTCGGGGATAACAATCCCAAAGACTTCAACTGCTCGGGGATAACAATCCCAAAGACTTCAACTGCTCGGGGATAACAATCCCAAAGACTTCAACCGCTCGGGGATAACAATCCCAAAGACTTCAGCTGCTCGGGGATAACAATCCCAAAGACTTCAACCGCTCGGGGATAACAATCCCAAAGACTTCAACCGAGGAATCACAAGTTCCTCAACAAACGAGAATCGCAATTCTCTTACAAACACAAAACACACTCACTTTACAAAGTACTCCTTAATGAGTAGATATGAGTAGAAATAGTACGCTCAAGATCACAACAACTTAGCTCAATAGAATGGCTCTTCAAAAAGCTTTATGGATGAATGGAAAATGATGATCAATGTAAGAAAGCTTTTAGCAATGAAAAATACTCAAATTGTATATGTTGTTGTTGTGAAAACACTGAGTTGAAGCTGTATTTATAGGTGAGAAACTCAGTCTTACCGTTGCCTAATTGCCAATTAAGGATTGCTGAAATTACTCAGTGACAATCGATTGTCAAGACTAAACAATCGATTGTTTGCCTATCAGATCAAAAATTCAATCCCAGATTTTACGTCAACAATCGATTACTTCAAATCACTAATCGATTATTTATAACGTTAAGAAATCCTTTCCAATTTTTGGCATACAACATCGATTGTCCGGAAATCAACAATCGATTATTTTAACAACGTTCAGAAAATCTTTTCCAGATTTTACGCAAAACATCGATTGTTAAATATCAACAATCGATTACCTGAAGGTAATTGAAAATATATGACAACGGTCAGCTTCAACAATCGATTATCAAATGGAATAATCGATTATTAATTAATTTCAAAACTCTCTGTCTCATATATAATCGATTATCAAATGGAATAATCGATTATTAATTAATTTCAAAACTCTCTGTCTCATATATAATCGATTATCAAAAGCCACAATCGATTAACATTTTATTTAAAATCACTGGGAGACATTTTTCTCATTCTAATCGATTACCATTAGTTCATAATCGATTTTTATGAGTTTTGAAAACTTTGCCTCAGTTAACAATCGATTATCATAAGTACACAATCGATTGTTATGCAGTTTGCATAAACCTGATGTTTAACTGACTTACTCACAATCGATTATCATTAGTTCACAATCGATTGTCATGCAGTCTTGGCTTAGAGATACTCGATTATCATAAGTACATAATCGATTATCTTAGCCCAGATTTTTGAGGCATGCTTGGAAAATATTTTAACAAATGTAAATATGCATAGTTTAAAATCATTTGACACTTAATTTAAATATGCATGATTTTGGAAAAATAATTTTAGTAGAGAAGCCATGTTATGAGCCAAGTTGAGGAATCAAGATCACAATTAATATTGACTCAATTATAACATTTCTAAACTTTGTCTTGAGCTTCTTGTAATGCATCCATTTTGTGCTTGTCCTTGAGCACTGCTATATATCGCTTTTTGCTTTGTTTGACATTCATCAAAACCTACAAAAGAACACACGTTTAGTATATTGCATTTGAAACGTGTTTCCAACAATTTCCCCCTTTTTGATAATGGCAAACATAAGCGGGATATATGCAATAATTATTTTGATAATCCAAGACAAGTGTAAAGTATGCAAGTGTAAAGTATGCAATTTGATGTTCCCCCTCAATTCATGTTCCCCCTCACTTTAAGCATGAATGAAGTTGAGAGTGATATAGCATACTTCTTGATATCCCGTTTCTTCCCCCTTTTGCCATTAGCAAAAAAATATATACAAGGGAAGAATAAAAAAATATGAAATAAACACAAGTTTATTTATTGGAAAATAGCATTACATGGGTGGAGCCAAACACAATAAAACGAACAACAACTAACCAACAAAACAACAATTTCACATCATCAACAACAACAATTTCATCATTCATCACCCCCATCCCCTTCATCATCATTGGGAGGCGCTTGATATGGCACCACCTGAGCATAGGCATAATGCACGTGATCAAAGTAACCATGGACCTCACGGGTTAATTGAGTAATTTGGTCAGAGATAGTCCGGAGGGTAGGCTCCTGAGGAGGATGAGCACGACGGGCTTGTCGATTTTGAGGAGGAGCGGGAGCATGATCACCATCATGATGAAAGGAAGACTCCGAAATTTCCCAGATCTTGGTGCTCTTTTTGAGAGGACCATTAGCAATATTGACCCCGGAAGCTTCAAGAAATTTCATTATTAAGAGGGCATAGGGGAGAGGTATGTCATCTCTGGTGGCATTGAACGTATGAGATTGAATAAGCTTGCACCAATTGATTTTAACACCGGTGACAATGGCATGAAGAAATTTGGCATCCTCTTGGGAAATGGTGGTGTGATTGAGTTTACGGGGTTTGAGAACACGAGTGATGAAATAGAGAATGAAACGATAGTTCGGGTCCATACCCTTTATGGTGGGACGACGGGAAGAAGACTCATCATAGGCGACTCCGGCTTGGCGGAAGAGATTAGCTTCATCAATCATGTCCCCGGCATTATTTATGTACTGGTAGATGTCTTCACCATCATGCGGAATGCCGGCAATGAGGTGGAGGTTATCTTCAGAAATTAGAATGGAAATGCCGTTAACATTGGTAACGAGTTCACCCTCATCATCTTTGTGAAGGTTGGAGTAAAAAGCTTCAACCAAAGTAATGTTGTAGTAGGGGTGAGTAAGGAGTAGGAAATTGAAAAGTTGGCATTCTCTTAGCATATTCGCGGCCGGAATGAATGGTGCAACAAGAGCGTTTGTTGAAAAGCGAGGAGGGAGAATAAGGCGTTTCTCAAATTTGGTTAGGAAACGGGTGAGCTCTTCATCGGATTCAAAGAATAGAACCGATCCATCTTGATATGGATGGCGAGAAGAAGAAGCACCTTGTTTGGAACGAGCACGTTTGGAGTTGCGGCTTGACATTTTTGAAGAAGATGTGCTAGGATTTTTCAAAGATAACAAGATAATTTGATGCTTGGGAGGCTTGAGTGAGTATACAAGAGCATATGTGTAGCCTATATATAGAGAAGGAATGAATCTTACACCTATTGGAAAAGATTTGAAGAGATTTGAAGTCTGAAACGGTAAAAATAAATTCACTGACCGTTCCATAATCGATTGTTTGAATAGAATAATCGATTATCATTAATGAAAAAGATCTGACAAATCGATTACACGCCAGAACGGTAAAAAAATTTGAAAAAGATAGTCGATTGTCAAACTTGGTAATCGATTGTTTTTCATATTTATGACCTGACAGGAATCGATTGTAGAGCCAAAACGGTAACATAAGTTTAAAACAGATAATCGATTGTCAATATATAGTAATCGATTGTTTCACTCACAGAGAGTTTGGATTTTGGCAAATAATCGATTGGCAGAACAAATAATCGATTGTTTGGAAGGGGGATGCTAAAAATGAAGATACTTAATTCTATCAAGCAATGTAAACATTCAATAAGATTTAAAAAAAATTGAATCAATTAATAATCGATTATTGATACTGATAATCGATTGTAAGCATAAATAATCGATTATGATCGATTTTTCCTGTATCAGGACAATTTATACTTTCCTCTTACCTTTTGGGGGATACCTGCAAAATAGAATTAAACATCTCCGACGCTCAAGTCAGTAATCTATAAATGAAATAATAACTTTGAAACTAGTGTAGTCGGGTGAAAAACGTGAACTCTTAAGAATTTTGTCCTAGGATGTTCTTAAGAGGGTTTAGGGTACTTACCTTCCCTTCGACTTTGCCAATTACCTGATTTTGAACATCTTCCGTTCATTTTGGTCTTTTGGCTCATTCTTCAATTTAAGAAGCTTCTTCCACAATTTTGCCTTTGTCTTCCTTGTATTTTGTCTTTTAAAAATTTCAAAAATACTTCCGATTTTAAAAAAAAACTAACTCGACTTTTCCGTCTCTTCCTCCTTCTTTGTGCTTTAATTGAAGGAATTTTGAATTCGTCTCCCGTCAAGTGTTTGGAGCATCTACTACACTTGATTCCTTCAAGCACACCTGCAAAACAAATCAATGCTCTTTTGGTACCCATGCCATTTTGGGTCCTTGAGGGTTATGCATACTATAATGATATGTTTGAGTAGCATGTCTATGTCTAGTAAAGCATGCGGGAGCAATATGACCAATTCGTCTACAGTAATGACATGTCACATTTGGATTATGCATGCGTCTAGGCTCATAGTAGCTAGAATAATGCACATTGTTTACTCTATTTTCATTTCTCCTAATTTGAGCACCATGAATATTTCGGGATCTTCTAGCATGATCACTGTTGTGCCTAAAGTATGCATCATGTCTATGGTGACGATTGCTAGGCGGAAGGTCATGTCTAGATCTCCTAATATTTTGTCTAGCATGCATGTTTGTTTTAGGAAAGACATTTTTGTTATTAATCCTAGATTGAGCTCTAGGTGGTTGGGTTTTTGCATCAACCTCTTCTTCATTTATGAAGCCTATTCCATGCTTGGTTGATTTCAAGTTATCAAGCACCACATTCAAGTTTTTATGAGAGGAGTTGAATTTATCTAGTGTGCCTTTTAATCTACCTACTTCATTCTTAAGGTCTACACAAGAAGCACAATTTTTTGTAGAACTTTCGGGCTTGTCAGAACTTCTTTTCCCATAAAACTTGTTTTGTTCTAGTAGCTTCTCATTTTCCAAAACCAATTTTTCTAATTCTTTTTCTTTTAATGAAAACTGTTTTTGAAAATCTTGTTCTTTTAGAGAAGCACTTTCTCTTAAGCTAGTGACGGTTTTTGTAACTTTGAGAAATTCAGCATACAATTCATCAAAGGCATTTCTCATGTCATCAAGAGTATAAAAATTTTGAGAAGAGATTTGACTTACCTCACTTTGATTTTCTTCCTGTGCCATGAGGCAGAGATTTGCCGCTTCTTCATTTTCTTCTTCACTGGATTCGTCTCCGGAATCTCCTCCCCAAGATATGTATGCTCGTTGCTTCTTGAAGGGTTTCTTCTCCTTTTTAAGATTTGGGCAGTTTGTTTTGATATGCCCTGTTTCACCACATTCATAACATTTGACTTGCTCACCTTGCTTTTTCCCTTTGCGGTCATATTCTTTTCGCATGAATTTTTGGAACTTTTTGATGATGAGTCCAAATTCGCTATCTCCATCCTCTTCAATTGGTGATTGACTTGTGCTCGCCTTTAGAGCAATCTTTTGCCTTCTTTGTTCATCAATAACAGGGTTAAGAATAGTGGATTCATAAGTCTTAAGATTACCTCTAAGAGCGTCTATGGTGACGTTCGTGATTCCAATTGACTCTTGAATCGCATCGGCCTTTGATCGCCATGCCGGTGTTAGACTCCTAAGGATTTTTCGAACTAGTTCTCTGTCTGTGAACGTCTTCTTGAGCGCGTGGAGATCATTCACTATTGATGAGAACCGCTCAAACATCTCGTCTACCTTTTCGCCTTCCTTCATATGGAACAATTCGTAAGCATGAGTTAAGAAATCAATTTTAGCTTCTCTTACCTGGTCAGTCCCTTCGTAAGTGACCTCAAGCTTGTCCCACATTTCTTTCGCTATTTTGCAGCAGGAGATTTTCCTGTAATCATTAGCATTAACAGCACAAAGTAATAAATTAATAGCTTTAAAGTTATTTTGGACCATTCGATTATCCTCGGCGTTGAATTCCTCTTCTGATTTTGGCACCCATTCTCCTTCCACCTGTTTGACAGGAACCTCATTTCCTTTGGTGTACACCTTCCACAAGTAAGGGCTGTTTGATCTGATGAATATCTGCATCCTTTCTTTCCAATATGAATAATTTGTCCCGTTAAACAAAGGAGGTCTTGTGGGGCATTGTCCTTCATCAATACCTGCAAAAGAGTCTAGAGTAGAAGCCATGGAAAGATTCTCTCAAACGGTTAAGTCTTTCAGAGAGTATGGCTCTGATACCAATTGTTGGACAATACGCTTTACGCTAGAGGGGGGGGGTGAATAGCGTTTTAAAATTATTAAGCGTTTTAGTGCGGAATTTAAAAACTTTGCAGAAATTAAAACAAGTGCAGTAGAATAAACTTACACAATGATGTATCCTGGTTGGCCACAAACGTGGTTAGTCCAGTCCCCGAGAGACTCTCTCGAGATTTCCACTAAACTTGTCAAGCTTACGGGTGCTTAACAAACCGTTACAGCTGAGGACACAAGCCTCACCTAGGTGCTCGGGGATCACAATCCCAAAGACTTCAATTGCTCGGGGATACCAATCCCAAAGACTTCAATTGCTCGGGGATAACAATCCCAAAGACTTCAACTGCTCGGGGATAACAATCCCAAAGACTTCAACTGCTCGGGGATAACAATCCCAAAGACTTCAACCGCTCGGGGATAACAATCCCAAAGACTTCAGCTGCTCGGGGATAACAATCCCAAAGACTTCAACCGCTCGGGGATAACAATCCCAAAGACTTCAACCGAGGAATCACAAGTTCCTCAACAAACGAGAATCGCAATTCTCTTACAAACACAAAACACACTCACTTTACAAAGTACTCCTTAATGAGTAGATATGAGTAGAAATAGTACGCTCAAGATCACAACAACTTAGCTCAATAGAATGGCTCTTCAAAAAGCTTTATGGATGAATGGAAAATGATGATCAATGTAAGAAAGCTTTTAGCAATGAAAAATACTCAAATTGTATATGTTGTTGTTGTGAAAACACTGAGTTGAAGCTGTATTTATAGGTGAGAAACTCAGTCTTACCGTTGCCTAATTGCCAATTAAGGATTGCTGAAATTACTCAGTGACAATCGATTGTCAAGACTAAACAATCGATTGTTTGCCTATCAGATCAAAAATTCAATCCCAGATTTTACGTCAACAATCGATTACTTCAAATCACTAATCGATTATTTATAACGTTAAGAAATCCTTTCCAATTTTTGGCATACAACATCGATTGTCCGGAAATCAACAATCGATTATTTTAACAACGTTCAGAAAATCTTTTCCAGATTTTACGCAAAACATCGATTGTTAAATATCAACAATCGATTACCTGAAGGTAATTGAAAATATATGACAACGGTCAGCTTCAACAATCGATTATCAAATGGAATAATCGATTATTAATTAATTTCAAAACTCTCTGTCTCATATATAATCGATTATCAAATGGAATAATCGATTATTAATTAATTTCAAAACTCTCTGTCTCATATATAATCGATTATCAAAAGCCACAATCGATTAACATTTTATTTAAAATCACTGGGAGACATTTTTCTCATTCTAATCGATTACCATTAGTTCATAATCGATTTTTATGAGTTTTGAAAACTTTGCCTCAGTTAACAATCGATTATCATAAGTACACAATCGATTGTTATGCAGTTTGCATAAACCTGATGTTTAACTGACTTACTCACAATCGATTATCATTAGTTCACAATCGATTGTCATGCAGTCTTGGCTTAGAGATACTCGATTATCATAAGTACATAATCGATTATCTTAGCCCAGATTTTTGAGGCATGCTTGGAAAACATTTTAACAAATGTAAATATGCATAGTTTAAAATCATTTGACACTTAATTTAAATATGCATGATTTTGGAAAAATAATTTTAGTAGAGAAGCCATGTTATGAGCCAAGTTGAGGAATCAAGATCACAATTAATATTGACTCAATTATAACATTTCTAAACTTTGTCTTGAGCTTCTTGTAATGCATCCATTTTGTGCTTGTCCTTGAGCACTGCTATATATCGCTTTTTGCTTTGTTTGACATTCATCAAAACCTACAAAAGAACACACGTTTAGTATATTGCATTTGAAACGTGTTTCCAACAATAATTAAACTAACTATATTAAGACATGAAACTATTTTGTGTTTTCAAAATTATGTAAAAAATAAAGGTAAGGTACTACTCTTGTATTATTATTATTTTTTTCAATTTATGAAAAATGCGTAAGCTAAAATATTTTTGTAACTTTCCATTTTTATGACGAAAATAAAGAAAAGAAGTCAAAAATAGTTGAAATAGCAACATTAGCCTAAATTAAATATTTACGCGCTAAAATATTAAAAATCTTGAGAAGGGTCAAAAATCACATGTCTACACTTATCTGACAGCTTGAATTGCTTAAATCACATCGGATTAGTAGATGATTTCTAAACATATTAAACTTCTTTTTTTCTTAAATGGTTAAAAGAAAATTGACTTTCTTTGGATAATTGTCCCGTGTGGACATTTTGATTGACTGTTTGAATGAGTGTTTATATTTTACCACGTCGCATGTATGATTCGCGATGGGGTAACAGATGCATATATGTTCGGGCCATTCGCCCCTCGGTAGTGCACATTTTACATTTTTATTGGATCGGACATTACGACCTCGGTATGATTTGTGCATACTTGTATTGCTTACCTTGAAACTTATTGAATTTTGTATTGCCCCTTACGGGCTTGAGAATATGTGTATAAACGATAAAAAAGGAAATTCGGAAATTTCACATAAAAGAAAGAATGGGTTACATGTTTCACCCTATTGGATTACAAATCCTGTTTATAAATCCTCGATTCATTATATAACGGACGTATCATTATTGGACCACTAGTAAGTGTCGAAGTCGACCTCTTGTCTCTACTTCTTCGAGATTAGACGAGATACACATTGGGTATACGTTGTTTTCGTAATCATACTACACTTGTTATACATTTTTGTTGCACAAGCACATGCATCACTAGTGGCCTGGCGGGCGTAGCAGCATGGTTGATGCGGAGACTTAAGTAAGATGCATTTCTTGAGACAATCCGCAGCTAGCAGAGTCTCTTCCAGATTATTGTATTTATTTTCTATCCATTTATATTACAGACGATTGTTGTATTATATTGCTTCCTAGAAATAGCTGATGCACATGTGACACCGCGTTCTGGGATAGTTATGGAATATTTTATATTGACTTTTTGACATGTATATTTAATTTGAACTGAATACCTTTTACTAGTAAAAATTAAAGAAAAATTAGAGTTTTTCATAATTACTTAAATGATAATTTAATTTAGTATTTATGATTGGTTTACCGACAGCGGTGTCTGATGTCATTACTATCCTTAGTAGATCTTGAATCGTAACAATATGTAAAGTCGCTATAAAAGTAGCTTGATGGAGTTATAGCATAATCAGCTAACAACTAATAGAATAAATCAAATAACTACCAATTTCGATCATTACACTAATTTTGAATTAAAAATAAAAAGTTTATCAAATAATTTGTAGTTATTTGATTTATATTTGGATCGCGTGTCATTGACCTAACCAAACGTGTTTGATCAGTACTAACTAATCGAAGTCAGTCGGTTAGTTTTACCGGCCTACTAATTACCGCCGCCGTTTCTCCGTCGGTCTTCCTATAAAACCGACCGACAACGATCCATTTTTTCGTCGGCTTTTACCATTTTCTAGTAGTGTTATATTTACGCCAACTCAAGTGGTGTTAAATAAATTTAGACATATAAAAATACTGACTTTATTATTATATTGAATATAGGTGATATGCAAAATTATCTTAAATTCTGTAAAGACAGCTCTACACAACAAGAAAGTGTTGCCCCACTGCTCATTATAATTTTTTGTGCTTGTTCAAATACATAATGTGTATTTAACTGGGTCCATTACATTATCTAACTGGCAATTTCATTTCCTAAAACTCTAAAAATGGGGTTAGTATAGTAAATATAACATTCTTCTTACTTCTTAGTCAAGGTCAGATAAACTTTATAACAATCCTTAACAACTATTTTTGATAGTCAAAGAAAAAACAAACTTAACACCTAATTATAACAACTAGGAAACGTGTACTTTTTGTCACTATATTCTTTTTTTTCCCTATAATATATGATTGAATACATTTAATTTTTAATTAGCTGATATTTATTTGCTTATAAATCTTCACAAAAACTTTATAATTTCTTATTTTGGTCATCGTAGTATATGATTAAACACATTTAATTTTCAATTAGTTGATATTCATTTGCTTATAAATCTTCATAAAGTTCAACAAATTATTAGACATCAAACTATTTATTCACCGATGTGTTATGTTAAAATCATATTGTTAATTCATATTTAGGAATAATATACACAAAATTATGAATATCCTTATATATCAAATACAGAATTCTAGGGAATTATGAATGGATGCTTAAATGGAACCATATACAAACAGTATATGGTTCTCCTCTTATTTCTGATCATTCCACTATGACACTCACCTTAACTGATGATATTTTGTCCAGAAAGATTCCCTTCAGATTTTATAATGCATGGGCTAACCATGAGGACTTTCAACAAATCATCAGTGAGAACTGGCCAACTACCACTCAGGGTTCTCTTAAGGAAGTGTGGAGTAATCTTAAGTTGTTGAAGCCAAAGTTAAAAGCTCTAAACATTAGAGAGTTTAAAAATATTGCACAAAGAATTGAGACAAGTAGAAGTGCATTAAGGATCATCCAACACCAGATGAACTTAGATTACACTGATGCTCTTCAACTTAAAGAGAAAGAGCTGATATTACAGTTAGAAAAATGGTCAACAATCGAGGAACATATACTGCAACAAAAGTCCAGGGCTAGATGGATCAAGTTGGGAGATTCTAACAGTAAATATTTCTCTGGTGTGTTGAAGGAGAGGAACCAATACAAAAACTAACTGAATTGGTTACAGATGATGGAATCAAAATTAACAATCCAGATGACATCAGAAAAGAGATCAAGGAGTTTTTTAATCACTTATGGGAATCTCAGCTACATCACTGCCAGCAATAAACAAGATGTATATGAACAATTGACCAAGGCTTACTCTTAACCAGAAGAAAGAGTTAGTTGCTGATATTATGGACTCTGAGATTCTGGACAGTTTAAAGTCCATTGGTGATGATAAGGCTCCTGGGATAGATGGATATAATGCTTTCTTCTTTAAGCAGTCATGGCATATCACTGGAGAGCTTATAATTAAGGCAGTCAAGCATTTCTTTCAAACCAGTAAAATGTACAGACCAGCTGACTGTGCTTCACTTACTCTATTACCCAAAGTTCCAAATCCTCAAGCAGTGAGAGAGTTTAGACCTATAGCTTGCTGCTCAGTTGTCTATAAAATTATATCAAAGATATTGGCTAATAGGCTGCAGGGAATCATGTCCAGTATCATTTGTGAAGCTCAGTCTGGGTTCATACCTGGCAGGAAGGTTGCTGATAATATTGTATTGGCTCATGAATTGATCAAAGGCTACTCAAGAACTCATGTGCCCCCTAGATGTATGATCAAAATTGATTTGCAGAAAGCATATGATTCAGTTGAATGGATATTTTTGCAACAGGTGATGGAAGCTTTGGAGTTTCCAAACAGGTTTATCAGATGGATCATGGAATGTGTGCATACAGTTAGCTATACTGTGCTGGTTAATGGGGAAACTGTGGAACCATTTCAGGCAGCAAAGGGACTCAGACAAGGAGATCCAATCTCCCCATTCTTATTTTCCATAGTGATGGTATACCTCAGTAGATCCCTGGCTGAATTGAAGAAAAGCAAAGTTTTTTCTTTTCATCCTGGATGCAAAAGACTAGGTATTACTCACCTCACTTTTGCTGATGATCTGTTGTTGTTTGTCAAAGGGGAATACAGATCAGTAGAAGTTATGTTCCAGTATTTCTCTTATTTCACTGATGCATCTGGACTAAAAGCTAATCTTAGCAAAAGTTCAGTCTACTTTGGAGGTGTGGATACATCTATCCAACAGCAAATCACTTCTCTACTTGGTTATGTGCATGGGGAACTTCCTTTCAAATATTTGGGAGTCCCTTTGTCTACCAAGAAGATGAACTTAGTTCAATGGCAACCTTTGGTTGATAGAATTACTAATAAAATCACTTCCTGGACTGCCAGGAAACTCTCCTATGCTGGCAAAATTCAGTTGGTCCAGTCTGTGATTTTTGGTATTCAATCCTACTGAGCTCAACTGTTCTTACTGCTAGTTAAGATTCTTAAAATGTTGGAAGCAGTTTGCAGGTCTTATATATGGACTGGTTCTGCCAATATATCCAAGAAAGCATATGTAGCCTGGGATAAGATGTGTTTGCCAAAATCAGCTGGAGGTTTGAATCTTCTTAACCTATCACTGTGGAATAGAGCTGCTATTGCTAAGCTTTGTTAGGACTTGGCTCATAAAAAAGATGTACTATGGGTTCGATGGATTCACTCAATATATATCAAACATCAGCAGTTAGAGTGTATGAGTACTCCTAAGCAGGCTAGTTGGATGGTAAAAAAGATATTTGATGCTACTGTTCTATTGAAGCATTTCCAGTTGATGCAGAAACCAGTTGGTACTATAAGACTCTTATATCTGCTGCAGATTGGCCAGCTTCCCAGAATTTATTGGAAGAACCTCACCATACAAAATTATGCTCGACCCAAGGCAGTGTTCAATTTATGGTTGGTTCTTCAGGATAGGCTTCCTACTAAAGCAAGGTTGAACCATTGGCAAGCACGTTTAAATAGCAGTTGTGTATTCTGTAACCAAGCAGTGGAAAATAGAGATCACCTCTTCTGGGATTGCCCTTTTACAAGGCAACTCAGTAAGCACGTTATGTTATGGATCAGAGTCTCCCCACCAAATGCACATAACTGGGAACAGCTTATTCACTGGGCAGTTACCAAAGCTAAAGGGAAGTCAAGCCGAGTACATGTCTTCAAAATGACAATTGCAGAATTGTTCTATATTATATGGATAGAAAGGAGCTCGGGGATATTTGAAAATGTATTCTGTACTAGTGACCAACTACTTAGATCCATAGCGTATGTATGTAATGTTAGGAGTACTCCGAAAATTAGCCTGCAGCTTCAACAATTTTTTCTGTAACCTCCTTGGCATAGTTTAGTTGGTTAGTGTTTTATTATTAGACAGTCAGCTGTGTTGAGTTGTACTATGAATTTGTAACATAATCTCTTTGGTGATTAATATATAATTTTAATTACAAAAAAAAAACGAATACACAACCTTTACTTGATTGAGTTTGAGTATGCCTAGAATGTTAAAATACTTTAAATCAGAATTTACCAATTGGCTGAGAATTAAACCAACAATTATTATAATTTTACTACTATTAATAAGGGAGAATGAGAGGAGCTTCTGGTAATTGTGAATTGACAAAAAAAACCCATAAAATCTCACTTTATTCTTTTGTTTGTCCTAATAAAAATTGAGCTGCATCCGATTATATTTTGGGTTTGGAGAGGAGTACTTTCAAAATTTGAATGCTTTGTGCTTCTGTGGCTTGACAAAGACAATTGTTTTCTCAAACTTTAATCCTGATTTGGTCTGTTATTACTCGAGTTGCCATCCTACATTTTGGTAATTAAGGCAACTTCACAGACCCTTTAAAAGTGTACAAAATATCATCCTATCACCTTTTGCCTTGCATGTGACGTGAAGTGAGAGTTTACCACGTGGCCGCAAACGTTTGATTTATGTTCTTTCATCTTCCCATGTTAAGTTATTTCTCCATTTTATTTTTTTTAAATTTCTTCTTTTGAGAGTTAAATAAAACCAATTGCACGGGTTTCAGCATTATTACACTGGCATAGATATTTTTCGTTTTATTTTTTGCTTTCAAATAATTTTTTACTGTCTCTACCAATTAATTTATCTAATCAGTAGTGAACAAATAAACTAAAATAGCAACAAAAAGAAGGCCAAAGTAATTGATTTTGAGGGTATTTGGATTGGCCTCTAAAAAGTATTCTTTCTGTTTCATATTAAATAAAATAATTTGATTCAGTACAGAATTTAAAAAAAAAGACTTTTGAAATTTGTGGTCTTTAAAGCTTAAGAGGTAAAAAGTTTGTGGAGCAATAAAATTTAAGTGCCTATACAAATTTCTCATTAACGGTAAACGGGTAAAATGAAAAAGTTTAAAATTAAATTATTTCTAAATTTACAAATGTGTCATTCATTTTAGAACAGACTAAAAGAGGAAGTACCTACGATGACAACTTGACTTTTATTACATTCCCAATAATGTTTAGATGGAAAGTACATAAGTTAATTATATTATATTTTTTATTATTAAAAATAATAAGTTTTATTTGCAAAACTTTTAATAAATGAACGACTTTTAAAAACTGATAATCTTAAGCATTTAATAACTCGTGTGGCTATAAGATTTTTGAAATGCATGATGGTAAATATATACTATATAATTAAAGGCAAAATACTAAGTTTAAGTTAAATTAAATCTAAATTTAACTTTTTTTGGGGAACAAATTAAAAATAAAATAATTTTAAATAAATTAATAAAGAGTGAACGTGTAGAATTAAATTAGGATAGGTGAAACAGATAAGTGCTATCTGAATATTATCATTTGTAGGTTGTTTGAAAATGGTAAAGATTTGGTGAATAGTCGAGAATAAAGATCGTGGGGAAGGAGGAAGTGGTAGAGAGGATAGTGAAATATAAATTAGAAAAAAAGACAGATTAAAATTTTAAAATAGTATATATAATTGAAATTTTAATGATGTGTTATAGAAAATCTGACATCGGCATTGATATGCCATCCATTTCACGCGATTGACGAACATTTTGTCTTACTATTCTATATACTATTAAAAACAAAACCAAACAGAATATCAATTACTATAATCGAGCATAGCACAATTTTTTCATAAAATGCTGATCCCTAAATTATTACCGTGCTATTTCAAATTAAAATATTAAGTAATTTTTATTAAGCTATTCTCATCTACAAAAAGCTCCGACTTGACTCAAAATACTAATAGTAATTTTATGTTTTTTTATATATATAACAAGAAAAGAGTAATTTGATAAGGAAATAATACATATTCAAATTAGAACATACGATTACTGTTCAAACTGTAATAACTTTACCATTTGAATTTTCATGACTATTTCAATGTCAAGTAAATATTTCAAGGTGTAATTGCTCAAACATCTATCTTTAATTCAAGCAATTAATGAGAAAAGTCTATAAAAAGAAAGAGCAGAAAATTGGTATCTCATTTAAAAATATTTGTTTCGATATTTCCAAGTTCACTTCTAATGTAATATACATTTTTTCTTATGTTAAAAGAAGACATCTCATCTTATTTAACATTATTAACATATGAACTACCCAAGAAGAAAAATGTAAACTCTTTGATTGTTCATAACTTGACGAGGTTTAAATAAATTAGGACTTTTTGAAAACATGCAGATAATCGAAGAAATTTAGAGAGAGAAAGTAGAGAGAAGGAAGAGAGAATAGAAGAGTCTCGAAGAAGACTCTGTCATAAGCCAAATGACCCCTCTGAAGGGTCAAGGATCAAAATGAGAGTATATATCAGATATACTTGTTACAAAACTAGCCTATTTACAAATACAACCTATTTTGCACATATAGCCTATTTTACAAAAGAATACAGAAGAATAAAGAAATTACAGAATTAGCCACAATTAAGGAAATGACCAATTATTAGGCTCAGAATTAGAATATCATCATAGCCTATATCTCAACACCCCCCCTCAAGTTGAAGGGGGGAAACCACCTTCAACTTGGACAAAATAGGAGAAAGAGCAGTCCCGGATAATGCTTTCGTCAACGGATCAGCCAACTGGTGAGAAGTGGGAACATGGGAAAGTGTTAGAAAACCATTGCGTATCAAATTACGAACGTAATGACAATCCACCTCAATATGCTTAGTACGCTCATGGAAAACTGGATTATTAGCAATGTGAACAGCAGCTTGACTATCACAAAACACAGAAATAGGAGATGAAACAGGTACCCCAAGATCAGCAAGCAAACGAGATAACCAGGTGAGTTCAGCAGTAACCTTGCTTAAAGCCCTATACTCAGCTTCAGCTGAAGAAAGAGAGACAACAGGTTGTTTCTTCGACTTCCAACTGACCAGGCTGCCACCCAACAAGACACAAAAACCAGTAACAGAGCGACGAGTGTCGGGACAAGCTGCCCAATCACTATCAGAGTACCCAGACAAAGAGAAGTCAGCAGCATCAGAGTAAAAGAGGCCCAAAGAGGAAGTGCCCTTAAGATACCTCAAAACATGTAAAGCAGCAGACATATGGGGAACCCTTGGGGATTTGAGATACTGACTCAGATGTTGCACGGCAAAGCATATATCAGGTCTAGTATGGGTTAAAAACAATAATTTGCCAACAAGACTCCTGAACTGATCAGGAGCGGGTAAAAGATCACCAGAATCAGCATGTAATTTTAAAGAAATGTCCAGAGGAGATACAACAGGGGAAACAGATACACAGTCGAAATGATGCAACAAATCATGAACATATTTATGCTGATTCAGATGAATCCCACCAGGGATTTGTTTAACCTCAAGACCCAAGAAATAATGCAATGACCCTAAATCCTTTATCTTGAAAGTATCATCCAAGAAGGCCTTTAAGGCTGCAATCTCATCACAGTCAACCCCAGTAACAATTATATCATCCACACACACAGCCACCACAACAAGGGAATCAGGATTACCTTTCAAGAACAGTGAATAATCATTCAAAGAATGCCTGTAACCTCGAGAATGGAGGGCAGAGGACAGCTTAGCATACCACTGCCTGGAGGCCTGCCTGAGCCCATACAAAGACTTCTTTAGTTTACAGACCAGAGGGAGAGAAGAAGAAGAAGAAGAAGTAGAAGGAGAAGGAGAAGAAAGATCAGACACCACCAAACCTGGAGGAAGTTTCATATACACTTCCTCATCCAAATCACCATGAAGAAAGGCATTGTTAACATCCAGTTGGAACAATGGCCAGTGATTTTTAACAGCCACTGCAATGAGACACTTGACTGAAGTCATCTTTACAACAGGAGAAAAAGTGTCTGTAAAGTCCACACCTTCAACCTGTGTGTCACCCCTAATAACCAACCTTGCTTTGTATCTTTCAATAGAGCCATCAGATTTATATTTGATCTTGTAAACCCACTTACAGCCAATAGGTTTCTTGCCTGGAGGAAGATGCACAATGTCCCAAGTGTGGTTAGCATCCAATGCATCAAATTCCTTCCTCATAGCATCCTGCCAAGCTGGTACAGAGGCAGCTTGAGAGTAAAACATAGGTTCAGATTCCAAGTGAGAGGAAGAGGAGCCAGAAAAGGCTGGAAGTTGACAAACATAGTCTTTGAGGTAAGAAGGAGGGAGATGTGATCTGGTGGACTTTCTGGGCAAAGAAACAGGCTGGGAGACAGGCAATGAAGGAGGGGAGATGTCAGGACTGAAAATAGGAGAAGGAATAGACACTGGAGAATCAGGAGAATGATGAGGAGAAGAAGAAGGAGAAGATTCATGGGAAGATGGTAGGGTGAAAGGTTGAGGAAGAATGTCATCACAAAATGGAACAAGTGGAGGAGAAGGAGAAGAGGGAGGAGGAGACTTGAATGGAAAGTGAGTTTCATGAAAAACAACATCTCTAGATATAAAGCATTTCTTGGAATGCAGGTCATAAAGTTTATAACCTTTCTTACCAAAGGGATAACCAAGGAAAACACAGGAATGAGCTCTGGATTTCAGCTTATCCCTATGAGGGATAGGCACAGCAGCATAAGCCAAACAGCCAAAAACTCTCAGATGTGAATAGGAAGGGGGAGAGCCATGTAATAATTCATGAGGAGATTTGTAATGAAGCACCCTGGATGGCAGTCTATTAATGATGTATGTTGCAGTTAACAGACAATCACCCCAAAAAGAAATAGGTAAACCAGACTGAAAGAGAAGTGCTCTACAAGTTTCAAGTAAAGACCTGTGCTTTCTCTCAACAACCCCATTCTGTTGGGGAGAATGGGGGCAAGTTGTTTGATGCACAACCCCAAGTTTACTAAAATAGGAAATCCCTTTAGCACTGGAACCCAGTTCCAGGGCATTATCACTTCTGACAACCTTGACCAGGGAATTAAATTGAGTTTGAACATAAGAAATGAAGGATTGTAGGAGAGGGAATGCATTACTTTTAGAGCCCATTAGATGTGTCCAGGTAGCTCTAGAAAAATCATCAACTATGGTGAGGAAATACTTGCTACCAAGGGATGTAGGGGTATGGTAAGGACCCCAAGTATCCACATGAATGAGTTGGAATGGTTTGGTGGTGCTAATGCTACTGTCAGGAAAGGGCAATCTGGTTTGTTTAGCCATAGGGCAAATTGAGCAAGGAAAAGGTTGCTTAGCAGCAATAGAAAAAGGCAAATTAGAAACATGTTTCATATTAGCAAAAGATGTATGTGCTAATCTCAAATGCCAAATATAGTTCATATCATCAGGAACAGCATTATTACAACTAGAAGATTGAATAATTGAGCTAGAATGTTTGTTATCAGAAACAATATCATCATTACAAACATCTGAATCACTTTGCTCAAGAGAAGAAGGCTTGGAAGAGGCAGAAGAGGAAGAGGGTGACCAAGAGTACTTGTACAAGCCAGCCTCCTCTTTACCAAGATCCAGAAGCCTCTTCAGAGAAAGGTCCTGTAACAGGTAAAGAAGGCATGAGGTTGGTGTAAACAAGACTAAACAATTCAATTGTTTCATCAACTTATGAACAGAGATCAAATTATGTTTGAAAGAAGGAACTAGAAGTACATTATGAAGAGTGAGGGAAGGAGTCAATGCAAATGATCCTGTACAAGTAACTTTGACTTTATATCCATTAGGAAGTGAAACAAGGTAAGGTACAGTTAGGGGTATAATGTCAAACAGTAGATTCTTATCATAAGTCATGTGATTGGAAGCTCCTGAATCAATGATCCAGGTAGCAGAATTTATGTGTGTAAGCATGCATAACTTGGAATCAGAAACAAGACTCTCAGACATTAAAGTACCAGCAAAATTAGCAGAACTCATGGAAGAAGAAGTTTGATCACTGGTTGAAAGTGTTTGTTGAATCAAGCTCACAATCTGATCACATTGTTGTCTGCTCAACCCTGGTATCACAGGTTGACTGGCAATAGGATCCCCTAGAGGAGCAGACACACCTGAAATTCTTGAATCAACAGATACACAGTCAGTACTAGTGGAAAGATGAGCAGCAGATTTCCTTCCCTTGATGTAAGAATTGCTTTGAGGAAAACCATGGAGTTTGAAACACTTATCAATTAAGTGTCCAGACTTCTTGCAATATCTGCAAAATAAGTTTCCTCTGTTTTGTTCAAAATTGACTTTAGGTCTGAAATTGAAACCAGACAATTTCCCTTGGTTGGACCCAGCAGGGGGCCTATCAGTGTGAGCATTAAAAGACATTGAGTCTGGGCTCATATGGGAAATGGACTTGACCTGTCTTTGCTTTTCATCATTCAACACAATATTATAAACACTGTCAAGGGAAGGAAATTGTTGCATCATTAACAAATTGCTTCTTACACCCAAATATGTCTCATTTAGTCCCATAAGGAACTGATAAATCTTGTTCTCATCATCTTCCTCAATGATACCATTCTTAGCAGCACAAGTGCACTTCTGCCCATGGTTTGGGACCATTGTCCCCAACTCATCCCACAAACTCTTGAGTTTATTAAAGTATGAGGCTACATCAAGGGAACCCTGGGAAGTTTGGGAGAGTTCTCGCTTTAGTTCAAAAATTTTGGTTTTGTTAGGAGTACCATACCTCTTCTCAAGTTGAGACCACATGCTTCGTGCAGTGTCAGAGTATTGAACACTGTCAGCTATTTGAGATGACACAGAAGAGGTTAACCATGACATAACAAGCATGTTACATCTATCCCACAACCTTTGCAAACTCACATTATTACTAGGTCTGGAAAAGGAACCATCAATGAAACAGATTTTATTTTTAGCAGATAAAGCCATAGTCATTTTACGCTTCCATCCTCCATAACCACTTCCTGAGAAAGGAGTGGGGACTAAACATGCACCAGGAACATCAGAAGAATGCACAAATAATGGATTGGAAGGGTCAATAGGACCGGAGTTGGCACCAGAACTACCAGCATTCATGTTAGCAGCCATGCTCAACAAATGAATCAAATCTTTTGAAAAACAATATCACCAAACAATATTCACAGTCTACACAGTCAATATTCTCAAGTTAAATGATTTATTCACAAATAGGCAGTCACATATACAAACAAGGAATCACAACCAGATAATAGGAACGAGGTTACCGTCCTTCTTCGCAACCGGAAGATCGGCCTTTAACAACAGGCAAAACCCTAGGTAGTGTAACCGTCAAAACTTTACCACAAATGTTGATAAAGATGTCGCAGCACCACCGATGATGACCAAAACTTCAGCAAAGTAAGTATCAGACCACCGGATGGTAATCAAACACTCGATTTGACCACCAGAAAACCCTAGAGGTTGAAACTTACCGCAAAATCTCCGAAAAACTCACAATAAACGATTGAACCGTTCAATACAGAAGGAACAAACGTAGATCGTGAAGATAAATGGACCGAAGAACCCTAACATGGTTGAAACCATCATCGATCTTTTTGATCTCAGAAAAAAATCCCAAATTTTGTCAAAAAATAGTTCAGATGAATTATTGATTCACACGATAACATCACCGGATCATTGTACCGGCTTTGATACCATGAAAACATGCAGATAATCGAAGAAATTTAGAGAGAGAAAGTAGAGAGAAGGAAGAGAGAATAGAAGAGTCTCAACACTTTTTTCTTAAATATACGTGCTAATAAATAAATTACCAAAATGTGTTGCCTATGCATTTTGTGCTACCAAAAATAAAATATGAGGAAAATACAATGCACAAACACAAAGAAAACGTAAGTTAATAAAATAGTGGCCACCTTTTATTTCTTCTTCATTGATATTTAATCCCAACAAAATAAGTTTATAATCAAATGACTAACTCGAAAATACAATAGTTTTTATTGAATAAAGATGGCAAAATACACTAGTTATCATCTAAACTATAAATCAAATCCAGGTTACATATTTTTTTACCACAAAAATCATGTTATACATTCAACCTTTCGTATCTAACACACGTTGCATTTGACAAAATATTTTACATGTAAAAGAAACGCATGAGGAGGTAAAACATGTGTCTCTGCAGCATTATGTCAACGGTTCAGATTTGATAAAGTTAATCCTATGTCCAACTTAATTATTTTTCTATTTCTTTTTCTTTTGTTTTCACCTCCGATCCTATGACCAGCTAACCCCCCCCCCCCCCCCCCCCCAAGCTCTCTTCCATTGAACTCTATTATCTCATTTCTATCAATTACTCCAACAAGAAAAAAAGGCAGTAATCATATACTATTAGAAGTTTTATTAATTTCAATCCGAGGAAATTCTATTAATGTTAGTCCATGACTTCTTCGTGACATATAATTAGTAAATACTTGAACACCTAATTCAGAGAAATGCTGCAAATGCACTTCCCATACTGGGCATCTCCGAAAAAGCTAAAATTTAAACTTTCCAAATTCGTCATCTTTCAGTTGGCATACGAGCAAACAAATAAAAATCCAATTCAAAAAAAATGTTAACAGTCAGACCTCTTCATTAATGGCCTCTTCGTAACAAATGAGTATAAACCTAGTATAGAATATACAAAAATGACAGAATAAGGGAGCTTAAGGATAAATTCAGTACACCAAACCCTAAAAGATCAACTCAAATTAAAAAGTTTCAGTCAAGGAGGAATCGTTACTAGCCTGTTTTTTCCGATGACAAGGTCAATTCCTTCAGATGGTTAATATCGGCGATGTATTAAAGATGATGATTTGGATGAGATATTTTTTCTGTTGATTATGGCTATGGTAATAGCCATGGAGGTGGTATTGGTGGTAGCCATAGAAACGGACGGGTCGAGAGTCTGAAGAAGATGAGAGACTTGCGTGTGATTGGCCGGGGGGGGGGGGGGGGCGGTTTTATGTTTTTTCTTATAATTATTTTTTTTAAAGGATACGTGTCATGACTTTATTGGTGTATGATATATACACGTTTTAAAGAACTGTCAAGAAAAAAGTAGTGTGTATTAGACATAATCTTAAAAGTTTGAGTGTTACAATATAATTTTCGTGGTCAAAAAGTATGTAACAGGAATTTGATTCATAGTTTAGGGGGTAATATATGTATTTTTCCAATAAAATGTTGGGCCATGCTCAGCATGAGCCATCCCCCATCTAGTAATATAACCCGAGTACGATAATTCGCTTAAACCCTGCAAGTTATGTTCTACTAATCTTAAAGATTATAAATAAAGAGCTCAGGCATATTACAGGACAATAACCTAAAATTCTGTATTCCGATCCAAACGTAGAAGAGAAGCAAATGTATACTGTCGAACATTCCCTGGTTTGTTTATTAATTTCCTAATATCCTATTTATGGCTCATGATATTCATAGACAATAAGATATTCTTGTCTTCTGCCAGGAGACAGTACAATATTAATAGTTTGTTTTGCCAAGTTTCTTTTAGTAATAGTATCTTTTTTATCAAAAGTATTTTTGACTAAAAATTAAGGTGTTTGGTCAACTTTTAGAAGAAAAAAAGTGCTCTTAAAGAGAAACATAAGCAGTTTTGGAGGAACAAAAAAAAGTAATTTCTCTCCAAAAATATTTTTTTAAAAGTACTTTTGAAAAAAATACACTTAGAAGCAGTTTTTTAAAGCTTGACCAAATACTAATTATTGCTCACAAATACTTTTTAAACTAATTAATCAAATATAAATTAATTTTCACCAAAAATAATTTTAAAAAAAATACTTTTAGAAAAATATTTTTCAAAATAAGTTGATAGGGGCCAATAATTGCTTCTCATCTTAGGGTCCCAAAAAGCAAACACTAAGACAAAACAAAAAAATAGGGTAGGTCAGCTTTTACACGAAGGAAAGCAACAACAATAACAATGCTTTCAAAGGGTTAATTTTATCTCAGACTTCAATGAATTTACAAAAAGCTAAGCATTTTTTGTCACAATAAAATAATTAACTTTTACTACACATAATTATCTTTTGTCACATTAATATCACTGATCTTTGCTCTTAGTAACATTAAATTCACAAAACTAAAAAAAGGTCACATTCTCGGGTAGGTTTTGTCCTTATATTAGGTAAAACTTAGTGGTTTTATTGGTAAAATACTAAAATTTAGTAACTTTAATGTGCTAATTTTTTGTTGTGACTTTATTGTTTCACAGGTTAAAATATGTTTGATCATTTTATTTTTATAGTGGATAAAGTCCAGTTTTAATATGATAAAAAATAGTTCTATGATTTTAATTTGCTGTTATAATTAACTCATTTCCCATAGGAAGGCCATCAAGGTTTTGTCGCTGGTTTGGCGCTCTTCTTGGTCATCGTTTGGACTAGTGAAACGTTTATTGCATCGTTTGGTCTTATTGCTGAAAATAGTACTGCGAAAGTGGCAACAAAACTGTTTAAGCTAAGTTTTAGGACGATCATGTCCACCAAATAGGAAACATTCTTTTCCCTAGGTCCAATTAAACAAAGAAAATCAAGCTACTCAAGCTAAGTTTTACATGTTATTTCAAATGAAGCTACCCAAGGGAAAATTATGACATAGGCTCGACCACTTGAACCGACCTTAGAGGCGTCCCTCCAAAGTGAAGGGGACGTTAGCAACCTAGGCAATAGGCCGTCTTGATCGACCATAGACCCGTCCAAGTAAATATATATATTTTCGTTGTAACTACTTGCCATACTTCGATACCCCTAGTTAAGCTCCTTGTTTTTCTTTATGTTAGCCGATGAGAGACATTTAATGCTCAAGGTATTCTTTTATATTCTCTTTGAAATAATTTACTGCTGGTGACTTGTTTAACAACAACAATAATTCAGTACAATCTGATTAACGGGGTCTGAGGAAGATAGTATATACACAGACATTATTCATATTCTAAAGGAATAGAGAAGAAGTTTTCGAAAAATGCTCGGCTCAAAAGGACAAAAAGATAAAAGAACAATATCGCTATCACTATATAAATCATTGAAAAAATAGGAACAACATGAAATTCAGAAGAAGAATGTAAAGTAAAGGCGATAGCTAGTAAAACAGTCTGGCACTGAAAAGCTAAATAGTAAGACATGACATTATCATTAGCTAACTCAGACAAACACCCTACCAGACTAGTCTCACAACGGTACGAAGTAAGGCAAAGACGCAACTACCTCCTAACCTACAACCCTGAAACTCGACCTCCGATCCACATCTTCTTATCGAGTGTCATATCCTCGAAAATTTGAAGCGAGTCAAATATGTCAGATGATTGGATGATTAGTTTAAGTTATATACTCTTAAACAGTTTGCTAATATAGATTAACCAGTTACATTGGATTATCAACTTCATTATCAAATCGCGCTAACTCTATAAGTTTTAGTGTATTAAAATTGAACCCTTAAAACTTATGGGTCATCTGTAGTATGTCATGGTAATAACTTTTTTTGCATCTTTATCTTGACTTATTCCTTTCGGATTTCTTATTGTCTTTTTACTGTTGAAGGGTTATTTGGTTGGAAAGAAGTTATTTTATTATTAATGATTCCGGAATTAATTATTTTTTATTTTTATGGAAATAAAAAAATACTACGATCCCGAGATAATTAGTACCGAAATTAGGAATGGCAATAGGGTCACTACAAAAAAGTAAGAATATGACGACATTTATTATATATCATGTTAAGCTTCTTAAATGTCGCAAATCCGGTTATCGACATTTATTTTACATTCATGTCGTAAATTTCAATGTCGCTTATTTTTCGACATTTAGGTAAATGTCGTTGAAAAATTTACGACATTTAAGTAAATGTTAGTAAGAAATTTACGATATTTAGGCAAATGTCAACAAAAAATCTACGACATTTACTTTTAACTGTGATGATTGAATCAAAGGCAACAGCCTCAGCACGAGCAAGAAGGGCATAGTATCTGGCCTCGCCTCCACTTGAGAATGACCTCTACCTCCCCGGCCTCCATCTCTAGCTGGTTGAGTAGGTGGGGCGGTGACTGGAGCTGTAACCATAACCTGTGAACTCTGCGGGCATGTTGTGGCTGGGAAGTCTGTGATGATGCACCCCTCCCAAGTCCGGGGCAATCCCTAACCATATGGAGTGTATCACCATACTCAAAATAAGCTCTGGGAGGTCGTGGTGGTTGCGACTGGCTAGGGCCAAGTCTGTTGGACTGACCTCTAGAAGCACCCCGCATAGGAGGCGCGCTAGAAACTGGAGGTGCATAATAAGGCTCCTGAGGCCTAGGAGGAGTTGGAGCACTAATAGCTATTGAACGAGAAGAATGAACTGGGTGACTCATATAACCCCTGCCATGACAACCTGCAGCTGGGGTGCGGGCACCAAAATAATGGCCTGACTCTCGAGACCTCTTGGCCTCTCTCTCCTTCCTTTCCCTAGCATGCATACCCTCAATCCTCCTAGCAATGCTCACACATGCTGATAAGAAATATTCATCTCCAACTCACAAGCCACGCTCGATCTAATACTGGGAGTAAGCCCATCAATAAATCGGCAAACCCTCTCGCGAACAATAGCAACCAAGGTTGTTGCATGCCTAGCCAAGCTGGTGTAACGAACAACATATTCTAAAACAGTCGTAGAACCCTAGCACAAATGCTCAAACTCTATGCGCCATTCATCCCTTAGGCTTTGAGGAACATACTCTCGCAGGAATAGATCTGAAAATTGAGCCCAAAGTTAGTGAAGCAGCCTCATCCAGACTATCTAACTCATAGGTGCGCCACCACTCATAGGCGGCCCTAGGAGTTGAAAGATAGTAAAAGAAACCCCGTTGGATCCCAAAATACATATGGTATGGAGAATGCGGTAACACTCATCAAGAAAACCCAAAGCATCATTCGATGCCAGATCACTGAATATAGGAGGCTTGTACTTCTTGAATCTCTCAAGCCTCAGCTGCTCATCCTCGGAAGTTGTTGCCCTATCCCCGAGCTGAACTAGTACTACAGGTGGTGCAAGTATAACCTCTAGGACCTGCTCAACATGCACTCGCTGCTCAAGAGTACGGGCGGCGGGAGCCTGTGCTCCTCCCCCGACCTAGGATGTGGCTGCAGTAAGGGAAAGCAACCCTGCCTGAGCCAGAGTGGTGTACATGCTCATGAACTGTGTCAGAGTCTCTTGGAGAGCTGGAGTAGTTGTAGCTGGAGTAGTAGGTGTGTCAGGTGCCTAGACTCCAGTTGAATCTGCTGATGCTACCTCGGTGGCAGCTCGCACATGTGCTCTGGATGCACCACGTGTGCGCCCTCGGCCTCTGCCCCGACCCCTGCCTCTAACGGCTACAATAGGGGACGTGGATGCATGATCGTCTCGAGTGGCACGTGTCTTCACCATCTATGAGAATATAGAAAGACAGAAGTTTAGCTGTGATATCAAAATCTCGCACGACCAGGAAATCAATTGAAGTGGAATTTTTCTAACAATTACATAGCCCTTCTTAGATAAGTACAAACATCTCCGTACCGATTAGCGAGACTCTAATAAATCAGCATGTGTTCCATGAATCCTATGAACCTAGAGTTCTGATATCAACTTGTCACGATCACAGTTCGCCCTCCGTGAACATATAGTAACGGCACCTAGTACCTACGAATAGGTAAGCCTAACGATGCAGAAACAAATAACTTGCGGAAATAAATAATTCAAATTTCAACAGCTAGAGGAAAACTGTATACAAATGCCGCTGGTATATATAACTCAACATCACAGAAGCCTACAATATTATCCTAAAACTCAGAAACTTACGGGAACACAAGCTGAAGGAAATATAATCCAATGCTCTAAGTCGAGAATGTCTAGAACAACAGTAAGAAAGGAAGGTTAACTGCTAAAAGATAGAATAAGATACAGACTCCTTGGTTTGCAGACACGGTAGATATACCTCGAAGTCCGTGCTAGATCTCTCCGCCTCAAGGATGATATGCCTGGGTAGGGGGTACCTAGATCTGAACATGAAAAACATGCGCAGAAGGGGCATGATTACACTATAGCAGTACTCACTAAGGGCCAAGCCTAACCTCGGTTTGGTAGTGACGAGGAAGGTCAGGGTCCTATTAAGGTAAAACATAATAATAAGTTTCAACAGTATGAATTAAAAAATATAAATGAGAACGACAATGAAATAAGACAGGTTATATCAGGCAGCAATGATTATACAAATAACAGAGTAAACTCGGAAACTAGAACACCTCAATACCTATAGTAACATGAGGATCTCCCAGGATATAGTCCTATAGTCCCTTTCATCATCGTCCAGCGGATCTCCCGGGATACCGTCCCGTAGTCCATCACATGTACCGTAGGATTTCCCGAGATACCGTCCCGTAGTCCAACTATAAATGCGCAGGGATCTACCGGAACCCCGGTTTGTAGTCCCAAATATAAATACCTAGTACTGGGAGAATCTATCGGGTGCATTCCCGTAGTTCCATACAAATGTGCAGGGGGATCTACGGGAATCTAACTCGTAGTCCCAAAGTAAATGTGTATGGGGAACTACCGGGAATCTAACCCGTAGTCCCTAAGTAAACAGACAAAGGGGGGGCTACCGGAATCCCATATCCATAGTCCCAATGTAAATACGCAGCAACAGCAAGAAAATATTAAAAGAACGAAATTTCAGAGCAAGGCAACAAGTAGTCCTAGCCTAACATGCTTCACATAGTGCAAGCAAGGTAATTTAAGTCAACTAAACATGCTAAATTTGCAAGTGTAATAAATTAGGAAGGGAAATATGCTAATAAGTACTTTAAGAAAAACCGGATTTCCAACAATTTACACAAGTCAAAAGGCAATTCAATTACCAAATATCATATCCTAAAGGAAAAAGTCCTCCACACAAGGTTAGACAAGCCACTTACCTCGAACTAGCTCAAAATCAGCTAGAAATCACGCCTTTGCCACGAGTACCCGACTCCAAATGGCCCAAATCTATTAAATTCAATTACACATCGTAAATAACATCTCAACAACTGATTCTACGATTTAATTCAAATCTAAGATGCAAAATTAGGTAAAATGACAAAAATGCCCCTCTAGCCGATGCCTCAAAATCGGGTGAAATTTATATTTTTGAAAACCTCATACTCTCACGAGTCTATGCATAATAAGAATACAAAAATCGGATTCCAAATGACACCTCAAATCCTCATGTCACGACCCGATTCGCCCTACGTGAACCATCGTGACGACACCTAATCTCTACGACTAGGTAAGCCTAACAATGTGGAATATAAATCATAAATATGGAAGAATTTATTAATGATAAAATAGTAAGGTAAAATAGTGGTTAAGCTGCTGCTCGGCACATACAATAACATCTCTTGAAACTAAAAACGAAGTTCCTAAAACACGGAATCTCACAAATCACAAGGTAAGGGATACATAAGAAGCTCTAACTCCGGAATTGTCTAAACATAGAAAAAATACTCAAAGGACTATACTTATTACAGGATAATAGAAAGGGAATCCTCGATTTGCGGACGTAGCAGATATACCTCGAAGTCTCTATAGAAATGCCTCCTTCCAAGGCTGACAGAACTAAGTGGGAGTACTTGGATCTGCAAAACAAAAATGTGCATAAGAGTAGTATGAGCACACCACAGCGCTGCCCAGTAAGTATCAAGACTAACCTCGGTGGAGTAGTGACGAGAAACAGTCAAGACACCTACCGGTCAAACAAACAATATTAATTATAGGGGCAAAGAACCATGATATATATATATATATATATATATATATATATATATATATATATATATATATATATATATATATATATATATATATATATGTATATAATATATATATATATATATATATATATATATATATATATATATATATATATATATATATATATATATATATATATATATATATATATATATATATATATATATATATGTATGTATATGAAGACTGTACGAAATGACTAATAATATTACAATCACAATGAGGGAAGGAACAACAAGTAACATGAGAATATAAAGAATGATGATACATAATCACGACAAATAAAATTCAAACACTAAGATCACAATACAGAAAAAGAAACACAAAACAATAACTCGGGTCCTATGGTGGTGTTCACATCAGGTCTTATTTAACAATTCCCACAAATTTTCCCTCACCACATCCACGAGATAAAGCTCATACAGGAAACAAGCCACAATCAAAATATTAAACAAAAATATAAATGCCTCCATAGGCCGTCACAAATCCTTACGATCAATACCTGACATACCCCACCTTATTCCGCCACATGTGCAATTAATAATATAATAAGTACCGTCTTATTTTCCCACACGTGTATCATAATGTTCCCACATTATTTCGCCACATATGAAACTCACATATAAGCATATAAACATATCCTGCCTTATTACACCGCATATGAAATATCAATAGCAAAAGTAGCACGGCAAAGACCTCGTGCAACCCTTCAACAACAATCACACGGCAGAAACCTCATGTATCACAATATCAACAACCGTACAGCAGAAACCTCGTGCGTCACAATATCAATAACCGCATGGTAGAAATCACGTGCATCACAATATCAATAACCACACGACAGAAACCTCGTGCATCACAATATCAATAACCGCACGGGTGCATTAATACCCAAGTACAACTGCAACAAATACAATATATACAAGAGCACAATAAGTGAATTAACTCAAGAATCTTTCATTCACCAGGGGCGGTAAGACTAGCTCACAAGGAATAACCACAATAGATAATACCAAACGTAATAAGAACAACTTAACAAGGGAGAAGATAATATGAAGCAACAACCCCATAGCATGTAGTTCTACAACGAGGGAGCTAGAAAGAGTCAAGTAATTTCAAATAAGAAAATATCAATTACACATAGAATGTCTACTCTTCTTTTAAGATTGGGCATTTTACAAGGATATACAACAATTTCAATCAAGACTAAATAATTACCTGAGAGATAATAATGATTTCCAATAAAACAAGCAGTTATGAAAGATAACGTGACAAATGAAGGAGGTAAAGTTCTTCAATTAAGTAAGGTAAGAGTCAATTAGGCAATAAGAATAAGCCATAAGGAAATTAATTTCAAATAAAACATATTGAGGTGGAACTAGCAATAGAAAAATTCAATCATATCAAGAACAACTTCATACTCAGTGCATATAAGGACCTAAGAACCTAAAAGGGCCAATTTTCCAACAAAAAAATCTGAACACGCACTCATCACTTCACGTACACAGAATACAATCAGCAGAGAAGACTCAAATCCTAAGGAAAAGTCCCCCCCCCCCCCCCCCCACAAGGTTAGGCAAGATACTTACCTCGAACCGGCTCAAAATCAATGGGAAACCACATTCTTGCCACGAGTACTCGACTCCAAATGGCTCAAATCTATTCAATTCAACTTCACAATATAAATAATACTACAAGCAATTGATTCTACAATTAAATTCTAAGAAAATATACGGAATAATATAAAATAACCAAAACGCTCCTCCGGCCAATGCCTCGGAATTGGGAGAAATTTATATTTTCAAAATTCCCACTCTCACACGAGTCCAGCCATACCAAAATTATCCAAATCCGATGTCATTTGGTCCCTCAAACCGTGATTTTTTATTTTAGAATTTCTCTTCAAAAACCATCTCCTTCCCCAACCCAAAACACAATTTAAATGATAAAAATAAGGACAAATTCATGAAATATAGCTAACTCTAGTTGAAGAACACTTATCCAATCGATTTACATGAAAATACCACCTAATATTGCCAAGAACTTAGCTCTAGAAGTCAAAATGTGATAAAAATGGTGAAGCCCTCGATTTGGAAAACTTATATTCTGCCCAGACATTTAAAGCAATGCAAACGCGGGAGAAGTCTCGCATTCGCGAAAAAGAAAAATAAAGGCTGCTCGAATTGCTCCACGCAAACGCGAAGGCTTGCACTCGCAAAGCTACGTGAACGCGTGATAGGGCATGCGAACGCGATGAAGAAAATAGGTACAACCCTCAGCGCCAAATAACACTACGCGAACGCGAGGGTTTTGACGCGGACGCGAATAAAGAAAATGGTAAAGTTTCGCGAACGCGGGAGGTCTAACGCGAATGCAGAAGGTAACAAGTCCTCCTTTAAAATTTACTCTACGCGAACACGTGGAGGAGGACGCGATCGCGAAGAAGAAAATAGATCTGCAACAACTGAAGCACATCTAAAATTTTAAACAACTCAAAATGCCCCGTTGAGCATCCGAAACACACTCGAGGCACCCGGGACCTCAACCAAACCTATGGACATATCTCATAACATCATTCAAACTTGCACTAATAGTTAAACCGCCTAAAATAACGTCGAAAATTCGAATTAATCAAGAATATAAGCCTAAGAACTCTAATTTTTCCTCAAAATATGCTTTCGATAAAAAACTTAACCAAACCATGTCCAAATGACCTAAAATTTTATGCACACATCCCAAATGATATGACGGAACTACTGCAACTTCCGAAATTTTATTTGACCATCGGATCAAAATCTCACTATCAGACCGGAAACTTTAAAAATTCAAACTTTGGAATTTCAAGCTTAAATTAGCTATGGACCTCCAAAGCACAATTCGAACACGCTCCTAACCTTGAAATAACCTCACGAAGCTAACGGAATGATTCGGATTTTCATTCCGAGGTTGTCTTCACACTATTCCGACTATGGACAAATTTCCAACACTTAAACTCTCATTTAGGGGCTAAGTGTCCCAAAACTCTCTGAAACTCAAAATCGAACATCACGACATATCAAATTAGCAGAAATAAACTTGGGAAAAGCAGTTAATAGGGGATCGAGGCGTTAACTCTTAAGACGACCGACCAGGTTGTAGCACCTCATTTAAAGGCCTCTTAAACTCAAGCCCTAACTACCCATTTTTCCCAAATTTCTCACCATCAATTAGGTATTTAATCACATAAAAACGAGTTATAAAGTAAAAAAAAAATTACCTCCAAGTGATTCCCCTTGAATCCTTCTTCAACCTACTTCAAAAAGCTCTCTAAATGCTCAGCTATAGAGGAAAAATGACTCAAAATCGCAGATGAAATAACTTATAAACTTTCTGCCTAGTTTTGATATCTTTTCATCGCGATGGCAGCCCAAGCCCCGCGATAGGGAAGAGCAAAATTCCAAAGCCTCAAGACTACTCTATGCGAACGCGACACACTTGTCGCGAACATGATGCCTCAGTTCCCAGACCTACGCAGACGCAAGACACCTGATGCAAACACGAAGATTAAATTCCACTGGACCCCAATCCTTATACGCAAATAATAACAGCCTCATGCGAACGCGAAGCAAAA
The DNA here is from genome assembly GCA_034376525.1 of Nicotiana benthamiana. Classification (NCBI taxonomy): domain Eukaryota; kingdom Viridiplantae; phylum Streptophyta; class Magnoliopsida; order Solanales; family Solanaceae; genus Nicotiana; species Nicotiana benthamiana. The sequence goes on from CM067324.1 coordinate 40,926,454, forward strand.
GCTCTCAGGATTCGGCGAACGCGAGACAACCTATGCGAATGCAAAGGTCTAAATCCAGGCCTTCCAAATTCCTTCTACGCGATCGCGACTCATCCAACGCGATTGCAAAGGGTTAATTTATGCAACACCTGAACTCCCAAAATCTGCACCTTTTAAACTTCAAAAATGGTCTGACTGACCTCCCGAATCTCACCCGAAGCCGCCGTGACCTCAACCAAAAGCATCAACACATACTAAAACCTCATTCACACTTATTCCAATTATTAAAACACATCAAACAACACCAAATCCGCCAATTCACATCGAATTCAAGCCTAAGTTTTCTAAAACTTCCTAAATACGCTTTCAATCAAAAACCTAACCAAACCATGTCTGAATAACCTGAAATTTTGCACACACAACCCAAATGACATGACGGAACTACTGAAACTTCCAAAATTTCATTCCGACCCTCGGATCAAAATCTCAATATCGGACCGGAAACTTCCAAAATTCAAACTTCAGCATTTCAAGCCTAAATTAGCTACAGGCCTCCAAAACACAATTCGAACACGCTCCCAACCCCGAAATCACCTAACAAAGCTAATGGAATTATCAGATTTCCATTCCGAGGTTATCTTCACACTATTCTGACTATGGTCAATTTTCCAATACTCAAGCTCTTTAGGACTAAGTATCCCAATACTCTCTGAAACTCAAAACTGAACCCTGCAAATCAAATTAGCAAAAATAAACTTCAGGAAAGCAGTTAATAGGGGATCAGGACGTTAATTCTTAGGACGACCGACCGGATCGTCACAATCCAGAAGAAACTTTCTTTCATCCGTTGCCTATAAAAATCTATGTTCCTTGTATTATGTTTAACAAAATTCAAACAATTACGAAAAATAAAGAAATTTGTGAAGCTAAAACTGATATATGTATCACTGTAATCGTGCAAACATGGGTGAAACCAAGTAGTTTCTAACTTATTCTAAGTTTGCTGCCTCACACCAATGATCAATAATTGATTCTATGAACAGCAACAAATTAAGTTATTCCCTAATAGAAAAAGATCAAATGAACAGTTTCAATTTCATATTTCAATTTATCAAATGGTTTTCACTTTCACTTTTTCAATTTCATACTTCAATTGATCAAACAGAAATTAAAACTTAGCAAGCAGGCTCCGAGACTATTATAAGGGCTAGGAGCAAAGGACCATTTAAATAGACCTATTTATTAGCAAGCAGGCTTCGAGAACATTGTTTTTGTTACCTGCAAAAACAATCCATACAACTTTCTTTAGAATACTAATTTGTAGTGGGGAAATATATTCAGAGACAAAGATGAAATTTGAATAAAATTGGATTGAGCCGATTTAAAGGTGCTTCTAACAAAGGAGCCCTAGAAGCGGCTGATATATAGACCTTTAGTTGGCAATTGTGGTTAATTATAAATATAAATTTTCTCGTTCCTGCATATAGTTTAATTTTATATTTTTATCTTGAAACTAGTAAGTGTACTGGCCCGATGTGCGGTTAGAAATAAAAAATATTAATTAAATTAAATTATGATCGGGCTTGTTCGATCCTATTAAATTATATTGCTTTAATAAAATTTAATTATCATCTTACTTGTCAATACGATACCCAATAATGAAATCTTTATTAAATCAAAGGCACTTATATAGTTAGTGAATAACTTTTTTGTTTTATATTTATTTTTATTATTCGAATGGGTAGTTTTTCTTCTCTTTCTTTGAATTTTTTATAGCTAATTATACGATATCTATATTTATTAATTCAATTAGTGTAACCAATTAATTTAAAATTCAAAATTTAAAACATAGTTAGAAAAGTTGTTTATTTTGTATTCACAAAGCCACTTTGGCATTTTGTGGTTAAGACAATTGTCTTAATGTAGTGTTTTACTTCTCCTATTCTATATAGAATATAGATAAATAAATTTTAAAATTCTAAATTGAAACTATTCTCCAACCTGAATAGGTAGTTTTTCCACTAATATTTTCGTTTTTTTATGGTAGCTATTTATTTTTTTTATTTTAAAATAACTTTAAAACCCCAACTATAAACTACTCCTTAAATTTGAATGGGTAGTCATTTTAAATATATATATATATATATATATATATATATATAGAGAGAGAGAGAGAGAGAGAGAGAGAGAGAGACTACTATATTAGAAAGGAACTACTTCTCAATTTAAATTTGTAATTTTTATTTTTTATTTTAAAATAATTTTAAAACTCCAAATAGAAACTATATCCCAATTTGAATTGGCAATTTTTTATTTCCTCATTTTTATTTTTATTTTAAAATAATTTTAAAATTCTAAATTGAAACTATTCCCCAACTTGAATAGGTAGGTTTTTTTAATTAATATTTTTGTTATTTTATTGTAGCTAATTTAACTTTTAAATATTTTTTATTTTTATTTTAAAATAACTTTAAAACACCAATTATAAACTACTCCCCAATTTGAATGGGTAGTTATTTTTTTAGAGTTTCGTTTTTAATGTAGCTAATTATAATATATCTATCTTTATTAATTCAAAAAGAATAACCAATTAATTTAATATTAAAAAAAATAGTTATAAAGGTAGTTTATTTTGTATTAATAATGACACTGGCCTTTTGTGATTATGCCACTTGTCTTAATAATATGCTTTTGCCTCTCCTTTTATTATATATATAGAAATTTTTATTAGCATATTAGTTTATTAAATATTGTTTTCTGAAAGTTTATTTTTGTTTTATTTATTTTAAAATAATTTTAAAACTCCAACTTGAAACTAATCCGTAATTTGAATTTGTAATTTATTATTTTTTAATTTTGAGTATTTTAAAATTATTTAGAACTCCAACTTGAAACCACATCCCGATATGAATGGGTAGTTTTTCTTCTCTTTCTTTGAATTTTTTATAGCTAATTTTGTTTCCTTTTTTATATTAAGATAATTTATATACTCCAACTTGAAACTACTCCCACTTAATTTGAACGGGTAGTTATTAATTTATATATTTATTTTTTATATTTAATTATAAAATATCTATATTTATTAATTCAATTAGTGTAATCAATTAATTCAAAATTCAAAATTAAAAAAAATTAGTTAGAAAAGTAGTTTATTTTGTATTTACAAAGCCACTTGGCATTTTGTGATTAAGTCACTTGTCTTAATGTAGTGCTTTTGCTTCTCCTATTCTATATAGAATATAGATAGATAAATTTTAAAAATCTAAATTGAAACTACTCCCCAACCTGAATAGGTAATTTTTTCACTAATATTTTCATTTTTTTATTATAGCTAATTTAAATTATTTTATATTAAAATAATTTTAAAACCCCAACTACAAAACTACTCCTTAAATTTGAATGGGATATATATATATATATATATATATATATATATATATATATATATATATATATATATATATATAGAGAGAGAGAGAGAGAGAGAGAGAGAGAGAGAGAGAGAGAGAGAGAGAGAGAGAGACTACTATATTAGAAGGAATTACTTCTCAATTTAAATTTGTAATTTTTATTTTTTTATTTTAAAATAATTTTAAAACTCCAAATAGAAACCATATCCCAATTTGAATTGGCAATTTTTTATTTCCTCTTTTTATTTTTTATTTTAAAATAATTTTAAAATTCCAATTTGAAACTATTCCCCAAACTTGAATAGGTAGGTTTTTTTAATTATTATTTTTGTTATTTTATTTTAGCTAATTTAATTTTTTAATTTATCATTTTTTATTTTAAAATAACTTTAAAACACCAATTATAAATGACTCCCCAATTTGAATGGGTAGCTATTTTTTTTAGATTTTCGTTTTTTAATATAGCTATTTATATTATATTTATATTTATTAATTATAAAAAGTAACTAATTAATTTAAAATTAAAAAACATTAGTTATTAAGGTAGTTTATTTTGTATTAATAATGACACTTGGCCTTTTGTGATTATGCCACTTGTCTTAATAATATACTTTTGCCTCTCCTTTTATTATATATTGAAACTTTTCCCCAACTTGAATAGGTAGGTTGTTTTAATTAATATTTCGTTATTTTATTGTAGCTAATTTAATTTTTTAATATTTTTCATTTTTTTATTTTTAAATAACTTTAAAACACCAATTATAAACTACTCCCCAATTTGAATGGGTAGTTATTTTTTTTAGATCTTCGTTTTTTAATACAGCTAATTATAATATATTTATATTTATTAATTGAAAAAGAGTAACTAATTAATTTAAAATTAATAATAAGTTATAAAGGTAGTTTATTTTGTATTAATAATGACACTTGCCTTTTTTGTGATTAAGCCACTTATCTTTATGTAGTGCTTTTGCTTCTCCTATTCTATATATTGTTCTATATATATAGATATAGATTTGAAATTCTAGTTTTTGACTTTTAGTTTTTTTATTGTAAAATAATTTTAAAACTCCAACTTAAAACTACTCTCCAATTTGAATGAGTAGAATATTTTTTTGTATTTTCTTTTTTTATAAATAATTATATGATATCTATATTTATTAATTCAATTAGTATAACCAATAATTCAAAATTTAAAATTCAAAAAAATTGGTTAGACAAGTAGTTTATTTTTTCTTAACAAAGCCACTTGGCATTTTGTGGTTAAGACACTTGTCTTAATGTAGTTGTTTTGCTTCTCCTATTTTATATAGATAGAAGTACTATATATATAGATATAGATTTGAAATGCTAGTTTTTAACTTTTAGTTTTTTATTGTAAAATAATTTTAAAACTCTAGCTTATAACTACTCTCCAATTTGAATGAGTAGAATATTTTTTTGTATTTTTCGTTTTTATAAATAATTATATGATATCTATATTTATTAATTCAATTAGTATAACCACTTAATTCAAAATTTAAAATTCAAAAAAGTTGGTTAGAAAAGTAGTTTATTTTGTCTTAACAAAGCCACTTGGCATTTTGTGGTTAAGACATTTATCTTAATGTAGTGGTTTTGCTTCTCCTATTCTATATAGATAGATTCAACATCTAATAAGTAGTTGCAATAGTATTTTAAATGGAACATTGAAATTTTAGTCATATTTTTTAAATCGACAACATTATTTTAAAAGGATTAACATTTTACTTAGTAGGGGAATCTTTAAATTATAAAAATAACATAATAAATAATACAGAAAGTACATTAAAATTTTAAAAAAGAATACAGAAACTCGCAGAAAGATAATATATTTAGAATATTTTTATAAGTATCAATAATACAATAGTATTAAATTTATTAAGAGATACAGATCAACTATAATGTTTGAACTTTCAAATAATTAAACTATTAAATTTTTTGAAAAAATATTAACAAAATACGCATTAAATTACCTCTCAAAAAGTAAATAATCAATAAACTTTATAAGTACTATAATTTAAAGTATTATTCCTTCGTAAATAAGTACAATTATAGTAAAAGAATACAAGTTACATAATTTTAGAAGAAATGAAGCTAAAAATAAATAGCAATAGCAAGTACAGGCATAAATTTCGACTATTCATTTTTAGAAGAAACATTCAAATGGTATTCCTCTTCATGATGTTTACACTCAAAGTAAATATGCAATACGATAACTTGATATTGTAGTTAATCTCAATTTTCATATTATATATATGAAGAAAATTTTTGTCATTCATTTGTTAAATTGTTTTGAGGTTCAATTACTCATTAGAAATTTAATATATGATTTACTTATTAACTCTCAAATGCTGAGAATAGGCGTATTCAGGATGCACAATTAGACATTTAGATTGTATGCCTCACAAAACTAAGCCTCACACATAACCCATTGCAGCAAGTGCCTCGTCCAAGAGTGAGTCTTGGATGAGTCCCAGAAACATTTATAAAACATAAATCGACAACCACATAACTTGTCGTCTATCTGGAAGATAGATATCACAACATAAAATAAAATAATGTAAATAATGATATTTTGATTATAGACAAAGAATTATTTACTGATCACGCCCCAACTATGTCTTATAAAAGGATATGCAGACGTTGCAAATATAACCTGATTATTTATGCCTAGAGTCGAATCCATGGAAAATTAGCCTATCAATTACTTTTGTTGGATGTACTAAATTCTTTAGAATCAACGTCCCCAAATGTTAGAAACAACAGTTGATGGTATTTCTAATAACTAAGATTGAAAGTAAATAAACAGTCGTAAACTAAATATGCTTGAGTTGTAGACAATAATGGAAAGGTTCTAAGGTAGTGATTTTCCTTATTGATGGAATCCCTTCCGGTTACATTTCATACAGATTCACAAAAACATCTCTATCGATCATGAGAACTCTTTTTACCGTAAATCTCTCCCGAGTAATCACGATAATTTACTAGATACACTCTCCCGAGATATGCTAGCTAACTTTGTTTATTACAGCTCACTTTAGACTGTACCCAAGGATTCGTTATCCCTAATCCCGCGTTTAAACCCGCAGTTATAGATCCCTCTTATACTTTAGGAGTGGTGTTGTTCAACAATTACCTAAATATGCACTCTCTTCCGAGTTATGCACACTAAATAGGCACAACTAATTAAGGATCCTGTCAATTAACTACAACGAATACGTAGTTGAACAAATAAAGATTAACTGGCAAACTATATTAACATAATCAATAAATTCATCATTCAATAAGTTCCATCAAAACCTTAGATTAAAGTATTTAGCTACTTATAACAACGTAAAGATAAACTATGAAAATATTCATCATGGAAAATTGCAAGAAAAAAAAAAAAGAGATAAAGAACTATGATGTTTTTGGGTGATCTCTCACACTTGTATATCTTGCAAAATTAATCTCCAAAACAAGGCTACCCTAATGTGGCCGAATTTCTACACCTTATAAGAGTTTTTCACCAACTTTTCTCGACTTGACACTTTAGTCCCTGAAAATTTCACATTCTGCCACGATCCCACCACAGTTACGCTAGGACCGCGGCCAGAATGGTCCTAGAATCTTTCATAATGTTCTGTTGTTGTCCTACCGCGGTTACGGTCTAATAGCGGCAGACTAGGATTAGTTCTAGTTTTGTCCCTTAACTTGGTGCACGTCGTGGGTGTTATTTGATTGGCCTCCTTTTCTACGGAATTGATCCCAAAAGTGCTCCATTTACTTTTTTTATCAGATATAGCTTGCAAAGCATGAAAAGCACTAATAAGAGCATTTGTTTATCACTTTTTGCCATAAAGCAATACAAAAATATGGTTCTTTTGGGAATAATTATAGTCTAATTCACCTATTATCAATACCCCACACTTAAATCTTTGCTCGCCCTTGAGCAATTTGAACCACACTTCTAGGCCTAGTCGTTTGATGCATTACACTTTTTATGTCACACTTGCTATTATAAAAGAACAACCTAAGCGGTGCAACAGTCACACCTCAGATGAAGACTCTAATGCCATGCTATATTCATGCTTACTCTATGTACTCTAAACAGAAGTGAAGACTTGCTTTTTCTTCTTAAGCTAAATGCCCTCACATTACATTTTTTTGAGAGAAGGTCCACACACATGAAATAAACAACAAGGAACTGTAGATAGAACGAATTTACTCACTCTCAGCAAAGAGCATTCATGTGCCACACAAATACTCCATAAGCTTGCTCTTACTGTAATACTCTACTAATTGAATTGTTCAGTCTCAAATCAATAGGGCTTCATTTGGTTGTAATGTAGGCTGCGGGACGGGTAAGATGCATTTAGATATAAGAGTGACCACACCCCCCTAAGCACTTTAATACATACATTTTCTCAATTAAACCTCATACTTATGTCACCCCAAAATTCTACCTTCACATTACTGTAACTACCCCATTTTTCTTTAAGCACACTTGCATCAAGAGCTACCACTTATTGAGGAGTTTCAATTTTTTTTAAATGGCTCTTCCTTTTAATAAACAGGGCACCTCTCTCCTTATTCATTAGTTCCACTCAAAAGCCAACCCAACCACCCCACACTTTAACTTTTACAAGGTTCATAAAAATTCAAGTGCTCATGAGAGGTGAAAAAGTTTAAATAGATGATTAATTCAAACAAATAGGTAAGGCTTGTAATGTGGTTGCCAAATAAAAAGGACTATTGGCTCAAAGAGGTTAACTATGGTGATATGTACAGGTGGATTCATGATTATAGAGGCGACACAAAGAGATGCCTAAATCATCTCTAAGACCAAACAATTTCTATTTTGCTTTGCACACACACGAGGCAAGTTCTAGGTATCGCATGCAAGCATATAATACGTGTATTACCTTACACACACTTGGCATGTAACTCATTCGGAATTAGTTTGTCAACACATTCACGTGAGCGTTCAAGTAAGACAAGGTGTGCAAAATTAATGCATACGATTAAGAGTCTACACATGAGCCTAGACGTCGTACCCTCAAGTTCGTTTTAAGTATTTGCAGGTATGTACACCACATGATGCTTCTTGCCCTCACCCACCTTAGCCCACAAGAGTCATAAGGGTCCTAAAATCTATTAAAGAGAAATATTCCTAACTCGGTTCAAGAAAAGCCCTTGGAAAAGAACCGCGATCAAAAGAAAAACCAAGGGTGAATTACTACACTACCTAAAAAGAAAATAAATAAAAAAATTCTTTTTGGGTTAGACTACTTCCCTCAAGAATACTGTCTAAGTGGTTGTCATCAGGAAGAGTCTCCTGCCTTTTCTAGATTTTTTTATATCCGACCTTAGCCCTCAAGAAACCTGTCGACAAGTGTCTGTCGTTGGTCCAAGTCAGTGACGTCTAACATAAATACAAACAAAAACAAACACACAAAACTACCACATATTTAATGTCTATCTACTCTGCAATACACACACTAAATCAAGTCTCCCACCCCACACAAAAAGAATATGGCATGTCCCCATGTCATAAAACAATTAAAGTGCAGAAGGGTAAGAGAACTTCCATGGTCATCAGTTGGAGTCCGAGACGGTGTTGGGGTCCACGTTACAGGCCTTCCCTATAGCACGAAACCAAGCCATCAGCCGGCTCTCAGACCTGGCTTGCCGTTGAGACATGGCATCCAAACGTACATGCAGGCCATCCACCAAGGTACGAAGTTCTGCCATCTCTTCCTCCCAAGACGGCAACATAGGTCGACTGGAATGTGATTTAGAAAACCCCACCCTAGTTTGGGGTTGCCGATAGGATCCGGCATCATCATAAGATCTCTTGGGTGGTGCCCTGGGTGCTGGGACGTTATCATCGTCGTCCAGCTCGATGGGGGTGGGTGCATCTCTGCCCACTTTGATCTTTGACGCTCTGAATGTTGTTTTTGGGGGGTAAAGTCCCATCTGTAGGACTGGCTGGGACATCGAACAACAGCCATAACCTCGTCACAAGTGAGAGGAAGTAAAACCCCTTAGTCATGTGAGGTGACCGGAGGATCATTTCATCTCTAATGATTTTAGCAACATCAACGTCCTTCCTGGTTACGAAGCACCAAACCAATAGAGCCAGTAAGCTATTCATATCTGTCGTGTTTCCTGTGGGCAATAACCTGCTGCAAATCATAGTAAACCAGAACTTAGCTTCCTATATAAACGACTTGGAGTAAAGGGTCATGTTCTCTTGTATCCAAACTGGGCGTCCCCCTAAGCATATTGACTCAATCAGAGTGTCCCAATCGACCCCTGGAGAATTTTGGTAATAATTAGTTTCACCAGTGAATGGAGGCAGTTCGAAGACCTGGCAAATCTTCAGGACTGAGGCATTTACCACTTTGCCCCGCACAACCACAGAACGACACATATGTTCCGGGAAATTCACATAGAATTCCTGGGCTATCATTGGGTTGGCCGTTTCAGGTTCCTCGAACAAAAACTCCATCCCCCTCCGACGAATTTCCTCGTACATATCTGGTTTTTCTCCATGGAGGCCAGCTCTGTCAATAGCAATTTCAGGGACAAAGCTTTTTGTAGCTTTCGCATGAAACCTGTCCCGTGCCTCCTCAGATGTGAACCGGGTGGCATCATAAGTCGGCACTTCGAAAGTGCTTCCCGATTTCTCACGCCTCTTTCGGGCCATAGTACCTGCATGCAATTCATCATGACGATCAGGGGAAGCCAAACATGGGCCAGTCGGATGGGTACTCAGACTTCGCTACCCGCCAGCACCAAACAGTTTCCTTTTGGCAACCATGGCCAGTATAACCATCTAGAAAGGTGCCAAAGTGGACAACATCCACTATTTCCCCCACACCACTTATCAACGCCCCAATTCCGCCATATAAGACCCCTCCCCTCCGCAAGCTCCCACCAATTAATAACACTTAAGTGCTACCACCACCCACCCTATACAAAAATTGTCAACTAGGCACACAAATCAACCCCAAACACCATCTACAACACCCAACTTGGGGTTTGAAATCCCATTGCAACCAAAATCAAGAATTTTACACACTAATCACTACATAAAGCAAAATACATAAAACATAAGAAAAATTAGAACAACATACTTGAAGATTACCGTGGAGTCTTGGAGACGAATTGGGGGGGGGGTGTGGAAGGGTCAGGGGGTGGGGTGTTTTTCTTGGGGAAAGGGGGGTTGTGGAGAGGTAGGGTTTGGATCGAGGAAGGGAGTAAGAAGAAGGAAGTAAAACAAATAGGGTTTGGGTTATGGGAAGAAGAAGAAGGAAGAGAGAGGAGTTAGAGAAGAAGAGAAGAGAAAAATTAAAAGTTGGAGGAGAAGAAAAGAGAGGAAATAAGAGTTGGAGAAGAAGAAGAAGAAAGAAGAGAGATGAGAGGAGTTGAAAAAATAGGGTTGGGAGGGTGGGTATAGGTTAGAGTAATTAAAGGGAGAAAAAAAAAGAATAATTTTGTTTTCTGCAGATCATACCTGGGCCTGGTCCGACCTACCGCGGTTACGTCGCAACCGCGGTGGACCAAATTCTGACGGGGTCTCTGACCACGGCCTCACCGCAGTTACGCCGCGACCGCGGTGAATCATCTTCAGAGAGCGTCTCTGGCCGCGGTCCCATCACAGTTACGCCGCGACCGTGGTGAATTATCTTCAGAGAGTGTCTCTGGCCGCGGTCCCACCGCGGTTATGCCGCGACCGTGGTGAACCAGCCTGGATGCTAATTTTGGGGTTCTTTTCATTGTTTTACCCTTTAGGCATTAAATTCACCTCTTTTAATGCCTACCTTACCCATTTTATGCCCAGGCTCGTGATGCCAAGTCTCAGCACTATCTGCATACACACAATATGTTAGAAATTATACCCCTTTTTTTTACTTGCCATTACAAACTACATTTACAACACATTCGTGGGTTGCCTCCCATGCAGCGCCTGATTTAACTTTGCGGCACGACGCAAGTGAGCGCATTTAAGGCTTGCTCGACCTCTAGGGTTCAGTCAGGTGGATCTCAGACCTTTTCTTTTGTTCGTTCATACCCACATATAGTTACAATCGCTGCCCATTGACTCTAAAAGTACGCGAGTCTTTCTCTGCGGCAATCTCTACAAATCCTGAAAGAAATACTTCAACCACACGAAATGGTCCAGACCATCTTGACTTAAGAATACCAAGGAACAACTACAATGTTGAGTTATAGAGCAATGCCATATCCCCGGGTTTGACATGTCACTCAACAATGTGCTGGTCATGTAACCTCTTCATTCTTTCCTTGTACAATCTTGTGCTCTCAAAAGAAAGATGTCTGAACTCGTGAAGCTCATGCAACTTAGTGATTCTAGTTGTACCTGCAGTTTCAATATCTAAAATCAGCTGCTTCAATGCCCACCACGCTTTATGTTCAAGTTCCACTGGCAGGTGACAAGCCTTTCCAAACACCAACTTATATGGTGACATGCCAATTGGTATTTTAAATGCAGTTCTGTAGGCCCAGAGTACATCATCTAGCTTTCTCGCCCAATCAGTTCTTGTTGTGTTCACAGTCTTGGTTAACACACTCTTTATCTCTCTGTTGGACACTTCAACCTGCCCACTAGTTTGTAGGTGATAAGGGGTGACCACCTTATGGCGTACATCATACTTTTCAAGCAACTTTTCGAAGGCTCTATCACATAAGTGAGTGCCTCCATTACTGATAATTGCTCTTGGTGTCCCAAATTGGGTGGATATGTTCTTTTTCAAAAATCTCATCACTGCTCTTGTATCATTAGTAGGCAATGCAGCAACTTCTACCCACTTGGACACGTAATCCACAGCAACAAGTATGTATTTATTGCCAAAGGAGCTGGTGAAGGGACCCATGAAATCAATCCCCCAGAAGTCAAACACTTCTATTTCTTGAATAGGGTTCATGGGCATCTCGTGGCGACGGGAAATGTTCCCAGTTTTTTGAAATTCATTGCAGCCCTTCACCCATAAGTGTGCATCTTTAAACACCGTTGGCCAAAAGAATACGGCCTCAAGCACCTTTGCAGTTGTCCTGACCACTCCAAAATGTCCTCCATATGCTGATGCGTGACAAGCTTGCAAAACAGAAGATTTCTTTATCTCGGGGACACACCTCCGGATCATATTGTCAACACATATTCTAAGCAGATAAGGTTAATCCCAATAATACATGCGCCTATCACGATAAAACGTTTCTCTTTGGGCAGACGAAAGGTCATGAGGAACTATACCACTGGTTAGGTAATTAGCAAAGTCTGCATACCATGGTGCTTCCTCAAGATTAGTAGCGAGAAGATGCTCTTCTGGAAAGTTTTCCAGTATCTCTTCGACCTCGACTGATTTTTCAGCTCGTTCAAGTCGTGATAGATGATCATCGAATTGATTTTTTGTTCCCTTACGGTCCCGAATTTTGAGGTTAAATTCTTGCAATAGCAGCACCCAATGAATCAGGCGCGGCTTAGACTCCTTTTTCTCGATTAGTTACCCGAGAGATGCGTGGTCTGTATATACAATTACCTTGGAAAAATCAGATATGATCGGAACTTGTCAAAAGCAAACACCACAGCAACGTCTCCTTCTCAGTCACCGTGTAGTTTAGCAGGGCTCCACTCAGCAGTCTACTAGCATAGTATATTGGATGCATCAGCTTGTCTTTCCACTATCCCAGCACTGCTCCCACTGCATAGTCGCTAGCATCACACATGAGTTCGAACGATTGCTCCCAGTAGGGGGCAACTATGATAGGTGTTGTGACCAGCCTCTTTTTCAGTTCCTCGAATTCTACCATGCAATCATCAGAAAACAAGAAGCGGTGATCTTTTTCTTACAACTTACAGAGAGGGTTGGTAATTTTTGAGAAGTCTTTTATGAATCACTGATAGAAACGGGCATGCCCGAGGAAGCTTCTTATTGCTTTGACTGAAGTTGGAAGGGGTAGCTTTGCTATCACATCTAACTTAGCACGATCCACCGCAACTCCCTTGCTTGATACTCGGTGTCCCAAGACTATGCCCTCTTGTACCATAAAGTGGAAATTCTCCAAATTCATAACCAGGTTAGTCTCAATACACCGTTTCAGCACACGAGTCAGATTTATCAGACCCTCATTGAATGAGTTCCCCACCGCTGAGAAGTCATTCATGAACACCTCTATTATGTCATCTACCATGTTAGTGAATATAGCCATCATGCACCGTTAGAATATGGAGGGTGTGTTGCATAGGCCAAAGGGCATCCTTCGAAAGGCATAAATGCCATACGGGCAAGTGAAAGAGGTCTTATCTCTGTCCTCCGGTGCAATGGAGATATGATTGTACCCTGAGTACCCATCCAGAAAACAGAAATGTGACCTCCCTGCCAATGTGTCTAACATCTGATCAATGAAGGGAAGTGGGACATGATATTTCCGGGTGGCTAGATTTAACTTCTGATAGTCCATGCAAATTCTCCAGCCTGTGACGATTCTTGTAGAGATCAATTCATTATTATCATTTTTAACTACCGTCATGCCACCTTTTTTGGAACACATTGAACTGGGCTAACCCAGTTGCTATCGGAGATTGGGAAAATGATTCCCGCATCTAACCACTTGATTACTTCTTTCTTCACCACTTCCTTCATATTGGGGTTCAGCCTTCTTTGGTGTTTCCTGGAAATTTTGTGTCCTTCCAGTAGAATTTTGTGCATATAGTAGGTGAGGCTGATCCCTTTATGTCTGCCATGGTTCACCCAATGGCAGTCTTGCACTCCTTTAGTACAAGCGTTGACCCTGCACATCTAACAAACTAGATGAGATAATAATAGGTAATGTGGAGTTAGGTCCAAGAAATTCATACCTGAGATGGGCGGGCAATGGCTTTAACTCCATCTTTGGTGGTTCTTTGATTGATGACTTGGCTGGAGGAGTTTCTCGATTTTCTAAGTGTAAGGGCTCAAATTCTTGAGTTCTATCCCAGAACCCTCTACCCTCTAGTGCCAACACCTATTCCACCAAATCCTCTCCATTTACCTGATCCAAATTCATTTGACATGTAGCAAGGGGGTCCTCAATGGTTAGAATTTCATCATCAGTCTCTACAATTACATTCACGACATCAATAAGAGAACAATTGGCAAATTCACTTGGTTGCCTCATAGATTTCTGCACATTGAATGTTTTTTCTTCATCATTTAGTCTCATCTTGATCTCACCAGTCTCACAATCAATTAGAGCTCTCCCCATGGCTAGGAATGGTATTCCAAAAAATATGGGAATTTCTTCATCGACTTTGCAGTTTAGGATCACAAAATCTGCAGGGAACACAAATTTTCCCTACCTGAATAAGCACATCGTCCAGGATTCCGGAGGGTCATTTCACAGTCCTGTCAGCCAGGTGCAACAATATAGAGGTGGGTCTAGCTCTTCTAATGCCCAACCCCTTAGAAATTGCCAAGGGCATAAGATTGATGTTGGCACCTATATCACACAGTGCCTTGGCAAAAGTAAAATTACCAATAGTGCATGGGATTGTAAAGCTCCCTGGGTCAAACAGCTTTTCCGCAATTGATCTAGTCACCACCGCACTACAGGTCTGAGTAAGAGTAACTGTGGCCAAGTATTGGAAATCAAACTTTCGGGATATCAAGTCCTTCATCATTTTTGCATACCCAGGCATCTCCTTCAAAGCTTCAATCAATGGTATATTTACCTGGATTTGCTTTAACATGTCAAAGAACTTCTTGTATTGCTCATTCTTTAGTACTTCGCCAGCCTCTGAGGGAAGGGTGCAGGAGGCCTCTTTTTCCCAATCAACTGGACTGATTTTTATCAGGTGCTACATCAACTACTGGCTCATATACTATTTCAGCTTCTTTCTCGGTCTCATTCTGAATATTTTTTTCCTGAGCAGGCTGGACTGCCACCTCTGTCAGGTTCGTTGATTCATCCAGCTTGATGGGCACCGGTGTGAGTGTCTCAACCTGTCTAGATTCTCAAGCCCTTTCTTGCTCTACATCCAAATCTCTGCCATTATATAGGCTCGCCGCCATCAGCTGTTTCGGGCGATAATCTTTTGGATTTATCTAGGTGTCTGGAGGTAGTGTCCCTCGAGGACGATTTTTCGAAATTTGGCCCACCTGCACCTCAATATTCTTGATTGCTGTATCATGTGCATCCACTCTCTAATTAATTTTTGCGTTAGACCAAATAACCTGTTGTATCATTACTTCAAGTATCGCAAACACATCTTCCTGTCTTCCACCATGCGGCTGCTGAGGCGGGTGATACCCCTGCTGCTTATTCTGATTATTATATTCCTATGGTCTTGGGTAAGGTGCCATATTGTTGGGGGTCTCATACCTCCCATGTTTCTAGTGTTGAATTGTGGCTGTGTTGGTTTGTACTGCTGATTCTGTTGACCCTAATTCTGACCACCCTGTCTCTAGCCTCCATAGTTAGACATACAGTTCATGTCTTAAGGTTAGTGATGATGATTGTGTTCTACATTCCACTGGTTACCATCTGGCTGACTAATGCAAGACGTGCACAAGCCCCCATTAGTAGTATCAACAATATCTACCTGTTGCTTCTTCCCTGACTCTTCCACCTTTTTGGTGAGTATGCTCATCTGTGTCAATAAGTTAGCCATATTTTCAGCCATAGAATTGGATGGATCAAAAGGCACTGAGTGTACCACTGGAGTGATAGGTGCATTCCTGGTTGTCCATCCCGACTTCTATGCCATCTTGTCAAGCAGATTCTGGCCATCTCTCCATGTTTTGCTCAAGAAAGCTCCACTAGCTGAAGCATCAACAATATTCTTCACACTATCTGACAACCCCATGTAAAACTACTGTCCTAACATAAAATATGGAATACCATGGTGTGGACATATAACTAACATTCCTTTAAAACGCTCTCATGTCTCATGCAATGTCTCCATTGGTTTCTATTTAAAGCTCAAAATGTCATCAATTTGTTGAGCAGTCTTGTTGGGTGGGTTGAACTTATTATGAAATTGTCTGACCAAATCCTCCCAAGTTGTTATATTGATGGGGAGTGAGTTCAGCCAGGTCTGGGCGGCTCTTGTCACTGAGAATGAAAACAACAACAACTTGATTGCTTCCTGAGTTACGTTAGGCTGCCGTTGGGTTTTGCAGATAGATAGAAAAATTTTCAAGTGCTGCTGAGGATCTTCAAATTGTAACCCTGAAAATAGTACCTTATTTTGCAACAAATGCAGCATGTTGTTTGTGATTTGGAATGATTCAGCATGTATCTGTGGGACTACAATCGCAGTGGCTAGACTTTCAGCTGTGGGTTGTGACCAGTCATAGAGAGCAGCCTCTGGCACTATTGGTACTTCTGGGTTTTCCACGTGGTCTCCCGTGATTGTTTCGAATTATGCAGTTGTTGTTTGTTGTTTGTTTTTCGGTTGGCCTGATTAAAAGCCTTGAAAACTTTCTCGGGATCTGATAATGCTTCAAATACTTCACCAAATCTCGATGAGTTTCTACGCATGCACATGTGCAACCCAGTCAACAACCGTTAAAATTTCAATGCAAAAACTGGGTATAGAGAAAACTGTCTACACTAAGAACTTTTACACTTCTTTCAATTGTAATTGATAACACTGTTAATTCCTCGGCAACAACGCTAAAATTTGATCACGCCGAACTATGCCATATAAAGGACACGCGGACGTTGCAAATATAACATGAGTATTTATGTCCACAGTCGAATCCACAGAGAATTAACCTATAAATCACTTTTATTGGATGTACTAAATTCTTTAGAATCAACTTCCCCAAATGTTGGAAACAACAGTTGATGGTATTTCTAATAACTAAGACTGAAAGCAAATAAACAGTTGTAAACTAAATATGCTTGAGTAGTAGACAATAATGGGAAGGTTCGAAGGTAGTGATTTCCCCTATTAATGGAATCCCTTCCGGTTACGCTTCATACACATTCACCAAAATATTTCGATCAATCTTGAGCACTCTTTTTACCGTAAATCTCTCCCAAGTAATCACGATAATTTACTAGATGCATTCTTCCGAGATACTCTAGCTAACTTTGTTTATTACAGCTCACTTTAGATTGCACCCAAGGCTTCGTTATCCCTAATCCTGCCTTTAAACCCGCAATTATAGATCCCTCTTATATTTTGGGAGTGGTGTTGTTCAACAATTACCTAAATATGCACTCTCTTCCGAGTTATGCACATTAAATAGGCACAACTAATTGAGGATCCTGTCAATTAACTACAACAAACACGTAGTTGAACAAATAGGGATTAACTGGCAAACTATATTAACATAATTAAAAAGTTCATCCTTCAATAGGTTGCATCAAAACCTTAGACTAAAGTATTTAGCTACTCATAACAACATAAAGATAAACTATGAAAATATTCATCATGGAAAATTGCAAGAAAAAGAAGAGATAAAAAACTATGATGTTTTTTTGTGATCTCTCACATTTGTGTATCTTGCAAAATTAGTCTCCAAAACAAGACTGCCCTAATGTGGCCGAATTTCTACATCTTATAAGGGGTTTTCACCAACTTTTTCCTACTTGACACTTTAGTCCCTGAAAATTCCACGTTCTGCCGCGGTCCCACCACAGTTACGCCAGGACCGCAGCCAGAATGGTCCTCTGAATCTTTCGTAATGTTCTGCTGCTGTCCTACCGCGGTTACGGTCTGACAGCAGCAGGCCAGGATTAGTTGTGGTTTTATCCTTTCACTTGGTGCACTTCGTGGGTATTGTTTGATTGGCCTCATTTTCTCCAGAATTGACGCCAAAAGTGCTCCACCGACTTCTTTTATCAGATATAGCCTGCAAAGCATGAAAAGCACTAATCAGAGCATTTAATTATTACTTTTTACTATAAAGCTATATAAATATGTGATTCTTTAGAGCATAATTATAGTTTAATTCACCTATTATCATTTGCTAATTAATATATACCAAAGAATTTCAACATTAGCTGTACATGTTCGTAAAGATTGACTGTTAACATGATATTTTAAGTAAAACTCATTTTTCTTTTTTACATTGGTATGAAATGTCATAACTTTTACGATACTTTGTTCAAAACATCGTGTTTTTACTATGTTTTGTATCAAATATTATTGTTTTTTTTAATGTATTTGTATCAATTGTCGTTGTTTTATTGACATCTTATATCAAATGTTATTTTTTCACAATATTTAATCTCAAATGTTGTAGTTTTTATGACATTTCTTCATGAATGCTGTTGTTTTTACGATATTTTGTATCAAATATCAGTTTTCTATAATATTTAATATAAAATGTCATTATTTTTATGATATTTTGTATCAAATGTCGTAATTTTGACGATATTTGTTCATTAATATTGTTGTATTACGACATTGGTATCAAATACATATTTTTATGACACTTAGTATTGAATGTCGTTATTTTTGTGTCATTTTGTATCAAGCGTCGTAGTTTTTATGACATTTGTTACAAAATGACACGAATTTTAGGGTTTTCTGACACTTATTTCAAATGTTACTAAATAAATATCGTCGTATCCTCACTTTCTTGTAGTGGGTGTGGCGAATTTGTTTGGTGCCGGACGGGTTTATTCTTATGCGGGTACGGGACAAGGCGAGTTAAAATAAGTTTTTAAAATTTTTAAGCGGGGCGGGTTGCGAGTTTAACGCAAATTCAATGCGGCGGAACTTTGAATTTATTTTTTTGAAACAAAGCGATCATTTCAATTATACTATATGGAAAAATAATTGTAACACAATTCACTTAGTACAAAATATCATTAAAATGGAATTTTTATTTTTCACACACACATAAATGTATAAATATATACATACATCAATAGCTCAGTGGTAGATCGATCGGTTATTAACCGTTTGGTCGTAGATTCGAATCCTACTTGGAGAGATTTAATTGATTATGAATATATATATATATATATATATATATATATATATATATATATATATATATATATATATATATATATATATATATATATATATTAGAGAACACAAACAATTGACGTATCATCCATTTTAAGAAATAATTTACTTTTAAAACAATACATTAGCATGTCAACATTAATTTTATGTCAATAAAGAAATATAAATTATGAAAGTAGCTTAGGGTCGTTTTATTTTTAATCCTTACCTAATTTATTCTCTGCCGGCTCATAATTTTGATTTATCTAAAGCATTATAAATTTACTTTTAATTAAAATAACTATTTTTGACCAAACTTAAACTGATATATTTAATTTTTGCACTTACTCTATATTAATATTATCATTGTATGGACCGGGGTTCCAATTTCTCACCTTTAATAAAAAACCATATGTTAATCTAATTAATCCTGTTCAAATTGAAACTCATAGCAGAAAAACAAAATACAATTTTAACCTATGGGCAGTGATGATATTTGGTCCAGGAAGAATTATACTCACTATCCACATTTGTAGGAATTTACGGTCGCGACATTTGTAATTTAATCGAAAAAGAAATTCATCCTTGGATAATTTTAAATTTTACAATTATATTCACTTTTAACTTGCTTTATTAAATAAATATTTTAAATATTTGACGGTATAAAAGTCTAATAATATTACGGGAATATTTTTATCATTTAACATTTAGTGTAAATTATTCGTGCTTTTATAGTAATACTAGTCTCTATATTCGTGCATTGTACGAGAAATACATACCGATAGCAATAAACTTTAATTGCATATACTATTGAATATGTACATCATACGAAATTAGTTACTTTTAATAAATAAAAAATGTAATATATAATACAAACCAAGTCATTTGGAAAATACAGAGTAGGATTCATCCGTGTGGTGAATGAAAGAACATTCATTGAATGAGTTGACGCCAAACCTCCAGCTCTTTAAGAGAGTCAAAAGGGATCAGAGGGCTTTATGATCGGAGAAAGAGAAGGGGCGTGGTTGGTGTGTCACTGGGTCGGTGGGGGAACCCGTAGGAAGGGGGGACGACCCGCCGGCGTCGGTCAGTCCTAGAAATGGCGGCAGCGGCGCGAGGAGTTAACGACCGAACGTGCTGCAACTTAGGGATCACCAGGCCCCTCTCCGCTTTCTTTTCTTGAGAAGAATGCTCTGGTGCCACTAGGTCATCTATGATTTGCATATGCAAAAATGAAGGACAGAAGATTGGAAAACTAAAAAGAAAGCCAGGGCGTCCGGTGGATGAAGTCTACCTTTGTAATGTCATGCTGAAAAAGGGGGGATAGCACTAGAGAGTCGGGAACTTTCACTGCAACTGAAGAGGCTCACGCCTTACATCAAACTAACCTATCAATAGAAAGAACCTCGTATACAGGTTTTTAGTATTAGAAAGGTCTAGGTGATTGCAGTATATTTTGGCCTGTAGTTAGCTCGGCTTAAGGTAGTGAAGTGAGCCATTAGCCCTCTTAAATAATGTTTGACATAATATAGGAGGACAAACTGAAATTAAACATTCTGGAATCACAAAATTATGTAATAAAGTTGGAAAATAACTTAAAGAATACACTATTATTACTATTTTATGTGAAGTTATTATAATTTTTATTAAGCCTTAAGGAATATGAAGCCTAATATATCTCCAGATAAAGATATCTTGATAATGGAAAAAACAAAGGTTAAAATTTATTTCGTCATTCCTGTCTTTTATCGAATTTTTTTCTGTTGCACATTATTTAGTTTCAATTATTACTTATTTCTAGATCTTTTAATTTCTTACCCACACATTAAAAACGCATTTGTTTGTTTATACAGAAGAAATTATATTATATAATAGTTATCGCTAGGAAATTATTTAACTCAAATTCTTATTAATTCAATCTATTAGAAGGTACACAAGTATACTTGCTCGTATGAAAATTAGTTAATATGTTCAAATCAATCATCATTGAGAACATTTGAGATGTAATTTAGTATATTCTTTTTTTAAAGTAATTTTTTGTTATGAGTAGTTACTAATTGAGATTTTTTTGAGTTGCAAATTATCGTATACATATTAAAAGATCGTCATACCTACTAAATCAAACGTTATATCCTAATTTGTTTGTTAAGAGATAATTCAATTTTAAAGGGTATAAAAATTGATCATATTTGAATTTGTAAGTCACATCTTTAGGGGAAAAAAAGAACTAATGTCCTAATCATAATAGTTTACACGTATTTTTTAAATCCTACATAAAGGGATAGACTACTTTGGTGTAAATAATAAAAGAAATAGAATTTTATCTAAAGACTACCTCTGATTTTGAAGCTGAAACAAGATAGGCGGCTAATTATATGTTCTACACATTTAAGCTTACCATAATTATTTGTTTCTTTTATTTATTGTTTCATAAGTTTTAAAAAAAGATTAAAATGGCGTTGAAATATTACGTGATGTTGTGGTTTAAGAAACTATTCTTCATGTTTTCCAATGACAGGTGACTTGAGAAGTTCTATTATTAATTGGTAACAAACTCCTATACTTTATGCATTATGATTTGGTTCACGTTATTTCGTGGTTTTAACATTTTTCAGTATCAGTTGGTTTTAAACTCCTATATTTTAGGCAAGCTTTATAATTTTATCCTATATTTTATTATTTCTTTAAGAAATTTTTCAGTTTTGAAGGGTATAAAGTCGGTTAATATTTCGAAAATATTTTTATCGTTTAATATTTAATATTTTAATATTGGTACTTTTATAGTAATATAGATATAGCTAGATATAGAAATATATATAGATAAATATAATAAAATGTCAAACTAGTTTGCTTTAGAAAAATTAAAAAAAAAAAAAACTAAAAACATAACTATGCGGGGTGGGGCTGGTCCAAGCGGGGCGAGTTGAAATTTTTGTGAATTTTGTCAAACCCGCCCGATAGCCGGCCGAGATTAATTATACTGTATTTTTTCTATCAACTAAACATAAAAAAAAAAAATTCTTCTTACATTTAGTTTCAAAATTAATTAATTTTTATCCCTCATACTAAATAAGTCCTCCTTTTGGAGTTAGAGATGATTAGAAATGTTATTACACGATAAAACGTTTAGCTTAATATGAATTGTTTCCCCTTCTCAACAGAGACAATGTTAAATATAAAAAGATGGAACTAGAATTATGAAGTTCAGTTTCCTTCATTGTTGTATCCATTTAAGATTTGATTCGTTTTCACTGTTTTGCTAATTGTGAAGTAAATATGCTTCGAATCTGTTCTATGTTCTTCTTGATGATGGTGAAGAAATGGATGCTCGCATGCTGATTCATGAAAACATTGTGTTAGATTAGTGCGCAATGGAGGACGAGTGTCCAATTGGCAGAAGCTTTGGTCCAACCAACCCTCTACACCTAAAACCACAAATTCTTATCTGACTCAAACGACCCCCTACACCTAAAACCGCCATATAAATTGAATGGAACTCATCAGATTTTAGCAATTTTAAGCTCAATATATAGATGGCTCATTTACAGAAAATCCAGGGAAAGGTGGGTTAGGCGGAGTTTTAAGAAAGGGAAAAAGTCCAAATTTACCCCTTGCACTTTTAGATATTATTTATGTTTAATCTTCGTTATATTATTTGACAAAATTAGCCCTTATCACTATATTATTCGACCAAATTTATTTCTATTACCAGTAAACTTTAAAAAATTACTCTTTAATCTATTAAGTAACCCAAAATTTCTCAAATTCCTTTTATTTAATTCACT
The DNA here is from genome assembly GCA_034376525.1 of Nicotiana benthamiana. Taxonomy (NCBI): domain Eukaryota; kingdom Viridiplantae; phylum Streptophyta; class Magnoliopsida; order Solanales; family Solanaceae; genus Nicotiana; species Nicotiana benthamiana. The sequence continues at coordinate 40,949,604 of CM067324.1, forward strand.
TGTTCTTCTTATTGATTCACTATTTTTAAGAATTACTATTAATGTGAATGCTAAAGGCACTAAATTATACAAATTATTCATGGATATTTTTAATTACTATTGCACCCACTTTTCTTCTTGTGATAATGGTTTTGGAATTTATTTATTTTTTTTATAATATTTTTCAATCATATACACACTGCAAAATTTTGTAGGTATATTTGTTATGTATTATACGTGGTTGATCATCATGTATTGTTGAGTATTGAGATTTTGATGATTAACAAAGTTTGTTTAGATGAAATGCTCTAAGAACCAGGTCCTCAACGTAGTTGTTTAACTGTTCTAAGAATGCCACGACCCCAACCCCAATCGTGATGGCGCCCAACACATTGCTAGGCAAACCCGACCAATTATCAATCACAACCCCTCTCTCGTAGAGTTCATTACAAATTATCAGAGTTTTAAATGCCAATTAACATAAACAAAAGTCTGCAACAGTAAATAAAATGTGCGAAAAATAAAACAATACTCTCTAGACTAGCCCACCTATCCGGTGTCATAAGTCACCAGCCTCTATTACAAGAATTTTATAGTCAAATACAGAGATAGTCTAAGATACTGAAAGGTAAAAGATAGAGGGAGAAATCGGGTCTGTGGACCCCATGCAGCTATCTCGATGACTCTAGTGAATGATAATCAGCAAGAGAAACTTCCACTATGCCTCGGGAACACCTGAATCTGCACACAAGGTGCAGAGAGCAATATGAGTACTCTGACTCAGTGAGTAATGAATATAAATAATGATTAAAAGCATGAAAACACGTAAAGGCACAATGCAATTCTATATCAAGCAGTAAAATCACTTAAGCAGTAAACAAGCGAAAAGGTCGAATGAAATATCTCCAAATTAGGTAGGCAGGTAGATTAATAGGCAATAACAAGTAGGAATCCGCCCCTCGGGCTCATTCTCATCACTTAGCACTCAATCTCAGCACTCGACTTATATACTCTCGTAGTAATAGAAATCAAAATAATCGTTGTCGCGTGCAACCCGACCCGTACATCATTGCGGCGTGCAGCCCGATCCATATAGATAGTCGATTGTGCTCACTGGGGGTGTGCAGACTCCGGAGGGGCTCCTACAACCAAAGCGCTATATTGTTGCAGTGCACAACCCGATCTATATAAACATTTATTGCGGTGTGCAGCCCGATCCATATAAGTATTTGCTGCGGCGTGCAACCCGATACATAACATTTATAACATCCTCACTATTGCGTTCTCAACCCTTCTCATTTATTATAATTACAGCCTCACAGGTACGATAATATTAGATAGGGATCTCAGCCCACATATTTCTTTCATTTAGGATTCTCATTTCCAAAACCAGTTTATACTGTTTTAAAACAATTAGAAACATGATTGAGGATATGATTTTTAACAAGTAAGGTGAGGAAAAATTAGTCAAATGCCCCTAAAGGTTCCACAGGTCGGCACAAGGCCCCAAACATGGCTACTAGCCCAAATCATAATGATAACAAGTAAATCTCAGTCAAATAAATAGTAAATTCATCAGCCGGGATGGACTAAGTCACAATCCCCAGTGGTGCTCTACCCCACACTCGCTATCTGGCATGCAAGTCACCTCAATATAGCACTATGATGTGTAAATCCGGGGTTTCGAACCCTCAGGACATCATTTAACATCATTACTCACCTCAAACTGGCTAAAGCTCTAGCTCGCTATGCCCTTGCCTCCCAAATCTGCCTCCCCGTTCATTGAATCTTACCAAAACCACAATGAATACGTCACAATACGCCAAAGAAATAATACCCAATCGAAAATAATCGACAAATATAAAAAATTCCAAAATTAGCAAAACCCGAGCCCTGGGCTCACTTCTCAAAACTCAAAATTTTTTACATCAACGGGTTCCTTATCTCACCACAACTCTGTGCATATAAAGAACTCCAAAATCGGAGTCCAAATGACCCCTCAAATCACAATTTAAAATCTCAAAATCCCAAGCCCTAGTTCTTCCAATTTTGGCTAAATTTCCATAAATTTCTAGGTTAATTCCACAATATAATCATGATTTTAGCTCATAGAACTTACCTCTAATCAATCCTCTTCGAACCCCTCTTCAATTTCTCCCAAATAGCTCTAACAATGCCCAGCAATGGTGAAAAATATGACTTAGTTCGCAAGATAAAATGTTTCAAACCCCTTCTACCCAGTTGTTGATTCCTTTTATGCGATCGCGGAAAAACCTTCGTGATCGCAAAGCAAAAAAATTGCATTCCCGAATTTTACTCTATGCGATCGCATACACACACACATGCAATCGCAATGCATAAGGCTCCTTATTCTACGCGATCGCGGATGGCTCTCCGTGTTCGCAATGAACAAAAACCATCCAGGCCCCCAGGCCCAATAAGCACTATACGATCGCGAACCCACTGCGTTCGCAATGATCAATTACACTACTCCCTCCAAAGCTTCTATGTGATCGCATGAGAACCAACGCGATCACAATGAACAAAATTCTCCACAACTGAAACTTGCAATTCCTGAAGTTCTCAAAACATGAAATTGATCCGTTTAACCTCCCGAAAAACTCCCGAGGTCCTCAGCACCTCAATTAAACGTACCAACATAACCCATAACATCATTTAAACTTGTTCCAATCTTCAAAATATGTCAAACAACATCAAATTACCCAAAACTCATCAAATTCAAGCATAAGTTCTTCTAAAACTTTTGAAACACGCATTTGATCAAAGACCCAAGCAGATAACCTCCGAATGAACTAAAATTTTACATACACATTCCAAATCACATATCAAAGCTTCAGCAACTCTCGAAATTCCATTCCGACCCTCGGATCAAAATCTCACCTACCAACCGAAATTTGCCAAAATACTAGTTTTGCTAATTCAAGCTAATTCTACTCCGGAACTTAAAAACCACTTCCGATCACACTCATAAGTCACAAATCATTCGCCAAAGCTAACAGAACCATCAGAATTCACATCTGATCCCTCTAATTGATAATTCAATGCCCGATTGACTTTTCCAACTTAAGCATTCTTAAAAGAGACTAAGTGTCTCATTTCTTATCAAAACCACTCCAAAACCAACTCGATCACATAAGGTACGGATAAAGAAGCATAACGAAGGAGAAAATAGGGAAAACAGGGTGGTAACTCACGAGACGAAGGGTCGGGTCGTCACATCCTCCCGAACATAAACAAACGCTCGTCCTCGAGCAAACCAGGTCATCTTCGAGAAATCTATATGCACTCACAACATTTCTCTCACAGGTTGAACTTAAGATCATCAAGGAAGTTCTAAAGGATCCAGATTGGATTATAGTCATGCAGGAGGAGTTAAATCAGTCTGAAAGTAGCAAGGTCTGGTTCTTGGTACAAAGACCCAAAAACACAACTGTCATAGGTACTCTATGGGTGTTTAGAAACAAGTTGGATGAACAAGGAAATATCACAATGAAAAAGTCTGGACTGGTGGTTCAAGGATACAATCAAGAGGAGAGCATTTTCCTGTAGCTACAGTGGAAACAATAAGAATGATAATAGCCTTTGCTGCACACATGGAGTTCACCTTGTATCAAATGGATGTAAAGAGTGCACTCTTGAATGGTTATCTGAAAGAGGAAGTGTTTGTTAAACAACCTCTTAGGTTTGAAAATGAAGAATTTCCTGACTATGTGTTCAAGTTAGACAAATCCCTGTATGGACTGAAACAGGATTGAAGAGCTTGGTATGAAAGACCCTCAAAATTTCTCTTAACCAATAACTTTGTAAGGGGAAATGTGAACAACACCCTATTTCTGAGGAGAAAAGACAAGAATGTTATGATTGTGCAAATATATGTGTATGGTGTTATCTCTGGTGTTACTAATGAAGCAATATGCAAGGAATTTGCTAAGATGGTGGGGAATGGGTTTGAAATAAGCATAATAGGTAAAATGAACTTCTTCATGGGGTTGCAAATAAATCAAACACCTACTAGAACTATGATACATCAATAGAAATACATCAAGGAACTGTTGAAGAAATTCAACATGGACCCTTCTAAGTTCATTGACACTCACATTGCCATTGTAACAAAGTTGGACCTTGATGAAGAAGGGAAAAATGTTGAACAAAAAATATATAGAAGAATGATTGGGTCACAATTGTGTCTCACAACAAGCATTCCTAATATTTATATTCAGTGTGGGAGTGTGTGCAAGATTTCAGGCAAATCTTAAGGAGTCTTACCTGAAGGATTTCAAGAGGACACTAAGATAACTCAGAGGGACTCCTGAATTGTACATATGGTATCCTAGAGGGTATAACTTTGAGCTAGTTAGTTATCCTAGAGAGATTTTTCAAATATTGGAACTTTATTGATTGAGATTTATTCATATGACCTTGGTTGACTTCCTTGAATGATGTTTGGTTAGATTCGAGCCAGTTAGAGGTGATTTCTCAAGGAAAAGTGATTTTGGAGCTTTGGGCTAGTCCAGAAGGGGTAAGTGTCTTGCCTAGCTCTGGTTTGACGTAATTTTTCATTGTAAATGATAATGTTTGGTACATGCAAGAATGATGTATATGTGGGGTGTGACATGTGATAGGCTTTAGACCATAAATTTAATGTTTTATAGTCACACAAATACTATAGTTTAAGTAAGATTATATATGTTAAAGGTCTTCTATGCAAGGAATGGGGGGGGGGGGGGAAAGGCGAGGATAGTAAGTTGTTTCGGCTAGCTAAAGCGAGGGAGAGGAAGGCCCAGGATCTGGACCAAGTAAGGTACATCAAATACGGGGATGGTAGAGTATTGATAGGAGAGTCCCAGATTAAGCAAAGATGGAAGACGTACTTATATGGTCTTCTAAATGAGGAGGGGGCCGGGACATAATGCTAGGGGACTTGGGGCATTCGGAGAGTCTCCAAATTTTAGGGATTGCAGGCGTATTAAGGTGGAGTAGGTCGTGTGGGATTTGTGTAAGATGAGAAGGGGTAGAGCGACCGAGCCAGATGAAATTCGGGTTGAGTCTTGGAAGTGTGTGGGCACAGTAGGATTGGAGTGGCTGACTGGGTTGTTCAATGTAACTTTTAGGACGAATAGGATGCAGGTGGAATGGAGGTCAAGTACAATGGTACTATTGTACAAGAACAAAGGTGATACCTAATGTTGTAACAATTATAGGGGTATCAAGTTACTTACTCATACCATGAAAGTCTTAGAGAAGGTGGTAGAGGTGAGGGTGAGGAAGATGATGTCTATATCCGACAATCAGTTTGGGTTCATGTCGGCCGCTCCACTACAGAAGCTATCCACCTTATTAGGAGGTTGGTGGAACAGTATATAGATAAAAAAAGGATCTACACATGGTGTTTATTGACTTGCAGAAAGCGTATGACAAGGTTCCTAGGGGGGTGCTCTAGAGATGTCTTGAAGCAAAAGGCGTGCTGGTAGCCTACATAAGAGCGATCAAGGACATGTATGATGGAGCTAAGACAAAGGTTAGAACTGTGGGAGGTGACTCAGAGCATTTTGCGGTTGTTAAGGGATTATACCAAGGCTCTACGCTTAGCCCGTTCTTATTTTCCTTGGTGATAGATGCATTAACACACCATATTCAAGGGGATGTGCCATGATGTATGCTATTTGCTGATGACATAGTTCTAATTGATGAGACGAGGGTCAGCGTTAACGAGAGATTAGAGGTTTGGAGACAAACTCTCGATCTAAGGGTTTCAATTTGAGCAGGTCTAAGATAGAGTACCTGGAGTGCAAGTTTAGCGCTGAGTTGAGGAAAGTAGGCAGGGATGTGAGGCTTGGATCATAGGTCATCCCCAAAAGAGATAGCTTCAAGTACCTTAGGTCGAGGATTCAACGGGATGGAGAGATTAACGAGGATGTCACTCGCCGTATATAGGTGGGCTGGATGAAATGGAGGCTTGCATCCGGAGTCTTGTGTGACAAGAAAGTGCAATCGATACTCAAAGGTAAGTTTTATAGAGCTGTAGTCAGACCGACCATGTTTTATGGGGCTGAGTGTTGGCCGATTAAGAACTCCCATATCCAGAGGATGAAGGTAGCAGAGATGCGGATGCTGAGGTGTATGAGCGGGCACACTAGGATAGATAAGATTAGGAGTGAAGATATTCGGAAAAAGGTGGGCGTGACCCCTATGGATGTCAAGATGGGGGAAGTAAGGCTCAGATGGTTCAGGGACGTACAGAGGACAAGCCTTGATGCCCCGATGAGGAGATGTGAGTGGTTGGCCGTGATGGGTACGAGAAAAGGTAGAGGGAGGCCTAAGAAACATTGGGGAGGTGATCATGCATGACATGGTACGACTGTAGATTTTTGAGGAAATGACCCTTGATAGGAAGGTCTGGAGGTCAAGCATTAGGTTTGTAGGTTAGGGAGTAGTAGAGCTTTCTTACTTCATATCGGGAGTGAGGCGGGGTTGGATTAGGGTTGATCTTAGATGACTTGCAGTTTATGTTGAATCTACACTATCATTGTTATTTATCTTAGCCCCGGACCTTAGATTCTGGTTACTGTTATTGCATGTCATTCATCTTTTGGTTGTTATGCTTCTGTTACTGTTAGCACATGATTTTTGCCTCGTTAAAATTACTCCTATAGAATTTTCAGACTTAGGATTTCTCCTTTTTATTATTTATTTTTAGGATTTAATTGCACATATTAGTGTGTGTTTTCGTTGGTGCATGCATGACAAGTCATAAAAAATACCAAAAAATTACATAAACATTTAGGATTTGATTTCACATATTTTGTTAGAATTAATTGGTAATTAAGGTTTTGTTTTGCAAAATATAAAAATCACAAAAAAGTAGTTTATTTTGGCATTTTACTGTTAATTTTCATATTTGTTTATTTTAGGTGGTTCTTAGTCTAATCTAGTTGAATTTAGTCTAAAAAGATTTTTTAAAAATAAAACTAGGAAGTTTAAAAAAAATGAAAATGAAAAAGAAGTAGGAATTAAAGTGATTTAATATAAGGCTGGCCACAATTGGGCCAAGCTTGGGTGGCTCAAACCCCCTTACCCGTCCAAAAATACCCAACACTAGCCCGAAGCCCATCATTGACCCAAGCTGATATGAAAGACGCCCCAAAACGACTTCGTTTTGGGGCCATCAATCTCACCACTCATTAACAATGATCCAACGGTCCTAAGCCCCCCTCCAAAAAACAAATGTCCAAACGTGTGTAATACACTGAGAGATAAACTCCTTCATCCCCGTACAAATGCTCACTGGTGTAACACCATCCAGGAGCCACCACAGACCCACCATCCACCGCCGGCCGGAAATCGTCTCCGCCGGCGGCAAAGCTCAGATTCCTTCCAAAAATACACCCTTGACTCCTCGTACTCTCCTCTTTCCGATGCCGTGAAAACCAAGTCTCGAATATAAGCTAATCGTCTCGAATAGTACAATCTTTGGATGCCGCCTCCACCGTCCATGGCGGCACCGTCACCGTTGCCGGAACCTTTCCAAAATAACACCATACGTTCCTTACCCCATCCCCATGACAAATCCTTGATCATATTCCTCCAAACCCCTACCCATCGCTTCGAATATTAGTTTGAAGTATTGACCCAAACCCCCAACCTCACCGGAATCCTTCGAAAATGGTACCAGGTAATCTCCTCACCTTCCCCTCCACAAATCTACAACCAACAGCCTCTGAATACAACCAGAACCTGGCCAAAAATCAGGTCAAAGAATGATCAGAAACACAGACCCACCGCAAACTGACCACCCTACACATGATACTCTCCCACCCTCTCAAATGATGGCACAAAGGTCCCAAAAGGCCAAAGACCCTCCCAGAAATGGTTGAAAAACCATGAGGCATGAAAGGCCTAAGAGTCTTAGGGTTGCAGCATTAAGCTAAGTTCTCTTGGTTCTTCCTTCTGGATGCTTTTAATTTTCTTTGTTCTTCCTTCTGATTGCTTTTCTTTGTTTTTCCTTCTGATTTGTTCTAAAAGTTTCTTTGTTTTTGTTTGTGTGAGTACATGCATTTTCTATATGTGAAAATATTCTGATTAGTGGCTTCCATCCATAATCATATGTCTTTTTTGTTTTAAGTTTTGATAATTATCTTCTGAATGGTCCTCTTATCATTTGAAGTCATAGTTGTTTCTTTCGACACAATTTAATTAACATGCTAAGCTCAGAATTGTTCATCTCTGGTTTAACTTTCCATTTTTTGTTTCAAAATTGATCAGTGTCCATGTGTGAAAATTTTGTTTTTGAATTTTGTGTTGTTTAGCTTTATCTGTGCTTCTGAGTAAGTTAGTCCCATATTTTACTTGTCTAAATCTGCATGTATATATGTGTTTTGTTGACTTGTTACTCATCAATTTTGATCCTTGTTTGTTTGCTTTTAAATAGTATAATATAGTCTCTAGTTCAACATTTGTCTAGGCCCAGCTTTCTTTACAATTTGACCCCAGCTGATAATGCAACCCTGGTTTATGACCTTGAGTAGTTAACTTGGGTCAATTTCTGACCAAATGGATAGGCACCAGGGTGTGAAACATCTAGGCTAGTAATTAATAAGGGAAGACAGGGGTAATGGGGGGGGGGGGGTATTTGAGCATAAGAATCTTGTAACAAACAACTGGAATATTCTAGTGGAGGTTCGAAATGCAATTTCTGTTAATTCTTTCTCAAAACTTGAGGCACAAGTTAAAAAGTAAAGGATCAATTAAGCAAATCTATAAAATGGGTAAGGGACTAATAAGAAAACAAGAAGGATTTGTTGCCTTAAGGCCTTGGCTATAAAAGGGTATCTAATTGTTTAAGAGAAGGGGGATTGTTTTTTTTAAAAAAGAAATAGGTCAAGAACACTATCTGAAAACAAATTCCCTGAAAAATCCTAAGCTTTTCTAGAAAACAATTTCTAAAAATAATCAAATTCAGTTCGTTAGAATTTGAATATGACTTGAGGCATATGCATTTGAGGTGTTTGAGTTTTTCGGAAGCAATTTTAGGCATTGATCTTAGGCTGGTTTGCTTTGTTCAAGTTTAGGATCGAAACTTGTGTTGTTATTGGCTTTTCAAAACTTTCCTGAGCTCCTGATACCATTCCTGGGCTTTAGCTGGTCGATTTTCTGCTGTTTGTTGCTTCTCGTTTACCTTACTCATAGGTTTCCTCTTTGCTGTAATTCCAGGTACTACTCTCACTCAGGAAAATCTGGAAATGCATAGCCACATTTGATAATGAAAACATTTATATTTTCATGTTAATATTGTATTACAAATGTTACCAGTTTAGTAGTATTTAGGACATTCATCGTATCTTTGGTGTTGTAATGTGTATGAACACCTGAACTATGCTGGACTATATTTGGACTGTGAATTTTCATTTGTTTAAATTTCAGTAGGTTTAAAATATGGCAGTCAAATGACTTGCCTGATTTTCATGTTTGATTTGGTAATAGGGAGTCATTATATGTATATGTACTCTGATTGATGAGTACATTAGTTTTAGATGCTAAATTCCAAAACCTGAAGTTGTAGATTATTGATTTACTAGCTTGAAAATCACTGCTGGGATTTCTTTCTATCAAATGTCTTTAATATGTTAAAAATAATAACTTGTAAATGACCTCAACAGCTGTAGTGTAGCGATTTGAGTAATGTTATTCTCGCCTTGTGAATAATTTGTAATTTCTGGGCTCAATGGAAGGCCCAGATTATTATGAAGTAAACAAAGGTGTACTTCTGGGTTGTTTTCGTTGATAAAGCCCAAATGTCAAAAATCAGCCATACAAATGCTGAAAATACGCATAGTGATTGTTTCTTTTGGATAAACCATTAACGTATGAATAATTAGGACTTCTCTTTTATTTTAGAGACGTGTATAACAGAAAAGTTATAGTCATACACTATGTGGCCCTCTAATTGAAATAAAATGCATAGAAATCTGGAGGTGCCGTTTAGTAAATTTCAAGGCTTTTCCACGAATTTTAAAACATGTAGTTGCTATAGACGCGTTAGTTTAATAATGTATCTTCCAAAATTTGGGTGCACATTTATGTGACCCAAATCCAAATTCCAACAATTTTAAAGTGTGTTGACAACCCGGTTGCATTTATGTGACGTGGTTCGAGACATTTTTTAATAATGTTGCAAATATTCCTAAAGATAAATAAAACGGTTAATAATTCTAAAATTGTAATATACGATAAGCATGTATAACAAATTAGGAAATTGGCCATTTATAATAGTTTAAGCGACCGCGCTAGAACCACGAAATCCGAAGGTGCCTAACACATTCCCTCAGATTAATAGAATTCCTTACTCAAGAATTTCTAGTTCGCAGACTCCAATTGGGCAGTCAAAGAATTTCCTCGATTTGGGATCTTAAATAAATCGGTGACTTGGGACACCAAAAGCAAAACCTATCCCAAGTGGAGACTCTATAATAAATAATTCCATTTCGAATAATGTCACTTTAATTGTAAAAACTCCCTCATACGTGTCATCCTTCGGGCTAGCTGTGTAAAAAGGAGGTGTGACAGCTCTGGCGACTCTGTTGGGGATGAAAGCGAACCCAGAATCTCTGGTTCAGGGTTCAAGAATTCGAGCTTAGAATAACTGTTATATTTGGCTTCTTCTGATTTACTTACATGTTCTATGCTAACTGCTAACTGCTTTACCGCTTTGATATTATCTGAACTGTACATATAAATTGCTACGAAACCCTTCACTTCTCACCCATGGGGATGTGCTTATTGATTCAGACTCCATATTCTGTTAGTGTCATACCTAAAAATAGGAAAGAGGCCGGACAAGTTACTAAGTCGGATGACCTTTTGGTTCCCGGTACATAGCCCCCTCCTCGACTCGCGTTTTCCACTTTGGTGCACAGTCTAGACCCTATGCCAAGGTTTTTAACTTAAAATAACTTGACTCATGCCGGATTCCTAGTAGGAACGCTTATTTGCATCATGCATTTGACTTAGGGGGACTCAACACAGGGGTTGGGTCCATCTAGGACAGGTGACCCGAAATAAAAGACCAGCCTGATGTATTTTACGTGCTACTTGCGCATTTATTTGCTTTGGATTCGCATGTTGACCGGTTTGTGAATAAGGAGAGAAAATTGAGAAAATAGCACTATTAGGGTCAAATGGGGGTAACCACTTGTTTTGTAAAACCAATGCTCGAATAGCACCGAAATGCTGCCGGATTTTTTAGAAACAAAAGCAACAAAAAAACATAAAAAAAAAAAAGAAGAAAAAGGGGGGTTTTCAATAATATTTTGGTTTTAATAAATTGTCTTTGCCCGAACTACGCCGTTTTGATTCTCGTCAGGAGCGAGATACATAGGCAACCCCTATCAAGTCCAACCTCCCTTTTGCAAAAAATAACCAAAACAAGGGAAACAATTGTCCAGTTTGTATTATTTTTCTTAAATAAACCAGGTGATGCCGTTACTGCCAAAAGCAGCCGAATGTTACCACACGGGACGCTGGAAGGATGATTTTGCACAAATGGCCACCTCTGAATGTTATTTTTGACCGGCAAGCGAGTACAACCTTAAAAACCTTCCTTCGAAAGTATTGCAAGGTCGTATTCACAAAGCCATGCCCTGATTTTAAGAAATAAATTTCATGAAAATAATAGTTTTAATATTATGTGGAGTCAAATAGTCAAATTTTGAGATACTAATTCACCTTAATAAATGTGCAGAATGAGCACGATAATGTTCATGAACAAAATTCCCTTGGAGCTGCGACTGTGGTGGAATGACCTGGGGGAAGCAGGGCAAAACTTGGCCAATACACATCTGGGAGGCCTCACTGGTTTGTTGAAAATTAATCCAAGGGGAGACATCATAAAAGCATTAATCACGTTTTGGGACCCGGCTCACAATGTCTTCTACTTCTTGGACCTTGAACTCACAACGACATTGGAGGAGATAACTAGATATATTGGGACTCCCACAATTCCTTGGAGGCACCAATACTTGATTGCACCAAGAGCCCTTACTGTGCACAAGTTCCTAGACTCCTTAAAAATCAGTAGGAAGGTCCACAATCCGGATTTATCAGCTGGCTTCTGCATCCCGCAATTTATATATCAGAGGTATGGACATATCAGGGGATTCACTAACCCCGAAAATCATATATGTAGCAAGGGAAAGCAGCTCAAATGGGAGGAGCATCGATGTTTTGCATTCATGGTATTTTTCTTGGGTCTTCTGGTGTTTCCGCGAAAGGATGGGAATATTGACATACGGATAGCAGGGGTCGTTAGCACTTTAATGACCCAGGCTAAAAGTACCCTCGCTCCAATTATCTTATCCAAAATCTTTCGTGCTCTCACCGTTTGTAAAGCGGGAGGGGACTTCTTCGAAGAATGTAACTTGCTGCTACAAATATGGATGATCGAGCATATATGCCACCGGCCTCGATTCATGAATTATTGGTCACCAACAAAGGGTTGCATAGAAGAATTGCGCAACAGGGTTGATGGGTTTATAGTACCTGAGGGTTTCACAGAATGGGTGTCACATCTCTGGGTCATCACTGCAAATCAGATAGAGTGGACATTCGGGTGGCTCCCTGTGGATGAAGTTGTGTATATGCCGGCCACCAGGCCTCATTTCCTCCTAATGGGTCTCCAAAGTATCCAGCCTTGTGCGCCATACAGAGTACTAAGACAATTAAGTAGATGCCAAACGATCCCCGGGGACGAGGATATTAGTTGTCATGCATTGGAGATAAGCCCAAACAGTCACTTCCCTGAAGCCGTCGTACGTCAAATTTGGAGTGAATGTCAATACTTGACAGCAGGTACTCGAGTGCGCGACATATCTAAAGGCGAGGTTCCATCGGGGTATGTTGCTTGGTACAAAAGAGAAATAGAGCCCGGAAGGCCGGCTAAGAGACCACATCTCCAAGAATTTTCTGAGACGTCACAAGAGCAATGGGATTGGTTAGCCAAGGAAAATGAATATAAGGCTACTATAGGAAGATTGGAAAAGCAAATCCAAGAGCTGCAATTCGAAAATAGTTTGCAAACCGCAGCCAGTGAGGGAGAAATGAAGATATTAACCAGAGAAAACGAAGCCTTACGAGCCCAAATCCATAAAATAAAGGTAGCAATAGAAAATCCCCCCAGAAGTACAAGAGATGAAAAACTCATAGAAAATTTGCGGCAGAAAGTAGTCGAGTATGGGTTCGACCTGAATAAGGCGGAAGGTGAGCTATCTAAGGTTCAGAAGCAATTGGTTAAAGTGCGGAGGAACGAGCCCGCATCCTTGAGCAATTAAAAGAATGGAATAACGATGAGATTGTTGGTTTAAAGTGGAGGGTCATCATGACTGAAAACAGAATGACTAAGTAAGCCGAGGACTTCAAAGACGAAAGAGAACATTGTTATGCAGTAATAGCAGGATTAGAAAGGGATTCGCGGCAATTCCAGAAGCTGAATCAGGTAGCAGAGCAAACTCTAGAGGCAAGGGCCGAGCTGATTGGGCAGTTGCTACAAGAAAAGGCGTTATTAGGGAAAGGATATGGGCAATCGCAGATTACATTACCACAAAGTGCAACCAATGCGAGGATATGACGAAATCCATGTTCTTTGCTACCACTGTGACATTTGTTCGTCAAGTGATGGAAGACCTCCACCACCTCCAAGGAAGTTAAGCACGCAAGCCTGCGGCAAGGCCGAACGATGCCCTGCAAGTTCCAAAAGCAGTTGAAGTCTTAATGTATTCATGATTTCTGAAAATTGTATTTTTCTTAAAAAAGTCCATCAGTCTTTATTCGAGTCTGTAAGTTTTGTTGTGTCCAAGTCTGGTACTTGCCTTTAATTTTGTTAGCTTTTGTAACCAAATTTTTTGTCTTCACAAAAATTGAAAATCCCAAAATATCCTGTTATCTCCATTTTCCATGAACTATGCTCGGTCTGATTCATGCAGCGTCATGATACATAGGCAATCTTCATAGGATTCAACCGTATTCTTAAAAAAAGAAATCTAAAAGGAAATAAGAAGTAGAAACTAAAAAGATGCTCGGAATAAATTCCGTGATGATGCATGCGACCATTGCAAACATATAGAAACCCTGTGTAGGTGCATCATACCCAACATGCGATTTACTATTTGTTATCTATACCAACCTAACTGTTTGTAATTCCAGTTTCCAGTCCAGGTTTCTAGAGAACAGTGATTGGTTTGTGGTAAGCTGGCATCATATAGATACTTTACTAGATTAAAGGAGGCACAAAAATGTCATCCGAAATGACTCTACCAGCAGTTCCCGTCCCAGAGGACAACCCGATTGCAGGGATCCCAGCCTTACAATCTGCAGCAGCTGAAGAAAATAGGATCCTTCGACTCAGAGTCATGGATATGTGGGATGCTCGGACGAGTGGAAAAGAGCCTCCAAGTGCCATCCCCGGATTGCCTGAGCTCTTCCCCAGGTCGGGGGGTACCTCCACTGTTCCCATTAACCACCCAAGCATCCTCTTAGGACAGCCTACCATACCAGCCAACTTTGTCGGAGCACCCTGTGAAGCCCGTCCTCAGATTTTCACATCTGGCTCGGTTCCTAATATTTTTACGGCTCCTCCATGTGCAGCCACAACTCAGCCTACGGTGCCGAGACCCATGTACTTTCACATTTCAAATTCCCAACTGCCAAATCAAGCCTCCCCCATACCCCATATACACTTATCCTCAACCAGCATACGAACTTACACCGGTGCAGGATAAAACTCCTAAGTCACCTGAACAAGATGAGATAACAAGAAGGATGAAAAGCCTTGAGCAGAGTTTGAAAAATATGCAAGGCTTGAGTGGGCAGAAGAGTGTGTTTTACTCGGACTTATGCATGTTCCCGCACGTACATCTTCCCCTGGGATTCAAAACGCCGAACTTTGAAAAGTACGATGGTCATGGCGACCTCATTGCTCATTTGAAAAAATACTGCAATCAATTGCATGGGGCAGGTAGAAAAGAAGAACAATTGATGGCATATTTCAGGGAGAGTTTGGTAGGCATCGCTTCCGAATAGTACATGGACCAGCACACCACTTGATGGTATATTTGGGATGATCTCACCCAGGATTTCGTAAGGAAGTTCCAGTGTAACATTGACATTGCCCCGGATAAGAATTCTTTGGGCAACTTGAAAAAAGAAACCTTTAGAAAATTTTAAAGAATATGCAGTCAAGTGGCGCGAACAAGCGTCAAGAGTAAAGCCACCCATGGATGAGACATAGATGGTCACCGTCTTCATACAGTTGCAAGAGGCGGATTATTTTCAAAATATGATGTCAGCAATGGGCAAATCTTTTGCGGAAGCAATCAAGATCGACGAGATGGTAGAAAATGGCATGAAAATAGGAAGAATCTGAGCAAGTTCGCCATAAGGGCAACCTCCCAGGCCATCCAAGGCGGGGCAGGAGGGGTCGCAAGAAACAAAAAAAAAAGAGGAAGTGTCAATGGCAGCCTCCGGAATGAGAAGACATCATGCTCATAGACCTTTATTCTCATAAAGGACCTCTCAACACTACTATCCCCATCAAGACATGCATTATGTTCCCTAACCTTATGCAGTCATGAATGCCCAACCATTTGCTCGACTACAACAACAGGGCAACAGAAACCAGGCTCCGAGAAATCAGCCTCCCCAAAACCATTATAATCCCCGCCCTTCACAAAACAATTTCCGTCCCAGGGAGCCGCAAAGGAGACAAAACTTTACACTGATATGGGAGTCTTGCTCTAGCTTATTCCCAAAACTGGTCCAGATGGATCTCTTGCAGCCCGTGCCCTTGAACAGATAGAACCCTGAGTCACCTTCCTATCAATGGGGTGTACGCTGTGCTTATCATTCAGGGGCCGAAGGAAATAAAATCGAAAAATGATGGACTCTGAAAAGAGCGGTGGAGGAATTAATAGAACAAAGGAAAATAGTGTTGAGAGATGAAGATGTCCCGAAGTAACCAATAACCCGTTGCCGGCTCACAATAATGGGCCAGTCATCAGAATGATTTGTGAAGACAAAGAATTTGACCATGCCCTAAAAGCATAATAGCCATTGCTGATGCAGACAAAAAACCGAAGGTTACCCCCAAGAAGGTTGAAGAAAAGGAAATGAGTGAAGCCGAGCACCCAGAAGCAGAGAAGAAGTTTGAAATTAAAACTGAGACGGCACCCACCAAGGAAACCATACTTTACACCCCATGGGGGCGTCAAGAAAAATAGCCCACTCTAAGTCCCCCAAGAAGGTTTGAGTTGAACAAGACGATGTATGTACCCAAGGGAGCTTATATGGTACGGGGACCGATTACCGCCAAGGCTGAATGAGCCCGTGGTAATCGGTTGCGCGCCTCAGAATTCAATGACGAACTCTTCTGCAGTCCCATGGAACTACTAAGAAACTATAGTAACACACAAGGGCAAAGAAATCACTGGGGAAACTCAAAAGAGCCATCTCGCAAAGAAATATTCGGATATGGAAAAAGTGAACACTGCCACCAAAAGGCGATCTCCACCCAAAAAGCTCGTAAATGCTGAAGAGGCAGAGGCCTTCTTTTAAAATATGAAAATGCTAGAATATGAGGTGGTGGACCAGCTCCGAAAGTCTCCCGAGCAAGTCTCATTATTATCATTGCTGATGAACTCTCCAGAGCACCAGAAAGTGTTGGCCAAAACCTTGAATGAAGCTTATGTGCCGGTTCAAACCTCCGTGGAACAACTGGAGAAAATGGCGGAAAGATTCTGTTATATTAATCAGGTTCTATTCAGCAAAAATGATCTGCCTCCAGAGGGAGCTGCCCACAGTAAATCCTTGCATCTCACTGTCAAATGCGAAGGCTATTATGTCAAAAGAGTAATGATAGACGAAAGCTGCGGGGTGGATATATGCCCACTGTCGACATTGCAATGAATGGAAATTGGAACAGAGAGGACCCGACCCAACAATCTGGGTGTCCGAGCTTTTGACGGAATTAAAAGAGACACCATAGGGGAAATTGACTTAGTATTGACCACCGGTACGGTCGATTTTGAAGTGACATTTCAAGTATTAGACATGGACACGTCCTACAACTATCTCCTAGGAAGACCATGGGTTCACGCGGCAGGAGCGGTGCCTTCTACTCTGCACCAAATGCTGAAATTCGAACATGAGAACCAGGAGATTGTTGTCCACGGAGAAGATGAATAGTAAATTTACCGTGATCCTTCTGTCCCATGCCTCGAAGCTAAAGAGGGAAGTGAGCATATAGTTTACCAGGCTTTTGAAATTGTGGTAGCCGATCAATACAAAGAAGGCAAACAACTTCCCCAGCCTTTCCTCTCCAATACCTCAATCATGGTGGCGAGAGAGATGATATGCCAAGGGTTTAAATCAGGCAAGGGACTTGGAAGATCTCTATTAGGCATAACTGAGTCGCTCGCTTTGCCTACCGTAGAGATGCTTTTTGGGCTAGGTTTCCATCCAATGCCGAAGGATATCACCTGGGCCAACCATAGGAAACGTCATGGATTGGCTTTGCCACAACCCCTATCCCACTTATACAAAAAATTTGTGAAACCAAAGTACAGTGAGGAAGAAGAAGACGAGATTTTCACAGCAGAGGAAATTGAAGAGATCTGTGGGGACATGAGGAAATTATTGTATGAAGCCAACATGGTTCAGCTGGGAGAAGGCAAAAGCACTGCTGAGGTGCTCTACATGGGACCAGATTCCAAGTTGCAAAACTGGAAGGCCACGCCTTTCCCAGTCAGGAGAGAGGTCCGGTAGTCCTGCCTTGCTACCTTTTCTTACACCACGGGTTATTTCAGGGTGTAACTCGGGTGTTTTTATTTAGTATTTTGCCTTTTAAATTCCAGATGTAAACTCGGTTATGTTACAGTTTCCAAGAAATGAAATCAATATTTCATCGTTTACTTTGCCATTTTTCTGATTCAGTTTTTTTCCTATTTTCATTTTTTCTTTCAGTCCCAATAATGTGGCTTTCAATAAAAGGACATGCTCGCGGACTTCATGCCCTGACCCGAACATGCTGCCTATTTGTGAAATAATGAACCAAGAACAAGAGTATGATGAAGAAGAGTCTTTTAGGGAAATCAACCGAGAGTTAGAACATTTTGAAAATAAACCTAAACCGAACTTAAATGATACTGAACCAGTTAATTTGGGTGGTCCCGGCGAAACCAAGGAAACTAAAATAAGCATCCATGTGAATAAGGAAATCCGGGATTCATTGGTTCAACTTCTTCTGGAATACAAAGATGTATTTGCTATGTCTTACGACGATATGCCTGGGCTGAGTGTAGATCTGGTGGTTCATAAGTTGCCCACATACCCCAAATGCCCTCCAGTCCAACAAATTAAAGAAAATTCAAACTCGATATCAGTGATAAGATCAAAGAATATATTACAAAATAATTAGAAGCGGGGGTTATCCGAGTGGTTCGATACACCACATGGTTGGCCAATGTGGTTCCGGTACCGAAGAAAGATGGAAAAACTCGAGTGTGTGTAGACTACAGAGATTTAAACAAGGCGAGTCCCAAAGACAACTTCCCTTTGCCTAACATCCACATTCTTGTTGAAAATTGCGCCAAACACGAGATACAATCCTTTGTAGATTGCTACGCAGGTACCACCAAGTGTTGATGGATGAGGAAGATGCTAAGAAAATTGCCTTCACTACACCTTGGGTGACTTACTATTATAGAGTTATGCCTTTCGATTTAAAGAACGCTGGGCAACATATATGAGGTCTATGACTACCATTTTCCATGACATGAGTCAACAGGAAATAAAAGTATATATGGACGATGTGATTATCAAGTCCAAGACTTAGGGTGATCATGTAAGAGACTTAAGAAAGTTCTTCGAAAGGTTTTGCAAGTATAATTTGAAATTGAATCCAGCCAAGTGTGCATATGGGGTCCCCTCAGGCAAACTTCTAGGATTCATTGTTAGCCGAAGAGGCATCGAGTTGGACCCGACCAAGATAAAATCCGTTCGAGAGTTACCTCCTCCAAAAACTAAGAAGGATGTAATGATCCTGCTGGGAAGACTAAATTACATCATCCGATTCATCGCCCAGTTGACTTCCACATGCGGGCCCATATTCAAGCTATTGAAAAAGGACGCAGCAATTAATTGGACTGGTGAGTGTCAAGAGGCATTCGACATAATCAAACACTACCTATCCAACCCACCAGTCTTGGTCCCGTCAGAACCGGGAAGGCCATTGTTTCTTTATCTAACAGTCCTGGAGAGCTCTTTTGGTTGTATTCTTGGGCAGCATGACGCCATGGGAAAGAAGGAACAAGCCATTTATTATTTGAGCAAGAAGTTTACCAGTTACGAGGCCAAGTACACGCTGCTAGAAAGAACCTGTTGTGCCTTGACGTGCGTGGCCCAGAAGTTGAGGCATTACCTGCAAGCTCATACCACCAACCTCATAACCAGGCTAGACCCATTGAGGTATATATTCCAAAAACTGATGCCCACAGGGCGATTGGCAAAGTGGCAAATCTTGCTCACCGAGATAGACATAGTTTATGTCACTCGTACCGCAATGAAGGCTCAAGCATTAGCAAATCATCTGGCCGAGAATCCATTTGACAATGAATATCAGCTTTTGAATATCTATTTCCTTGATGAAAAAGTGAATTCAGTGGAAGTGACATCTAAAGACATCCCCGTTTGAGAAATGTTCTTCGACGGAGCAGTAAATGCAAAAGGCATAGGGATTAGGGCAATTTTAATCTCACCCACTGGTCAACATTACCCGGCTACAGCAAGGCTTCGATTTTTCTACACCAATAATACAGCTGAATACGAGACTTGCATCATGGGCATGAGCATGACCGTTGACCAAGATGTTGAGGAGTTGTTAATCATGAGGGATTCAGATTTGATCATCCGACAGGCTCAAGGAGAATGGGAAACAAGAGACGTTAAGCTCATCCCCTATCGACAGCATGTGGAGAACCTCAGCAAACAATTCAAGTCAGTACAATTCAGGTACATTCCTCGTTGTCACAATGAGCTAGCAGACTCACTCGCAACTCTGGATTCCATGTTGCCTTACCCTGGAAACGCTAACGTTGATCCTTTGGAAATCCAAATCAAAGAAAGGCATGGGTATTGTAATGTGACCAAGGCAGAGTCCAGCACCCAGCCCTGGTATTATGACATTAAGAGATTTCTGAAAACACAAGAGTATCCCAAGCAAGCTACCGGGGAGCAAAAGAAGACCATCTGATGACACGCAAGTAGTTTCTTCTTGAGTGGTGATACCTTGTACCAAAAGACCCCAGACCTCAACTTGGTGAGATGTGTTGACACCGAGGAAGCTAGGAGAATTATGCATGAAGTACACGCAGGAGTGTGTGGACCCCATATGAACGGATATGTCCTAGTAAAGAAAATACTTCGAGCAGGGTATTACTGGATGACCATGGGAAAGATTGCTTTAGCTTCGTTCAAAAATTGTCATCGATGTCAGGTGCAAGGTGATTTGATTCATGCACCGCCAACCGAATTGCATCCTATGTCAGCACCCTGGCCATTCACTACTTGGGGCATGGATGTCATTGGGCCGATTGAGCCAAAAGCCTCAAATGGACATAGATTCATATTGGTTGCTATTGACTACTTCACAAAATGGGTTGAAGCCATCACATTTAAGTCGTCACCAAGAAAGCTGTGGTAGATTTTGTGCATTCCAACATGATCTGTCGTTTTGGTATCCCTTCAACCATCAATACAGAATACGCAGCCAATCTGAACAGTCGTCTGATGGGAGAAATATGTGAACAATTTAAGATAACACATAGAAACTCAACCCCTTACCGGCCCAAAGCTAATGGTGTCGTCGAAGCAGCTAACAAAAACATAAAGAAGATTTTGAGAAAAATGATTCAAAGTTCAAGAAAATGGCATAAAAAGTTACCTTTGCATTGCTGGGATACCGCACCACAGTGCGCACATCGGTAGGGGCGACCCCGTATTTGCTGGTCTATGGGACTGAAGCTGTCATACCCGTAGAGGTAGAAATCCCTTCGCTCCGAGTAATTGTCGAAGCAGAAATTCAGGATAGTGAGTGGGTTAAAACTCGTTTAGAGCATCTGTCATTAATTGATGAAAAATGAATGGCTACAGTTTGTCACCGGCAGTTATACCAACAAAGAATGGCCCGCGCTTATAACAAGAAAGTGCGCCCTAGGAATTTTGAAGTTGGACAGCTGGTATTGAGGTGTATACCTCCTCACCATCAGGAAGCAAAAGAAAAATTGTTCCGAACTGGAAAGGTCCATATATTGTCATAAAGATATTACCCGAAGGAGCATTGTACCTGGGTAACATTGAAGGAGACGAGCCTGAGACGGCACTTAACGCAGATGCAATGAATAGGTATTACGTTTAAGCCCTCTGCTGCAATGATTCCGGTCGGTTGAAATGACGAAGGATTTCTTTCCAGCCACCCTAAGACATTACCAATACTTCGCAAACCCCTCGAGCCGATTGCATTTCTTTGCTTAATCTCTTTGGAACCCAAAATTGCTAATTTCAAAAAAAAAGGAAGAAAAAAAGAAGAAAAGAAGAAAAAGAAAAAAATGAATGAATAAAAAAGAAAATGAATGATTGAAAATAAAAGAAACAACAAACAAATTAGTTTAGGAAACAATTCCTGAACTACGTCTGACTTGATTTCGAAAGGATACGTAGGCAGCCTCTCCCTGAGCTTCAGTCATATTAAAATAAAACCCCAGTTCCCCAAGAAATTAAACTGGGGTAGAAATGTAATAGTTCGGCCATAAACCCTCCAGAATGGTTCCAAAGTTGTAAATTTCCATCCAATTTCCTTTACTCAAGAACCTGGTCCAAGTCCTTCCGATCAATTGGCCAAAACAGGAACGTGACAAACACCATTGTTGGAATTTAGCACAACTCAATTTGAGAGAAATAAAATGAGAGAGTCTTATCGGTGAAAACCTTTGGGCACCATAAGGCGACGGTGTGCAGAGAAAAACAAAATGAGAGGCGTCGTTTAGTGAAAACTCGCAAAGAGCGCTATCGGACAACGGGAGAAGAGAAATGAGTGAGGCCGATTGGCGAAAACTCGTAAAGAGCGTCGGCGGCCGAAAAGAGGAAATATCACCACCCCAAGCCTGAACAAATTTCCATAGTTTTGAAAGATTGAAATCAGAAAGCAGAAATGGATATGGGCCGGGTATCTAGTCCAAAATGCATGTCATTTCCATTTAAAGTAGGCACGCACTCCCAGATACGTCCTCCCTTTTCTCCAAAAGAGACATACCTCTCTAAATCCATGTCTTGCTTTTGCTGTTTCTCCCATTCCTTTTTTTAACTTTGATGTCCTGACCATTCCGCAAGAGAAGGTAGCAAGACCGGTCTCACGGGTTTTCTCCTGTAAAGAACTAAAAGGAATATCCGGTATCAGCGAGCGCACTTAGACAATCTTGGCTGATCATGACAGCGGACGCTTCAAAAGCAGGAAAGTAGAGAGAAAAGAAATCCAAAGTCGAGAGCCCATGAAGGCGAATGAAGATCGGAAAGGTTAAGCCAAAGCGGGTTAATGGTTCCTACAAAGTTCCCAAAAGGCGAACCCCGATGTGGAAATCGAGACAAAAATCATAACCAAGGGCCTGTAAAACAAAAACCAATCTGAAAGATGAGGACCCCCCGACCAACCAACGAGGCAAAGATCGGAAGTCAAGGGTTTTCCTCCAACAGAAAGGAGGCTGAAATCAAGTAAAACAAGGCCGCAAATCAATCACTGTTCAAACTAACAAATTTCTCTGTTTTTGAATTAAAATTTGAAACAAGTGTAATCTAAAAACAATGGGAACACGCGACAAATGCAATCAAAGGAATGGCATAAGGACTAAGAATAGTGTTGCATCAATAACCAGCAAAATGGGAAGTTTTCTTTACAATCTTTTCCTGCAAGTTTCATAAATAAACGTGATAGCATGGGACTCCGATCCCTGACTCCTTCCCCAAACTTAGGGCCATATCCCTAGCCTTCACTTGTGCAACTTGTGGATTTCCTCGGCATAACCCAAGGGTCACACTCCATTCCCTCTAGCACAGACCGAGAAATTTCTTTCTTTCGCTTCCTGGCATAACCCGGGGGGCTTCTCTTTATATCCCCAGCATAACCTGAGGACCCCCTTTTCCACCTTTATTCCCTAGCATAGTCTGAGAGTTAAAGCTCTTCTATTTTCCATTCAATCCCGGCATATCCCGCAGATTCCCCTAGCATAACCCAGAAATTTTCCATTCAATCCCGGCATAGCCCGCGGATTCCGCTGGCATAACCCAAGAATTTTTCATTCATCCCGGCATAACCCGCAGATTTCCCTAGCATAACCCAAGAAATTTTTTCAGTTAATCTCGGCAAAACCCGTGGCTTCTCCTTTAATCCCAGTAGGGACCCTTCATCCGTATCCCGACATAACCCGTAGATCCTCCTCTTACCCCCAGCAGGGACCCTTCATTCCTATCCCGGCATAACCCGGGGATCCTCCTCTTATCCCTCGCGGGGACCCTTTTTCCTTCCCAGCATAACCTGGAAATCCTGACTTTTATTATTTTCAATAAGGAAATAGCTTAGATTTGTGTTGCAAATAACTCACGAAATTTTTTCGGTGAAAACTGGGGCAGAAAATTTTGTTTCTTTGTCTGTTTTGGTGTCTGAGCAGGTTTTACTTCAAGGCACGGGATTCGAGATGATCGAAAGTGGGAGTCTAAATCCAAAATAAGGAAAATAAGAAAAGAACAAAAAAAAAGTGAATTCAAAATGATGAAGCGGACAGAGATGCGGGTTGCTTAAATTTTGATTGAAATCACAAGCTCTGCCTATCCTGCTTTGTTTCAAAATTGAAGAATAAACCAGCATTTTCAGCTAACGAGCATCAGGATTCAGATCGGAGTTTGCTACAAGAGCTAGCCAAGCCTCAAGATCAAGATTCAAGAGACTCATGGATAGGAATCTTGTAACTCGTGGTTGATAGGCCTAGCTAGCTTAGCTGTTGATTTTCTTTTTGTGTAATAAGGAGTCAGTAAGCAGTAGCAGGAGCAACATAAGTGAAAATCACAGCCCATGGTAGTCCCAGCTACCAAACACTCCAGAACTACACTGCCTGATTCCTTTATCGCCGAGGATATGTAGGCAACCTTTGAAGCAAGGTTTGGTCAGACATCTTTTCAAAATGCTTCTCCTAGAGTTTTTGAGTATGCAAAAATCCCGCATAACGCTCATTTTTCTTTGACCGAAAATCCTTCATGTTTCCAAGAAAAGAGGGGCAGCTGTGAGCACGTGATTTTGCCTCGTTAAAATTACTCCTACAGAATTCTCAAACTTAGGATTTCTCCTTTTTATTATTTATTTTTAGGATTTAATTGCGCATATTAGTGTGTTTTCATTGGTGCATGCATGATAAGTCATAAAAAATACAAAAAAAATTACATAACCATTTAGGATTTGATTTCACATATTTTGTTAGAATTAGTTGGTAATTAAGGTTTTGTTTTGCAAAATATAAAAATCACAAAAAAACAAGTAGTTTATTTTGGCATTTTATTGTTAATTTTCATATTTGTTTAGTTTAGGTGGTTATTAGTCTAATCTAGCTGAATTTAATCAAATAAGATTTTTTAAAATAAATCTAGGAAGTCGTCTTCGCCAGCGGCAAAGCTCAGATTCCTTCCAAAAATACACCCCTGACTCCCCGTACCCTCCTCTTTTCGATGCCCTAAAAACCAAGTCTCAAATACAAGACAATCGTCTCGAATATTAGAATCTTTGGACACCGCCTCCGCCGTCCACGACGACGCCATCGCCGGAACAATTCCAAAATAACACCAATCATTCCTTACCCATCCCCATGAGGAATCCATGGTCATATTCCTCCAAATCCCTACCCATCGCTTCCAATATTAGTTTGAAGTACTGACCCAAACCCACAACCTCACCGCAATCCTTCGAAAAATGGTACCAGGTAATCTCCTCACCTTCCCCTCCACAAATCCACAACCAACAGCCTCCGAATACAACCAGAACCTGGCCAAAAATCAGATAAAAAATGATCTGAAACACAGATCCACCCCAAACTGACCACCCTACACCTAATACTCTCCCACCTTCTCAAATGATGGCACAAAGGTCCTAAAAGGCCAAATACCCTCCCAGAAATGGTTGAAATACCATGAGGCATGAAAGGCCCAAGAGTCTTAGGGTTGCAGTATTAAGCTATGTTCTCTTTGTTCTTCCTTCTGATTGCTTTTCTTTGTTTTTCCTTCTGATTGCTTCTAAAATTTTCTTTGTTTTCGTTTGTGTGAGTACATGCACTTTCTATCTGTGAAAATATTCTGATTAGTGTCTTCCATTCAGAATCATATGCCTTTTTTGTTTTAAGTTTTGATAATATGCTTGTGAATGGTCCTCTTATCATTTGAAGTCATTGTTGTTTCTTTTGACTCAATTTAATTATCATGTTAAGCTCAAAATTGTTCATCTCTGGTTTAAATTTCCATTTTTTGTTTCAAAATTGATCAGTGTCCATGTGTGAAAAATTTGTTTCTGAATTTTGTGCTGTTTAGCTTTATCTGTGCTTCTGAGTAATTTAGTCTCATATTTTACTTGTCAAAATTCGCATGTATATATGTGTTTCATTGACTTGTTACTTATCAATTTTGACCCTTGTTTGTTTGCTTTTAAATAGTATAATATAGTCTCCAGTTGAATATTTTTCTAGGCCCAGCTTTCTTTACAATTCGACCCTAGCTGATAATGCAACCCTGGTTTATGACATTGAGTAGTTAACTAGGGTAAATTTATGACCAAATGGATAGGCACCAGGGTATGAAACATATAGGCTAGTAATTAAGAAGGGAAGACAGGGGTAATGGGATATTTGAGCATAAGAATCTTGTAACAAACTCCTGGAACATTCTAGTGGAGGTTCGAAATGCAATTTCTATTAATTCTTTCTCAAAACTTGAGGCACAAGTTAAAAAGTTAGGGATCAATTAAGCAAATCTGAAAAATGGGTAAGGGGCTAATAAGAAAACAAGAAGGATTTGTTGCCCTAAGGCCTTGGCTATAAAAGGGTATCTGATTGTTTAAGAGAGGGGGGATTTTTTTATAAAAAAAAAAAGAAAGAAAAAAGGTCAAGAACACTATCTGAAAACAAATTCCCTGAAAAATCCTAAGCTTTTCTGGCAAAAATTTTCTAAAAATAATCAAATTCTTGTTCATTAGGAGTTGAAGATGACTTGAGGCATATGCATTTGAGGTGTTTGAGTTTTTCAGAAGCAATTTTAGGTATTGATCTTAGGCTGGTTTGCTTTGTTCAAATTTAGGATCGAAACTTGTGTTGTTATTGGCTTTTCAAAACTTTCCTGAGTTCCTGATACCATTCCTGGGCTTTAGCTGGTCGATTTGCTATTGTTTGCTGCTTCTCGTTTACCTTACTCATAGGTTTCCTCTTTGCTCTAATTCCAGGTACTACTCTCACTCAGGAAAATCTAGAAATGCATAGCCACATTTGATAATGAAGACATTTATATTTTCATGTTAATATTCTATTACAAATGTTACCAGTTTAATAGTATTTAGGACATTCATCGTATCTTTGGTGTTGTAATGTGTATGAACACCTGAACTATGCTGGACTATATTTGGACTGTGAATTTTAATTTGTTTAAATTTCAGTAGGTTTATGGTAGTCAAATAACTTGCCCGATTGTCATGTTTGATTCGGTAATAGGGAGTCATTATATGTATATGTACTCTGATTGATGAGTACATTAGTTTTAGATGTTAAATTCGAAAACCTGAAGTTGTAGCTTATTGATTTACTAGCTTGAAAATCACTATTGGGATTTCTTTCTCTCAAATGTTTTAATATGTTAAATAATCACTTATAAATAACCTCAACAGATGTAGTATAGCGATTTGAGTAATGTTATTCTCGCCTTGTGAATTATTTGTAATTTCCGGGCTCAATGGAAGGCAGATTATTATGAAGTATGAACAAAGGTGTACTTCTGGGTTGTTTTCGTTGATAAAGCCCAACTGGTAGAAATCAACCATACAAATGCTGAAAATTCGCATAGCGATTGTTTCATTAGGATAAACCATTAAGTATGAATAATTAGGACTTCTCTTTTATTTTAGAGACGTGTATAATAGAAAAATTATAGTCTCTTTAGGTTGTCTTTTCTTAAAAATAAAATGGGTGTGCCACGCTAAACAAAAGTCATACACTATGTGGCCCTCTAATTGTAATAAAATACATAGAAATCTGGAGGTGTCATTTAGTGAATTTACGCCTTTTCCACGAATTTTAAAACGCATAGTTGTTATAGGCGTGTTGTTTAAATAATGTATCTTCCTAAATTCGTGTGCATATTTATGTGACCTGAATCCAAATCCTAACGATTCTAAAGTGTGTCAAGAACCCGGGTGCATTTATGTGATGTGGTTCAAGACATGTTTTAATAATGTTGCAAATATTCCTAAAAATTGAATAAAACGGTTAATAATTCTAAAAGTGCACTATAGGATAAGCATGTATAAAAAATTAGAAAATTGGCCATTTATAATAGTTTAAGTGACCAGGCTAAAACCACGAAATCCGAGGGTGCCTAACACCTTCCCTCGGATTAACATAATTCATCACTCAAGAATTTCTGTTTCGTAGACTCTAATTGGGCACTCGAAAAATTTTCTCGATTTGGGATCTTAAATAAATCGGTGACTTGGGACACCTAAAGCCAAACCTATCCCAAGTGGCGACTCTATAAATAAATAAACCCATTTCGAATAATGTCACTTTAATTGAAAAAACTCCGTCATACATGTCATCCTTCGGGATAGTCGTGTAAAAAGGAAGTGTGACAGTTACTATTACGGTTTTTACTAGAGTTATTAATAAATTTTCTTTTCTTGTTTTTATTTTTATCTTTCTCAGCTGAGGTCTACCAGAAATAACCTCTCTGTCCTATTGAGGTAGTGGTAAGATCTGCGTACATATTATGCTCTGTAAACCCTGTTTTATAGAATTTTATTGGATAACTATTGTTATTGTCTTGTACTCCTTATTAAAGTTTGTGTGAAGGCCAAACTAGGATAATGAAAATATTCCTGTTCTTTTTAGTCGAGAGAAAAAGAAATTCCATAGTAGTGCGTGACAAGAGAAGACTCCGAGACTTCTTTCGTACTATTTTCCTATTCTTCTTTAGTGTCTTCAAAACAGAGACGACAAACGAAGCAGAGGTGAAGAGCAAGAGCCCGAAACCATTTTATTAGTTTGGTAAAAGCTCTTACGTTCTGCGCCGGAAAAAGAAATGGAAGTTAACGACGATTTTCACGCCTTACTGGACGAACAACGCCGTGAAATCACCACCGCGGAAGCCGCTGAGAACGATCTCCTCTTCGCCTTTCAACTCCAAATGGAAGAAGCCATGTACAACTCTCTCCCAAAAGAAAATGCCCCTTCAACTTCAAAGCACACTTTTTACGATGATGACATCATCCCGAAGAACACCGTCGCCGATGTTTTCGCCGAAGAATTGTCAAACTACGAGCAGCAAGTTCGTGATTGTAAAAAAGTGGAAGCGGAGATGAAGAAAATCGAAGACGACCTTAACCGCCGAATCCACGATCAAGCCTTCGCGCGTGGGATACTGAGCGTGCCGGAGGGAGAGTGGAAAAAGACGGGGGATCATTTGCATAGGCCGTACGGTGAGGGCTCCTCGTCGACAGGCGGGGCCCAAAACGGGAGTGGGGAGTGTTTTAGGATTTATGTGAAGGGTTTAATGGGAGACAATGTTGAAGAAGAGAGTGTTGTTGTGGTTGTTGGACCCAAACAACAAGAAGTCGCTGGGATTGGAGTTGCTGTGTGTGATCCCAGTGGTATTTTGGTGTTTGAAGTGAGTAAGGGTCTGGGTGAAAGCACTACTCAAGTGTTGAATGATGAAATTGTGGAGCTGAAAGTGCTGATTGAAGGGCTTGATGTTGCTGTAATGCTGGGTTTGAAAAGGGTTAATGTTTTTTTGGATAGTCAAACTATCTTGCAGTATGTGAGTCCCCTTAACTGGAGTAAAATTTTATACACACGCATTAACACACAGTCACACACCACTGGCGATCCACATTGTTTTCTTCTTCCTTGAAATTCTTGTTGTAAGGAGAATATGCCACTTCCTAATTGAGGATGGTTTTGTTCACCCAAAAGTGCATTGTTTTAAATGATTATATGTTCTTGGGTCTGTCAAGTTGTATCTTGGAGGACAGAGTAAATTAGTTTATACGTCCACTCTCATTGGCGTCAATGATCTCCTTCCAGTAACTGCTTCAGTTTGTCCATACCCGAATTCCATATTTGGCGTCAATGATCTCCTTCCAGTAACTGCTTCAGTTTGTCCATACCTCCATAGCCATTTCGTTAGCATACATTTGTTGTGAAGCCTAAGATTCCTGATACCCAATCCCCCATAAGACTTTGGTTGAGTTACTTTTGGCCACCTAACAAGTAAAAATTTGTGTCTCACTGTTTCCTTCCCATAAAAACCTCTTAGCCGATCTAGTTGTTTCAGGACTGAGCTTGGCATAGGAAACAGAGACATGTAGTAAGTTGGCATGTTGTCAAGTACACTACTGATTAGTGTGAGTCTGCCCCCCTCCCCCCCACCCCCCATCGGGAGATATTGCATTTGCTAGGTTGCTAGTCCCTTTTCAACTTTTTCAATCACTCCATTCCAAATTCCAGTGGATTTGAATTTGGCTCCCAGGGAGAGTCCTAGATAAGTTGTGGGAAAGGAGCTAGTTTTGCAGCTAAGTATTTCAACTAATTTCTCCAAATTTTGAACCTCATTCACTGCATAAATAATGCTTTTAAGCATATTGATATGTAGCTCAGACAATGCTTCAAAAATGAGTAAGATGAGGTTGAGATTGATTACTTGTGATCTTTCTGAACCACAGAAGATCAATGTGTCTTCTGCATATAACAAGTGTGATACATTGATTGAATTTGCAGGATTTCTCCCAACTTGAAAACTTTGTATCCATTGAAGCTCATTTGCCCTTCGTAGCATTTGCGAGAGATCCTCCATTGCCAATATAAAGAGAAAAGGAGAGAGTAGATCTCCTTGCCTGAGGCCTTTTTGAGGAAAAAAGAAACCTACAGGACTTCTGTTAACCAATACGGAATATTTCACAGTTGATATGCAGTATTTAGGCATGACATGGCTAGAACGCGTGTTTCCGAAGACATGGCCATTGATAGGAAAGTCTGGAGGTCTAGTATCAGGGTTGTAGGATAGGGGCTTCCAGAGTTTTTCGTACTCCTCACCCGGGGTTGGGTGAGGCTTGGTAGGGCTATCCATAGATGATTTGTATATTGGATTGTGTCCCCGTTATGGTAGTTATTTATGGTAGTTACTGTCTGATGTTATTACATGCTATTTTATTTATGGTTCATATTTAGTTAATTATTTTCGCTATTTGTGGTGGAATTATTAATGCTCTTTTGTTTTTGTTTTTGTTTTCTGTTTTTGTTTTTATTTTTTCTTTTCTTCACTGAGCCGAGGATCGATTGGAAACAGCCTCTCTGCCCTTTCGGGTAGGGGTAAGGCCCGTCTACATATTACCCTCCCCAAACCCCCCACTTTGTGGGACTATACTGGGTAATTGTTGTTGTTGTTGTCCACTCTCATCTATCGCGCACTAACAGGAGAACACCTCCTGCACAGGGTTGAGGCAAAATCTTATATTCACTTTAAATCTGTATTAAAATATTTTCTTTTATAAATCCCTTCTTAGGTCTATCAGTAATTGGTGTATGTTTTTGCAGGTTAGGGGCAAGTTGCATCCAGGGGAGGGTAACATTGCTGCACTTGTTGAACAGGCAACATCTTGTTTAAAAAAAATTGTGGATTGTACAACATTTCTTGTGACACCGAACACCATCAACTTTGCAGTTAAACATGCTACTGATGCAATAGTCTCTCAGATTTAGCGACCATTAGAAAATACTCGAAAGAGAAAGAGCATCACTGAGATTTGTGTTATTTGTCTGCAGGACACTGATATGGACCATATGTTTCTAATTAATGGTTGCCTACATTATTATTTCTTTTCTTGTATGGATAAACATACAAGAAAAGCAATCCCCACTTCCAATCGAGAGGTTGTGAGTTCGAGTTTTCCCAAGAGCAAGGTGAGAAATTCTTGGAGAGAAGGATGACGGGGGTCTATTTGGAAACAGCCTCTCTACCCAAGGATAGGGGTAAGGTCTGCGTACACACTACGCTTCCCAGACCCCACTAAGTGGGATTATACTGGGTTGTTGTTGTTGACTTAGACTAACAAGCTCAAAAGTTAAGGACACTTGGTCATGAACTTACAGTTACAAGTTCAAAAGTTAAGGAAATGCAGTTCTGAAGTCCTAAACTTAGAGTTACAAGTTCAAAATCAATGACATGTTTTTCTGAAGTGCTGAAGTTAAGTTCAAAAGTTAAGGACATGAGCAGAATTGTAGTTTCGTCCGGGAAGTTAAAGTTATTAAAGCAGTGGCTAAAGATTAAAGATATTTTAAACAATAGCTTAAAAGCAAATACATGTGTTAGTAGTGGCGAACTGTGCACTTACCCTGCCAATTTCTTGTAATATTTGGGCTTGTTTTAACCATAAAGAAAAATAAAAAATTACCAGCTATGTCAATTTATAAGTAGTTCATCACAAAAATTGATCAATTGATAAAATATTACTAATATTAGCCAATTAGCTATTAGTAGCAAACAAATATCAAATTTTTACGTTGTTTTGAGTTGCTGTTATTAGAATAATTTGGGCACAACATAAAGAGCTTGAATCTTAGCTTTGGGATGATTTGGTGAAGTTTTGAGGTGGTTAGAATTGAAAATTCGAAATAAATGTTGAACATGGAAAAAAAAATGATATGTGTATCATGCTGTGTCTCATTTGTGTATCACATATGTATCATATTTGTATCAATTGTATATCACATGTATATCCATGTATGCATGTGTGTGAGATATATGCGTGATACATGTGTCGCAGAAGACTTTTTTAAACTCGATTTAATTACGAATTTTGATATAAAACTAATCCAAATCACTTCCAATCTTCCTCTAATTTTGTATATTGACTTATCTATATATTTTCAATGAATTTCAACTATACTCATTGCAAAAGTTTCTTTTTTGTTTAGATTTTTGGAATATTGTATAGATTTTTGTATTTTGTCACCTTATTTGCTACCCCGTCCATGAAATTTCCTTTCCATCTTGTATTTCATGTTGCTAATCACCCTTAAAAATATGGAAGGTGATTTTGCATGTGATTCTTTGAGAGAAAGAACTCTATTATTTGGTTTTTCAATTTTTGTTGGCTAATTTTGGCAAGTCTAAGACTAATGGTTAGAGGTTGGTAAGTTGAGATTTGTTTGAGACATTTGTGTAAATTTTCACTTTTTTCGGAATTTGTGTTTTTGTCTTTTGAAAAGTATTTGGCCATATAATTTTTAAATTTCACTAGAATTTGAGTTTCGAATTTTTTTTTAAAGTTTAAAAAACCCAAAAAATATATTTTTCAAAATTTTTACTTCAAAACACAATTTTGATTTTCAAATATTTTTTTTCACTTGATATATATATATATATATATATATATATATATATATATATATATATATATATATATCTTTTTTCTGGAATTTCAAAATACTTACGTCCAAACGCCCAGAAAGTTTAATTACCAACATTAATTTTATAAACTGACTATTTGTTCACAGATTCCATTCAAACAATTATACCCGCGAGTCCGCCATTAAAATTCTGGATAACTTAATTTAAAATAAGTAATGGAGTATAACATATTAAGATATAGAGAATTGGATTTCTTTTAGCATGTCAATCATTGAGTTAGTAAATAAATTTTAAATTAGTTATTTAAGAAGACGTACATGATTTCATGTTTCTAAAAAGAATAACTCGTGCCTAATGCATAATGCTTAAGGAACTAGAAGAGAAAAGAGCTACATATCATCGTTTCTTATTTGTTAAAACGTGAAGTCTTTATACTATACTTATTTTATTATTGTTGTTATTATATTTTTCTCACACATCCAAAGACCTCCCCCCAAAAAAAAGAAAAGAATTGGGGGAAAATTATCCTATTTTGAATAGTTCAAGGGTAAATCGACGTTTTTCCCTCGACTGGGGCAACCATTAGTGGGAAGAGTATTTTTGAGCTAGTTCGCTAATAGTGGGTGCAATTTTGTGCCAAACGAAATTGGGGGGGGGGGGGGGGGGGTAAATTTTTCTTATTACAAATAATCAGGGATATTTTGGCCCTGACGAACGAAATGGTAAGTGCCTCGTGCATCAGTCTGCTTTCTCGTGTATATCGAATTTTATTTAGAGTGAATATCTATATTGTAGAGAGTTTTATTTTGTGGCTAAGTTGTTTTTCCTCTATAAATAGAGGAGTCTTACCTTATTGTAAATTATCCTAAAATTTAATAAGAATTTCCTCTCTCTTTCTTTGCAATATAGTTCTTCTACTTTTATTGTTTTATAACACGTTATCAGCACGACACTCTACAGTCTCAAGAAGCTTTTGGGAAGATTAAGATATATCTTTTCTCCTCTTTTTAATTATGACTGATACTATGAAACGAAAGTTCGTTGCTCTTGAAATTTCGGGAAACAACTAAATGACATGAGTGTTGGATGCTGAAATCAATTTAGGATACTATGGGTCTTGGAGATGCCATTAAAGACAAAACTAAAGCATCCACCCAAGACTGTGCTAAAGCCTTGATTTTCTTGCGTGATGACCTTGATGAATGTTTGAAAATAGAATATCTCACAGTCAAAGACCCATTTGTTTTGTAAAATGGTTTAAAGAAAAGATATGACAACTTAAAGTTGGTCACTCTTCCACAAATACGATATGATTGAGCTCACCTAAAGCTCCAAAACTTTAAGTATGTTCCTAAATATAATTCTACAATATTTAAAAAAAATTTTAAATTGAAACTCTGTAAAAATACTATCACTAATTATGATATACTTGAAAAAACTTCACAACATTTCATGCTTCCAAAGTCATTAATGCAACGTCACCAAACTCTAAAGTACGCCACACCATACCATCTTGATTTTGCTTGTTTACCTTGGTGGCAAGAGCCGAGGGGGGTGGAGTTAATTTAAGAATAGTCAAAAATATATCACCCCGGCTTTTACATACATCTACTCTAGTAGAAGACCATATTGGTCGATAATTATAAGATAAAGTAAGATATTTTTTATTTACTATTGTATTGCTCAAATACATGCATCAACATTAGGGGTGGATTTATGTATAAAATTTAAGTGCTTAAACACTTATTAACCTGATTTGAGTAAATATAATTCCATAAAAAATTTAAAGAAGTAGATATATATTATCAGAAGCATCCAAATAACAAAATTATTGGTGGGTACTTTGGTTAAGAAAGAGTGTTGGGAGCTTACTACGTTAAGGGTGAGAGTTCATTCTCACCAACAATATTTTTTGTTTCTTTTTCTTATATTCAAGGTTCTTCCTTCTTCTTCGTTCTTTTTTTTGTACGAATTTTCTCGTCAATTTTTTTCATTGACGTATTGAAATAGTTGTGTACTGTAGTAACTTTATAACAAAAAAATTTGAGCATCCAGGAACTTAATATCCTAGATACGCCACTGATCAACATGGTATGTCTTAATGATGTCATCTTAAGTCTAAGAGAGAAAATTATCTCTCCATATCATCTTTCTCGTTCGTAAAATTTCTTTTTTCAATACAAAATTATAGAATTGTACGAACTGTTAGAATACAAGTATTCGTATTTGTTTTAAGACTCATTCAAATTGCTATAGACTATTAAGGACTGATTCATTCATTCAATTTTTCATTTATTAAATGCTAGAATAGATTCAGGAATATCTTAAATAGATAAGATATAACTTCTATGCCTTTTGAGTGATAATACTAGTATAAATGACTAATAAATACAGAAGTAAATAATATATACATATAAATAAATTTTTTGTAGTTGTATTACTCTTATGTACAGTGTACTCATAATTGTATTATTTTTAGCTACGTAATTATTTGTATTATAATCAGAGTTTGCTTGAAATTGAATTTCAAGGTCATTATTGATTTAACTTTGTTCATTTTTCTTTTTTCTGAAAATACTAATGTCTGTTCGTGTATTTCTTTTGTATATCAAACCATTGGAAGCAAATATGGATATCTTACAAAGCAAACTTGGATCAAAGTTCAATTATAAAAATATTAATTTAGTCGATTCATGTACACCACATACAATATTCAAAGAGAAGAAATATTTCTCTCATTTAAGTATGTGTAAGGCAGATGTTACTACAATATCTGGTAGTAGTAAATTAATTGAAGTCTTTGAAAGAGCTACTATAACTCTGACTAAAGGAACAATACTTATCATAGAGAATGCAATATTCTTCTCCAAGTCCAAGAGGAACTTGTTGAATTTTAAAGATATCCGTCGAAATAAATATCATATTGAGATAATAGATGAGAATAATCTTGAATATCTCATAATTACCAAGAATGTCTCTTGCCAAAAGAGGGTTATTAAGAAGTTTCCATCTTTATCTTGTGGTATGTATTGGACAAGAATTAGTGCAATTGAGGGCCATTCTACCGTAAACTAAAAGGTTACTGATTTCAATACTTTTGTACTTTGGCATGATCGATTGGGACACTATAGATCAATTATGATGAGATAAATTATAGAAAACTCAAATGGGCATCCATTAAAGAATTCTAAGAATCTTTTAAATAATAAATTTTCTTGCACTTTTTGTTATCAAGGCAAGTTAATTATAAGACAATCAGCAAAAAAGGTTGGGATTGAGTCCCCTGCATTTTTATAACGAGTATACTAGGGGACATTAGTGGACATATTCACCCACCTAGTGGGTCGTTTAGATTAATGGTCTTAATAGATGCAGCTTCTTGATGGTCTCATGTGTGTCTATTGTCATCACACAACCTCGCGTTTGCAAAATTAATGACACAAACAATTCGATTAAAGGCACAATTTCCCGAAAATCTTAAGTCTATCAGACTTGATAATGCTGTTGAGTTTTCATCTCAAGCATTTAATAATTACTGCTTATCAATTGGGATAAAAATGGAACATCCTGTAGCTCATGTTCATACTCAAAATGGCCTTGCAGAGTCTTTAATTAAACGTATGTAATTGATAGCAAGGCCGTTACTCATGAAAGTGAGGCTGCACACTTCTGTTTGGGGTCATGCCATTTTGCATGCAATAATGTTAGTTCGTTTCAGACTGACAAATTATCATAAATATTCTCCGTTGCAATTAGTTTTGGGTCATGAATCTAATATATCACATTTAAAATTTTTTGAATACGCAGTATATGTGCCTATAGCACCACCATATCGCACTAAAATGGGTCCCCAAAGAAGGTTATGAATATATGTTGGGTTTGAATCGCCCTCTATTATTCGCTACCTTGAAACATTAACAGGGAATTTGTTAATTGCACAATTTGAGACTATCGATTTGATGAGATACTTTTCCCAAAATTAGGGAGAGAAGTTGGTGAAACCAAACGAAAAATTTTGTGAAAACATTTATTATTATCTCATCTTGATCCACGTGCCTCTATTTGTAAAAAAGATGTACAAAAGATTATTCATTTACAGAGAATAACAAATCAAATGTCAGGTACATTTACATATTTGAGAAGGATAGTAAAATCACGTATCCCTGCAGAGAATGTTCCAATATGTATTAATGTCCATGTTGGACAATCTTTTAGTGTCATAGCTAATGAGTCAGAAGCATGCCTAAAATGAGGCAGACCATTAGGTTCCAAAGATCGAAATCCTAGAAAAAAGAAAAAAATGATCAAATTGGCACTACGAAAGAATCTCATAAAGAAATCCACGATTTAATAAGTTTTGAGATTCATTAGGAATCCATTGAGCTTGAGACTCAAGAAAATAAGAAACTATCAATAAATATAATCGATATTGAGACAAATTTGAATCAAATGGATATATTGGTGGATTATATATTGCATATAATGTTGCATCTAGCATTATGCAAGAAAGAGAGGATCTTGAACCTTAATCTGTTGGAGAACGTCGACAAAGACTTGATTGGCCAAAATGGCAAAAAGCAATCCAATCGGAGTTGAATTCACTTGCAAAAAATGAAGTTTTTGGGCCTGTAGTCAAACCACCTAATGGTGTCAAGCCTATTAGCTATAAATGAGTCTTTGTATGCAAGAGAAATGAGAAAAACGAGGTACAAAGACATAAGGCACGCCTTGTTGCACAAAGATTTTCACAAAGGCCTGGTGTCAATTAAAAAAGACATATTCCCCTGTTATGGATGCTATAACATTCTGTTATCTCATTAGTTTTGTTGTCCATGAAAAGGTTGACATGCATTTAGTGATATGGTTACCGTCTACCTTTATGGTTCACTTGATAATGAGATATACATGAAAATTTTCGAGGGATTTAATGCCTAAAGCACATAATTCAAAGTCCCAAAAAATATTCTTAATCAAATTACAAAGATCCTTGTATGGTCTAAAAAAATCATGACGAATGTGGTATAATCGTCTTAGTGAATATTTATTAAAGGAAGGCTATATAAATGATGTCATTTGCGCATATTTTTTTTATAAAAAATCAATATCGGAATTTATTGAACTTGTCGTATATGTTGATGACATAAATCTTATTGAAACTCCTATAGAACTCCTAAAGGTAATTGATTATTTAAAGAAGTAATTCAAGATGAAAGATCTCAGAAAGATAAAATTATGTCTTGGTTTGCAAATTGAACATTTGACAAATAAAATTTTGTTCATCAATCTGCCTACATAGAAAAGGTATTCAAACGGTTTTACATGAATGGAGCACTTCCATTAAGTACTACGATGGTTGTTCGATCACTTGATGTGAATAAGGATCCATTCCAATTTCAAAAAGAGAATGAAGAGCTACTTGGTCCTGAAGTACCTATCTTACTGCAATTGGTGCACTAATGTATTTTGCCAATACTACAAGGCCTGGCATAACCTTTTCAGTTAATATCTTAGCAAGATATAGCTCTGCTCCTACAAGGAGACATTGAAATAGAATCAAAACATATTGTTATATCTAAAAGGAACTACCGATCTGGGCTTATTCTTTGGTAATAATTGCAGTCCTGATCTTGTTGGTTATACTGATGATGGGTATTTATCCGATCCACACAAGGCTCGATCTCAAACATGCTATATGTTTACCTATGGAGGCACTGCCATATCTTGGCGATTGACTAAGCAATCAATTGTGACTACTTCATCTAATCATACCGAGATAATTGCTATTCATGAAGCAAGTTGAGAATTTATGTGGTTGAGGTCTATAATATATCTTATTTGAGACAAATACGGTTTAAAGTTGACAAACTGCCCATAATTTTGTATGAAGACAATGCAACATGCATAGCTCAATTGAGGGGAGGATTCATAAAAGGAGATAGGACAAAACACATTTCACCAAAGTTATTTTTCACGTATGATCTTCAAAACAATTTTGATATCAATGTGCAACAAATTCATTCAAGTGATAATATAGCTGCTTATTCAGCAAGTCTCTACCAACGTCAACCTTTACGAAGCTAGTATACAAGATCGGGATGTGAAAGCTAAAGGATGTGAATTGATGCTCTCGTCATGGGGAGTTAATGCGTGTTGCACTCTTTTTTCCTTATAAGGTTTTCTCCCATTGGGTTTTCTTGCGAGGTTTTTAACGAGGCAACCAAAATGCATATTATTAGATATGTGTATTCTTTTTCCTTTTCTATATTTTTTTTCATTGGGTTTTATTTTAGTTAAAGTTTTAATGAGGCACATTACTTGTTGAGTAGACATTCAAGGGGGAGTGTTATGAAAAGAATTCTATTTAGAGTGAATGTCTATTTTGTAGAGAGTTTTACTTTGTGGCTAAGTCATTTTCCCCCTATAAATAGAGGGGTCTTACCCCATTGTAAATCATCCCAAAATTGAATAAGAATTTCTTCTCTTTCTCTGCAATATTGTTCTTCTACTTTTATTGTTTTATTTTTCCTTATTAAAATCCTTCTCCTTCTGCATATTAATTCTCTTCCTTTCCATTTTCACTAGCACGTTAATAAGGTAAAAATTAAATTGCAAGCGTTTACTCCTAGACTTTCTATGTATATCAAGATAATTAATTTCTGTGTTGCAGCAAAATAGTGATTATTTTTCAATAAATATATAAATACTGGCTATTTTTAAATTACCAGTCCGAAAACTGGCTAGCTCGTGCTATTTTTACGGAGTTAAATTGTCAAGTCACAAGATTTAAGTTATATAAATTGACAATATAATTAAATTTTTATATCACCAGTTTAATTTAATGTAATGTTGCTTTTCATTTATTATAGGTTATTAATCATTGTTATTAAATAAATTTTACTTTTACAACTACTCCATCCATCTGAAGATAAATATTTAAAAGTCATATAAAATCATAATAATTAAACAATTTGAAATATTTAAAAGTCATATAAAATCGAAGATCAAAGAATAAGTTACAAAATTCGAAGTGTATTATTCCTTTTAAGTAATGTGATTGTGTAAATGGATGAGTTGAATGGGTGCTGAAATAATATGGTTCAAGAAAACTATCTATTCCTTTTTTTCTAACTACAGCAAACATATTCTTAAAGTAGCACAATATTATAATGTATCTTCAATATTGCAGTCTTTCTAAAAATGGATCGGACTTCCAACACTTTTTATTAGGGAGAAGGTAATAAATTCATAATTGAATTCAAAACAGAAATAATTACATTACTTTGTTCTAACAAGAACACGCATGAATCAGAAACTCATTCTTGGGACGAAAACTTGTAGACTTCATCACAAAAACATGAAGGGATCTTTTTCTCCAAGCATTGAAACACTTGCCAAAATCCATATTCATTCCCAAAATCAAACAAAACACCTTCTTCATCTGCCACAGTAGATTCTGTATTATTCTTCAGTTGCAGATTGTTGTTGTGATATGGAAATTCAAGTGGAGGATGGTTCTTGAATGGAGGATTGAGTTTCTTGAAGAACAACACCGCTCCTGTCCTTCTATGTCGTACAATTTGTAAACTTGAAGTTGAAGTTTCCATGATAGAAAACTCGATTTGTGTAGATTATGTTTTTATGTGGCGAACAGGTATTGTTTATATACTTGTATTTATACAGGTGTTATATTACAAACATGCCTTACATCTTGTTTGTTGTATAATATTTGTTATTTTAAATATAATATTTATTTGATTGTAATTTAAAGATATAAATTTTATCGTTAAAATTATTACAATGAAAAATATTCATTTTATATAACAAGAAGTTTGGACCGGTTGGATTATTACATTATTTCTCTTATTCCCGTTTATCCCCTTATGTATTAGCCTCAAATCTACTAAACTATATGATCTTTGTCAGTTTCTTACCTAAAGTATCGACTGCTCTCAAAATCCTCGTGAACTATATTCCCTTTCATAATAAAATTTTTCGTTGCTTATCTGGCATATTTGAAATAAGTCGTCTAAGAACGCGTGAAGGTTGACAATAATCATTAAAATAGGCCCATCTAACAACAACTATTGGCTAATTAGCCCCTCTTTTTAAAAAACATATATTTTCTCTTCTTTTTCTTTATATTACATTTTTCTTCTCCATTATTTCACCTTTCTTCTTTATTTCTTCACCTTTCTTTTCTATTTCTTTATTTTAATCCATTTGAAATTCTCGCTCTGTTAATTGAGTTTGTTTTTTAATTTTTTTATTTTATCCATCTTTCATTGTTACCCAAATTTATTTAAAAGAAGAATAACTTTTCAACTAAAAAGACACACTTCTATTTCTGAAAATACCCTTAATGGCGTGCTTTTACAGACACATAAATCTCATGGTATATTTAAGACAACATTGCACAAGTTGAAGCAAAGGAAGTACTACTTTAAAACAGCTTCTCCAAAAAGTAGATATCTTTTGTTTCCATTGAATTATAAAATGGTGAAAACACAATTCCAATGCAATTTTTGACTGGGCTTACAGATTAATTATCCAATTTTACCTCGATAAGGACAAACCAAACTAGGAATATCATTTCCATGGGTACTTTAAAAAAGGATTACAGCAACTAAAAAGGGTCAGATGGCAACTTACAAGAAACCTTATTTGTGCTATTTAAGCAAGAATTTCTACTAAATAATTTACATTAGAGGGAATACAAGAGAAATGGAGTAATTTTTCAGCCTTATTTACTCTCAATTACACAGAAAATCGTTCCAAAGTAAAAATTTAGAACATCAAATGCAACAACTCCCAACCAAAGTAACCATTTTTCTGATCAAATAACAAAACCTCTACCCTAAATAAATTAAGCACTTTTCAATTTTCTGTGTTTTGTTGCTTCTTTCAGCATAAACCCAAAAAAATCAAACATAAAAAATACAATTTTTAGATTCTAAAATAATTGAATAATTGAGTGAACTAAAAATGAAGCAAATTTAAAGGGAACACAACCATATTTGCAGTTCTTGATCAAACAACAAAACCTCTGTCTTATAAAAGTTAGGAACTTTTTTAGTTATCTATCATATGTTGCTTTATTTCAAGAATTGGACTTCTATTGATGCTATCTTCTTTAATAATCTTCAGAACTAAATAAATCTTCAGTGCCCTAAATTCTAATTTTTGACACTAATTCACCAACAAAACTCTATATTTACTCCCGATTTGAAATAACAACAACAATAAAAAGAGAAATCGATGATAGCAACAATAAGATTAAGGTAATTAAGAAGAGAAATCGAAGGTGTCTATCATCTTCGATGAGAAAAGTTTTCGAATTAGAGCAAGTAGACCATTTTTACTAATGACAACAAAGAGAAGTTAAAATTCCCTTTTAATTTCTATCACGTAATTAGATTATGTATGCTAATGATCATGCCCAACTATGCCCTATAAAAACGATATGCGGATGTTGCAAATATAATTTGAGTATTTCGCCCAGAGTCTAACCCAGAAGGAATTAACCTATCAATTACTCTTGTCAGACTCCCTAAATTCTACGTAATCAACTTCCCAAACGTTTTAAATAGCAGTAGAGAATATATTTACTAACTATGACAGACTGCAATTAAGTAAATAAAGACTAACTATGATTGAGTTGTAAACAATTAAGAGAAGGATCTAAGGTTATGATTTTCCCTATTGATGGAATCCCTTCCGGTTATGATTCATATAGATTCGCCTAATCGTCTCTATCAATCATGAGCAATCTTATTACCGTAAATCTCTCCCGAGTAATCACCGCAATTTATTAGACGCACTCTCCAGAGTTACGCTAGCTGGTTTTGTTTCTTACAACTCACTTTAGATTGCACCCAAGGCTTCTTTATCTCTAATCCCGACTTTAAACCCTCGGTTATTGATCCCTCATATACTTTGGGAGTGGTGTTATTTAACAATTATCTAAATATGCACTCTCTCTCGAGTTATGCATACTAAATTGGCACAACTAATTGAGGATCCTATCAATTAACTACAACAAACGCAGTTGAACAAATAGAGATTAAACTGGGCAAACTATATTAACATAACAAGAAGTTCATCCTTCAATAGGTCCCATCAAACCCTAAATTAAGGAATTAGCTACTCATAACAAAATAAGATAAAACTACTAAATTATTCATAATGTGCAATTTAAAAAATAAAGAGAAGATAGAAAAACTCTAATGGTTGATTTCTCTTCTCACACTTGTTCTTGCCTCCAAAATAGTCTAAAAACAAGCTTAAAACTTTCTTGGGCGAGCTTCTTGAGTTTATAAGGGTTTGGAATAAGTTTTTCTTGAATTACACTTTGGTTCCAAAGTTTTGGACAGCTATAGAGTTCACCACGCCCTTGGCAAAATGCAGCGCAACCACGGTGAGAGACAATCATTTTTCCTCGGTTCCTTAGCCTACCGCGGTCCAGCCGTGGTCGACCGCAGTCGCGGTGGCTCAAGCCCAATCCTCTTTTTTTGCTTGTTTTTGCTCGGGTGCTTCTTGATTGGGTTTTTTTTCATATTATTGACTCCAAAACACTCCACAATTCTTCCTAAATTGGATTTGTCCCTACGAAGCAAAAGAACACCAATTAGAACATTCTGTTATCATTTAGCCTTTAAAACAACAATAAAGCATGGTACAATTAGGGTGTAAATATCGTCTATATATCCTGTTATCAACACCCCACCCTTATATCATTGCTAGTCCTCGAGAAATCCTCCACATTTTATTAAAGTTCCTTCCCCAAGCTTTTCCTTTAACGTATCACACCAAGAACAACTCACCAAAGTTTCACCTAGTAGTGTACAATTTTTACCTCAAAAGTCGAATCTCACATGCCATTCAATATTCCTACTTACTTAAACTACTCTATAAAGAGGTTAAGAGTCTTTCCTTCGTGAATCATATGCCCTCATGTTACACAAGAGAGTAGTTCCACAAATAATATTATTAAGAATAATTAGGAACTCATATAAACAAACTTCGCTCACTCTCAAAAATAACATTTACATGACACAAAGATGCACCATAGGCTTGCCCATAGTGTACTACTCTACAAATCGAGCTTATTCAGTTTAAGATCAATTAGGACTTCACTTGGTTGTAATGTGGGCTAAAGGATGTGCAGGATTTATTTGGATATTGTGACTAATATCCCTAAGCACTTTCAATACAATCACATTAACCTTCAAAATCATACTTATGTCAACCAGAATTTCCCCCACATCTTTATTTATAACATCCCATTCCTTTAGGTGCATTTGTATCAAGCCACCACTTATCCGATACTACATTTATTCATTTTTTTCTTTTTTTTACTAAGTGGTGCTTCTTCTTTTATTTTTCCAAAAATTGCACATTTCCTCTATTTCATTGGTTCCACTCAAAAATCAAACTACCACCCTGCACTTTAACTTTAACATATTTCAAGGCCATTCAAGTGCTCATGGGAGGTAAAAGGGGTTCAAACAGATAGCTATTCAAACAATTGGGTAAAGTTCGCAATGTGGTTGCCAAAGAAACAAGCTTATAGGCTCAACGAGGTTGACTATGGGTGGATCTACTTTATATATCTGGCTTAACAAAGAAATGCCTATATAACTTCTGAGACTGAATAAGCTACTATTTCGCTTTGCAAACATAGAACAATTTCTAGGCATCAAATGTAAGGCATAGATAGTAAAACTCTCACACACATGGCACATGACTTACTCTAGATTGGTTTATCAAGACACTCTCTTTTGAGTGTTCAATTCAGTTAGAAACACACAATTTAGGGCAATTTAGCAAGAGTCAGCCACTGAGACTAAGCGTTACACTCTAGTGTGTACTGTGTTCAGGTGTACTAATTCCAAGGGTTTCTCTTTCTATTTCAGCTCGTAGCCCATCAATACTAACTAAAAACTAAAAAACAAAATAAACAAAAAGTACCTACACCTAGTTCAAGCTAAACCCTTGGAAAAGAACCGTGGCCCAAAGAAAAACCAAGGGGGAGTTACTACACTACCTAAAATAAAAAAAATCTTTTTGGCATTTTCTCTAGACTTACTTTCCTCAAGAAAACTGTATAACAGATCTGTCAT
Organism: Nicotiana benthamiana; assembly: GCA_034376525.1. NCBI lineage: Eukaryota > Viridiplantae > Streptophyta > Magnoliopsida > Solanales > Solanaceae > Nicotiana > Nicotiana benthamiana. The sequence goes on from CM067324.1 coordinate 40,994,459, forward strand.
AAGGAAGAGTCCCCATATTCCTATTTTTTTGTTCGACTTTTATCCCTCAAGAAACTTTACGAGAGGTGTCCGCCTTCAGGTAAAGTCGAAGTTAACTAACATGACCCAACAATACCAAACAAACAAAAAGAAAACAACATCCTACAACAATACATTTTTTTACAACAACAACCATCCCCCACCCCCACACTTAAAACTATGACATGTCCCCATGTCAACAAATATAAAATAGTAAGGTAAGGGGACTTCCTTGAAGCTCTATCGTGATTAGAGACGGTGCTAGTATCGAGGTGACATGCTCGTCCTGGTGCTCGAATCCATCCCACAATCTTGCTCTCTGAATTGGCATGTTGATGGTCAGATTGTCAACTCTAGTGCCCAGGTCAGTGGCAGAAGAGTGAAGACCATCCATCTCTTGCTCCTGAGCTATTAGGCGGGTACTTTGGCAGGTTTGTGATGGTCCCGCCTCATCAGTTCTCGGAGGTGGTAGGACAACAGCAACCTCAGTAGCCTTGTCTGCTTCATCGTCATCCTCAACCATCACTATCAGCTCTCTCCCAATTGTGATCTTGCTAGCCTGCAACGGGGCTTTCAATGGCAGTTTCCCATCAACTATAGGGTTTTCAGGGACTCTAGCAACACGACACATCTTGGTGACTAGAGAAGGGAATTAAAAACCTTTGAGTACCTCATCTGAGGAATGAACATCTCAATGGAGGAGCTTGGCAACATCAAAATCCCGGTGGGTCATAAAATTGTAGATAGCATCTGCCCGTGGCCCACTGACATCGGTCGTGTTGCTGGAGGGTAGCAAGCGACTATTGATAATGGTCAGCCAACTCTTAGCCTCCCAATTGAGAGACTGTGAGTTCAATGTGATCATTTGCTTTATCCATATATGCTCCATGTGAAGCACACATATTACTTCAAAACGTGGTGCCCAATAGATAGTTGGGCGATGATAAACAATGTAAGTATCTCTCTCCCCCGTGAATACTGGAAGCCGATAGACCCGGTGGATGGCCTCGAGGGAATCATTTACCGGGTGTTGTGTACTGTGACTACCCCATTCTCATATTCAGGTAAGTTAGTATAGAATTCCCTAGCCATCTGGACATTCGCCACCTCCAGTTCATTGAAGAAGGTGTCCACCTGACACCTACTCAACTTATTGAATATATTTGGGCATTCCTCTTGCAAGGCTGGTCCATCAATATGCACTTTCGGTAACAGTTTCTTGGCTGCATTAGCATTATACCTGTCCTCAGCTTGCTTAGAGACAAACCGATCACGGTCAAACTGTTTCGCACTAGGTTTACTCCGAGCTCTCGAAGAACTGCCCGGTCCACTAGTGGAGGACCCTTTGGTGCGTCTCTTCCTAGATGGGTGCATTGTACCTGCCAAACAAACAAATGCTCTTATCAGTGGGGGTTTGAGTTGTGTGAACCTTGGGTGGTTACTCAAACTTCACCGTCGCCAAGGTCACAATAGCCCTTAGAACACCATTGGGGCAATTCCACAAACACCTTGTGAGCAAGGCACTATCCTAACATATGTAGCCCTCATGGATACATAAATTCATCCCCCAAATCAACAATTTGTAGTTTAACATTTCACCCCACAACAATTAGTCTAAAACCTACAAGCAGACACTTCTCCACAATATTGTGCACACACCACTCTACAACATTGTGCACATAACTCATTAACAAGCAACAACAAAAACGAAAATCAAAAGAAACAAATCTACTAGAAATACTACTTAATTAAAACATGGAACTAACATAAAAACTAAAACATAAATACAAGATAAGAGAGAGAGAGAGAGAGAGAGAGAGGCATTCCATATCTGGGACGAGTAGAGAGTGAGAGGAATGGAGGTTCAGGAAAGATGAGTGGGGTTGTGGGAGAACTGAAGAAGAAGAAGAAGAAGAAGAAGAAGAAGAAGAAGAAGAAGAAGAAGAAGAAGAAGAAGAAGAAGAAGAAGAAGAAGAAATAGAGAAAGATTTAGGGTTCTTAGATAGAGAGAGAATATAGGGAAATTGAGGGGTGGGTGTTTTAATAAAATTAAAAAATGGGGGGATATCTGTCACTTCTTTTGGTTCATTCATGCCTACATATAGTTTCAATCTCTGCCCATTGAGTCTAAACGTGTGAGTGTCTTTCTCTAAGGCAATCTCTACAGCCCCTGAAGAGGATACTTCGTCCACTTGCAATGGCCTAGACCATCGTGATTTGAGCTTACCCGGGAATAGCCTTAATCTTGAGTTATAGATAAATACCATGTACTCGAGGTTGAAATTTCTCTCAACAATGTTCTGGTTGTGCAACGTCTTCATTCTGTCTTTATACAACCTTGTGCTCTCAAAAGCCAAATATCGAAACTCGTTAGGCTCATGCAATTCAGTGATTCTCATTGTGCCCGCAGCCTCAATGACTAGGTTCAGCTATTTCAGTGACTACCAAGCTTTATGTTCAAGTTCCACTAGCAAGTGGCAGGCCTTCCTAAACACTAACTTATATGGTGACATCGCGATTGGTGTTTTAAAACCAGTTCTATAGGCCCAGAGGGCATCATCTAGCTTTTTTGCCCAATCAGTTCTTGTGGCGTTTATAGTCTTGGTCAATACACTCTTTATCTCTCTATTAGACACTTTCACCTGTCTATTGGTCTGAGGGTGATATGGTGTTGCCACCTTGTGGCACATATCATACTTCGTTAGCAACCTCTCGAAGGCTCGATTACAGAAGTGGATGCCTCCATCACTAATAATAGCTCTCGGGGTCCCAAAACAGGTGAAAATGTTCTTCTTCAAAAACCCCCACGACCACTCTTGCATTATTAGTGGGAAATTCTATATCTTCTATCCATTTGGACACGTAATGTACAGCAGCAAATATGTATTTATTGCCAAATGAGCTGACGAAGGGGCCCATGAGTCAATCTCCCAGACATCGAACACTTCAACCTCTTGAATTGGGTTCATGGGTATCTCATGACACCAAGAAATGTTCTCGATTTGCTGGCATTCATTAAGCCTTCACCCATTGATGTGCATCCTTAAATACTGTTGCCAAAAGAGACCGGCCTTTAGCACTTTTGCGGCTGTCCTGACTCCTCCAAAATGCCTCCATACGCTGATGCCTGACATGCCTGCAAAAACAAGATTGTTCTATCTCGGGGACGCACATCTGGATCATACTGTCAACACATATTCGAAACATATAAGGTTTATCCCAATAATACATGTGACAGTCATGATAAAACCTTTTCTTTAATACCAAGAAAGGTCATAGAGAACTATACCGCTCGTCAGGTAATTTGCAAAGTCTGCATACTATGGCACTTCCTCAAGACTTGTAGCAAGCAGTTGCTCATCTGGAAAAGTTTCCAGAATATCCTCAACCTCAACTGAGTTTTCAGCTCTCTTGAGTCGTGATAGATGCTCAGCGACTTGGTTCTCTATGCCCTAACGATCATGAATTTTGAGGCTGAACTCTTGCAGTAATAGCACCCATCGAATCAGGCACGGTTTAGACTTCTTCTTCTAAATCAAGTACCTAAGAGCTGCATGATCAGTGTGTACAATTACCTTAGAGCCAATCGGGTATGATATGAACTTGTCGAAAGCAAACACCACAGCCAACATCTCCTTCTCAGTCACAGTATAGTTCAGCTGGGCTCCACTCCGGGTTCTACTGGCATAGTAGATTTGATGCATTAGCTTGTCTTTCCACTATCCCAGCACTGCCCCTACTGCGTAGTCCTTGCCGTCACACATGAGTTTGAATGGTTGCTCCCAACCGGGGGCAATAATGATGGGTGCTATGACTAGCCTCTTTTTCAACTCCTCGAATGCTAGACTTCAATCATCAGAAAACAAGAAGGGGTGATCTTTTTCTAACAACTTACAAAATGGGTTGGAAATTTTTACGAAGTCTCTTATGAATATCCGATAGAAACTGGCATGCCCGAGGAAGCTCCTGATTGTCTTGACTAAAGTTGGAGGTGGCAGCTTTGCTATCACGTCAACTTTAGCACGATCCACATCGATTCCTTTACTTGATACCCGATGTCCCAAGACTATGCCCTCTTTACCATGAAATGGCACTTCTCCCAATTAAGAACCAGGTTAGTCTCAATACACCGTTTCAGTACACGGGTCAGATTTACAAGGCATTCATCGAATGAGTTCCCCACCACTGAGAAATCATCCATGATTACCTCCATTATATCCTCTACCATGTCAATGGAAATGGCCTTCATGCACCTTTGGAATGTGGTGGGTGCCTTGCATAGGCCAAATGGCATTCTCCGAAAAGCATAAATGCCATACGGACAAGTGAAAGAGTGTTGGAAACACGTTTCAAATGCAATATACTAAACGTGTGTTCTTTTGTAGGTTTTGATGAATGTCAAACAAAGCAAAAAGCGATATATAGCAGTACTCAAGGACAAGCACAAAATGGATGCATTACAAGAAGCTCAAGACAAAGTTTAGAAATGTTATAATTGAGTCAATATTAATTGTGATCTTGATTCCTCAACTTGGCTCATAACATGGCTTCTCTACTAAAATTATTTTTCCAAAATCATGCATATTTAAATTAAGTGTCAAATGATTTTAAACTATGCATATTTACATTTGTTAAAATGTTTTCCAAGCATGCCTCAAAAATCTGGGCTAAGATAATCGATTATGTACTTATGATAATCGAGTATCTCTAAGCCAAGACTGCATGACAATCGATTGTGAATTAATGATAATCGATTGTGAGTAAGTCAGTTAACATCAGGTTTTTGCAAACTGCATAACAATCGATTGTGTACTTATGATAATCGATTGTTAACTGAGGCAAAGTTTTCAAAACTCATAAAAATCGATTATGAACTAATGGTAATCGATTAGAATGAGAAAAATGTCTCCCAGTGATTTTAAATAAAATGATAATCGATTGTGGCTTTTGATAATCGATTATATATGAGACAGAGAGTTTTGAAATTAATTAATAATCGATTATTCCATTTGATAATCGATTGTTGAAGCTGACCGTTGTCATATATTTTCAATTACCTTCAGGTAATCGATTGTTGATATTTAACAATCGATGTTTTGCTTAAAATCTGGAAAAGATTTTCTGAACGTTGTTAAAATAATCGATTGTTGATTTCCGGACAATCGATGTTTTATGCCAAAAATTGGAAAGGATTTTTTAACGTTATAAATAATCGATTATTGATTTGAAGTAATCGATTGTTGACGTAAAATCCGGGATTGAATTTTTAATCTGATAGGCAAACAATCGATTGTTTAGTCTTGACAATCGATTGTCACTGAGTAATTTCAGCAATCTTTAATTGGCAATTAGACAACGGTAAGACTGAGTTTTTCACCTATAAATACAGCTTCAACTCAGTGTTTTCACAACAACAACATATACACTTTGAGTATTTTCATTGCTAAAAGCTTTCTTACATTGATCATCATTTTCCATTCATCCATAAAGCTTTTTGAAGAGCCATTCTATTGAGCTAAGTTGTTGTGATCTTGAGCGTACTATTTCTACTCATATCTACTCATTAAGGAGTGCTTTGTAAAGTGAGTGTGTTTTGTGTTTGTAAGAGAATTGCGATTCTCGTTTGTTGAGGAACTTGTGATTCCTCGGTTGAAGTCTTTGGGATTGTTATCCCCGAGCAGTTGAAGTCTTTGGGATTGTTATCCCCGAGCAGTTGAAGTCTTTGGGATTGTTATCCCCGAGCGGTTGAAGTCTTTGGGATTGTTATCCCCGAGCAGTTGAAGTCTTTGGGATTGTTATCCCCGAGCAGTTGAAGTCTTTGGGATTGTTATCCCCGAGCAGTTGAAGTCTTTGGGATTGTTATCCCCAAGCAGTTGAAGTCTTTGGGATTGTTATCCCTGTGCAGTTGAAGTCTTTGGGATTGTTATCCCCGAGCAATTGAAGTCTTTGGGATTGTTATCCCCGAGCAATTGAAGTCTTTGGGATTGTGATCCCCGAGCACCTAGGTGAGGCTTGTGTCCTCAGCTGTAACGGTTTGTTAAGCACCCGTAAGCTTGACAAGTTTAGTGGAAATCTCGAGAGAGTCTCTCGGGGACTGGACTAACCACGTTTGTGGCCAACCAGGATACATCATTGTGTAAGTTTATTCTACTGCACTTGTTTTAATTTCTGCAAAGTTTTTAAATTCCGCACTAAAACGCTTAATATTTTTAAAACGCTATTCACCCCCCCCCTCTAGCGTAAAGCGTATTGTCCAACAATTGGTATCAGAGCCATACTCTCTGAAAAACTTAACCGTTTGAGAGAACCATCCATGGCTTCTACTCTAAACTTCTTTGCAGGAATAGGTGAAGGAGAATGCAGCATGTCGCCTCCAATATTAGACGAAAACGACTACTCAGTCTGGAAATATCGGATGCAAGTTTTTACAATGGCAAACGATTTGTATCTATGGCAAGCTATTAAACACAGTGATCAACTGACGATAAAAGTCGGGAAAGATAAGGTAAGTGAATACAACACTAAAGCTATGAATATATTACATAACGCCTTGAACCAGGAACTTTGGCGAAAAATCTCCCACTATAAAACTGCTAAGGAAATGTGGGACAAACTTGAGGAATTGCACGAAAACACGCCTCAAAAAGCGGTCAGCACAAACGATGAATCAACTGGTCAGTGCCTCATGGCAGACGAAAAAGACGAGGTAAGTACATCTAACGATATGCAAATTGCTTATAACAAACTGCATGATGAGTTGGTAAATGCTTCTAAGACTATTAAAGATTTACAAAGAACTCTTTCTTTACAAGAAGAGGATTTTCAAAAACAACTCTTTTTAAAAGACAAGGACTTTGAAGAACGTCTTTCTTTAGCTCAAAAAGGTGTTGAAAATCTGTCTCGTGATAACGAGAATCTTGCAAATGAAAATCAATTTTTGTTAAATGATAGTATAGAACTTAGACAAGTCATCAAGACTATGCATGAAGCCTCTTGTGTTGATAAATGCTCTACTTGTACTGCTTGTGAGTCCTTAAAACTAGAAAACACAGAACTTAGGAAAACATTAGAAACACGTAGTAAAGAAGTTCCTAAAGTTGTTGAAAAAGAAACGCCTAAGAAATATCAACGGCATAAAAACAAAAACTTCACTACTCCACCTAGAAATAACTCTAAGGTATTAAACAAGCCTAGAACAAATTCTTTTAGACCACCTAGACATTATGCTAGAATGTATGAAAATAAGGGTAGAACTAATATCTTTAGACAACCTAGATCCGAATCTAGGATTCTTGCAAACAAGCCTACAAATAGTAATTTTCGGCAACCAAGAAATAACTCTAGGAACGAGCTTAGACCACCTAGACATGACACTAGGTCCTTCAACAAGTCTAGCACTAATAACTTTAGACCATCTAGATATTATACTAGAAATGGGAACAATATGTCTAGTGTTAATCTTTTTCATTCGCCTAGAACTTTGTTGGCTCAACCTAGGCATCAACACAACCCGAACGTAGTATGTCATTACTGCAATCGTATAGGTCATATTGCACCTATGTGTTTTACAAAGCATAGAGATTCTTCATATTATTATGGTCGTTATTTGCATAACCCTCAAGGACCCAAAATGGCATGGGTACCAAAAGAGCATTGATTTGTTTTGCAGGTGTGCTTGAAGGAATCAAGTGTAGTGGATACTCCAAACACTTGACGGGAGACGAATTCAAAATTCCTTCAATTAAAGCACAAAGAAGGAGGAAGAGACGGAAAAGTCGATTTAGGCATTTTTTTCAAAATCGAAAGTATTTTCGAAAAATTTAAAAGACAAAATACAAGGAAGACAAAGGCAAAATTGTGGAAGAAGCTTCTTAAATTGAAGAATGAGCCAAAAGACCAAAATGAACGGAGGATGTTCAAACTCAGGTAATTGGCAAAGTCGAAGGGAAGGTAAGTACCCGGAGCTCCCTTAGAAATACCTTAGATCTTGCTGCTTTTGTTTCTCAAATTGAACCCAAAACCATCTCTGAAGCAATTGGGGATGAATTTTGGACCTTGGCAATGCAAGAGGAGCTTAACCAATTCAAACGTAACAACGTTTGGGATTTGGTGCCAAGACCCGAAGGTCATACCATAATTGGTACGAAATGGGTTTTTCGAAATAAATTAGATGAAAATGGCATAATCACTAGAAACAAAGCTAGGCTTGTGGCTCAAGGCTATAATCAAGAAGAAGGGATTGATTATGATGAGACATATGCTCCGGTAGCTAGATTAGAGGCCATCCGTCTGTTGCTTGCTTTCGCATCTTCTATGAATTTCATTTTATATCAAATGGATGTGAAAAGTGCCTTTTTAAATGGTTTTATCCAAGAAGAAGTTTATGTAAAGCAACCCCCCGGTTTTGAAGACTTTAATTTTCCTAATCATGTTTTCAAACTCAAAAAGGCCCTTTATGGTTTAAAACAAGCTCCTCAAGCTTGGTATGAAAGGTTGAGTAAATTTCTTTTAGAAAATAATTTTATTCGTGGAAAAGTTGACACAACTTTATTTGTCAAGCATGAAAATAATGATATTTTGCTAGTTCAAATATATGTAGATGATATCATTTTTGGTGCTACTAACAATGCTCTATGCAAGGAATTTTCAAACTTAATGACTAGCGAATTTGAGATGTCCATGATGGGTGAGTTACAATTCTTTTTGGGATTACAAGTAAAACAAATGAAGGAAGGTACATTCATTTGTCAAAGCAAGTATTGCAAAGAACTGCTTAAACGTTTTGATATGAACAATGCAAAGGAAATGGCAACTCCCATGAGCACATCCGATTATCTCGACAAAGATGAAAAAGGTAAGGAAGTCGACATCAAAAAGTACCGAGGTATGATTGGCTCTCTTCTTTATCTTACTGCTAGTCGTCCGGACATCATGTTTAGCGTGTGCGTCTGTGCCCGTTATCAATCATGTCCGAAAGAGTCTCACCTTACTGCGGTAAAGCGGATTCTAAGGTATCTTGTCGGTACTACCAATATGGGTCTATGGTACCCCAAAGGTTCTTCATGCCAACTTATTGGCTATTCCGACTCCGATTTTGCTGGATGCAAATTGGACCGCAAGAGCACTAGCGGCACTTGCCACTTGCTCGGTAGCGCTTTAGTTTCTTGGTTTAGTAAGAAGCAAGTTAGTGTTGCGTTGTCCACAACCGAGGCTGAATATGTAGCCACGGGGAGTTGTTGCGCTCAAATCCTATGGATGAAACAACAACTCTTGGACTATGGCCTACGTCTTGACCACATTCCTCTTAGATGTGACAACACTAGTGCCATATGCTTGACGAAGAACCCCATTCTTCACTCGCGAACAAAACACATTGAAATTAGACATCATTTTATTAGAGATCACGTTCTAAAAGGCGATGTCGAAATTGAATTTGTTGAAACAAAAAGCCAATTGGCAGACATCTTTACAAAGCCCTTAGATAAAGAGTCCTTCTTCCGAATTCGTAGTGAACTCGGGATCCTTGACTCCACGTTGATCTAAGTCATGCATTGCATTTTATTTCTTACATAATTTCTAACTTGAGCGTCGGAGGCGTCTAACACTTTTTTGCATGTATCACCCTAAAGAAAAGGGGATCATAAAAGCATGACGCAAAATACTCAAGTATTCTACAGGAAAATCGCCGTCAAACAATCGATTACTGTATCAATAATCGATTACTTTTGTTATCTTTATTTTCCAATAAATAAACTTTTGTTTATTTCATATGTTTTTTGCATATTCTTCCCTTGTATATATTTTTGCTAATGGCAAAAGGGGGAAGAAACGGGATATCAAGAAGTATGCTATATCACTCTCAACTTCATTCATGCTTAAAGTGAGGGGGAACATGAATTGAGGGGGAACATCAAATTGCATACTTTACACTTGTCTTGGATTATCAAAATAATTATTGCATATATCCCGCTTATGTTTGCCATTATCAAAAAGGGGGAAATTGTTGGAAACACGTTTCAAATGCAATATACTAAACGTGTGTTCTTTTGTAGGTTTTGATGAATGTCAAACAAAGCAAAAAGCGATATATAGCAGTACTCAAGGACAAGCACAAAATGGATGCATTACAAGAAGCTCAAGACAAAGTTTAGAAATGTTATAATTGAGTCAATATTAATTGTGATCTTGATTCCTCAACTTGGCTCATAACATGGCTTCTCTACTAAAATTATTTTTCCAAAATCATGCATATTTAAATTAAGTGTCAAATGATTTTAAACTATGCATATTTACATTTGTTAAAATGTTTTCCAAGCATGCCTCAAAAATCTGGGCTAAGATAATCGATTATGTACTTATGATAATCGAGTATCTCTAAGCCAAGACTGCATGACAATCGATTGTGAATTAATGATAATCGATTGTGAGTAAGTCAGTTAACATCAGGTTTTTGCAAACTGCATAACAATCGATTGTGTACTTATGATAATCGATTGTTAACTGAGGCAAAGTTTTCAAAACTCATAAAAATCGATTATGAACTAATGGTAATCGATTAGAATGAGAAAAATGTCTCCCAGTGATTTTAAATAAAATGATAATCGATTGTGGCTTTTGATAATCGATTATATATGAGACAGAGAGTTTTGAAATTAATTAATAATCGATTATTCCATTTGATAATCGATTGTTGAAGCTGACCGTTGTCATATATTTTCAATTACCTTCAGGTAATCGATTGTTGATATTTAACAATCGATGTTTTGCTTAAAATCTGGAAAAGATTTTCTGAACGTTGTTAAAATAATCGATTGTTGATTTCCGGACAATCGATGTTTTATGCCAAAAATTGGAAAGGATTTCTTAACGTTATAAATAATCGATTATTGATTTGAAGTAATCGATTGTTGACGTAAAATCCGGGATTGAATTTTTAATCTGATAGGCAAACAATCGATTGTTTAGTCTTGACAATCGATTGTCACTGAGTAATTTCAGCAATCTTTAATTGGCAATTAGACAACGGTAAGACTGAGTTTTTCACCTATAAATACAGCTTCAACTCAGTGTTTTCACAACAACAACATATACACTTTGAGTATTTTCATTGCTAAAAGCTTTCTTACATTGATCATCATTTTCCATTCATCCATAAAGCTTTTTGAAGAGCCATTCTATTGAGCTAAGTTGTTGTGATCTTGAGCGTACTATTTCTACTCATATCTACTCATTAAGGAGTGCTTTGTAAAGTGAGTGTGTTTTGTGTTTGTAAGGGAATTGCGATTCTCGTTTGTTGAGGAACTTGTGATTCCTCGGTTGAAGTCTTTGGGATTGTTATCCCCGAGCAGTTGAAGTCTTTGGGATTGTTATCCCCGAGCAGTTGAAGTCTTTGGGATTGTTATCCCCGAGCGGTTGAAGTCTTTGGGATTGTTATCCCCGAGCAGTTGAAGTCTTTGGGATTGTTATCCCCGAGCAGTTGAAGTCTTTGGGATTGTTATCCCCGAGCAGTTGAAGTCTTTGGGATTGTTATCCCCGAGCAGTTGAAGTCTTTGGGATTGTTATCCCCGAGCAATTGAAGTCTTTGGGATTGTTATCCCCGAGCAATTGAAGTCTTTGGGATTGGTATCCCCGAGCAATTGAAGTCTTTGGGATTGTGATCCCCGAGCACCTAGGTGAGGCTTGTGTCCTCAGCTGTAACGGTTTGTTAAGCACCCGTAAGCTTGACAAGTTTAGTGGAAATCTCGAGAGAGTCTCTCGGGGACTGGACTAACCACGTTTGTGGCCAACCAGGATACATCATTGTGTAAGTTTATTCTACTGCACTTGTTTTAATTTCTGCAAAGTTTTTAAATTCCGCACTAAAATGCTTAATATTTTTAAAACGCTATTCACCCCCCCTCTAGCGTAAAACGTATTGTCCAACAAAGAGTTCTTCTCTTTGACCTCTGGTGCAATGGAGATTTGATTGTACCATGAGTATCCATCCAAAAAATAGAAGTGAGGCCTCCCTGCCAATCGGTCTAGCATTCGATCAATGAAGGGAAGTGGGAAGTGGTCTTTCTAGGTGGCCAGATTTAACTTTCTGTAGTCCATGCAAATTCTCTAGCCCATGACGGTTCTTGTAGAGATCAGTTCATTGTTATCATTTTCGACTAATGCCACCTTTCTTAGGCACACATTTCACCGGCCTAACCCAGCTACTGTTAGAAATTGGGAAAATGATTCCCGCATCTAACCACTTTATCACTTCGTTCTTCACCACTTCCTTCATGTTGGGGTTAAGCCTTCTTTGGTGTTTCTTGGAAGGTTTGTGTCCCTTTTCCGGAAGAATTTAATGCATACAATAGGCCTGGGCTGATCCCCTAATGTCTGCCATGGTCCACCCAATGGCAGTCTTACACTCCTTGACTAGCTGCAAAAGTTATTGTGCCAGCACATCTAGTAAACTAGATGAGATAATAACAGGTAATATGGAGTTAGGTCCGAGGAAATCACACCTGAGATGGGCGGGCAGTAGCTTCAATTCCACCTTTGGTATTTCTTCTATGGAAGGTTTGGCCGGAGGAGTTTCTTCGTTTTCTAAGTGCAGGGGCTCAAATTCAAGAGTTCTATCCCAGAACCCTCTGCCCTCTAATGCCAATACCCATTCTTCCAGTTCTTCCCCATTCACCTCATCCAAATTTATCGGACATACAGCAAGAGGGTCCTCAATAGTTAGCATCTCATAATCAGCTTCTATGATTACAACCACAACATGGATAAGAGAACAATTGACGAATTCACTTGGTCGCCTCATAGATTTTTTCACATTGAATGTGATATGTTCATCGTTCAACCTCAGCTTGAGCTCCCCAGTCTCACAATCAATAAGAGCTCTCCCAGTGCCAAGAATGGCCTTCCCAAAATTATGGAATCTCTTCATCCACCTTGAAATCTAGAATCACAAAATCTACAGGGAACACATTTTTCCCTACCTGAATCAACACATCATCCACGATACCAAAAGGTTTTTTCACGGTCTTGTCAGCCAGCTGCAACAACATAGAAGTGTGTCTAGCTCTTCCAATCCCATATATCTTATAGATCGCTAAGGGCATAAGATTTATGCTAGCCCCCAAATCACACAGTGCTTTGGGAAAAGCAAAACCACCAATGGTACAGGGAATTATTAAACTCCCTGGGTCAGGCAACTTCTTCGCAATCGGTCTCTTCACCACCACACTGCAGGTATGAGTTAGAGTCACTGTGGCCAAGTCTTAGAAATCAAATTTTTGGGACATCAAGTCCTTTATCATTTTGTATAACTAGGATCCTCCTTCAAAGCATCAATCAATGGAATATTTACCTAGATTTGTTTTAGCGTCTCCAAGAATTTCTTGTATTGTTCCTCTTTTTGGTACTTGGCCAGCCTCTATAGGAATGGTGTGTGGGTTCTCTTCTTCCCAATGATTTGGGTAGTTTCTTTATTAGCTACCACCTCAACTATCGGTTCCTAGGCTATCTCAGCTTCTCTCTCAACCTCGATCTGTGTGTAATGTTCATCCTGGGCAGGCTGTACTATCGCCTCCGTCAATTTCATTGACTCATCTAGTTTAATGGGCACTGGTACAAGTGTTTCAGCCTGTCTGCTTTCTCAAAGCCTCTCTTGCTCCAAGTCTAAGTCTCTGCCATTACGTAGACTCACCGCCATCAGCTGTTTTAGGCCTTGATCTTTTGGATTTATTTGGGTGTCTGCAGTTAATGTCCCATTAGGACGATTATTCAAAGACATCGAAATTTGGCCCATCTATACTTCAATATTCTTAATAGCTGAATCATGTGCATCAACTCTTTCACTGATTTTTGCATTTGACCCAATAACATGCTGCTTCATTGCTTCGAGTCTAGCAAACCCATCTTCCTGATGTCCGTCATATTACTGCTGCTGAGGATGATACCCCTGCTGCTAATTTTGATTATTATATCTCTGTGGCCTTTGAAAAGGCGCCATATTATTGGGAGATCTCATACCTCCCATGTTTCCAATATTGAACTATGACTGAACTTCTGTACGACTGATTTAGTTGGCCCCAATTTTGACCTCCCTGTCTCTAGCCTCCATAATTACACCCATAATTCATCTCCTCGGGGTAGTGATGATGATCACTTTATGCATCCCACTTGTTACCAATTTGGTGAATAATGCAAGATGTGCATAAGCCCCAATTGGTAGTATCTACAATGTGTATCTACTGCTTCTGCCCTGACCTTTTTGGTGAGTATACTCATCTGTGTCATTAATGTGGCCATATTTTTAGCAAGAGTGCTGGACAGATCTAGGGCACTGAGTGAACTACTGGAGATATTGGTGCATTCCTGGTTATCCACCCCGAATTCTATGCCATCTTGTCAAGCAGACTATGGCTTTCCCTCTAAGTTTTGCTAAAAAATATTCTCCACCAGCTGAAGCATCAACATTACCCTTCACGTCATCTGCCAAACCCATGTAAAACCGCTACCCCAACATTTGATCTGGAAAACCATGGTGCGGACATATAACCAGCATCCCTTTAAATCATTCCCATGCTTCTTTCAGCGTCTCTATTGGTCTCTGTTTGAAGCTGAAAATTTCATTAATTTGTTGGGCAGTCTTGTTGGATGGATGAAACTTGTTCTCACATTGCTTGACTAACTCCTCCCAAGTTGCTATGGAATTAATGAGGGGTGAGTTTAGCCAAGTCTGGGCTGCTCCTGTCACAGAGAATAGAAACAACAAAAACTTTATTACTTTCTGAGTTATGTTGCGCTGCCTTTGACTTTTGCAGGTTGACAGGAAATTCTTTAAGTGTTGTTAAGGATCTTCGATTTATTACCCCGAAAATAGTCCCTTGTTTTGCAACAAGTGTAGCATGTTGTTCGTGATTTGAAACGATTCAGCCTGTATCTGCAGGACTAAAATTATTGTGGCCAAGTTCTCTGCTGTGGGTTGTGCCTAGTCATATAACGCAGCCTCTGGCACAATAGGTGCCATTGGCGCAACTAGGTCTAATACGTGATCCCCCATGTCTGGCTCGAATTATTCAGTTGTTTGTTGTTGTTTTTGTTTGTTTTTCCGGTTGGCCCGATTCAAGACCTTGAAAACTTTCTCAAGATTTAATAATACTTCAAATGCTTCACCAGTTCTCGAGAAGTTTTTAGGCATGCACCTGTACAACCAAGTCAACAAACGTTAAAATTTCAATGTATAGATTGGGTAGAGAGAAAACTGACTACACTAAGATTTTTTTAGTATTTCTTTCAATTGTAATTGATAACACCGATAACTCCCCGGCAACGGTGCCAAAATTTGATCATGCCCAACTATGCCTTATAAAAAGGACACATGGACGTTACAAATATAATTTGAGTATTTTGCCTAGGGTCGAACCTATAAGGAATTAACCTATCAATTACTCTTGTCAGACTAACTAAATTCTACGTAATCAACTTCCGAAATGTTTTAAATAACAGTTGAGTATATATTTACTAACTATGAAGGGTCGCTATTTAGTAAATAAAGACTAACTATGATGGAGTTGTAAACAATTAAGAGAAGGATCTAAGGTTATGATTTTTTCTATTGATGGAATCCCTTCCGGTTATGTTTTACATAGATTCGCCTAATCGTCTCTACCAATCATGATATATTTTGTTATCGTAAATCTCTCCCGAGTAATCACGACAATTTACTAGACACACTCTCCCCAGTTACGCTAGCTGGGTTTCTTTCTTACATCTCACTTTAGATTAAGCCCAAGGTTTCGTTATCCCTAATCCTGCCTTTAAACCATCAGTTTATTGATCCCCCATATACTTAGGAGTGTTATTGTTCAAAAATTACCTAAATATGCATACTCTCCCGAGTTATGCATACTAAATAGACACAACTAATTGAGGATCCTATCAATTAACTATAACAAGAACGCAGTTGAGCAAATAGAGATTAAACTGGACAAACTATATTAACATAACAAGAAGTTCATTCTTCAATAGGTTCCATCAAACCCTAGATTAAGGAATTAGCTACTCATAACAAAACAATATAAAACTACTAAAGTTTTCATAATGTGCAATTGAAATAATAAAGAGAAGTAAGAAAAACTTTAATGGTTGGTTGCTCTTCTTACAGTTGTTCTTGCCTCCAAAATAGTCTAAAAACAAACTTAAAAATTTCTTGGGAAAGCTTCTTGATTTATAAGGGTTTGGAATAAGTTTAATCTGATTTACACTTTGGTCCCAAAAGCTCTAGGCAGCTTCACAGTTCATCGCGGCCGTGGAAAAACGCGGCGCGACCGCGGTGAGAGAGAATCATTCTTCCTCGCTTCCTTAGCCTACCGTGGTCCAGCTGTGGTCGACCGCGGTCGCGGTAGCTCAAGCCCAGTCCTCTTTTTTTGCTTCCTTCCACTCGGGTACTTTTTGATTGGCCTTTTTTCTATGTTATTGACTCCAAAATACTCTATAGTTCTTCCTAACTTGGATTAGTCCCTGCGAAGCAAAAGAACACCAATTAGAGCATTTTGTTATCATTTAGCCTTTAAAATAACAATGAAGCGTGGTACAATTAGGGTGTAAATATCATCTATATAGCCTATTATCAGCTAATTAAGCTCGTTTAAAGATTAAGGTAATTAATTATTCACGTGACTTGCCCCATAGCGGGTTTTAAATTTATTTATAGCATGTATCATATGCACTAGTAAGATTTAGACGGAAGGGGAATGCGAGTTGGGGGGAGGGGGTTATTATAAAGGGGGATATAGTTCATGAGGATTTTGAGAACGATCGATAGTTTAGGTAGGGAATTGACTAAGATCGTATAATTTAGGCGAGTTTGAAGGTATGATATTAACTCTATTTATTATTCATAATCCTCTTTTATCCTTTATGCTATTTTTCATTTAACTTCACCTTATATCTTATTAGACATCTCCACATAAGATTTGTGTTTAGTTTGCTTATACCTTTTCCTTTCTTATTTGATCATTCTCCATCGACCTTTTTTTTTTTTGTATTAATGCCTTTTTTTTTTACTTCATGATTTTGGTTGGCTAGTTTGTTTTTTATTACTTTCATTAGGAGTTGCATGAACATGATAGCTTAATGGATTTACAAGGCATAATTGATAATAAAATTTAAGAAAAAGAATTTGTCTTAAAGTATTTTTATAGTAATTATTGATAAATTTAATATCTATCATAATGAAGAGTATTTTAGTAATTTAACACAATAAAAATCAGAAAAATAATTATTAGTTATTGTACAATAGGTTACAATCAAACTAAACGAAAAAATATTCTTAAACAACAACAAATAAATCTATTCATGTTTCTATTTGGACAAGTGCTTTCAATAAGTGTGAAACATCGCTACGTCATCCGGTCCAAAATAAATAACTTTTTAGTTATTTTTACACGTATTAAAATATTCATATTTTAACACTAATTGATAATGAAATTGAGCATATTAACTTTTACTATCTCTTCACATAAACACTCCTAACACATACTTCAACACTATTTACTCCAAGAACAATATAGGAAAAAATAATTAATTTATTCTTAAAATCTGGAAAAATTACTTATTTTAAACCATAAAAAAGACCAAAAATTACTTATTTTGGACTGAAAAGAGTACTTAATAACGGATCGTTTATAAATAATTAGTTAATGAGATTATATTCTCACATATGTCAATTTATCGCTACGGAAGCTCTATGATAGAGAAGGAAAGTTAGGGGGAAATCATAAGAAATAATGAAGGCTTAACAATGGTTATGTCTTTTCCAAATCCATTCTCAATTAAGGCAGCTTCGAGAAAATTTTATATCTTCTCTCATTTAACTCATATTAGTTATGTGAGAGAATCTTTATGATTCATAGTTTTATGGATCTAGAAGTATAAATTTAGGGTCCATAAATTTATGAGACAAAAAAGAGTCTTATATAATTTGTGTTAGCTGTATGAGACACAAAATAAAACTTCTCGCGGCTTCATCTCTCAGTTGAATAAGTTTGGATAGTTTTATTCTTGGATTTTTTTCTAACTATACCATATATGAAACCTTATTATTAAAAATGTGTATAGTTTGTATATTATCCCCCCCCCCCCCCCCCCAAGTCCACACTTTAACCACAATTTATATACCAATCGTTAATTAGGCAGAATCTGCTATTTATGGCGCGCGAAAAATCAGCCACAGAATATGGGATTGATTTATTCCACATTAAATTCGAAATTTTAAACGGAAACGAGATCTGAAAACTGCGTAATTTTAAAACGCAAAGGAGATTTCTGTTCTTCATCTTCATCTATTCTTCCATATATTTTCCACCGTTGATAGCCATTAAAAAACTTGAAAGCTTGAATTCAAATTTGGATTTTCAAAAATCATTATTTGTTTGGATTGGGTGTTGTTGAAAATAATCGGGAATATGGTTTGGAGTTTATATTTCAATTTTGAGGGGTTTTGGTGAAGATTAGATTTGGTCTTGACTGAATTTCAAACTGAAAGAAGAAGAAGAAGAAGAAGAAGAAGAAGAAGAAGAAGAAGAAGAAGAAGAAGAACTTCTACAAATCTTCTACAATTATGTCGAAAATGTCAATTATGACAATTGAAATGAAAATTGGGATATTAAAATTCAAATTATCGAGTTTGTAGATATCTTTTAGATAAATTGTAGATTATTTGTATTCTGATTGTAGATGCATTGTTTTCTATTTTCACAAATCCAAAAACGACTAAAACTTCTACAAAATCTTATGCAAAACAGTCTACAATTTTTTTAATTTGACTACAATTTATCTACAATGTATCTATAAATTCTGGACATATGTCTTCTTCTTCTTCGAGTTTCAATATGAAATTCAGCCAAAACCAAGTCTAAATCTTCACCAAAACCCCTCAAAATTGAGATATAAACTCCTAAACATATTCCGAATTGTTTACAATAATACCCAATCAAAACAAATAATGATTTTTGAAAACTCAAATTTGAATTCAAAGCTTCAAAGCTTTTTAATTAGGGTCAATGGTGGTATTCAAAATAGAAACGTGGGGAGGGGGAGGGGTTACGGATAAAGGTAAAACGTGGGAAGGTAGGGATGTGGGAAGATACGGTCCAATAATTATGCCTAATATAAATGCACCCTTAATTATATCCCTAATTTAAACTATAATATAAAAATGGTAATTTGATATACTGAAATGTGATTAATTCAAGCCTTCAACATTGAGGGTATAAGGTTTCATATGTGGTATAAGAATGTAAAAATCCCTTTGTTCTTTTAAATCACGAGGCTTGTTTTCATTTCTTGTCATAGAGGTTCCATTGGACGGTAAATTTTTTTTTTAGTTGTAAAACTATAGTTATTCATATATGATGCATAAATGAAAAAATCATTTACTTTTAACGTATATTTCTTTGTAATGAAAATGAGTTGTTTTATCATCAAAGGATGTGATGCAGCGAATGAGGCTGATCTTCCCTCAACCAGAGATATCGAATTTGAACTCTGGGTACGGAAAAATTCTTGGTAGGGAGCACCCTCCTCCCCCCTCCCTTCGGAATGGGCCATATACGGCGCAAATCCAAATATAATCAAACTTTAATGCGAGTACCGGATATTGAATGTGAAACAAGTGGAGTCTAGAGAAGACAGTATATGTATAGCCTTATCTTTATCCTAAAAGGGTAGAGAGACTGTTTTCGATAAAACCTCCATGAGAATTTGGTTTGAAAAACGAAAATTTGCATTCTTTTTCCATGAGAATATGAGTTGACTCCTGCATATAGGAACATCTATTTCATTCAAGTGACTGAACTCATTTACAATCTTACTTGCACATGTATATTTCGAGATTCTCTTTCGGCCAAAGTCAATCGGCAAGGATACTTCAATTCCACTATTCAAACCAGCCACTCTTATGCATCAGTTGATAAATGATAAAAAGCCGCACATGGAATTGAGAATTATTCTCATAAACAAGGTGACATGTTGAGAGTCTAGTGATTTGATCATTGAACGTCTAAAAAGCCGGTCAAATTGCCAAAAAGAGATCACGATTTGCTTCATCCATGGAATTTTGATCTATTTTCCATCTGAACGTCTTTTCGCTCCAATGCAGGGCTACATTAGGATGTCCAAGAGATGATATTCACTGCAGTTAACATTTCACAAAAAAGACCCAGAAAATGAAACAAAAATGTGCTTTTTCTTTTATTCCTAACCAGGGATGAACTTGGATAACCCAACTACTGCTATGTGAAGCCAACTAGTAGCCCCAGTAATCATTTCGAATTTCATCATCAAACTTCTTCTTCAGCTCAGGATGCTTCTCGAAGTATTCCTCAGCTGTCATGGTACTAAGTTTTTTCTGTTCATTCATAGAAATGCACAATGGCATGCATACGCTGAGTTAGATAGAGGGGTAACTGATATGAATACATGAAGATAAGAGAAAATTAGGGAGCAATTTTGCATCACCTTCAACTCTTGCACGTCTGCAATTTCTTTTTCTAATCTTTCAGATTCCTTCAGAGATTTCTGCTCGCCTTCTTTCAGCTCTACCAACTACAATTTATCGCAATAGAGAAGAACAATCCAGAACAAGTTAATTTAACCGTATCATCCTTGTGTTAAACTTAGCATCAAACTTCTGAGAAAAGGAAGGTTCAGAGGGTGATTTGGCATTTTCATCAAATCATCATGTCAATTTGGCTTCAAGCCGTGCATCATGTAAAGGTATTCTATCAATCCGTTGGCAGCAAAAGAGAATATCTGGAATTAACTTGCTAGGGCAAATAATTTAATAAGATGATCCTATTGAAATATGTACGTCATGTATATTTGATTAGTTTCAATTTGCTCGACAACCTAGACTTACTTTTATTCCAAAAGATGAATCCCTTTCTAAGGCAATAGCTACAATTTATAAGTATTCAGATGAATCTACAATTTATAAGGATTCAGATCAATACAAAAGAGGCGTTTGTAGGATTTGAGCAATTGATAATTTCCCCATATTAATTTTCAACCAATTATGTAGTATGATGATACCAATAACAAGTACTCCCTCCAGTCCATTTTAGTTGTCATGCTTCTCTTTTATACGTTTCTTAAGAAACTAATACTCCCTCCATTTCAAATTATGTGAACTTATTTGACTAGGTACGAAGTTGGAGCTTAAGAAAAAAGAGAAGCCTTTTGAACTTGTGGTGTAACATGGGCACATATATTTTATGTGGCTATAAATCATTGTATAAAGGTAAATTGTTTCCAAATATAGAAAGGGGTTATTCTTTTTTGCACGGACTAAAAAGGAAATAGGTTCACATAAATTGAAACGGAGAGAGTAATAAGAAGTTTTTTTTAAAAATAAATTATGCCCTTATTCACTCTTCAAATATAGGTTTTCAATGTTATATAATTAGTGTTTTTAAGTACCAAGAATAATTAATACTAAGGACAAAATGGAAAAAAAATAACTAATTACATGTTGATTTTCTAAAATGACAAATATTTTGGACTAGTTATTTTTAGTAACCACGACAATTAAAATAGACAGGAGGGAGTAGTTAGTGAATGATAAAAAAGGTAAGGATCGAGAGTATTATTTTTCTTTTACCAAGGCATCAAATTTGGGTTTATATTGAGGAGTCACTGTATCCACAAACTTGGGGATCTCAATGCCTGCAAGAAACATTGTTCAAAAATTACAGAAACTTAGTACAAGAACAAGAGGTATTCTTTAGTCCAAAGAGAACAACTTAGAAAGTCAGGAAACAGTTAAACAAGCCATCAAATATAAGCTCCATTACTCCAATAGTAACAGAGCCTTGTATAGATGAAGTACTAGATTGCTTAGACTTCAAGATGAAATTTCATCTGAACTATGAGACCAGCAGTATTATGCAAACATGGTGTAACTGTTATATCTTTTTGGCTTTGCAGTAAATACTTAGAAGGAATTTGAGCAACAAATCTAACAGTATTAGAGGATTGCGTTGAAAATATTTTGAGCTGAGCCAGAAAATCTACTCAATATTTAATTTTGTAAAATCATAATAAGCTAGGTGAGTGAAGAAAGTAATGTATGGTGGATTCAAAACATGCAGGAAAATAGGAGTACTCTTTCAGATATCATGAATTGTTATATATTCTTGCTAGATCCAATATAAGGTATTAATAATCTAGTGCAGAAATGAAAAGGATCTGGCAAGAATTTTGATTAAGAGGCAGGAGAAGAGGAAAATGCAAATTGAACTGGACTGTTCCCCACTCCAGTCTGGATTGTATCTACAAAACAGTCTTTGTGTTTTGCTGTTTATATCAATAATATACTTAACAGTTCAGAAAAAGATTTCTGGCCAACACTTCCAAAGTAAAATATGTTGCAAAACGGCTCTTGTTCTATCCTTGATTAGGGATTTCTATGAAAAATAAGAATAAGAGTTTGAAGGCGGGGAGGGAGAAGGAGCCCTTGACCCGCATGATGATTTATTCAATCACATAGTTTGGGCTCCTAGAATATGGTGCGGCCTTTCTATTTGATTGTAAAGGTCCAATAAAGAGAGATGTTACAGTAACGGTACAACAAGAGCATTCTAATAAAGTAAGAAAAGATTAATCATTACAAAAATAATAAGAAAAAGATTTGAAGCAGAAAACTAGAATCTGAAGTTGCACATACTCTCGTAGGCCTCTTTGTACATGTCTACCAAGCGAGAACCAATTCCTTTTCTGTAATACTCCCAGTTAATAGGTTCAGGTTCCTGCTTGGAATAGAAGCAAAGAACGCCGTTGTGTTAGAGCCTCCAAGTGTATTGTCCAAACAGAGAAAACATATCTATTTTGAAAAAACTTATAAAACCACTGGTTAATCGAACACTAGACTACTCCACATATTATCCTTGGTTAGAGAACTTCTCAGTTGTTTTGAAACTCACAAGTGCCATTTGGTCAGACCAAAAAACAGTTAAACAAACTAAACAGAGATAAAGGCTAAAAAGTCACATCACAAAGTCCAAATTACATTTATGCAATAACTTTTTATTGCCAAGGCAGCCTACCAGTATCGGCATTTATATAATTACTCTTCCCATATCAAAATTTTGATAACTGTCTTAACAGAAAAATTCTATAAATGGAAAACAAACCAATTGTTCTCTTTTTTAACTGTTAGATATGTAAATATAGTAGAACTCTAATTATAGTAGAACTCTAATCGAAAGTGTATTAGGACTAGGTTAGGTTATGTGTATTATATATGGGGCTCATTGTATCATGTTTAATATCAAATATATATTTTTCTCCCGTGCTTTCTCACATGGTATCAGAGCTTTGGTGAGAATATTATAGTTGTGCGTCATTCCAGCTACTTCCGGGAAGAAAGACCTCGTCGCCGTGCAATTTTCCGGCGACTTAAGAGGCTGTCCGTAACTAAACTACCCTTTGTGTTGGTGTTGTACAAAATCAGAGACCACCACGAGGTTCGGAAGAGAATTCCGACCAACCCCAGAAAAAATCACCGGAAAAGAACAGTTCACGCGCCCCCACGCGCCGGCAACACCCTCGGCGCGTAAGCCCACGCGCCGGCGCGTGAGGGCCCTTCCGGCCATTTTTTCGGTTTGCTCCTTCAGGACAGTTTGGTCGGCCTTCAATTCCGACCCTATCCATCCTTTTTTCGTTCGATTCCGACAACTTTCAGTTTTTTCCGGCGACTTTATTGACTTTTCCGCAGCTACAGTACTTTCCGGCCAGAATTTCTTCAGGACAGTTTGCTCAACCTTGAATTCCGAGCCTATTCATATTTTTCTTTTTCAATTCCGACAACTTTGAATTTTTCCGGCAACTACAGTACTTTTCCGGCAGCTACAGTGTTCCAGTTTTCCGGCTGCGCCAGTTTTCAGTTCTCTATTTCTGTTTCAGCGAGTTTTCAGTTGATAATCCAAAGATGTCTTTGGGACTAGATGCTTTCGGGTCTAGAAACCAGGGTTCTGGCAGTTCCGGTATTATGATTACCTCAGAACCTTTAATGGGAGGTTCAAACTACCTAGCATGGGCTTCGTCTGTCGAGTTGTGGTGTAAAGGCCAAGGTGTTCCGGATCATCTAACCAAGGAGCCTAGTGATGGAGATGACAAAGCCAAAGCACATTGGAAGAAGATTGATGCTCAATTATGCAGTATTTTGTAGCGATCTATTGATCCCAAGTTGATGCCTTTGTTTCGTCCATTCCAAACATGTTATTTGGTTTAGGAAAAGGCTCTTACTTTATACACTAATGACATATCTCGTTTCTATGATGTGATATCGCGGATGACAAATTTAAAGAAACAGGAATTAGATATGTCTACTTACTTGGGTCAAGTGCAGGAAGTTATGGAGGAATTTGAGACGTTGATGCCAGTTTCTGCTAGCGTTGCAAAGCAGCAAGAGCAACGACAAAAACTGTTTCTAGTTCTTACTCTTTCTGGGCTTCCTAATGATCTTGACTCAGTACGCGATCGGATTTTGGCTAGTCCGACTGTCCCTACAGTTGATGAATTATTCTCTCGCTTACTTCGCCTTGCTGCAGCACCAAGTCACCCAGTGAGCTCATCACAGACACTTGATTCATCTATCCTCGTCTCCCAATCCGTGGACAATCGGGCTTCTCATACTATGGAGTATAGACGAGGAGGAGGTCGTTTTGGAAGATCTAGACCCAAGTGTTCTTATTGTTATAAACTTGGTCACACTCGTGACGTGTTCCATTCTTTACATGGTCGACCAACAAAAAATGCTTATGTTGCTCAGACCGAGCCTACAGGTAACCAGGGATTTTTTGTATCTGAAAGGGAGTATAATGAGTTCCTTAAATATCGAGCAAGTAAGCAGACGTCTCCACAAGTAGCCACTGTTGCTCAGCCTGATACTTCTGTTGCTGGTTATTCTTTTGCTTGTGTTTCCCAGTCTAGTCCTCTTGAACAATGGGTTGTGGACTCAGCTGCTTCTGATCATATCTCTAGTAATAAATCCCTTTTGTCAAATATTGCGTATTTACAGTTTCTTCCCAACGTTACTTTAGCTAATGGGTCTCAAACTAAAGCAAAAGGAGTTGGACAAGCAAATCCTCTACCCTCTGTCACTCTAGATTCCGTTCTTTATGTCCCTGGCTGTCCTTTTAATCTTGCATCTGTGAGTCGTTTGACTCGTGCCCTCCATTGCGGAATATATTTTATTGATGACTCTTTTATTATGCAGGACCGCAGTACGGGACAGACGATTGGAACATGACTTGAATCAGACGGACTCTACTACCTTAACTCACTAACATCCTCTAAGGCCTGTCTAGTTGCTGATCCTCCAGACCTACTTCATAGTCGTTTAGGACATCCTAGCTTGTCCAAGCTTCAGAAATGGTGCCTCGTTTGTCCAGTTTATCCACATTAGAGTGTGAGTCATGTCAGCTCGGGAAACATACCCGCGCCTCCTTTCCTCGTAGTATTGAGAGTCGTGCAGATTCTGTTTTTTCTTTAGTTCATTCGGATATATGGGGTCCTAGCAGAGTATGTTCAACCTTAGGATTTCGTTATTTTGTTAGTTTCATTGATGATCATTCAAGATGTACTTGGATTTTCTTAATGAAAGATCGTTCTGAGTTGTTTTCTATATTCCAAAATTTTTGTGCTGAAATTAAAAATCAATTTGGTGTTTCTATTCGCACTCTTCGCAGTGATAATCCTTAGAATATTTATCCTCTCAATTTCAGCAGTTTATGTCTTCTCATGGAATTATTCATCAGACCTCTTGTCCTTATACCCCTCATCAAAATGGGGTTGCAGAGAGAAAGAATAGGCACATTATTGAGACTGCTCGCACACTTCTCATCGAATCTCATGTTCCGCTGCATTTTTGGGGCGATGCAGTTCTCACATCTTGTTATTTGGTTAATCGGATGCCTTCATCTCCCATCCAGAATCAGATTCCGCATGAGGTATTGTTTCCCCAGTCACCCTTATACCCTGTTCCCCCTCGTGTTTTTGGGAGCACTTGTTTCGTTCATAACTTAGCTCCTGGAAAAGATAAGTTAGCTCCTCGTGCTCTCATGTGTGTCTTCCTTGGTTATTCTCGTGCTCAGAAAGGCTATCGTTGTTATTCACCTGATCTTCGTAGGTACCTTATGTCAGCCGATGTCACATTTTTTGAGTCTAAGCCTTTCTTTACCTCTTCTAACCATCCTGACCATCTTGATATATCTGAGGTTTTACCTATAGCGGCCTTTAGGGAGTCTACTATATCTCCTCCTTCACCTTCCGCTACAGAAGTCTTACCCATTCCAAACGTTGGACCATCTATTGTGGCTCCTCATGGACTCCCTGCACAAGACACTCCACTCTTGACATATCATCGTCGTCCTCGCCCAGCATCCGGCCCGGCTGATTCACTTCCTGCACCTGACCCTGCTCCTACTGCGGACTTGTTTCTTCCAATTGCACTTCGGAAAGGTATACGGAACACCCTTAATCCTAATTCTCATTATATCGGTTTAAGTTATCATCGTTTGTCATCACCCTATTATGATTTTCTATCTTCTTTGTCCTCTGTTTCCATCCCTAAGTCTACAGGTGAAGCATTGTCTCATCCAGGGTGGCGACAGGCTATGACTGACGAGATGTCTGCTTTACATACGAGTGGTACTTGGGAGCTCGTCCCTCTTCCTTCATGTAAATCTACTGTTGGTTGTCGTTGGGTGTATGCAGTCAAGGTTGGTCCAGATGGTAAGGTTGATCGTCTTAAGGCTCGTCTTGTGGCCAAGGGATATACTCAGATATTTGGGCTTGATTACAGTGATGCCTTCTCTCCCGTGGCTAAGATAGCATCATTCCGCCTTTTTCTCTCTATGGCTGCTGTTCGCCATTGGCCCCTGTATCAGCTGGACATTAAAAATGCATTTTTACACGGTGACCTTGAGGATGAAGTTTATATGGAGCAACCACCTGGGTTTGTTGCTCAGGGGGAGTCTCGTGGCCTTGTATGTCGCTTGCGCCGGTCACTTTATGGTCTAAAGCAGTCTCCTCGAGCCTGGTTTGGTAAGTTTAGCACTGTTATCCAGGACTTTGGCATGACTCGGAGTGAAGCTGATCACTCTGTATTCTATCGGCATTCTGATTCACGTCTCTGTATTTATCTAGTGGTCTATGTTGACGACATTGTTATTACCGGCAATGACCAGGATGGTATTACTAAATTGAAGCAACATCTCTTTCAACACTTTCAGACTAAGGATCTGGGCACACTAAAGTATTTTCTGGGTATTGAGGTCGCACAGTCTAGCTCAGGTATTGTAATCTCATAACGGAAGTATGCCTTAGATATTCTTGAGGAGACAGGAATGACAGGTTGTAAACCTGTTGACACTCTAATGGATCCGAATTCTAAACTTCTTCCAGGACAGGGGGAGCCTCTTAACGATCCTGCAAGATATAGGCGGTTAGTTGGTAAACTAAATTATCTTACAGTGACAAGACCTGACATTTCCTTTCCTGTGAGTGTTGTGAGCCAGTTTATGGGTTCGCCATGTGATAGTCATTGGGATGCAGTTGTTCGCATTCTTCGGTATAATAAATCAACTCCAGGTAAAGGTTTGTTGTTTGAGGATCGAGGCCATGAGCAGATTGTTGGATACTCCGATGCTGATTGCGCAGGATCGCCTTCTGACAGACGTTCTACTTCTGGATATTGTGTCTTAGTACGAGGAAATTTGGTATCTTGGAAAAGCAAGAAACAGAATGTGGTTGCTCGGTCTAGTGCAGAAGCAGAATATCGAGCAATGGCTATGGCGACATGTGAGCTAGTTTGGGTCAAACAGTTGCTCAAAGATCTGAAATTTGGTGATGTCACTCAAATGAGACTTGTGTGTGATAATCAAGCTGCTCTTCATATTGCGTCAAATCCAGTGTTCCATGAGAGAACTAAGCACATTGAGATTGACTGTCACTTTGTCAGAGAAAAGATACTCTCGGGAGATATTGCTACAAAGTTTGTAAAGTCAAATGATCAGCTTGCAGACATTTTCACCAAGTCCCTCACTGGTCCTCGTATTAACTACATATGTAACAAGCTCGGTACATATGATTTATATGCACCAGCTTGAGGGGGAGTGTTAGATATGTAAATATAGTAGAACTCTAATTATAGTAGAACTCTAATCCAAAGTGTATTAGGACTAGGTTAGGTTATATGTATTATATATAGGGCTCATTGTATCATGTTTAATATCAATTATATATTTTTCTCCCGTGCTTTCTCACATTAACAATAAGTAAATGGGTCAACGTGCGCCCGAGACTTGGCAACAACAGGGTGCTGCTCTATACCACAAGCCCAAAAAAGTACAGCACGAGCACCAGCATATACAAATGATTTAGTCAAAAGTTTTTGACTAAATCATTGTGCTCACGTAAGGAGCAGTAGAATCTATACTGCTATTGGTTCAGGTCATTCTGGAAGAAGCGGATAATTTACAATGAAGAAGATGAGTTTCAAAAGTAGAATGATATGGAGTTCTTCCTTAGTTCCCCCCAAAAGCAGGTTCCTCAAGGACCAAGATGTGAATGCTGGACGTAGCATGTTCTATCCTCTTGACTAATTGACTTTAGTATGTCTCTTTGGGTTAACTGCAGCAATTTAGAAATTTTAGTATGGGTTTCCATATTATGCAGCATGTCTTCCTTTACGAGGAAACAGAAGATTCATCCACAGTTCGTTCAGTTACAGATTTCATTCCTCAGATTGCAGAAATAATGGAATAACAAGTGCTCAGGAGCAATATAACCTAGTAAGTAGTAATGATTCTTCTGCCTTTCCAGATATTTTAAATGTAGCAGTTAAGAGTTCTGCCGAATATATGCCTCTGGGAAGCCCAAAGACATCATGCCCCCTCCCCCCAAAACAACAACATACCTAGTATTATCCCAAACCATGGGATCCGGGAAGGATAGTGTGTATGCAGACCTTAACACTACCTTGTGAGGATAGAGAGGCTGCTCAACAAAAAAAAAAAGAGGATGTTTTTGGGACTAATAGAGAGGAAAAACATAAGGTTCATGCTGAAATGCTGCATATCAACCTTAGGTTTCTCTTCTGCAGATAGAAAGTTCATCTTGCTTATTGAGGTAAACATAATGAGTTATCTAATCAACTCGGAGATTTATTTATAGGCCCATCTGTCCTTGCTTTAAATTCATAGGAGGAAGGAAAGGGCGGAAGAGGTGAAAGCTCTCATTTCCTTTGTCTTCTAAATCTCCATAAGCAAAAATCTAGCATTATCCATTTTATCATCTAGTGAGTCAGCCATCACCTAATTGAAGCAAGTTTCTTTTTCTTGTCTTTTTAAAGTTCCTTATTCTATTATTTTGCAACTTGAATTGTTCTTACGAACAAATGTATTAATGAGTTATGGCAGCAGATTTTCACACACACACAAACAAAAACAAAATTTCAATTTCACAAACATGAAACATGCTTAGTCAACCAAATTACCATACCGAAACAATTAATGATTCCTTGGTAAGCTATCTAATAATAGATCCACAAATGACAAACCATAGAATGGAAAACCCAACAATCAAAACCTAGATCCACATGAAAGATTACCAGAAACAACAACAACAACAACAACAACCCAACTTAGGGGGGTCTGGGGAGGGTAGTGTGTACGCAGACATTACCCCTAACCTAGGCTGAGAGTCTGTTTCCAAATAGACCCGGCATCCTTCCCTCCAAGAATTTTCCACCTTCCTCTTGGGAAGACTCAAACTCACAACCTCTCAATTGGAAATGGAGAGGGAACCTGGCTGAATTTGGTCTGAAGTTGAGAGTTGACATCATCGAAGGCGCGACGGAGATTAGCAAACTCCTTGCGAGCTTCATCGGTGACCAGAAGCTTCGCCATTCCTTCCCAATCAGTAGTCTTAACGGCCTTGAATGTCACGTCGGCGATCTTCTACACTGTTCCGCTCATTTTATTCTCGCAAGTGTTTGCTAAAATGTCTCTGTTGTTCTGTAGTGTCGATCACGTTTGAGGCAGCCCCAAAAATGAGGCTCGGAGACTGCGACTATGATAGAGGGCAGTCTGCTTATATGGCTTATTGATAAGCGCTTACCTCCGGGATATTCTCATTTTCCTTTATTTTATTTGAGAAAAGGTTCAACTTTACCACTCTATTATGGTATATAGTTGATATTTATCCCCGTTATATTTTTAGTTCAGATCCACCCCTACCATTAATAAAGTTTGCACAATGCCCTTTGCCCTAATGTCTCTCTATCGTAACATCTGGCTCCTCTAGTATTTTGTCAATATCAACGGGCGACTAAGCAGGTTCCACTAATTAACCTATCCTTTTTTCATCAAAGTTTTTTAATCTTGATCTACCTTTCTAAACTCACAGACCCATATACTCCAAAAGATCGGTGTATACCTAAACTAAACACTATTAAAATGTTCTCATCTTATTTTTTCTCTATTAAAATATTCTCATCTTTCGCTCTCTCTTAACTCCAAACCACTTTTTGCAAAATTAGAATTATATATTTATCTTAATGTCAAGAACATATGCCTCTGTACAAACACATATGGGGAAATATGCATATTACCACCATCAATTTTACGGTAAAATCATCCTCTAATGACTTCTGGCCAGAACGACCAATGCTAACAGATTTGTCAAGTGTCATAGTCCCCTTCTATCGAAGCATCTAACAATGTTGAATGACCCAATTGGCATAATCAAGTTTTGAAGAATAGGAGTTATGTTCTTGTGCCGCCACCAATTGTTCCTCAATTGTCATGATAAAATTCAATCCTCGAAGCTCAAATTAACCAGTTTCAAACCAAATAGAACTAAACATATGATTTATCGCATCACTCTCCATTGTGATATTATAAACCAATTTTCAGTTGTTCTAACTTCAATTTCAGTAATTTTTTTGCTAATCGGGCCAGCCAAAAGTTACGTGATTTGAATTTCACAAATGGGGTCTCGGATAACTTGAGGTTTTATGAGATTGAAGAATTTTACTAAGAGTTTGAGAAATAGGGGATTGGGAAAGAGTTTGGTTCGTTCATGAAAGTTCCAATATGAGGTAAAAAGAAAGGAGAGGCATGAATGAGCGGATACAGTCACCGGAGTTGGACTTTCCGGGAAGATCCAACATTTTAGATTTAGCTATAACTGGAAAAAAATGAAAAAGAAAGAATGAGAATCAATAATGAAGAGTGTTTGCTGGTGTTATCCTTTAGCATTCGTAGTTCTCCACTGGGGTTTTCAGTGGTCATCGATGATGGTCACCGGCATAGAGAAATAGAATGAGAGAGAACAAAGAACAATATATTCCCCATTTATTGTAGCATGACAAACTATTACAGAACTAAGGTGGATTAGTTAGTGGAATATGCCGACTTGGCTGCTGACATGGATAAAATATTAGAGGGGTCATGTAACGGCCCAACCACTCGTTTTGAGCATATGCATTCTATTTAACTATTTGAAGTATTAATTAGTATTATATGTATTATGACTTGGGTAAATCGTGATTTTGGTTTTTAGGTTATTTAAAATTGATTCGGAAGAATGAATTTCATGATTGAAGCTTTAAAGTTGGAAGAGTTGAACAAGTTTGACTTTTTAGTATGTGGCATCGGATTAAAGTTTCGATGGTTCTATTAGGTTCACATGGTGATTTTGGGCTTGGGCATATGCGCGAATTCACATGTGGATATTTCTAGAAGGTTTCGATGCGAATTGGCGGAAGTTAGAAATTTGAAGGTTTGGAAAGTTCAAAAGTTTGACCAGAAGTTGACTTTGAGGATATCGAATTTGGATTGTGCTTCCGGGAATTAGAATAGCTTCGTTATGTTATTTGGGCTTGTGTGCAAAATTTGAGTTCATTTGATATATTTCGGCATGAGTTTTGGAAGTTGAAAGTTCAAAAGTTCATGAAATTTGATTTGAGGTGTGATTCAACGTCTCGACATTGTTATGCGTGATTGGAGTTCTTGAGTAAGTCCATGTTATTTTATTGGAATTTTTAATATATTTGTACAAGGCTTCGAGGGGCTCGGGTGAGTTTTGGATGAGGTTCAGATCATTTTGAAATTTTTTGGCTAAGGCTAGTTTGGCAGAGGTTCTGGTGTGACCGCACCTGGGGAGCTATGGGCGCAGGTGTGGAGCTGCAAAAGTGGCAGTGTTATCACAAAAACGTGAAGATGGGGTTGGGTATGAGGATCGCAGGTGTGGGTGCTTGGTTGAGGATCGCAGGTGTGGGTGCTTGGTCGCACCTCCGCGACCGCAGATGCGGATCAATGTGCGCAGGAGCACGATCGTAGAAACAGTGGTTGTTGGTTCAGGGATTTCTTTGCAGAAAAAAAAATTTGTTCCGTAGAAGAGGAGGTCGCAAATGCGAAATTGTGACCGCATATGCAGAAAATGCTAGGCAGAAGTTGTAAATGTTTTTTGAGGTTTTGGTTCTTTTCTCATATTTAGAGATGTGAGACTTAGATTGAGGCGACTTTTGAAGTAATTTTTTTCACAAGGATTAGGGTAAGTGTTCTACATTTGATTTTAATTTTATTTCATGACTATCTGTATTTTTTGGCAATTGGTTGATGAATTTTAAGGAGAAATTGGGGGGGTCTACAACTTCAAAAAGTGAATTTTCGAGTTTTGAACATCGATTCATAGTCGGATTTGAGTGAAACTAGTATAGTTGGACTCGTAATCGAATGGGTTACTAGATTTTATAAGCTTTGTCGGGTTTCGAGGCGCGGGCTTGGGTGTGACTTTTGGTCGGTTTTGGATTTTGATTAAAGATTCGACCTTTATCATTTGGAATTGTTTTCTTATGCATTAATTGATGTATTTGAGTTTCTTTTGGTTAGTTTTGAGCCGTTTGGAGATCGATGCGCACGAGATTCATTTTTGGAGCATCATTTGTCTTGCTAGATATTAGGTTTGACTTATTCGAGGTAAGTAACTGATAGATTTTAAATACTATTGACTTATGTTTTGATGATCTACCAAACCTACCGTTAAGAACCAGATAGGGAACCTGACCTATTTGGACTGCTGCAAGATTTGGCGAATTCCACCTAAAGGCGAACTGCAACAGCTCTAGAAAATAGGAACCCACACAAGAACATGATACTCTTGTGGTTTCCTCATAACAGTACAGAGTCAATTCGACACAGCTGGAAATGAAGTGACTGATGGCACTGTTTCTGCCACACTGCACTGTCTGTCCACTCATTCTCTAACCAAAAAAAGTACTCACATCTTTTCAAGTGATGTGATCCACATGTACCTACAATGAGCTTTATACAAAACATCACTAGAAGGTTTCTATTTTTGATTCAACCCTCTTGCAAACAAACATAGAAATTAATGCTCACAAGCTTGAAGAACAAGGTTGAATCCTACTACAGACCAGTTCCTAAATGATAACCTGTTGTTGTCCTAGTTGAGTTGTAACATTGTTATTGTACTTATTGTATCTCCTAAACTTCTTACCTAGAAGTGTATGATTAGGAATCCTCTTAAAAATCCATAAACTCCTTGAGTTTATGTTGTGACTAGATTTAGTCATAATGAAAATTTTTTGTAATTGTAGAGTTACAAAGTGGCTTGTGGTGAGAGCATCACAAGTTCGAAAAAGCCTTTGTAACTAGGACTTCATAAAGTGGCTTATGGTAAGATTACCACAAGTTAGTTGAGTAAATCCTTTGCAATAGGAATTATTATAAAGTGGCTTGTAATAGGTAGACTGCAAGTTAGTGAAGTTAAAAGCCTACAAGTGTAGGTTGTGGTTTTTTTATCCCCTTGTGTGGAATTTTTCCACGTAAAAGTCCCATGTCTTATTTACATACTATTTTATTAAGCATTCTCAGCAAAATCTTGTAGAGGACTAGGTACTCTATGGTTTGGTGGACACGAACTAACAATTGGTATCAGAGCAGATTCCTCCTATCAGGCTAACACCTAGGAAGGATCCTTATGGCGGCTCCACCAAATTTTGAAGAAGGTCAATACATCTACCGATCCCCCAAGTTTGATGGACAGTTCTATTGGTGGTGGGAAGCTAGAATGCATGATTTCATCATGGGAGAGGATTGTTAACTATTGGATATCATTTACAATGGTCCCTATGTTCCCATAAAGGTAGTAGATGAATTTACATTTTCAATGGCACAACCCAGCAAAGAGTACACTGAAGCATACAAGAAAGCTGTAGAGAAGAATTTTCGTGCCAAGAAAATCTGATGTATGGAATAGGACCTAAAGAGTACAATAAAATCTCTACCTACAACACTGTAAAGGAAATATGGGAAGCTTTGGAAACAGCTCATGAAGGAACTACACAAATAAAACAGTCTGAAGATAAACCTAATACTAATGATAGTTCCATGATGACAGTTAAAGGCGAGGAGATTGGATATGACTCAACTTTTGCTTTGATGGCTCAATCAGATGATGATGAAGATAATGAAAACAAAGAGGGAACAGAGAAAGGAAGCAATCAGCAATGGTTCATGGATAGTGGATGTTCAAAACACATGACCGGGAATACCATAGACTTTCTTTCACTAAATGACCTGCAAGGAGGGAGTGTATCCTTTGGCAATGGCAAAAAAGGGTACATTTTTGGGGTTGGAAAAGCTGGAAATTCACTCACTCATTCTATTGAAAATGTGTACTATGTCAATGGGATTAAGTACAGTCTATTGAGTGTTTCTCAAATCTATGATAAAGGAAACAAGATGGAATTCTTGTCGAAAATATGTACAGCCACTGACCTTGTGACTGGTGAAATACTACTAGTGGCCAAAAGATACAAGAACATCTATGTTGCTTATTTCGAATCTTTATAGATTGGTGATCTGAAGTGTCTGAAAGCTATTGACGATGATGCTGAACTATGGCACAGAAGACTATGCCATGCAAGCTTTTCCCTTCTAAAAAACTAATTTAGAAGAACCTGGTCCATGGTCTGCCTATGTCACAATTCAAGATTCAAAAAGTCTCTGATGTTTGTGCTAGAGGAAAACATGTGAAGTCCTCCTTTAAGTCTAAAAGAGATGTGAGCACCTCAAAACCGCTTGAGCTTCTACATATGGATCTGTGTGGATCTATGAGGGTGCAAAGCATAGGAGGGAAGAGATACATTTTCGTAATTACAGATGACTATTCCATATTGACGTGGACTTTGTTCCTCAGAACAAAAATGAAACTGTTGAAGTATTTGTGGCCTTGTGAAGAAAATCTAGGTGAAGATGGAGTCTAGAGTTGTATGCATTAGATCAGATCATGGGACAGAATTTGACAATGTCAAATTTGATGAATTCTGTAATGAAAATGGCATCATTCACAATTTCTTAGCTCCCAGAACTCCTGAGCAAAATGGAGTAGTAGAAAGGAAGAATAGAATGGTAGAAGAAATGGCAAGAACAATGCCGATTGACAGTGGAATTGCAAAGAACATCTGGGCTGAAGTTGTCAACACTGCATGCTACTTAGTGAACATGTGCATGAAGACCCCGTATGAATTGTTGAATGAAAGAAAACCCAAGCTGACTCATCTAAGAAAATTTGGATACAAATGCTATATTCTCAACAATGGAAAGGACTAGCTTGGTAAATTCGATGCCAAGAGTGACGAAGGAATATTTCTTGGGTACTCTTCCCAAATCAAGGCTTACAAGATATATAACAAGCGGACTCAATGTGTTGAGGAGAATGTCTATGTTATTATTATGAATCTTATCCATCATTTGAGAAGAGTGCTGAGGAATATTAAGATGGGGAACCTTTACTCGTTCCTGGTGAAGTCATTACCATGACAAACAGAAAGGCATATATGATGAATCAAGTAAAGGAGCCAATGCTACCTCATCATCAACAAAACCAAGCACCTCAATTACAACCACTGAAGCTAAAAAAAGGGTGGTTGATGCAGTGGAGGGAACTTCACTAGCACCTGAGAGAAGGATTGGGGAAAATAAGCCAATCATACCTTCATCCTCTCAGAATGAACCTCAGGCGTCTAACTGGAGACACCAAATCTCTCACCCTGTAGACAACATCACTCCTCAAGATTCTGGAGTACAAACCAGATCAAGAGCCAGAAATTCACTTGCCTTTTCAGTCTTTGTCTCCCAAATAGAACCCAAAAATATCAAGAAAGCCATAAAAATGCCGGTTGGATTACAGCCATACAAGACGAGCTGCATCAGTTAAGAGAAATAATGTGTGGAACCTGGTACCTAGCACCCTAGATCGAACCATTATAGGAACCAGGTGGGTATTTGGAAACAAACTCGATGAACATGGAATTACCACAAGGAACAAGGCCAGGCTAGTGGTCCAAGAATACAATTAGGAGAAAGGGATTGACTATGATGAAATATTTTCTCCAGTGGCTCGCGTGGAAGCTATCAGAATTCTAATCACTTTTGCATCTCATATTGATTTCACCTTGTTCCCAATGGATGTCAATAGTGAATTTTTGAGTGGACTCCTTAAGGAAGAAGTCCATGTGAAGCAACTCTCAAGGTTTGAATGTCATGAGCACCCTGAATATGTGTTCAAACATGACAAATATATGTACAGGCTATAGCAGGATCCTCGAGCTTGGTGTGAAAGATTGTCAAAGTACCTCTTAGAAAATGGTTTTAAGAGAGGGAAATTTGACAATGCTCTTTACTTAAAGAAACGAGGAAGGAACCTGCTCATTGTTCAGGTTTAGGTTGATGATATCATTTTTGGAGCATCAACTGACTCTGTGTGTGAAGAATTTGCAAAATTTATAGGAAGTGAATTAGAAATGAGCATGATGGGGGAATTAAGCTTGTTCTTGGGTCTTCAAGTAAAACAGTCCCCAAAGGGTACTTCCATTTGTCAGCAAAAATACATCAGGGAACTCTTGAAGAGGTTTGACATAGAAGCATCAAAGGTGATAGACACTCCCATTGTAACTTCCACTCGACTGGACATAGATGAAACTGGATCTCCTGTGAATCAAATAATGTATAGAGGCCTTATTGGGTCTCTCCTCTATCTCATTGCCAGTCGACCTAATATTGTTTTCAGTGTGGGGCTGTGCACAAAGTTTCAATCAAATCCCAAGGAATATCACTTGAAGGATGCCAAAATAATACTGATATATCTCAAAGGAACTCATGACCTGGTGATGTATTATCCATCAGGTGACAGTTTTAATATGATTGGTTATGCTGATGCAAACTATGCAGGTTATCTTGTGGACAGAAAAAGCACTTCTTAAATGGCTCACTTCTTAGGTTCATCTCTTATCTCTTGGGGAACAAGGAAGCAGAATTAAGTGGCTATGTCAACAACTGAATGAATATGTAGCTGCAGCATCCTGCTATGCTCAACTTTTATGGATCAAGCAACAACTGGAGGACTTTGGTGTACTCACTGAGAGTGTGCCCCTTCTATGTGACAACACCAGTGCACTGAACATGGCCAAGAATCAAGTTCAACATAAAATGACAAAATATATTGATATGAGACATCATTTTTTGAGAGATAATGTAGAGAAAGGGTTGATATGTATGAAGTTCTGTTGCACAAAAAGTCAAATTGCAGACAATTTCACCAAGGCACTCAGTAGGGAACAGTTTGAAAGAAACAGAGTAAAGCTGGGACTGTTGAAGCCAAATTAAGAACCTGATTCCTTTTTGGCTGACTCTTTTCCATAAAAAATAACTGGCTCAAAGTGTTTTCTGGCCATGTCTAACTCACTTCAATACCATTGTAGGTAAATATGCATGATGAGCATAGAGGTGGTAGATGTAGTGCATGAATGATAAACGAGGATTGATTCTTTTCCAATTTTTTTCCAGAACTAGGTTCTTGTACAAAGGTTAGTAGTTCTGTGCATCCTTTTAATACACGTCTTAAAAAGAGTACAAAATACAATTGCCATGCCATAAAATTTTCAGATCCTGCTATCACGTCCCTTCAATTTAAAATGTTCCATCTTCCTCTGAAACATTACAATTCTCTATGCCCAACCGCCGTTTCAAAATTGGTGCCTATTCCTCTCCCTTCATAATTATCCTCTCCTTTTAAAAACCCTATTTTTTTCTCTTCTTAACCATAAGTCCTACTCTAGAATTACCCAAAAATGAAGGATCGTCATACCACTTCTTTCAATGGCTGAGAAAACTTCTGATCTCTCTACCTTAACTATAGCTACCACTGACCCATCTATGAAACCTCTCGTTTTTACTGAGCCTTCATCATCCTCTATAACTGCTACTACTGCAGTCATACCTTCCCCAGTTTCCCAATCTCTTCCTAACTCAAAAACCCTTGAAACTGTTGTTCTGTTCTTCCCATCGTCGGTTGTTCCCACCATTCAAACCCTAAATGGAGAACACGGTCAAAATACTGAGTTCACAATGGGTTCTGCCATCATTTCTACCAATTCCATGGCAGTGAAAGAACCGGTTAAAGAAGAGAAAGATATCATAACTATGTCTGTAGTATTCGTTGATAAGGTATTGCATGAAATTACTTCCCAGAAAAATGAGACACGTTGTGTGGAGAAAGAAGGGGCCATTGTGGCTGTTGAAGGGATACTGTAGCAGATACTATCGGGGCAACACATGAGGAACCTGATCCCTCTCCAGAGGACCCATGTCAGCACTCTCATCCCCAGGACAGTGCAGTCCCTGCATTCGAGTTGTGCCCCTATAAATTCAAGCACCTGAAATGCGATCTAGTGATGACGATGACCCAGACAATATGGCTCTTGATGTGTTCATAAATAAGTTAAGGTTTGTGTCTACCCTTGAGTCTGAAATCAAATGACCCACTACCAGGATTCAAGTCAAAGTGGCCTATTTTTCTGCTCTTCAAAAGAGTAAGAAGAAAAGAAGAAAGTTGGTAAATGATGGTGTACATGGAAGTGATGAGGCTATTCCTGTATTCGAGGTAGAAGAAGGAACCTAGTTCACTTGTTAGGCGGTCCTCAGAAAAGGCAAAGCCTGTTTCAATGGAGAAGTCAACATCTAAGTATGAGATGAAGGAGGTAATGAATGAATTTTCCATGTCTGATGAGGATGTACTAGTCAAGTCAAAGGGAAAACGTAAAGTCAATAGAGAGAATTTTGGGAAACGCAAGTCTTAATATGTTGAAGAACCTTGTTTTGTGAAGAAAATGAGAAGTGAAGTCAGCCTTAACTCTGAGCGCCTGAGGCATCAAAAAGTTCTACTACTCGTACATTTGACCAGTAATCTCTGAGATGGACGGAATGCGCCAAATTCTAGAAATGGCCGAGTTTCAATAATGGGTACATCTATTGTACATTAATATAACTAAGGTGTATGAGGAGGAGGACAAAGTTTCTTCGATAGTATATTTTCAGTTGATACTGACCATGTCTGTGTTTTGGTCAATGTGGTGGACATTGTCTTTGACGTAAAATTGCTTGGAGAAATTTTAAAAGTTCCTATTGTTGGGGTGTCAAGTGTACGAGATGTTTGTCAGTACAAAATTTAGCAAAGCAGTGGTGAAAGACATTGCAAATCAGAAGGGGGCCAGATCCATAAGAAAGCACTACTCCCGCTTTACCAACTGTTATTTGAATTGGTTAACAAAGTCCTATTGCCTCGAACTGAAACAAGGTCAGTGACTTCTAAGTCTGACCTATTCCTAATGGAGCAACTGGATGTTTCAATTCTGTAAGTCTGCCTGCCATTATGATTGAATACATGTAAAAGATTGCTGCCTTCAATGAGGGTAATAATGGCCTTCCCTATGGATTCTTGCTTACTTAAGTGTTCAAATTCTCTAAAGTTCCACTGGGAATAGGTAAACTGGGGACTCAAAAGCAGAATTTCTCACATGCAACTTTGGAAGAGTAACTGTGCGTGGAAAAGTATGGGGGGTAGGAAGCATATCAACTATTTCTCAGCTTATCAATGCCCAGAATAGTGCATCTGAGGAAATTCGTTGGTTGAAGGCCAAGAATGCTATCCTGGAAGGTCAGCAAGCCCGAGGGGTTCCCATGTCGAATGATAAAGTGGCTCGTTTGACACAGGAAAATGTTGATCTCAGGGCGCAAGTTGAGAACCTGAAGGTAGAATTGCTTAATGAGAAAAAGTCGGGAAACACCCGAATAGACCTCGTTCTCCAGACACTTGCTGTAGCTACCAAGCCGTTTCCTCTTAGTGCCCCCTAAGTACCCTTCAATGATCGGTTTTCTGGATATGTTTCTCATGTTTGTTTCTTTGTTGATGGTTTGGCAGATGTTTTTTTTGTTTTCTTTTTTGATGGTTGGGATGGACTACTACTGCTCCTGTTGCCTCTTCCTTTTTCAAAAGGCAGAGGCAATTAAATCGTTAATATATAAATGCTCATTTTATTATGTCACTATACTTACTCTGTGTTATATTCTCTATCATAATTTTGTGCACATATGTGGCATGAGCTAGCTTAGCTGGACTTCTTTGTGCTGTTGTTCTTTTTCTATTGATGCCAAAAGGGGAAAAATAGGACTAGGGGTAAACACATGGGGGAACTGGTTCTTAATTTCTTAATTCTCTGACCATGTAAACTATTGCTACGATAAGGCA
Organism: Nicotiana benthamiana; assembly: GCA_034376525.1. Taxonomy (NCBI): domain Eukaryota; kingdom Viridiplantae; phylum Streptophyta; class Magnoliopsida; order Solanales; family Solanaceae; genus Nicotiana; species Nicotiana benthamiana. The sequence goes on from CM067324.1 coordinate 41,035,139, forward strand.
TAGTCACAAGGGGAACTTTGTGTTCTCTTAAGTTCCCTGATACTTTGAAACTTGTTCTAACTTCCCAAATTCCACCTTATCAATGTTAAGTTTGTCATCATCAAAAAGGGGGAAATTGATGGACTTTAAATGCTCTTGCCTTATTTTTTGATGATCTAACAAACTTACTGTTAAGAACCAGATAGGGAACCTGGCCTACTTTGATTGTTGCAAGCTTTAATGGGTTCTAGCTAAAGGTGAACTGCAACACTTCAGGAGCTAGGAACCCACACAAGAACCTAATACTCTTGTGGTTTCCTCATAACAGTAAAGAGTCAACTGGACAAAACTAGAAATAAAGTGATTGACGGTACTGTTTCTGTCGGACTGCACTATCCTCCCACTCATTCTATAACCAAAAAAACTACTCACATCTTTTCAAGTGATGTGATCCAGATGTACCCACAATGAGCTTTATACAAAACATCATTGGAAGGTTTCTGTTTCTAATTCAATCCTCTTGCAAAAAAATAGAGAAATCAATCCTCACAAGCTTTAAGAATAAGGTTGAATGCTACTATAGACCAGTTCCTAAAAGATAACTTGTTGTTGTCCTAGTTGATTGTAACCTTGTTATTATACTTATTGTTTCTCCTAAACTACTTACCTAGAAGCATTTGATTAGGAATCCCCTTGAAAATCCGTAAACTTCTTGAGTTTATGTTGTGACTAGGTTTAGTCATAAGGAAAAGTTTTTGTAATTGTAGAGTTACAAAGTGACTTGTGGTGAGAGCATCACAAGTTAGAAAAAGCCTTTGTAACTAGGAAGTCACAATGTGGCTTATCGTAAGAGTACCACAAGTTAGTTGAGTAAATCCTTTGCAATAGGAATTATTGTAAAGTGGCTTGTAATAGGTAGATTACAAGTTAGTGAAGTTGGAATCCTACAGGTGTAGGTCGTGGTTTTTTTATCCCCTCGTGTGGGATTTTTCTATGTAAAAATCCTCTACCTTATTTGCATACTATTTTATTAGCATTCTCAGCAGAATCTTGTAGAGGACCAGGTACTTTACGGTTTGGTGGACCATACAACCTAACAATAACACTTCTAAAATTGGTGCTGAGGGTGTGAAACCCCAAACTTGCATGTTATGTGATTGATTCTAAGGTGATGCACATGCCAGGTGACACGCGTGTGGGCATGCACAGTGTAAATTGTGATTTATTCAATTTCGTGGAATTGTGTAGCTATCTTCTATGAATATTTTCACTATACTCTATGTGTTAGAACACCTGAGCTGTAAATCATGCTTAGGCATATGTTTGCATTATTGGGACCCACTGAGGTCATTTCTGTTGTTGAATTATATGTTCAAATTGAAGTTTCATACTCAGTCATATTTATTCATTGCATATCATATCTCAATCTTTGTTGCTATTTATTTATGCATCATATCATCATGTTTGGGCTAGTTTCATGACATTGTGTTTCCGAGATACTGGAGGGTTTGATGACTGAGTAAGGCCGAAGGTCTGAATATGAGTGATATTTATGGGATCGTGCTGCACGTTGTAGCATGTCTTATTTATTTATGAATGGAACTGACTTATTATTGAACTTGGGCTGAAGGAGACCCTCTAGAGTCTGTATACACCCCCATGTGAGCGCAGTTGATGTATATTGAGGGATGGAACCCTGGGCATGGATCTTAACCGAATTATTTATAATTTGGTATAGATCCTCCCTTGGCTGGATTGGCCATATACAATACTGAGGGATTGAGCGTGTCGAGAGATTGAGCATGATGATTGAAAAGTGTGAGACAGTGAGATTGAGTACTTTGAGAGTGTGAGTACATGATTCATCACTGAGATACATTCTATTTGACATGTGTACTTGAGATACATGCATAGAGATGTATTTTCTCCTGCTACCGGTTTTGGTGACATTCATGATTTCACCTGCATAGTGACATGTAGGCATAGAGATGTACTTTCCTCATGCTATCTAAAAAATAAAATAGCTTAATTATTATTGAAAAGCTTTGGGAAAAATCACAGTTTTACAAACTTACTTGAATTTTTGGTGATTTCGATAAAAGATTTAGGCTTTCACTGATATACTTGAAAAACATGCCTATTTTTTTCGAAATCGTGAACGAGCTGACATTTATCTCTAAATTACTTATTTTAGCACTTTTATTGTGTTGTTATGAACTATTGTTGGCTATTAGTGTTAGACTTGAACCCTTTTCTGGCTCGTCACTACTTTCAGCCTAAGGCTAAGTTTGTTACTTATTAGGTACATGTGGTCGGTTGTACTCATACTACACTTCTGCCCCTAGCGTGCGAATCTCAGATGCTAATGCAATTGTGTTCGACCAGAGCTAGATTTGAAGATGTACTTGCATTCAGGTTATAACTGACTCTTGTTCATGGTAGCTCTAGACTTATGAAAGATCTGTTCATGTATATATCAAATAGATGATGTATCTTATTTAATACCAGCTTTTGTAAATTCCAAATCTTAGATGCTCATTATATGTAGTACCAGTCCTTGGGAAAAGTATAAGATTCAGATATTTACGTTTATTTATTTGTCTCATTAAATTTCATTGGAACTGATTTATTCTCAATTGGCTTACCTAGCGGCTTGGGTTACATATCATCATGACTAGTTAGATTTTGGGTCATGATAGGTCAGGTGCCACGATGGAAGGACGTTAGGACAGAGGACAATTTGCAAACTTTGTTAATGATAGGGATGGATCTGAACGAACAGTATAATGTAAGACTAATGTAAACCATATACTATAGTATAGGAGCAAATTAAGACCCTTCCCCTTTTATTTTTATAGTAAAAAGTCTAAAGGATAGATCATAAGTACTCTTGCCTTATGTTTTGATGATCTAACAAACTTTTTGATATAAGCCAGTTAGGGAACCTGAGCTGCTTTGGATTGCTACAAACCTCAACAGACTCCAGTAAAAGTTAAATTGCTACACATACGTTAACTAGGAACCAAACAAGGACCTGATGCTCCTATGGTTCCTATATAGCAGCACAAAGTCATTTGGACACAACTGGAAGTGAAGTGACTAGCAGTACTGTTTCTGCAGCACTGTACCACACTGACAGCCTACTCATTCTATAACCAAACAAAGTACTCACATCATTTCAAATTATGTGATCAAGTTGTACCAAAGGGGCTTTTATACAAAACATCACAAATGGATTTCTGTTTCTACTACTCAAGCATCAAGCAAAACAGAAAAGATCATTCTCTCAAGCTTGAAGAACAAGGTTGAACGCTACTACGAACCAGTTCCTAAACGATTGATCATTGATGTTCCAGTTGAGTTGTAACCTTGTTATTGCACTTACTATCACTCCTAAATCTCTTTCTTAGAAGTATATTGAATAGGAGTCTTCCTGTAAATCCTCAAGCTCGCTGAGTTTAGGTTCTGACTAGGTTTAGTCAAAAAGAAAAGTCTCTACAATTGTAGAATTGCAAAGTGGCTTGGGGTGATAGCACCACAAGTTAGAAAAAGCCTTTGTAACTAGGATAATCACAAAGTGGATTGTGGTAAAGGTACCACAAGTTAGGTGAGTAAATCCGTTGCAATTGGAAGTATTGTAAAGTGGCTTGTAATAGGTAAGATTACAAGTTAGTGAAGTATAAAGCCTACAGGTGTAGTTCGTGATTTTTTGATCCCCCTGTGTGGGATTTTTCCATGTAAAAATCCTCTGACTCATTTAATTGATTCTTTACTAAGTACTTTCAGCTGAAACTGGTAGAGAACCAGGTACTCTAAGATTCAGTGGACCCATACAAGCTAACAATTAGTATCAAAGCAGGTTCCTCCTATCAGGTTAACACCTAAGAAGGATTCTCACGACAACTCCACTAAATTTTGAAGAAGGCAAATCTATGTACCACCCACCCAAGTTTGATGGAAAATATTATTGGTGGTGGAAAGCTAGAATGCATGATTTTATCATGGCTGAGGATTGCGAGCTTTGGGACGTTATCTGCGATGGTCTATTTGTTCAAATCAAAGTACAAAATGAAAAATCAGTTTCAATAAAAGGGACAAGCAAAGAATACACTAAAGCAGACAAAGAAGCGATGGAGAAGAATACTCGTTCCAAGAAAATCCTGGTTAATGGCTTGGAACCTAAAGAGTACGATAGAATCTCTACATGTGGCACTGTCAAGGAAATATGAGAGGTTTTGCAAATGGATCATAAGGGAACTATACAAGTAAAACTAGAAAAATTTAACACTGATAATAGTTCTGCGATGGCAGTTGAAGGCGTGGAAATTTGATATGACTCAGTGCGTGCTTTGATGGCTCAATCATACAACGATAAAGATAATGGCAACGACGAAGTAAAACTTTGAGGATGTTTAGAGAAATCTAAAATCCTATTCACCAAAGAAACTCATGTGCTTAGCCGATGTTTTAATTACTGAGTTTTGTAGTCTTGCGGAGGATAGCGATTCCTTGTTCTTAGAATTGGAGGAATCTGAACATATTAGAAAAGACCTACTGGCTGCTGTGACTGATCAAAAGAAAATCACTGAAATTATAAAAAAGAAAATAGTGACCTCTTAGCAGAAATTGCTGACCTAAGGAAATGAGATAGTTAGTGATGAATATGTTAGGCTTGAGAATGAGGTGAATGCTTTAAGAAGTAGGTCGAGTGCTGATATTGAGAAAACAAGCTCCTCCAAGCCAATTTAGTAAAGGTAATGAATCATCTTGAAATATCTCTAAAGTGAACCTGGTCCGTAGAAGCTACCACAGCCTTGCTCACTAATGACAGTAAAAAAAAGGCGGGGAGCACAATTTTCAAGGAAGAAAGATCCTTACAACCCTCACAATAAGAGCGCCACTGCATCTGATAATTGTCCTTGTGCCCAATGAGGGAACACTGGGCACTTCATGGAAGGTGTCCAGGCCAAGAACCAGTCAGTACCAAAAGATAAAGTGGCTACTAAAACTGCGATCACAAAAGAGGGACCAGGTTCTACTCATAGAAAGCACACATTACCTGCATGGATTAAGAGAACTCTTATTCATCCTCTTGGCTACTACAAGAGACCCAAACTTGTTTAGGTTCCTAAAACTAACTCCTAAATTTTTGTGCAGGGGATAGTGAAGGGAAGTGGAACCCCACAGACCTTATTTCACTAAAAGCCATGCAGGGAGGGAGTGTATCCTTTGGCAATGGCAAAGAGGGATGCATTCTTGGAGTTGGAAAAGTTGGAAAGTCACTCACTCACTCTACTGAAAATGTGTACTACGTAAATAGACTCAAGTACAGTCTTCTGAGTGTTTCTCAAATTTGCGATAAAGGAAACAAGATTTCAAATCTTTATAGAGTGGTGATCTAATTTTTCTAAATGTGGTTGACGATGATGCTGAACTATAGCATAGAAGACTCGGGCATGCAAGCTTTTTCCTTCTGAACAAATTGATTTAGAAGGACCTTCTCCGTGGTCTGCCTGTGTCACAATTCAAAACTCAAAAAATCTGTGATGCATGTGCCAGAGGAAAACATGTAAAGTCCTCCTTTAGGTCAAAAAGAGATGTGAGCACCTCAAAGCCGCTTGAGCTTTTGCATATGGATCTTTGCGGACCCATGAGGATGCAAAGCAGAGGAGGAAAGAGATACATATTTGTGATAATGGACGATTACCCCAGGCTCACATGGACCTTGTTTCTTAGAACAAAAGATGAAACAGTTGAAGTATTTGTGGCCTTTGTGAAGAAAATCTAGGTGAAGATGGAGTTTAGAGCTGTATGCATTAGATCAGATCATGGAACAGAGTTTGATAATGTCAAGTTTGATGACTTCTGTAATGAAAATGGCATTGCTCACAACTTCTCAGCTCCTAAAACTCCACAGCAAAATGAAGTGGTAGAAAGAAAGAACATACCTCTGGAAGAAATGGGGGCTGAAGCTGTCAACACTGCCTGCTATTTGGTGAATAGGTGCATGATCATATCAATCCTAAACAAGACCCTTTTTTATGAATAGTTGAATGGAAGAAAACCCAAGTTGACTTACCTAAGAAAATTTGGATGCAAATATTATGTTCCCAACAATGGAAAGGATCAGCTTGGTAACTTTGATGCCAAAAGTGATGAAGGTATATTTCTTGGCTACTCTTCTCAAAGCAAAGCCTACAAAATATATAACAAAAGGACTCTTTCTGTGAAGAATTTGCAAAACTTCTGGGGAGTGAGTTGGAAATAAGCATGATAGAGGAATCAAAATTCTTCCTGGTTCTTCAAGTAAAACAGTCTCCAAAAGGTACTTCCACTTGCCAGCAGAAATACATCAGGAAGTTCTTGAAGAAGTTTGACATGAAAGCATCAAAGGTAATTGACATTCCCATTACAACTACCACTCGATTGGACATGGTTGAAACACGGTCTCATGTGAATCAAAAAATGTATAGAGGCATCATTGGGTCTCTTCTCTATCTCACATCCAGTCGACCTGATATTATTTTCAGTATGGGATTGTGTGCAAGGTTTCAATCAAATCCCAAAGAATCTCACTTGAAGGATGCCAAAATAATCCTGAGATATCTCAAAGGCACAAAGGACCTGGTGCTATACTATCCATCAGGTGACAATTTTAATTTGATTGGGCATGCTGATTCAGACTTGTTATCTTGTAGATAGAAAAAGCACTTCTGGAATGGTTTACATCCTAGGATTATGCCTTATCTCTTAGGGAACAAGAAAGCAAATTTCAGTGGCTCTTTCAACAGTTGAAGCTGAATATGTAGTTGCAGCATCCTGTCGTGTTCAGCGTTTGTGGATCAAGCAGCAACTGGAGGATTTTGGAGTACTTACTGAGAGTGTGCCCTTTCTATGGGACAACACCAGTGCAATCAACATGGCAAAGAATCCAGTTCATCATAAAAGAACAAAACATATTGATGTGAGGAATCATTTTATAAGATATAATGTGGAATAAGGGTTGACATGCATGAAGTTCTACAGCATAGAAGATCAGATTGTAGATATTTTCACCAAGGCACTAAGTAGAGAATAGTTTGAAAGTAATATAGTAAAGCTGGGATTGTTGAGGCTCACTTAAGAACCTGATTCCTTTTTGGTTTGGCTCGTGTTATTAAGAAATAACTTGTTCAAGGTTTTTTCTAGCCTTGTATAACTCACATCAATACCATTGCAGGTAAACACACATGATGAGCATAGAAGCAATAGATGTAGCACGTAATTGATAAACGAGGATTATTTTGTTTAAAAAAGGGGGGACTTGAAGATAACGTGGTTCAAGACCCAGGTTCTATCACTAAAGGTTACTAGATCTGTACATCTTTTAATACACGTCTTAAAAAGATCTGATGTTTTATACGTCAATACCATACAAGAGAGGGGTGATTTGTGTGGTACCCAATTTTTTGCTTAAACTGCTTATGAAGGACTTGGTTCTTCTATGTGTTCCAACTACTATTGTTGCGGAATAATAAATATAAAAAATAAAGAACATAGATATTTTATGTGGAAAACACCTGATTCAAAAGGTGAAAAAAACCACGACCTACTACTCATTTGGATTTTTCCAACACTTCACTAAATCACTGAGCCAAAACAACATTTACAGAACTCTTTGTAAACCTAAGGATTACCTCTAATCTCGTTGTGGCAACCAGCCTCTAACTATTGCGACAACTTCAAGTTAACTCTAACTTGAACACTCTAAGTACCTAATACAAATACTTCTAAATAAGCTAAAAGGTACAATATAAAACACCTACTACAATTGAACTAGAAATAAAGAAAGATACATAAAATTCTGTATAGAGCTAGTTCTTCAATCTGGTTCATGTAGCTTCAGGTTTGCAGATTTGAATCACACACGAACAGCTTGCAAAAAGTCTTGCTATTTTGGTCTCAATTCACATTTAACCTCTGTGTTTTTGTGCAACCCTTTTAATGTGAGAACATCCTGCAATTTATAGAGTGAGTAGATGGAGAAATAACCAGAGTTCTGATGCAACTCTTCCTTGGTAGAAGAGTTCTAGTTGATTTCAACTTCTAACTCCTTCCCTATCTTAGATAGTGTTCTCTTTGATTAATGACTTCTTCTCCTTATCAATTATGCAATATTTTCGATCAGGAGATATTAAATACACCAATTTAAGCTCATCTCCTTCACGTGCAATACACATGCTCGAATCTTTCCGTTTTTGTACACCTGAGTGATGGATCTAGTTCATCTTGAGTTCCTTTGCTAGTCTTCAAAACTAACCTTTACTTGGGTCAACATGCATAAAATTCAACTGCCATGTCATCAACTTTTCAGATTCGGCTGTCACGACCCTTCAATTAAAACATTCCATCTCCCTCTGAAACATCATAATTCTCCACACCCAACTGTCGTTTCAAGAACAGGTGCCTATTCTTGTCCCCTTACAATAATCCTCTCCGTTTTAAACAACCCATCTCTTATGCTCTTCTTAACCATAAGCCCTAGGTTAGATTCACCCAAAAAATGGGGTCATCACACCACCCCTTCTAATGGTTGAGAAAACGTCTGATCTCTCTACCTCAATTACTCCCACCTCCAACCCATCTATGGAACCCCCAACCTTCACTAAGTCTGTATCACTTCCTACCACTCCTTCTAATATCACTCCTTTCCCAGTTTCCCAGCCTCTTCCCGACTCAAAAGCCATTGACACTTCTATTCCATATGTACACTCTAGTCAAACCCTAAATAGCGAACAAGGTCAGACTACTATGTTAACAAAAGGCACCACCATCATTTCCGTTGACTCCATGGTTGTGGAAACACCAATTAAAGAAGAAAATACTGTGTTTGTGGTCTTCATTTATAGGATATTGCATGAAGTTCTTTATCAGAGACTAGAGTAAGAAAGTGTGTGGGTAGAAGGGGCCATTATGGCTGTTAAAAGGGAAGCAACACTATACACTACTAGGGCATCACACGAGGAACTTGATTCCTCTCTGGAGGGCACAAGTCAGGACTCTCGTTCCCAGGAAGTTCCCGCTTTTGATGCGGTTCCCTTAGAGCTTCAAACACCAGAGATGTGATCTAGTGACGAGGAAGACCTGGACAACGTGGCCCTAGACGCATTTATCAATAAGAACATGGTTGTCACCAAACCTGAGTCTGAAATTAAGCGACCTAGTACTAGGCTTCAAGTCTAGGTGGCTTATGATTCTGCACTCCAAAACAGCAAGCAAATTAGTAAGAAGAAAAGAAGAAAGTTGTTAAAAGATGGTGTACTTGTTAATGAGGAAGTCATCCCCGTGGTGGAGGTAGAGAAAGAAACACCTGAGGATCCTAGTTCCCTTGTCAGGCAATCTTCAAAAAAAGCTGAGTATGTTTCTATGGAGAAAGGATCTACGTCTAAGTCCAAGATGAATGAGGCAATGAGTGATGAGGACATTCTCGTCAAGTCAAAAGGGAAAGGCAAAGTCAATGGAGAAAATAATACGAAACGCAATGGGAAATAGTTGAAAAACTCGGTTCTGGGAAGAAACACAAAAGTGATGTCTGCCTTGGATCTGAGCGACTAAGGCATCAAAAAGTTTTGCTGGGTCGCATGTGTGACCCAACAATCTCTGAGATGGCAGGAATGCATCAGCTTCTAGAAATGATGGAGTTTCAGCAATGGACGTATCTATTCTACATTAACGCTCCTAAAGTGTATGAGGAGAAGGTCAAGAGTCTTTTCTCCAGTCTCTTTCGAGTGGATACTGGCCATGTGTGTGCCTTAGTAAATGGGGTGGATATTGTCTTTGATGCAAAATTACTTGGGAAAATTCTGCAGGTTCCTACTGTTGGGGTGTCTAGAATGAGGGATTTTTGTCAATACAACTTCCAAAATGTAGCCGTGAAGGATAATTCTAATCAGAAAGGGGACCAGGTTCATAAGGAAGCACTACTTCCCATCTATCAGTTGTTGTTTGAACTAGTGAACAAAATTTTGCTGCCTCGAGCAGAAAGGCGATCTTTCACTTTCAAATCTGATTTATTCTTAATGGAGCGATTGGACGATTTTAACCCTGTGAGTCTGCTTGCCATAATAATTGAGCATATGCAGAAAGTGGCTGATTTTAAGGATGGTAATTATGGGCTTCCCTATGGATTTTTTCTCACGCAAGTGTTCAAATACTTTAGGGTTCCACTGGGAACATGTAAGGTAGGGACTCGTAAGCAGACATTCTCACAGACAACCTTGGAAAAGTGTGAGTGTATTGAGAATATGGGAGTGTAGGATTTAACTGTGTCTCGACTTATTAATGCCCAAAACAGTGCAACTGAGGAGATACGTCGACTGAAAGCCAAGAATGCCATCCTGGAAGGCCACCAAGCTCGAGCGATTCCCATGTCAAATGATGAGGTGATCAGTTTGACTCAAGAAAATGATGACCTTAGGGCACAAGTTGAGAACCTGAAAGCCGAAATGCTCAACGAGCAAAAGTTGGGAAATGCCCGAATAGACCTTGTTCTCCAAACACTTGCCGCTGCTTCCAAGCCTTTTTCCTCCTAGTGCCCCCTAAGTTTCCCCTTTGTGACCAGTTATCTTAATATGTTCCTTTTTCTTTGTTTCTATTGATGATTGGTGGATGTTTTTGTTGCATTTTTTGTTGTGCTTGGTATGTACTACTGCTACTGCTCCCGTGATCAAGTCTAAATGCTGCCTCTTCTTTTTAAAAAAAAGGAAGGGGCACATCAAATTATTATTAATCTCAATCCTCTTTTATTTTGTCTAATACTTACTCTTTGTGTTCTATTCTGTCTCATGCTAGTGTGCACATATGTGGTATGAGTTAGCTTGGCTTGACTTCTTTGCACTTTTATTCTTTTTAATGATACCAAAATAGGGAAGAGATTTCATATTAGGGACCTGGATATAAATTGAAAAAAAAAAGGCATCGTCTCAGAGGGAATCATAATATGGAACTGGTTATTATATAACAAAAGATTGAAAGATTAAGGCATCATCTCGGGGGGGGGGGGGGCTGTCATTTCTTTATGCTGCCTTAATTCTGAACTTATAACTGTTTAAGTTTGTCATTATCAAAAAGGGGGAAACTGATAGATCTTAAATACTCTTGACTTTTATTTTGATGATGTAACAAACTTTATGATAAGAACCAGTTAGGGAACCTAAGTTGCTTTAGATTACTGCAAAGGACTCTAGCAAAAGTTTAATTGCTACACATACGGGAGCTACAAACCAAACAAGGACCTGATGCTCCTGCGGTTCCTATATATCAGCATAGATTCATTTAGACATAGCTGGAACTGAAGTGATTGACGGTACTGTTTCTGCCGCAGTGCACCACATTGACAGCCCACTCATTCTCTAACCAAATAAAGTACTCACATCATTTCAAATGATCTGATAAAGTGTTACCAAAGGGCTTTTATACAAAACATCACAAATGGGTTTCTATTTTTAACACTCAAGCATCAAGCAAAAATAGAAAATATCATTCTCTTAAGCTTGAAGAATAAAATTGAATGCTACTACGAACCAGTTCCTAAACGATTGATTATTGCTGTCCTAGTTGAGTTGTAACCTTGTTATTGCACTTACTATCTCTCCTAAATCACTTTTTAGAAGCATACTGAATAGGAGTCTTCTTGTAAATCCTCAAGCTAGCTGAGTTTATATTGTGACTAGATTTAGTCATAAGGAAGTCTTTGTAATTGTAGAGTTACAAAGTAGCTTATGGTGAGAGCATCACAAGTTAGAAAAAGCCTTTGTAACTAGGAAGTCACAAAGTGGCTTGTGGTAAGAGTACCACAAGTTAGTTGAGTAAATTCTTTGTAATAGGAATTATTATAAAGTGGCTTATAATAGGTAGATTAGAAGTTAGTGAAGTTAAAAGCCTACAGGTGTAAGTTGTAATTTTTTTTATCTCCTTGTGTGAGATTTTTCTACGTAAAAATCTTCTGCCTTATTTTATTGCTGCTTTACTAAGTAATCTCAACAGAAACTTGTAGAGAATCATGTATTTTAAGATTAAGTGGACCCATACAAACGAACACTAAACTTGCTCTTGTGCTATTAAAACCCGAAAAACAATCATATGAATCAGATCTCTATTACAAAAAGTAAGCTATATTTACTCTGTTTCATCTTTGTAAGAAAGGAACCCATAATGTGATACTTTTGAGTTTATTTTATCTCCCACTCATTAAATCCATTTTCTAAATTTAAAAATAACTTGTGGAAAACCTTTAAAAAAAATAACCCATCCAACTTTTAATAAATCTAACCGACCCACTTTACTTATCCACCTCATCTGACCTCTTCTCCCCCTCTCGAGATTCCTACTTTAATTTAAGTCTCTAGTTTACTCTTTGAGTTTACCTCAAAGTATGTAGAATACGGGATCAAGGTTAAGTCATATGATAGGGAGAGAGGGGCTTCGGAATGCGGGGTGGGCATTGGTCGATTCGATTGTGTTATGAATATTATCGATTTAGTATATGGTAATCGGTTTGCAAATTTGATAAACTGATAACCGAACCGATAAGATATCAGTTATCGGGTATCGATTAATTAGTTAGTGATTACTATCAGTTCGGTTATCGGTTTATCCGATAAGATAACTCAATCTAGAGTTAAACAAAAAAGAGAAGACAATGCACTAAGTTAAGCAAAAAAGAGAAGAATTCACATATAATATACTACCCATTTCTGCATTCTGTCCAGTGGCCACAGTTTGTATAGTACTAATTCTTCAACAACAGTTGTCAAAATACATTAATAATAATAAAAAGTAGTAGCAATTTCATCTTAAAACTAACGAGTCCATACATATAGTACTAACAGTTCAAATTCAAATTAACAAGACAACAACTAATCAATCATTATAGACTTCACCAAAAAATCAGTAGATAAATACTTATCATACGACAACAATTCCCATAAAATGATCCAAGGCATTAACTGCCTCCTTCGATATGATAACAACAATAGTTGATTTAGAATTTTTATTTCACACAATATCTGCACTTCTACAAGTGTTGAAGCCCTCAAACAGTCCAAGACAAATTGGATATTGTTTGTCAAATACCTAACCTAAAAAAAGAAACCATAAAGCAATCCCTAAATGAAGATAAATTTTGTTATATAATTTAAAAGCCTAATGTATAAGACTAAAGACTTGCACTAGGAGTAACTCGTAAGGTCTATGAAGAATGAAGATAAAGCAACTGAAGAGTGCGACTAAGATGAAATAGGAGAAAATGAACTGAAGCCCTAGCATATGTATATATTTAAAGGTAAAGTCGTAATTTTATTAATTCTTATTGGGTTATCGGTTAACCCATTAACAAAATTTTAAAACCGAGTCCCGAACCGATAACCCAATAATAAAAAAGTTCTAAATCGTTATCGAACCATTAACCCAATAATTCGGATGATCGATTTATCCGATACATGCCCATCCCTATCGAAATGGGGCATTTTGGGAAACAAGGGTCCTGGAAATTAAGAAAAAATACGATTTCGGCGGCCTTGTGTGTAAGATAATTAAGATAACTTCCACTGGTAAACTGCACAACCAAATATTGAAAAATTAAGTAAGATAAGTTTCAACTAGTAGTAGCAAAACAGGAATATGGCCTACAAACCTACTTGAAAAGGTCTTTTACATATGTTGGAAACTGAAGCGTGGAGTAATATAATTTATTTTCGATGATAGAAGAGCAAATATGGCCCTTTTCCGATTAAAACTTGCTCAATTTTGTTATATTTTAGTTTCTTTATATTCTTGTCACTAGCGAATCATCTCATATTTGTCTTTAATCATTAATAGAATTTTAGTTTGAAAGTAATGGACTCTAAGTGAAAAATACTCTAAGTAATATATTTAAATTTTTCCTTTTACTTTTAAATATTATTTGAACTTATTCTCATAGAATTCCTTTAGAGTCGAGGGAAAAGATAAGAGAGAATTAAAGAATAATACAAATTAATTGGAGCGGATATTGGGTAAAGCCAATAAAGCCTAGGCTTTAGGCCCCTATTTTAGGGGGCCCCACTTATACCAATAATATCTTATACTGTATTTATTTTTAAAAAATTAATATGAGGTTTTGTTTGAAAACAGTACTGCATAGTGCATACATGCATTCTGAAAGAAAATATACAATATTAACCTTTGACCAAAAACTTGGGCTCCAAAAATTAATTAAGGTGACGTTGAGAATGTAAATTTTGAAAGAAATTATCACAATTATTTTGTAAATATGTGATTTTTGATTTTTTTCAAATTTTTTTTATATTTTTGTACAATATTTAATTTAGGCCTAATATAACTATTTCAATTCATTTTTAATTTTAATTTAATACTAGAAAAGAAAAATTACAAAAATAGGTTCATTAGTCATTTTTAATCTTGAAAAAAAAGTAGTTTTGTTTTAATGATCAATCCTATTTTAGTAATCATTTTTACTTAAATACAACTAATTAATATTTTTGATAATAGTTTTAGTTAATTAAGCTAATTTTAAACATAGTTAGTCATAAATACCAAGTTCTAGCTCATGCCTTAAGCTTAATATCCAATATCCATCAAGCGAATTCTGAGGAAATTTTTAGACTCATTATTGGAACAAAAAATAAATAAAATGACCCTAAGGACTTAAAGACAAAAAGACCTATGGACTAATTGTAAAATACACAAAATTAAACCTAGACTCTAGATCTATAATACCATAAGGAGGTAAAAAAAAAAAAAAAAAAAGAAAGAAACACACCGCTTCAGGAGATAGGACACCCCCTCCCCGCGAACTGGTCTTCTTCATCCACCCCAAATGATCTCTCCACCAGTCATCCCGACCTAACACCACCACCCATTCACCAAAACTCGCTGCTGTCAGCCCTTATGCTACCAAATGACCACTCCAACGTCCCAGCAGTAGCGCCGCCGGACAGACCATCGCTGAACCTCTACGACATCGTCCAGCCAACACCAACCACTGTTGCTTCGCCGGAGTACCAATCAACCTCAAAACAGACCCGTTGCTGCTCTCTCACCATCGGAAATAGCCGAAAACTAGCAATCACTCACACACGCACAATTAGAAGAGGGGTACAAAACAGACAAAAATCGAAAGGAAGGTTAGGACCCGAAAGTTTTTATTTGTTTTCTCTAAATTTTCAGAACATATACATGTAAATAATTTCTGTTTTAAGAATTAATTGGATTGAGCTTAAACAAAACGGAAATATTTCCTGTTTTCTCTTTGTGATATCGAGTTATTGGTTTCAAATTTTTGAGTTTGATTGAGGTTGAGCTGAGGTCGAGTTTGTCGACGAGATTTGAATTCCTCCGGCGAATTTCAATTTTGTCGAAGCTGCGTTAGTTTGAGATTCCGGGCAAATTTCACGACTCTATCACGATGTTGTTTTGGAGATCTGTTTTTCCTCCTTCCATTTAAAGTTTATAGAGTTCAGACCCAAAATCCAAGATTATTTCAAGTCATGAAGATCAATTTAAGCTCAAATCCTTGATTGATTCTACTGTATGTTGCTGATGATGCTGCTTAGTAGCTGAGCTCCACCTCCTAATTTCCAGACCTTTATTTGGTCACTTCTTTTGTTTCTTCGCTTGAGGTATGTAAATCCTGAGCTTATTCTCTTATTTTGAATCATGGATGAAATTTTATTGAATATATGCTGATTCTCACACTGACTAAGTGTTGTTTGCCAAAGCGTAAGTTCTGTTGCTCTTCTCTTGTTCTTGATCGATGTTTGATGTCAATATGTCTTTCTCCGCTGCGATTTTGAGTTGGCTGACTAGCGTTTTTTTGTGTTTGTTGGGGACTGATTTCTGGTGGTATTTTTCAAGATTGCATTTATTTCTTGTTCTTAATAGAGTTGCTGGGTTATAGAAATTTAGTTATGGCTTCATGTTATTTTCTTTCTAATCATCATGTTCGGAAGTGTTCTCTGTTGGAATGAATCCAAATAAAACACTTTAGCCTTCATATCGAATTACTTGGAACAACAACATAAGCGGAAGCGTACCTGAATCCATAAGTGGAAGCTCCTTAATCCTTCTTGAAGATTGTTCAAGATTTGCCTTTGAAAGCTCCTTGATCCTTCTTGAAAATTGTTCAAGGTTTGCCTTTGGAAGCTCCTTGATCCTTCTTGAAGATTGTCTTGAAATTTTGGCTTACACTTGATATCCAAGACAAATGTGAGGATTGGTTTTCCACTTGATGTGCAAGAACAAGTTGTGCTCTCTCTCTCAATGGGAGGAAGAAGAAGAGAATGTCTTGCATTCTTGTGGGAACCATAACCCCCCTTATTATAAAATGTGAGTTATGAAACTCAAAGGTCACAAGAATGTAACCTTAGTTAGCCCATCATTAACTAAGGTTACTCTTTTGGTATCTACACACTAGTCCTACACTTTATATGACAATGTATTGGCCCCCTTAACAATAATGTCCATAAGACCACTAATATAGGCCAAACCAAAAGATAGCCCATAACATATAATTAATCCATATATTGTCCATATGTATGTAGTATAAGTCCAAATGTCTAACAATCTCCCACTTGGATTATACATTCATGCATATGTACAAATTTTAGCATTATATGTTACATTATAACTTTATGAGCTCAGAATTGCTATCATAATAAAATTGTCATGAACAATCCGGTCCATCAATCATACCAACATAGGATCTAAGAGATCTTAGCTACTCTTGCGTAACTAGACCCAACATAGATCACGTATATCAATATAACCAACGACATGGATCAAGTATAGGTGTGTAGTATGGAAATAACATAAAGTGTGGTCTGAAATAAAATGTCTATTTCCAACTGGTTCTCTTTATTGAGATCAATCGTAAACCTTAAGAGTACATAAAAAACTTTAAAACTGAATATCTGCAGATATAACCTTAAAACTGAATTACTGAATGTAATGGACAATACATAATTGTATAATACAAACTCCCACTAAAATTCATAATCCTTAACCGATTTGATACCCATGCAAGCAATATGCTCATGAAATACTTTGGGTGGCAATCCCTTAGTGAGCGGATCCGCAATCATGGAGTTTGTACTGATGTGCTCTATGCACAATTGTCCATTATGTACTCTTTCTTTAACAACCCGAAATTTGACGTCCATATGTTTTGCTTTCGTCAAACTACTGTTAATGTTAGCATAAAGGACTACTGATCTGTTGTCGCATAATAGCCTGAGTGGCTTTTTAATGCTGTCTACTATGCGCAGTCCACTAACAAAATTTCGCAGCCATAATGTCTCATTGGATGCTTCATAACATGCCATGAATTCCGCTTCCATAGTGGAAGTGGCCGTAAGAGTTTGCTTGATGCTTCTCCAAGAGATAGCACCGCCAGCAAGCATGTAAATATAGCCTGATGTAGACTTCAGACTATCCTGACATCCAGCAAAATCGGAGTCGGTGTACCCGATGATCTCAAGCTGGTCCGATCTCCGATATGTAAGCATGTAATCCTTTGTTCTCTGTAAGTACCTCATGACCCTTTTGGCTGCCTTCCAATGGTCCATTCCCGGATTGCTTAGATATTTGCCCAGCATCCCAACAATGTATGCTATATCAGGTCGTGTACATACCTGAGCATACATCAGACTACCTACAGCCGAAGCATAAGGTGTCTTTTCCATCTCCGTAGTTTCAAAATTATTATTTGGGCACTGTTTGAGACTAAACTTGTCTCCCTTAGCAACAGGGGTGTTGCTTGGTTTACAATCCTGCATGCCAAATCTTTTAAGA
Organism: Nicotiana benthamiana; assembly: GCA_034376525.1. Lineage (NCBI taxonomy): Eukaryota > Viridiplantae > Streptophyta > Magnoliopsida > Solanales > Solanaceae > Nicotiana > Nicotiana benthamiana. Next base: position 41,052,947 of record CM067324.1, read on the forward strand.
ACCTTATCGATATAGCCCTTTTGTGACAGACCGAGAACAACTTTGGAGCGATCTCGTTGTATCTGAATTCCTAATACAAAAGAGGCATCACCAAGATCTTTCATTTCAAATTTCTTAGTTTCATGCAATAATGCTATATCGTTACAGGCAAGCAGTATGTCATCGACATATAAAACCAGAAAAATATATTTACTCCCACTGAACTTATGGTATATACAGTCATCAGCAATATTCGGTTCAAAACCAAAAGATGTAATAACTTCATGAAACTTATAATGCCATTGACGAGAAGCTTGCTTGAGCCCATAGATGGATTTCTTTAATTTGCAAACCCTTTTCTTTGAGTCTCCCGAAACAAAGTTTTCAGGTTGCACCATATAAATTGTTTCCTCAATGTCACCATTGAGAAACGTTGTCTTAACATCCATCTGATGAAGTTCAAGATCAAAATGTGCTACTAGTGCCATTATAGTCCTGAAAGAGTCTTTCGATGAAACTGGAGAGACAGTCTCTTTATAATCAATGCCTTCCTTTTGAGTGTAGCCTTTTGCGACAAGACGAGCTTTATACTTAATGACATTGCCCCCTGAATCCCTCTTGGTTTTAAATATCCATTTACAACCAATTGGTTTAATACCTTCGGGCAATGTAACAAGCTCCCAAACGCCGTTATCGCTCATAGACTTCATCTCATCATTCATGGCATCAATCCACTTTTGAGAGTTAGAACCTTTAATGACTTGACGGAAGTTGATTGGATCATCTTCATCAAGTCCAATGTCACTTTCTTGTTCTTGGAGAAATACAACATAATCATCCGGAATTGCATTTCTCCTCTCTCTAGTGGATCTCCTTAATGGCACTTCAGTTTCTTGAGGTTGTTGAGTTTGATTTTCATTAGTAATATCAAGAACTTGATTAGGGAGATTTTCGAGATTGTCTTGAATATCCGTGTCAGGAATGAGAACACCCTGACCAAGATCAACAACTTGAGAGAAAGACACATGTTCTTCCTCAACGACAAAATCTCTAACAACTTTATCTCCCCACCCCCCAAACTCAATATCCTCAAAGAATCGAGCATTACCCGTCTCAAAAATAGTTCTAGAAGTGGGATCATAAAACTCATACCCCTTGGATCTTTCAGAGTATCCAACAAAATAGCTACTAACTGTTTTAGCATCCAGTTTCTTTTCATTCGGCCTATAAGGCCTTGCCTCAGCTGGACAACCCCAAATGTGTAAGTGCTTAATACTGGGTTTATTTCCAGTCCAAAGTTCATGTGGGGTTTTGATTGTAGCTTTGGTTGGAACTCTATTAAGAATATAAGCTGCGGTTTTCAATGCTTCTCCCTAGAGTGAGTCTGGCAAAGTAGTACGACAAATCATACTTCTTACCATGTTCTTAAGGGTCCGATTTCGTCTCTCAGCTACACCATTCATAGTAGGACTGCCTGGCATAGTATACTGAGGAATGATCCCACACTCATCTAGGAATTTAGCAAATGGCCCTGGACGTTGTTCACCTGAACCATCATATTTACCATAGTATTCACCACCACGGTCAGATCTAACGGTTTTAATCCTTTTGCTTAGTTGATTTTCAACTTCGGCCTTATATGATTTGAACACGTCTATAGATTGGGACTTTTCATGAATGAGATATAGGTAACCATAACGAGAGTAATCGTCTATGAATGTGATAAAGTATTGTTGACCATTTTTACAAGGTGTAGGGAATGGCCCACAGATATCCGTATGTATCAATTCTAAGACATCCGAAGCTCTCTCAGCACCTAATCTTGTCTTGTTTGTTTGTTTACCCTTGATACACTCAATGCAAATATCCGAATTTGAGGAATCAAGAGAATCAAGAATTCCATCTGACACAAGTTTCTGAATTCTTTATTTAGATATGTGACCCAAACGTTTGTGCCAGAATGATAAAGAATTTTCATTAGTTAATTTTCTTTTGGTACCACTTGAACTTGTATGTAAAGTTTCATTATGTGAGGTTATTATGTCAACTAAATATAGGCTATCATATGTTGATAAAAGACCAGTACCGATAAGATTTGAACCTTGAAAGAGAGTAACTTTATTGTCACCAAATGAACACGAATAACCGGATATGTCCAATTTGGGAACAGAAATTAAATTCCGTCTAAAAGACGGTACAACAAAAGTCTCATTCAAATCTAAATAAAAACCAGTCTTAAACAACAGCCTAAATTTTCCAATAGCCTCAACTTGAACCCTTTTGCCGTCACCCACATAGATGTATCTTTCACCATTATTTGGTTTTCGGCAGTTCAGGCAACCCTGCATAGATATATACTTATGTGAGTAGTAGCAGCAGAATCTACCCACCAAGTATCCTTAGGTACCGAAATTAAATTAACTTCAGAACAAACAAGAGAAAGAGATATACCCTTTTTTCCACGCCAAGCGTGGTATTTGGTACAATCTTTCTTCATGTGATTAGTCCCTTACAGAAAAAGCAACCTGATTCTGTAGTTTCAACCTTAGGTTCCTTATGTTGCTTCTTCTGGGGCCTTGCAACCGCAACTTCCTTATTTTTCCTCTTCTTATTATCTTTAGAAGAGGATGCCAAATGAGCACTTTCTGTCTTATCTTGCTTTATTCTCTCTTCCTCTTGCACACAATGTGAAATGAGCTCATTAAGAGTCCATTTCTCCTTCAGGCAGTTGTAACTGACCTTTAACTGATTAAAGTGTGCAGGAAGAGAGATCAAAACTAAGTACACAAGCAGTTTCTCAGGTAATTCCAACTTGAGTGACTTTAGTTTCGAAGCAAGATGAGACATTTCCAAAATGTACTCCCTTATGTTTCCATTTCCTTTATACCTCATGGAAACAAGTTTACTCAAAAGAGTACTTGTTTCCGCCTTTTCGTTTTGTGCAAAACGCTTTTCAAGGTTTTCAAGGAAAACTTTGGCATTATTCTCATCATTCATAGTGCCCCTAAAAGATTCTGGAATTGCACGTTTCATGATCATTAGACTCATGCGATTTGAGCGTTCCCACTTCTCCATCTTCTTCTTTTCATCAGAAGAAGATGTATCCTCAAGAGAAGCAGGTTTCTTAATCCGAAGTGCAAGGTCTAGATCCATGCAACCGAGAACTATCATAATGTTCTCTTTCCATTCCTTAAAGTTTGTGCCGTTAAGCACAGGGATGCTGTTAATGTTTGCAGATATTGTAGCAGCTGAAGAATTCACTGAAAATAGAACAAGGACAACTTAATACATGCTTACAATTACTTGAATTTTAAACTGGAGTTTACAGTTTCAAAATAGGCAAATCCCATTACAAGATACCTAGCACAACATTGATTTTAGTTTTTGGACAGAAAATCAACTTGTAAGTGGTACTCTTGGTGTAGTAATCAAATATTGACCATAAACTCCTGTCAAATATCAAGCCTTCCTTTGGGCCGACTTAATATTCACATGGAAAACTTGATAATTGTCACATATTTATCACCACAAGCATGTTCGAATTCCTGCCAAATAACAACCTTCCTTTGGGCCGGTGTTAAACGCATGGAATACTAACATACACAGTCATCTTATACTTCAACATCAATCAATCTACACAAAAGAGGTTACTTTGGTAACATAATGTTTCAATGGACTAATCTAAAATATTAGATGCAAAACTAAATAGTTCTTTAAGCCATATATTGAACCTTAACTGAAAAAGTTAAATGTTTGACATGTAAAAGCTGAACAATAAAAACTTAATCTGAATTGTACAGAACAGAATCTGAAGCATGATGGACAAAAAAAATAATAATCTTAAAACTGAATATTAATGTACAAAACATTATTAATTAAAAAACTGAATATTAATTGACATATTATTAATGTACAATTAAAATCTGAAAACTTAAAAAACGTTTCATTAAAAATGAAAAACGTTTCTTTAATTAATTGAAAAACGTTTCTTTAATAATTTTGCATTATGGTTTCATTAATGTCACCAGAAAAACGTTTTTAAAAAAAAACGTTATCTTTATTAAAAAAAATGTTTCTGTCCAGGACCTTTTGCGGCGACGAACGCTGCCACTAAACTCATAGAAGGCGCCGCTAAATGTATTTGTGGCGACTATGTATTGAAACTGGGGTTGCCGTCACTGAACGTTATTTGTGGCAACATTGCGACGAACGATGCCACTAAACCCATAGAAGTCGCCGCTAAATGTATTAGTGGCGACTATGTATTCAAACTGGAGTTGCCGTCACTCAACGATAATAAACTTAATGGGGCTTTCAACAAAAGGCTTAATCAAGGAATCGCGTTCAACAATCGAAATTAGGCAATTTATTTCAACATTTCAATTCATATGGTGATAACATGGTATCGAAATACTAAAGTTTATCATCAACAAATCGTTCATGAAAGCCTGCTTTATCAAGGTACTAGAATTTCAAAATCAAAATTCTATCTTAAGTTAATCATGAAGCTTTATAACATGGATTTCATGAACTTCCAAATGATCCAATACGAAGGAGGCTCTGATACCAATTGTTGGAATGAATCCAAATAAAACACTTTAGCCTTCATATCGAATTACTTGGAACAACAACATAAGCGGAAGCGTACCTGAATCCATAAGTGGAAGCTCCTTAATCCTTCTTGAAGATTGTTCAAGGTTTGCCTTTGGAAGCTCCTTGATCCTTCTTGAAGATTGTTCAAGGTTTGCCTTTGGAAACTCCTTGATCCTTCTTGAAGATTGACTTGAAGTTTTGGCTTTCACTTGATATCCAAGACAAATGTGAGGATTGATTTTCCACTTGATATGCAAGAACAAGTTTGTGCTCTCTCTCTCAATGGGAGGAAGAAGAAGAGAATGTCTTGCATTCTTGTGGGAACCATAACCCCCCTTATTATAACATGTGAGTTATGAAACTCAAAGGTCAAAAGAATGTAACCTTGGTTACATGTATGTAACCTTAGTTAGCCCGTCATTAACTAAGGTTACTCTTTTGGGTATCTACACATTAGTCCTACACTTTATATAACAATGTATTGGCCCCCTTAACAATAATGTCCATAAGACCACTAATATAGGCCAAACCAAAAGATAGCACATAACATATAATTAATCCATATATTGTCCATATGTATGTAGTATAAGTCCAAATGTCTAACATTCTCTTCTTGGAAAAGTTTTTGAATACATCTTTGATCGCGGATACATGATCAAATCATATTAACCTCTTTATTTTAAGTTACTGTTTTTTTATCATTAAGTCATCTCAGGTTTTATTGTATGTTTATCAGCTCAAAACCTGGTCCTAAGGATAATTGAAACATCAGCCAGCCTGTTGAATATGTGATAGTGAGTAAAACTTTGTTTAGATAATGAATTTTGCGATTGCACCATTTAAGCATAGTGTAACGAAAGTTTGAAGTTCAAGACTCTTTGTAAGTCATTAGGGTGGTTATTTGTTTAATATTGAATTGATGTTTACATCGTTGTGGTGATCTGATCTGATTTGTGTAATAGGAATGACCACTTTTGGCGTTTAGATTGCTACAAGTTGAAATGATTAGAATACAATCTTAAAACTAGCCCAGAATACTAACTTATGACACCCTTAGTTTGCCTAAGTTGGAATGCAATCTTTTGAAATAACTTGGGGCGTGTCATGCCAAATAAAATTCCAAAATCCATGGCCTTCACTTAATTAATTTTAACCTTTTTTTTATAGAAATCGAGGCGTGTCATTTAGCTGAATTTTCCATGGACCTCGCAAAGTTAAAAGTGGGTAGTTGCTTTAGGCGCGCTATTTAAAACTTACTTTCCTAAACTCGGGTGCGTATTTATGTGACCAAAATTCAAATCTCAACAACATTAGATAAAATGTGTAGCGGACTGCAGGTGTATTTACGTGACGTGATTCAAAACGTATTTTATGTGACATTGAATCTTCCTAAAAATAATTAAATAAAAGCAGTTATAAAGTTAATATTGAACCATATGATAAAACATGTATTAAAATTAGATGATATGCCAATTATAACACTTGAGCGACCGTGCTACAACCACAGAACTCGAGAATGCCTAACACCTTTTCCCGGGTTAATAGAATTCCTTACTCGGATTTCTGTGTTCGTAGACTATAATACAGAGTCAATCTTTTCCTCGATTCGGGATTTGAACCGGTGAGTTGGGACACCATAAAATTATCCCAACTGGCGACTGTAAATTTTTAAATAAATAATCCCGTTTTGATTGTCACTTTAAGTTGGAGAAAACTCCATTTCTACGCCATTTGCGGGGTGTAGTGAAAAAAAGGGGGTGTGACAGCTCTAGTGACTTTGGTGGGGACCGAACCCATAATCTTTGGTTCAGGGTTCAATAATTCGAGCTTAGAATAATTGTTGTATTTTGCTTTGTTTATGATATAATTTTATTACATCTTTGGGCCTAATGTGCTAAATTTTGCTTTTTAACTGCTTTGATATTATCTGAACTGTACATATAAAATGCTACGATTTCCCTCTCTTCTCTAATCGGAGGAGTGCACGATGGTCGTGACTTCTTTCTGTTAGTGTCATATCCCAAATAGAACGAGGTTTGGACAAGTTGCAAAGCTGGATGATCTTTTGGTTACTGGTACACAACCCCCCTCCCCTGACTCGAGTTGTTCGTTCGGGTAAACCTGGTCTAAAACAAATAAACTCAGGTTTTAAACCTAGTATAACAAGACTTCATGCCGGATCCTTAGTAGGAACGTTTGTTTGCGTCATGTGCATTTATTTGCTTCGGATTTACATGCTGACAGGCTTTTTAATAAAAAAGAGAGAGTTTGGAAAAGAAAGTAGCAGTTTTAGGGCTAAGGGAGGTAATTATCTATTTTGAAAACCAATGTCCCAAAATATATTGAAACTCTGTCGAAATTTTGGAAAAAAAAAGAGAATTGTTAAGGTTCTCAAGGAAAAAATGGTTGGTTTTTGTTTTGTCAAAATTTTTCGAACTACGCCAGTTTGATTCTCACCGCGTATGGGATACGTAGGCAACCGCTATCGAGTCCAACTTCCTTTTTGCAAAAATATCCCAAAAAAGAACAAGTTTTTTTTAATTTATTGCAAATAAGTAAGGTGATGTCATTCTTGTCAAAAATAGCCGAATGTACCCAAAAGGACATCAGAAGGTTGTTTCTGCAAGAACAACCGCCTTAAATCTTTTTTTCAAATTTTTGGCCGCTTAGCAAGCACAACCTTAAAAATCTCCCCTCGAAAGTGCCGAAATGTCGTATTTGTGAAGCTGGGTTCTTACCTTTGAAATGAAAATCTGAACAAGTGTTAGGTTTGTTTTGAGTTAAATGAATCACATTTTTTTCTTAATCACCCTAATAAATGTGCAGAATGAGCACGAGTCAGAACTTTCCAATAACAGCCATGAACAAGATCCCTTTGGAGTTGCATATGTGGTGGGAGGATCTGGGTAAGTCAGAACGAAATAAGGTCAATCTACATTTGGGAGGTCTCACTGGTTTGTTGTGGGTAAGTCAGAACGAAATAAGGTCAATCTACATTTGGGAGGTCTCACTGGTTTGTTGAAGATAAGGCCTAGAGGAGACATCATAAAGGCGTTGGTTACGATGTGGGACCCTGCTCACAACGTCTTGCATTTTTCGGACTTTGTACTTATACCCACCTTGGAAGAGATAGTAGGTTATATGGGAAGTACTAAAGGTCCGGGGCATAAGTATTTGATTGCTCCAAGAGGTGTGAACTCTCACAAATTCATGGATTTGCTAAAGATAAGCAAGGGAGTCCAGTACTCCAAGTTGGAGGACGGTTTTCCACTCTACGTTTTATATACCAGAGGTACTGTCATGTAGGAGGATTCAACACCCGAAAAACGGGGTTTGTAGCAAAGGGAACCGAGCAAAATGGGATGAGCATAGGTGTTTTGCTTTCATGGTAGCGTTCTTAGGCCTCGTGGTGTTTCCCCGGAAAGATGGGAATATTGATTTGCGAGTGGCCGGAGTCTTCAAAGTCTTGCTTACCAATGCCAAGAGCACTCTTGCCCCTATGATAGTATCTGAGATATACCGAGCTTTCACAGCACAGCTTGTAAAGCTGGGGCAGATTTCTTTGAGGGATGCAATTTGCTACTACAAATATGGATGACCGAACACCTATGTCACTGCCCTCAGTATATGAGTTATGGGTCCAAAGAGAAAAGTTGCATTAAAGAGTTTGACGTAAGGATTTCAGGGTTCAAACTACCAGAGGGGTTTGAAGATTGGGTATCCCCCTTCACTCCATCACTACTGGCAAATAGAATGGATACTGGTTGGCTTCCTATTAAAGAAATTGTGCATATGCCCGCCACTGGTCCTTACTTCCTCCTAATGGGTCTTCGAGGTATTCAATCTTATGCTCCCTACCGGGTGATGAGACAGTTGGGAAGGTGTCAGGTGATGCACCCCGATAAAGATCTTAGTGTTTATGCGGTCAAGGTTAGCTCCAACGGCCAATTTCATGAAGAAACAGTTCGTTCTATTTGGAACGAGTGCCAGTAATTTACGATGAACACTCGAGTGCGTGACCTATCTAGAGGTGAGGTCTCACCCGCCTATCTTTCTTGGTATAGAAAGAAGAACACTGCAAGGGTCGAACCAGAAAGACTAGCCAAAAAGCTTCACATTCAAGTATTCGTTGAGGCACCGCAAGAACGGTGGGCTTGGTTGGCCAAGGAAAATGAGTACAGGGTCACAATAGGAAAGCTGGAAAGACAAATCAAGGACCTTCAATTATAGAATGGTTTGCAAGCCACGGTAGATGAGGGTAAAAAGAGAAAATTAGCCAAAGAAAATGAAGCCCTTCTAGCCCATATTCTGAGAATGAAAATAGCGGCAGAAAATCCCACCAGAAGTGTAAAGGATGAGAAACTCATAAACAACCTTAGGCAGAAGGTAGGGGAATACCATTTTGACTTGAACAAAGCAGGGGGTGAACTAGCCAGGGCCCGAAAGCAATTGGCTAATCATGCGGAGGAACGAGCATGTATGGTTAAACAGTTAAACAGTTAAAAGAAATGAATGAGAACGAGGTTGTGAGATTGAAGAAAAGGGTCATCACCGTTGAGAACAAAATGGTCAAGCATGCGAAGAACTTTAAGGCTAAAAGAGAACACTTTTATACAACAATGACGCAACTAAAAGAAGATTTGCAGTGATTTCAAGAATAGAATCGGGTACCTAAACAAACTTTGGAAGCTAGGGCCCAGTATATTGTGCGTTTGTTGCAAGAAAAGGGTGTCATAAGAGAGAGAGTCCAAAGGATCGTTGATTACATTGCAATGAAGTGCAATAGTTCTAAAGATATGATTAGATCCATTTTTTTGCCACTGCGATGACCTTTGTTCGCAGGTAATAGAAGACCTCCACCACCTCTAAAGGGATTTAGCACGCAGGCCCGTGGCGTTACCGAATGATGTCCCGCGGGCCCTAGTAGTAGTAGAGGCACTGATGTATTCGTGATTAGGGTTTATTGGTCTGTATTTTCACCTTCTGTTGGAGTTTGTCAGTTTGTTCCTGAGTCTGTATTCGCATTTTTTCTTCAGAATCTGTTAGTTTCTTTGAGTTTGTTAGTTACTTTCGAGTCTGTTAGTCTTTTTATGAAGATTTGGAAATTCTAGAATGTGTTACTACTTTTTTTATACTTATTCCCCAGAACTACGCTCGGTCTGATTCATGCGGGATCATGATATGTAGAAAATTTTCATAGGATTCGACCATAACCAAAAGAAAAGGGAAAATAAGGAAAAAGAGAGGAAAAGAAAAGAGAAAAAAAAGAAGAAATCATGAGAAGGAAACAACAGTAAAGTAAGAGAGAGAATAAAAAGATAAACAAAAGAAATCAAGCAGAAACAAGCATGCATGAGAAAAAGAGAGAAAAGAAAGAGAAGAAGTTATATATGGAAGTAGGGAAAAGCGGGGATGACGCAGGCAGCCGATCAAATGCATAATAGAAACCGATAACTGTTTAGGTGCACTCATTATCAGATGTGTGGTTGCCTATTTGTTAAACCCTGACCTCTAGCAAGTTTTTGATATCCTTCCAATAACAGGCAGGTGATTAGTTTTGTGGCATTCTGAGAACCCACCCATACAACACCCGCTCCAAAAACAAACTAACAATGGCCAACCAAGAGCTTGATGCAAGTATCATCGATCCCTCATGAGAGGTGGAAGAGTTGGATGTTAATGCAATGAAAGAAGAGATGTATAAACTGAAACAACAAATGGTTGAAATGTACCAAGCATGGGTAAAAAGGCTACCACCACCAGCTTATCCCGCCAACCTGCCTTCATCCAGCCATTAGCCCAGTCGCATGATCATCCTGCCACCGATCCGTCCCCAAGCTTTCCCATCTACCAACACTACCAGGGCACAACTTCCCATATACCGCCAGCTCCACCACCTAAGCGAGTTCCACACCCTCCTCTACCAGTTACTCCCATCTTCGTGGCACCCTCACCTGCTACACTCCACAAATCTTCTAGCGAACCTTTGCTCCAAGCCCATGATAACCAGTATTACCCCCGAAGCCTACTTTTAAAGCCCCAGAACACTATTCATATACTCCTTATTTTGATCTCCATGCAGAAGCTGAGAAACCAACCAAAAATCTCGAACAGGCGGAAATATTCAAGAAAGTCAAAAGCTTAGAACAATCATTCAGAGACATGCGGGGACTGGGAGGTCAAGTAAGCATAGCATACAAAGATCTATTCCTGTTTCCAGATGTGCAATTGCCGGCAGGGTTTAAGATGCCCAAGTTCGATTTATACGATGGGCACATTAATCTAGTAGCACACTTGAAAGGGGTTTGTAGCAAAATGAGGGGAGCTAGAGGGGAAATGAGTTACTAATGGCATACTTCAGTCAAAGTCTGAGCGGTTCAAAATTGGAATGGTATACATGGCAAGACCACGGAAGGTGGTATACGTGGGATGATTTAGCCCAGGCATTTGCTTGCCACTTCCAGTACAATCTTGAAATTATTCCGAATCATTTGTCTTTGACGTAACCTGAGAAAAAGCACAATGAGAGTTTTAGGAGTATGGCTTCCGTTGGAGAGAGCAGGTAGCGAGGGTTGACCCTCCAATGAAAGAAAGTTAAATGATGGATTACTTCCTGCAGGCCTTAGAGCCTACTTATTTCGGTCACTTGGTATTAGTTGTGGGCAAGTCCTTTAATGATGTGGTGAAAATAGGAAGCATGGTAGTGGAGGGGCTCAAGTCTAACAAAATCATGAGCTATTCAGCAATCAAGGAAACCACCCAGGCCATTCAAAGCGGAACTTGGGGAGCAATTGGAAAGAAGAAGAAATAGGAGGTAGCAACGATTGATTCAGGAGTTTGGTTTGAATCCAGGGGCTCATCACATTACAACCAACCCCGACCCCACCACCAAATATACCCCCACACTCTATATAGCCCACCACAACACAACTACCCATTGCCAAGCCCCCGTTTTTCTCTCCATCATGCACAAACATGCACTCAACCTCCCGCCCACGCACAACGTCGTGTGCCAACCCTGCGAAATATTTACCCAACTCCACAAAATGCCTATCCACCCCCAAGAGCCTACCAAAACCCCCTCAAACCAGCTTTCCGGGCCAATCAAGCCTTTAAGAACGAGAGGTTGCAGTAGAAGAAAATCTTCACTCCATTGGGAGAATCCTATACTAGTTTATTCCACAGGTTGAGACAGTTAGATATGCTGAGGCCAATTGAAGCAAAGTTGCCAAATTTCCCCCGAGAAATCTTGATTATTCTGTTAGTTGCGAATATTGTTCCGGTGCTTCAGGTCAAGACACCGAGAAATATTGGCATTTGAAAAATGCTATCCAGGAGCTCATTGATTCGCATAGGATTGAGGTCAAAGCTCCAGAAGTACACTGCCAATGCATCAAGAAACAAACATGATTGAGATAGTGCATAAAGAAGGGGAGCCCAAAAAGCCTTCGCAAACCGTCATGATGATATGAGACAGTGAGGGGAAGCCGGTTGAAAAAATAACAATCGATATGTTAGTGCTCAATTTGAGCGGAACAAGCAGCGAGCCTTTTGCTGTAATCAAGAAGAGGTCCTCAAGTTATGGTGCAGTGAAACAAGAAAAAGCAAAGGTAGTGGTACCAGGGGTGGCAAGCAAGCTTCTTGTGGTTGTGGAAGGTGCTTGCACAGATCCTGTCATCATCAAACCTATAACTCAGCTACCAATTGTCAACAGCAGGGCCATTCCTTGGAATTATGAGCGAGTGGCAGTGACTTACAAAGGGAAAGAGGTTAAATAGGAAGTTTGCGGAGACCCATGGATTGACCCGGTCGAGGAGGTGCTTTGCTCCTAATTGACCCAGTGTGGGAGGTGCTTTGCCCCCGAGGAGTTGAGAAAACCTAAAACCTCTAAAGACAATCCAGTGTTGGTGAAGAAAGTTGTGACTGAAGAAGAAACAGAGGAGTTTTTGAAAAAGATGAAGGTGCAAGACTATTCTATTGTGGAACAATTAAGGAAGACACATGCTCAAATTTCACTGTTGTCATTGTTAATTCATTCAGACGAGCACCGTTGGGCATTGATGAAGATCCTGAACGAGGACCGTGTTCTTGATAAAATCTCAGTCAAGAACTTGGAAAAGATAGCCAACAAGATTTTTGAGGTAAACAAAGTCACTTTTTCTGATGATGAATTGCCCGTAGAGGGTACTGAGCGCAATAGAGCGTTTTATCTCAAGGTGAAGTGCGAAGATTCTGTGGTTACCCAGGTGTTGGTCAACAATGGCTCAAGTGCGAACATTTTCCCTCCCTAAACAAGCTGAAAGTGGATGATAAAAGAATTCAAAAGAACGATATTTGCATACGAGGGTTCGACGGTGGAGGGAAAGATTCGGTCGGTGACATAATACTCGGGCTGACAATTGGACCAATTGATTTTACCATGGAATTCTAGGTGTTTATGTGGTTGTCGCTTACAATCTATTATTGGGTCAACCCTGTATCCATGCCGCTAAAGCAGTCCCCTCTACTCTACATCAAATGGTAAAATTTGAATGGGATAGACAGGAAATAGTTGTGCATGGCAAGGACAATCTGTTTGCCCATAGTGATGCCATTGTACCATTCATTAAGGTTGAGATGACAAAGGTCGGTATATCAGGTTTCTAACATGGTATCGTTAAAGAAAATTCCATAAGGGGAGTGCGTTCAAGTTCTGAAGGTAACTGCTGCACCGGTCATGGTTTAAGAAATAGTTTTGTCGTGGGGAGCGGTTTGGGTGCGTCGCTGCAAGTTATCGTACAGCCGATGTCGCTCCCAAAAAATATGGACACCTTTGGTTTGGGATTCAACCCCACAATTACAGACGTAAAAAGAGCCAGAAGGATGAAACAGAAGGCATGGGCCTTCCCAAAGCCTATCTCACGTCTCTTCAAATCATTTGTCAGGCCCGACATCGAGAAACGACCATCAACAACAAATAAGAGTTCTATGGTTGGTCCTGATAAGGAGTTGCTTAAAAGGTTTGAGATATTGTTTGAAGATGTGAATATGGTGGAAGCTGGAGAGGGTTCTAGCAAGTCGAATGTGCAATTTGTTAGGCCCAATGCAAAGATCAATCATTAGGATGCCACCCCTCTCCTGACCAGGAAGGAGTATTGGTAGTTTGCTTTGGTTTTCTTTTGGTTTATCTGGACTAATCCAGGGTTGTAATTCAGATTCTATGTTCTGTCCACTTGGATGTATAAACCTTGTTATCTTTCAATTTCAATGAAATGCAATTTCCTTTTTTCATAATTTTTGATAGTTTTTATTTTCTTTGCTTTTCTTTTCCTTCTTGTACAGTTCCTTTTATGTAGGTTTCAATGACATGTCATGTATAAGGAATCTTTGGTTCAGTCTTGAGAGCCAATCTAATTCTGAAATAATAATTCAAGAGATAGAATGTGACGATGAATCCGAGTATGATGAGGATGGGTCCTTTGAAGAAATTAGTAAAGAATTAAGTCACTTTGAGGAAAAATTCAAACCAAACCTAAGCAATACAGAAGCAATCAATCTAGGGGAACCGGATAATTTTAGAGAAACTAAAATAAGTATTCATCTTGACCCGCAACTTAGGGAAGAGATAATCAAAGCACTGCTTGAATACAAGGATATTTTTGCATGGTCATATGACGATATGCAGGGTCTAAGCGCTAACTTGGTGGTTCAAAAATTGCCCACTGACTCAGCATGCCCTCCCGTCAAACAGAAGTTAAGGAAGTTTAAAACTGATATGAGCGTAATGTTGTGCCTGTGCCAAAGAAGGATGGTAAGACCAGGGTGTGTATTGATTACCGTGATCTCAACAAGGCGAGTCCAAAGGATAACATCCCACTAGCGAACATCCATATATTGATTAATAATTGTGTAAAACATGAGATTGGTTCTTTTGTGGACTGTTATACGGGCTATCACAGGATCTTAATGGATGAGGAAAATGTGAAAAAGACGGCATTCATCATGCTATGGGGAACATACTGCTTCAGGGTCATGCCTTTCGGTCTGAAAAATGCTGGGGCAACTTACATAAGGGCTATGACGACCTTATTCCACGACATGATACACAAGGAGATCGAGGTTTATGTGGATGATGTAATCGTAAAGTCTAGAAAGCAGTCCGACCATGTCAAAGATTTGAGAAAATTCTTCCAAGGGCACCGCAGGTACAATCTTAAGCTCAATCCTGCAAAATGCACATTCGGTATGCCGTCTAGAAAATTTTTGGGATTCGTAGTTAGTCGCAAGGTATTGAATTGGACCCGCCAAAGATTAAAGCTATCTAAGAAAATCCACCTCCGAGGAACAAGACTGGGGTGATGAGTTCATTAAGAAGATTGAACTACATCAGCAGTTTTATTGCTCAGCTTACAGCAACTTCTGAGCCTATCTTCAAACTGTTAAAGAGGATGTTGCGGTCAAGTGGATAGATGAGTGTCAAGAAGCATTTGATAAGATAAAAGGGTACTTTCCAAACCCGCCTGTATTGGTGCCACCCGAACTAGGGAGACCTTTGATTATGTATTTAACGGATTTGGACAATTCGTTTGGTTGTGTGATGGGTCAGCATGATATTACCGGTAGGAAAGAGCATGCCATCTATTATCTCACCAAGAAGTTCACATCGTACGAGGTTAAGTACACTCACCTTGAGAGGACATGCTAACTTGGGTGGCACATATGTTGAAACATTATTTGTCGTCTTACACTACTTACCTCATCTCTCGTTTGCACCCATTAAAGTATATCTTTCAGAATCCTATGCCTACAGGAAGGCTTGCAAAGTGGCAGATCTTGCTCACAGAGTTTTACATCATCTATGTGACCCGGAACGCAATGAAAGCCCAAGCATTGGCCGACTATTTGTCCTAGAATGCAGTGGATGAAGAATATGAGCCTTTGAAGACTTACTTCCCCGATGAAGAGGTAATGTACAATGATAGTCAGAATAAGTTGGAGGGCCAGGTTGGAAACTTTTCTTTGATGGAGTTGCTAACAAGAAAGGTGTTGGGATAAGAGCTGTACTGATTTCTGAGACAGGACATCACTACCCTGTTACGGCTCAGCTACATTTTTATTGCACTAACAATATGGCGGAATATGAGGCATGCATCTTGGGTTTGAGGTTAGCTACAGGTGGGTGTCCAAAAAGTATTGGTCTTGAGGGACGACCTTCTGGTGCACCAGATTCAAGGGGAATGAGAAACACGAGATTTGAAGCTCATACCGTATCAGCATTGTTTGCATGATCTTTGTCAATGATTTCGATCAGTAGAGTTTAGGCATGTTCCAAGGATCTACAACAAGGTTGTTGATGCTTTGGCTACCTTTGTCGATTTTACATCATCTAGATAAGGCTTATGTTGACCCGTTGCATATCCAAGTCCATGATCAACATGCTTACTGTAATGTGGTAGAAGAAGAGCTTGATGGCGAGCCTTGGTTTCATGATATCAAGAAATATATCAGGATGGAGGTGTATCCAGCATATGCTACAAGTGATCAAAAGAGAACAATTCGGCGATTGGCAAGCGAATTTTTCTTCAGCGAAGGTGTTTCTACAAAAGAACTCCAGATCTCAGATCGCTGAGTTGCATAAATGCTAGACAGGCCACGACCATCATAGTTGAAGTACATTTCGGGGTTTGTGGACCGCATACGAGTGGGTATGTGCTGGCAAGGAAGATTCCCTGAGTAGGTTATTATTGGCTTACCATGGAGTGAGGTTGTATGAGTTTTGTGTATAAATGTCATCAATGTCAGGTGCATGGAGATTTGATTTATTCCCCACCATCTGAATTACATAAAATGTCTATACCATGTCCTTTTTTTACGTGGGCATGGATGTCATTGGGCCAATTGAGCTAGAAGCATCAAATGAGCACATGTTCATTCTGGTAGCCATAGACTATTTCACCAAGTGAGTAGAGGCTCAAACGTTCAAGTCTGTAACCAAGAAAGTGGTGGTCAATTTTGTGCACTCAAACATCATTTGTCGGTTTAGGATACCAAAGGTGATTATTACAGACAATGAGGCTAATATCAATAGTCATATGATGAAAGAGGTTTATGATAGTCCAAGATTACACATTGCAATTCCACCCTATACCACCCCAAGGCAAATGGAGCAGTCGAGGCAACCAACAAGAACATAAAAAAGATACTTCAAAAATGATGGAGGGTTCCAGGCAATGACATGAGAAGCTACCCTTCGCATTGTTAGGTTATTATACTACTTTTCGTACTTCACTAGGGGCAACTCCTTATTTGTTGGTGTATGGCACAGAAGCAGTGATACCTGTAGAGATTGAAATCCTATCCCTTCGGATTGTCGTTGAGGCTGAAATTGATAATGATGAGTGGGTCAAAACCCGTCTGGAGCAGCTGAGTTTGATTGATGAGAAAAGATTAGCTGAGGTATGTCATGACCAGTTGTATCAAAAAAGAATTGCAAGAGCATATAACAAGAAGGTGCGCCCATGGAGGTTTGAAGTGGGTTAGTTAGTACTAAAATGTATCCTCCCTCATCAGGTGGAGGCAAGGGGCAAGTTTGCCCCAAATTGGCAGGGGCCGTTCGTCATGATGAGAGTGTTGTCCAATGGGGCTTTGTTTTTAATAAGATACTATGTATGCTTTTCTTTAGTTAAATTCTATTTGTTTTTACTTGGCATATTTTGAAGATTGGTATAACAAAGACATTTTGTTCTGCCATCTAAATACTTTATCCTTTGTTGCCCCCTTCGACCTTTTTTGTTTTCTTTCATACCCCTCTTTCGGAATCAGTAGCAAAATCAAAAACACAAGCATAAAAGATAAGTAAAAGTAAAAGAGAATGAAAAGAGAGAAAAAAAGAAAGGAAGAAAAAAAAGAAAAAAAAGAAGCAAAAACAACAAAAACAATAGAAAGAAAAGAAAGAAGAAAGAAAAGAAAGGAAGAGAAAGACGAAGAAAAGAAAAATCACAACAACAAAGTAATTCGTATGACATAAACTACGTTCGATATGATTTCTTTTAAGGATACATAGGCAGCCTCACGGTTCGGTCCCATCAAAGCAAAAATCCAAAAGTTCCCAAGCAAAGAAACTGGGGCAGAAGTTGTGGTTGTTGTAAGAAATTTGATGCCAAAAGTTGTAATTTTCTACCCATTTAAATTGTTCTGAGCCTTTTGATACCCTTTCTTTCTAACCTTATCCAAAAGCCCTTGCTACGGTCCAAAGAAAGACCTTTCGATCAGTCGTCGAAAGATGCCAAGTCAAGAAAGTAGAGATGATTCATGTCATGAGCAATACTCTAGTCTGATCAAAGAAATAAAAAATGAGAGAGTCTTATTGGTGAAAACCCTCACGGCCACCGTAA
The DNA here is from genome assembly GCA_034376525.1 of Nicotiana benthamiana. Lineage (NCBI taxonomy): Eukaryota > Viridiplantae > Streptophyta > Magnoliopsida > Solanales > Solanaceae > Nicotiana > Nicotiana benthamiana. Next base: position 41,070,892 of record CM067324.1, read on the forward strand.
GGCGACGGGGGTTGAGAGAAATGAAAAATGAGAGTCTTATTGGGGAAAACTCTCACGGGCACCGTAAGGTGACGGGAGCTGAGAGAAATGAAAAATGAGAGAGTCTTATTGGTGAAAACCTTCACGGGCACCTTAAAGCGATAGTAAGTTGAGGGATAAACAAAGGAGAGCGGTCGGCTGGTGAAAACCTTTCAGGGCACCGCAGGATGAATAGGGTCAAGGTTTGGTTGAAGAATTCTGGTTATGGAATTCCGAGGCAACGAAGCATGGCAACTGAGAGTTGATTGGTTGGACAGATTGGGCCGATTAATTTGAAATATATTTCATGATCATTGGTACCAGTTGTTCCACGCAGATAAATCTCTTTTCTTTTCCCCTTTTAGCAGTCATCCAGTTTTAGATTCTTCTTATCCTTAACACTCAAAGTCATTGCATTTCATTTTCTTTTGGATTTTTTATTTCTCTAAGATGTTTCAAGGTTAATTTTGTTTGAGAAAGTAAGAAAGGATTTCAAAGCTTACTAACAACTCCCAAAAGTGCAAAGCACAGTGTGGCCAGAACAAACCAAAGACAACATGATGTAAAGTGGGATATAAAGAATCACCGGAAGCTTCATCAGTGGAATGGTTTGTTAATTTCAGGAGAGGTGCAAGATTCTGATAAAGGGTTCAGGGACGTGATACAATGGTTTGGGTATAGAACACTCAGTTCATTCAAGGTCATGGGGTTTTGAAAGTCAGTCAGAAAGTCAGGTGGTTCAGGGTCAGTTCGGAAAAGCTAGTCAAAACAAAGCATGACATTGGGGAGGCCACTTTCAACAAGAATGCCATAAACTAACCACCACATTTCAAACTGACAAAGATTTTTCTTTGTTTGAAAAAGGGGCAGAAATTTCTGGTTGCGTCGAGGAAAACCTCCGTAGGGGAAAAGCAAGCACCAGGCAGGTATGATTATAAAATTTCAGGACCCTCCTAAAAAATGAGACCTAGTTTATAAATGAGTTGCCTAATCCAACATAAATGAACCCCAAGGAAATATAAGTTGTCTTCAAAGTTTTCGTTTTAGGATAGGATTCAATTCAAAGTTTTCAGGTCCCTCCTGAATAATGGGACCTAGCCTTAAGATTTCCATTAGATAACAAGATGCAGTGTAATAGCTGTTGTAGAGAAATGTAAGTCAGCCTAAGAGTCATGTTGTAGGGTAGTATAATTCAACCGTAAAATCGTCACTCTTAAGATAGGGCTTGATTTTTAATTTTCAGGACCCTCCTGAATAATGTGACCTGGCTTTAAGATTTCCGTCAGATCATATGATTTAGCGTAAGCTCTACTGTAGGAAATTATAATTCAGCCTTAAAAGTTGTCACTCTTAAGATAAGGTTTGATGTTGACTTTTAGGACCCTCCTAAATAATGGGACATAGTTTTATGGTCTGCTTAGATAACAAGATGTAGTGATAAGTTCTACCTTTAGAAGATATATCTAGTGTTAAAATTGTTGTTAGTTAAAAGTTGTCAGGTCCCTACTGGATAATAGGTTCTAGCCTTAAGATTTTCATTAGATAACAAGATATAGTGGAAGTAATACCTTCAGAAGATATAACTTAGTTTTAAAATTTTCATGTTAAGAATTGTTAGGATCTGCCTGGATAATAGGATGTAGCATTAATACTTTCTTAGATAACAAGATATAGCAGAAGTGATACCTTTAGAAGATATAACTTAATTTTAAAATTGTTGTTAGTTAAAAGTTGTTCCTTTCCTTTACTGAGCCGAGGGTCGATTGGAAACAGCCTCTCTGCCCTTTCGGGTAGGGGTAAGGCTCATTTACATATTACCCTCCCCAGACCCCACTTTGTGAGACTATACTGGGTAGTTGTTGTTGTTGTTGTTGTCGTTAGTTAAAAGTTGTCAGGACCCGCCTGGATAATGGGATGTAGCTTTAATACTTTCTTAGATAACAAGATATAGTGGAAGTGATACCTTTAAAAGATATAACTTAGTTTTAAAATTGTCGTTTAACTAGGAGTTTTCAGGACCTTCTTAGATAATGGGTTGTAGTTTGAAGAACCTCTTATATAACAAGGTTCAGCAGAAGTAATGCCTTTAGAAGATATAACTTAGATAAAAACTATCATATCATTTAATTAGGAGTTGTCAGTACCCTCATGGATAATGAGATCTTGATTTCAAATTCGTAGAGCATTTGGTAATATGATTCAATTTAATACTCACATATGTACCCATCTACCAAACTGGAGCGGAAAAGTTTCTTTGTTTTGTCTATTTTTGTTGAAATCAGGTACCCACCTGGAAAACAAGGGAATATAGTTCAAGTTTTGGATATCAGGAGCCCACCTGGAGAATAAGGGAATACAACACAAGTTTTGGCAATCAGGGGCACACCTGGAGAACAAGAGAATATAGTTCAAGTTTCGGCAATCAGGAGCCCACTTTGAGAATAAGGGAGTACAATTCAAGTTTTGGCAATCAATCACCCACTTGGAGAACGAGGGAATATAATTCGAGTTTTGGTAGTCAGGCGCCCACCTGGAGAATAAAGGGATATAGTTCAAGTTTTGACAATTAGGGGCCCGCCTGGAGAATAAGGGAATATGGTTCAAGTTTCAGCAGTCAGGAGCCTGCTTGGAGAATAAGGGAATACAATTCAAGTTTTGGCAATCAAGAGCTCACCTGGAGAAAAAGGGAATACAATTCAAGTTTTGGCAATCAGGAGCCCATCTGAGAATAAGGGAATACAATTCAAGTTTTGGCAATCAGGAGCCCACCTGGAGAACAAGGGATATAGTTCAAGTTTCGGCAATCAGGAACCATCCTGGAGAACAAGGGAATACAATTCGAGATTGGTAATCAGACATCCAACTAGAGAACGAGGGAGTATAGTTCAAGTTTCAGCAATCAGGCGCCACTTGGAGAACAAGGGAATACAATTCAAGTTTTGGTAATCAGGCGCCCACCTGGGGAACAAGGGAATACAATTCAAGTTTTAGTAATCAGGCGCCCACTAGGAGAACAAGGGGATACAATTCAAGTTTTGGTAATCAGGAGTCGACCTAGAGAACAAGGGAATACAATTCAAGTTCAGCAATCAGGCACCCACCTGGAGAACGGGGGAAGACAATCCAAGTGTTGAAGGAATATAGTTCAAGTCTAGTAATCAAGCATCCACCCGGAGAAAAGGAAAAGCATCTCGGATTGCAACTCAATTCAGCAACAAAGGAACTGCACCGGGAGAATACAAGTCAACAAGACAACAAGAATCACAAGATCAAACTTGAACATATAGATATAACTTCTATAATTCATAGATCATAGCATAGTCTAGCTTCTTTTATTTTGTCATGGTGTAATAAGGGGCTTAGTAAGCAGCAGCAATAGCGGAACCACATCTTCATGGTAGTCCGAGCTACCAAACATTCCTGAACTACACTGACCTGATTCCTCTATATCAAAGGATATGTAGCAACCTCGAAAGCAGGGTGCGGTTAAATCTTTCAAAAATGCTTCCCATGGAGTATTCAAACAGGAAAAAGTCGCTCGTATTCGCTCACTTTATCTTTGCTCTAAAACTCCTCATGTATCCGAGCAAAGAGGGGAAGTTGTGAGCACGTGATTTTTGCCCTATATGAATTACTCCGATAAATTCAAAATAAAATAATTTCATTCATTACTTGCAATTTTGTGAATTTTTGGGGCATTTTTTGTCAATTGATTGCATTTATTTGTGCACATTTATTTTATTTAATTGATGAAAAATACAAAAAGTAGGTGCATTTACACTTAGGATTTAATTTAGCATTGTAGGATTAAGTAAGTAATTAAGTTATTTTATGAAAATGAAAAAATAAAAAATAATTCATTTTGCATTTTTAACTTCTAATTTTTGAATTTGTTATAGTTTTCTTTAATTTAGGAACTAATTAATTTTGAAAAAAAAATCAATTAGTCTATTAATATAGTTTTGAAATGTAGTCAGATTTTGTTAAATTTGTAACTATAAATAAAAAATCTGAAAATGAAAAAAGAAAAAAAGAAAATGAAAAGAAAAAGGAGTTTTAATAATGACCCTAATTTTGGGCTAGCCTACCCTGAAACCCGTCTAAATAGCCCCAAAAATCGGCCAGTCCCCCCTTACCCGGTCCGTCTCCTACCGCAGTCCAAACGACCTCGTTTAATTAATAATTAATCTCAGCCGTCGAAATTTTGTGATCTAACGGCTGAGAAACTAGGTTCATTTAATATATTAATGTCCAAACATCCCCACCCCCATCCATTCTTCTCCATTACAACCCTTCAGTCTCACATAACGCCACCGTCTGCCACTGCCAGAAATTGCTCAATGGCGGCGGCAATCCCGCCCAGATTTACACCAAACACTTCCCTTGACCCCCCTCTTTCCAAAACTCCAGTTACCTTCCCTCAAATCCGGCCAGGGATCCTTAAATATCATATTAAAATTGCAAACCTTAGCGCCCCCACAGTTTCTCCGGTAGTAGTGCCACCTCTAAATACACCCAAATTAATACCACAGACCCACCACGATCCCCTTTTCATCTGTAGTCAATTATCCTTGAATCTTAACGGAGCTTCTCGAATCCGGTTCTGAAAGAAAACCCTAGAACACCCAAACTCCAAATCAACGAGTTTGTGGAAGAGTCTAGACTGCAATGGACCTTATTTGTGTGTTTTCACATGAAAACATACGATCAAGGGCTATTCCAGTCAACAATTTGAAAATTTACTTTCAAGTTGGTCGAATCGATTCCTGGTTCGATTTTAGGTATTTTCTTTGTTCGTTTTGCTTATTTGTTAACTTTCCTTCCGTGTTTCTGCTTCATCTCCTCTTCTTAGTTTTTTTAGTCATTCCAAAGTTCTATTATTCATGCATGACCCATTTGTCTTTCGACATAATTATCTATTTGTTTGTTTAGAATTATTTGACTTAGTTTTTTTTCCTTTTTTGGGTTTTGGGCTCCGGTTTAAAAGCCCTATATTCATTCTCTTGGTCAATCTTAGGGTAGATTTGTTCTAAATGTTGGGTATTTGATTGATTTCAATTAATATCTAAGGATTAAGCCCAGAAGGAACTAAGTCGGGTTTATTTAGACCTAGCCACTTGGGTCAATTTGACCTAGGCTATGCTTGGTTAGAAGGGTAGTTTCATGGTCTTTAAAGGGTAGTTTAGGTAATCTAGCTAGGAAATCTATCTGTAACTACTTGGAGAAGCTTCTAGGAAGCTGGGGAATGAGTTATTTTAAATGATAGAAAATCAAAATAGGGACACCTAAGCTAAATGAGAATTAGAAAGGGACTAAAAATGCAAATATGATCCCTGCATTGTTTCCCTATTGCCTTGCCTATAAAGGCATCCTATTCTTGCCTTTGAAGGCAGAACTTCAAAGATAAATATTCCAGAAAAAGAGGAACGACTAAAAAATCAAATAAAAAGCACTGTTTTATTGGATTTTCTGCTTCAAATCGTGTGATCTTTAATTGCTGAAACAGTTTTGGTTTCATTTGGGTTGCAACGAATTAAGATCAAGTTTGGTTTGAAATCTTCTGGTCATTGAGTAACTAAAATTGTTGTTTGGATTGTTGTACTTCATTTGTTGGGTTTTAGAATTGGTTTGCTGGTTCATTATTGGTTGTTGGGCTCTAGTGATGTTGCTGATAATTGCTTCACCTTCTCTTCCTCTTGTAATTTCCATGTACACTATCAAAATTTGTCCTGGAACTGACTATTGACTAGCATGCGTAAAGATTTGGAAGTTCAAGTTGAAATTTGAATAGACATCTTAAATTTCTTATGTAGTTACTCTTAGTTATTATCATTATGTGTGATTAGATGCTTCATTTCGTTTAGTTTAACTTCTGGTTTGTGCTGAGTGTTGGTTCATGCTAACAACTTAGTGTGATTTAGTTGCTTAGATCTAGTGTATAATTTTAGAATATTGGGTGTTGTAATATTATTTAAACTCTAGCTAAAGGAATGGAATGTTTTAAACTTTTAAATGATATTGTTCAAAGCATGTAAAGCCTGCTATGTGTGGATCTGAAAATGGACTCACATATGTTCAAGTTGTTAATAAGAATTAAGCCTGAAAATAGTAGCTCTTAATTTCAGATTGATTGTGTGTTCACCTAGTAGTGCTTTTCCTCTATTCTTTATTTTATTTTTCTTCATAAGCTTTAGTGTTGGTTGGAAAACTCAAGTCTTACTAGTAGTTGAATTTGCTAGTTGAATGCAAGTTTTATTTAACGACTAGAGGACTATTATGGCTAATGACATATGTTTTCTGCTTTTAGCTTGTTACTTTAACTCTGAAAGTTTTGGATGTGTTTAGTCGAGAAGGTTGATGACTTAAACTAAGTGTGCTTTTCATGTCTGCTCACTATGGAACTTCATAAAATTTCATCTATTGTTCATACAGGTTAAGCCAGAGTTTAAATAAATTTGGAGTTAACATGGTTGTTTTGCAATATTAGTTAATAGATTGATGTCAAGCATAATAAACCAAGGATTGTTTGATTTAGGAATAGTTGATCAAGTTATCTATTGTTCCATATTAAAATAATTATAGATTTGGGAGTCAAAACTAAAATTTGTGCATATTCTTAGGCCCAGATCTAAATGGGTCTTGCGTTATTTCACTTTATTGTAAATGAGTGAGCGATTTGATGCTCATATGGTACTGTCAAAGGGGTTCGATCATGGGTTTCGATCCCGTTTCATTGGGCTGGCCTCAGGCCCAATTTCTATGGCTCAATTCACATGCTTGTGCGATCAATATTTAGTGGCATTGAAGTTTTGGCACTGGGCACCGCTTTTAGGCCCAAATGCTGGGTTGGATCGTGCATCGGTGCTAAGTTAGCTTGGACTTTAACTTTTGTGTAGTTACAATTTTAGTAGCCGTTTAATTAATTCGTCGTTTCTTTAATATTGGAGGTGTGCCATAGTGACCAATTGCATAAGGAATGGCCCTCACTTTTAAATCTAGCAACCCCTTAAGTTAGAATAATTCAGGGCGCGCCATGCCAAATAAAATCACAATGAAATAGCCTTCATTTGATTAATCTTGTTTTAATCCTTAGAATTCGAGGCGCACCATATAGCGAATTTTCATGGCCTTCGTAAAGTTGCTAACGCATAGTTACTTTAGGCGCGTTATTTTAATAATTTACCTTCCTAAACATGGGACGCATTTATGTGACCCAAATCCAAATCTCAACGTTAGATAAAATCTGTTGCGAACTGCGGGTGCATTTATGTGACGTGGTTCAAGACATATTTTAAATGACATTGTAATTTTCCTTAAAAATAATTAAAGAAATCGGTTAAAAGATAAAATTCACATAGGTTTGAACATGTCCTAAAATCAATATCATGCCAATTATAGCGGTTGAGTGACCATGCTAGAATCATGGAACTCGGGAATGCGTAACCCCTTCTCCAGGGTTAACAAAATTCTTTACCCGAATTTTTGGTTCGTGGATTGTTAAACAGAGTCAATCTTTTCCTCGATTCGGGATTCGAACCGATAACTTGGGACACTATTAATTATCCCAAATGGCGACTCTGAATTTCTTAATTAATAATCTCATTTCGATTGTCACTTAAGTTGGAAAAAATTCCCTTATACTCCTCGAATGGTAAAAAAGAGATGTGACATATTCTTTTTTGTTAATTTCTCTTATCTTGATCTTTTCACTTCCTTCTCGATTTACATTTTGCAATACTGAGATATCTTTTTTTATATATTTCTCACAAAGTTGCAATTATACAGTATAATATATTGCAATTATATATTCTCTTTATTCTTCTAAGAAAGTCAGCTCACAATATTATTCTAGAAAACAATAGTTTATAGTATGTGGTATTGACGAGTTAGACTTATTTTCTGAATTAAAAGTATTAAGGAAAATTGTACAAGTAGATGATAATATTACAATTTGTAATCGGTATACTTTATCAGATAAAAAGATTTTCTGTTTTATATGCCTAAATTATTTATAGAATAATGTTAACAGTTCCTATAAGTTGCTTCAGTGAAAAAAAATCAAAATTAAAATTGATAAAATCTTATTTAAGATCAATAATGTCTCACGAGAGATTAAATACACTAACGATATTATCAATTAAAAAAGAAGAAGTAGAATAAATAGATTATAAAATAAATTTGTATAACTTTGCATCTCAAAAAGTTAGAAAAATAGACTTCATATATATATATATATATATATATATATATATATATATATATATATATATATATATATATATATATATATTCAAGGCCTTTTATTTAAGTTTGCTTTAGGCAACCAATATTATTGGGCCACCCCTGCAAATTAAGGCCTTTTACTTAAGTTTGCTTTAGGCCACCAATAGTATTGGGCCACCCCTACAAATTAGCTCATTATATTTAAACTGAATAGCCAATAAAAAGATTGCAATCATGTAAGCCAACAAAATATAGCCTACATAAATATCGTTATGCCTTTTTCAACAAATCTATAAATTCCATGTCCGATCTCCATCCAATAAACTTTGTCCGCCTTTCACCCATATTCATTCCACGTATTTAAATTTTTTTTCCTAATTTTATTTTGCTTTTTCGTGTTTTTTCATTCCTAATTTATATCCTTTTTGTTTTATTTTTTTCTTATAAAATAAAGATGATAACATACACCATATTTATTATGAACTTTTACCTAACAAGTCCTTATCGAACAAGATATGAAAAGCATCAATTGTTTTACAATATAATTGTATTCGGACTGTTAAAGTAAAAATAAAAGTTTTGGTTGATAATAAATATATGTATAAATTAATTAAACAATATTATACATATGTATCAATTTTATTCAAAAATAGCAAAATATAAAATCATTATGAATATTGTCTAACTGTGTATGTGAATCTGTATTACTATCAATATACACAAAGATATACATGAATATACATATGCATATACATATTATGTACACCTACTTCCTCCCTTCAAAAATCATTAACAGTGAAAATAGAAAAAGAAAAAAGAAAATATTATTATGATAAATATCATATTATGTTGGATGTCTACTCATCTTCCATGATCTTCATCTCAAATGCTTAATGACATATTCAATGACATATTTTGTATGTTCAATGACATATTCCATGACATATTTTCTTCACTTTCTATGCCTATATAAAGGTCTTGTAATAGATAGGAAAATATACACAATTGAAAAAGAAAATCTCTTCCTTCTCTCTATCTATATTTCTTGTTCATGTTTCACTAAGTTGCGTATATTTATTGTTCATGTTTTACTAAATTGCTTTCATTTTATAACACGTTATCAGCACGAGTCTCTAACCATCACGGTAAGTTATCTTCTTTTAAAGTTCTCGACTCTGATTTAAAATTATCGGGTACAACATGTTTCTCTTTTTTGTAAGAATAATGATATGTTTTATTGGATACTTAGTTTTTCTCAACTATGTTTCTAAACAAAAAAATAGAAAGAGAAATATACTCATACTTCACCATGATCTCTTTATTTATGAATAAAGATGTAATGATTTTAATAAACTGCTTCTTAATTGATTTGCATTATTAAAATATAAATAGAAGTAACCAACAATAGACTTAGATAACGATAATATTTTCTTGACAGTAGTACATATCCAAAATATGAATATAAATAGTGTTTGCATCATTAAAATATTACCCAAGAAGTTTTTATTGATTATTCATCTTCTTCTTTGTAGAAATAAAGCATGTTAGTAATAATGAAGTTACTTGAAATTGTTTTTGTTTTCAAGTCTATTTTCTTATTGAATTGAACTATATCTAGTTACATGCTTAAGTACTTGGGTACTCCTAACATAATGAGTGATTATATATTGTTGTACAGTATAACATGATATACTACACTAGCTACATTTAACTATTTATTTTGACAAGCCTACATACAGAATATTAGTACACATAGAGATACCATGTAGGTATGGATTTTACGATATTAAAATTTTTATATTCTTTAGGTGTATATAATTATTTTATATGGTCAATCTAGAAAGTAAACAATACTAGTTATGTAGCATGTCAAATCACTTAGCCAAATTATTATTGAAATTGCTTGATAAAGATCTAAGTGCAATAAGGGTATTCATATTAGTCGGTATTGTCCTACACATATTTAGTACACTTTAAATCATGCTAATTAACTTGAATAATTTAATGTTGCATGCACTAACTAGACATACAAGATTAAGTATGGATATCTCACAAAACAAACTTGGATCAAAATTCAATTGTAAAATTATTTGTTTAATTGATTCATGTACCACATGTACAATATTCAAAGAGAAGAAATATTTCTCTCATTTAAGTATGTGTAAGGCAGATGTTACTACAATTTCTAGTAGTAGTAAATTAATTGAAGGCTCTGGAAGAGCTACTATTACTCTGCCTAAAGGAACAATATTTATCATTGAGAATGCAATGTTCTCCTCCAAGTCCAAGAGGAACTTGTTGAGTTTTCAAGATATCCATCAAAATGGATATCATATTGAGACAATAGATGGGAATAATCTTGAATATCTCATCATTACAAAGAATGTCTCTAGCCAAAAGAGGGTTATTGAGAAGTTCCCATCTTTATCTTGTGGCATGTATTGGGCAATAATTAGTGCAATTGATGCACATTCTACCGTAAACCAAAAGGTTACTGATTCCAATACTTTCGTACTTTGGCATGATCGATTGGGACATCCTGGATCAATTAGATGAGACAGATAATAGAAAACTCAAATGGGCATCCATTAAAGAATTTAAAGATTCTTTTAAATAAATAATTTTCTTGCACTTCTTGTTATCAAGGCAAGTTAATTATTAGACCATCACCAACAAAGGTTGTAATTGAGTCAGTTGCGTTTTTGGAACGTATACAAGGGGACATTTGTGGACCTATTCACCCACCTAGTGGGTCGTTTATATATTTCATGGTCTTAATAGACGCATCTTCTTGATGGTCTCATGTGTGCCTATTGTCATCTCGCAACCTTGCGTTTGCAAAATTAATGGCACAAATAATTCGATTACGGGCACAATTTCCCAATAATCCAATTAAGTCTATTAGACTAGATAATGCTATTGAGTTTTCATCCCAAGCATTTAATGATTATTGCTTATCAATTGGGATAAAAGTGGAACATCTTGTATCTCATGTTCACACTCAACATGGTCTTGCAGAATCTTTAATTAAATGTCTGCAGTTGATAGCAAGACCGTTACTCATGAAAATGAGGCTTCCCACTTCGTTTTGGGGTCACGCCATTTTGCATGCAGAAATGCTAGTTCGTCTCAGACCGACAAATTATCACAAATATTCCCCGTTGCAATAAGTTTTGGGTCATGAACCTAATATATATCATTTAAGAATATTTGGATCCGCAGTATATGTGCAAGTAGCACCGCCATATCGCACCAAAATGGGTTCGCAAAGAAGGTTAGGAATATATGTTAGGTTTGAATCGCCCTCCATTATTCGCTACCTCGAAACATTGACAGGGGATTTTTTCACTGCACGATTTGCAAACTGTCGATTCGATGAGAAACTTTTCCTCCAAAATTAGGGGGAGAAGTTGGTGAAACCAAACGGGAAATTTTGTAAAAAAGTACATCATTATCTCATCTTGATCCACGTGCCTCTATTTGTGAAAAAGATGTGCAAAAGATTATCCATTTGCAAAGAGTAGCAAATCAAATGCCAGACGCATTTATGAACGTGGCAATAGACGAAATTATAATCGTCATTTTTGTGATAATGAAGATAATAAGGATTCTCAAAATAATCATTCACTCTGTGAAAGTAATATTTGTCATCAATTTGACAATATGATATTTTATAGAGCATATATAGATGATTATGGTCCATTCATGATGTGAGTGTGACAACATCTAATTTATGAATACATATTCATTCTTGGAAGAATATGAACATGCTATTGGTATTGAATATACCACACTCACCTGTAGAAGGAGGTTTGAGATGATATAAGAAAATAATATCATTATTATGGCATGAATGGTCATTGGTCATGTACCTATTGTGCGTCAAAATATTTTGGCTATGTGATTATTAAAGAACAATAATAATGCAAGAAACATATCTTGCATATAATTTTGACCATGACCATAATGGTATAACGTTCTCTTTAAAAGAGATATTCACCATATGGATGTTCATGAATATGTGGTAGTACCAAATTAATTGAGAACTCTACAAGAGCCAATTATACTATTTTGGAGAGACACAATTGATTACCAATAAGGTATTGTGTTGTAGTAAGTCTCAAAGAAACTTATTCAGTTTCCAAAGTATATGCGAAAGCGGTTGATTATATTGAGACAATAAATAAAGGAAATATTTGATATCTTCTATTACTATAGATTGTAGCGGGATAATGTGTATATGAAAATCTACCCGCTTTATTCTCCAGTTTGTACTACACAAATAAACGAATACCACAATAAAGTGGATGTTTATAGATATAAAAACCCATATCATAATAAACTAGGAGTTTACTGATAATCGCACATGTAGATATGAACTTTATCATATTGATAACTTATTTAGTTGACATTTGGGTTAGCTATATCAATTTAAGTATGATGTGCAAAAATAATAGAGAATTGATATGGGTAAATATTAAAGAACTAGAAAGTTCTTTACGAATTCTCTTACATTGCTTGTTCTTATTAATTAATAGACCAACTAAAGTTGGAATTGAATCCCATGAATGCTGGAAATATCAAAGATGAATATGGGCCCATTCATCTGCCATGTATACCACATAAGATGCATTTATGAGATGGTAACAAGCGCAATTATTATTAACCCGCAACATGGTGTTTTGCGAGGTAACTTGCTCAATAATATAATATAGAGCATAATTTCCAGATTTTTTTATTCAAGATAGTTCTTCTTGATAAGTAGGTTTACATAATAGATGGTTTAGCAAGATAATTTATTGAGTGTCTCCACTTAATAGCTAAACTATTGCTTATGAGAACAAAGTTATCTATCTCCGTATGATATATGTTATATACGAAAGTATATTGCATTCTCCCCTCACAAGTGGTTCAAGGTCAGGAACCAAATAATTCCATCTCAATATTATTGATGTGCGGTGTATATTTTGATTAATACCATAAAGCACAAAGATGGGTTCTCAAAGTTGAGGAAGGAAGTTAGTTTTTCTAACATGAGGGGGAGACATGATAAACAGTTGAGAAAAAGTTACGTGGAATGAATTATCATTTGTACAACTAGATGCTCGAATACAATAATATGAACTTGAAGTTCATAAAAAGATAATTCATTTGCAACATATTGGAAAGCATTCCATATGCATTTTTTGACCTAAAGAAAGTAACTACATTCTCATTGCAAATGCTCATATTAAGTCCTAGAAGGACAAAATATATGGTACGCTTAAAGCGTATAGACAAATCAGTTTCAAATAGAACTTCTTGATAAAGAAGATGAGCAAATGATTAAAGTGATCATAATAAATGAGGCAAGTGATCTAGAAGGTCACGTGACATAACACTTCATAAAATCTCATGAGAGATTCAGGTACCTGAATATATGAATGAAAAGATCTATATGTTATATCTTTATGAAAATTTATTGGAACTGATATAAAATGTTCGTCGACGACATCTATGATAGTGCTAAATATCGACGAGTATCTTAAGTTTGTCGAATACAGACAAATATATTGGCCAAATGGAAGAGATACAATTCAAGTAGAATTGATTCTATATGAAAGACATGTAGTTTTGGACATGTAGTTCAAATACTTGAAAATATAAAGTCAATGGTATGTGCAATCAATTTTCGATATCTTATATGTCTAGCATGACATAAAAACAAAAAAACTTGATATGCATCTAAAGTCTATAATATGGCTTATATGACTTAACTTATATGACAATCCATGAAGGATTTAAGTTGCTTGAAGCATCTACAATTCTTGATCTTGAGGTATCACTTCCTCAGTGCAATTTATGCACAAATGTATCGTGCTATAATTATAAGCATGATAATGTGAGAGCGAGGATACCTTTATGGAGATATTGAAGAGCCATTCCACGATGTTTGAGAAGACATTATATATCTATCACGAGTTATGATTTCAAGGTGCAAATATTCATTATAGTTAATATGGCTGATTTATTTATCAAATCTCTACCAACGATCTCTTGAAGATGGTGCACAAGATTGGGATGTGAAGGCTCAAGGAGGTGAATTGATGCTCTCTTCAGCGGGAGTTAATGCGTGTTGCACTCTTTTTCCCTTACAAGGTTTTGTCCCACTAGGTTTTCCTTGCAACGTTTTTAATGAGGCAACAAAAGGGCATATTTCTATACATGTGTACTCTTTTTCCTTCACTAGAATTTTTTCCCATAGGGTTTTTCCCTAGTAAGGTTTTACTGAGGCACATTATCTATGGACATCCAAAGGGGGAGTATTATGATAAATATCATATTATGTTGGATGCCTACTCATCTTATATGATCTTCATCTCAAATGCTTAATGACATATTTTGTATGTTCAATAACATATTCCATGACATATTTTCTTCACTTTCTATGCTTATATAAAGGCCTTGTAATAGATAAGAAAATATACACAATTGAAGAAGAAAATCTCTTCCTTCTCTCTATCTATATTTCTTGTTCATGCTTCACTAAGTTGCTTATATTTATTGTTCATGTTTTACGAAATTGCTTTCATTTTATAACAAATATCACAAATTAGAGCCATAGTGTTAGACTTAAACATCCAAAATAATGAACAAAGAGAAACTACGAAAAGAAATAATTGTGTTACAACTTCATACACTATATAGTTATAGTTATATATACATATATATATATATAGACACACACATTGGCATATACATAATTAAAAGGACTGAAATGCCTCGAAGAACAATTTAGGCACAAGTAAGAAATTGAGCAAAAGCTATATCGAAGAAATTTTTTAAACTAGGAAGAGAACTTGATATGAGAGTTTTTCATAACTCATAAACTTTTGAATATCTCTACGTTGTAGCTACCTCTCCACAATAGAAAATATGTAGTAGCACTTCTATTTATAATACTACAAAACCAAACTTGACTAGACTAACAAAACCTATTCCAATATGAATTCGGTAAATAAAACCTAACTAGACATGAATTAAGTAAACTAGTAAATACCAGATCCGAGACACATTAGGAATTAATTAATCTTGGTTTAGTTTCCAACAACCTCTCTTAAATCAAGATCTTCAAACTTGAGCATGCCATGAGTAACATCAAGCCTTGTAGAAGTCAAGTACCTTAGACTCTTCACCAAATTTCTAAAATATGTAGCATCACTAAAATCACGAGTACCATCTTTAGTCAACTTCAATTTATCGTGAATAGTGCTGATATATGATTTGTATTTACTCATAATAAATCCCTTCAAAATATTACCAATATAATTTTTTTTTAATTTTAAAATTGTCTATTTCTCTAGTTGCCTTGTAGTTGGACTTGTAGAACCATTCAACTCCAACTTGCCATTCTATAGGATGTAGATTAATGCCACGAATAAATATCTTCTCTTTCTTGAAACATGCCATCTCGAACAATGACACGAAATTGATTATATGTTCAATATTTATGATCATGCGTTGTTGTGGTTCTAGATCCCAAGCTATTTTTGCCTCAAACTTGGGTTGATCATTAGAAAATTTCTCTTGATGAACCATCTTGCTTCTTTCATTACTCAGTTCATCTTAAATACTATCAAATAAATTTTCTTCTGAAATAGTAACCTCTTTTGGCCTGGCATCCCTTGCAACCAAATCTTCTTTTTTAATAACCGGAAAAAAATTTGGCAGATAAATTTGAATATTATTTTACTTCCATTTGCATTCAATAGAATCTCTATCACAACAAAAATTACATGTACATTCTCTTCCTTTCTCCTTTATTTTTGAATTCTGACCTTCTTGATTTATCTCTGCCGGTTTTGATGTGTATTTTTTTTTGGTTGATCAACCTTTTTTGGTTGATCCTCCATTATTTTATCTTTCTGTTGATTCAATAATCTCTCATATGTCACCAATCCACCTTCTAAATCATTAAGTCTGAGAGTGCTAAGATCTTTGGTAGTCTGAAGAGTAACTTTCTTGTTGTTAAACTTTAAATTTAGTGATTGCAATACTTTTTTAACAATTTTAACTTCTTTCAATACTTCTCCATTGATCCTTAGACCATTGACTATTTCTTCAATTCTAGTAAAAGATTCTTTGACAGACTCTGTTGGTCCCATATGAACCCACTCAAATTGACTCCTAAACGCTTGCACTTTCTCCTTCTTTATGTCAGCAACTTTTTGATTTGACTTCACAAAGATTGTCCAAGCCTCTTTTGATGACTTTGCATACAAATAGTTTTTCGATATATACAAATCGACTTTGATGGCGATATAGTAGTGTGCCTTATAATATAAATGTATTTTCTTCTCCAGTTGCGTCGCTGCATCACCCGTCAAAATTGTACCTTTTAGGGGTTCCTCAAAATCCTTCATCAATGATGGACCATAATCCAATATCTTTAAAAATATTCTTCATCTATTGATACCTAGTTTCAAAATTACTTTTGCACTCAAACTCAAAAATATGATAATTAGGTAATAAAGTATCTATTTTTTGGATCTCCTACCGGCTCTGACAGGATCTCATGCGTGCTCTGATACCAATTTGAAAGGATTGAAATACCCGATAACAATTTAGGCACAAGCAAGAAATTTGGTATAAGCTATATAGAAGAAATTTATTAAACTAGGGAGAGAACTTAGTAGGAGGATTTTTCACAACTAATAAACTCTTGAATCTCTCTACGTCGTAGCTATCTATCCATAATAGAATATATGTAGTAGCACCCCTATTTATAATACTACAAAGTCGAAGTTGACTAGACAAACAAAACATATTCCAATATGAATTTGGTAAATAAAACCTAACTAGACATGAATTAATTAAACTAGTAAATACCAGATCCTAGACAACTTAGGAATTAATTAGTCTTGATTTAATTTCAAACAATAATTATACAATATTATACAGTGTCTCATTAAAATATATGCATTATATAACCATATGTAAACACTTATTATACATATCTACACTAGAAATCTCATTCATTCAATCATGCCTCAAACCTGGGACTGGACGTAACACGGCACTCGGTGCCTGAATACATGTGAACGAGCAAACCAATTAGCTGGTTGAATCAACATATGATATCATAATATACTAAATACGGAAGATAAACTAACTCATACAGATATAATGAAAGTCTGAATGATATAAATCAAAATGCGGAAATACTAATACAGTTCTGAAACATATTTGTAGCCAACATAGCTTAATATGAAAAGCCCACGACTCTGTCTAACTGTTATTCTAGTCTATGAAGCCTCTAATTTGTACTATAAAACACTGACTATCTGAAAATACTGAAGATTGTAGTAATGATAATGCCCCAAAAGAACTAGGGATCACCAAATAGTTGGTACGAGAATCCTACCGCTCTGAATCCTTAACCTGTAAATCATTACCTGCATCGTGAGATGCAGGCCCCGGGCAAAAGGGACGTCAGTATATTTGAATTGACCGGTATATGAAGCAATAGAAAGAAAGAATTATAAATGCTAAAACTGAAAATAAGCTAATAATTGAGAATTGATAACTCAAATGATAACTATTGAAACTGAAACTAAAATGATAATTGATAACTGATAATTGATAACTGAACTGGTAACTGATAACTGGTAACTGAAATGATAACTGATAACTGAAATGATAACTGATAACTGAGCTGATAACTGGTAACTGAACAGAACAAAGGAAGTAAGGATATGAATACTCTTTCTTCTGAATGATGAACAACCTATTTATCTGAATAAGCTACAGCCTCGGGCCCAATATAAATGTGCACAAGCTACACCCTGAGGCCTAAGTATATATATATACATAACTACGACATTAGGCCCAAAAACGTATAAAGCATAAACTGCAGCCTCAGGCCCA
The DNA here is from genome assembly GCA_034376525.1 of Nicotiana benthamiana. NCBI lineage: Eukaryota > Viridiplantae > Streptophyta > Magnoliopsida > Solanales > Solanaceae > Nicotiana > Nicotiana benthamiana. The sequence goes on from CM067324.1 coordinate 41,089,039, forward strand.
AACATGCATAAAGCATAAACTACGGCCTTGGGCCTAAATACAAGTGTTTAACATTTAGGAACCCAAAAAATCAAACTACAATACATGATAGTGAAATACTTAATCATACTGAGTTACATGATAGTGGAATACTGGATCACAACAAGTTACATAATACTGAAATATTGAAAAGTACTAGACTGAGACATGTATTGTTAATCTGATTATGAATATTGAAACTTCAACTGTTTATGGAATCCAGAGTAATAATCTATACTAAGTCTTGGGGGCATCAAACCCAAGTCTATATTGAATACGCACTGGGCACACATCATTCAGAAAGAAAGTGGTGAACGAGTTATGAAGCTAGAGAATAGAAGTTCTACCACTATTCAAGGAACTAGGCTTAGTTATATTTCTGAGGCAATTGGCAACGTCGTAAAAGAAACGTAGTTGAATCATTAAAATTCCAAAACATAGAGAGTTAGCCTCACATACCTTAACTTCCTGCTCTTGAGCATAATACAATATTCGCCAGCCCTTTCAACTTTAATCTATATAAATACAAGTCAAATAGATTCCAAATTTAGCAACAATAGTCATGTTTTGGTCACTTAGACATTTTATCAAGCACTCGGAGGCATAAAAATTTATAGGCCTGCTTAATGGTGCCTCTACTCCCAATAACCCGTTCTCACGCTCCTAGAAAAATTATAAAATCTTAAATAGTTATAATCAACATTATTCTTTATTATCCATAAGGTAATCAATACCCCATAACCAATAATAACCAATCAACAACCCAAACCTATCATTGTTCATGCTTTTCTATCAAACACAAAACTCACATCTCATGAAATAGAGTCCATAATCGTTAGTTCAATGATAGAATCAATTAGAGGGTGGAGATATTACCTTTTTGACATTCAATCTTCTTGAATTCGAGTTCTAAGGTTTCTTCTCTCAATAATGGTGTCTCAATCGAATATCTAATGATATGGAGGGTTTACCCATGTTAATATGATTTTTGGAAAATTAATATTAACTTAGAATCACCATTAGAACTTATCTTGGGTGGTGGAGGGACCCTTAAGGAGTAAGGTTTTTTGAGAGTTTTCCTTTCTAGAGCAAGTTTTTATGTTTTGGGGCTGTAGGGGACGAAATATGGCTAAAACAATGAATTCCCAAGTCGGCCATCGCTTCCTAGTAGGCCCGACCACGGTCGCGGTCAAACGCAGCTGAACGCGGTGGTTATGCACCATTCTGTAAAATGGGCATAACGCTTTGCACAGAGCTTCATTTGGGCTCCATAATATATCGTTGGAAAGTTATCTCAAAATCCTACAACTCTTATGCTTTGAAGATTCCCAAAGTCGTTACATATTTTCACTAAAACCTCCTGGAAGACGAACCTTCTGTAAACTTAGTTGATTTTGTTTAATCTTATCCACGTCGCTTTCCATCTTGATTTTGAAACAACTATTTTCACCCATAATCATCCCGATAGGGCTTCATATGTCTAAAGTATAACCTTAATACTTTAACTTATTCATACCTAATCCAGATATGCAGGGTGTTACATTATCTCTCCCTTGGGATCATTTTTCCTCGAACAATTGTCTTGATTGTAACTTCTGCTAACTACAGACCTTAAACGAGTCTCGTGCAAACATGAACTTTCATTAACACGTGCATACTAAACTCAATGAATACATGATTACTGAACTATTGATATACTGAACTTAATGAATGTTGCATTGACTGAATATTGGTCTGCCATGGATACATGAATATAGAACTAACATGGATATTTGAATATTGAACTGCCACGAATATCTGATAATTGAAATAACATCAATATCAGAGTACAAAACTGGCATGGATATCTAAGTATTAGACTGACATAAGTAGTTGAATATTGAACTGACTTGAATATCTAAGTATTGAACTGACATGAGTCTTTGAGTACTGAACTGGGTTGAGTATTTGAGTAGTGAACTGACATGAGTATCTGAGTACTGAACTGACATGAGTATCTAAGAACTGAACTGACATGAGTATTTAAGTGCTGGAAACTTGAATATTATAACATGACACGTGAAATACTGGTTGTACCACCACTAATTCTGGTAGAAACTCCAACTCATAAGCTAATTGACCGATCCTTCGCAAGATTCTATGTGTCCCAATATAGTAGGGACTATGCTTTCCCTTCTTCCCAAATATCATAATGCATTTCATAGGTGAAACATTCAGAAACACCCAATCACCAACTTGAACCAACCAATTGGCGATCTACACCTTCTCCCATATAGAGTTTCGCATGGTGCCATCTTGACACTGAAATGGTAGGTGTTATTATTAGCAAGGTCAATGAGAAGTATGTAATCATCCCAATTACTTTTAATATCAAGGACATATCCTCAACTGTTTAAATAAAATGCTTTGCCTGGCCATAAAGTTTACAACGTTCTTTTTCATGTCGTTCAACCAATAAATCTCCTTGGTAGCATATTTGGGAACCTGGATGGAATGAATACCTAGAACTATGGCATTTTAATATGATCTTCCCTCTGAAAGTCCACCTATGTATGGGACACACAATCCATCCTAGTACCTCAAAGTACCATCATCTCCCTCTTATTTAAAAGCCACTGTCTTATACTTGTGAATCTCCTCTTTCAACGGCAACACGTAGGGATCATCAAATTGTTTTTCCTTCTCAACGGCTACTAAGGGGGACCAAGTACTGTTCTAGACAACAACTCCATCATCTTTAGAGTCTGAAGTCGAACTCTTATCTTGGCTGGTGAACTTCTTTTAACAGAGTTCTCTTATCTACCTCAATCATGAGTTATGCTTCCCACACTTTATCTTCTTAAGAACTTCCTGAGAACACTTATAGAATTGTTGTGAGATAAGCCTTTAACCATTACTCCGAAGACTAGAGTCTCGTGCAATGGCACTACCCTTGTGATACATAACTGGGTAAGATTTTAAAGCTTTCTGTTGTTACTTTATAATCAATAACTAACTCGGTGATCATTCTACTCACTTTGTTTTTCTTACACATGCTAGACATAATCCGTGTGGTAATTATACAACTTTCTCTCATTACCGGATTGGTTTTCTTTTTCATATCCCATGCTACTATTCGAGTTTCAAATCTCCAACTAGACTAACTAAAATTTTTCACATCACCCAAGACCAAAGGTCTTATACTTGTGGATCCTTCTCTTTTTGCTGGGATCCAGATAACTTTCCTTATTCTCTGCAATTTTTTGCACTTTACGTCAATGACGACTCATCTTCCATATTACTTCTAAGAAATCTTTCTTACCAGGAAAATTTAAATTATTCACTTAACGGAAAGCTAATGTATTCAAAGCTATCATATACAATCTTAATAATTTAACTCTGCTCACACTGTTAATCCTGGAGGAATCACATTACGATTATTCCTAAAGGCTATTCTTCTGTAGCTTGTGCTCTCACTGCTAGTTCATTTTTTCCCACTATCATTGTGCTTCGGGTTTGACTTAAATTTTTTGGGTTCTAACACGTGTTCGATATTTCAAATTGTCATCCACTCTCTAGGTTTAACCTAGCTAAGTGAAATCTTACCTCTACTAGCCATGTTGAGCTAATTCACTGTATCTACTCAAAATTTACCTACTATTCTGTTACTAACCACCTGCTAGTGTCATGTGTTCATGATATGCTTTAAATAGCTAAAGTGAAGCATAAGGTTATTTCTCACTTCCCTCATCTTCCGACCCTATTGTGAGGTCGTATACTATCTTTTTTTTGAACTATGTACATATAAAACACTAAGGAAAAGTTCATATATCTTAAACAAAATTAGAATATCTAACCCACAAACTTTTTATATACTTCAAAATCACTTCAAACTATAAAACTTCGGCCTAAAAATATATTCACATCATTTGAAGGGGAAATGTCATACCTTTTATCTCACAAAAATATCCACTTCTTATAGTAACTTACTAATGCGATACTTCTAGTTTTGATTTGTATAAATCTAAAAAACTTAAAATCGTTCCCTAAAATTCTCTATTGGCTGCTCTTGGTTCTCATTGCATACATCTATCTTATAGTCATTTGCATGAATTCTACGAAAAATACATCTCTAATAATAACAATCATTTTTGACTCCTAGGCATTTTACCCTTAGGCTTTTTTCTGCACAAACTATAGTGACCAATGTTAGTGTCTGAATATGAACTATCATCATCCAACTTGTGGCTCCATTTCCAAAAATTAACTGAAGTTGTTTCATGAGTAAAAACACATATGAATACAAAAACTTGTCCTTCAGAGTATACCATCATCAGATAAATCACTTCATGTACCGTCGGTGAGTCTTCGGTCTTAATCCAGACCTAAAATATGCAAAGGTTTCTCTATAATCACTGTTACTTATATTTTCTTTGAGAACCCATATGCATCACTGTACACTCACAAGTCACCAGAAATTTTGATACACTGAAAATTAGATATTTGGTAAACATATAATTGAATATTGGCATACTGACTAACCATATCGTTAACCAAAAGATTGCATAACTGGTAACTGAGGTAAATTGATAACCATAAGACATGATAACTGATTTGTACTTTCTGATAAGGTTATTCTCTAATATGTACTGCTATCCATTGCATCACACTTTTAACGTCCTCCCAAGTCTCATATTTACCAACATGTACTCCATAATAATACCCAATGGGCAATTATCCTCTCTAGGACCTTAGGTTTCTCCTGCGCGTCACTTGGGCATCCAATGCGTTTGCAATTTGATAGGAAGAAAGTGTTACCTATTGCTATAAGATTCATGGCACGATCTAGAGTAGAAAGAAATGAGACAATCCTGGATGTCTTAGTAGTTAACTATTTATATGAGTGGGCGACACACACATATAAAGGAAACTCCACTAGACACGGCTTCATAGACTCCCTAGGACTCTTGAACCTAGTGTTATGATACCAAGCTTTGTCACGCACCGAACCTGGGCCTGGACGTAAAACGACACTCGGTGCCTGACTACATGTGACCGAGCGAACCAACTAGCTTTAACTTGTGATATCATAATATATGGAATGCGAAAGATAAACTAACACATGCCGATGTACTAGAAGTCTAAATGATATAAATCGAAGTGCGAAAATATTAATACAGTTTTGAAACATATTTTAGCCAACATAGCTTAATATGAAAAGCTTGCGACTTTGTCTAACTGTTACTCTAGTCTATGAAGCCTTTAATTTGTACTGAAAACAATAACTATCTAAAAATACTAAAGATTGTAGTAATGATAATTCCCCAAAAGAAATTACGATCACCAAATAGTTGGTACGAGAGTACTAGCGCTCTGAATCATCAACCTGTAAATCATTACCTGCATCGTGAGATGCAAGCTCCAAGCAAAAGGGATGTCAGTATATTTGAATTGCACTGATATGTAAAGCAATGAAAGAAAGAATTATAAATGCTGAAACTGAAACTAAGCTAATAAGTGAGAATTGATAATTGAAAACTGAAATGATAACTATTGAAACTGAATATGAAATGATAACAAATAACTGATAACTAAACTAGTAACATAAATGATAACTGATAACTGATAACTGATAACTGAACTGATAACTGGTACTTGAATTGAACAAAGAAAGTAAGGATATGTATACTCCCTCTTCTGAATGATGAACAACCTGTTTATCTTAATAAGATATGACCCCGGGCCCAATATAAATATGCACAAGCTACGGCCTTAGGCCTAAGTATACATATACATAACTATGGCTTTAGGCCCAAAAATACATAGAGCATAAACTACGGTCTTAGGCCCGAACATGCATAAAGCATAAACTACGGCCTCATGCCCAAACATGCATAAAGTATAAACTATAGCCTTGGCCTAAATACACGTGTTTAACATTTAGGAATTGAGAATCAAACTACAATGCATAATAGTCAAATACTAAATCACAATGAGTTACATGATACTAGAATATTGGATCGCACTGAGTTACATAATACTGGAATACTGAACAGGACTAGACTGATACATGTATTGTCGAACTGATTATGACACTGAAACTTCAATTGTTTATAGCATACTGAGTAATCTATACTAAGACTCTGGGGCATCAAACCCAAGTCTATATTGAATACGCACTAAGATCGCAACATTCAAAATGAAAATGGTGAACGAGTTATAAAGCTAGAGAATAGAAGTTCTATAGCTATTCAAGGAACTAGGCTTAACTATATTTCTAAGGCAATTGGTAACATCGTAAAAGAAATGTAATGTAGGGAGAATCATTAAAATTTCCAAACATAGACAGTTAGCCTCACATACTTTAACTTCCTGCTCTTGATCATAATACCCTCATGTACCTTAACTTTTTGCTCTTGATCATAATAAAACATTCACCAACAACTTCAACTTTAATCTATATCAATACAAGTCAAAGGGATTCCAAATTAGCAACAATAGTAGTGTTTTGGTCGCTTAAGGATTTTATCAAACACTCGGTGATATAAAGCTTTATAGCCCTTATCAATGCTGTCTCTACACCCAATAACCTATTCTCATGCTCCTAGATAAATTTAAAAGTCTCAAATGATTATAATCAACATTATTCTTTATCACCCATAAGGTAATCAACACACATAACCAATAATAACAAATCAACAACCCAAACCTATCACCGTTCATGCTTTTCTATCAAACCAATCGACTGATATTTCATGAAATAGAGTCTATTATCATTAATTCAATGATAATATCAATTCGAGGGTGAATTTATTACCTTTTTGACGTTCAATATTCTCGAATTTGAGTTCTAGTTTCTTCTCTCAATAATGGTGTCCCAATCGAATATCTAATAATATGGAGGATTTACCCATGTTAATAAGATGTTGGAAAATAACTTAGAATCATCACTAGAACTTACCTTGGGTGGTGGAGGGACCCCTAAGAAGTTAGGTTTTTTGAGAGTTTTCCTTTCTAGAATAAGTTTTTATGTTTTGGGGTTGTGGGTGATGAAATAAACTATGACTTTCCAAGTCAGCCACCACGTTCCAGTAGGCCTGACCACGGTGCTGACCGCGGTAAATTGTTGGAGCACTGCCTCACGACCGCGGTCGCGGCCGAACGCGGTGGTTATGAACTATTATGTAAAACGGGCATTACATTTTACACAGAGCTCCATTTGGGCTCCACAATATATCCTTGGAAAGCTATTTCAAAGGACTAGAACTTTCATGCTTCAAAGTTTCACAACTTCTTACACATTTTCACTAAACCCTGCTGGAGTACGGACCTTCTGCAAAATTTGTCGATTTTATCGAATCTTTTGTACCTCACTTTCCATCTTAGTTTTGAAACAATTATATTCATCCATAATCATCCCTATAGGACTTCATATGTAAAAAATGTAACCTTACTACTCCTTTAACTCATCAATACCTAATTCGAATATGCAGGGTGTTACACATTTACCATTACACCTCCATTTCAATACCATAATCACTACATGCACAACAAGTAAGAAAGAAATAGAAGATCAAGAAGAAGAAAGAAAATTCCAGAAAGGTGCGCTGTGAGCAATACATAGAAAAAATTGTGCGGCTTCTTCCATTTGAGCTTCGAAGCAATCTAGTGGTAATCGATTTGCTTCAGAGCGAACATAGATTTATAAATTTGACCATATAGAACTTCATCACTACAGATGTTTAGGTTCATCCACATAGGATTTCTTTTTACTTTCTCAAATATGTATCTTTTCCGCCATTGAAATAAAAACTAAATAATAGATAAAACAAAGAAGAAGAATAAAAGAAGGGAGAAAGAAGGAATATTTTTAGATCCTTGCAATATGAAGTTTTTTTAATTTCTTATGTTCTTAAATTCATTATTTTCTAGTTGATGAATTTTTTGATATGTGTTTTTTTTTGTCAGAAGGAAAATATTATTTTAACCAAGTATAATATTTACAAGCACACCTACTCATTGGACTATAGAGACACGATCCTACAAAAATTAACTATGAAAACTCTCCTGAACTATTTGCTTTCAGTATTAGGTTCTATAACTACTCACTTTCTACAAGAGGCGTCAGTTATAGGAACATAAGACAAACAGTTTCTAGATTCTTATCAATATATCTAATTCATTCTGCCAATTGGAATATCTTTGTCCTACAATGTGTAGTTTCAAGGCTATGCCTTTCAGTATTTCTGTGTGAGCCTTTTGTACTTGTCTGAATCTTTTATTAATCCTTTCCATCCAAAGTTGGTAAACTATGGCTGCAAACAGAAAAGCATAGATGGAAGTTCTGGGATGTTTACTCCTTTTCATGTTTGTCAGTTTTGTAACTTCATCATTCAGTGATTTCACTTGTCACTGCTTTCCTGTCCATAGTAGTAGCTTCTGCCAAATACTCTTAGAATAGTGGCACTCAAAAAACTAGTGGTAGAATGTCTCTTCTTAACTAGTTGAGTATAGTGCACACTCACTTTGCACTTGTATCCCCCATTTTCGAATTCTATCCACTATTGCCACTTTTTTCTGAAGGGCCATCCACAAGGTGAATTGATGTTTTTGAATCAGACCTTTGCTTAGGATAAAGCTTTACCAAGTGACTTTAGGGTATTGAGGTAGACTGTCCATATAACCTTTCTTTATGCTGAATTTGACCCGAGTTTCATACTTCTGTAACTTGTCCATATTAGAATCTACTCATTGTCTAGCCTCAAAGATCTTTCTAACCACCTAGCTTGCTTGGCCCAACGTTTTCCTATCTTTTAGGTCCTTTTCCTTTATATATTGGTGTTATATCCACTAGACCTAAAAAGTGTCTTTTTCTGAGATAATGTCCATAATAATTTCAGTATTGTTGTTTTATTCCATAAAGTGAAGATAAGAATATTTAGCCCACCAGTTGATCTTGGTTGACAAATTGTTTCCCAAGCAATTGGTGATTAGTTCACATTCTTCTTTGATCCATGCCAGAGGAAATTCCTGCAAATTGTTGTGACTAACTTAAGCACTTTTTGGAAGCAGAAAGATTTGAGCCCAGTAGGTTTGTATCTCGAACAGTACACTCTTTATCAGTTGAAGTCTTCTTGCATATGATAGGAACTTCGAGGACTAGCATCTCACCGTTGCCAAAAAAAATTTCATTGAAGGCATACATTGGTTGATAGTCAATTTTGTGGTAGACAAAGGAACTCCTAGGCATTTGAAAGGCAAGCTTCTAAGAGAGAAATGGAGTTCATCTAAGATGTGTAATCTGAACTCAGTATTAACACCAACAATATACAAAAATCTTTCTCCATATTAGCTTTAAGTCTATAAATAGCTGAAAAATGATCAAAGTATTTCATTAGAAGCTGCATTGAGATCTTGTCTGCTCTACAACACAATAGAAGGTCGTCAGCAAAGCATATGTGAGTGATATGTTACTTAGAGCACTTAGGGTGGTAATTGAAATATGGGTTACTCTGTAGCTACTTCAATGATCTATTTAGGTACTCCATCACAAGTAGAAAGAGATATGGTGACATAGAATCCCCCTATCTTAGGCCCTTCTTTGCTGGGAATCTAGTTGGTATACCACCATTGATCAATAGAGAGTAACTTACTATGGTTACACAATCCGTTATCAGAGTCACCATCTTGTGAGGAATCCCTAGTTTAATCAGTAGTTATTTTAGGAAATTCCATTCAACTGAGTAATTAGCTTTCCGAATATCAATCTTTATGATGCATCTTGGAGAAACTATTTTTCTTGTATACCCCTTCACTAAATTCATGAGCCAATATGCCATTGTCTAAGATATTCCTCCCCTCTATGAATACAGATTGAGCTGGTCCTACAAGATAGTCCACAACAACTTTTAATCTCTTTGTTATGATCCTGGCAATAATCTTGTATAGAGTTGAGCAACATGCAATTAGCCTGAATTCGTTCACATAAGATGGGTGTTCCACTTAGGAATCAATGTGACAGTGGTGCAATTTATTTCTTTGAGCATCCTGCCTATTTTAAATAACTGCTAATTAGCTTCTGTCACTTCCTTCCCTATACTTGCCTAGAATGTCTTATAGAATTCAGTTGGATAGCCATCCAATCCTGGAGCTTTATCATCTAGTAACTCCATTACAACCTGCATAACTTTTTCTTGTGTCACCGGACTCAACATTGACTGTTGTTGTGCTAGGGTCAAATCTAGGACCATCCTTAGCAATGTTGATATCTAGTCCAAGAAGTGTATAAGTTGATTCCCCTAGTAACTTCTTGAAAAAGTTGATGAACTCTTATTGAATCTATTCTGGATCAGTTATTATATCATTCTGCTCATTGTAAATGCAAGACACTCTATTTATTGCTTGTCTAGCTTTCAAATAGGCATGGAAGTATTTGAAATTTGAATCACCTTGTATAATCTAAGTAGCTCTTGATTTTTGTCTAAGCACCTTTTCTTGAACTGCATCCAAGTTCTAAATCAACTTAAGAGTCAGTTTCTCCTTTTCAATAAGTGCTGGATTGCAATGATCATCATTTTGTGCCCTTTGTATTGTCTCTAACTGTGCCCTTAGGTTTTCTAGATTCTTATCAATGGAAGAGTACTCTTTGTGAATTCTCTTACTTTGTATTTCTAACATCTTCAACCTTATGCATATCCTAAATATAGCAATCCCCTGAATTTGTTTTGTCCAAACTGTGTTGACTGCTTCTCTATATCCTTCATGCTGTAGAGGTACTATTAGGAGTCTGAAAGGTCTTCCGACTTTTTGCCTGTTTAGTTCTGTATTTAACACAATTTGAGAGTTTTGATAGAGATTCTTGGTAGCAGATAAAAAGCTTCAATTCATGCATATATCTGGAACCAATCTGGATTACCAAATGCCCAATCAATGTGACTGCAAATATTGTCCTCTGCGTCTCTCTTATTGCTCCAAGAGAATTGACATCCTCTTTAGTTATTTGCCCTACTCCAATATCATTAATACAATTTGGAAGTCTACCAGTTCCTGTTGATGTACTGGTTCTCCATTAATTATGTCCCCAACTGATACTATACTATTGAAATCACCAATTATGATCCATGTCCCATTTGTCTTGGCATATATGTCCTTAAGTTGATCCCACATAGGCTTCATATCAGCAATAATATGTAATCCTTAGATAAATGTCCTATAACAGTAGAAATTTGTAGTTCTGCCCTGAATATGATAATGAATGAGTTGCTTTGAAGCTTAAATTACTAAGATTGTATAATTTAGTGTCTTCTTCCTTTAGGTGTTGTTGAGTAGTATCTACAAACTTCCACCCATGTGCCAAACTTCTTCTGATTCATTACAACTTTTCACTGTTTAACTTTGGTTTCAAATATGCCCACCATATCTATCTTATTAGTAAGCAAAAACAATTTAAACTCTTCTTGCTTGTGAGGCTTGTTCAGCCCCCTTATATTCCAAGAGCTGAATATCATGATGGGGGTGGTTTACTTGTCTTGGTTCCTATGTCTATCAATTGATTCTCTATTCCATCTTGTTCATGTACTACTTTTTCAAGAATCATTATGGGAGCAAACTGATTTCTTCTAGCAATCTCTTGTGCATCAATGTGTTTTCTATCTTTCTTCTTTGATCCATGATGGACTTCAACTTGCTTCCCTTTATTGGATAACTGTAGTTGTATATGAATCTTTGGTTGAGTCACTTCTGAATTTGCAGCTGGAGGTACCTGAAGGCTTGTTAGTTTCAGGATTTGTTGTAGTTTTGATCTTCCAATCCTATTTCTCCTTCTTCTTTCTCTTGTTCTATTTATTTTCGTATTGTTCTTGTTGGGGCTATTTTTGTTGACGCTTCTCAGTCATGTGTCCAAATTGGTTACAATCTTGGCAGAATGTAGGTTTCCGTTCATACTCCATATTTTTCTCCTCTATGAGGACTTTAGCATAGGAAACTCCATCGATATAAGTTGTAAGCTTATTAGTACATAGTGGTTTCCCAATATAACTCTCACATCTTCCAAAGTTTTCCTCGGCCCAGAACTGTATTGGTAGTCCTAGAAACATCACCTACATAGGAACCACTCTCATAGATTCGTTCTTAATACTATAATCTGTATTCCACTCTTTCACTACCAGGGGTCTACGTTAGATAAGGGGAGTGAGACATTGGGGGGAGAAAAGAAGCAGATGAAAATATAGAATTAGGTCTAGTCATATGAGTTGGTTTAATGAATGATATATATATATATATATATATATATATATATATATATATATATATATATATATATTCACGCAATATGGATCTTTGACCAAAATTTTCACCACAACTTTCATTATATCCTTATTATATTACACTTAACAAGAAACATCCTTTTAAGTTTCTCGAAGTTAAAATTATTATCCACTTCTAACAAAACCTCTTTTTCTCACGTGACGCCATATTTTTTCCCCTTTCTTGCTCAAAATTCTCTCATACTTTGAAGAACATAGACGTATTAATTTTTTGGGGAAACTTAAGAAAAAGGTTTATAATGGTTCTACTATTATTCTTGCGTGAAGCTTCTTCCTTTCATTGGAAACACAGAGATGGTACTATTACCTATATCCTATATCTTGGAAAACATTTGAAACAGTCTATCATGAATTAAGTTTGGTAGTCGAGGTTCATAAGTCTAACTATGTTCAGTTTAGTCCTTATCTCTATTTTCTTATTTTTACAATTAAGTCCCATTAATTTCCTTCTAGTAGGTACACATGGTAGTAAATGGTGTAATGGGTTGTTACAATAGAATCTAATGTTGGATTCCTATTTAGTTGGCATATGTACATGTTTTACAAATATCAGGAATATTATCCAAATTTTCTCTATCTTCTTCTCCTTTCCATCTCCTTCCCTATTCTGGTTCTTCATGAATGAGCTTGTTTATAGCTCAACTCGTGACATTAGTATCAAAGCCATTCGATTATTGTGGATAACAATGGTTGAAGCTAAAAAATTCAAGGGCCTTGATGAAGGCATGAATAAACTCGAAACCTAGCTGGAATCCATGGCTACAGAGAGTGCGATTCATTTTGAATACTGAAATCTAGTCAAAATAATTTTTCCTCTCAGCTAAGGGAAGCATAGAAGACGAACTGGAGGCTGGAACTAATTATTTCTCAACTCAATGCCTTGAAGAGAGCATAAACTGTTTCTTCTCCAAGATCAACGGAGTCTTCAGCTCAAGGACCATTGATAGTGCGAGAATCAGGGAAAACTTTGAATACTCAGGCTCAGGTAACCCAGATTTGAACTCCAACTAGCTATCCTGTAGGTAGGGGTTTCACATTTCCTCCATTAAGGGCCAACCCAAACACCTATTACCATTTTTACGTCCTTATAATTTTCAATTCCAACCTACACTACAAACAGTATGTCGTTGACAACTATAATTGTACCAGCAACTAACCTTCCATCAGTTCCCTTACCAAACATTGTACCGACTGTAAAAAATACAAACCCTCAGTCATAACCCTTCAAATCTAAGATAAACTTTACTGAGTTCAATGGTGTTGACCCCATGGGATGAATTTGTAAATGAGAGCAATTTTCAAAAATTTATCAGATCCCTGAACAAAGTAAAATGAGCTATGTGGTGTGCATGTGAAAGAAAAAGGCAAATATATGGTTTGATAGCCATATTCTGAAGAAGAAGAAGAAGAAGAAGAAGAAGGGGACTAACTGGTCCTCGTTTTGTGCAGATCTTTGTAGGAGGTTTGGAAGTGTGAGATCCATTGATATTGTGGATGAATTTAACTATCTTACACAAAGAGGTAGTGTGGAAAGCTATCAGGAGAAGTTCGAGGAGCTAAAATCATACATGTGTTGATATCCAATTTTTTCTTGTATACTTTTTAATACGTAAAATACTTTAAAAATAGCATATGTATACATATATAAGTATGTCTAAATATTTTATTATTTTTTCTTAATTTTTAACAGATTTTAAATTAATTTATTACTCTATTTTATTTAGAATATCCCAATAATTATTTCTAAAACTATTATTTTAGTGATTCATTTATTGGAATATCATATTTATTATAATATATAGCTGATAAGTATTACATATTTTTATAAATTTATTTATTATTTTTAAAGCTAAATTGCATATAATTGCAATATTAGCCTCTTTTAGATTTAATTACGTTTATGTACATAAAATTAGGTCCAATATTTTTAATTTTATAATTATATATTATTAATCATTTCAGCACCTTTAATTTATTTTTGGAACTTATTCTACTATTTTTATAAAATAAATAAGGAAAAGTGGCTATTTAAAATCTAGCCCAATTGTATTTCAATTTTAGCCTTATTTGAACCTCCAATTGAACCTAATTTTAATACCAATTAACCAGCCCAAATCCTAGTCATACCCGACCCATTACCCAATTAAAACAACCCGCCCGGATTCCTATTTAATCTGAGCCGTTGATCGCTCAGATCAATGGCTCGCATTTACCCTTTCCTTTTTTAATCTTGACCTACCCCCTAACCCTAGCCATTTCACACCCTCAACTGCCTCTAAATCTCTTTCTCTTTTTATTCTCTCTCAATCCCCTCTCAAACCCTAGTCGCACCCTCAACTGCCACCCTAAAACCGCCCAAATCAATGGCTTTCAAAGCCATTGGAAGCCTGTATCTACCTCTCTTGGCTTCTATGTGCCCGATTATCATTATTTCAAAGCAAGACCCTAGAAGTTTTGGTCCACACCTTGGTTGATTTCAGTTCTATGGCTGTCTCCAGTTATCTTTGACTTTTCTCCGGCCAACCATGACTATTCAAGCCCGATTCTTGACTTCTCCTACTTAGATCGACGATTTTCCAAGCCTTTGTCACCATCTGGGGTTTCTTCTGAAACCCTAACCTTTAAGGTCCTTCCAATTTCTTTAGGTCTATTTTAGACCTGTGCTTGCTCTAAAGTTCTGAACATTTTTCAAAGTTTCTTTTAAAACTCTATCTTCAAAAACCCCTATATTCCGATTTAGGTTTTGTTAAGTTATTTCGAAGCTTTCTCTGATTTGTTTGACATGTTCTACAGTGTTTCCTTATGTCGTTCTTCTACTTGAGTTTGAATGTTAAGGGCCTTTATTTCTTTTGAGATTTTTGAATCTATTTTGTTAGTGTTTGTCTAATTTACTTATCTTTCATTTCTAGACTCAATTGGTGTGGAAAATCCAAAAATTTTGGGTTCGCTCAAATTTTGTGACTATCTGTTGTATGATTTACTAGTTCATCATCTGTAAATTTAAATTGTTTCAAAACCCTAATTTTTTTGGCCTATTTGAGCTTCTGAAAACTGCTTTATCCATTTGAGGTTGCTCGACTAGATTCAAAGTCCTTTTTGTTTCAACTTCTGCTTCTCTATGTGATTTAATTTTTTACAATCATTGAAACTAAACAATACTTTTCATAAGGGCCTTTTACTTGACCCTTCGCATGTCTCTATACCCTTTTTCTCTATTACTAAGTTGACCCATGTGACTACCATGTTTTACTGTCTACTGACGTTGTGATTGTTATCGCATGCTGTTTCTCTTTTCCATAGTTTAGCCTCACTTGCCTCATGTTTGTGCATTCTATTTATATGTTAAAACATGACTCATGGTTCTCTCTTTGATTGATTCTGAACTCCTTGTTTCTGGGCCTAATTTGAAAACTTTCCTTAGACTTTCGATTCTCCTATTTTTAACCTGGTTTATTTTCTTATTATTGGGAACCCGTGTGACTTTCCTTAATTCAGTTATTTCAAAACTTTGACTCCCTAATTTACTAGGAGCTAATTGTCTCCATATTTTGCAAATTTCATATGTTTCCAACCTTATTTGGTTAACCGAGTATTTTTACTGATTCTTTATTAGTTGTTTCCTTAATTGGACCCCTATGTACCTACCCCTAATTGTCTATTATGTACATGATACTCTACTTAATTCCTTTCCTTAAATGTTTTCTACCCATTACAGTTGGTTGATTTAACTTCTTAATTAAAGGAAGTACTAATACTGATTTGATTTTAATTGATACATAGTTCCATAATTACTACTAAACTATGATTCTTGCCTTATTTTCTACATGTTTTCAAACTATAAGTACCTCACTCTTTCATTAGCACAAACAAAAAAAACACTCTTAGTTCTAAAAAAATTACTTACACTCAAAACATTCTCTCCTGCTTTACTACTTCTATCTGTGACCTATTTAGCTTGCTGAAAGCCAATGCTATATTTAAAAATCCTGCTCTCTTGCCTTTACTTTATTTTGCTTCCTTGAACTAGTATGTTCTGATTAAAATTTCAGCATCTCAACAATATGTTTACTTAATACTTTTGCCTTCTTGTCTGCCTAAGGCTTGTGTTTAATTCAGTACTTTATTCTAGCATGTTGTAATCTCTTTCTTCCTATTCCGAATGTATGTATTAAGTATCCTAAACCCCTAACCCAATGTGTTTGGTACTGATGGTTTGTTTGAGGCATGACAGTATAAGCGTTGATGTCCATGACTCAAACTTGGTTCCCCTCGATCATAACCTCTATGTATTCTCTATTATTGTGTGTTCTGGTGGGCTTATGGATATGTCAGCATCTTCCATTGTTGTGCATGCCCAAAGCTGACCCTACCTAAGTACATAGGCTCTTTGCAATTTCCCAGCCCCTGAACCCCTTTTGTATGAAATTATCAACTTGTTTTTAGTTGTTTCCCAGCACCCCTTTCCCTCTCCTTTATTCCCTCAAAACTCTGTTTCTTCACTTATGCTCTATCTTAGACTTAAGTTCTTCCCCCTTTTTTGTGATCCTTGCCTTGGGACCTATGAGCTCCCTCTGAACTTGGACATTTGAGGGCTGGCACTTCTACACTGCACTTGTCCTTATTCTGGTGATACAATTTGGGTGTGAGCACTGCACGGAGTCCCATTAAGGCTCTTAGAGTACCCCGACACACACAAATTGGAGAAAGGTTTTGGATCAATGGTCTTTGAGTTTGTATATCTAATAACTCATATAGGAACTCAAGAATCAGACTTCCTCTGCTTGCACTTTTCTGATGTAATTTATTATTCTAGCTTGTAATAAGTCCTAATAAACATTTGGGGCTGGCTAGTAAAAAAAGGTGGGTAACTATGCATGCAAGGATAGAAACCATGCCTATATGGTGTTTTAACTTCTGCATGATTAAACCTCACCTAGAAACCATGCCTATATGGTGTTTTAACTTCTGCATATTCAAACATCATCTAGAAACCATACCTATAGGGTGTTTTAACTTCTGCATATTCAAACTTCACCTAAAAGCCATGCCTATAGGGTGTTTTAACTTCTGCATATTCAAGTTTCACCTAGAAACCATGCCTATAGGAATATTTTAATAATTCGAACTACATTTAGATGTCATGTCCATAAGGTTTAAAACAAATTTCTGCACTTAGACACCATGTCTATAAGGTTTCTATAACCAATTTATTTAATTTTTGTACATTCTGCATCTCTTTTGACAACCTAAGTCCCTCCCTTAACAAGTTTAACAAGTAGGCATATAGAACTCCAAATAATTCATTTCGAGCCTTACTATCTCATCACCTTCTAAGTTCAGTAGATATCATGCCTATAGGACCCCGTCTAAACACTTAGGCAAGCCTTAGAGTATTAATTGTAAATTGAATCCGTTTCTATTAATCATTGCAACTAACAAGCATGCCTGATTTGGACTTCCTATTTTAGTTATGTAATAAACCAATCTACCTCAATATTTAAACTCCCTTGTCTTTGGTATTTTTAATTAGACCTAAAAATTATGTGTAAGTCATGCTAGTTATATACTTTCTTTATTTGTGGAGGTATATATTATCCTTTGTTTGTTTATATGCTTTCCCCCAAATATGCAATATGTGTTTTGTACGTCGCCTTAGATATTTTACATTTGAAACCTCAAATAAGCCTAATAACCATCCCTTTTAGGATTAGTAGTCCTAAGTGCCTCCGGGACTGATAGGAGTGGGACGGGTAATAGCATGCAATAAGTAATTGAGACCAATCTGCGCTTAAATACCTAAATGGGGTGGGAAGGGTAGATATGGATATGATGACCACACAATTCACGTGTAGCCCCTTATTGAGGAGTGATTATCGGACATTGTGTGGAGGGTGATCCATATTTTTAATAAACCTAGGACCCCCTTTCTTTTGTTCTTCATTTCTTTTCTTTCAGCATTTTAACTCCTTATTTTAAAAAATCGGCTTTTCTAATTGTTCTTTCAAACTTTGTTTATTTTCAAACAATTATGTGTTGAAATCCCATCTTCTTTGAGCCTTATCTGCATATAAGCTAATTGCACCTCCATTTACAATAATTATCTGGCCGGAAACCAAACTAGTGGATTCTGAGGGGTGCCTAACACCTTCCACTTAGAATAATTTCAAGCCTTTACCATCCTCTTGTTATCCAAATCAAACTCTTTTGGTGTCCTAATGCACCCTAATCAATAGGTGGCGGCCCTTTAAATGCAAAACCCAGTTCCCAAAAGGAATGAGTTGTCTCTCCAAATGTCATAAACCCGATTTTTGCGGAGGAAAAAAGGGGCACGACAGCATGGCGACTCTGCTGGGAACTTTTAGGCTTTTACCATTTCAAACTACTATTGTGAATTTATACTTCTTTATGTGCAGTTACTTGTTTAATTCCTTTAAGCATGAAATTCCCTTTTCAATTGTGCAACTAACTTGTCTTTTGTTTCTTTCCTTTTCTACTTTACTTTACAATTGCATTAAATTATGAAACAGTTGTATTTACTGCTTTCTTAACGTGCAAATACATGACAACATGCTTTTAATTATTGCATAATCATGTTCAACATCATATTTCACTCGTGCCAAACAAATACCATAGCAACGCTTATAATGAGTGGTTGCGCTCTTCCTATATTATCACCCCTAAATCTGGAAAAAAAGTATATTTGCGGTAAAACCAGTTGACTAACTGTGTAGCCGATAGTTTCGTGACTTTCCCCCTTGAGTTGTCTGCTCAAGGGTACCAGTCTAAAACCCCATACTCTAGATAAACTGTGCATGTATCATGGTCAAACCTAGTTGGGTCAGTTATGTTGTCCACATAATGATTCTTTAAGACAAACTTGTCCAAAGTCCATTAGGTTTCCCTAAACTCAAACGGACATCACCACTTTCTGTGCATTTATTTGGAGAACCGAATGCTTAAATAATTGTTGATGTTAAATAGTTGAGTCCAGTGGGGCTAGGGTCTAACCCTTCTGTCTTGCAGATAATGAGGCACGAAATCCCCTCATTCGGCATGGTTACCAACATCCACCCAAGACTACTAGGCTGGTGAAAGGATCTTCACTCTAGTGATCAGAATCTCATCCGAAAATGTCTAGGGAATCTACCTTCACTCTTGGAGATTCAACCCAACAACATAGTCATAGAAGCTGCCACATTGTTTTGGGATTATGAGCGGGCCGTTTTCCATATTGGGGACATTGAGATGACACCCTTGCTAGAAAAAATACGAGGACTGGCCGATTCGGTATGGAAAACTCTAGGTTTGTTAATGCCTAAGAACGGCAAGGGAAGCGGTTTCCTCAAAATGATGGGTCTGAAGAAGAATCAAGAACTGGTATGCCTAAAAGAATCCTATATCCCCTTTGACTATTTGTATGAGACGTATGGTCATAGCAAATCCTGCCATACCTATCCTGACGAGTTTGCCATCACATCATTAGGGCATATTCATCGAAGTGTCTTTGTATTCATGTTTTGTTTCTTAGGGTTGATTGTGTTTCCAATGAAGAAAGAAAGAATCCATACCAGATTGACCATGGTATCTAAGAGCTTAATAGAAGGAATTGGCAGGCAACCATTTAGTATTGTGCCCATAATCATTGAGGAAATATACAGAGCCCTAGAGAAGTATCAATAGGCAGCCAGTCACTTCGAAGGCTGCAATTTTCTACTTCAACTTTGGCTCATGGAGCATCTATAAAAGGGTGAATATTGATAAGAGATTCAACGAAGATACTGGGACGATCACATCATTTTCCATCACCCAAAGCAAATGATTATATCCTTCATATATTTGCTCAGCCAGAGGATGCTAAAGGATCGTTTACTATTTGATAATTTGACCGAGGAGCAATTAGAATAGATGTTCAAGTGGTTTCCGACCGAGGAATTCATCGCCCGATCCAGAGAAGCGCCTCTTCTGATGTTGATCGGTCTGAGAGGAATGTACCCTTACGTCCCTCTCCAGGTTATGAGGCAAGCTGGTATAAAGCAGGTTGTACCAAGGTTCAACAAGATGAGTCACTTTCGGGCCGACTTTCAGGATGATGACAGTCCTTACAAGTGCCAAGCTCAGCATATGTGGCACTACAAGATCGTCATGGGTAGGGATACCATCGAGCCAGATAGATACCACGCCAGTTGTGCTCCCTATTATTCAGGCTGGTTATAGGATAATCATAATGGTCTAGGCCAGCTCGTATTTGTTTGAGGTCACAACATCATAGATGAAAAGGCCAAAGCATAGGTCAAGTGAAATCTACTATGCAAAAGTATCCGGTAATGCGAAAGTGAGCATCGTGAAATACAAAAATCCAATCAATAGCTAATTGAGGAATGGGAGGACAGGGTTGTCAGTGCCAACAAATGACTGGATACTTGGAGCGAGGCATACTGGAATTAGAAGGAAAGTTTCTCAAGAGGGTCAAAGACTGTCAAAATGCTGAAGGAAAAAAAAGGCGAGCATCTAGCCATAGCCTACCCATTGATGGGACTTTGCCAGTTTCGAAAGCTGTTCGATGGAGCCAGGGATGCCGAATCTGGGGAAGGTCCTTTTGGGACAAACTAGATAGGAGTTTTCTTCTTTTTATGAAATGTAATAAGGCCAATGGCCATTAGTGAATTTTATTTCCTGTTATTTAGTGTCAATTTGGGATTCATCTTATTTTCTATCAATAAAATGAGGCTTTTAGCATTATGAGTTCTCCAAATTAATTTGTCATCAGGCCTACCTCGGGAACAAAGAGGTCCCCGAATTAGGACAATGTTTACATTCTGCACTATGTGTTTAAATATTGCAAGGTTTTTTATCCTCACTAACTTGTTACCTTTTTTGTTTTACTTTTTGTTTATTTATTCCCCTCCCCAAAGGTTAGTTTGTGCATTCTGGTCATTTATTCCACGAGATCCAGGGGCCCTCCACCCACTCCTTCTCTCAGTCCTGTCAAAAATAAGAGCAAAGGGAAGATGGAAGATTCGAACAACGCCATAAGAAAACTCAACTGAGCGGGTAGAGGTCACTCATGGTCACGGTGCTCTAGTTCCCTAGTTAATGTATCCCAACTTGAACAAAAGCTACTAAAATTCCAAGAAGAGCTTGATCAGGTTCAGAATCTGGAAAATCTGTCATTTTCCCTCACCACTCCAGATGTTCATTTCCCAAATGCTCATAACCCTACACCTCCACAAAATAACAGAACCATCCCACTCCTTACCACCACCGCAACACCTACCATACCTCCAATAACACCCTGTTGGCTCAACCCAAAACTCAATAACTCCATAAAAGACCACCGCCACGCCCACCATAACACCCCCATCTACGTTGAGACAATGCCACACTCCACCCGGCCCATCTAAAACACACCCGAGTATGATGATAAAGACTTGCTCATCAGAAACCTGGCCGAAGAACTTAAAAAACTGACTAGCCGAATTCAAGGCGTTAAAGAAAGTAAGGGACTTGAAAGGCTAAACTACAAAGATCTTTGCATACAGCCCGATATCGAACTGCCCGAGGGGTACAAACCTCCTAAGTTCGAGATGTTTGATGGTACGGGGGATCCACGGGTCTATTTAAGAACGTACTGTGACAAGCTTGTTGGAGTAGGAAAAGATGAGAAAATCCGCATAAAGCTTTTCATGAGGAGCTTGAAAGGAGATGATTTGTCTTAGTACATTAGCCAATATCCAAAAAAGTGTTCAAACTGGGTAAGCATGGCGTCCGACTTTAAGGACAGATTCAGGTTCAACAAGGAGAATGGCCGAATGTGTTCTATATTCATAATCTAAAGAAGAAGCCTACAGAAACATTTCGCGAGTATGCTACTCGTTAGCGGTCCGAAGCTTCTAAGGTTAGACCTGCCTTAGAGGAAGCATAAATGAACAAATTCTTTGTGCGGGCTCAAGACCTACATTATTATGAAAGGCTGATGATGAACGAGGGCCACAAATTTTCAGACATTATCAAGCTGGGAGAAAGGATTGAAGAGGGCACCAAAAGTGATATTCCCAACCCGCACATGTTTACCAAGCCTACAATACTCAACCATCCCACTATCAATCCCTTCCTGCATGCCAAAACTTCCCTAGACCTCGACCAAACTTTGATAGAAGGTCTCCAAAATAATAGACGACTATTACTGAACCTATTGACTAGTTGTATGAAAGACTCAAAGCTGTTGGTTATGTCACCCCTATCCCTGCTACTCCTGAGAACCCCTCCCAGTGGCTTAATCTAAATAAATCATGTGCATACCATTCCGGCATGAAAGGACACACCATTGACGAATGTCGTTCTCTGAAAGACAAGATTCAGACTCAAATTGATAACAATATTATCATGGCAAAGAAACCTTCTCCAAATATCTGCAATAATCCTTTGCCAGACCACAAGGGTGGAGGCGTACACATGATCGAAATTGTAAATGATTGGGATCCCGAGGGATCGATTGGTTTGATCACAGAAGGTGACGCCTCAAAGAAACCAATAGTCACCCATAATCCGATCATGGTCTAGATTCGACCCTCTATGGACGTCGAGATAAATTTGTCCGTGCCACTTCAGTTTGAGGTAACGTCCTCTAAAAAGACACTAGCGCCAATTGAGGTCAAGTTTGTGTATCCAGTAAATGCACCTACACCATTTCAAGTTGCAGTTTTACCACCCAAGGTACATGCTCCGTTGGGAGTAAAGACAGCCACACCGATCCTAGTGGCAATTTCGACCATGACTCCATTCCACACAAAGGCTATACTATGTGACTATACAGTCGAGGAAAGAAGGAAAGGCAAGGTTAGGTTCGGAGAGGCTATTGTGGCACAGGATATGACAAGAACTGGTACAGTTTATACCCCAGAACATCTAGCTGAGTCAATCAAGCAGGTCTCCAATCGGCCACCCATCATCCAGACAAGTCTAGACGATCTTTCGAGAAAGATACATGCCAAGGAATACTCGATCATCTACCAGTTGAACAAAACGCCGGCACAGATCTCCATACTTGCTTTGTTATAAAGTTTCGATGCACACAAGAATGCCTTGTTAAGGGTGCTGAGTGAAGAATATGTGCCAAGCAACATCATTGTCGAGAGATGACTAACATTGTAGGGAAGGTATTGGAAAGTCACAAGATCACTTTTCACAAAGATGAGCTGCCACCAGAAGGGTTAAGTCACAACAAGGCATTGCATATCACTGTGCAATGCAGAGACTATTTTATCTCTAGAATGTTGGTTGATGGAGGGTCCAACCTCAACATTTATTCGTTGGTAACACTCAGCACATTGGGTAAGGAATTACATGAGATAAAGGATAGAGCCATCAATGGGAAAGCTTTTGATGGCTCTCAAAGTCCACCATTGGGTAAATTAGTCTGTGTTTACAAATGGGGCCTACTTGATTCGATGTTGATTTTCAAGTAATAGATGTGACTACATCTTACAATTTGCTATTGGGATGACCTGGATTCATGCTGTTGCGGCTGTAGCATCAACACTACATCAGGCGGTAAAGTTTTAGTGGAATCACCAAGAGGTGACCGTTCATGGCAATGGTAGCAATCCTATATACAATCGCCAAACCATTCCGGCAGTCGGAGGCAGATACAACCTATGACATATCCTACCGCGGTGCCATGGAAATACAACAAATTAGTGGAAACTTATAAGGGAAAAGAAATATCAGGAGAAGTTCAAGAAAATTACCCTGTTGAAAAGAACTCCAATTTGGAATAGGTGAACAACGCCACTAGAAAGCGCTTCCCATCTAAAAATCTCGTGAGTGCCGAAAAAGCGGAGGCTTTCTTTCAAAAAATGAAAATGGCAGATTATGAAGTGATCGACCAACTTCAAAAATTTCCCAAAGAAGTTTCCTTGTTGTATCTGTTGATGAACTCCGCGAGCACTAGAAGGTATTAATCAAGACCCTTAACGAAGTGTTGAGACTTCTGTGGAGCAATTTGAGAGAATGGCAGAAAGATTTTTTGCAATCAACTAGATTTCCTTCAGCAAAAATGACTTGCCCCGGAAGGGGCCGCACACAACAAAGCCCTGCACTTAACAATCAAATATGAAGGGTACTACGTGAAAAGGGTTTTGGTAGAGGAGGCTCTGGGTAGATATCTGCCCTCTCTCAACCATACAGCGCATGGAAATCGGGACTAAAAGAATTCGACCCAACAATGTTTGCGTATGGGATTTCTATGGTACAAAAAGGGACACAATTGGAGAGATTGACCTGACCTTGACCATCGGTCTAGGGGAATTTGAAGTGACCTTCCAAGTGCTAGACATGGACAGATCCTACAACTTTCTTTTGGGGAGGCCATGGATCCATGCGGCAAGGGTTGTACCCTCTACCCTTCATCAGATGGTAAAGTTCGAGCATGAGGATCAAGAAATTGTGGTCCATGGAGAAGATGAGCAATCAATTTATAGGAACCGATCATTCCCATGCTTGGAAACAAAAGAGGGGAGTGAGCATATAGTTTATCAAGCCTATGAAATTGTGGTCGCAGACCAGTACAAGGAAGGAAGCCCTTGCCCCCAACTCTTTCTTTCTAATGCATCAATCATGGTGGCCAAAGAAATGGTCAGACATGGCCTTAAACCTAGGAAATGACTTGGGAAATCATTGCAAGGGATATCTGAACCGATCACCCTACCTGCTAGTGAAAAGTTCTTTAGATTCAGCTTCATACCCATACCAACTGATATAAAATGGGCGGATAGTAAGAAGAATGATGGATGGATCCTACCACACCCGATGTTGCATCTTTGCGAAACCTTTATCAAGCCCAAATATAGTGAAGAAGAAGAGGATGGGGTTTTTACTGCTAAAGAGATCGAAAAGATCTATAGGTAAATGAGGAAGATATTACATGAAACCCATATGGTCTAGCCAAGGGAAGGCTTAAGCACCGATGAGGTGCTGTACATGGGACCTGAGGACAAATTACAGAATTGAAAGGCTACGCCGTTCCCAATCAGGATGAAGTCCCTGTAGACTTGTCCTGCCACCTTATCTATATCACGAGTTATCCCAAGGTGTAACTCGGATGTTCTTCTTTAGTGTCATGTCTTTTAGTCTCCAATGTAAACCTTGTTATCTTCCGAATTAAATGAAATGAAATCAATATTTTTTCGTCCATCTCTTTTTATTCTTTCTGATTTTGTTATTTTGTTATTTTCTTCTTTCAGTTCTAATAATGCGACTTTAAACAATATGACATACTTGCGAACTTCATGCACGGATCCAAACACGTTGCCTTACTATGAAATAATGAACCAAGAACCGGAATACAATAAAGAAGAGGATTTTAGGGAAATATATCGAGAATTGGAATAGTTTGAAAATAAACCTAAGCCAAACTTAAATGATACCGAGCCGGTTAGTTTGGGAAATCCTGAAGAAATCAGGGAAACCAAAATAAGCATTCATGCAAATGAGAAAATCTGGAATGCATTAATCCAACACCTGTTAGAGTTCAAAGATGTGTTTGCTTAGTCGTATGATAACATGCCGGGATTGAGTGTCAATTTGGTGGTTCACAAGTTGTGGACTTATCCTGATTGCCCCCCAATCCAGCAGAAGCGGAGAAAAGTTAAAACTGATGTCAGTGACAAAATCAAAAAAGATATTACGAAACAGTTGAAGGCGGTGATCTAAGCGGTCTGATATACCACATGGCTAGCCAATGTAGTTCTAGTGCCGAAGAAAGATGGGAAGACCTGAGCATGTGTGGATTATAGAGATCTGAACAGGCCAAGTCCCAAATTAACTTCCTCTTGCCAAACATCCACATCCATATCGATAACTGCGCACACAGGATATCACCAGGTGTTGATGGATGAAGAAGACGCAGAGAAGACAACTTTCACCATACCTTGGGGAACCTATTGCTATAGGGTCATGCCTTTTGGTCTGAAGAATGCCGGGGCAACCTACATGAGAGCCATAACCACCATTCTCCATGATATGATGCATCAATAGATAGAGGTGTATGTGGACGACGTGATCATCAAGTCCATACCTCATGGTGACCATGTGCGGGATCTGAGTAAGTCCTTTGAATGGTTGCGCATATATGATTTGAAGCTAAACCCAGCCAAACATGTTCTTGGGGTCCCTTCGGGTAAACTTTTGGTCTTTATAGTTAGCCAGAGAGGTATCGATTTAGATCCGACAAAGATAAAATCTATTCGGGATTTACCTCCTCCAAAAACCAAGAAAGATGTGATGAGCTTGTTGGGCACATTGAACTATATCAGTCGATTCATTGCTCAGTTAACATCCACGTGTGAACCCATATTCAAATTTCTAAAGAAAGACGCGGCCTGAACCAAGGAGTCCTCTGTTCTTGTACTTGATAGTCTTGGAAACCTCTTTTGGTTGTGTCCTCGGGCAACATGATGTTACCGGAAAGAAAGAGCAGGCAATATACTACTTGGGTAAGAAGTTTACCATCTATGAAGCTAAGTATACTTTGCTGGAAAGAGCCTGCTGCGCTTTAACCTGGGTGGCTCAGAAGTTGAGAGATTATCTTCAAGCCTACACCACTTACCTCATAACCAGGTTGGATCCATTGAAATACATATTCTAGAAACTGATGCCAACAGGAAGATTAACAAAATGGAAGATCCTACTCACAGAATTCGACATAATCTATGTCACTCGCACGGTAATAAAATCCCAGGCGCTAGCGGATTATTTGGCTGAAAACCGGTTGATGATGAATACCAACCTTTGAACACTAACTTCCCGGATGAAGAGGTAATCTCGATCGAGGTGATATCCGAGGATACTACTACTTGGAAAATGTTCTTTGATGGAGCAATAAACGCAAAAGGTGTACGAATCGGGGTAGTCCTGATATCACCTGTTGGTCAGCATTACCCAGCCACAGCCCGACTTCGAGCAGGCTATTATTGGATAACCATGGAAAAAGACTATTTCAGCTTTGTCCGAAAGTGTCATCAGTGTCAGGTGCACGGTGATTTGATCCATGCACCGCCTACAGAACTGCACTCCATGTTAGCACCATGGCCTTTTGCTTCTTGGGGCATAGACGTCATTGGGATAATCGAGTCGAAATCCTAAAATGGGCACAGATTCATACAGGTTGTCATTGACTACTTCACGAAATGGGTTGAAGCCATCACTCTCAAATCTGTCACCAAGAAAGCGATAGTAGATTTCATGAACTTCAATCTTATCTGTCGATTTGGTATTCCTGCAACTATCATCACAGATAATGCGGAAAACCTGAATAGTCGGTTGATGGAGGAGATATACGAAAAATAATGCATAGGAACTCTACTCCCTATTGGCCCAAAGCCAACAGTGCCGTTGAAGCAGCGAACAAGAACATCAAGAAGATCTTGAGAAAGATGATTCTGAGCTCTAGGCAATGGAATGAAAAACTGCCTTTCGCATTACTAGGATATCTCACAAAGGTGCGCACGTCAATGGGAGCTAGTCCATACCTTTTTTTCTATGGCACTGAGGCTGTGATTCCCGTGTAGGTTGAGATCCCTTCTCTCAGGATCATCATTGAAGTCGAGACTGAGGACACTAAGTGGGTCAAGACTCGTCTAGAATAGCTAACCTTAATTGATTAAAAGCGGCTTGTAGCGGTTTGCCATAGGCAGTTGTACCAATAAAGAATGGCATGTACTTACAACAAGAAAGTGTGGCCTAGGAATTTTGAAGTGGGACAACTCGTATTAAGGCGCATTCTTCCTCATCACTAGGAAGAAAAAGAAAAACGTGCTCCTAATTGGAAGGTCCCATACATCATCAGAAAGATAGTGCTGAGAGGGGCATTGTATTTGGGAGATATCGAAGGAAATGATCACGAAGAAGCTGTGAATGCAGATGCAGTAAAAAGGTACTATGTTTAGACTTTCTACAGCAATGACTTTGCTCGATTGGGATGACGAAGGCTTTCGTTCTTGCTATCCAAACACTATCAATCTTTCGCAAACCCGTTGAGCCGGTTACTCTTCCTTGATTACCCTCTTTGAAACACGGGTCACAATGAGTTTATGAGAAGTCCGAAAAGTTTGTGCGTGTCGGGCATCTAGTCCGAGAAGCATATTATGTCTATTGAAGCCCCCATGCATCCGAGATAGGTCCTTCTTTCTCATCGAAAGGGACACTTCTTTTTAAATTCATTCTCTAGTTTTTTGTTTACTTTTCCTTGAATCCCTTTCGTTCTAACTCTATTTTCGAAACTAGTACAAACAAAAGGTGTCAGGATTGGCTTTAGAGGATCCCGCTTAACACAAGCTAAAAAAAGCACCCAACCTCAGCAGGTGCATTAAGTCGATCCTGACTGGCCATGATGGACGATGCTTTGAAATCAAAGTTATTGAAGATGGAAATAAACCCAAAGTCAAAAGCTCGTAGTGGCAGAATAAGGTGAAAGAGCCAAAGCCCCATGCGAGCGAGCCGTCATAAGAAACTCTAAAAAGTTGAGTTCCTCGGTTTTGGAGAGAGATCCATCTTCAGAAAAGCCAGCAAGCAGCAGAGCTTCTAACAAAAAGTTGGGCCGAGATCAAGTGATCAAAAATAATGAAGGCCACAAAACCGACCCCCGTTTCAAACTAACAATTGTTCTTTGCTTGAAAATTGAAACGAGTGCAATCCAAAGCAACCGTGCAAAAAACAGGGACAAACAAAAGAAATTGTGCGAGGGCTAGAAAAGCTTTGCAGCAATAATTAATCCAAAAGGGAAGTCTCTTTTAAATTCTTTCCCACGCTTTTACTCATTTTATGATGAAGAATGATGAGAAAGAAAAGGAAAGAGGAGGAAGAAAATTCAAAATCATGGTAATATAGGATCCCATCCCCTAGTCACCGCCAGCGTAACTTGATAGCCTTTTCCATTATAGGGTTTCATTCCCTAGTTGATCACAGTCATAACCCGTGGACCTCCCTGGCATAACCCAAGGACCTTTATTCTTTTATCCCCATATAACCCGTGGACCTCACTGCATAACCCAATGACCTTTTTTATTTTATCCCCACATAACCTGTGGACCTCCCTGGCATAACCCAATGACTCTTTTCTTTTATCTCGGTATAACCCGTAGACCTTCCTGGATAACCCAAGGACCCTTTTCTTTTATCCCGGCATACCGGTGGACCTCTCTAGCATAACCCAAGGACTCTTTTCTTTTATCCCGGCATAACCCGTGGACCTCCCTGGCATAACCCAAGGACCTTTTTTCTTTTATCACGGCGTAACCCGCGGATCTCCCTGGCATAACCCAAGGACCTTTTCTTTTATCCGGCATTACCCGTGGACCTCCCTGGCATAACCCAAGGACCTTTTCTTTTATCCCGGCATAAACCGTGGACCTCCCTGGCATAACCCAAGGATATTTTCTTTTATCCCTGCATAAGCCGTGGACCTCCCTTGCATGACCCAAGGACCCTTTTCTTTTATCCCGACATAACCCGTGGACCTCTCATGCATAATCCAAATACTCTTTTATTTTATCCCGGCATAACCCGTGGAACTCCCTAGCATAACCAAGGACCCTTTTGTTTTATCCCGGCATGGCCCGTGGATCTCACTGGAACCCAAGGACTATTTTCTTTTATCCCGGTATAACTCATGGACCTTCCTAGCATAACCCAAGAACCACTTTCTTTTGTCCCAACGTAACCCGTGGACCTCCCTGTCATAACCCAAGAACCACTTGATTTTATCCCGGCATAACCCGTGGACATCCCTGGCATAACCCAAAGACCTTTTTCTTTTATCCCGCCGTGGACCTCCCTGCATTACCCAATGACACTTTTCTTTTATCTCGGCATAACCCGTGAACCTCCCTGGCATAACTCAAGGACCCTTTTCTTTTATCCGGGCATAACCCATGAACCTCCCTGGCATAACCCAAGGACACTTTTCTTATATTCTGGCATAACCCGTGGACCTCCCTAGCATAACCCAAGGACCCTTTCCTTCTTTTTCGGCATAACCGGGTCATTTTCCCAGCATAACCTGGAAACCTTCCCAATTCGGGACTGCATTCTCTACACAATCCCGAGTGTTGCTTTCAATAAAGAAATAGCTTATATTTGTGTCACAAATAACTCACAAAATATTCCTAGTGAAAACTGGGGCAGAAAATTTTATTCGTTTGTTTTAATGTCTTAGCATGTTTTATCTCGAGGCACAGGATTCGAGATGACCAAAAAATGAGTCTCAATCCAAAATAAAAGAAAAGAACAAAAAGAATAAAAAGAAGTAAACTCAAAGTGCTGACGTGAAGAAAGATGCGGACTGCTAAAGATATGATTGAAGTCACAAGCTTTGCATGTCCCGCTTTGATCCAAAGCTGAAGAAAGAATCTGCATCCACAGCTGATGAGCATCAAAATTCATTTCGGAGTCCACAACAAGAACCAGCTAAGAATCAAGATCAATCCTTGAGATATTTATAAATAGGAATCTTGTAACTCGTAGTTGATAGACTTAGCTAGCTTAGCTTTTGATTTCCCTTTTGGTGTAATAAGGAGGTCACCAAGCTGTAGCAGCAGCAGCAATGAAATTGCGGCTCTGGTAGTCCCAGCTAACAAAACTTCCAGAACTACATTGACCTGATTCCTTTATAGCCAAGGATATGTAGGCAAACTCTAAAGCAGGATTCGGTCAAACATTTTTCAAAAAGTGCTTCTCATGGAGTGTCAAGCGGGCAAAAATCCCTTGTAATTGCTTATTTTATCTTTGCCCGAAAACCCTTCGTGTCTCCGAGCAAAGAGGGGCAGTTGTGGGCACTTGATTTTTGCCTCGGATAAATTACTCCTAAAGAATTCCTAAAATTATGATTTTTCTTTTAATTATTTGATTTTTAGGAATTAATTGCGTAATATAGTATTTGTTTGCATTTTGTGTGCATTTTTAATTTATATCATTTACAAAAAATAAAAAATATATTTCATTTGCATTTAGGATTTAATTTTACATATTTTTAGATTAATTATTCATTAGGGTTTTACAAAAATAGGAAAATCACAAAAAATGATTTATTTTTGCAGTGCTTAATTTTTAGCTTTGAATTTTGTTAGTTTTCCTATAACTTGGTATTTAATTAATTTTGTTGATAATTAATTAGAGCTTAATATGATTTGGTAGGTTAATTTAGTTTTTAAAAGTTAATTTATGTTTTTATTTTAATTTGGAAAGAAAAGGAGTTTTAATTTAAAAAGAAAAAGAAAAGAAATTAAAAGGAATTTTGTCTTAATAGAAGACCCAATTTGGGCCAAATTCACCACAAGACCCGTCCAGAACTGGTCATGGACCATCCCCATACCCGGTCCATTTTGTTTTAGTCAAAACGATGTAGTATAAATGCCAAACTACATCGTTTTGATGTCCTCATGGCATTAAACGACCAACTTTCTCCCTTCTGTTTCATTAGTCCAAACGGAACCTTAGCTAGAGACCTAATTTTCCCTTCTCTGAAATTGCTATCCACATCCAACGTCTCTCTGCCACCCGAAAATTGCCTCACGGCGGCGTAGAACCTCCAAATCGCTCCAAATTCGAACTAGTTGACCCCTACCGTCCCCTCTTTCATATCCTGTCACCAATTTCTCCAAAAGACCACTGGGCTCTTCTGAATTTCAGATCAAAGAACAAAAATTTAAACTTTTCTTTTTCTTTTCAAATCCTTCGGATTAAATCTTCAACCCGTAGTCAATACTTTATGGATTACTCAGCCTTTCAACCAAATAACTTTGTTCGAAGATTTTCCCATGGACTTGGTCAGAGGTTTGGTAAATGGTTCTTGAATTTCTGTCGAACCTCCGTTTGTTTCCTCTTGGCATGCGTTGACGATTTCTTCACAACTCATTAGCCACGAATGAAAGTCTGGCTAATGTTTGTGCAACAATTCTCACCATTTGAGCGAACTTTCAGATACACCAGAGCTCAAGTTTGAATCTCCTTTGTTATTGAAGATTTCAGAAGTCGATCGAATTCCATTATTTTTCTTTGTTCATTTCTTCCTTAAGTTCAAAAAGCAATTTCTTTTTTAGTGAAATTATTTTCCTTTAATCTAGTGTAGGTTGACAACGCTTTTAGTGAAGTGTTCTACTCAAAAATAAAAAAGAAAAGAAAATAATAATTATGTTGGACTGTTTCAGTCTCATTTGGACTTGCTATTTCTCATCTTCAAAGTTTTGGGTTTGGACTGAGTTTGGGGTTTGTCAGTACAAACCAATTGAGCATAGGTCCAAATATTTGAAGCCCATCCATTGGCCCAAGATTGGGGCTGGGTCATTGGGTCAAGTTGACCTAGGCCGGTTTGATCTGTTAAAGGTAAAATTCAAGGGAAATAATGGTAATTTAGGATTTAACATCAGGGAATATTTCAATAACTACCTGAGAAGCTTCTCAAAAGCTGCATAATATGCATTCTTGGGTACCAAGTCAGGAATGGAAGGACTAAGTAGCAAAAACAAAATTATAAAAGGTCTAAAATGAAAAAAACACTCTTAAGGCTGCCTTAGTAAGTTGCCTATAAAGGCAGTTACTTGCAATTGAATTAAGATTTTCAAAAGAGCTAAAAAAATCTAGAATAGAAAACGGCTGCAATTTCTGCGAAAAATCACTGCTCCATTGATTTCATTTCTGACTTTTGAGTTTTCAAGGCTATCTTAGGTTTAGTGAATATGTGAAATGGCTTGAATTGTTTCTTCTTTAAAGTCTAGGGGTGTGAGTTTTGAGTTAAGGTCAATGTTTCATTGGTGTTTGAGTTGATTTCACGGGCTGCTTGGTTGAATATGGGACCTTGTTTGCTGTTGTTGAGTTCTACTATTTGATTTACTGCTACTGCTGTCACCTAAGCTCATATTTTTCCTTGTTTACTGCTGTAATCAGGTACACGCCTCTATGTTCATTAACTGTAAAGCTTTTGGCATGGAATCAAAAATGGAGTTATGAAGTTCGAGTAGTGATGTGGCTATGTGTATTTGTTAGGTTACTTCTATTTTATTAGGTAGTTATGCTTCTTATCCCTTTACCCCTGAACATGTGACCAAGTGATGGTATTCTGAACATTGTGAAAGAACAACGCTGCTTCTAGTCTAAGTTATATGTATCCGTGTGATTATTTGCTTTTGCTTTAAGATCTGGATTCAAAATTTGTTAAATAAAGTTGATTCAAGATCTGTTAGTTATCCAAATATTCCCTAGCTTAAATCTGTTCTAAGTTAGGTGTATTATGGACCCGAATCTTGCTTGACATGCCTCAATGCTAATGTGTGTTTGTCTTCCTACAGTAGGAATATTAGTTCTGGTTCTTGATATTCTATTAGATCTAGAAATTTGAAGGATCAGGATTCAAGCAATAAATCATAGTTTGATGAAATACTAAACTTGTTAAGATATTCATGGTAGTTGAAAAATTATTTTTGGTGGAATCAGCCAGTGTCCCTAATGTAGATTTTATGATAAGTTGGTAGTTATTTAATAAGGTTATGTTCATATGATGTCTATTTGAGGTTTAAATCCTCAAGTTTGTATTTCAAATTAGTGTTGAGTTTGGAAAGTTAAGGTTGGCTTATAGTTAATTGTTAAACTTGGATTTTCAATGGCATTTAATTGCAATGCTTCATTTGTGGAAAATGCCATGTATTTGCCTACTGCCAAGTGAAATGAGTCCAGAGGTTGTTTGCGTATGTACTTGCCCCATTGATTGGATTCTGTTGTTGGGATTCGCTAGTTTTTGGGCTTGTAGGGATTCGATATTGTGTCCCTCATTCAGACACGTTTGGAGTTTCAAATTTGAGCTCATTTCTGGGCCCAAGCTTGTCAGCTTCTTTAAATAAGATTTGGGCCTCAAATTCGACTCAGTAATGCCTATTATTGTCGCTAGCTTGCCTGGTTTTAGACTTCACGTGGGGAGCCCATTGGTGGCTTTGATTGTCAACTAAATGACCGTAGGAGACGTTTAACCCTATATAGTGATAAATTAATTAATTCCTTTAAATGAATTTGTGGTGAGCCATAATTAGATAACCCATAGTATAGGGCCTTTCAAGCTTTAGTTTGAATATCCTTTTAAAATGGAATTAAGGTGTGCCGTGCCAAATAAAACTTCAAATGTGTGGCCCTTATTTAATTGTTTCTACTAAAATACTTAGAATTTGAGGTGTGCCATTTAGTGAATCTCCATGGCCCTCGAAAAATTAAACACGTAGTTGCTTTAGGCGCGTATATTTAATAATATTAATATCCTTAAACTCGGGTGTGCATTTCATGTGACCCAACTCCAATTCTCAACAATGTTAAATAAAATGTGTCGTGGACCGCAGGTGCATTTCATGTGACGTGGTTCATGACGCGTTTTATATGATTTTGAAATCTTCCTTAAAATAATTAAAGCAGAGTTAAAATATATCGTAGGCTAAAACATGTACTAAAATCAAATAATAGGCCAATGATAGTTTAAACGACCGTTCTAGAACCACGAAATCCGGGGGTACCTAACACCTTCCCTCGGGTTAACATAATTCCTTATTCAGAATTTTTCGTTCGCAGACTTCAAAAGGAAAGTCAAATTTTGCTCGATTTGGAATTTTAAAATAAACCGATGACTTGAGACACCAAAAAACAAACAATCCCAAGTGGCGACTCTGAATAAAAATAAATAAATAATCTCATTTTGAATAATGTCACTTAATTTGGAAAAATTCTCTTATACACTATCATTCAGGGTTGTGTGTAAAAAAGGAGGTGTGACACCGATTGTGCATATCGGCCCAAGTCATGACTGGGTATTCGATCAAATTCTGCTTCAACTGCTGTGAAGCCACCGAACTTTGAGCGTTTAGTCCTAAGCTGGAAACTTGAGTAGCCTATACGTCGGCGACCGGTGGCAAGTCCATCCATTCCATTTAGAATCGAGACACGGATTCTTCGAGCATCTCGTTGTCCTTCTTCCTTACCTTGAAAAGGTGAAAATTTCTATTTTTGACCTTGATGGCCCTAGCGTGTGCCTTTACGAAAGAATCTACAACCATAGCAAACGAGTTAATAGAATTGGGCGGTAAATTATGGTACCAATCATAGCACCCTTTGACAAAGTCTCCCCAAATTATTTCAGCAAAATGGATTCGATCTCGTCATCTTCTAAGTCATTCCATTTGATAGCACATGTGTAGGAGGTGACGTGTTCGTTTGGATCAGTCGTCCCATTATATTTAGGAATCTCAGGCATGCGGAATTTCTTGGGAATGCTTTCGGAGCTGCACTCGGGGGGTAAGGTTTTTGTACGAACTTCTTGGAATCCATTCCTTTCAATATTGGTGGTTCCCTTAGGATTTGATCGACCCTGGAGTTATAGGTTTCCACCTTCTTGTTGTTTCCTCGACCTTCGTTTCCCCTGTCTCGGTTCGCTTTGTCAGTTCTTCGAGCATCCTCATGAAAGCATGATTGGTCTACGATTCATTCTCGTTCAGTTTCCTCGAAATTGGTTCAACCCTATGTATGATTTCCTGGGATGGCTCGAGTTTAACCCTGCTCGGTGTCTGGTTCTTGTTTTGGAGTTGGACTATTCTGCCCGTTAAGCTTGCAACATTTTGAATATCACCTGCAGGCTGATCCTGCCATCTTTACTGCCACGTGTGCTCTGAGTAGCTGATCAGGCATCCCTGCGGGTGCCTTTTAGAATCGACGGCCAAATTTTCAGTGATGTCTATATATGAACTAGCATCGATTGGATTGACAACCGGGAGTCCATCAAGGCCAACTGTGTGCTATGTTCTCATTTTCTTCATGGTGGCTGAGGTCATTGTCAATATGTTGAGGTGCTGATTGAGAGTCTCACATATTTTAATCCTATAATCAAAGATACTTCAAAGAACAAGTGTAAAGTAGTGTGATTCATCAAAGTTTGTACTAGGAAATCACTACTATCCTTAGCCCCACGGTGGGCGCCAAACTTTTTACCTTAAACTCGTATAACAATTGAATTTATACGCGATTTTAAGAATGCGTGATATAACTTGATATAAATTGAGGAGAATAAATTCAGTATTAAAATAGACTATAAAAGAATGAATGTAAACCACACGAATTGAACAGCCTTGGCACTCGAGTTTAGTCACCCTTGAACCAAATATATTTCAACTTTCTTATGAACAGAATAACAAGATAATGAAAGCTAGAAAATGATAGTATATGGCTTAGTATTGCGTGAATATGATCCTTTTATAAATGATCTGCCCCCCTTCCCATATAGTAGGGGAGTCCTACTCTAGATACAACTCTATATGAGGTAAGAATCCCATGATTGGTTAGTTAGTCGGCCTCTTCTTGATATATGTTGGGATTTGCTCCGTTATCCTCACCCAATTGCGGATATTTTGACTTTCCGTTACTTGGCTCGGTAAGTTTCCTTCGATCTCTATCTTGTTCGGTCTCGGTCTTGGTCAATCTCGATCGGTCGTGGGGCCACGAGCTCGGAAACCTAACTGTGCATCATGGTTCGATATAACTCGAGGTTGAACCTTAGCCTATTATGTTCTGGTCTCGATTAATTATACAAAAGGGTAAAACTGATTTTGACCGTATGCATGAGTATTAGGTACTCGTTATTACCCATGTTTTTCTCACATTTTACTAATCGAAAAATGGTCAACAACAACAATAACAATAACAACCCAGTATTATCCCACAGGTGGGGTCTGGGGAAAGTAATATGTACGCAGACCTTAACCCTACTCCGAGGGGCAGGGAGGCTGTTTCCAGGAGACCTTTGGCTCAAGAAAGAAACAAGATACGTTATATTAGAACTATCAATAGACTTATAATAAAATAATATAAAATACATAACATAACATAAAATAGCAAAATAACGGGAATATACGAAATATAGGAAATACGAAAAAGATGGAAGGTATACTAATATCCTACAGATAAAGCCCTGCATCAGTAGCTGATCAGTAGCATCCTAAGACTAACACCTAACTGGATAGTTTCACTCTAGTACGCTGTAGAAATATTCACAACTTCCCCCTAACCTACAACCTTAATGCTCGACTTTCACAATTCCCTGTCAAGGGACATGTCCTCTGTAATCCTAAGTCGCGCCATGTCCTGTCTGATCACATCTCCCCAATACTTCTTAGGTCTCCCATTACCTCTCCCCATGCCCACCACAGCCAGTCGCTCACATCTTCTCACTGGTGCATCAGTGCTCCTCCTCTGAATATGTTCAAACCATCTGAGTCTTTCTTCCCGCATCGGAAAAAGGTCAAATATGCTTATATACTATCCTAAAAGATTTAAATGTACTCCTCGTTATACTTTGATTCCAAATATATCTCTATCGTTATATTATTGGTTTAAATATATTATTTTTTATTAAGTTTGTCCAAAGTGGACATTCAATCTTATGTAACGCAAACATTTGATGAGGCGGATGGCACATGACTTGCCACCTCAGCTTCCCTAACCCATTTTACACCTCCCTTCTATTTTTTTTCCACCACAAAAATTTTCTTCCCCTCCACTACTATTGCCACCATTCCAGCTTCCATAAAAATATTGTACTCCAAATTTTAGTCTTTTAAATATTGATTAGGGGCATTGAGGTGGCATGTCATGTGGCATCCACCTCATCAAATACCAGTGCCATGTAGGATTGGATGTCTACCTTGGACAAACTTAACAGAAGAGGAGTATATTTGAACCAATTATATTGCGCCAGGGATATATTTGGACCCAAAGTATAACAAAGGTTATTTTTAAACTTTTTCTCATAGTATAAGAATATATTTGGCCCTTTGCCGTTTACTAATTGTTTAAGCCCTCAAAATGAGTTTGGCCTGCGACGCTAGCTCAATCCAACCCGCTACTAGGGTAAGGTTGGGTTGGATTTTGTTTAGATTAATTAAAGTTGAGGCTTATAAGCCCGGACCAAATCATCCTACTAACCCTTGAGGCTTGACCGAGGCTGGGCCTGAGCCAACCCATGAGCAAAAAATTAATTAAATTCAAATTTAAATATTTAATATTTTAAAAAATTAAAAACTAGAAAAGCTATTAAAATTCTCATTCTCCAACTTTAGAGTACTCATTTACCCTTCCATATCAACTAGAATATAAATATTTGATATGCATGTAGTATGACAAGATTAGTTTTTCTTTTGCTTAATTAACGACGAACTAGGAAAAAGTTCGGTTTGAATACAAAAAAAAAAATTGAGAACACTAGAAAATTTCGTGAGTTATAAAATATTTATGAACTATAATGATGAATTGAGGAAATGATGTTAAACCTAAATTAAAAAACCTCAACATATAACCTTATTGAAGCAATTCCTCAACCTAAGGAAAGAGAAAAAAAAGTATTAAAAAATATTCGTGTAACATTAGAAAAGAAGAGCTAGAGATATCAAGATTTTATACGCTCTAAACAAAAAGAAGTCGTTCATAAGATTAAGAGACTATGTCACGAAGAAACATTTAAAGAATTGAAGAAAACTTTTTCTAAAAAATTGAAAGACCAACCCTCTCTTAGGGCTGAGTTGGGCTAGCCACTTTAACGCCCATTTAGATGGCAGACCGGGCCACCTTATCCCACCAAATTTAGCTGATGAAGCTTGGGCTGGGTTGGGCTGGCCCGTTTTAGTAGCTCTACTAATTGTTAGGACTCATTCTGGAGTGTTCTGCTCTTCAAATAGTTTTCACCCACTTATAAAATTTGCTCAATTACCATGAGGAATTTTTGTTTTTAGAAAGAAAAACTTTCATAACATTTAAGGATCAAAAAAGGGTATGGGGAGGAGTATGAGTGTTCATAAAACTCCGAAAAAACAAACCAAATGAAAATCGAACCAAATCGATCAAAAAACTGATACTTTTTTAGTTGACTTGTTTGTGGATTTGAATTTTAAAAATCGATCAATTTGATTGGTTTTAATTAAAAAATAACCAATAAAGCCGAACAAAAACGACTATAGAAGTAGCTATTTAAATTTATTATTTTACCCTATTTATGTGTATTCTTATACTAAGTTTCTAAAATTTAATGGTACATGGTAATCGTTTGCACTTTTAGTCTAGTTCTTTGCTATTATAATAAGCCAGTTCTTTGCCTTCACATTCTAGTTTGTTTGGTAATTTTTTTTTGCTAAGTACAAGAATTTATTCATGTTAAAAATAATCGATTTTTAGTGAAGTCCATAAACTGTTCACACTATTTGATTCAATTATCATCAACATATCTTGGTAAATGATAGGTTTTTAAAAGAATAATTGATTTGACGGTATTACATTTGTATTCGGTAGTGTATGTCACACATTTAAGAAAAAATCGATAAGTTACAGAAAAAACCAAAAAAATTGAAAAAAAGAATTGTCATAAACCGAATCGATAAAAATCGTGGTTCCAAAATTTAAAAAATTAATTATTTGGTTTAATTTCTTTTTAGATGGGGTGTTTTGAATAAGGATAAAGCACAGGAGTTGGAGAGGAGGTTAGTTGAGGGCGGAGCTTGGAGAAGTTCTGGGGAAGCGGATGCTATGTGGTCAGAGACGGCGAACTTGGTTAGGGAGGTAGCGCGGGATGTGCTCGGGGTAGCAAAGGGCTATTCAGGCAAACATCAGGGTGACTGGTGGTGGAACGATATAGTCCAAGGAAAAGTGGAGGTGAAGAAGGCGGCTTTTGCTAAGATGGCAAGGAGCACAAGCGAGGAAGAACGGAAAGCGAACAGGGAGGTCTACAAGGCGGCGAGGAAAGAAGCAAAGATGGCGGTTACGGAAGCCAAAAACGCGGCGTTTGGTCGCATGTACGAGGAATTAGGGGAGAAAGTCGGGGACAGGAAGTTATTCCAGTTAGCTAAAGAAAGCGAAAGGAAGGCGCGTGATCTTGACCAAGTTAGGTGCATCAAGGGCGAGGATGGTAGAGTTCTGATGGGGGAGCTCAAGTCAAGCAGAGGTGGCAGGCATACTTCCGCGACTTACTTAATGATGTGGGGGATCATAACATAGAGATAGGGAAGTTGGAGCATTCAGAGCAACATAGAGACATTGGGTACTGCAGGCGCATTAGGGTGGAGGAGGTCATGGGGGCTTTGCGTAGGATGAGTAGGGGTCAAGCGACCGGGCCTGACGAGATCCCGGTAGAGTTCTGGAAATGCATGGGTAGGTCAGGAGTGGAGTGGCTCTCCAGGTTGTTCAATGCGATCTTCAGGACCAAAAAGATATCGGAGGAGTTGAGGTGGAGTACAGTGGTGCCCTTGTACAAGAATAAAGGTGACATCCAGTGCTGCAACAACTATAGGGGTACCAAATTAATAAGTCATACCATGAAGGTGTGGGAGCGGGTGACCGAGACGAGGGTGAGAGAGATGACATCTATATCTGTGAACCAGTTCGGTTTCATGCCGGGTCGCTCCACTACAGAAGCTTTCCACCTTGTCAGGAGGCTGGTGGAGCAGTTCAGGGATAAGAAGAAGGACCTGCACATGGTACTTATCGACTTGGAGAAGGCGTATGACAAGGTACTAAGGGAGGTGCTATGGAGGTGCTTGGAGGCGAAGAGCGTGCCAGAAGCCTACATCAGAGTAATTAAGGACATGTACGATGGAGCTAAGACTAGGGTTAGGACGGTGGGTGGCGACTCAGACCATTTTCCAGTGGTTATGGGCCTCCATCAAGGATCGGCGCTTAGCCCTCTCTTGTTTGCCTTGGAGATGGATGCTCTTACCCGACCTATTCAAGGGAATGTGCCTTGGTGTATGCTATTTGCTGATGACATAGTCTTGATAGAAGAGACGAGGGTCGGTGTTAATAAGAGGTTAGAGGTATGGAGACAGGATATCGAGTCTAAGGGTTTTAAAATAAGCAGATCTAAGACAGAATACCTGGAGTGCAAGTTTAGCGCCGAGCCGAGCGAAGTAGGCATGGACGTGATGATTGGATCTCAGGTAATCGCCAAGAGAGACAGCGTCAGATATCTTGGGTCGGTGATTAAGGGGACGGAGAGATTGACGGGACGTCACTCATCGTATAGGAGCGAGGTGGTCAAAGTGGAGGCTTGCATCAGGAGTCCTGTGTGACAAGAAAGTTCCACAGAAACTCAAGGGGAAATTTTATAGAGCTGTGGTTAGACCGGCCATGTTGTATGGGGCGGAGTGCTGGCCAGTGAAGAACTCTCATGTTCAGAGGATGAAGGTTGCGGAGATGAGGATGCTCAGGTGATGTGCGGGCTCACCAGGTTAGATAAGATTAAGAATGAAGTTATTCGAGAGAAGGTGGGGGTGGCCCCGGTGGATGAGAAGATGCGAGAAGCGAGGCTGAGGTGGTTCGGGCATGTACGGAGGAGAAGTCCTGATGCCCCAGTGAGGAGTTGTGAGCGGCTGGCGATGGTCGGCGCACGACGAGGCAGAGGGAGGCCTAAGAGGTATTGGGGAGAGGTGATTAGGCATGACATGGCTAGAATGCGGGTTTCTGAGGACATGGCCCTTGATAGGAAAGTCTGGAGGTCTAGTATCAGGGTTGTAGGATAGAGGCCCCTAGCGTTTTTCGTACTCCTCACCCGGGGTTGGGTGAGGCTTGGCAGGGCTATCCATAGATGATTTGTGTATTGGATTGTGTCTCCCTTAAGGTAGTTATTTATGGTAGTTACTGTCTGATATTATTGCGTGATATTTTTATTGTAGTTCTTATGTTTAGATAATTATTTACGCTATTTCTGCTGAAGCTACTAATGCTCTTTTGTTGTTGTTTTTGTTGTTCCTTTCCTCCACTGAGCCGAGGGTCGATTGGAAATAGCCTCTCTGCCCTTTCAGGTAAGGGTAAAGCCCGTCTACATATTACACTCCCCAGACCCCACTGTGTGGGACTATACTGGATAGTTGTTGTTGTTGTTCTTTTTAGACTATATACCTTGATACTACTAATATAACTAGACCATAAGCCTTCGTATTACAGCTACTTTTGATTACTAAAAATTGATTTTCTCATTTCTTTTTACTTTAAAGTGCTGGCGAAATCTTTCACCCCACGAGTTTGGGTCGTGTCTCAATCCTAGCGTGACCAATTATCAGAAAAGACATGTTAAGCATCATTAACTTGGTCAACCTTTACTTTACCCCTAATGCCCGTCATGGGAAGATTCGTTCCCTGCTCTTAATTTGCTTGGAGAAAATACTCCATGAAGGCATGAACAATGGTTTTGTACATACCAAATACATGATTGAAAAAGAAAACAACTCAGAATGAAGTTATCTTTGCTAGAAAACACTTACCCCCAAAAGTGAAATTTTCTTGCGCTAATCCGAACTAGCCAAGCCCCAAAACGGGTATTAGATACCAGGTGGAAAACCAAAATAAAAAAACGATAGACTAGCACAATCAAAACAAACAGAAAAGGGAATTCGTCTATCTGAAAACCCCTGGTTGAGGGAGGGTGCTTTGGACACATCTAATATCTACTAGTACTGTCATGCTTAAGGAACTGCAGATATGAAAGAAGTATACTCCCATCTCCTCCCACTAATGACCAGTCTCTGCAAAACTTTAGGTGCAAAATAGACCGGAACAATGACATCCTGCTCAGGCTCTCCTTGGTTGGGGTCTATTTCCATATATGATATTTCGCTCATCCCATACTGGGCAGGAGCATGTTGGTTTCTTGTTCTTCCACTCAGCGCCGCATGTATAACAGAACTCGTGACCACATCTGGGAAAACATTTGAAGTATTCACTGTCAAAAACTTAGCTCTTACAACATGAATGAATCATAAGAATAGATATAAAGTTCCTCACAAAATAAGGGTAGGAAGTAAACCAGCATACTTAACATAGTTTCATAGCATAAAATCTTTTGGAGAACAGAGACAATAAGATAGCACAGTCAGTAGAACAGCAATGCAGCCAACTGCCCAACCAAACACTTCACAGATCAAGGATCACATTTAGCACAATGTTCTCACATAATTATGTTTCCCAAACCATTAGCTAACACTAGTGAAGTTCGTGCCCAAGCCAAACACAAGAAAATTTGTATGAGACAATGCAATATTCTCTCTTCTTCTCTTTCTAATATTTGATTAGTCCCAGAAATATTGTGTTGTAGACAGCCAACCAAGGAAATCAAACTCTAGATCGCTAATCAATGTGATCAAAAGTAGCTTCATGAAGTAGGAAAAACCTAGAGACAGCAAAGCATTATCAGCGGATTGAACAACCAATGAAGTCTGACTAGAGTTTTATTTCTCCTTTTTTGGCAAGAGTTGATATTTAAACGAGACACACAAAATCAAACAGCAATCTCTGCCAAATTCAGTTAATAAATTATGATAATGCATCGCCATAATAACAGTAGTATAACTTAAAGAAAATGAAAATCGTGAGAAGTTTACTGAAGGTGGGGTAAAGAAAAGGAAAAAAACTAATATGTCTAGTTTTGCATCTCTGTGGCATAAAGATACAGAGAAAGTTGAACTCAGTTCCACGACTTAGTTGTTAGACCAACGGACTATTTGAGATGCTAGCATCAAAAACTCCTCTTAGTTCAGTTGCATCGTAATAGCTAATTCCTCTTAGTTATTTACACTCAACTCAATGTTACAGGCTCTATAGATCTGCTAATGACCTGGATCAAACGGGAAGTTTAGAACTCTTCACAGTGGAAACATGCTGCTCATAAGACAACAACTAGAAAATTAATACCCACCAGCTACTTCATAAAAGAAAAATAGTCACCAACTCAAATCTTTTGAACTTGCTTGCGTGCAGCTACCTAGATTGTACCCGTTCTATTTTGAAACATAAATTGCCTACCAAAAAGATCAAAGAAATAATAAATTTCCTCATGAAGACAACAGATAATGTAAACTCCGTACACCTACTTCCACAAATATAAAAATATTCAAATGCCCTTAGACTCGGGTAGAGATACCTAGATATTTTCATTTCATGAATAAATAAACAGTTGTGAAAAAATTCAAAGCAGCCAAAGAGAAAAATGATCAACTATACCTGTGCATTTAACTTCTACTAGATCTTTCAGTTTTTTCTCTGGAGGTGGGATTTAGTCCTAATACCTTCCCCTCCTACCTTTTGATCTTGTGTTGCAGTTCCAAAGGATTTCTTCATAATTATAAGATTTGTGGGAGAGGCTCGTATCATCTGGAATTGATTGGAGATAAAGCCTATTTGTACTTCTCTCGACACGGTTGTTTGCAAACTGGACAGTTCTTCACAATTAAGAAGTAAAATACAAGCCCACAAGGATGGAAGACTACCAAATTACATCAATTTTAGGCAAAGATCAAAGGCTTTGTATGTATAAAGCAAGAGCACAAATCCTGGCATAGATGGTCTGCCATCTAAATATGATAATACCCAGGTCCTTCTCCGTCCTCTTTTTTAATTTTATTTATAATTGATAAGGTTAGATTTTGTTAAAACAAAAACAGTATCAACCTGATACTGGCGAATTATCAGAAAAGGAAGCTAGACTTGATTGCATCAGCTTCTTTTCCGTCCTCTTTGTTACCTTTTTGGTCTTTAATGAGTTGCTGCCATATATCTTCATTTAATGAGGTCCAATAAGTATTTAAGGTGTTTCATTATATGCTATAACAC
The DNA here is from genome assembly GCA_034376525.1 of Nicotiana benthamiana. NCBI lineage: Eukaryota > Viridiplantae > Streptophyta > Magnoliopsida > Solanales > Solanaceae > Nicotiana > Nicotiana benthamiana. Next base: position 41,134,023 of record CM067324.1, read on the forward strand.
AAAAAAGATTTTATGGATGAAATGTGCAAGTCATATCGGTATTTGTTAAATTCTGTCCTTTTTCGAAAATGTCTATGAACATTTTATTAAAGAATAGCACCCGGAGAGTGCAGAGTGCAATGTATGAATAGTACAAACCCTGGAAAATGCATCTTAGAGACCTCGATCCAATTCCTACCACCACCCATTATCAAAAAGGATTTTTACGTGTTTGGCTCATGAAAAATGAATCAACTCCACATATGAGGAAGAGTGTTGGACATAATTAAGTGAATAAAGTGTACTTTCTTTAATAGTTTAAGTTTTAGCTTAGACTATTTGATGAGATGGTCACACACTTCAATATCTATATTATATTAAAAGTAGAGCTGTCAATATGGGCGAGGCCGGGCTAGCCCAGCCCACGTGGGTTTTAGCAATTGACGGGCTGGGCTGGGCGAGCCCACCATTTTACTGGGCCTTAAATAGTTAGCCCATTCCAGCCCTATGTGGGTTGCGGGCCCCCACAAGCCGGCCCATCATTTTTTTAAAATTTAGTTTTATATTTTTTCTTTAAGTTCTAACCTAAAAAAAGATAAATATTCAAAAGTTAAAAATCTTATTGGAAAAATTTCATAAAACTTAATAATGTTTTTATACTGCTCTAATATATCACAATAAACGGAAAAAAGTAAAAGACAATACTATATTTCATTCACTAAAAGTCAAATCTCAAAACAAACGTCCATGACGCTTATTGGATATCCAACATATCCTCTTCACAAAACAGGTTTGAAGCTGCTTGTGAGAAGGTTGTCTTAACATCTTCACTTTCATCTATATCTACAACTTCTATGCAATATTAAGTTGTTAAATATTAAGAATAATTACATTTTTAAAACTAATTAACGTGTTAAGACTTTGATCTATTAATATGATGAGCTTAATAAACTTTAAGCCTGTGAAACTCTTCTTGTTATTTTTGTGTCATATACTTTTTATATTCTATACATTTTAAATACTTATTTTTATTAGGTCCACGGGCCGGCCCGGCCCAGCCCCAGTCAAGCCTCACATGCCATGGGCCACGGGCCGGGCTTACAAGCCTCGTTTTTAAATGGGCTAACAAAATTCTTGCCCAGTCCTACTAAATCACGGGTTGAGCTGGGCTGGCCCAACGAGCCAAGCCTATATTGACGACTTTAATTAAAAACAAGAAGGCCCTTAGCGGAATGTCATTCGTCTATTTTACCCTTTAAAAATAGAGTTCACCCAAAACAAAATAGTCTTTTACTAATATTAGGATTTATTTTCGTAATATTTAGGACTTTAAAATAAACAAAAATTATTAAATCTTTCCTTATTTGAATTATGTATGACTTTAAAATTCATTAAGATTTGACCTTATATAAATTATTTCCTGGTTTTAACTAAGTACATAATATAACTATAATACCTTGCATATTATTTTCTAATATTTAATACTTCGAAATCAACTTTTACACAAAAGAATTTATTTGAAATTTAGGGACAATTAAGTTATGTACGGAGCTAAAAAAACATTCCTAAAACACTAGGTAAATAAAGAAAAAGTTAAAAAAACATATCCCCAAAATTTTCAAACAAAAATGAAAAAGGAAGGCAACTAATAATAGAAGGATAATGCAAATGACTCTAGGATTCTACAAATTTTCTTATAAGAAATTCTAGGAATGTATAATTTATCTTTTCTCATCACGAAATTTATATAGAGAAATTAAAATATCTTTTATCCTCAGCTGTTATACATAATGTTGTTGATTTTTTTACACTTAATTGCATAATTTTAGCCATACAGTCTAGACTTTTTGTCTTAATCAGCATTTTCATAGTCGCATAAAAAGTTTCTTTTCCAATACTTTGAATAATTAACGTTCTTGGGGATGATGGTTTAACATCACTTTTTAAGACTACCTACGCACATTAATTCAAATTTAATATATAAATATGCATGTGAATCGTGCATGTATATATTATTATTTCAGATTTCTAACATTTGAGGTACATTTTTTCAACAGACAAATTGATGTTAATTATGACCACATATATTACAATAGAGTGAACGTAAAAAGATATTTGTTATTTTTCATTTTGATGTAAACCTGATAGTTGTCGTTTAGTGAAACTCAATAAAATGTGAATAATTCAATAAGGCATTTGGGGGGTTTTAGTGATGTAAGATTTCTTCCTTTACTGAGTTAATTAAATAACATTCATTATTTTCAGGACTTGAATTTTTTCCATTAATTTTCATACAACATAAATATATTCTTTAATAGTATTTATGTGACTTTAAAAAAAATATATTCATTAATAAGGTGCATCAATCCACGTACCCGAAGAGGCAAAGACTAGTAATATGAAATAAAGGAAGGGAACTACGTTCAAGTCCCACTGCCACCTATTATTAAAAAGAATTTTCACATGCTTGGACTATTTAAAAGAATTAAGTCGCACGTACAAGGGCGTGGTCAAGACATAAGTAAATAAAATGTTCTCTAACAGTTTAAACTTTAGCATAAGCTTTTTTCTTAAAGAAAATGAAATAAGCGTTAGCGAAATCCTATAGATGAGAACGTCGCACAATTCAGCAAGTCTTTTTTTTAATAAGTGACGATATTTATTAAAAAGGTACAGAAATAATTCAGCAAGCTTTGTACTATGTTTCCCTATTAGTTATTGATATAACTACACTTTTCCAACACATGACATCCTTAATAGCATCATGTTTTTTCCACGACATAACCACCTATATGTGCAAATTTTATCTTCCTGCTCTTTCCTTAAGGCACTAAAACCTTGTCGATCTAAACGGCATTACCTTCTAGCCGATCGAAAAAATTGTAGAAGTTCTCCTACCAATCAATTTCTAACTTCTTCTACACCCAAATGTAAACTTCAGGAAAGAAATATAACAACTCGAGGAAACTGATGGTCTAGCAAGGAGAAACGAGAAAACTGCTCCCCCTATTTCCATGCCATGCAGCTAACCAGGATATGATGAGGATACAATAAGCATTCAATACCTAAAGAGGAGCACCCTTGCGCAAATGAAAACCTGAGAGGTTGGCCGGAAGCATTGAAATTCTACCTTATTGGCATGCATAACTAAAATGCCTTTTTATTTCTCAGTTAGAAGAAGAAAGAACAAGACAAATATGCAAAATCTTAAAAAGGCTAAAGTTTTCTTTATTTCTATTTTTTCTTTTCGTTTGTTAGATAATAAGGATTTTTTTACGTCTCTTTCTGCTAGGGCAACAGAATTTTGACATAATCAGCTCTGGATTTTTTATCCTACTGGTGTCCCGACAAATTCAGAAAGAGAAGACATCGATGGTGTGTCCATATCCTATGTCTTTAATTGTTTGTGTCTGTATCCTACATCCCAAAGGCGCTTTTCTTTTTGCGATAAGCCATGTTCGAGATGTGTTTCCTGTCCCACAAAATGAGATCTATATGCTTCTTAAGAGATTGATGTAACAAGTCCAACTTGGTCACGAATAATGAATGGAATGAAAACAACTCTAAAGCGATATTTCACACTTGTGAAAATAAAAGCTTTCTGCTTTAATAAAACAAAGGTAGCTATAGGGTGTGCTTGGTACGGAGGAAATGTTTTTCAGTTTTTCCATGTTTGGATGGCGTAAATATTTTAGAAAATTTTTTCCTCATAAACTCATTTTACTCCAAAAGGAAGAAAAATATTTTTAAAAATCTTGCTCAACCTCCCAAACCCCCCCCCCCCCCCCCCCCCAAAAAAAAAAGCCTCTCAACATCGCCACTACCACTCCGGCCCTTAGATCCCGACCTACCACCCTTCTCCACTCTTACCTATTTCGTCTCATATGAGGTTTGCCTAAATTATATATTTTCCAAAAATATTTTCTACTACCTAACCAAACACCGAAAAATTAAGTAAGAAAACAACTTATTTTCTAAGAAAACATTCTAATACCAAACACATCCATAACTTTCATGATAATCTTTTCTAAACTCCGCCAAAGTGTCAATTACTGGAAAATAACAGTCTACATGCACATAACACCATTAAACAAAATGAAAAGGAAGAGGAGCGAATAATGAAAAGTCAGCGAATTGGAGCTTACTGAGGTGCAACCTAGAAGCACAACCCAAGCAAAAACGAATAAGTTGTGCCAATTTCGCAGAGAAAATAGTAATACGGAAGGAGAAAACAAAAGAAATTGGAAGGAAACAGGAAAAGAAAACTTAAAATGAAGTAATGAACTAAAACGGGTTGAGTCGGAGAACAAAAGGAATTCACAGGAATGGGCTCAGAGCAAGCTGGTCCACACGCAACCACTAATAGCACCAATCTAAGTGGGGCAGTCCATCTTTTAAAGTAGAGGATACGCAGGGATTCGGGCAAAACAGCGCGCGGCAGATAAAACTAACTTACAGAAACCAGAGATAATCTTTGAAGCCGGATAAGGTGCACTCACTTCTTTGCACTTATATGTCATAGTAAAAGTAATATGTACTATGGATTATATTATCCCAACCAGTATGCAACATCAAATGACGACATTTATCTGTTTCTGTTTCAAGTTATCCTTGTTTATTGCACCCCCTAAAAACAGATGCTCTTTCCCTTCTCCATCGGCAGCGGTAAAAATGTTTATTGCCTAAAAAGACATGAGAAGAACTTCATACATAAAAAGTTCTATCATGAACAGTGACATGTATCTGACTTGTAAGTCTTACTATCTTGACAAAATTTGACAGCTTCACCCAAAATTTTGACAATTCGGTAAGGAATAACAGACAGAGAAGTTCAGAGAAAAAAATTAAAACATTCAAGTAAATCTAGAATCTTATTTTTGATTTTCTTTTAATAAATCCAGAATCTAATCTTTCTTTTCCAAGTCAGACTGCTTACTTCATGATTTCCACTCTAGATCTCATCAATATCTTGAGTATATGATGTTTTGGCACAACTAACCAGCTTAATATCTAATAAAAAGCCACATTTTGTGTGACTTATGAAAATATTCTACAATCAACACAAAAGCTGATTTAAGCTACAAAGCTGCAATATTCTTTTCTTCAGCTTATAGTCTATCCCTTAAAGCAGCACCAAACAGTCAACATGTTGTTCACAAATGCGAGAAGCTTAAACGTCAAGGTGGAGGACAACAAAGATATGTTTCTACACAATCGTCAATAGTATCAAAACCTTTCTATACAAGGAGAAAAAAGGTGTATATATAGTTTCAACTTATGCTACAAATCACATGCTGTTGACTTATATTTTCCTTTTTAAATGAAAACATAGGGAATGAATTAAAGCCAAGCTTCTATAATCTTAAGCTGTTGTGAAGCATTCCAAAAAGTTCTCTCTTCCATATTATCTAATCAGGACAGTGTATATCATGTAAGACAGCAATGTAAGAAGGAAGGAGAAGCGGAGAACCTGCAGTAAATATGATAGCAACCTTCGCCAAGAGACACTATGTGGTTACACTTTACACATTGACGCCAAAGACTCTTTGTAGCAAGAGACTTGAGCTTTGCATCGTCTACGCACAAGTAAGGGTTAAGTCTTCTATAGTCAAAGCAAGTCATGTTTTGATGCCAAGGAACTCTGCAATTGATACAGAAACGGAGACGACATTTCGTGCACATTCTAGCCCCAACTTGCTCGTTTCCCACAAAGAGATTTGGAGCAGAAATTTGGACCACAGCTTTTGACATCAATGTAGAACACTTAGGATTTGGGCAGTAAATCTTTTCCGTGATAGGAATAGTAATTTCCTTGACACGTTCATTCATCAAATCGTATAGCTTGGGCGTCAAGAACTTTTTGCAACTATCTAATTTCAACACAGACTTGCATTTATCATGAGGGCATTCAGGTAGCATTCCTTGAAGGAGTTTAGCTTCCACATGTTTATTCATACAAGAAAAGCAATAATAATGCAGGCAACCATTAATTAGAAACATATGATCTACATCAGAATCTTGCAGACAAATAGTACAAGTCTCCGTGATGCTCTTTTGAAGACTACTTCCTGCTGGTCCTCTAACCTGAGAGACTATTGCATCAGTAGCAAGTTTAATCGCAAAGTTGACGGTATTCTGTGACACAAGAGATGGTACACAATCTGTAAATTTTCTTAGACAAGAAGTTGCTTGTTCAACAAGTGCAGCAACATTACCATTCCTTGGATGCAACTTGCCCCTAACCTGCATAACAAATATACATCAATCATTTCAAAAACTTCTAGGTTGCAGTATATAAGCCTACATAGTTTGACATGTTTCCAACGCCAACAACAAGTAAGCCATCTAATAGTATTTGGATACATGCAATACCAAAAATTGTACTTGTTTAATGTAATGAGATAGTAGTATTTCCCTGACTTTTGACCCCCAAAAAAAAGTATTTTTCCTTGACCCGTGCATTATTTCCTCAACATAATTAAAGCATGAAGAAATTTTTTCTTTTTTTTTTCTTTTTTTTTTATTTTTATATTTTACTTTTTGCTAAAATTAAAAAGAAATGACCTTGACTCTGACAGCAAGCATAAAACTAGCAAATATTTTTTGTGACAAAGTCAACTCCTCCAAGCCCGAAAAAATGAAGAGGGTTGCAGGAGCCTATCTTGTTTGGGAGACATAATTGTTGTCGTTATTTTACCCAAAATAACTTTGACTCTCACCTATTTACTCTAGCTTCTGCCAAATTTGTACTAGGTTCCTGCATCCGCTAGTACCCTGATTTAATGTATTTTTACGACAAAGGAAAAAGACTATTTAAAACTGTTCTAACACATTGAAAAATGTCAAAGATCAGAATATAATAATTTGTCACACAAGATAAACATAATTGATACCTTATTAAATTTTCACAACAGTTAGGGTGTCAAGAGGACTCACATATTGCAAGATAGTTTGACTATCCAAAACAACATTAACCCTTTTCAAACCCAGCATTACAGCAACATCAAGCCCTTCAATCAGCGCTTTCAGCTCCACAATTTCATCATTCAACACTTCAGTAGTGCTTTTACCCATACCCTTACTCACTTCAAACACCAAAATACCGCTGGGATCACACACAGCAACTCCAATCCCAGCGAGTTGTTGTTGTTGCTTGGTTCCTACGACCACAACAACACTCTGTTCTTCAACATCTTCTCCCATTAAACCCTTCACATAAACCCTAAAACAATCCTCATTCCCATTTTGGACCCCACCTTTCGATGAACCCTCACCGTACGGCCTATGCAAATAATCCCCCATCTCTCTCCATTCGCCCTCCGGCAGGTTTTGTATCTCACGCGCGAAGGCCTGATCGTGGATTCGACGGTTGAGATCGTTTTCGATTTTCTTCATTTCCGCTTCGGCTGTTTGACGGTCGTGAAATTGTTGTTCGTAGTTTAACAAGTCCTCGGAGAAAAGAGTAGTGACATCGTTACTTCCGATGATGCTTTCACAGTTAATGGCCAGTTTTGAATTTGAAGCGCTCATAGCCTCTTGCATTTGAAGTTGAAAGGCGAAGAGGAGATCGCCATCGACGGTTTCAGCGGCCGCTATTTCACGGCGTTGTTCGTCGTGTGGGCAGCCTCGTTTTCATGAGTAAATGAGGTATTCAAGATTATACTCATGTATTGTCTCAATCTGATATCCATTTTGACTGATATCATTAAAACTCAACAAGTTCCTCTTAGACTTGGAGGAGAACATTTTGACTGATATCATTAAAACTCAACAAGTTCCTCTTAGACTTGGAGGAGAACATTGCATTCTCTAAAATATCGTTCCTTTAGGCAGAGTTATAGTTGCTCTTCAGGAGCCTTCAATCAATTTAATTCCCATAGTTTGACATACAAAAGAAAATATATGAACATGAGAATATACAAATCTGTTTGCTTCATATTTAAACAATATTTTCAAAATCTGCTGAGGTCCGTTGACTAACTAAATCAGATAGTCGATTATATGTTTTCCATAGTCGTTTACTTTGCAGTTTGAAAATTTAAGTTTAAGCATTTTCTTAAAACAATCGATTGTTAAACACACACAATCGATTGTTGAACATTGACAATCGATTGTTAAACATAGACAATCGATTATTTGCTATTTTGAAAAATTCCAGATCACACTGTCTTACGACAATCAATTGTTAAACATAGACAATCGACTGTTGAACATTGAGAATCGATTGTTGACCATTGACAATCGATTATTTTGCTATTTTGAAAAAATCCAGATCACACTGTTTTAAGAAAATTGATTGTTAAACATAGACAATTGATTATTTGTTATGTTGAAAAATTCCAGATCACACTGTTTTAAGACAATCGATTGTTAAACATAGACAATCGATTGTTGACTATTTTAAAAAAATTCATCACTGTCTCACGACAATCGATTGTTAGACATAGACAATCGATTGTTGGACATTGACAATCGATTGTTGAACATTGACAATCGATTGTTTTGCAGTTTTAATGCGAAATATTAGATAATCGAATAACTGTTAGGTTAGTCAATTACCTCTACTTGAAAATAAAAATATTATTGAAATTTGAGCATGTAGAAACATTCTAACGAACTAATACTAACATTATATCATGAACTAACTAATACGAGCTGATACTAATGAATATTAGTCTATTCACTAATTATTACAAATAAGTGAAATAAAATCAAACAATTCCATCTTCCTTCATCAAGGTGATGGTGCAAGAGAATCAAGGCCATTGGCACAGTTTCAAACCTTCATTAAGGTGATGGCGCAAGAAAAACGAGGCCTTAGCATAGTTTCAAACCTTCATCAAGGTGATGGCGCAAGAAAATCAAGGCCTTAGCATAGTTTCAAACCTTCATCAAGGTGATGGCGCAAGAAAATCAAGGCCTTAGCATAGTCTTGGGGGGATGCATTATTTCTGTCTTTGATGGCGTCTCTAGGACCCATTGCATCCAAATGGATTTCAGCATTCAACAACCATGTCATATAGTTCTTGCCCAAAATTTCTAGGGCAACGAACTTTCCTTTTATAATGTCAGACATGAAACAAAATTACATCAAGAGCGTGTTCATACTTACGGGCTCTATTACAATTATCACATTCACTTCAGGGAATGGATCATAATCATCTGTATGTGCTATACACAATCTCATGTCAAATATTACTTTCATAAAGTGAAAGATTATTTTTAGAATCCTTATTGTTCTCATTACAATAATGACGATTATAATTTTGTCTATTGCCACGTCCACATCCATTGATACCTTCACGGTAATAATTTTTTTTTTCTTTCAGACTTATCACATACTGCTACCACATTCTCTAAAGGGAATGGAGCAAATTCAATTGGACGGATTTTGTCTTCTTTCAGACTTATCACATACTGCTACCACATTCTCTAAAGGGAATGGAGCAAATTCAATTGGACGGATTTTGTCTTTGTTTGTATATGAAATCAAATCGTAGAATTTCAAGAATTTGAAAGGGAAAAATAAATTACTTACCTTTAATGTATACCAATAAATGTTGTGATATCGAATATACCTCTTGAGTTTCCATCCCGTTGATTACTTTATGATGATACCATCTCTTCTATTTTCCGTATAGAAATTCTACCGCGTTATCACGCGAAATAAGGAGACGATTTTACAGCACATGAGAAAAAAAAATCAACTTGTTTCCTGTACGCAAAATTACTAAGTCCTACAAACCCATATTTCTAATGCTTGCTCCCAGAGTTTAATGACCCCAATTATGAACAAGTTGTGTGTCTTTGATGGAAAGCTGCAGACAAGGAAACAACACATATTGTATATTTTAATCGAACATAAAATCGATACTTATCTCTTGAAGCGTGACCCGGATAATGCCCGGAATTAGCGAAATTCGTGGGGGTGAATTTCTCCTTAATCTTCTCAAAGTGTTTCTTGAGACGGTAGAGTCTCGTGCTGATAACGTGTTATGAAATAATATAAAAGACAAGAACAATATAGAGAGAAGTAGAGAGAGGAGTATTCTTATTGATACTTGGGATTGTTAGGGATGATTTACAATGGTAGAAGATCCCTTTATTTATAGGGAGGTAGTGACTTAGTTACCAAGAATAAAACTCTAGAATCTCTCTAATTATAGACATTCACCTTAAATAGAAGTCTATTTATAACAAAATCAATTTTCTTCGCAATTGTATCGTTTCTTTAACTTCATATTGGTGCTTCAACAAACTTTTCCACATTATTATCAATCTTTAATTCACAAAAATTTCATCAAAACACACATTATATATTATTGGCAATCTTTAACATGATTTTAAAATGAACATATTTTCACTCTCCAACGGTAACTATCGTAACGGCATCTAGTCTCTACGACTAGGTAAGCCTAATAATTTGCGGAAAAAGGAAAACAACAGATAAAAACTAATAGAAATTGCGAATAAACATAATGAAAACGTTTAAGATGTTGCTCGGCATATACAAATATACACTCTCAACTGAAAAGATCTCCCAAATTCTGGAATCTCATAAAATCACAAGCTAAGGATACTACATAGTGCTCTAACTCCAGAGTATCCAAATCAAAGTAATTATAAAAGAGTTGTAACTACAAGAGAGAATGGAGAGGTACTCCCCGGTCTGCGTATGCGGGAGATATAGTTCGAAGTCTCTCAAGAATCGCCTTGCCTTAAGGATGGTAGGGTTGAGTTGAAGAACCTGGATCTACACATGAAAAGCATGCGCAGAAAGGACATGAGTAAACCACATCAGTACTCAGTAAGTACCATGCCTAACCTCAGTCAGCTTGTGATGAGGAAAGTCAGGGCCCTACTGATTATAGATGAAAAACAAGGCAACACAGTATAGAATACGACAACATAATTTAAGTGCTAACAGTCTATAACAAATAAAAACACAAAAAGAATCTAGCTCAGTACACAGAAATAGCAACATAGGATCTTCGGATACCGTCTCCTAGTCCTAAACATAAATGTCCAGAGGATTCCCGGGATACCTTCCCTTAGTCTGAATCATAAAGAAGCAGGAGAAACTCCCGGAATACCAATCTGTAATCCCAAAGTAAATATCCAGTACAGAGGATCTACCGGGTATTGTCCCGTAGTCCCAAATATAAATGTGTAGGGCGAGCTACCAGAATACCGATACGTACTCCCAAAGTAAAAAATAGGGGAATCTCCCGGAATATCGTCACGTAGTCCCAAAATAAACGCAGCAACAACACGAATAATATTCAATTCAATCCAATTTCATACCAAGGTAAAATAGGTATTTCTAACCTAGCATGCTGCACAGAATTCAAATAAAGCAGTTTGAATAAGTAAACAATTAAGTCATTTAGACATACTTCTCTAAGCTAACAGTAGGCTTAAATTGTAAGTAATGTACAACAAGGAAGAAAAAATACAGTTATAGTTGCTTAGTGAAAATAGGATTTTTAACAATTAGCATATGTACACACTTGTCACCTTACGTACAGGGTATTTCATATCTCCACGATACCAAATCCTAAGGAGAGTTCTCCCACACAAGGTTAGACCAGTCATTTAACTCGAACCAGCTCAAAATCAACTCGAAATAACGTTTTTGCTACATGTATCCAACTCTGGTGGCCAAAATCTAATCAAATTAATTGCACAAAGTAAATATAACTCCAAATAATTAATTAGACTAATTAATTCGAAGCTAACATGCAATATTTAAAAAATACCCAAAAAGTCCCCAGGCACACGTCTCAGAATTTGGTAAAATTTACAAAACTAGAATTCTTACACTATCACGGAGTTCATACATACTAACATTATTCCAATCCGAAATCAAAATCTTGATCAAACCCCCAAAATTAGGTCTAAGAATTTTTTCCAAATTTCTCTCCAAATTTTCACACCGGATTCGAATTTAAAGGATGAATTTAAACATAGATTCGTGAAAATTAATCAAAATCGAGTAAGAATTGCTTACCCAAAACACTCAGGTGAAAATCTCTCACTCTCCAATCCCCGAGCTCCCAAGTCAATTCTCAAAGTTTGAGTTCAAACCCTCAATTCTGCCCTTTTTTTGACCAGTGGATCCGCATCTGTGACTCTAGGACCGCACCTGCAATCCCGCGTATACGGAGACTAAGCTGCACCTGCGACTTTTTATTAAAGTCCAGCTTGCACACCTGCCACTTCTTGTCCGCAGATGTGATGCCGCTCCTGCGGTAATTGGGTCGCATCTGCAACCAACCCCAAATCACCTCAGACAGCACATATGGTCCTCCACACGCTTCTACGGTGCCGCACTTGCAGTTCCTTTCATGCAGGTGCGGCTATGACAGGTTCAACACTCTATTTTTTTTGTCTAAGTCCCAAAAATCAACTTCCATTAAGCACCCAAAACTCACCAGAAGCCCCCGGAACCTCAACCAAATATGCCAACCAATCCTAAAACATCATACGAACTTATTCTAATCCTCAAATCACATAAAACAATGCCAAAACCACATATCACTCTCCAATCTAAGCCTAAGGGTTTCCAAAACATCAAATTTTTGCTTTCTATTAATAAATCAATGAAACCTCGTCCGAATGACCTGAAATTTTGCACACTTCCACAAATACAAAATGGTCCCGCTCCAACTTCCATAATTCTATTCAGACCCAAAAACCAAAACCTCACTTCGAACCGAAAAACTTTAAAATTTTGACTTTCGGCATTTCAAGCCTAATTAAGCTACGGACCTCCAAAACATAATCCGAACATGCCCCTAAGCCGAAATCAGCCAATGGAGCTAACAGAACCAACAGAATTCCATTCTGAGGCCTTCTTCACACCGCTCCGACTACGGTCCAAATTGTAAAACTTAAGCTCTTATTTAGAGACTAGGTGTCCCAAAACACTTCGAAATCCAAAACGAACCTTCCCGGCAACTTACAATGGCAAAAACAAACACGGGGAAAACAAGTTAATAGGGGATCAGGGCATTAATTCTAAAAATGACCGGCGAGGTCGTTGCATCCTCCCTCTCTTAAAATATTCGTTCATCCTCGAAATAGCATAAATGCATACCTGAAATAGTGAAAAGATGAGGTTAATGGATGCCCACATCTTGCTAGGTCTTTCAAGTCGCCTCCTTGACTAGCTGATCCCGCCACTAAACCTTCACTGATATAATGTTCTTTAACCTCAATTTACGAACATGCATGTCCAATATTTCCACTAGTTCCTCAACATAAGATAGATCCTTGTCCAACTAGACTGAACTGAAATCCAACACGTGTAACGGATCGCCGTGATACTTCCGGAGCATCAAAACATGAAATACCGGATGAACTCCTGCCAAGATGGGAGGTAGGGCAAGCTCATAAGCAACCTTCCCAACATGTCTCAATATCTCAACAAGACCAATAAACCTCGGACTCAACTTCCCTTTCTTCCCAAATCTCATAACGGCCTTCATAGGCGAAACCCGAAGCAAGACCCTCTCTCCAACCATATAGGAAACATCACGAACCTTCCGGTCTGTGTAACTCTTCTGTCTGAATTGGGTTGTATGGAGTCTATCATGAATTACCTTAACCTTCTCAAAAGCATCCTGAACCAAGTCTGTGCCTAATAATCTAGTCTCACCGACTAAAACTAACCTACCAAGGTTCTACACCGCCTACCATATGATGCCTCGTACGGTGCCATCTAAATGCTAGACTGATAGCTGTTGTTGTAGGCAAACTCTCCCACTGGTAATAATTGATCCCAAGAACCTCCAAACTCCATCATACACGCACGAAGCATATCCTCAAGAATCTAAATAGTCACCTCGGACTGTCCATCCGTCTGGGGGGAAATGTTGTACTCAACTCCACCCAAGTACTCAACTTATGTAGTGCGTCCCTCCAAAACCACGATGAACTAATTACCTCTATCTGAAATGATGAAAACTGGAATACCATGCAGATGAACAATCTCCCAGATATAAATCTCTGCCAGTCACTACGAAGAATAGTTAGTACTCACGAGAATGAAATGCGCGGACTTGTTCATCCTATCCATAATCACCCAAATGGCATTAAACTTCCTCAAAGTTCATGGGAGTCCGACTACAAAGTCCATGGTGATCCTCTCCCAATTCCACTCTGGAATCTCTATCTGTTTAAGCAACCTACCCGGTCTCTGGTGCTCGTACTTTGCCTGCTGACAATTGAGGCACTGAGCTACAAATCCAACTATATCCTTCTTTATCTGCCTCTGCCAATAGTGTTGTCTCAAATCCTGATACATCTTCATAGCACCCAGATGAATAGAATATCGTGAACTACGGGCCTCCTCTAGAATCAACTCTCGAAGCCCATAAACATTAGGTACACAAATCTGACCATGCATCCTCAATAACCCATCATCACCAATAGTCACATCTCTGGCATCACCTTGCAGAACCTCGTCCTTGAGGACAAGCAAATGAGGGTCGTCAAACTAATGCTCCCGGATATGATCAAACAAGGATGACCGAGAAACCACACAAGCAAGGACCCGACTGGGGTCCAAAAGATCCAATCTAATAAACTAGCTTGCTAAGGCCTAACATCCATCACTATGGGCTTCTCCACTGCTGTAAATAATCCAAACTCCCCAAACTCTTCGCTAAGCGATTCAAAGCATCAGCCACTATATTAGACTTGTCTCGATGATACAAATAGTGATACCATAGTCCTTCAGCAGCTGCAACCACCTCCTTTGGCGCAAATTAAGGTCCTTTTGCTTGTACAGATGATGAAAACTCCGGTGATCAGTATAAATCTCTGAAGGTACACCGTACAAGTAATGACTCTATATTTTCAAGGGGTGAACAATAGCAGCTAACTCCAGATCATGGATAGGATAATTCTTCTCATGTACCTTCAACTATCAGGATGCATAGGCAATCATCCTACCATCCTGCATTAATACCGCTCCAAGGCCAATCCTCGAGGCATCACAGTAGAAATAATAAGAGCCTAAACTTGTAAGCAATATCAAAACTGGGGTTGTAGTCAAAGCTATCTTGAGCTTCTGGGAGCTCGCCTCACACTCTTCCATCCACAAGAACGGAGCACCTTCTGGGTCAGCCTGGTCATACGTGCCGTAACAGATGAAAACCCCTCAACAATTCGACGATAATATCCCGCCAAGCCAAGAAAAATATGGATCTCTATAGCTAAGAATGGTCTAGGCCAACTCTGACTACTTCCACTTTCTTCAAATCCACATGTATACCCTCACTCGATACCATGTGACCCAAGAATGCCACGGAATCCAACCAAAACTTACATTTCGAGAACTTAGCATATAACTTCTTTTTTCCTCAAAGTCTGAAGCAATGTCCTCAAGTTTTGTTCATGATATTCCCGACTCTGGGAATATACCAGAATATCATCAATAAAGATAATGACGAATGAGTCAAGATACGACCAAAACACATTGTTCATCAAATGCATGAAGGCTTATAGGGCATTGGTCAGCCCAAATGACATAACAAGGAACTCGTAATGACCATACCGAGTCCTAAAAGTAGTCTTCGGGATATCCGACTCCCGAATCTTAAACTGATGGTAACCTGAACGTAAGTCAATCCTAGAAAATACTCGTGCACCCTGTAGTTGGGTCTTCACTGTAACTTTGTTCAATTGGCGATAATTAATGCCCATACGCATATAACCATACCTTTTCTCCATAAACAAGACAGAAGCACCCCAAGGTGATACACTAGGCTGAATAAAACCCTTACCAACCAATTCCTATAACTATTCCTTCACCTCCTTTAACTTAGGAGGGGCCATATGATACGGAGGAATAGAAATGGGTTGAGTGCCCGGCAACAAATCAATGCCAAAATCAATATCTCTGTCGGGTGGCATACCTAGAAGATCAACTGGAAACACATTAAGGAAGTCCCGAACTACTAGGACTGAATCAATTGTAGGGGTATCAACACTAATATCTCTCACATAGTCCAGATGACATGGATTGTTGTGTTGTTCTCGATGAGGAAGGGGAGGAAGGCCCTTCTACACATGTTGTAAGCAGAGGAGCACGCCTCAATAACTGGACCATCAGAACCAATAGAGCCCGGCAAACCTCGGGGTAGCAAGGCTGAACAAGCACTATACACTATATTTTATTTTTTACTAGTTAATTTTTTCTTTCGCATTTTTATTTTTCGATCTTCAATGTTTAAAACAATTATGGAATTTATCTAAACATTTTAATTTTCCTTATAAATCAACAATCTTATTATTTTTCTCTCATTACTCTACTTATACAATATTATTATTACTTATCTTGATGAGCCAATGACTGTGACATGCAATGAGACAACATAACAAATGAACATAGATTCAGAGAAAGATGACATACCGGAAGAGATTATCAAGGACATTGAGAATTTTGAGAACAGACTTAAGTCCAACCTGGACGAAACAAAAGTTGTTATCTTGGGAGATGCAGAAAATGTCTAAGAAACACAAATCAACGTCCACTTATCGCCGTCAGAAAAGAAGGAATATACTGAATTTCTAAAGGAATATGAGGACATATTCGCCTGGTCATATGATGACATGACGGGCCTAAGCATGTTTATTGTGGCTCAAAAACTACAGACTGATCCGACATGTCCGCCGATAAAGCAAAAGCTCAAAAAGTTCAAACATGATGTGAGTCTGAAAATCAAGGAAGAAGTCATTAAGCAAGTCAAGGCTAAGGTTCTCAGGGTAGTCGAGTATCCAACATGGTTAGCTAATATCGTGCCAGTACCAAAGAAGGACGGGAAGGTTAAAGTCTATGTCGAATACGGGGATCTCAATCGGGCCAGTCCGAAAGACGAATTTCCTTTACTAAACATACACATCCTGATCGATAATTGCACCAAGAATGAATTGCAATCATTTGTGGATTGTTTCGCCGGTTATCACCATATTTGGATGGATGAAGAAGATACTGAGAAAATGGCTTTCATTACGCCGTGGGGGATATACTGCTACAAAATGATGCCATTTGTGTTAAAAAATATAGGGGCCACTTATATGAGGGTTATGACTACCATTTTCCATGATATGATATACAAGGAGATCGAGGTGTACATAGATGACATTATCATCAAGTTCAATAAGACCACTGATCACATGGAGGATTTGAGGAGGTTTTTCAACAAATAGCGAAGGTACAACCTGAAACTGAATCTCGTGAAGTGAGCCCTTGGGGTTCCCGCTGGAAATTTGCTTGGGTTTATTGTGAGCCGCCGGGGAATAGACTTGGATCCATCAAAGATCAAGGCCATTCAGGAACTACCACCGCCAAAGAAAAAAAAGGACGTGATGAATCTCTTGGGATGACTTAACTATATCAGTCGGTTCACAACACAGTCCATAGTTATTTGTAAGCCAATCTTCAAGATGTTAAAAAGGATGCCGCCACTAAATGTACTAATGACTGCTAGAATGTTGTCGACAGAATCAAGGAATGTTTATCAACACCACCAGTCTTGGTCATGCTTGATCTAGGTAGACCTCTACTACTCTAAATCGCGGTGTTAGACGATGCCTTCAGCTGCATTTTGGGGCAGCATGATGAAATGGGGTGGAAAGAGTAGGCCATTTATTATCTCAACAAAAAGTTCACTCCGCAGGAAGCCCGGTATTCTCTATTACAACGCACCTGTTGTGCTTTGACCTAGGTGGCCCAGAAGCTGAGGCACTACTTTTGTGCTTATACTACATATGTCATATCAAGGATGGACTCTCTAAAGCATATCTTTTAGAAGCCCATGCACACAGGCAAGCTAGCTAAGTGGCAAATCCTCTTGAGTGAGTTTGACATTGTATCCGTGACTGAGAAGGCAATCAAGGGACATGCACTAGCAGATCACATCGCGTAAAATCATGTAGACAAAGAATAAGAACCCCTGAAAATGTATTTTCTTGACGGTGAGGTTTCATTCATAGGAGAAGACATCGCAGAATCCTATGATGGCTGGAGAATGTTTTTCGATGACGCAACAAATTTTAAAGAAGTTGGCATAGGAGCAGTCCTAGTATCAGATATCGGTCAGCATTATCCGGTGTCTACCAAACTCAAGTTCCCGTGTACCAACAACATGGCCGAATATGAAGCCTGCATCCCAGGGCTCAATATAACCATTGACTTGAATGTACAAGAGTTGCTAGTGATTAGGGATTTAGACTTGCTCGTACATTAGGTCAGAAAAGAATGGGAAACCAAGAACTCTAATATACTTCCGTATTTGCATCACGTACACGAGTGCAGAGAGAGGTTTCACAAAGATAGATTTCCGGCATATTCCCATAATCCATAATGAGTTCGCCGATGCATTGGCCACCCTGTCATCCATGATACAACATCCAAACAAAAACTTCATTTATCCCATTCTAGTAAAGATCCACGATCAGCTAGCTTATTGTGCCTATGTTGAAGAAGAGGCAGATGTAAAGCCTTGGTTTCATGACATCAAGGAATATTTAGCAAAGGGGGAGTAACCAGAACTTGAAAATACTCTTGAGAAGTGCACACTTCGAAGGTTATCCAATAATTTCTTCCACATCAAAGGAATCCTATATAGGAGGACTCCTGATTTGGGATTGTTGAGGTGTGTCGATGCAAAGGAAGCATCCAAGCTGCTAGAAGAAATCCATGTTGGGACTTATGATCCACATATGAACGGTTTTGTCTTAGCCAAGAAAATACTCCATGCTGGTTACTTTTGGATGGCTATGGAAACGGATTTCATCCAGTATGTTCGGAAATGCCACCGTTGTCAGATACATGTAGACATGATAAATGTGCCACCAAATAATCTTAATACGAAAAGCTCACCATGGCCTGGGGAATGGTTGTTATTAGACCAATCGAGCCTGCCACTTCCAACAGGCACCAAATTTTTCCTGGTAGTGATCGACTATTTCACCAAATGGGTCGAAGCAGCATCTTACAGAGCAGTGACTAAGAAAGTCATGGCAGGCTTTGTCCGCGACTACATTGTTTACCGATTCAGAATTTTGGAGTCAATCATTACTGATAATGGCTCCAACCTCAACAGTGAATTGATGAAAGCTATATGTGAAACCTTCAAAATCAGACACAAGAATTCTACAGCTTATAGGCCTCAGATGAATGGAGCCGTAGAAGCCGCCAATAAGAATATCAAGAAGATATTGAGGAAAATAATAGAGAAGCATAAACAGTGGCACGAGAAGTTATCATTTTCTCTATTAGGGTATCGTACCACTGTCCGCACATCAACTGGGGCAACCCCCTATATGCTGGTTTACGGTACGGAGGCTGTCATTCCCGCTAAAGTAGAAATTTCTTTCATAAAGATCATACAAGAATCCGAGCTCGACAACGTAGAACGGGTGAAAGTTGTTATGAGCAACTAGACCTTATATACAAAAGGAGAATGAACGCAGTTTACCATGGTCAACTCTATCAGAACAGAATGTCCAGATCTTTTAACAAAAGAGTCAAGCCAAGACAGTTCACACCGGGACAGTTGGTGTTGAAGAAGATTTTTCCACATCAATATAATGCCAAAGGGAAGTTCTTTCCCAACTGGTAGGGCCTATACATGGTTCACTGAGTTTTGAAAGAAAGAGCCCTCATACTTGCAGAAATGTATAGAGAAGTCTGGCCAAAGCCGATCAATTCAGATGTAGTCAAGCGCTACTATGTCTAATCTATATGCTTTCATATATGATGTAATATGAACTACGTCTGAGCGGATTCCCGTTTAAGAGGGGATACGTAGGCAACCTTATGAGTTCGGTCACAATTCAATTAAATTTTCACTCCACCCCCCCCCCCCCCAAATTGGAAACTGGGGTAGAATTTTGAGGAGGACCCTCAAAATTTTGAATTAATTTTGCAAGCAGAAATCAGAAGCATCAGCCCATTAAACTCGAGCAGAATTTTGAGGAGGACCCTCAAAATTCTATGATAAGAGAAGTCGCAATGTCTTGAGCCACGTTAGAGTCGTCGGTTCATCTAAAAGTTATTTCTTAAATATATAGTTATGTCATATTTTTACAAATTCATGCATGTTTATTATCAAAATTGCTTTGTTCAGCAATGCTACCCCAATGATACATACCATATCACCAAATCAAATCCGAACAGGTCAAGCAGAGCCCGCGGGGATGCGAACTAACGTTCCCCCTCTATAAAACTCATGATTTTTCTTTGAAGGAAAACATCTAGATTATGAAAACATCTGGCTTACTACACACTCACGAGAAAAATATTGTTCATGAATACAACTCTCAAAATTATTGAATTTACCAACATTTGCTATCCACACACGCCGGTGATATTCCCTATACTGCAGTAACCCCAGCAGTCACAATATCGCAACCTGCTATCAGCTAAGAAAACTCAATTACCATTTGCCATTTTTATTCCTACATTGCATAGGGCTACCATTCTGTTTTCTGAGACTAAACATTATCTCCATCTGTATTTTTGCATTGCATAAGGCTACCATTTTGCCTTCCGAGACTAAACACTGTCTCCATTTGTATTTATGCATTGCATAAGGCTACCATTCTGTCTTCCGAGACTAAACATTATCTCCATCTTTATTTCTACATTGCATAAGGCTACTTCTCTCTAAACACTATGTCTATTTCGCAGAACCTCCTTCTCTCTTCTTTACTTCTTTAGTTCTTAAAGTTCTGTTTCTGCACCTACACTATCTCTTAGACTTGAGTTCTGCCCTGCTCTTGTGAGCCTTGCCTTGGGACCCATTTGAGCTCCCTCTGAACTTGGACACTTGAGGGCTGGCCCTTCTACACTGCACTTGCCGTATTCTAGTGATACAATTTGGGTGTGAGCACTGTCTGGAGTCCCATTGAGGCTCTTAGGGAACTCATTGGAGAAAGGCTTTGAATCGGTGGTCTTTGAGTTGTCTATCTCATAATTCAGACAGGAAGTCAAGATCAGGCTTCCTCTGGTTGTACTTTTCTGATGTAATTTACTCCTAGTTTGTAATAATTTGTAATAAACATTTGAGGCTGGCTACTGAAAATGGGGGTAACTATGCATGCAAGGGTAGAAATCATGCCTATCGGTTGTTTCAATTTCTACATATTCAGCTTCACCTAGAAATCATGCCTATATGACTGTTTAACTTCTGTATATTTAAATTTCAAACTAGAAATCATGCCTATAGGACTGTTTAGCTTTTGTATAGTTAAAGTTCAACTAGAAATCATGCCAACAGGATTGTTCTAATGTCATTCCCCATAATAAGTTTCTACATTTAGATACTATGTTTATAAAGTTTAATAAGTTTCTGCATTTAGATACAATGTTTATGAAGTTTAAAACAAGTCTTGCATCTAGAAACCATGTTTATGAGGTTAAAACAAGTTTCTGCATTCAGATACCACGTCTATAAGTGTCTAAAATCAGCAACGTGTAGAAAGCATGCCTGTAGGATATTCTAAATGAATATGATTTGCTTCACTCAATTCTAGATGTACAATCAGTAATAGTATATGCTATTTCCTGCGGAACCTATAATCAGTTTGTTAATTTTGTATCTCTTTTGATGATCTAAGTCCTTTACTTAACCAAAATTTATCCACTATGCCTATAGGATCCCAAATAATTCACCTCGAGTTTTATTGCCTTATCACCTTCTAAATTCAGTAGATATTATGTTTATAGGATTTCGTCTGAACACTTAGGCAAGCCTTAGAGTAATAATTAAAAAATTGAATCTGCTTTTGTTAATTATGACAACCAACATGCATGCCTGATTTGGGCTTCTTGTTTAAATTATGTAATAAGACAATCTGCTTCAACTTTTAAACCCCCTCGTCTTTAATTTTGATCAAACATAAAAAAGTATATGAATGTCATGCTAATTATATGCTTTTATGTTCAAGGAGGTATACCTGAGCCTCTGCTTGTTTATATGTTTTCCCCCATAATATGCAAATATGTGTTTTGTATGATGTCGTAGAGTTTTACCTTTTGATACCTCAAACGTGCCTAATATCCCTCCTTTTAGTATTAATAGTCCCAACTACCTCTGGGATTGATAGGAGTGCGACGGGTAATAGCATGCTATAAGTAATCGAGACCAATCCGCGCTTTAAGAACATTAATGGGGTGGGAAGGGTATTTATGGATATGATGACCACACAATAATATTACGTGCAACCCTTCATTGAGGAGTGATTACCGAACATTGTGTGGGATGATCCATATTTTTAATAAACCTAGGACCTCCCCTTTCCTTTATTCTTTACTCTTTTAGCAACGTAACTCTTTATTTTTAAAATCAACTTTCCTAATTGCTCTTTCCGACCTTGTTTATTTTCAAACCTTTATGTGTTGAAATCCCCTATTTTTTGAGCCTTATTTGTTTGCATGTTAATTGTACCCAAATTCACAATAATTGTCTGGCCGGGAACCACACTAGTGGATTCTGAGGGGCGCCTAACATCTTTCCCTTAGAATAATTTCAAGCCCCTACCCAATCTCTGATTATTCAAACAAACTTAGACTTAATCTATTGGTGTCCTAATGCACCACAAGCATTAGATGGCGGCTCTTTGAATGCAAAAACCCAATTTGCAAAAGGAACGAGTTGTCCCTTTAAATTTCATAAAACCGATTTTCCTGGAGGAAAAAGGGGGGCGCGACAACTATGGTATAATATAATGGGAACACAAGTAACCATGGTATACTTTATATAATACCTATTATATTAGTATATCAGAACTATGAAAATATCAGTAATCACGGTATATTTTGTAGCATACTATCAGTACTTGAATAATTAGTATACCAACACTATGGGAATCATGGTATACCAGTAACCATTGTATAGCAACTATACTGGGAATACCAGTAACCATGGTATACGAAGAATAATAGTATACCTACATTAGGGGAACACTCTGTAGTATACCAATATTGGAAATAATGGTATACTCCACAATATACCAAGACCCCTGGAAATGCCAATAAACCTGGTATAGTCCATAGTATACCAAGATTCCAGATAATACTAGTAATTGTGGTATTCTATACAGTATACCAAGAAGAACGGCATACCAACAGTATGGAGAATAGCAGTAATAAGGGTATATACTGTAGTATACCAAGATTATTTAGAATAATAGTTGGATATATTAGCACCTCATCTCGATAACTGAAAAATAAACTGAAATGAATAAAAAAGATGCCGAGATAGATAAAACCAATATATTTCTTGAACTTTATTCCAGAAAACTAAGACAAGAGGGGTTGCTCTGATGGTAAGTAATCCCCACTTTCAACCGAGAGGTTGTGAGTTTGAGTCTCCCCAAGAGCAAGGTGCGAAGTTCTTGGAGGGAAAGATGCCGGGGGTCTATTTGGAAACAGCCTCTCTACCCCAAGGTAGGGGTAAGGTCTGCGTACATACTACCCTCCCCAAACCCCACTAAGTGGAATTATACTGATTTGTTGTTATTGTTATTATTATTATTATTCCAGAAAACTATATATGAGCAACAATATTACAGGAATCCGATGAAACAATTTGATACTATGCAAAATTGACATTAAAATGTATGTTAATTTCAATTTTGGAGGATTCATGCACGTTTTATGATTGTGACCCTCTTCTCCACATATTCCACATGTAACTTTTGATCTCTTGGATTTTTTCATGCGACTTTTTGTATCTAGATTTCTGTGGCCTTCCCGGTTTGATCTTTCCCTTGGATGGTAGCAGCTCATACTGTGGATATCTATAGATCTCCCATGTAGTTTCATCAGTTATGGGATACACTGATTCTTCATAAGTCTTAATCAAATAATGTCAAGATTCAAATTTTCCTACGTAAGATGTCGTAACGGCACCTAATCTCTAAAACTAGGTAAGCCTAACAAATATGTGGAATAAGGAAAATAATAACTTAATATCAAACTGCAATAACTATATAAATAAAAATTACCGCCCAACATGTACAAATTCCAAAATCCAATAAAATACAAGTCACAAACTCTAGATACAGTGTGGAACGCTCCTGACATCACTGTCTATAAATATATAAAAAATAAGAAAAGAATAGAATAGAAGGGGACTCCCAGACATGCGAATGCGGGCAGGCGTATCTTGAAGTCTCCAAAGCAGCAACACAACACACTAATATCGAGGCTGATAGGATATACCTGGATCTGTACAAAATATATGTAGAAACATAGTATGAGTATACCATCACAGTATTCAGTAATTGTCAAGCCTAACCTCGATAGAGTAGTGACGAGATCAGGTCAGAAACCCACTGAGAATATAAGAATAGGCCAAAAGATATAATAATATCATAAAATAGCAGAGAAATGAAGCATAAGAATGTATAGAAAGTAACAGTAGGGAAATTAAGGAAGAAAAATACAACACAAAAGGAAGAAAGAATCTTACAAGTTAAATAAAATAACAACAACAAACAATACAACAAATGGAGGAAAGCAGCAGAGGCACTTCTCGAGGTAACGCTTCGTAGTCCTAAAAGTAAATATCTCACAATCTTTCCTTATAATAACAACAAGAAGACATAAATCTCATGCCACGATAATAGCCCGCACGTCAGAAACCTCATGCCATAATAACAATTCGCACAACAAAAATCTCGTGCCACAATAACAATTCGCACAGTAGGAACCTCGTGCCATAATAACAACCCGCACGACAAAAACCTTGTGCCACAATAATAATACGCACGACAAAAACCTCGTGCCACAATAACGAACTGCACGATAGAAACCTCGTGGCATAATAACAGCCCGCACATCAGAACCCTCATGCCACAACAAAACAACCATCTCAACAACAATCACGGAAACCAAACATAACAACTGAACAATGATATTTCAAGGATATCAATTTCAAATAAAGAGTCACATAGTTAAATAATGGATATGGAATCAAGAAAACAGGTAAATCAACTAAGCATATGGAACAACTTTCAAATAAGAGATAAGACAAGTAGACATGTGAAATAATCTAAACATGATGACTACAACTGCTAAAGTAACTCACTTAAGGCATAAAAGGAAACTACTTAGCAAAAATCACATTTTCAACACTTAGACCGTGTACACACTCGTCACCAAACATATACGACCTTCACATATAGCAATTTATCATAACAGTACCAAATCCTAAGGGAAATTTCCCTCACATAAGGTTAGGCAAGTCACTTACCTCAAACCACGCTCAATCAATCAATAAGAAGGCCTTTCCCTCGATTTTTTGACTCGAACAACTCAAATCTAGCCAAAAAATTTTACATACTATAAATATAACGATAGGAAACTAATCTAAATAATGAAATTATGACTTTAACAAATAATTGAAAAATTACCCCAACGTCAATCCGGACCAACATCTCGGAACCTGATTAAAATTATAAAATCCGATACCTATTAGATATCGAGTCTAACCATACAAGAATGATCCAAATCCGACCTCATTTTCCCTTTCAAACCCCCAAAATTCGGTGGAAGAATCTTACACCTTCCCCCCCCCCCCCCCAATTTTAAACACAAATCCTTAATTAGATGAAGAAATTAATGAAAGATTTGAGGAAATTAATAAAAAATGAGTTAAGAATTCTTACCCAAATATTTTCTCTGAAAATCCTCCAAAATCTCACCTCAATCCGAGCTCTTAAAGTCCCAAAGTATAAATGAACTCAAACCTATGATTTTGAAATTTTAATCTGCTGCTCAGTTATTCCTTCTTCACTAATGTGGAAATTGAGTCGCGTTCGCAAAGCACAAAATGCTTTAAGCCCAAATTCCCTCTTATGCAAACGCGAAGGTACACTCATGAACGCGATGACCACTAATCCCAATCCTCCGCGAACGCATAGGCCAACGCGTGAATTCCACCCAACCACTTTTCTTCTTCGCGAACGCGTGACCCATTATCTGATTGCATAAGACCAAGGTTCTGCTACTTCGCGAACATGGAACCTCCTTCACAAATGCAAACAGTAAATTTCTAGCAAGACTTAGACTCCTCTATGCAAACGCGGGAATACCTTCGTGAACACATAGAAGGAAACCAGAAGCACCCATATTTCAGTAATCAAAATGTCCTGAAATGCGCCAAACATGGTCGGAATCACGCCTGAGGCCCCCAAGACCTCAACCAATAATACCAACAAGTCCTACAATATCATATAAACCTAGTTGAGACTTCAAAACTCATCAAACAATGCCAAAACCACGAATCACACTCCAATTCAAGCTTAATGAACTTATAAACTTCTAACTGCCACATCCGATGCTGAAACCTATCAAATCATGTTTTATTGACATCAATTTTGCACACACGTCATATTTCACATTGTGGACCTACTCTAATTTCCAGAATCAGAATTAACCCCGATATCAAAAAGTCCACTCCCGATCAAACTTCCCTAAATTCCACCAATTTCTAACTTTCGTCTACCGAAATGGCCTACGGTCCTCCAAATCAACATACGGACATGCTCCTAAGACCAAAATCACCATGAACCGACGAAATTCTATTTTAGAGTCGTCTTCACACAATTCAACCTACGGTTAACTCTTACAACTTAAACTTCAAACTTAGGGACTATGTGTCCCATTTCACTCCGAAACTCTCCTAAATCCGACACCAAGCACCTCGAAAAGTCAAGTAACCACAAAATGAAATCAAGGGAGCAATCAATAGGGGATCAAGGAAAATACTCTCAAAATGAACTCCAGGCCATTACATCTTCCCTCTCTTAAAACAATCGTTCCTCCTCGAACGGGTGTAGAGACATACCTGAAGTGGTGAAGAGATGAGGATAATGTTTACACATATCATGCTCGGTCTCCCAAGTCGCCCCTTCGACTTGCTGGCCCCTCCACTGAACCTTCACTGATGTAGTGTTCTTTGACCTCAACATTCAAACCTGCTTATCCAAGATGGCCACCGGCTCCTCAACATACAAATCCTTGTCCAACTGGATTGGGCTGAAATCTAACACATGAGACGGATCGCCATGATACTTTTGGAGCATAGAAACATGGAATAATGGATGAAATCCCAATAGAATGGGAGGCAAGCAAGCACATAAGCAACCTCTGAACTTACCGCAATACCTCAAGTAGGACAATAAGCCATGGCTCAGCTTGCACTTCTTCTCAAACCTCATAACACCCTTCATGGGTGAAACCCGAAGCAAGAACCACTCCCCAACCATGAATGCAACGCCGTGAACCTCCCAATCCTCATAACTCTTTTGTATGGATTGAGATGTACGATGTTGATCCTGAATCTATTTGACTTTTTCCAAAACATACCGAACCAAGTTTGTACCCAATAGCCTAGTCTCGCCCGGATCAAACCAACCCACTGGAGGTCGACGCCGTATACCGTACAAAGATTCATACTGGGCCATCTAAATGCTTGACTAGTAGATGTTGTTGTAGGCAAACTCCGCAAGTGGCAAGAACTGATTCCAAGAACCTTTATACTCCATCACACATATACGAAGCATATCCTCCAATATTTGAATAGTGCGCTCAGACTGTCCGTCCTTCTAAGGGTGAAATGCTGTGCTCAACACAACCCGAGTACCTAACTCATATCATACGGCTCTCTAGAATCGCAATGTAAACTGTGTACCCTTACCAGAGATGATAGATAGTGACATGCCATGAAGCTTGACAATCTCACAGATATAAACTCGAGCTAGCTACTAAGAAGAATTAGTAGTCAACACTAGAATGAAATGAGCCAACTTGGTCAACCTATCCACAATCACACAAACTGCACTGAACTTCCTCTGAGTCCATTGGAGCCCAACAACAAAATCCATAGTGATCCGCTCCCATTTCCACTCCGGAATCTCTAGCTTTTGAAGCAATCCACCTGGGTACTGATGCTCATACTTCACCTGCTGGCGATTTAAGCACCAAGATACATACTCCACTATGTATTTCTTCATCCTCCTTCACCAATAATGCTGCCTCAAGTCGTAATACATCTTCGCTACACCTGGATGAATGGAGTATCGTAAACTGTGAGACTCCTAGAGAATCAACTCACGCAACCCATCTACATTAGGCATACATAGCCTGCCCTACTTCCTTAATGCACTGTCATCCCAAATAATGATCTTCTTGGCATCACCATACTGAACCGTGTCTTTAAGGAAAAACATATTAGGGTCATCATATTGATGCTCTATGATACGATCATAAAGAGAAGACTGAGAAACTATACAAGCCAAAACTCGGCTCAGATTAGAAACTACCAATCTAACAAAATTGTTGGTCAAGGCCTGAACATCCAAGGCTAATGTCCTCTCTGCTGCTGGTAGATATGCTAAACTGCCCAAACTCTCCGCCATACGACTCAAGGTGTCGGCCACCATATTAGCCTTCCTGGGATGATATAAAATGGTGATATCATAGCCCTTAAGCAACTCTAACCACATCCACTGACACAAATTCAGATCCTTCAATTTGAACAAATGCTGCAGACTCTGGTGATCAGTGTAGATCACAGAATGGACATCGTACAAATAGTGCCGCCAAATCTTCAAGGCATAAACAATAGTGGCTAACTCAAGGGTGTGGACAAGAAAATTCTTCTCATGCACCTTCAGCTGTTTAGACACGTAGGAAATCACACTTCCATCCTCCATGAACACTGCCCCGAGACCGATACGTGACGCATCATAATGCATAGTATAAGACCCCGAGATCAATATTGGGGTTGTAGTCAAAGCAATCTTGAGCTTTTGAAAGCTCTCCTCACAGTCCTCTATCCACTGGAATGGAGCACCCTTTTGGGTCAGCCCGATTATAGGTGTTGCAATAGATTGAGAAACCCTTTACAAATCGTTGGTAATATGCTACCAAACCAAGAAAACTCTGGATCTCTGTAGCTGAGGACATCTGGGCCAACTCTGAATTGCTTCAATCTTCTTCGGGTCTACCTTGATCCTAATACATGTAAGCACATGATTTTTGCCCTAGATGAATTACTCCTACAGAACCCCAAAGAAAAAAGATTTTCTTAATTATTTGCCATTTTTATGAATTTTTGTAGAATTTTATTTAATTATTTATATTTTTGTGCATGTTTAAGTTTTATTTAAATCATGAAAAATACCAAAATATCATGCCTTTTATTTAGAATTTATTTTTATATGTTAGAATTAATCAATAGTTATTTGCTTTATAAAAATTCAAAAATCACAAAAAAGGCTTCATTTTTACACTTTTCCTTTTATTAATTTTTTTCTTTTAATTTAGGATTAAGTAGCTTTTATAATTTTTGTAATTAGTTAATTAGTTTAATTTCACATTTTTTTAGATAACGTAGGATATTAATTTTAGGATTTCTATTAAAAAAAGAAAAAGAAAAGATAAGAAAAAAGAATTTGAAGAAAAGATTTAATTGGATATTGAGCTAGTTCTTGTACCCAAATTAGGTCCAAAATCTTCCTACCTAGTGCAAATACACTTTAATCCCTTAGCCCAAAGCTCATACCCTTCCAATTAAAACCTAGATTTAGACTTATAAAAAGACGTAGGGCTAAAAAATCTGATTAGATCCTTCATCTCTTAGAAATACAGAGGAACCTTTTGCACTCAACAATGGAGACCCCTTATAAATGGGGGACTTCTCACTTCTTCTTTTCTCATTTCTTACCCAGAAACAGATATAGAAAATCTCTAGCTCCCTTTCTTCTCTTACTTTATCATTTCCTCAAAACGCACATATAGAGACTGCTACCATTATAAACTAAGCACAATAGCTTCCTTTCTGTTCATCCTTCATTTCTCTGAAAATCCCATGTGGAGAACAAGAATCAAAACCAAGACTCCCTTTATTTTTCTCTAAAAAAAGAGCACACATGCTGAAACCTTTAGTAACAAATGGAAATTATAGAATCTAGAGTCGAAATTCGAAAGTGATGAAGCTAATTTTCAGTCTTGAATTGTCGTTTTACTTTTCGCATTCTTCTGGGGATTTCCGAGCTCGATGGAGCCATTAAAAATTGTTTTGAAGTTAAGAGATTTGCTACTACTTTTATCCGGATCTGCTGCATTTTGCTTTTGCTAAGTTCCTTTCTCATCGAGCCTTTTATTTGGCATTTTGGAATTAATCTCTACACAATCAGATACTTTCCTATGCTTTAAGCTACTGTTATGTCAAAAATTAATGAACTCCTTGGTCCTCAATGAATTTCGGACTACTTTTACATTTATGCAACTATCCATTCTTGTTAATGCTATGGAATTGTTCTGTGTTTTGGATAGAATGAAGATTTTATATCAAATGGTAACTAATTACCACAAATAGGCACGGGGATATGAGTTTGGATTCGTTTAGAAGTATATAAATCTTTGATAATTTTGATTCTGCGATGTTTCTTTAATTCTTGCCATTTAGTGGTCAACAACAACAACAACCCAGTATAATTCCACTTAGTGGGATCTAGGAAGGGTAGTATACCCTTGGGTAGAGAGGCTGTTTCCAAATAGATTCCCGGCATCTTTCCCTCCAAGAGCTTTCCACCTTGCTCTTGGATAGATTCAAATTCACAACCTCTCGATTGGAAGTGGGGTTGCTTACCATCAGAGCAACCTCTTAGTGGTCAAAAGTGTATAACATGTTTGTTGTCGAGATTTCTGTAAGCATTAAAGTTCAAGTTGAAGCTCTAGGATGTTTGTGGTTTATTGATAAAATAATGTACTTGTTATTACGTGGTTGCAATTATGTTAATACCGTGAATCTGTTAAATCGGTAATGGGTTTGATGCATATGGTTTAGTTTTAAAGATTTGACGTCATGTTTAGCCATATCTTAGATGCCTTCTTATTTCAATTTCATATGCAATCCATTTGAGTGGTTGAGGTTTGTATGTCAATCTTAGATTTATCTTTTAAGAAGCATATTTTTGTCAAATAAGATTTGGATAAAGGAAACAAAGTAGAGTAACTCAAATGGGCCTGGAGGTTGGGCAGTTGGTTAATCTCATTAATAATCTAGTTTTTTTTTCTTATTCTTTTGAGTAGTTTCCTTGGAAAGTAAACATCTCAAATTAGCTTTTAGAAAAGTATTCAAACCCATTAATTATAAAGTTAAGCTTGAACATTAGCTTAAAATAATTAGAATGCTTTTAATTCGTCCTTAATTGATAAGATTCTTACAATTAGTTTAAGGTGTGCTATATTAGTCAAACGTACAATTTATGGCCATTCAAATGAAATTTAGAAACCCTTTGATTAGAATAATTTAAGGTGTGCCATGCCAAATACAATCTCAAAATACATAGCCCTCATATAATTAATTTTAACCCTTTAGAAACTGAGGTGTGCCATTTAGTTGAATTTTTCATTGCCCTAGCAGACTTGAAGGTGCATAGTTGTTTTAGGTGCGTTATTTAAAAAGTTACTTTCCTAAACCCGGGTGTGAATTTCATGTGACCCAATTCCAAATCTCAATAACATTAAATAAAATGTGTCACGGACTGCGGGTGCATTCATGTGGCATGATATGAAAACGTATTTTAGATGATGTTGAAAATCTTCCTAAAAATAATTAAAAGCAGTTTAATAAATTAAAATATACCATAGGCTAAAACATGTGTTAAAATCAGATAATATACCAACTATAATAGTTTAAGCAACCGCGCTAGAACCATGAAATGTGGGGGGGCCTAACACCTTCACTCGAGTTAACAGAATTTCTTATTCAGAATTTCTGGTTCGCGGACTTCACAGAGAAAGTCGAATTTTCCTCGATTTGGGATTTAAAATAAACCAGTGACTTGGAACACTAGATAATAAACATATCCCAAGAGGCGACTCTGAACAAAAATTGAATAAATAATCCCATTTCGAATAATGTCACTTAAGTGAAACAACTCTCTTATAAACTATCCTTCCGGGTGGTGTGTAAAAAAGGATGTATGACAGCCTGGCGACTCTACTGGGGATCCAAACCTAGAACTTCGATTCAGGGTTTAAAAATTCGAGCTTAGAATAACTGTTATAATTGGTTTTTTTTATCTGATTTTCTTACATGTTTGAGCCTAATGTACTAAATGCTTTTACCGTTTTGATATTTTGTGAACTGTATATAAACTGCTACGAAACTCTTTTCTCTCTAAGCCTTCTAACTCATTTGGGAAGTGCGCAATTCGTGCAACTTCTTTTCTGTTACAGTCTAATCCAAAATTTTAGAACGAGGTTCGGACAAGTTGCAAAGTCGGCGAAACTTCTGTATTCCCGGTACGCTGCCCTGCCATCAGCTCGAGCTGTCTGCTCGGGTTAGCCCGGTCTAGAACAATAAACTTAGGTTTTAAACCTAGTATAACAAAATTTTATGCCGGATCCCTAGTAGGAATGTTTGTTTGCATTGTTGGAAACACGTTCTCAATGCGATATACTAAACGTGTATTCTTTTGTAGGTTTTGATGAATGACAAACAAAGCAAAAATTGATATATGACGGAGTTCAAGTACAAGAGCACAAATGTTGAGATTGAAGCCCAAGACGTTGTTTTTAATTGTTATTATTGAGTTATTCTTAAATGTGATCTTGATCCTATAACTTGACTCCATAACATGGCTTCTCTCATAAAACTATTTTCCAAAATCATGCATACTTATTTCTGTATCAAATGATTTCAAATGATGCATATTTACATTAGACAAAATGTTTTCTAAACATACCTCAGAAATCTGGGCTAAGAATAATCGATTATGTACTTATGATAATCGATTGTTTATAAGCCAAGACTGCATAACAATCGATTATGAACTAATGATAATCGATTGTGAATAAGACAGTTAACATCAGGTTTTTCCAAATCTGCAAGATAATCGATTGTGAACTAATGACAATCGATTATTGATGAGGTAAAGTTTTCCAATACTCAGAATAATCGATTATGAACTAATGGTAATCGATTATGTTGAGTTGATGTCTCCCAGTGATTTTAAAATTACTTAAGTAATCGATTAGTAACTAATAGTAATCGATTATGTTGAGTTAACTGGGTTTAACAATCGATTGTCTATGTCCAACAATCGATTGTCAAAGTTTATACTTAGTCGCAAAAACTTTGGCTTGAAACAGTGTGATTTGAGATTTTTAGAAAATGACAAGTAATCGATTGTTGCAAGGGACAATCGATTGTTGAAGCTGACCGTTGTCAAATGATTTTCAAATACCTCAAAGTAATCGATTATTGGTTTTCTGTAATCGATGTTTTGCTCAAAATCCGGAAATAATTTTTAAAACGTTAATGAGGTAATCGATTATTGATTTGCTATAATCGATGTTTTTGATTAAAATCTGTAAATGATTTTTTGAACGTTGCTGAAGTAATCGATTATGGATTTGGTATAATCGATTATCTGAATTTGAATTTGCCAGTAATCGATTATGGATTGTAAGTAATCGATTATTAAGCGTAAAATCTGGGATTGATTTTTGATCTGACTGGCAGATAATCGATTGTTTGGTCTTGACAATCGATTGTCACTGAGTAAGTTCAGCAATTCTTAATTGGCAATTAGACAACGGTAAGACCAAGTCTTGCACCTATAAATACAGCTTCAACTCAGTGTTTTAAACACAACAACATACACTAACTGATCATTACATTGCTTTAAGCTTTCATTCAATTGTTCATCATTTTCTACTCATTTCATAAAGCTTTTGAGAGCCATATTATTGTTCAAAGTTGTTGTGATCTTGAGCGTATTATTTTACTCATATCTACTCATCAAGGAGTACCTTTGTTAAGTGAGTGTTCAAGTATTTCAAATACTTGTAAGAGAATTTTGATTCTCTTGTGTTGAGGAACTTGTGCTTCCTCTGTTGAAGTCTTTGGGATTGTATCCCCGAGCAAGTGAAGTCTTTGGGATTGTATCCCCGAGCAAGTGAAGTCTTTGGGATTGTATCCCCGAACAAGTGAAGTCTTTGAGGTGAGGAACCTCCGAGCAAGTGAAGTCTTTGAGATTGTATCTCCGAGCAACTGTAAAGGTTTGTTAAGCACCCGTAAGCTTAACAAGTTAGTAGAAAATCTCGAGAGAGTCTCTCGGGGACTGGACTAACCACTGTTGTGGCCAACCAGGATATATCCTTGTGTAAGTTATTTTTATTGCACTTATTTACTTCCTGTAAAATTTAAATTCCGCAAGAAAACGCTAAATTTCATTAAAACGCTATTCACCCCCCCTCTAGCGTTAAGCGTAGTTTCTAACAATTGGTATCAGAGCCCAACTCTCTGAAAAACTTAACAGTTTGAGAGAACCATCCATGGCTTCTACTCTAGATTCTTTTGCAGGAATTGAAGAAGGACAATGCCCTACACGACCTCCTCTATTCAATGGCACAAATTACTCATACTGGAAGGAGAGGATGGAAATCTTCATTCGGTCAAATTGTCCCTACCTTTGGAAGGTGTACACAAAGGGAAATGAAATTCCAGTCAAGAAAGTAGAAGGCGAATGGATTCCCAAATCCGAAGAGGAGTACACCACAGAGGACAATAGAATGATTCAAAATAATTATAAAGCTGTAAATTTATTGTATTGTGCTATTAACGCTAACGATTACAGGAAACTTTCATGTTGCAAAACAACAAAAGAAATATGGGACAAATTAGAAGTCACTTACGAAGGGACTGACCAGGTAAGAGAAGCAAAAGTTGATTTTCTTACTCATGCTTACGAATTGTTTCATATGAAGGAAGGAGAAAAAGTAGATGAGATGTTTGAGCGCTTTTCAACAATAGTAAATGATCTACACGTCCTCAAGAAGACGTTCACGGATAGAGAACTTGTTCGAAAAGTTCTTAGAAGCCTCACACTGGCATGGCGATCCAAAGCCGATGCTATCCAAGAATCAATTGGAGTCTCAAACGTCACCATCGACGCACTAAGAGGTAATCTTAAAACCTATGAATCTACTATTCTTAACCCGTTTGTTGATGATCAAAGAAGGCAAAAGATTGCTCTAAAAGCAAGCACAAGCCAACCAAAGATTGAAGAGGAAGAAGACAACGAGTTTGGATTAGTCATTAAAAGATTCCAAAAGTTTATGCGCAAGGAATATGAGCGCAAAGGGAAAAAACAAGGTGAGCAAATAAA
The DNA here is from genome assembly GCA_034376525.1 of Nicotiana benthamiana. Classification (NCBI taxonomy): domain Eukaryota; kingdom Viridiplantae; phylum Streptophyta; class Magnoliopsida; order Solanales; family Solanaceae; genus Nicotiana; species Nicotiana benthamiana. The sequence continues at coordinate 41,169,213 of CM067324.1, forward strand.
ATGCTATGAATGTGGAGAAACTGGACACATCAAAACAAATTGCCCAAACATCAAAAAGGAGAAGAAATCCTTTAAAAAGCAACAGGCATATATCTCGTGGGGAGGCGACTCCGGAGATGAATCAAGTGAAGAAGAAAACGACGAACCTGCAAACCTTTCTCTCATGGCACAAGAAGACAACCAAAATGAGGTACGTCAAATTTCGTCTGAAAACTTTTCACTTGATGAAATGCGTAATGCTTTTGATGAGTTATATACTGAATTTTTAAAGGCTTCAAAAACTGTCACTAGCTTAAGAGAAAACGCTTCTCTAAAAGAAACGGATTTTCAAAAACAGATTTCTTTAAAAGAAAAGGAATTAGAAAAACTGGTTTTGGAAAATGAGAAGCTACACGAACAAAACAAGTTTTATGGAAAGAGAAGTGCCGACAAACCTGAAAGTCTACTAAAGGTTGTGTTTCTTGTGTGAACCTTAAGAATGAAGTAGGTAGACTTAAAGGCACACTAGATAAGTTTAATTCCTCGCATAAAAACTTGAATGTTGTTCTTGATAACCTAAAATCAACTAAGCACGGAATAGGTTTTAAAAATGAAGAAAAGGTTGATGCTAAACCTCAAAAACCTAGAGCTCAACCTAGGAACAACAACAAAAATGTGTATCCTAGAAATAGCTATCCTAGAACAAATTTGCATGCTAGACCAAGAAATGACCCTCCGCCTAGAAATAGTCACCATAGACATGATGCATATTTTAGGCAAAATTGTGAACCTCCTAGAAGACCCCAAAATGGTCCTCAACCTAGATATCATCACTCTAGAAACACTACCCATCCTAGAGATCAAAGTAGGAGAAGTGATAGCGTTCAAAATAAGGTAAGCAACCTTCATTCATCTAGCTACTATGAACCTAGACGAATGCATAATCCGAATGTGACATGTCATTATTGTAGACGCATTGGTCATATTGCTCCCGCATGTTTTACTCGTCATAGACAAGCTACTCAAACATATTATTACAATATGCCTACCCCTCAAGGACCCAAGATGGCATGGGTACCCAAAGAAAATTAATTTGTTTTGTAGGTGTGCTTGAAGGGATCAAGCGTACTATGGTACCTTGATAGTGGATGCTCCAAACACATGACGGGAGATGAATCCAAATCCCTTCAACTAGAGCACAAAGAAGGAGGAAGCGTCATATTTGGAAACAATCATATTCAGATCGGTTGATATTTTAAGCAATTTGAAAAACAAAATACAAGAAAAGGCATCGAAGGAAATCAATGATGAAATTGTGGAACAATCAACGGAAGAAGCTCCACATTTGGGGAGTGAAACAAAAGAACAAAATGAATGGAGGACGATCAAAGATCACCCTCTTGATCAGGTAATTGGCAACGTCGGAGGAAAGGTAAGTACCCGAAACTCTCTTAAGAACACTCTAGGACACAATTCTTAAGAGTTCATGATATCACTTGATAACACTAGTGTAATTTATTCACGTCACTATAAATTATTGACTTGAGCGTCGGAGACTTTTAATTCCTTTTTGCAGGTACTTCCCCAAAGGTAAGATAAATTATGAAGTCTTAGCACACCGCAATCGATTATCCCAAGAAAATAATCGATTATCTACTGTGCAGTACATCGATTATCAGTATCAATAATCGATTGTTTTGACTGATTAGTTTTATTATGCAAATGTGTTTAATTTGTTAACTCCTTATATTGCATAATCGATTTCCGTCTCAGTCATTCAGCAATACTTTTCTAGACAATCGATTATTTCTTCCTATAATCGATTAGTTGTCATATTCAGAAATTCTCCGAGTTCTCTGTATCAACCATATTTCAATAATAATCGATTACCAAAATTGACAATCGATTATTTCTTGTTTAAACTTTGTTACCATTTGGCTCCAACATCGATTGCTGTCAGGACATAAATGCTCCATAATCGATTATTTTGTGTTGATAATCGATTATCTCATTCAAATTTTTTTACCGTTTGTCTCTTAAATCGATTTGTCAGTTTCAAAATTCAATCCAACAGTAAATACAATCGATTATCTCTGCCAAATAATCGATTATCTAACGGTCAGTAAATTTATTTCTTACCGTTTTTGACTGTTCCAACTTTCAATTTTCAGCAGGTATCTTTAGTAAATGGCTGATCACTCCTTCTCCTATAAATAGCCCTCATATAGGATCATTCTCACACACTCAAGCACCATTTCTAAAAATCAAAGGTCAATTCCTTGCATCTTAGTCTCAAAAATTCAGCAGTAAAAATTTTCCAATATGTCTGGACGCTCCTCCAAACGTTCTCGTTCCAGGCAAGGTGCCTCAGCCTCAACAGTCCCTCCTCCTCTAAACTTCCCATATGAAGACGGGTCCGTTTTGTTCTTCGAAACTCAAGCTGAACTTTCTAGGTTTCTCTCCAAGTTTGAGAAGCGATTTATTCTTCCTCCTCGCTTCTCAACAAGCAAGCTCCTTAAACCTTTCGCCCCTGCCGCCAACATGCTCAAAGAGTGTCAACTCTATGATTTCTTGCTCCTTACCCATCCTCATATTAACCCAACTTTAGTTGAAGCATTCTATTCAAATCTTCACAAAGATGAAGATGGTGAGGTGGTCACCTCCATCAATGGCATTCACATTCTCCTCTCTGACGAGAACCTTCACACCATCGCCCGCATTCCAAACGATGGTGAAGATCTTATCCGGTATATTGATGAGGCTGGCTCTCTCTTTGATGAATCCATTCTTTTCCGCCAAACTGGAATCTCTTATGATCAAGCTTCTTCTCGTCGTCCTACCATCTCGGGCATGGACCCAAATTATCGATTTCTCCTCTACTTCATCACCCGTGTCCTAAGACCTCGTAGGCACAATCATACCACCATATCCCAAGAGGACTCCAAGCTCTTACATGCCATTGTCACTGGAGCCAAGATCAATTGGTGTCGGCTCATTAAAATGCACATGCTCGGTGCCGTCGCCGATAACATGCCCCTTCCTTATTCTCTCCTCATCATGAATTTTCTTGAAGCATCCGGATTTGTCACTGAAAATGGTCCTCTCAAAAGGAGTACCAAAATCTGGGAAATCTCGGAATCATCCTTCCATCATGATGGTGATCATGCTCCAGCTCCTCCTCCTACCAGTCCTGCCCATCGTGCTCGTCCATCTCAGGAGCCCACTCTCCAAACTATATCCGACCAGCTCTCTCAGTTGACACACGAGATCCATGGTTATTTTGACCATGTCCATTATCCCTATGCGGGTCTCGTTCCCTTTGAAGCTGCGCCGGATGACGAGGCGGATCGTGACGGAGATAATTGATATTGTATTGTTTTTTTTCTGTTTTTAATTGTATTGTTGGATGTCCCTCTGCTGTACCCCTTTAATTTTCAATAAATAAACCTTGTTTTATTTCGTCTTTGTGTATCTTTCCTTACTATTTTTTTGCTAATGGCAAAAGGGGGAAGATAACGGGATAACGGGTATGCACCACCTCTACATTGCTTAATTGCTTATAAGCTTAAATTGAGGGGGAATTCTTAAATTGAGGGGGAACAAGAACAAATATGCATACTTGTTACTTGTCTTGAATCGTCAATATTATTTGTCAAAATTGCATATCCCGCTTAATGTTTGCCATTATCAAAAAGGGGGAAATTGTTGGAAACACGTTCTCAATGCGATATACTAAACATGTATTCTTTTGTAGGTTTTGATGAATGACAAACAAAGCACAAATTGATATATGACGGAGTTCAAGTACAAGAGCACAAATGTTGAGATTGAAGCCCAAGACGTTGTTTTTAATTGTTATTATTGAGTTATTCTTAAATGTGATCTTGATCCTATAACTTGACTCCATAACATGGCTTCTCTCATAAAACTATTTTCCAAAATCATGCATACTTATTTCTGTATCAAATGATTTCAAATGATGCATATTTACATTAGACAAAATGTTTTCTAAACATACCTCAGAAATCTGGGCTAAGAATAATCGATTATGTACTTATGATAATCGATTGTTTATAAGCCAAGACTGCATAACAATCGATTATGAACTAATGATAATCGATTGTGAATAAGATAGTTAACATCAGGTTTTTCCAAATCTGCAAGATAATCGATTGTGAACTAATGACAATCGATTATTGATGAGGTAAAGTTTTCCAATACTCAGAATAATCGATTATGAACTAATGGTAATCGATTATGTTGAGTTGATGTCTCCCAGTGATTTTAAAATTACTTAAGTAATCGATTAGTAACTAATAGTAATCGATTATGTTGAGTTAACTGGGTTTAACAATCGATTGTCTATGTCCAACAATCGATTGTCAAAGTTTATACTTAGTCGCAAAAACTTTGGCTTGAAACAGTGTGATTTGAGATTTTTAGAAAATGACAAGTAATCGATTGTTGCAAGGGACAATCGATTGTTGAAGCTGACCGTTGTCAAATGATTTTCAAATACCTCAAAGTAATCGATTATTGGTTTTCTGTAATCGATGTTTTACTCAAAATCCGGAAATAATTTTTAAAACGTTAATGAGGTAATCGATTATTGATTTGCTATAATCGATGTTTTTGATTAAAATCTGTAAATGATTTTTTGAACGTTGCTGAAGTAATCGATTATGGATTTGGTATAATCGATTATCTGAATTTGAATTTTGCCAGTAATCGATTATGGATTGTAAGTAATCGATTATTAAGCGTAAAATCTGGGATTGATTTTTGATCTGACTGGCAGATAATCGATTGTTTGGTCTTGACAATCGATTGTCACTGAGTAAATTCAGCAATTCTTAATTGGCAATTAGACAACGGTAAGACCAAGTCTTGCACCTATAAATACAGCTTCAACTCAGTGTTTTAAACACAACAACATACACTAACTGATCATTACATTGCTTTAAGCTTTCATTCAATTGTTCATCATTTTCTACTCATTTCATAAAGCTTTTGAGAGCCATATTATTGTTCAAAGTTGTTGTGATCTTGAGCGTATTATTTTACTCATATCTACTCATCAAGGAGTACCTTTGTTAAGTGAGTGTTCAAGTATTTCAAATACTTGTAAGAGAATTTTGATTCTCTTGTGTTGAGGAACTTGTGCTTCCTCTGTTGAAGTCTTTGGGATTGTATCCTCGAGCAAGTGAAGTCTTTGGGATTGTATCCCCGAGCAAGTGAAGTCTTTGGGATTGTATCCCCGAACAAGTGAAGTCTTTGAGGTGAGGAACCTCTGAGCAAGTGAAGTCTTTGAGATTGTATCTCCGAGCAACTGTAAAGGTTTGTTAAGCACCCGTAAGCTTAACAAGTTAGTAGAAAATCTCGAGAGAGTCTCTCGGGGACTGGACTAACCACTGTTGTGGCCAACCAGGATATATCCTTGTGTAAGTTATTTTTATTGCACTTATTTACTTCCTGTAAAATTTAAATTCCGCAAGAAAATGCTAAATTTCATTAAAACGCTATTCACCCCCCCTCTAGCGTTAAGCGTAGTTTCTAACATGCATCATGTGCATTTGACTTAGGAGACTCAACACATGAGTTGGGTTTGTCTATGACAGGTGTATCTAAAATGAAAAGACCATTCTGATGCATTTTATCTACTACTTGTGCATTTATTTGCTTCAAATTTGCATGTTCACCGACTTTGTGAATAATAGAAGAAAATTGGGAAAAGAAAATAGCAGGGCGAGGGTTAAGAGAGATATCCATTTTTGAAGAAAACCAATGTCCAAAAAGTATTGAAACTCTGCTGGATTTTTGAAGGAAAAAAGGTGAAAAAGAAGAAAAGTTTTCAAATATAGTTGATTTTGTTAAAATTTTACCGAACTACGCGAGTCTGATTCTAACCGGATGTGAGATGTGTAGGAAAACTTCATCGGTCCCGACCCAATTTTTAAAAATTCAAAAATATTTTCCTTTAGTTTCTTCTTTGAAAATATTTCCTTAAAAAATTTTAAAAAGTAAAAGTAGTTTTTTTTCAAAAACAAATAAATGATTTCCTTCTTTCTAATGTCTTTCATGTGAAAAAAAGAAAAAAATCAATAAAAAATCAAAATCTAAAATATGGATTTCCTTTATTTTGAAGTATTTTTCTAAAAATAAATTCAAAACAAAATCAGAAACAAAAATCTAAAAATATTCTTTAGATGTCTTTCTTTTGTAAATGTTCATAAAAATTTTGAAAAATTGAAGTCCAATTTTTTTTTACTTTTCTTTAGAAATACTTTTGTAAATAAATAAAAACTCATAAATTCAAAACATTTTCTTAACAGTTCCTCTTTCAAAAATTAAGAGGCAACACTCAAAATCCAAAAAATATTCTTTCTTCCTTAGAAAAAGAGAAACAAATAAAAGTTCAAACAAAAAATATTTTTTTTTACTTTTAAAATTCCTAAAGTTCAAATCAAAAGAATTTTTTTAGAAGTCTTTCTTTCAAAAATAAAGTCAAAACAAAAATAAAAAATTCAAAAACAATCCCCATTTTATAACATTTTTTTGAATTCCAAAAAAAAATCAAAAATATTTTTCTTTTGCCTTAAAGCTTCATGGTCCGAGTTTTTAGAAAAAGAAAAAAAGAGTTAGTTTACTCAATTCCGGATCTTTGTGAACTACGTAAGATCTGATTCATGCTAGGTCATGATACGTAGCCAATTCCCATCGGATTCGATCATAGTTATCATTAGATTGACTGAAGAATAAACTAGAAAAAAAGGGAAGAAGAAGAAAAAAAAGAGAGTGACAAAAAATAAAATAGCTACAGAAACAAAAAGAAAATGGTGCAAAATAAAATAGCATAAAAAATGAGATTAAAAAGAATCAAGAGTGATTAAAAAGAGAGCAGAAATGAAGAAAAAAAGATGTGAAGTTAGTTAAGGCCGGGATGAAACATGCAACTGCTCAAACGCACGGTAAAAGCGTTTTACTGTTAGGTGCATCGCATCCCAACGTGCGATTTCCTATATGATTAAATGTTTCAAAACTAACACAGTTGTTGGATGTGCAAATCAACCAGGTTTTGGTGGTTGGTTTTGTTGGTAGTCTAGCCTCCCCTCCTTCACAAGATCCAAATGCACAGATGGCCTCTACTAGTAATCTACCACTCATTGGTCCTGAGGATGGCCTGACATCGGCTATTCAGCAACTAGAATCAGCAGTTGTTGAAGAGAATAAGATGTTGGATCTCCACATATTGGAAATGTGGAACGCTTAGTCTAATGGCAGGGAACCGCCAAGTTCAATCCCTGGGTTCCATGAGTTGATCCCCAAGTCAGGTGAGGTTACCAATGCCCCTGTGCCCAATCCGCTCATCCCATGCGGGCATCCTCCAATGCCCTCGAATGATCGTGGCATGCCTTTTGTGATTTGCCCCAGGCACCAGCTCTAATTTTTACCTTTCAAGGTCCATAACTTCAATCAGATATGACGTATGTGATCCCGTACTCTTTCACTCATCCTCCACAATGTGATCTCTCAGTGGAGCAAGAAAAGGTTGTTAAAACCCCAAGCAAGAGGAAATTTCTCGGAAGATGAAGAGCCTCGAACAAAGCTTGAAAAACATGTAAGGTCTGAGTGGCGAAAAGAGTGTCTCATACTCTGACCTCTGTATGTTTCTCCATGTTCACTTTCAAGTTGGCTTCAAAATGACAAAATTTGAAAAGTACGACGTTCATGGAGACCCAGCCGCTTATCTGAAATGATACAACAACTAGCTAAGGGTGTTGGTGGAAAAGAGGAGATGCTGATGGCCTATTTTGGGGAAAGCCTCACCGGAATCGCTTCTGAGTGGTATACGGATCAAGAAATTACTCATTGATACTTGTGGGATGATACGGCTTGAGATTTTGTTCTCCAATTCCAGTATAATGTGGACATCGCTCCCGACAGAAACACTTTGTCCAATTTGAAAAGGAAAACCTCGGAAAGCTTCCGCGACTATACTGTCAAATGGTGTGAGCAAGATGCTAGGGTAAAGCCTCAAATGGATGAAATTGAAATGGTCACTGTCTTTCTACAGGCCCAAGAGGTTGACTACTTTCTGAACATGATGTGTGTTGTGGGTTAGCCATTTGCCGAGGCTATTAAATTTAGGGAAATGGTTGAAAACGGTTTAAAAACGGGCCAAATCTTGAGTCATGCTGCCTTTAAGGCCACATCACAGGCTTCCAAAATGTTTTGGAGGGTTTAATGAACAAAAATGGGTTTGAAGAGGGAGTCATGACGGTTCCAATCTCGAGAGGGGCCCACAAGTCATTTAGCCAATCATATGTGCCTCCCATCGTCCCACCACACTGTTATCCCCTTCAAGATGCTGCTTATACTATGGCAGTGCCTCCCTATGCGGTGACGAGTGTGCAATCTTACACGCAGCCACAACATCATACACCAAACCAAGCTCAACCTTCCAGAAATGGCTATCCTTACCAAGCTCCATATAATCCCCAACCAAATAATCCTCAATACAATCCTCACCCAAGAAAGCCTTTTAGAAAGAATCAGTTCACCCCTATTGGTGAATCGTATTCAAGCTTGTTCCAAAAAGTTAATCATGATAGATCTATTACGGCTAGTGGCCCCGAACCAGCCAAACCTCGAGTCCCCCTCACAGCGAGCTGATGCTAGTTGAGAATACCACTCTGGAGTAGTGATACACAGTACAAAGGACTGTAGGACCCTCAAAAGGCAATTGACGATTTGATTGAAGCTGAAAGAATCATTTTTCGGGATGAAGAAGCTCCTGATGTGATGAACAATCTGTTGCCTGCCTACAAGATCGAGCCAGCAGTTGGAATGATTTGTGAAGCTGAGGGATTCGCTCCGGCACTGAAGGCCATTGCAGCCATTGTCTAGACAAAAAAAAAGCCAAAAAATGATCGCCAAGCATGAAAGCTCCCCATCAGACAGGAGACTCGGTAGCTAGTCTTTCTATCTTTTCTTCATTCGGATTATCTCAGGGTGTGATCCAGATCTTTTACTTTATTGTCTTACTTTCCAATATTAACCCTTCTATCTTTTGAAATTTTAAAAAAAATAAAAAATCAAATGAAATTAATATTTCATTGTCCAGAAATGTCTCTTGTCTTATTCTTTTTTAGTCCTGTTAAAAGCAGATTTCAATAACATGACATGCTTGTGGACTTCATTCCCAGATCAAAAGTGCTGTTAGACTTCGAAATAGTGAAATCAAGAATTAGATCACAATGATGATAGGTTTAAGGAAATAAAACAAAGAGTTGGAGCAACTGAAGGAAAATTGGTTCCAGATGGGAAAGGTCCATATATTGAAACAAGAGTACTGCCAAAAAAGAGTGTTGTACTTGGGACACATCAAAGAAATGTCCTTAAAACAACTGTGAATGCAAATGCAGACAAATGTACTATGTTGGATCTTTTATACATCATTAATGGTCTCTGGTTGGGATGAAGAAGGCTTTCTTTCTTAGTATGCAAATATTCAACCCTTTGCAAATCCTTTGAGTCAGTTACTCTTCTTTGATTACCCTCTTTGGAAACTAAAAGTGTTAATGAAATGAAAAAAAGAAGAAGAAAAGATGAAAAAGGAGAAGAAAAATAAAGATACAGAAAAAGGGGAAGAAAAGACAAAGAAAATTAAAAAAACGAAAAAAGAGGAAAAAGGAAAGGAAAAAGAAAAAAAAAAAAAATTAGAAAAACAAAAGAAAATCAAAAATAAAGTTTTCCTGAACTACGTTCGACTTGATTCCGAAAGGATACGTACGCAACCTCTCTCTGGGGTTCCGTCACACCAAAATAAAAATCCAAAGTCCCCTAAAAAGTGAAACTGGGGCAAATGCTATTGGTTCGGCGATGATCCCGTCCAAAAGATTCTAAAGTTGTAACTCAATCCAAATTCTGTTAACCCAAACCCAGTTCAAGTTCTTCTGATCAATCAGTGAGAACGTTCAAGGAGAAGAGAATATGGCTACTTGGATCCGATTCTATCCAAGTTGAGAAAAACAAAATGAGAGAGTCTTATTGGTGAAATCCCACACGGGCACCGTAAGGCGATGGTAAACTGATAAAAATCAAAATGAGAGAGTCTTATTAGTGAAAATCCACACGGGCACTATAAGGCGATGGTGAGAAAAAAAATAAGAGAGGTCAGCCAGTGAAAACCTGCAAAGGGCCCCATTGATCAAAAAGAAGATCCTCACAACCATCGGCATCGACAAAGTCTTGGCAAGGTTTCTCGAATTCTGAAGTAGAAGTTGTGATGAATTTTTAAGAGTCGGACCATTTAAATAGATTAGGTATCCAGTCCAAAAGGAATGTCATGTTCATTGAAGTCCGCATGTACTCCAGATAAGTCCTTCTTTCCTTTTTACGAAAGGGACAATTCTTGTTTTTCACTCATTCTCCATTCCATTGTTCATTTTCTTTGAATCCCTTTTTGTCTAACTCTATTCCGGAACTGAGACAAAGAAGGGATGGAAAGACTAATTTATAGGGTTCTCATTAGACGCGAGCTAATATGCAAAGAAGCACCCAGCCTCATCAGGAGCATAAGTCGACCTCGACTGGCCATGGCAGCTGGTGTTTTGAAATTGAAAAACTCCTAAAAAGAAAGAAAATCAAAGTTGAATGCCCACAAAGTCAAAACGAAGTTAAAAAGATTGAGTCCCATGTGGATAACCGTCTCAGCAAAGATTCGAAAAGCCAAGGGATCCCGATGCTCTGAAATCAAAGTTATTGAAAATGAAAAGAAAGCCAAAGGCAAAATCCCCTAGAGGCAGAATAAAGTGAAAGGACCAAAGCCCCATAAATGCGAGCTGGCATGATAAATTTTTGAAAAATTGAGTCCCATGGTTTAGGAAAGAGATCAATCTTCAAAAAGGCCAGCAAGCAGCAAGGGTTTTCACCAAAAGAGTTGGGCCAAGATCAAGTGATCAAAAAAATCAAGACCACTAAACTAACCACCGCTTCAAACTAACAATTGTTCTTTGTTTAAAAAATTGAAACAGGTGAAACCCAAAGCAACCGTGCAAAAGCAGGTGCAACCAAAAGGAAAAGCTGCACAAAAGTTAGAAACAGCTTTGCAGTAACAACCAACCCAATAGGGAAGTTTTTCTCCAAATTTTTTCCTGCATTTTATTGAAGTAAAATGAAAATAAAAAAAGAAATAAAAAGAAAAATCCAAAACAAAAAAATGATAGCTTAGAATTGCCAACCTCAATCTTTTACATTCTTTTACCAACTTTAGGGCTCCAATCCCTGAGTTGAGTTTTTAGACATAGTGCCTCCATTCCCTAATCTCCTTTTCACAAAAATTATGTCTCCAATCCCCGAGTTGAGTTTTTAGACATGGGGCCTCCATTCCCTAATCGCCTTTTCACCAAAATTAGGCTCCAATCCTTGAGTTGAGTCCTTAGACATATGGCCTCCATTCCCTAGTCGCCTTTTCACCAACATTAGGTCTCCAATCCACGAGTTGAGTTTTTAGACATGGGGCCTTCATTCCCTAGTCGCCTTTTCACCAAAATTAGGCTCCAATCCTTGAGTTGAGTCTTTAGACATATGGCCTCCATTCCCTAGTCGCCTTTTCACTAACATTTGGTCTCCAATCCATGAGTTGAGTTTTTACACATAGGGCCTCCATTCCCTAGTCGCCTTTTTACCCACATTAGGGCTCCAATCCCTGAGTTGAGCTGTTAGATATAGGGCCTCCGTTCCCTAGTCGCCTTTTTACCAACATTAGAGCTCCAATCCTTGAGTTGAGTTTTTAGACATAGGGCCTCCATTCCCTAGTTGCCTTTTCATCAACATTAGGGCTTCAATCCCTGAGTTGTGTTTTTTGACGTAAGGCCTCCATTTCCTAGTCGCCTTTTCACCAACATTAGGGCTCCAATCCCTGAGTTGAATTTTTAGACATAGGCCCTCCGTTCCCTAGTCGCCTTTTTACCAACATTAGGGCTCCAATCCCTGAGTTGAGTTTTAGACATAGGACCTCTATTCCCTAGTTTCCTTTTTAGCAACTTTAGGCCTCCAATCCCTGAGTTGAGGTTTTAGACACAGGGCCTCCATTCCCTAGTCGCCTTTTACCAACATTAGGGCTCCAATTCCCGAGTTGAGTTTTTAAACATAGGGCCTCCATTCCCTAGTCGCCTTTTACCAATATTAGGGCTTCAATCCCTGAGTTGTGATTTTAGACATAGGGCCCCCATTCCCTAGTCTCCTTTTTACCAACATTAGGGCTCCAATTCCTGAGTTGAGTTTTTAAACATAGGGCCTCCATTCCCTAGTCGCCTTTTACCAATATTAGGGCTCCAATCCCTGAGTTGAGTTTTTAGTCATTGGGTGTCCATTCCCTAGTTGCCTTTTTACCATCATTAGGGCTCCAATCCCTCAATTGAGTTTTTAGATATAGGACCTCCATTCTAGTCGCCTTTTTGCCAACATTAGGGCTCCAATCCCTGAGTTGACATTTTAGACGTAGGGTCTCAATTCCCATGTCACCTTTTTTACCAGCATTAGGGCTCCAATCCCTAAGTTGAGATTTTAGACATAACGCCTCCATTCCTTAGTCGCCTTTTCATCAACATTAGGGCTCCAATCCCTGAGTTGAGAATTTTTGCCATATGGCGTCCATTCGCTAGTCGCCTTTTTTGACAACATTAGTGCTCCAATCTCTGAGTTGAGATTATTAGACATAGGGCCTCCATTCCCTAGTCTCCTTTTTTACCAACATTAGAGCCGATCCCTAAGTTGATATTTTAGATATAGAGCTCAATTCCCTAATCTCTTTCTTCCAAACAGACATAATCCTTAATTTATTGCTTTCAAAAAAAAGAGAAAAAATAAAAAAAAAGAGAATAAGTTCAAAGTTTTGTTACAAATAACTCACGAAATTTTCCTAGTGAAAATTGGGGCAGAAAAATTTCGTTCGTTTGTTTGTTTTTGGTGTCCGAGCAGGTTTGACCTCTAGGCACATGATTCGAGATGAATTAAAAAATGAATCTCAATCCAAAATAAAGAAAAGAAGAGAAAACACAAAAAGAGGTGAATTCAATGTGCTGAAGTGGAGAATGATGCAAACTGCTCAAAATTTGATTGAAGTTACAAGCTTCGCATGTCCCGACTTATTCTAAAAGCTGAAGAATAAACCAGAAGTTGTAGCTAACGAGCATCAAGATTCAGATCGGAGTCTACAACAAGAACCAGCTAAGACTCAAGATCAAGCTTCAAGAGATTTGTAAACAGGAATCTTGTATCTCGTAGTTGATAGATTTAGCTCGATTAGCTTTTTATTTTTCATTCTGGTCTAATAAGGAGTTCAACAAGCAGAAACAACAGCAACAATAGTGAAACCATAGCTTCCCGGTAGTCCCAGCTATCAAAACTTCCAGAACTACACTAACATGATTCCCTTATAGCCAAGGATATGTAGGCAATCTCTGAAGCAATGTTCGGTCAGACTCTTTTCAAAAATGCTTCTCATGGAGATTCAAACGGGCAAAAATCCCTCATACTGCTCACTTTATCTTTGCCCGAAAACTCTTCATGTTTCCGAGCAAAGAGGGACAGCTGCAAGCACGTAATTTTTCCTTATATGAATTATTCCTACAGAAACTCAAGAAAATAAATTTTCTAAATTATTTGCCATTTTTAGGAATTTTTGTTGAATTTTATTTAATTGTTTGTATTTTTGTGCATGTTTAAGTTTTATTTAAATCATAAAAAATAACCAAAATATCATGCATTTCATTTAGAATTTATTTTTAGAATTAATCAATAATTATTCGCTTTATAAAAATTCGAAAATCACAAAAATATTCTTCATTTTTACACATTTTTTCCTTTTTTTCATTTTTCTCTCTTATAATTTAGGATTAAGTAGCTTTTATAATTTTTGTAATTAGTTAATTAGTTTAATTTTATATTTTTTAGATAACCCATGATTTTAAATTTTAATTAAAGAAAGAAATAGAAAATATAATAAAAAAAGAATTTGAAGAAAAAATTTAATTGGATATTGAGCTAGTTCTTATATCCAAATTAGGCCCCAAATCTTCTTTCCTAGCCCAAATACACTTTAACTTATTAGTCCAAAACTCATACCCTTCCAATTAAAACTTACACTTACACCTATAAAAAGACGTAGACCTAAAAAATTTGATCAGATCCTTCACCTCTTAGAAATACAGAGGAACGAGGCTATACCCCTGCACCTTAGTTTCTTTTGCACTCAACAATGAAGACCCATTAAAAATGAGGGACTTCTCACTTCTTCTTTCCTCATTTTTTACCCAGAAATAGAGATCGAAAATCTCTAGCTCCCTTTCTTCTGTTACTTTATCATTTCCTCAAAACGCACATATAGAGACAGCTACCATTACAAACAAAGCACAAGAGCCCCCTTTCTGTTCATCCTTCATTTCTCTGAAAATCCCACGTGAAGAACAAGAATCAAAACCAAGACTCCCTTCATTTTTCTCTAAAAAAGGGGCATACATGCTGAAACCTTTAGTAACAAATGGAAATTACAGAATCTAGAGCTGAAATTCGAAAGTGAAAGCTAATTTTCAGTCTTGAATTGTCATTTTACTTTTCGCATTCTTCTGGGGATTTCCGAGCTCGATGGAGCCGTTAAGGATTGTTTTTAAGTTAAGATATTTGTTGCTGCTTTTATCCGAATCTGCTGCGTTTTGCTTTTTCTAAGTTCCTTTCTCATCGAGCCTTTTATTTGATATTTTGGAATTAATCTCTATGTTGAAACACGTTCTCTAGGCACTAAACTAAATGTGTGTTCATATTTGCAGGTTTTGATAAACGACAAACGATGCACAATTGACATATGACGAGGTCCAAGCACAAGCGCGCAAATGTCATGTAACGAAGTTCAAGCACAAGACAAACAAAGATCAAGACTAAACAAAGTTATACATGAGTCGTTCTTTAATTGTGATCTTGATCCGACAACTTAACTCAAGACTTGGCTTCTCTCGTAAAATCATTTTTATCAAATCATGCATATTTAATTTAGAGCAAAATGATTTTAAATCATGCATATTTATTTTAGCAAAATGATTTTTCAACATGCCTCTAAAATTTGGACCAAGATAATCAATTATGTACTTATGATAATCGATTATGTGAAGGCAGCTGCAAGACAATCGATTGTGTACCTTATGACAATCGATTGTGTTGAGGCATTGTCCATCAGATTTTTGAAATCTGCATGACAATCGATTGTGTACCTAATGACAATCGATTGTGTTGAGACAGTGTCCATCAGATTTTTCAAAGCTACAAAATAATCGATTGTGAACCTTATGACAATCGATTGTGCAGAGGCAGTATCTATCAGATTTTTCAAAGATACAAAATAATCGATTGTGAACCTAATGACAATCGATTGTATTGAGGCAGTGTCTATTCGATTTTTCAAAGACTGATAAATAATCGATTGTGCATATAGTATAATCGATTATGTAAATGACCGTTGCCAAAATATTTTCAAACTCCATCAGATAATCGATTATAGGATATTAGTAATCGATTGTTTGAAGTAAAATCTGAAAAAGATTTTTTGAACGTTGCCAAGTAATCAATTGTATATCTCTGACAATCGATTGTTTTAAGTAAAATCTAGAAATGATTTTTTGAACGTTGCCAGTAATCGATTTTATGGCGTAAAATCTGGGAATGATTTTTGGAACGATTGAAAAACAATCGATTGTGCCGAGTAGACAATCGATTGTCATAGCACAAAATCAGCAATTCTTAATTGGCAATTAGGCAACGGTAATGCATGGTTTTGACACTATAAATACATCTTCAAATCATTACAAACACAACAACTGACAATATTATTGCTAAAGCTTGCATACTCTCTTATTCATCATTTTCTATTCATTACATAAGTTTTTCAGAAGCAAATTTTTGACGAAAGTTGTTGCGTTCTTGAGCGTATTTATTTTACTCATATCTACTCATAAGGAGAGTCTTGTTTTGAGTGCAAAGTGTTTTATACACTTGAAGGGAAAGTTGTTCCCTTGTATTGTAAGAAGGAACGTTGTGATTCCTTTGGTTGAAGTCTTGAAGTGTTGTATCTTCGAGCAAAGGTTGTTGAGACTTGTGTGACTCAAGTTCTCAGGTTGTAACGGTTTGTTGAGCACCCGTATGCTTAACAGTGTTAGTGGAAATCTTGAGAGAGTCTCTCGGGGACTGGACTAGCCACGGGTTGTGGTGAACCAGGATACATCGGTGCGTTTGTTCTTTATTATTTACTTATCGCACTTATTTCATTCCTGCAATTTTTAAATTCTGAAAGTTTACGCTATTTTTATTATAACGCTATTCACCCCCCCCTCTAGCGTTAAGCGTATTTTCTAACAATTGGTATCAGAGCCCAACTCTCTGAAAAACTTTACCGTTTGAGAGAAACAATCCATGGCTTCTACTCGTGATTCTTTTGCAGGAATAGGTGAAGGACAATGCTCCACCCAACCACCACTATTCGATGGCACAAATTATACGTACTGGAAGGAGAGGATGAGAATATTCGTTCAATCGAATAGCTTTCATTTGTGGAAGGTTATAAGGAAGGGAGAACAAATTCCAACCAAAAAGGTTGAAAATGAATGGGTTCCAAAATCCGAAGATGAATATAACGTGGATGATATCCGAAAAGTGCAGAACAATGCTAAAGCCATCAACCTATTATATTGTGCTGTAAACGCTGATGATTACAGAAAAATATCATGTTGCACAACGGCGAAGCAAATGTGGGATAAGCTGGAAATCACGTACGAAGGTACGGACCAGGTAAGAGAGGCTAAAGTTGATTTTCTAACCCATGCATATGAACTGTTTCATATGAAGGAAGGCGAAGGGGTCGATGACATGTTCGAACGATTTTCAAAAATCGTAAATGACTTACATGCTCTCAAGAAGACCTTCACGGATAAAGAACTTGTCCGAAAAATCCTCCGAAGTCTCACTCCGGAATGGCGCTCAAAGGCCGACGCGATTCAAGAGTCTATTGGCGTTTCAAATGTCACCATCAACGGATTAAGAGGTAATCTTAAAACTTATGAATCTACTATACTTAACCCTCTTGTTAATGATCAAAAGAAACAAAGAATCGCCCTCAAGGCAAGCACAAGCCAACCTCAAAATGATGAGGATGGAGATAACGAGTTCGGACTCGTTATTAAGAGATTTCAAAAGTTCATGTGAAAAGAGTATGAACGAAAAGGCAAACAACAAGGAGATCAAATAAAGTGCTACGGGTGCGGAGAATCTGGGAATATTAAATCAAATTGCCCAAATGCCAAGAAGGAAAAGAAACCCTTCAAGAAACAACGAGCATACATATCTTGGGGAGGCGACTCCGGAGACGAGTCAAGTGAGGAAGAAGAAGACGAAGCTGCAAATATTTGTCTCATGGCTCACGAAAACAATCAAGAAGAGGTATGTCAAATTTCTTCCAAAAACTTCTATTCTCTTGAGGAAATGCAAAATGCCTTTGATGAGCTGAATAGTGAATTCATTAAAGCTTCCAAAACTGTTAATAGCATTAAGGAGAATGCCTCTTTGAAAGAAAAAGATTTTGAAAAATAACTCTCTTTGAAAGAAAAGGATTTGGAAAAACTGATTTTGAAAAATGAGAAGTTGAAAGAAGAAAACAAATTTTCGGCAAGAGAAGCGCCGAAAAACCCGAGAGTTCTAGTAAAAATTGTACCTCTTGCATGCATCTAAAAGGTGAGGTAGAAAGACTTAAGGGCACCTTAGATAAGTTCAATTCTTCTCATAAAAATTTGAATGAGGTTCTTGTTAATTTGAAATCGACCAAACATGGGATAGGTTTTAAAAACGAGCCTAAAGAAAAAGTTGAAGCCAAACCCCAACCACCTAAGGCTCAACCTAGGATAAATAAAACAAATGTTCATCCTAGAAATAACAATCCTAGAATCAACATGCATGCTAGACCAAACACTAGAAGAAACTTTGAACATTTTAGGACACCTAGAAATGGCCCTCAACCTTGAAATAACTATTCTAGAAATGATGCATATCCTAGCAGAAACTTTGAACATTTTAGGACTCCTAGAAATGGCTTTCAACCTAGAAATAATTATTCTAGAAATGCTGCATATCCTAGAACAAATAGTAGGAGAAATAATTTTCATGAAATGCGTAATAGTCATATTGTCGAAAGTAGAGTAAACAATTTTCGTCCGTCCAATTACTATCAACCTAGACGAATGCATAATCCAAATGTCATCTGTCATTATTGCAATCGAATTGGACATATTGCTCCTTCTTGTTTCACTAGACATAGACACTTAAATGCATGTCAAGCACAACATCATTTACACCTAACTCTCAAGGACCCAAAACAGCTTGGGTACCAAAGACTCATTAACTTGTCTTGTAGGTATGTTTGAAGGGATCAAGTGTACTTTGGTACCTTGATAGTGGATGCTCTAAACACATGATGGGAGACGAATCCAAGTTCCTTCAACTAGAACACAAGGAAGGAGGAAGCGTTATCTTTGGAGATAACAACAAGGGAAAAATTATCGGCATTGGATCGGTCGGTAAGGATGAACCTTCTTCCATTAAGCATATATTGCTAGTTAAGGGTCTAAAACATAATCTCTTGAGCATAAGTCAATTATGTGACAAGGGAAATCTTGTTTTATTTGATTCAAATGAATGCTTAGTTTTTCACCGTAGCGATTTTAAAATTATTCTTCATGGTTTTAGAATGGATAACATCTATATGGTTGATCTCGAAAACTCTTCTTCTGAATATGTGAATTGTCTTATGAGCAAAGAAGATGATATGTGGTTATGGCATCGTAGAGTAGCTCACATCAACATGCATCTCTTAAAAAAATTGGTTTCACAAAATCTAGTTATTGGTCTTCCAAATTTGAAATTTGAAAAAGACTCTATTTGCGACTCTTGTCAAAAAGGAAAGCAAACAAAAGCTGCTTTTAAATCGAAAAATATTGTTTTAACTACTAGACCATTGCAACTTCTTCATATGGACCTTTTTGGACCATCTCGCATTGAAAGTCTTGGTAGAAATCGTTATGCTTTTGTTATTGTTGATGATTATTCTAGATTTACATGGACTCTATTTCTTGCTCATAAAAGTGAAGCTTTTCATAATTTTAAATATTTTCTTAAACGTATTCAAAATGAAAAGGACACAACCATCACTTCAATAAGAAGTGATCATGGGGGAGAGTTCGATCACAATCTCTTCGCGGACTTTTGTGACGAACTCGGTATCGAGCACACCTTCTCTGCTCCACGCACACCACAACAAAATGGAGTGGTGGAAAGGAAAAATAGGTGTCTCGAAGAGATGGCTAGAACCATGCTCGATGAGGCTAAGATTCCCAAACATTTTTGGGCGGATGCCGTGAGTACCGCATGCTACGTTTTAAACAGAGTAGTCATAAGGCCAATACTCATGAAAACTCCCTATGAACTCTACAAGGGAAGAAAACCAAATATCTCCCATCTTAGAGTATTCAGTTGTAAATGTTTTATTCATAACAATGGCAAAGATAATTTGGGAAAATTTGATGCCAAATCCGATGAAGGAATTTTTATTGGTTATTCATCATGTAGCAAGGCATATAGGGTATTCAATAATAGAACCGAAACTGTGGAGGAATCCCCTCATATTGTATTTTCCGAAAATAATGCTCGCTTGGCGAGAAAGGATTCTGGTTTTGATCCTGCAGGTATTTTAAACTCAATAAGTCCTCAAGACAAAGTACAAGAGGAAACTCCTAAGGAAATTCAAGATGAAATCTTGGATCAATTATCGGAGGAAGCGCCACAATTGGAAAAAGAAACGAAACTACCTAACGCATGGAGGACAATCAAAGACCATCCTCTCGAACAGGTAATTGGCGATATTTAACAACAGGTAAGTACTCGAAACACTCTTAAGAACACCTTAGGACACACTTCTTAAGAGATCGCGTTCTCAATTGGCCAACATCTTGACTCCACATTGATCTAAGTCATTATTTCTTTACAAATTACTAACTTGAGCGTCGGAGACGTCTATTTCTTTTTTGCAGGTATCGCCCTAAAGGCAGGGGAATTATAAGGCAATGGTGTAGAACAATCGATTGTTACAGTCAATAATCGATTATCATTCCTTTATGTCTCATGTTTACTGTGCCGGACAATCGATTAGCAAGTATCACTAATCGATTATTTATGTTTTGTGCTTATTATGCAGGTTTTGATGTTAATTAATAATCAATTTTTTAACTGTATAATCGATTACCGTCTTGGCCATTCAGTACTGCCTTCCTAAAACAATCGATTGTCTCAAAAGTATAATCAATTATTTTCCGAGTCAGAAAATCACTGTGCACACTGTGTCATAACAATCGATTACCATAATTCAACAATCGATTATTGTTTGTCAGTAATTCAAATATTTGTTACCGTTTGGGCCCTGCAAGATTCCCACAATAGATTCTTGTCATTTCCGAGTACAATTCAAAAACTCCATAACAATCGATTATTTCGACTCCACAATCGATTGTTTAACGGACAGTGCAAATCTTTTTACCGTTTCTGACCGTTTTGGCTCTTAAATTTCTGCAGATTTTCACCATAAATGAAATTCCATCCTTCTCATTATAAATAGGTACCATATGTCTTCAATTTCTTCACTCAAGCATCAATCTTATCTCCCAAACTTTAAAAAATCTCTCAAATTTTTTACAAAGGCTATTACTACTTATTGAAAATGTCGAGCAGACACACCAAACGCCCCTGTTCAGGCAAACATGGTGCATCTTCTTCAGCTGCTCCTCCTACTCCCAATTTCCCTTACCAAGATGGGTCTCTTTTACGGTTTAACTCTGAAACCGAGCTAACTAGATTCTTGACAAAACTCAAAAAGCGTGACATTCTTCCTCATTGCTTTTCAACCAGCAAATATCTTGAATCCTGCGCCCCCGCTGCAAACATACTTAGGGAATGTCAACTCCTTGACTTCTTATATCTTACCTATCCTCATATTAATCCTCCATTGATTCAAGCGTTCTATTCAAATCTTCATGAGGACGACGATGGTGAGCTTGTGTCAAACATTAATGGAGTTCAAATTCTTTTAACCAATGAAAACTTGCATTCTATTGCTCACCTTCCTCGAAGTGGGGAAAACATTTCTCTTTACATTAGAGAAGCCGGCGCCTTATTTGATGAACGAGTTCTTCTAAACCAAATAGGACTTGGAGTTTATGATCCTAATCTATCCAATCGTCGTCCTACCATTACGGGCATGCTCCCCGAATATCGTTTAATTTTCTACTTCATCACCCGGGTCCTCAAACCACGCAAACATAATCATACCACTCTCTCCCAAGAGGACGCAAAACTCATGCATGCCATTATAACCGGGGCTCACATCAATTGGTGTAAGTTCGTCAAAATTCACATGCTTGATGCCATTGGGGACGATAGACCACTTATCATGAATTTTCTTGAAGCCCCCGGATTCAACACCTCTATCGTTCCGCTCAAAAAGAGCACCAAGAAATGGGAAATTTCCGAATCCTCCTTTCCCCATGACGGCGAACATGCAGCTCCTGCTCCCCCTCCAACTCGTCAAACGAGTCACCTCAAGCTCCTACACTTCAATCTATTTCCGACCAACTTGCTTCTTTGTCCACCTCTGTCAATCGTTTGACATATGAGATCCATGGATATTTTGATCATATTCACTATCCATATGCTGGACTTGTTCCTTATGAAGCAGTGCCGGATGACGAGGCAGGAAATGATAATAATGAATAATTTTTTTTGCTTTTCTAGCTTATTGTTCTATGTTGTATTGTCTTCTTTTTATGTAATCGTATTTTTAATTAATAAATAAACAAGTTATTTACTTATTCTATTTTTTTGCTAATGGCAAAAGGGGGAAGAATAAGGGGCTATGCACTTAATATTTATTGGTATAAATTGAGTGGGAACTAATTGCATATCTTTACTTGTCTTGGATCGTCATTATGAATCTCTAACATGCATATCCCGCTTAAGGTTTGCCATTATCAAAAAGGGGGAAATTGTTGAAACACGTTCTCAAGGCACTAAACTAAACGTGTGTTCATATTTGCAGGTTTTGATAAATGACAAACGATGCGCAATTGACATATGACAAGGTCCAAGCACAAGCGCGCGAATGTCATGTAACGAAGTTCAAGCACAAGACAAACAAAGATCAATACTAAAGTTATACATGAGTCGTTCTTTAATTGTGATCTTGATCCGACAACTTAACTCAAGACTTGGCTTCTCTCGTAAAATCATTATTATCAAATCATGCATATTTAATTTAGAGCAAAATGATTTTAAATCATGCATATTTATTTTAGTAAAATAATTTTTAAACATGCCTCTAAAATCTGGACTAAGATAATCGATTATGTACTTATGATAATCGATTATGTGAAGGCAGCTGCAAGACAATCGATTGTGTACCTTATGACAATCGATTGTGTTGAGGCAGTGTCCATCAATTTTTTGAAATCTGCATGACAATCGATTGTGTACCTTATGACAATCGATTGTGTTGAGACAGTGTCCATCAGATTTTTCAAAGCTACAAAATAATCGATTGTGAACCTTATGACAATCGATTGTGTTGAGGCAGTATCTATCAGATTTTTCAAAGATACAAAATAATCGATTGTGAACCTAATGACAATCGATTGTATTGAGGCAGTGTCTATTCGATTTTTCAAAGACTGATAAATAATCGATTGTCCATATAGTATAATCGATTATGTAAATGACCGTTGCCAAAATATTTTCAAACTCCATCAGATAATCGATTATAGGATTTTAGTAATCGATTGTTTGAAGTAAAATCTGAAAAAGATTTTTTGAACGTTGCCAAGTAATCGATTGTATATCTCTGACAATCGACTGTTTTAAGTAAAATCTGGAAATGATTTTTTGAACGTTGCCAGTAATCGATTTAATGGCGTAAAATCTGGGAATGATTTTTGGAACGATTGAAAAACAATCGATTGTGCCGAGTAGACAATCGATTGTCATAGCACAAAATCAGCAATTCTTAATTGGCAATTAGGCAATGGTAATGCATGGTTTTGACACTATAAATACATCTTCAAATCAGTCTTACAAACACAACAACTGACAATATTATTACTAAAGCTTGCATACTCTCTTATTCATCATTTTCTATTCATTACATAAGTTTTTGAGAGCCAAATTTTTGACGAAAGTTGTTGCGTTCTTGAGGGTATTTATTTTACTCATATCTACTCTTAAGGAGAGTCTTGTTTTGAGTGCAAAGTGTTTTATACACTTGAAGGGAAAGTTGTTCCCTTGTATTGTAAGAAGGAACGTTGTGATTCCTTTGGTTGAAGTCTTGAAGTGTTGTATCTTCGAGCAAAGGTTGTTGAGACTTGTGTGACTCAAGTTCTCAGGTTGTAACTGTTGGAAACACGTTCTCAAGGCTTTATACTAAAACGTGTGTTCCTATGTGTAGGTTTTGATGAATGACAAACAAGCGCAAATTGATATATGACGAAGTTCAAGTACAAGCGCACAATTGGTGGATAACAAGATTCATGCACAAGACAAAGTTTTATAGTTTAAATGAGTCGTTCTTAATTGTGATCTTGATCCGACAACTTGACTCATGACATGGCTTCTCTCGTAAAATTATTTTTTACAAAATCATGCATATTTAATTTAATGCTAGATGATCTTAAATCATGCATATTTTCATTTGTCAAAATGATTTTTAAGCATGGCTCTAAAATCTGGACTAAGATAATCGATTATGTACTTATGATAATCGATTATGTTAAGCCTAGACTGCATGACAATCGATTGTGAACTAATGACAATCGATTGTGTTAAGGCAGTGAGCATCAGGTTTTTCAAACCTACATGACAGTCGATTGTGAACCTTATGACAATCGATTGTGATGAGGCAGTGTACATCAAAGTTTTTCAAAACTCAGAATAATCGATTGTGAAGCTAATGACAATCGATTGTGAAGAGACAGTGTCCATCAGATTTTTAAAAGTCACAAAATAATCGATTGTGAACTTATGACAATCGATTGTGTTGAGGCAGTGACTTCCAGACTTTTTCAAAACTATTAAATAATCGATTGTGAGTATAAAACAATCGATTGGCAAGAGGCAGTGTCTAAAATAATTTTCAAAGTCTGATAAATAATCGATTGTTAACATTGCACAATCGATTGTGAAGCTGACCGTTGTCGTAAAGTTTTCAAATACCATCAGGTAATCGATTGTTGATTTTGTACAATCGATTGTTGATATTAAAATCTGGAAAAGATTTTTTGAACGTTGCTGAATAATCGATTATTGATTCGGTATAATCGATTGTTTTACGTAAAATCTGGAAATGATTTTTTGAACGTTACTAATAATCGATTGTTGATCTTGGACAATCGATTGTTAAGCGTAAAATCTGGGATTGATTTTAGGAACGATTGGCAAACAATCGATTGTGGCTTCCTGACAATCGATTGTCACAGAGTAAAATCAGCAACTCTTAATTGGCAATTAGGCAACGGTAATGCCAAGTTTTTCAACTATAAATACAGCTTCATTTCAGTGTTTTAAATACAACAACACACAACAACTGATCATTCTATTGCTCTAAGCTTGCATACTATTGTTTATCATTTTATATTCATTTCATAAAGCTTTTGAGAGCCAAAGTCTTGTCCATAGTTGTTGTGATCTTGAGCTTACTTCTTTTACTCATATCTACTCATTAATGAGTGTTTTGTTTGAGTGTTTAGTGTTTTGTACACTTGTAAGAGAATTGTGATTCTCTTGTTGTAAGGAACTTGTGTTTCCTTGGTTGAAGTCTTGGAGTGTTGTATCTCCGAGCAACG
Source organism: Nicotiana benthamiana (assembly GCA_034376525.1). Classification (NCBI taxonomy): domain Eukaryota; kingdom Viridiplantae; phylum Streptophyta; class Magnoliopsida; order Solanales; family Solanaceae; genus Nicotiana; species Nicotiana benthamiana. The sequence goes on from CM067324.1 coordinate 41,194,166, forward strand.
GTGTTAAGGCGTGTGTCCTTAAGTTGAAAAGGTTTGTTGAGCACCCGTAAGCTTGACAAGTTAGTGGAAAATCTCGAGAGAGTCTCTCGGGGACTGGACTAGCCACGTGTTGTGGTGAACCAGAATACATCGGTGCGTTCTTTTCTTTTGTTTATTTAACGCACTTAATTATTTCCTGCAAATTTTAATTTCCGCAAGTTTACGCTAAATTTTATTATAACGCTATTCACCCCCCCTCTAGCGTTAAGCGTATTAACTAACAATTGGTATCAGAGCCCAACTCTCTGAAGACTTAACAGTTTGAGAGAAACTTCCATGGCTTCTACTCGTGATTCTTTTGCAGGAATAGAGGAAGGACAGTGCTCTACCCGACCACCACTATTCAACGGTACAAACTATACGTACTGGAAGGAGAGGATGAAAATCTTCGTTCAAGCAAACAATTTTCATCTCTGGAAGGTGATAACAAAGGGAAATCAAATTCCAACCAAAAAGGTTGAAAACGAATGGGTTCCCAAGTCCGAAGAAGAATATGACGCGGATGATATCCGAAAGGTTCAAAATAATGCTAAAGCAATTAATTTATTATATTGTGCTGTAAATGCTGACGATTACAGGAAAATATCGTGTTGCACATCGGCAAAAGAAATGTGGGACAAGCTGGAAATTACGTACGAAGGTACGGACCAGGTAAGGGAAGTTAAAATTGATTTCCTAACCCATGCTTATGAATTATTTCACATGAAGGAAGGTGAAAAGGTGGATGAAATGTTCGAACGATTTTCAATAATCGTAAATGACCTACATGCCCTCAAGAAGACATTCACGGATAGAGAACTTGTTCGAAAAGTTCTTAGAAGTCTCACTCCGGCATGGCGATCAAAGGCCGATGCAATTCAAGAATCCATAGGCGTCTCAAATGTCACAATCGACGCATTAAGAGGTAACCTTAAGACTTATGAATCTACAATACTTAACCCTCTTGTTGATGATCAAAGGAGGCAAAGAATAGCGCTTAAGGCAAGCACAAGCCAACCTCAAGTTGATGAGGACGGAGACAACGAGTTTGGACTCGCTATCAAAAGATTTCAAAAGTTCATGCGAAAGGAGTATGAACGAAAGGGCAAAAAGCAAGACGAGCAAATAAAGTGCTATGAATGCGGTGAAACCGGGCACATCAAATCAAATTGCCCAAACATCAAAAAGGAGAAGAAACCTTTTAAGAAGCAACGTGCATACATTTCTTGGGGAGGAGACTCCGGAGATGAGTCAAGCGAAGAAGAAGAAGACGAAGCCGCAAACCTTTGTCTTATGGCGCAAGAAGACAAGCAAGATGAGGTATGTCAAATCTCTTCTAAAAACTTCTTTAATCTTGAAGAAATGCGAACTACTTTTGATGAGCTATATACTGAATTTATTAAAGCTTCAAAAACTGTCAAGAGCTTAAAAGAAAATGCTTCTCTAAAAGAAAAAGATTTTCAAAAACAGCTTTCTTTGAAAGAAAAGGAGTTAGAAAAACTGGTTTTAGAAATTGAGAAGCTGAAAGAGGAAAACAAGTTTTTTGGAAAAAGAAGCGCCGACAAGCCCGAAAGTTCTATTAAAAATTGCTCTTCTTGCATGCATCTCGAAAATGAGGTAGATAGACTTAAAGGTACCTTAGATAAGTTTAATTCTTCTCACAAAAACTTGAATGAGGTCCTTGTTAATTTGAAGTCAACCAAGCATGGCATAGGTTTTAAGAATATGAGCCTAAAGAAAAGGTTGAAGCCAAACCCCAACCACCTAAGGCTCAACCTAGGATTAATAAAACAAATGCTTATCGTAGAAATAGCAATCCTAGAACAAATATGCATGCTAGACCAAATGTTGAACATTTTAGAAGACCTAGAAATGACTTACCACCTAGAAATGACTACCCTAGAAATGATGCATATTCTAGGCCAAACACTAGAAGGAGTTTTGAACCTCTTAGAACATCTAGACATGACCATTACTCTAGAAATGCTGCTCATTTTAGAACTAATAGTAGGAGAAATGGTTCTCATGAAATGCGTAATAGTCATAATGAAAATAGAGTAATTCATGTTCGTCCATCAAGTTACTATGAACCTAGAATGATGCATAACCCCAACGTGACTTGTCATTATTGTAGACGCATTGGTCATATTGCCCCTGCATGCTTTACACGACATAGACATATCACTCAATCGCATCATTATAATATGGCTAACCCTCAAGGACCCAAAATGGCATGGGTACCTAAAGCGCATTAACTTGTTTTGTAGGTATGTTTGAAGGGATCAAGTGTACTATGGTACCTTGATAGTGGATGCTCCAAGCACATGACAGGAGACGAATCCAAATTCCTTCAACTAGAACACAAAGAAGGAGGAAGTGTTATTTTTGGTGACAACAACAAAAGGAAAGATTATCGTCATCGGATCGGTCGGTAAGGATGAAAATTCTTATATTAAGCATAAATTACTTGTGAAAGGTTTAAAGCATAATCTCTTGAGCATAAGTCAATTATGTGACAAGGGAAATCTTGCCCTATTTGATTCGAATGAATGCTTAGTGTTTAGACGTAGTGATTTTAAAATTATCCTTCGTGGTTTTAGAGTGGATAATATTTATATGGTTGATCTTGCTAATTCCTCACCCGAATATGTTGATTGTCTTATGAGTAAAGAGGATGATGCTTGGTCATAGCATCGTAGAGTAGCACATATCAACATGCATCTTTTGAACAAATTGATTTCTCAAAACTTAGTTATTGGCCTTCCCAATTTAAAATTTGAAGATGACTCTATTTGTGATTCATGTCAAAAAGGGAAGCAAACAAAAGCATCTTTCAAATCCAAAAATATTGTTTCAACTTCTAGACCATTGCAATTGCTTCACATGGATTTATTTGGACCATCTCGCATTGAAAGTCTAGGAAGAAATCGTTATGCTTTTGTGATTGTTGATGATTATTCTAGATTTACTTGGACTTTATTTCTTGCCAATAAAAGTGATGCTTTTCAGAATTTTAAATACTTTCTTAAGTGTGTTCAAAACGAAAAGGAAACAACCGTCACTTCAATTAGAAGTGATCATGGGGGAGAGTTTGATCACAATCTCTTTGCGAACTTTTATGACGAACTCGATATCGAGCATACCTTTTCCGCTCCACGTACACCACAACAAAATGGGGTGGTGGAAAGGAAAAATAGGTGTCTCGAAGAGATGGCTAGAACCATGCTCGAAGAGGCTAAGATTCCCAAACATTTTTGGGCAGATGCCGTGAGTACCGCATGCTACATCTTAAATAGAGTAGTCATAAGGCCAATGCTCATGAAGACCCCTTATGAACTCTACAAAGGAAGGAAATCAAATATCTCCCATTTTAGAGTATTCGGTTGTAAATGTTTTATTCATAACAATGGCAAAGATCAATTGGGAAAATTTGATGCTAAGTCCGATGAGGGAATTTTCATTGGCTATTCTTCACGTAGCAAAGCATATAGGGTCTTTAATAAAAGAACCGAAACTGTGGAGGAATCCCCTCATGTTGTATTTGCCGAAAATAATGCTCGCTTGGCGAGAAAGGATTCCGGTTTTGATCTTGCAGGTATTTTAGATAGCTTGAAAGACAAAATACAAGAGGAAACGCCTAAGGAAAATAAAGATGAAATCTTGGAACAACCAATGGAGGAAGCGCCACAATTGGAGAAAGAAACAACAATGCCTAACGAATGGAGGACAATCAAAGATCACCCTCTCGAACAGGTAATTGGCGACGTCGGAGAAAAGGTATGTACCCGAAACACTCTTAAGAACACCCTAGGACACACTTCTTAAGAGATCACGCTCTCACTCGGCCACACTAGTTTAAGTTACTATTTCTTTACAAATTACTGACTTGAGCGTCGGAGATGTCTAATTCTATTTTGCAGGTATCGCCCTAAAGGTAGGGGGAACTATAAAAAAATGGCATAAAACAATCGATTGTTACAGCAAATAATCGATTATTTTACTATGCAGAAAATCGATTAGCAAGTATCACTAATCGATCATTTATAGCTTATGCTTATTATGAAGTTTTGTTTAACAATCAATTTTTAGCTGTTTAATCGATTACCGTCTCAGCCATTCAGTACTGCTTTTCTACAACAATCGATTGTTCCATATATATAATCGATTATTTTCCGAGTCAGAAAATCACTGTGCTCACTGGAACATAACAATCGATTACCATATTTTGACAATCGATTATTTCATGTCAGAAATTCAAAATTGTTACCGTTTGGTTCTGCAATCGATTTGTGTCAGTTCCAAGATTCAGTCAAATCTAAATGACAATCGATTATCTCATCCCAACAATCGATTGTCTAACAGTCAGTAAGATTTATTTTTACCGTTTCTGACTGGTTCAGCTTTCAATTTTATGCAGATTTCTTCCATTAATGAAATGCCTTTCTCCCCCCTATAAATAGGCTCCATATATGTTCATTTTTATTCACTCAAGCATCAATTTTAGCTCTCAAACTATCAAAACTCTTTCAAGTCTCTTGCAAATTCCAGCAATACTTAGTAAAAATGTCGGGCCGTCACTCCAAACGTTCCCGTTCTGCTAGGCATGGTGCATCCTCCTCTGTTGCTCCAAACTATCCTTACCAAGATGGTTCCGTTCTATATTTTAATTCTGACATCGAGCTTACTCGATTTTTAACAAAATTTGAAAAGCGCGACATTCTTCCTCCCCGTTTTTCAACCAACAAGTATCTTGAATCTTATGGCCCTGCTGCAAATATACTCAAAAATTGTCAACTTCTTGACTTCTTACTTCTTACCCATCCTTACATCAATACTACTTTAATTCAAGCATTTTACTCCAACCTTCATGAGGATGATGACGGTGATCTTGTGACAAATATAAACGGTGTTCAAATTCTTATCTCCGATGAAAACCTCCATACCATTGCCCATCTTCCTCGTAATGGTGAAGACATTTTTCGGTACACCGGAGAGGCCGGAGCCCTTTTTGATGAAACAACCCTCCTACATCAAACCGGTCTTACTTCTTATGATCCAAATCTTTCTTCCCGTCGTCCTACAATTACGGGAATGGATCCCAATTATCGGTTGATTTTCTATTTCATCACCTGAGTCCTCAAGCCTTGTAAGCATAACCATACTACCATTTCCCAAGAGGACACCAGGCTCATGCATGCCATAATAACCGGAGCTAACATCAATTGGTGTTGGTTCGTCAAGATTCACATGCGTGACGCTATCGGAGATGATAGGCCTCTTCCTTATGCTCTCCTCATCATGAACTTTCTTGAAGCCTCCGGATTCATCACTTCCAACGGTCCTCTCAAAAAGAGTACCAAGAAGTGGGAAATTTCAGAATCCTCCTTTCATCATGACGGTGATCATACAGCGCCTGCTCCTCCTCCAACCCGTCGAACTCGTCCAGCTCAAGAGCCTACCCTCCAATCAATTTCCGACCAAATTGCTTCATTGACCTCTTCTCTTGGTCAATTAACTCATGAGATCCATGGATATTTTGACCATGTTCATTATCCTTATGCGGGTCTTATTCCATATGAAGCAGCGCCGGATGATGAGGCGGGAGATGATGGAAATGAATAATTTCTTTGTTTGTTGTTTTTAAGTTTGTTTTTATAGGTTGCATTGTCTTCCCTGTTACTGTAATCTTCTTTCCAATAAATAAACAAGTTCTATTTACATCTTTGGCATCTTCTCATATTATTTTGTCTAATGGCAAAAGGGGGAAGATAACGGGTATGCACTCTCAATATTTATAAGCTTAAATTGAGGGGGAATTCATATATTGAGGGGGAACTAATAGCATACTTATTGCATATCTTTACTTGTCTTGAATCGTCATTATAAATTGTTTAATTTGCATAACCCGCTTAAAGTTTGCCATTATCAAAAAGGGGGAAATTGTTGGAAACACGTTCTCAAGGCTTTATACTAAAACGTGTGTTCCTATGTGTAGGTTTTGATGAATGACAAACAAGCGCAAATTGATATATGACGAAGTTCAAGTACAAGCGCACAATTGGTGGATAACGAGATTCAAGCACAAGACAAAGTTTTATAGTTTAAATGAGTCGTTCTTAATTGTGATCTTGATCCGACAACTTGACTCATGACATGGCTTCTCTCGTAAAATTATTTTTTACAAAATCATGCATATTTAATTTAATGCTAAATGATCTTAAATCATGCATATTTTCATTAGTCAAAATGATTTTTAAACATGCCTCTAAAATCTGAACTAAGATAATCGATTATGTACTTATGATAATCGATTATGTTAAGCCAAGACTGCATGACAATCGATTGTGAACTAATGACAATCGATTGTGTTAAGGCAGTGAGCATCAGGTTTTTCAAACCTGCATGACAATCGATTGTGAACCTTATGACAATCGATTGTGATGAGGCAGTGTACATCAAAGTTTTTCAAAACTCAGAATAATCGATTGTGAAGCTAATGACAATCGATTGTGAAGAGACAGTGTCCATCAGATTTTTAAAAGTCACAAAATAATCGATTGTGAACTTATGACAATCGATTGTGTTGAGGCAGTGACTTCCAGACTTTTTCAAAACTATTAAATAATCGATTGTGAGTATAAAACAATCGATTGGCAAGAGGCAGTGTCTAAAATGATTTTCAAAGTGTGATAAATAATCGATTGTTAACATTGCACAATCGATTGTGAAGCTGACCGTTGTCGTAAAGTTTTCAAATACCGTCAAGTAATCGATTGTTGATTTTGTACAATCGATTGTTGATATTAAAATCTGGAAAAGATTTTTTGAATGTTGCTGAATAATCGATTATTGATTTGGTATAATCGATTGTTTTACGTAAAATCTGGAAATGATTTTTTGAACGTTACTAATAATCGATTGTTGATCTTGGACAATCGATTGTTAAGCGTAAAATCTGGGATTGATTTTAGGAACGATTGGCAAACAATCGATTGTGGCTTCCTGACAATCGATTGTCACAGAGTAAAATCAGCAACTCTTAATTGGCAATTAGGCAACGGTAATGCCAAGTTTTTCAACTATAAATACAGCTTCATTTCAGTGTTTTAAATACAACAACACACAACAACTGATCATTCTATTGCTATAAGCTTGCATACTATTGTTTATCATTTTATATTCATTTCATAAAGCTTTTGAGAGCCAAAGTCTTGTCCATAGTTGTTGTGATCTTGAGCTTACTTCTTTTACTCATATCTACTCATTAAGGAGTGTTTTGTTTGAGTGTTTAGTGTTTTGTACACTTGTAAGAGAATTGTGATTCTCTTGTTGTAAGGAACTTGTGTTTCCTTGGTTGAAGTCTTGGAGTGTTGTATCTCCGAGCAAAGGTGTTAAGGCGTGTGTCCTTAAGTTGTAAAGGTTTGTTGCGCACCCGTAAGCTTGACAAGTTAGTGGAAAATCTCGAGAGAGTCTCTCGGGGACTGGACTAGCCACGTGTTGTGGTGAACCAGAATACATCGGTGCGTTCTTTCCTTTTCTTTATTTAACGCACTTAATTATTTCCTGCAAATTTTAATTTCCGCAAGTTTACGCTAAATTTTATTATAACGCTATTCACCCCCCCCCCCCTCTAGCGTTAAGCGTATTAAATAACAGTAACGGTTTGTTGAGCACCCGTAAGCTTAACAGTGTTAGTGGAAATCTCGAGAGAGTCTCTCGGGGACTGGACTAGCCACGGGTTGTGGTGAACCATGATACATCGGTGCGTTCGTTCTTTATTATTTACTTATCGCACTTATTTCATTCCTGCAATTTTTAAATTCCGCAAGTTTACGCTATTTTTATTATTACGCTATTCACCCCCCTCTAGCGTTAAGCGTATTTTCTAACACTCTACACAATCGGCTACTTTCCTGTGCTTTAAGCTACTGTTATGTCAAAAATAAAAGAACTCCTTGGTCCTAAATGAATTTCGGACTACTTTTATATTTATGCAATTATCCCTTCCTGTTAATGCTATGCAATTGTTCTGTGTTTTGGATAAAATAAAGATTTTATGTCAAATGGTAATAAATTACCACAAATAGGCACGGAGATATGAGTTTGGATTCGTTTAGAAATTTTTAAATCTTTGATAATTTTGATTCTGCGATGCTTCTTTAGTTCTTGCCATTTAGTGGTCAAATGTGTATAATACGTTTGTTGTCCGGATTTCTATAAGCATTGAAGTTTAAGTTGAAGCCCTAGAATATTTGTGGTTTATTGATAAAATGATGTGCTTGTTATTATGTGGTTGCAATTATGTTAATATCGTGAATATGTTGAATGGGTTTGATGCATATGGTTGAGGTTTGTACGTGAATCTTAGATTTATCTTTTAGGAAGCTTATTTTGGTCAAATAAGATTTTGGGAAAAGGAAACGAAGTAGAGTAACTCAAAATGGGTCTGGAGGTTGGGCAGTTGGTTAATCTCATTAATATCTAGTTTTTTTATCTTATTTTTTTGAGTAATTTCCTTGGAAAGTAATCATCTCAAGTTAGCTTTTAGAAAAAGTATTCAACCCCATTAATTATTAAGTTAAGCTTGAACATTAGCTTAAAATAATTAAAATGTTTTTAATTCGGCCTGAATTGATTAGGTTCTTAAAATCAGTTTGAGGTGTGCTATATTAGCTAAATGTACAATTTATGGCCCTCCAAATTAAATTTAGAAACTCATTGGTTAGAATAATTCGAGGTGTGCCGTGTCAAATACAATCTCAAAATACATGGCCATCATTTAATTAAGTTTAACCCTTTAGAAATTGAGGTGTGTCATTTAGTTGAATTTTTCATAGCCCTCGCAGGCTTGAAAGTGCATAGTGGTTTTAGGCGCGTTATTTAAAAAATTACTTTCCTAAACTCGGGTGTGAATTTAATGTGACTCAATTCCAAATCTCAATAACATTAAATAAATGTGTCACGGACTGCGGGTGCATTTCATGTGGCATAATATGAAGACGTATTTTAGATGGTGTTGAAATCTTCCTAAAAATAATTTAAAGTAGTTTAATAAATTAAAATATACCATATGCTAAAACATGTGTTAAAATCAGATAATAGGCCAATTATAATAGTTTAAGCGACCATGCTAGAACCATGAAATGTGGGGGTGCCTAACACCTTCCCTCGAGTTAACAGAATTTCTTATTCAGAATTTCTGGTTCGCGGACTTCACAGGGAAAGTCGAATTTTCCTCGATTTGGGATTTAAAGTAAACTGGTGACTTGGGACACCAGAAAACAAACCTATCCCAAGTGGCGACTCCGAACAAAAATTGAATAAATAATCCCATTTCGAATAATGTCACTTAAAGTGGAAAAACTCCCTTATACACTATCCTTTGGGGTGGTGTGTAAAAAAGGAGGTGTGACAGTACATGACCCAAAATGCCATTGAATTTAGACTGAATTCTCACTTTGAAAATTTTGCATATAACATCTTTTCTCTCAACGTCTAAAGCACAGATCTTAAGTGCTGCTCATGATCTTCAAGACTTCGGGAGTACACCAGAATGTCGTCATAAACATAATGACGAAATAGTCAAGATAGGGACAGGATACACAGTTCATCAAGTGCATGAATGCTGCTGGCGCATTGGTCAATCCAAATGAAATCATAAGGGACTCATAGTGACCATATCGAGTCTTGAAGGCAGTTGGGATATCTAGTTCCCGAATCTTCAACTGATGATACCCTGAACGTAAGTCAATCTTGGAAAACACTATGGCACCTTGTAGCTGATCAAATATGTCATCAATACGAGGCAATGGATACTTGTTTTATACTGTAGCCTTGTTCAACTAGCGATAATCAATACACATATGCATAGAACCATCATTCTTCTTCATAAACAAGACTGGAGCACCCCAAGGCAGCACACTGGGCCGAATAAAGCCCTTATAAAGCAACTCTTGCAACTACTCCTTTAACTTTGATGTGGCCATACAATATGGAGGAATAAAGATGGGCTGAGTACCCGATAATAAATCAATACCAAAATCAATATCCCTATCGGGCGGCATGCATGGAAGATCTGCCAGAAATACATCTAGATAATCCTTCACTATGGAAATTGACTAGACGGTAGAAGTATCAACATTGACATCTTTCATATAAGATAGATACTCATCAAACCCCTTCCCAATTTTACAGTGAGCCTTTATAAATGAAATAACCCTGCTAAGAGTGTAATCTAAAGGGCCTCTCCACTCTAACCATGGTAATCCTAGTATAGCCAAGGTCACGGTCTTGACATGACAATCAAGAATAGCATAACAGGGCAACAACTAGTCCATGCCCAAAACAATATCAAAGTCTATCATACTAAGTAATAATAGATCAACTATGGTCTTGAAATCACTAAGAACAACCAAACACAACCGATATACATGATCAACAATAATAAAATCTCCCACAGGTGTAGAAATATAGATATGAGTCTAAAAAAATCACGTGACACACCCAAATACAGAGCAAAGTAAGATGCAATATATGAATAAGTAGAGCTTGGATCAAATAAGACTAATTCATCTCTATGGCAGACCAGAACAACACCTATAATGATAAAATCGGACGCAACTGCCTCCGTCCGAGCAGGAAGAACATAATATTTGGCCTGGCCTCCCTCTCTAGAGCGACCTCTACCTGTCCGACCTCCACCTCGAGCTGGCTATGCAAGTAGAGTGGTAGATGGTGTTGTAACCATAGCCTGAGAACCCAATGGAGCACGCGGAGCCTGAGTAGTCATTAGAGGTGCACCCCTAATAAGTCTGGGGAAATTCTGAACCATATAGCGAGTGTCACCATACTCAAAATAAGCTCTCGGAGGATGTGGCTGTTGTGGCTGGCTGGGTCCTAATCGGTTGGACTAACCGTTGAAAGAACCCCGTGCAGGAGGTGTAATACACAATGATAGTGCATAATAGAGAGCCTGAGGCCTAGGAGCGGCCGAAATACCACTGGCAAATCGAAGTGCTGAATGAACGTGGCGAATCACATAGCCCCTACCATGATGAGTTACAACTGGGAAACGAGTACCACTATATGTGCTAGACTCTCGATACCTCTTGGCCTCTTTCTCCTCTCTCTTCGCAGTCAGCATACCCTCTAGTCTCCTAGAAATATGCACTTCCTTCTAGTATGCAATGTCCATCTGCAACTCTCAGGCCATGCTAAATATGATACTAGGGTGGAGCCCCTCGATAAATTTACTGACCCATTCTCTAACAATAGCAACCAAGGCTAGTGCTTTCCAATCCAAATCACTGAACCAAACCGCATATTCTAACAAACTCATACAACCCTGACGTAACTACCCAAACTCAACGCACCATGCATCTATGAGACTTTAGGGAACATACTCCCTCAAGAACATGTTTGAGAATTGAGTCCAAGTGAGTGAAGATGCCTCGGCCGAACTACCCAACTCATTTGCTCGTGACTATTGATAAGTCGTTCCTCTAAGCTAGAACATAGTTAAAGAAACCCTACAAGACTCTGCAATATCCATAGTACAGAAAATACGGTGACACTCCACTAGTAAATCCTTGGCATCCTCTAATGCCAAGATACCTAAAGTAGGAGGGTGGTACTTCTTGTACCGCTCGAGCCTGAGCTCATTCTCCTCAGAAACTATTGCCCTAACCTCAGGCTGGATTGGGGCTACTTGCTGTACTGGTATGACCTCTGGAACCTTATTGAGCTGGACCCGCTGCTCTAGGGCATGAGCGGCGGGAGTTTGTGCTTGTCCCCCATCCTGAAATATGGTAGGAGTAAGTGGTATCAACCCTGCCCGAGCGAAAGTACTAAACATGCTCAAAAACTGGGGGATGGTCTCCTAGTGAGCTGGTGCAGTAACAGGAATCTTAGGTAGCTGCGCTCCCACTGGAGCTACTGGTGGCTCATATATAGCAGCTCGTGTGGGTGCTCTGGCTGCACCACGTAGATGTCCTTGGCCTCTATCCCAGCCCCGACCTCTCGCGGCTCTAGCAGGGGGCAGCGAGTGTCAGGTCATCTGATCTGGCTATACATGTCTTCACCATATGTGAGATAACAGAAAGACAGAAGTTTAGAATCCCGAAGTGAACAATTTTGCACGGCAGGGAGTCAATGAAGTGAAGCTTTTCCTAACAGTTCTAGCCTCCCAAATATAAGTAGATATGTCTTCGTAGAAATTCGCAAGACTCTACTAAACCTACTTGTGACCCATTATACCTATGAACCTAGAGTTCTGATACCAACTTGTCATGACTCAAACTTCCTTCCGTAAAATGTCGTGACGGAACTTAGTTTCTAAGATAGGTAAGCCTAACAAATATACGGAATAACTAAAATAATAATTAATATCAAAACAACAGCTATATAAATGAAAATTTCCGCTCAACATGTACAAATCCCAAAACCCAGTAAAGACAAGTCACAAGCTCTAAATACAGCATGGAACGCTCCTATGCATCACTATCTATAAAGATATAAAGAAATAAGAAAAGAATAGGATAGAAGGGGACTCCGAGGTCTGCGAACGAGGGTAGGTGTACCTTGAAGTCTCCAAAGCAGTAACACAACACACTAATACCGAGGGTGAAATGATATACCTGGATCTACCAAAACATGTGCAGAAGCATTGTATGAGTACACCATAATGGTACACACTAAGTTCCAAACTTAACCTCGGTAGAGTAGTGACAAGGTCAGGGCCCTACAGGAATTTAACAAATAATTGAGAAGATGTAATAATATAATAAAATGATAGGGAAATGAAACATTAAGAATGTAGAAAAGGTAATAACATAGAAATCAAGGAAGACAAATACAACATGTAAAGAAATAAGAATCTTACAAGTTAAAGAACAACAACAACAACAACAAACAATAGATCAAATAGAGGAAACCAACAGGGGCACTCCCGACGTATTGCCTCGTAATTCAAAAAGTAATATGTCATATACTTTCCTTATAGTAACAACTTCACCGTGAACCCCTCTTGCCATGATAACAATCCGCATGGTAGATACCTTAGCGTTTGTATGTTGGTCATGATGCTAATATATCGAGACACGTGCTCATACCGACCCGGTGTGGATGAAGTTGCATTGATGTTAAAATCCTTTGACATATCGAGATCAGGCAAGGTACACTATTTCAAGAAAGGAATCGCTCAAGGTTTCTCTTAGACGGTCGAGATGATGACGCAACTTTATTCCACCGAGGAACCGTTCTAGAAGCCCTATCCATATCAATGGTAAAAGTTTCTCTATAAAAAAATGAAAGAGTATAAAAGACAAGGGGTTCTAACTTGTGAATTTGGAGATAGGGTGAAAATAAGAAGTATCAAATAGACGATGCATTTATAAAAGGACGAGCCAATGGCAGTTCATGGGTTCCTCGATATCGCATTTGAGGGCGACCTTTGCATAATTTTATGGAGCATGGCATTTAATGCTCTTATCGATTAACGTCACAGATATGATGATCTCGAGACGAAGGTTCAAAATCATTTCCTATTACTTTATTCTAGGAAACACAGAGACTATCTGTGTACGGTGAAATCGGTGGGTCCGATTTATCGCCATTAAGGTGTGTTTGGGGAGTCATATCGATATCTCGAGGCTGCGGGGTTGCTCTCAAGTTCTCTCCCCCGAGGTTCATTCATGTTCGACCCAACGATGATCTTGAGGATGGGGAATTCCCGAAGTGAGCAAATAGCACCAGTAGAGTCTAATATCATGTCTAGCCGCCCCATCTCCGTATCTTTACAATTAATGCATTCTGTACTATGTTGTATTTTCCATCCTATATAAAGGGGATCCTCACAACTTTCTAAAGGGCTAATGTTGCTCAAACCATTCTACATGAGATCAATAATTAGTCTCTCTCTTTTCCCTCTAACTCACACGCTCAAGACTACTTTCATATATTGCTTTCACACTTGTTCTTCTTGTATTACTTGATATTTGCCATAAAGAGCCTCCTTTAATTATATTCTAACTGTTATCCCTTTCCCGGTTACCCCTGATAGCTCAAACTCGAGCTCAGGCATCGACCACAAGACCCCTCATTGGTCAGTCCGGGGCCCGAATAACAAGTCCCTCGGTTTGATTATAACTCTGTTTTAGCTCGTATTTCATCATTACACTTTGCATATCTAGCATCAACTTCCCCCATTAACTAGCATAAAATAGATCACGTATATTTAGAGTCTTATTTACAAATTTAGTTGTCATTACCATATTCACAGTAAAGAAACTTGATATAAAAAAATTATACATGTGACATATGGGCCTATATGGCCAACATGATCATTTGTAAACTTGAAACATAGGCCGGCAAGGCCATACAATCATCCATATACATGACATCTGTCTACAAGCCTCTAAGAGTACATACTTATCATAAGGCCGGGACATGGCCCTGCCATAGAAAATAATACGTGTCTAAATCATACTGAATACATAGGTCATTCCGGAGTAAATGTAGCGCACCAACATCTTCCACTAAGCTGATTGCCTACTTGGAGGACCCTCGACATATCTATCAGGACATGCAGGCATGAAATGCAGCATCCCTAGGAAAAAGGGACATTAGTACGAATAATGTATCGAGTATGTAAGGCACATAAATAAGTACATAATAGACATGGAAGAAATATATAGTAAATGATTACACCTGTAAGTTTGGAAGCTTTGTAAATCAAGAAATGCTTATTGTTTTATGCATATGTATATGAATGTCATGTCGTGTATAGATACATGTTTCATAACATCATCAGCCTCTGAGGGCAAATCATAAATGTATACCAGCTGATTAGGTGGTGGTGCGTATATAATATCATAACCTCTGTCATATACTATATCCCATATGCATATATATATATATATATATATATATATATATATATATATATATATATACACACCATCTGGTTATGGGTCAATGTACATGAATGCAGTGCATGAGAAATACGTCAATAAAATCTTTCAGAGTGTTATAAGACCATTATGCCTCTGATTAATATCATGAAGTAAACTTTTTTAGCTTATGTATCTTTTTGAGACCCATGAACGGATGAATAACATAATAGGACACATGGGAATTCAAGAACATAGGCACCTCCAATACTTTTATGAAAGTCATTTATGGAACTTGTGCATTTTCTCGTTTTGTTCGTGTCGTATTGTTCATGCAAAAAGAAAAGAAGGAATAATCTTAACATACCTTAATCGATTCTCTTGACAATCCCTCCAATATACATTGATTGCGACAAAATATATAATGGCGGATCGAAATAGAGAAAAATCCGTATAATATTCTTTAAAAAAAATTATACTGTACTCTTTTTGAATCGCAACATCCTATTATAATAACATTATGTAGTCTTTGTGTGAAAGACTAAAACAACTTTACGTTGATAAGATGATATGTATTCTTTCTTGAAGTGTTGATAAAGATCTGTTTCTTACCAAATGGAAATTAGAGAGGTGTATACGATTTATATGGTAGGACCCCACATCTAATGACTAAGCCACCTAACAAACTTAAGTGTGACCACTCAGGCTTAATTCAATAGTCATTATGTTCTCTTTAAAGGGCTGCCACATGAAATCTTTGTTCTTTATCCAAAAGACCTTAATTAGCCACTAATTAGTAATTAATTAGGTAATGTCCCATTACCGATAATTTATCAATTACCCGTATAATTAAAAATTATCTCAACTTACTTAAAATACAATTCACTTTTAACATACTTTGTACACCTTACTATTACGGTCATGTAGTATCTTGTATGACACTAGTCCATAAATATCGGGTATTAATGTCCGGCCCGTATTTTACGCCAACATGCCAAACTTGGACAAAAATTCATCTTCTTTGACTTGCTTTCCCCCTCATCTTCACGAATTTACTCATCACTTGTGAAATAGCATAAATCTTATAATCTCCAAATAATCTTTTCCTTGGACTGATGTCAATTACCTTACGACAAATTCAACGTACAATACTACAGGGTGCAACATCATCGTAATTTAATACGGCGAAGCATAACATCATCATAATATAATACTGCAAGGCATAACATGATCATAATATAATACTGCGAGATATAATATCGATATAACATTGTGAGACTTAATATCGACGTAATATTGCGGGGCGTAACATCATTCCTCATTTGGAACATTCGTCCTCGAATGTTGCCTGATGCTCTTATCATTTTCATAACTTATAGCTCTTGTGAATACCTTAATACTCTCATTGCTATTTAAGTAGTTGTTCTGTGAATAAATCAAAAAGACAGGGCATTCCTCCCTTTAGGACTCATTCCCACGCCATAACTTATGATCGAATTCCTTCCAATCTCGTAACTGTTGCTACCTCCTACCATACAACCCCTACGATATTGACCTTGTCTGTGTGCCTATCGACTCTTCTCTCCCTTTTCCTCCAGCATTTAGCCAATCTCTAGGCTGTACTTTGTAAACATATACAAGGCTTATTAGGATGCTTCTCGGGGCATCTATAGGTATACTGAAGTTCTTCGCTCGGCACTGTGAAGAACTTGAAAATATGGCGATACCTTATTTCATAGACCCGATTATCCATTTGTATGACTTTACTGTATCTACGTAAGTCATACTATGCCATAATTCTTACTTCGATATATCGTTACTGATGTCTGCTACCAAATTCCAGCTTACTCTTGTTGCTTATCCCATATGTATAATTGTCAGTCCTTTAGTGCTTCCTCATTACTGTTCATCTTAAGAATAATGACCAAATATCAACTCATACTTTGTGTCTTTTATCCATTTATTATTATTCACCTCAATATTGATCTACAATATACCACTGATAACTTGAAACTTCTTACATAATACCTTGCCACTAGGGGTTATGTTGCATCGAGAAATATTTGAAGTCATTTCAATAATCTTATTTCATTGTATCTCAATGTGATTCACCTTACGTGGGTATTCTAATATTGTTCCGTCCGCAAAATCTTTTCTCCTTTCCTCATTTTTTTCTTCAAATCATTATTCAATCAAAGGCCCAAACATCATCTTTTATTTATTACCATTACACCCTCATTTTATTACCAGGTCAGAATTCTAGTTCATCTAAATGCTACTAGTTAAAGGCTCATTTGAGCTTATTCAGGCTATGCTGAGATTTATATAATTTAGAGAACCTATTAAGTGTCTCTCATTTTCGTAGGCTAAATCCCGAGGACTTATCCATTCTCATCATTATCTCACTCGCCCTTTCTTATCCTTACTCATGTCTTATTACCATCTTGTTGCTCTACCATATTTTAGCTTGCGACCCATACATATCCATTTATACTACTCGCAGCCTTCCTTCAACTTCCCTGCACCATAGATTTTCTTGTGTTATTATAGAACATCAAGTGGCACATCACATCGTCTCTAACTCTTCTTTTACTTTCTTAACTAGACCTCTCGATACCTAATAAAAAATAGGCTAGAAGATATGCCATTGCGATGCTGCTATCATTCTTGGAAATTGAATCCCCGCGCTTCTAGCCTTCTATCTGAAGTATGGAATATTTACTGCCTTCTAAATTTGAGTATCTTGTATGATGTTCACCTTTACCTTACTTAATTAAAAGTCTCGCATCACATCTTCTATCTCCTTCATGAACTTCCTTTTATATAGGTAGAATTCACATCCACAACTTGAACTTATACCTTTTTACATGATTTGTTGGGAGCTTTATACCGACTTCTTATGAGACTGGTATTTTTCTAACTAGATCTCTGATATTAAGAGTTACTCTGCAATGTTCTCAACACTATGTCCATAATTTTCTGGATTCAATAGTCAAATTCCCGATTTACTTAGTTAATGTAACTCTTTAGTTTCTTCTTTCCTCTGATCAACCTTTATGCAGGCTTAAAGTATCTTCCAATTTGCGGCCCATGATGTTAGTTATTACTTTTAGCTTTTCATAGGGCTATATAATATCCATGATACAATCCTTTAGCAGTTCAATCCTTTGTTTATGACCCAGGTTGAATTTTTCCTTTTCACTTATACCGAAACCTACTACGGCTGTATGGTTGTCAATATTTATGCTGCATGGATAATAATCTGAATCCTTATATGTTTTTATAACGTAACCAACTCTAGCTCATTGATATAGTAATTCCTTTCTTTCTATCTTAGCTTTTTTTAAACGTAAGCTATTACTTTTCTTAGTCCTTTTGCCCCTTGTTGCATCCACACTTATCTTATCTTACTGCCCACTCGTATTGAAATTCCGTACAACTCTTATGATCTTGAATATCACTTCCAATTTTACTCCCCATTCATCAACCATAGTAGGTTCCACTCTCTTAGGGAGTGCATACAATGTTGTTTTGAGACTGTTGTTATAAGAACATTTCCTCTTTAGGTTGAAGCCTTCTTCCTTATTTTCCTTAGCTAGTATTTCATTGTATTACTTAGGGAAGACCTTATGAATCTTGTAAAGCCGTGAGCTTATTGTATTGTATACTCGACGAACCTTCTGATGTCCTTTCCATGCCTATACTTACCTGAGTTACTTGCCTCCATGCCCTTGTGCTTGTAGGGTTGCTTCTGAACTAATATTTTAACTATCTTTCCAACAATATTCTCTTTCATTTCCCTAATACTCATACGATACCTTTTTAACTTCCCCCTCTTATATGAATATATTTCAAGTATTACAATATCATAACTACGAGATTGAAGTCCCCATGTTGGGGTTCTATGTTTATCTTGCATGATTTGTTGATTTTGTTGTAACCTCTTGTCTAGTCATGAGTAGGCTCTTTCGGAATCAACTACTAACTACTCGTTAACCCATTCTCAAATCCATATTCTGTGTAATCATTCTTGGGTTATTTTCTTTGTCTTAACTTAACTTATGTACTAGCTCCTTATCTATCAATAATATCCTGGGAAGGAACCCTTGCTTTTTTTTCTTGGCATCGTGCTTACATAATGTTCTAGAATCATAGCATTTACTTAGGAACTGAATAAGTGTAATCTCATTCCATTTTTGTTTTAGCACATTCTTCCTTTACCATTTCATGATTACTAGAACCACCTAATTCTGACTTCATGTCACATTACTCCATATTGCCTCCTATAGGGAAGTACTGAGATTATGGTGTCTTTTCATATTATTGATGACCGTTACTCACCTTGAGGTGATCCTTTTATACCAAAGGTACAAAAATTTCTTATTCACGAGGGTGACACTTAGTGTACTGGTACATGTAGTTCCTTAAGCTTAACTTTCCTCACATAGCTTGCTTTAGGGGAAGCGTCTTCCGGAGTGAGAATTCTTTGAATTTCTAATGAATCTTCTTCTATTGTCCATTCTATTATTGATGGAACACAATCTAAAATTCTCATGATGCCGACCATTATCAAATTACTCAGTCTCTAATTCATGTTTAGTTTATCTTGCTCACCAGCCTGTACTGATTACTATTACTTGGGGGTCTAACTTTTCCTTCTAGTAATCACATTGGAGTAATCACTTTTACTTGCTTCTCCTCTCATCTTCATGAATTTACTCATCATTTGTGAAATAACACAATCCTTATAATCTCCAAATAATCTTTTCCTTGGACTGATGTCAATTACCTTACGACAAATTTAACTTACAATACTACAGGGTACAACATTGTCGTAATTTAATACTGTGAAGCGTAACATCATTGTAATGTAATACTGCAAGACATAACATGATCCTAATATAATACTGCAGGATATAATATCGATGTAATATTGGGGGATGTAATATTGACGTAATATTGTGGGGTGTAACATAAATAACATGACTAACACGGTCTGAGAATACCCAAATAAATATACCAAAGGAAGATAAGGAAAGGAGGAGGTGGAATTGCGGTCGCCAAGCAGTTGCCTTGCAATCTCCACAGAAAGTCTCCAACTGGTGTGATCAACAACCGCTGCCGTACCCCGAGATACCTAGATTTGCACATAGGGGTGCAGGGGTGTAATGTGAGTACACCAACTCAGTAAGTAACAAGTCTAAACTATGGACTGACGGTAGTGACAAACCAAAACGCAACAGGTTGCAACACTTAATTGCATGGAAAAGTAGACATGCTTACAATTCATGTAGTTTCTCAATAGTAATTAAACATAGTATGAACGATACAAAGTATAAAGCTTAGGAACCTCTATGTACCAATGCACAGATAGCATGATCAATGTTACGTATAATACTTTCATTCATAGTGCTCAACCACTCAGTACTGTATATGGCCCATTTGGCCTAGGGAAGAACCATCCCAGAATCTATATACATCACGGACTATAAGTCACCCAGTACCGAGGAAACAGGAAAATCCAGCCTCATGGAGAAGATCCATCTCCATACTAACACTTTAGACAAGATCCATGTCCAAAGAAGATCCACCCCTCATTTTCATCAGCATTGCTCACTGGGGGAGTAAAGACTCCGGAGGGGCTTCTCTGAGCCCAAACGCTATATCAATGCCAGCGAAGGCATGATCAATATCTTTCTACAGCGTGTAGCTCGATCCCATACTATCAATCAATATCAGGCTCTCGGCCTTACTCAGTCAATACTCTCCAGTCTCACGCACTAGCTAAAATGCCATGATACAAGCTCGAACAATGATATGATATGTAAAGTAGCAATAATCGAGACTGAGGCATGATATAATATGCACGAACATGACTGAGTAAAGAATATAAATGAAGCTAATGACATGATAGCAAGAAATGAACTCTCGGGTCTTAAAGTGTTGGCGTGAAGCCTTAGCATGATAATTTGCTTGATTTCCATCTTATTAATTTAATCACAAAATTACGACACATATATCTATATGAAAGAGTCACTAAGCAGTGCCATGGAATGATCCAAGCCGCTTTTCTCATGGGGAACACCTACACGCGCGTCAGTTGACATTGCGTTACCTCAACAACAATCATAGAACACGTAGTTCGGGGTTTTGAACACTCAAAACCAAGTTTAGAAGCATTACTTTTCTTCAAGCCAAGCCAAAATCTTTCCCACGACTCTTTTTCCTCTTGGTTTAACCTCCAAATTCCTCAAATCTAACCAAAATCATAACTATAACATCAATATATGCTAAGGGAACAAAGCCCATGCAAAAATAATCAAATTACTTCATAAATCCTGAAATTGGTCAAAACCCGACCCTCAGTCCCATGTCTCAAAATTCAATAAAACTCACATAAGTAGAATCATTATCCTCCCATGAGTCTATACATACCAAGAACATCAAAATCGGACCCCAAATGGCCCCTCAAATCCCCAATTTACACTCTCCAATTTCAAGCTCTAATTAACTAATTTTAGGCTTTAAATCCCACTAATTTCATGTTTAAACAAGTAAGAATCAACATAAGATCGAGTATTGAGTCCGAAAAGCTTATCTTCAAGTGTTGCCTCTTGATTCCCTCTTCAATCCTTCTAAAAAAAGCTCCAAAATCGCTCACAGATGGTGGAAGTTAGACAAAAAATCACGAACACGGCTATTTAAACATTTTGCCAAGGTGAATTTCCTTAATCACGATTGCAAAGAACAAAATTTACTGACCCAATAATTACCCTTACGTGAATGCGTCACTCCCTACGTAAACATAATACACAAGAGCCTTACAGCTACGCGATCAAGGACCAGGAACCGCGTATGCGATGAATAAATGCGCGGTCAAACTCTGGTCCACTTAATGTTACGCGAACACGACTTAACCCACGCGTTCATGATACTATACCTAATAACCTCGTGTGATCACAGTCCTTAATACATGAACGTGAAGACCAAACATTGACTGCCTCTACAAGATACTCTACGCGATAGCAAGCCTCCTTACGTGATCGTGAAGAAGGAATCTTTGCAACAGAACTGATGTGAAACCTGCAACTCTCAAACAAAAAACTTGGTCAGATACCCACCCGAAACTCTTCCGAGGCCCTCGAGACCTCCACCAAACATGCCAACGCATTTCATAACATCATTTAAACTTGTTCCAACCTTCGGATCGCTCAAAACTACATCAAAACATCAAATCATCATCGAATTCAAGCCTAAGAATCCTAATAACTTCCGAATTCGATCAAAAAACCTATCAAACCTCGTCCGAATGACCTGAAATTTTGCACACACATCACAAATAACGTAGCGGACCTACTTCAACTTATAGAATTCCATTTTGAACCTGATATCAAAATCTTCACTACCGACCAAAAATGCCAAAATTTTAATTTTTCCAACTCAAGCCTAAATCTAAAAGGGACCTCCAAAATACATTCCTACCACGCTCCCAAGTCCAAAATCACCTAACGGAGCTAACCAAATCATGAAAATCCAAATCCGAGATAGAATGCTAAAAAGTCAAAAGTTGGTCAAACCATTCAAAATTTTTAAGCTTTAAATCCATTCTGATTACCTTGAAAACCACAACCGACGATTTACATAAGTCTTAATACATCATACGAGGCTAGTCATGCTCGAAAACTGGCGAGTGATGTGCAAGGGCTCAAAACGACTGGTTGGATTGTTATAGGTCTGAATAATAAAATACAAATCTGTCTAAAAAATAAACAAAACAGAAGGAAATATGATAGAAGGGGATGCCAAGGCCTGCAGACGCCTACAGAACTACCTCTAGTCTATACTAGACTAAAGGCAGCAATCTCAAACTACAGTCCGTAGTGTCCAGTACTAGGATTTGCATAAAAGAGTATAGAGTTTAGTATTAGTACAACTGAGCCCATGTACTGGTATTTGTCGAGCCTAACCTCGGTGAAATAGTAACGAGTCTAGTACAGAACAACCATATACACCTGTGCAATTTAATCATATGCGAGAAGCAACAATAACAAGAATTAAAAAAAATAAGAGGGGAAATTAGGAAACATGCTAAGGGGGATATCAGGTTATGACAATGGTAAAGTAAGGCGACAAGGTAATATCAAACTTGAAGCAACAGAAATAATAACACAGTAACAAGTGCACGGCATCACCCTTCACGCTTTTACTATTATCCTCACCATAGAAATCAACAGAAACGGCAAGACATCACCCTTCATGCTTTTACTATCTCTTAATCATGGCATGTCATCACCTTTCCTGCTTTTAATTTCATTAATATGGCTCGGCATCATCCTTCGTGCATTTACACTCACATTATTGGCATCGTATCACACTTCGGGCATTAACACTCACTCATAATCTCATGCACGAAATCACCCTTCGTGCTTTAAACTCTTCCTCACCCAAATAAATAAAATGATAACATTCTGACAAGAGGATCAGGAATAGAAACATCAATAGAAACAATATCATCCCAGCAAGGGAATCAACAATATAAACAATATCATCCCAGCAAGGGAATCATCTATAACCAATCCAGTTCAATAGCTATTTCACAAAGTAATCCTCAACTTGAGCCAATACTCGACAATGGTCAGTTACCAAGAATTTATCATAAATTTTGTTCCAGAGTGCTAATCATCAATTCCAGCATGAACAATACATAATAAAATCACAACAATCTTAATATAAGATCCACATGCATGGTGGACACCAATGTATAGATACTCGTCACCTCACATATACGTCATAATCGACACTGACACATAGCAATTAAGACACAACACATGTTCCCTCAAGCTAAGGTTAGATCAAACACTAACCTTGAATACCACAACCAAACTCAAGCCTCAAATACCACTTTCCATTTTGATTCCACTTCCAATTAAATTGTATCTAGCAAATATAAACTTATTAAAATTAATTGAAGCCAAAGAAACCAACTCAAACAAAAAATTATAGGTTTACCAACATTCCTCAAAAAAGAATCAAAACCGACCCCAGGTCTGCTTGGTCAAACTCGAGGTTCAAACCAAAACCCGATCACCCATTCACCTATGAGCCCAAATATGTAATTAGTTTTGGAATCCGACCCTAATTCGAGGTCTAAATCCCCAAATTTGAAAAATCCTCAATTCTTCTAAAATCCCTAATTTCTACCCTTAAATAAAAAGATTTAGGGCTAGAAATCTAATAGGTGTTGATAGAAAATGAATGAAAGGAGTTTAAGAACACATACATATGATTTGGTGTTAAATTTCTCTTCAAAAATCGCCCAAGGTCAGATTAAAGGGAAATAGTTGTGAGTTTTTGATAAAATCCCATTTATGTTATGTTTTTAATAGAGTGGACATGCCTTGTTCATGCTCACGAGAAGCTTGTCGCGTTCGCGAGACACAACAACCAAAAGCCTTCGCGTTCCCAAGATACGCATTGTGTTTGCGAAGGCATTCTCCCCCGTCCTCCGTGTTCACGATCCAAGTGACACGTTTAGGATGAGTATTTCACCCCTCCCCCAGGTCCTTGCGATAATAGCCTTCGCATTCGCGATAGCCAGGTTGTGTTCACGAAGGGTATCTCCAACGCTCCACATCGCAACCTGTGCCTCGCATTCACATAGAAAGAACGCGAACGCGAAGAAGGAAATACCCGTGCTCCTGAAATAGCTAAGACAACTGAAATCTATATGTCCAAAATAACTCGAAACCTATCCAAAAATCACTCGAGCCCTCAAGGCTCCAAAACAAACACACACAAAACCTAAAAATATCATACGAACTTGCTCGTGTGATCAAATTGCAAAATAACACCTTGAACTACGAGTTTTGCATCAAAATCAAAGAAAATTCTCAAGAACTCTTAAAGTTTCCATTTCAAAACCAAGGGTCCGATTCACATCATATTAATCCTATTTTTTACCAAATTTAACAGGCACGACTTAAATACCATATTAAATCTGTACCAGGCTCTAGAACCAAAATACAGGCCCGATACTGTCAAATTCAAACATCTTTAAATTTCTAAAAACTCTTATATTTTTAGTTAAACAATTTCTTTCAAACATTTCATTTCTCGGGCTAGGGACCTCTGAATTCAATTTCGGACATACGACCGAGTCCCATATTTTCCTATGAACCCTCCAGGACCGTGGAATCATGGGTCCGGGTCTGTTTATGCAAAATGTTGACCAAGTCAACTTAAATTCAATTTTAAAGGAAAAATTATCATTTTCTCAATTTTTCACATAAGGTCCTTCTGGATATACGCCTAGACTACACACGCAAATTAAGGTGAGACAAACGGAGATTATTAAGGCCTCCGAACACATATTTGACTTTTAAAACAAAATATGACCTTAGGGTCATCATATTCTCCACCTCTAAAATAATCGTTTGTCCTCAAACGGACGTAGAAGTACCTAAGTCAGGGAAAAGATGGGGATATCATCTCCGCATATCGTACTCGGACTCCCAGGTAGCTGCCTCGACAAGCTAACCTCTCCACTGAACACGAACTGAAGGATAACTATTTGATCTCAATTGACGAACCTACCGGTCTAGAATAACTTTCAGCTCCTCCTTATAGGTCAAGTCCTTGTCCATCTAGACGGTATTCAAGTCTAACACGTGGGGTGGATCGCCTTGATACTTCCGAAGCATGGACATATGAAACACTTGATGCACATGGGATAAACTTGGAGGCAACGCAAGTCTATAAGACACCTCTCCCGCTCTATCAAGAATCTCAGAAGGACCAATGAATCTAGGGATTAGCTTGCCCTTCTTCCCAAGTCTCATCACGCCATTCATGGGCGACACCAAAACACTTGCTCTCCGACCATGAATGCCACATCACTAAACTTGCGGTCGACATAACTCTTCTGCCTGGATTGAGCTGCACAGAGCCTATCCTAAATAGTCTTAACCTTATCCAAGGCATCCTGTACTAAGTCTGTACCCAACAATCGAGCCTCTCCTAGATCAAACAATCCAACCAGCGACCGATGCTGCCTACCATACATTGCCTCATAGGGAGCCATCTGAATGCTCGACTGGTAACTCTTGTTGTAGGCAAATTCTGCTGATAGAAAGAACTGATTCCAAGAACCTCCAAAGTCAATAAAACATGCTCAGAGCATATCCTCCAAAATCTTAATAGTATTCTCGGACCTTCTGTCCTTCCGAGGATGAAATACTGTGCTCAACTCGACCCATATACATAACTCATGTTGTACAACCCTCCAGAAATACGAGGTAAACTACGTACCTCGGTAAGAAAAGATAGACATAGGCACACCATGAAGATGAAAAATCTCCCAAATATAGATCTCCGCCTACCGCTTCGAAGAATAGCAAACTGCCATAAGAATGAAATATGCTGACCTGGTCAGCCCCTCAACAATAATCCATACTACATCGAACTTCTCTGAGTCTGTGGGAGTCCAACAACGAAATCCATAGTGATACGCTCCCACTTCTACTCAGGAACATCGATTTTCTGAGATAAATCACCAGGTCTCTGATGCTCGTACTTTACTTGCGAACTCAAACAATGAGCTACATATGCGATAAATATCATTCTTCATCCTCCTCCACTAATAATGCTGCCACAAATCCTGATACATCTTAGCGGTGCCAAGATGAATAGAGTACCGTGAACTATGGGCCTCCTCTAGAATCAACTCACGAAGTCCATCTACATTAGACACACAACTACGACCCTGCATCCTCAAAACTCCATCTTTTCCAATCGTAACCTGCTTGGCACCCCATGTCGAACCATGTCCCTAAGGATAAGAAAATAAGGATCATCATACTACAAATCTCAGATACGCTTAAATAATGAAGAATGAGCAACTGTGCAAGATAAAACATAACTGGGCTGAGAAATATCCAAGCTTATGAATTGATTGACTAAATCCTGAACATCCAAAGCAAGCAGTCTCTCACTGACCGAAATATACACAAGGCTGCCCATACTGGCTGACTTCCCACTCAAAGCATCAACCACTACATTAGCCTTCCCCGGATGATAGAAGATGGTGATTCATAGTCTTTCAATAGCTCTAACCATATCCTCTGCCTCAAGTTTAGCTCCTTCTGTTGAACAAGTATTGCAAACTCTTGTGATCCGTGAACACCTCACACGACACGCCATATAAATAACGCCTCCAAATCTTCAGCACGTGAACAATGACCACTTGCTCCAAATAATGAACAGGATAATTCTTTTCGTGGATCTTCAATTGTCACGCTACATATGCAATAACCTTTCCATTCTGCATCAACACTGCACCAAGTCCAATACAAGATACATCATAATACATAGTATATGGCCTTGAACCGGAAGGCAATACCAATATTGGTTCTTTAGTCAAGGCTCTCTTGAGCTTCTGAATGCTCGCCTCACACTCATACGACCACCTGAACTGGGCACCCTTCTAGTTCAACCTGGTCATCGGGGCTGCAATAGATGACAACCTCTCCACAAACCAATGATAATAGCCTGCCAAGCCCAAGAAACTCTGGATCTCTATAGGTGATGTAGGTCTAGGCCAGTCTGTGACTGCCGCAACCTTCTTAGGATCCACCTAAATACCTTCTGCTGATACAATATGACCGAAGAATGCAACTGAACTCAACAAAAACTCACCCTTTGAAAACTTAGCAAATTATTGACTGTCATTAGAGTCTGGAGAACGACTCGAAGATGTTGCTCATGCTCCTCCCGACTGCAAGAATAGATCAAAATATCATCAATGAAGACAATCAAGAAGGAATCCAAATAAGGCTTGAACACTCAGTTCATCAAATCTATAAAAGTTGTTGGGGCATGTGTCAACCCAAATGACATCACTAAGAACTCATAATTCCCGTACCGAGTGGGAAAAGGTGTCTTAGGGATATCAGATGCCCTAATCATCAACTGATCGTATCCATCCTCAAATCAATCTTCGAAATACCTTGGCACCCTAAATCTGATCAAATAAATGATCAATCCTCGGCAGTGGATACTTGTTCTTGATGGTGACTTTGTTCAGCTACCGATAATCTATGAACATCTTTAGACATATGATTTTTGACCCTCCCCAAGATTTTACATATTTTTAGCATATAAGTATTTAATTTAGGCCTAATATTGATATTTTAACAATTTTTGACCCTTTTACTTTATTTCATCACAAAAACAAAAACTATTAATTTTTTTCTCTTATTCAGCTAATTGACATTTTATTACTTTTAGTCTATCTATCTTTCATAAAATCAAAAAATATAGAGAAATAATTTCACTTTTAATATTTAGTTTTATTCTAGCAATTTATTTTAATTAGGATTGATTTCATAATTTATAGTTAATATTTTAGGAATTAATATTTTTTCGTCTAGTACAATTAAAGGACCATTTAAAGGTATATTTGGCCAAATTTGGCCCAATTCGGATTGAGCCCCAAATAACCCAAGCCCAATACCCCTAAAACTCTAGACTTAGACTTAAAAGAAACCCTAAGAGCAAGGGAGGGATCAACCATTTTTACTGATTCGAAAAACACAAAAGAAGCCTTTCTTCTCTATCTTGTTAACCTAGAGAACATAAGAACATCATCCATTTTCGAGAAGCAGCAAGCTTCTTCATCTTCCTAAAACAAAAAAACATCAACATCATCCAATGACTCCCCTCTGCAACGCATAAAAGACCATTCACTCTCCTCCATTAACCTAGACATTAACCATCTTCCCTCCCTCCTCGGCTCTTCTGCTTTTCTCTATTAGGGCTGCCGTAGACCTCCGGAGCAGACACAAAGCACAACCTAGACCTTGAACCCTAGAGAATTCCCAACACATTTTTCTCTAGAAGTAGCGACACACCAACGAGAGCGAAGACCCTCACCAAACCAAAAGAAAACTCGCTGCAAAATGTCAACCGCACCTATAGCAGCCATTTCTGATTTGAAAAAACCACATACATCATTAGGATTTTCTGTTGCTTTAGACCCAAGAGAGGCAAGCTAGCACACTATGAATGCTGCGCACATACTGAGGATCCCTTATTACCCCAAAAGGAAACTCTGTGTCACAACCTGGATTTTCACCCTCGGGAGTCGTGATGGCGCATACTCGTAAAAGCTAGGCAAGCCACAAAGTTTTGAAATCTAACTCTTTCATTTTAGTCCCTTCCAACAACCTATAATAATAGGTGATCAACATTTAAATAATAGCAAAAGATAAAAATTAAGCAAAAGTCATAGATAGATATAATACCAAATCGATACGAAAGCCAACATATGTCTCTACCCAGAAACCGGTGTTACAACATTCACTGACTATCTATGATTACTACATACAAGTTTTTGAAAGAAAGAAACATGGTCTGTCTTAGATGCAAGTGATAACAAAATATAATAACTGATAGAAGAGACGCTGGGCCTACGGACGCATGCAGGACTACCTTGGGATCTCTGTGGACTGAAGGCTGGCTCCCGAGCTACTGCTGTTGTCCTAGTGTTGCCTCGATATCTGTACAAAGTGTAGAGTGTAGCATCAAAACAACCGACCCTATGTGTTGGTAAGTACCTGGCCTAACCCCGGTGAGGTAGTGATGAGGCTAGGACCAGACTCTAGAAACACCTGTGCAGTATATATAGGAAGGAGAACATGCTACGGGGAATAACAGATAAAATAGAATCTCAATAGAATTATAAGGAAACCAAAATTCAACTTAATAACAAAGATAAGGAAAACAAAGGCAGATTTCACTTTCGGTTCACATCTCGTTGCAGACATGCAACCTGATCCCATTTCTCAAATATCGTGGTAGGTGTACAACCCGCTCCCATTTTATTATATCTTGTGTTAGGCCTACCGTCCGTTCCCATTTCATTTAATCTAGTGGTACGCGTACCGCTCCCATTTCATCATATCTTGTGGTAGACGTACTACCCGCTCCCATTTCATCATAACTTGTGGTAGGCATACCACCCACTCCCATTTTATCATATCTCGTGGTAGGTGTAGCACCCGCTCCCATTTCATCATAGCTTGTAGTAGGCATACCACCCACTTCTATTTACAAGGCAACACAAAATCACAAGGACGACAAGGGAACAAAGCAAGATAATAATTTCCCGGCAAAGGAACCAAAATATCAACATAAACATCCCGACAAGGGAGAATCAACTATAACCAATATTAACTTAACTCCTACTCAACTAAATTAATACCAATACTCAATCATAAGTAAAATTCACGAAAAATAAACTAAATCCTTGCTAAAATATCGAGAATCATCCCTTAAAGCATCTGTAGTATTATATAAGAAAACAACAACTATCAATTTAAGACTCACGGTTATGCTCAACACCAATGCATAGATACTCGTCACCATGCCTATACATCGTACTCAACAAGAAACAATTAGAAAATAGGACACAACTCCTAATCCCCCAAGCTAAGGTTGGACCGGACACTTACCTCAAACTTCTACAGCTAACTCAAACCTCAAACACCGCCTTTATTTTCGAATTCATCTCCAAATCAATCGTATCTATACACAATCGAATTCATAATATCAATAAATGTTAAACAATCCAATTCCAAATCCTAATTATAGCTTTCTAGTCATTCATCCCAAAAATCCAAATATCCACCCCGGCCTGCTTGGTCAAAACACGAGGTCTGAACAAAAATCCGATCCCCCATTCACCCACAAGCCCAAATATATAATTATTTCAAGAATTCAACCCAAAAACTTGGTCTAAATAACAATTAATCAAAAAGCCCTAACTCTGCCCAAATCTCTAATTTTCTGCCCTTAATCTCATGTTTTAGGCCTAGAAATCTAGTGGGTGTTAATAACAATGGAAGATAACAAGTTAAAAATTACTTATCCAAGAGATTATGGTGAGGAAATGCTTCAAAAATCGCTTAAGAGATTTGCAGAAGAAGAGGTTTATGAAATTTTGTAAAAATCCCATATTCTGTTTTGGTCTTTCAAAAATAACTGGGTGAAATTGCCCTTCACATTCGTGACAGGTCATTACGTTCGCAATGAATCAGGCCTTACGACCTTCACGCTTGGGATATTTGGCTTTCATTCGTGGAGAGCAAACCCATAAAGCCCTTGCATTAGCTGCATTCGTGGAGAGGAAACCCCTCAAGCCCTCACATTCGCGTCCAAAGGGTCGCGTTCACGTAGAACAGCTACTCCACCCCCACCCAGGCTCAATTGGCCTTCGCGTTCGCGTGGCCAGGACCCGTTTGCAAAGGGATAACCCCCCACTGACTCCCGTTCACGACTTGACCTACGTATTCGGGTAGAAGGAATCAGGCACCTGGGATATTTGCCTTATGCATTCACAAGAGGGACCCTGCGAACACGACGAATAAAATCCCTAGGCACTCAACAGCAAAAGCCTGCAACTTGTCTTAAGTAAAAAACTCCTGAAACACATCTGAAACATAACCAAACATATGTACTAACTCAATAACATCATATGAACTTATCCGTGCGATCAAATCTCCAAAATAACCTCAATAAAAACGAATTAAACCTTAAAATCAAAGAGTTTTCTCAAACATCATAAAACATCAACTTTTGAGATTTAGGTCGGAATCATGTCAAATGACAATTATTTTTCACTAAATTCCATAGGATCATCTTAAATCATATATAAGACTTGTACCGGGCACCGGAACAAAAATACAGGCTTGATACCATCATGTTCTAATCAAATTTCATTTCAAAATACCTTAAACAATTTCAGAAAATAAATTTCTTTAAAAATTCATTTGTAAAATGCAAATTGAGGTGGCTCCATCTGAGGTTTTTTGAGGCCTCGGAAAAACAAAATTTAATTTAAAAGCTAGTGATGACCTTTTGGGTCATCACATCCTCCACCTCTAAAACAATTATTCATTGTCGAACGGATAGAAGAAGGAAAGACTTGAGTCGAGGAAAAGATGGGGATAACGGCTCTGCATATCAGACTCAGACTCTCAGGTCGATGCCTCAAGAGGCTGACCTCTTCTCTAAACACGAACAGATGGAAAACTCTTCAATCTCAACTTACGAACCTGTCAGTCTAAAGTAGCCATCGACTCTTCCTTATAAGACAAGTCCTTATCCAACTGGACAGTGCTGAAATCTAACACGTGGGATGGATCACGTGATACTTTTGAAGCATGGACCCATGAAACACTAGATGCATAGTTGATAAGCTCGGCGGCAATGCAAGTATATAAACCACCTCTCCCACTCGATCAAGAATCTCAAACAGACCAATTAACCTAGGGCTGAGCTTTCCCTTCTTTCCAAATCTCGTCATGCCCTACATAGGCAGACTCGAAGCAATACCCGCTTACCAACCATGAAAACCAAATAACGAACCTTGCGGTCGGCATAACTCTTTTGCCTGGGCTGAGCTGTACGAAGCCTATCCTGAATGATCCTGCCCTTATCCAAGGCCTCCCGGACCTCATCTGTACCCAATAATCGAGCCTCTCCCGGATCAAACCATCCAACCAGATATCGTCACCTCCTACCATATAAAGCCTCATAAGAAGCCATCTAGATACTCGACTGGTAGCTGTTGTTGTAGGCAAACTCCTTTATAGGCAAAAACTGATCCCACGAGACTCTAAAATCAATAACACAAGCTTAGAGCATATACTCCAATATCTGAATAGTACGGTCGGCTTGCCCGCCAATCTAGGGATGAAATTCTATGCTCAACGCAACTCGTGTTCCCAACCCTCACTGAACTACTCTCCAAAAATGTGAGTTAACATGCATACCTCATTCCGAAATGATAGACACGGGCATACCATGAAGGAGAACAATCTCCCGGATATAGATCTCAGCTCTCAGAATAATAGGAGACTGCCACAGGAATGAAATGCGCTGACTTGGTCAGCGTATCAACAATGACCCATATTGTGTCAAACTTATTTCGATTCTGCAGAAGTACAACAACGAAATCCATAGTAATCCTCTCCCACTTCTACCTAGGAAGCTCAATCCTCTAAAATGAATCACCAGGTCTTTGATGCTCGTACTTAACTTGCTGATAAATCAACCACCGAGCCACATACATAATAATATCCTTCTTCATTCTCTGCCACCAATAATGCTGCCGCAAATCTTGATACATCTTTGCGGCGCCCGGATGAATAGAGTACTGGGAGCTATGTGCCTTATCTGGAATCAATTATCGAAGTCCATCCATATTAGGCATACAAACTCGACCCTGCAATCTCAAGAATCCATCATCACCTAATTTAACTTGCTTGGCACCTTCGTGCTGCACAGTGTCTCTAAGGATACATAAATGGCGATCATCATCCTACCGATCACGGATATGCTCCAATAAAGAAGAACGAGCGATCGTGCAAGCGAACACTTGATGGGGCTAAAAAACATCCAACCTCACGAACTGATTGGCCAAAGCCTGAACATCCAAAGCAAGCGTTCTCTCGCCGACCGGAATATAAGCAAGATTGCCCATACTGGCTGACCTCATACTCAAAGTATCGGCAACCACATTGGCCTTTCCCAGATAATATAAAATGGTGATATCTGTTGGAAACACGTTCTTAAGGCTTTATACTAAAACGTGTGTTCTTATGTGTAGGTTTTGATGAATGACAAACAAGCGCAAATTGATATATGACGAAGTTCAAGTACAAGCGCACAATTGGTGGATTACGAGATTCAAGCACAATACAAAGTTTTATAGTTTAAATGAGTCGTTATTAATTGTGATCTTGATCCGACAACTTGACTCATGACATGGCTTCTCTCGTAAAACTATTTTTACAAAATCATGCATATTTAATTTAATGCTAAATGATTTTAAATCATGCATATTTACTTTAGTCAAAATGATTTTTAAACATGCCTCTAAAATCTGGACTAAGATAATCGATTATGTACTTATGATAATCGATTATGTTAAGCCAAGACTGCATGACAATCGATTGTGAACTAAATGACAATCGATTGTGTTAAGGCAGTGAGCATCAGGTTTTTCAAACCTGCATGACAATCGATTGTGAACCTTATGACAATCGAGTGTGATGAGGCAGTGTACATCAAAGTTTTTCAAAACTCAGAATAATCGATTGTGAAGCTAATTACAATCGATTGTGAAGAGACATTGTCCATCAGATTTTTCAAAGTCACAAAATAATCGATTGTGAACATATGACAATCGATTGTGTTGAGGCAGTGTCTTCCAGACTCTTTCAAAGTTATTAAATAATCGATTGTGAGTATATAACAATCGATTGTCACGAGGCAGTGTCGAAAATGATTTTCAAAGTCTGATAAATAATCGATTGTTAACATTGCACAATCGATTGTGAAGCTGACCGTTGTCGTAAAGTTTTCAAATACCGTCAGGTAATCGATTGTTGATTTTGTACAATCGATTGTTGAAATTAAAATATGGAAAAGATTTTTTGAACGTTGCTGAATAATCGATCGTTGATTTTGTACAATCAATTCTTGAAATTAAAATCTGGAAAAGATTTTTTGAACGTTGCTGAATAATCGATTATTGATTCTGTATAATCGATTGTTTTACGTAAAATCTGGAAATGATTTTTTGAACGTTACCAATAATCGATTGTTGATCTTGGATAATCGATTGTTAAGCGTAAAATCTGGGATTGATTTCTGGAACGATTGGCAAACAATCGATTGTGGCTTCTTGACAAGCGATTGTCACTCAGTAAAATCAGCAACTCTTAATTGACAATTAGACAACGGTAATTCCAAGTTTTTCAACTATAAATACAGCTTCATTTCAGTGTTTTAAACACAACAACATACAACAACTGATCATTCTATTGCTATAAGCTTGCATACTATTGTTTATCATTTTATATTCATTTCATAAAGCTTTTGAGAGCCGAAGTCTTGTCCATAGTTGTTGTGATCTTGAGCTTACTTCTTTTACTCATATCTACTCATTAAGGAGTGTATTGTTTGAGTGTTTAGTGTTTTGTACACTTGTAAGAGAATTGTGATTCTCTTGTTGTAAGGAACTTGTGTTTCCTTGGTTGAAGTCTTGGAGTGTTGTATCTCCGAGCAAAGGTGTTAAGGCTTGTGTCCTTAAGTTGTAAAGGTTGGTTAGGCACCCGTAAGCTTAACAGTGAAGTCTTGGAGTGTTGTTTCTCCGAGCAAAGGTGTTAAGGCTTGTGTCCTTAAGTTGTAAAGGTTTTTTGAGCACCCGTAAGCTTGACAAGTTAGTGGAAAATCTCGAGAGAGTCTCTCGGGGACTGGACTAGCCACGTGTTGTGGTGAACCAGAATACATCGGTGCGTACTTTATTATTTATCGCACTTATTTACTTCCTGCAATTTTTTAATTCTGCAAAGTTTACGCTAATTGTTATTATAACGATATTCACCCCCCCCCCTAGCGTTAAACGTATTATCTAACAATTGGTATCAGAGCCCAACACTCTGAAGACTTAACAGTTTGAGAGAACCATCCATGGCTTCTACTCGTGACTCTTTTGCAGGAATTGATGAAGGACAATGCTCCGCATGACCACCTCTATTCAACGGTACAAACTATACGTACTGGAAGGAGAGGATGAAAATCTTCGTTCAAGCAAACAATTTTCTTCTTTGGAAGGTGATAACAAAGGAAAATCAAATTCCAACCAAAATGGTTTAAAACGAATGGGTTCCCAAGTCCGAAGAAGAATATGACGCGGATGATATCCGAAAGGTGCAAAATAATGCTAAAGCAATTAATTTACTATATTGTGCTGTAAATGCTGACGATTACAGGAAAATATCGTGTTGCACAACGGCTAAGGAAATGTGGGACAAGTTGGAAATTACGTACGAAGGTATGGACCAGGTAAGGGAAGCCAAAATTGATTTCCTAACCCATGCTTATGAATTATTTCACATGAAGGAAGGTGAAAAGGTGAATGAAATGTTTGAACGATTTTCAATAATCGTAAATGATCTACATGCTCTCAAGAAGACATTCACGGATAGAGAACTTGTTCGAAAAATTCTTAGAAGTCTCACTCCGGCATGGCGATCAAAGGCCGACGCAATCCAAGAATCCATTAGCGTCTCAAATGTCACCATCGACGCATTAAGAGGTAACCTTAAGACTTATGAGTCTACTATACTTAACCCTCTTGTTGATGATCAAAGGAGGCAAAGAATAGCGCTTAAGGCAAGCACAAGCCAACCTCAAGTTGATGAGGATGGAGACAACGAGTTTGGACTCGTTATCAAAAGATTTCAAAAGTTCATGCGAAAGGAGTATGAACTAAAGGGCAAAAAGGAAGGCGAGCAAATAAAGTGCTATGAATGCGGTGAAACCGGGCACATCAAATCAAATTGCCCAAACATCAAAAAGGAGAAGAAACCTTTTAAGAAACAACGTGCATACATTTCTTGGGGAGGAGACTCCGGAGATGAGTCAAGCGAAGAAGAAGAAGACGAAGCCGCAAACCTTTGTCTTATGGCGCAAGAAGACAAGCAAGAGGAGGTATGTCAAATCTCTTCTAAAAACTTCTTTACTCTTGAAGAAATGCGAACTGCTTTTGATGAGCTATATACTGAATTTATTAAGGCTTCAAAATCTGTCAAGAGCATAAAAGAAAATGCTTCTCTAAAAGAAAAAGATTTTCAAAAACAGCTTTCTTTGAAAGAAAAGGATTTAGAAAAACTGGTTTTAGAAAATGAGAAGCTAAAAGAGGAAAACAAGTTTTTCGGAAAAAGAAGCGCCGACAAGCCCGAAAGTTCTATTAAAAATTGTTCTTCTTGCATGCATCTCGAAAATGAGGTAGATAGACTTAAAGGTACCTTAGATAAGTTTAATTCTTCCCACAAAAATTTGAATAAGGTCCTTGTTAATTTGAAATCAACCAAGCATGGCATAGGCTTTAAGATTGAGCCTAAAGAAAAGGTTGAAGCCAAACCCCAACCACCTAAGGCTCAACCTAGGATTAATAAAACAAATGCTTATCGTAGAAATAGCAATCCTAGAACAAATATGCATGCTAGACCAAATGTTGAACATTTTAGAAGACCTAGAAATGACTTACCACCTAGAAATGACTACCCCAGAAATGATGCATATTCTAGGACAAACACTAGAAGGAGTTTTGAACCTTTTAGAACATCTAGACATGACCATTACTCTAAAATGCTGCTCATTTTAGAACTAATAGTAGGAGAAATGGTTATCATGAAATGCGCAATAGTCATAATGAAAATAGAGTAATTCATTTTCGTTCATCAAGTTACTATGAACCTAGAAGGATGCATAACCCCAACGTGACTTGTCATTATTGTAGACGCATTGGTCATATTGCTCCTGCATGCTTTACACGACATAGACATATCACTCAATCGCATCATTATAATATGCCTAACCCTCAAGGACCCAAAATGGCATGGGTACCTAAAACGCATTAACTTGTTTTGTAGGTATGTTTGAAGGGATCAAGTGTACTATGGTACCTTGATATTGGATGCTCCAAACATATGACCGGAGACGAATCCAAATTCCTTCAACTAGAACACAAAGAAGGAGGAAGTGTGATTTTGGGGATAACAATAAAGGAAAGATTATTGGCATCAGATCGGTCGGTAAGGATGAAAATTCCTCTATTAAGCATATATTACTTGTGAAAGGTTTAAAGCATAATCTCTTGAGCATAAGTCAATTATGTGACAAGGGAAATCTTGCCCTATTTGATTCGGATGAATGCTTAGTGTTTAGACGTAGTGATTTTAAAATTATCCTTCGTGGTTTTAGAGTGGATAATATTTATATGGTTGATCTTGCTAATTCCTCACCTGAATATGTTGATTGTCTTATGAGTAAAGAGGATGATACTTGGTTATGGCATCGTAGAGTAGCACATATCAACATGCATCTTTTGAACAAATTGATTTCTCAAAACTTAGTTATTGGCCTTCCCAATTTAAAATTTGAAGATGACTCTATTTGTGATTCATGTCAAAAAGGGCAGCAAACAAAAGCATCTTTCAAATCCAAAATTTTTGTTTCAACTTCTAGACCATTGCAATTGCTTCACATGGATTTATTTGGACCATCTCGCATTGAAAGTCTAGGAAGAAATCGTTATACTTTTGTGATTGTTGATGATTACTCTAGATTTACTTGGACTTTATTTCTTGCCAATAAAAGTGATGCTTTTCAAAATTTTAAATATTTTCTTAAGCGTGTTCAAAACAAGAAGGAAACAACCGTCACTTCAATTAGAAGTGATCATGGGGGAGAGTTTGATCACAATCTCTTTGCGGACTTTTGTGACGAACTCGGTATCGAGCATACCTTTTCCGCTCCACGTACACCACAACAAAATGGGGTAGTGGAAAGGAAAAATAGGTGTCTCGAAGAGATGGCTAGAAACATGCTCGAAGAGGCCAAGATTCCCAAACATTTTTGGGCGGATGCCGTGAGTACCGCATGCTACGTCTTAAATAGAGTAGTCATAAGGCCTATACTCATGAAAACTCCCTATGAACTCTATAAGGGAAGGAAACCAAATATCTCCCATTTTAGAGTATTCGGTTGTAAATGTTTTATTCATAACAATGGCAAAGATCAATTGGGAAAATTTGATGCCAAGTCCGATGAGGGTATTTTCATTGGTTATTCTTCACGTAGCAAAGCATATAGGGTTTTAATAAAAGAACCGAAACTGTGGAGGAATCCCCTCATGTTGTATTTGCCGAAAATAATGCTCGCTTGGCGAGAAAGGATTCCGGTTTTGACCTTGCAGGTATTTTAGATAGCTTGAAAGACAAAATACAAGAGGAAACGCCTAAGGAAAATCAAGACAAAATTTTGAAACAACCAACGGAGGAAGCGCCACAATTGGAAAATGAAGTGAAAACGCCTAACGAGTGGAGGACAATCAAGGATCACCCTCTCGAACAGGTAATTGGCGACGTCGGAGAAAAGGTAAGTACCCGAAACACTCTTAAGAACACCCTAGGACACACTTCGTAAGAGATCATGATCTTACTTGACCACACTAGTTTAAATTACTATTTCTTTACAAATTACTGACTTGAGCGTCGGAGACGTCTAATTCTATTTTGCAGGTATCGCCCTAAAAGTAGGGGGATCATAAAGAAACGGCATAAAATAATCGATTGTTACAGCTAATAATCGATTATTTTACTGTGCAGAAAATCGATTAGCAAGTTTCACTAATCGATTATTAATGGTTTATGCTTATTATGCAATGTTGTTTGATAATCGATTTTTTAACTGTATAATCGATTACCGTCTCAGCCATTCAGTACTGCTTTCCTAAAACAATCGATTGTTTCAAAATATAATCGATTATTTTCCTAGTCAGAAAATTGCTGTACTCACTGTAACATAACAATCGATTACCATATTTGACAATCGATTATTTTCTGTCCGTATTTCAAAAATTTGTTACCGTTTGGCTTTTGAAGATTCCTGCAATCGATTTGTGTCTGTTCCGAGATTCAGTCAAATCTTAATGACAATCGATTATTTCATTCCAACAATCGATTGTATAACAGTCAGTGAAATTTATTTTTACCGTTTCTGACTGTTTCAGCTTTTAATTTTCTACAGATTCTTCCATTAATGAAATGCCTTTCTCCCCTCTATAAATAGGCTCCATATATGTTTATTTTTATTCACTCAAGCATCAACTTTAGCTCTCAAACTATCAAAATTCTTTCAAGTCTCTTGCATATTCCAGCAATACTCAGTGAAAATGTCGGGCCGTCACTCCAAACGTTCCCGTTCTGCTAGGCATGGTGCATCCTCCTCTGCTGCTCCAAACTATCCCTACCAAGATGGTTCCGTTCTATATTTTAATTCTGACATCGAGCTTACTCGATTTTTAACAAAATTTGAAAAGCGCGACATTCTTCCTCCTCGCTTTTCAACCAACAAGTATCTTGAATCTTATGGCCCTGCTGCAAATATGCTCAAAAATTGTCAACTTCTTGACCTCTTACTTCTTACCCATCCTAACATCAATACTACATTGATTCAAGCATTTTACTCCAACCTTCATGAGGATGATGACGGTGAGCTTGTGACAAATATAAATGGTGTTCAAATTCTTCTTTCCGATGAAAACTTTCATACCATTGCCCGTCTTCCTCATAATAGTGAAGACATTTCTCGGTACATCGGAGAGGCCGGTGCCCTTTTTGATTAAACAGCCCTCCTACATCAAACCGGACTTACTTCTTATGATCCAAATCTTTCTTCCCGTCGTCCTACAATTACGGGAATGGATCCCAATTATCGGTTGATTTTCTATTTCATCACCTGAGTCCTCAAGCCTCGTAAGCATAACCATACTACCATTTCCCAAGAGGACACCAAGCTCATGCATGCCATAATAACCGGAGCTAACATCAATTGGTGTCGGTTCGTCAAGATTCACATGCGTGACGCTATCGGAGATGATAGGCCTCTTCCTTATGCTCTCCTCATCATGAATTTTCTTGAAGCCTCCGGATTCATCACTTCCAACGGTCCTCTCAAAAAGAGTACCAAAAAGTGGGAAATTTCAGAATCCTCCTTTCATCATGACGGCATTCATGCAGCGCCTGCTCCTCCTCCAACCCGTCGAACTCGTCCGCCTCAAGAGCCCACTCTCCAATCCATTTCCGACCAAATTGCTTCCTTGACCACCTCTGTTGGTCAATTGACTCATCAGATCCATGGATATTTTGACCATGTTCATTATCCATATGCGGGTCTTGTTCCCTTCGAAGCAGTGCTGGATGATGAGGCGGGAAATGATGATGAATGATTTTTTCTATTGTGATATGTTTTATTGTCCCCTCCTTATGTAATTGTTTTTTCTTTATCAATAAATAAACAAGTTTTATTTACATCTTTGGCATCTTCTTATATTATTTTTGCTAATGGCAAAAGGGGGAAGATAACGGGTATGCACTATCAATATTTATAAGCTTAAATTGAGGGGGAATTCATATATTGAGGGGGAACTAATCGCATACTTATTGCATATCTTTACTTGTCTTGAATCGTCATTATAAATTTTTTAAGTTGCATATCCCGCTTAAAGTTTGCCATTATCAAAAAGGGGGAAATTGTTGGAAACACGTTCTCAAGGCTGTATACTAAAACGTGTGTTCTTATGTGTAGGTTTTGATGAATGACAAACAAGCACAAATTGATATATGACGAAGTTCAAGTACAAGCGCACAATTGGTGGATTACGAGATTCAAGCACAATACAAAGTATTATAGTTTAAATGAGTCGTTCTTAATTGTGATCTTGATCCGACAACTTGACTCACGACATGGCTTCTCTCGTAAAACTATTTTTACAAAATCATGCATATTTACTTTAGTCAAAATGATTTTTAAACATGCCTCTAAAATCTGGACTAAGATAATCGATTATGTACTTATGATAATCGATTATGTTAAGCCAAGACTCCAATACAATCGATTGTGAACTAAATGACAATCGATTGTGTTAAGGCAGTGAGCATCAGGTTTTTCAAACCTGCATGACAATCGATTATGAACCTTATGACAATCGAGTGTGATGAGGCAGTGTACATCAAAGTTTTTCAAAACTCAGAATAATCGATTGTGAAGCTAATTACAATCGATTGTGAAGAGACATTGTCCATCAGATTTTTCAAAGTCACAAAATAATCGATTGTGAACATATGACAATCGATTGTGTTGAGGCAGTGTCTTCCAGACTCTTTCAAAGTTATTAAATAATCGATTGTGAGTATATAACAATCGATTGTCACGAGGCAGTGTCTGAAATGATTTTCAAAGTCTGATAAATAATCGATAGTTAACATTGCACAATCGATTGTGAAGCTGACCGTTGTCGTAAAGTTTTCAAATACCGTCAGGTAATCGATTGTTGATTTTGTACAATCAATTGTTGAAATTAAAATCTGAAAAAGTTTTTTTGAACGTTGCTGAATAATCGATTGTTGATTTTGTACAATCAATTGTTGAAATTAAAATCTGGAAAAGATTTTCTGAACGTTGCTGAATAATCGATTATTGATTCTGTATAATCGATTGTTTTACGTAAAATCTGGAAATGATTTTTTGAACGTTGCCAATAATCGATTGTTGATCTTGGATAATCGATTGTTAAGCGTAAAATCTGGGATTGATTTCTGGAACGATTGGCAAACAATCGATTGTGGCTTCTTGACAATCGATTGTCACTCAGTAAAATCAGCAACTCTTAATTGACAATTAGACAACGGTAATGCCAAGTTCTTCAACTATAAATACAGCTTCATTTCAGTGTTTTAAACACAACAACATACAACAACTGATCATTCTATTGCTATAAGCTTGCATACTATTGTTTATCATTTTATATTCATTTCATAAAGCTTTTGAGAGCCGAAGTCTTGTCCATAGTTGTTGTGATCTTGAGCTTACTTCTTTTACTCATATCTACTCATTAAGGAGTGTATTGTTTGAGTGTTTAGTGTTTTGTACACTTGTAAGAGAATTGTGATTCTCTTGTTGTAAGGAACTTGTGTTTCCTTGGTTGAAGTCTTGGAGTGTTGTATCTCCGAGCAAAGGTGTTAAGGCTTGTG
Organism: Nicotiana benthamiana; assembly: GCA_034376525.1. Classification (NCBI taxonomy): domain Eukaryota; kingdom Viridiplantae; phylum Streptophyta; class Magnoliopsida; order Solanales; family Solanaceae; genus Nicotiana; species Nicotiana benthamiana. Next base: position 41,236,737 of record CM067324.1, read on the forward strand.
TTCTTAAGTTGTAAAGGTTGGTTAGGCACTCGTAAGCTTAACAGTGAAGTCTTGGAGTGTTGTATCTCCGAGCAAAGGTGTTAAGGCTTGTGTCCTTAAGTTGTAAAGGTTTGTTGAGCACCCGTAAGCTTGACAAGTTAGTGGAAAATCTCGAGAGAGTCTCTCGGGGACTGGACTAGCCACGTGTTATGGTGAACCAGAATACATCGGTGCGTACTTTATTATTTATCGCACTTATTTACTTCCTGCAATTTCTTAATTCCGCAAAGTTTACGCTAATTTTTATTATAACGCTGTTCACCCCCCCTCTAGCGTTAAGCGTATTATCTAACAATATCATAATCTTTCAACAACTCCAACCACCTCCTCTTCCTCAAATTAAACTCCTTTTGCCTGAACAAATACTGAAGACTCTTATGCTCCGTGAATACCTCACAATGCCTTGCCATAGAGATAATGCCTCCAAATCTTCAATGCATGAACTATGGCTGCTAACTCTAAATCATGAACCAGATAGTTCTTCTCATGAATCTTCAACTGCCGCGAAGCATAGGCAATGACCTTGCCATCCTGCATTAACACTACACCAAGTCCAATACGAGATGCATTGTAATCAACTGTATACGGACCTGAACTTGTGGGAAAAACCAACACTGGTGCCGTAGTCAGAGCTGTCTTAAGCTTTTGAAAGCTCGACTCACATTCATCTAACATTCTGAATTGGGAACCCTTCGGGGTCAACCTGTTCATCAGGGCTGCAATAGATGAGAACCCCTCCACGAACCGACGTAGTATCTTGCCAATCCTAAGAAACTCCAAATATCTGTAGCTGATACTAGTCAAGGCCAGTTCTTGACTACCTCAATCTTCTTTAGATCAACCTAAATACCCTTTGCTGACACAACGTGACCTAGAAATGAAACTGAACTCAAACAGAACTCATACTTCGAGAAACCTAACATATAACTGAATATAGAGTTTGAAGAATCACTCTAAGGTGCTACTCGTGCTCCTCCTGGTTGTGAGAATATATCAATATATTATCAATGAAGACTATTAAGAACAAATCCAAATAAGACCTGAACACTCGGTTCATCAAATCCATAAAAGATGCTAGGGAATCTGTCAACCCAAATGACATAACCAAGAACTCATAATGCCCGTAGCGAGTGCGGAAAGCTATCTTAGGGACATCAGATGCCCTAATCCTCAACTGATTAGCCAGATCTCAAGTCAACGTTTGAAAATATCTTGGCACCCTGAAGCTGATCGAACAAATCATCAATTCACGGCAGCAGATACTTATTCTTGACTGTAACCTTGTTCAATTGCCGGTAATCAATGCACATTCTTATTGACCCGTCCTTTTTTTTACCAAACAATACCGACATATCCCAAGGCGAAACACTAGATCTAATGACACCCTTCTCAAAAAAGTCTTGCAACTGCTCCTTTAACTCTTTTAACTTAGGCGGGGCCATACGATATGTCAGGATAGAAATGGGATGAGTTCCAGAGCCAAATCAATGCAATAGTTAATATCCCTATCGGGCGGCATAATCGGTAGGTCTGAAGGGAATACCTCAGGAAACTCACGAACAACGGGCACATAATCAATAGAGGGAACTTCAGCATTAGAATCTTGAACATATGCCAAATAGACCAAATACCCCATCTTGACCATATGCTGAGCCTTCACATACGAGATAATATTGTGGGTAGAATGACTAGGAGTCCCTCTCCACTTTAAATGAGGCAAACCCGGTAAGACCAAGGTCATAGTCTTGGAATGACAGTCCAAGATAGCATGGTAAAGTGATAACCAATCCATCCCCAATATAACATCGAAGTCAACCGTATCTAGAAGAAACAAATCTACATGAGTCTCAAGACCGCCAATTACAACAATACAAGAACAATGGACTCGATCAACACAGTAGAATCACCCATTAGTGTAGACACATAATCAGTAACACTCAATGAATCACTAGGCATAACTAGATACGGGGCAAAATAAGATGACATATACGAGTATGTAGACCCTAGATCAAATAAAACTGAAGCATCTCTATCACAAACCAGAACCGTACCTGTAATAATTGCATTTGAAGCCTCGCCTGGCTTGAAGAGAATAACATTGGGGCTGGGTCCCACCACATTAAACTACATCTCTAGGATGGCTTGCAGCTGGCTGGCCTCCACCTCTAGCGGTCTAAGCTCCACCTCTAGCACCTCTACCTCCACCTATAGCACCTCTACCCCTACCCTAGCTGGCTGAGTGGGCTGTGGAACAACTAGTGCCTGAACGATGCCACATGAACCCCGATGTTAAGAGCTACTCGGTGCTTGAGGGAAATACATAGCAATGTGCCTCGTGTCGTCACAAGTAAAACAAACCCTGGGTTGCGGGGGCTGACAACCCTGGCAACTCTAAAGTGGTGGTGCACTAGTAAGATCTTGTGGTGCGCTGTAGGGCTGCTGATCGGAATACTACATCTGAGGACCACGACTGCCTGAAACACCATAAGAAACCTGAAGTGCCGACTAAAAAGGTCTAGGAGGACAGCCTCTACCATATGGATCTCTACTTCCAGACTAGGTACCACTGAATCTACCTGAATGATGGGGTCGCTTGTCTGCCCCATAATCACCCCTTGTAATTGTACTATCTCAACTCTCTAGGCTACATTGGCCGCCTCCTAGAAGGATATCTCACTCTGTCTCTCTATCCATCTGGAGATGAATCGGTTGAATAAGTCCATCAATAAACCACCTCACTTTCTCCCTCTTAGTAGGAAGTATAATTAGAGCATGACGAGCCAAATCAATGAATCTGGTCTCGTACTAGGTGACAGTCATGGATAAGGAGAAACTTATCTAGAAATAGCCGTGTGAACTGCTCCCAGGTCAAGGCTGAAAGTAGTAGTGAAGAGTTTGGTGAACCTATCCAGTCTCCACAAAGCATCGGCAGACAAAGCTACACTATAGCCAGTCTGAGCTACCATACTCGGCTGGACTGCTCCAACTGGCTGAGCCGTTGGAGTCTATACTTGGGAACTACCTGCTCCGGAGTGCGAGTAGCAGGAGTCTAGGCTCCTCCTCAAGCTTGAGAGATGGCTGGTGCTACAGGAAGTAAACCTACCCTGGTGACACTCTCAACAAGGCCCACTAGAAGGACCAGAGCATCCAGAAAACTGGGGTAGCAATAAATCCTCTAGGACCTAAGTTGGGCCCACTAAAACTGCTAGGGCTAGAACCTCGTCATTGAAGTCAACCTGAGGCTCCACTATGGGTGCTGCTACCCTGGGCTGAGCTCTGCCCCTGCCTCGGCCTCTAGCACAACTTCAACCTCGCCCTCTTCCTCTTCTGGGACATGCTGCTGGGGGCTCGGGCCGTTGATTGGTAGATGAGGAAGCACATGTTCTCTCCATCTGCGAAAAAATAAAGTAGAAATTCAATTTGTATTGAGAAACCAATCCGCACGGCAAGAATGAACAATGTGAAGTTTTCCTAACTCTGTAGCCTCTAGGGGATAAAAACAGATGTCTCCATACCGATCTCTCAAACTCTACTAAGCTTGTCCATGAATTGTGAGGCCTATGTAACCTAGTGCTCTAATACCAACTTGTTACGACCCAGATTTCCCTTCATCTGGATTCGTGATGGCGCCTACTCGTAGAAGCTAGGCAAGCCACGAAAAAAATCTAACTCTTTCATTTTAGTCCCTTTTCAACAACATATAATAACATGTAATCAACATTTAAATAATAGTGGAAGATACAATTAAGCGGAAGACATAGATAAATATAATACCAAATCGATACGGAAAGCCAACATATGTCTCTACCTAGAAACCGGTGTCACAACATTTACGGACTATCTATGATTACTACATACAAGTGACTGGAAGAAAGAAACATGGTCTTTCTCGGATACAAGTGATGTATCGAATACAAGTGATAACAGAACAAAATAACAGATAGAAGAGACGTCGGGCCTGCGGATGCCTGGAGGACTACCTCAAGATCTCTGTGGACTGAAGGTTGGCTCCCGAGCTACTGCTGTTGTCCTAGTGATACCTCGGTATCTGCACAAAGTATAGAGTGTAGCATTAGCTAACTGACCCCATGTGCTGGTAAGTGTCTGGCCTAACCCCAGCGAGGAAGAGACGGGGCTAGGACCAGACTCCATATAAACCAGTGTATTATATATATATATATATATATATATATACACACGGCTGAAAAATAAACTGGAACAAACAATTAAAGTTGGGAAGCGGAACATGCTTCAGGGAATAAAAAATAAAACAGAATCTCAAGAGAATTATAAGGAAACCAAAATTCAACTTTTAACAAGGATAAGGAAAACAAATGCAGATTTCACTTTTGGTTCACATCTCGTTGCAGGCGTGCAACTCGATCCCATTTATCATATCTCCTGGTAGGCGTAACACCCGCTCCCATTTTATTATATCTTTTATTAGGCGTATCACTCGTTCCCATTTCATTAAATCTCATGGTAGGTGTACTACTGCTCCCATTTCATCATATCTTGTGGTAGGCGTACCACCTGCTCCTATTTCATTATATCTTGTGGTAGACGTACCACCCGCTACCATTTCATCATAGCTTGTGGTAGGTGTACCACCGGCTCCCATTTACAAGACAACACAATATCATAAGGAATCCCGGCAAGGGAACATAGCAAGATAATAACTTCCCGGTTAAGGAACCGTAATATCAACACAAACATCCCGACAAGAGATAATCAACGATAATCAATCTTAACTCTACTCCTACTCAGCTCAATTAATACCAATACTCAATCATAAGTAAAATTCACGAAAATAAACTAAATCCTTGATCAATATCGAGAATCATCACTTAAAGCATCTGCAATATTATTTAAGAACTCAACAACAATTAATTTAAGACCTATGGTCATGCTCAACACCAACACATAAATACTCATCACCATGACGATACGTTATACTCAACAAGAAGCGATTAGCAAATAGGACACAACTTCTAAATCCTCAAGCTAAGGTTAGACCGGACACTTACCTCGAACTTCCACGGACAACTCAAGCCTCAAACACCGCCTTTCCTTTCGAATTCGGCTCCAAATCAATCGTATCTATACACAATCAACTTTATAATATCAGTAAATGCTAAACAGTCCAATTCCAAAGCCTAATTATAGCTTTCTAGTCATTCTTCCCAAAAATTTAATAAAATCGACCCCGGGTCTGCTTGGTCAAAATATGAGGTTCCAACCAAAATCCAATCCCCCATTCACCCACAAGCCCAAATATATAATTATTTCTAGAATTTGACCTCAAAACAAGGTCTAAATCACAATTAATTAAAAAGCCTTAATTCTACCGAATCCTTAATTTTCTACTCTTAATCTCATATTTTAGGCCTAGAAATCTAGTGGATGTTAATAAAAAGGGAAGATAACAAGTTAAAAATTACATACCTAAGAGATTATGGTGAGGAAATGCTTCAAAAAACGTCTAAGAGCTTTGGACAAGAAGTGATTTATGAAATTTTGTAAAAATCTCGTAAGTGTTCTATTTTGGTCTTTTCAAAATAACTGCGCGAAATTGCCCTTCGCATTCGCGACAGGCTCATCATGTTCGTGATGATTCAGCCTTGAAGTCCTTTGTGTTCGCGACATTGAGCTAACATTCACAGAGAGGAAATCCATCGAGCCCTCGCGTTCGCATCCAAAGGGTCTCGTTCGCATAGAGCAATTGCTCCGCCCCCACCCAAGCTCAATTGGCCTTCATGTTCGTATGGCCAAGACCACATTCGCGAAGGGATAACCCCTACTGCCTCGTGTTCATGACCTGAGCTACGCGTTTGCGCAGAAGGAATCTGGCACCAGGGATATTTGCCTTATGCGTTCACTAGAGGGACCACGCAAACGTGAAGGGTAAAATCCCTGGGCACTCAATAGCAAAAAACTGCAACTTTTCATTAGTCAAAAACCTCTCGAAACACATCCAAAACACACCCGAGCCCTTGGGGCTCCTAACCAAACATACGAACTAATTCAATAACATTATATGAACTTATTTGTGCGATCGGATCGCCAAACTAACCTCGATAATAACGAGTTAAGCTTCAAATTTAAAGAATTTTCTCAAACATCATAAAACATCAACATTTGACATTTAGGTCCGAATCATGTCAAATGATATCCGTTTTCACCAAATTCCGCAGGATCATTTTAAATCATATAGAAGACCTGTATCGGGTGCCGGAACCGAAATACGGGCCCGGTACCATCATGTTCTAATCAAATTTTATTTTAAAATAACTTAAAATACGTCGGAATTTGATTCTGGGCATACACCCAAGTCCCATATTTTCCTACAAATTCTCTGGGACCGTCAAATAACGGGTCCGGTGTCTGTTTATCCAAAATATTGACCGAAGTCAAATTAACTCATATTATAGCCAAATTTTACCATTTTTCACATATTTTCATATTTAAGCTTTTCGCTACACACCCGGATTGTACACGCAAATCGAGGTGGCTCCACATGAGATTTTTTAAGGCTTTAGAAATACAAAATTTAATTTAAAATCAACTAATGAACTTTTGGGTCATCACACTCTGTTACCCAAGGATATTCTTCCCAAAACGTATGGCATAATAAGTACCTGATTCTCCCCAACAGTTGGTATACCCTGCAGTTTGAACATTATTACACCCTTGAAACCAGAAAATGTAAAGAACTAAATGTATAACCTGGACAACCAATTAAAGTGCATGTCTGACATAGCAGTTATTCCTGATAAGATGGAATTTAGGCGTAGTTTTATTTGAAAATTGCCATTGGAATGGCAACTCTCCAATGACTGTTATCTTTGTGGTTTAAACAGCAGAGCGAGGCAGTCCGGTCAGAGATTCAATGAGGTACCCAGCGAGGTTTTTCGATTTAGATTTTGTTCGCTATCCTGTTCGTTCTGCTGCTTAGTATTTTCAAACTGGTGAAACAATTAATTTTCAGTATTGAGTTTTATTTCTCACCTTATTATCTATTTAAATTTTATTTGCATATTCTTGCTAATAACTTTCGATGATCATGAATATATAATTATTTTATTTATCTCATTATTGATTTAGAATAAATTAAAAAGGGTTTATCAGTTCATGTTTTCTCGCTCGTAATTTTGTCCTTGAATAGTCATCTAAATTATAGTTCATGGAATCAATGGTAATAAATATGGTTTGAGTTTAATTAGTTAGTTTGATTTTATACCAAGCAAAGTCATTTTAGGCTAAAGTTTGTCATTGATTATCTGAGCCACAAGGATTGGTTATCTCTTTTTAGGACGTTAGTTAAAATGAAGTTATGTGCTTGTTTGGAAGTATATGTATCATCGCGATTACTGGTACGGTTCCCGTGATGTAGTTGTAATTTTCAAATCTAGGGTTATATTTATGTGACCCATCCACAACTTCTAATATATTAATAATTTAAACATGTTATAAATTATGGGTATGGTTTCCGTGACATAATTCGCAATTTGTACCAAACAAATAAGTATACAACAATCGTAACTTGTTCTAGAATAATTTCATAAATAATTAAACGTGGTGAAAGGGTAAAAATGCACAATATGTATAAAATATATAATTAATCAGATAATTAGGCCAAAAATAATAGTTGAACGTTCGTGCTAAAACCACAGAACCCGAGAATGCCTAACACCTTCTCCTGGGTTAACAGAATTCCTTACCCGAATTTTTATGTTTCACAGACTGTAAAACAGAGTCAAATTTTCTCGATTCGGGATTTTAAACCGATGACTTGGGTCACCATAAATTATCTCAAGTGGCAACTCTGAATTTGAAATAAATAATCCCATTTTGATTATTGTCACTTTAATTAAAAAAACTCCCCTATACCCTTGGAGGGGGGAGGGGGGGGGGGAGGAGAAGGAGGTGTAACAACTCTGGCGACTCTACTGGGGACAAGAACCCATATCTTCTGGTTCAGGGTTCAAAATTGAGCTTAGAATAACATTTATAATTAGCTTTCATTTATTATCTGATTTGTATTGCATGTTTGGGTCTAATACGCTAAATGATGCTTTTTACAACTTTGGTATTATTTGAAGTGTATATAAACTGCTGCGAACCCATCTCTTCTCGGTGAAGTGCTCGCTGGCGTGACTTCTTTTCTGTTAGTGTCATACCCTGATTTAGAAAAAGGTTCGGTCAAGTTATAAAGCATGATGGCCTTTTGGTTCCCGGTACGTAGCCCTTCCTAGCTCGAGTTGTTTGCTCGGTAAGTCAGGTCTAGAACAGTACACCCAGGTTTTACACATAGAATAACACCGTCTTATGTGAGATCTCTAATAGAAGTGCTTCTTTGAATCATGTGCATTTGACTTTGGGGACTCAACACAGGGGTTGGGTCCATCTAGGACATGTTTACCCAAAAAATGAAAGACCATCCTGATGCATCCTATGTGCTATATGTTGTAATATTCAAGGGTAAAAAGGGTTATTTGGCGGACCAATGAGGGTTGAGGATAAATTAAAAAAGGGGGTAGAGTGTAAAAAATGAAGCAAGTAGAGCCCAGTTATATTTTTCTTTCACATTTTTTCCCAAGAAAAAGACAAAAAAAAATGAAAATGAAAAAATCCAAAAAGATTTAAATTTTCTCCATCATTTTAAAAAAAAAAATCAAAAAAGGGAAAAAGAACCAGAGGAGTTTACATGTTTCATCATTTTTTTAAAAAAGGACAAAAAAAATATTTTTCTAAATTAGTTATTTTTTTAATTTCTCGCCCGTATCCAATCTTTTCGAATAATGTGAACCTGAGTCCCATCTCTTGGGGCGGGATACGTAGGCAAACCACATAGGGTTTGGTCTTCCTAGGAAGTCTTAGGTTCTTGGTTTTGAGGGTCGTAGCTAAATCTTGCATCTCTAGCCAATTTTGGCCACATTGGCCGTTTTGCAAAATAGGCCTATTTGCACGAAATGGTTTAATTAATTGTGTTTGGAGAGTCTCCAATCAATAACTAGGTGTCTCTTTACTTTGAGGTCCATCCTTGAAAATTTGCATATCTATCGCTTTTGGCCACATAGGCCATTTTGCAAATAGGGCTATTTTCACAAAAGCAGTTTAGTTAACCTGTGTCTTAGAGTCCTATGTCTACAACAGGGTGTCCTCTATGTTTATGGTCCATTTTGTTAAATTTGCAATGCTTGGCCATTTTTGTCCACATAGCCCATTTCTATAAAATGGGTCATTCTGCAAAGTAATTTTTCCACGTCTTAGAGGTAACTTTTGTCGAGTTTGTACTGCTAGTCACCTTTTGGCCACATAAGCCATTTTGCAAAAAATTGCCTAAATCATGTCATGCATGTGTCTAATAGGGAATGTTATTATCTCACATAGTGTTTGGTTTCAGTTTTCTCATACATGTGTGGATCTACTTACCGGAGTTTTAACATGACAGATATCTCATGGCCATCCAATCAGGATCGCTCATTCAGGAGTTGTGTAAGGAGTTCTTTTAATTTTATGTTTGAGTCTATTTTTCTTTTTGTGTCGTCTTTTACCTTCTAGTTTTGTACAGTAATGACGAGTCATTTATTATTGCACTTCCTATATTACATTTGAAAAAGTGTGTTATAACTCAAAAATCCGAAAAAAGAAGAGATTTTGCTTTTTATATTTCCGTTAGAAGTTTTCTTTAGAATACTAACTTTATAAGTTAAAAAAACTCCTTTGGAGGTAGTTTTCCTTAGGAAGTTAATATCTAGAGCTCAAAATAATATTTTAATATGTCTTTTAGTAATTAAGGCTAAAAATTCAAAAACTGAAATTCAAAAATATTTTTTTATCTTTTTCATTTCTTCAGGATATCAAGTGAAAATTTAAATTTTTTTTTTTTGGGTTAATTCTTTTGATTTCCTTCCTAAAAAAGAAAGAATCAAAAATACTTTCTGCTTCTAGATTTTTTCCTTAATAATTCTCATAGAGTATCTGTTTCAAAAAAAAAAAGAGTAAAAAATATGTGCTTGTTGAAGATTGATTTTAGAATATATAAAGTCCAAAAAAAGAGGTTTCCTTCTTTCTTCTCATCAGAGTATTCAATAAGTTTAAAAAAAGGAAAAAGAAAAAGAAAAAGAAAAAGAAAAAGAGAACGTTAGTTTGTTTCCTTTATTCTCAATCTTCTAGAACTCTTGGTCAGATTTATGTAGCGTCATAATACGTAGGCAGCCTATATATGCTTCAATTGAATCATTATAAAAGTTAATAAATAAAGAGAAAAAAGAGGGATGAAATTATGGGATGTGAGAAATGAGAAGAAAGAAAAAATGACAATTAGAAAAAAAAGGAAGCAAAATGAGCAAGGAAGTGATAGAAAAGAAAAGAAAAGAGAAGATTGAAATGAACAAAATTGAAATGATGCCAAGTGACCTTATTACCCTTAATGTCATTCTAAAACATAAAGCAACCACCCTTCTGCTTTTTGAAGATGAAGTCATAACTATGACCCTAACGCTAACGTGATGACTTCATCTTAAAAAAGCAGAAGGGTGGTTGGTTTGTGGTTCTTAAAATAGTAACTCTTCTCTACAACATAAAATTGAAAGGCAATGACAGATGACAACAAAATTGAGTTGGTTGATTCCGGTGCTGAAAAGCAATTGGTTGAACAAAACAATGGATTTATTGAAGAGGTAAGGATGTTAAGATAACACATGATAGACGTGTATCAGCCTTGGGTGACTGGGAAGGCACCACCCCCAACACCTAGCTTCCTAAATGCTACCCTTACCCAAACTACGGTCATAGTGCCAGATGATCTCCCATACTCTCCATATTTTCCCGCTTATCATAGCTTTCCCGACCACCCTAGTAGCTCCCTCACTCATCCTCCAATTGCCTTTCCCAAAAATTGCCCTCCTATCATATCCACTATCCCCACGACCACAACTTCTCAATAATCTTTCCTTCATAGATTCAACAATGAACACCAACTCAAAACTCATGATGCCCAATATTACCCCCTTAGAGGTTGCCCATACAGTCCCTGACTCATACATTCATAGCCCTCAAAATGAGCCTCATGTTGAAAATGAAATATTCACAGGAAAAGAAGGGCGACATGAGATATCTAGGAAGCTGAAATGTATAGATCAGTCCCTAAGGAGCATGTAAAGGATGGGAAATCAGATTAACATGTCTTACATGAATTGTGTATGTTCCTTGATGTTTATCTACCCGAGGGGGTTTCAAATGCCAAAGTTTAATTTGTATGATGGGCGTGGAGATCTAGTAGCCCATCTGAGGGGTTATTGCAGTGAAATAAGAAATGTTGGCGGGAAAGATAATTAGTTGATGGAGTATTTCAGTGAGAGTTTGAGTCGAGCAACCTTGGAAAGGTATACTTGTCAAGATGTCAAGAAGTGGAATGCACGGGATACCATCGCTCAAGATTTTGTGCAACACTTTCAGTACAATTTAGACATTATCCCAGACTGCTCCTCCCTATTTAAGATGGAAAAGAAACCCTAGGAAATTTTTAGGGAGTTTGGGCTCAGATGGAGGGAACAAGCTTCTCGGGTCAGCCCTCGGTTGGTGAAGAAGAAATGGTTGAGCTTTCCCTACAAGCCCAGGGGCTCACCTACTTAAGTCATTTGATCCTGGCCTTAGGTATACCTTTGAATGATGTGGTAAAAATGGGGGAGATGGTAGAGGAAGGAATCAAGTCAGGCAAAATCTTGAGTTATTCTGCATTGAAAGATAATACATAAAACATTTAGAACATCTTAGTATGTTTGGGTGGAAGAAAGTGAAATAGAAAAGATGTCGTTGAGCCACGCCAACTACAGGATCTAGTGGCATTCCTGCTCAACACTTTCAGAGTCAATATCGACCCCATGGTTATTCCTGTGCTACAGAGAATCCTCCCAAATGCTACTTCTCTCCACAAAATCCCCAAATTCATACCTCACTTCCCCAGTACTCCATTCAGAATGCACCTCCATATACCCCATCTACAAGATCCATAATGGCTTACAATGTCTCCACAAATATCTTATCCACCTCTACAAGCATATCAACCACCTGCCTGCAAGAGGTTCCAGCCGAGGCCGGAGTAGAAAATGAAAAGGCAGCAACAAAGAGAAAAGTCTTTCACTCCTATTGGAGAATAATATGCCATCTTGTTCTAAAGATTGAGGTAATTGGACGTATTGAAGTCGATTCAGATAAAAATGTTGAATCCCCTTTCAGAGAATTTTAATTATTCTCACAGGTGTGCATATTTCTAAAATCCCTAGGGCACAGTAAATCAAAGTGTTGGCATCTGAAAAGAGCAGTCCAAAAGCTTATTGATGCAGGTGACATTACCATGCAAAATCCAGGTGCAGTGGATACTAGCCAAGGTTCACTGCCTGTTGATAATGAGATGCATATTGTGGGAATGATTTATGTTGAAAATTAATATGAGAACTCTTCTGAGCTTCTTGGAGGGCCACTTGTTGCAAAGTCATTAGCGCTATCAGTTCTAATTCCAAAAGTTGATCTTAAGAACGAGTTGGGAAAAAGGACCTAAAAGCTATTTGCTGAGGTCAATGTGACTGAAATTGGTAATGGTATTGGTAATATTTATGTGGAACTCAGTGGTTAAGATGTCAAGATTTGTAATTGGAAAGACTCTCCTTTCTTGGCTAGCCAGTGGAGTCCTGGTGGTTTATTTTATTGTCATTTCTGTTGTCTGGGTTATTTCAGGGTTGTAATCCACATATTGTCTTGTGATTCAAACCCTTCTATTCTTTTATTTTGCTTAGTTAATTTAGTCATAGTAATTCGTTTAGTGTTATCTATGTTTGTTCCCCGGTCATAACCTATTTATTTTGCTTGTTTTGTTGTTCAAACCCTTTCACCGTCTGTGTGATGCAATTTTTTGTTTTTTATTATTTCTTGTCAATTTTTTTGTTTAGTTCTCTTTTCCTTTTATAGTTCTTTTCATGCTGGTTCTAGTGACATGCCACCAATCAAGGTCGAGGTAACTACACCTGTTCCAGTTAAGGTAGAGGTATCTCCACCTGCGGCCACCCTCGCTCTAATTAAACTAGAAGTGGTCAAACCTTCCATAGTGCAGTGTCACCCACACCTCCTTTTGACTCAAAAGCAATACCCTAGGATTACGTCGTCGAAGCTCAGCAGAAGGGAAGACGAAGGTAGAGGAATCTGATGTTGTACAAGAAATGACTTGGACTGGAAGAGTCTATACGCCTCACTATTTGGGAGGACCAAGCATGGATGCCACTACCAGGCAGCCTGTCATTGAGACATAGCCAGATGATATATGGAGGAAAGTACAAGTGAAGGTGTATTCTATCATTGACATCTGAACAAAACCCCAGGTCATATTTCCATCCTAGCACTGTTACAAAATTTAGAGGCACATAAGAATGCTTTAAAGAAGGTGTTGAGCGACGCTTATGTACCTAATAAATCATTGGAGGAGAAATGGACAATATGGCAGGGTAAGTACTGGAAAGTCCTTCCATGAATATGACCCATCGCCTGAAGGGTTGAATCACAATCGAGAATTGCACATCATAGTGCAATTTGAAGATATGTTCATTACCAAGGTCTTGGTTAATGGAAGTTTGAGCCTCAATATTTGTCCGTTGGACACTCTTAAAAGTTTGGACAAAGGTTTTCATGAAATATATATAGGAAGCATGAACGTGAAAGCTTTCAACGGGTCCTAGAGGGCCACAATTAGGGAAATCAACTTTGCTTGCAGATGGGGCCAACTTGGTTCGACGTCGGGTTTCAGATGCTCGACGTACCAGCCTCATATAATCTTTTATTAGGCCAAACATGGATCTATGCTGCCAGAGCCGTGCCTTGCACAATACATCAAGCCGTGATATTCGAATGGAATCATTTGGAGGTGATCATTCACAGAGATGGGAGTAACCCCATTACACTGGTAGAACCATCCCAGCTATTGGACATCGAAGAAGGCTAGGAGAGGAAATTTATCATCACATTGAGCGTGTCAATGCCTTTGAGAAGTAAAAATGGTGGAGTAGAAAAATAGAAAGCATATTGGCATGGTTTGGGTATGAGCTCGACAAAGGGCAAGGAAGAAACTCCAAGGTATCACTAAACTAATACGGCTGAAGGGTCATGGTACTACTTTTGGGCTCGGATATCAGTATGAATGGCAAGAATATAAGAATTGGTCGCCTCCATGGCGTAGACAATATTACCCTATCGAGCAACCAGTGCCGCATCTAGATCAAGATTTTCTCCAAGTTGATATAATATGGGAAACTACAGAAGAGGAAGCATTAGCTGAGTTGAAGAATCTATTCTTGGAGGATGAAGACGTGGACTGCAGTACCATAATAGAGGAGGAGGAGAAAGAAGGCCTCAGTATTCAGACTGTAAAGAAGGGAGCTGTTCTTTGGAACTGGACAGCCACACCCTCCTTGGCCCATCGGGTCCTTGGGTATCTTGGTAGATTTTCTTTCTATAGCCATTCTAGGCATTTAAGATTTTCAGTAATTTTGATTTAAAGACTTACTTGTTTCAAAATAAATGCTCTGCACTTGTCTGGATGCTGTTTACTTTTATTCAAATGCATTTGCTCTTTATTATTCACTACTATTTTCTACTCTTTTCTTTTCTACAGCATTATTATTACTTTTCTTGATGAACCTGTGATTGTGACATGTAATGAGGAAACACAACGTGAGGATAGTGATTCAGATAAAGAAGATGAGATACTCGAGGAAGTTGTCAGGGAAGTTTGAAAATTTTGAGAATAAGCCCAAGTCCAACTTGGACGAAATCGAAGCAGTAAATTTAGGGGATGCTGAGACCGTCATGGATACTTGCATCAACATTCACTTCTTACCAAAAAATAAGGAAGAGTACATCTATTTCCTAAAAGAGTATGAGAACATTTTCGCATGATCATATGGTGACATGACTGGTTTGAGTTTCGCATGGTCATATGCTGACATGACAGGTTTGAGCATGTCAATAGTGGCTCACAAGTTTTGTACTAATCCCATGTGTCTTCCAGTAAAGCAAACACTCAAAATCCAAACCCAACATGAGCCAGGAAATCAAGGAGGAAGTTACCAAGCACATCAAAGCCAAAGTTCTTAGGGTGGTCGAGCACCCAACCTGGTTAGCTAACATTCTACAGTTCCCAAGAAGGATGGGAAAGTCTGGGTATGTTTTGAGTATCGGGATTTAAACAGATTAAGTCCCAAGGATGACTTTTCACTGCCAAACATAAATATTTTGATCGATAACTGCACCAAACATCAACTATAATCCTATGTATATTGCTTTGCGGGTTATCACCAAATTTGGATGGATGAAGAAGACGCAGAGAAAACAACTTTTATCATACCTTGGAAAGAATACTACTACAAGATGATGCCATTTTGGTCTAAAGAATACTGGGGCCACCTACATGAGAATCATCACAACCATCTTCCATGATATGATACACAAGGAGATAGAAGTGTATGTGGACGATGTCATTATCAAATCCAAGAGGGCCGCAGATGACATAGTAGAATTGAGAAAATTTATTGATAGGATAAAGAGGTACAACTCAAAGCTCAACCTCACAAGATGTGCATTCAAGGTTCCCATAGGAAAGTTAGTGAGATTCGTCATCAGTCACCGAGGGATCGAGCTAGATCGAAGGGTGTTCGCGGTTAGGTTTGGATCTGGTTTTTCCTAAAAATAAACCAAATCAAATAAGTCGGTTTTTCAAATTTTACAATCAAACCAAACCAATTAAGTCAGTTTTTATCGATTCGGTTTTGTTGAGTTTTTGATTTTTTCGGTTATTTGCCGAGTTTGTCTTAAATATAAAGTATACACTCCCAAACACATATTTCGGCGACCATATTTTCAATGTAACACTATCAAATCAATTGCCCTTTGAGAAATATATTATTTACAAATATATATTAATGATAATTGAATCAAATAGTGAAGGATTATTTAATGACTCAATTAAAAATATATTATTTTTAACAAAATGGATTCTTACTCTAAACAAAAGAAAACTACCAATCAAACTAGAATGCAAAAGTAAAGAACTATATTTAAAGTGCAAGATATTAACATTTACCATAAGTTTTTTAAATTTTTTTTAATTAAAATCAAAACCAAACCAAATTTGGTCGGATTTTAAAATTCAAAATCAAAACAAAACTAAACCAAAAAGTATCAGTTTTTTGGCCGGTTTTGTTTGGTTCGGTTTTTCGGTTTTTAATGATCACCCCTAGCTGGATCTATCTAAGGTCAATGCTATTCAGAAGTTATCGCCAACTAGGAGTAAAAAGGACGTGATGATCTTCCTAGGATGTCTCAATTATATTAGTTGCGTCATAGCACAATCCACAGTCATATGTGAACCCATCTTCAAGATGCTGAGGAAAGATGCCGAGACAAGTTGAACCGAGGATTGTCACAAAGAGTTTACAAGATTAAAGAGTACCTGTCCACACCACCAGTTCTGGTCCCGCAAAAACCAGGACTGCCTTTGTTACTCTATCTGTCTATTTTGGATGAGGATTTTTGATGTGTTCTAAGGCAACATGATGAGATAGTAAGAAAGGAGAAAGCCATATTACTCAAGTAAGAAGTTCACACCTTACAAAGCACAGTACTCTCTGCTGGAATGCACTTGTTGTGCTTTGACATGGACGACCCAGAAGTTGAGGCATTACTTTTGTGACTATACTATATACCTCATATGCAGGATGGATCCTTTTAAGTGCATATTTCAGAAACCTATGCCAACTGGGAAGTAAGCCAAGTGGCAGATACTGTTGAGTGAGTTCGACATCGTCTATGTAACTCAAAAGGCAGTCAAAGGACATGCATTGGTAGATTATCTTGCTGAAAACCCAGTGGGAGGAGAGTACAAACCCATAAAAACATATTTTCCTAATGAAGAAGTATCATTAGTAGGAGAAGACATTACAGAATCATACGATGATTGGAGGATGTTCTTTGATGGAGCTGCAAATTTTAGAGAAGTGGGCATTGGGTCACTTGTATGAGGCTAATACCTGCCTCTCTATTTGCATGAGGCTAATCCCTGCCTCCATATTTGCATGAGACTAATCCTTGCCTCTATATCTGCAAGAAACTAATCTCTGGCTCCCTCTCTGCATGAGACTAATCCCTGCCTCCCCACTTACATAAGGCTAATCCCTACCTCTATATTTGCATGAGAATAATCCCTACCTTACCACTTGCATGAGGCTAATCCCTGCCTCCCTATTCGCATGAGTCTAATCCTTGCATCCCTATCTGCATAAGGCTAATACTTGCCTCCATATCTGTATGAGGCTAATCCCCGCCTCCCTCTCTGCATGAGGCTAATCCCTGCCTTCCTCTCGGCATAAGGCTAATCCCTGACTCCCTATTTGCATGAGGCTAATCCCTGCCTCCATATCTGCATGAGGCTAATCCCTGCCTCCATATCTGCATGAGGCTATTCTCTGCCTCTCTCTCTCTCTACATGAGGCTAATCCCTGCCTCCCTATTTGCATGAGGCTAATCCCTGCCTCCATATCTGCATGAGGCTAATCCCTGCCTCCATATCTGCATGTGGCTAATCCCTACATCCCTCTCTACATGAGGCTAATCTGGCCTATCTATTTGCATGAGGCTAATCCTTGCCCCATACTTTCATGAGGCCAATTCATGCCCCCACATTTGCATGAGGCAAATCCTTGCCTCCCTTTTTCCATGAGGCTAACCCTTGCCTCCTTATTTGCATGAGGCTAATCCCTGTCTCCGTATCCGCATGAGGTTTATACATGCCTCTACATTTGCATGGGGCTAAGTATTGTCCCTCCTTACATAAATATTGCTCTTTTCTATTACCATCTATTTGCTTTCTATCGGGCTACGCTCTGCCATTCATTTTTCAAGACTAAGCTTTGTCTTGTTTAACATCATATTATTGCATCTCATGGGCTGAAATATCGCCGATCTATCCAACGGCGTCATAGTCTAAAATTTATCATCCTTATAGTCGGAAGACACCATGCCATGGCTTGAGTGTAGAAAATCACTCTATCTATGATATGTGCGCTTTGGTTGTATGAGCATGATTTTCGGGTATAGGTTTGATGAATGACAAACAATGAAGTCAAGTGTCAAACAACAATATTATACGACAAACAATCGAGATTGAATGGCGAGAAGCATATTGATGACGGAAATGCATAGACAAGCCAAAGACGAGCTTAAATGTTCAAAACCGAAGACCCAAGGCGTAGGTCGTTAGGTAGAACCAATGTAAGAGCAACGTTTAAGTTATCTCGTCTTTTGGCTCAACATATGTCATCATAAATATGCATAAAATTACTTTATTAAATCATATTTATCATAAACATATTTTATTCAGTCATATTTATCATAAACATATTTTAAATACTTCAAACAAAATGATGTTAAAGTTTTCATTTTAACCAAAATGGTTTTTGAAGTAAGTTTTCAAAACGGGACTAAAATAATCGAATATACAAATCAGCATAATCGATTATGTTATAACAGTGGCCAAAGTGTTTGAACACTGCCACAGAATAATCGATTATACAAAGTGCATAATCGATTATGTGATTACCGTTGCCAAAGTGTTTGAACACTGTCTCAATATAATCGATTATATCAATTAGATAATCGATTATCCAGCGGAGAATCAGCTTTTGATTTTCGGAACGTTAGAGACATAATCGATTATCTCTATCATATAATCGATTATTTGGCAGAAAATCGGGGATTCTGATTTCCGGAACATTAGAGGCATAATCGATTATATGGATGAAATAATCGATTATATGTGAGCAGAATCTGATTCCGATTTTTTAAAGTTAACAAATAATCGATTATGTGATATAAATAATCGATTATCTCAGCACAAAATCAGCATAATTAATTGTCAATTAAGCAACGGTCATGCACCCTTTTTCACCTATAAAAAGAGGTCTTTTGAGCTGATTTTAAACACACAACACCTCCCAATATTGATATACATATTGACATTATTTGAGCATCATTTTAGAGCTTTTGTTGAGCCATTTGAGAGATAACTTTGTGTTGTTCATAGAGCTAAATTTGTATCTCTTTATCTACACTTTTGAGAGAGTTTTGTTGTAAGAAGAGAAAGGTGCTTGAGAAGAACATATCTTCTCATTGATTGTCGGGTTCGCTAAGTACCATAAGTCTTAGTGGTTGAAGTCTTGTGGTGCGGTATCTACGAGCAAAGTGAAGTCTTGAGGTGCGGTATCTTCGAGCAAGTTGAAGTCTTGTAGAGTGTACATCTACGAGCAATTGTAACAGTTTGTTAGGCACCCGTAAGCTTAACGGAGTTAGTGGAATCTCGAGAGAGTCTCTCGGGGACTGGACTAGCCACAAGTTGTGGTGAACCAGGATAAATTCGGTGCGTTCTTTCCTTGTTATTTTAATTACCAAATTTATTTTATTCCTGCAATTTTAATTCCGCAATATTTATCAATATTCTCGTGCCGCACTATTCACCCCCCCCCCTAGTGACGGGCATAAATCCTAACAATTGGTATCAGAGCCTAACTCTCTGAAAGCCTTAACAGGTTGAGAGCGATATATATTTTTTGTTGAGAATATTGAACGCAGGAATGATGAGCGAAGGACACTCCACCCATAGTCCTCCACTCTTTGATGGAAGGAATTACATATATTGGAAAGAGCGGATGAGAATCTTCATCCAATCACATAATTTTCGCTTGTGGCGAATCATCAAGAATGGACAACAAATGCCAACAAAGGAGGAAGATGAATATGACACCGAGGACATCAAAATGGTTGAACTTAACGCAAAGGCCGTCAACTTATTATATTGTGCGGTGAATCCGGATGACTACCGGAAAATCTCTTGTTGCACAACCGCAAAAGAAATGTGGGATAAACTCGAGATCACTTATGAAGGTACGTCTCAAGTCCGAGAAGCTAGAATTGATTTTCTAACACATGAATATGAAATATTTAAAATGGAGAAGGAATCCATCGGTCATATGTTCGAACGATTCTCAAAAATCGTCAACGACCTTCATGCTCTCGGGAAAGTGTACACGAACAAAGATCTTGTTTGAAAAATCCTACGGAGCCTCACTCCCGAATGGCGTTCCAAAGCCGATGCCATCCAAGAGTCGATAGGAATCACGGATATCACAATTGATGGACTAAGAGGTAACCTCGAAACTTATGAAAGTACAATTCTTAATCCCTATCTTAGAAGTAGAAGTTCGAATTTCGCCTTCAAAGCATCTTCTTCTAAAAGAGTAGAGGTAAGTGATTCGGGAAAGCGATGATGATATTATTTCCAATGATATAATTGAAAAGTTTTATAAGTTTATGAAGAAGGAAATAAAGAAGGAAGAACCAAGTCCTTCATGCCAAAAGTGTGGAAACCTTGGCCACACCAAATCACATTGTCCAAAACCCAAGGACAAGAAAAAGAAGAAACATCATCGGCGCGTGACATGGGATTCAGACAGCTCGGGCGATGAAACTGCCGCATTATGCCTCATGGCCAACGAAGAAGAAGAGGTAAGTATTTCTAACTCTTACTCGCTTGAAGAAATACAAAATGCCTATGATGAATTATATGGTGAATTTGTTAAAGCTTCCAAAACAATAAAAGAATTGAAGAAAACACTTTCTTTGCAAGAAACAGATTTTCAGAAAACACTTTCTTTGCAAGAAAAAGATTTTGAAAAACGACCTTCTTTGAAAGAAAAAGATTTTGAAAATGACATTAGTGCTCTTAAAAATAAAATTGAAGTTTTAGAAAAAGAAAATAATTTTTTGGAAAATGACAATGTTGATTTTAAAAATAAGATCAAGGAATTGAATGAAGCCTCTTCAATTGATCAATGTTCAAATTGCTCTTCTTGTAGTTCTTTGAAAACAGAGAACATAGAACTTAGGAACGCACTAGAAAAACGTAATGTTGATAAAACAAGTGAAGAAATTAAAAAGGATGTTAGAAATGAGGTTAAACCACCTAGAAACAATTCTAGGAATTTTGTTAATAAGTCTAAAACTAATCATTTTAGACCACCTAGACATAATTCTAGGAAGTTGATTAATGAGTCTAGAATGAATAATTTTAGACCACCTAGAAATAACTCTAGGAATTTCAACGCGTCTAGGAACAACAAATTTAGATCACCTAGAACGCATTTGGCTCAACCTAGACATATGCACAATCCTAATGTTATATGTCATTATTGTAACCGGGTAGGACACATTGCACCCGTATGTTTTGCTAAACATAGAGATTTATGTGTTGATTATGATTTTATTATTCTAACCCCCAAGGACCCAAAATAAGTTGGGTACCAAAAACCTATTTTTAGGTACTTTTGCAGGTGTGCTTGAAGACTACAATATTGTAGTAGATGCACCAAGCACGAAACCTTAATGCATCGAGGGGGAACGTCGGTTAGTTATCGTATTTTCGATAAAAACGTAATAACTGATATGTGCTAACAATTGATATTAATGATTGATTCATGATTCGATAAATTTTATTTTGAATAACAATTGGTATCAATTAGTTTCATATTAAATGATTGACTCATGTTTTGATGAATATTTTGAGTTAAATAAACAGTTTGTATATTTGCGAAAAATGACCGTTATTATGATTAGTATGCTTTTACTAACATTTAGAATCATTTGATGTTGATATGATTTTGTTTCTAACAATTGGTATCGTCAATAGTTTAATTAACAATTGGTATACGCTTTTTGCTAATGCCAAAAGGGGGAAGAATTTAGGCGATATGCATGCTTTAATTGAGGGGGAATATTCAATTAAGGGAGAATAATATTGAATTATTTATATTAAATTGTTTGCATAAATTGTATGTTGAGATATAGCATGAATTTAGAGGGAATCAAATATGCATATCTCCTGTTGTTTGTCATTATCAAAAAGGGCGAAATTGTAGAAAATCACTCTATCTATGATATGTGCGCTTTGGTTGTATGAGCATGATTTTCAGGTATAGGTTTTGATGAATGACAAATAATGAAGTCAAGTGTCAAACAACGATATTATACGACAAACAATCGAGATTGAATGGCGAGAAGCATATTGATGACGGAATTGCATAGACAAGCCAAAGACAAGCTTAAATGTTCAAGACCGAAGACCCAAGGCGTAGGTCGTTAGGTAGAACCAATGTAAGAGCAACGTTTAAGTTATCTCGTCTTTTGGCTCAACATAGGTCATCATAAATATGCATAAAATTACCTTATTAGATCATATTTATCATAAACATATTTTATTCAATCATATTTATCATAAACATATTTTAAATACTTCAAACAAAATGATGTTAAAGTTTTCATTTTAACCAAAATGGTTTTTGAAGTAAGTTTTCAAAACTGGACTAAAATAATCGATTATACAAATCAGCATAATCGATTATGTTATAACAGTGGCCAAAGTGTTTGAACACTGCCACAGAATAATCGATTATACAAAGTGCATAATTGATTATGTGATTACCGTTGCCAAAGTGTTTGAAACACTGTCTCAATATAATCGATTATATCAATTAGATAATCGATTATCCAGCGGAGAATCAGCTTTTGATTTTCGGAACTTTAGAGACGTAATTGATTATCTCTATCAAATAATCGATTATTTGGCAGAAAATCGGGGATTCTGATTTTCGGAACGTTAGAAGCATAATCGATTATATGGATGAAATAATCAATTATATGTGAGCACAATCTGATTCCGATTTTGTAACGTTAAGAAATAATCGATTATCTGATATAAATAATCGATTATCT
The DNA here is from genome assembly GCA_034376525.1 of Nicotiana benthamiana. NCBI lineage: Eukaryota > Viridiplantae > Streptophyta > Magnoliopsida > Solanales > Solanaceae > Nicotiana > Nicotiana benthamiana. The sequence continues at coordinate 41,259,645 of CM067324.1, forward strand.
CAGCACAAAATCAGCATAATTAATTGTCAATTAAGCAATGGTCATGCACCCTTTTTCACCTATAAAAAGAGGTCTTTTGAGCTGATTTTAAACACACAACACCTCCCAATATTGATATACATATTGACATTATTTGAGCATCATTTTAGAGCTTTTGTTGAGCCATTTGAGAGATAACTTTGTGTTGTTCATAGAGCTAAATTTGTATCTCTTTATCTACTCTTTTGAGAGAGTCTTGTTGTAAGAAGAGAAAGGTGTTTGAGAAGAACATATCTTCTCATTGATTGTCGGGTTCGCTAAGTACCATAAGTCTTAGTGGTTGAAGTCTTGTGGTGCGGTATCCACGGGCAAAGTGAAGTCTTGAGGTGCGGTATCCTCGAGCAAGTTGAAGATTTGTAGAGTGTACATCTACGAGCAATTGTAACGGTTTGTTAGGCACCCGTAAGCTTAACGGAGTTAGTTGAATCTCGAGAGAGTCTCTCGGGGACTGGACTAGCCACAAGTTGTGGTGAACCAGGATAAATTCGATGCGTTCTTTCCTTGTTATTTTAATTATCGAATTTATTTTATTCCTGCAATTTTAATTCCGCAATATTTATCAATATTCTCGTGCCGCACTATTCACCCCCCCCCCCTCCAGTGACGGGCATAAATTCTAACATCGAGGATTCCTCAAATTTGCATATTATTATTCAATGGCGTCATGCTTCGGAGGCACCATCTGCATGGCCCGAGAACAACATTTCATCGCCTGCAAATCCCTCACTAAACAATTCATGGCCCAGGACATCATCTTTAACCGTCCAAAGACAACTTCCATGGTCAAAAAGGAATCTACATCATGTTTAAATTTTCACACAAATACATATTGGCAACATCTTTTCATCTGCAGGTGACGAACAAGCAACTGCTATCCTAGAAAGAGAAACCTTGCTCCAGTTGCTTGAACTATCTCAAACCTTAACTGTTCACCACAGTTGCTCTTGCATCCCGTGTCCGTTCTTGCAATTACTTCATTGGTATATTCCGCCAATAATTCCAGAACTACACGTGGACTAATTATGGTAAAACTAGGAATATGTAGGCAAATCAAGACCAAAGTCCAACCTCTGTCTTTCAAAACATCCCGTCCGGTCAAAATTCGCCATTATTTCTTTTCCCTGAAACTCTTTCATCCTTCCCAGGTAAAGAGGGCCATTACTTAAGGTAAATTATTTTTTGCATACTAAAATGATTTAAAATAGTTGTTAATATATTTAAATGATTTAAAATAGTTTTTTAATATTTTAAAAAGAGGGGCAGTTGTTGATACTTAGTTTGCTTTTACCATTGATTTAATTATTCCTTGATTAAGGGAAGTACTTGCTGATTCACACGTGACTTCCCTGATTTGCTACTTAATTGATCTCTTAACTTATTTCTTATGTTTTGATTACTATATAAACCCCTTCTTATTTTAAGTTCTAGACAATTACATAGTTTAAAAACACTACTCTTTACACTCTAAAGTTTTCTTTCTCTTCTACTACTTGTGATGCTCACTGATCTAGCCAGCTGAAAGCCAATGCTAGATATTGAAACTTTATTGCTTTATATTCTGCAACCTTTTCTCCAACTGGTATGTCTCTAGTAATGTTTTGAAATCCAAACCCTATGTATTTCATTCCTATCATTTAGGTTAACAGTACTACAAATATTGTAAAGAGAGAGAGAGAGAGAGAGAGAGAGAGAGAGAGAGAGAGTGAGTAGAACAATACCTGAGATCGACTGTTTGTGGCCAATTGACCTTTTTATTGCTGAATTCAAAATACTACCAAATTACAAAGGAGACTTTTACAAGGATAGAGAAGTCTAGAGAGATATTCCGAGCATTGGCTAATGCCTGCCTTCTCCTATTCTAAGTTGATCCTTATATAATGGATCGATTCACTACTAAACAAATAAAATTGGCCGACTAAATAATTTACAACAGTTGCCTACAAAGAAATTGTTTACAAACAGACAATATACTTTATAAAAGTATATTCCTCATAATGGAGGGGTCCGTCTCTTTATTAAAGTCTTTTATCTTATCACCCCTATGATTGTCCTATGGGGCTTTCAATAATTTAAGCTTTGCCCTTTTCTTCTTTGTCTTTTTTCTGCGAAGATCCTTCGGCATGTTCCTTCAATTATGCAAGGAAATCCTCTATCTCGTCAATATTAACTTCCATTTTGGAGGTGCTCTGAGCTTCCCCTGCTGCACATTTGTCTTCATCGGAAGTGTTACCTATAGAGGCCATTGATATATACTCACTGACTTCTGTTCCGAAAATTTTTGCCAAGTCTTTCTTTATCTCCTCAAAATATGAAGCGAGGATTTCTTTCTTGGATATGGCTCCTTTATTCATTTAAAGACTTTTAGTAATTACCTCAAATGGGCTTATTTTGTCCTTTGCAGCATTTGCTTTGTCTAATTCACATATGTTTCTATCTTGGTTTGAATCTGTTGAATTATTTCATCACAAAATAGTTTGCGTTGGGTATCGTTTTGGAGTAATTTTGTCAAAAATTTGTAATAAAAATTCTATAAAGGCAAGGTACTCCGTCATCGGTATAACCAGTTTGGACATCCCATTTCATTATCAAGGGAATTGAAAATTCTATGAAAAAATACATTGATACAATACCATTATAAAGATATTATCTTTTTGTAATGAAATAATTTTGGGAGATATTTCTATCCACTGAGTATATAAACTTTTAAATAAGGGAGGGAGTATTTCCTATGATGGACCATATAATTTCTACCATTTAAAAAACCAATTTGGTATATGTTGGCTGTCCATATCGGAGCAGAGTTTAATAAACCATGAGTGTGTCCTATTAGGATTCTTATAAAGAAAAGTTTTATTAAAACTTTCTGTATAGTCCCAATTATTAAATTTAACTGAGACTTTTTGATTAGGATGAGTTTATTCTCGATCCTTTAGGGTACTCATTCCCCATTCATCCGAAGGTATAACCTTTTTGATAATGATCTTTCTAAAATTATAATTTTTTTTGAATTTCCAGGATAGAAGTCCTGAATTTCAGCTGATCCTGTTGTTGAGAGTATCATCTCATAATAGATCATGTTTTTATAAGCAGGAGTAGCGTATGACGCTGTATCCAAATACCTGGTCATCAGTTGCTAGGGGTTATCCTTCCATTTAAGGTTGGATTGTTCCAAGGGAATTATTAACTCTTTTGTTTCTTTTTGGTTATAACCTTAAGATTTCATTAATGCCCTCTGCTATAACTGAGGAATAATATAGTGTGCTGGATGAAGTTTATTCATTCTTTTTGGATTGTAAATCCAAAAATTCCTTGTACAAAGGGTGATCGGCATTAAGCCCTGCTATATTAGCAGCTATTAGTCTTTGATTTCCTATTTGAGCTAGAATATTTTTCTCTCTACTATTAGTAGAAGCTCTTCCTCTTCCTCGACCCCAAGGAGGCTTGTATGTAGATCTCGTATTCTATAAAACCAAAACGTTAGTTAAGAAGTATATTTTGAATGAAATTACTATTAGATTCATCATCATGAGGGAGAATTGTTCATCTACAATATCATATATAATTTTATCAATTATAAGACTTTTTGAGTCTCTGCATAGTTTAACCACTTTCAAAATAGTGATCAATGTTTCTTCATCGAAAAATATCATGAAATAATTCATGATTAAAGTATATTGAAGAGAGAACTTATGAGTTCAAATATTCCCTTGTAAGAAAATCAGGAAGGGTATTATCAGACCATTTTTCATATATTATGTCAAAATAAAAAGGGGCTAACAAGGCTTGACATCTTGCAAACATTTGCTTAGAAGCATCATGCTTAAAGTTTTTTTAAAGATAAACTTTACAGCTTGGAAATCAGTGTTAATAAGAAATTTTTAATTATATAAATTAGTTTGAAATTTTATAACACGCTTGACAGTAGCAAGAATTTCTTTAGCTACAGTCGCATAATTTTTTTGGGCATCATTCCATTTTCCAGAATAAAACTGGACCATATTCTTGTTTATCCGATGGCGAATATTGTTTTAAAATTCCACCATTACCAATATCATAGGCATCTGCTTCTACTATCTTTGACCAAGTAGGATTGGCTAGAGTTAAAAAAAGGAGGTTATGGACCTTTTGTTTTATCCTTTTGACTTCTTCAGTATGACTATTAGTCCATGCTTTGGGATTTTTTTTTAATCTATCATAAAGAAGAGCAGTGTCCTGGGCAAGGTCCTTTATGAAAGGAAAAATATAATTCAGGCTTCCAATAAATCGTTGGAGTTAAGTTTTATTAGTAATTATATTAGAAAATTTAGAAGAAAATTCAATACTTCTATTGATAGGAATGATCCTACCTTTATCAATATTATGACCGAAAAACCTAACAGAAGTTTGAAAAATTACCATTTTTGGTTTTGATATGACTAAACCATTTTGGATAATAATTTTTCCAAATAAATCTAAATGTTTAAAATGAGATTCTATATTTTTTGAAAATACTAGAATATCATCAATATAAATAATTATGAAATCCGTGTAAGGAAGAAAAAATTCATTCATAATTTTTTGAAATTCAGAGGGGGCATTTTTCAAGCCAAAAGGCATAGCATTCCATTCATATTTGCCCATTGGCACATTGAAAGCAGTTTTATATTTATCTAATTCAGATTTATGTATTTGCCAATAACCTGATTTTAAATAAAAATTTAAAATATAACGGCATTGTGTAGTCTAGCAAGTAAATCTTTTTTATTAGGAATAGGATATCTAACCCACTTCAAAACCTTATTGCAAAGTTTATAGTCTATAACTAATCTAGGAACTCCTCGCTCCTGTTCAGCATGCTTATTTATATAAAAAGCAGTTCAAGATCATTTGGACTTTGAGGGTCTAATTAAACCCTTTTGTTGTAAAGAAGTACTTTCTTTTTGGCATAACTCTAAACATTCTGAGTTCATTTGACAAGGTCAGACCTTGGTAGGGATACTATCCTCCGAGAAATCTTCTTCATAGGGAAGACTTATGATATGTTTTTTTCTACTCCAAAATTGATTTGGGTGGTCACCACAAATAGAGGTGTAAAACTGGTTTTTTAGAAGATCTATTTTTCTATTAACGTTAGGATTTTTTAAATCTTGTTCAACTATAACGGAACAAATTTCATTTGTTAAGAATTCAATTTTATTTATTTTAGAGGAAATATTACTGGAAATGATTTCATTTAGAAATCGTTGAACAAGCTAGGTTATAAATTCAAAAGTGATGTTTTTAACCATCCTAAGTACCAGTGAAGCTCTTTGTATCCCAATATAAAAAAGTCATCAATTTAATAAAAAATGGGACACCCATTATTACATCCTTATAAATATCTTTTACCAAAACAAAACTTTCTGGAATACAGATATTCTGTTGCAAATGTACGCTTTAGGTAATTTATATGAAATACCCTTTGAATTACCACTGGCATTTTTTAAGCGATAAGTGATTTTATGGAAATATCTGGAGGGTATTACCCCTTCTTTTATTCAATTTAAATATGCTCCACTGTAAAAATAAAGCAACAAACTCTTTTTTGAAATTGTAGTCTATTAAAATAGTTATTTTTATCAAAAATGTTTCGGTGATAAAATATTGGAGTTTCTACCAGAAATTTATCTTTAAAAAAATCTATGGCTCCAAGTAACTTATTAGCTGTATTTTCTTCAGAAGAACTGGCAGTTGTATTTAACTCACTAATTTTAATACTAGGATTATAAATTATCCTAGAATTTTCCAATCTGAAAATTCTTTCATCTAAGGCTACATTTGAAGCCTTTAGTTATGAGATTTCTTTCTTGAGATAATTTCCGTACTTAAATCTTGGACAGTAGCCATCCTTTTAGGCCATGATTTGCTTTTCACCATTTTTGTGATTTCAGACATGGTGTAAGGTCCTTTCTAAGATGAGATTTGTTCCACCTCTATTTCTTCTTCTAAATTAGAAGGAAGTTTGTCAATTAGCTGAGACCTTAATTCAGGGTCTTTAATAGCCTTTAAAAGATCAAGTATGTTATCATTTGACAAAACATTGATCTTTAAATCACTAAAGTGGAAATAAATATTAAAAAGTTCATCATTAGCATCACAACAATGATTTGAGCATTGTCCCTTATCACATGGCGCTGGCTCTTCTTCAGAAGATGAAGCATAACTTTCTTCATGAAGAACCCTGGGGTCTTCACTTGTTGATGATTCATCTTCCCCAGTGTCAGATATTTCTAGAGAATAATTTAAAAGAATCTTATATAAAGAATCTTCGATATGATCATCTAAGTCAAGTTCTTTTATTTTATCTTTGACATTAAAATCCTTAGCAAAGTGGCCTAATCTTCCACATCTATAACAAGCCTGAGGGTTATTTGATTTAATAAAACACTTCCTAGCTTTATGACAAGCCTTTCTCCTTTGGGTCTTTTCATGCCGTTTTTCCGACTAATCATTGATTCTTTTGAAATCCTTTTTCTTATGGGATCTCTTTCCATTAGCAGGCATATCTATAGCGAACTGTTCATAAAATTCGCCCAATTGTTTTCTCTCAGTGAGACGATGTTTCTTAATTTGTTGGTTAAGTTTATTTCATTACATAAAGCTAAGCCTTACTGAGTGCATACACTAATCAACTTACCATATGAGTAGGTATCATAGTTGATACTCATCCCTGTACCTCTAAGGACCTTTCTAATCCTTTCAGCAAATAAGGGATGGAGTCCATCTATAAATTTGGACTTCTAATGAGTACTATTACTCTCTTGTAATTACATCACTCTGGATAACAAAACATCTTTGTACCATCGAAATAATGTGAGGGTTTTGCACCTCAAATTCTGGGCATAGTTCTAATGGTCTCACTATTATCAGACCATCTTCCCTAAAAGTGTTCGATGATACTTAAAATTAAAGAATAGACCGAGTTTTGAACAGTCTTATATTCCTCAACTTTAGTTGCGTTCATGATTTGGTGATGCTGTTCATGAGTGAGATAATTATCCCACCAACCTTTATGTTGGCCAGTAAATCCGGCAATAATCATTTCTGCTATTTCTCTATCTGTATTTTCATTAACCTTACAGATAGTACTGTACATAAGCATTCTATGTATTGTCGAATAGATTTGTCTTTCAGCTAAACCATCTGTATTACATTCATAGATAACTGATCCGCTGTAACACTGGTGGTAGTGGTCGTCGTCCTGTTCTTCTATTAGGACATCCTGGGGGTAGGTCTAGTGAAGTAAAACATTCTTCTGTAGGGTTTTTTAGAATATTTTTCAGAGATCTTATTAATCTCATGTTCTTCCTGTAATCCTTTACCTTAATAAAGCTTATGTTCAATAGTTAAAGGACTCGCCCTAAATTCTCTAAACTTCCTAGTAAGGAGTTCTTCCAAATCGTCAAGACTTTTTAATTTATGTCTTTTACCTCAGGTGGAGGTTGGATGGCGGTAGTAGCTATTTGCTCTTTACCTTTTCCATCCTTCTGTTGAATCTTTTGGACCTCAACTATAAGCTTGTCTAATTTTTCATGTATCGTAATAACTTGTTCTCCCAGAATACTAATAAACATATTAGTATAATTATTCTGAGTGAGCATCATATTCAATTTTTTAGCTGTAATGGAAGACACATTGTTTTCAAGTAATTTGGAAAAAGCAGTGAAATAGACAATTTTGTCTCTTTCTCCCATTTGAAAAGATTGTTGGGGTGGAAAGAGTGATTTTGTAATTTTCCAACTCGTGAGTATATAATCTGTTTCTAACATAGAGACATTGTTATAAACATGTTTAGACATAAACCAGGAAACAAAAGCAATAATCTTATTTTCTTGCTAATATCTTGATAAAAGTCATTTCTAAAAAATTGTATTAATTCATTAGTCATGTTTTTATGAAACCATTTTCTGAAAACGGCCCATCTGGGTGCTAAAAATTCTTCTAGAACCATTTTTCTTGCAGGTGAACCCGAAATAAAATCTATTTGGTTTCACACATCATTAACACCATTTGAAAAATCTATCTCTGATGCAGTGGGTTCAAGATCTTAATTAATCTTGACTATATTATCACTATTGATACTGATATTATTAATCCTATTATTTTCTCTAATTTGAGATGTGAAAGCTCTAGATGGAAAGTCTACCACATATCAATTGGAGAGATATATGAAGAATTTGATCTAGTTAGCTTAGATGATAAACTTATATTATTAAGTTTGGATAGGTTCATTGAACCTAATCTTAGTTGTGCCATCTAAGGTTTGTTCTATTTCTGTAACCTCAGTATTACCATTGTTTCGAGGGGCAATTTCTTCCTCAATGACTCATTCTCTGAGAAAATCAATTTCATCCCATTTGATAGGTCTCCTGGTAGTTATTTTGGATTTTCCAAAGTTGGTTTCTTTAAGAATTGTTTCATTTTTTAAATCCATAACCTTACACATAGGATTCAAGTATATAAAAGTTTGAAATAACTTCTATAACAGAAACATATAACTTATCTACCAGGAAAATAATCATAACCATGTAATTTAATGCTTAGTATGAAAGCATTTAAAGAATTCTCATCATTAAGAGAAATCTGCAAATTAGGATAATAATTAATATAAACAGGGTCATAAGCCAAGCTGGTATGCACAGTCCCTATTAGAGACCTTTTCCAGTTCTGATTTCTGCCATCTATGAGAGCTCCTATAAAGCTTTCAAGAAAGCCTCTTTAAGTTAGTGGCTTAATGGCGACTTGTATTAAGCCTATGTGAATAAATCTATGAGAATTCCTATATGGGGCTAAATCACTTTCAGATAACAATCTGAATGTAGCATGGTCACTATCTATAGTGATAGTTTCGTCAGTAGTTTTAACTACTTATTTTAAACCTATTTTTTCAAAAGGTTCCTAACTGATATGTTACCTTAGGTTTGACTAAGGGTATAGTCCACTTATTAAGTAGATCTAATTGCTATAGTAATTCATATTCTTGTTTCCTACTGTTTTTAACAGTAGGTTTCTTCCTAATCATATTCATTAGATGAATAGTGTTAAACATAGTTTCTCAGATTTTTACTAACATGGATCCGATACCAATCTTGGATTGGATCACTTTCGAATGAGGTTCTGGAAGAATTACAAGAACTTTATTCGAGACAGATTACTAACCATTAGGTAAATCTTAAACCACGATGCTCCTCACAACTCTTCAACACGACCATCTGTGTAAATGCGTTTACGAGCACCAACGATCAGGATATCCTAACAAAGATTTACTGTAGAGGTTAGTAACTACCTGTTCTATATAGTTCTTAACCTAACACTTTTATCGTGGTGATAAAGTTCATTTAGATCAAGAAAGCATGTTTTGTAAATAACCTTTGAATACTACGCTTTACACTTACTTGTTTAGCCTATCATTTAGCCTAACAGTACTAAATATATTGTAAAGAGAGGGAGAGAGTAGAACAGTACCCGAGACCGGCTGTTTGTGGCCAATTGACCTTTTTATTGCTGAATTCAAAATAGTACCAAATTACAAAATTGATTTTTACAAGGATAGAGAAGGCTAGAGAGATATTCTGAGCGTTGGCTAATGCCTGCCTTCTCCTAAACCAAGTTGATCCTTATATAATGGATCGATGCACTACTAAACAAATAAAATTGGCCAACAAAATAGTTTACAATAGTGGCCTACAAAGAAAATTTATACAAACGAACAATATACTTTATAAAAGTAGATTCCTCATAATGGAGTGGTCCATATCTTTGTTAAAGTCTTTTATCTTATCACTCTATGATTGTCCTATGAGGCCATCAATAATTTAAGCTTTGCCTTTTTCTTTTTTGTCTTTTTTCTCCGAAGATTCTTCGGCATGTTCCTTCAATTTTGCAAGGAAATCCTCTATCTCGTCAATATTAACTTCCGTTCCATATGTGCTTTGAGCTTCCCCTGCTGCACATATGTCTTCATCGGAAGTGTTACCTCTAGAGGCCATTGATATATCATCACTGACTTTTGTTCCAAAAATTGTTGCCAAGTCTTTCTTTATCTCCTCAAAATATGAAGCGAGGATTTCTTTCTTGGATATGGCTCCTTTCTTATTTTTATGACTTTTAGTAATTACCTCAAATGGGCTTATTTTGTCCTTTGCAGCATTTGCTTTGTCTAATTTCATATATGTTTCTATCTTGGTTTGAATCTGTTGAATTAATTCGTCACCAAATAGTTTGCCTTGGGTGTCTTTATGGAGTAATTTTGTCCAAAATTTGTTATAAAAAATTCTATAAAGGCAAGGTACTCCTTCATCTGTATAACCAGTTTGGACATCCCATTTCATTATCCAGGGAATTGAAAAATCTATGAAAAAAATACATTGATACAATACCATCATAAAGGATATTATCTTTTTGTAATGAAATAATTTTGGGAGATATGTCTACCCACTGAGTAAATAAACTTTTAAATCAAGAAGGGAGTATTTCCAATGATGGAGCATATAATTTCCACCATTTAAAAAACCAATTTGGAATGTGTTAACTGTCCATATTGGAGCAGAGTTTAATAGAAAATGAGTGTTTCCTATTAGGATTCTCATAAAGAAAAGTTTTATTAAAACTTTCTATAGTTCCAATAATTGAATTTAACTGAGAACTTTTTATCAGGGTGGATGTATTCTCGATCCATTAGGGTACTCATTCCCCATTCATTCGAAGGTATGACCTTTTGGATAATGATCTTTCAAAAATTATAAACTTTTCTTGTATTTTCAGGATAGAAATGCTGAATTTCAGCCGATCCTGTTGTTGAGAGTATCATCCCATAATGCATCCTGTATTTATAAGTAGTAGTAGCGTATGACGCTCTATCAAAATACCTGGTTATCAGTTGCCAGGGGTTATCCTTCCATTTAAGGTCGGATTTTTCCTAGAGAATCATTAATTCTTTTGTTTCTTTTTTGTTGTAAACCTCAAGATTTTCATTACTATCCTCTGCTATAACTGAGGAATAAGATGGTGTATGGGATGAAGTATCTTCATTCTTTTTGGATTGTATGAAATTCAAAAATTCCTTATACAAAGGGTGATTGGTATTACCTCCTGCTATATTAGTAGCTATTAGTCTTTCATTTCTCATTTGAGCTAGAATATTATTCTCTCTACTATTAGTAGAAGCTCTTCCTCTTCCTCGACCCCGAGGAGGCTTGTTTGTGGATCTCATATTCTGCAAAACCAAAACGTTATTTAAGAAATACATTTTGAATGAAATTACTATAAGATTCATCATCATGAGTGGAAAATTGTTCATCTAAATATCATATATAATTTTATCAATTATAAGACTTTTTAAGTCTCTGCATAATTTAACCACTTTCAAAACAGTGATTAATGTTTCTTCATCGAAAAATATCATGTAATAATTCATGATTAAAGTATATTAAAGAGAGAACTTATGAGTTCAAATATTCCCTTGTAAGAAAATTAGGAAGTGTATTATCAGACCCTTTTTTATATATTATGTCAAAATCAAAAGGGGTTAACAAGGCTTGCCATCTTGCAAGCATTTGCTTAGAAACATCATGCTTAAAATCTTTTCTAAAGACTTTGCAGCTTGGCAATCAGTCTTTGTAATAAACTTTTGACTATATAAATCAGTTTGAAATTTGATAACACATTTGACAATAGCAAGAATTTCTTTAGATACAGTCGCATAATTGTTTTGGGCATTATTCCAATCTCCAGAATAAAACCGGACCAGATATTCTTGTTTATCCGATGGCGAATATTGTTTTAAAATTCTGCCATAACCAATATCAGAGGCATCTTCCTCTACTATATTTTCTCAAGTAGGACTGGATAGAGTTCAATAAGGGGGGTTATGGACCTTTTGTTTAATCCATTTGACTGCTTCAGCATGACTATCAGTCCATGATTTGGGATTCTTTTTTAATCTAACATAAAGAAGAGCGGTGTCCTGGGCAAGGTCCTTTATGGAAGGAGAAATATAATTCTGTCTTCCAAGAAATCGCTGGAGTTGGGTTTTATTAGTAATTATATTAAGAAATTTAGAAGCAAATTCAATACTTTTATTGATATGACTAAGCCATTTTGGATAATAATTTTTCTAAATAAATCTAAATGTTTAAAATGAGATTCTATATTTTTTGTAAATCCTAGAATATCATCAATATAAATAATTATGAAATCCGTATAAGGAAGAAAACCATCATTCATAATTTTTTGAAATTCAAAGGGGGCATTTTTCAAGCCAAAAGGCATAACATTCAATTCATATTAACCCATTGGCACATTTAAAGCAGTTCTATGTTTATCTAATTCAGATATCTGTATTTGCCAATAACCTGATTTTAAATAAAATGTTGAAAATATAACGTCATTGTGTAGTCTATCAAGTAAATTATTTTTATTAGGAATAGGATATCTAACCCACTTCAAAACCTTATTGAGAGGTTTATAGTTTATAACTAATTCTGGAATTCCTCGCTCCTGTTCAACATGCTTATATAAATAAAAAGTAGTACTAGACCATTTGGACTTTGAGGGTCTAATTAAACGCTTTAGTTGTAAAGAAGTAATTTGTTGTTTGCATAACTCTAAATATTCTGAGTTCATTTGACAAGGCCTGACCTTGGTAGGGATACTATCCTCTGAGAAATCTTCTTCATAGGGAAGACTTATGATATGTTGTTTTCGACTCCAAAATTAATTTGGGTGGTCACCACAAATAGAGGTGTAAAACTGGTTTTTAGAAGATTTATTTTTTCTATTAACCTAGAATTTTTTAAATCTTCTTCAACTTTAATTGAACAAATTTCATTTTTTAAGAAGTCAATTTTATTTATTATAGAAGAAATATTACTGGAGATGATTTTATTTAGAATCGTTGAACAGGCAGGTTATAAATTCAAAAGTGATGTTCTTACTATTGTAAGTACCTGTAAAGCTTTTTGTTTCCCAATTTAAAAAATGCATCAATTTAATAAAAAATAGGACACCCAGTATTACATCCTTATCAATATCTTTTATGAAAACAAAACCTTCTGGAATACAGATATTCTGTTGGCAAATGTAAGCTTTAGGTAATTTATACGAAATACCCATTAAATTACCACTGGCATTTTTTAAGCGATGAGAGGTTATATGGAAATATTTGGAGGGAATTACCCCTTCTTTTATACAATATAAATATTCAGGAAGGGTATTATCAGACCCTTTTTTATATATATTATGTCAAAATCAAAAGGGGCTAACAAGGCTTGCCATCTTGCAAACATTTGCTTAGAAACATCATGCTTAAAATCTTTATTAAAGATAAACTTTGCATCTTGACAATAAGTCTTAATAAGAAATTTTTAATTATATAAATAAGTTTGAAATTTCATAACACATTTGACAATAGCAAGAATTTCTTTAGCTACAGTCGCATAATATTTTTGGGTCAGATATCTATGAATGGAATATAGATGGTCTTTCTGAAAGACAAATCTATACGACAGTACATAGAATGCTTATATACAATACTATATGTAAGGTTAATAAAAATACAGATAGAGCAATAGCAAAAATGATTATTGCCGGATTTACTAACATACTATATATATATATATATATGTATATACACACACACACTAGCATAATATATATATATATATACACACACATAACATACTATAATCGTATATATAGTATGTTATGTATATTTACTTACCCGAGTATATACTATATATTAAATATATACTATCAAACACACACACATATGTATATATGTAGTACATACATACATATATATATATATATATATGTATATACACACACATAATATTCTACATATATATATAATATTCTACATATATATATATGTAGTGTATATATATATACACACTACATATATATACATATTCTAACATATATTCTATACATAATACACCCTTATATAATATATGTGCATATATACAAGGCAATAAATAATAATATATACACATAATACACTCTTATATACATATAACGTACAGTATATATATTATATATATTTATATAGCTATATATAAGCAATTTATACTAGTATATATATATAGTTTACAAGAAAGTGTCTTAGATAAAAAAAAATTTAAAAATAGCCCGGAACGAAAAAAGCTCATTAGGCCCGTATAGTCCAACGAGCCCGGCCCATTTAGCCTGAGACCATGTGGTCTTGGGACCACCATGGGCCGGTTCCACCCATTGGGACCGTGAAGACCGGGACCGTTTGGCCCGGGAGCGCCCAAGACCAGCCCGCCTCAAGCCCGGGACCGTCAAGACCGGCCCGTTTAGGCCCGGCCCAAAAAGCAGCCTTACTAACCAACCTAGGACCCATCTTTCCCAATTCTTGATGTTTAAACTTTAATTTTTTCTATATATTTAACTTGTTCAAGTCTTTTTCTTTTGTCTCATTACTTGATTCATACAATGTCCAAAATATGCCTTTATTTGAAAGTATGTGCTTAAACTATTTATTTGTTAAAAAGACTAATTCATCAGTATAAATTCGGCCGAGACCCACCGTTGTTGACCAAGAGGGGTGCCTAACACCTTCCCCTCAAGGTTATTTTGAGCCCTTGCCCTAAATCTCTGGTAATACAAACTAGTCTAAGAGTTAAATGCTCTAGGTGTCATAACGCACCATAATTTGTTAGGTGGCGACTATTCCATGCCCAATTTGCAAAAAGGAAACAAGTTATTACCCCCATGAATTTCGGAACGCGGACATCTCTCACCTCATCTATACGTCTTAATCGACACAAACACATAGCAATTAAGACTCAACACATATTCCCTCAAGCTAAGGTTAGATCAAACACTTAACTCGATTTCCATGGCCAAACTCAAGCTTCAAATAATACTTTCCCTTTTGATTCGACATCCTATTCAATTGTATCTAGCCAATATTAACTTATTAACATTAATTGAAGCCAAAGAGACCAACTTAAATGAAAAATTACAGGTCTGCCAACATTCTTTAAAAAATAAAAACCCGATCCCCGGGCTCCTTGGTCAAAACTCGAGGTTCGAACCAATACCCATTCACCAATTTACCCACGAGCCCAAATATATAATTAGTTTCGCAATTCGACCCCAAATGGACGTCTAACTTCCAAAATTTGAAAAATCTCCAATTCTCCTAAAATCCTCATTTCAACCCTTAAATAACAAGATTTAGGCCTAGAAATCTAATGTGTATTGATGAAAACTGAAATAAAGGAGTTTAAGAACATATGCCTATGATTTGGTGTTAAAATTTCTCTTCACAAATTGCCTAAGGTCGGATTCTAGGGAAGGAGTTGAGAGCTTTTGATAAAATCCCATTTCAGTTATGTTTTTAAAAGACTGGACAAGCCTTCATCGCGTTCATGAGAAGCCTGTTGTGCTTGTGAGATGCAGCGGCCAAAAGCCTTCGTGTTCACGAGATACACTTCGAGTTCGTGAGGGCATTCTCCCCCAGCCTCCACATTCGCGATCCAAGTGACGTGTTCAATATGAGTATTTCACTCCTCTCCTAGGTCCTTGATATAATGGCCTTTGCGTTCGCGATAGACAGGTTGCGTTCGCAAAGGGTAGCGCCCCTAACGCTCCGCATTCACAGCCTGTGCCTCGCGTTCCCTTAGAAGGAATTTCCTTCAGACAAATTTTACACTTCACGTTCACATGAGTTTCTTTGCGAACGCGAAGAAGAAAATATGTGTGCACCTGCAACAGCTAAGACAACGAAAATCTCTAAGTCCAAAACATCCTGAAACTTATCTGAAACTCACCCGAGGCCCCAGGGCTCCAAAACAAACACGCACACAAACCTAAAAACATCATATGGAGTTGCTCGTGCGATCAAATCACAACAATAACACCTACAACTACGAGTTTATAATGAAAATTAAAGAAAATTCTCAAGAACTCTTAAAGCTTCTATTTGACAACCAAGGGTTTGATTTACGTCATATGAATTCTGTTTCTTACCAAATTTTACAAGAACAACTTAAATATCATATTAAACCTATATCGGGATCCAGAACCAAAATTACGGGCTCAATACCGTTAATTTCAAACATCTTTAAATTTCCAAAAACTCTTATATTTTCAGTTAAACAATTTTTTTCAAGAATTTCATTTGTCGTGCTAGGGACCTTGGAATTCAATTCTGGACATACGCCCAAATCCTGTATTTTCTTACAGAAACTCCGGGACCATCGAATCATTGGTCCAGGTCTGTTTACCTAAAATATTGACCGATGTCAACTTAAGTTCAATTTTAAAGGCAAAATCAATATTTTATCAAATTTTTCACATAAGTGCTTTTTAGATACACGCCCGACTGCTCACACAAATTGAGGTGAGATAAAAGGAGGTTTTTAGGCCTCAAACACAGATGTGACTTTCAAAATAAGAGATGACATTTTGGGTCATTATATCCAATATCGTCAAGTCACTATTCATTGTCTTTCCGAATAAAACCTTAGGTTCAAGAACGCTCATTTCAAGAACAAACGTTATATCTTATCCAAATGGTGACTCTGATTCAATTTATTCATTAATTAACTTATCAAGTTTATTATAATCAGTAGAAACTCAAAACAATTCTATTATATCAATTCATCACTGTTCATATTCTTCATTGCCAAAGATGTCATTTTCAAGACTTACTCTTAGGGTTCCCATAATACTTCACCATAACCTCAAATAAATTACATAAATATGTTACCGATACTTCAATAAATCTACATATATGTGAAGCTCAAGTAAAGAGATCACCACTTGGTGGAAGGTTCTCAATTTTTCTCTTTTTGGTGTTCTTGAAGATACAACCCATTTCTTATGAATTTGATCGATAATAATGTTAGTGTTATCATTAATTGATGTTATATATTCATCATTGTACCAAAATAACTCACCCTGAAGTGTATCCATGGTGGAAGAGCTCCTCTTTCTCTTCGAAATCAATTCCAAGTTGAAGAACTTCTGATAAAATTACATAGCTTGCCGCGTAGCTATATTACCACCTTCTGATAAAAAGTCCATAACTCATTGTACAAATATCCAAATGACGAATGGTTTAAAGCTTTAAAAATTAAACACTTAAGACATTTCATTTGATAGAGCATACACTATATATCCTTCATATCTTTAGATTTATGCTCGTTTGAAGTTAAGTCTTGTACGAACTCACTTGAAACTTTACCCCATCATACAATTTTCAACTTGGCTTAGCCTTAGGGCTCTTTTTAGACCACAAAACAATTTTAATGCACCTTATACATAAATTACCATGATAAACCGATATCGTTCATATTATTAGTCCTGTTCATACTTAACTAATATAATTAGTACCCGTCAATCTTCTTAATGGTCTTGAAACAATTCAAACTTTTTCGGGGTATTACAATCATGTTTTTGTAAACTTATTCAAATTCTAATCTCGTACCCACCTTCTCGAACAAGATTTTTTACTTTTGAATTGGATTATTCTTGATTGCGTGGTATTTCATCACATTATATATGGTCTCCTTATCTTTGAACAACTAACCCACTTCAACCTTTTTGTATAAAATAGTTGTAATTATGTTCATATCATTGACTTCCATATGCTCTAATTTCTTGTTAATATACAAAAAGCTTCGTCATCGTGATGCAATGCTGCGTTTGTGGTCATTCTTTGTATTGTTATCCTTGGTGTTTCACCTGATCGTAGTCGAGCAGCTCACATATATATTATTTTCCTTGAAATTAAGACACAAGGAAAAAGCTGTCACATCCGAATTTGTCTCTTTTAATTTGATATGCGTCATCAAAGCGATATCACTATTTACTGTTATTGATGGATAACCATCTTTAACAGTATAAATATTAATTGTAGTCGCATATTTCTTATGAAGATACTTTGCAATATCGAACTGAAAATCATCGAAATTCCAGTTTGATTTGATTAGCATTCCATCAACTTCAAAATCTATAAATTGATTATCATCAGACCAATATCCATTGTGTTGTAGCAATAAAGGTATTTCGACCATTGTTATATTTCACCTTTGAATCGAACAAATTTAATCCGAAACTTGTTAGAGCATCAATTTTCCCAAATTTTTCTCCCAAGTTTGTTTGCTCACCAACAAATGCATAGAAATTAGGAAATCGATGTAGGTATTCCAAACATTGTTATAATATATTATTGAATCAAAAGATTTCTCCCATATTTGTTAGGGCTTTAATTTTTCTAAACTTTTCTCCCAAATTCCTCTACTCGACAAGAAACACGTAGACAGTAGGAAAATTCGTAGGATTTATTTTGGTTTGTAATTTATACGATCAATAGGCGGCAAGAAATACAATAAAATGACGCATATATCGCGTTAGGGGAAAGTTGGACATCAGGCGAAAAGATTTGGGGATATCGATGTTGATTAAAGGTTTTAGAGCTATGGCTTGTCATTAAATTTAAAAGTGGAGTACATTAGTCCTTTCCCAATGAAAAAAATATAGTTTAACAAGCTAACTTCTCAACCAATATTAATTACTAGTATTGTATTTAGAAAACTCACGAATAATCTAAAACTGTCTTTCATCGTCAATGGTAATACGGAAGTTAATGAACATTTTAAATTTTGTTCATTAAAACATGATCACATAGAATAATACAAAATATAATCATGGCATTATAATCTATAATTTTGTGATATTATAAGTTGTTTACTCTCAAAATCATATAATAATTAAATTTATACGTGGTTATAAAGATACAATGGTTAATTTGATACAAAGCAATAAATTGGATTAGAACGAACAAGTAAAAATATAGTAAATTCAAACCACATGAGGAGAATGATCCTACCATTAGTGTAATGTTCACCCCCGATTTGGACTCATAGGGGCCAGTATTGATGAACAAGAAAAAAAGCTTTGAAATAATAATGTATTGCTTTTAAGTGCCTGATACCATGTCTGTCATAAACTATCAAACCCCCTTCATATAGTAGGAGAGTCCTACTCTAGGTAAAATTCTATAAAAGGTAAAAAAAATTTTCTGATTAACTGATTGTCGGTTCTTAATCGATACGTGCCGAGATCCCCACTGTGATACCCGACTCATTATGGATATTACAACATTTTGTTGGCCCTGCTAGATTGCCCGCAATGTTCTTCAAAATCATTCAAGACTAGGACCGATCCCGAACCATGACCTCGACATTCTCAAAGGTGAGCGTCATGCCCCTAGATTCTGACTCGATGAGACCTTTGCGTTGATTTCGATCCCTTGTCATCATGTCTCGAGCTTGGCTTATCTTGTCGAAGACCGGGGTGCACCATGAGCCCAATTTTACCCTTATATAGATAGTCCCCTCATTTCTCGAATAGTAATGACGAGAAATGACATGAACTCCCGAATCCTACTTAGATACGCCTTGAAAAAAATGATAAAACACCCGAAACATCTTGTCAGTCATATCATAATGGCATTATATGCATGTTAGACGCCAGTCGGCTATCTCTGGACGTGAAACGTCGTTGAAATCCATTAAATACCTCCTCATATGTTCATTTTTCACTTCATATTAAACCTTTCACCCTTGTTCCTTTAGGATTTCAATATTCTCTATCATCTTTACCTCCGTCACTCAAGGTTCTTCAGTACTTTGCAAATTTTTTTAACTCATCTCCTACTCAAGCCAACAGGTCTGATCCTTCATCTTTCAATCTTTCTCCATCTTTTTCAAGCTTTTACTTCGTAACTGTAACGTCCCTACCGTTCGTTTCGAGAATTATAACCTCATTCCTCTATTTCCTACTTCGTTTATGTTCTACAGCTGTATTTTGACTTATCGAGTTAGTTGGTTTGGGTCCAGAGTGATTTCGAATTGAATTGAGGCACATTGTCTCTTATTTAAAAGCTTAAGTTCGAAAAGTTGACCAGATATTGACTTATGTGTAAACGACCTCGGATTTAAATTTTGATGGTTCCGTTAGCTCAGTTAGGTAGTTAGACTTAGAAGCGTGTTTGGAACAAGATTTGGAGGGTCGTAGTAGAATTAGGCTTGAATTGGCGAAAGTGAAAATTTTAACTATTTTGGCCGGAAGTAGAAATTTTAATATCAGGGTCTGATTTGATTTCAGAAAGTTGAAATAGGTCCATGGTGTCATTTATGACTTGAGTGCAAAATTTGAGGTCATCGGACTTGATTTGGTAGGTTTCGTCGTCGCTTTTAAAATTAGAAAGTTTCAAAGTTCGTTAGGCTTGGATCTGAGTGTAATTCATATTTTTAATGTTGTTTGAGGTGATTTGAGGATTCCACTAAATTTGTAATGGTTTATTTGACTTATTAGCATGTTTGATTGAGGTCCCGATGGCCTCGGGTTGATTTCGGGAGGAATTCAAGAGGTTTCGAACATGGTTTAGGAATTGAATGAAAAACTGAAGTGTTGTTGTTGCTGGTGTAATCGAACCTGCTGAGTGGGCACCACAGGTGCGGGTCCACAGATGCAGCCAAGAAGGAGCTGGGAATGAGCTGCAATTGGAAAGACTTTCCCGCACCTACGAGGACTGTAGAAGCGAGAATCTGAGCGCCGGTGAAATGTATTTCCGTACCTACGATAGGCGCATATGCTGTCTTGAAGCCGCATGAGAAGAGTCTAGGATTTTAAGTGGGAGTCGAACCTACGATGGAATTTTTGCAGGTGGGGCATTCCAAAAACGACAAAGTGGCCACATGTGCGCTTTTGCTGGACAGAAACAATAAATTGAACACTTCAAGATTTTTCACCATTATTGAGATAAATTTCTTGTGCCTATTTATCTTGAATAATGGCGTTTCAATCCTACAAAATTTTACACATAGTTGGTGAGTTTTTGAGGTGAAATTCGGGATTTTAGGGCTTAGAGAATTGGAGAGTGAATTTTTGGATTTTGGATGACCAAATGATGTCGAAGTTTGATCAATATAGTATGGTCGGACTCGTGAGTTAATGAGCTTTCGGGTTTTGTGACTTTTGTCGGATTTTGATGGGCCTAGGGGCTAGGTTTGAGCCGATTTTGTATTCTGAGTCTAATTTAGTAGTTTTATCATGGAATTGAGTCCTTTAGCATATATTAATTGTATTGTACTGTTTGTAGCTAGATTCGGGATGTTTATAGACCGATTTGTGAGGCAAAGGCATTGCAGAGTAGAGATTTGATCGGATTGAGGCAAGTAACAGTTGTACATATTTTCATGAGGGTATAAAAAATTCTGGATTTTGGTGCGACGTGATTATTTTCAGGTGGCGCACATGCTAGGTAACGAGCGTGTGGGCATGCACCTAGGGTATTGTGACTTGGTCCATCCTGTGAAAACTGTGAAATTGAAAAAGTTGTTGTTAGCTATATGCTCTTTATGTGTTATAGAAATTGACTCTAAATCATGTTAGAAACCATGTTTAGGCTATGTGTTGGTATTGTGGCTCCTACAGAGATGGCATTACATATTGAATTTCCTACTAAATGCTATCTATACCAAGTCGCAATTTTTACTCATATATCATATCTTAGTCTCTGCTATTCTATTCGACGCATCATGTTATTGTTTTTGGGCAGATTTTCCTACTTTATGAGAGTTTAAGAGACTGGAGAGATTGATGACTGAGTGAGGCTGAGGGTCTGATTGTGAGGATATTTATGGGATTGGGCTGCACTCCGCAGCATATTTCATTGATTTTACCATGATTGGCTTGATATAATGCTTGGGCTGAAGGAGCCCCTCCGGAGTCTGTATATACCCCCAGTGAGCGCAGGTACCTACTGAGTGTGAGTGCCAAGTGCTGAATGATTGTGAGGAATGAGTGATTGTGAGGTTGGAGTGATTTGGAGGATTGAGTGATGATTGCCCGAGACAATATATTATTTGTTTATTGATGCACACAATTACCTTACATCCTTGTTTTGGAAACTGTTGGAAGATATTTTATATGGCTTTATTTGAACTTGACTTAAAAAAACTGTCACGACCCGAATTGCCCATCGTTGGGACCGTGATGGCGCCTAACATTGAACCCGCTAGGAAAGCCAAGATCATTGATTATTCTACCTTTTTATCTTTATATTTAACAATTTACCAAGTTAATGCAAGTATATAATGGAATTAGAAGTGCAAAAGAATAGAATTTAACAATTTAGCTAATACCAATACAAATCCCTAATAATAATCCACCCAGAACTGTTGTCACAATCTCACGGACTATCTATGAAATTTACAAATAGGGTCTGAACCTAGAAAATGCATGTCTGTCTCTGAAATAGAAAAGAACAGAAAAAACAAGACGGGAAGGGGACGCCAAGGCATGAGGACACTTGCATGACTACCTTGGGTCTCCAATGTATTGAAGGCATCAACCCCTAGCTATGGTCTGTATGCTCCAGTACCGGGATTTGCACAAAAAAATACAGAGTATAGTATCAGTACAATCGACCCCATGTACTGGGTAAGTGTTGAGACTAACCTCGGCGAAGTAGTGATGAGGCTAGGACACAACAAACAACATAACCTGCAGTTAAACAATATCTAACAAAATAACAGTAATAGAAGCTAACCAGAGAGTAGCGAGGATGGGTAACATACTGTGTGGGATACCGACAAATGAAACACAGAAATAATGGAATGAAACAATTAAGGCACTGGACCAATAGCAACAAGAAATCATTACAAACTGAGAATAAATACACGGCATCACCCTTCGTGGTTTTACTCTCAATACTCACCATGCAATTAGTAATGAAAATGTGAACGACATCACCATTCGTGCCTTATCACTCTTCCTTACCATATGAATATTAGAAATGTGCATGACATCACCCTTCATACTTTATCTCTCTTACTCACCATACACATCAATATAAATGTAAAATTGCACGGCATCACCATTCGTGCTTTATGACTCTTTCCTCACCAAATGCAAAAGTATGAATGTGCAAAACATCACCCTTCGTGTTTTGTCACTCTTTTCTCACCCAAACAATGGTAACAACAATATCCCGGAATGGAATCAACAATAACAATAAATACATCCCGGCAAAGGAATCAACTACAACCAAACTTGCACTAAATCAATTAACATTACAAATGAACTTCAACTGGAGCCAATGCTCAACAATAAGCAAATACCAAGAAGATAATCATAAGCTTATTCAACATAGATATTCAACAATTTAGGCAATTATAGTACTTATTAAGAATCACAAAAATCACAATTTGAGACTCACGAGTACACTTGACACCAACGTATAGATACTCGTCACCATACATATACGTCGTACACTACACTAGAACATAGAAAATAAAAAACAACACCTATTACCTCAAGCTAAGGTTAGAGAAAACACTTAGCTCGATTCTACGGCCAGAATTCAAGCCTCAACTATATCTTTCCCTCTAGAATTCACCTCCAATTAACTTTTATCTGGTCATAATTAGTTTAATAACATCAATAAGTGCTAAAGAACTCACAGCCAATGCTTAATTATATATTTCCCTATATTTTTCCCAAAAATCCAAATATCAACCCTAGGCCCACTTGGTCAAAACTTAATGTTTGGACAAAAATTCAATTGCCCGTTTACCCCCAAGCCCGGATATGCAATTGGTTTTGGAATCCGACCTCAATTGAGGTCGAAATCTCCAAATTTTGAAATTCCCAATTTTCACCGGAAAACAACCAAATTCCCATGAAAATCCCTAGATATTGAGATGAAATCTTGTAAAAATATGAAGTAGATTGAAAGAAAGGAGTTAAAAGTTGTTTACCTATGATTTGGAAAGAAACTTTCTTTGGAAAATCTCCTAAGAGAGCTTAGGGTTTGAAAGAGTTTGAAAAATTAAGAAAATCCCGTCTAAGTTCCAATTTACCCTAGCGCAGTTATCGCATTTGCGATTCTAGGTTTAGAAATGCTAACTCGCGAATGTGGCCAAGGCTTCACAATTGTGAAGGTTGTCCTGACCTGATTACTTCGCAAATGCGAACCATCGCCCGCAAATAAGTTAACTCTGGAGTCGCTTTTGTGACATAGAGCATCGCAAACACGAGGGTCTCCCCCTGGCAGTCATTGCAAATGCGATGGTTATTCGCAAATGTAAGCGTGCATTTGCGAAGCCTACAGACCTGCAACTCACTTGTAATTTTTCCTAAGTCCAAAACACTCTGCGACCTATCCAAAATTCACCCGAGACCTCGGGGATCCAGACCAAATATGCACGCAAACAAAAAAATATCACACAGACTTGCTTGTGCGATCAAATCATCAAAATAACATCAACAACTATGAATTTAGCCACAAAATTAAAGAAATTCTTATGAACACTTAAAGTTACTATTTTCATAACCGAGGGTCCAATTTACATAAAATCAAGTCCGTTTCCTACTAAATTTCACAAATTAGACTTAAAATTTATTTTAGACCTGTACCAGGATCCAGAACCAACATACAGGCCCGACACCATAACATTCAAGCATTATTCAATTTCTAAACTCACTATATTTTTCAGATAAACAATTTCCTTCAAAAATTTATTCCTCGGGTTATGGACCTCAAAATTTAATTTCAGGCGTACGACCAAGTCCCATATTTTCTTACGGACCTTCTGGAACTGTCAAATCATGGGTCTAGGTCCGTTTACCAAAAATATTGACTGAAGTCAACTTAATTCAATTGTAAAAGCAAATTTTAGCATTTTCTCAATTTTCACATATAGGCTTTCTAGAAATGCGCCCGAGCTGCGCATGCAAATCAAGGAGAAGGAAAATAAGGTCATGAAGGCCTCAGAACCCCGGATTGGGAATAAAAGATAAGATGGCCTTTTGGGTCATCTCAAAAACAGATTTGACTTAAACTTCGGGATTAAAGCATGCCTATTCTTCACTGAACATTATGAGATATGTGAGAAAGCAAGGAGAAAATATAATACTGATTAATAATGACAATGATACAATGAGCCCTATATATGCAATACTTGTCCTACTCTTAATACATATGAGATTAGGGTTATTTACTACTATTTACACAATGAAACTAACACTCCCCCTCAAGCCGGTGCATATAAATCATATGTACCGAGCTTGTTACATATATAACTAATACGAGGACTAGTAAGTGACTTGGTGAAAATATCAGCAAGCTGATCATTTAACTTCAAAATTTTCGTAGCAACATCTTCGCAGAGTATTTTTTCTCTAACAAAGTGACAGTTAATCTCGATATGTTTAGTTCTCTCATGGAACACTGGATTTGACGCAATATGAATAGCACCTTGATTATCACACACAAGTCCTATCAGGCTAATCTCACCAAATTTTAACTCCTTGAGCGACTGTTTGATCCAAATTAGGTCACATGTGACCATAGCTCGATATTCTACTTCTGCACTAGACCGAACAAGCTCGTTCTGTTTCTTGCTCTTCCAAGACACCAAATTTCCTCATAATTAGATACAATATCCAGACATAGGACGTCTATCAAAAGGTGATCCTTCCCTGTAAGCATCTGAGTATCCAATGATCTGCTCATGGCCTCGCTCTTCAAACAATAAGCCTTTGCCTGGAGCTAATTTCATATATCGAAGAATGCGGACAACTGCATCCCAATGACTATTACAGAGAGAATCCATAAAGTGACTCACAACACTCACAGGAAAGGAAATGTCAGGTCTAGTCACCGTGAGGTAATTTAATTTACCAACCAACTGCCTATATCTTGCATGATCACTAAAAGGCTACCTCTGTCCTAGCAAAAGTTTAGAATTCGGATCCATCGAAGTGTCAACAGATCTACAACCTATCATTCCTTTCTCCTCAAGAATACCTAAGGCATACTTTCGTTGTGAGATCACAATACGTGAGCTAGACTGAGCGAACTCAATACCTAGAAAATACTTTAATCTGCCCAGATCCTTAGTTTGAAAATTCTAAAAGAGATGTTGCTTTAACTTACTATTACCATCCTGATCACTACCGTTAATAACAATATCGTCAACATAAATGACCAGATAAATACAGAGATTTGAAGCAAAATGTTGATAAAATATAGAGTGATCAACTTCACTATGGGTCATGCCAAACTCCTGAATAACTGTGTTGAACTTACCAAACTAGGCATGACGAGACTGCTTTAGGCGATAGAGGAACCGGTGCAACTGTTATACAAGGCCACTAGACTCCCCCTGAGCAACAAAACCAGGTGGTTGCTCCATATAAACCGCATCCTCAAGGTCACCGTGAAGAAAAGCATTCTTAATGTCCAATTGATATAGAGGCCAATGGTGAACAGCAACCATGGATACAAAAAGGCAGACTGATGCAATTTTAGCCACGAGAGATAAAGTATCACTATAATCGAGTCCAAATATATGAGTATATCTTGTAGCAACAAGGCGAGCCATAAGTCGATCAACCTGGCAATCTGGACCAACTTTGGCTACATACACCCAACGACAACCAACATTCGATTTACTTGAAGAAAGAGGAACAAGCTCGTAAATACAACTCATATGTAAAGCAAACATCTCGCCAATCATAGTCTGTCGCCATCTGGGATGAGACAGAGCTTCACCTATAGACTTAGGGATAGAAACAGAGGAGAAAGATGACATAAATGCACAATGGGATGATGATAGACGATGGTAAATTAAACCGATATAATGAGGATTAGGATTAAGTATGGACTCTATTCCTTTTCGTAGTGTAATGGGTTGATTAAGAGGACAAAAGTCCGCAGTATTAGAAGGGTCAGGTGCAGGACATGAATCAGCCGGGCCTGATACTGGGGCAGACGATGATGATAAGTCAGGAGTGGTGGAGCTATAGAAGGTTGAACTAGACTAGGTGGTGGACTGGAGCTATAGTTGGTAGAACTGGACTAGGTGGTGGTACTGGAGCTATAGTTTGTAGAACTGGACTAGATGGTGGCACTGGAGCTATAATTTATAGAACTGGACTAGGTGGTGGCACTTGACTCGGTGGTGAAACTGGAGCAATAGGTGGTGGAGCTGTAACTGGAACTATTGGAGGTGGAGTTATGGAGGAAGATGAATTGGAGATAGGGACTGAATTTCCAAAAGAAATAACCTGTAGCACCTCATAAATATCTAAGTGATTAACTGGACCTGTGAAGTCTGATTAGGTTTCAAAGAAGGTAACATATGCAGGCATAAGAATCGCTGAAGGTCAGGAAAATAACATCGATATCCCTTTTGCTTTCTCGAGTAACCTAGAAATATGCACTTAAGAGCACGGGGAGCTAACTTATCTTTTCCTAGAGTAAGGTCATGAACAAAGCACGTACTCCCAAAGGCACGAGGTGTAAGAGAGAACAAAGGAGATGTCGCATTAAGTTTAATCTGCCCAAATCCTTATTCTGAAAGTGCTAAAAGAGATGTTGCTTTAACTTACTAATACCCTCTTGATCATTATCGGTAATAACAATATCGTCAATATAAACGACCAGATAAATACAGAGCTTTGAAGCAAAATGTCGATAAAATATAGAGTGATCACCTTCACTATGGGTCATGCCAAACTCCTGAATAACTGTGTAAACTTACAAAACTAGGCTCGAGGAGACTGGTTTAGATGATAGAGGGACCGGCGCAAGCAACATACAAGGCCACTAGACTCCCCCTGAGCAACAAAACTAGGTGGTTGCTCCATATAACCTCATCCTCAACGTCACCGTGAAGAAAAGCATTCTTAATGTCCAACTGATATAAAGGCCAATGGCGAACAACAACCATGAATAGAAAAAGGCGAACTGATGCAATTTTATCCATGAGAGATAAAGTATCACTATAATCGAGTCCAGATATTTGAGTATATCCTTTGGCAACAAGGCGAGCCTTAAGTCGATCAACCTGGCAATCTGGACCAACTTTCTCTACATACACCAAACGACAACCAACATTCTATTTACTTGAAGGAAGAGGAAGAAGCTCCTAAGTACCACTCATATGTAAAGCAGACATCTCGTCAATCATAGTCTGTCACCATCTGGGATGAGACAGTGCTTCACCTATAGACTTAGGGATGGAAACAGAGGACAAAGACGACACAAATGCACAATGGGATGATGAGAGATGATGGTAAATTAAACCGATATAATGAGGATTAGGATTAAGTATGGACTGTATACCTTTTCGTAGTGTAATCGGTTGATTAAGAGGAGACAAGTTCGCAGTATTAGAAGGGTCAAGTGCAGGACATGAATCAGATGGGCCTGATACTGGGGCAGATGATGATGATAAGTCAGGAGTGGTGGAGCTATAGAGGGTTGAACTAGACTAGGTGGTGGTACTGGTGCTATAGTTGGTAGAACTGGACTAGGTAGTGGTACTGGAGCTATAGTTTGTAGAACTGGACTAGATGGTGGCACTGGAGCTATAATATATAGAACTGGACTAGGTGGTGGCACTGGACTCGGTGGTGACACTGGAGCTATAGGTGGTGGAGCTGTAACTGGAACTATTGCCGGTGGAGCTATGGAGGAAGATGAATGGGAGATAGGGACTGAATTTCCAAAAGAAGGAACATGTAGCACCTCATAAATATCTAAGTGATTAACTGGACCTGTGAAGTATGACTAGGTTTCAAAGAAAGCAGACACAAGAATTGCTGAAGGTCAGGAGAATAACATCGATATCCCTTTTTCTTTCTCGAGTAACCTAGAAATATGCACTTAAGAGCATGGGGAGCTAACTTATCTTTTCCTGGAGTAAGGTCATGAACAAAGCACGTACTCACAAAGGCACGAGGTGGAATATAGAACAAAGGTAAGTGGGGAAACATGACAGAGAATGGAACTTGATTTTGGATAGCTGAAGATGGAATACGATAAATAGATAACATGGTGATAAAATGTGACTTTGCTCGATTGTTAAGACACCATGGGACATAGTAGAGGGTACGCTTACTGAGCTGACACCACTCATACTCTAGAGTGGACAAGTGAGATAAGCGAGGTATCATTTTATGAAGTTTTGGCAAACTAAGATGTCCTAACCGCTTATGTAATAAATATAGTGAATCAGTAACATGAGAAATTACTGGAGGAAGAAATGATGCGAGTCTATTGTGATTTTGCAAGGATAAGGTAATAAAGTCCATCTGATTCACGTCCAGTACCAACGATTCACCATGTGCTGCATTCCTGTATAAAACAAGGCCATCAAGAAATAAAATAGCAGATTTAAGTGATCTAGCTAAGCGACTGACGGCTATTTGATTAAAAGGACTACCAGAAACATAAAGAACTGAGTCTAAAGGTAAGTAAGGAAGTGGACTTGCTCGACCTATTGCAGTTTCCATGGCTTGAGACCCATTGGCCATTGTGATTATTGGAATAGATTGAAAATATGAGATACTAGTGAAAAGAGATTAGTTACCAAAAATATGGTCAGATGCACCTGAATCAATGACCCAAACTTGAAAAGTGAAGATTGGGAGACACCAGTCATGCTACTATTTGCTGGAACACCGGAGGTTAATCTTGAAGAAGTTTGTTTACGTGCTTTGTACTAAAGGAACTCAATAAAATCCAGTAAAGAAACCATCTGGATTGGATATATATTATTTAATCCAACTGATTATGATTTAAAGGCTTCAAGTACGAATTCCATTATAATATCGTGTCGGAAAAAGCAGAAAATTACTGGGGATCATTGTTCACGCTAGAAAATTCCAAAGTTGTAGAAATCTGTTGGAAATAATACCAATGGACTTGGAATTACAAGAAGATGAAGCTATCATGAAGAAAAAATTTAAAAGCTAAGAAGGGGTCACACGCACCGGCATGTGTGACAGACGCGCCGCCGGAAACAGTTCTACGACAGGCACGTGGCTAACTATTTTCCGGTGATTTTTTCTAGGGTTTGGTCAGATCTCTCTTTGGAACCTTGTGGTAGTGTTTGATTTTTCACAGTACTGATAGTTAGTGACTTTGAAGCAATTAGTCACTTAGCTCATCGAAAAATTGCACGGTGACTGAGTTATTTCTTCCTGGATATCTCTGGAATGACGCACAACGATCTCTTCTCACCAATGCTCTGATACCTAATGAGAAAGCACAAGAGAAAATATTTTATTTATTAACAATGACAATGATACAATGATCCCTATATATAAAATACATGTTCTACTCCTAATACATATGGGATTAGAGTTATTTACTATTATTTATACAGTGAAATAACAAGATGAATTCTATTTGTATAGCTCACTCCTACTTCTCAGTTCCTTTTTTATTTCTGTTACTTACTAAGTAGGTATACTCACGTTACTCCATGTGCCTCGTGTGCAGATCCCAGAGTTGTTGGTCGCGGAGGGTGCTGATAGTCCTCGTAGTTGATTATTGGAGATAGCGAGGTAGCTGCCTAGCATTTGCAACCTTGTTTTCTTCTCCCCTATTTTTCCTTTAGTTGTGTGATGAACCAAATGGTCATCACTTATTTTAAATTAAATTCTATGACTCTGAGGCCTTATAAACCTTATTTAGAGTTGCTTCGATTTACGTGCGTAGTCTGGACGCATAGCCGAAAAGCTTATATATGAAATTATGTGAAACGTGCTAAGTTTTGATGTTAAAATGAATAAATATGACTTCGATCAATATTTTGGGTAAACGGACCTGTACCCATGATTTAACGGTCCTAAAGGGTCCGTAGGAAAATATGGGACTTGCGCGTATGCTCGGAATCGAATTTTGAGGTCCCAAGCCTGAGATATGAATTTTTGAGTAAAATAATTTTCTGAAAATGTTTTAGGAAATTTGAAATAAAATCTTATGAGAAATCGATGATATCGGGACCGTATTTTGGTTGCGGCACCCGGTATAGGTCTTATATATGGTTTAAGTCCTTTCTGTAAAATTTGGTTAAAATTGAATGTCGTTTGAAGTGATTCGAACTTGAATTCCAAAATTTAAAAATTGATGAAGTTTGAGAAAAGTTTTTGAGGTTTGATTCATTGTTATTGAGGTTATTTTGTATATTTGATCATACGGATAGGTTCGTATGATGTTGTTGGGTTAGCAACTATGCTTGGTGAGGAGCTCCGAGGGCTCGGGTGTGTTTCCGATTTGTTTCAGGAAGTTTGAGTTTAACAAAAATTGCAGATTTTTCTACAGTCGGTGCCCAGGGGTTTTACCCTTCACGTTCGCATGGTACTCCAGGCGAACGCATACGGCAAAGATCCCAGGTGCCTAGTTTCTTCTATGCGAACGCGAAGGTTGATACGCGAATGCGAAGTTGGGGGGAGACCTTTCGCGAATGCATCCTTCCAGTCGTGAAAGCGTAAGGTTGAGGGGTGGGGATACCAAGTTGTTTATTGTGAACACGTCCCTTGAATACGAACGCGAGGCTCGAGTAGTTCCCACTTTACGAATGCAAGCCATTGTTCGCAAATGTGAAGGCTATTGCAGCCTGACCCATCGCGAACGCGATGCACATTTTTGCCCAAGTATTTTAAGTCCCAAAAACAGAACCCATTACGGGATTTTACCAAGATTTCACAAACGTTTTCTTCTCCAAAGCTCTTAGGCTACTTTGAAGCACTTGTTCACCAAAACTTCTTGGGTAAGTAATCTTTAATATGCTATCTTCCATTTTCATCAACATCTATTACATTTGTAGGCCTAAAACATGTGATTAAAGGTAAAAAGTAGGAATTTGGGTAGAGCTAGGTTTTTTTGATTAATTGTGATTTAGACCTCGTTTTGGGGTCGAATTCTGGAAATAATTATATATTTGGGCTCGTGAGTGAATGGGTGATTTGATTTTGGTCCGAACCTCGTATTTTGACCAAGCGGGCCCGAGGTTGATTATTTGGTTTTTGGGAAGAATTATTAGGAAGCTATAATTAGGAATTGAATTTGAATTTTTTTAGCGTTTATTGATGTTACGAAATCATTTATGTATAGATACAATTAATTTGGAGCTGGATTCGAAAGGAAAGGCAGTAATTAAGGATTTAGTTGGCTGTGAAAGTTTAAGGTAAGTGTTCGGTCTATCCTTAAGTTGAGGGATTAGGGAGTTGAGTCATATTTGCTACCTATTTCTTGTTGAGTATGACGTATAGGCAGGGTGATGAGTATATATACGTTGGCGTCGATCCTGACCGTGGGTCTTAAATTGATAATTGTTGCTTTTCTTGAATGATATTGTGGTTGCAATAGTGAGTAAATCCGTGATATTGGGGAATGTCTTAATTTATTTTCGTGGAAGTTACTTGTGAGTTAGAAATGGTGATAATAGAGATGATTGGAAGGTGAGTTGAGGTTGGTTATAGCTGATTCTCCCTTGCCGGGATGTATATTCTTGTACTGTTTAGTTCCCATGCTGGAATAGTGTAACTTATGGTTAATCCCTAGCCAAGATTGTTGTTATGATTACTGTGAGTTGTACATTTGGAGCGGGTTGCGCACCACAAAATTTTTATTAAAAATGTATATAAATTGGATCGGGTTGCATGCCGCAAAAATTATTATATTGGATTAGGTTGCACGCTGCAACAATTATTATATTGGATCGGATTGCATACCGCAAAAATTATTATATTGGATGGGGTTTCACGCTGCAACAAATATTTTATTGGATCGGGTTGCACGCCATAACAATTATTATATTGGATCGGGTTGCATGCCGCAACAACTATATATATATATATATATATATATATATATATATATATATATATATATATATATATATATATATATATATATGTATGTATATGGATTGGGTTGCGCGCAATAACAGTAATATGATTACGTTGATGTAGATACTATACTGATCTTTCATATTCATTTGGTTTCTACTGGGTTGAGTTGTTTTCCTTGAAGCATGTAACCCCTCCCTTTTTAACTTCGTATTACCTGTTTATTTTTCTCCCATATATTATATAGCTGCACATGTTTATCTAAAGTCTAGTTCTAGCCTCATCACCACCTCGCCGGGGTTAGACTAGATACTTACCAGCACATAGGGTAGGTTGTGCTAATACTAAATCTGCACTCTATGCAGATACCAGAGCAGCATTTGGTGCGCAATAGTAGTTCAGGAGCCAACCTTCAGTCCTCTGAGACACAAAGGCAGCCTTGCAGACGTTCGTCGACCCAGCATCTCCTCTATCTTATTTTTATATCCTGTTATCTCATGTATTCGAGACAAACAACTTTACTTTTCTTCAAACTGATGTATGTAATATTCGTAGTAGTCCGTGGATGTTGTGAATTCAGGTTCTAGTTAGAGATTTATATTGGTTTTCTATACATTTTGGTTTTCTATTTATCTGAGACTTTCACCAAATTTCATATTCCGCTGTTACTTAATTGTTTATCACCTGTTAGATGCAAGTTGTTAAAAAGGATTAAAACAAAGGAGTTAAAGAATCTGAATTTCATGGCTTGCCTAGCTTCACAAGTAGGCGCCATAACGACTCTTGAAGGTGGGAATTTTGGGCCGTGACAAGTTGGTGTCGGACCTCTAGGTTGCATAGGTCTCACAACTTACGGAAAGTTTAGTAGAGTCTTAGGGATTGGTACAAAAACATCCGTGTTTATCCCCTGGAGGCTATAGAGTTAGGAGAACTTCACATTTGTTCTTTCTTATCGTGTAGTTTTGTTCCTCAAATGCTGGTTGAATTTCTTCTCTGTTCTTTCATATATGGTGAGAAAACGCGCTTCCTCATCTATCGCTAAGCATCCTGAGCCCCCAGCAGCAGTTCCCATGAGGGGTGGAGGCTAAGGTAGGGGCAGAGCTCAGCCCCAAGCAGCAACACCAGTGGGGGGTTCTCAGGTTGATTTGGACGAGGAGGTTTCGACCCCAATAACTCTGGTGGGCCCAACTCAGGTCCTAGACGGGTTTATTGCTACCCTAGTTCTTTAGGACGCTCTAGTCTAATTGGTAGGCCTCATGTAGAGTGTCACCCGAGCAGGCTTGCTTTCTGTAGCACCATTCGTCTCTCAGGCTGGAAGAGCGGCTCTGACTCTTGCTACTCGCACTTTGGAGCAGATAGATCCCCAGATTCAGACTCTAGCGGTTCAGCCAGTTGGAGGAGTTCAGCTGGGGGTAGTAGCTCAGACCGGCGCTAAAGCAGCCATATCTGCCGATGCTTTGGGGAAGCTGGATAGGTTACCAAGCTATTCACTTCTACTTTATGCGGTTCATCTACTGAGGATCCCTAGGATTAAATAGATAGATGCCACGAGGTTCTCAGGAACATGGGTATTGTCGAGGCCAATGGGGTTGATCTTGCTACATTTCGCTTGTCTGGATC
This sequence comes from Nicotiana benthamiana, assembly GCA_034376525.1. Taxonomy (NCBI): domain Eukaryota; kingdom Viridiplantae; phylum Streptophyta; class Magnoliopsida; order Solanales; family Solanaceae; genus Nicotiana; species Nicotiana benthamiana. The sequence goes on from CM067324.1 coordinate 41,294,016, forward strand.
TACCAAGACTTGGTGGAGGGATTATTGTTTACTTAGGCCAGCCGGGTCGCCATCTTTGACTTGGGAGAAATTTACAGTGTTGTTTCTGCAGAAGTTTCTCCCCATTACTTAGAGAGAGGCCTATCAGAGGCAGTTTGAGCTCCTCAGTAGGGTTCCATGATGGTCACCCAGTATAAGACCAGGTTCATCGACTTAGCTCGCCATGATCTTGTCATACTTCCTACCGAGAGAGAGGGTGCGGAGGTTTATTGATGGACTCATCTAGCCGATTCTTCTTCAGATGGACAGAGAGGCTAGGTGTGAGATATCCTTCCAGGAGGCTGCAAATGTGGCCCGGAGGGTTGAGATGGTATTGTCGCAGACTCAGGCAGATTCTGTGGCGCTTCGTTTGGAGGCAGTTCGTATAATAAGGGTCATACTCTTAGGCCCTTTTAGTCAGCTGTCCAGGTTTCTCACGGTGCTTCTGGTGGTCGTGGTTCTCGCATGTAGTATTCTGATCTGCAGCCCTACAATGTTCAACCAGCTCTCTGCAGTTTTTGGGATGGTCATTTAGGTTGCCAGGTTCAGTCTCAGTTTCCTCAGCTACATCATTCAGGTGGATGTTATGAGTGTGGTTAGTATGGTCATATCTGGAGGGTTTGTTCGAGGTTAGTAGGCCCTCAGTTGCAGCAGCTGGGTTTTCGAGCTATGATTTAGGCACCAGATGTTCCATAGACTGCCCAGCCAGCTAGAGGTGCGGGTAGAGGTGCTAGAGGTTGAGGTAGAAGATTTAGAGGTGGAGCTCAGGCCGCTAGAGGTGGAGGCCAGCCAGCTGCAAGCCATCCCAGAGATATTGCCCTAGGTGGTGGGGCCTAGCACCGATGTTATGCTCTTTCAGCCAGGCTCGAGGCTGAGGCTTCAGATGTGGTGATCATATGTACTATTCATATTTGTAATAGAGGTTCTTGAGTGTTATTTGATCCTGGGTCTACATACTCATATGAGTCATCTTATTTTGCCCCGCATTTAATCATGCCTAGTGATTCATTGGGTATTCTTGTTTATGTATCTAACTGGTGGGTGATTCTATCGTGGTAGATCGAGTCCATCGTTCTTGTGTAGTTGTGATTGAGGGCCTGGAGACTCGTATGGATTTGTTTCTTCTAGACATGGTCAATTTCGATGTTATATTGGGGATGGATTGGTTATCACCTTACCACGCTATCTTGGACTATCATGCAATACTATGACCTTAGTTTTACGGGGTATGCCTCATTTAGAGTGGAGAGGGACTCCTGGTCTTTCTTACCGCAGTGTTATTTCGTATGTGAAGGCTCGATGTATGGTCAACAAGGGGGGTTTGCCCTATTTGGCATATGTTTGTGATTCTAGTGCTGAGGTCCCTTCTATTGATTTTGTGCCTATTGTTCGTGAGTTTCCTGATGTCATCCTTTCAGACTTGATGGTTATGTTGCCCCACAGGGATATTGACTTTTGAATTGATGTTGCTCTGGGCACCCAGCCCATTTCTATCCCACCATATCGTGTGGCCCCACATGAGTTGAAAAAGTTAAAGGAATAGTTGCAAGAATTTCTTGAGAAGGATTTCATTAGACCCATTGTATCGCCTTAGGGTGCACCGATGTTGTTTGTTAAAAATAAGTATGGATCAATGAGAATGTGTATTAGTTACCGACAATTAAATAAGGTAACAATCAAGAATAAGTATCCATTGCCGAGGATTGATGATACGTTCGATCAGCTTCAGGGTGCCAAGGTATTTTCAAAGATTAACTTGAGATCTAGCTACCATTTGTTGAGGATTAGGGCATCTGATGTCCCTAAGAGTGCTTTCCGCACTTGGTAAAGACAATATGAGTTCTTGGTTATGTCATTCGGGTTGACAAATGCCCCAACAACTTTTATGGATTTGATGAGCCGAGTGTTCAAGCCTTATTTAGACTCATTCGTGATAGTCTTCATTGATGACATTTTGATATATTCCCGCAGCCAGGAGGAACTCGAGCATCATCTCAGAGTGGTTCTTTAGACTCTAAAGGATAGTCAGTTATATGCTAAGTTCTGGACGTGTGAGTTCTAGTTAAGTTTAGTTGCATTCCTACGTAGGGAAAATTTCGTATCTATGGTTTAGTTTCCTCTCCTGGAGTCTCTTGATCTGTACCTTCGTACTATGGTATTAGAGCCAGCCCATCCTTTCAGAGGGAGGAACAGTTTACTAGATATGTCTGAGTAATTTCCATCATCCTCGTTCCTCGTAAAAATGAATATGTCTCCTAGTCTATACAAAACCATGTCCGGAAATTATGATTACCCCTATGAAGTAGATATACTACACGACGAACAAAAAGTATCCCCCACTGAACTACCTCTCATAAACCCTTACTAAGCTTTTTCCAAAACATCTTTTGCACCATGGGCCCAAATTCGTTCCTTAGTCCAAAACAGACCAAAAGGAATTAAAGAATATGTTGCTGCCTCAAAACTTGATCAACATACTGTTCTTTCCACTCGAGAGGAACAATTTATCACCCTTCAAATACCAGATGATTTTCCCAGACAATGGATAGATCATTGGTTCACCCATAACCATTTTGGTGCTATCCGAATCGCTTTAACATATCATGGAAGAAAAGTTCAACCTGTTGTAGCACGACTTTCTCTTCTAGATACGAGATATTTGGAGTATCAACATGAAAACATAGGTACTGCCGAAGTTACCTTGAATGCTCGAACTGTCTTCATAACTATCTTTCCAAATTTTAACATGTCCCTTTATGACCCGTACTTTACCAAAGCACTAAAAATCCAAGTCCAAATCCAGGGAGCCCCATAAGCCAAAGATTCCATTCAAGCTACCCTTTACCACCAAATAGCGTGGTGATTCCAAAATCATGCCATAGATCTTTGCCTACCCGGAGGAGAAAATTCCGTGCTCATAAATATTGATATTACCAAAGAAAACACCATGTGCACCCAAATACCCAGACAGATTTCTAGAGATGAGCTTGTAAAAATCCTTCCTGATTCTTGGATCACAAATTATGAGAAGCTAAGAGAATCAGAGGAATCTTTTCAATCTGATAAGCCAACTTTTACCAAAAGAAGAAACAAAACCGTTTCCATAAGCGTTGACCATTCCTATCTCAACAAACCCAAAAAAACCATCTTCTCTTGCCAAATGATTCAACCTAAAGAAACAATAGATACATACCCTGAACCTGACGGAGAGTTTTTCTAGAGTATACAAAGCATCATGGAAGAAACATGAGTAGTGTCAACATTTTGACAGACAAGGAAAAAGAGTTTGGTGGTTCGAATGCCCCTTCATCGGGCACTGCCCTTGGGATCTTGATTGCGACTGAAAAGAATGCATGGAAGATCCAATAGGAGAATATGATTATCACCACTAGCATCACTAGGAAAGGTTCGGCCTCAACAAAACAAAACAAAATCCAAGAAAAAGGGGAAAACCGCTGAAAAACAATTTCGGTCCAAATGTGAAAATAAAGATCCTTCAATTGGCTCAATAAGCCGTCCAGGTAAATATAAATTTCTTGTCAGTTTCAAACCTCAAGAATGGGCAAAATTACTAGAAAAATTCACTCCCAGTTGGGAGGATAGTGAAACCACGCCAAATCCAAACCAACATCACCTCATACCCTAGAATCTAAAAAGTCACCTAAACCTAAAACTGTATCAACCCAAAAGTCCACTTACCCAAAAAAATTCATGTTGAACCCTTCAAGTTCCAGCCATTCCCAAGAATTTCCTCCACTTCAACCGTTTGAAAAATAGGGTATGAGTTATGCTCCAAAAATCCCCCAAAAGAACATAGTACTACCTTGTGGAGAAAAACCCCCAACGAGTGAGATCGAAGCAAACACGAATTGGCAATCTGAAAACTCTATTTGCCAAAACAAACTGCTGAACAACATTGGCAACACCATAAGAACGTGGCTCATTAACAGAACAATATGATGAGAAAAGTAGAAACACTTGAGAAGAAGATGGAGCAGACATCGTCTCAGCATGCAGGACTAATCAAAGCCTTGGAACTAAGGTTGGAAAATTTACAATATGAGATTTTTCCGCCAGGAACTTCACTTTTTCAATTTTTCCAACAACAACAAAAGGAGACGATTTTCATCAAGGAACAAATTCAACTTTTGAGAAATGAGCACTTTGAGCCGCAAAACCCCCAGTTTTCCCTTCAAAACCCACTTTTCCCTATGTCTCCACAAGCATATTCCCCGCCTAAATTGAACTACACCTTTTCTACCTTTCCATCTACCTCACAAAATCCAATATCTTTCACCCAAAGACCAAAAGAATAAAATGATTTTGATATCACAAAAATGGTTTGAGAAAGGAATGATTCCCTTGCAGCAAAGAAACAAACAAAGAAAATGAGAGACCAAGGAGAAAGTTCAAAAAGGTCGAACCCCGGAAATCTGATGATTTCTGACTAGAAGGCTCCAGACCTCTATGTCTCCTAGCGAAGAAACATATCAGAAGAAGATACACCATAGTCAGATCTCTAAACTCATCAAAAGATGAAACAATGGAAGATAGTTCTCAATCAAGCAATGAATCCACAACAAACTCTTCCGAAGAAAATGATCCCCCAATATTTGTAAACCAGCCAAGAGACCCAGAAATATCTGAAGTAGATGAGGAACAAGAAGGTATGATAGATAAACCAATCCAAGAAAGAATAAATGAGCCTATGACGTCAAAACCAGTTGGACTGGATTCCATACTTTCACCTTAGATGATGTCAAGGTTTGAAAATGGCCTCAAAGGATCCAAGACTTCTATACTTGGATGGTGACCAAAATTTTGGTGGAACAAAAAAAGTATATCATCCTTTCATAACTCACTTCACCATTCTCAAGAATTCTCAAAGACTGGGGAGCTCACTTGGAATTCAGGACAAAAATACTTTTCTTACTTCCCAAGATTTTTCCTTCAACATCAGGATCCTACATGAAGTTTTCTATGGAGAAACTTGCCAAATATAGGAGAAATGCGAAGACAACTCTTCGAGATGAAGTGTATGTCATTCGACAGAAATGATATTGATAGACATTTTTAAAAAATGGCAAAGACGTACTTCGATATCGGAGGAGAAATAAATTTAAAGCAAGCCTTTGTATCTTCCCTTCCAAACTTGTTGGAAAGACGAACCATGACTATCATTGAAGAAAAGTTCCAGTCCATAACAATTCCACAAATTGGTTACATAAGGAAAGTTACTTTTGTCGTATTGGATGATATTTGTACAAAGCGGTCTGCCCTAAAACAAATTATCCAATACCATCCAGTGCTTGAAAAAGCATGCCTTAAATCTGATCTAATCACCGGATCAGGATGTTCCTGCTACCCATCTAGGTGAAGGAGATAATTCAGGAGGTTCAGACGGCCAAGAATCCAGGAAATTTTCACAAGAAAAATAGGCATTTTATTTTCCACAAGATTGGACATTTCACTAAAAATTGTCCACAATCATGAAGATTTGTCAAACTCATTAAAGAGATTGAAGATTACACTGTCATACATCTCGGAAAGGAGGAAAACCTTGAATTCATATTCTCTGTGGATGATGAACCTAACGAAGAAACATAATTCTCTCTTGATATCTATGAAGATCAAGGCAGTAATCACTACCAAATTTCAGAACCAGTGATCGAAGATCGAGAGGAGATCAATACTATCGCAGTCATTCCTCAAGTAGAACTCCAAGTCTATTCATCCAAATGGGATAAACCAACAAGAGTTATTGCTTTCATTGACACCAGAGCCGCTTCCTCACTCATAAATCCTATTGTTCTCTCTAAAGATCAATGGATGCCGCATTTTAAGGATTTCAGCACTTCATCATATGCAATCTTGACCACAACTGTCATTACAAACCATCCTGTCACAATTGATTTCTTTCCAGGATTAAAGTACAGAATGAAGCTACTAGCATCTGATGTACCATGAAAGGATCTTATTATTGGATCTGACATTTACAGACAACTTAGAGATCATCTCTAGATCCTGGCTAACAGGATAACTTTTAAAAAGCAGTTCAGATCTTATACCGAGATTCCAAGGTTGTTCCAAATCACCAATAACGAACAAATCAAAGAGATTAAGCAAATTCTCATTGAACATTCATGTGCTGAATCTCATAAGGATTTCATGAAGAAAGGAAAACTCCCGTTATGGAAAGGAGATAGGAGCCTATGGCATCAAAACCAGTTGGAACTAGTTTCTACACTTTAACCTTAGACAATTTCAAGGTTTGAAAATGGACTCAAAGGATCCAAGACTTATATACTTGGATGGTGACCAAATATTTGGTGGAACGAGAAAAGTATATCATCTTTATAGAACTCACTTCACGATTTTCAGGAATTCTCAAAGACTGGTAGAAATTACTTGGAATTCAAGACAAAAAATCTTTTCTTACTTCCTAAGATTTTGCCTTCAACATCAAGATCCTACATGAAGTTTTCTGCAGAGATACTGGCCAAAGACAGGAGAAAATGCATAGACAACCCTTCGAAGTGAAGTGTGTGTCATTCGATAGAAACAACATTAATAGACATTTTCAAAAAATGGAGAAGATATACTTCAAGATCAGAGGAGACATCAATCTAAAGTAAGTCTTTGTATCTTCCCTTCCAAAGTTTCTGGCAAGCCGAACCATGACAATCAATGAAGAAAAGTTCTAGTCCATAACAATTCCACAAATTGGTTACATCAGCCAAGCTATTTTCGTTGCATTGGATGATATTTGTACAAAGCGCTCTGCCCTAAAAAAATTATCCAGCACAATCTAGAGCTTTACAAAGCATGCTGCAAATCTTATCTAATCACCAGATTAGGATGTTCCTGCCACGCATCTAGGCGAAGGAGAGAATTCAGGAGGTTCAGATAGCTAAGAATTCCAGACGGGAAACGGAGGTCCGAGAGACGCACAAAATATTTCAAACACAGAAGGCTAGGAAATTTTTACAAGAAAAATAGATGTTTTATTTGCCACAAGATTGGACATTTCAAAAAAAATTATCCACAATCAAGAAGATCTAACAAACTCATTAAAGAGATTGAAGATTACATTGGCATACATCTCGGATTAGAGGAAGACCTTGAATCCATATTCTCTGTGGATGATGAACCTAATGAAGAAACGATATTCTCTATCGATATCTATGAAGATCAAGGCAGTGATCACTACCAAATTTCAGAATCAATGATCTAAACTCGAGAGGAGATCAATGCTCTCACAAACGTTTCTCAAGTTTAACTCAAAGTCTATTGCTCCAAATGGGATAAACCAACTCGAGTTATTGATTTAATCGACACCGTAGCTGCTTTCTCACTCATAAATCTTGATGTTCTCCCTGAAGATCAATAGATGCGCATTTTAAGTATTTCAACACTTCATCAAATGCAATCTTCACCACAGCTATCATTACAAAGCACCAGGTCACAATTGAGTTTATTCCAGGATTAAAGTAAAGAATGAAGCTGCTAGGATCTGATATACGAGGAAATGATCTTATTATTGGATTCAAAATTTGCAGACAACTTAGAGATCAACTCCAGATCCAGGCTAGTTGATAGATTTTAAAAAGAAGTTCAGACCTTATTCTGAGATTCCAAGGCTATTCCAAATCACCAATGACAAGCAAATCAAAGAAATTGAGCAAAATCTCATTGAACATTCATGTGTTGAATAAGACAAGGATTTCATGAAGAAAGGGAAATGCCCGTTATGGAAAAATGAAGAGTTTTTTTATCAAGCTCCCTTTCAAGAAAAATGAAAATATAAACCCGACAAAAGCCAGTCATTCAGGATGAATCTAGATAATCTTCAGCTTGCAAAGAAAGAATATGAAGAAATTTTAGAATTAGATCTGATAGAGCCATCTGATTCAGAATAGGCATGCGAAGCATTTTATGTCAACAAAAGAGCTGAGCAAAAAAGAGGAAAACTCGGATTAGTCATCAACTACCAGCCACTTAACCATTTCCTTAAAGATGATAAATTCCTTATCCCAAATAAACTCACTTTTTTCTCCCACTTAGCCAAGGCCAAATATTTTTCCAATTTTGATTTAAAGTCTAGATTTTGGAAATTGGGAATTTACCATGAAGAAAGACCCAAAACAGGATTTTGCATCCATGATAATCACTTCCAATGGAAAGTCATGCCCTTCGAGCTGAAAACTGTACCCTCCTTATTCCAAAAAGCCATGATAAAAATATTCCAACCCATCATCTATACCTCTTTAATTTACATTGATGACATCCTATTATTTAGTCATACATTGGAGGAACATATCAACTTGCTTCATACATTTCAGGCATTGGTAACACAGTACGGAATTATGCTCTCAGCAAAAAAGATAGTTGTTGCTCAAAAGGAGATTTATTTTCTTGGAATGCATTTTGTCCAAGGTGAATACAGTCCACGACCACATATATGTCAAGTATTACTCAAATTTCTAGATACCAATCTCACACCAAAGCAGATCCAACAATTCTTGGGTATAGTAAATTATATGAGAGATTCCATCCTAAATATCTCTACATATATTTATCCACTCACAGGGACGCTCAAGAAAAATGCTCCTTTATGGGGAAAGAAGCAAGATGATGCAGTTAAGGAAATAATGGAGATTTTTTAAAATGTCAAGTCCCTCTATATCCTTTCAGACGGTAAAAAGATATTTCAAACTGATGCCAGCAGTGAATATTAGAGTACTGTTCTATTTTAAGAAAAAGATGGCTAGAGGAAAATATGCGGATACACCAGTGGAAAGTTCTAAGATGCCGAGCAACATTATCACTCCACTTTCAAGGAAATTCTTGTATTAAAGAATGGAATCAAGAAATTTAATTTCTTCCTTATTCACAAAGAATTTGTGATATAAATGGATATGAAGGCCTCCCCAAAGATGCGTCAGCTAAATGCAAAACTTATTCCCAATCCTCAAATTCTTAGGTGGGCTTAATGGTTCTATCCATATAAGTTTCAAGTCAATCACCTAAAAGGAAAGGATGGTATTCTCACAGATTTTCTGTCTCGACCAGAAGAATTCTCAAATAGATTTTCCCCAGAAAAATTGATGTAAAAGTATAAGATACTCAGTCACATCTTCATGCTCTCAGGAACAAGTTCATCACAACAAACAGATCATCCATCAGAGTTGTTCAACCTCAAGGATCTGTTTGATCCGTCAATTATTATGAAAAGAAGAACTTATTATGAGCTATAAGTTTACCGACAACATGGAGGATTCATTCTCAAGCCATATGGGGTCAATCCAGAATATCAATTATGCCATATATTCATAGCGCAAGCCAAATATTTTCCACAAGAACTATTATGGTTTTTATTGTACCTATTTATTTTCATGGAATTCAAATGCAACGTCTTCAAGGATTCTGATAATATTGTACCAGCTCTTAAAGTATTTTTGCTATGGTTCAAACCTAGAAGATATTGGTTAAAATGCTTCAATCATTCCTATATAGAAAAGGGATTCATGTTTCATAGGCCACTGAAGATTATTAATGGAAAAGTCCAGAAGCAAGCAGAGGTATCCTTCTGGTGGAAATTTCCAATGTCAATTTTATCAATGGAAGAAGAATACAGCGAGGCACAAATAATCCCTTTTTAAAAAAAAATAGATGCATCCCAAGAGAGGTATGGCCAAAATATTGTGCAAGATGGAATTATACAAGAAATCATCCTCACTGGGAAAGAGTCCAGGAAGCAGCAAAAAAATGTCAAACCCTATACGAAGTCATCCGAGAAAAGATCACATAAGACATTTCCAGATTAAGGTTGCGGATTACATCTCTCAATCCAAAGGAGAAAGAACACATCAAAGTAGGACCCGTAAATTCCAGATGCTACTACATAAGGTCTTTGAAGAAAAGATGCCTAGAGGACAACCCTAGAATCTTTTCAAAGACCTTGTGTAGTAGCTTTTGGAATTTACTTGTCCTCCTTTGATGTTTTCTTTTTCCTCTAGATTGAGAGATGTAATCCACAACCTTAATCTAGAAATATCTTCAGTGATCTTTTCTAGGATGACTTCGTATGGGGTTTGATATTCTGTTGCTGCTTCCCAGACTCTATCCCAGTGAGGATGATTGCTTGTATAATTTCATCTTACCCAATCTTTTGGCCATATCTCTCTTGGGATGCACCTATTTTCTTGAAAAAGGATTCTTTGCGCCTTGCTATATTCTTCTTCCGTTGATAAAATTGACACGGGAAATTTCCACAAGAATGATGCCCCTTCTTGCGCCTGGACTTTTCCATTAATAACCTTTACTGGCCTATGAAACGTGAATACCTTTGCTGCATAGGAATCATTAAGGCATTTTAACCAAAATCTTCTAGGTTTGAACCATAGAAAAAATACTTTAAGAGCTGTACAATGCTATCAAAATCCTTGAAGATGTTGCATTTGAATTCCATGAAAATATAATATTGATGGCATAGGTACCGGAGAAACCATAATAGTTCTGGTGGAAAATCCTTGGCTTGAGCTATGAATATATGGCAGAAAGGATATTCCGGATTAACCCCATATGGCTTGAGAAAGGATCCTCCATGTTTTCAAAAATCTTGGAGCTCATAATAAGTTCTTCTTTCTATAATAATTGACGGATCAAACGGATCTATGAGGTTGAACAACTCCAATGGATGATCTATTTGCTGTGATGAACTTGTTCCTGGCATATTTGAGAGCATGAAGATGTGGCTGATTATCTTTTTCTTTGACTTAAATTTTGCTGGGGAAACTCTATTTGAGAATTCTTCCGATCTAGACAGAAAATCTACGAGAATATTATCCTTTCCTTTCAGGTGCTTGACTTGAAACTTACATGGAGAGAACCATTGAGCCCACCTGAGAATTTGGGGATTGGGAATAATATTTGCATTTAGCTAAATAATCTTTGGGAATGCCTTCATCTTTCTATCAGTAATACTGTGTGAATAAGGAAGAAATTAAATTTTTTGATTCCATTACTTACTGCAAGAATTTCCTTGAAAGTGGAATAATAATGTTGATCGACATCTTTGAACTTTCCATTGGCTTATCCACATATGTTCCTCTGGCCATATTTTTCTTCAAATAGAACAACACTCCGATATTAATTACTAGCATCAGTTTGTAATATCTTCTTACCATCTGAAGCGATATGGAGGGACTTGATATTTTTAGAAATCTCCTCTATTTCCTTGACTGCGTCATCTTGCTTCTTTCCCCATGATGGAGAATTTTTCTTCAGCATCCCTATGAGTAGAGAAATATATGTAGAGATATTTGGGATGAAATCTATCACATAATTTACTATACCCAAGAATTGTTGGATCTGCTTTGTTGTGAGGTTGGTATCCGGAAATTTGAGTAATTCTTGATATAGATGTGGTCCAACACTGTATTCAACTTGGAAAAAATGCATTCCAAGAAAATAAATCTCCATTTGAGCACGTAACATCTTTTATGCTGAGAGCATGATTCCGTACTGTGTTACCAATGCCTCAAATTGACGAAGAAAGTTGATATGTTCCTCCAATATATGAGTAAATAATAGGATGTCATCTTTGTAAATTAAAGAGGTATGGAGGATGGGTTGGAATATTTTTATCATGCCTTTTTGGAATAAGGAGGGTGCAATTTTCAACTCGAAGGGAATGACTTTCCAATGGAAGTGATGATGGGGGATGCAAAATCCCGTTTTGGGTCTTTCTTCAAGGTGGATTCCCAATTGCCAAAATATAGACTTTAAATCAAACATGAAAAATATTTGGCCTTTGCTAAGTGGGAGAAAAGAGTGAATTTATTTTTGGATTGGGAATTTATCATCTTGGAGGAAATGATTAAGTGGCTGGTAATTGATGACTAATCTGAATTTTCCTCTTGTCTGCTTAGCTCTTTTGTTGACATAAAATGCTTTGCATGCCCATTGTAAATATGATGGCTCTATTAGATAAAATTCCAGAAGTTCTTCAAATTCTTTTTTTGCAAGCTGAAGATGATCTGGACTCATCCCTGAATGACATGATTTTGTTGGATTGATATTTTCATTCTTCTTAAAAGGGAGATTGATAAAAAAACTCTTCATTTTTCCATAACAAGCATTTCCCTTTCTTCATGAAATCTTTATGAAATTCAGCACATGAATGTTCAAGGATATTTTGCTCAATCTCTTGGATTTGTTTGTTATTGGTGATTTGGAATAGCCTTGGAATCTCATAATAATGTATGAAGTGCTTTTTAAAAACTATTTCGTTAGCCTAGATCTGGAGTTGATCTCAAAGTTGTATGTAAATGTCGAATCTAATAATAAGATCCTTTACTGGTAAATCTGATCCTAGCAGATTCATTATGTAAATCAATCCTCGAAAGAACTCAATTGTGACGGGGTGTTTTGTAATGACTGTTGTGGTCAAGATTGCATTTGATGCAGTGCTAAAATCCTTAAAATGCGGCATCCTTATTGATCTTTAGGGAGAACAATAGGATTTATGAGTGAAGAAGTAGCTCCGGTGTCGATGAAAACTCGAGTTGGTTTATCCAATTTGGAGGAATAATCTTTGAGTTCTACTTGAGAAATGACTGCGAGAGCATCGATCTCTTCTCGGGCTCTGATCACTGGTTCTAAAATTTGGTAGTAATCACTGACCTGATCTTCATTGATATCACGAAAGAATAATGTTTCTTCATTAGGTTCATCATCCACAGAGAATATGGATTCAAGGTCCACATCTTTTCCGAGATGTATGCCAGTGTAGTCTTCAACCTCTATAATGATTTTGATGGATCTTCTTGATTGTGGATAATTTTTAGCGAAATGTCCAATCTTGTGGCAAATAAAACACATGTTTTTATTGTGAAAATTTCAAGGCCTTCTTTGTCTGAAATATTTTGTGCATCTCTTGGACCTTGATTTCCCATCTGGAATTCATGGCTATTTGAACCTCCTGAATTCATCGCCTAGATGTGTGGTAGGAACATCCTGATCCGGTGATTAGATCAGATTTGCGACATGATTTTTCAAGTACAGAATTATGTTGGATAATTTTTTTAGGGTAGAGCGCTTTGTACAAATATCATCCAATGAGAGAAAAATAACATGCCTAATGTAACCAATTTGTGGAGTTGTTATGGACTGGAACTTTTCTTCAACGAAGGTCATGGTTCGGCTTGCCAGTTACTTTAGAATGGAAGAGACAAAGGCTTGCTATAGATTGATTTCACCATCGATCTCGAAGTATATCTTCGCCATTTTTTAAAAATGTCTGTCAATGTCATTTCTGTTGAATGACACACACTTCATCTCGAAGAGTTATTTTAGCATTTTCTTCTGTCTTTGGCCAGTTTCTCCCTAAAAATCTTCATGTAGGATCCTGATGTTGAAGGCAAAATATTGGGAAGTAAGAAAAGTATTTTTGTCTTGAATTCCAATTTCATTCCACCATTCTTTGAGGATTCCAGAGACTAGTGAAATGAGTTTCGAAAGGATGATATACTTTTCTCGTTCCACCAAATTTTTGGTCACCATCCAAGTATATAATTCTTGGATCCTTTGAGGCCATTTTTAAACCTTGACATCATCTAAGGTGAAATTGTTAAAACCAGTTCCAATTTGTTTTGACGCCATGGGCTCATATCTTCTTTTTGGGATTCCTTCTTGTTCCTCGGCTACTTCAGATATTTCTGGGTCTCTTGGCTAGTTTAAAAATATTTGGGGATCATCTTCCTCGGAAGATTTTACTGTGGATTCATTTCTTGATTGAGAGCTATTTTCCATTATTTTATCTTCTGATGAGTTTATAGATTCCGACCATTTTGTATCTTCTTTTGATATGTATCTTGGCTAGGAGACATAGAGGTATGGAGCCTTTTGGTCAGAAATCATCATATTTTTGGGGTTCGACCCTTTTGAACTTTCTCCTTGGTCTCCCCTTTTTTTGGTTTGTTTCATTGCTGCAAGGGCATCTTTCCTTTCCCAAACTATTTTTGCGATATCAAAATCATTTTCTTTTTTTGATGGTTGGGTGAAAGAGATTGGATTTTTTCAGGTAGATGGAAAGTTAGAAAATGTATAGTCTAATTTAGGCGAGGAATATGCTTGTGAAGACATATGGAAGAAGGAAGGTTTTGAAGGGAAAACTGGGGTTTTTGCAGCTCAAAGTGCTCATTTCTCTATAGTTGAATTTGCTCTTTGATAGAAATTGTCTCTTTTTGTTGTTTTTTGAAAAATTGGAAAAGTGAACTTCTTGGTGGACCGATCTCATATTGTAAATTTTCCAACCTTAGTTCCAAGGCTTTGATTAGTCCTTCATGCTGAGACGATGTCTGCTCCATCTTCTTCTCAATTGTTTCTACTTTGCTCATCATTTTATTCAGTGTATGAGCCATATTCTTTATGGTGTTGCCATTGTTGTTCAGCACTTTGTTTTGGCAGGTAGAGTTTTCAGATTTCCAATTCATTGTTGATTCGATGTCACTCGTTGCAGGTTTTTCTCCAGATGGTAGTACTTTGTTCTTCTTGGGGATTTTGGGAGCATAACTGATACCCTCTTTTTCAAAAGGTTGAAGTGCAGGAAAATCTTGGGAGTGGCTAGAGCTTGAGGGGCTCATCATGAATATTTGGGGGTGTGTGGACTTTTGGGTTGATAGAGTTGTAGGTTCAGGTGTCTTTTTGGATTCTGGGTATGAGGTGATGCTGGTTTGGATTTGGGCGTTGTTTCACAATCCTCCCAACTTGGAGTGAATTGTTCTGGTAATTTTTGCCATAATTGGCATTTGTAACTGACAAGAAATTCATATTTACCTGGAGGACTTAATGAACCAATTGAAGGATCTTCATTTTCATATTTGGCTCAAAATTGTTTTTAGTGGTTTTCCCCTTTTTCTTGGATTTTGGATTAGTTTTGTTGAGGACGAAGATTTCCTAATGACATTGGTGGTGTTCATCATATTCTCCAATGGATCTTCCAAACATTCTTGGCATTCACAATCAAGATCCCATGGGCAGTGTCCGGTGAAGGGGCAATTGAACCATCAAATTCTTTTTCCTTCTTTGTCAAAATATTGACACCGGTCATGTTATTCCATGATGCTTTTCTATATTCCAAAAGAATTCTCCGTCAGATCCAGGCATGTATCTGTTGTGACCTTAGGTTGAATCATTTGGCAAGAGAAGATGGTTTTATTGGGGTTTTTGAGATGGGAATGGTCAAAGCTTATGGAAACAGTTTTGTCACTTCTTTTGGTAAAAGTTGGTTCACTAGATTGAAGATTCCTCCGATTCTCTTAGCTTCTCATAATTTGTGATCAAGGAATCATGAAGGATTTTTACAAGCTCATCTCTAAAAATTTGTCTGGGTATTTGGGTGCACATGGTGTTTCCTTTGGTAGCACCAATATTTAAGAGTAAGGTATTTTCTCCTCTAGGTAGGCAAAGATCCATGGCATGATTTTGGACTCGCCATGCCATTTGGTGGTGAAGGGTAATTTGAATGGAATCTTTGGATTGTGGGGCTCCTTGGATTTGGACTTGTATTTTTAAGGCTTTGGTTAGGTACGGGTCATAAAGGGACATGTTGAAATTTGGAAAGATAGTTATGAAGACAGTTCCAGGATTCAGGGTAATTTCGGTAGTATCCAAGTTTGCATATTGGTACTCTAAATATCTTGTATCTAGAAGAGAAAGCCGATCTACAACAGGTTGACCTTCTCTTCCATCATAAGTTAAAGGGATTCGGATAGCACCAAAATGGATATGGGTAAAACCATGGTTTCTCCGTTGTTCAGGAAAATCATCTGGGATTTGAAGGGTAATAAATTGTTCCTCACGAGTGGCAAAAATAGGATGCTGGTCACGTTTTGAGGCAGAAACATATTCTTTAACTCCTTTTGGTCTGTGTTGGACTAAGGAACGAATTTGGGTCCATGGTTCAAAAGATACTTTGGCAAAAGCTAAGTAAAGGTTTATGAGAGGTAGTTCAGTGGAGGATACTTTTTGTTCGTTGGGTCGTATATCTACTTCATAGAGGTAATCATATATTTTGGATAGGGTTTTATATAGAGTAGGAGACATATTCATTTTTGCGAGGGACGAGGATGATGGAAATAACTCAGACATATCTAGTAAAATGTTCCTCCCTCTACAAGGATGGGATGGCTTTGATACCACAGTACAAAGGAATAGAGCAAGAGACTCCAAGAAAGCAAACTAAACCATAGATATGAAAGTTTCCCTATAAAGGGGGCTGACTTCAACATTTTCTTGGGGTATGAGGTGATGCTGGTTTAGATTTGGGCGACGTTGATCCGAAGAAGATTGAGGTAGTCAAGAATTGGCCTAGTCTAGCATTAGCTACAGAGATTCAAAGTTTCTTGGGATTGGCAGGCTACTATCGTCAGTTCGTGGAGGGGTTTTCATCTATTGCAGCCCCGATGACCAGGTTAACCTAGAAGGGTGCCCAGTTAAGATGGTCCAACAAGTGTGAGGAGAGCTTTCAGAAGTTCAAGACAGCTCTAACTATGGAATCGATGTTGGTTTTGACCACATGTTGCCTTATACAGTTTATTTCTATGCTTCCCGTATTAGGCTTGGTGAAGTGTTGATGCTTGATAGCAAGGTCATTGCCTATGCTTCGAGACAGTTGAAGATTCATAAGAAGAACTATTCGGTGAATGATTTAGAGTTGTCGGCAATTGTTCATGCATTGAAGATTTGGAGGCATTATTTTGGTGGGGAATGTGAGGCGTTCAGTGATCACAAGAGTCTTCAGTATTTGTTCAAGCAGAAGGAGTTGAATTTAATGAAAAGAAGGTGGTTAGAGTTGTTGAAGGATTATGATATCACTATCTTATACCATCCAAGAAATGCCAATTAGGTAGCCGATGCTTTGAGTAGAAAGTCCGCCAGTATGGGTAGTCTTGCTTTTATTTCGATCGGTGAGAGACCACTTTCTTTGGATGTTCAGGCTTTGACCAATAGGTTTGTGAGGTTGGATATTTCTAAGCCTAGTTGGGTATTAGCTTGCACGGTTGCTCGTTCTGCATTATAAGAGCATATCCGTGATCGACAGTTTGATGATCCCCATTTATGTGTCCTTAAAGACACGGTGCAGTGCAGAGGTGCCAGTCAGGTTACCTTAGATGATGATGGAGTTTTAAGATTGCATGGTCGAGTTTGTGTGCCCAATGTGGACGAGCTTTAAGATTTGATTTTAGAGGAGGCTTGTAGCTCCCGGTACTATATTCATCCTGGAGCCGCGAATATATATCAGGACTTGCGGTAGCATTATTTGTGGCACAGAATAAAAGAAGGATATTGTTGCATATGTAGCTTGGTTTTTAAATTTTCAGTAGGTTAAGTATGATCATCATAGGCATGGTAGTTTACTTAAAGGGATCGAGCTTCCCAAGTGGAAGTGGGAGCAGATCACTATGGACTTTGTTATTGGGCTTCCGCAAGCTCAGAAGAAGTTTGAGGCAGTATGGGTCATAGTTGATAAGATGACCAAGTCAGCACATTTCATTCTTGTGGAAGTCTCTTATTCATCAAAGAGGTTAGCTGAGATCTATATTCGGGAGATTGTTTGCCTTTATGGTGTGCATGTATCTATCATTTCGGACCGGGGTACGCACTATACCTCGCGATTTTGGAGAGCAGTTCAGCGATAGTTGGGCACACGGGTTGAGTTGAGCACAATATTTCATCTCCAGACGGACGTTAGTTTGAGCGGACTATTTAATTTTGGAGGATATGCTCTGAGCTTGTGTCATTGACTTTATTGGTTCGTGGAATCAAATTTTGCCTTTTGCTGAGTTTTCCTACAACAACAGCTACCGGTCAAGTATCCAGATGGCTCTTTTTGAGGCTTTATATGGTAGGCGCTGTTGATCTCCGGTTGGATGATTTGAGCAAAAGAAGGATCTGTTGTTGGGTACCGATCTGGTTCAGGAGGCCTTGGACAAGGTCAGGATCATTCAGGATAGGCTTCGTACAACTCAGTCCAGGCAAATAAGTTATGCAGACCGCAAGGTTCGAGATGTGGCTTTTATGGTTGGTGAGCGGGTATTGCTCTGAGTGTAGCCTATGAAGGGCGTGATGAGATTTGGGAAGAAGGGAAAGCTTAACCATAGGTTCATCGGTCCATTTGAGATTCTTGATAGAGTGGGAAAGGTGGCTTATAGACTTTCACTTCCACTGAGCTTATCAGCCATGCATCTAGTATTTCATATGCCCATGCTTCGCAGGTATCATGGAGATCCATCCCACGTGTTATATTTCAACACTATTTAGTTGGACAAGGACTTGTCTTACGAGGAGGAGCCGGTAGCTATTCTAGACTGGCAGGTTCGTTAGTTGAGGTCGAAGAGTTTTCCCTCTGTTCATGTTCAATAGAGAGATCAGCATGCTGAGGCATAAACTTGTGAGTCTGAATCCAATATTCAGAGCCGCTATCCCCATCTTTTTCCTGACTCAGTTACTTCCTTCTTATGTCAATTCGAGGACGGATGATTACTTTAGAGGTGGAGAATGCACTGACCCAAATAGCCATCCCTTGTTTTAAATTAAATTTTTTGACTCAGAGGCCTTGAAAACCTTATTTAGAGTCACTTTGATTTGCGTGCAAAGTCCGAGCGCGTAGCCGCAAAGCTTAAATATGAATTTCTGTGAAAAATGCTAAGTTTTGATGTTAAAATGAATAAATTTGACTTCGGTAAATATTTTAGTTAAACGGACCTGGACTCATTATTTAAAAGCCCCATTGGGTCCGTAGGAAAATATGGGACTTCCGCATATGCCCATAATCGAATTTCAAGGTCCCAAGCCTGAGAAATGAATTTTTGACTAAAACTATTTTCTGAAAATTTTAAGGAAATTTGAAATGAAATCCGATTCGAAAGTAATGGTATAGGGCATGTATTTTGGTTCCGCTGCCCCGTACATGTCTTATATATGGCTTAAGTCCGTTATGTAAAATTTGGCTAAAATTGGACATCGTTTGGCGTGATTCGGACTTGAATTCAAAAATTTGAAACTTGATGAAGTTTGAGAAAAGTTCGTGATTTTAAGGTTTGATTCATCGTTATTGAGTTTATTTTGGCAATTTGATCGCACGGATAGATTCGTATGATGTTGCTGAGTTAGTACATATGTTTGGTGAGGAGCACCAAGGGCTGGGGTGTGTTTCGGGAGGTTTTGCATTTAAGAAAAACTGCAGTTTCTGCAGTCAGTGCCCTAGGATTTTACCCTTCACGTTCGTGTGGTACTCCTCGCAAACGCGTAAGGCAAAGATCTCGAGTGCCTAGTTTCTTCTTTGCGAACACAAAGGTTAAGATACGAACGCGATGCTGAGGGGGGGGGGGGACCTTTCGTGAACGCGTCCTTCCACTCGCGAATGTATAAGGTTGAGTGGAGGGGTTACCAAGTTGTTCATCGCGAACGCGAGCCCCCGACAGTTCCCACTTCACAAATGCAAGCCGTTGTCTGCAAATGCGAAGGCTATTTTAGCCTAACTCCTTGCGAACGCGAAGGGTCTATCACGAACGCGATGCAAATTTTTTAATTCCCAAAAACAGAACCCATTGCGGGATTTTACCAAGATAGGACAAACTCTTTCTTCTCCAAAGCTCTTAGGCGATTTTGGAAGCACCTCTTCACCAAAACTTCTTGGGTAAGTAATCTTTATCTTGTTTTCTTCCATTTTCATTAACATCTATTAGATTTCTAGGCCTAAAACATGTGGTTAAAGGTAGAAAATTAGGAATTTGGGTAGAGTTAGGTTTTTTTTGATTAATTATGATTTAGACCTTATTTTGGGGTCGAATGGAAATAATTATATTTATGTGCTCGTGGGTGAATGCATGATTTTATTTTGGTCTGAACCTCATATTTTGACCAAGCGACCCCGAGGTCGATTTTTGGGTTTTGGGAAAAAATGATTGGAAAGCTATAATTAGGTATTGAATTCAAATTTTTTAGCATTTATTGATGTTAGGAAGTCAGTTATGTATAGATACAATTGATTTGTTGCAGAATTCGAAAGGAAAGACGGTAATTGAGGATTGAGTTGGCTGTAGAAGTTTGAAGTAAGTGTTCGGTCTAACCTTAGCTTGAGGGATTAGGAGTTGAGTCATATTTGAATCAAGCAACTTGTTTCTTGTTGAGTACGATTTATAGGTATGGTGACGAGTATCTATACGTTAGTGTCGAGCATGACCGTGAGTCTTAAATTGATACTTGTTGCTTTTCATTAATGATACTATGGTTGCAATTGTGAGTAAATCTGTGATATTGGGCAAAGATTTAGTTTATTTTTGTGGAAGTTACTTATGAGTTAGAAATGGTGATAATAGAGACGATTGGAAGTTGAGTTGAGATGGGTTATAGTTGATTCTCCCTTGCCGGGAAGTATATTCTTGTACTGTTGAGTTCCCTTGCTGGAATAGTGTAAGTTATGGTAAATCCCTTGCCAAGACTGTTTTTATGATTACTGTAAGCTGTACATTTGGAACGGGTTGCGCACTGCCACATTTTTATTAAAAATATACATAAATTGGACCCGGTTGCACGCCATAGAAATTATTACATTGGATCGGGTTGCACATTGCAACAAATATTATATTATATCGGGTTGCACGCCGTAAAAATTATTATATTGGATCGGGTTGCATTCCGCAACAACTATTATATAAGATCAGGTTGCACGCCACAAAAAATTAATATGTTGGATAGGGTTGCACGCCGAAACAACTATAAACATATATATGGATCGGGTTGCATGCCGTAATAGTAGTATCATTATGTTGATTTAGATATTGTGCTGATCTTTCATATTCATTTGGTTTCTGCTAGGTTGAGTTGTTTTCCCTGAATCATATACCCTGTCCCTCTTTAACTGCTTATTACATGTTTATTTTTCCGCCATTTATTATATAACTGCAAAGGTTTATCTGGAGTCTTGTTCTAGCCTCGTCACTACCTCGCTGGATTAGGCCAGACACTTACCAGCGCATGGGGTCAGCTATGCTGATACCATACGCTGCACTCTGTGCAGATACCGCAGAAGCATTTGGTGCGCAGTAGTAGTTCGGGATCCAACCTTTAGTCTTCCGAGACAACGAAGTAGCCTTGTAGACGTTCGCAGGCCCGGCGTCTCCTCTATCTTATTTTTATATCTTGTTAGCTCATGTATTCGAGAAGAACAACTTTACTTTTCTTCAAACTGGCGTATGTAGTATTTGTAGAAATTCGTGGATGTTATGATTTCAGGTTCTAGGTAGAGATTTATATTGGTTTTCTAGACATTTTGGTTTTCTATTTATCTGAGATTTTCACTAAATTTCATATTTCACTGTTATTTAATTGTTTATCACCTGTTAGATGGAAGTTGTAAAAAACGATTAAAACAAAGGAGTTTAAGATTTCTGAATTTCATGGCTTTCCTAGCTTCTACGAGTCGGCGCCATCACGACTCCTGAAGGTAGGAATTCGGGGTCGTGACAAGTTATATTTTTGATTTCCAAACTATATTAGTCATGTTATTTTCGGCATGACTTACTGACACCCTGATGTTTGGGCTATCTTTATGCATTTTATTTTGAGTTTAACTCTTGTTTTTATGAAAATCTTATTTTAAAAAGGCGTTTGGTTTATCTTTTAATGAAATATCGAAGTATTTTGAAAGTCGGCTGGCCTAGTACCATCAAAAGACGCTATCATGATAGTTTTGAGTTTTTGGTCGTGACAGTAACAATGGAAAAAACCTCAAACTCTATTCCTCAAAAGTACACTCCTTCTTCTTCGCGGACGACCACTAAGGTCGAGGAGACCTCTCCTGAAGTGGGTGTTGATGAACTTGCAGAAAAGTCGCCCATTGAAAATGTTCATTCCCGGGGGGTTGTTCGGTTACCACTGACTTAAAGGTTGAGAAGCCTTCTTCAACGTAGGTTTGGGGTAAGGAGGCCTCAAGATATATTTGCTCAATTACTGAAGAGGTCCTTCCCTCGGTCAGAAAAGATAACAACTGGGACGACAAAGACAAAGTCGTCCCTGACTTCAAGAAGGTCACTACTACACATGTCGAGGGTCAAAAAAGCTAACGATATTTTGATGCTTTTATAATAAAATATAGACATAGATTAAATGAAAAGTATTGGAAAAAACCATCCAAATATATACTTTAGGAAAAACATTCTAGAAAAATGTTTCGAAAAAGTATCTTAATGCCCAAGCTTATATGGCACAAAACACTTTTGCAAATTGATATTGGACAATAGTTGGTTGAAGTTAGAAAAAATAAATAGTCAAGTTGAAAATATTTAAATATTGGGTGTGTTTGATATGAAGAAAAATATTTTCTTAGAAAATGAGTGATTTTATCACTTATTTTTTCATGTTTGATTGGTGAATTAAAATATTTTCGGAAAATATTTTTTGCTGTTAGTTTAGAGAGTAGAATTCTTACTGAGAAGCCTTCTTCAACGCAGGTTTGGGGTAAGGAGGCCTCAAGATATATTTGCTCAATTACTGAAGAGGTCCTTCCCTCGGTCAAGAAAGACTACAATTGGGACGATAAAGACAAAGTCGTCCCTGACTGCAAGAAGGTCACTACTACACATGTCGAGGGTCAAAAAAACTAACGACATTTGATGCTTTTATTGTAAAATATATACATTGATTTAATGAAAAGTTTTGAAAAAAAACCATCCAAATATATACTTTAGGAAAACCTTCCAGAAAAAAATTCCGAAAAAGTATCTTAATGTCCAAGCTTATATGGCACAAATGACTTTTTGCAAATTACTTTTGGACAATAGTTGGTTGAAGTTAGAAAAATTTAAATAGTCAAGTTGAAAATGTTTAAATATTGGGTGTGTTTGGTATAAAGAAAAATATTTTCTTAGAAAATGAGTGATTTTACCAAATAATATTTCATGTTTGATTGGTGAAGGAAAATATTATTCGAAAAATATTTTTTGGTGTTAGTTTAGAGAATAGAATGTTTTTTAGAAAAATAAATTTTTATGTTATTTTCCTTACCCCTATTTCCCCAAATACCATATTACTTGTGCCCCTCCCCCTTACCCCCCCCCCCCCCCCCCCCCCCCCCAAGAAAAAACTTTAAATACTCAACGTTTTGAAAACTCTATTTTCTTCAAAAATTTAATTATTCTTTTAAAATTCACGCAGATTCAAAGAGGCTAATGTGCTACTTTATTTTTCACTCAAAAATTACGTTAAATTTGTGCTACATAACAAAAAAGAAAATACCCTTTTTTTTTATTAAAAAAAAGGTATTCTTTCTACAATATGATTTTTATTTTATTTTATTAAAATGAAATAAAATACTTTTCTACATCATGAAAAGAAAATACTTATTTTGTTGAAATGAAAAAAAAAACTTTTTACTACATTATTTTGTTGAAACGAAAGAAAATATATTTTCTATTTCATAAAAGAAAGTTTTTTTTTGTTGAAATGAAACAAAATACTTTTTATATCGTGAAAAGAAAATGCTCATTTTGTTGAAATGAAAGAAAATACTTTTTACTACTTTATTTTGTTGAATGAAAGAAAACATTTTACATTATCAAACGAAAGTACTTTTTTTGTTGAAACGGAACATGATGCTTTTTATTATTTCATTTTGTTGAAATGAAAGAATTTTTTTTTTCTACATCATGAACAGAAAAGTAATTTTTTTTGTTGAATAAATGAAGATTATTTTTTACACCATCATGAAAGAAAGTATTTTCTTTTTGTTGAAATAAAAAAAAAATTCAATCATGAAAATAAATTAATCAACAAAATGGAAAAAAGAAAGTTCTCTATCTAAGACATGAAAAGAAAATATTTTTAATAATAATTCTATTTAGGATGAGGTAGGGTAGGGTTGGGAGGGGGTGGGTGTGGGTGAGGTGAGGTCGGGGTGAGGGGGTGGAGGGGGATTGGTAGGGATGAGGAATATGGTGGAGAAGTGTTGAAAAAGAGTTTTAAAAAATATTTTTCGTTTTCTTGATAGAGAAAATATTTTTTTCAATTAGAGCAAAATAAGTTCATGTGAAAATGTATTCCTAAACATTTGAGACAACCAAATATTAAAAAATGGGAAAACATTTTCCTTTGTACGAAACATACCCATTATTTCCAAATCAATGTTTTATTTATTTATTTTACAATTTGGTTCATTATTAACTTTAACTTAAAATAGAGAATTTGAATTTTACAAACTGGTTTGATGAGAAACCTCAACTTTTTTGTCTGCTCTGAATATTCTTTTTCAACTTTAATTTCAAATACTTTTTTTCAACCCGATGATCATCCTTTATTTTTCTCTATTTCTGGAATTTTATATGTTTGGCAAATGCCTGCATCATTACTTTGAAAAACTCGTTAGTAATTCTAGATTAGTTAGGCAAACAGCAGAGATCGCTGACTACGTACTGGACAGACCAAGGATTAAAAGGAAGTTATGGCATAATTTTCTCCTTGAGTTCAACTAAATAAAAACTATGTTGAAAAAAGTAAGTCACATCATTCTTTCTAGAACATAAGAGTATTGTGTGTTCCTTTCCTTTACTGAGCCGAGTGTCGATTGGAAACAGCCTCTCTGCCCTTCCGGGGTAGGGGTAAGGTCTGTCTACATATTACCCTCCTCACACCTCACTTTGTAGGACTATACTGGGTAGTAGTTGTTGTTGTTGTTAGAGTATTGTGTGTTCGTCTGGAGACAAACTTAGCTACTTTGCAATTACACCTCGATGACAAGATAGAAGATTATCTAATGTGAACTTCTATCTTATGCCTATCTATATTAATTAGTTACACCCTTGTTGTGATAAACGGACAAATCAATGAGTAAACTACATTCCAAATATTAATTAATTTGCAAAGAATTGAATATGAGGACAATCAGATATACCATAAACTATCTTTTGAAGGAACTTTGTTAATATGAATAGAATCAACATTGCTTTAAATGTTGTAAAATGCTGACTATTATGACTTATAATACTTTTAATATAAGTACTAAAATTTGAAGATGTTATGTCCAAATTATAGCGCATTCAAAAACTACTGTCACATAAAGGTGAATGGAAGAAGTATAACTTTAATATCTGTGGATCCAAGAGCCTAATAATCCTTTACATTTAACTTAAAGAAAGTCAACCATAATTCTGAACATATCTATATCTATATTATTATAGAAGTAGGAATCTCAAAAGTTAAAAATGAAATACTAAATTATCCTTTTAAACAACATAAATTCCCTACCGATAAAATTATATATACTTAATAATAGTATTTTAATTAAGAAGAACAGAAATAAGTGTCTTTTCCAAAAGGTTGTGTCCTGTCAGTGGGTAACAATCCAACCGTTAGCCAATTTCATAAAGAACCTAGCAACGCCAAATTGGAAGTCCGTGAAGTGGGATAATGGTGTAAAAATTGCTTATTAACTTATATTTATTTTTTCAATTTTTATTAACTGATATCCACTTTTTAAATAATTTTACTTCTTTTTTTGCTCTTCCTTCTACCATTAATCTCTATATTTTTTCGGAACTTAACGTTGATATAACAATATCTCTTTCTTTTCTGGCTTCACTTAATTCTTCAAAAGCCATCTTACTATATATTCTAGTAGCGTTATTATACTAATATTTACTGAACTGTTACCACATGAAAAAAATTAAACATTATATTTGCTATCATGCGCCAGCAATGACAATTAAACTACGCATTTTTTTTTTCTGAAGCTAGTTTGTTGGGAGAATGGGGAGTGGAAACTGAATTCGTTCTTGAGAAGATTGCGCACCCCTGGAGTAGGATGATATGTAATCATGGCGCTGGCGATAACTAATTGCGTCACGTTCATGTGTATTGAACTGTCTTTTCCCCGTTAAAGAATACAGTCTCCCGCTCAGTTTGTAAGCAAGGGAGAACAATTCAGTCCCGTTAAAGATCAGAAATTGTATAAATCAAGAAAATTTTAATTTTACAACTGAAGTTCGACATTTACAAAACAAAAACTTCAGCTGTAAAGCTGAAGCTCGCCAGTTATAAACACAAACTTCTGCTCTAAAGCTGAAGTCTGCTAGCTATAAAAATGAAAACTTCAGCATTACAAGACAAAAACTTCTAAAACTTTAGCTTTACAAAACAAAAATTTCAGCTTTAGAGCTCAAGTTCGCCAGTTACAAAAATAAGAACTTCAACTCTAGAGCTAAAGTTCAGGCCCGACTACTAGAATGCTGAAGTTTTGTGTGATTGTCTTTGTCACTTCAGCCCCGTATGCTGAAGTTATGTAAAAAAACGGATATACTTGTAATTTTATTTGTAAAATAAATACAAATTAAAACACGACGCAAAAAAGACATAAATTCAAATGCCCCAATTATGCGTCAAGAGTTACTTACTTTGGCGTCATTTATTCCCGTCTCATTCTATTGGATTATTGGAAATAAAGGCTATCATAGTTCACGTAAGTTTCCCATTGTTTTATCCCACACTCTTCACATACAAAATTGATCGCTGTCCACTGTAGAATTCTCCAAGACACTACCAAAGCAAACACTATTAACTTTTTAGATTTTCTTGCATATACATATGCACTAATAGGGATTTACTAACAAAACCGACAAATCGCACTAATTGGTAATCTGAATCAATGTTGAGAAATAAAATCCAACTATAATTTGGTTTGGTTCGGTGTTGGAAAAAAAAATCTTGGTTTGATTTTAACTAAATAATGTCAAACCAAATCAAACCAACCCGACATTACATATATAAACTTTTTAAAAATATATTTAATATATAAATATACTTGTTGTGATGTAATTTATAGATATTCCAAAAAAAATTCATAACTTTATCTTTTAATTTAAGGTATTATTTCAAGGTTGGAATCAGAACTTCTGATTCTTCTAATAAGTTTTATCGTCATCTATATATATATATATATATATATATATATATATATATATATATATATATATAAAATATAAAAGAGAGCCAATAAGAGATGAGTTGCCAGCTCCCTTTGGCCAACAATCATATTTATCTTTTTTCCTGAATTTTTGCCTTTTTTCTCATTTAATTTATTTATCTGCGCATATTGAGGAGGAAAAAAACAGAACCGACACCTTTGAAGTCTTAATACATGTCTTTCTCACTTTCTGTAACTTTTGCAGATTCATTGCCACCGTTTTATTTATTAATCTCCTATTTTCTATTATGTAACACTATATAATTTCTTCCACCCCTTTAGAACAACCACCAACTTCTTGGAGGACTAGAAATGAGGCTGCTTCTCGTGATATTAGAAGTACCCACATATCGACAGGTAAATGTATGGAGGAAACATGGTAAAAATTCGGAGTTTTCTACAAATTATGAGAGTTGAGAGTGCTGTTATTCTCAAGTATGTGTTTGTAACACCATTTCTATGCTTCTCTTCGACTTTTCTGATTGATTTTTTAGGCTGTTGACATATGAACCGGCAGTAATAACCAAGATGATAAGTCAGTTGTCCGTTTCTCCATATCTTTATTTTACTATGTTAATTATCTGACTAAATTGTGTCGTATTATTATATTTGATTCATGAATAGCCCGTAATAATTCTTTAAATTTATAGTTCTTGAACACCTATACTCACGTTGTTTATTAAAGTTTGAACAGTTCATATCCAGATATGTTGTAGAGTACTACAGACAAAAAATTCTACCGTGTTCATCAGGAAGGGGCTTGAAAATACGGCTTGACCTTCGGGGGAGACAGGAGCATATACAATTTTTATTGTTTTTTCTTTCTTATTTTGTGTTTTTCAGTTTTCTTTTCAGATTTATTGGAGACTTTATGGTTTATATAGACACATTACTATATGGCAAACAATGAATAGGTGACAGATTCATCCCCTTTTACGTTTTCTTTCCCTGTGGCGGAAGGTGAAAGTTTTATGACCCTTATCCACCCCATCTCCCAGTAAAAACAACAAACAAAAAGATAAAAAGGTAGAATTCCACTTTTATTTGAGGAGATTGGATGAAAGAAGAACATCGAACTGTAAATTTAAAATAACAGGACGAAGAAACGAAGAATGGAAAAGCAAGGTGCATGGTTACAACTTAAACCAAAAAATAAAATGAAAAAGAAGAGAATGAATTACAATTAATTTGTTATAGTCATAAAAGTCGATTATTACAAAGGATGATTATATGATGCAACGTGATATCACTTTCTGGAGCAGGCCATCTATGCCAACCCAAAACAAACTTATGTTCTCCCTATTAATGTGCAATGTGCACTAATTCGACATACTCTATTTAATATAATTTATAATATCTTCACAAGGAAAAGTTCTTATTTTTCATGTATATTTAAAACTTTTATTCAAAATGTCCTTTCATTAGTTATATGTTATTTTCATATAAAATTTATTAACTTCAGGTTCATAAGATTGAATTTTGAGCAACTCAGTGATAACTTACACAAAAAGATATTGGTTCTTATATTTTGTCGAGATATGGGACTAAGGGACATTTTTAGATTTTATACTCTTTGGCATATCTGGAAAATAAATCGACTGTATTTGGTTTTAATAATTTGTACTTTCCAATTCGTTTAATTGGTGCTCCTTTCAACTGGTAATTAATTACTACTAATATCTTATAAATTCATCAAAGGCTAGCTAACCAAAGCAGCAAAAGATTGAAAGGGTCGGGAAAGGTTTTTGTGTTAACGAATTGATTTTAATAAACTTATATTTTTTGGTCAGTATTGTGTTCTCGGTAATGAAACTCTATTTTGATCAAGAATTTGCCACTAAAGTTTAGCAGTTATCTATTATACAAAAAACAAGGATCTCGAAAAAACTCGAATAATCTGAAAATCCGAGAAAATCCGAGAAAAATCGAGAGTAAAAAATTTAAATTTTATTGGTTTGATTTGGTTTTTAAATTTAATAACCCCACACAATTGGTTAGATTTGATAATTATAAAATGAGAACCAACCCGACCTACACCGCTATGGACTAGGATTGTTCACAAATTTTACACTTCAATTTTATTATTCGCATTATATTGAACATGGGGTAAAAGTAAGTTGAACACTTTCTTCTTTAGCCAATGACGTATTCAGTATTTTAAAGTTATGGGTGCTCGCCGATAAAAACTTTAAAAGAGTGGAAAAAATAAATTTACTTGTGGGTGCTCACTCAATATTTATCTAAATATTTGTACTGTTGCCTATATAAATTTATTAATATGATCAAAATTAATGAGTACTTAAGCACCTATAACTGTCTATGTGCATCCGCCACTGTCTTTAGCTATATATCTTTTAAATAATTCCCAAGTTTTTTCTTGTAAATATTTCGTGTAAAATAAAATTACAAGGCAACTCTAAGGAAATGTCAAGACGAGTTGTAATAAATCGTTTGCAATATAAATAGCTCTAGAATATGGGTACGTTCGACGAAAGATATTGTCATATAACTTATAACTCTGATATATATTATCTGCTTCTTTCTCTTACTTTTAAGATTCTCCGTATAATTGAGAAAGATGAAATCACACATATATTTATCTATAAATTTTGTGAACTCATTTCTACCGATTTTTATTTTTTGCATTCCTCAAGTTACATTAATGCAAATAATATAATATATTTATTCTGGATTTATTGTTGTTGTTGTTCTTATTGTATATTTGGGTCATTCAGAAGAGTAGAGGGACAAAGCAACATTAAAGTTCATCATTTTAATAAATGTATTAATTCCTTCTTTGCGGTTTTTAATCTAATTAAGTCTCCTTTTTAATTTATTTTCGCACTTATAAGTATTTATTTGTCGAATTTTGTTTATATTGTCTAAGTCCACATGTAGCTAAATGGGGAGCAGCACGAGAGTTACATGTCATGATAAGTTTAATGTGGAGAAAATATCATAATCAACCGAGGAACAAATCAAGCTCTAAGATCTTATTAAAATATAAAATCAAATAATTTTAGATCATACATGGGGCATATAGATCTTTTTCTTTAACTCTATCTTATTTGATTACCTAATTTTCATGATCGGAGAAAAAAAAACTCATTATGCAATTCAATCTTTGTTTTTGTTATTGTTGTTTTTGTATCCAATTCAGTTCTTCAGCTCCTTATGAGATTTGGACTCTAACACTTAGATGTGTAATTAAATAGGTATATATGATGAAGTTAAAAATTTGTGCATGACATGTACATTAAAATAAAAGGCAAAACTTAAATATTTCAGATAAATAGTCAATCCTGAAAGACAATTGTGCCAAAGAGTAATTGAATTGAATGACACAGAGAAGATAAAGTCGATCGAAGAATGTTATACCTCTGATATTTTCTACTGGAGCAATTAGATTTTCAAAGTAAGATATACCAAAATTTAATTAATAGTGTGATGGCTAGAAAATAGAGTTAGAGTTGTCGAAGAGGATGCCTTTTGGCTTATTTTTAAAAGATCTAAAATTACGCGAGAATACAAACTGGTTTATTCAAATTTGTGACATATAACTAAATCAATATTTTTCTAATATGCAATTACAACTTTTAGTATTACATATTTTATAAAACAATAATGTAGATATACGTGTAACACACTGTATAAATTTTATTAAAATTAGATTCGTAAAATAATTTGGACTATATTTTAAATTCATGATATATTGGTCCAAATAAATAAATGGGCTAATATAATTGAATTAATTATATATGTCAAATATATATACATTAAGTAAATAAGTCTTAATCCATTGGGCTAGCCCATTTAATTGGGTTAAAGTTATGAGTCCACTTCATTAGGCCCAAGATATCATCATCCTAGAGGCCCAATTTAGTGTCACGTGTCAAATGACGTGGTGCGCCAAGTCAAGCGGAAGAGCCAATAGGACCATACCACATATCAAAATGACAAGGCATACCCAGTCACACTAAGATGCCAATGAAATCGTGCGACGTGTGCAAGTGATATCTTTTGGCCAATCAAATGCGGCCATGTGACACTTCCATTTGATTGGTCGGAAAGAGTTTATTCTTATCACAACTCCTCAACTCCACAACTATAAATAAGGGTCTTCATAACTCAGAAAAGGGACCAGAAGTAATAACAAGAAGCAAGAAAGAGCTCGTGGATCAAACACTTTAAATTTCTCCACAAATTTCAAGCTTCAAGTTCAGGTTCAGGTTCAAGCTCAAGAACGAAGATGAAATCAAAGTTAAGTTCAAGAAATCAAGCTCAAGCTCAAAAACATGATCATCGTTCCTGGAGACAAATATAGATTCGAGATCAAGCTCAAAGGCCCTTGAATGTATTTACTATTGGAAAGAAGAATCAGATGATTCATAGAGATTGTAATACTCCAATATTTGAAATAAAAATACTACAATTTTTGCAATATTTTTCGATCTTGATTTTATTTTCTCAATGCAAATTTATTGTCTACAAATTCTGGCACTCCCACTGGGACAATCTCTACCTCTCATTTAAACTTTTCAATCACCAAAGTTCAAGAACATTGAAATGGCTTTAGAGAAAATCAACTCTAGTTCAACTACCACCAAGGCTGCTAACTCCAGGTTCTATACTGATATGGAAAGCATCCTCGATGTTACCTTTGGAAGCTTCGAACCAGTCACGAGGAGCTAAGCAAGTTCTTTAGAAACTTCATCCTCAAAAGGAGCTAGATCTTCCTCAAACGCATCTGAAGGAGGAAGCGATGTTGCTGAAAAGATCAAGAAAACCCTTGCTCTGCTTGACCTCTCCGAATCCAAGCACTCTACTGTGAAGGAAGATAATGATGCTTCTAGTGATGTATCCTCCTTGCTTACACCACGTAGCGTGAGCTAATCAAGGATCAATCTGTGTTAAAATCCATGTTACTCTCTGTCATCCACGACAATCATGTAAGCCATGGTGACAAAAACTTCATCTATGGAGAAGCAGTTGGCAAACTTGACGGAAGAAATCCCTAGTTTGACCAAATACACGCAAAATCAAGAGGCTAGAATTGACAAGCTAACAGACATGGTGGGAACCTTGATGGAAAAAGAATCAACCCATGCACCCGGCAAGCTCCTAGAAGTTCTAGAGAGTGACTCTCCCCCAAGACAAGTAGCATCCACTAAGGCTATCCCGTCTTATATAAAGAAATGATTCCAATCTATCAACTGAAGGAGTTCATTGAAGGAACTATTACGAACAAATATGGAGTTGCTGCCAAATTCTCCCTTACGTATGCAAAGCCGTACATTTCAATGGTCGATATGTTGAAGATGCTTTTCGGCTATCAACCTCCAAAGTTTCAACAGTTTGATGGTAAAGTTAACCCAAAGCAACATGTGGCGCACTTCGTGGAGACGTGCGACAATGCTAGGACTTATGGAGATTAACTCATTAAGAAGTTTGTCCGCTTGCTAAAAGAAAATGCTTTTGACTAGTACGCGAACCCCGAGGCTGGATCTATCGATAGCTGGGATCAACTAGAGCAAGAGTTCCTCAATGTCTTTTATAGTACGAGACGTACTGTGAGTATGATAGAACATACAAATACTCGTCAACGAAAGGGGGAACAAGTTATCGACTTTATCAATCGTTGGAGGAATGCAAGCCTCAACTACAAAAAGAGGCTTAGTGAAGCTTCAGGCATAAAGATGTGTATCCAAGGCATGCATTGGGGATTTTGCTACATCTTGCAGGGTATTAAGCCTGGCACATTTGAAGAACTCGCAACTTATGACCATGACATGGAATTGAGCATGGCCTCTACTAGAAATGAAAGGCTGCCCATCTATGAACCTCGCAAAGCGAATGAGAAGCAAGAAGTCAGGAAGTGGGGCAAGTTCGTACCAAGTTTGAAAGAAAGGAAGCTATGATTCTCAATATGTCACCTATGAAGTTCACGACGAAGGTGAGTAAGAAGCAGAGTATTGTGAGCATGTGATTTTTTCCCTACACGAATTACTCCTATAAATTCAAACAAAATCATTTCTTTTATTTGTTTGCAATTTTGTGGATTTTGTGGCATTTTTTGTTAA
Organism: Nicotiana benthamiana; assembly: GCA_034376525.1. Classification (NCBI taxonomy): domain Eukaryota; kingdom Viridiplantae; phylum Streptophyta; class Magnoliopsida; order Solanales; family Solanaceae; genus Nicotiana; species Nicotiana benthamiana. Next base: position 41,327,136 of record CM067324.1, read on the forward strand.
TTGTTTGCATTTTGTTCGTGCTATTTAATTAGTGGAAAATGCAAAAATATATCGCATGCGCATTTATAAGTTGATTTTATCATTTTCAAGCATTAATTAAAAATTAGTCATTTTATAAAAAGGAAAAATAAAAATATAGCTTAATTTGCTCTTTTAATTTTAATTTTGATTTTTAGGTGATTTTGCTTTTAATTTCTTTTTACTTATTTATTTAAAAAATATGTAGGGGATGATTAGCATTTTAGAGTTAAATTTAGAATTTATATTAATTTAGGATTTTTAGTAATTTTTAAAATAAAAATGATGAAAAAAAGAGAAAAGAAATCTGAAAAAATCAAAACAAAAGAAGAATAAAAACAATTGGCTCATATTAAATTAAAAGCCCAAACCCACCCACAAAAGCTGGTCCAGCCCAATCCTTAACCCAGTCCAGTCCCCCCAATACCAAAACGACGCCGTTTTGGTTAAATTAATCTCAGCCGTCGAGGTAGATGCAATCTAACGGCTGAGAACTGATGATTATCTAATATATAAATGATCAAACGACCCCCCACCCCCAAACACCCCGTCTCCAACCCCTCTCACCAGAAACCCTAGCACCACCCTGTCTCCGTCGTCGACTGGAAATCGCCCACGGCAGTGGGGGGACTCCAATCGCCGTCCAATTAACACCATTGATTCCCCTCACTCTCCTCTATCCAAATCCATAACCACCTTCCCTCGAATCCCATCCCATCTCTTCTAATATTAGTTTGAAATACCGGCTCCTCCATCGTGTACAGCGGCGCCACCTCCAATCACCACCATTTACACCATATGTCCCTTCTCCTCTCCCTCATGCCAAATCCCCACTCAGCATCCCTCAAACACCACTGGAACATTTCGAATATTAAGGAGGCGGCTAAAACCCTACCACCACCAAACTGCCCAAAAACCACACCTTAAAGTCTCCTCACCTCCTTCACCTCAGAACCACAACCAGTTTCCCTCGAATGTCCCCGCAACTCCTCAAAATCCGATTCTAGGGTTTCTGGAGTCTACCAAATGGCGTAGGAAGTCCATGGTCGATTCAAAGAAATTAAGCTAAGTTTTCGTATTTGTTTTCTTATTTTTCTTTGCCTTATATCTTATTTGTCAATTTGTTTAAGTTGAAGTCATTTGTTAACCAGTCCTAGACGAGTTTGTTTCAGATTTTTTGGTTTGGGTTATATGTAAAATTCCTGAATTAATAAGCTCAGTTTGTCTGTATTAATTTCATTTGCTTAGTGACTAAGTTTAATCTGTCCTATTATAGTCTATTCGTGGATCGGGTCTCATGTTCACGAGGTTTTTTAGTTTTCTCTGGTGAGTTGAATTTCATACTAATCCCCGAGCTAAATTAGTTGTAGTCAGTTATGCTATTAAAGTTCCTGGGTCAATTAGTCACAGTCTTTTCTGTTAGATTAAAATTCACGAGTTTTGTTAGATCTGTATGAGTTTGTTTGGGTTTTGTTGTTGGATTAATTTCATCTATTTGAAGTCATGTGTGTCAATTTGTTTTCCATTTTGGATTTTTCTGCATTTTTAGAACTTGACCTTTGGCTGTTTAAGCTGGTTTGTTATATTTCAAAGCTTCAGGGTTTATTTTGTTGGCTTAATGTTAAGTATTAATTCTAAGGTGATTAAACTAATTTCATAGGCTAACAAGGGGAACTTGGGTAGTTTTTGTTAGAGAATTTTAAGTAATAGAATGGAAGTATCTAGAGGCTTCTAGTATTGTGGGGAGTTTCGAATTGAATTTCAGGGTTTAGGTAGTTTTAACTTGGAAAACATGTCATAAATTGAAGGACTAACTAGCTAAAAAGAGGGAAACTAAAAGGGACTAAAGGGTAAACTTAATATTTGAAGTTGCCCTAGTAACTCGCTTATAAAGGCATTGTTACTTAGTGCTGAAGGCACACTTTCTGAGTATTGAAAACCCTGAAACATCTAGGCAGCTAAAAAGCTTCTAAAAACACTGTTCCATTATTGTTTTCCTTAAAACCTGGAATTTTTCATTGTTAAAATCACCTTTGGATATTCAAATGCTAATTAATGAGTTGAACTGTTTGAATACTATTTTGTTTTTGTCCAACTTGGGTCAGAGCTGTGATAATTGGTCTCCATTGCTATCACTTTGTTTAAAGTTTGGTTCAGTTAGATTTCTCTTGGTCATTTCTGGGCAATTTTGCTTGCTGAACATTATATCTGCTGCTGTTAATTCTGCTGTTGATTTACTGCTACTGCTGTTACCAAAGCTATAGCTTCCCTATTTATTGTTGTAACCAGGTATTCACTTAAACCTTGAATGGCCGGAGGTTGTGGAAATATGTAGTTGAAGACTAATTCTGAATAAATGGCTGTCCAGAGCATATCTCTTCTTACCTGCTACCTTGATTCAACATTTGATGTTATTTTCCTTTCTCTACTTTAAACTCTTAGATCTAGAAGTATAGTGTAGCAATAATTAGCTTAGCTTAGTCACTGTAGCATAGTGGTAATATTTTGAATTTTGTGCTATCCTTGAACCTGCTTGAAATTGTTAGATTCATGAGTTATTCGAGTACTAAAGGACTGTATATTTTGGACTTTATTTAGAAACGTGCATTTTAAGGTCCGTTTATTTTGTAATTGGGATCTCGACAGTTTATATCAAGTTTAAGTCAAATGAATGCATCAAGTTCTGCAAAAATGTGTTAAGTAAAGATAAATGATGTTTTTGGGAAGTAAAATTCGGAATGAATGTGTGTGGTTCATCACAATACATATAATATGAATATGAGCATGAAGTTTGGACTTAAAATTAGCATATGGTCAATTTGCGTGGAATTGAATTGTTCATGTGTTTTCCAAGAAATTATTAGGATTAATTATTATTGAAAAATCAGTGTCCTTTGCAATCCAATTTAAATTAAGTGCTTGATCACCCAGCTGCAATTTTCAACTCGCCAACCTTTGGGCTCCAGGTACGGAGCACACTTGTAATTGTATTTAATTGACCAAACAGTCTTTGGTAGCCCATAACTCCATAAATGCTAAGGTCCAGCCTTGGGCCTGTCTTTCGGGCCCAACTGTATCCCAATGCCTTGTTTTGTTATTTGGCAATTAACCTTTAAAATCACAGTCCACATTTAACTCCTATGACATTAGTCTATTAATAGGACCTTTAGAATCATTTTAGAGGGCCACCATAGATAGCATGATTGTTCGTGGCCCTTCAAGCTTTAGTTTTATATCCTTAAAAAAATAATAAAATTAAGGTGCGCCGTGCAGAATAAAATCACAACTGCGTGGCCCTTGTTTATATTAGTTTCTTTAAATGCTTAGAATTTGGGGTGCACCACTTAGAAAATTTTCGTGGCCCTTACAAATTAAAAATACAAAATTGCTTTAGGTACGTTAGTTAAATAATTTACTTTCCCAAATTCGGGTGCGCATTTATGTGACCCAAATCCAAATATCAACATCAAGTAAAATGTGTTGCGAACTACAGGTGCATTTATGTGACGTGGTTCAAAATGCGTTTTTAATAACATTGCAATCTTCTAAATATTAAATAAAAACGGTTAAAAGTTAAAATTTCCACATAGGTACAAAATTCAGTAAAATTAGAAAATTAAGCCAAGTATAACAGTTGACCGATTGAGCTACAACCACGGAACTAGGGAGTGACTAACACCTTCTCCCGGGTTAACAGAATTCTTTACCCAGATTTGTAGCTCGCATACTGTATGTAGAGTCGAACCTTCCTCGATTGGGTATTTAAACCCGTGACATAGGACACCATTAATTATCCCAAGTGGCGACTATGAAATCTCTAAATAAATAAATTCTGTTTCGATTGTCCTTTAATTGAAAAAACTCCCTTATCTACGCCCTTTGCGGGGTGTAGTGTAAAAAAAGAGGTGTGACAAGTATGTCCAAATCCGAGTGTGCGTTGACTTTTGAGATCTCAACAATACATGTTTGAAAGATAAATTCCACTTCCTATTATAGAGTTGATGATGGATGCTACTAGTGGTTACGAGGCAATGTCTTTCATGGACGGCTCGTCAGGCTATAACCAAATACGCATGGCACCAAAAGATGAAAAGCTTATTGAATTCTGTAACCCAAAGGGTATTTATTGCTACATGGTAATGCCTTTTGGCTTGAAGAATGTTGGTACTACTTAACAAAGGGCTATGCAGAATATTTTTGACGATCTTCTCAAAAGAATGTCGAATGCTATGTTAACGACTTAGTGGTGAAATCAAGAGAGAAGGGCGACCACTTAGAGGACTTGAGGATGGTATTTGAATTGTTCCGGAGGGACCAACTTAGGATGAATTCATTGAAATGTGACTTTTGTCACACCTCCTTTTTCTCTATCTAACCCGACGAATGACGTAGATAAGGGAGTTTTCCAATTTAAAGACAATCAAAACGGGATTCATTTAATTAAGACAGTTTCAGAGTCGCCACTTGGGAGATTTATGGTGTCCCAAGTCACATGTTAGAATCCCAAATCGAGGAAAGAATGACACTGTTTAACAATCAGCGAACCAGAAATCTGAGTAAGGAATTTTGTTAACCCGGGAGAAGGTGTTAGGCATTCCCGAGTTCCGTGGTTCTAGCACGGTCGCTCAACTGTCATATTTGGCTTAAAGTATCTGATTTTAGAACACATTTAACTTATTATTTTTAACCTTAAACCGCTTTTATTATTATTTTAAAGATAATTGCAACATTGTCAAAACATGCCTCGAACCACGTCACATAAATGCACCCGTGGATTTTGACACATTCCAACTTCATTGAGATTTGGATTTGGGTCACATAAATGTGCACCCGTATTTAGGACGGTATTATATTAACATGCGCCTATAGCAACTACGTCTTTGACATCTATGGGAAGACCATGCAATTTGCTAAACGGCACCTCCTATTCTTTGTAAGTGTTCTAATGAATTAAGGAACCTATGCATGGTATTTGTTTGAATTATCACGAGTCAATTTATCCTTATAAGGGCATTCTAATGTATGCCAAATTCTCATTTAAAGCCGTGCATAAATAGACTAACTATTTCATATATGAACTAGGTGCTTGGGGAAATGTTATATGCGCCCCAGCCTCGTTCGTGGCTAATTAACACATAAATAATTTGCGTTTTGGGCCAGCCCTGGAGAACATATTGTTCAGGATTTATTGATAAATATTGTAACTGTTTTGAGCTGTTAGTTATTCAGCCCAGATGATCGTGTTATATGACAATGTCTGGGCACATACTGGGTATCGCGAATGAGCCTAGTACTGATTTGACTGAAGGATCCCAATCGATAATAACCTTCGTTATTTGACATTACATGCAAAATCAAATTTCTATACATTCACGAAGGGAATATTAATAACCATTTTTTTATTAGTCTCTAACATCAGATTTGAATCAAATGATTCATATACCCATCAGTAAGAGTATATGAATCTAACTCTTCAAAATTTGAGCACGACTTAGATTTATAGCTTAGTAGATCAGGAACACACTACTAATATGCTGAAACGTAAAATAGCCAACACAATGCATGATATTGGGGTTTTGGGTATTTACAAGATTATCATTTTTTGAATCCTTATTTTAAAACATAACATTACATATATGTTTGAGTAAGCAGCATCATCTAGTCGATTACACAATCAGCGACTCATGTGAACCAACCAGACTAAGCTTGAAGCTAGCTATTCATTATACATATGAAAAGGGAAAATTCAATCAAACGTCCAAATTATTACATATTAAGACAGTCCCAAGTGTCCATTAAGTGCAGAAGTGGATCAGTCTAAAATTGAACTATAACATTATGATTATCCTATCACTACACCTATATCAGAACTAAATAGGGAAATGGGGGAAGTAAATAAAAAAAATGTAAATGACAACAAGATCTTCACATCTGAAAGTATATTTTACTTTGAACTTCACATATACATGAGTTTTACGTGGTACCTGTAATGCAACAAAGGAAACAACCTATGAGTAAAATAAAGGGATCGACTAAGCAATCAACAACCAAATGCAAAGTGCACCCAGGACTTCAACAGAGTACTTAGAGAATTCAGCTTTGAGAAATTAATTCAAAACAACACTAATAGTGTTTTCAGATATAGAATCAGTATTTCAGCTCTAGTATTGAGGAAATAGGTTTTCAGATCCTTTTTAGTGCCCTCATATAGCTCAATTTATAGCAAAACTATGAGGGCACCAGATTTTTAATAGTTTTCTTTTAAGTCCTCAACTCAACTTGTATGTTTTGCCTAAGTGATCCTTCAATTCTTATCTTGTGCCTCAAGTTTCAGGCTGAAATTATATATTAGTCCCTGCTAGAATGTTCTACAGGATTCTTATCAGATTTTAATAAGTTCAAAACCCTTTTATATCCTCAATAGCTTTCCTAAATTATCCTACCCCTGAATTTGACCTTGGTCAGTACTTCTAACCCTAGTTCAGTCCAATTAGCCTTGGTTAGTCAAATTCAGGTCACAGTTAGATCAACAGACTCACAAAGATCAGATGTAGTCAAAGAATTAACATGGTTCAACAGACTTACAAATCAAAATGCATATTGAGGACGAAAACTATCATGAACTACTAATCAGGCATTCAATAACACAATCGAACAGTCAAACCAATCAAAAAATCAGTAAATCAATAAAATTCATCAAATTATGAGAATCATATTACTTAAAAGCTAAGTATAACAAGATGCTGAACTAATTACAAACAACAAACATATGAACTTTAAACCCTAATCTTAGGAGAACTTGTGGACAAGCAGATAAACAACCAAATTAAAAAAAATGCAGACTTTAAAATATGTATTAACCCTATCAGTTTATTCCAGGCTTAGTGACAAACAAACAAACATGAACATTGAACCCTAATTTCCAGAAGAACTCGTGGACAACTAGATAAATAACAAAAATTAATAAAAAGAAAATTCAGATTATTGAACTAAATCAGTTATCGAAGAACTTAAACATGCAATGCTGAAGAAAAATGAGAATGGGCAGGAAACTTAGCTTTTCATTTTTACCTGTTCAGACCATTTCAAACAGGCTCTGGGCTCTTTCTACAGGGTATCAAACATTCTTATGGATTTTTTAAAAGGTTCAGGAAGGTTTTGAAGTCTTGAGACCTTAATAAGGTCTCGAATTTTAGATTCTTCAGTGGTTGGAGTTATTTGGGACTCAAGGGTGGCATGGTGAGGTCAATGGGGGTCATGGATTATCTAGGAGAGGTTTGATACATTTCCGGCATGATTAGGGATTTAGGGTTAAACTTTGAGTGAAAATTCGAGGGGCTTCGGGATGATTCGAGGGTGGTGATGTGCATGGTTGGAACGGGGAGGTCAAGGTGTCTTGGTGGTGTAGTTTTGGGAGGATTTAGGATGGGGTCACCGGAGGTAGGGTTTCCGGCCACTTTTAAAGAAATATTCGAGACGGAGGAGTGGTATTTGAAGGGAACTGGTTATGCGACGGGGTAGAGGAGGTCCTGCTAATTAAAGGGTGTAATTTTGGGGACGTTTGATTTTCGGCCGCTGCCGCTAGGCGATTTCCAGCGGCGGCAGTAGGGTGGTCAGTCGGTGGTCAATGGGTGTTGACGGGTTGGTCAATGGTCGGCATTGGAGATACGAGGAGGGTGAGTTTGGTCGTGTGTATATTGAAGGTGTTTGGACATATGTATACATAAGTGGAGATTCTTCCGTGGCCGTTGGATCATGTGGGGAGCAACAATTGTGATGGAAGGGACTCAAAACGGTGTAGTTTGGTTAGTGGATGTGTGGACTGGGTTGGATGGTCATTTGGGCTGGGTTATGGCTTATGTTAAAGAGCAAGAATAGATTGGGCCACTCAGGTCCGGCCCAATTGTGGCCAGCCTGAGTGGCTGCCTATATATATGTATTGTATTTTTATTTTTATTTTTTATAATTTAATTAATAAAAGTAATTTCTAATTTGACCAGAAATTCCTAATGATTATAAATAAAAGAAAACCAAGTTAAAAAAAGAAAATTAAATCCAACAACAATTTCAAATGCCGGACATGTACGTATGTATATTTTTTTATTTTAATTTGTAAGGAAAGTTTATTTAATAATCAAATCCTAATTAATCCTATACAAGCAGTAATGAACATGCATATGCGATTAGATCCTAAAAATTAAAATCCAAACATTTACAAGAAAAATCCTACACTTTAAGAGTCTTGTAGGAGATTGTTTTGACCGGTCAAAAATCATATGCTCAGACTAGTTCCTTGGTTTCATTATCCGACATCGAAGGATCGAAATTAATCAAGCCAAAGTGGATGCCATTTTGAAAATGCTTGGGCCTCGGGATATTCATGAATTGAAAAGCTTGCAAGGAAATTTAGCGTACCTTAAGAGATTCATCTCGAACCTAGCTGAGAGGTGCCAACCATTTAGTCGCCTCATGGAGAAAGGCCTTCCTTTCTAGTGGGACCAAGCTTGTAGTAATTCCTTCGAAAGTATTAAAACCTACTCGATGAAGCCTCTAGTTTTAGCAGCTCCCATCCCTGGAAAGCCATAGATACTATACATTGAGGCACACGAAAGGTCTGTTGGAGCACTGTTGGCCCAAGAAAAAAGTGAGGGGAAAGAAAAATCTCTTTACTACTTGAGCAGGATGACGACACCTAACGAGTTGAATTATTCTCAAATCGAAAAGTTTTGTTTCACACTAGTCTTCTCAATTAAAAAGATGAAGCACTACTTTCAAGCTCATGTTGTCTGTCTCATTTCTAAAGTAAATCCCATCAAGTTCGTAATGTCAAAACCTGTTCTTAGTGATCGACTAGCGAAATGATACCTCCAATTTCAACAATTCGAGATTTTTTACATCCCTCAAGGCCGTAAATAGACAAGCATTGGCAGAGTTCTTGGCAGATCATCTGATACCTGATAACTGAGAGCTAACTGATGAACTACCTAATGAGGATGCAATGATCGTTGAAGTTCAACCTCCATGTAATATGTTCTTTGATGGTGTTGCGCTTCATGGGAGAGTCGGGGCTGGCGTAGTAGTTTTCACTCCTTAAGGTAAAGTCTTGCCCAAATCCTTCACCTTGAGGCAACTTTGTTCCAAGAATGTTTCCGAGTATCAAAAATTAATACTCGTGGTTGAATTGGTTGTTGATATGAAGCAATTGCAATTGCAAATATTTGGTGACTCCTAGTTAGTGGTCAATCAACTTTTGGGTAGTTACGCGGTCGAGAAGCCTGGACTATTCCCATATTATGATTATGCTAAAAGGTTGATGGGGTGGCTGGTGATGTGACTATTCACCGTGTGCCAAGGAAAGAAAATAAGAAAGCTGATGCTTTAGCTGCTCTAGCTTCATCATTAGCCCTGCTTGACCAAGCAAAAGTTACCGTCTTCCAAAAATGGGTAGTACCACCGCCAAATGAGTTTGAATGTGAAGAAAATGAACTCAAGCATCTTGTTGCTATTTCTAAAGTTGAGAAAGAAGATTGACGACAACCCATTATCGACTACTTATGTTATGGGATACTTCCAGAAAATCCAAGGAGAAAGATTGAAATCAGTCGTCGTACACCTTGCTTCCTTTACAACAAGGATACTCTATACAGAAGGTCATTCGAGGGAGTACTCCTACGATGCCTAGGAGAAGAAAAAGCTATCTATGCTTTGCAAAAGGCGCATTCTGGGGTATGTGGGTCACACTAGTCTGGACCAAAGATCCACTTCCATATAAAAAGGATGGGATATTATTGGCCTACGATGGTAAAAGATATCTTGGACTACACTCGAAGATGCAAGGCTTGTCAATTTCATGCGAATTTTATTCATCAACCTCCTGAAGTGTTGCACATGACTGTTGCATCCTGGCCATTTCATGCTTGGGGATTGGATGTGGTTGGACCATTGCTAAAGTCCTCTGGTGGGCACCTATACATCTTGGATGCAACTGACTACTTCTCAAAATGGGATGATGTTGTTGCTCTTAAGGAAGTAAAGAAGGAAACTGTTTCAAGTTTCATCCGAGTAAACATTATTTATCGCTTTGGCTTTCCTCTTTACATAATAACGGATAATGGAAATCCATTCGATAATAGGTTTGTGAACAAGATTTATGATCTCTTTGGCTTCTAGAAACATAAATCTTCGATGTACAATGCTGCCGCCAATGGTCTAGCTGAGGCAGACTCTATGCAACTTGTAAAGAAAGTCGTCTCCAAATCCAAACGAGATTGGAATGACAGTATGGAAGAAGCTCTATGACCATATAGGACGAATTACCGTACACCAACGAAGGTGACTCCTTATTCACTTGTTTATGGCGTTGAAATCGATCTTGCCACTTGAGCATCAAATACCTTCGTTACGAATGGCTATTCAAGAAGGGATTACTGATGAAGAAAATGATCGACTTTGATTAGCAGAGTTGGAAGTTCTTGATGAAAAGAGATTGGAAGCTCAATAGAGTCTTGGATGTTATCAAGCTCGATTGTCTCCTGCCTTCAATAAAAGAGTTTGTCCGAGATCCTTTCAAGTAGGAGATCAAGTCCTTGCGTACAATACCCATAATTACTTCCCATAAACCTATAGGGTAGTTCACTTCAAAGTGAGATGGGCCATATGTCGTATAAGAAGCTTACTCGAGTGGGGGCTTACAAGCTGGTTGACACAGATGGTGTGAGGATCGGCCCTATCAATGGCAAGTTTTTGAAGAAGTGTTATCCTTGAAGTTGCAACGCTCCTTGACGTACGAGCCTAAACTTCATGTCGCTTCACTCGTGGCCCGGAAGAGTATAAATTGTGTATGGCCCCAAAAACAAAAGCCTTCTAGGTTTAAACTCTCGAAAGAGGCTGCCTATGCAAATGTTAGGACGTAAAAAAATCAAAAAAAAAAAAAAAAGAAAAGAGTCCGCTAGGTTGAAAATTTTGAAAGACGCAGCCTAGGCAATAGTTAGGACATAAAAAAAATCACCCAGTCTGAACTACGGTATGACTTGATCCTTATCACCGGGGTACGTATGTAGCTTAGAGTTTCATTCTAAGTTCAGTCACATAAGTTCAAAAGATACATATTGCCCCAAGTTTTCTTCAAATGAAGTATGACGGAATGTAAGATCAAGATGAAATGACATCATCCTACTGAACTCTGATCTCATTTTATTTAAAAGGGCAAACCATCCATGGTAAATTGATATCTTCGATGGACCGATTTTAGGAGGATGTCGAGTATTTGTGTTAAAGTCCAGGGATTCTCTATATCTTCAGATTCGCGAAACCTTTAAGTTTGTTGGTCTCCAAGGCCGCCCTCTGCCCTAAGAAAAGGGGGAAGAGAAGAGAGACATCAAAAGGAAACATAAGTATAAGGAAAAGATTGCTTGGCACAACGTTTCAAATTTGGTGAGACTTGAACTCAAGATATTTGTGAGAATACAGCTCTTAAATATCAATTTATGGCAAGTAAGACATCTTCTGATCTCGAGGCTTCCATACGAAGATATGGATTTTTATGAGACTGCACAAATCTGGAATTGATAGCGTGGTGCAATATAAAGTTGATTTCTGGAACAATTCTGAAGTTGTTTGATTGATAATTTTGGATATGTTTTAGATCTTGAAGTCTAATTTTCTAGAAATCAAATGGTTTGTAATTTCGATACTTCTACACCAAGATATGATTTTTTTTGTGGGACTGGGAAAATCTTGAATTGGTAGCGTGGTTCAATATAAAGTTAATTTCAAAATATTATCTAGAACGATTCTGAAGTAATTTGATTGAAAATTTTGGATATGCTCTAGTTCTTGAAGTCTAGTTTTCTTGAAATTAAACGGTTTGTCATTTCAATATTTCTACACCGAGATATGATTGTTTGGTGAGACTGCGCAAAATTAAAATTTTCATCATGGTAAAATCTTAAGTTTGTTTCAAAATATTATCTGGCGCGATTCTGAAGGCTTTTGATTCTAAGTATTGGATATATTTTAGATATTGAATTCATCAAACGGTTCATTATTTGGACTCTCCCATGACAAGATATGAATCTTTTATTGAAAGCACGTAAAGCTGATAATTATGCGACTAAGATAAAAGAACAATATAAAGAAAAAGAGAAGCTGAAATATTTAAGCTCGAAGTCTCCAAGTTGAAGTCTGCAAGTGTATTCAAGTTGAAGTCCCTAAGTTGAAATTTTCAACTCCGTCGGTCTTCAAGTTGAAGTCTTCAAATTCGCTGATCTTAAAGTTGAAATATTTAGGCTCTCCGGATATTTGAGTTGAAGTTTGCAAAGTCGATCAAATGTTCAATGTTTTTCAAGTGTTCAAGTCGATGTCGTCTTCGAGTTAAAGCTTTTAACATTTCAATATTAAGGTGGACATATAAGTCCCTTTGCACCTTAAGTTGGACTCTTCGTGGGGTTTGTCCTTAAAAGGAACTATAATTTTCCATTCTTAAGGTGGACATATAAGTCCCTTTGCACCTTAAGTAGGCCTCTTTGTGGGTTTGTTCTTAAAAGAAACTATAACTTTTCAATCTTAACATGTGAGTCCCTTTGAAAGTAATCTCTCCAACAACTGGTCTACATAGAGAGTAATCTCTCTGGTAGTTGGGCCATTTTGAGAGTAATCTCTCCAAGAATTGGGCCACATCGAGAATAATCTCTCCGATTGTCGGGCCATTTTGAGAGTAATCTCTTCAAGAATTAGTCCACATTGAGATTAAACTCTCCGGTAGTCGGGCCATTTTGAGAGTAATCTCTTCAAGAATTAGGAGACATCGAGAGTTATTTCTCCGGTAGTCGGGCCATTTTGAGGGTAACCTCTCCAAAAATTAGGCCACACCGAGAGTAATCTCTCCGATAATTGGGCCATGTTAAGAGTAGTCTCTCCGGTAGTCGGACCATTTTGAATCTATCCAAGAATCGCGGCATGAATGTAATCCCTCTGATATTTGGGCAGGGATGAATACGCATCCCCTCACACCTTGAGACCGCCATCTTCATTAATGGATCACCTTGTTGAGAAAGAACATATCTTTATCGCTTGACCTACAACAAAAAAAAAGGACAACAAAGAAGAAAATCACAAGAAAAAAAAAGAAATTATCTTTGCGTCTAACGCTTTCGAGTTCACAAAATTAAACTCAATTAGCTTGCGAAAGCTAGGAATTGATGCTCAACAATTACGATTGCATGGCTTTATATAGATTTTCATAGACGGCTTGCAATGGCATATTAGCAATGTGGGATATGTACAATACCCAAATGGAATTTGGATCTGTTAGCAGTGCTAGTAATTTGGTTTCTATAAGGAATCGACAATGCTCCTTAACCAAGTAATATTGATACCAAATTCCTAAGTGTCCGAAAGATGAGTTCTTTAACAAGGAGTCGGCTGTTAGTGGACGTTACTACTAATTCCATGAAACAAGGAAAGTACTTTGGAAAGAGTACAAATTGTTATCACTAAAAAGCAACGGGACGTTCCTACTAGTTGGCAATTGTTGCATGTTAATCCATTTAGCATTACAAGAAATAAAGATTCAAGCACCTCAAATTACACTTTGGAAAGAGTGTACACGAGCAGGTCTCAAGGAAATAGTAGGTGTGAATTCAAAACAATTGTCTCTATAGTTTATCAAGCATATATTTGGATAAATTTGGAAGGTGGAAATATTTGTAAGTATATAAATTTTATTAAAATTAGATTCGTAAAATAATTTGGATAATATTTTAAATTCAAGTTATATTGGTCCAAAAAATATATGGGCTAATATAATTGAATTATTATATATGTCCAATATATATAGATTAAGTAAATAAGTCTTAATCCATTGGGCTAGCCCATTTAATTGGGCTAAAGTGATGAGCCAACTTCATTAGGCCCAAGATATCGTTTTCCTAGAGGCCCAATTTTTTGCCACGTGTCAAATGACGTGGCGCACCAAGTCAAGCGGAAGAGACAATAGGACCATGCCACCTATCAAAATGATAAGGCATGCCCATTTTCTAAGATGGCAATGAAATCGTGCCACATGTGCAAGTGACATGTTCTGGCCAATCGAATGGGGCCATGTCACACTTCAATTTGATTGGTGGGAAAGAGTTTGTTCTTATCACAACTCATCCCTTCCACAACTATAAACTGGGGTCTTCATTGTAGAGAGTTTTGGGAGAAGTGAATTTCATGTATTGCTCACAAAAGTATATATAGAGTACAGAGGTATCAAACCCTACCAACTATAGGACTGTACAATAATGAAGGAAATCAAATCCTACCGACTATAGGACTGTACAATAATGAGAGAATATTCTACCAATAATAAAAAGATACACACAATTATATTCTAATACGCCCCCTCAAGATGGAGGGCCAGAGGACACGCCAATCTTGGATATCAGCAGAAGAAGCCGAGGACGAGATAAGTGCTTGGTGAGAGCATCAGCAAACTGACCAACAGAGGATACGTGAGCAACACAAAGAGACCCATTCTGAACCAATTGACGAACAAAGTGATAATCAATGGAGATGTATTTCATGCGCAAATGAAACACAGGGTTGGCACAGAGGTAAGTGGCGCCAATGTTGTCGTTTTAAATGACAGGAGCAGCCGAAAGAGGGACATGAAGCTCGCACAGTAGGGAATGAAGCCAACGTACTTCAATGGCAGCAGAGGCAATGGCACGATACTCAGCCTCAGTAGAAGATCGTGCAACGAAACGCTGCTTTTTGGAGCTCTAGAAAATAGGATTAGGCCCTAGAAAGACAACATAGGCACCAGTTGAGGAGCGATCATCACAGTTTCCACCCCAATCAGTATCAGAGAAACAATGCATAGGTATAGCAGATGAAGGACACAGCCAGAATCCAAAGTCACGCGTCCCATTCAGATACTGGAAGAGGCGCTTAACTGCACCTCAATGAGTGACAGTAGGAGCGTGCATGAACTGTGAGAGTTTATTCACAGCAAAGGAGATATCAGGACCGGTGAAGGAGAGATACTGGAGGCCCCCAAGGGCCTGTCGATATGCGGATGCGTCGGCAGGAGCCGAGCCGTCGGCCAGATGAAGGCGGGTTGATGCCGCTGTTGGCGTCTGAACAGGGTTGGATTCCAGCATATTATGGCGAGTCAAAAGATAAACAAAATATTTACGCTGAGAAAGAAAACACCCCTTGGAGCTATGCAGAACTTCAACACCAAGAAAGTAGCTTAGATCACCCATGTCTTCAAGAGAAAACTGAGTACCAAATGAGTCAATCACACGGTTCAAGAAAGAAGAATCATTACCAGTCAATATGAGATCATCAACATATACCAAAAAATAGGCCGTAATACCAGAGTGCTGAAAGACGAAGAGCGAAGTGTCAGAGGTAGTGTTGACGAAACCCATGGTCAGAAGGCATTGGCGGAGGTAGTGTTGACAAAGTCTGAGGTTCAGTAACAGCAGGAGAGGTGACAGCAGACATACCAAACTTCTTGTTGGGCGTAAAGATGTTATTTTTGCTGCGAGTTTGCATATGATGACCACCCTGAGAGGATGTAGGTGGCGGCATGATGGGTGTAGCGGCGGCAGGGGCCGCTGGCGGTGTCGGAAGAGGCGCTGGTGGCGCGGGCGTTGGCACCGGCAGTGCGTCCGGTGAAGGATCGCTAGTGGGAGCGGCGGCAGGTACTGGTGGCGGCAGCGGAAGGACTTCTAGGAAGACCGGAATGGGTAAAGGGGGAGGGAGACTCAGGGTTAGACAACTTGGAGAACGGGAAGACATCTTCATGGAAGGTGACATGACGCGAGATAAAGATTTTAGACGTTGAGGGATCAAAGCATAGATAGGCGCTTTGAGTAGTAGAGTAGTCGAAGAGGACACAAGCACCAGATCTAGGTTCCATTTTGTGTGAGGCGTAGGGCCGAAGCCAAGGGAAGCATTAACAGCCGAAGACACGTAGTTTAGCAAGGTTGGGGTGCTTATGGAAGAGAGACTCAAAGGAGGAGAGCATAGAGAGATTTGTCTTTGGAAGACGATTAATGAGATAGACTGCTGTAGCAAAGGCATAAGGCCAGTAAATGAGAGGTACAGAGGCATGATGGAGGAGAGTGAGACCAGTATCGACAATATGACGGTGATGGCGTTCAGCATAGCCATTATGCTGAGGTGTATGAGGAGGTGAAGTGAGATGTGAGATGCCATTGGAGGCAAGAAAAGAGCGTAAAGCTAGGAATTCACCCCCATTATCAGTATACAGAGTAATGATTTTAGCAGAGAAATATTTTTCTACAGTGGATTAAAAAATGGGGAAGGTTTGTAAGACATCATATTTACGGCGTAAAGGAAAAAACCAAACATACTTGGAAAAATGATCAACAAAGATGATATAATATTTAAATCCTTCATTAGAGATAATTGGAGAGGTCCATACATCGGAGAAAATAATCTCCAGCGGAGCAGTAGAAGATAAACTTGACTCAGAAAAAGGTAACTTATGACACTTATGAAGCTTGCAAGAGACACAAACAAGATCAGACACATTACTGGACGCTATACTGCTAGAAGACACTAAATGACGCGGGATTTTAGCGGACGGGTGACCAAACCGAGAATGCCACAATGACGCAGAGAGCTTTTGTGCCATGAGGGCGGACGGGAGACTGGGAGCCGCCGGCCAGTAGTAGGTGTTGCCTCTAAGTGGGCCGCGAACGAGCGTTGCCCACGTGCGACGATCCTTCACCTGAAAATCAGTATCAGAAAGAATAACATTAACATTATTATGACGACATAATTGGGCAACAGAGATCAAATTTTTACGCATATGTGGAACACAGAGAGCCCCAGGTAATAAAAGAGAGGAATGACTGTTAAGTTGTCCATCGTGTGTAATTGTAAAACCTTCACCGTTACCAATAACCACATTGTCGAAACCAGTGTAAGGACTGTGAAGAGACATGTTGGCAAGATCAGAGGTGATGTGATGGGAGGCACCAGAGTGCAGGATCCAATCGGATGCAGAGGGAATCATCGGAGAGTGCTGAGCTGTGTGAGCAGCCGGATAAGGCGGCGAAAAATAAGCTGGCCGCGGCAGTGGTCCACCGTACGGGGGCTAATTGGCGCCGGAGATGGGATATGATGGACAGCGGCGCGCGGAGTGGCCAAATTCACTGCAGAGCTGGCACTTCCCATTGTACCTGCGAGATTGGCCATTGCTGGAGTAACCACCGCGATCGGAGGCTGAACCGCGACTGCTACGGCCGAGCCCGCGGCTATCGAAGCGGGGACAGACTGACTGCTATCCAGCGACGAAGGCAGCCGATGGAGCCAAATCAGATGCGGAGGAGGTGGCCGGCAAACGAGCAGTAATCTGAGCCTCCATGTTTAACAGCTTGTCATGTAATTCAGCAAAAAAGATAGGAGATTTGCGGGCTTGGATGGCATGAGAGAGTTCCATATATGGATCACCAATACCATTTAGAACCTAAATGACAAGATCCTCAGAATCAACAGTAACACACAGGAGAGATAATTCATCCACAATCACGCGAATACCGTGCATAAAGTCAGTAACAGATTTAGAACCTTTTACCGGGTTATGGAGCTGTTGTTTGAGAGCCATGATACGACCACGAGAAGCAGTGCCATATGTAGGCGCGAGGATTTCTCAGGCCTCTTTAGAGGTTTCCGCAGCGGGAATAAAGGAGATGATCGTCGGTGTGATCGACGAGATGATAGCACTGAGAATAAGATTGTCTTGGCGAATCCAGTAAGGATATGCTGGATTGGGGGAAGTCACCTCCTTGTCGACGATGGTGGCTGGTGGGCACGGCTTCGATCTGTCTAAGAAGCCGAGGGGTTGTAACCCGTAAGAAGGGTTCGAAATTGGAATTTCCACTCCAAGTAATTAGTGGAATCCAATTTGAGAGGGATCTGAGCCGATGCATTGATGGTAATCGGCTGGAGAAGTTCGTTTGACGTTGTAGCGGCCATGAAGCGCAAGGCAAATGAGAGGAAGCGCTGATCGACGTCGAGAGAGAGAGGGCTGCTGATCAGTGCAGCGGCAGCGGCGACGGGCTGCCGATAAGAGCAGCGTCGGCGGCGGCGGCGCGGGTAGGGTAGAATTAGGGTTTCTTTGGCGATAAGCCACTTCGTATGATACCATGTAGAGAGTTTTGGGAGAAGTGAATTTCTTGTATTGCTCACAAAAGTATATATAGAGTACAGAGGTATCAAATCCTACCAACTATAGGACTGTACAATAATGAAGGAAATCAAATCCTACCAACTATACGACTGTACTATAATGAGAGAATATTCTACCAATAATAAAAAGGTACACACAATTATATTCTAATATTCATAACCCAAAAAAGGGGCCAGAAGTTACAACAAGAAGCAAGAAAGAGCTTGTGGATCAAAAGCTGCAAATTTCTCCACAAGTTTCAAGCTTCAAATTAAAGTTTAAGAAATCAAGTTCAAGTTCAAGAACAAATATGAAATCAAGGTCAAGTTCAAACAATCAGGCTCAAGAACAAGATTATTGCTTGTGGAAACAAATATAGATTCAAGATCAAGCTCAAATGTCCTTGAATTTATTAACTATTGGAAAGAAGAATCAGCGGATTCATAGAGATTATAATACTCAAATATTCGAAATAAAAATACTATAATTGTTACAATATTTTTCGATTTTAATTTTATTTTCTCGATACAAATTTATTATCCACATGCACGTACGAAGAGACTAGTATACATGGAAAAACTAAAGAATAACACTATCAGCGCTTAAAATGACTTTCAAAATCAATGTTGAGATGCGCAGTCTAAGGTAAGGTATAAAGTGGGATTATGCTGTAAAATTAGAATAAATAAGTTCATTTCAGGATATTTACAGAGACCATGCTCGAGAAAGAGGTAATGCCACAATCAGAATAAGCCTTTATGGGTCGTTTAATCGGGGAATATGATATTGAGGTTATTTATGTATGGAGGTATAATACATGAATTATTTATACCGTGAAATATTTATGATTATATATATATATATATATATATATATATATATATATATATATATATGTATATAAATTATTATGCGGTGTTTGTACCATTTTTTTTTCTTTAGTTACTATATCTTGTTTATGTGTTGCTTATACAAACATTCTTATTCTATATAATTTATCTCGCCGTAAATAAAATGTATAATTCATTATAATTTATGGGTTAATAGTTATGCAGAGTGTAATAAGACCACAAAATGTTGAATTAAGATATAACGTGATTATTTTTCTTGTAAAGTCGAGGTTACTGATAAATAGCATGGTCTAACCAGTTTTCGGATTGGCCATTAAAAATAGCCAGCATTTGCCAAGTTATTAAAAAATAACCATTATTTTGCTGCAACAGAGACTGGTCCGACATAAAATATTGGAGTTCGGTGCACCTACGTATGAACTTACAACATATTATGCTAGACTAGTTTACTTTGCCGGCTCCTGTATAATATACTGGAGACTGGAGCACCGGCTCCAAACTCCCGTATATTATGCTGGGCCAATTTATTATATGGAGCTTCAGTATATTATGCTGGAATATTTTTCTGCATTTTGAATAGTATTTTCGTTCAAATTTATCTTTAAATGAAAAGTGGCTTAATTTCGTTAACTTTTAATACTGCGGCTATTTTTGAATGACCACTTGTAAATATTACTATTTTTGAATTTCTTCCGATAGAAGGTCATTCGGTTGCAAAACATGATATTGATTTTGAGATTGTCATTTGACATCCAATGTGGAATAGTTAATTAATACCATTTTTGTATACATTAATTAGCCAATATTCATAATTAAATAAGAAATAACTACGATTTTTAATATTGTTCGGAGATTATAACCCTATTCCGATAACCAAACGACCGGCCCCTTGGGGTATATTAATTGGCATTGATAGGTAAGAATGGCCTTCTAGTTAATAATATAGGGTAAAATAGGTTCGTGTTAAATGCTCATATAATGGAGTGACACGTGAAACTAGAGACAGATAGAAAGCGAGACAAGTGGAAGTCGAGACTGGAGGCAAGAGTTTAAGGTGGCACCAGGAAGCCCCCGAAGAGAATTTTGCTCGTGAAGATAAATTAATATCTGTCACCTAATACCATTCAATGAAGAATATTCTACAATATGAAATACACAGTCCGTAATAGAGAATATGACATTCATAGCTAGTTGTTACACATTCTTCAATGGTCCCATAATTATAATTTGAGAAAGGCTTGATCCTAGGATCTTGTTCCCTAGGTGCCACTATGAATAAGGATTCCAATGACCGTTGTAAGGCAGAATTGTTTGACAATCATATACCAAATACTGTTCTAAGCTTAACAACATTTTATCGTCTTACTTATCAAATATCGTTATTACTACATCTAGAAGCTCTGCTCCTGGAACAAAGATTCTACTATCTTATCTCGATTTCAATACTAAGTCCTACATTCTTATTTAATTTTATTTATCAATATTGAGATCAAGTCGATTCGCTTGTCTATAAACTAGGAATACATTTAAATGTACCATTTACAGGTAAACAGTTTGGTGTCGATCGTGGGGCTTAGACAGTTGTGTAATTGAATTAATCCGTGCATCTATTACTAACTTGTTTGATTCTTTGTTTTCAGAAAAAATAAAATAAAAATATAGATAACGATGTCAAAATCGTACACAATGTTGAGACTCAAGAAAATCAACCTCAACACGAAGACTTGATTAATGATACCCACAATGAGGAGGATGGGGCCATGCGGTCCATGATAGGAAATATCCATGACATGTATAAGATGCAACTCCTGATGATGCCGAAGATCAGCACGTTGCTAAAACAGTAAGAATCCAGAGGGAGCAACAAAAGGCCATTATGGTCCACCTTTCACGATAGGATCATGTCGTGAATGAGTTGAGACAGGCATTGTCGGGGTACTTCCAACAACGCGAATGGACAAGGTCTAGTTTCTTCTTGTGCTCCCGCAAAAAAAAACACAGAGGATTGACAACAACACCCCGAGGGGCGAAGTCGGCTACGACAGGGAAATGGAGAATGAGTAGTGGATCAGGTAACAACAATAAGAATGATCCCTATAAAACCCATGCTGGGATCAGGAAGGTACAAGCCTAAAAGGCGAGCATATTTAGGATTGCACAAGGAGAGTCTGAATTGATACGGGAGTTCGCGACCAAATTTCAGGAAGAAAAGATGTTGCTATCAACCGTACTAGATGAATAGCAGTTGAGGCATTTACTAAAGGGCTGAATCCGAGAAGTTCCGACGCTTGCTGAAAATTGAAATAAAGTATGTTCGAGTTAAAGGCAACAACGTGTGCAGATGTTCACAATCAGTACGAGTTGAATATAAGAATTGTGGATGAATAGCTCGGTTTCCCTACATCAACAAGGGTCAAGATTAGGAGAAGAATAAGGAGAAACTGAAGGATGATTTCAACATTGATCAATGGTCTTCTAGAGGTCAGGTTTTGCCCTATGAAAGGGTGAAGGATGCGACCGATATTTTTGATCAATAGATTGATTCATTACTGATATGAGAGCTGATTGTGGCTGAAATAATAGATCCTCACAAGACGAGATATCGGGTTCTCGATATCCATTCTACTCCAGGCTATCCAAATATAACTTCAACATCAGCATAGTGGAATTATTATCGGCTATGAGAAACATTAAGGAAGCACATTTCCAGAGGCATTTAAGGTCCAATCCCAGTCAGAAGGATCCTAATTTATGGTGTGAGTATCATGGGACCAACAAACACTGGAATAGGGATTGCTGGCATTTGCGCGAGGAGGTGGTTACATTGTTAGAAAATGGCCATCTCTGAGAATTCTTATGCGATTAGGCTAAGAACAACTATGGTTGAAATCGGGATAGCACGGAACCGTCGAAGGCAAGAGAGGATCCTCATCGTTTGATGATCAACATTATTATCAAGGGAACACGATTAATGGTGTGATATTTTCGGCAGCAAAAAAGATGAAGGTATTAGTAACCCACAGTAAGAGACTCTGTGAAGTCGCTAAGGACGATATCACCTTCACGGAGGAGGATGTTGATGGACTCCTACTTTCACACAATTATGCCCAAGTGACCTCTCTTAATGTTTTAGATTTTAAGATTAAACGTATTTTGATGGACCCAGGGAGTTCAGCCAACACTATGTAATAGAGAGTGCTCGAACAATCCAAAAGCATATTTCCGGCAAATAAACTCATTTCCAGGTTCAATTTAGAAAGTGTAGCAACCCGCGGGGAAATCTTGCTGCCCACTAATGACTCCAAAAATAACGAAAGGGTAATCATGATGACCCTTTTCAAAGTAGTAGATAGTGATTTAGGTTATAATATCATTCTTGAGAAACCATGGTTGCACGAGATGATGGTTGTACCATCAACATGCCATAAGCTTCTAAAATTAGCAACGCCAAAGGAAATTAAAAAGATAAGAGAATACTAATCGGCAGCAAGGGAAATGAATGTAATCTCAGTTTGCAGTAGTAAATTCAAAGAACATGCGACATAGAAATTACCAAAACCGACAACTGCTCTTGAGCTAAATGAAGAAAATAAGGGGTATGAGTAGTCGGCCCCTTATCAGGTGCCAAGATATTTCAAGTACCAGAAGAAATGGAAGAAACAAAGTCCACAACGGAAGAACTCGAGCAAGTTGTGTCGTTTCAAAAATTCTTCGAAAGGAAGTTCCACTTGGGATATGAGTAATTTACGTGGTTGCATGCAAATATGACATGTATCCTATTAAGACTAGCCATGCATAGATTAAGTATAGATCTACATGTATCTGAGGTTAGAAAAAAAAATTTCAAACAAGAGGTAACTCGTTTTCTTGATTTCGGTTCAATTTGGGAGGTACAATATCCTTACTGGCTAGCTCACGTAGTAGTAGTTCACAAGGAGAATACTAAATTTTTCACGTGTGTAGATTATAAGGATCTAAATATGGCGTGACCTAAAGACTTCTTCCCATTTCCAAACATTAATCAAATGATTCATGCGATGGTCGGGCACGAGTTAATGAGTTTCCTCGATGCATATTTCGGGTATAACCAAGTCAAGATGAACCTGGAGGATCAGGAATTTTTTTTGCTCATAATGAACTTTGGCACATATTGCTACAATGTAATGCCTTTCGGGCTAAAAAATGCCGGAGCCACTCATCAGAGTCTTGTTTACAAAATGATTGGAAACAAATAAGGAAAACCATGGAAAAAAACATGAAGTTGATCATATTCAACACCAACAAGAAACCTTTGACACTCTAAGAAAGTACAACATGAAGCTTAAACCCAACAAGTATGCATTCAGAGTCAACTCCAATAAGTTCTTGGGGTTCCTAGTGTCGCAAAAGGGGATCATAATCAATTTCGATAAAATTAATGCCATCGAAGATATCCTTTACAATCTATCAAACATAAAAGAGGTTCAAAGGTTGACAGGAACACTAGCTGCTTTAAGGAGATTCATTTGGCGCTCTTCAAAAAATGTCATAACTTCTTTTCACTTCTAAAAAAGAAGTACAACTTCAAATGGACTCCGAAATGCCCGCAAGATTTGAAGAATTTGAAAAGCTATTCATCGATCCCTCCATTGTTATCAAAATCGAAGGAAGGAGAACATTTGTTGATTTACTTAGTGTTCTTGGAGGTAGCGGTAAGTGTTAATTTAGTCAGTGAGGATAAAGGTATGCAATCTTCTATCTATTATGTTAGTTAAATTTTAATGGGAGTGGAAACTTGCTACCCACGTCTCCAAAAGTTGGCCTTAGCTCATGTGGTCACCACATGAAGGCTTAGGCCTTATTTCCAATATCATCCAATAGCTGTAGTGATAACCTTTCTTATACGGAATATACTTCACCAACCCGAAAATTTAGATTGACTGGCCAAGTGGGCAATCAAAATGAGTGAATTTGACATAGAGAATAAACTTAGAACCGCGATTAAGTCACAAGTTTTGTCCGGCTTTATAGACGAACAAATCCAAGATTGCTACCTTTGGCTACCAAAGAATCAATAACAGTGTAAGAATAGACGTCATGAGTTTGAACCTCGTTTATGGATAGATCTTCAAATGTGAAAGGGTCCGGGCTCAGTGTAGTGCTAACTATGACTTCTGGAGAAACCCAATTAGAACTATTTCTCTGACTAACAGTGAAGCAGATTATGAATCTTTGATTGCAGGATTCGAGATATCCCGGGAACTGGATTTCGAGGTCATATAAATGAAATATGATTCCCAATTGGTAGTAAATTAGGTCTAGGGGATCTTCGAAGCCAAAGAGGAATCCATGCAACAATATGTAATGAAAGTCCAGGTTCTGCTCGTACGATTCAGAGAATAGTCGATTACCTACACCCCGATGGAAGAAAACGCAGAAGTAGATGCACTTGACAATCTGGGATCTTCCATAGAAATGAAAGGATAGAATTCTGGTATGCTCGTATAGCTTATGAATTTTAGTGTTTGATGTTGACGAATAATATGAAGTAAACGCAACCAATTTGGTTTGGAGCTTGAGAAATGAGATCATTGACAATCTCGAGCATGTGAAGTTCCCGAATATCCCAAGGCATCCCAAGCATTGCGCACTAAAGCAGCTTGATACTGCTTCAGGGGAGATCAAGTGTATAGAAAATCTTTTCACGGCCCATTGGCCCGATACTTGGGAGCCTCCGAAGCAAATTATCTATTAGAGAAGTCCATAAATGGATCTGCAGAAACCACTCAGGTGC
Organism: Nicotiana benthamiana; assembly: GCA_034376525.1. Classification (NCBI taxonomy): domain Eukaryota; kingdom Viridiplantae; phylum Streptophyta; class Magnoliopsida; order Solanales; family Solanaceae; genus Nicotiana; species Nicotiana benthamiana. Next base: position 41,351,971 of record CM067324.1, read on the forward strand.
GTACTTCCTGGTATTGAAATTGATAAAGTAAAGATACTAGAGGCCACGAATGGAACATGATAAGGGTTATACTCGAAAATGCGATAAGCGTCAATGCCATGCATCGTTGGTACACCAACTGGTAGAGTTATTGCACTCTGTTCTCTCTCATTGGCCGCTCATGAAGTGGGAAATGGAATAGTCGGTCTATTTCCATCAGCTCCCGGTACGGTAAAATTTCTCTTGATTTTATTAGACTACATTTCCAAGTAAGATTAAGTAGGTCCTTACTATAGAATCGGCGAGCGCAATGTGGTAGATTTACTATGGAAAAAAATAATTTTCAGGTTCGGGACACCAAAAGAGATAGCCTACGACAACGGGCCACAATTTATTTGTCACGCCCCGAACTTGGGGCCGAGAACGGCACCTGGTGACTCACTTATCCTCACATACCAACTTGCGACTAAGAATTCTGAACATGTGATGTCATACTTTGGCCATGAGACACATTCCAAGACAACAACGAATGCAGAATAAATATTTATATAGAGCTGGGCCAACAAGGACATCGTAATTATTGCAGCTAACAACCAACCAAATATACATACAGGACCTACAATCCCAACATGTTGCACTAACTGATAAGATATTTCTACAAACCTCTACTAGTGAATATATTGTGATCAGAACAATTCCCCGACCTACTCATACCATATATGCATATATACACAAGATGTACATAAAGTTGTAGATCCGACAACTCTGAAAGGCATAGAGATTCCTGATCAAGCTAAACTCGGGAAGCATTTAATGAGGAGGTCAATCTGCATCTCCGTTTGAACTTGCATGCATGAAATGCAGCGTCCCCAGAAAAGGGACGTCAGTACGAAATAATATACCGAGTATGTAGGGCAATATACTAAAAACTGAAACTAAATTAATATAATAACTGCAAATAACTGGAAGTCAAAGATAATCTGAAGATATGCTTAGCTAGTGATATTGACTCAACTCTCTCAATATAGTAAGTAAAATAGCTATCTAGCCCAATAAGGATCGGTATATGTATATATATATACACTGCTATACCGTAGTGGCTCGCTCACAGGTGCTTGACCATACTAGGCTCTGTATCTCAACCAACTAGGCTCGCTCATAGGCGCTCGGACATAGTAGGCTCGGTATATATCTTACCATCGATCAGATGTTTCCCGATATGGACCTGCCCATCGATTATAGCTCGATGGTAATGAAAATAATTTAATATTATAAATATAAATTCCATGCTCTGTTGACTGGAATAAGAAAATACTTAATTGAATATGAAGTCCTGATAAGGAAAACGTTGTAACTTACAAAACTAGGATAATAAACACAATTTGCGAGACTAGCAAAATATACATAAATTCCGGAATACGAATTTTTTTATGCTTCGTTATCAAACTTTTGTAATAACGAGTTTATTCCAAAATGAATGAAGAGCTTAGCCTTAATATATCTGAAGTAAAAATAATCCATATAATATTTTTCAGAAGAATTATACCGTACACCCCTAAAATTACAAAATTCCACTGTTATTGTGCAGTACAATTTTGTATGACTTTCTTTGCCAATATAAGAATTGTCGTTACTTATCTTAGTATGAATTCAGATATGAAGTTTCAAAATCCTGTCCAATTTGATGCCAAATGAGCCTAATGTTAAAGATAACTCATATATAGGCTTGCTTTTAACGTTTTTAAGGGATAAATAGATAGCCCATGTGTCTTGCTGGTTTTGAATCTAAAGCAAGAGTCATTAGACTCCCCTCTACTTGCTGCCACGTGTATTTTTCCATCTTTATCCAATTAATTCTTTAATTAATTAGGTAAATACTCCATTATTCAATAATTAATAAATTATCTATATAATTAAAAATTATCTCAAATTATTTAAAATACTAATAATTTCAACACATTTTTACATAATACCATCATGGTCACATGGTATATTTATGGCAGTAGTCCATAAATATTGGGTATTTTAGTTCGGGCCATATTTTATTCCAAAATATCATATTTTGTCGAAAATTCATTTTCTTCAATCTCCGTATCCTCTCACCTTCATGAATCCATTCCTCACTTGTTTGAAATAGCATAATGCTTATAATCTCTAAATAATCTTTTCCTTGAACTGAGGTCAATTATCTTACGACAATCTTATGTATATTACTGCAGGGTGTAATATTAAGTAATACTGCGGGGCGTAATATCATTTCCCCTCTTTGGAACATTCGTCCTCGAATGTTGACTAATGCACCTATCATTCTCATAACCCATAGCTCTTGCGAATGCTTTAATATTCTCCTTTCCATTAGGAATCTATTGTTTGAATCAATCCAAAGGCTTGGGTATTTTCCCATTTAAGCCTTTCTCTTATGTCACAACTTGTTGTCGGAAATCTTCCAATCTCGTAACTGTTACTACTTTTTACCATAAAGCCCCTATGATAGTTACCTTGTAAGTGTGCTTTTGCGACTCTTCTCTCTTTTTTCATCCAGCTTTTAGCTAATCTCTAGGCCTTACTTTGTAAACACATACATGGCTTAGTAGGATGCCTCTTTGGGCATCTATAAGTGTACTAAAGTTATTCGCTCGGTATTTTGTGGAACTTTCGAATATTTCTATATCTTATTTTATTGACCAGGTTATCCATTGTAGGATTTTTCTGCATTTACATAGGTAATAGTATACTATAATTCTTATTTTGGTTTATCGTTACTGAGGTTGCAACAAAATCCATGTTACTCCTATTGCTTATCCTTAAGACTGATGGTCTAATATCATTTCATGTTGTTGAACTTTATCCATCTATTTTTGATTCACCTAAATATTGATTCATCATCTATTACTGATGACTTGATCTCTTATGTAACATTGCCGTTATGGATCGCGTCTCACCGGGGGACATCTGGAGTAGTTAGATTGATCCACCCAGGCGTGATACTATACTTCCATTACCATACTTTATAGCATCCCAATATGATTGATCTTACATGCGTATTCTAATCTCGTGTCGTCCCTGAAATCTTTTCTCCTCCTATTTCTTTTTTCAAATCTTATTTAATCAATGGCCCAAGGTCATCCTTTATCTATCATAATTACATCCTTATTTTATTACCAATTCAACATTTCACTTCTTTTAAATGCTACTAGTCGTAGAATCCTTTGAATTCATTGAAGCTATATTGAGCTTTTTATAACTTAGAGGAACTATCAACTGCCTTATTTTCACGGGCTTAATCCCGAGGAATTATCCATTTTCGTCACCTTTTCACTTGCTTTATTATTATCCTTACTCTTGTGTTTCTAAAACCTTATCAGTCTATCATACTTTAGCTTGTGATCGATTCCCTTATGCTTTTCTGGAATATTAAGCGAGATATCATATCGTCTCTAACTCCTTCTTTACTCTCTATTAGACCTTTCGATACTTAGAAGCAATAAGTTGGAAGGTATTCCACTGACGACACTGCTATCATTCCTGGATACTGAATCCCAGAGCTTCTAGCCTTTTATCCGCGATATGGACTACTCAAAACCTTTGGCATTTGAGTATCTCGTACGTTTTTCACCTTTACCATTCTTACCTTAAAATCTTGCATCATATATTTTATCTCTTTCATGACCTCTCTTCCACATAGGTCTAATTCACGTTCACAACTTGAAGCTCTATTATAATGCTTGTACCTCTGGGTATACACAATTCGGTGGAACTTCATACCGACTTCTTATGAGGCTGGTGTTTCTTCTAACTGGCTTTATCGTAGACTATTGAAAAATATAGTTATTGTACTATGTCTCTTGTACCTTTAATATTAAAATTAATTCTGTAATATTCTCAATCACAAATTTTATAATTTTCTGGGCCAAAAATCGGACTCCTGATTTACATCATTGATGTAACTCTTTAATTTCCTCTTCCTTCTTATAAGTCTTTATGTAGGCTTAACACTTCATCCAATCTACAGATCATGGTATTACTGTTCTTGGTCTTTCTCCCCCTTGTTGTGTGCATACTTATCTTATCTTTGTTCCTAAGCATGCCGGAGGTTTCGTGCAACTCATATGATCTCGAATATTACTTTTAATTTTTACTTCTCATTCATTAGCAACGGTAGGTTTCACTTTTTTTTGGAGTGCTTGCTATGCTGTTGTGAGACTATTGTTTACTCAACCATTTCCTCTTTAGGTTATTGTACTTAGGTTGCAGCCTTCTTCCTTATTTCCTTGGTTAGTTTTTTGTTGTAGTACTTAGGGAGAACCCTTGACTCATATAAAGTTGTGATCTTATTACGGACCTTTTGATGTCCTTCCTTTCCTATAATCATCCGTAGTTGCTTACCTCTATGCCCTTGTGCTTTTAGAGTCGCTCCTGAAATGATATTTTGACTATCTTCCTAGTATAAATTTCTATTATCCCCGTAACACTCATACAATTCCTTTAACTAACTCGACTCATATTTGAATATATCACAAGTATTATAATGACATTACTGCAGGGCTAAATTCCCCATGTTGGGGTTATTGCATTTATCTTGCAGGATCTACTGATTTGTCTGTAACTTCTTGTCTAGTCATAACTAGGCTCTTCCTAAATCATCTACAAACTTCTCATCAGCCCATTATTATATCCATATTGCGCGTAATCTTTCTTGGGTTATTTCCTTGTCTTAACATACCTCACGTACTATCTCCTTACCTATCGAGAACATCCTAGGTAGGAACCCTTACTTCTTTTTATTGATATCATTCTCACATAACGTTCTGAAATCGTGGCATATCATTAGTATTTGGATAGCTGCAATCCCAACCCTTTCTCATTTTCATCGCATTCTTTGTTTATCATTCCATAATCCCCCTTTAGGGGAGTACTAAAACTTGGAGCTACGTCGACCTTTCTATAGATGTTTTTCCTCTCCATCTTTGGCATCCTTTTGCATCATCATTGACCCTTACTTGGCTTGTGATAATCATTTTGTATCAAGGATAACAAAATTCCTCACTTGCAATGGTGACACTTAGTGTAACTAGCATATATAGTCTCTTAAGCTTAACTTTGCTCACATTGCTTGCTTTAGGGCAGCGTTTTCATGAATGACCATTCTCTAAATTCATCATGGATATTCTTCTATTGTCCATTCTATTACTGTTAGAATGCAATCTAAAATTCACATGATGCTGTTTATTACTAAATCAATCATTTCCTAATTCATGTGCAGGTTATCATGTTTACCTGTCCTTACTGATTTCTACTATTTTGGGGTTTAACTTTCCCTTATATTAATCATACTAGAGTCGCAAGTTATTCTCAAATGAGGATATGACTGTATGGCCTATACTCTTTTGTTTTCTCCAGGCCTGGCACCTCTCATTTTTTTCCTTCCATCGATTATCGATTATGTAATACTGTCATTGTTTTTCATCGTTGTCATTCATGTATCACATCTTAGTTATAATTCTTCCTTATCTCTCTTCTCATTACTCTGCTAATATTTTTGCCTATCCCTTTCTTGTGAAAATTTCAACAACACATTCTTTTGCTTTTAGATCCCCTAGCTTCATTCAGTGGCTAACGTCCTCGCTCTACTAGGGATGAGATTCATTCTAAGCTAATATTTATCCCTTCTAGGATTTAAGTGCCTATCTTTGTAATACTCTTATCTAGTTGTACTATTTTAGAGTGAATCATCTGGGTGTCTCACAGGGATATCTATTTGCATATTTACAATATCCTTTGATGATGTCAACTAAAGCAAATAATTCATCCACCATTATAAGTCACTATAACCCCAGCTAGATCGTGATATTATGTCCTCTCTTAAACCATATTTGTTTAGCTCCCATGGAGCATAACTTTAATCGGTGTGACAAATTGTATATGCCTCTGTTACTGTTACAGGTAACTCCAAATGCTTGTATCTCTCTCTTTGAATGGTAGATAAGGATAATTTTCATTAGCTGGTTACCTCGTACCCTCTTTCATCTTGCTTTCTTTACTTGTTGAAACTTGTATTTATCTTCTGAATCTCTCATTACTTCACACCATAAATATGGATAGATAATTTTGACTTAAAGCTCCTTTTCCAAGAGCTCACCGAGTTCTTTTGACTCAACTCTTTTGCAACCACATTCAATCCCTTATCAACCATCTTTCTAAATGTAGGCATCATCGTATTATGATTAAGATAGAGTTTAGAAAATTTAATGCTTACAACTGAGCTCTACCACACGATCTTGAGTAAGAAGAAAGAGTGATAGTTCTAAATGCCATGTAGCCTCTTGACTATAGGTGTGGTCACGATCTTGAGTAAGAAGAAAGAGTGATAGTTCTAAATGCCCTGTAGCCTCCTGACTATAGGTGTGGTGCATGACACACCCATAAAAAATACTTTACTAGACGCGGCTTGTAGACTCCCTAGGATAGAACTGCTCTGATACCACTTTTCTCACGTCCCGAACCTGGGGGCGAGACCGGCACCCGGTGCCTCACCTATCCTGGCGTACTAACTTGAGACTAAAGAATTTCGAACAAGTGATGTCACACTTTGGCCATGGGCCACATTGCATGACAACTGGGGATGTAGACTAAATATTTATATAAAGCTAGGCTAACAACACCATCGTAATTATTACAACTAACCAAATATAAATAGAGGGCCTACAAGCCAACATATTGCACTAACTGATAGGATATGTCTGCGAGCCTCTACTAGTAAATAAACTATGATCGAAATAACTCCCTGACCCACTCATGCCATATATATTCATATATACACAAAATGTGCATAAAGATCTAGACTCGTCAACTCCAAAGGCATGGAGCTTACCGATCAAGATGAACAAGGGAAACATTTAATGAGGAGGTCCACCTGCTTATCTGTCTGGACCTACATGCATGAAATGCAGCTTCCCCAGAAAATGGCGTCAGTACAAAATAATGTACCGAGTATGTATGGCAATATATTAAAACCTGAAACAAAACCAATATAATAACCGCAAATAATTGGAAGTCAAAGATTACCTGAAGATATGTATACCTGATGATACTAACTCAAATCTCTCAATATAGTAAGTAAAATAGCTTTTTGGCCCTATAAGGCTCGGTATATGTCACACCCCTTTTTCAAACAAAAGCTCAGTTAACCCTCTTAAATTAAATAAAAGGATTTAATGAAGCTTGAAAAGTGTTTTTCAATTTGAAAAGTGACCAAAGTTGTGTTTTCAAAAGGAAAATAACTTAGTGTCGCCACCTAGCCTTTGATTTTGGTGCGTCACGTTACCGTTTTTCTAAAAATAATTTTTTCTTTATAAATACTTAAGACATCAAAACTAAAGTCTGCACAAGAGATTCAGGTAAAGGGGTTCATTTGACTCGGGGAGAAGGTCTTAGGCACTCCCCAAGTTTCTTAACTAGTACGGTTGCATATTTGATCTAGTCGGCTTCTAAAACATTCAAGTTGAGATTACATGGAAAAGAAAAGTAAAACACACGAGGCTCGAGGTCATCCTCACTTAATAAAACAAAAATAAAGAAACAAAAATGAAAATACTACTATATTCTTCCTGGAACCATTAGGTCTTCCATGTTCCTAGCGATAAGTTAGTAACTAGATCTATGTAAATGAGAAATTCAGAACACAAACCGCTTTTGTTTTACCTAGTTCCATAACTTATGTTCTCTTAAGCCCAATAACTAGCAACAAGATTTATCCAAATTCACAAGAATGTCCGTTAACAAACATATTCTACACTGGCCATAGGAATAAAATAATCCCAAGTGACTACACAAGGATAAACTTCTTGAAACAATAAATAACCAGGAGAAACCTATCAATAAAACAAACATGGAAATTACGGGGCACTCAAAATAGTGCAATCATATGTCACCTAATAACACCGATGAAACAAAGAAAAAATAGACCAAGGAAATGATAGAATCTTCATATTAATTAAGCATAACAGAATAGAAGAAAGAAGAAATCAACCTCAAATGAATCTGAAAATTAATCGCGAGGCAGCGTTGAACTAACCGTAGATGAACCTCGAATCAACCTCGATTTAGCTCCATTTTCAACTTCTGTCCATATTTTGTCCGTGTTCTCTACTGTGTATGCCTGGTACCTGTGTATGCGTGTGTCTTTGGGTGGTGAAGGTTGTTGTTAGGATGCTAGGGTTTGTTTCCGCTGAGTTTGATTGTAAGGGAGGAGAGGCTAGTCGTAGGTGGGTATCTGCAACTAGATTTTTGGTCTGTCTGGCGTGGTGAAGGCTAACGAGAGAGGGGGTCAGAGCTGGGCGCTGGCGAGTGAGATGGAGTGAAGGTTGGATGTTTGTGATGATATGAAGAAGAAGAGGAAGAGATTTTTGGGTTTTGGCGGGTGTTGTGTGGTTGTTTTTGGTCATTCAAGGCATGTGGTCGTTAGCTGGTGTTGAAAGGGTCGTCAGCGGCTGGTAGCTGTGGTCTCCGACGAGTTTCTAGTAGAGACGAGGGGGCAGTAGTGGCTCTCTTAGAGTAGATGGCGGAGGTGCTCCTATGGTATCCTAGGCTTAGCTCTTGTACTGTCTAGGTTTTCTTCATTGTTGTCTAATGTTTAGCTTTGGTGTTTTAGATTTTAGGAAGAAGAAGAAGGGCTGCTCGTTCGAAAATGGAGTGAGGGATCGTTTGGAGGAGGGAAGTGGTGAGCAGCTTTGGTTGTTTTCCAGCGAGCTTTTTGCTGGGAGATGGGGCTCTTTTGGTTAGAAGATCGATAGCCCTAGCATTGTGTGTGTGGTGAAGGGTGGAGATTGGGGGTTGGGGCTAGCGGCGTGTTTGCTCTCTCAGGTTTTTCCTCCATTGTTGTCTAATATTCTAAGGTAAAGAAGAAGTAGCTAGGGTTTTCTTGTGTTGTGTATTTTAATGAAGAAGGAGAGGGTAGGGTTAGTGGGTGTTGGGCTTGGATTGATTAATTTGGGTCTCTTGTAAGAATATAATTGGGCTAAAACAAATTCTACAAGATTGGGCTAAGAAAAGGTTAAAAATTCAATTTAAATACTTATAAAATATAAAAACTCTTAATTGATTTTTGATAAACTATTAATATTAAAAGTAAAAACTAAAAGTTAAAGTTGAGAATATTTTTGTTATTTTCAAAGATTATATCAAAATAAAAAAATAGGTTCAAAGTAACATATCCTTCTAATAATATCTAATACGCGAATTAAGTAGAGAAATTTTGAACTGATTTTGTAATATTTTATTTTTGTTCTTAAAATAATATAAAATAGTTAAAACTAGGTAAAATAAAAGTGGTATACTTAAGCTAAAAAAAAGCTAAAAGGTGTAAAATCTTAGGGAGGGTCAAAACTCACATGTCTACAGTATATATATGTAATTGCTCTACCATAGTAGGCTCGCTCATAGGCGATCGGCCATACTAGGTTCTATATCTCGACCAACTAGGCTCGCTCATAGGCATTCGGCCACAGTAGGCTCGGTATATATCTTACCATCTGATTTGAGGTTGCCCAATAAGGCCTGCCTATCAATTATAGCTCGATGTAATGAAAATAATCTAATACTGTATATATAAATTCTCCGCTCTCTTGACTAGAATAAGAAAATATTTAATTGAATATGAAGTTCCGGTAAGAAAAATATTGTAACTTACAAAACTAGGAAAATATGCACAATTTACGAGACTAGCAACATATACGTAAATTTTAGAATATATATTTTTCTTCATGCTTCATTATCAAACTTGTGTAATAATGAGATCATGCCAAAATAAAAGAAGAGATTAATCGTAACATACCTAAATTACAAAATATTCCGTTGATGTTCTTGAGAAAGATGCACCACACCCCTTAGAATTGTAAAATTCCGCTGTTATTATATAGTACAATTTTTTGTGACTTTCTTTACCGATCTAAAAATTGTTGTTGCTTATCTTAGTATGAAATCTGATATGAAGTTTCAAAATCCTCTCCAAAATGGAATTTGATGCCAAATGAGCATAATGTTAAAAGATGACTCATATATAGGCTTGCCTTCCAACGTTTTTGAGGGCTACCTAGATAGCCCACGTGTCTAGCTAGTTTTGAACCTAAAGTAAGAGTCATTAGACTCCCTCTACTTGTTGCCATGTGGGTTTTATCCATTCTTATCCAATTAATTCTTTAATAGATTGTAATATATCATTATACAATAATTAATTAATTATCATTATAATTAAAAATTATTTTAAATTATTAAAATACTATTCATTTTAGCGCACTTTATATATAATAGCATCATGGTTATATGGTAATATGTTATTAATTCATAAATTTCGAGTATTTTAGCTCAATTCATATTTATCCCAAAATATCAAATTTTATCGAAAATTAATTTTTTCAATTTTCTTATCCTTTCACCTTAAAGAATTTTCTCCTTACTTGTTTGAAATAACATAATTCTTATAATCTTCAAATATTATTGTCATTGAAATGAGGTAAATTATCTTACAATAATTTTATGTATGTTACTGCAGGGCGTAATATGGACGTAATACTATGGAGCATAACATTATAGATGCAATGGGCACAAAATTTCTTGACGACTAGAAATTTAATGATATCATCACCCTATCAACTGAGGGAAAACAGTTTCGCAGAATTAACAAATAAATTTTTTATCCAAAAACTGAAAAAGAGATTGGAAGTAGCTAAAAACAAATGGCCCGAAGAGCTACCGGGAGTACTATATTCGTATAGAACAATGGCCAAATCAAGAACGAGGGATAATCTTTTCTCTCTCGTATACGGAGCAGAAGCCTTGATCCTAGTGGAAATAGGGAAGCCTATTTAGGGATACTTCCAAGTGGATAAAAAAATAAACAACAAAGCATTATTGGTCAGACTGGAGTTTCTCGACGAACGCAGAGACTTGGCGCATATAAAGATGACAACCAAAAATAGAGAATGTAAAGGAAAATAGGAAGCCCCCTACCGGGATTAAGAAAAATAACTCAAAAAATCTTGGGAGCTCAAAATAAGAAAGCTAGGTCCAACATGGGAATCCCCCTACCGGATTTTAGCCACACCTCAAAAGATACTATGCCGATGAGCGCTGCCAATACTGAAAGTATAAGCTGCACTCTTTTTCCTTTCGTCTAGTTTTATTTCCAATTGGTTTTCTTCGTAAGGTTTAATATGAAGCAACAACAAAAAGTATACCGCGAAGGAAACTTCATCAGAAAAAATAAGACCTTTAAATGACAAGGCATGCAAGAAATGATCTACTACGGGACGATTAGACAGTTTCTTACTCGATAGAAAATTTCCTAGTGGGAAACAAAGCTTGCTATCGGTCCAAAGGTTACCCAACCATTTACAAGTGCAAATTTCTGGGGGTGGTTAAGTAATCTTTGGCTTTATAGAAATGTTCCTAGTGGGAAGCGAATCTTTCTATCGAACTTGTAAGGCCCCATGAAATGTTTACTCAAAAACCCAAAATCTCGTAGTGCCAAGTAAGGAATATATGTTAGAAAATTTTAAAATTCCAAGGTTCAGATCTTTTGGAATTATCTTTGCATTAAAGAGTTAAGGAATAATGTTCTTCAGAAAAGTGCGTTTTTTGGGGTCCATTATGCGGTCGCATAATAGCTATGTGCACTGCATAGTTGTCGCAGAGTGAGGCAATTGATGATGAATTTTGAGGTCAATTACGCAATTGCATAATCAATATGCAGGCCGCATAGTTATCGCATAATCTCCTTATCTTTTTGTGAGGGACAGTTCTACGTATATTATGCCACCGCAGAATCTCTATGCGAAACATATTCTAGTCGCATGCCCAGGCAGTCTGCTGAATATTAAGGGCTACTTTTGTGGTCCATTTTGCAGGTTGCATGTCAGATATGTGATCGCAGAATGAGTCTGGGCTCCTATTTTTTAATTTTTAAAACCCGAACCCACCTTATTAAAAACATCCCATTCGACCCTTTATGATAGTTTCTACTGAATTTAGAGTAAGAGCAAGAGTTATAGTGTGAGAAAGTGATCCCCACCAAGCTTCTACTTAATTCTTTCCCAAATCCTTTAAGATTATCAAGTAAAATCATTAGCTCCTCATTCTAAGAGGTAAGAACTTGTGCTATAATCTTTGGATTTCAAAATTTCTACTAAATTAAGTTATTAAAAAATGGGTTCATAGGTATAAGGATTGATTACCTTGCATGCGCGAGTGATAATAGTGTATGGGGGGGGGGGGGGTTGTTAGTTTAACATATGGAAATTGGAGATTAAGATGATAAAAATCTCTCACAAGAGGTTCCTAAAATCACAATGCACACTTTTCTTAACCATAACTCAAATGAGTTCGAATCTTATATATGTCTCCAATTCTTGGTTCATCTTGTAATTCTCATAAAATAGATCAAATTTACTAGTACTTCTGGAAATATTGTAACAATTTAAGGAAACCTCTATTAAGGTATGCATGGCTAAAACCCCCTCTTCTTAGAAATTAAGCTCTGTTGGTGTCTATGCAAATGTGGTAAGAGAAAAATTGATTGATATATTGATTGTTATTTCGCATGAATTGGTTTTGAGATTATATATATACATACATGAACGGTATGCCTCAATGTGTGCAATGTGCTATTATACCTATTTAAAGATGTGTGAAGAATATGAACCATGTGTTGAAATACCTAGACATCATGTCAAGATTAAAATAGAGATTGTCATGTAAACTATGTGAAATGTTATCTATGCTTACAACTTGAATTGCTATTGTATGTGCCTATGATTCTAAATTGCAATATTAACTGTGAAAATGGAAATGATGTGATACTTATGGCCTTAAGTGCCTATGAATTGTTATATGCAAAATAAAGATTGAAATAAGATGATTAATGAGAAAGGAATAATGCCTTGGTAAGGCGGCCTAGCCGATCGAGCTGTTATTAGACGCCATATAGAACACATATTGGTATTCTGCTGATCTTGAAATTTCGAAAAGGGAGGATGAGATTGTTATTAAGATACATGCCCCAATGAGGAAACCTAGACTATCGGGTCATGATCAGACTCCATTCTGGAAAGCGTTGGTATTGTGAATGGTGATGAATAGTATGAAATGCTCCAAACAAAATCTATGAAAATTATGTGGAAGTTATATGATTTTGTTTTTTGATGTTGTTATGTTCGGTTAAAGCTTTTGATTATCTCTTGTGATTTCCTTGTTCTTCTATGATAGATCTTTATAATAAGATGGTGTTTTATACATAGTGGTACTATTCCATAGTACTAACATCCATTTTGAAGGGGGCGCTACATATTTGAAATGAATGTAGGTAACTTTATAGCGGACAACGCCGATCGCAGGTAGTGGAGTATCGTCCTCTCAGAAAATCTTGGTGAGCCCCCTTTCTTCTAGGGGTTATGGTGTACATCTTTTATTATAAGTTACCCCTTTTGAGGTATGGCTGGGACCTTTCTACCGGCATTGACATAACTATATTTTGTATCTTTAGAGGCTCTGTAGACATTTGTGTAGTTTATGCACGAGCACTGAATGGGTCCCTAGACTTTGTTGTAATTCTAAACTCTTGTTTTCTCTAAATTATAAATATATGGAATCTTGGAAACTTAACCATGGTGTAAGACTGCGATTTATATGAACTAACAATGTTTAATCCATAAGTCATTATATTGGTAAAAATAAATATTACACGTGGAATCAAATATGTGACTAATATGCAAGGCACACTGATTACCAAAAAATCGACAGCTGGAGAAACACAATGAATGAAACACAAGTCATAATAGGTACGACCAAATCACCCACGAGAGGTATACATATGGTCGTTCAAGTCTAAATGGTTACATGAAGAGGTACCGGTGGAATGAATCCATACAGTAATGAAGAAAGATTCATGAATCATCGATTAATGAGCTTGAATGATCTCATAAGTTACAAAATCCTCATGAACAGTTACGATTACCAATAATAATGTCTCTTTAATATCATTAATTCTCATAATGGTTTGGTCATAAAAGGGGAAAGACGTTGTACTTATAGATTTCTATATAAGGATAAGAGATATCAGTTGTACAGACATGTTCTAACTATTATTGGAATACAACAACTTACTCTTGCTTTCTATTGATTATTTTGCTATTTTTTATTCTAATTTCCTTTCTTATCATTGAGAAAATATAGAACTTCTTGATTATCAGTAACCCGATACTTCTAAAACTAAGCTTTGACTGAAGTATGCAATTTTTACTTAAAAAAATAAGTTCCATTATCGGGAATCTGATAATCTTTTCACTTTCCAAATTCATTCCTTATGTCAGAAAATCATGATGAACCCTAACGACAAACACCAACAAAACCATCAAAACCAGCTGAGCTAACAGAATCAACAAAAAGAAGGAACTCCATCCCTTCACCCCGAAATTCTCATCCAGGGTGCGGGCCTGGGGGTCGACTTTTGGACCAATTTTTAGAATTTGATCAATATTGAAACCTTATGATCCATAATTGTCTCTTATGTATTTTTTGTACTTTAAAGTAAATGTGGTTAGAACTGAGCCGTCCGGAGGTCTTTTCACCCGAGAAGTGCATATTAGAGTATCGATTTGTCATCATTGAGGTAAATATCGTGCCTAAACTTGTGTGGGGGACTTCCCCTTAGGAATTGAGTCTTCTATGCTAATCGTAGTCCATGCATGTGAGCTGACAAGAGTGTGCTCAGACTTATTTGTGGAAAATTTACATCTAGGGTTCGTAGGTCCTTATGTGAAAAGTACTCCATTATGATTGGGTTTCGTAGTTGCTTATATTTCCTTTATATTCTCCATATGATGTTGTTAACATTCCTATATTTCATTGGTGTTATATTGATCCTTAATTTCCTTAATTGAAGTGATTTCCTTCCTTATTGTTTTGATACTTCTCGATTGTGAGTTCCTCTATGTCTTCGTGCAAATAGGTTACATGTCTAATTGATGTTGTTACCGGTGTAGTTATAACGTGCTTATTATGTCTTATTGTTTAGTTGAGGTTTCATTGTGAAGTTAATTGTTGGTGCAAGTTTGGTTATAGCTGATTCCCTTGCTGGGAGATATTTAATTCTTACTGTTGGTTCCCTTGTTGGGGCGTGTATATTCTTGTTGTTGACTCCCTTGCCGAGATATTATTGTTTCCTTATTACTCCCTTGCAGCGATTCTTTTGTGATTGGTGTAATTTTCATATATGGATCGTGTTGCACTCCGCAACAATATTAGATAGATCGGGTTGCGCGCTGCAACAATAGTATATGATCCGGGTCGGGTTGCACGCTACAACAATATTTTATATGATTTGGATCGGGTTGCATGCCGTAATAGTAATATATGGTGGGGATCGGGTTCCACGCCTCAACTAGAAAGATTATACGTGAATACTGATTCTTATGGAGAGAACGTAAGTAAAAGCACGAAGGGTGATGTCGTGCACTTGTTGCTGTTATGTTTAATTGTTGATATCAATTCAAATGTTTAAATCGTCTAATTCATTTGTTGCTCTGATTCTTTGAAGCAAGGTAGCAAGAGTGTGTGTGAGTACCATATGTTGTTTGCCCGCCTGTCCAAATATGTTATTCACATGTTGCCTACAATAGAGGCCAGGGTGCGCCAGTTTTTTCAAGGCCTTCATCATTTGACTATTAATGAGGCTTTTACAAATGCCTTGAATTCTGACACTAATTATGAGAAGATGGTGGTCTTTTCTCAGGCTATAGAGAACCGTAAATTAAAAAACATAATAGAGAGAAAGGGTAACAGCAAGGCCGGTCTACGGGAAACATGGGCGAGTCACTAGGGGGGAAGATCAGCTTTCAGGGAAGGATTATCAGCATCGTCCCAGTTTGTTGCACACTCTTCAGCCAGTGCACCTCTATCAACTCCTAGCCAGCAATAGCAGTGGAGTTATTTTTGGCCCAGATAGGGCAACAGAGGATCCCACCAGCAGGGTCAGTCAAGATAGAGATCCTAGCAGCAGCAGAGGTCCTCATGCCCCAAGTGCGGGAAGATGCACTCAGGGATTTGCTATTTAGAGTTAACCATATGCTATAGATATGGGATGAGGGGTCATACTCAGAGGCATTGACATGTATCCCGCCAGGGAGTGGGTAGGGGCACAGCGCAGCTAGTCAGCCCATCAGCTGCTACATCTTCAGCCCCTCTCCAGCTTAAGGTACCCCAGCACGAAAAGGACGTGGTGCAGCTAGGGGTGGTGCATAGAGTTCGGGAGGACCCAACCGGTTTTATGCTATGAGTGGTTGCCAGACCATAGAGGCTTCTCCAGATATTGTTACATGTATTTTGACTGTCCAATCTCATGATTTATATGCACTTGCTGACCCCAATTCCATCTTGTCCTATGTAACCCCTTTTGTTGCAATGGAATTTGGTAAAGAACTGGGCCAACTTCATGAGCCATTTTTGAAGTATACTCTTATTGGTGAGTCTATTACAGCTGCTCAAGTTAATAGAGGTTGTGTTGTTATGGTGTTTGGTAGGGATACCACGACCGATCTTATTTAATTGGGGATGGTTAATTTTGATGTAATAATGGGAATGGATTGGCTTTATTCATGTTTTGCCAAACTTGATTGTCGGACTAAAACTATGAGGCTTGAATTTCCTATTGAGTCCATTGTTGAATGGAAGGGAGATAACGTAGTGCTTAAGGTAGGTTTATTTCTTAGCATAAGGCTGCAAAGATGATAAAGAAGGGGTATATCTATCATTTAGTATGTGTTACGGACACTGATGTCGAGGCGCTTAGCATTGAGTACATGCCGGTTGTGAATGAATTTCCGTATGTCTTTCTAGGTAAGCTCCCTAGGATGCCTCCAGGCATGGAGATTGATTTTGTGAACCACGTAATTCCAGGAATGTAGCCTATGTTAATTCTACCTTACAGAATAGCGCCGTAAGGATTAAATGAGCTAAAGGAACAATTGAAGGATTTTCTAGAGAAAGGCTTCATCCGGTTGAACGTGTCACCATGGTATGCACTGGTTTTGTTTGTAAGGAAGAAAGATAGGTTGCTATTGATGTAATTTGACTGCCGACAACTAAACAAAGTCACAATCAAGAATAAATACCCTCTACCATGGATAGATGATTTGTTTGATCTATTGCAAAGTGCTACGTTCTTCTAAAAAATTAACTTACGGTCCGGATATCATCAACTAAAGATAAGGGAGGAAAATATTCCAAAAACAGCTTTCAGGACTCGGTATGGGCACTCTTGTAATGTCTTTTGGGCAAACAAATGCCCGAACAAATTTCATGGATCTTATGAAGCGAGTCTTTAAGATTTTTCTAGACTCCTTTGTGATAGTGTTCATTGGCAATATCATGTGTATTACCGAAGTCGAGAGGATCATGCTGACCATCTCAGGGTAGTTCTGCAGACTCTTCAACATCACCAAAAGTATGCAGAATTTTTGAAATATGAGTTTTGCTTGAATCTGCCGCGTTCTTGGGTGATGTCGTCTCTATGGAAGGAATTATGGTTAATCCTCAAATGATTGCATCAGTAAAGAATTGCCCTATACCTACCGCTCCTATTGAGATTCATTGTTTCTTGGGTTTGGCCGTGTACTACAGAAGATTTTTCGAGGGATTTTCTACTCTTGCCTCTCTATTGACTAAATTGACACAGAAAGCAGTTAAGTTCAAGTTTGATGCTTGTGAAAGGAGCTTCGAGGAATTGAAATCAAGTTTGACTAAAACACTGATAATAACCCTACCATATGGTATAGAGGGATTTATGGTGTATTTCAATGCTTCAAGGATCGGGCTTGGGTGTGTGCTAATGTAACATGACAAGGTCATATCTTACGCTTCTAGGCAACTAAAGAATCATGAAACGAACTATCCAACCCACTACTTGGAGCTTATGGTAGTGGTGTTTGCGCTAAAGATTTGGCGACATTATTTGAATGGGGTCTTCGTGGATGTATTTAAAGCCCACAAGAGCCTCTAATTTATTTTCAAACAAAAGAAGTTGAATATGAGACAGAGAAGATGACTAGAGTTACTCAAGGACTATAATATCGATATTCTCTATCACCCAGGAAAGGCTAATATTAAGGTGGATGCTCTTAGTCGGAAATCTATGGGAATTTTGACTCATTTGAAGGCATAACAATAGCCGACGTCCCAGGAGGTTAACCAGTTGGCTAGTTTCGGAGATCACCTTGCGAACTCTAATGAAGGAGGAGTAATTGTGAAGAATAGTGTTGAATCATCGCCGTGGCAGAAGTGAAAGAGAAGCAATTTAGAGATCTATTGTTAGCGCAACTGAAAGAAGGGATTCATAAACACAAGACCACAACTTTTTCTTTTCGCATGGAATATGGTACTCTATGGTACCAAAGTTGCCTATGCATTCTGGATATAGACGGTCTTCAGGAAAGGATCATAGCAGAGGCTCACGCTTCCTGGTATTCTTTGCACCCAGGTTCTACAAAAATGTATCATGATCTCAAGGAAGTTTATTGGTGGAAAAACATGAAAAATCATGTAGCGGATTTTGTGGCTAGATACCCGAACTATTAGCAAGTGAAAAATAGAAAATCAAAGACTCAATGTATTAGCTCAAACATAGAAATTCCAATGTGGAAATAGGAAATGATCAACATTGGTTTTTTGGTGGGAATCCACATCGCAAATGATCAACATGGATTTTATGGTGTGAATTCTGCACACACCGCACAATTTAAACTCAATTTGTGTGATCGTAGATCGACTCATGAAATCAGTGCACTTCTTGCAAATCAAATCTACCAACATAGCGGAACAGTATGATTAGTTGATATCAAAAAATAGTCAGGTTTCATGGCGCTGCAGTTTCAATCATTTCAGATCGAGGGGCTCAGTACACGACAAACTTTTGGAAGAAATTTCAGCAAGGTTTGGGTGTGCAGGTAATCTTAGTACAACTTTTCATCCTAAAACCAATGGGCAAGTAGAGCGGACTATTCAGACGCTTGTCAGAATGCTTTGTGCTTGTGTTCTTGATTTTAAAGTTAGCTGGGATGATAATTTGCCACTCATAGAATTATCTTATAACAACAACTTCCATGCTAGTATCCAGATGGCACCATTTGAAGCATTGTATGGTAGGAGATGTAGAACTTCCATTGGGTGGTTTGAAGTTAGAGAAGCTGAATTGATAGGAGTAGACCTAGTGCATTAGGATACGGAGAAAGTCAATATTGTTAAGGGAAGGTTGGAAACTAATTAGAGTCGCCAAAAGTCTTATTCGAGCATTCGTCATAGAGATTTAGAGTTCAAAGAAGATGATTGGGTATTTTCTTAAAATTTTCCCTATGAAGAGTATCATGCGGTTTGAAAAAAATTGAAAATTGAGTCCAAGGTATGTCGGTCTATATATAATCATTCAGAGGATCAGTCAGGTGGCATACAAACTTGAGCTGCCACCCGAGATGTCATTGGTACACTCATTTTTTCATGTATCAATATTGAAGAAGGTAGTGGGGGATCTGTCCCCTATTGTGCTAGTTCAAACTATTGAAGTTAATGAAGAACTGTCATATGAAGAAGACCCAGTTTCTATTCTTGATAGGCAAGTCCGGAATTTGAAAATAAGGAAATTGCCTCCGTGAAAGTGTTATGGAGGAACCACCAGGTAGAGGAAGCCACTTGGGAGGCCGAGGAAGAAATTAAAAAGAAGTACCGCATTTGTTTGTATAGCTATGTAATAGCTTCTATGAGTTTGATTCCAGTGAACTCTTTATCCTTTGATTTGATTATGTAAAACTATTCTGTTTTGGTTATATGTTGCCTATGTGGCCATGGTTTGTGTTGTTACAGGGTGTCATGTCTATGGATTGTGCATATGATGTTAGGATATATTTCTGGGCCTCTCGGACAGGTGGATAGGCCTAGTTACAAAGGAAGCTGTAGCGAAATATTTGGAAATCTAGAGAGTCAGTCAAATTTAGGGTTGTTAGTATGTTTCATAAGGTGAAAATCTGAAGTTTCATAAGGATTACTAATAAGTGAACCTTGATCCTCATTTGAGGACGAATGATCTAAAGTGAGGGAGGATGTAAGGCCCTGTGAAAGTATTACTCAAAACCGTGCCTATCCTGAAAGTATGAGCTGCATTCCTTTCCATTTCATCTAGTTTTTTTTTCGAATTGGTTTTTTCTGGAAAGGTTTTTGACGAAGCAACAATGTAAAGTATACTACGAATGAAGCCTCATCAGCAAAAATAAGAACTTTAAATGACAAGGCATGCAAGAAATGGGCTACTATGGGGCAATTAGATAGTCTCTTACTCGATAGCAAAGTTCCTACTGGGAAACAAAGCTTGCAATCGGTCCAAAGGTTACCCAACCATTCACGAGTGCAAATCTTTGGCTTTATAAAAATGTTCCTAGTGGGAAGCGAAGCTTTCTATCAAACCTGTAAGGCCCCGTGAATTTTTTACTCAAAAAACTGGAATCTTGTAGTGCCAAGTAAGGAATATGTATTGGAAATCTCGCCGCAGTTCGGACCTTTGGGAATGATCAGTGGATTAAAAATTTAAGGAATAATGTTCTTCAGAAAAGCGCATCTCTGTGGTCCATTATGCTGTTACATAGTAGCTTTGCGGATCGCATAGTCGCCACTGAGTGAGCCAGTTAATGATTAATTTTAAGGTCAATTATGTGTCCTATTATGCGATTGCATAATAAGTATTCAGACTGCATAGTCATTGCATAATCTCCTTTGAACTTTGCGAGGGGCAATTCTGCGGTGCATTTTGCAACCGTAGAACAGGTATGCGGACCGCATTCTGGTCGCATACCCAAGCAATATGCTCAATCTTAAGGGCTGCTTTTGTGTCCTTTTTGCAGGCCACATGTAAGATATGCGATCACATATGAAACCCAGAGGGCTTCTATTTTCTAACTATTAATACCCAACTCCATCTCATTAAAAACAACCCATTAGACTCTTTATGGTATTTTCTACTACATTTAGAGTGAGAGTGAGAGTTCTAGAGCGAGAAAGTGATTCCCACCAAGCTTCTACTCAAATCTTGCCTAAATCCTTGAAGATTATCAAGTAAAATCACTAGGCCTTCATCCTAAGAGATAAGAAGTTGTTCTATAACCTTGGATTTCGAAATTTCTACTAAATTAAGTGGTTAAGAAATGGGTTCATGAGTATAGGGATTTATTATCTTGCATCGTGAGTGATAATAGGGTATTGTGGGAGGGGGGATATTGAGTTAAAAATATGGCAATTATGGTTTAAGATTATAAAAATCTCTCACAAAAGGGTCCTAATATCACAATGTACACTTAGTTCTTGTCAATATACTCAAATGATCTAGAATATTATTCATGTTTTAAATTCTTGGTTCATCTTGTCATTCTCATATAATAGACGAAAGTTTCTAGGAGTTCGGGAAATATTGTAAGAATTTAAGGAAAACTCTATTGAGGTATGTATGACTAAAATCCCCTCTTCTGAGAAATTGAACTCCGTTGGTGTCCATGCAAATGTGGTAAGACAAAATTTGATTCATGTATTGATTGTTATTTCACATGAATTGATTTTGAAATTATATATGTACATACATGATAGGTATGCCTCACTGTGTTCAATGTGCTATTCTAGTTATTTAAAGATGTGCAAAGAATATGAACCGTGTGTTGAAGTGCCTATACTTCACGTCAAGATTAAAACGGAGATGTCATGTCAACTATGTGAAATCTTATATATGCTTACAACTTGAATTGTTTTTGTATGTGCCTATGATCCTAAATTGCAGAGTTAACTATAAAAGTGAAAATGATCTAATAATTGTGGCGATAATTGCTTATGAATTGATATATGTGAAATAAAGACTGAAATCAGATGATTATTGAGAAAGGAACAACGCCTTTTTAAGGAACCTAGCGGATCGGGCCATGATCGGATGCCATGCCACACACATGGTAGTATTATGCAAATATTGAATTCTGTAAAAAGGGAGAATGAGATTGTGATTTAGGTAGATGTCCCAATGAGGCAACCTAGACTATTGGGTCATGATCGACTTCATCCTCAAGAAAGCGGTGGTATTGTGAATGGTGATGAACAATATGAAATGGCCCAAACTAAAGCTATGGAAATTATGTGAAAGTTATATGATTCTGTTATTTAATGATGTTGTGTTCGGTTAAAGCTTTTGATTATCTCTTGTGACTTCCTTGTTCTTCTATGATAGTTCTTTCTAATAAGATGGAGTTTGGTTATAAATACTGTACTATTTCATGGTACAAACGTCTCTTTTGCCGGGGGTGCTATATTTTTGAAATGATTGTAGGTGGCTCTATAGAAAACAGTGCCGATCGCACGTAGCGGAGTATCCTCCTCTCAAAAAAGCTTGGTGAGCCCCTTTGCTTGTACGGGTTATGGTGTACATCTTTTATTATAAGTTACCACTTTGGAGTTATGGGCTGGACCTTTCTACCGGCATTGACATAACTAGACTATGTAGTAATTCTAAACTCTTATTTTCTGTAAATTGTAACTGTATAGAATATTGGAAACTTAACCATGGATTAAGGTTGCGATGTAAAATAACTAACAATGTTTAATGTATTATCTTCCCTATTGACTAAATAAATAAAAGCATGGTTTCCCTAATGTTATTGAATTGAGTAGAAAGTTTTTAATAAAGCTTGGTCAGTTGGTTTCACGTGATTGAGCGCCGGTCGCGCCTCCTGAGGTTGGGGCGTGACAGAACCAAAGATTATCCAACCATTCACTAGTGGAACATTCAAAGGAGTAAGACTTCTAGTTTTCAACTTCACATTCTCCGCATTCGAAAACTTGGGGGGGGGGGGTGATATGAGAATATGGCAACATGACTTCCATATCAACTGAGACCACCAAATCTGGGAATAATGTTTTATCATCAGGACTGGGGACTGCACGGCAAGCCCCGTAGAAACAAGTTGTACAAATTAGCCACAAGTAATGGCAATTTCTTTTTACCATAATGAATGCTTATGTAGTTTTGAAAATAGAAGAAATAAAGTAAAGTCCTGCCTACTTTTATCTTGTTTCTTGTCTGAACGATGAACGAATTTTATCATTTGAAAGTTAATTAAGTACTTCAAATGTTGTTACTGCATGAACATGAGACGTCCTTTACAAGAGCATCATAAACATCAAAGGTCCCTCTATTATGAAATACTCACTGTAAATGGTTGATTTCAGAAGAACGTATTCTCGAAATCCAGATGCCATCAGGAAAAATACACCCGAAGCCATGTATAACTCAATGTAAATAAGTAAAATTTGTGCAATACTTAAACGAAAAAAACACCAGTATATACACCTAATATTCCAAGAAGCACAACTACAAAACTACGGAAAAGAAAAGCAAAAAGTTAAGCTTTGCATCCACATAATCTAGTAAAAGAGAAGCATCTGCACCCCCAGGAAAAGTAGGCAGATCTACAACCGGCTAAAGGTCTTAGCCTTCACCATCTTCCCCCTCAATTTCTTATTCAGTTTTCGAGAACTAAGAACTAGAACAGGAGGATCAGATTTGACTGGGAGACCCCTTCGGGTAGTGGAGTCCAGCTCATAGGCCTTGGTGATCTCTACATCAAAGTCAGTGACACATGTTTTGGCCTTTTCCAAGGTTTTCCTTCTAATTTTGTAAATAGAACATATTGTTTTAACAATTAGGGAAGCCGCTCGGCACTGAAGTTCTTCTTTAAGCCGGTCAACCTCGATCGAAAGATGATTTTTCTCGGATCTAGCCGCTTGAAGGCTCACATCAAGGTCACTGATAGTGGAATTAAAAAATTTATTATAGTCCATGACATTCATAAGCTTATTCTCCATCAAGGCATGCTTCTCCTGCATAGCAGAAGCCTCTCCCGATTTGGATTCCAAGGCTGCATCTATGCTATTTATTCTTTAATGGAGGTATCCTCGTGATCGGCAACAATAAGATTAATATTTTAGACCTCGACCCACTTTGCCTTGTCCTCTTCATATTGTGCCCTTACCAGCAACCTCTTGGCTGAGGGTCAATATCTCTTGTTCTATTTGCTACAACCGAGCTTCTAATTCAATGGATTTTGTAGCTTGTGCTTCCAGTACAGGTAAGTAGGCAGAAATTTGGTCTCGCTTGGCCAACATTTAAACCTGCTCGGATGTGGGTTTTTATTTAACAAGGATCAATCTCTGAAGGCCCTCGAAAGAAAGGAAGTTAGACTACAGAGAATAAGTACGAATTAAAAGTCTTGCCATAGCAAAGATGCAAGGAACATCAAAGAGAACAAATATCTTACTGTTGCTACATTGTGCATGAAATTGTTTACCATACACTCTCTTAAGAGAGACTGTATTTTATTCCAATACTTATATTAAGTAAGAGGCATTAGGTAATTAGCAAGTTCCACTAACCGGTAGAGTAGATGGAACCTAGTAGAAACTCAGAATGAAACGGTCCTTCTCTGTTGAGGATCTTCAGAGGGGGGAGAATAGTTATGACCCAATTTCCCATGGAGTGGGGACTCAGGAGGAGGGACATCCTCCGATCGGGTGTCCATAGCTAGTGTAGATGAAGTATAAGTTTCTAGTGGAGAAGGCGCGATTGACAAGGACGGAGATGAAGCTGATGGCTTTGTACATTGAGGACCAGTTGTAGCAAAAGTAGTGCTAGTTATTGGTTGCTTATAATTCAAAGATGGAGGAAACCTAGTACCTAGCCTCGAAGTACTGGGAGAAGTGACTGGAACTTGAACACGAGAGTAGGCATCTTCCACAATATCAAACTCACCCTAGAGCGCATGGGTGTCGTCATCGATTTATATTATTAATTCAACTGATTAAGAATTTTGTTGAGCTGATAAAGGTCATCAACTTCTCTGTAGAGAACCCCCTCATCACTGGCTCATCCATCATTGTCGATCACCACATTGCTCGCGGCTGGCGTGGGTGCAATGCTCTTTGCCCTTTTATTTGACACTAGGCTGCAAAGGAACGTCGCCTTGTTTGTTGCTTGTTCTTGATGTCGCCCAAACTCACACCACACTTATAGATAGTATGGCGGTTGAAGAAATAATAAATACCAATGCGAGTCGTGGTCGAATGATGAGGTAGTGAGAATTAGGATTAAGTATATATTTAGTGCAATCGTGTGTTGTGACTCAAATAACACTTTCACATTCTTGTTTTATTATTTCTGCTTCTATTTTAAGCTATTGATTTCAAATATTAAACAAGGGTACAATATTTTCGAATTTGGTTTTTTTTTCAAATGATAAAAGATCTAGGGCCGTGACTTTCACCAAGGTAGTTACCTAATGTGTTGTAAACTCTAAGGCAAGTTTGTTAGTCAGGGATGTAATATAGGAATCTCAGGAAATTACCCACTCTATACCTTTAGGTAGTTCGAGTGATTTTTCCCAATTTGGCTTTTTAAAGTCCAAATGGGTATTGCAAAATAATGTCGGGTCTTACTATTTCTAGATTTGACCCTTTATTTGGGGGTATCAATTTCTTCAGTTCACCCAAATTTCTAGTTAACCAAGTTTATTTAGTCTCTCTTTCTCAAGTACAGGCTAAGTCAAATAGGCATGAATTAATGTTTGCAACCATTAATTCTTGAATACAAGTATGAAAAAGGCGAAATATCACTAAATCAATCACAAACAAGCCTTAAATCAAATATCCATTTAGTACCCACACTAGGGTTGGGCCACAACCCTAGCTAGAAATTTAGCTACTCATGAAAAATAAAGAAATACAAGACGAAATTAAGATAAATTGCCTAATAGAGAAAAAAAATCTAATGTTTAGAAGTTAATCTTGTACAAAATCACTCAAAAAAGTAAAGAAAACGGCTCAGGTGCTCTTCCAATAGAATACATAACCTAAAAATGAACAAAAAATTTTGTTTACGCTAAGCTGAAAATATCTAACAAAAAATCCCCCTGCGAAGGTTGTGTGGCCACATAATTCTGTGTGTGGTTCGCACAATGAACTTCTGCGAACACACAATTATAGTGCGATCGTGTGATGACCCAAAAGGTAATCGCTTTTTTAAAAAAATAAATTATGTGTTCTGAGGCCATAAAAACCTCTTTTTGGCATACCTCAATTTACATTCGTAGTCCAAGCGCATAACTAGAAAGCCATTACGGGAAAATCTATGAGAAATAATGAATTTCACCTTTAAAATAAATTTAAGTTGACTTCGGTCAACATTTTTGGCAAATGGACTTGGACCCATGATTTGACAGTCCTAGAAGGTCTGTAGATAAATATCGGACTTGGGCGTAAGCTACAAATCGAATTCCAAGGTCCTAATCCCGAGAAATGAATTTTTAAAGAAAATTATTTCTGGAATAATTATGAGTTTTTGGAAATGAAATGTATTTGAAATTTGATGGTATCAGGTCGGTATTCTGGTTCTGGAGCCCGGCATTGGCCTTATATGTGATCTAAGTTGAGTCCATAAAATTTGTGAGGAACAATCTTGAAATGACGTAAATCAGACCTTATTTGAGAAAAATTTGAAAGTTTGATGTTCTTAAGTGATATAATGATTTTGATGTTAAAATCATAGTATTTATGTTATTTTGGTGATTTTAATGCATGATCAAGACCATATGACGTTTTAGGGTTAGTGTGCATGTATGGTTTGGTAGCCCCGAGGGATCGGGTGAGTTTTGGATAGGCTATGGAGTGGAATTTTAAATTAGGATGTTGCAGATTTTATCTGGTATGCTTTGTGCCTGCAGGCTATCTCAAAAATGCGAGCTTTCAAATGCGAGAAAATCTCCACAAATATGAAAGGACCGGATTTGCCTTGGGGTCACAAATGCGACATAGTGATTGGAAAAGCGATCTTGCAAATGTAAAAGGCTCATCACATTTGCGAAGTGACCTGGAATTGTCCTTGGTCGCAAATGCGGCTATCCGATCGCAAAAGCAACTTCAACTGCGATATATAGTTGCACATGCGACAGTAGCAGCTTTCTGAGGGGTTCGCAATTGCGAACTCTGGTCGCAATAGCGACATCTAAGACCAGTAAAGTAACACTTAGATGCATTTTTAGCTATTTTTTCATAATTTCTCAAAACATACTCTCTTGGGCAAGTTTCCAAAGAAAAGCCTTCTCCAAATCAATTGTAAGTTGTTTCTAAAACATTTTCTTCAATCTTAAAATCTCTTCACACAATTTCAACTCAAAAATCAATGGTTTTCATGGAAAAATTGGGTGTTTTGGGTAGAACCTATGTTTTTCAAATTTTTGAGATTTGGACCTCAATTTAAAGTTTAATTCAAAAACAATTATATATTTGGGGTTGTGGGAGATTGGGTAATCGGGTTTTGGTTCAAACCTCGGGTTTTAATAATGTAGACCGGGACGATTTTTGAATTTCTGGGAAAAACTCTAGAAAACCTATTTTCATACATTGGAATTGATTCATTTAGCATTTATTGATGTAATTCAGTAATATATGGCTAGATACGAGCGAATTGGTGGTAAAGTCAAGAGGTAAAGTGATAGTTGAGGCTTGAATTATGTTCATGACATCGAGGTAAGTTTTTGGTCTAACCTTAGCTTGAGGGATTAGGAGTCGAGTCCTATTTGCTATGTGATATTTGTTGAATACGATGTATAGGCATGGTAATGAGTATCTATACGTTGGTGTCAAGCATGCCCATGAGTCTTGTATTATGATTATTATGAGTCATTTGTATTATTCATGCCTTTTGTGATGATTTCTAGTGTTGAGTAAAGTCTATGGAGGAAATAGTGGTATTTGAGAATTGAAGAGCGTTGGTTCAAGTTGTCTAATTAATTTTCGAAGTATAAATGGCATTTGAACTTTATAAAGTATTGACTCAAGTTGTGAACCGAGTTGTGAAGTAAAAGTGAAAAGAGAAGAGAATTATTATATTGTCTCCCTTGCGGGGATGTTGTTGTTATAATGCTATCTCCCTTGCCGAGACGTTGATGCTTTTGATATTGTTCCCTTGACGAGATTTAATTGTTGTACTATTTATCCCTTGCCTGTATCTTATTATGATTTCATTTTTTGTGGTTTTTGTTTGGGTAAGGAAGAGTGTTAAAGCACAAAGGGTAATACCGTGTATTGCTTTAGAGAGGAAGTGTGTTAAAGCATGAAAGGTGATGTTGTGTATACTATTTGTGAGGAACAGTGTAAAGCACGAAGGATGATATCATGCCGCACAATGTACAATTTAGCGCCGATTATATTGATATTATGGTGCGGGCGATAGTAAAAGCACGAAAGGTGATGGTCGTACATTTTTTATTGATTCTTATGGTGAGGACAATAGTAAAATCACGAAGGGTGATGTCGTGCAATTGTTTGATTCCTAAATCTTGCAAATATTTGAGATATGATGTTCCTTCTATTTGAACGTTGTCTTTCCATTATTAATTGATGTTTCCCCCCAGCATGTTTCCCCCTCCCATATTTAACTGTACATTATTGTTCTTCTTTTCTACTGTATATGATTTAACTGCACAAGTTATTTGGTAGTCTGGTCCTAGACTAGTCACTACTTTGCCGATGTTAGGCTAGGCACTTACCAGCACATGGGGTCGGTTGTGCTGATACTATATTCTGCACTGTCTGAAGATCCCGGAGCATCAACTTTTGGACCTTAGCTAAGGTGGCTACCTTAAGTCCATACGAAGATCCTAGGCAGTCCAGCACGCGTCCGCAAGCCCTAGCGTCTGCCTCTATCCCTTCATCATGTTTATTTGCATATATAAAAAATAGGGTATTTCTAAGGACCCGTGAATTTTCTACTCAAAGACCTAGATCTCGTACTGCCAGGATGGGATCAGGTGTTAGAAATTCATAAAATTCTTCGTGGCAAGCTTGTGCCCCGCTGTTCGGACATTTTGAGTTGTTCACTGCATTAAAAAGTCGAGAGAAAGTGTATTTTCAAGAAAAGTGCAATTTTGCGGTCGATAATACGGTCGCATATTAGGTCTGCAGACCGCATTTCTACCGCATAGGGAGTCAATGTGTTGGCCAAATTTAAAGGCAACTATGCAGTCAATTATGCTATCGCATAACCAAAATGCGGACCGCATAGTCATCACATAGTTTATTTGGAATTTTGTGAAGGGAGTTCTGCGGTGCATTTTGCATCTGTAGAAAATGAATGTGGACGGCATTTATACCGTAAACCTAGTCAGTGTGTCCAATTTTTGGAGAGCATTTTGCGGACCACATGTATACTTTGCGATCACAAATGTGACCGCTGATCTGACTCGGGGCTCCTATTTTCTAACTTTTAAATCCGACCACACCCTATTAAAAACAATTTAATAGACCATTTTTTGTTACTTTTCAACACATAGAGAGAGAGAGAGAGGGGGAGTTCTAGAGTGAGAAAGAGTGATCTTTATCAATCTCTCTTTAAACCTTTGCCCCAATCATTGAACATTGTAAATTGAAGCTACTAGGTCTTCAACCTAAGAGGTAAGAACTGTACCCTTCTCAATAATTTCAAAATTTCTACAAAAATAAGTAATTAGCAAATGGGTACATGGGTATAAGGCTAGTAATCTTGCTTCGCATAGGAGACAATGGGACTCGGGAGGATAAGAACTAAAAAAAATCAATTGGGATATAAAATGATAGAAATTTCTCATAAAAGGGGCCAAATATCACAATGTACCTTTAGTGTGTGATAAAAGGCCCAAACAAGCTAGAATCTTAATCTCGTCCCTAATTCTTGGTTCATTTGTAATTCTTACATAATAGATCGAAGTGCTACGAGTTTCAGAATTTTGTAAGGATTAAGGAAAGCTACATTGACTTATGTATCGCTAAAACCCCCTCGTTGGCATTTCCGCAGGTGTGGTAACACTAATTTTTTTTTGATGTATTCATTGTTATTTCACGTTAATAGATTTGCAATTATATATATATGCATGAAGGATGTGCCTCAATGTAAGTAATATAATATTCTTGATATTGAGAGAAGTGTGAAGAATACGAATCATGTGTTGAAATTCCTAGGCTATAAGCCAATATTAAAACCGAGATTGTCATGCTAACTATGTGGAAACTTACCTCTGCTAGCAAATTGAATTTCTTGTGTGTGCCTACAACCATGAAATTGCAAGATACATATTGAAAATGGAATGATGTGATAACTGGGGCCCAAAGTTTCAATGAATTGAGATGAGCTATGTGAAAAAAGATTCAAATGAGATGATCAATGAGAAAGGAACAACAAATAGATAAGGTGGCCTAGCTGATAGGGCCGTGATCGGACAACATACTGCACACATGGTAATAATGTGCTAACATTGAATTCTGGAAAAAAGGAAATGAAATGGTGATTGAGATATATGCCTCAAATGAGGCAACCTAGCCGATTGGGCCGTGATCGGACTCCGCTCAAGAGAGCGATGGTATTGAGGACAATGATGAACGTATGAAAGAAATGCCCCAAACATAGTTATAGAAATCATGTGAAAGGTTATGTGGTTCGTTTATTTGATAATGTGGTGTCTGGTTAAAACCTTTAATTTACTCTCGTGATTTTCTTATTCTTGTTTTATTGTTGTTTTTAGTTAAATGTTGTTTAGTTATACGTAATGTTGTTTAGTTATACGTGTTAGTCCTATTCCATGGTACTAATGTCCCTTTTTCTTGGGGTGCTATATTTTTAAATGAATGTAGGTGGCTCCATTGTATATAGTGCCGATCACGAGCAGTAGGTTACTTCATTTTCAAGTATTAGTGAACCCCTTTCTCGTTCAAGGGGCTGTATTGTGTATATTTTCTTGTTGTGGGCTTCCACTTTTGAGGTATAAGCGGGGCTTTGTTGCTGGCATTGTCAGACTTATCTTTTGAATCTTTAGAGGCTCCGTAGACATATGTGTGAGTTTTCTAAGGGTGCTGGAATGAGTCTACAAACTACGTTTAAATTCTATGCTTATGTAGCCTATAAATTGTAACTCTATGGGAACCTTAGAAACTAGCTTATCTACTTTTTAATGTTGTGCTTTTAAATGAACTAACAATGTAGAACGTACAAGCTTTCCCCTTCTAAATAAATAAATGAAAGCATGGTTCTTAATACATGTCGAGTTGGGTGGGAAGTGTCTGATAAGGCTTGCTCAGTTGGGTTCACTCGATTGAGTGCTGGTCGCGCCTCTCGAGGTTGGGGTATGACAAAATTATTAATTTTTCTGATGTAAGGCCCCATGAATTTCCTACTCAAAAAGCTGGATCTCGTAGTACCAGGTTGGGATCAGGTGTTAGAAATTCATAAGTGGTTCGGACCTTTTGAGTTGATCACTACATTAAAAAGTCAAGAGAAAGTATGTTTTCTAGAAAAGTGCAATTTTGCGGTTGATAATACGGTGGCAAATCAAGTACGTGGACTTCATTTCTGCAGCATAGGGAGTCAATGTGTTTGACAAATTTGAAGCCAACTATGCAGTCAATTATCGATCGCATAAAAAAAATGCATACTGCATACCCGTCGCATTATTTCTTTGGTATTTTGTGAAGGGCAGTTCTGCGGTGCATTTTGCGACAGCAGACTGTGAATGCATACCGCATTTCTGAAGCAAACCCAGTTAGTATGTCAAGTTATTGGGGAGCATTTTGCCGTCCATTCTGCAGACCGCATGTCTAATTTGAAATCGCAAATGCAACCGCAAATCTGACTCTGGCTCCTATTTTCTAATTTTTAAATCTGACCCGACCCCGTTAAAAACTCACCAATAGACCATTTTTTGTTACTTTGCACAACAACGAAAGTGAGAGAGAGGGAGTTCAAGAGTGAGAAGGAGTGATCTTCATCAATCTCTCTTTAAATCCTTGCCCAAGTCATTGAAGTTTGTCAATTGAAGCTACTAGGACTTCAACCTTAGAGGTAAGAATTGTACCCTTCTTAATAATTTAAATTTTTTGCTAAAGTAAGTAATTAGCAAATGGGTATATGGGTATAAGGCTAGTAATCTTGCATGCATAGGAGGTAATGGGACATAGGGACGATGAGAACATCAAATAAAGAAGTTGGGACATAAAATGATAGAAATTTCTCTCAAAAAGGGCCTAAGATCACAATGCACCTTTACTGTTTTGTATAATGCTCAATCAAGCTAGAATCTCAATGTCATCTCTAATTCTCGATTCAATTTGTAATTCTGAAACAATAGACCGAAATACTAAGCGTTTTGAAATTTTTTAAGGATTAAGGAAAGCTTCATTGAGGTATGTATGGCTAAAAGTCTCTTTTATTAGAAATTAAGCTCCGTTGGCATTTCCACAGGTATGATAAGACTAGAATTGGTTGATGTATTGATTGTTATTTCATATTAATTGATTTGCATCTATATACATATATGCATGAAGGATGTGCCTCAATGTGAGTACTATACTATTCTTGATATTTAGAGAAGTGTGAATCATATGACTCATGTGTTGAAATACCAATATTGAAACCAAGATTGTCATGCCAACTATGTGGAAACACACCTATGCTTGAAACTTGAATTGCTTGTGTGTGCCTATGACCATGAAATTTCAAGATGGATATTAAAGATGGAATGATGTGATAACTGTGGCCCTAATGAAATGATATGAGCTATGTGAAAGAAAGAATCAAATTAGATGATTAATGAGAAAGGAACAACGCCTAGGTAAGGTGTTCCAGCCGATTGAGCCATGATCGGATAGCATGCCACATACATGGTGGTAATGTGGTAACATTGAATTTTGCAAAAAGAAAAGGGAAATGAAATGGTGATTGAGATATACGCCTCAAATGAGGCAATCTAGCCGATCGGGTTGTGATCAGACTCTGCTCAAGAGAGCTGTGGTATTGAGGATAGTGATGAACATATGAAAGAAGTTCCCCAAACCTAGTTATTGAAATCATGTGAATGGTTATGTGGTTTGTTTATTTGAATAATGTGTTGTTTGGTTTTAACCTTTAGTTTACTCTTGTGATTTCCTTGTTCCTGTTTGATTGTTCTTTCTAGTTAAATGATGTTTAGTTATACGTGTTAGTACTATTTCATGGTACTAATGTCCCTTTTTCCGGGGGTGCTATATTTTTAAATGAATGTAGGTGGCCCTATTGCAGATAGTGCCGACTGTGGATAGCGGGTTACCTCCTTCTCAAGTCTTCGTGAGCCCCTTTTTCCTTCAAGAGGTTGTATTGTGTATATTTTGTTTTTGTGGGCTTCCACTATTGAGGTATAGCCGGGGCCTTGTTGTCGGTTTTGTCAGACTTATCTTTTGTATCCATAGAGGCTCCGTAGACATATGGTTCGGTTATGTACGGGTGCTGGAATTGGTCAACGAACTATGTTGAAATTATAAGATTATGTATCCTATAAATTATAACTCTATGGGAACCTTGGACACTAGCTTATCTATGGTTTAATGTTGTGCTTTTAAATGAACCAACAATGTTGAACATACTATCTTTCCCCAGTTACATAAATTAATGAAAGCATGGTTTCTTAATTCATGTAGAGTTGGATAGGAAGTGTCTGATAAGGCTTGCTCAGTTAGGTTCACTTGATTGAGCGTCGGTCATGCCTCCCGAGGTTGAGGTATAACAGTATTATTCATTTTTCGGATGTAAGGCCCCAAGAATTTCCTACTCAAAAACCCAAATCTCGTAGTACCATGATTGGATTAGGTGTAAGAAATTCATATACTTCTTTGCAGCGAGTTCAGACCTTTTGAGTTGATCACCGCATTATAAAGTCAATAGAAAGTGTGTTTCCAGAAAAGTACAATTTTGCGGTCGATAATGCGATTGAATATCAAGTATGTGGACCTCATTTCTGCCGCAAAGGGAGTCAGTGTGTTGGCCAAATTTGAAGGCAACTATGCGGTCAATTATTCGATCGCATATCCAAAATGCGGACTACATAGTTGTTGCATAGTTTCTTTGATATACTATTCTTGATATTTAGAGACGTGTGAAGAATACGAATCATGTGTTGAAATGCGTAGGCTTTAAACCACTATTAAAACTGAGATTGTCATGCTAACTATGTGGAATCACACCTGTTCTTGCAATTTTAAATTCTTGTGGGTGCCTATGACCATGAAATTGCAAGATGGATATTGAAGATTGAATGATGTGATAACTGTAGCCCTAAGTGCCAATGAACTGATATGAGATATGTGAAACAATGATTCAAATTAGATGATCAATGAGAAAAAAATAATGCCATGGTAAGGTGGCCTAGCCGATCAGGTCGTGATCGGACAGCATGCCACACACATGGTGGTAAAGTGGTAACAATGAATTCTGGAAAAAAAGGGAAATTAAATGGTTATTCAGATACATGCCTTAAATGAGGCAACCTAGCCGATCGGGTCGTGATCGGACACCGTTCGAGATAGCGATGGTATCGAGGACGGATGAACATATGAAAGAAAATTCCCAAACCTAGTTATGAAAATCATGTGAACGATTATAAGGTTCGTTTATTTGATAATGTGGTGCCTAAGTAAAACCTTTAGTTTACTCTTGTGATTTTCTTGTTCAAGTTTGATAGTTCTTTCTAGTTAAATGATGTTTTGTTATACGTGCTAGTACATTCCATGGTACTAATGTCCCTTTTGCCAGGGGTGCAATATTTTTAAATATATGTAGGTGGCTCCATTGGAAATAGTGTTGATCGTGCGTAGGGGGTTACCTCTTTTCAAGTCTTGGTGATCCCCTTTTTTCCTTCAAGGGGTTGTATTGTATATCTTTTGTTATTGTGGGCTTCCACTTTTGAGGTATAGTCGAGGCCTTGTTGCCGGCCGGACTTATCTTTTGTATCCTTAGAGTCTCTGTAGACATATGTATGTGTTATGTATGGGTGCTGGAATAGGTCTACCAACTACATTGAAATTATAAGCTTATGTAGCTTATAAATTGTAACTCTATGGGAACTTTGGAAACTAGCTTATCTATGGTTCAATGTTGTGCTTTTAAATAAACTAACAATGTAAAACGTACTATATTTCCCCTTCCAAATAAATGAATGAAAGCATGGTTTCTTATTTCGTGTCGAGTCAAGTAGGAAGTGTCTCATAAGGCTTTCTCAGTTGGGTTCACTCGATTGAGCGCCGGTCGCGCCTCCCGAGGTTGGGGTATGACAGTATTTTTCATTTTTCAGACCTTGTTTGTAGTAATTCTAGGTTGTATGTGAAGTGGCACCTGTTCTAGGTTGATTTTGTTTACGATATTGGGTTGGATATACATTCACACAGTTTTATTGTTTCTTCCGCTTTTTTCAATTTTCGTTGTTATAAAACTATTGATTCACCTTTGTTAAAGAATTAAAAAGACAAAAAGGTAATCTATTCAAACAGTTGGCTTGCCTTGCTTTCATTAATAGGCGCCATCACGACTCCCAATGTTGGGAAATCTGGGTTGTGATAGGTCTGCATTCCTTGAAGTTGGGCTTGGCACTTTGGGTCATCTACAGTGTGCATAAAAATGAGTGCGCTGACACTTCTAATTGTGCGGCCACACAAAAATGATGCGATTCGCACTCCTTGACTTTTGTCTTGAATCTAGCTTTCTGATTTCTTCACTTATGCGGATCGTATAATAGTGAGTACGGCTGCACTTGACATTGTGCGAATGCGCAATTTTGGTGCTGTCCATATGCCTTTAGCTGGCCCAATGAATAACTCTCCGATTCTCCTTTGTTGTGACCACACAAGAAATTTTGTTTTTCGTAACTTTTTAATCCTTTATGAGTTGATTTGAATTATTTGACTTTTTAACTTTTTACTCCTTTTCTTCGTGTACAAAAGCACATTTCATGAGTTCTTGGGAACACCTTTATACGTTGTTTAGCTAATACACTAGTAAAAGAGAGCAAATTAGCGGTCAAAATCCCTACTTATCAACTCCACCAACTTAAAACTTTGATTGTGCTCAAGAAATTAAGGAAATTCCCTCCTCCACTAGAAAAAGGCCTATTTCAGCTGGCCTAAGGTGAATCAATCATGCATAAATTTGGACCAACTACTACCCACAACACATTAATTATCAACAATACAAGGATTTGACAATTTGAGTACCATAGTTTTGATGTGATGCTGGAGCATAAAGAGTTGACTCTATTCATCAAAGAAACTTGCTCATTCACGTAGGTCACTGTGGATACCAAACTCTTCCTCATTTACTCTCCATTAGCAAAATACCACTTTAGAATGTAACACTTGAAGCAAGTATTGTGAAAAGCTCGTTCAACTCTCTCAAAAAAAAAACGTCACAACTCTGGCTTTAAGTACCATAAGCTTGCTCCTTATGTAAATCACCACTAATGTAAGCTCACTTGAATTGGAATCATGTAGGGCTTTTGCGGGATTTAATGAAGGCTTTAGACCATGGTAGGATTTGTTGGAATATAATGTTTCATCTTTTCTTAAGCACTCCGTTTTCTCTTTTTTTGCTCATACTTTCTCTACTCATTGAGTAATTTTCATCTTCCTCGGGGGAACTAGAGAGACGTAATGTCACTATTTCTTGATCATGGAATTCATTTTTTTCCTTTTATATTTACTCCATGCCTTTCATTATTGTTTTCTTTGAATCCCTTTAACTTCCTACCTTATTCACTTTCATTTTGGTATTTCTTTATTATCTTTGCTTTCCTTTTAATTCATTCATTGTCTTCTTTGTACCTTCTATTACTTTCAAACTTCTCGTCTTTCTCTCAAAATTATGTTTTTGCCAGTTTTTTCTTAAGAATTCTAAGGAAAGATCATAAAATGAATATATACATCAAACTCAAGGGAAAAATATATACATACATAGTATAAGAGTATTACATGCCAAATGTGTTACGCCTCCCAATATTTGGTTGATATTACGTCCCGCAGTATTATATTATGATAATGTTACATCTTGCATTATGATATTAATATGATGTTATATATTGTAATATTACATTACGATGATGTTTCACCTTGCAGTATTGCACTATGATGATTTTACGCTTCATATTATTAAGTTACAACGATGTTGCACCCTGTAGTACTGTATATTAAATTTGTCATAAGGTAATTGATATCAATCCAACGAAAAGATTGTTCAGAGATTTTAAGTATTATGTTATATCACAAGTGATGAGTACATTCGTAAATATGAGATGAGAAAGAAGTCAAAGAAAATGAATTTTTGTCAAAGTTTGGCACGTCGGGATAATATACGAGCCGAGCGCTAATACACAATATTTATGAAATAGTGTCATTCAAAGTAATATATGACCATGATAGTTAGATGTATAAAGTGTGTTAAAACTTAATAATATTTTAAGTAAATTGAGATAATTCGTAAATAGTAAGCATCGATTAATGAAAAATTAACAAGTTATTAAGAAATAGGTGAATAACTTATTATAATCTTTTGGATAACGTTGAAAACGTGGCATCAAAATATTTCTATTAATATGACTCTTATAAATCTTGCAAGATGTCATATTTTAGTCAATTAAAGGGATTTAGTCGCCGCTTAAAGTGGGCCCACAATCATTCGAGCACTCTTAAGAGATGTGTGACCAATTTCCTTTCATTTGGTCTCTTGTTATGAAATAGAAGATTCTTACACTTCTATTTAAGGTGAATGTCTTTAATGTACTTAATTTGAGAGATTTTAGAGTCCTATTATTGGTAGCAAGATCTTCCTCCTCCCTATAAATAGAGGTGCTCTCTACCATTGTAATTCACCCCTCTCAACTCAATAAGAAGAACTCTCTCTACTCTTCTCTCTATTGCTATTGTTCTTGTTCTATTGTTCTTGTCTTTTGCTTTAGTTTATAACACGTTATCAGCACGAGACTCTACCGTCTCAAGTATCATTCTCGAAAATCCAAGGTATTTTCCCTCTTCCTAATTTAATTTTCGAGTATGTCTGACATTATGAAAAGAAAGTTCGTTGCCCTTGAAATTTCGGGCAAGAACTAAATGACATGGGTGTTGGATGCTGAAATCCACCTAGATGCTATGGGTCTCGGAGACACCCTCAAAGATAAAGAAAAAGCATCCACCCAAGATTGTGCGAAGGCCTTGATTTTCTTGCGCCACCACCTTGACGAAGGTTTGAAGATTGAATATCTCACCGTCAAGGATCCACTCGTTTTGTGGAACAGCTTAAAGGAGAGATATGACAACCTGAAGTTGGTCACTCTGCCACAAGCACGATATGATTGGGCCCATCTGAGGCTACAGGACTTTAAGTCCGTTTCTGAATATAATTCTGCTATGTTCAGAATTACTTCTAAACTGAAGCTATGTGGAGATAACATCTCCGATTACGATATGCTTGAGAAAACGTTTACAACGTTTCATGCCTCCAATATGGTACTGCAGCAACAGTACCGAGAGAAAGGCTTTACGAAGTACTCTGAACTGATTTCTCTCTTACTAGTGGCTGAGCGAAATAATGATCTGCTCATGAGAAATCACGAAAATAGACCAACTGGGTCTACACCACTGCCTGAAGCAGATATGGTGCACTCGCATTATGCCAAACATAAAAGGGACCATGATCACGGTCATAAACGGGGTCAAAGCCAAGGACGTGGACAAGGAATAAATTCCAAAGAAGTCCGTCACCCCCCAAAGAGAGATAACCACCGAAAGCAGAAACGGGATCCCGAAGATCCTAAGGCAAATAGTTCAGAAACTATATGTTATCGTTGCGGTGGGAAAGGGCACTGGTCAAAGATTTGCCGTATACCAAGACACTTGGTTGACCTTTATCAAGCGTCTCGAAAGAGAAAAGGCCCTGAAACAAACTTTGTCTATGACGACAATGAGGACATCACCCACCTGGATGTGGCAGACTTCTTTGAGCAACCCGATGGAAAAATAGACCACCTAATCGGCGATGGATCCGTGATGAAAGAAGATGGAGTTATTTGATTTTGTTCTACTTATTTGTATTAGTTAGTGAATAAACTAATAGTCATTAGCATTAGCTCGTATTAGTTAGTTCATAAAGCAATGTTAGCAGTAGTTCTTTAGAATATCTTCAATATGTTCAAATATCAATAAAACTTTTATTTTCCAGTGGGGGTAATCGACTAGCCTGAAAAACTAGTCGATTATCAACTATTTCGCATTAAAGTTGAAAAACAATTGATCAACAATCGATTGTCTTTGGCTAACAATCGATTGTCTTGAAACAGTGTGTTCTGGAATTTTTCAAAAATAGACAACAATCGATTGTCTTTGTCTAACAATCGATTGTCTTGAAACAGTGAGGTCTGGAATTTTTCAAAAATCACCCACAATCGATTGTCTATATCTAACAATCGATTGTCGTTAGGCAGTGTAATCTGGAATTTTTCAAAAATCATCCACAATCGATTGTCTATGTTTAACAATCGATTGTCTATGTTCCAACAATCGATTGTGTGTGTTTAATAATCGATTGTCTCATGAAAAACGCTAAAATTTTCAAACTGCAAAGTAATTGATTATGGATAACATATCTGATTTTGTTAGCCAACTGTTAGTAGCAGATTTTGAAAATATTATGTGACACAAAAGAATTGAACTTGTTTATTCTTATGTTCGTGTATTTCTTTTGTATGTTAAACTATGGGATAGCAAATATAGATATCTCACAAAGCGAACTTGGACCAACGTCCAATTGTAAAAGTATTTTCCTAGTTGATTCATGTACTACACATACAATACTCAAAGAAAAGAAGAGTAATTGTGTAAGGCAAACATTACTACAATCTATGGAAGTAGTAAATTGATTGAAGGCTCCGGAAGAGCAAATCTAACTCTGCCCAAAGGCATGACGTTAATCATTGAGAAATGTTCTCCTCCAAGTCTAAGAAGAACTTGTTGAGTTTTAATGATATCAATCAAAACGTTCTCCTCCAAGTTTAAAAGGAACTTGTTGAGTTTTGAGAATCTATCTTAGAGAATGCAATGTTCTCCTCCAAGTCTAAGAAGGACTTGTTGAGTTTTAATGATATCAATCAAAGTGTTCTCCTCCAAGTCTAAAAGGAACTTGTTGAGTTTTAAAGATATCATTCAAAATGGATATCATATTGAGACAATAGATGAGAATAATCTTGAATTCTTCATGAAAACGAGGCTGCCCATTTCGGTTTGGGTTCACGCCATTTTGAATGCAACAATGCTAGTTTGTCGGCTGCCCGCTTCGACTTGGGTTCACGCCATTTTGCATGCAACAATACTAGTTTGTCGGCTGCCCACTTCGGTTTGGGGTCATGCCATTTTGCATGAAGCAATGCTAGTTCGTCGGCTGCCCACTTCGGTTTGGGGTCACGCCATGTTGCATGTAGCAATGCTAGTTCGTCTCTGACTGACGAATTGACACAAATATTCCCCATTGCAATTGGTTTTGGGTCATGAACCCAATATATCCCATTTAAGAAGCTTTGGATGCGCAGTATATGTGCCTGTAGCACCGCCATCCCGCACCAAAATGGGTTTGCAAAGGAGGTTAGGAATATATGTTGAGATTGACGCGTCCTCCATTATTCGCTACCTCGAAACATTGACAGGAGATTTGTTCACTGCACTATTTGCAGACTGTCAATTTGATGAGACACTTTTCCTAAAATTAGGGGGAGAAGTTGGTGAAACCAAACGGGAAATTTTGTGGAAAATGCATCATTATCTCATCTTGATCCACATACCTCTATTTGAAAGAAAGAGGCACAAAAGATTATCCATTTGCAAAGAATAGCAAATCAAATGCCTGAAGCATTTATAGATTTGAAAAGGATAACAAAATCACATATCCTCGAAGTGAATGTGATTCACAAATACATATTCAATGTTGGAAGAATATGAACATGAAATTGGTATTGAATATACCACACTCACTCCTAGAAGGAGGCTTGAGATGATACCACCCTCACCCCTAGAAGGAGGTTTGAGATGATATATGGCATGAATGATCGTTGGTCGCGTACCTATTGTACGCCAAAGTATTTTGGAAATATGACCATTAAAGGACAACGATAATGCAAGAAACATATCTTGCATATAAGTTTGACATGACCATAATGGTATAACTTTCTCTTTAAGAAAGATATTCACCACACGGATGTTGATGAACCTGTGGTAGTACAAAGTTAATTGAGAGCTCTCGAAGAGCCAATTATTACTATGTTGGAGAAACACAATTGAGTATTGTGCTGTAGTAAGTCTCAAAGAAACTTATCCAGTTTCCAAAAGTACACGCGAAGGCGATTGATGATATTGAGACTATAAATAAAGGAAGGCTTTGATTCTCCTATTACTACAACTTGTAGCGGGGTAATTTGTATATGAAAAGCTACCCGCTTTGTTCTCCAGTTTGTACTACACAAACGAAAGAATGCCACAATAAAGTGGATATCTATTGGTATAAAAACCCATGTCATAATAAACTCGAAGTTTATTGATAAGTGCACATGTCATGGTGTAAATTTGAAGTTTACCAATATTGATAATTTAGTCAGTTGACATTCGTGTTAGCCATCTCATTTGAAGTATGATGTGCAAATTCACATAGGTGAATATCAAAGAACTAGAAGTTCTTGTTCTCATTAATGAACTGACCAACTAAAGAGTTCGGGTTGAAGCCCATAAATTCTGGAAATATGAAAGGTGAGTATGGGCCCATTCACCCGCCATGTATACCACATATGATGCATCTATGGAATGGTTACATGCGCAATTGTTATTAACCCGCAGCCTGGCCGTGCTTGCTAGGTAAAACGCTCAGTAATCTAACTTCGAGCATAGTTTCCAGATTCTCTACTCAAGACAGTTAATCTTGATAAGTTGGTTTATATCAAAGATGGTTTAGCAAGATAATTATTGAGTGCTTCCACTTAATAGCTAAACTGTTCCTTATGAGAACGAAGTTATATGTATCAGTTTGATATAAGTTGTATACGAGAGTATATTCTCCCCTCACAAGTGGTTCAGGGTCAGGAACCAAATAATTTCATCTTATTATTAAGGTGCTGTGTATATTGACATAATGCACAAAGATGATTTTCCAAAGTTGAGGAAACATGTTAGCTTTACTAACATGAGGGGGAGACATGATAAACACTTGAGAAAGTGTTACATGGGATGAATTTTCATTTGTATATGTATATCCCCGAATATCATGATATGAACCTGTAGTTCATAAAAGGGAAATGCAATTGCAACATATTGCAAAGCATGCTATACGCATTTGCTGACTCAAAGAAAGTAACTAAATGGAAGAGATACAATTCAAGAAGAATTGATTCCATATGAAAGACATGTAGCTTTGAACCTGTAGTTCATATGCTTGAAACTATAAAGTCAAAGGTATGTATAATCAATTTTCGATACCTTATTTGTTTAGCATGACATGAAACTTTGATATGCAGCTAAAGTCTATTATGTGACTTATATGACTTAACTTGAAAGATTTAAGTTGCTTGAAGCATATGCAATTCTTGGTCCTGAAGTACCACATCCTAAGTACAATTTGTGTACATATGTATCTTGCTATAACTATAAGCATGATGGCATTGAGAATGCATCTATGGAGATATTGAAAAGTTATTCCATGACATTATATGAAGATGTTCATATCTATCAAGAGTGATGATTTCAAGGTGCGGAATATTTATTCAAGTCAATATGGTTGATTTATTCATCAAGCATCTACCAAAGATCGTTTTGAAGATGATGCACAAAGATTGGAATGCAAATGCTCAAGGCTTAAATTGATGTACTCATTAGGGGGAGTTAATGCGCGTTGCACTCTTTTTCCCTTACAAGGTTTTGTCCCACTGGGTTTTCCTTGCAAGGTTTTTAACGAGGCAACCAATAGGCGCATATTCAAACATGTGTACTCTTTTTCCTTACTTTAATTTTTCCCATTGGGTTTTGGTTTTAAGGTTTTATGAGGCACATCATTGAATAGACATTCAAGGGGGAGTGTTATGAAATAGAAGATTCTTACACTTCTATTTAAGGTGAATGTCTTTAATGTACTTAATTAGAGAGATTTTAGAGTCCTATTATTGGTAGCAAGATCTTCCTCCTCCCTATAAATAGAGGTGCTCTCTACCATTGTAATTCACCCCTCTCAACTCAATAAGAAGAACTCTCTCTACTCTTCTCTCTATTGCTATTGTTCTTGTTCTATTGTTCTTGTCTTTTGCTTTAGTTTATAACATCTCTTAAATTTTCAGGAGATTCAAGTAAATAATTATTTCTACAAAGAACTCATGCTATACCTTATGAAGGAAATCATAACATTTTCCTACTCCAATACTAAATAACACAGGACAAATCACTTAGTAGGCATTGGATTTGTGTTACTATTGTGAGATTTTTCAATTATAAGGGAATACGGTGTATTTTTCTCAGGAAAATCGGTTCATATATGTTTAGTTTATCCCTTCTTTCTTTTGGAATGATCCATACGATACGAATAAAACGAGAAAATGCACAAAACCCACAAATGAATCTATTCATAGAAGTATTAGAACGCCTACATTCTTAAATTCCTATTGTCCTATTATTTTTCATCTATTCAAGGGTCTACGAAAAATACGTAATTATAAAAAGTTTACTTCATGATTTTACTCAAAGGCTAAATAGTCCTATGACATTCCGAAAGATTTTGTTAACTTACTTCTCATACATTGCATTCATTACATTTACCCATAACCAGATGGTGTTATATACGCGTGTATATATATATATATATATATATATATTATATGTATATATATTATATGTATATGGGATATGAGAAATGGTTACGGCATTATATCTGCACCACCACTTGATCAGCTGGTATACGTTGATGATTTTGCCCATATTGAACGAAATGGTATGATGGGATGCCCTCAGAGATTGATGATGTTATGAAACAGTCATTTATGCATGACATGACATTCATACACATATGCATGACACTGTAAGTATTTCAGGATTTACAATGTTTTCTAGACTTACAGGTTGAGTTATTCACTCTATATATATTACATGTATGTTATGTACTTATTTATGTGCCTAACATACTTAGTAAAATATTCGTACTTACATCACATTTGCATATGGATTTTGCGTTTCATACCTGTAGGTCCCGATAGACAGGTCAAGATCCCTCGTAGTAGGCTATCTGCTCAGCGGAAGATGTTGGTGCACTCTATTTGCTTCGGAGTTGCTTGTTTGGTAAATATTGTTTAGACGTGTAATTTTTTGTATCGTAGGACTCTGTCCCAACCTTTACGAAAATTATGTATTCTTAGAGGCTTTTAGACAGATGTCATGTACGTAAAATATTGTTTGGCCTTGTTGTCCTATATTCAATATACATGTGGTTATTTTAGCCTTATAGGCTTGTACGTCTTTTGTATAAATTGGTATCACTTGGTGTATTTCACTTAACTCAAGGCATCCCTCCAGCTTTGTTATCTATGATAGTATGACATGAAAGTATACATTATATTAGT
Organism: Nicotiana benthamiana; assembly: GCA_034376525.1. Classification (NCBI taxonomy): domain Eukaryota; kingdom Viridiplantae; phylum Streptophyta; class Magnoliopsida; order Solanales; family Solanaceae; genus Nicotiana; species Nicotiana benthamiana. The sequence continues at coordinate 41,396,520 of CM067324.1, forward strand.
ACTCATTTGGGAAAAGTATCAGATGCACGTCACGGCCAATCTGTTTGGGTCGTAACAAAGGTGGTATCAGAGCAGTTCTGTCCTAGGAAGTCAATAAGATATGTCTAGTAGAGTCTTGTTTATGGGTATGTCGTGCACCACACTTGTAAGCAGGAGAATACATGGCATTTAGGACTATCACTCTTTCTTCCAACTCTATATTTTGTGGTAGAGCTATTGTAAGAACTCAATTTCCTAAACTCTATCTTTCTTATAGTATGACGATACCTACATCTAAAATGATGGTAGGTAAGAGATATGGCAATAGAAGAGATAAGTCAGAGGAACTTGACTTTGCATCATGCTTATGATAAGTAAATGTGAGGTCTTCAAGAGATCACGTGTATACTAAGATGTGCAAGCTTCTTTATAAGGATCCCTAAGGCAAGAATGCTTATCCACTCTTACAGTAAAAAGTAATAAGGAGGGAGACACAAGTATCAACAAGTTAAAGAAGCAAGGTGAAGAAGGATACGAGACACCCAGTTAATGAAGATTATCAGTATTATAGTTCTGATAGAAAAATATAAGCATTGTGAGATACCCTCAATAGTTACAGAGGTATGTATAGTTGGGCACACCAATCTCAGTTATACCATATTGGGGGCTTAAGGGTGTAGATTAAGAATAGGACAGGATATCACGATTTGGATGGGGTTAGAGTGGCCCAAAATAGTGAATGGATTATTTGCTTTAGTTGACATTTCTGAAGGATATTGCAAATGCGCTAATAGATATCCTCGTGAGACACGTAGATTGTGCACCTTATAATAGTAAAGCTGGATATGAGAACCGGAAACCTTGAAGAAATAAATATTACCTTAGTCTGATTCCCTAGTAAATAAAGAATTTTAGGCAACTCAAAGAGACAAGGAATGCAGCAAGGGGAGCCAAAAGCCAAAGAATATTTTGTTCTAGTTTATAGAGTAAAGCAGTAGACATATATAATTAGAGGGAGATAAGAAGAGATTCAAAAAAGCACTATGAGTAAGATGTGATATATGGATTACAATGGTAGGTAAAAAAGAATGATGACAGTATTACATAGTGTACTGTTAAGTGAAGGAAAGACGAAAGATGACATGTCTTGAGACTATAAAAGAATATAGGCCATAAAGTCATATCCACATTTCAAGAAATAAGTTCGCAACTCTAATGTGATTAACAGAAGGAAAAATTAGACCATTGATTAATAGAAATCAATATGGACTGGTGAACAAGATAAACTAAACATGAATTAAAGACTGCGTGATTTAAAAATAGTCAGCATCATGAGAATTTTAGATTGCATTCTGGTGATAATAGAATGGACAATAGAAGAACATTCATGAGACATTCAAAGAATGGTCATTCAGGAAGATTCTTCCCTAAAGCAAGCAATGAGAGAAAAGTTAAGCTTAAGGGAAGATACGTGCCAATTACACTAAGTGTCACCAATTGCGTGTACTGAATTTTGTTATCCTTGGAATAGAAAGATTATGCAAGGTGAGTATGTGTCATGGATGATCTAAAAGGACGCCAAAGATGAAGAGGTAAAACATCTAGAGGCAGGTACTCCTAACTCAAAATCTTACTACTCCGCTAAATGGGAGAATATGGAATGATGTGGCATTAAGCCAGAATTAAGTGGTTCTAGTAAGTATGGAATAATAAAGTAAGAATACGATAAAAATGTGAAAGGGATGAGATGATCAAATGTTCCATACATGTTATGATTCCCGGACATTATGTAAGCACGATGTCAAGAAAAGGAAGTAAGGGTTCTCGTCCGGGATATTGTTAGTAGATTAGGAGCCAGTACGTGAGGTAAGTTAAAATAAAGGAAATAACCCAAGAAAGATTATGCAGAATATGGATAAGAGAATGGGCCAACTAGTAGTTAGTAGTTGATTCAGAAAAAAAATAGTCATGACTAGACAAGAAGTTACAGACAATTCAGCAGATCATGCAAGATAAAGGTAGTAAACCCCGACATGGAGAATTAAGCCTTGTAGTAATATCATTATAATACTTGAGATATCTTCAAATTGGAGTTGGGGTAGTTAAAGGTATTGTATGAGTGTTATAGGGATAAAACGAGTGCCACTGGGGAGACAATCAAAATGTCAATTCAGAAGCAACCCCACTAGAATTACGCATAGAGATAAGTAACTATGAATAAGTATAGGTAAGGAAGGACATCAGAAGCTCCATCAAATACACAATGCAATAAGCTTACATCATTACAAGAGTCAAAGGATCCTCCCTAAGTAGTACATTGAAAGACTAAGATAAGGAAATAAGGAAGAAGGCTTCAACCTAAACTCACTGACCTAAAAAGGTAATGGTCTTATAAAAATAGTCTCACAACAACATTTTAAATACTCTAAAGGAAAGTGGCACCTAACGTGGCTAATGAATGGAAAGTAAAATTAAAAGTAACATTCTAGATCATATGAGTTACACAAAAAATCTGGTGTGTGTGGGCACTAAGATAAGCTAAGTATGGACTGACCAAGTGGGCAAAAATACAAGGAAAAATAATAGCTTACTATAAAGAAAGATAAGAAGAAATAAAAGAAATTATTCGATCAATGATCCAGAGTTAGTTACATTATGAACACATTTAATTTTGGAGTGTTACCCATTCAACATATATATTGACAATCATACAACCATGGAAGACTCCAGTACAGGTGAAGTTGGAATTGAGTCCAAGTCATAGACAACAGGTTAAAATTTGTATCATGGATATTCCATAACGCCCATGAAAGGGCAAAGTAATAACTAATATGAGGAGTCGCAGATTGGAATATAGCTTAAGCCTACATAAGACTGATTAAAAGGATGAGAAAACTAAAGGTCTACGTCAATGAAGTAAATTGGGAATCTAGCTAATAGACCCAAAATTATAGATCTCGTGATTGAGAACATTGCAGGATTACCTTTTAGATATCACAGGTACACAAGAGATAAAATAGCCATATTCTATAATAGCTCTTCGATAAAGCCAGTTTAAAAAGTAACAGCATCATAAGAAGTCGCTACGAATCTCCCACCGGATTGCAGTATTATAATAGAGCTTCAAGTTGTGGTGTAAACCATACCTATGTGGAGGGGAGGTTATGAAAGAGAAAGAATATATGATGTGATATTTTAAGAAAGTAAGGTAAAAGTGAACAATGTACAAGATGTTGAAATGTAGAAGGTTGGGAATACTCCATACTTTGGATAGAATGCTAGAAGCGTAAGGATTCAATAACTGGTATTGTTAACGGCATCGTCAGTGGAATGTCTTCCAGCCTATGGTTTATAAGTACCGAGAGCTCAAGTTAAGAGAGTAGAGAAGTTTTAGAGATAAGGTGATGTCTTGCTTGACGTTCTAGATAAACATAATGGAATCTATGGTGCAAGAAAGTTGAAGGAAGCTTGCGAGTAGTGTAAATGGATATGTATAGATCGAAAGCTAAAGTATGGTAAAGCGACAAAGTTTTACGAAGACATAAATAAGGATAAAGAAATGCAAATGAAAAGCTGACGAGAATGATAAGTCTTCGGGATTATGTCCATAAAAACAGTATAGCTAATGGCTTATCTAAATAATAGAAAGTTCAGTATAACCTGAATGAAAGAAAGAGTTTAAAACTAATAGCATTTAGAAGAGATGGAATGTTTCCCTATATTACTGGAATGATGGTGTAGTTATGATAAGTAAATGGTGACATATGGGCCTTTGATTAAGTAATTAATTGAAAATAAAAAATAAAAAGAAGAGGAAGGGGATTTCAAGAGTTGCATTGGACTAAAATATCCACGTTGGGTGAATCACATTGGGATGCTATGAAATAAGATTAAGGATTTCAGTTCAAATATTTGTTGATGCAATAAAAACCCTAGTGGAAAGGTATTACGTAAGAAGTTTCAATTTATCAATGGCATATTGTAGATCAATATTGAGGATATGCATAATGGATGGACAAAAATCACAAAGTATGATCTAAGATTAGGCCGTCATTCATAAGATGAATAGTAATGAGGAATCATTAAAAGATTTAGCCTTAGACATATACGATAAGAAATGAAAGTAACCTACAGTTTGGTTGCAGATATCATTAACAACAAATCGAAGTAAGAGAGATTGTATAGTAACCTACTTAGATGCAGTAACGTCATACGAATGGATAATCCTATATAGTAAATAAGCAATAGTAATAGTCTTAAATTCAACAAAGTGTCAAGAAATGTTCAGTATATGTATAGATGCTCAGAGGGATATCTCAACAAGCTCTATATATGTTCACAAAGTGAGTCCTATAGATTGGCCACAAGTTGGAGGAAAAAGGAGAGAGGAACGTATGAGCGTATTTACAATGTTAGAGTCGTCTAGCATACATGAAAGAAGATAGCAATAGTAAACAGATTAGAAGGATTCATGCCATAAGTCATCACATGAGAAAGAGGCCTAAAGGGGGAAATTCCATGGCCTTTAGATTTATTCACAGAATGATTTCCTAACTGGGAAGGAGAGAATTTAGGTATTCATTAGAGAAATCAGTTATTAAAATGATAAGAGCATCAGTCAATATTCAAGGATGAATTTACCAAAGGGGGAATGATGTTACGCCCCGCAATATTACGTTGATATTACATCTTGTAATATTATATTACGATGATGTTACATCCCTAAAGTATTATATTACAATGATGATTCTCCTTGCAGTATTACATTACAACGATCTTACGCTTCGTAGTATTAAATTATGAGGATGTTACACCTGTTGTATTGCACGTTGAATTTGTATAATTGATATCAGTCTAAGGAAAAGATTATTCAGAGATTATAAGCATCATACTATTTTACAAGTGATGAGTAAATTCGTAAAGATGATAGGGGAAGCGAGTCAAAGAAAATAAATTTTTGTCCAAATTTTGCATATCGGGATAATATATGGGCCGAGCATTTATACCTGATATTTATGGACTATTTCCATAGAAAGTACTACATGACCATGATAGTAAGGTGTATATGGTGTGTTAATAGTAAGTAATATTTTAAGTAAGTTGAATTAATTCTTAATTATGTGGGGTATTGGTTAATGGGAAATTAACAAGCTATTAAGAAATGAGTGAATAACTTTTATAATCTTTTAGATAACATTGAAAACGTGGCAACAAAATGTCGCAATTAATATGACTCTTATACCTATTGCAAAATGTAATATTTTGGTCAATTAAAGAGGCTTAATCATCGCTTGAAGTGGGCCTACACCCATTAAAACACACTTAAGAGATGTGTGGCCAATTTACATCATTTGGTCTCTTAGATTTTCAAGAGACTCAAGTAAATAGTACTTTCCATTAGGAACTCACGTTAGATATCACGAAGGAAGTCATAACATTTTCCTACTCAAATATTATATAACACATGATAAATCACTTTGTAGGTATTGGATTTGTGTTACTGTCGTGAGATTTTGCAATTATAAGGGAATACAGTGAAATCTTTCGCAAGAAAATTGGTTCAAGTATGTTAAAGTTATCCCTTCTTTCTTTTGATATGATCCGTACGATACAAACGAAACGAGCAATTGCACAACTTTCACAAAATACTCTATTCATAGAAGTACTATAAATGCATACGTTCTTGAATTCCTATATGTTCTATTATTTTATCCTCTGTTCATGGGTCTTAGAAAAATATGTAAGTTAAAAAAGTTTACTTCATGATATTACTCAAAGACATAATGGTGTTATGACATTCCGAGAGATTTTATTAATGTACTTATCATGCATTGCATTAATATACATTTGCCCATGATTAGATGGTGTTATATACGTGTATATAAGTATATTAATTGTATATGGGATATGAGAAAATGCTACGTCGTTATATACGCACCTCTACCTGATCCACTTATATACATTGATAATTTTTCCCATAGTGCCCGAGATGATATGATAGGATGCCTTCAGAGGCTGTTGATGTTATGAAACATGTACATATGCACGACATGACTTTCAAATGAATATGCATGACACTATAAGTATTTCATGATTTACAAAGTTTTCCACACATACAACTTAGTTATTTACTCTATATTTCTTTCGTGTATGCTATGTACTTATTTATGTGCCTTACATACTCAGTACATTATTCCTAATGACATCCTTTTTGCCTGGGGATGCTGAATTTCATGCCCGTAAGTCCCTATAGACAGGTCGAGAGTCCTCTAAGTAGGCTATCAACTAAACATAATATGTTGGTGCTCTTTATTTGCTTCGGAGTTGCTTGTTTGGTTAGTATGATTTGGACGTGTACTATTTGGTAGGGCGGGACTCTATCCCAGATTTTATGAAAAATTATGTATTCTTAAAGGCTTGTAGATAGATATAATATACGTTAAAAAATTGTATGGACTTGGCAGTATATGTTAAGTATATGAGTAGTTATTTAGGACTTATAGGCTCATATGTCTTATATATAAATTGGTATCACATATTGTATTCTACTTAACTCAAAACATCCTTTCGACTCCGTTATCTATGATAGTATGACATGAAAAGATACGTTATGTTAGTACTCGGTTGGGTAAGGTATCAAATTCCCATCACGGCCAATCGGTTTGGGTCGTCACAATATGTCAAAAGTCAAAGCCAATTAATCAAAACAGACCACCCCCAAATGAATATAAGCATTGTCCCAAGTGCTTAACAAAAAATAAGAATAGGGAAATGGTAGAGAGTTAGGAGAACTCCCTATGTGGTCTTAGTATGCATGGGATCATCATCACCTTCAGTCTCTAGCTGTATCTTATCATCACATGCTGAGGAAAAATAGGGTTTACTGAGCATCTGGATCATCTCCTCATCAGCGTAGGCAGTCGCAACCAGCTCTTCAGATTGGATGGTTGCTGCCTCAGGTATTGGTGGTTCTGCCTGTGCTACTAGAGCTACTGACTCCATAAAGAGGTCCAATGGTAAATCTCCGGAAAATATAATCTTTTAAATCTCTTTGCTCAGCTTCTCCACTGACTTATTTTATGCTTGAGACCTCCATATATTCTTCACCTGCTTGCCCAAATCATTAATGACCTTCCTATATGTCACTAGAGTATCCCTGATGGTCAGTTATCCTGAATGTTCTTCAATATTTACTCCATTGACTGAGGAACATATGGATCTACTGGGGTTGAGGACTGTGCTGAAATACTACTGGATATGTTAGTCAGCTTTGTAGTAGCTGCCTGCATCCAGTTGTTGAGACTCACCAATGTTTGGGAGACTCGTAGATCAGTCTGAGTATAAGTAGATAAGGCCAACACTGATAATTGCACTAATAGTCTAGTAGAAGCAGGTTGTCCAAAAGATGAAGGTTGCATGGATGTTGTCCTGGTGGAAGTATTGGCTGCTGTGGAAGGCTCGACAATTGAATTAATAACTACTATCGCTGGCTCCTCAGAGTGTTCAATATAAGTAATAGCTTTACCCTTTAACTTAGAGTTGTGAACTCCTTGGAGGTGGTACCATGAGAAAGTCTTCTTGGCATTTACGTCGATATCATAATGCCTGAGCTCCACCCTTTGATCTTTAAAGTATTATGTAAGGAAGTTTGGGTATGGATAGGATCTTTCATCCTTCTAGAAAACTAAAGAGATGTTGATGGACATGATGGCACCAGCATTAATTGGATTCCCAACCATAAAGGATGCCACCAAAATTGTATAGGGAAGTGGGAGGATGTTCTCATTGAGGCATGGATCAATGCGGCTACACACGCGAGCTGCATCTAAGCTAGGGTGGCAGGGACAATTGAATTTCTAGAATCTAAGCTAGCCACAGGCGAGCTGCATCACCATATTTTCAAAGTATTGTATTGTTTCTACTTCTTTAAACGCGGCATATGAGTTCAGTGCACATGAGTCCAAACTTATTGTTAGATTTCGGGCTTTTGTCACCTTGGTACCCTTTTTTATATGAGCATGGTTGGCGTAGAATTATTTGACAAAGTGCTCATTTGCATCTACTACACTGTGTCCATCCTTTGCACTCCTGGAATTGTATTAGGACATCCGGGTTGTGCTTGTTCAAATCTTTCATTAAGAATTATCGCTCAAGAGTGAGTGACCTCTATAACCACCATTTTATAAATTTAGCAAAGGCATTGGTACTGACAAATCTATCTTCCCATAGCTTTGGCCTCCTTGATTTTTCAAAATATCCCATTATTGTATCACCCCCTCTCCCGTCATTTGGAACATTATCATCATCGTCTAAATTGATTGGAGCAGTGGAAAATGTAAGCAAGAGCGCTCAGAATCTTGACTACCTTCTTCTTAACCTTCAAAGGAAATGACAGAAGAAAATGACTCATCTGCTAGGTGGAATTTACCATGGAGTTATGGTGACTGGCTTCTGCCAGTGCTTGCACATAGTTACCCTTAGAAGCTTCCCAAGATGTGACATGTTCAATTGTTTTTTAGGGTTCAGGAGCTCTATTAGCTATAGCTTTCTTACGTATTGCTCTTCATTTTGATAGGGCTAAATTGCTTTTGGCTCAACCTCTTCCTCAGGAGGGTTATGCCCTCCCTTTTTACATATCTCCCTTTCCACATGATCTAGTCATTTTCTGTAATGCATAAGGATAAGAGTTAGTTATATTTGTAAAATACAGATGCATGTATAAAAATTGTATTAAAACAGTCTTAGAACGGTAGTGCGGACCGTAAAAACGTTAGTGCAGCCACAAACTGCCTAGTGCACACCGCACAAAAATGAGTGCAGCCACACAACCAAGAGTGCATAATGCACATATCACACATCCCCAAGTTAAGACTACTGGGGCCTCTGATGTTGTATCAGTACAAACCATATAAAATTGAGTGCAACTGCACAAAACCACTGCAGACCGCATAATTTTTAGTGCAGCCGTACTATTCTTCAACATTCTTGCCCCAACGCAGAGAGTTGCCGACTGGAAAAAAGTGTGTGTGCTTGTATAGCCCTTGGTGTGGACCGCACAAAATTGTTTGGGGCACATAATTTGAATTTCTTGGGCACTACCTTAGGATTCATACAAGGTATTTCAAGAATTAGACATGGCTCTAGTAATTAAGCATGATTAGCTACTTACCCAGGCCCCAATTAACATTTAAGATGCTGCCCACATGATTCTAAGAAAAATCAACTAAAGATTAACATTTTTAGGCATGGAAATGACCCTATATCAAAGAACAAAAAAAAAACAAAAGTTGAAGAATCAACAGATGAAATTTACATACCAATAATGAAGATGTAGGTAAGAATATAACTTGACAAAATGAGAAAAGAATTTAAAGCTAATGGAGTGCATTGTAGTTTTTGAGGGTATTTGAATTTCGGAGGTCGAAAAGTGTCAGAAGTTATGAAGGGCTCTATTTATACTCTGACACGTCAGTCCCAGACCTCCCTGAGTGCGACCGCATCATTTTGAGTGTGTTTGCACTTCGTACCTCCCTTGTGAATTATTTCTGCACACCACACAAAAGTAAGTGTGGCCATACAATTAGCGTGGATTGCAAAAAAATGTGTGCGGCCGCAGTTTGTTAAGGACTTTTGAAAGGCCAACCTTCAAAGACCATTCATTTTTGATCTTCAAGTTGTACGACTGCAAAAAGAATTGCGTGGCCGCAAAGTGTTTGTGTGGTCTGCATAATTTATGTATGGTCTGCACTATTGTGACACATAGACAAATTGTATTGCACAGTCCCTTCAATGCACACCCATTCTTTCATGCACTTATAAACTAGTGAGAACATAATAAAGCCTATATAATCTAAAGAAGTAAAACAAGAAAAAGAAAAAGATACATGGCTTTCCTTCGAAGAAACGCCTGATTTGATGTCGCGGCACGACGCATATTAGAAATCGCTTAAAATGAATAACTGCCACAATATGGCCATCATTACCATTCCCAATATATTGTTTAACCCAGTGCCCATGCACTCTAAAAAGCCCATCATTCTTATTTTTTAAATCTAGAGCACCAAATGGGGTAACATTTACCAATTCAAAGGGACCACTCCATTTTGACAACAACTTGCCCGGAAAAATCCGTAACTGGGAATTCAACAGAAGCACCAGATCACCCTCTTTAAATTCCTTGTTGTGGATATACTTTTCATTGAGGTACTTCATCTTCTCCTTGTAAAGGAACAAACTTGTGTAGGAATGATACCGGAATTCATCAACCTCATTCAAATGTGCCACTCTTAAGTTTGCAGCGACATCCCATTCAAGGTTCAACTTCTTTAATAGCCACATGGTCTTATGCTCATGTTCTACAAAAAAATGACATTCCTTCCCGAACACCAATAAACATAAAGAAATCCCAATTGAAATTTTTTAGGTCGTCCTATAAGCCCAAAGAGCATCATCAAGTTTTCGTGACCAATCCGTCCCGTTTGCATTCATATTCTTTGACAAAATACTCTTGATCTCCCGATTGAAGACTCCAAACTGTCCTCTTGCTTGAAGATGCTATGGGGTTCAGACTTTATGAGTGACACTATACTTGGTGAGTAAGGTACTTAGTTGCAAGAATTCGAACCCCCATCTAAGAATTCCCCCAAAGTACCAAATCTTGTGAATATGTTACTTTTTTAGAATTCCACTACACTTCGAGCTTCATTGTTGCGTAAAGCCACGTCATCAACCCATTTATATACATAGTCCACAACTACCAAAATGTAAGTGTTCCCTCAAGAGCTCACGAATAGTCCCATGAAACCAATACCCCAAACATGAAAGATATCAATCTCTAAGATGGTGGTGAGGAGAATCTCATTCTTCTTAGAAATTCCACCGGCTCTTTGGAATTCATCACCAACGCTTGACAAGATCACCACAATCCTTGTAGAGAGTAGGCTAATATAATCCACAACTCAACACTTTTATAGTCGTTCTAGCCCCACCATGGTGGCCACCATACACTGAAGATTGGCAAGCCTCCACAATTCCCATTTGTTCTTCTTTTAGCATACATTAGCAGATCACACAATCAATACATATCCGGAAAAGATATGGCTCGTCCTAATGATAATCTAATCAATCACGTTTGAGCTTCTTCCATTGGTTTGTAGAGAACCCATTAGGTACAATGTCGCTCACAAGATAATTTGCTAGATTAGCAAACCACGACATCCCGATCATTGAAACGGCTAGGAGTTGCTCGTGGGGAAATGAAGAACTGATCTCAAGGCCGCTATGTGGCCTCCCCTCCTCCTCCAATCGAGACAAGTGGTCTGCCACTTGATTTTCGCTACCCTTGCGAACTTGAATCTCTATAACAAACACTTGCAATAATAGACCACCGTATCAACCTTGCCTTAGAATTTTTCTTGCTCATCAAATAGTGAAGGGCCTGCATGATCAGTGTGAACAATCACCTTAGTACCCATCAAATAAAACCATAGTTTCTCTATAGTTACTAACTCCATTTTGGTCAATGTGTATTTGGATTGGGCCTTATTCATGGTCTTGCTAGCATACTAGACCGAATGGAAGATTGTTTTGATTCTTTACCCCAACGCCAGTCCAGCCGCGACATCAGTGGCATCACACATGAGCTCAAAAGGAAAGCTCCAATCCGGTTCATTGATAATAGAATTTCTAGCCAACTTGAACTTAAGCAACTCAAATGCCTTCACACAATCTTCATTGACACGGAACTTGGCATCTTTCTCCAGAAGTTTGCATGACGGGTTCACCACCTTTGAAAAGTCCTTGATGAATCGGAGAAAGAGGCCGCATAACCCAAGAAGCACCCCACTTCCTTTATGGATGTAGGGGGAGGGAGTTTAGAGATCACCTCAATCTTGGACTTGTTTTCCTCGATACCATGCATTCAAATTTTGTGTCAAAGGACAATGCCTTCCTCGACTATGAAGTGACGCTTGTTCCAATTCAACACCAAATTTTTCTCCTCCCATCTAGCCAATACCCTATCAAAATTGTTCAAACAATCTTTAAATGAATTCCCAACCAAATAAAACTCATCCATAAAGAATCTCCTCTACTATGTTGGTGAAAATAGCCATCATACACCGTTGAAAAGTCACCAGTGCATTACACAACTCAAAAAATATCTGCGAGAATGTGAAAGTACCATAGGGCCAAGTGAAAATGGTCTTATATTAGCACTCAGGAGCAATAAGAATTTGGTTATAGCCGGAGAATCCTGCAAGAAAGCAATAAAAACCACGTCCGGCCAACATATCGAGCATTTGATCAATAAATGTAAGCGGGAAATGATCTTTCCAAGTTACTTTGTTGGGATTCCTAGAGTCCATGAACACTCTCAACCCGATGATTGTTCTTGTTGGGATCAATTCATTCTTTTCATTTGTTACCACAGTCATGCCCCCTTTCTTTGGGACACATTACACCGGAGAGGTCCACGAGCTATCAAAAATGGGGATACACAATCCCGACATCTAACCACTTAATTATCTCCGTCTTCACCACCTCTTGCATTTCTTCATTTAGTCTCCTTTGATGTTCAATAGGGGGTTTGGAACTCCCCTCCAAAATAATCTTTTGCATGCAAAAGGCAGGGCTTATGCCCCAGAAATCTGCCAAAGTCCATTTGATTGCTCTTTTTTCTCCTTTTTTGCACCTCCAATGTGGAGTTTACATGCATGTTAGTTAAGAATGAAGAAAGGATAGCCGGCAAAGTAGAATAAGAGCCAAAGAATTCATACCCACGATGTGGAGTCAATGGCTTTAACTCCAAAGTAGAAGGCTCCTTAATTGAGGGCTTTGTTGGAGGAGTCTTCCGATTTTCATGATCCAAATATATCCTTCCAGGGTTCACAACATTACGACCCCATGCTTTGAAATGAATTTACACACTGCACAAATCCATCACTCTTCTCCTTACCATCAAGGTTTAGCAAAATGAATTCCAATTTGTCTTCAACATTCATTGTGGCACTAGAATCATCGATAATCACATTCATCACCAAATCGACGAATGAACAAACATCATTAGTATTCATTTTCCTCATTGATCTGAACATATGGAAGACCACCTTTTCGTCACCCACCTGGAAAGGGAGCTCACCGTTTTCCACATCAGCAAAAGCATTCCTTGAAGTAAGGAAATATCTACCCAAAATGATAGGCATCTCATAATACACTTCACAATCAAGGATCACAAAGTCTGTCGGGATGACAAACATGTGAACTCAAACCAAACCATCATCACTAATGCCTAAATGCCTCTTCATTGTTCGATCAGCCATTTGCAACCTTATATATATGGGTCTTGGTTGCCCAATTCTTAAAGTCTTGAACACCGAATAGGGCATCAAGTTGGTACCCACCCCAAGGTCACATAATGCTTTCACAAAGTCGGCACTGCCAATAGTACAAAGGAATGTGAAAGTGCCTGTATCTTCTAATTTTTGAGCCATTAAGTGCACAACAACACGCACTTTATGAGTAATCTTGATGGTCACGCAAATTCATTCATCTTTTCTTGGTTACCAAATCCTTCATTAACCTTTCATATGCAAGCATTTGTTCCAATGCCTCAACCAACAGAACATTAATTGACATACTTTTCATCATAACAATAAACTTTTTAAATTGGTTTTCATTGTTTTGCTTTTCAAGCCTTTGAGGGTACAAAGGAGGAGTCCTTGGCATTGGTGCTTATCTTACAGCACTACCTTTTTCGGCATATCAATCATATGTTCCCTAGATGGGTTTGTCACACCTCCTTTTTTATCACTACTACCCGGCGAAAGGCGTAGACAAGGGAGTTTTTTCCAATTTAAGGACAATCAAAACGGCATTTATTTATATAGAGATTGCAGAGTCGCCACTTGGGATAATTTATGGTGTCCCAAGTCAGCAATTAAAATCCCGAATTGAGGAAAGTTTGACTCTGTTATACGGTCTGCGAGCTAGAAATCTCGGCAAGGAATTCTGTTAACCCGGGAGAAGGTTTTAGGCACTCCCGAGTTTCGTGCTTCCAGCACGGTCGCTCGACTGTTATATATTGCTTAATTATCGGATTTAATTACATTTCGTACCCATGTGCATATTTTAACCTTCAACCGCTTTTATTTAACTTTTAAGTAATGTTGCAACATCATCAAAACGTGTCTCGAACCATATCATATAAATACACCCGTAGTCTTCGACATATTTCAACATCGTTGGGATTTGGATTTGGGTCACATAAATGCGCGCCCGTAATTAGGAAAATAGATTATTTAATTAATGTGCCTAAAGCGATTTCGTGCAACTTTGCGAGGGCCGTGAAATTTATCTAAGTGGTGCGCCTCGAATTATACAGATCAAAATTAATGACCCAATGCAATGATTCAAATTTATTTGGCGTTGGCACACCTTGATGATGTTTAAAGGAAAATTCGTAATGGCGCAGATATTTGAGTATTTGATACAACATGATTAATTAATGGCGAGGGAGCCAAATAAAATTATCACAAGGTATACTACTATTCGTATTTTGCATTTCCCTCTGGATCTTGGGCTTAAACTTGACTTTAGCGGAATTGCTAAATGATGTTTTTTGCAATAACGAGATAAAGAGGCTAGTGGACCCAAAAACAGGCCCAAATGTGGCTGAATATTACCGATTGAGTTCGTGGACTCAATACAAAGCCCAAGTCATTGTAAGCTTATTATTAACTAAGCATCTAAACAAATTTGCAATTACTAAAATATATATATAGATTAAAAATGACCTATCCAACTAAATCGCCACTGATTAAGCATACCTGTTTCCACAAAATTGAGACAAATAACCCAAACTCAAATGCTACTTCTTATTGCGACATTTAACAGTCTCCATTAACATTCATTCAACTAACAATCTGAACACTTATGACCTCATACAACTTTCAACATTATTACAGATTCAAACAAAGTCATGGGTCTAGTACAATCCAAGATCAGCACAAAGGCTAAGCATTAATTGAAGGTCAGTTGCACAATTACTAATACATTAAAGTCTAAGTACTACCCAGGACACTTATCAAACAAAATGAGTGCATTGCAAATAGATTACATGTGAGCTATAAAGCTGGAATACTATCCATCTAATACTGGTTTCAGCAAATTAAGAACTCAACCATCCAACAAAATCAGATCAGATTAAATTGAACATATTCCAATTATGAAATGTAAGGTACAAAAAATATCAGCAGCTAATGCCTGAATCCTAGTACTTAAACAGCAGGATCCCTGCTTTCATTGCTTAGTGTTCCACTGAGTTTCACACTATATGAGTTTCAAAGATGTGTACCTGGATAAAGCGAAGGAGAATATGAGGAATGTAGCAGTAACAAGCAACAATATCAATAGATAAACATCAGTGTTTTTTACAAAACCTAGAAAATGAAGCAAATAGTCCAAAAATCATCTTCAAGCCAAGAAATCAAAATCAAACTGGAAACAAACCAAAAACTTGAGTATCAACTAATTCAACTCATTTTACCCTTTAGTTGAACTCAGTATGAATATCATAGGGATTTCTAAGGATTATTTTAATAAAATAGTAACTCTTTTGTATTTTCAGCCGTCTATGATTTCAGGGATTTATTAACTCACCAAACACTTCAAAATCTCCCTTGAAAGGCAAGTTTTAAAATGCCGTTATAGGCAAACAAAGTAAGGCATCTCAAATTTTTGTTTGCATTTTAGTCCTTCAACTTTTGAATCGTGGACCAAGTTTTTGAGCTTAAAATTGACTGAGAACCCCCTATTAGAAGTTTCCAAATCTGTTTTGCAAGATTCCCCAATTTAAACTACCCAAATTACGCCCTAAACATTAACTAATCACCTATGAGACACCCAACACAGACATGGGCCACAACCTCAAGACCGAATTAATCTAGGACCTTCCCCAATACATGAATTTGTATACCAACACCAAACCTAAAACTTAGAATGAGCTAAGGAATTCTGATCTATCAAACCCTTCAATAATCCCGACCAAAATCCAAGCTCAAGTAAAATCAAATAAGATATTAATTCAGCTAGAACCATTTAGTCTAACCAAACTAAAATTAGTTAAAAAACCTTGAGTATGCATGAACTGTCAAAACGGGATCGGGGAATAAAATAAAGGAAAAATTAATAAGGCTAGTGATGAAACAATCTAAAATTCTGCTGAATTATCAAATAAAAGAACACATAAGGAGGATAAAATAGACTTATCTGATCAATGTTTGACGTTAGGGAAATTTGAACACCTGATTTTGCCCTTTAATAACACTAATTATTTATTATTATTTCAACAAACAAATATCGTTATCAGAGGGTAGAATCGAACCAGTCCAACCACGAGAAAAATCTTCATGCACAGGCCAAATCTTCACACCAAGATTCGAGCCGTCTAAGGGGTACTCAAAGGAAAAAACTCTTGGATTTGTACGAGGATGGCATGAGAGTCGTGGGGTGCAAAGTTGGGGTGATTTGGGTGGGTTTTGAGGGGTGGTGGCTTCAGATTTGGGTATAGGAGATGGAGGCATATCAATGGTGTTATTTTGGTTTGGATTGGACGATCGCCGTTGGCGGAGACGATTTCCGGCTGGCGACGTAGGGAGGAGGGAGGCGGCGTTAAGGCTATTTGATCATGGGTTGAAGACGTGGCCTGGAGGGGGTTATGAGGGTTGGGGTGGGGGTGTTTGGACATTAATATACTTAACCAACCCGGTTTCTAAGCTGTTAGATCTCACAACCTAGAGGGTTAAAATAAATTGGGTAAAACAGTGTCGTTCCGGCTATTAGAGGGGGAGTGGGGACCGGGTTTGGGTATATTTGGGTTGGACTGGGTTTGGGTGTATTTGGGCTGGACCATAATTACTAAAAATCCCAAATTAAATATAAATCCTAAATTTAAATGCTAATTAACCTATATAACTATTATCACGACTAATTAAAGCTAAATTAAAAGTAAAATCACCTAAAATTCAAAAATTAAAATTACAAGAGCAAATTAAGCTATATTTTTTTATTTTTCCTTTTTTTATAAAATGGCTACTTTACTGAATAATTCTAAAAATGTGAAATGAACTCCTAAACTTGAAACTTGAAACTTGAAAAGTATTCCCTTGTTCTCCAGGTGGATGCGTAATTACAAAAATTTGAAACTTGAAAATTATTCCTTTGTTCTCAAGGTGGGCGCCTGATTACCAAAACTTGAAACTTGAAAAATGTTCCCTTGTTCTCCATGTAGGTAGCTGATTACCAAAACTTGAAACTTGAAAAATATTCTCTTATTCTCCAGGTGGGCGCCTGACTACCAAAACCTGCAACTTTAAAAGTTCTCCCTTGTTCTCCAGGTGGACGTCTGATTACCATAACTTGAAACTTGAAAACTATTCCCTTGTTCTCCAAGTGGGCGCCTGATTACCAAAACTTGAAACTTGAAAGATATGTCATTGTTCTCCAGGTGGGCGCCTGATAACCAAAACTTGAAACTTGAAAAGTATTCCCTTGTTCTTCAGGTGGGCGCCTGATTACCAAAACTTGCAACTTGAAAAATATTCCCTTGTTCTCCAGGTGGGCGCCTGATTACCAAAAACTGCAACATGAAAAATATTCCCTTATTCTCAAGGTGGGCGCCTGATTACCAAAACTTGACATTTGATAAGTATTCCCTTATTTTCCACGTGGGTGCCTGATTACCAAAACTTGAAACTTGAAAAATATTCTCTTGTTCTCCAGGTGGGCGCCTGATTACCACAACTTGCAACTTCAAAATTATTCCCTTGTTCTCCAGGTGGGCGCCTGATTACCAAATCTTGAAACTTGAAAACTATTCCCTTGTTTTCTAGGTGGACGCCTGATTACCAAAACTTGGAACTTGAAAAATATTTCATTGTTCTCTATGTGGACGCCTGATTACCAAAACTTGAAACTGGAAAAGTGTTCCGTTATTCTGCAGGTAGGCGCCTGATTACCAAAATTTGCAACTTGAAAAATATTTTCTTGTTCTCCAAGTGGGCGCCTGATTACCAAAACTTGCAACATGAAAATTATTCCCCTATTCTCAAGGTGAGCGCTTGATTACCAAAACTTGACACTTGAAACGTATTCCCTTGTTTTCCTGGTGGGCGCCTGATTACCAAAACTTCAAACTTGAAAAGTATTCCCTTGTTCTCCAGGTGGGCGCTTGATTACCAAAACATGAAACTTGAAAAGTATTCCTTTGTCTCCAGGTGGGCGCCTGATTACCAAAACTTGCAACTTGAGGAGTATTCCCTTGTTCTCTAGGTGGGCGCCTGATTATAAAAACATGAAACTTGAAAGCATATTTCCTATTTCTTCAGGTGGGCGCATGATTACCAAAACTTGAAACTTGAAAAATCTTCCCTTGTTCTCCAGGTGGGCGCCTGATTACAAAAACTTGAAACTTGAAAAATATTCCCTTGTTCTCTAGGTTGGCGCCTGATTACCAAAACATAAAACTTCAAAAATATTCCCTTGTTCCGCAGGTGGGCGCCTGATTACCAAAAATTTCAATTTGAAAAGTATTCCCTTGTTTTCCACGTGGGCGCCTGATTACCAAAGCTTGTAATTGAAAAGTATTCCCTGAGACTACTGTCGCTGTACCTGATCACAACAAAACCAACAAAACAAAAGATATTTTTCTACCCCAGTTTTGTACTGGCTGTATCTTTGGGGGTTAACCAAATCCTATTACCAACCATCACTTAAAATTTGAAAGCTAAACCCCATTATCCAGGAGGGTCCTAACAACTCTTAATTAATTACAACTTTAAGATTAGGCTGTGTTCACAAAGGTATTATTTTCCACTATGATTTGTTATCCGAACTATATCTACTGGGGTTTGCTGGGACAGGTAATGCAAAGCTACTTCCCATTATCCAGGTGGGTCCTGACAACTCTTAATGAGATTATAAAATGTTCTTGCTGGGGATTAGTATTCAGAGCTAAACCCCATTGTCCAAATGGGTCCTGACGACTCTTGTTGCGGAAATATTTGTGCCTGCCCATGTTACCCGACTATTTGAATTTTAAGATAAGTTCCATTTTCCAGAAGGGTCCTAACAACTTTTAGCCAAATCCTGTTTCAACATGCAAGTCACTTATGTTCTTTTATATTCGTGATTATCTCCATCCTTTAGTCAAATGCCATTTTCCGAAGGGTCCTTAAGGTTTCTATTGAATGCCAGTTCAAACTTTCGATTGTCTTTGATGCGGATTGTTAGTTAAAGTTTGGTCCCATTATTCAGGCCGGTCTTGACGACTCTTATTGAGGAATATGTTTATGATGGACTATGTTCCCTATTGAATTTCAATTGTGCTCCATTTTCCAGGAGGGTCTTTAGATTCTCGATCATTCCTGCCATGTGCTTGCCGACCCTTGGGGAGGATTTCCCCGGGATCTTCCAAAATTTTCTGCTTCTGTTTCAATCAAAGAAAATCTTATTTGTTTGAAAAAGTGGTGGTTAGCTTGCGGCATTCTGAAGTTGGCCACCCCATTGTCAAGTTCTGTTGTGTGCAATTTTCCGTACTGATGATAACCCGCCTGACTTGGTTGGATGATCCTTGAACCCTATGGATTTATTCTGTTCTCCCATCATCGTGTTATACTCCAACCCCTTTGCCAGAATTTTTACATCCTTCCTAAAGTTACCGAGTTAGTTTTCTAATGAAATATTCATTGTTCATTTCCGTTGACATTTTAACTTTTGATGCCTTGGTTATGTTTTGACCGGCATGTGCTTTGCCACTTGGGAGTTGGTAGTAATCTTTGAAAATTCTCTCCTGCTTTCTTTAAAAAATGACCTTGAGGACATATCAGAAGAATGGAGACTCGAAAGAAAATGAAATGTAACGACTCTGAATTATTTGTTTTAGAATAAAAGAATTCCAAATTTGGCGATTATTGAGAGGGAAAGAAAAAGAACTTATCTATAGAGGAACGACTGGTTTCTATGATCATGACATGCACTTCGGCTTCGTCGACCCTGTCTTCCCTAACGGTCGGTTTTCTGCTGTATGCTTTATGCTTGCAACCTTCTTCAAACCCACGACACCTGACCTTGCTTAACCTGCGGTGTCCCGGATAGATTTCCACAAACACCCTTCTCCAATTGCTTATTTCTCGCCTTGCCTTTGTCTTATGGTGCCTGTGAAGGTTTTCACCGATAAGAATCTCTCTTTTTAATTTTTCTCAATTCTCGTCGCCTTATGGTGCTCGTGAGGGTTTTCAAAAATAGGACTCTCATTTTATTATTTTCCATGCCTAAACTAGAGTGTTGTCGCGGGGTATGAATCACCTATTCTTTCTTGACTTGGAATTTCTTAAAGACTGATAAGAATGTCTTCCTTTGGACCATAATACAGGCTTTTTGATAAGGTTAGGAATAAAGGGGTGTTATAGGCTCAAAATAACAGAAATGGGTTCAATAATTACAACTTTCGGAATCAAATTTTCTTCCAACAAACACAAATTTTGCCCCATTTTCTTGCTTGGGAACCATTGAATTTTTATTTGAATATGACCGAGCCGCGAGGTTGCTTGCGTATCCTTTAAAAAGGAATCAGGTCAACCGTAGTTCATGTCAATTCCTTGTTTTGTGGTCTTTTCTTTTCTTCCTTTCCTTATTATATTTCTTCATTTTTCTTTTGTTGTTTTGCTACATTGTGGGGTTTCCCTTCTATCTTTTATTTTTTTAATTTTCTTTTCATATTTTTATTTTCTTTCCTTTTTTTTTCTTTCTCTCTTCTTTTTTTTCCTCTTTTTTTTCTTATTTTCTCTTTTCTTCTTTTTCCTCCCTCCTCTTTTCTCCTTTTCTTCTTTCATTCTTTCCTAGTTTACTTTTACTAACTTTTAATCTTGTATTTCTGTCTTTTGTTACTGTTTCCGAAAGAGTGGTATAAAAGAAAATGATTAGAGTTCGAAAAGGGTTAGCAAATGATAGAGTGTTTAGACAGCCGAATAAAATTCCTTCGTCATTTCAATCTCTAAAACATGCCAAGTACAAACAAACATACATAGTATAGACAATGATTTGAACAAAGAAAATCATACATAGTATCCCTTGACTACATCTGAATTGATGGCCATTTCTACACACTTTCCTCCCACATTTGTTAGATACAACGCCCCATTGGACAACACTCTTGACACAATGAACAACCCTTGCCAATTTGAGGAAAACTTTCCCTTCGCCTCTGCCTGATGAGGGAGGATGTGTTTCAATACCAACTGACCCACTTCAAACCTTCTTGGATGCACTTTCTAGTTATATGCTCTAACCATCCTCTGTTGATACAAATGGCCGTGACAAACCGGTACCAATCTTTTCTCATCAATCAAACTCAATTGCTCCAGACGGGCTTTGACCCATTCCTCATCATAAGTTTCTACCTCAGTGCCAATCCGAAGGGACGAGATTTCAATTTCAGCTAGAATTACTGCTTATATGCAATATACCAACAAATATGGAGTTGCCATCACTGAGGTGAGGACAATAGTGCGATATCCTAACAATGCGAAAGGTAACTTCTCATGACATTGCCTGGACCCTTCCACCATATTTCAAAGTATCTTCTTTATATTATTATTGGCTGCCTCGACCGCTCTATTTTCCTTGGGACGGAATGGGGTGGAATTGCGATGTGTAATCTTGAACTGCTGACATACTTCTTTCATTAAATGGCTATTGAGATTCGCTCCATTATCACTGATGAGTGTCTTTGGGATTGAAAACCGATAAATGATATTTGAATCCACAAAGTCGACCACGACTTCTTTTGTCACTGCCTTAAAAGTTTTAGCTTCGACCCACTTGGTAAAATAATCAATATCCACCAGGTGAACCTGTGTTCATTAGAAGTTGCTACCTCAATGGTCCCGACGACATCCATGCCCCAGGCGACGAAGGGCCATAGTGCAGACATTGTATGAAACTTAGATGGTGGTGAGTGAATTCAGTCTCCATGCACCTGACATTGATGACATTTGCGCACGAAACTTATACAATCTCGTTCCATGGTGATCCAATAATACCCTACCCGGAGGATTTTCTTTGCCCAAACATATCCACTCATGTGTTGTCTACATACTCCAGAATGTACCTCATTCATAATAGTCGTGGCCTGCCCAACATCTATGCACCTTAACAACCCAAGATTCGGCGTTCTTTTGTATAGCACCCCTCCACTGAGGAAAAACATGCTTGATAGATGATGGATTGTTCTCTTCTGGTCACTTATGGACTATACGGGGTACACGCCCATCCTGATATATTCTTTGATGTCGTGAAACTAAGGCTCACCGTGAAGCTCTTCCTCCACCACGTTACACTAAGCATGTTGGTCATGGACTTGAATATACAATGGATCAACATAAGCCTTATCTAGACGATGTAACATTGGCTCCAAGGTGGTCAAAGCATCATCAACCTCATTGTGAATTCTCAAGATATGCCTAAACTCTACTGGACGAAATCATTGACAAAGGTCGTGCAAGTATTGTTGGTACGATATGATCTTCAAATCTCGTGTTTCCCACTCCCCTCGAATCTGGTTTACTAGAAAATACGAGTCTCCCAAGACTAAGACTTCCTGGACAACCATGTCTGCAGCTAACTTCACGGAATGTTCATGGAGGGTGAACTCGGGTTGTGCCACCTGCTTCTCTCATTTTGCTACACAAACCCCTTAGATGCGCGACTGGATCATTGTGTCCGTCATACAAGTCAAACTTGTGCATCTTATAGCCCGGAGGTAACTGCACATCTGGGTACATGCAAAGATCTTTGAATGCTTCACTCACCTGGCTACCTAACCATCGCATATCTCGGAATGATTGTTCTTGATTCTGACCTTCCAGAGCACCTTGTCTTGCTCAAGATTTTTGACTGGTTTTTCAGCCTCTGTCGAGATTTCAAAACGGGGTGCATAAGAGAGAGGTTTATGAGCTTTGTAAGCGGGTTCTGGTGGGTAATACTGTTTGTCATGAGCTTGAAGCAAAGGCTCACTGGATGATCTATGGAGTGTATCGCAAGGAGGTGCCACATAAATGGAAGAAATTGTTGGAGGGAGTGTATCTAAAGGAGGTGCCACAACCCTAGCTTCAATACTATCTGATCATCGAAAATCAACGGGCCAGATTGATCCATTATAAACAACGTCGTTTATGTTTATTAATAAGCTGGATCGGGTATGGGGCATGGGTATGGACCGGATTTGGGTGTTTTTGGGCTGGGAAATAAATAGAATTGGCCCAAAATTGGTTCCTCCTCTTTGTTTTTTTATTTTCAGATTTTATTTCTCTTTCTTTTTTTTACATTATAAAAATTAAAACTAAAAATCCTAAATTTAAAAAAATGAATCCACAATTAACCTATAAAAATGTTATTTATCCCTAAGTAATTATTATCACAAATAATTAAAGCAAAACTAAAAGAAAAGAAATTACCTAAAAATAAAAAATTAGAATTAAAGTACAAATTGAACTATTTTTGAATTTCCCTTTTTTATAAAATGAACCAATTACTTAATGATTCTTAAAACGAAAAATTAACTCCTAAATGCGCATGCCACATATTTTTGTATTTTCCTTTAATTAAGATAAAAAAAATATGCACAAACAAATGCAAACCATTAACAGAAAATGCCACGAAAAATTAAAATTGCAAATAAACAAAAGAAATTATTTTAGTTTGAATTTATCACATGCTCACAGGGTTCACTTCTTTTTTTGTCTCCTCCACATTTTCATTAATATTAATTCTCACTTCTTCATTAGCTTGAACCACATTGCTTGGGATTTGATCTTCTTGTACCACAACATCTTTATCCACAATCCTTCTTTGATTTGAGGTGGTAGCATCTCTACCTTTTCCACTTCTAGTAGTCATGGCCATAGTATGTCTCGTATTATTCCCACTCTTTGGGTTTACCACCGTATCACTTGGTAGTGCCACCTTAGGATGAGTGTTCAAAGCTTGTGATAATTTGGCCTAATTACCTCTAAATTTTGAATCGAAGTGTTGTACAAGGCTAATTGCTCATCAGAGTTGGCACTTTTCACCATCATCTGTTTGAACATGTTTTCAATTCTACCCATCTCATTCGAAGAAGAAATCGAGCCTTGATAAGGAAATGAGCATCGGGTTTTACGACGTGTCTGTGGCCTGCATGCCCATTTTGCGGCCCATTATGCGATTGTAGATCTAGATTCGGAGCGTTAGTCTTCCTACATTCATGACCCGACCCCCACTTTAATATATAAACTTTGGGGTTTCATATGGGGCGTTGCAAACTTGGTATCAGGTGGATTGCTTGGTTGTTGGAACATTGGGGGCCTTTGAAAACCTGACCCTGGTTGTTATTGTTCTACCCTCCTTGGTTATTTCCTCCCTAATTGTTTTGATTGTCTCCACCCCAGTTTTCTTCATGATTATCTCCCCGATTTCCTTAGTTACCTTGATTATTCCAATTGCTTGCCACCAATCCAATAGCCTTAGTGGCCTTGGTTGTTCCAATTGCCTTGATTCCTTGCAACCTCCATCGTAGTCGGTTTTGTCCTTGAGCATTGTTTCATTGGCCTTGACTATTGTTGATATATTGAAATTTCTCTTCTTTCTCATTGAACAAATCATGTTGATCATAACCACTATTGTCTTGCATGAATTGTTACAGATGATTTTGCATTTGTTGACCTTGTTGTCGTCTCTTATTTACCATCATTTTCACACCTTCTATTGCATACACTTGTTTTAGCCCTTGAACTTTTTGAAGCTGAGCTTTGGCCAATTGGTTCTTGGCAGTTGTCAACTCTGCATTAGCTTGCCATGATCATGCAGCTCCTTCTGTAGGTGAATAACATTAGAATCACCTTGAGGAACATTATCACTACTTTGTCATGCTGAAGAGGTATCCTCAATCTCATCAAGTATTTCACAAGTTTCGGCATGCAGCTTGTTCATGAATATTCCTCCGGTGAGTTGATTTACCGCACATAGATTTGTTTTTTTGATCCCCATGTAGAAGGTTTGTTAGATCATGGCCTCATTCATATCATTTTTTGGGTACTCTTCGACCATGCAACGATATCTATCCCAAATCTCGAGAAATGGCTCATTTGGTTCTTGCTTGAATGCAAGAATCTCATCCCAAACCGTCGCCATTTGTCCCAGAGAAAAGAATTTGGAAATGAATTTCTCCTCTAACTCATCCCAAGTGTGGATGGAATGATTTGGAAATCTCTTTAACCAGTCTGATACCTTCCCCCATAGAGAAAAGGGAAATAGCCTCAACCTCAACGCATTCTCAGAAACAGTTGTATTCTTGCTCCCCCTAGCAAGTATCAACGAAGCCCTCAAGATGCTTTTCGGCATTTGGATTCAGAGCCTCGATGAAGAATCCTCTTTGCTCAAGTAGTGTAAGCATCACGTTGGTGATTTAGAAGTTGTCCGCACTAATACAGGGCATGACTATAACACTTGCATAACCCTCATTTGGGTAATTGTCGGTGGACTACCACTCTTTGTGCTGGTGGGGGAGAGGCGGGAATATTATCTTTAGGTGGGAAGCCTAGTCTATTAGCTTAGGGTTTTAAGGAAAACTCATCTATTTGATCAACGTCCACTTCCTCCCAAGTGACACATTTCTAATGGTCTCGTTGTTGAGAGCATTTTCATACCTAGAATCAATTTAAAACCAAAATTAGTGACGCGAAAGGAAAAGAAGACAAAACACAGAAAACCCTAGATATATAGCTAACTCCCTCCAAAATTTGATGTCGCCCAAACTCACACCACAATTATAAGTAGTGAAAAAGTTGGAGCAATAATAAATACCAACACCAGTCAGCGTCCTATCCTTAAGAAGTTAGAATTGGGGTTAGGTATATATTTAGTGCAATCGTGTGTTGTGACTCAAATTAAACTATTACCATCTTGATTGATGTTGCTACTTCTACTTTAAGCTATTAATTGCAAATATGAAACTAGAAGACAATATTTTTGGTTTTGGTTGTATTTCAAATGATAAAATATCTAGGGTCATGACTTCCACCTAGGTGGTTACCTAGCCGGCTGTAAACTCTTGGGGAAAGTTTGATTATTCGAGGTTGTAATATAGGAATCACACGCAATTACCCACTTTATACCTCTCAGTAGTTTGAGTGACTTTGCCCAATTTAGTTTTCTCAAGTCCAAATGATTATTGCACAAATCAAGTGATATATTCTCAAGTCAGGTCTTACTGTCTCTAGATTTGACCCTTTAATTGAGCCTATCAATTTCTGGAGTTCACCCCAATTTCATGTTTGCCAAATTTTCCTACACTAAGTCTCTCTTTTTCGAGTAGAGACTAAGTCAAATAGGCATGAATCGATATTTGCAACCATTAGTTCTTGAATGCAAGCATGAACAAAGATGAATATAACTTACCCAATCACGAAAAAGCCCTAAATAAAATACTCATTAAGTAACCACACTATGTTTGTGCCACAACCCTAGCAAGAAATTTAGCTTCTCATGAAAAATGAAGAAATACGAGAAGAAATTAAGATAGAATGCATGATAATGGATTTTATAAAAAGAAAATCTAATGTTTAGCAGTTAATCAAGAACAAAATTACTCAAAACAGTAAAGAAAACGACTTAGGTGCTCTCCCCAATAGTAAACTTAACCTAAAAAATGACAAAAAATTCTACTTATACTAAGCTAAACATATCAATGAAAAATGCTCTGCGAAGGTTGTGCGGCCGCATAATTATGTGTGCGGTAATTATGCGGTGGTCCACACAATGAGCTTTTGCGACCGCACAACTATAGTGTGGTACGCAGTGCGGATGCAGTTGACATCCTGCGGCTGCACAACTTCAATGATGTCCACATGCCTTAAGATGGCCTAAAGACTAATTCTCTAAATCTCCTCTGCTGCGGCCGCACTAGAATTGTGTGATCCGCACTGTTGGTTTTTTACCGCACTTTGGCTTTTGTTCACTTTTGACTCCTTTATGAGTTGATTTTGGCTTCTTTGGCTCGTTTCGTAATATACTTGTACAAAAGCACACTTCATTTGTTCTTGGGGTTAACTTTATCCATCTTTGAGCTAAAACGCAAGTAAAAGATTGCAAATAAGAGGTCAAAATACCTACTTATCAATTTTTCTGGTAGGGATTTCAAGAGGAATCATTAACACCAGAGAAGATCTGGCGATACCCATCTAGGCGAAGGCCTCCTTCTACAATCTCGTTGTGTATGGGGGATCTACCAAAACATCCTTCTCAACAATGGTAATGGAGCCCTACGGAAAACCCAAAATCAACAAAAGGATGTAATAGCGATTTCTCTCATATGCGAGATAAAGAACAAGATAAACTCAAAAATCAACTTCCATGATTTTTGGCCTTCCACTCGTATTTGAGGACCAGTTCATTCCATCAGGGGTCTCAGGCGCCGTAACATCCAAAATATTATGGAACCATTGATTCAAGCCTTCAACACTTGGTGGTTGATATGCTCAAGTTAAACTTTAATTAAATAGTGTAAGACGGTCGATGTCAAATAAAATAACCCAACAAGGTTGGTGTCGAATCCCACATAGAATATGGTATGAAAAGTTTACTTGAGTAGTGTGAAACATGACTTAGGTCATAATTCTATTCCATAACGTAACAAGAGAATGATATGGTTGTCAATTAAATAGCTAACTAATTGTGATATGAGAATGTAAATGATTTGATTAAGGAGGCCATGGTTGTGTCCCGTTAATGGAATTTAATGCTATCCGTGTTAATATGATATATTTCTAATGGAGGTCATTTGATATACAAATAATTTCTAAATAACTACTCAATATTTTCCAATTGTTGGGTAGTATTTTCCCTTTTTTATTTTTTCTAAATATAAAAGGGTTCAATTTAAGAACAACTAACTAATGCCAAGTAGAACCCACTTACTCTTAAGTGATGCTGTTAAATAAGATTCACAGTCTTGAGTTCTTGATATTCAATTCTACCAAACCCAAACTCAATTTTTCAAGTGAAGAGCGAGTAAAATGAAATAGATTAATGTTTGCAACCACCAATAATAAATAAAGATGAATAAATATCAAGTATACATTTATATTCAATGTTAATCACTCATTAACATTAGAACCGTAGAGGGTCCATAACCTTAGTATTTAATACTAGCTACTCATGCTAAAATACAAGAACAAAGTATTTAATAAAACCATAAAGCTTGCAACAGTGCATATTCCTTATTCACAACCTTCCAAATAAATGGAATATTCAATGCTCTCTATGTAGGACCTTGTTTCAGACTTCAATAACCCACAAAATCCTAGTTATTGTTTTTATAATGGACGAAAAGTCTCGCTAAGAATCAGACAAAAATACCTCTCTAGATAGCTAATGCAACTTCATAATGTTTGAAGACTACTTATGCGGTCTGCATAATCTTCATTCCATCGCAGACTTGATAAGATGCTAGTTCCTGCTTCAGTCGTATACTGATAATGCGGTTCACATGTATGTTATGCAACTGCATATGCCATCGCAGATCATGGTGATAATGTTTTTCTACTGTATTTATGCGACCATTATGCGGCTTGCACAAGTATTATGAGACCGCATAACGGACCACCTATTTTCTTCTTTATTTGGCCAATAATTCTGTCCATGTTTACGATCACCATCTGAATTATGCATTCTGTATTGAATTATGTGACCACATACTTGCAACATTTTCATTCTTTTGAGAACTTTTGGCTTCTTTTCCATGTTTTTGAGTCTTCAAGCTCATGCACTACAAAATAACTATATTAAATCAAATTAACTATAAATGCATTAGAAGACAAGTTAATATCTAAGAAATTGGTATCAATTGTGTCGAGATTCTATCGCACTTCAAAACCCCAACTTAAAGTCTTGCATTTCCTCAAGAAACTAAAACAAAATTATCCTATTTTATACTACTTTTATTTCCAACATGCCACAAAATAGTAATGGCTATTGATAGTTTTGGCTGAAAGCTAACAAGCATGTAACTCCATTTATTTACCCTTTCAGGAAGACAACTTATCATTCAACTATTTGACTAATCAACTTGTGACCTTAGAGCCTCGACCAAAATGACAAAATGCTATTCGCAGGTAAGTGCACTTATGTTCTACTTTAAGAACATATCGTCCGCTAAGTCTTACAATTCATACGCACTTACAAAAAAGAAAATCCCCACTCACATATATGTACCGAGGATGCAACCAAAACACTCTAACACTCGAAAAGAAAAAATATATGCTACAAGTATCAGTCCTTATTCTTTCCCTTATTTTAACTTTGTCGCTATCTCATGAATGATTGACCATAGATCACTAAGGACTTTTCACGGGCTATAATGTAGGCTTTGGGATGGCTTGGATGAATATTTTGGAATGTAGTAGTTATATCCTCCTTGAACTCTGCATGCATTATGGTCTTTCACTACATAGCCCCTATTTAGCTCGGGTTACCGACCTTGAACCACCTCGAAATATTTCTTTAAGTTCTACATGACTCCGCTCTTTTTCTAACTTCTTTATTTTCCTTTTGGAGCTTGCATTTTTTTATATACACAACTTTGAGGTTATTGATATTTTTTATACGCACAATAGTAAACCTTGGTAATTTCCACTTTATAACGGCACCCCCAACTTAGCTTTTAACCTCAACTCACACGTTCAATGAGGGACGGTTCAAAAGAAGGAATTACTTTATAGAAGGGGTAAATGTATGTAATGTGGTAGCCAATGAAAGGTTAATGGCGCAACGGGAATAACTAGGGTATTAATGTACCAGGGAGGTCAACTTAGGTAAAACTAGCTAGTAGTCACGAGGAAAGCCTAAGATCATTTCAACATCCAATCATTAACATGAGAGTCACACCAAGAAACCAATCGGTCAAGTTCTAGACATCACGAGTTAGGCATGTGCATTATTACTACAAATCCTCACTCACTCAAAACGCATGAATTGTTCAACTCAGCATATTTTCAGCCCTCAAGCGACACAAGGCAATTCCATACTTTCATCTCAAGATATTTAAGATTTTGAATAAGCATAAAGTCAAAGAGCGAGCCTCAAATTCACAAGAATGACTAACCATCATATTGTATCTTTCATTTCTCTTTTTTCGAACTTTATATTATTTTATTTTAGATTCAAAAGAAGGAACCATATTATTTATTTACACCATTTAGCTCGTGCTTAGAGATGCAAAAATCAACACCAAATAATTAAAAATGTTTCATGTTATTGCCGTGGTTCTACTAATATACCCTTGGAAAAGAATCCGGCAAAAAAAACCAAATGGAATTCATTGCTAAACTACAAGATTTTATACAAAAAATATGGGATACAACAAAATATTTACACAAAACATGGGGTACAAGATCATGATCATAACTACCCCATGTCGCTCCTCATTTTTCTCTCGCGAAATCGGGTTTATGACATTTTGGTATTGGATTACTCTTTCCTTTTGGGAAAGGGGTTTGCATTTTGGAGAGTACCTACCTAACGATTTAAGGTATGTTAGGAACTCTATAGGGTTAATTTATAACTATGTTTGGTAACCAGAGATAGGGTAAGGGCTTGAAATTATCCAAAGGGGAAGGTATTAGGCACCGCTCAGGATCCACTAGTATGGTTCCCGGCCAGACATTTTTTTTTTAATTTGTACAATTAGCTAAAAAAAAGTATATCTCAAATAGTAGGGGATTTTTCTTTATGTACACAAGTGTTTGAAAAATAATTAATGAAAGAATGATATTTTGGAAAGAACTGCAATCTAAGCATATTTATGAATGAAAGAGGGATGTCCTAGGTTTGTGTATAATATGGATGACATCACTGAAAGACCCGGTATGACACTACTCAAAAAGGGGCTACACGTGGTATTAATACACCAGTCATCATATCCATATCTACCGTTTCCCACCCCGTGAAGGTAATTAAAGAGAGTTTGGTATCGACCCCTATTGCATGTTGTTACCCATCCCTTCCTATCAGTCTCGGAGGAGTTCAAGATTCATATCCTATAAGAAAGGGGGTTCTAGGAAGACCTTCAAGTTTAAAGGAAAAATACTAGGCGACAAATAAGAACACATAGGACTATATTTAGGGAGATAAAACATAGAAATCAGAAATGAGGCTCAGATATACCTCCACAAGTAATGCACATAGACAGCATGAATTATATACAATTAATGTCTAAATTCATATCCTAACAAGGTATTTCAGTGATAACAGTAGAACCAGATTTAATACATGACTTTGAAAAGAAGTCCGAATTAGGCTTGCCTACTGATTTTAACACATTAACATATAAACACTAACCACAAAGACAGTTCTAATTTTATTTATGTTTATCACCTACGGCTTTCCTAGGCGTAAAATAATATGCAGCAGTTGCCCAAAATTATTGAAACAGTTTGGGAGCAAGTTGTTCTAGTTAATACGAATTTGAAGATGCAGAGATTATTACAAGTTTTATTCAGAAAACATCACAATGTGAAATCATTTTTATTACCTTTTCATAATTTAGTAATTAACTAGGCATCGTAAACAAAAATGCAAACAGGATCCTAAAACACGATATCTAATATGCACACGCAACTGGCAGGATTGTTAAAAAACAGAATCTTTAAGGCATGATTTCTAAATGCACACAAGAGTTCCAACATTATTGAAAATATGACTTCTAAATGCACAAGAGTAACAGATGTTATGCCAATGTTATTATAGTCCTAGGAGTACGATTTCTAAGTGGTACACATAATATATGGATTAGTGACGGATGAGATGCCGAAGTAGTAGACATGAAATCATATGAACAAGATGCCTAGTGAATATTTGGCATGATTTGGATGAGTATATTGTTACTAAAAAAACATGGATTCGAATGCAGATATAAATAATGCAAAGCCTATGACATGCTTTCTGCCCCATTGATGTTGATAGCACGTATAACTATTCTCCCACTTTCACTAGCCAGCTCCAATACTTGTTTACAACTGTTTATTACAGACAAACATTAAAATGAATTACATGAGTATAAATGAAAAATAAGAAGTTATAAAATAGAGAGCCTGATTAGGAATTCCTCCCTGAGTTATGTAATAAATCACCTCAAGTGCCATGATTGTTTCATAGTTTTTCCTTATATCTGGGTATATCAGAGTTCTCTGAGGACCACAAGGTTTAGAGCCACAATAGAGTAAGTGCAGTGTGGAAAGTCCAGCTTTCATGTGTCCAATTTCAGAGGGAGCTCAATGTCCCAAAGTAAGTCTCACACAAAAGCGGGGAAAACTTAGTGGTCAAAGAGTGCTTGTCTTAGATTAAAAAGTGTTTATTTAGAAATAGTTTTGACAAATATTAGTTTAAAATAAGTTTTTGAAAAAGAAATAGAAGAGTTTGCCTTAGTGAAAACCATTTTGGAGAAGACAAGAAATAGGACAATCAGCAACTCAAGATCAAATCAACAAACATAGTCCAAACAAAAATAGGGTAAGGAGGAATTGGGAACAAGTAGTTAATATGTGGAAGCATATTTGCACACATGTTAATACTAGAGAAGTACTACATAATTTAAATAGTAAAAGCAATAGTCTATCACAAAGTGTTCATGCCAGCAGCTTAACAACATTAGATTAAGGGGTGCGAAATAAAGCTACTCACTAGGTGTAGGGGAAACGGTGCAGGATCACATAATGACTGGTATCACAAACACATGCTTACAATATATTGGGGGGTTAGGGATTAGGGCAGAATAGTAGTAGAAAATGTAAGAATCCAGAAGACATGCTAAGTTACAAGGAAGGGGTCTATTACACAGAGTTAGTCATGCCACTTACTACTAATCAAGTACATTAGGAGTCTATAATACTAACATGGCATACTATTTGAGGGAAATAAATAAGATATAAAGTACACATGTTGATTACACTTGAACAAGAGAGGGCAAACCTTAAGCATGCTAGATAAAGCAGTAAAAAAGAAGGGCACTTCAACACATGAGTCATTAAGTTAGTGCAAAAAGAGACATGGATTAACAAACATGGAGCACATATAATTGAGTTTCAAAATCTAACTAGGAACATACCAGTTAAGGAAGCAAAAATGCAAAAAGTAAATCAAGAAGAGTTTCACAATCTGGCTTTGGCTTTCAGCTAGCTAAATAAGCAGTTAGCACAAGTAACAGAGAAGAAGAGAAGTTTGAGTGTGTGTATGTGTGTATTCTAAACTAATGTTGGTGTTTCTTAAAAGATAAAATGGGGAGATTATATAGTACTTAGTAGGGTAAAACAAATAAGGCAAAGAACAATTAAGAGTTCCAAATATGGTATGCAAGTAAAATAAAGCAAGTAATTGGGGCTAAACCCAATCAAATAATTCAACAAAATCTGGAAAGCGCCTCTTACATTAAGGAGAATCAATTAACAGCCAAGTTATAGCTTCAATATGGTAAACAAATCAATTAGAGACCCTCTAGGAGTTGGTTTAAAAGCAATTAAATCCCATAAATCATGCTAATAAACCAATTAAGGCAAGTAGAACCAATTAAGAGTCACAAATAAGGAAATAAATCACATAGAATTACCAATATTGGAAAAAAAATATAATTTAAACCCTAATTAGGCAAATAAAATTAGTCAATCCCTTTTAATTGACAGAACTAACGAATAACGGCCAAAATATTGAAATAAAGCAGAAACCCTAGGGATTAAAACACATATATGAAGAATCAACCGAACAAGTAAAGAGAACCACCGTCAAACACTTTAGAACTTTTGTAGAAAACTTTAAGGGGTGAATCCCTTGTTTAAAAATATTTAATGAAGAAAACTTAAAGGCATGTCGACATATAAAGATTCTAACAAACAGAAGTCATAGAAGTCAAAACCTGAAATAATGTAGTGTTTAAAAATAAGTCAGTAGAAAAGGAGTAAAAGAACCTAGAAGAATAGCCATGGAAGTATAAAAATGTTTTAGCTACCTAGAGGCATAACCAATAAAATGCTAACATAACAAAAATGTCCGGACATCGATTTACTAGTAAAGAAGTAAAGGAACTTTTAGGAAAATAAACAATGAACTTAGGATCGTTCCAGATCTACGGAGATCTGAACCGATTCGAGTCCAAATATTGGGTTTCTTGAACAAAAAAGAAAGGGTATGAGAATCTAGCACATGAATCAAGGATTTGAATGAGCAACCAGGAGATGTCGTAAACACGTGTACGTCTCAAAAAGCCATGGAATCCATGAATCCAATGAGGATCGAATGGATTAGGGATGGTTTTGGGTGGCGACAACTAGGATTTTTTCTAGGTCTCAGAGAGAATTAGAGAGGAAATGAGGGTTTCAGGGTGGCTGTTCGATGAAAATGGCATAGGGTTTCGAGGGTTACGTTAGATAAAAAAGGAAGGATTGTTTTGGACCATTGCTCTCTTTAGATTAACAGCCAGATTGGTTTCGGGCTGCGCAAGTTATAAAATAGGGTTTAGGTTAATTGGGTCTAAGTTTTTCGTATGGCTCGGGGTGTATTTAATTGGTTATAATTGAAACACAAATGGGGTTATTATTTAAATAGCCAGTTTTTCCCTATTTCATTTAAAACATAGTAGATAATTTATGAAAAATAATTTAAAATTCTATATGACTTATAATACATAATTAGCAATTTAAAACTATATGATCCAATTTTATGCATATAAAATATTACTAAATCCTAGAAGGGTTAATATTGCAATTATAGGGAATTTAGCTTATAAAATATGTAATTTAAAAAAATACATAAAAATTACCTTATCAATATATTGGAATAAATATAGAAATCCAGTAGATGATTTATCAAAATAATAATTTTAGTAATAATTATTAGGGATTTTAAGGACACTACTAGAAATTACAGCTTTTGCAACCCTTCGAAAATTGATACTATAGATACGCTAACCGTCCCTATAGGTATATTAGGACAGATTTAGACGCGTTATGGGATTCGGCGTTACAATAGGTCTATTGGAACGATTATTTGCAATGGTTTGAAAACCGTCTTCATAGATATGGATATTGTAACGGTTTGGACTGCTACCATTTATCTATAGTAATGGTTTTCTTTTCTATTTGGAAGGTTATAAACCACCGTGGTATAATAATAAAATTGATTTTTTAAGTCTATTGCAACGGTTTCGCATTATATATTCCAACAATTTTTGTGATATATTGCAGCATTTATCAGTACCCTATTGCAAATGATACCTATGACATATTGGAACGATTATTAAAGGCTGCTCTTATTATTTGCTAGGGCTGTTGGAACAGTTATATTCTCTATTGCAACAAACTATGATTTCCAAAAATTTATGGAAGCAAAATGAGAAATAATTTCCTATTCTATGAAATTGTTTATACCATACCCAACTAGCATTATCGATGTACAAAAACAAAATATGGATAAATTGTTTGGTCAACAACTCAAAAGTAAAAATAGATAGTTTCCATAGAAAAAATTCTAAACTAAAATATCCTTAAACATAATAATAGAAAGTCTAAAAACGATCAAGAACACTCAAGTAAGGTCTTCGTCACTGTTTTCATCCGCAATCACTGCACCTACAAAAGACAAAGAGAAATAATTAAACAAGATTTTTAAGATAATTGAGTCATAACGTACCTAAAGTAGCTTCAAACACAAGTACACCTAAACAATATTATGTCAAACAGGAATTGAACTAAAACAACAACAGAATATACTATTAGTAAAAACAACATTATAACCAACAACTGAACATACTACGGTTTAGCAACAAGAAATTAGGTCCATTTCCATAATTGTTGTTTGTAGAAGCAATATTGATGGCTGCTAAGCACCTTCAGTTGAAAAGAAATAGCAGTAGCACTTGGAGATAATGGGAAACAAACATTTAGCTTTGTGAGATGTAAAACTAGAACTTGAAGAATAATATTCTTATCCAAAACATCATTGCTTCACTAACACTCCATCGATCTAAATTAAAAACTTAAGAGTAATACGAACCATATATACATGCACTTGATTGTTTATGCAAATTAAATCCATTGTGCCTCTTAAGTTTCTTTTCCAACTTATTGTTTGATAGTTGTGTTGAACGCATAGAATCAGTTCTCCATATTAGATATTAACTAATTCTTATGAACAATACATCCAGTCAAACCGTCTTGCTTTTAACCATCTGTTTGAACTCGAAAGTCCAAATGCACCTTCTACCTCGAGAAATTAGTTTTTAAATACGTTAAATTCCTCGTCCTTGATTAAAAACATACAATCTAGTCAACTGAAACTTCTGTAGCACTCAAGTATGTTCAAGAGTACAAGCATACATAAATCAGATTCCAAGCCAATTACGTAATTAAGATCTTATTTGGACTTTGAACGTGCTTCATGGATTTAGGACTTGGTTTCTAAATGGCTCAAAGTAAGAGAAATATCAGTAGGTAAGTGTTGGATTTAGGTACTGAAGCTATTGGTGTTTGCTACAAGGAACAAGAGCAATATTGAAGAAGCAAGTGTTGGATTTAACTACTGATAATCAAGGAATATCAGTAGGTATCCCAAGTCTTCTTTAGGTTCGTGGATAGCCCTTTTCTGTTCCAGGCTTCCAACATGAAAGAAGTTCACCAGCTCTTTTTCCATAGCCCACTTTAATTCTAAAAGTTAAGGCATATCTGTTAAATCTCTGTAGATATAGAACAATATAGGAAAAGATGGTTAATTGATTTTGCCTCTATTCTGCACATGTAGTATCTATTGACTAGCTGTATCCCTCTACATGTAGCACGAACTAACTGTGAGTGAGCCATTGTCCTGCCTTCTCCAAATTAACTGATCAGTATTGTTAAGATAAAAGATTGAAAATTTTATAATATTTCTAACTTCCCAGTCATGGTATCTTAAGCAATATCGTAAAGCATGAGAAATAGATCTCTAAGAGGTGAATGTCCTCGCCAATTTCTAGGCCATAAAGATACTTTTCTTCAATGGCCAACTCTGATTGCAGTAGTCTGAGAAAAGGATAGCCAAAGAACTGTAAATGGTACAAATTTGGTTAAACATATAGGCAGCCCAAATAGGGAGTATCAAGGTCCTAAAGTTGTTAATAGTGTAATCAATAATAGAGCATTAGCATTGTCAGGACATGTTACAGGAGCTGCAATAAAACCAACTGGTACCGGAGCAAACATGACAGTTACTGATGCACTAAAACCATTTAGGGATTGATTTGTTAGATCTGTGCAACCAATGGAGGAATTAGCAGGGCAGTCTAACATTCATACACAAATCTGCCACCCCCTCCCCTTTAGAAGTTTGCAAAGCGTAATAATACAAAAATCTTGCCCACATCATCGATTGTTCAAATAGTTCAAACATATGTTAAATGAATGCTATCTATCTACTTTTATTCCATTTAAGTTATATCATATTCATATATAGTTCTTGGCATCAACAAGGATAATTATAAACTAAATAAGCTAAAAAATAAGCAATATTAATACCTTGAATAAGTTGGCCTTCTTTGTTGCTGTCTAGACAACGGATTGGTTGCAAAGTTGCTCGCAGTGCAGAAGAAGCTTCTCAAGGAGAATTATCACCCAATGCCGCTAGAATAATATTAGCATCAATATAAATTCCTGAATGTTGAAGTCGTGCAAGGGCATCTGCAATAACATCTTGATGGATAGTTTCCTTTTGTTCCTCAATTTTCTCCTCCATCCTTTGTATCTTCTCCTTAATTTTTTTGTAGAGAATTTTTAGTATTTGAAAAAGATTCAAAACATCATGCCTTCCCTCTCAAATATGTTCTTGTAACCCCTCGTTCGTACAATTTCATACGTCCCGGATGTTCAGGCCCCATGACAGATGCAAATGCATCAATGGACTCATTGCCATTTTCATTTTGTTGGGCTTCAATTGCCACCATTTCTGCCTTCAAAGCAAGTTCAAACAAATAGAACAAGTAAATAAAAAGTATCCTAATAAAAACAAATAATTGGTCTCAATATAACATCAGTAAAATATAAATTCGCACTATTTTACTAGTTGTATCATCATCCGAGCACTTGTATGATCGCCCAACTTTCTTTTTTCTTGTAGCTACAAAGACTTCTTTTGACAATAAAGGATCTGAAGTTTCCTTCTTGTTTTCCTAGTTACATAGTTACATGAAAGTGAGTTAGCATTCGTGGTGATCTACCATTTACTAAAAAGAGCAGAAATTGAGAAAATTTTTGCCATTATTTGCTAGTTACACACCAACTTAGAGCGTACTAAAGCAAAACTTCTTTTTCCAGCAGGGTGAGGATTCGTCAACTTTTTTCGGTTATCAATATTAATTTGGGACATTCTCTGCAAGAAGAAAGAAACATCAAATAACAACTTACAAAATCACTAAGCAGATTCAAATGACAGTGAGATGCTTTTTGTGAATAATATCTATGTAGGCTACATACTTTTAATTTTTAGTGACTTATTGAGATTGAGACAAGTATTTACACATAATCTAGAACAAGTCCCTTTGGAGTAAGTTAAGAAAATTTCAAATTATACTCATGCAACAGGTTGTTGGCTAGAACAGTATTGAAGATGAAGATCATGGGTCCAAAATTCGCAATTTATTCAAGGATACAAAGATGGAAATGTTATACAGAAACATATTAGCTTTGCTTCTTTCATGGTTTCGCAAACTCAATGATCGGAACATCAGAGAAGTTACTACAATAGAACAAAGGGTATTAGAAGAGAACTTCAGAGAACCTGTTATCAGCCAGATGCCCTGTGCTTTCTGGTAATTCAGGTCATCAATAGATATAGTTTGGACATATCTTTAAGATAGATTGGTCCTGCTCGATGAAGGATTAATTGCATTAAGCTGGTGCAATGGGATAACTACATGCAGATTTCATGGAGAAAGTGTGAAATGTTAGTATAAATAGTGATTCATCAAATGAAAAAAAAATTAACTACAAGAATAATGACACCAGAACTCAAACTTTAGTAAAGATTTTCACGAAGTACATACGTACATAGAATAGAATACCGTAGAAAGCAGATTCAATAAGCATCGTCAGAAATTCATTTATTAGTATTTAGAAAGGAGGATAATGGTAGTTTGTTTAATTGCTGAGAAATGATCGGCAGACATGCTCTCATTCTAATATAACCCACAACTTTTAGCTTCTTTATTTGTTCTCAAGAGCACGTATTCCTCCTTTTTATTTATTTTTTAAAGAAATTTCGCTGGATCTCTTTTTTGGAAAGGTACGTCGAACATTTCCCTGAATCAGTTCTTTCAAGGAATCTTGGTAACAGAGAGCCACAAAATCTTGCAGCATTTGACATTTTTATTTTGTATATCCTACATTTCACCTCATCGCGGATATACATACTATACCATATACTATCACTCATGCACATTTAATAACCCTTATGATTAGAAAGTCACAAACACCAATCCTAATAAATGAGCAAAATATTATTTAGAAGATGTATCGAGATCAAATTCTAAACACTCATCAGACAAGACAAGAAACTGAGGATGAAAAACTCCTACAACAACTACTAATACGCCTCAATAAGCAAGAGGACCAGAACAAACATTGCCTATCATTTTCCATATTTGGGGGTTAGGGGGGAGCAAACAACAGAGATGAGAAGAGATAGTATAAGGAATGGTGGTGCACTCGGTCGTAACCACATTATGCAGCATTTCAAAACATCAACAGGAGTTTACTATATCATTAAAATAGCATTCCATTTATTAACACACGCAGATACATCACATCTCTCCATATTTCTTTTGATAGAGTATAATTACAACTATGAGAGTATGATTGACGAACTATCTATAAGTCGAAAACGCTCTACTTCCAAAAGTTTATTAGATGGATTTTAAGGATAAGATAGCATCATTTAACCAAGCAACAAAATTTAGAAAGGCAAGAAATTTGACTGAGAAGAATAACCCCAATGTCTAATAGACGCGAAGGCAAACACTTACCCGTTAGACTAAACCACAGACATTAACGTATCACATAATTTTAAGTGAAAGAAACACAAGAATAGTCGGACAGAAGTAAAAGAATGTGTTTATCAAAAATATTATGAGAGAACGAAAAAAAGAGCAGCAAAACGATTTTTCTGAATAACCAAGAAAGCGAAAAACGAAGATTGAACATCATTGGCAAACATCGAACAAAAATCTCATGGTTTCAAACAAAAAAATCAATTTTAACAAGTAAATTCCCCAATTTTGCAAAATAGAAATCACAATGAATATTGAACATCGATAGCAAACATCAAACACAAAAATATTACTAGAGAAATTGGGGCAGTGAAACGATTTTCCTGATTATTAGCAGAGAAAAAAAAAGGTGAAAAGAGAGAAAGAAAGAGGAGCAGCGAAAGAAAAATTACTCAAGAAAGAAAAAAGCCTCTGAAATATTACCAGAGAAATAAAAAAAGGATCATCGAAACTATTTTCTGAATAGCCAAGAAAGCGAACATCGATAGTAAACATTGAACAAAGAAAATCTCATGGTTTCAAATAGAAAATCAAAATCTGACAAATAAATCCCCAAATTTTACAAACAAGAAATCACAAATGTACCATGTAATACAAATAAACTAGAAGCAAAATAATGTGTTTACACGAACTATTACCAGATAAAGTAAACATAAGGGGAAAAGAAAGAGAAAATCAAATAGTTATACAAACATCAAATATGGGAATAATTGATAACCAACCTTAGAGATAGCTTGTATGTTAGCTGAAACTAGTCGTCATTCACCGGCAGTAGTCATCTTTCGTCGGAGCTGGCCGACAGAGTTCGTCGATGGTGAGGTAGATACGTCGATGTGTTCTAGGTTGAGGCTGAGAGAGACAACGTATTCAAGGTTTAATTTTGAGGGTTTAGAGAGAATGGTTGGAAAGGTTTCTATATTAAATATTAAAGAGTTATTAAAATATTAGTGGGGTCAATTTTTTTATTTTTTAATAATATTGTTGGAAAAGTAAATCGTTCCAAATAGACTTCTATTTTACCAAACCATTGTCACAGGTAACTCTATGCTATCGCTTTTAACCGTCTCTATATATTTACTTATGGTAACAGTTATTATATTATTGGAACGGTTATTCTTTAGAAGTGTCCCAAAAGCCTTTTGACTCTATTGAGACGGTTTCAACCGTTCTAATGTATGACCTATTGTAACCGTTACAA
This sequence comes from Nicotiana benthamiana, assembly GCA_034376525.1. Taxonomy (NCBI): domain Eukaryota; kingdom Viridiplantae; phylum Streptophyta; class Magnoliopsida; order Solanales; family Solanaceae; genus Nicotiana; species Nicotiana benthamiana. Next base: position 41,437,847 of record CM067324.1, read on the forward strand.
AACTATTGCACAATAATTGTTCCAATAAAATCATTTTTCTACTAGTGGGATAAAAAGAGAGAAAAAATATTAAAATAAAACCTTAAAATTATAGAAAAATAGTTAAAACCTTGGGCACGCTTATATTTGTACATATATGCTATTTTAAAGGTATTTTGCATATTGAAAATACATAGGAAAAAATTGGGTATCAACGGATGCCCCTCTTTAAGAAAGAATTAAAGAGTTTTTGGGTAAAGAAATGATGGCCAATTTTGACTGAGCAAAACAGTTTGAATAGGTTAGGATGCATCCTTGCTTTTGGGCAACCTACATATCCCTGGTTTCACAAGAATCATACCGTATATAGTTCCGAATCTATTGGCCGAGTATACCGATGAATACATTTCAAGAACGGTTGCAATATCTAGGGCTGGGTGAGTGAATAATTTACGAAAATTGTTATGTTTGATGTGGCTGAGGGAAATGGAGTGGGACTGATCCTGCTGGGGTAGCCATTGCTCGCCGGTTTATCTACAAATAGAAATAATACCAGAATATACTGTGCATAAATTTAAACATGGTGCATATTTTCGTCAGACCAAGAAAGTTATCCTTGGATGATGAGAATGATAGCCTTAGACCATGACGTCCTAGTCCATGAAGCGTATGATAAAGGATTCACATGCCATGAAATGATGTTCTCGGGCTATGAAGATGGTGCCCCGGAACGATGACGCATTTGATTAATGATATGCAAAAGATTGAAAGAGATCCTTAGGCCACGACATAGTGTTCTCGGTCTATGAAGATGGTGCCTCCGAACGATGACATCTTTGGATGCGTTGGTGATATTTCAGCCCATGAATGTTGCAGTATGTAGTGATCTTTTAGCCATACAGATGAAGTATGTGGCAATCTTTCAGCCATGCAGTATAGTATGGGGCGATATTGCTGCCATGAAGATGTAGTATGTGGTAATCTTTCAGCCATGCAATGTCGTATGAGGTAATCTTTTAGCCATGCAGATGCGGATGGAGACATTGTTTAGACTCGGAAGGCAGAATGGTAACCTTATGCAAATTGGAAGGCAGAATGGTTGCCTTATGCAAATTGGAAGCAGAATGTCAGCCTTATGCAATACAGATACAATGGAGACAACATTTAGTCTCGGAAGAAAGAATGGTAGCCTTATGCAAATTGGAAGGCATTATAGTAGCCTTACGCAATGCAGATGTAGATGGAGGTAGCGTTTAACCTCGAAAGGCAAAATGGTAGCCTTATGCAAATGGGAAGACATAATGGTAGACTTATGCAATGCAGATGCAGATAGAGGTAGAGATTAACCTTGTAAGGTAGAAGAGTAGACTTATGCAATGCAGATACAGAGGGAGGTGGAGCTTAACCTCGGAAGGTAGAATAGTAGGCTTATGCAATGCAGATACATATAGAGGTAAAGCTTAAGCTCGAAAGGCAGAATAGTAGCCTTATGCAATACATATAGATGGAGGTGGAGCTTAACCTCATAAGGAAGAATAGTAGCCCTATGCAATGCAGATGCTGATGGAAGTAGAGCTTAACCTTGCTAAGCAGAATGGTAGCCATATGCAATGCAGATACAGATGGAGGTAGAGAATAACCTCGGAATGTAGAATGGTAGCATTATGAAATGCAGATGCACATGGAGGTAGAGATTAACCTTGGAAGGTAGAATGCTAGCCGTATGTAATGCAAATGGGGGTAGAGCTTAACCTCGAAAGGCATAATAGTAGCCTTATAGAAATTGGAAGATAGAATGGTAACCTTATAGAAATTTAAAGGCAGAATTGTAGCCTTGTGCAATGCTGATGCAAATGGAGATAGCGTTTAGTCTTAAAGAGCAGTATGGTAGCTTTATGCAAGAAATAAAATAACAAATAATAGTGGAGTTTTCATAGCTAAGAGCATATTGCAGCATTGTGATTACTTGGAGCATTACTGGTGCGTGCTGGTAGCAAATGCTGGCAAGTGAAATAGTTCGAAGAGTCATATTCTGGAACAATGTTTGTTCCATAGGCGTACAGTATGTTTTAACGATATCCTGATCCTAGTGCGTGCATAAAAAAAATCGTGAGTTTTGAAAAGGGGGAAGGTTAGTTCGTATCCGTATTGGCTTTCCTTGACTCGTTCTACTTTTATCTAGTGATACCTTCTGTATAATAGAGGTAGCGTTGCTAAACAAAGCGGTTTCAACAACAACATGCATGATTTTATAAAGGTGCAACACAAATGTAGAATTGAAAATAGTTTTTAGATGAACCGACGACTGTGACGTAGTTTAGAGCGTTGCAACCTCTCCTGCTATAAAAATTTGAGGGTCCTCCCCAAACTTCTACCCCGGGTTTGATCGATTAATATTTCTTACTGTTGTTCGTGTGGCGATCGGCTAAAATTGCTTTGAAATTTTGAGGTTTCTCCTCAAAATTATGCCCGGTTTCCAATTGTGGGGGGCGGAGAATGAAATTTTTATTGAATTATGATCGAACCCATAAGGATGCAAGCCTTCTTAAATGGGAATCAGGTCAGGCATACTTCAATTCCCATTATATAAGCAAAGCATAAAGACTACACATAGTAATGCTTGATTGCGTCTGAATTGAATGGCTTAGGCCAGACTTTCCCGTCCATTTCTGCAAGCGTGAGGGCTCCTTTTGTCAAAATCCAGTGAACCATGTATGGACCCTACTAGTTGGTAGAGAACTTATTTTTGGCTTCATCTTGATGCGGAAAAATATTCTTCAACACCAGCTGCCCTGGCGCGAACTGTCTTGGCTTGACATATTCCTTGAAGGGTTTGGAAATTCTGTTCTGATAGAGTTCACCATAGCAGACTGCATTTATTCTCTTTCCATCTATAAGGGCTAGTTTCTCATAATAACTTTTTACCCACTCTGCATCGTCGAGCTCAACTTCTTGTATGATCCTTAGAGAAGGAATTTCTACCTCAGTGGGAATGACAGCTCTGCACCGTAAACTAGCATATATGGGGTTACCCTAGTTGATGTGCGGACTATGGTATGATACCCTAAAAGAGCAAATGACATCTTCTTGTTCCACTATCTATGATTCTTTATCATTTTTCTGAATATCTTCTTGATATTATTATTGGCGACTTCTACAGCTCGATTCATCTGAGGCCTGTAGGCTATGGAAATTTTATGTTTGATCTTGAAAGTTTCGCACCTAGATTTCATCAAGTCGCTGATGAGATTGGAGCAATTATAAGTAATGATTGATTCTAGAATATCAAATTGATAAACAATGCAGTCACGGACAAAGTTTGGCATGACTTTCTTAGTCACTGCTTTGTAAGATGCTGCTTTGACCCATTTGGTGAAATAGTCGATGGCTTCTAAGATAAACACGTGTCTGTTAGAAGCGGCAGGCTCGATTAGTTTAATAACATCCATCCCTCAGGAAACTAATGGCCATGGTGAGCTTGTTATGTTAAAATCGTTTGGAGATACCTTTATCATGTCTGCATGTATCTAACAATGGTCACAATTTTTGACATACTGGATGGTGTCCATTTCCATAGTCATCCAAAAGTAACTATCTCGGAGTATCTTCTTTGCTAAGACAAAATCAGTCGTGTATGTATTGCATGTCCCAGCGTGAATTTCCTATAGAATCGTAGATGCTTCCTCTGCGTCGACACACCTTAATAATCCTAAATCAGGGGTCCTCCTATAGATGATTCCTCCATTGTGAAAGAAGTTGTCGTACAATCTCTGAAATTTGCGTTTCTGAGTAGGATTAGAAAGCTATAGGTACCCTCCTTTTGCTAAATATTCCTTGATAACATAAACAAGGCTTTCCATCTGCTTCTTCTTCAACATGGGCACAGTAAGCTAGCTGATTATAGATTTCACCGGAATGAGATCAATGAAGTTCTTGTCGGGATACTATATCAATGATGATATGGTAGCTAATGCATCCGCTAACTCAATATGGATTCTTGGGACATGCTGGAATTCCATCTTCATGAACCTTTTTCTCAGTTCCTATACGTGATGCAGATAAGAGATTATCTTTGATTTCTTGGTTGCTCATTCTTCTCGTATCCTGATGTATAAATAAGTCTGAATCTCCGATCACTAGCAGCTCTTGAACGATAATGTCAATGGCCATTTTGAGCCCTAAGATGCAGGCTTCATACTCGGCCATATTGTTGGTGCAGGGGAATCTGAGTTTGGTAGACACCGAATAATGTTGACCGATTTCTGATAATAGGATTGCTACTACGCCAACTCCTTTGAAGTTTGTTGCTCCATTGAAGAACATTCTCCAATCGCCACAGGATTCTCTAATGTCTTCTCCTATGAATAATATCTCTTCACTAGAAAAATATGTTTTTAAGGGTTCATATTCTCTATCCACAGGGTTTTTAGCAAGGTGGTCTTCCAGTGCCTGTTCCTTGACCATTTTTTGAGTTACTAAAACAATGTCGAACTCACTCAATAGGATTTTCCACTTGGCTAGTTTGCCAGTGGGCACGGGCTTCTGAAAGATGTACTTCAAGGGATACATTCTCGATAAGATATATGCAGCATATATGCAAAAGTAATGTCTCAACTTCCGAGCAACCCAAGTTAAAACATATCAGGTGCGTTCCAATAGGGAATAGCGGGCCTCGTATGAGGCGAACTTTTTACTGAGATAATAAATGGCTTGTTCCTTCCTCCCTGTTTCTTCATGCTCCCCTAGAACGCATCCAAAAGCTCCATCTGACACTGCAAGGTAGAGTAATAAGGGTCTACCTGGCTCAGGCGAGACTAAGAATGGTGGTGTTGATACGTATTCTTTGATTTTTTTGAAGGCCTTTTTGAAAACATCGGTCCATTTAGTGATGGCGTCCTTCTTTAATATCTTAAATATTGGCTCAAAGATAAATCTAGACTGTGCTATGAATCGGCTAATGTAGCTAAGCCTTCCCAAGAAACTCATCACATCCTTCTTGTTCTTTTGCATTGGTAGTTCCTGAATGGCTTTGACTTTCAATAGATCCAGTCTATTCCTTGGCGGCGCATAATAAACCCAAGAAATTTCCTAGCAGGAACCGAAAATGCGCACTTTGCGGGGTTTAGTTTCAGGTTGTATTTCCGCAGTCTATTGAAGAACTTTCTCAGATCTTCTATGTTGTCAATGTCCTTGGATTTGATAATAACATCATCCATATATACATCTATCTCCATGATTATCATATCATGGAAGATGGTAGTCATGGATCTCATGTAGGTGGTCACTACATTCTTTAGGCTGAATGATATCATCTTCTAACATTACACTCCCCACGGTGTAACGAAGGCCGTTTTCTCAGCATCTTTCTCATCCATCAAGATCTGATGATAACTAGGGAAGAAACTGAAGAGTGACTGTATCTCATTCTTTGCATAATTATCAATCATGATATGTATATTTGGCAAAGGGAAGTCATTTTTCAAACTGGCTTGGTTGAGATCCCGATAGTCGACACAGACTCTGACATTCCCATCCTTCTTTGGCACTGGCATAATGTTGGCTAACCATGTCGGGTATTATATTACACTGAGAACCTTAGCTTTGATCTGCTTGTTGACTTCTACCTTGTTTTTATTATTCATATTAGGCTTGAACTTTCTGAGCCTTTGTTTTACCGGTGGACACATTGGATCCGTTGGCAGTTTGTGAGACAGACGTACTCAGAGCAGTCATGTCATTATACGACTAGGCAAATATGTCCTCATACTCCTTTAAAAGTTTTGTGTATTCTTTTTTCTCCGATGGCAATAGGTAAATGCTGATTTGCGCTTCCTTGATGTTTTCTGAATCTCCTAGGTTGAAAATCTTGGTGTCGTCCAGGTTGGACTTAGGTCTGTTCTCAAAATTCTTAACTTTTTTGACAATCTTGTGAGTTATGCCCTATTCCTCTAAATCAATGTCCGGTTATCGTGTTGTCTAATTGTATGACATAGCCATTGGTTCATCAAGATAAGTTATAGTAATGTTGTATTGGTAATGTAAGGAGGAAAACAATAGCTATAAATATTAATTCATAAGAAAAATCAAGTATGCTTTTGATAAATTTAATAACTATGTTGAACGTCGAAGATCTTATTACGGGAATTGAAAAAATGCAAAACTCAAATCGTTTAATAAATAAAATAGTGAATAATGCTTGTTTTAGCCTTGCTACCCCGAATCATCGGGCTTTGATTGTCCTGATTGTCTAATTCGTGAGATGGGCTCCTCTGCTCGCAGCCAGTATGGAAGGGCCGTCCCCCCCCCACCCTCCTCCTCGAGAATAACATAACAATCCATATCATTTTCCTCTAGAAACAAATTCTTCACTACTACAAGTGCTTCTTCTTCGTCTGAGCCATAAAAAAAACGCCGATCTGTTGGAAGGTATGCTCCAAGTACGGTATTGGTTGCTCTAGTTTGTAGTCAAGACTGCGCCAAGGTGGATACCAACAATTGAATTCTTCCCAAGTGTATTCATATCCCAAACTGAAGGTAGTGCCATATTTCTTGATTTTATGGGTTCAGAGATTCCTCTGAGGTTCTTGCCGAGTGCTTTGCCAGGTTTGTACCTACTCCAACTCAACATACTCTCAATTTTCCTATCTTACTATTTTTCTTTGTCGATAGCATTGACCCGCTCAATATGGTGGTAAGTTTCTCCACCCATCTTCCTTCTTCCCTCGATCACCGGAACGGTCTATCAATTGTATGTAGGTTTGCTATCGTCGCGTAATTGTGAGCACGTAATTGTTTCCTCGCTTGAATTACTCCAAAATCTTAGATTTAGGGTTTTTTCCTAAATTATTTGATTTTAGGATTAATTGCATAATTTTCGTATTTATTTGCATTTTTGTGTGCATTTTTTTAATTTAGATAATTCATAAAAAATACAAAAATATGGCATTTGCCTTTAAGATTTGATTTTACATATTTTCAAGTTATATGGTAATTAAGATTTTACAAAAATACAAAAAACAAAAATTTTGATTTATTTTTGCTTTATTTAAATTGAATTTTGTTAGTTTCTTTTAAATTTATTAATTTTGTTAATTATCAAATAGAGCTTAATATAATTAGGGAAGTTCATTTAAGTTTAGGATTTAATTCATTTTTATTTTTTTAATTTTAATTTTGAAAAAAGAAAAGAAAAGAAAATCAAAAAAATTATGTTCCTTAAATAAATGCCCAATTTGGGCCAAAACTCACCCCAGCCTAATAAAAACCCGTCCAAACTACCCTAAATCGGCCCAAACCCATCCTCCTAACCCGGTCTCCCACTGAGTCTGCCAAACGACGCCATATTGTGAAGTTTAATCCTAGCCGTCTAGGTCAATGATCAAATGCTTCAAAAGCTAGGTTTCGTTAATATATTAATGTCCAAACAGACCCTACCCATCATCGTTATCACCGCTCACAAGACCATGCATAACCCTGCCGTCCATCGCCATGAACCGCTGTTTGGAAATTGCCTGTGCCGGCGGCGATAATCCAATGACCTCTATTTTTACACCATAGGCTCTCCTTAACATTCTCATCTCGCATCTGCCATTAGTTTTCCTCAAGACTCTCGCAAACCTCTCAAATCTTTGAAACCTTAGCCACTGCCATGGATTCCTCCGCCGTGTCCGGCGGCGCCACTGTCCAACAGCCCCTAAAATACCACCAAGCAATCACCATACCCTCCCTATCTCAAATCTCCCTTCCGCTTGTTTCAAAGCCCTCTAAATCTTCTCGAATATTGGATTAAAGAGAGGCGGCAAAACCTCATCACCACCAAATTACCCAAAAATCACACCATATAACCTCCTCGCCTCCCTCACCTTAAATCCACACTCAAATTCCCTCCAATACCTCTATGGCTACTTAGAATTCAAATCTAGGGTTTCCAGAATTTTCAAGATAGTGCATGAAGATTTTGCATAAGCTATGTTTTCTGTCTTTTCCTGTTGAATTTCCCTCTTCCTCATCTTTTTTCTGTTGGTTTGGCTTTCATGTTTAATTCCTAGATTTAAATTAGGTCTGGTTCATGTTAATCAAAGTGTATTAATCTTTATTTTGGTTTGGCTTTCATGTTTAATTCCTAGATTTAAATTAGGTCTGGTTCATGTTAATCAAATTGTATTAATCTTTTCTGTTGGTTTGGATTTCATGTTTGGTTCCTGATTTCAAATTTGACCTAGCAAGTTGTATTAGTCTTTTCTGTTGGTCTGAACTTCATTTTTAAGTCCTGAGCTTAAATTAGGTTTAATTCATTAGGTAATTTAATTTCTATAATTAATAAGTCTGAGTATTGTATGATGGTTAATTTAGGTTTTAGTCAAAGGTTTAGTTTAACTATGGTAAGTCCTATAATAGAGTCATTTGTTCTACCAGTTGATTTTCTGCAGTTTTCTTTTTAGAAATTGCTCATGGTTTCATCCGTTTGAATCCTTAGCTATTTAACTATTTTTTTTGTTAAATTTCAAATGTTTTAATTGTCCATCCAAAACTATAGGGTAAATAACAGCGCAAATATGGGTAATTAGGATAATTCATCTAAGGAATATTAGGTGTAACAGCTTAGGAAACTTCCTAGAAGTATTATAAGTGTTAACTTGAGCGACAAGTCAATTATTTAGGGACCTCTTAAGCGAAAACAGAAATTAAAAGAGGACCTAATGCTAAAATAAAGTCTGAAATTTGTCCTACTTACTTGCCTAGAAAGGCATTACTTCCTGGCCTAAAAAAAATGGGTGAGAGATCAGATTGGCAATTTGAGAATTAAAAACTTGAGAGTATACAGAACTGGAGAGCTAGAAAATCCTAGAAAAAAATAAGTAGTAACCCCTGCATAAACAACTGTTCTATTAAAGCTTTCGTGGGATCTTTGATGCTTTCATGTGTTGAACAAGCCCTGAATATTCAGAAGTTAAAATGAGTTGAATGCTGTTGGTAGTCAAGTATTTGGGCCAGTTTTTGGTTGATGTTTGATTTTTGGGGTTATTTAACTTTGTCACTGGGTCAAAAATTATTCTAAAATTGGTTTCTTTTGTTCATTTCTGGGTTGACACATTGTTGCTGGCTTTATTTGCTGCTGTTGAATTATGCTGTTTGATTTACTGCTACTGTCATTACCTAAGCTCATAAGCTTCCTTGTTTACTGCTATTATCAAGTATTCTCCTTAGCTCATGCTTGAAGATTGCTCTGTGAACATGTAAAGGATTTGAAGTTCCTGTTGAATGAAAATGATATTGGAAGTTGAATTTATTTTTACTTTGCTACTGTTTACATATTCCTAGTTAGATTTAGAACAATAAATGTTCATTATGCCTTTTTCATTGAATTTGGTATGTATAAAGGAACTTCGTGTAGTATTTTGGACCTTTGCTTAAGCAAACAATGGACTATTGTTATTTACTTTCATGCTTGATTTTGTGTGTAAGGGTGGATTGAACTTGAGTGTGTTTGAGCTTAATATTTCAGGCTTTAGGAACTGTTAACTCATTTGAACATTGAGGAACCGTATATATGGACTACTATTTAATATATATTCACTTGCCTAGTCGTACATATAATAAGTTTTATGGCTAACTCTGTTTAGTTCTCCAGTTTGGCATTTTATTTGAAAGTTGAGGTGCTTTCTTTGTTTAATTGGGCATGCACACTTGCATAGAATCGAAAGGCATGGTTTATTGTAGCGTTAGTCCAGAAATCTACTAGGTGTGTTTACATTTTTAATCCCTATTGTTTCTTGAAATCATACTGATTCATATAGCTTAAGTTAACACTGGAATTTCACAGTTATTTGGAAAAGCTAATTGACAGGTCAGTTTTAAATGCCACAAACCATCGAGTCCTTGATTCAAAAGTACTTGATTTAAGTGATCATTTTTCATCCATATTTTGAAATAATGATGCCATTGTTATTGGGCTGATCTCACTTCGACTTCCTGCGGCCCAAAAGTGTAATCAGCAACAGTAGATCCAAACCTACGTGGCTTAGTTTGGGGCTTGAAATTAGTCCCTACGACTTTAGACAATATATAAAAACTTTAGAATAACTTGAGGATGGTCATATTATAAAAAAAAATAGTCCATGGCCCTTCAAGTTTTAGTTGAATACCTTTAAAATAACTGAGGTGCGGCGCGCGAATAAAATCACAAATTGCTTGGCCCTATTTTAATTATATTTAAAATCTGTACAACTCAGGACGTGCCATTTAGTGAATTTTCACGGCCTCCCACAATGCTAATAACGATTTGGTCTCTTTAGGCCGTTCTTTAATAATTTTACATTCCTAATCTCGTGTATGCATTTCAGGTGACCCAAATCTGAATCCCAAAAAGTTAGATAAGATGTATTCTGGATGGTTGGTGCATTTCAATGTGAAGCGATCCAAAGACATGTCTTAAAGGACGTTCAGTTTCCTTAAAAATTAATAAAAAGCAATAAATAATTTAAAATTGCACCATAGGTTTGAGACATGTATTAAAATCTGATAACAGGACAATTATGATGGTTTAAGAGACCGTGCTAGAACCACAAAATCCGGGGGTGCCTAACTCCTTTCCTCGGATTAACGAAATTCCTTACTCAGAATTTCTGGTTTGCATACTTCAAAAGGAAAGTCGAAATTTCCTCGAGTTTTTATTTTACAATAATGTGGTGACTTGGGACACCAGAAAATAAACCATCCCCAAGTGGAGACTCTGAAAAAAATCCCATTTTGAATAATGTCACTTTAATTGGAAAAACTCCCTTCTACGCCATTTGTGGGGTGTAGTTAAATGGAGGTGTGAAAGCTCTGGCGACTCTGCTGAGGAGAAAAACCCAGAATGTGGATTCAAGGTTCAAGAATTTGAGTTTAGAATAGCTTTTATGATTGGCTTTATCGGATTTTCCTACATGTTTCATGTCTAATGTGCTAAATGTTTTATCCCTTTGATATTTTAGAGAACTGTATATATAAACTACTACAAAACCTTTCCTCTCTCTGAGTCTTCTACATCATGGAGAAGGGTGCAATTCATGTGACTTCTCTTTTGTTTAGAGTCGTATCCCATTTTAGAACTAGGTTCAGACAAGTTTCTAAGGCGGCGAAGCTTCTGTATTACCGGTACGCTGCCTCCTCTCGGCTCGAGTTCCGCTCGAGTAAACCACGTCCAGAACAATAAACCTAGGTTTCAAACCTAGTATAACAAATCCTCAAATCAGATACGTAGTAGGAACGTTTGTTTGCATCACGTGTATTTGAATTAAGGGACTCAACACAGGGGTTGGGTCTGTCTAGGACAGGTGACCTGCAATGAAAAGACCATCCTGATGCATTTTACTTGCTACTTTCACATTTATTTGCTTCGGATTTGCATGTTGAGCGGATTATAAATAATGGGACAGAGTTGAAAAGAGAATAACAGAGGGTGATCATTTTTTTCGAGAAAAAACAAATACCCAAATCATATCGAAACTCTACCGAAATTTAAAAAAAAAAGAAAAAAAAGAAAAAGGGGAAATGAGAAAAAGGGAAAAACAAAAATTTTTGTTTTAAAAAAAGTAGTTGGCTTTGTCAATCTGCCCGAACTATGCCAGTTTCATTCTCACCGGATGTGGGATACGTAGACAACCCCCATCAGGTCCAACTTCCCTTTTTGTAAAAATAGCCAAAAATAACAAATATTTTAATCTTAGTGACAAATAAGTTTGATGATGCCATTCTGGTTTAAAATAAGCCAAATGTCCCCAAAAGGGCGCCGGAAGGCTATTTTTGCAAGAACAACCACCTTGGGTCATTTTCAATAGTTAGCAGGCAAAGCCTTCAAACCTTCTTCCTCGAAGTGTTAAAAGGTCGTATATGCAAAACAATGGTTTTGTGTATAAATGAAAATCTTGAAAAAAGAAGATATTGTTATTTCTCCTTTTAGGTAAACATAAGTCATTAAATCGCCTTACTAAATGTGCAGGATGAGCACGAATGAAATTGAACCATTCACAGTGCTTAATGAGATCCCTTAAACCTCCACATGTGGTGGAATGATCATGGAAATGGAAGTAAAGAAACAGTGGTGAAAGTTATGGGAGGCCTTGTCTGACTATTAAACATTAAGCCGAGGTCAGATATAATTGAAGCTTTAATACCTTTTTGGGACCCGACTTGCAACATGTTCTATTTCTCCAATTTGAGCTCACACCAACATTGGAGGAAGTTGCGGGATATGCGGGCCTACATGGAAACCTTAGAAGCCGATATCCATTGTCACCAAGACCACTGTCCTCCCACAAGTTTCTGGATTTGCTAAGTATTAGTCGGGATGTTCATGATAGAAATTTATCTGAAAGGGTATTGCACACTACAATTTTTATGTCATCGATATGGTAACCCTCGAGGTTTTGAAGAGTTGAACACTGGTCTAACCCATGCCGGAAACAAAGACAAATAGGAAGCAAGGCCTTGTTTAGCTTTAATGGTAGCTTTCTTGGGTGTTGTGGTATGTCCCCGGAAAGATGGGAATATAGAGATAGGTCTTGTAAGAATGATCAATGTTGCAGTCAAGAAAGTCAATAGCACTATGGTTCCTCTGATCGTGTCTAAAATCTACCAAGCCTTGACTACCTGTCGGGGAGGGGGGAAGTTCTTCTAAGGCTGAATTTGCTACTTCAATTATAGATGCAAGAACACCTCTTCACCAGGTAGGGTACATGAATTATGGTTTGACCACACTGAGCTGCATTGAAGAGTTTGCAAATCGGGTAGCAGGTATTGAATTCCCTATGGTTACTGAAGCTTGGTTGTATATTTGAGATCCTTGACTGTCGACAAAATTGAGTGGGAGTTCGAGTGGTTTCCCGTCAGTGAAGCAGTGTACATGTCGACTAAAGTATCTTATATCTTCTTGATGGGAATTCGGAGCATACAACCTTATTCTCCCCACAGAGTGTTGCACCAACTAGAATGATTTCAAACCATCCACAATGATGAATATTTGAATAAACATGCCATTGAGCTAGGCCCAAAAGCTGCATTTCCAGAAGGGAAAATTCGCCAAGTGTGGAATAAGTGTAGGTTTCTTGAACCCAAGACCATTGTGCGAGACTGAGCTAGAGATGAAGTGGAACCTAAGTACCTTTATTGGTTCGGCAAGAAATTCCAAATTTCTGAAAGGCTTACAAAGAGACCACATATCAAACAATTCACAGTTGAGGCACAACCGTAATGACAATGGTTGGCCAAAGAGAATGAATACAAGGCTAAAATAAGAAAATTGGAAAGGAAAGTCATGGAGCTTCAACTTGAAAATGATGTTCAAAGTGCAACCGACGAGGGAGAAAAGAAGAAACCGACCTAGGAAAATGAGACCCTTAAAGCTCAGATCAGGAAGATGAAAACAATTGCCAATAACCCGGTAAGAAGTCAGGCTGATGAGCGACTTATAACTGGACTAAAAAAGAAAGTCCTTGAATGTCAAGAAAACCTGTAAAATTCAAATGATAGTCCAGTAACAATCCGGGCACGATGGACAAAGAAAGCATAAGAACGAGCAATTTGTGCAACAAATGAAAAGAAACTATGAAGGGACCATAACCAGCTAAAGATTTCAAGGCTGATAGGGAGCACTGTTATAATTTAATGGCTAAAATGGAGGAAGAAATACAACAAATGCAAGATCAACACTTTCATGACTCCCAAGTGTTAGAAGCCCATAACTGGCAGATAGGGCGACTACTCCAGGAAAAGGGCAGAATTAGAGAAAGGATCTGAACCATCGCTTACTACATTACCATGAAGTCCCAAACTTGCGAGGACATGAGTCGCACCACATTCTTTAATGTAGTGATGAATTTTATCCGTCATGATATGAGTGACTTGGAGCAACTAGAAGGGGGTCTCGCACAAAGGTCCGCAGTGAGGCCGAATGATGCCCCACGGTCCCCAGTAGTTGAAGCATTAATGTATTCATGAGTTTTCAATTTTTGCTTTATTTTGAGTCTGTAGTTTTATTTCCAAGAAAAAGAGTTGTTAACATCTTTTGTAATAGAAGTTGTATTAATGAAAATTGAAATTTTCCAAAAAAAATTGTTTATTTACTTTTCGTATTTATTTTCTCTTGAACTACTTAATGATCTAATTGACACTGCGTCGTGATACGTAGGCAATCCTCATCGGATCAGATCATAATCTTGTAAATAACTGCAATAATAAAGAAAAAAAATCAGAAAAGTATAGACGGAAGGAAAAGCAAGAAAATGAGAGTAAAATCGAAAAGAGAGAAAGAGGCAAAGAATAAGGAAAAGTCGGGATGAAGCATACAACCGTCGCAAAACAACTAGAAACCCATTAAACTGCATAGGTGCACCATACCCCAATGTGCAATTACTTATATGTTATTTATCACAAACTAAACGTTTGTTGTTGTCCCTTCCAGTCCATGTTTTATCGAACAATGGTTAGTTTAATGGTAACCTGGCTTCATACCCACACTTTACTAGATCAAAGGGGAGCATTGGAAAGTCTTCAAAGATGACTCTACCAATGGTTCCCATTGCAGATGATGGCCCCATCTCGGGCATCCTGACCTCTAAAACTGCAGCTGCCAAAGAGAACAGAATCCTGCATCTTAGGGTTATGGAAATGGCGCTTGGGAAAATAGAAGATATCCACCAAGAAAAATCTTAGGGTTCCCCAAACTTTTCCCTAGAACGAGTGGTACCTCCGATGTCCCAATCAATCACCCAAACATCCCACTGGGACAGCCAACTAGATCAGCTCATTTCATGGGAATGCCTTCTGAGTTTCGCCCCCAGGTGTTCATATCCAGTGCAGCCCCAAACATCTTCATCGCTCCCCCATGCTCGGCCACAACATACCCTGCACTGCCTAGGTCCACTTTTGATCCTTCAGCCTTTTTTATTCCAAACACCTACCCTCCAAATAGATCCTCCTCAATTCCCCACATATACCTACCCTCAGCCAGCTCAGTTAGAGTTCACTCCGGGACAAGAAAAGACTCCCAAAAATCCTGAGCAAGAATAGAACGCAAGAAAGATGAGGAGTATAGAGCAAAGCCTCAAGAACATCCAAGGTTTAAGCAGACAGAAAAGTGTGTTGTATGCTGATCTATGCATGTTCCCCCATTTGCACTTACTATTGGGATTCAAACTCCAAAGGTTTAAAAATACAATCGGCATGGTGATCCTATCGCTCATCTCAATATGTACTACAATCAGTTGCGAGGGGCCGGATGAAGGGAAGAATACTTATGGCTTATTTTTGAGAAAGTCCAGTTTGTATTTCTTCCGAGTGGTGCATGGATCAAGACATATCTCATTGGCACGTTTAGGACGACCTTTCCAGAGACTTTGTCAAACGATTCTAGTACAATATAGACATTGCTCCAAATAGAAACTAATTGGCAAACTTGAAAAATAAGACCTCGGAAAGTTTTCAGGAATACACATTCTAATGGCGTGTACAAGCATCTAGAGTAAAACCTCCGATGGACGAAGTCGATATGGTCACAGTTTTTCTTCAAGCTCAAGAAGCCGACTACTTCCAAAATATGACGTCAACTATGGGTAAATCGTTTGTGGAAGCTATCAAATCGGGGAAGTGGTGGAAAACAAATTAAAAGCAGGCAGAATTCTAAGCCAATCCGCTATCAATCTCCCAAGCCATTCAGGGTGGGTCTGGAGGAGTAGGAAAGGGCAAGAAGAAAGAAGAAACATCCATGGCAGCCTCAGGTGCATGAAGAAACTGTGCTCCCTGATTCATGTTCCTAGAGAGGACCCCTCAGCATTATTACCCTCACCAGGAGGACTCCTCAGCCGCATGTTGTCATGAATACTGCCATTAGTCCCTATGACTTTACTCATATAGTTTATGTTAACAATAGAATTTCACGGTTATTTGGAAAAACTAGTGGACAGGTTAGTTTTAAATGCCACAAACCATCGAGTCCTTGATTCAAGAGTATTTGATTTGAGTTGATCATTTGTTATCAATATTTTGAAATAATGATGCCATTGTTATTGGGTTGGTCTCACTTCGACTTGCCTGCAGCCCAAAAGTGTAATCAGCAACAACAGATCCAAACCTACTTGGCTTAGTTTTGGGCTTGAAATT
Source organism: Nicotiana benthamiana (assembly GCA_034376525.1). Taxonomy (NCBI): domain Eukaryota; kingdom Viridiplantae; phylum Streptophyta; class Magnoliopsida; order Solanales; family Solanaceae; genus Nicotiana; species Nicotiana benthamiana. Next base: position 41,453,966 of record CM067324.1, read on the forward strand.
AGTCCCTATGACTTTAGTCAATTTATAATACCTTTAGAATAACTTGAGTATGGTCATATTATACAACAAAATAATCCATGGCCCTTCAATCTTTAGTTGAATATCTTTAAATTAATTGAGGTGCGTCGCGTCGAATAATATCACAAATTTTGTGGCCTTGTTTAATCATATTTAAAATCCTTAGAACTCAGAACGTGCCATACAGTGAATTTTCACGGCCTCCCGCAAAGCTAACAATGTGTTAGTCACTTTAGGTGCGTTCTTTAATAATTTTACATTCCTAATCTCGGGTGTGCACTATATGTAACCCAAATCTGAATCCCAAAATGTTGGATAAGACGTGTTCCCGATGGGGGGTGCTTTTCATGTGACGCGATCCAAATACATATCTTAAACGGCGTTTAATTTCTTTAAAAATATATAAAAAACGGTAAATAATTTTAAATTTCACCATAGGTTTGAGACATGTATAAAATCAGATAATAGGCTAATTATGATAGTTTAAATGACCATTATAGAAACACAGAATCCGAGGGTGCCTAACACCTTCCCTCAGGTTAATAGAATTCCTTACTCATAATTTTTGGTTAGCAGACTTCAAAAGGAAAGTCGAAATTTCCTCGATTAGGATTTTAAAATAAACCGGTGACTTGGGACACTGCTGAATAAAAAAAATAATCCCATTTTGAATAATGTCACTTTAATTGAAAAAACTCCCTTCTACTCCCCTCATGGGGTGTAGTGAAAAGGAGGTGTGACAGATGCTACGCCCCCAGCACCATAAATCCATGGTCGTCCCAACAACAAGTTGTATGACGTTTGTACATTTATCACCTGGAAATCAACTTCGAACCCGATTTGTCCTATCTATAGGCATAGAATAATCTCATCAAAGGTGGACCTCTGAGAACTATCGAAGGCTTTTCACATCGATTGCTCAATCTTTCATCTCATACAGCCCTTTGCCCAAATTCTTGAATATTACCAATGGACAAATGTAAAGACTGGAACCTCCATCGATTAGGATATGAAATAACCTTTGCATTGCACGGTGATGTGGAGTTCCTTGTTGTGCCCCATCCTTTAAGGTGGAAGCTCATCCTCATAAAAGGTGATCTTATGGCTTTCCGGCACTTGTCCTACCATATTAGCCATTTCCCCGCCACTGGTGTTACTTGGTACGTATGCTTCATTTAGCACCTTTAATAGAGCCTTCTTGAGCATCTTGGAATTTTGCAGCAAAGAGAGAATGGATATTTGTGCTGGCATCTTGTTTAACTGCTTGATGATCGAGTATTCCTTGGACTGTAATTTCCTCTGGATGTCGTTCGGACCTGTCTCAATGAGGGGAAGCTGATTCGAGTCCAACTTGCTTAATTCAGCTAGATTTTCAGGGGTATAAATTTTACCAATTTTTGTCATACCCAGTGCCGCTACAGTTTCTTCAATCCTGACATTGCCTTTCCTTCTCCGCTGTATAATCCTAGGGTACAACATTTGTCCAGAATGGTGGCATGGTTGACATCGACACTAGGATCGGTTCGGGTATCCTCACTTCAATTTGAATATGTGCCTTAGGTTGTAAGACTACAACCTCAAATGATGCGGGTGCATTTGTCGAAGGAACGAATTCAACCTCAATTGGTGTCGGTGTCTTTGCGGGTGTGGCTGCTTCAAAATCGAGAGGTATAGACATATTCACCTCAACGGCCTCAGATGGTTGGATCTGGACTATTATTGGATTGAGAGTAATTTTTGGTTTCTTTGGGTCATCACCTTCTGTGATCAACCTGATGGATCCTTCGGGAGCCTCGTCATCTTCTACTTCAATCATATGGATAATCCACCTTTATGCTTTGGCAGAGGGTTGTTGCATATGTTTGGAGCAGGTTCATTTTGCAACAATGATCTTTTTATCAATTAATGACTGTATGTTGTCTTCAAGGAGAGACATTCATTAATGGTATCCCCTTTAATTCCGAAGTGGTATGCGTAGGACTTATTTAGGTTAACCTACTAAGAAGGATTTTCAGGGGTTCTAGCAGGGACGCGGGTGACATAACCAAGAACTTTGAGCCTCTCATACAGGTGTTTGATATGTTCAGCGATAGCTGTATTTTATTTTTTTAGGTCTGCAATCAAAATTAGGTGGGGTTCTAAGGAAATTTTGGCGTGTGGGGGACGATTGAGAATGGGATGGTTGAACATTATTGGTTTTTTTAGACATGAGCAGGCTGGGAGTATTTGGGTGAAGTAGGTTGATATGTAGAAGGTGGAGATGACTGATATGTTAGTGGCAGAGCTTGCTATGAGGGTGCTTGGTAATTTGGGGTTTACTGATATGTGAGTGGTTTTGTTGGGTAAGCTTTGTATTTAAGGGGAGACTTAGTTCTTTGTGTAGCCATCACGGCCCCTACATCCCTTTTCATTGACACACTACCGAACTATAAAGCCTTGTTTATAGCTTGCAAGGCCTCGAAATTTGTAACGGTACCATTTTTAATATCTTTTTAATTGTTTCACCTAATTTGATAATTTCCGAGAACTTTTGATTCTCAATCATCGTCGGCCATTCATAGTACTGCAGGTCCTGAGCCAGGAAAAAGAACTTGTCCATTTGCTCCTCTTCTAAGGTGGGCCTGACCTTAGCAGCTTCAGACTTCCTGCGAGTAGCATACTCACGAAATGTCTCCATGGGATTCTTCTTAAAATTCTGGATATATAACATGTCTGGTGCATTTTCTATATTAAACCTGAATCTTCCATAAAGTGAGATGCCATGCCCACCCAGGTTGACCACTTCGTGGGATCTAGGCTGATGTACCAAGCTAATGCATCTCCTTTCAAACTACTCATGAACAACTTCTTGCAGATCCTTTCATCCTTTCCTACTACAACTAGCTTGTTGCGATATGTCATCAGATGGACCCTTGAACCACTGGTATCATCAAACATTTAAAACTCATGAGGTTTGTACTCCTCTAGCAGTTTGACATCGGGCTATACACAAATTTCATCATAGTTCAGCCCCTCGATCCCTTTGCTTTCGTTAACGCCCTTAATTCGTCTTGTCAGTTTCATAAGTTCACTCACCAAGTTCCTGATAAGTAGATCCTCTTCATCAAACTCAGGTGTGCATGAGATAGGTTGGGTGGAGTATAGCATGGTCTCCAAGTAGATAGAATTGTTATGGTGGCTTGGTGTATGGGTGTGGAAATGGTCATTTGTGGAGTTCTGAAGTTCTAAGATGAGTAATAGAGTTTTGTTTGGGGTATGGTATGTTTTACATTGGTTCTTTCGTAGAGCAGTGTGCTGGTGAGGTACGGGATGATTCTGCTGTTTTGAGATATTTTGAGGAGCTGTAGGGTTTTGAGCATTGGGGAAGTTGATATCTGGGGTTTTGATGGAAAATGAGAGGTTTCCCAGAGTCTGAAATTGATCGAGCTCTTTCTGTAATTTCAACAGTTTCTGTTTAATTTGCGACACATTCTCGTTACCAACCTGAATATCATGGCTATTAATGGCCTCTACCCATTAGGTTGTGTTCTCCTTCCTGATGTTGTTCCAAACATCCATGTTATTCTTGCCTTTGTCCTTTTATTTAATGGGACTAAGAGGAGGAGTGGGTGGATGGCCCCTGGATCTTGTGAAGTAAGATGATGATGCTAGAGTGCATGAACTAACCTTTGGAGAAAGTAATAATAAAACAAAAGGTAATCAAGTCAGTGAGGATTATAAAAAGTATTGCAATATTCAAACATATAGCGAGGAAATGTAAAGCATGTCCTAATTTGGGAACCTCTTTGTGCCCGAGGTGGGCCTAATGACAAATAATCTTGGAGAACTTTTAATGTTAAATGCATGATTTTATTGATAAAAATAGAGGAATACCAAAACGACACTAAATAAGAAAAAATAAAATGGCCATTGGACTTATTACATTCATAAAGCAAAAATAAAATTCCTATATATTTTGTACCAGAAAGACCTTCCCCAAATTCGGCATCCTTGGCTCCGTCGAACAGCTTCGCCAATTCACGAAGTCCCAGTAACAGGTATGCTCTGGCTAGATGTCCACCTTCGGTCCCTTCAGCCTTTTAATAGTCATCAACCCTTTTGATAAATTTTCCCTCTAGTTCTACTATTCCTCGCTCCAAGTATTGTTACCTTTTGTTGGCAGTGATAGCCATGTTTTTCCATTCCTCAATCAGCTTCTGGCTGGAATCTTGTATCTCGTGGTGTTCCCTCGTACATTCATGGATCCTTTTGCATAACAAGTTGTAATTGACTTGCAGCTTGGCCTTTTCATCTATGATTTTGTAACCTCGAATAAACCCTAGCTGGCCCATACCATCCCAATTGTCTTCCAACCAACCATAATAGAAACGGGTACAACCGGCATGATATCTGTCTGGCTCGACAATGTCTTTCCCCATTAAGATGTTGCAATGCCACATCTGCTGGGCTTCACACTTGTGGGGACTAGCATCATTTTGGAAGTCAGCTCGAAGATGACTCATCTTGTAGACCCTGGGTATGACTTGCTTCCTCCTTGCTTGCCACACAACTCGAAGAGGGATGTAGAGGTATGTTCCTCATAGAAATAATAGTATTAGGAAAAGTGCATCTCTAGATTGGGCGATGAATTCCTCTCTTGGAAACCACTCGAACATCCATTGATCATGTTCTTTAGTCAGATTATCAAAGAGCTCAACCCATTCTTTGGCATTCTCAGGCTGAGCGAACATATCGAGGATGTAATTCATTTGCTTTGGATGATGGAAAGAAATCTGGTCATCCCAGACCATTCACTGAATTTCTTGTCGGTATTGACCCTTTTGGTGATGTTCCATGAGCCAAATTTGAAGTAGCAGATTGTAGCCTTCGAAGTGTCTCACTCCTCCTTGACACCTCTCTAAGGCTCGTTCTTTGTCTGCAATGATCATGAGTACAATGCTGAATGTCTTCCCACAAATCCCCTCCATTAGGGTCTTGGTTTCAATAGCCAGCCTTGTATGGATTCACCCTTTCTTTATTGGAAACATGATCGGACCCATGAAGTAGAACATGAAGAAGAAAACCCTACGATGGATATATCCCAAGGACATGATGAAAAACTCATCATAGTAGGTATGGTATGATTTGTTGTATTAGTTAATCAAAAGTGATGTACGATTTCTTCAGGCATACCAATTCTGCATTCTTCTTCAAACCATCATCTTTAGGAAACACTTGCATGTACAGTTCGCAAGCATTAGCAAACCCGGAGTTTCACATACTAGACCGGCTATTCCTCCTACCTCTTCTAGCATAGGGGTCATTTCGATGTCCCCGAAGAGGAACACGTCACTTTCACAATCCCAAAATAAGGTAGAAACTTATATTATCATGTTGTTTGGATGTATCTCCATAAGGGATGGTAGATTTCCCATATACTTTTTTACGATAGTTTTGCACTAGAATGTAAATCTTTCTACCAACTTGGCAATCGGGTGGGTATTGGTGACCATGCCGAATCTGGGGACTTTGTGCCTAATTTTTCTGCAAGACAAATAATGTTAGGCCCTTACCCCCACCATACTCGACTATTAAATATCAACAATTAGCATAAAGCCTTTAGTTATCCAAACAAATTCAAAGAACGTGATGATGTCCTTTTGGGTTTTGGGAAACCTGATTGACTTTTGGACAAGGCTATCTTAAAGAATAATTACGTGGACAACATAACTGACCCAAATAGGTTTTACCATGATGCATGCACTATTTAAATAGAGTAAGGTTTCTATGGGGTTTTAGACTGGTACCTTTGAGCGGATAACTCAAGGTAAAGGCACGAAACTGTCGAATACACCGCTGATCGTCTAGTTTTACTGCAAATAAGCCTTTCAAAATTTAGGGGGTACTGATATAGGAAGGGCGCCACCACCATAAGCATTGCAATAGTATTTGTTTGGAAGGAGTGGCGTATGATGTTGAGCATGGTTATGCAATAATTAAAAGCATGTTAACATGTATTTGCACGTTAAGAAAGTGATAAATACAACAGTATTATAACTTAAAGCAGTTATAAAGGAACAAAAAAAGAAAGATATGTCAGTTTTTCTTTTGAAAAAGAAATTAAACGCTTAAAAGGATTAAACAACTAATCGTACATAGAGGGGTACAAATTCACAAAAACAGTTTGAAATTGTAAGAGCCTAAATCTCCCCAACGGAATTGTCATGCTGTCGCGTCCCCTTTTTTCCCTCACGGATCTAGGTTTATGACATTTTGGTATGAGACAACTCTTTCCTTTTTTTGAAAGGGGTTTAAATTTTGGAGAGTCTCCACCTAACGATTTAAGGTTCATTAGGTCACCTATAGGGTTCATTTATAACTACGTTTGGTAACCAGAGATAGGGTAAGGGCTTGAAGTTATCCTAAGGGAAAGCTGTAAGGCCCCCCTCAGGATCCACTAGTGTGCTTCCTGGCTAGACAAATTTCTTTGAATTTGTACAATTAGCAAATAAACAAGTATAGCTCAAATAGTAGGGGATTTAAGTACACAATGTTTGAAAAACAATTAGTGTAAGAGCTTGATTCTGAAAAGAATTACAATCTAAGCACATTTATGAATGAAAGAGGGGTGTCCTAGGTTTGTTTGTAATATGGATCACATCAATGTAACACCCGGTATGACACTCCTCATAAATGGGATATATGTGGTATTAATGCACCGGTCATCATATTCATATCTACGCTTTCCCGCCTCGTGAAGGGTATTAAACCGAAGGTTGGTCTCGAACCCTATTGCATGATGTTACCAGTCCCTTCCTATCAGTCCCAGAAGATTTCAGGACTCTTATCCAATAAGAAAGGGGGTTCTAGGAACACCCTTAAGTTTTAAGGAAAAATACTAAGGACAAATAAGAACACATAGAACTGCATTTAGGGAGATAAAACATAGAAATTAGATAGAAGGCTCAGATATACCTCCACAAGTAATGTACATAGACATCACGAATTATACACAATTAAGGTCTAAAATTCAGATCCTAACAAGGTATTTGAGTGATAACAGTAGAACAAAATTTGTTACATGACTTAGAAAAGAAGTCTGAATCAAGCTTGCACACTGATAGTTAAACACTAACCACAAAGACGGTTCTAGTTTTATTTAAATTTATTACCTAAGGCTTTCCTAGGCGTAAAAAAATATGCAACAGTTACTAGAATTATTGAAACAATTTGGGAGCTTTCTGTTCTAGTTGATACAAATCTGAGAATACAGATATTATTACCAGTTTTATTTAGAAAACATCACAATGTGAAATTATTTTTATTACCTGTACATGAATCAGTATTAACTAGGTGTCTTGAACAAAAATGTACACAGAATCCTATAATATGATATCTAATATGCACATGAAAATGGCATGATTGTTAAAAAAATAGAATCCTTAAGGCATGTAAATGCACACAAGAGTTGAAAAAGTATTGAAAATATGATTTCTGAATGCACAAGAGTAACAACTATTATGCTAATATTGTTATTGTCCTAGGAGCAAGATTTCTAAATGATAGACATAAAACATGTATTAATGACATATGAGATGCTGAAGCAGTAGACATGAAATCCTATGTACATGATGCCTAGTGCAAATTTGGCATGATTTGGATGAGTGTATTGATCCTAAAAAAATATGAATTCGAGTGCAGATATAAATAATGTAAAACCTATGATATGCTACCCCATTGATGTTGATAGCATGTATTACTACCTTTCCATTTTCACTAGTCAGCCCAAATACTTTTTTACAATAGGTTATTACAGACCAATACTGAAATGATTACTTAAGTAGAAATGAAAATAATAAGATATACAATAAAGAGCCTCATTAGGACTTCCTCCCTGAGTTATGTAATAAATCACCTCAAGTGCAAAGATTGTTTCATAGATTTTCCTCATATATGTGTGTGTTAGAGTACATTAAGGACCTCAAGGAATCTCGAGCAGTGCATACCTAGATTTTAGAGCCAAGATAGAGTAAGTGTAGTGTGAAAAAGCCAGCTTTCATGAGTCCAAGTTCAGATGGAGCTCAAGGGTTCCAAGGCAAGGGTCACGCAAAAGGGGGCAGAACTTAGTGGTCTAAGAGTACTGTGAGAGTGCTTGTCATAGTTAAAAAGAGTTGATTTGGAAATAGTTTTGACAAAGATTAGTTTGAAATAAGTTTTCAAAAAAGCAATATAAGAGTTTCCTTTAGTTAAAACCAATTTGGAGAAGAGAAGAAACAGCACAATCAGTAACTCAAGACCAAATCAACAAATATAGTTCAAACACAAATAGGGAAATGAGGAATTGGGGACAAGTAGTTCACACGTGAAAGAATATTTTCACATAGATTAATACCAGATAGTACTACAGAACTTAAATAATAACAGCAATAGTCAATCACAAAGTTTTCATGCCAGAAGCTTAACAACAAAAGATTAAAGTGAGCTAAACAGAGCACCTCACTGGGTGTAGGGGGAGGGTTCAGGTCCACATAGTGACTAGGTGTCATAAGCACATGCTTAAAATATATTGGGGGTTAGGGGGTTAGGGAAGAATAGTAGTAGAAAATTTAAGAAGGTAGTCATTACAAGAAATTGAATTATTAGTGGCAACATGTAGCAGCGACCCTATATGTTTCTACAACAACTATATTATTAGCAACGACTTTCAAAGTCACTACAGAATATTAATGTTAGCAGCGACTTTTTTTAGGTCGCCACTAACGTGGCTGAAATTTTTAGCACCGCCTAGAATAAAATCTTGGCTCCATATATTTTGTGGTGACTTCTCGAAAGTCGCAGCTAAATATCTCTTGCAGCGATTGGGTCGCTCCCACACGACAGAAATTTACTTTTAACATAATAAAGAAAATAAAAATTTGTATCATCGTTAACAATTTTCTGCTGGAACAAAATGCCAAAGTGAAATAATACAATAGCACAAAACACTATCTAGGGTCAGCTCTCTCCCTAGAAATCAGTTCTCTCCTAGCAAAAATTTTATCCAAATCAAAATTTCTCAAATCAAAATGTGAATCTCATTTTTTAGGTATGTTCAAATCCCTATTTTTTCATTTTTTTGGAAAAGAAGTTGCTCTAGTTTAATCGATTGATTTCGCGGAGGAAGAATCAAAGAAACGATTTATGTTGCTAATCGATTTCGTATTTCCTTTCCTTCTTATTTGTTACAATCTCATATCTAACTAAATCCTATAAATATTTATATAAGATATATTTATATTTGGGTAATTTTTTACAATAATTCTGTAAGACAAAATTTTCATCTCTTTTCCAGGGTATAGTAAAACCTTCTTCTTGAGAGACATTTTACATGTTGGCATTCTATTCTTATTTTTTTCTTATATGGTTATGTGCCTAATCAGTAGACATGTAGTTTTTAATTTTATAAGGCAGAAAAATATTATTGTATGGTTATAAGAAAACATAATATGTCGTGCCCAATATATATTGGATATAATAATAAACAATCATCTTATTAGAACCCCATATTTTTCCTATTTATACATTAATCCTTAAGTTACATAGAATATAGTTAAGCCCTTTTATCATTTTCTCAGTCTTTTACTCTTTTTAGAAGGTGCACGTTTGTCTATTAGTAAGATAGGTTGTTACAATTCCTTTGGTTTCCCTTTTACCTGAGCAGTATGTAGGATTCCAATCATTGTAATCAGAGTATTACTGAAATGAATCCATTTTCCTTATCTTAAATTATTTATTATTTTTACTGCATTTCTTCATTTTCCTGAAAATAAATATCTAAACACTACAATTTTGGTATCAGAGCCCGGTTCTTGGCAGTGGGAAATTGGGGATAAACAAAAGTCGTCAATCCCAGATGATGGGTTGAAGAGAGTCGAAGTTCAGTTACAAATCTTCATGGAGGAATCGATGGAACAGATGGATAAATTGGAAGATAAGTAGGAGAATTTTGAAACTAAAATGGTGGAATTTTCAAGTTCCACCAAGTGAATCGAAGAGATACTGTTAGCCATGCACATCCAAAATCAAGTTGGAGTGGAATAACAGAAAAGTAAATTGTCGCCAGAATCCATGCTAGCTAATCGTTAGAAACCGGTCAGTCCTCTGTTAGAGGTATCACACGATACCAAACTCCTCATTTCTCTCCTCTTCAGATTGGTAGTGCTCCAGTCACTCCAAAGATCCTAATAAAGTCTCGTTCAGCACACCCCTAATCCCTTCATCTGCAGATTTTCAACCATGTATGAGATCCAATCCAGTCCAGTGTTAGAAAAAGCGGTCGCTTCGTTACTTAAAGCAAGAAGTGAAGCGAGGCAACCCCTTGCCTCTACCATGTGGAGCGACTCAGGTAGGAAATAGCGATCCCTTCCCACTAAAAAGAGAGAAGCGACCAAAGCAAGCGCTTCTTTGTTTTAAACATATGCTAGCCTATTTAATTAAAAAAAGATTTTCAGTATTCTTTTATTAAACACAACCAGCAAAGCATCTGAGAGTCTCTGTGAAAAGGGTTCTTCAGTAGAGAATCCAGCAACAGGTATGCGATGATTTTCTCTTCTTCTTCTTCTGACTTCTTCTCTTCTACTTCTTCTTCTTCTTCACTTTCACTATTTCAACGTCCAAATAGTAGCAAAATGCTGGAAAGTTTTTTTTTACCTTCGGTTCTTTCGTAGCATCCAATAACAGAATTTTTTTTACCTTCAGTTCTTCTTTCAAAGTTTCTTAGTTTCTATTGTGTTTTCTTGTGTGTTATGTAGTTGATCTTTTAATGGAACCAAAAGAATATAGGACAGACAATAAATAAAGAACAAGAAGTTTAATAATAAATAAAGAACAATAAGTTTAATAAATATCAACTAACCATTATATATATATATATATATATATATATATATATATTCAATGTAAAACACTCATTAACATTACACTCATATAGGGTCCACAACCATAGTATTTAAAACTAGTTACTCATGCTAAAATACATAAAATACTCCTTATGTAGGACCTTGTTTCAAACTTCAATAACCCATAAAAACCCCAGTTATTTGTTTTATAGTGGACCAAAAGTCGTGGTCAAAATCTGGCAAAAATACCCCTTCAGATAGCTTATGCAGCCACATAATGGTCACAGACGACTTATGTGGTCCGCATAATATTAATTCCATCACAAACTTGATAAGTTCCCAGTTCCCGCTTCAGCCACAAACTGATTATGCGGTTCACATGTGTGTTATAGGACTTCATATCATCGCACATCATTATGAGAACTTTCTTCTACTGAAGTTATGAAACTATTATGTGGCTCGCACAAGTGTTATGCGATAGCATAATAGACCGTATATTTTCTTCTTCATTTGGCCAATAAGTCTGTCCTTGTTTGTGATCACCATCTGAATTATGCGATTCGCATGTGAATTATGCGGCCACATACTTGCAGCATTTACATTCATTGTGACCTTTTGACTTTTTTCCATGTTTTTGGGTCTTCAAGCTTATGCACTACAAAACAACAAAACTTGATCAAAATTAGGTACAAATGCATTAGACGACGAGCTAAAATCAAAGTAATTGGTATCAATTGTACCGAAATTCTATGGCACATCAGTGGTGTCTGCTGAGATGCTGGAATAATGGAAAAAGGGATCAACGATAGCAGGACATAACCTTTAACAAGAATAAAGAATAGATGTTGAAATTACCTGTACGATGCAATTATTCAGGAAATGATGGAGTTTTGGCCAGGATGGTGTCCCTGGTGGAAACTACAACGAACTGCTCCATCCAGCCATTGTTGTTATCGTCATCCATGCTAGTGATCAAAGCATGATGACCACATTTGTTGTAGTTTATCATTCCCCCACGGAAAATCTTGGGGGAATAATGGTTCATCAATCAAGCCAGAGAGAGTTCTTCCCCCGTCTCCTAGCATAACCACTGAAGACAAACTACCGTTCGCCACACAAAAGAACTCACTCGTGCAAAGGAGATTTTCTAGCCAAGATTAGGGTGTCAAGTCTACCACTAAATGAAAATGTTCGCAAAGTGAAATGGTACGTGTAAACGTATATAAAACCCTTCTCGAGGAAGCTATCCGCTACGCTAGGTCAGAAGCAATGATGTTCAAGTCATGGCAACCACAGTTTTCCTTCACGTAAGGATGCTAAAAGGACAGATGGAAGATGGGTATACACGAACAACCAATGTGCAGGGGTTACTAGGGGAAACTTCTCTTCAAAGTCCTTAGTCGTATAAGCTTTTTGGGGATAATTATGCTCACTGTAGGAGGGGCAGCATCATCAATATTTTCTTTGTTCTTTGAAGAGCTAGAGCTCCTGGTAAAAGAGGCCATATTTAGCAGAAGAAAGTAAGGGATTATCTGATGAAGGAGGTTAAAATAAAGAGTGAGTTGAATATTAAAATATTAAGAGAGATGGAAAAATAATGAAGTGTAAGAAAAGAAGATGGAAGTGTATAAGTAAATGAATAGGTCGGTTAAAATCGTGGCCCTGAGTACCTCAAGAACCGGCAAAATTATTGCTGAATCATGCAATGACGCATTCTTGGAGCATTAAATGCAAAGAGACCTTCGTCTAATCAAGCATCAGAAACTTTTCAGAGGGAGTCGGTAAATTTCCCACCGAGAAATGTATTTACCATCTTCCTGATGACAAAAAGACGTGCCACCAGAAAGCAAGGGGCTGTCCATATAGGACAAAATTGGTTCATATTAAATGCTCTTATAATAGAGTGACATGTGAGATCAGAGATAAATGGAAAGCGAGGCATGTGGAAGGCGAGACCGGGGGACAGTAGTTTCAGCTGGCACCAGGAGGTCCCTGAAGGGAACGTTTTTCGGGAAGACAAATGAATACCTATCACCTGACAGTATTCAATTAAGAATATTTTACAATATTAAATACACAGTCCATTACACTTCTTCAGTGGCCCCATAATTATAATAAAAGAAAGGCTTGATCCAAGAATCTTGTTCCTAGGTTCTACTATAAATCAGGATTCCAACAACCATTGTAAGGGAGAATTTTTCTAACAATCTTATACCATATACTATTCTAAGGTTAATAAAATTTTATTTTCTTGCTTATTAATATCATTATTCCTGCCTCTGGAAACTTTGTCCCTGAACCATGATTGTTGCTGTCTTTTCTAGATTTCACGATTATCGGGTAAACATTAATTATTTGAGTAAATTAACAAGGCTTTTGGTCATTACAATAATGTAGAGGTAACAAAATGGTTAAAAGAAAAGAGTTATGCATTCATATTATCCATCAAAAAATGAGTTGGATAATGAACCATTTAAAAACGTGTCGAATATAAATAAAGAACCATATTATCCACTTAAAAAATGGTTAACCAAATGGATAACTAATGTATTTAACTTTTACATTTGCAAAGCCTCAAATTAGAGTTTCTCAAGTTTAGAAGAGTAGGAATTTTTCATAAGTTATTATATTTAAGAAGTCATGGATTATATGGATATCCATTTTATCGGCCAGATAAATCCGTTTTTATCCATCTTAAATACGGATCGGCTTGGATAATTTATCCGTTTTTTAAAATTACCCATTTTGACCGGCTCATATCGAACCCAACCTGTCCGTTTGCCACCTGTATGATGATGTAACAATATAACAGCCTGTCATTCTTACTTGCAGGTCAAACCTAAAAGTAAAAACTATAGTAGTGACAAAAAAATGTTGACTGATAAAAAGACAAACTAAAAGATGAACAGGGAAGAAGGAAGATGCTTCAAGTGTTACGTGACAGTATCTTGTGATTTTTTTTTATTAATTATGTATCAATACAATCATTAGGTATAAATATGAAAGATGACATCGCAAGTCACTATAGTAATTTGCTCATTTGTCATTTTCCTAAATATTGACATCGTTAACAAAAAATCGCGTCCAGATGATTGATGGTCATATTGATTGAAAAACATTACGCGTTTCCACAATTACTTTTCATCTGTCTTCTGTCTTTGCCTGAAAAAATAACATTCATACTCGTGCGATCAGATATTGAATTAGCTATAGCTGCAGTCTAACTTAAAAATAATGTCGATTTTACATATATGGCTTTGTAAAAGGATATCTGCAACTGCACGCACGAACAAGAACTAGAACTAAGTTAAATGGTTAAAGCTGGAGAATATTGCAAATTTTATGTATACATATATTTATTATAACACAAAATAATGGAAGATCATTGAACGTTTAGATCGAAAGGGTTTGGCCCCACGAGCCTCTATATCATAACAAGTAGGAACTGGTTTAATGGCATAAAATGGCGAGCCAAAGAATGTTCCTAACGGTATTTAAAACGATATATATATGTACACTTTTTTTTTCATATATATATATATATATAAAGCATAATTCATCAGCTAAGTTTCGCTGAAGTTCAAAATACAAATATAGCCATAATATAGCCATGAAACTTGGCTTTGAATTGAATTATATGCTTCGTATTTCTTTTGACCATTGTTAGTGTTAGATTCATACTTTTGGTTTGAGACGTTGAATTTACATGTTAGCTGCTCAGTTGGTAGTGAAAAATAAGTAGTTTTCCTCTATATAGAAGTGTAGAAGATATGACGAAGCTTGGTGAGAAAATAAGTAGTCTCCCCGAAAGAGGAAAAAAAAAGGTGCAGTTTGTCAAACGATTAATCCACCTGGGAGGTTCACAATCTTTCAGTCGTCTTTTGTTATATCATCTAGTCTGCCAAGCTTCTTTAAAGCCTAAAGTAATTTTTCCTTTTTTTTAAAAATTAAAACTTTTTTTTCAAAGTTGATATGTTTGGCCACATTTTTAGAAGTAAAAAAAGTACTTTTAAGTATAAGTAGAAGCAGTTTTTGAGAAACATAAAGAAATAGCTTCTCGCTAAAAGTACTTTTGACAAAAATATACGTAGAAGTACTTTAGAGAAGCTTGGCCCAACGCTATACTTGTTGCTGAAAAGTACATTTCAAATTAGTTAACCAAATACAATCTGTTTTGTTTCCAAAAACATTTTTTTGAAAAGCTCTTTTGGAAAAAACAATCACAAGTCAAAATAAGTTGATTTTAGAAGCTTGACAAAATGGGCTATCAATATCATCTAAGATTAGTAAAAACAGAAGTATTAAGGTACGTACGCAACCTTGGCCGATTCAAGCTCTATGACTAGTTTCACCTGAATAGAATCTGCTGAACCCAACTCGAACTAGAGCTCATCAATTTTCTTGGCTTACGCCAAGGTGTTCTCTTTCATACTTCAAAGTTGGATATCAGCTAAGACTAGCTAGGCCCGAGCAGCCTCCTTTTTTGAGGCCAAGCGATCCATATACTTTTTCCATTCTTCGACCTCTATCTGTACAGCTTCAAGTTCCTCACAAAGTTGCACGATCACACAGAGCTTTTATTGGACCTACGGATTCGAACCATCAGTCACCATGACTGGTTATCATCTCTAACTTCGAGGATTCTTCTTACCTGCTCAAACAATTTGCTGTGTTCTTTTTAAGCCATTTTTAGCTCAGCATGAAGGCCTTTAGCTTCCCTTTCTCTTTGATCACTAAGAAGCTTGAAGGCATTTTTCTTCTCAGAAAGCTCTCGATTCTCGCCTCATGCCAACTAAGCTCCCCTCAGAATCGGAGGAAAATCTCATGATGAAGCACCAAAGCCTACAAACATAGAAGGGAAAGTTACACAAAAGGATAAAAATCTAAGTATAATAATTGATAGGGAAATCAGGAATTACTTGGTTTGGAGCCTATTGGGCTTCGTTAAAAAGACAAGACGCTCCCACCACGTCTATTTAAGCTCGGTCTTCTTCTCTAACCAAACACTGGAGGTAGCTAGCCACCCTTATAGGGGCAGCAAGAACCCGGAAAACCTCCAGAACCATGATAAAAATTGTTTGCTTGCACCTAGGATCAGCACTAGGGACAAAAATCTGATTGGTCAATTAAAAACTCGAGGAAGCCTCGACCGAGAGTTCCTTCGGAACCTCCAAATCACTTATATCGGTGACATCCTCTACACAACCAAATAACTGATAAAAGGTATTCATCTATATGGGCTCCTTCCCCATGACAAGTCTCTATGGCCTGAGTATCGCAAATCATCTAATCGGATACCAAAGGAAACAAGGGGGGATCCCCGATCTCTATTTCCCCAAGCGGGTCATTTGAGGTACTACCGCCGTCTTGGGGAGGTTCAAGCCTAGTTTCTGCACAAATGTACTTCAACGATCTCTTTGCCCCTAGGTAAAGCATCTTTGGTTCTTCTTGGCTCGGAGATTTGGGCCCAAGTCTCCCACTCAGCCTCATCAAGCCTAAGAAGAGCAATATCAACTCCCACCGATTCTAAGGTTCCCATAACCTTTGTTCTAGCTCGAGCATGGGCCACCAGCCCAGAAAAATCTTCACTCTCTTCTTCTTCGTCTTCGGGCACCTTTAGTAGCCGACGGACTGAGTCCATTGTTAAAGGGATGATGTCCCTCGTGGATTTACGGGTTGTCTTCTTTTTGGGCTTTCGCCCCTCAGAGTTCGCAGAGTTGAAACCCTCTTCCTCTTTTTCTCCCCTACCTGCTTCGAAACAGCTGACAAGGGAAGAACTTCTTCATCACCGGATGGAGGCCTCATTATCTCCTCCTTCCCAAGACCTACAAAAGAAGAAAAATAAGTATGTTCGGAAAATTGCTCGAGCATTGGTCAAATCATTAAGTCAAGGAGAGAAACTTACCATGTCTACTAGCTTCCCATTAACCCCTCGCCAAATAATGCCATGCGCGCTCAGCGTGGGTCATTTGTGATATCAGGCTCCTGACCCGGTCCTCGAGTTGGGGGACTCCCGGCATCCAAGCAAGAATTCTATCCAGTAAAACACTGATAAGAAAGAGTGAAAAAATGAAGATAATAAGCATGAATTGGGGAAGGAGTCATACTTACGTATCATATTCCATTTCTTAGCAAATGGCAAACTTTCGGCCGTGATCAGGTCTGAGGTCTTCACTTGAACAAATCGGCACATCTAGCCTCGGTCTTTATCCTCATCTATAAAGGAGAAAGGTGTCTGGATTGCTCGATATTGAAGCTTTATTAGTCACCCTCGATAGAGTCGGGGGCCATATAGGCATATGAGGTAGTTGAGGAAGAAGGGAAGCCCATCAACTTTGCTTGAGAAGAAAAGGAGTAATATCACTTTTCCCCAAAAGGAGGGATGAATCTGACCGAGGGTCACCTCGTGCTTATTGTAGAAGTATATGATGATCGAATCCAAGGGACCCAACGTGAAAGGGTAAGTGTAAACACATAAGAACCCTTCCACATGAGTGGTGATTGCCTCTCTAGGAGAAGGCAACACCATGTGTTTTTTGCCCCAGTTGCAATTTGTTTTAACTTGGAAGAGGGGTTTTTTGGTAATCGAGCATATATACCTCTGTACCAGCTCACATCGGCCCGGCACTGAGGAAGTCTTTTCAAAATTGAAATCAGAATCGTGAACACACCCTCTAAGAAAAAACTCTTCAGACCGTGGCTCCACCGCCGATTCCTCGTCGGCTGACCGTGATGATGAAGCAGTCTCTTTTCGCGGAATAGTTTTGGATGTTTTGGCCATTTTAGGCAAGGAAGAACGAAAAATGGAATATTTGGTGTTTTGGAAGAACAAGTACAGAAACTCAAAGATCTAGAGATATGACGCTCTGAAGAGTGCATAGAATTGTGGAGATTAGGATAAAGGAAACTGGAAATAAAGTTTGAAAGAATAAGAAGCGGCCTATTTATTGGTTTCACAACGATAATTCAATACTTGTAGTGGCCGACCATCGACTGACGCGCATTAATTTCCTAGGAAACTGATTTCGATGGGATGTTTTGATCACCTCTATCACTTGCATCACGATGCTTACGTCATGGTAAACCGAGGAAATGTTCGAAGACTCAATTCGTTTCTAGTCATTACACTCCAAAAAATAAGGGTACTATCTATATACAGCCAGAATCAGGCTTCTTTAATTTTATATGGCTTATCGAAACCATTGTAATAGAACAAGGCTCGACCTCGCTTTGCTTCGAACCATGACACGGAGATGGATTGCTAAGCATATGAGTCGATGATCGATCAAAATCGAGACCAGTCTTGATCGAGAATGAAGCGAGATAGAGACAGAATGAGATCGAAGGAAGCCTGCTGAACCGAATAACAGAAAGTCGAGATATCCGTGGTTGGGCAAGGATCGTGGCAGAAATCTTGGCACTTATCGAGTCAAGACCAGACATTTAGCCAATCATGAGACTATCTTCTGTAATTAAAATTATATCATAAGTAGAATTCCTCTACTACATAAAGGCGGTTCTAATCATTTTGTAATCATTATGATATTCATGCATACCGAGCAATACAATCCATTTTCTCTCTTAAGCTCCTTTGTTCAATTTATACTTTTTTAGCATACTCTGTTGTTTCGAGGGCGCTCTTGAAGTCCATAACCGCTTATTATATTGGTTTGCTCTATTTTACCGTCTATTTTTAGCATTAATTCTCATATTTCTCAACTTGCGCCAAGTGAAATTACATATTCTTAAAACCACTTATATATAAATTGAATTATTATCCAATTTAAGGGTAAACAAAGCTAAGAGTATAATTGTACAACTTTATTCAAAACTGATGAATGTCCATCGTATGAAGCATTATGTTAATATTTGTTTAACTTGATGGTACTTCTTCCGTTTTGACGGGTAATCCTACTAAACGATTAAAACAAGCACTAAATTATCTTTCCCAGTGTCGGACTATTTTCGTACAGTGATGTTAGGCATAGCCTGTTCACAGTATGAGCACACCATCTAGTATCACTATATTCTTTTACTTCAAACTACAATTGGGCCTAAGGAAACACTAGAAAAAAAACAGTATGAGCACACCATCTAGTATCACTATATTCTTTTACTTCAAACTACAATTGGGCCTAAGGAAACATTAGAAAAAAAGATATCACTATTCAAAATGAGTTGTTTAACAAACCTTCAAGAATTCTTTTTCCATGAGAGGAAATGGCTGTGCAGATGTGCCCGACACAGGTTGTGTGTGAAAAGACATTGTTGGTTAACTGATGAGACGGGAGTACGCATTTCATGTGTGGAAACTGGAAAGGGACAATAGATTTGGAAGATTAAAGAATTCAGGATCAAAGACTAGAGAGTCAAAAGCCTTCATTTGAAAGGGAATTCACATTGAATAGTAAAATCATTAGGTGACCAAAAAGTTTGGCCTAATTATATTAGATTCAATATTGAGCACCAGGAAAGGACTAGCTCGTATTAGAAGAAAAGAAAAAAAAATTACATTTGAGTAATAACATCTTGTCATTATCAACTATATGGCGGGATCAAGGCCCGTCAACTTCATTTGCTTTATCATAATTCATATCCATTAGAAAATTTTGAAAAATTCTAACTTAGACTTAAATCTTTCAAGATCTGATTCATATTATCTGATCTCGTTCCACTAAAATAAGTTACCTCAATTTTATTTAGGTAAAAAATTTCACTGTTCCTTTAACTTTAACTTGGTGAAAATCCTCAACTAGCTAGTGGTAAAGATGTCGTCTTCTAGGCTCCGGTCAACGATACGGCATGTTCGTTCAAATACATGTATATTGCCCGGTCATACTTGTGACGGTGTTTCATTAATCATATCCAAAGAGTCTCCGGAAAAGATCCAAAGCTGTTATCATCAAGGAAGGACGTGTTGCTTTGTGAACTACCATTTGTTAGACTAGTGAAATTGCCCAAGGAATAATGTTGTGGTGATGCTTGTGCAGATTGTGTCATTTCCATGCAAATATGGGCCATAAGGTTAGTTTGTTCACATTGCATGTTGACAATCTCAGCTTGTGCCTTAGCCAATTGTACTTGGAGCCCATTCACTTGCTTTTGTAGATGACATATTGCTCCTGCACAGCCATATACAGGATCCCTCAGTCTTGCATTGGCTTCATATACCATACTGCTCACCGCATCTGCTCTTTGAAATTCCGGCAGTTCCTGACCAAAATTAACCATAATGGTATTTATGTTTCATGCTGTACCATTATATACTAATAGCATAAACAATTTATAAGTCATTTTAAAGGTGATAAAGACGTAAATATCAGCATCGGTGATAACTTAAAAAATAAAGACAAGTCAAAGTTAATAGTATGTTAAATTGCACTCATTGAAGGGCAATCTGCTCCACTAAGCTCTTGCTTGGGGGCTTAAGGCAGGGCCAAGTCACAATGATCTATCGTACGTAATTTTATCCTATATTTCTATAAGAGGTCCTTTTTACGATTCGATCCCGTAACCTCATGATTACATAGTGATTGAGTAAAACTCTATTTTTATTGTCACTGGATATAAGATAAGTTCTCAAGATTTTAGTGAAAATGATTTGTTCGACATCATTTTGATACACTTGTCAAAATAGCCGGTGAAATTATGAGTGTAACAGAGAGAATATAATTTTGATTACTTTGACACAAGAAGTCATGAGTAGTTAGTAGTTAGTACCAATAAAAGCCATAATGTTCTTCAAAAGTAAGGGAAGTCAATGCACAAATTAATTAAGAAAACGTTAGGTGAAACTGTAGCTACATGGACTAAATAAAGAGATGAGATGTGGTTGTTGCCATTATAGAATGTTTGTCCAAAGCATGTTTATTGGTCAATGTCCAAAGCATTTGAAATGCATGTAAACTTGAAAATCAATTCCCTCCCTTACACTAAGGATAACATTTGAATTTCATTATTAAATTTTTATGGCTGTGTGAACAATCAATAACCCTAGGGCTCTCACTTTCCAAATTGCAACTAGAAGGTACCTTAACTACTAAGGCCATATTGGTTGTCGACGCATTCAATACAGCCATTCTAAAACATAGATATCTTCCTGTATTTCCATACTTTCATTTTTTCAAGAAAAGCTTGACTTTACCTAATCAACTATAATAAACGGAAGTAAATTCCAAAAGGAATACTGACTATGATTCGAAATCATTGTGAGTTTGGTGAATTAAAAGTGGTTTCAAATTATTAGATGTTTAAAAAAAAATAAAAAGTCACTTTTTGCTCTCCTTTTTTATATCTATCCTCACTTTTTCTAATATTAGAGTGTTAAGTAGTTTGATTTTAAGAGGGAGATAGTAGTTTAGACAAAGTATTCTTAAGATTGACTATGAAGTATCTTTTTTAAGGATTAATGTGGAAAAACACTAAAAAAGACCGATAATAAGAATCGGATGCGAAAAAGACATACACAATATATAACTTGCTTTATATAAAAGTTTGTTAGAGGTTCTTAAAGAAAATTTAGTGTACACGTAGACATTCTCGTAAAATGTAATAAAAGAATTGTGCATGGCGATAGCGTTTGATTAGTGAACATATATATTAACATACATGACTCATTAAGACGGAGCCAAGATTTTAATTTATTTTATGAATTCTACATTTTAGAACGATAATCTAAGTGTTAGTAATTGAATTTCTAAACACACTGCATACATAATTAACGAATTTTTAATATAAATATATTGTTTAAATAAAAATTAATGGGTTCAATTAAATCCATATACGAGCTTCTACCTCCGGCTCTGTTTGATATCACTCGATGCTATATTACTAAGCTAAGTGGGAATTTAACCTAATACAGAGAAAATGGAGAAAAAACGTCACTGTGGTAGATATATATATACCTGCAAGAACTTGATAATATTGCTGGTACCAAAGACGCGATGTGCAGTAGTGAACTTGATGGGATCACTGGGAGGAAAATAAGGAGCCAACACACATTTCTCGGCGCACCTCCGCCGCAAGATTTTACAGGCGGCACAAGGGCTTACGATCACTACTTGCAGCGGAGTCGGAGAATTAGGACGGGAAGCCGACGATGGCGAGACGGAGCGAGAAGATATAGGTGAAGTTATGGTAGTCGCAGTTATGTCACTCGACTCCATTTGTTTTTTTGTTTACTATTTGAAGTAATATTGTACGTGCTAAAAATATGAGGGAAGAATAGTTCGGATGATTTAACTTGGAGTGAACAAAGGGCGTATTTATAAGTCCTGGGAAAGAAAGGAAAATAAAAAATGAAATAAGATAGAAATAGGAAGGAGCCGGCAGTGGAACGAGCCACATCATAAAAAGAGAATATGACGTAAGCAAAAAACTAGTATTCCTCCGTTCTTATTTATGCAAACTTGAAAAAAATAAAGACTTTTAATATAGTTAACTTACTATAATAGATCAATTATTATATTTTATCATACTATTAATTAATTACTCGTATACAAATTTAATAATCTTACATGACACGACGTGATTGTGATATTTTTATACTATAATGCATATATAATTTAACTTATATATTGATCATGATAAAACGTAAGAAATTGATAGCATACACATTGATTGAGGGGATATGCTTATGAATAACAAATGGTGAGTAAATAGAAGAGGATAGAATTTAGGTGTGATCGAAACCTCACATCTAATCAGAATGTAGCATAGATTTAATAGTTTTAACTGAACTTAATATTTTTAACATAAGATAAATATATTTGTGAAAGTTACTAGAATCTTAATAACAAAATCCTGAATATGGAATAAAGTGTAATTTAGGCCTGATTTATCAATAAATAACTTTTTCTTTTTTCAAAAATGTGTTTGCCGTGGAATTTTTCAAGTTTTTGAAATTTTTTTGAAAATGAGTTTTTCAAAGACCACTATTTATAAAATTTCAGAATTTTGTTTTCCCCACTCACAAAACTCAATATTTTTTCAAGTAAAATGCATGTCCAAAAATAATTTAAAATTCAATGACATATTTTAACTTAACTCCAAATACTATTTGTTTCAAAAATTATAATTTTTATGTCCAAACACCAACTTATTTAATGTTAAGAATTTAAGATCT
The DNA here is from genome assembly GCA_034376525.1 of Nicotiana benthamiana. Taxonomy (NCBI): domain Eukaryota; kingdom Viridiplantae; phylum Streptophyta; class Magnoliopsida; order Solanales; family Solanaceae; genus Nicotiana; species Nicotiana benthamiana. The sequence continues at coordinate 41,476,964 of CM067324.1, forward strand.
AAACCCGTGAAATTTAAATTTTGTGCATGCTGAAACGCAGCTATTTGAGTGTACCTCAAATCCTGAATCTTCCCTTTTCTACTGTTACAACTAGTTGACTTGGAGTAATATTTGACTTTACGAATGTGAAAACTCTACGACGATCTTTGAGTTTAGGTTAGCCAATATTCTACTTAGAATGATTAGAGTATATACAACTGGGTTAACTGAAAGGTGGTTGTTGTGCACTACCTCGCTCTTAGAAAAAATGAATCTAATGTTCTAGTTAATTTAAGAGAAATTTTCATAACATACAATTTTTTAATAGTAATTAACCATCTATAGAATATATTTCCTATATTATTGAATATAGATCTTTTTTTAGTGGTTAAGATTTATTTGATTCATTTAATCTATTATATCCATAAATACAGTCGCAAAAATAGGCGTAAATCAGGGAGTCCAGCTAACCAGTTGTTGTATTCGAGTGTATTCGACTGTATTCATGGAGTGAAACATGTGATTATAGGTAAACAAATTATTGTATTTGACTATATTCAACTGTATTCACAACGTGAAATAGGGATTACACTGTTTTTAAAATGGAAAGTGAATCAATTAACATAATAGACTCCTAATATAAAACAACAAACTCAATTATAACACACAAATTTTATATTTTTCAATTATAAAAAGGATTTTCAATTGAAAATACTCAAAAAATATAGTAATCTTCAGAGAAACTATATAATACATCTGAATACATAAATTATATTAATTAAAAAAACATATGAATACATTCATGGCATATAGCGGGACAATGAATATAATGAAATAGATAGAATAGAAAGTGATACATTGAAATACAATGATAAAAAAGGACACTAAATACAATAAAATACATGGAATACAACGAGACACATTAAATTGTAATGAAAAAAAAGGATAGTGAATACAATAAAATATATATAAATACAACGAGATACAATGAAATGCTTTTAAAAAAGGATAACAGAATCTTCAAATTACTCAACCCAAAACTTCAGACAAGTCTGCATAATGCTTTTCAGCAAATGCACGATCCACAGTGATGAAATTCAAGCCTTTCAAAGAGAATCCTTTCTTTTCAAATCTTCTGGTAATCTCACCAACCAGGCCACGTTCGACACCATCAGGCTTGATCATGATGAAAGTCTGCTGTATTTTCGCTTCTTTGATGTTCTGAAAAATGGTCTATGGGGTCTAATAGTGCCTTCTATATTTTGTTTATTCTCCACTTCTTCTGATATGGTAGCCCCATGTGTTCCTGCTCTAGAGTCCTTGTCGCTAGATCACAGCCTTCGATTTTATCAAAATCAGAATTTTCCGATGGAAGAAGAAAGAGATCAAAAATTTGGGCTTTGCACAAATTCGGTGGAAGGAGGAGAAGATCGGAAATTTTAATGGGATGGGGGAACAGAATGAGATGTATCAAAGTAGAGAGACAAAGAAAATAATGTAACTGATTAGCGTATTTATTGGCTTAGGGATAGGAGATAACCAAAATTAAATATTTTGTTATAAACATTAAAAGGTATCTATAGAATATAATTTTATTGAATGGTATTTATTTAAAATAAATAAGGTGTTAACCTTTGCTATAGGAGGTAAAAGTTCCTTAATTTAACTACCAAATTTAACTTGTACTACCGGTTAATTTACTCTATGACATAGTTGGCAATTGTTTACCGGTAAAATGCTACAATTGAATTGATACCTAATTTTTTTTTAAAAAACTTAATTAGTTTGATCCTAAAATGATAGATGAATTATATAAATATACAATACTTAGCCTTGAGCTGGAGACGAAATAGCAAAAGCAATAGTTTCAGGAGCAGGGCTTCTCGAGACAACAGCAATAAAATCAAAAAGCAAAAAATAAGATTATATTAAGCTTTGAATAGAGTGTAGCATATTTTCAGAAAATTCATGTCCTGTTACAACGATAATAGAGCTTACTATTTATAGTTGCCTGCACCTAGTGAACAAGGTCCAAGCTTCAAGAATTATGAAGTCCATTGAAGATTGTGTAAACAGCGGGCACAAATGTCATATTATTTTGTAACGGGCAGTACCTCAATTCCATAGATTATTTTTTACTTTTGGGTCATCTTCTATTTTAGAGCTCGATTCTAAGTTCTGAGGCCTTAAAACATCATATCTTTCTTCAATTTGCATGCATAGTCCAGGTGTATATTCGGAAATCTTTAATGTGAAAATTTTAGGAAATAATAATTTTTGGCCTACAAAGTTGATTTTTATTGACTCTGGTCAACGTTTTTGGTAAACGGATCCGGACCTATGTGATGACGGTCCCTGTGGGTTCGTAGTATAATATAGGATTTAGGTGTATGCCGAAATCGAATTCCGATGTCCCTAGCCCGTAGAAATGAATTTTTGACAAAACTTGTAGGACTGGAATTATAATGGTTTCGAGAAAATGGTTAAAGTTGATTTCGTTGATATTGGGTCCGTATTTTACTTCTGGAGTTCAGTATTGGTTTGTTATAGTATTTATATCTTATCTGTGAAGTTTGGTGAGAAACGAGGCTGATTTGACGTGATTCAGACCCTTGGTTGAGAAAATAGAAGTTTTGAAACTATCAAGAAAAGTATCATGCAATTTGGTGTTAAGTTTGTAGTTCTAGGTGTTATTTTGGTGATTTGATTACACGAGCAAGTTCATATGATGTTATTAGACTTGTGTGCATATTTGGTTTGGAGACTTGAGGGCTTGGCTGAGTTTTGGATAGGCAATGGACTGACTAGACTTAAAAATGTTTGTTGGTATGCTTTAGTAAGACTTAAATAAGTTTGCTGGTATGCTTCAGGTATGCAGAGTTCTTATTTGTAAAGTCTGGCTCGCATTGGTGAGCCTCGTATTTGCGATTCTGGGAAGGGACAAGGTAGCTTCGCAATTGCGAAGAATAAGTCTGAGTTTGAGGAAGTTAGCGACCGCATTTGCACAAACTGTTCCCGTTTGTGATAGCCACAGAAATGCGAGAAGTTTGCCTTTGCGAGCTTCGCATTGGTCGCAAATACAACATCTGCAACTGATAAGTTTGGACTTAGATGAGATTTTCATTCATTATTCCATTTTTCAAAACCTAGAACACAAGAGGCGAATTTCAAAAGGCTAGTTCTTCCCCAAATCATAGCTAAATGATTCATAACTCTTTTCTTTCAATCATTGGTTTCTTATAACAAGATTTCAATCGAGAATTTAGGATTTTTGTGGTGGAATTGGGAATTTTTGGGTAGAACATAGAAATTTTAAATTTTGGGAATTTAGACCTCAAATTGAGGTCGGATTCCAAAATCAATTGTATATCCGGGCTTGGGGGTGAATGGATATTCGGTTTGGGTTCGCATTTTGGGCTTTGATAAAGCGGGTCTGGGGTCGATTTTTGACTTTTTGGGGAAAGTGTTTAGAAACATATAATTATGTATTGGAATTGATTTCTTTACTTATAATTGATGTTATTAAGCTAATTATGACTAGATACGAGTGGATTGGAGGTGGAATCTAAAGGAAAAATGGTAATTGGGCTTTGAGATGGCCGTTAGATTGAGGTATGCGTATGTCTATCTTTGACTTGAAGGATTAGGGATCCCCTACATAATTTCTATGTAAAAATCTATGTGTGTGCGGATAGGTAAGGTGACGAGTACCAATGTGCCACCAAATTATCTTATTAGCATGTTCCCTTCCCCATTTCTAATATATTATTTTCTTGTCTAGACTGCTACATGCTTATTGGTGCTTCTATGTTTAGTTGCTTCTTGTTAGATGTTGTTTTCTTTGTTGAGGGTATTAATTGTTCGTAGTTCATAGTATTACATTATTGATTTAATGTTGTTTATCGGTGCTTCATACTACATTTCTGTTGGTCTCTTTGTGTAGTATTAATTGAGGAAGTTTCATAATTATATAGATTTTTGTTTGCTTTGGTTCGGATCATAAATATTGTGGAGTGTTTTGAGCTAAATTATGAATTACTTATCCTTATAGTGTGATTTGTATTGATATGGTAGGATTGGGTTGCATGTTGTAGGAGGAGGAATAAGGGTGATATATTTAGGAGGAATATGGGTGAAATGTAACTGTCTGGTAGGATCAGGTTGTGCGCACAACAGGTGTAATAAGGGTGGACAGGTGGGATGGGGTTGCATGCCGCAAACGGAGGAATATGGATGGTATATTGAGGAGCAATAAGGGTGGACTTGTGGGATCGGTTTGCACATTGCAACACGAGTAATAAGGGTGAATGTTTATATTGTTACTGATGATATGGTTGGATCGGGATGTCCACCATACCATTTTGTTGTTTATGTATTCTTCCTCTTCCGTGATTTTATTTTGTAGCATTGTAATTCACTTAAGGATTGGTTATAGCTGAGTACTAGCAAGATAATTGAGTTCCATATTTATTTAGTGCAAGTTACTATTCCATTTCGTTCCGTATCTCCTTTTTTCTTTATTATAAATTTTATGCAGGTTATATTGTAAATGCCCCGTCTTAGCCTCTTAACTACTTCGTCAAGGATAGGCTCGAAAGTTACCAGTATTTGCTCCCTTACAAACATGCAAGTATACGTGATCGTACAAGTAATAAAATGATAAGTCGAGTGTCGAACCGACAAAGACTTGTATCAACTACCCACTAATTCATTAATATTGTTATTCAGTCAAGGTAAATTCAACTTCAAGAATTTAATTACACTAGACTATAATTCTAAGTAGTACTAAATTATCAAGCAGTTAAATGATTGTTATGTATTCAATAGAGACGAATACTCCATGTTTGTGATCGCTTCACTAATCCTATTGTGTTCTAGTTAACTCTTCCTTTCATTCAGTTCACGCAGGGTTGCTAATTAATAGATAATTACTTTCATAGTCTTCTCCCGAATTACTACTTGCCTATTCAAAATTTATTAACACTTATATTCCTATGAAATCAATCTATTAAGAATGCATTAAGATTATGATATATAATTAAGCATTGTGAATATGCATATTCCTATCCTAACCACAAATCTGCCCCTCCCCCACCCCCCCCCCCCCCCCCCCCCCCGCCCCATCCTAAGAGTTAAGATTATGCTCTCTTTAACTCTTCTCTAACCTAAAATGGCTTTACCAAATATGGCATAGATAGTAAATAGAACCTAACTACTGGCAGAACAATTAAGCAATTAGTCACAGAATTGAAGAAACAACCATATAGTATTGAATTATAATCAAGGTTAAGTCAACGTTAAACAGCATAATAAACAATTTAATAAGTGAATAACTGAAAATACTAAAAAAGATGAAGAAAACTGAGATCTCTCCGCATCCAAATATTCCTCGTGTATATTTTCCCTCAAAAGTGGTGTCCCCCACTCACCAATGAGTTTTGTCTTGCTTTTATAAGTTTTAGGTAAGCTTAGGGCCGAAATAACCATGTCATGGGCGAATTTGGAGAATACTCACGCCACTGGCGCCCTGCTTAGCTCTAGATGCCTTCAATAGCGCTATGAGTTCTCTTTCTACTGGTTTTGGTGCCACATGTAGATCAAGGCACTACAATGTCCCATATTCCTGTTTTCATACGTTTTGGCTCTAATTTTGCACATTCATCTCCGATTGCTTCCGGATCATTCCTACACATAAAAACACCTTAAATTAATATAAATCAATATACTTCACATCCTAAATCCACAAAACAAAAGTAAAATATGAGGACATGTATATATATATAGATATATATATATATATATATATATATATATATATATATATATATATATATATATATATATATATATATATATATGTATATATATATATGTATATATATATATATGTATATATATATATATATATATATATATATACACTTTAAGAAAAATATGAACACCCCACACTTAGAATCTTTCTTATCCTCGAGCAATGGGACGATAAAATAAACCCCAACTACGTACAAGCTCAAATATAGAGGAGCAATTCAATTTTTAACCATACACTCTACCCTTGACTATGATTAATACTGACACACAAGGATGAACATACAAAAATTCACATTCTTCTCATCTAAGCATTCCCAAGTACAACATTTCAATTCAATCAATTCCAACAAACTATTTGTCACCACCCAACCTTAAAAGCCGACTTGTAACCACTAAGAACTCTCAACTCACGTACTAGCCTGACAAGAAAGTTAACAATATTACCAATCATTCATGATATCACGTGCTCCTCACCAACAAACAAAACAGTGAATATAGACTAGTCCACACATGCAAATATGCTTTTGAATATTGATTAAGGACAACACACTATTGAACAAAACCCGCTCACTCCCATTAAGAAATCATATGCATTCCGTGCTCGTACCATACGTTTGCCTCTAGTGTATATCTCTACAAATTTAAGCTAGTCAAAAATAGGATTAGTTAGAACTTTAGGGTTGTATTGTAGGATAAGGGACATGTATGATACATTTAGAAATAGTGACTAACCCTCCTAAACACTTTAATAGAGTGACGGTTCTATGACCGTCACTCTATAAGAGACTATATTGGTTTATTTTGTCCATCATGCTCTTATTATACTTCTTAGAGAGAGAGAGGTTCAGGAGGTTTATTGAGGGACACGCTCAGCCTATCAGATCGCAGTTGGCTAAAGACCAAGAGTGATATTTCCTTCTAGGATGCAACCAATGTGGCTAGACAAGTTGAGATGGCTTTAGCTCAGGGGAGTGGTCATCTATCTAACAAGAGGCCTTGTCACTCCGGTGGATTTAGTGAGGCCTTATTTGAAGGTCGGGGTATTGTTGGTAGGGGCTATCCTCCCAATCCGTTTCAGTTAGCACTTTAGACATCCTATTAAGCTTCAGGGGGTCGTGGTCCTTATGTCTCTCATTTAAGGTATTCAGCTTATGGTGCACCTCAAGCTCCTATCACAGCACCTCCTCCTTAGAGTTATTATCGTGGTCAGCAGACTCGTCAGGGTTAGTCTTAGTTTTCTTAGCCGCAGAATCAGGATGGATGTTGGAGTATGGTGAGTATGGGCATATCTGGAGGAACTATACAAGATTATTAGGAGTTCAGCCATAGCAATAGGGTTCTCGTTCCATGATTTTGGCACCGCCCGTTCAGTCAGCTAGAGGTAGGGTCAGGAAGCTAGAGGTAATGGCCAGCCCACTAGAGGTGGAGGCCAGGCTGCTAGAGGTAGAGGTCAGCTAGTAGGAGGCCATAGTGGTAGGGCCTAGTCCCGATGTTATGCTTTCCCATCTAGGCTAGAGGCTGAGGCATCTAATATTGTTATTACAGGTATTGTTTCAGTTTGTAGTGGAGATGCTTTAGTTCTATTTTATCTAGGGTCTACATACTATAATGTGTCATCTTATTTTGCTTCATATTTGGTTGTGCCTCATGTTTGTTTGAGTGCTCCGATGTATATGTGTATACTGATAGGGAATTCTATTGTGGTAGATTGTGTCAATAGCTCGTCTGTACTTATTGTTGGGGGACTTGAGACTAGTGTAGTCTCCTACTTCTCGATTTGGTTGACTTTGATGTCATTTTGGGGATTGTTTGGTTGTCACCTTATCATGCTATATTGGACTGTCATGCCAAGACTGTGAATTTAGCATTCCCGGGGTGTCCTCGATTAGAGTGGAGAGGGACTCCTAGTCTTTCAACTAGTAAGGTTATTTCTTATATAAAGGCTCAGCATAATGGGTGTTTTTCTTATTTGGATTATGTTCATGATTCTAGTGCAATGGTTCCATCCATGGATCCAGTAGCAGTTGTTCGGGAGTTCCTAGAGGTATTTCTTACAGACCTGTCAAGGATGCCACCCGACAAGGATATTAACTTTTGCATTGATTTGGCTTTGGGCACTCAGCCCATTTCTATTCTATCATACCATATGGCCCCGCTAGAGTTGAAAGAATTTATGGAGCAGTCGCAAGATTTGCTTGATAAGGGATTAATTAGACCTACGATCTGGTTGAGCAGAGTGATCTACTCCACCACCCTCGACCTAATTATATTGGTCGAGCTGTCCACAAGCTCACGTTTAATTTGAAATTTATTCAAAATAAAGGAAACTACCAATGTGTCATTATGAGGTTGAGACAAGGTCTCAATGTCTTCTTCGCTGAACATGAGAGAATTCTCTAGAATATATCTCCAAGTCCATTTTTTGTTGGTGATGGATACTTCCATTCGCTTGACAATAGGTCACTTTGGGGCGTCGATTCATCCAATGATCATGCAGATGATGTTTTGTGGCTCTTCTAGTTCGTTCTTTCTATTTGCCTCTCTTTCCAAAAGTTGGTTTTTAGCTTGGTCCTTGAGGAACTCTCGAAGGTTCCCTTCGCTGATCAGCCAGGCTACTTCTTCTCGAAGCTATCCTCAATCCTCGATCCTATGACCATGAGTGCTGTGATATTTGCATACTAAGTTAGCATTTATTTGTGAAAGGTCCGACAATATGAGTCTTGGCCACTTGGTATATTTTATTTTACCTATGCTTGACACGATATCCGAGACATCGATGTTGAAACTGTACTCGGATAGCCGGGGTGCTTCCACTGGCCTAGTATGCCTATCGAACTTGATTTTTTTCATGATTCCCTAGGAATTGTGACCCCGATATGTCCTTCGATTGCCGCGAGGTATGTTATATTTTGGGGAGTTCCTTCGATCTTCCACATCTTACTAGTATCTTTCCTTGTTAGGTCCCAGCTCCTTTTTACAAATCTTTATTCCTTGCTTGACATTGGGAATTACAACTTTCTAATTCTCCTTACTATGGACCATAGAGAATGGATTGCGGCCACGTTTATCTAAGTGCGGACTGCACAAAATTGTAGTGCGACCGCATTACCTTGTGCCTAAATGTCATGCTCTCAGAATCTCACAGTGCAGACCACATAGAATGTAGCGCAGTCGCACTGGCATTGTTTTTCCTGAGCTTTGTCTTTTCTTGGTACTTGTGCAAGTTTCACTCCTTTTGAGCTGATCTTTGACATCTTGCCACTTTGTTGATCAAACCTAGAATAATCCACATCTTATGAGCCTTTTGGGACTATTTTGTACAAATTACTAATCAAAACATACGTAAGAAGAAGTATAAAAGGTATCAAAATGCCTAGTTATTAGAGTCCCATGCAGGAGAATAAGCAATAGAAGAGGAGACACCCATCCATAGTCAATGGAACAAATAAAAAATAAAAGCACACAACACTTAAGCTGTCTTTGGATATTTTGGCGGCAAGCGTCCCAAACACTTTGGTGATTAATGATGATGGAGAAGCCGTTGACAATGGGGCTTATCTACATAGAGGACAACGATCTTCATCAACTCAACGGAATGTCCAATATGCTGAGTTAACTACAGCAATCGGGGATATTTCCTTGGCACTCTAGGTGGAGTTTGATATCTTAGGAGATGTCAACTCACGCTTCTGAGTCCCACCTACTGCACCTGGTACTATAGAGCTAAGCATTTGGCCTTTTTTTTCTCGGTTGATAATCAAGCATCAAACATAACTGCTTCTATCGCAGCAGCTTCTTATGCTACAACGTCATCTGCTTCATCTCCTTCTTCTCCAACTCAGCATTTTACCACCAGTATTTATTACATTATTTCTGTTGGCCACAGATGCTCGAGAGTATTACGTCCCGCTTCCCAGTCCCCAGTTTATGGGAACCTGAGGCAAACTTATGTTGTTCCCTCAGAAGATCCCCAAAAGAGGAGGAGAGTTTCTCTCTTGGTCTTTACCGGATGCAATCTGATGTCCTGGCCAATGGAACCTTCTTACTATATGAAGCCTTTGGCTTTAGAAAAAGATTGGGAAAAGATACGGACTCTCTCATGAGAGTTCTTGTTGTACAATGCTATGCACAATGCTGCAGTAGTAGACACCTCGTTTCCTTTGTCATTTCTTCTATCTTTGATTTACTATTTTTTTAAGTTTGCTTTTCTTGTTTTGCCGACCAATTTCCTTGCTTCCGAGGGCCTCCAAAAGTTGATTTTGGAAAAGGAGGAACTTACCTCCGAGCGGGATCAACCTTCGCCCGAGAGGGGCCAAATTGTTGCTCGTCTCTCAAAAGTGGATACTCAAGTTACTTAGGTTGTTGAATTGTAGGTTCGGTTGCAGCAAATTGAATAGGAAGAGATGACTCTTAGCTATAAGGTTGTTCCATTAAGGTCACAAAATGAAGAAACTAAGTCCAAACGGGTTGAAGTTCTTAATATTGTCATTGCTTCATCTGATTACGAGGTTGCCTCTACCGAAAGAACGCATAATTTGAAAGTAGCCTTAAACTTCAAGGCTAAAGAACTTGTTGTTGCTGAGGCAAAGCATGCCTAGTTAGAGGAGGAATATAAGAAAGCCATAGATCATCATAAGATTTATGGCTCCATTATCCGTAATTTTAAAGCTAGTCTCTGATCCATGATATTCACGCGAGACAACCCCTCTAATGAGGCCGACCATCTTAAAGGGGAAATTCAAAGCCGAGTGGCTTCTATCATTGTTGAAAAACATATTCTATGTACAACTTGAGGAAAAGATCTTGGAAGAGGCTATAATGGGTGTACTTGACTTCGATGCCAAAATCTCTTAAGCATGTAAGCTGTAGTCATCTCCATAAAGAGGTCTTCCGAAAGATCTGATGCTTCTGATTCTCCTGGTTCTGATTTTGAATCCTCGAGAACTTAAGAGGAACCAAAAGATGAAGATATTGAAAGCCAGAATGATAAAGGTCAAGCTATCAAGCTAGAAGCGGTTATACCCACTTCCCATGTAGGTGCAGATGCTTCTCTTCATTTAGGTTCCTGAGATGCAACATCTTAGCTTTTAAATTCCTTTCCTAACCTTTTTACTTGCGCCATTTTGGTACATTTATTGTAATTAAAAACATCTTTTGCTCAAGTATTGCATGAGTCTTTCTGCGTTCTTTTGTTTGAACAATATGTAAGTTTAATCTTTGAGATCTTTTTTGCTTATGTGCTTTCCGTAAGTTTTACTATTTGTGTGTGACTATGAAAGGCTTCGGGTGTATTTTCCCCAAAAAGCATTTGGATTTTTTACTCAAATTCTTTAGAAATCAACCCTTTATCATGAGGGTTTTTATAAGATAGGGACCTTTTATGTTTACGATACTCTTGAAGAAGATGTCTCATGTTCATTATGGCACTACCACTTGAAGTAATTGTTTCTTTCAAATGACGAAATTAATTCATCGTTCAGACAAGGAACAAGACAGAAATAAAATTGTTTTGCTTTATTCCTTCCATTTTCACAAAGTACATAAGCATTTGTTATGCTAAAAAAATTACCATTTCTTGTGGCTAACTTAGACAACTTGTTTCTACGGTGTTAGTGTCGAAGGCCCCGTTCCCGATGATACAAGTATGTTTTTTATTTTCGTATTTAGGTTGACATGGAAATTATTGTTGCTGCATCTTCATATCATCCACCCTAGTGTTCGAATCGTAGAATGCGAATTTGAACATTAGAAGTTCTGCACCTTTGAGGATTCCGCCAATGAATTGCTAGATAATCTTCAGTTCGGTAACAAACCTCACTTCCCCTTATGAATTTATGCTATCGAGTGAAGGACTATCCGAAAATCCCCTAATGGCTTGCACTTTTGAATGATCAGGTATCCTTTGTTAGATAGACGAATTATAACTTTCCGGTGGGAATTTTTCTACCGATCAAAAGATTATCTAACTGCTTCTGAGTGGTTCTTCGCTTGTGTGCCATGCTATTAAAAGTCTTATTGATGCTGCCGAAACCTTCTTTATTGTATTCTTTCCATTGTTGCCTTGTTAAACCTTTCTAGAAAAACCCAATTGGGAAAAAAAATTGTCGAATGGAAAAAGAATGCAGCACATACTTTCAGTATAGATGATGTTCATCACCAATAGTATCTCTTGAACGTTGTTGTTGCTATTGAACTTTTCTCCATCTTGACTCTCTATCTCGTATGAACCTTTTGGTGATCGATGAAACATGGTAGGGGCTTTCCCATGTTGGACCTAGCTTTCTTGCATTGAATTCACGGATGCTTTGAGTTACTTACCTTAGAACCAAGTCTCTCACTTTGAAGTATCGGAGGTTGCCTACTTGATTGTAATATCCGTTTATCCTCTACTTTTGGGGTGCCATCCTTATATACGACATGTCCCTGAACTCATCGAGCAACTTCAAATTGACAAACATTGCTTCGTTATTTGCTTCTCCATTTGCATAGAAGTATCTTAAGGTAGGCTCACCTACTTCTTCCGGGATCAAGGTTTCTACTCTGTACACAAGGGATAAAGGAGTCTCTCGTGGGCTCGATTTGGTCATTGTTCGGTATGTACATAGTACTTCGGGAAGTTCTTCGAGCCATCTGCCATTAGCTACTTCCAATATCTTTTTGCGATTTTGTATAATCACTATTTTTGTTGACTCTACTTGAAAATTTTCACTCAAGTGAAATAGAAAAGATGTTCCTTTTGATTTTCAAGTCTTCAAGGAACTTCGTGACCTTTTCTCCTATAAATTGTGGCCCGTTGTCATGAGTTATCCCTTTTGGTATCCAAAACCTGCAAATTATGCTCTCCCACAAGAAATCAACCACTTCACATTCAACGATCTTCATAAAAGGACCTTATTCAACCCACTTAGAAAAATTGTCATTTAAAATAAAAAGAAACCTTACCTTTCCACGGCCGGTTGGAAGCGGTACGACAATATCCATCCCCTACTTCATGAACGGCCATGGAGACAAAACCAAATGTAATGGCTCTATTGGTTGATGTACAAATAGTGCGTAGCATTGACATTTATTCCAATTTTAACAAAAGCTTTGCAGTCTTGCTCCATTTGGGGCCAGTAATATCATGCCCTTACCGACTTCAGTACCAAAGAAATTTGTACCTGAATGATTTCCAAATTCTTTCGTGAATTTCTCTCATAACATAATTCTCTTTGGAGGCTCCCAAGCATCGAGCTGGCGAGCCTTGGAAACATTTCTTGTACAATCGGCCTCTTTTGAAGCTATATCATGCTATTTTGGTACGTAGCGCCCAGAAGGCCTTAGGATCTTCAGGAAACTTCTTATGCTCAATCTAAAAAATGACCTCATTCCTCCTGCCCCATACCAAATTAGTCACATTTACCTCATAATAGTTATCTGCATCAATAAACGAGAGCATAAGTTGCATGATCGTATGAGAATCTGATCCCTTCATTTTCTTTGATGATCCAAATATAGCTAATAAATTTGCTTCTGAATTCTACTTCCTTTGGATATGTGTAATCGACCATTTCTGTAGCCGAGAAAGCAAAGCCCAATCCTTCGCTGGGATTCATATTTTATCTCTATGACCTTGGAATCTAGTCCCCGAGGCAATACGAGTCTTGCAGTCAAAGCTTCATACTCTTCTTCATTGTTAGTCAATGAGATCGTTCTTATGGCATGGCTTAGGGTTTCTCGTGATAGCTTGATTAATACTATGCCAAGCCCAGACCTTTTTACTTTGGAATCTCCATCCATGAATAAGGTCCACACTGGCGATGTCGATTTTGACACCATCACTACTTCATTGGTTACTAGAGGCAGCAATCCCGGATTGAAATCGGCCACAAAGTTGGCCAAAACTAGTAACTTAATTGTAGTCCTATGTTTATATTCTATATCAAATTCACTTATTTCGATGACCTATTTGGCCATCCAACCCAAGAGTTTGAACTTAGGAAGGATATCCCACAGGGAAATATGGTCACCACAAATATCAAGTGACATTAGAAGTAGGCTTTAGGTTCCGAGCAATGACTATGAAATCGAAGACTAGCTTCTCAAAATGTGGGTAGAGAGTGTTTCTCCCATTAAAATTCTATTAACGTAATAAATGAGATATTGCATACCTTCATCCTTATAGATTAAATAGCAATTACCGCTACCTCCAAAACTGTTAGGTAGATTAACAGATTTTAGCCTTCCTCCAATTTTGATAGTAACGGAGTACATGACAAGTACCTTTTATCCCTCAAATACTACTTGCATTTCGGGGTCCATTCGAAGTTGTTCTTCTTTTTAAGTAGAGTGAAGACATGGAGTCATTTCTACGAAGACCGGGAAATGAAACTTCTCAAAGCGGCCAATCTACCTGTGACACTTTGAACTTATTTTACGCTTGATAGTTGGTCATATATATCTTCAATGTCTTTGATTTTATCGGGGTTAACCTCAATCCTCCTTTGTGACACTAAAAATCCCAGGGACTTGCTAGAGCTGACCCCAAACGCTCATTTCTCGAGGTTAAGCTTTATATTATGCTTCCTTAGGATGTCAAAAGTTTGTTGCAAATGTATATGGTAATCACCTAAATCCAAATACTTAACAAATCAATCATCTATATAAACATCCAAGGTTTTTCCTACCTATTTTTCAAACATCTTGTTTACGAGCCACCGATAAGTGGCTCTAGCGGTTTTTAGCCCGAAAGGCATCACATTATGCTGAAATTTGTTATGAAGAGAGTTTTTTCCTGATCCTCCTGGTTAATCTTAATTTAATTGTAGCCATAGTAAGCATCAAGGAAGCTCGTTAACTCGTGCTCGACTGTTATATCAATCATTTGATCGCTGTTTGTCAATGGGAACAGGTCCTTTGGGCATGCCTTATTCATTTCCTTACAGTCTTCACACATGCAAAATTTATTTTTCTTCTTAGGAACAAATACTACATTAGGGTAGCTAGTCTGGATACTCTGCCTTTCAGATTGAACCGATATCAAGTAAGTGACCTACCTCTTCTTTGACAATGTTTTTACTGGCCTCGACAATAGGACATTTTTTTTATCTTGTCGGAGGGATTTTGGGATCCATGATTAGCTTGTGTACGGTCACTTCCGTTGGGATTCCTATCATATCTGTGTGAGACCATGCAAAATAATTGGCATTAAATATAAGAAATTCAATAAACCCAAACGTGACCTCGGGGTCGGTCTTGTCCCTAAGTGGAATTTCTACTACAAAAAACTTTTTGAACAATGTGACATGCTCAAGCTGTTCCACTATGGAGTTCATCGCGTCTATATCTTTTGGTACCTGGAAATATCTTGGCACCTAAAATGATTCTGACGCCTCTTCCCCTGGTTGACTTCACTTGATTCTGGAGCAGGCACATGTTCCTGTAATTTCTATGCTGCATGCTTCTTATGTTTGCTACTGGAGATCAAAATTGCATTCATCTCTCTTGCCGTCAGTTTAACGCCTTTTATATTTTCAATCGCCTCGAGAGTTGGGATTTTTAGCAAATGATGATACGTTAATGGTTCAACCTTCACCTTGTGCAGCCATGGTATTTCAAGGATAATGTTGTAGCCCATCACTATCCACCACCTAAAAAGGGTCATCTCCATCACCCCTTCAGAATTTGTGGGTAGCACGATCTTTCATCTGCTTATCACGCTTGCGTAGTAGAACCCGGCGAGCAGTTTTGTGGCCGGAATGATGCTATCGGTAAGTTTGGCTTGTTCTGACACCCTCAATTGTATATATTTCTGAAATCCCTGGATCCACCAAAAAACGTTTGATTTTAAAATTAACATATATAAAGAAATTATCAACCAATCATTGTGTGGCAGAAACAATCCATCTGCGTCTTTCTTTGAGAAAGTGATATCGTCTCTCTTGCTATGGGTTATCGATACTTTCGTCTTTTTTGCTGTCGAGAATGTAACCCTGTTAATCTTGTTTCTCCTAAAAATCATGTTGATTGTCATGCGGGGAGGGGGGATTTTCTCTTGCTTTTTAGAGCTCCGTGTTATTATAGTTACCACCATAATTGTTTTTGAACTGGTCTCTTAAGAATTCCTTGAGATGGCCATTTTCAGTAGTGTCACTGTTAGGTTTTATGCCCGTCACTAGAGGGGAGGGGGGGTGAATAGTGCGGCACAAGAATATTGATAAATATTGTGGAATTAAAAATTGCAGGAATAAAATAAATTCGGTAATAAAAATAGCAAGGAAAGAAAACACCGAATTTATCCTGGTTCACCACAACTTGTGGTTAGTCCAGTCCCCAAGAGACTCTCTCGAGATTCCATTAACTCCGTTAAGCTTTCGGGTGCCTAACAAACCGTTACACTTGCTCGTAGATGTACACTCTACAAGACTTCAACTTGCTCGAGGATACCGCACCTCAAGACTTCAACCACTAAGATTGAGGGTACTTAGCAAACCCGACAATCAATGAGAAGATATGTTCTTCTCAAACACCTTTCTCTTTTACAACAAGAACTCTCTCAAAAGAGTAGATAAAGAGATACAATATTATCTCTATGAACAACTCAAACTTGTCTCTCAAATGGCTCAACAAAAAGCTCTATAATGATGCTCAAATAATATCAATATGTATATGAATATTGGGAGGTGTTGTGTGTTTAAAATCAGCTCAAAAGACCTCTATTTATAGGGGTTAAAAGGTGCATGTCCGTTGCTTAATTGACAATCAATTATGCTGATTTTATGCCAAAATAATCGAGTATGTGATTGCATAATCGATTCTCTTCTCAATGTTCATAAAACGGAACGTTGGGAAGGCAACGGATAGTGAAATAATCGATTATTTCAATCACATAATCGATTATGTTGCTCCAGTAAAATCTGGAAACTCAGCAAAGCTGGTATATACCAGAGTATACCAGAATCAAATCTGGAGTATACCAAAATATACCAGAATCGAAAACTTACTTCAAAAACCATTTTGTAAAAAGAAAACGTTAAAATCATTTTGTTTGAAGTATATTAAATTTTTTTATGATATATATGATTTAATAAAATGATTTTATGCATATTAATCCTATGTTGAAATGAAAATGTTAAAATCATTTTGTTTGAAGTATATTAAAAATGTTTATGATATATATGATTTAATACAATGTTAAAATCATTTTGTTTGAAGTATATAAAAAATGTTTATGATATGTATGATTTAATAAAATGATTTTATGCATATTTATGATAACCTATATTGAGCCAAAAGACGAGATAACTTAAACGTTGCTTTTACATTGGTTCTGCCTAATGACCTACGCCTTGGGTCTTAGGTCTTGAACTTTTGATCTCGTCTTTGGCTTGTCTATGCAATTCCGTCATCAATATTCTTCTCGGCATTCAATCTTGGTTGTTTGTCATATAATGTCGTTGCTTGACACTTGACTTCATTATTTGTCATTCATCAAAACCTATACCTGAAAATCATGCTTATACAACCAAAGCGCACATATCATAGATAGAATGATTTTCTATAATTTCCCCTTTTTGATAATGACAAACAACAGGAGATATGCATATTGGATTCCCCCTAAATTCATGCTATACCTCAACAAACAATTTATACAAACAATTCCCCTTAATGATGATTCCCCCTCAAATAAGGCATACTATAACGTAAATTCATTCCCCCTTATTTGATGCATATCGCCTAATTTCTTCCCCCTTTTGGCATTAGCAAAAAGAAGTATACAAAGGCTGCTTTTTCCCTTTCGACACTTCCCCCTTTTGGGTATATCAATTGTTAGTGTCAAATATAAGATTGGAAATATAATGAGGAATATACATTGACGATATTTAAAAAATCATACCAACATGAAATAATACCAAATGTTAGTAAAAATGTAACAATCATATCAAAGGTTATTTTTAGCGAATATACCAACTGTTATTCACACTAGAAAAAAAATTCATCAAAACATCAATCATTATTTTTAACAAAAATAATTGATACCAATTGTTATTCAAGATAAAAGTTATCAAAACATGAATAAAAAATAATTAATATCAATTGTTATTAAAGATATATTAATCGTTAGCACATATAAACTATTACGTTTTTATCAAAAATATGATAACTAACCGAAATTCTCCCTCGATGCAATAAGGTTTCGTGCTTGGTGCATCTACTACAATATTGTAGTCTTCAAGCACACCTGCAAACGTACCTAAAAATAGGTTTTCGGTACCCAACGACTTTTGGTTCCTTGGGGGTTAGGCAAATAGTAATCATAATCAAAAGATAAATCTCTATGTTTTGCATTACATACGGGTGCTATGTGTCCTACCCGGTTACAATAATGACATATAACATTCAGGTTGTGCATATGTCTTGGTTGAGCCAAAAGCGTTCTAGGTGATCTAAAGTCGTTATCCCCAGACGTATTACGATTCCTAGAGTTATTTCTAGGTGGTCTAAAATTATTAGTTTTAGACTTATTAACAAAATTCCTAGAATTGTTTCTAGGTGGTCTAAAATGATTAATTTTAGACTCATTCGTGAGGTTCCTAGAATTATTTCTAGATGGACCAACCTCATTACTATAATCCTTTTTAATTTCCTCACTTGTTTTAGGATCATTTACACTACGTTTCTCTAGTGTATTTCTAAGTTCTATGTTCTCTATTTTCAAAGAATTACAAGAAGAACAATTAGAACTTTGAATAATTGAAGAGGCTTCATTCATCTCCTTGATTTTATTTTTAAGATTAACATTGTCATTTTTCAAAAATTTATTTTCTTCTTCTAAAATTTTGATTTTATTTTTAAAAACACTATTATTATTTTCAAAAAATTTATTTTCTTCTTTTAGCTTCTCATTGTCACGAGTCAATTTTTCAAAATCTTTTTCTTTCAAAGTAGGTTGTTTTTCAAAATCTTTTTCTTGCAAAGAAAGTGTTTTCTTCAATTCCTTTATGGTTTTGGAGGCTCTAACAAATTCACCATATAATTCATCATAGGCATTTTGCATTTCTTCGAACGAGTAAGAGTTAGAAATACTTACCTCTTCTTCTTCGTTGGCCATGAGGCATAATGGGGCAGTTTCATCGCCCGAGCTGTCCGAATCCCATGTCACGCGCCGATGATGTTTCTTCTTTTTCTTGTCCTTGGTTTTTGGACAATGTGATTTGGTGTGGCCAAGTTTTCCACAATTTTGGCATGAAGGACTTGGTTCTTCCTTCTTTATTTCCTTCTTCATAAACTTATAAAACTTTTCAATTATATCATTGGAAATATTATCATCATCGCTATCCGAATCACTTACCTCTTCTCTTTTAGAGGATGAGGCTTTGAAGGCAATATTCGAACCTTTACTTCTAAGATAAGGATTAAGAATTGTGCTTTCGTAAGTTTTGAGTTTACCTCTTAGTCCATCAATTGTGATATCCGTGAATCCTATCGACTCTTGGATGGCATTGGCTTTAGAACGCCATTCGGGAGTGAGACTCCGTAGGACTTATCGAACAAGATCTTTGTTCGTATAAACTTTTCCGAGAGCATGAAGATCGTTGACGATTCTTGAAAATCGTTCGAACATAATGCCAATGGGTTCCGGCTCCCTCATTCTAAAGAGTTCATATTCATGTGTTAAAAAATCAACTTTAGATTCTCGGACTTGAGACGTACCTTCATAAGTGATCTCGAGTTTATCCCACATTTCCTTTGCGGTTGTGCAACACGAGATTTTCCGATAGTCATCCGGATTTACCGCACAATATAATAAGTTGACGGCCTTTGCGTTTCTTTCAACCTTCCTGATGTCCTCGGCATCATATTCATTTTCCTCCTTTGGAACCATGATTTCCCCAACTTTCTTTGTTGGCATTTGTTCACCTTTCTTGATGATTTGCCATAATCGAAAGTTATTTGATTGGATGAATATTCTCATCCGCTCTTTCCAATATGTATAGTTTGTTCTGTCAAATAGTGGAGGGCTATAGGTGGAGTGTCCTTCGCTCATCATTCCTGCGTTCAATATTCTCAACAAAAAAATATATATCGCTCTCAACCAGTTAAGGCTTTCAAAGAGTTAGGCTCTGACACCAATTGTTAGAATTTATGCCCGTCACTAGGGGGGTGAATAGTGCGGCACGAGAATATTGATAAATATTGCGGAATTAAAAATTGCAGGAATAAAATAAATTCGGTAATAAAAATAGCAAGGAAAGAACACACCGAATTTATCCTGGTTCACCACAACTTGTGGTTAGTCCAGTCCCCGAGAGACTCTCTCGAGATTCCACTAACTCCGTTAAGCTTTCGGGTGCCTAACAAACCGTTACACTTGCTCGTAGATGTACACTCTACAAGACTTCAACTTGCTCGAGGATACCGCACCTCAAGACTTCAACCACTAAGATTGAGGGTACTTAGCAAACCCAACAATCAATGAGAAGATATGTTCTTCTCAAACACCTTTCTCTTTTACAACAAGAACTCTCTCAAAAGAGTAGATAAAAAGATACAATATTATCTCTATGAACAACTCAAACTTGTCTCTCAAATGGCTCAACAAAAAGCTCTATAATGATGCTCAAATAATATCAATATGTATATGAATATTGGGAGGTGTTGTGTGTTTAAAATCAGCTCAAAAGACCTCTATTTATAGGGGTTAAAAGGTGCATGTCCGTTGCTTAATTGACAATCAATTATGCTGATTTTATGCCAAAATAATCGATTATGTGATTGCATAATCGATTATCTTCTCACCGTTCATAAAACGGAACGTTGGGAAGGCAACCGATAGTTAAATAATCGATTATTCCAATCACATAATCGATTATGTTGCTCCAGTAAAATCTGGAAACTCAGCAAAGCTGGTATATACTAGAGTATACTAGAATCAAAGCTGGAGTATACCAAAATATACCAGAATCGAAAACTTACTTCAAAAACCATTTTGGTTAAAAAGAAAACGTTAAAATCATTTTGTTTGAAGTATATTAAAAATGTTTATGATATATATGATTTAACAAAATGATTTTATGCATATTAATGATGACCTATGTTGAAATGAAAATGTTAAAATCATTTTGTTTGAAGTATATTAAAAATGTTTATGATATATATGATTTAATAAAATGTTAAAATCATTTTGTTTGAAGTATATTAAAAATGTTATGATATATATGATTTAATAAAATGATTTTATGCATATTTATGATGACCTATATTGAGCCAAAAGACGAGATAACTTAAACATTGCTTTTACATTGGTTCTACCTAATGACCTACGCCTTGGGTCTTCGGTCGTGAACTTTTGATCTCGTCTTTGGCTTGTCTATGCAATTCCGTCATCAGTATGCTTCTCGGCATTCAATCTTGGTTGTTTGTCATATAATATCATTGTTTGACACTTGACTTCATTGTTTGTCATTCATCAAAACCTATACCTGAAAATCATGCTTATACAACCAAAGCGCACATATCATAGATAGAATGATTTTCTACAGTCACCAACTGTTCCTGCACATATCGATAGTTCCCGATCCAGTGCCCATTCATCCCGTGGTATTCACACCACATATTAGGGTCCCTCTGGTTTGAAATGGACCTCATCAGCTTCAGGAATTGTGCTTCTTTAATGCTCCCTATAGCCAATACCTACTTTACTGCACTAACGTATAAGTTGTATTCTTATAGTCTAGGTAGGAAGGATCTCAAGAACCTGACATTTCCTTGTCATGAAATGATATGTTGTTCGGTATCAAACCTATCTGTCGACTTGAAACCTCTGTCTCATCCTTCGGCCCGTTCATAGGAAAAACCGACCCCTCGAAGACTATCTATTTATGTCGAAATCGCCTTTTGATTTCTCTTTATTGTTCTCCTGACTTTTAGTCGACGCTAGGAAGCTGAGCTGATCATCCTCAATCCTTATATTTTACTTGTATGGGTTGTGAACATCTCCTCAAAACGTCACTTAGGACTTCAACAAGCTTTCCTTTCAATTTTTGGAAAACATAATTACTTCTCATATTCAAACCCCTGGGGAATGCTTCATATTCCCATTAATCCGGAAACGTTGGGAGCAACATGGAAGAACAGGTTTATGATTTCCTGCAGCAACTATGACTCTCCTTGTGCGATTATGAATATGTCAGTCTTTCGATCCTTCATCTTTCTAGACGTGTCATTGACCTCGACGAAAGAATCTGCGAGAATCTCAAAGGAATCTATGGAAAGCTCATGCAATATCAAATACCACGTCAAAGCTCCCTTCGTGAGAGTCTCTATAAATTTTTTAAACAAACCTAATTCAATCTCGTGGGGAACAAAATCATTCCCTTTCACCATCATTGCATAGGTGGTGATATACTCTTGGGGTTTGAAGTCCCATCATATTTTGGCATGCCGGGCATTTTAAATCTATTCGGGATCAATTTATGGCGCCGCGTTTTATTTGTACGCAAGTTGAGTGTACTTCTTTGAGTCTGGTCTTTTTAGCACTAGTGGTGCACCAGGGGTTTGGTCCATGTGGAGTTCATTTTCCTCTTAAACCGTATAACTTCGTTTTTAAAGGGATCAGTTTCGTTGTTATGACTATATTCTCTCCCCCAGGCCCCATCGAAGGTGACCTCGCCCCTCAAGGTGTTTTTGTCGACCCTCCGCGTTTTTTGATTTGGGGGAGCACCGGGAGGAGTCGGACCTCATCCATTCGTATTATTGGAAGCAGCCGATAACGCCAGCTCTAGTTCTATCATAACCTTATCCTACCATGTGAAAAGACCTAAAGTGACCTCGTGTTGCTCCAGTATGATCCTTACCACTTCAACGACAAGCTCCTCTTAAATGACATCACGAGTCACCTCCCGAACATGTTAAGGATACCACCTACCGTGGACCGGCGTGGTATTGTTCCCCTATTGGTATCACTTATTGAATCCTCGTGCTAAGACTGGTTTCCTTAGGGCTCAAGATTATTTGTGTTGTTAACTCCATTATCTCTATTTTCAACGATATTTTGCTAAGAACAGATAATCAAAACATGTTAATAAAAGAGGCAAGGACAAACTAATTACACAACTGTCTAGGCCCCACAGTGGGGCGCCAAATTATTTACCCGTAAAATGGTATAGTTGAATTTATTTGTGGTTCTAGAAAAGTGAATTAATTTGATCCTGAAATAATAGATGAATTACAAAAATATACAATACTTAGCCTTGAGATGGAGAGAAATATCATAAACAATAGTTCCGGGAGCAGGTCTTCTGGAAACAATGAAATCAAAAAGAAAGAAGATAAAATTATATTAAGCTTGAATGGAGTGTAACATATGTTTTTTTGAAAGTTTCTGTCCTTTACAATGATAATAGATCACACTATTTATAGCTGCACCTTGTGAATAAGGTCCTAGGATCAAACCCTTCTTTAATGTAAATTATTAGGGCCATTGAAGAGTGTGTAACGGCGGGCACAAATACCATATTCTTTTGTAACAGGCGCATTGTATTAAATGTCATAGAATAATTTTCATTAAATGCTATCGGATGGAAGGCATTTATTTCATCTTTATGAGTATCATTCTCTCAGGTGACAGACGACAAAATCGTTGCTCAGCCATCTTCTACCTTCAGCTCCACGTATCACTTTCTCATGCGATCATTTAAAATAACATATTTTACCTAATAAAGTTAATTATAGGAAGAAGATTAATGCGGACGTGGATATCCTTCTCATTATTCCATGTATATTTTATTGTAAGTATATTTATAATATACTCTTGTCCGCTTTCATAATTGCTTGACTATGTCTATTTTAACTTCTATCTCGATTCCCTCACCAAAATGATACATAATTACAACAAGCTCTTTATAATAATTGATGAGATTAGAGACCTAAAAGATAAAGCTAGTTCAATATGATGATCGTACAAAAATTCTTTCTAACTCTAATGTAAATAAGCCTGTATTCTCATATTTGACCTCGCTCGAAGAGATTCTCGGGTCTGCTACATGCATGGAAAAATACAAGCATATAGATAGAAGCTTCTTTTAAATATATTTGATGTTTGGGTAAAATTCCATAATTTGTCTTGTAGTTTATTTCGATCATGTTAGTTATTGTGTGAATATTTGTTATTTGAGCCTAATAATGTTATATATATATGTAAGAGTTAATTGGAAGTAATTTGAAAAATTAACATGCAAATTGAAGTAAAAACAAAAGAATTCGGAGGAAATATATGTTTGGTGGCCAGGTTCATGCCAGGCCAAAGCGCCATTGACATCATACCAAAAAATTCACTGTTCAGGTTGGGGCCAGGCGCCAAGCGAGACGATGAAGCCCGGATTTTGTTGTAATTCGGCTGGAAGTTGGAGATTTCGACCCCATATGTCCCCAACATGTATGAAAAGGGATCTAAACTTATTTTTGAGGGGATAGAACATGATTTGGAGAAGGGAAAATACACCATGCTTGGAGGAGGCATCTAACTAGTTTTCTTCTTTTATCTTCGTTTAATTTCATTCTTTATTAGTTTTATAGTTGTGGGTTGCTACATGAACGTTGTAGTTTGAAGATTAGATTGTTCTCATTATTTTATCATGCTGTTTTATTTATTTAATCTTGCGCTTAATTATTAGAATTGTTGATCACCAGTTGAATACTATCTGCAAATCTATGATTGAACTCGGGAGAGGAAATTTTAGATTGCATATAAAATTGAGTAGAGTGAGTTCTTGAACCTGAGTATTGGGAACTGATTTATGATTAGGATAGGGATGTATCTAATCGCCTTGCTTAGTTATATGTGAGAATTTTTAATGCATTCTTGTTAATCCTAATTTCATATGAATATATGCATTAGATTAGTTTGAATAGACGATTAGGAATTTGGGAGAATACTATAAATAATATAATAATATTGTCAACTAATAAACTAGATAACATAATTACAATTTAAATGAATAACTTGACAGTATTGTTAGCTAACCCACATCTCTAAAATATTATCTCTCATTGAATTCGTCTCTAACATTGCCACCTTGTTTTCTTTAATCTCTTAATTGGTTACTCTAGATTAATTTTATTAAATATTAATACTTTAGTATTTGCTTGAATAGATTAATTATGTAAAAATTACATGGGGCTCCCTATTTGGTCACCCAAATTTAACCTATACCCATTTTTTTAAAAACTTTTAAGTTGTACCCACTTTTTAAATAACTTCAACCCCATTTATTCTCCTTTTTCTACTCCTTTGTTTTCTTCTTCTTCTTCTTCTCCTTTTTCTTCTTCTGTTGCTATTGGTGGTGCTATGAAACTTTAGTTCATGAGATTATTGCCATAAATATAGGCTATAAAATTGAAAAGAAGGGAGCTCAGTTGTTCTTAAGTGAAATTTTCCCTATTTTATCTGCTTTGGATTGGATTGTGCATAGATTGATTTGTTAGATGATAATAGTGGGACCATGTATTTAAATTTTTGTAAGTTGGTTCATTTTTACATTCTTTCTTCATGCAAATCATCTACTATCTTGAACAGCACATACTGTGAAGCCAATGGTTGGAATATGCTTCCCTCAGTAGTTAAGTTTCTGGAATTCACTGTTGTTTGCAGCCCATATAATTAATAAATAGCTAAGGAAAAACAAAAACTTCAACTTTAGAGATGAAGTTTGACAGTTACAAAACAAAACCTTTAGCTCTAGAGCTGATGTTCGCCAGTTACAAAACAAAAATATAAGCTCTAGAGGTGAAGTTCACCAGTAATAAAAATAAAAACATCGGCTCTAGAGCTGATATTTGTAGTTACTAAATAAAAACTTCAGCTCTAGAGCTGAAGTTCGCCAGTTACAAAAATAAAAACTTTAGCTCTAGAGCTCGGGGTGCATTCCTGTCCCTAAGTGGAAGTTTCTCTACCAAAAACATTTCAAGCAATGTGACATGCTCAAGCTCTTCCACTATGGAGTTCGTCGCGTACGTATCTTCTAGTACTTGGAAATATCTTGGCCCCTAATAAGATTTTGACGCCTCTTCCCATGGTTGACTTCACTTGATTCGGGAGCAGGCGCCGGTTCCTGTAACTGCTATGTTGCATGCTTTTTGCTTGCTACAAGAGAACTATATTACATTCATCTCTCTTTCCGCCGGTTGAATACCTTTTATCTATTTAATCAGCTCGAGAGTTGGGATTTCATCAATTAATGATACGTTGATAGTACAAACCTTCATCTTGTGCACTCATGGTTTTCCAAGCATAATGTTATATCCATATAACCATCTACCACCTCGAAAAGGGTCATCTTCATTACCCCTTAGCATTTTTGGGCAGCACGATCTCTCCTCGGGTTATCATGCTTGCGTAGTAGATCTCGACGAGGAGTTTAATGACCGGAATAATGCTACCGGTAAATTTGGCTTGTTTTGATACCCTCAATTTTATAATATTTTCGAACTCCCTGGATCAACCAAAACAGATTTGATTTTAAAATCTAATATATTTAGAGAAATAATCAACAAATCATTGTGCGAGAGCAATAATCCATCCGTGTCTTCCTTTGTAAAAGTGATATCACCTTCAAGCGACTTACCAGAGTCTCTTGGTGTGTGTTACCGATACCTTTGTCGTGTTTGTTGCCTAGAAGGTAACCCCATTAATCTTGTTCCTCCTGAAAATCATGTTGATCGTCATGCAGGGAGGGGGGATCTTCTCCGTCTTCTGAGAGCTTCGTGTTATCATGGTTACGACCATAATTGTTTTTTACCATTCACTTAAGAATTCCCTGAGATGGCCATTTTTCAGTAGTGTCTCCACCTCTTCACGTAGATATCGGTAGCCCCTTGTCCACTGCCCATTCATCCTATGGTATTTACACCACAAAATAGGGCCCCATCATCTTTGGGAATTGTGCTACTTTAACGCTCGCTGAAGCTAATACTTACTCTACTAAACTAATGTATAAGTTGTATTTTTATAGTCTGTGGTAGGAAGGATCTCAAGAACCTGATGTTTCCTTATCCTAGAATGATATGTTGTTCGAGCCAGAATTAGTTCTTCGGTAACAAACCTGTCTGCCGACTGAAAACCTCTACTGCATCCTTCGGCCCATTTATAAGAAAAAAATCGACCCCTCGAAGACCGTCTATATGTGTCGAAATCGTCATTTGATTTCTCTTTATTCTTCTCCTCACTTTTAGCCGATGTAAAGATGCTGAGCTGATCATCCTTAATCCTTATGTTTGACTTGTACGGGGTGTGCAAGTCCACCCAAGTCGTCACTTAGAACTTGAGCGAGCTTTCCTTTCAATTTTTGGGAAGCTTAATGACTTCTCAGATTCAAACACTTTGGGAATGCTTCATCTTACGATTCATCTGGAACAACCGGGAGTAATATCTTTTCCTTTTGGAACTGGTTTATGATTTCCTGCAGCATCTCGGACTCTCCTTGTTCGATTTTGAATATGTCGACTTTCCAATCTTGCACCTTTCTGGCTGTGGCATGGACCTCAATGAAAGAATCTGAGAGCATCTTAAATGAATATAGGAATGCTCATGCAACATCGAATACCACGTCCAGGCCCTGCTTATGAGAGTCTCTCCGAATTTTTTTAACAGACCTAATTCAATCTCGTACGGAACTAAATCATTCCCTTTCACTATTATTGTATAAGTGGTGATATGCTCTTGAGGGTTTGAAGTCCCATCATATTTTGGCATCTCGGGCATTTTAAATCTCTTCTTGATAAATTATGGCGTCGCACTAGATTTGTACGCTAGTTGAGTGTACTTCTTTAAGTCCGGTCATTTTTATCACTAGAGGTGCACCAGGGGTCTGGTCCATACGGAGTTCACTTTCCTCATAAACCGTATGAGTTAATTTTTTAAGGGATCACTTCCGTTGTTATGACTGTATTCTCTCCCCCAGTCCCCATTGAAGATGACCTCGCTCCTCGGGGTGTTATTGTCGACCCTCTACATTGTTTGATGGTTGAAGCACCGAGAGGAACTGGACCTCGTCCGTTTGTGTTATTGGAAGCAACCGATAATTCCTTCTTTAATTCTATCATAATCTTATCCTGCCATGTGAAATGGCCTAAGTTACCTCGTGTTGCTCCTGCATGACCCTTACCGCTTCAACGACATGCTCCTTTTAAACTACATCTAGAGTCACCTCCCAAACATGTTGCGGGTAACACATGCCGTGGATCAGTGTGGTATTGTTCATCTTATTACGGGTATCACTGATTGTATCCTCGTGTTGAGGCTTGTTTCCTTAGGCCTCAAGATTGTGTGTGTTGTTAATACCATTATCTGTCATTTTCTGTGATATTTTGCTAAGAATAAATAATCAAAACACGTTAATAAAATAGGCAACGACCAATTTAATTACACAACTTTCTAGGCCCTAGGGAGGGTGCCAATCCGTAAAACGGTATAGTTGGATTTATACGCAGTGACAAGCGAATTAATTTACTCCTAAAATAATAGATGGCTTATATAAATGTACAAACTTAGTCTTGAGATGGAGAGAAATAGCATAAATAGTAATTCCGGGAACATGTCTTCCGGAGACAACATCAATGAAATCAAAAAGCAAGGAGATAAAATTATATTAAGCTTTGAATGTAGTGTAGTGTATGTTTGTCAGAAATTTCTGTCATTTACTATAATAATAGATCACATTATTTAAAGTTGCACCTTGCTTATAAGGTCCTAGGATCAAGCCCTTCTTTAATGTAAATTATTAGGGCCATTGAAGAGTGTGTAACGGCGGGCACAAATACCAAATTGTTTTGTAAAAGCTGCAGTGTATTAGGTAACAGACGAAATCGTTATCTTCAGATTCAACAATCTTCTATCTTTGACTTTGTGTGTCACTTTCTCTTGCGATCATTTAATATAACATATTTTGCGTAATACAATTAACTGTAGGAAGTAGATTAATGCTGACGTGGATATCCTTCTCATTATTCCATGTGTAATTTATTAGAACTATATTTATAATATAATCTGGTTTGCTTTCATAAGTGCTTGACTATGTCTATTTTAACTTCTATCTCGAATCTGTCACCTAATAGACATATAATTACAACTAGCTCTTCATAATAATTGATGAGATTAGAGAACTAAAAAATAAAGCTAGTTCAATATAATGCTCGTACAAAAGTTCTTTTTACTCCAATGTAAATATGCTTCTATTCTCATATTTGATCTCGCTCGAAGAAATTATGCATGGAAAAATGCAAGCATATATATAAAAGCTTCTTTTAAATATATTTGATGTTTGGATAGAATTTCATAATTTATCTTGTATTTTACCTCGATTTTGTTAACTTTAGTATGAATATATAGGATTTGAGCTTAATAATATTATTATATGTGTAAGAGTCAATTGAAAGTGATTGAAAAATATTCGTGTGAAATAAAGCAAAAATAAAAAAATTCGAAGGAAGTATAAATTTGGTGGCCAGGTTCATGCATGGCCAAAACGTCATTGACATAATACCAAAAAATTCAATTTTCAGGTTGGCGCCAGGCACCAAGCGAGACAATGAAGCGCAGATTTTGTTGTAATTTGATGGGAAGTTGGGGATTTCGACCCTACATGTCCCCAACAGGTACAAAAGGGGCTCTAAACCGATTTTTGAGGGGATCGAACATAATTTGAAGGAGGGAACATACACCACGCTCGGATGATGCGTCTAACTAATTTTCTTCGTTTATCTTCTTTTAATTTCATACTTTATTAGTTCTAGAGTTGTGGGGTGCTACATGAACATTGTAGTTTGAAGCTTAAATAGTTATTATTATTTTATCATGTTATTTTATTTATTTAATCTTGCTTAATTATTAGAATTCATGATTACCTGTTGAATACTATATGTGAATCTATGATTGAACTCAGGAGATGAAAATCTAGATTGCATACAAGATTGAGTAAGCGAGATCTTTAACCTGAGTATCGAGAACTGATTTGTGATTAGGATAGGGATGTATCTAATTCCCTTGCTTGATTATTATGCAGGATTTATTAAAGCATTCTTGTTAATCCTAATTTCATATGAATATAGGCGTTAGATTAGTTTGAATAGACGAGTAGGAATTGGGAGAATACTACGAGTAATATAATTAACACTGTCAACCAATAGACCAGATAACATAATTACAATTTAAATGAATAATTCAACGATGTTGTTAGCAAACCCACATCTCTAACATATTGTCTCTCATTGAATTCGTCTCTAATATTGCTACCTTGTTTTCGTTAATCTCTTAATTTGTTACATTAAGTTAGTTTTAGTTAAATATTAATACTTTAGAATTCGCTTGAATAAATGAAGTATTCGTGTTTAATTTATTCATTAATTAATTATACATCTCTGTGAATATAATATCTGAACTTATAATACTATATTAACTATACGACTACGTATATTTATGTGTATTTAGTAGCAATAATATTTCAACCAATTTGGCAAATGTCGTTCTATAGAAGCTGGAATTTCAATAAACAACATACACGTCGGAGACTAAAAATACCCCGTGCTTATTTTATTGGAAATTGGAATTATACATCACACCGAAAAAGTCAAGTGTGACCCATGACCATGAGTCTAACTTGGAAAATACGTACCTCAGCTTTTTCGGTTTATCCACCACTCTAATTCTACTTTGAAACATTTCTCTTTTAATTAGGTTTTGCTATGACAAGACAAAAGAAAATTAAGTGAGGAACTAACTTATCATATCTTGACAATCATAAAAACATATCAGTAATACTATCTCAGTTTTTAATAAAAACCACAGTTAATGCTTTTAAAAACAAACATTTATATGTGCTGATAATGGTAATATTGTTTATATATCAAGTTATTTCATGGATTAAATTGTAACACAATAGAGTTTATAGATTAAATTATTTCATGGATTAGATAGTATACATAGTAGAAAAATTGTGAATCGATTGAAATATGATATAGCACATCAACGAATAACTCGTAAAATTTAATATTGTAACGGGGAAGTATGAAAGTTAATAGTAATCCCATTCAACGAATAGCTCGTAGAATCTAAGATTGGAAAGGTGAAACCTAAATGATTAAACTGAGATGAAGCTTGTTATATATCTAAGTTTTAGGTATTTCGTTATGCAGACTCAAATGTATAGCAAAAAAAAAAAAAAAAAAAAAACTAAAAAAATAAAAAACATCAAATAATTATCATATCCGAGGCTTGAGATTTCTTTTCTAGAAGAATTTCAGGTAAAACTTGGTGTGACCAGAAGTTATCGAACACTATTAATATTTGCAGCATGATTAGCAAAACTTAAAAAAATATTTTATTTTGAAAAGTATATTTAACAAAAAAGTTTTTCAAAAAAGTTGGAGAAAAACAGTTTAATTTGTCTTTTGCTAATCAATTTGAAAAGCAATTCATTGTGTTTGACCAAACTTTAAAAAAAAAAATTTAAATGACAAAAATATGATTAAGGTCATGAAAAGAATTTTTTAGTAGTTAATACTATTTAAGAAAATAAATAATTCAAAATATTTATTATGACAGAGTATAATAAGAGTTTTCATTTTTATCTAAGTAAAAAAATAAAATAATTACTTTATTCTTTTAATGATTTAATATATCAAGAGTCACATATCTTATAAATCTACCCTAAAAGTAAAAATAAATACTTACACATTAGGGGTATTAAGTTTAGAGTAGCTAGTTATTTGGTCAGGGTCATTTTTGTCCACCTAATTTTTGTTAGGGGTATGTTTGCCACGAGCAAAACTAAAAATTGCTTTTACTTCTACTTTAAGAAAGAAGTTATTTTTTTAACGTAAAGAAACAATTTTTATTTCTATTTAAAATTATTTTTTTCTTCTAAAACTTGACCAAATACCTTAATTTTGAAAAAAAAAACACTTTTAACCTTGGAAAAGCTTGACCAAAAAAAATTTGACGACAAATTTAATTTTTTTTACAACAAGTATATGATTGAATTAAATTCCATAATTGATCGTATAAAAAACGCATGCAATTTAATTAGGTCAGTCAAATGTAGTTGTAAATAACTTTATTTAAGAGTCATAATCTAGAGTATATAAATTGTATTTAAGTTATTATATTAGATTAAATTAAAATGATAATATATGTAAAAATTGTTTGCATAGTCAATATATATAAATCAATGTTTTATATAAAATATTACTATACTTGAAAGTGATTTTAATATTAGGATGCGGACTTTGTGGGCTGCTACCATCAGTGAGACCGATTCATATTTCCTATTTCCCTAACAACCATTTCATTACGTGTCCATTAATGGAGAATTAACAACGATTTAATAGCCTGAAGAAGTCAGCTCGTTTAGCACATGTATTAGAAAACACCATCTTCAGCATAGCTGCCATTGGCTGATTTTGACGTCCCTTTTTAATTTATTAGTGAATTTCGAATATCGAATACCTAAAGAAAAAGAATATGAAAATGAAGTTTTATTTTTCAATTCCAAACGGGACGGAAACAAACTCCGAAGAAGAACGAATTTACTACATTACTAGAAGGCTGAATCTAGTAAGATCAGGGAAAAACAATCATCATCATTGCAGAAGTCTTTGACATAATAAGTACTAAGGGTATACATAGACCGGGTTGGTTCGGATTTTACAATTATCAAACCAAATCAATTGTGTCGGGTTATTAAATTTAAAGACCAAACCAAACCAATAAATTCGGGTTTTTCAATATCGGATTTTCTCGGGTTTTTCCGGGTTTTCGGGTTAATCGGGTTTTTTCGAATTTTTTTCCGCTAAAATCTTCGTAAACAAAATATATAATGTATGCTCAATATATTTCTTTAATCCTAGTAAGATACAACTATATAAAGTATTTTTCAAGAAAATAATACAAAATATGAGATATGTTATGACTCATGACATTATCCTAAAATATTCAACAATAAAAAATAATAAAATTATGTACTATAAATATTGCTAATTAAAAAGTCATAATAAAAATAAACATAATCTAAAAGCACAAATTCAGCTAAACTAGATAGACTAATGAGGGAGTATTAATTATATGCCTAAAAGCTAAAGAAAAATAAAAATAGGTTATGTATTTTTATCTAAATTATTGCAAAATAAAAAATAGACATTTAATACATTTCCGTTCATAGTATTGAATTGAATGTCTTTTGTTAGCATTAGTATTGATTGCTAGCATTATTTAATTTACTAATATTAATGGCTATAAAACTTATTGGAGCATTCAAAAGTTCTAAATCAAACCTTGAAATAATACCTTAAAAGATAAAATTATGAAATTTTTTTAGAAATATTATATATTACATTACAATAAGTATATTTATATATTAAATATATCTAAAATTGCTATATATGTAATGTCGGGTTGGTTTGGTTTCGGTTTGACTTTCTTTAGTTAAAACCAAACCAAACCAATTATGGTCAGGTTTTTGTTCCAACACCAAACCAAGTCAAACCAAACTATAATCGGGTTTCTTTTCTTGGTTTGACTCGGATTATCGGATTGGTGCAGTTTATCGGTTTTCTTTGTACACCCCTACTTGTATGTAACTAAGATTCAACTTTTAGATTAGCAAAAAGATAAAGACTCAACCTATAAATTTTTTTTTACACTATTAATGTCAGTTAACTTGTTGTAGCACATTGTTTGCGCTTATTTTTCAGGTTATCCGACCCATTTATTATTATAGGAAGCGATTATCTTTTATATGACCTAATAGTTTAAAATAAAATAAGTTACAACAATAATAACCCAATAATATCTCAGTGTGCGTTTAACTAAAAAATGGGATTTCAGTTAAAGCTAGAATTTAGAAGAACTCGGGTTACTGATAATCAAGAAAAGGAATAACAGAAAATAATTCTGAGTAGCAATATAAAAAAATGGATGATACCTATATATATTTCAACAGTATTCCTTTTCCCACAACTGATTATATATCTCCCTTTTATAGGTTCCTTTGAGAGTGTACGTTATGCCTAAATCATAATGACACAATTATGAGTAACTAAAGTCATTATATTGAATGTATAAATTCCTTAACGGACTTAGCATTCAATACTCATTAATGTCGTATCTGCACTCTTTTTTATAGTCAGATTCATTTTTTCTGATGCTCGGATATAAGTAGACTCAAATAGGTACGGGCGTCCAGCTTCTTGTCCCGTGCCTCTTCCTCTTTTCTTGCTCGTGCCTGTTTTGTAACTCCGGAACCATGACAAATTGTAAATTATTGATCAACCCCCATGTCATCACACATCACCATATACATAAATACAAATACTCCAATAGGGGTGGGCAATCGGGTAAAACTGATAACCCGAACCGTTAATTCTTTATTGGATTATCGGTATTGGGTTATTGGGTTAACGGTTCGGTAAGGGGTAAATTTTTTTTTTTATTGGGTTATCGGTTCGGTCTCGGTTTACATTTTTGTTATTGGGTAAAAATCGATAATCCAATAAGAATGAAGTAATTTACTAATCTACCCTTAAGTATATACTAAGGTTTTATTTTAATAATTCCCTTCCCTCAGTAATTTATGTCTCTCTCGACTCTCATTCTTTTTCACCGCAGCCCCTCAAGCTCACCACCAGTTCTCCGCCAAACGCCACGCCAGTGCCTGAGCCTCACCAGTTCTCCTGTCTCCCTCACTCGTCAATTGCATCGTGTAAGTTTTGTCTCAAGATTTTTCTCTTTGCGCCTTGTTAATTGTTCTGTTTGCTCAAGATTTTTGCCTCTGTTTGGATCTGTTTGCTTATGATTTTTGCCTCTTTTTGCTTCTGATTTTTGCCTCTGTTTTCTTTTAAATCAAACTCACAGTGACACAAAAACATGGCTGAAAATATGATGATTGATAAGGTGATTGGTGATTAATAAGATGATTGATAAGCTGATCTTATCCGATATTTTCAGAAGAAAATGACTTGTATAGTAAATACTCAATTCTTCTAGTTGTAATGGCATCTAGCAAAGAACAAATGAGATATGTTATATGAGACCTCAAGCAAACAAGGATGAATGCGCTCAAAGGAGCCATTCGCTCGTGTATTCACTATTTACTTACTCACAATACATCATTAAAGGGAGGATAGTTGGTTCTATAAGGTAATAGTTGTCTTTCAAAAGTCAGTAACACAGAAGTGGGATGCTATCTTTGCAATTATGGTGGCCATAAGAATCATTGAGGAGCTTAGAAAGACTGTTCAGAGGTTAAAACACAACTTTTGTGATTAACGACCTGGTTCTTATGAAAGCTATGAGTATTTGATTGTTTTGAAGAAATAACACTTACTTCCTAAATGATGGGAAAGTTTTCAGTCAATAACAAATCTCTATATCATGCACAGACTAATTAAAGAAGCAAAAAGAAAAAACATTATTGTAGAATATTAATTGAGTCGTATTTACTATACGACTCACTCTCTCACTCGTCATCGCATCGTGTAAGTTTTGTCTCAAGATTTTTCTATTGGCGCCTTGTTAATTGTTCTGTTTGCTCAAGATTTTTGCCTCTGTTTGCATCTGTTTGCTTCTGATTTTTGCCTCTGTTTGCTTCTGATTTTTTCCTTTGTTTTATTTTAAATCAAACTCACAGTGACACAAAAACATGGCTGAAAATATGATGATTGATAAGGTGATTGGTGAAAGTGGATCTTCTAATTCAAATGTGACGTCACAATCTCAATCAGTTCAATTGACAACAAAGAGACAAAGAAAAAAGAGGTCTATTGCATGGGAACATTTTGATCAAATTATTGATCCGGAAGGAAATCAAAAGGGTGTCCATAAATATTGCAAAAAAGAATATTTTGCTGATTCGAAAGATAATGGTACGAAATCACTCCTTACACATATGTCCAATTGTCCAAAAATGCCTTCAAGTGTTGCTAAAAATCAATCTAAAATAGGCTTTAAACTTATTCCGTGGGGTAACAAGGGTGATGTAGTTGTTGTTCCCTGGAAATTTGATCAAGAACAATGTAGGAAGGCTTTGTGTCGTATGGTGATTGTTGATGAACTTCCTTTCAGCTTTGTTGAAAAGGAAGGTTTTGTGAATTTTATGAAAGTTGCACAACCTTTTTTTCGAATTCCTTCACGTAGAACTGTGACTCGGGACTGTTTTGATCTTTTCAATGAGGAAAAACGTAGGTTAGTGAAGTTTTTAAAGATCAGAGAGTTTGCCTTACCACTGATACTTGGACTTCCTTGCAACGAATAAATTATATGTGTATTACTATTCATTGGATTGATAGTGAATGGAAAATGCATAAAATAATTATCAACTTTCGTCCAATTTCTAGTCATAGGGGTGAAGATATGTCAAATAGTATTGTTAATTGTTTGAAAGAGTGGGGGTTACAAAAGATTTTCACTATCACTGTTGATAATGCTAGTTCAAATGATGTGACGGTGAAGGAGCTTTCTAAGAAGTTAACTAAATGGGGGACTAATTCCATGAATGGTAATCACCTTCATGTGAGGTGTATGGCTCACATTATAAATCTTGTTGTTCAGGATGGTATAAAAGAATCAAGTGTGTCTATTGAACGTATTAGGCAAGCAGTGAGATATATCAGGCAGTCTCCTGCTAGGTGGAAAAAGTTTCAGGAATGTTGTGATGAAGGAAATCTAGTTAGGAAATATTTATGTTTGGATGTTCCTACAAGGTAGAATTCTACATACTTGATGTTGAATAGGACTATTGAATATGAGACTGCAATTTTAGAATATGCTGATCATGATATTGGCTTGTCACATCATCTTGAGTTTGTTGATATTGTGGATGGAACTCTTGCAGGTACACTTTTGAGTAGTGATTGGGACGATGTAAAGAAATTGACAGAATTTCTTGAAATCTTTTATAAGATTAGTGTAAGGGTATCTGGCTCACATTATGTTACATCAAATCATCATTTTCTTGAATTTTTTAAAGCAGCTGTTTAGTTGAAACAATTGATATTACATGAAGATGTTCTTTTGGGTTCAAGGGCAAAGAAGATGAAGGAGAAATTTGATAAGTATTAGGGTGATCCAGAAAAAATGAACAAAATGATTTTCATTTCATGTGTTTTGGATCTTCGGTACAAGTTTTATTCTGTTAGTTTTGCACTTGCGAAGATGTTCGAAGAGAAAGGGCCCATTATCGCGAAGGGAGTGAATACATACATGAATTCATTGTTTGAGAGTATGTAAAGTCTCGTTCAAAAGATAATGATTGTCTTCCTTCTTCATGTTTATCTAACTCTTCATTGGACACAATGGAAGCTTCGGCTGGATCTTTTGGTTTTCTTTGAAGAACTAATAAGTCATAAAGATGGGATTGGAAGTTCAGATTCTAAATCTGAATTGGAAAAATATCTTACAGAAGAAGCTGAAAATAAAATAGCAGACGGTAATATATTGCTTTGGTGGAAAGTAAACTCACCTAGATTCCCCATTCTTGCTGAGATGGTTCGGGATGTGTTATCTATTCCTATTTCAAGTGTTGCATATGAATGTGCATTTAGCACTAGAGGGCGTATGCTTGATTCATTTAGGAGTTCATTGACTCTAAATTGGTGGAAGTTCTGGTGTGCCTTCAAGATTGGCTTCAAAGTGAGCCATTACATGTAAGTGTTGGGGAAGATTTAGATGTTCTCGAGCAACTAGAACAATGTAGCAATATTTTAATTTGTTTGATTTTATATTATTTAATATTTTTATTGTTTAACTTGTTAATATATATTCTTATAGATATTGCCAATCTTGGAAACGAACCCTACGATGATGATGTGTAGAATCTTAGATAGTTGTAAGTTAAACTTTGGTAAGTTAATTATTCAACTTATAAAACACATTGTATGATTACAAATATTACTTGACTTAATATATTATATTTTTATGATTAATAGGTGTAACCATGCCTCGACTTTGTTGTCTCAAAGCTATTTCACATTTTTGGAGTTAGTATGCAAGGATTGAAGAAGGTGAACTCAAACTTCCTCTACCTAGTGAAACCGAATTCAATTCTTCATACTCTTTTTTTACTATTTCTGTGCTCTATTGCTTGATATTAAGTCGTACGTTTCTTTGGCCATTCAACTAATTTTTCTTTCAACAATTTTTGTTATGGAGTTAATGCATGGCCTAGGATCAATTTCCATGTCAATGTGATCGGATAAGCCTTTTGTGGATGCAGATGCATACAGTGGAAAACAAGGATTAGACTGCTAAATGTAACACTGAAAATTCGGTCCATTCATAGCTTTGCGTTATCAATGCATTTAAATTCCAGTGTTGAACACTGCCTGTGTATCGTTTCTGCAGTAGCATTTCCAGTGTTCATATTTGTGCTTTCTACAGCATCATAGCACTTTTATTTTCAGTGTTCAACACTTTTAATATTTAGCGTTCAACACTTTTAATTTTAGTTTTACCTTATTGGGTAAACCGATAATCGAAGCGATAATGATCAATAACCAATAAATCGATAACCGTATCCAATATCTTATCGATTTAGTTATCGGGTGATGATATTTATAAACCAATAACCGACAGACAAAACCGATAATTTTTAAAATCGAACCGAACCGACCGATGCCCACCCTATTTTCCAAATACAGATAGTCCCCCTACTTTCCATTTATTCATCAGTTTGAATATTTGGAAAGTGGACTTCATTAAAGAAGAATTTTTATCAATATTAATGCTCTGACAGAGTTGACGCTTCAATTGTCACTGCAATTTAATGCATTATACGCGTGTCATCATCCTATTAGTTCCACAGTTTTACAGCTCTTTCTTAGGCTTTCTTTTCGGCGACCTCATTCACGAAGTGTCAGTTATCAATATTATTGTTCTTCCATCATCATAATTTTTCCTTTTTCATGTTGACCATTAGTATAAATATAATTTCTTTACTTGTCTTTTACCACATAAAGCGCATCATATGCTTTAATTCTTCAAAAACCTCTTATTCTCTTCCGCTTCACTTCAATCTTTGTCGTCATGGCTTCGCCAAACCCAAACCCTAGGAGAACCCTCATTTTAGATAGCTTCCTCAATGCTTCGATTAGACACAGAAGAGGGGGTAGACTCCGTAGTTTAGGATCTGCTCGCTGTGGCAGTACATCCACTCCTTCTTCTAGCTCTAGCCCTTCTTCTAGGACTAGAGGTTCACTTTCTCAGAGGGCTTCTTCCAGGAACATAGAATCCTCTGAGCCTCTTCGTGAGACTCTAGTTGAATAAATAGTCCCCACATAATATTTGTTTTATCACGATAGAAAATCTTTTAGGACCCAAGTTGCCACTTTAGATCGTGTTGATACTTTCCCCACTCAAATCACAGATATTTTAACTCTTATAGTTCGTAATGATTGTCACTGGAGTGATGATTTTCCAATTATAATTCCTAACCCAAATCAGAGGATCACTTCTTATTTAATCAGATTCTCTTTTGTTTACACATATCGTTTCACTCTAGGTTTTAAAGCAGATATTGACCCGGTCATTCTAGACTTTTGTCGTTTTTTGACGTATGCTTGGGTCAAATTGGTCCGATTATTAGGAGGGTTGTCGCCTTCTTGAGGCACCCTGCAAACATGGCGGATGTTGAGTTTACTTTTCCCCACCTAATTTACCTCTATTCCTCTAGGCTTTTCTGCAATGGCGTGTTTACCCTTGCAGCTAGGTGTAAGAGGGTTTTAGTGAGCCCCGAGGATGATAAAG
Source organism: Nicotiana benthamiana (assembly GCA_034376525.1). Lineage (NCBI taxonomy): Eukaryota > Viridiplantae > Streptophyta > Magnoliopsida > Solanales > Solanaceae > Nicotiana > Nicotiana benthamiana. The sequence goes on from CM067324.1 coordinate 41,516,523, forward strand.
TCCATGACTGGTATGCCCGGTTTGTTGTTGCCACCATACTAGTTTAGCGGGTAAAAATAACAGTTCCTTCCCTGAGAAGTGGAACTATGCACGTAAGTTTATATCTTCCTCGTGCTTTTTCATTTTCAATGTTTTCTTACTTTCCTAATGTCGCTTCTTTTCCTTTTCTTAGCAACCATGGATGTTTTGGAGTCTGTTCCGAGCTTCCGTAGTTGGGTAGGGAAATCGCCAAAGACCACTCCATTGGAGGGTAGGTCGTGGAAAACCCGTTCCAACAGTTACAGTTGGAAAGTAAAGACTCATGGTAAGGTTTTCCACTATTACTTTGTCTATATATTTAAATAGTTTCTTTGTTCTAACTTTTATCCTTCTTCTTGTTCGGATTTGCTGTTCGAGGAGTCACTGCAAAAGCAATCTTGGCTTCTCGTGACTCTTTGGGTACTTGTACCTCTTCAGCTCAAGATATATTCTTAGGCTCTTCAAAAAAACGTTGTTGAGGAAGATGGTTCAAAGGAAGAAGATGAAGGCTCCTTGATGTTGAGACCGCGATATATTCACTTTCATCTCATGTTCCTGTTATTGCTTCTTTTCCTTCATCAACTGTTGCTTCTGTACCTTCTTCCACTATATTTACTCCTTCCACCGCTCCTCCTTTGGCAATTCCTCCACCCATTGTTCACCATACGGAGGTGGGATCTTCAAGGATGGGTGCTACTATAAGGAGTGTTACCATCAAGGTTCTTACCAACAACAGCCTCTTGAGAAAATCTGGTCAAGCCGATATGTGGCTCGAGCCCTTGATTGGCCCCATCGAGAAAGCTAAGCTTGAAAGCCATAGCAACCTGGCTCTCATGAAAGATATTGTACATGCCACTTTAAAGGTATTTCCCTTTCTATCTTTTCTTCATTTTTTAAAAACTTTTGACTTTGGGATTCTAACTTTCCCCAATTTTTTACCTAGGCCAATCTTGTTGGCCCTGAACTGATGAACAGAATCTCCCTCTTGGAGAAAATAGAATGTTATATAGAGAAGGCTGCTCATGATGTAGAAGAGGCTGCTCGTGATTCCCAGTTAGAGGAAGACAATTGGAAAGATTGGGTTGAAAGTGCCCAAATCGACATGGAGGATTTGCAGGAGAGAAGAATTACATTAGAACATCAGGTCCGAGCTACAACTTCAGAGCTGGTGGTGATCAAGGTTTCCCTTAGCCAAGCTGACAAGGAAAAAGAACGCCCGGAGTCTTCCTTTTCAGAAAAACTTTCCAAGGCTCGAGGAAAATAGGACGTTAAAATATTTGTTAGCTCAAAAAGAGGTTTATGCTGGGGAGCTTGTGAAAAAACTAACATTGGCACAAGAGGATCTTCAAGCCTCTGCTGATAAGGTGCATGCTTTGGAGAGATATTATGCTTCCCTTCAAGCTTCTTGTAATTCTACCTTGGCCGAGAATGAAGAGCTTAAGATTATGAAATTCTTGAAGAAAAGTTTGATGTTGAGGTATGTTTGGATTTTCTGAATTTACGTCGTGATACCCTGTTTGAAGTTGGGCAAGAAGGTTTTTACCTGGAAGCTGAATTAGCTAAGGTCACTTAAACCATAGAAAAAGCTCAGCAACTACAGGACTTCCCTTCTCTCGTGATTGAAGCTCCCATGGGTATCATATCTTCTTCGAGCCCAATTGAACTCATTGCTGAAGCCCTGTTGAAACCACCTCTGCCGAAGCCCTTATCAAGTTGAGCTTATTGTTGTAATCAAGATCAACTTGCAACCGCTGATGTTCCTTCTTCAGTTCCCACATCTCGTTAGCAAAAAACTTATCTTCAAATTCCTCATTTTTGTTGGTTTTTGGAACTAGAGTCCCCAAGTCATTCATGGGCAGTCTGTATAAACAATTCCATATTTTTGTGAGTAAGTTGTTTCTTAGTCTTAAGTACTCAAGAAGTTTTTTTATGTTATTGTTTTAACTTATGTTTGTTCTTATTCTCTCCTCTATTCTTAAGGACTTATAGAATAGCTTTGCATTTTTATTCTTTGAAAAAGCTTATGTTAATCTCATGATTTAAACATGAGTTTCAAAGAAGAGGCCCTTTTATATTTCGACACTTAATGAAGAATACGTCTCACCTTAATAATGGTATTTACATACAATAAAAGAAATAGGAAAACACATGTTTCTTGAATTGACTTGACAAGTTTTTGTTTTTTCAACATTGACAAGTTTTAAATAATACTTTACATGTATTTGAATTACATCTATAACTTTCTTGTAACTGTTTTTCTTGTAACAAATTTTTAAGAAAATAATAAACACGAGGTTTTGTCTTTACAATTCGTTTCATTTCAAAATAACAAATGAAAGGTTTTTCCTTATAACCTTCTTCAGTACATAGCTTTACCCTAACTATAGTAAGGTTTTCTTTTTTCCTTGACTTATGACTTCTTGACTTTTTCTCTGCACTTGACCACTTGACTGGTTCATGCTTGATATTTCTTCAATATTGTTTGCCTTCATTATACGTGCTCGTATATACTATGTAGTCCCCCAAGTGTTTGAGTGTTGAAGTATGAAGCCTCGAGCACTTGATTGTTCCCCTCTTTTGGTCCTTTTCCTGAAAAGGAAAAATGTACAGGACATATAGGTACGATTTAGATGAAGACTGACTAACCCGTTTGTATTTATATCAGTATAATTGTAACCCTAGTCCAGGAATTTTAGTTTATTCCGTGTGCCTTACAGGTTGTGACTCATCATTTAGTACTGGTTAGATTTTTTCCTAGTATCTAAAATCGATAGTATAATTTTAACAATTCAAAAATAAATTTTAAAAGATGCGTACCTAATTGTGGATATTTATTAGAAATAATATCTTTTCAAATGAACTGTGTTCCAATGTGTTGGTAGCTTTTTACCTTCCATTGTTTCCAGTTCATATGCTCCTTTGCCAGTAATACCACAATTCTGTAGGGTCCTTCCCATGTTGGACTTAATTTTCCTGCATTTGGTTCCTTTGTGGATTGAAAAACTTTTTTGAGCACAAAGTCCCCTATTTTAAAAAATCTGAGCGAGCTTTCCTATTGTAGTACCTCTCTATGACTTGCTTTTCTGTTTCCATTCATACCATTGCAACTTCTCTTCTTCCTTCATGTAGATCGAGACTCAAACGCATTTCTTCATTATTGGATTCTTCAGTTGCGTCTGTAAACCTTATACTTGACTCCCCTATCTCAATTGGAATTAAAGCTTCAACACCATAAACAGATAAGAAAGGTGTTTCTCCCGTACTCGCTTTTGTTGTTGTGCGATATGCCCATGAAACACTAGGCAACACTTCCGTCCAATTGCATTTTGATTCTTCCAAATGTTTCTTTAAATATTAATAATAACATTGTTTTGTTGGCTCTGCTTGCTCATTACCTATTGGATGATAAGGTGTGGATGTAATCCTTTTAATCTGCCAGCTTTGAAAAAATTCTGTGATTTGTGCCCCTATAAATTGAGGACCATTGTCTCATACAATCTCCTTGGGTACTCCGAATAGACAAATGATATTGCGCCGCATGAAATCTCTGACCTCCTTTTCTCGTACCTATTTGAAGGCTCCTGCCTCTACCCATTTAATGAAATAATCAGTAAGTACTAGCAGAAATTTTACATGTCCTTTTGCTTGTGGTAAAAGACCCATGATATCCATCCCTCACTTCATAAATGGCCAAGGTGTGATGACTGGATGTAAAAACTCTGCGGGTCTATGCATGTTGTTCCCGTACCTCTGACATTTACCACATTTGGCCACAAATCTCCTGCTTCATCTTCCATTTTAGGACAATAATGGCCTGCCCTAATCAAGGTTCTTACCAATGATCATCCTCCGGCATGGTTTCCACAATGCCTCTCGTGTATTTCCCTCATTACATATTCTATTTGAGAGGGTCCAAGACATCTAACTAAGGGGCCACCGAACATTTTTCGATACAAATTACCTTGATATAGGCAGTAACGAGTAGCCTGCTTTCCGAAGTTCATGAGTTTTTTCTTGTCATCATGAACGGTTCCATAATGTAAAAAGCAACGATCTCGTTTCTCTTATACCAAGTTAAATTATTAAAATTATCTCATTTTTATCAAGATCGAGAGCTAAATGAAATAGTTGAATAACCGAGGAATTTGCATCACTTATCACATCAGCTGCAGATGCGAGATTAACTAAATCGTCTGCTTCAGGATTCTCATATCTTGGTACCTGCATAGCATTCTAGGTTTGAAATTGCGTTATTAGTTCTCGCACCTTCCCTAAATATTGCCGCATCCTGATTTTCCTGGATGTATAAGTCCCCAGCATCTAGTTAACTACGAGCTGCGAATCGCTCTTTATTATGATCTAATTTATGCCTAGTTCTCGAGCTAATTCTAAACATGCAATCACAACTTCATACGCTGCCTCATTGTTAGTTATTTAATGATATTTTATTTCTTGTCGTAGAGTTTCACCTGCAAGTGGTACTAATATAATCCCTAAACCTACTTCTTTCATGTTAGATCAACGATCAGCAAATAAAGTCCAAATTCATGGATTAGCCCCATTAAGTATCTGTATTTCTTTTTATGCTTCTGGTTGCATCCCTTGGCTAAAATCAACAACGAAATCAGTTAATACTTGTGATTTAATAGTATTTCTAGGTTGGTTGTGATTTCATATTCACTAATCTCTATAGCCCATTTTGCCAACTTACCTAATAATTCTTTCTTATCTAATACATTTCGTAAAGGATATCCAGTAACTACAATAATTGGATGACATTGAAAATAAGAACTCAATTTTCTAGATGCTATGATTAAGGCAAGAGCTAGCTTTTCTAACTGAGGATACATTGTCTCCATTGCTAATAGATATTTACTAACATAATATATAGGAGATTGTTTATCTTGTTCTTCTCGAACCAAAACAACACTTACTGCTACCTCTGAAATAGCAAGGTAGATGAGCAGTCTTTCCCCAGCCTTTTGTTTCGCGAGAAAAGGTGGATTTGACAAGTATGCTTTCAAATCTCTGAGTTCCTGTTGACATTCTTCATTTCATTCGAAATGATCATGATTTTTAAGAGCGGAGAAAAATCTAAAACATTTCTCTAATGACTTGGATATAAATCTTCCCAAGGCTGCAATCCTCCATGTTAATCTTTGAACTTCTTTCTTACTTGAAAGTACATCAGGAATTTCTTCAATGGCCTTAATCTGTGCAGGATTTATTTCAATACTACAGTTAGAAACAATAAAACCTAAAAACTTACCTGATGCAATGCCAAATGCACATTTTTTCGGGATTTAATTTCATATTAAATATTTGCAAAATCTTAAATGTTTCAGAAAGATACGATATATGATTTGTGGTATGTTGTGTTTTAATGAGCATATTATCTATATAAACCTCCATAGTCTTTCCATAATGTTTTTGAAAGATTTTGGTAACTAACCTTTGATACGTTGCTCCTGCATTTTTTAAACTAAAAGGCATTACCTTATAGCAGTAAGTCTCTCCGTCTGTTTGGAATGATGTTTTTTCTCCATCATCTGGATCCATTTTAATTTGATTATAACCTGAATGTGCATCTACAAAACTAAAAAATCTGCCCTGCAGTAGCATCAATTAGTTGATCTATATGAGGTAAGGGAAAATAATCTTTAGGACAAGCTTTATTAAGATATGTATAATCTAAACAAACTCACCATTTACCATTCATTTTTGGACCACGACAGTGTTAGCTAGCCATTAAGGATACTTTACCTCGCGTATAGACCCATTTTTAATTAATTTGTTTACCTCATCTATAATCACCTGATTTTTGAAAGCGCCTTGCTTTCTTTTCTTCTATTTGGCAGGTGGGTGAGATGGATCTTCATTCAATTTGAGAGTCAATTCCTCCGACAGTATACTTGTCATATCAGAATGAGACCAAGCAAAATAATCTGTGTTAGCTTTTAAAAGTTCAATCAACTTACGTTTCATCTCCTGGTTAAGATTGGCTCCTATCTACACTTTTTTTCCTGGCCAGTGTACAAATAAGACCACTGCCTCCAATTCTTCTATTGTAGCTTTGATTTTTTCATTTTCTTCTCGTTCTTGAATGAAATCGGGTCTTGAATCCATATCTATTTTCCCTGAATCAGATGAGATTGATGTTATATTCTCCCCAACTAAATTCTGTAATTTCTATTTCTCTTCACCTCTCCCATTTGAATTTTCCAGGGTGTTGATGTTCCTGGATGTTTGTTGGTGTCCCCTGATTTGACATATTCCACATGGTGCTGGAAATTTAATGACTTGATGTAATATCAACGGAACAACATCCATGTCGTGGATCCACGACCTACCGAGAATTATATTGTAAACCATTTCCATTTCTATCCTTTACAACATCTTCCGCAAATTTAGTGAGCATTACTTTCCTTTTTTACGACACTTGAATTGTCAAAATCTGACGAAGTATGCACTTTTGGCACCAAATTTTCTTTAGCTTTCATTTCTCGTAGCACTCGTAACAAAATAATGTTCACAGAACTACCTGGATCAATTAAAACTCATTTGATGTTAGTATCATGTATGATTAAAGATATTACCAGTGCATCGCTATATGGAGTAATTAAACTCTCAGCATTTGCATCATCAAACATGATGATTTCTTCTTCTAACACGTGCTGTAGCCGCTTCCCGTGGTAATTGTAACTTTTGAAATTTAATTAGCTGCCGTATAGGATATAGCATTGATGTCTTCGTTGCCACTTATAACGTCAACTGTTCTTTTGAGAGAAGGTGGTTTTAGTGGCTCTTGTCTGTTATTCATATATGCCTGTGTTTATTTCTCACTGAATAACTCAGTGAGATACCCTTGCTTTAACAAATGATCAACTTCTCCCTGCAAAAACAGCAATCTGCTATTTTATGTCCGTGATCATTGTGAAATTCACACCAATGATCAGGGTTTTGTCTTTTCATATTTGATCTCATCTCCTTCGGCCATCGTACCTTATCTCCACGCTTCTTAAAACAGCTATGAGTTCAGAGGTGCTTACGTTGAAATTGTAACCACCGAATCTTTCCTTTAGGCTTCCATCATCGTCTTGACCCGCGTGCGTTCCGATCGTTCCCAAATCTTACAGTCAAAACCTGATTCTCTATTCCTCGATCAACGATCGTACCTCTGACTATCTTGCTTTGATCATGAGTCTCTTCCCGCGGGTGCTATATATGGCTCGTACCTGTTTTTACCAGATCATTTTTCATTTTCTGAGCGCCTTGAACTTATTTTTTCATCATTTTTATGTCGTAAAATAATATGCTCTTCAATCCTCATTTTTGTACTGTATCTGCTATAGACGTCATTCCACGTTGTTGCTGGGAATTATCGAAGGATTTTCTTGAGCCATCTCATAGGTTCTGAACTCTTCTCATTCAAATTGGTGGTAAAGGCTATGGCTGACCAATTGTCAGATACTCGTGGCAAGGTCATTCTTTCCTGTTGAAATTTGTCAACGAATTCTCTAAGAAACTCTGAATCTCCTTGCTTGATTTTGATGATGTCTTCCATTCTCTATTCCACTTTTTGAGTTTCTGAGTGTTCTTTGATAAGTGAATCTGCAAGCTCAGCGAAAGAATTTATAGAACTTTCAAGTAAAAGAGAATACCATGTTAGTGCTCTTTGACTGAGCGTTTCACCGAATTTTTTGACCAAGACTAATTCAATCTCCTGCTTGGTCAAATCATTGCCCTTGACACCTATTGTAAATGCAATAACGTGATCTCGCGGGTCTGTTGTTCCATCATACATTGGAATATCATGCATCATGAAATTCTTCGGAATTGGGAGAGGGGCGACACTTGTCTTTCAGGGGTGTTGAGAATACTTATTCATATCTACCCCCTTGATCAAAGGCGGTACCCCGAGTATTTTCTCTATGCGGTCACTTTGCTCCTTGCGCTGTTTCTACAATGTTAGTACTAGATTTTGTAAATCAGAACTAAATGGATTACCTAGGTCTCCCTCATCTATTTTACTGGGGGTTCCACCACTACCTGAATGAACTAGTCCAGAACGAGGATTCTCCAAAGTATTGTTATTTGGAGTAGGTGTGGGTGGAGCAGTAGGTTATTGACTAACAAAAGCTTATAAAGCCTTGTTAACCTGAGTAGCGATAAGTTTTTGTAAAGCTTCATCCATAGCTTCAACATTCTCAAATTGAACTTTTTCATCTGTATGAGATCCTTCAGGAGTTCCTTCACAAGATCGTCATGGTAAACCTTGTGGAGAAGGAAAAAATGCATTATTGTCTCGCAAATCTCCCTGAAATTGTTGGTTTGTTTGATTTTCTTGGTTTCTTTAGGTGTTGTCATTGTTGTTTGACATAGTTGATGCAACAAAGAAAATAAAGCTTACATATAACTGATTATGAGATTCCCGATAATGGAACTAAATTTTTTAACAAAAAAAAAGGATTTCAGTCAAAGCTAGAATTTAGAAGAACCCGGGTTGCTAATAATCAAGAAATTGAATAAAAGAAAATAATTCTGAGTAGCAATACAAAAAAATTAATTAATTTCGATGTATATTTCAACAGTATTTCTTGTCCTACAACTGATTAAATATCTCCTTTTTATAGGTTCCTTTGAGAATATACATTATACCAAAATCATAACGAGACTATTAAGAGTAATTAAAGTCATTGAATGCTACGTTACACAATCATTACATTGAATGTATAAATTCCTTAACGTACTTAGCATTCAATACTCATTAAATGTCGTATCTACACTCTTTTTCATAGTCAGATTCATTCTTTCTGATGCTCGGATATAAGTAGATTTAAATAGGTAGGGGCATCAAGCTTCTTGTCCCGTGCTTCTTCCTCTTTTCTTGCTCGTGCTTGTTTTGTAACTCCTGAACCGTGACTAATTATAAATTGTTGATCAACCCACGTGTCATGACACATCATCATATACATAAATACAATTTTCCATAATATAGTGTGAGATTTGGAGAGGGTAATATGTACGCAGACTTTACCCCTACCCGAGGTAGAGAGTTTATTTCCCAAAGACACTCGGCACAAGGAAATGAAAAAGAGGTAATAGAAAAATAACAATTACATACAAAATAAAAAAGTACATACATATATATGGTAAAGTCCTAAATTCTAATATAACTATACATGGAATCGATTTTTCAACCAAAAATGTTACGGTACCACTTAATTAATTAAGCATGCCTTTGACATGTATGAACAGGAAGAAGTTTGTGCAGTATACAATTTCAACTAGATTTGGAAGCAAATTTTTTTAATAAAAAATAATTTGGACTAATTGTCGATTTGTGCATGTTATTCTTGACCAATGATCATGCTAATCTTTTTTGTATCATTTAAGTATATCAGTTATCCTGATTCCGACGATTTGGAAGCCATTTAACTGAAGCTTATTTATTTGTGCTTTCACGCGTACATTTATTACTTAACATCGCGACTTTAACTAATACGTCCAACAATGTGCAACGAATTTCTAACTCTTAAATTCAATAGTAGACTATCTCTTTATTTAACTTTTTATGTTTGTTCAAGTGGAAGCAGTTGGACTCCTGTCATTCCATCCTCTACCCAAAGAAGAAATAGAAAGGAAAATAAATTAACAAAGAGCAACTTCTCTTTAAGTCCATTGCGTGTGGACTTGGATAAAAAGAATAAAACATACACGAGAAATGGAAATCTTTCTTCAAGTCTTCATTATGAGTTGTCGGGTCTTTTTTTCCTTTCATTTTAACACTGGTCATGAGAGAGATCAGCAAGACTATTATAGGTAGTCCAGATACCACAGTAAAAGAGGAACGAGATAGTCATAAACTCTGTTTCTGGGTTTCCAGAGAGCGGAGACCAGCGAAGCAACACAGCGCGAGATTATTGATAAGCTAAGTAGAACGAGATTATTGATAAGCTAAGTTAACTCACCTCTTGCCTATCAGTATAATTCGATCCGGTTTATGTAACAATATTTTCTTTTTAATCCACTCTGAAAAGATCAATAGCTTTCTAAGTTTGAAAACATTAACCTTTTTATTTCAAATTTAATGACAAACTTTTACAACTATACAAATGTTATGACATATTTAAGAATAAATTTGAAAAGTCTTATAGCACATAAATGACACGATGTGTTCAAAATTCTTCATTTTTTTCTTAAATTTTATGCGGAGTACCCTTTCCTATGTAGCTTAGGTGGTAGGTGAACAAGGCCTCCTTTTAAGGGGCTTGTGCCATAAGTGAGATACCACTCTAGATGGGGCTAGTGTTCTAACCTCGTTGTCATGCCCCAAACCTCGCGAGGCGTGGATGGAACTTAGTGCCATATTCAGTCCGAGAGTACTACTCTCTGCGAACTCTAAGGGTGGTTTTCAACTTAAGCCGACGAGGCCTACCTGCAAGCTGACGATACCAATCAAGACCGACATGACCACATTATGAATTATCTTAAAATAACGTCTCTCTCATCTTAGGGGTAAACATACCCAACATTTCTCATAAATACTATATATATATATATATATATATATATATATATATATATATATATATATATATATATATAGTATTTCACCATAATATAATAACTGAAAGTAAGTGGGAGAAAAAGATGATATGAAGATATTCTTAACTGCTTATAATGACTCATCAATGTAGTAAGTAAAATAACAGTCTGAACCTATAAGGCTCAGTGCGTATAACTGTTATGCCATAGTAAACTCGCTTATAGGCCCTCAACCATACTAGGTTCGGTATCTCGACTATTCTAGGTTCGCTAAAAGGCGCTCGCCACAGTAAACTCGGTATATAACTCGTCATTTTATTTGAGGAATGCCTAATAGGGGCCTCCATACAGATTATAACTCGGTAGTTTCAAGCCCCAAACCTCGGGGAGCGCGACCGGCATGCGACCGAGGTAACCCGGTCGAGCAAGCATATCTAGACTTTCATACCCGACTCATTCTATATCCAAAGAAGAAATACATTACCCGCTGTTAAATATGTGAGGGAGAGTTGCTATATAAACGCATAAACATTGCTAGTTAAATTCTTACTCAAAAAACAATATGCCATAGTTAAGTTCCCAAAAGTACAAAAAGTTGACAGTCTAGTAGGAAAAAGTTTCAAAATACAATGGGATCCTATGACCACCCTGGCACCCATACATGACCCACTTAAATGTCTACGAAGCTTCTAACGATGCAGAAGACCAAAACGATAATGCCTGTCACAAAGCTACGGTAATACCTCAAAATGTAGAAATTTACACAAAGAAGAACTGCAAAACCCTTGGGAGGAATGGGTATCACCAAGACAGCTGTGAAAGGAGCAAGAGAGCACCACTATCTGCGATCGACACTATCAGCAACAAAACCACCTACATCTACTCAAAGATGTCTCGCCTACGGAAAAAAGGACGTTAGTAATTTAGAATAGTAATAGCATGTACGGCAAACACAATTCTTAATAGGATGAACAATGAAAAACTATGAGGCAATTATATCATCAACAAGTACTTACGTCTTTCCATTCCATTAGGTTAATGTTCTATAGTGCCAAGTGCAATTCTTATAATATAATTCCATCATGATTTTCACACGGAGTTCGATCTCAGCCTGATCGGCTAAGCCATCCTAAGTGAGACTCAACCAAGTCCACAATGATATTCAGAAATCCAATATAAATGCTACAATGTGTACAACACGAAATCCGATCTCGGCTGGCATCCGATCTTGGCTGGCATCCGATCTTGACCCGATCGGCTAAGCCATCAAAATTGGGACATAACCTATTTCAATTGCTCCTTAGTTCCCGTTTCCTTCCATTTTTCAGATTACATAGTACAACACCTCTTTTTGTGAATTTATTTATTGCCACTTAGATACATTGTTAGAAAACAAGTGTTCCCTTTATTAATTCTTTCATATAACTTCATCATCCATGTCGATAAGGTGGCTATCATATAAGGTATGCACACGTAAGAAAAAAATGAACACTTGGAGAACATAAACACATGATTTTAGAATAGATGCATAGAACAATTTTTGGACGAAAGTCCGTCACCCAACACAGCAAGGCAAATCATCAAGTATTATCAATTCGCAACTCACGCAAACTATTTGGACACTAAGAATTCAACAATAAGAAGAAGAGGGCTAGCCATACATATCTTAATGGAGCTTCCCTTAGATCCTTAAAATAAATTCCGGAATATCCTAGCAACTTCTATTTATTTTATGAGAATTACAAATTAAGCCAAGAATTAGAGACATGGTTAAGATTCTAGCTCATTTGAGCATATTGCCAAGCACTAGGTGTGCATTGTGGTTTTAGAACCCCTTTGTAAGAGATTTTTATCACCTTCCACCACAATTGACATCTTTTTAACTCACAATCTTCCCATACCCCCATTTGTCACTCATGTATGCAAGATAGTTGATTCGTATTCCCACGAACTCACCCGTGGTCACTTATTTTAGTAGAATTTCGAGTTTATAGGTTAGGGCACAAGTTCTTGCCTCTTAGGATGAAAACCTAGCAGATTTTTTTTGATAATATTCAAGGGCTTAGGCAATGATCAAATAGGGACTTGATGAAGACTACCCTCTCTAAGAAAAATTCATTAGCCATATTTCCGGAATCCGGCCGTTGATGGTAGCAAAGGTGGTGTCAAAATAACTCCCTTCTCATTACGATCAATCCTCACTTGTTTTCTTATACAAATCCTTAACCATCTATTCAAGATCTTAATTTGATTATACAATCACTGTAGCTCAAGAAATTTTTCAGATTTTCTTCAATTCTCGACTGAATAGAACAATGGATCAGTCCTTGTTCCATCTCTAGAATTTTGTAGTTGTTTTGTGCGCTGGGCGTTCATGGCTGCATTTATCTCTCCCCAGCCTTTGGCTGTGGGAGAGCTAAATCCAAAATCACGTAAAAGCTGATCCAAAAGACAGTTCAAAGCAATCGTATGCCACAACATTACAAGCAAGTCAGCCTACTCCGACAAAAATTGAACTTTGTCCAGTTAAATTTGATCATGGTTAACCAATTATTCAATTCTCAATGGAAGACATGAACAACTTCATTAGGGAAGAAGGTTTACATCAGGCAGTTGTTTTAAAATTCCCTTATGGCAGACCTGACATATCGGAAGTGCGAAGAGTATTTTCGTCGCAATTCAATGTTCAAGGTCATTGTAACATTGGACAATTGGAATTTTGTCATCTGTTAATCAGGTTTGATCTCTTTAATGATTATGTTCACTTCCTTTCAAAGTCGACTGGATGTCTTAAATCCAAAGGCGACGAATATTTCTTCAGAACATTCCCATGGTCTTTGGGTTTCAATCCGAAGGAGGAGACGTCCAGAGGAATCGTATGGATTTTGCTTTCAGGCCTGCCACCATATTTCTTTGCTAAGAGAACTTTAATGTCTATAGCCTCAGCTGTGGGAAAACCTCTTACTGTTGATAAGGCGACCCAGGATAGAACGAGACCTAGCGCGGCAAGAGTTAAGGTTATACTTGATCTATTTGATAAACATCCTAAAAAGGTCATGCTGTAGATTGTAGATTCAGCTTCAGGTAAATCTGTTGAGTTCCATCAAGAAATAGTGTATGACAACCTTCCTAGGTATTGTTCCTACTGCAAACACCAAGGTCACGATGACAAGGCGTGTAGAATTTAAAAAGAAAAAGCTGGAGCAGAGGTGGTGGCAGAGGATAATCTGGTAAGTGATCTTCTTGGAATCGATGTGGATGCTGTTTACAAACTACAAGGTCATGCAAGGGATTTTTTAAATAATAAAAGAGCTGGACAAGTTGCTAATGATTTACAACGAAAGGATGGCTTGAAGGAGATTGTTGGTCGAAATGATCTAGCAGTACAAAATGATACTGTAAAGGATGTGACAAAACAGACTGCTACGCCTAAGGTTTCACAACCTACTGTGATTGATAGGGCTGAGGCAGATCAACATGTAGTGAATAGGAATGCTGTGGTTGCTGGTGTGAATAATAGGTGCAGTGATGCAGCAGTTCAAGTGGATTCTATGGAAGAGGCTTCACAACTGTATAAAGGACCTCCCAATGTTACAAAACAGAAATCTATGTCTAAGGTTTCACAACCTATTGTGATTGATAGGGCTGAGGAAGATCAATATGTAGTGATGAGTACTGCTGTGGTTGCTGCTGTGAATGATAGGTGCAGTAATGCAGCAGTTCAAGTGGAATCTATGGAAGAGGTTTCACAATTGGATGAAAGACCTCCCAATGTTACAAAACAGAATGCTGTGACTAAGCTTTCACAACCTACTGTGATAGATAGGGCTAAGTCAGATCAACATGTAGTAACCAGGAATGCTGTGGTTGCTGGTGTGAAAGATAGTTTCAGTGATGCAACAATACAAGTGGACTATATGGAAGAAGTTTCACTATTGGATAAAAGACCTCCCAACCTTGCTAGAGATGCACCTGACTCTACAAGCTATGCACGATCATATGTGGATACTGATGTTATAATGCTGGCTTTTGCAGATCATGTTACTACTAATGCAAAGGATGGGCATGTGGCTGATCTTGATGGGCAGCATCACAAGTGCAATGGGCATGCCTCTGCTACAAGTGTTGCAACTGTAGAAATTCCAGGCCAAAAGAAGATTCTGCCCAGTGTTACAAGGCCAAAGGAAGACTCTGTCCAGTCTTGTAAATTGCAAGACACTGTTCCATTGAATTTGCCTATCAGTGTTGAAAATGAAAAGATGGTATCAAATGTGAAACATACAGATCCATCTACTATGCCACAAATAGACAATGCAAAAAGCAATAACCAAAAGCTGATCGAGCAGCAGCAGATAATGCAGAATAATATCAATCAACTATGTTTGGTCAAACAACTGGAACTAACTTGGAGACATCGGATAATGTTACGTCTGGTACACTTCATTCTGTTTTATCAGTCCAACCAAAAGAAAAATCGGCAGTTACAAATGTACTGGATGCTTCAACAAAATCTGGACAACAACATTGTTTAGAACTGAATAAAGCATCAGTTTTGGTTTTTTCTGAACATACCAAAAATGCTGCTGTTGCAATTGATAATAACAGATCCAACATGTCGATTGACAATGAATCACATGATGCAGTTTCAATTTCAATAGAACTGGATCGTAGACCTCCTTTGCAATGTTCTGATGTTCGAGCTAAATCTGGGGATGGCAATCATGTCTATGAGATTCAAATAACAGAAACCAGTACAAACGATGAGTTTATACAGAACACAGCTCGACATGATATAGCTAAACAAAGCACCAAAAATAAAATCACATCGCAGGAAACAATCCAGTTTTACCTTCAATCTCAAACTCATTTGCCGCACTTGCCAATGTCAATGATGATGAAGCAAAACTCTTGAGAGAAAATCTGCAGCTTGGTGACAGTCAAAATAGCTCACAAAATACAGAGGCAAAGATTACAGCTTATGTTACTGATACAAATAGGCTGCTACAGTCCAAATTTCAAAGTTCTCCAACCATATCCACTCCTACATGGCCAAAGAGGAGGGACCTGGTCAGTAAATCGAAATTGTGGAAAGACCAATGAGATTACGATGATGAGGAGAGCTGGTGTGAAGGTTTCGCTGGTTTTTCATCGGAAGAAGACGATCAATAATCTGATCAGGATAATAGTGGAGAGGAAAGCGATGATCCAGTCAAGCAAAAATTTCAAAGGAAAATTGCAACTAACAACTGTCGTGCAATTTTGAAACAAACACCAACTCAAAACAGTAGCTTAAACCATAATGCTCCAGTTTGTTTTTCCAAGAAACAATGCGAAAGATGTTATTACAACTGTAGCGACATCAAAATTCAACAAGAATGAAACATCTTATAATCGTCAACTAAGCTTAGCCGAAGCATTAGTGGGTGATGGAATCGCAGCTGCGCTGCCATCAACTAGTCAGAATCTGAAGCAGCAAAGGAATGCAAAGTCACAGGCAGGGCAGCTCGTCACAACTGCTTCAGTAATCTCGTCAGAGGAAAGACAACTCTTGGAAGCGATATCCAATTCTCGCAGGATGACACATATATGAAGAAGGGGAAGAAGAGGATATTTTAAACCAATCCCGAGCAGATGCTGCAACAAAAGGAGATTTATCACAATTGCATAGTGCATGAAATAAGAAGTCTCATCAAAGGGAAAGAAGTTGGGACGGCAGGGCGTTTGAAGACGTTAACATAAGGAGGCCTTCAATGAGAAATGCAAAACAAAAACAAGTCGCTCAAACATTTCTTTCAAAATCCAATCGTCTGAAGAATAAAGCATGAAGTTTGAAGACTTTTTGAAAAATTACGTGGAAGAAAACAACATTCTACAAATTGAAATTTTCACAACAAAAGAGAAAAAAGGGCACCGTTATGGCTTTTTCATCTATTTATTTTACCATCACATTAGGATCATTCTATGTAATATCATCACAGAGCATGTTATAAACTCTGTGATGATCAGTCAATTCTTAGTTCTTGCGAGTTCTTTCTTCTTACATGCTTGCTAGTCCGGGAGGCTTTTATTTTCCTCAATAGGATAGCTAAGGTAAGGTCTATGCCGGCTGTGTTATATGGGTAATATTGCCGGTGTAATCTGCCTTATTTTATTTCTCCTATTTGTTGTAATCTTCTTTTTTATTTTATTTATGAAACTTAACTCTAGGCATTTGCCTAGTGGACCCAAAAAAAGGGGATGTTTTTAATGGAATGGGGTCGGGTTTTAAAATTTAGAAAATAGGAGCCTCGACAAAATCTGCGATCGAATAACGGATGGGCCAAAAAAATGGTCCCCAAAACTTGAACAAACTGCTCGGTATGCAAAAATAATGCGGTCCGCATAACTTTTATGCGATCACATAATGCACCACAGAACTGCCCCTCACAAAAGTGCTAAGGGAATTATGCGGTGACTATGCGAGCCTCATATCGATTATGCGATCGCATAATTGGACGCTTAGTTGACCTGAAAACTAACAACCACATTATCTGACTCTATGCTGACTATGCAGTCGGCATAGGCTTTATGTGATCACAAAATGACCGTAGAAATGCACTTTTCCGGAGAAATATTATTCCTTAACTTTTTAATGCACAGATGAGTCCAATGGGTCCTAACTTGGCACTACAAGATTTCAAGTTTTTAAGTAAAAATTTCATGAGGCCTTACATCCTCACCCACTTAGGATCATTTGTCCTCAAATGAGGATCACGGTTCACTCACTAGAAATCCTTCTGCAACTCCAGCTTTTTCACACCATGACATATATCAATAGCCCTGAATTGGCTAACTCTCTAAACTTCCAAAAATTTCTCCAGAGTTTCTTTTGTATCTAGGCCTAACCACCTGACAGAGAGTTCTAGAAGCACATCCTAACAACATTTACACAATCCTTAGACATGACATGTCTTGCAATGACACCAAACCTGGCCGGATAGGCAACATATAATCAAAATATGACTGTTATACATAGCCCAATTCAAGGATACATAGTTCATAGGAGCCAAATTCATAAGAGCTATTACATGGCTATACAAACAAAGGTGGGTGCTTCTTTTTCATTTCTACTTCGGCTTCTGAAGTGGCGTCTTCAACCTTCTGGTTTCGCCATAACACTTTTACGGAGGCAATTTACTTGTTTCTGAACTTTCAGACCTGCCTGTCAAGAATGGAAACTGGAACTTGTTCATCTAACAATTCTTCATTAACCTCAATAGTTTCAACTAGAACAATATTAGATGGATCCCCCACTACCTTTTTCAAAATAGACACATGGAAGACTGGGTATACCAATGACATCTCGGGTGGCAGCTCTAGCTTGTATGCAACTTGTCCAATCCTCTGAATGATTTTGTACGGTCCAACATACCTCGGGCTCAATTTTTCTTTCTTTCCAAATCTCATGATATCCTTCATGGGATTAACCATCAAAAATACCCAATCATCTTCTTTTAACTCTAAATCTATACGACAAATGTCCGAATAAGACTTTTGGCGATTTTGAGCAGTTTTCTTTCCTTAATAATCTTGACTTTCTCCATGACCTGATGCACGACGTGCGACCCTTTCAGTTATGCATGTCCAAACCTCGATCCACCCAATGAGATACCTACATCTCCTACCATACAATGCCTCAAATGGTGCCATCTGGATACCAGCATGGAAGTTGTTATTATAGGAAAATTCTATGAGTGCATGCAATATGTCCTCAAGCGTCTGAATAGTAGTCCGATCCGCTTGCCCGTCAGTGTGTAGGTGAAAAGTCGTACTGAGATTTACCTGCATACCCAAACATTGCTAAAATTTCTTCCAAAAGTTGTTCGTGAGCTGAGGCCCTCGATTTAATATGATTGAGACTGGTGTGCCATACAACCTGAATATTTCCTTGATATACAACTAAGTATACTATTCCACTATGTCGGTAGATTTAACTGGCTAGAAGTGTGCTAAGTTCGTTAGTCGATCCACGATTACCCAAGTTGAGTCGAACTTGTGTGGAGTGCACAGTAACCCTACCACAAAATCCATTTTGATCATCTCCCATTTCCATATTGGAATTTCTATGCTTTGAGCCAATTCACCAGGCCTTTGATATTCAGCTTTCACTTGCTGACAGTTTGAACATTTTGCCACAAAGTCTGCCACATCCTTTTTCATGTTGTTCCACCAATAAACTTTCTTAAGATCATGATACAGTTTTGTAGAACATAGGTGTACAGAATACCGGGAAGTGTGATCTTTTGCTATCATCCTTTCCCGAAGACCGTCAATATTCGGAATACATAGGTGGCCTTGGCACCATGGGGGTACCATCATCCATTTTGAAGGAAAAAGCTGTGGCCTTGTATTTATGAACCCCCTTTTTTAGTTGTGCTAACAATGGATCGTTTAATTGCTTTTCTTTCATCTCTGCCACAAGCAACGATTTAGCCCTATTCTGCACAATCGCTTGTCTTTCACTAGAGTCTGCAAGGCGACCTCCCAAAACTAGCCAACTAGTGAACCTCCTATACCAATCACCTTTCTTATGCCTCCAAATGAGCCAAGCTCCCTACAGGTTTCCGGCTAAGAGCATCCGCCACAACATTGGCCTTTTCGGGGTGATAGAGAATGTCGATGTCATAGTCCTTGAGCAACTCGAGCCATCTCCTCTGTCGCAGATTCAATTCCTTCTGCTTGAAAACATATTGAAGACTTTTTAGGCCCGTAAATACATCCACATTGACCCGATAAGAAAATGTCGCCAAATCATTAGTGCAAACACCACTGCCGCAATCTCTAAGTCATGGGTTAGATAGTTCTTTTCATGGTTCTTGAGTATCCTAGAAGCGTAGACTATAACCTTGTCGTGTTGCATTAGTACACACCCAAGCCTGATCCTGGAAGCATCGCAATATACCACATATCCATTTGTACCCTCTGACAGGCTTAATACCGATGTAGTTAATCTTGATTTCAATTCTTGGAAACTCCATTAACAAGCATAGAACTACATGAACTTAAATACTTTCGGCATCAATTTAGTCAACGGAGAGGAAAGAGTAAAAAATCCCTCCACAAATCTTGTGTAGTGCCGATCCAAACCTAAGAAACTACGAATCTCTTTTGGGGTGGTAATTCTAGGCCATTCTCACTGCTGAAATCTTTTGAGGATCAACCATAATTTATTTTTGGGAGACAACATGACCGAAGAATGCGAAAAATTCAAGCCAAAATTCATATTTTTAATATTTTGCATACAGTTGATATTACTGAAGATATTGTAGAACTGCCTTGATATGGTTAACATGGTCCTCCCAACTTCAATAATACACAAGAATATCATCAATGGACACTACCGTAAAGGAGTCTAGAAAAGGCTTGATGACTCGATTCATAAGATCCATGAAAGTTGCCTGGGTATTTGTGAGCCCAAATAACATCACCAGAAATTCAAAGTGCCCATACTGAGTCCTGAAAGCTGTTTTTTGAATATCTTGCCCCTTATCTTTAGTTGATGGTACCCTGATCGCAACTCAATTTTCGAGAAACATGAAGCACCTCCCAATTAATAAAACAAGTCATCTATTCTTCGAAATGGGTACTTATTTTTGATTGTGACCTTATTGAGTTACCGGTATTCAATACACATTCGCAACGACCCATCTTTCTTACTGACAAAGAGCACTGGTTCGCCCAAAGACGACACACTCAATCAGATGAATCCCTTGTCTAGTAGATCCTTCAGTTGTTCCTTTATCTTTTTTAGTTCTATTGGTGCCATTCTATAAGGTCCAATGGATATAGATTGGGTGTGCGGCATCACATCAATAGAAAAATCAATCTCCCTTTCTGGAGGAATCCCAGAGAGCTTGTCTGGAAACACATCAAAGAATTCATTCACAATTGGCACAGATTCAAGGGTAGGCACCTCAGCTGTGGTGTCTGCAAATCGGACCAAATGATAAATGCACCCCTTCCTGATCATCTTCGCGGCCTTAATATAAATAAATTTACCTTTCTGGCATAACATTATTTCCTTCCCTCTAATTAGCCGGCTCATTAGGAAAATCGAGTCTCAGGATCCTATTTCGGCAATCGAGTTTGGAAAAGAATGAATAAAGCCAACCCATTTCCATTATTACAAAAAAATCGATCATTCCCACTTCAATAAGATCGGTCATGGTATCACGACGATGCATCGTGACTACAGATTCCTTGCAAACCCGTGTGGCCATAATAGACTCACCAACCGGAGTAAACATGGAGAATGACTCTATTCTTGTTTATCCCGAAGCTTGAAGCAACATATAGGGTAACATAGGACAAAGAAGACCTAGAATCAATACGAGCATATACGTCATGAGAATTAACAATCAATATACATGTAACAACATCTAGGGAGGCCTCTGCGCTCTAATGACCACTCATAGCATAGAATCGACTGGTTCCTCCCAAACTCTATGCACCACCCCTAGCTGCACCTATTCCAGTGGGTTTTGAAGAGCCTCGAGCTGGGGAGTGTTTTAAAGACATAGATGTTGTTGGACTGGATGACTGAGATGTACCCCTGCCCGCTGCCTGGTGGGATGCACGACAGTCCCTCTGAATATGGCCTCTCATACCGCATCCATAGCATACTGGCATGTCCAGATAGCAGAATGCTTAATGTATCCTCCTACATTTAGGGCATGGGGCCCTCTGCTGCTGTTGGGATCTTCCTCCTGATTAGCCTTGATGATGGGACACCTTATTGTCTTGGCTGGGCCTAAGTGACTCCCTTGTTATGGACCGTGCCCTGATAGAAGGGCACTAGCTTAATACTGAGAATAAGACAGAGTTGGTTGTAATTATCCTCCCCTAAAAGCTGATCTCTCACCTCTGAATAAATCCCCAAGATTTCCTGCTGATCGGGCCCCATTATTATCTTCTCGTTCCATCTTGTACTTTAACTTTCGAGCTCGGTAGCTTGGGCAAAGGCTAACATCCTTCCATACTTCATGTCAGAATTTAGAGTGGATGTCACAGTATCCAAGGTGCCAAGGCCATGCACAAATCAACGCACCCTAGCCTTCATAGTCGGCATCATGAGAAAACATACTTTGACTGGCGCATGAACTCCATATGATACTCCCACACACTGTTACTACCTTGTTTAAGGGTCTTAAGCTCTGTAGCACTAGCTACCTTAGTCTCGGTAGGCAAGAAATGGTGAAAGTACCCATAAACTCACTCCATCTCGTCAGAGGGCTCCTTTAACCACGAGAATCCTCCCACATCTCGAACCGGGATTATGCCACCCCTTTCAGACGATAGGAATCTATGTCCACTCCCCTGTCTCAGTAGCACGCATATCTCGGAGAGTCTTATGCATCTCATCAATAAAATCCTGAGGGTATGCTTGGGGATCTGTGCCTGTGAACACTGGAGGGTCTAACTAAAGGAACCTGTTTACTCTAGAACTAGAAGAATCCCCTTGCAAGCTAAATTAGGTGGTTTTAGTATTTGACCACTGTTCCGGGAAGCCACTAATTGGGTCAACATCTGAATATCTCCTCTAAGATCATCATTAGAAATCTTAGAACCAGAAACTAGGGTTGGAGATGGAGCAGGCACATCGACGGAAAGGGTGGTGGTAGCCTCTGTAGGTTTAGGAACTGGGGTAGTTTGCTCTACAGTAGAAGAACTAGGCAAGGTGATAGTAGGGCGATTGCCCTTCCCCGCAATATCAAGTAGGGATTCATCAGCCACTCCCGAGGTGGAATTGGCTTTTTGGCCAATTCTCACTTTCTTCTTTGGTGCCATTTACTGAAAGATAGAACAATGCACGAGTTAGAGGAAATCATCCTCGCATACCGTGCTAATGTACGATAAAGGACACATTGAAGGGTATTATTCCAAAATGTCCAAGTAGCCCCTACTTATAGATGTGGTAAACAACATTACGATAAGAAGGGCTAAACTAGACATGGCTCCAAGACATCCTAGGATGCGTTAAAGCCTTAGGCTCTGATACCTAGTTTGTCACGCCCCAAACCTTGAGGAGCACAACGCGACCAGGGAACCCGATCGAGCATTCCCAATATTCTTTCATACTCGACTCATTCCATATCCGAAGAAGTAATATATTACCAATTGTTAAACATGTGAAGGAGAATTGTCATATAAACGCATAAACATTGCTAGTTAGGTTCTTACTCAAACTACAACATGCCATAGTTAAGTTCCCAAAAGTACATACTGTTGACAGTCTAGTAGGGAAAAGTTTCCTATAACCAACCCGGCACCCATACATGAGCCACTTAAATGTCCACGGAGCCTCTAAGGATACAGAAGACCAAAATGATAATGTCGGAAACAAGGCCCCAGCCATACCTTAAAATGTGGATATTTACCCAAAGAAGAACTACAAAACCCCTAGGAGGAACGGGGCTCACCAAGACAGATGTGAAATGAGCAAGAGAGCACCACTATCTATGATTGGCACTATCAATAATGGAACCATCTACATCTATTTACAGATGTAGCGACCCCAACAAAAGGGACATTAGTACTGTTGAATAGTACTAGTATGTACGACAAACACATTTCTTTAAAGGATGAACAATGAACAAATAGGAGGCAATTATATCATCAACAAGTACATCATATGATTACTAAGAAAAATACCAAACAAAGTTCACATGATTCCAGTGAAGTCTTTCCATTCCTTTAGGTTAATGTTCTTTAGTGCCAAGTGGAATTCTTATAATATAATGGCACTGTGATTTTTACACGGAGTCTAGTCTCAACCCGACCGGCCAAGCCATCCCAAGTGAGACATAGCCAAGTCCATACAGATATTCCTAAATCTAATATTAATGCGACCATGTGTACAACATGGCATCGATGTCGGCCCGATCGTTTAAGCCACCTTACTTGGGACATAACCTCTTTCAATTACTCCTTACTTCCCATTTCCTTCCATTTTTCTCATTACATGGTTTAACACCTCTTTTTTTAATTTAATTCTTTGCACTAGGATATGTTGTTACAACAAAAGTGTTCCCTTATTTAATTCTTTCATACAACTTCATCATCCATGTCGATAAGGGGGCTATCATATAATGCATGCCACGTAAGAAAACAATGAACACATGGAGAACATAAACACATTTTCAACTATCATGATTTCAGAATAAACACATAGATAATTTTTGGGATGAAAGTCTGTTACCCAACACGTCAAGGAAAATCATCAAGCATGATGAATTTGAAACTCACGCCAACTTTTTTGATACTAAGAATTCAACACTAAGAAGATGAGGGTTAGATATACATACTTTAATGGAGCTTCCCTTTAATCCTTACAATAAATTCAAAAATTTCCTCGTAACTTCGATCTATTTTATGAGAATTACAAATTAAGCGAAGAATTAGAGACTTGATTTAGATTCTAGCTCATTTGAGCATATTGTAAAGAACTAAGTGTGCATTGTGGTATTAGGAAACCTTTGTGAGAGATTTTTATCACCTTCCACCCCAACTGCCATATTTTTAACTCATAATTTTCCCATTCCCTGTTGTCACTCATGAATGCAAAATAGTTAATTCATATTCCCACGAACTCACCTATGATCACTTATTTTAGTAGAATTTCGAGTTTATAGATTAGGGCTCAATCACTTACCTCTTAGGATGAAAACCTAGCAGATTTTACTTGATAATCTTCAAGGGCTTAGGCAAATATCAAATGGGGAGTTGATGAAGACCACCCTCTCTCTCTCTCTCTCTCTCTCTCTACAACTTCCTCTATCTAACTCTATTTTTAGGAAAATTCACATGAAGGGGGTCTAATGGGGTGTTTTTACTGGAAAGGAGTCAGGTTTTAAAAGTAAAAAAGTAGGAGCCCCGACAAAATCTGTGTATAATGGAAATGTGACCTACAAAAGAGACTACAAAATTGGTCCCTAGAACCAGAACAAACTGCCCAGGTACGCGATAAGAATGCAGTCCGCATACTTGTTCTGGGTCGTATAATGCGCGCAGAACTTCCCCATACAAAAATGCCAAGGGAATTATGCGATGACTATGCCGCCTGCATATTGATTATGTGATCGCATAATTGGCCGCACAATTAACCTCAAAATTAACCAACACACTATCAGACTTAGCGGAGACAATACAGTCCCATAAGCTTTATGCGATCGCATAATTGACTACATAAACACACTTTTCTTGAGAAATATTATTACTTATCTTTTTAATGCACAGCAGTCCAAAGGGTCCTAGCTTGGCAATATGAGATCTCGGGTTTTTAAGTAAAAATTTCACGGGGCCTTATAGTAGTGATTAAAATACTGTAATTCTATATATATTTAGACTCGCTAATCTTTTGAAAGAAGACAATATTTAACTGAATATAAACTCCCGATAATGGAGAATATTGTAGCTTATAGGATTAGGATAATGATCATAAATTTAGGAATACGAACTTCTCTTATGCCTCGTTACCAAACGAATATAGTTATATGATCATGCCAAAATGAAGGAGCGGTTTAGCGTTAACATACCATATCACAATATTTACAATTACAATGTTGCAATCGTCTCATCACACTTTAATCTACAACAATGATAATAATTCTATCATTAAGCTACAAAAAAATACAACTATCGTGCATTAAACAAAAACTTTATTTATAGTAAAACTGGAAGCATCTCCCCTATTTTCCTTGATTTCACCAAGTCCATAAAAAATAAGCACACATACAACCTTCTATTATATATTTTCAGAACCGCAACACACCCAACAACTTAATACAAATCAATCTATAGAAGAACACGTGCACAAGCATCACCTATGAAGTGGCTATTTAATTTGATGAGAGACAAGCTCGAATTGAATCCCTTTTGAACCCTTTAACCCCAATGTCATTCATTCATTAAATTGACAACATGTCCATCATGATATTAAGTACAATTGGAAGACTTCTAACCTCTTATTCATCTCCTAATTCACCCTCAAACAGCCCAACAATCCAACAAAATCAACATGAACAACTTCTAGGTATTATGTAGTTTCTTCTTCTCCTAATTATAACATCATCAACATATTGACAGGAACAACAAGAATATAAAAATTGTAACTAAGATATTTGTAATGACCCCACCGGTCATATTGAGCATTTGTATTTCGTTCAACTATGAAATATTGAGTAGTTTCATATGATGTATTATCAGCTATGTGAATAGTTGTTTATGGTTTTCAGGTGATTCAGAATTGATTTGGAAAAATGATTCTCAAATAGGAAACTATATGTTTGAAGAGTTGATCAAGTTTTCATTTTGAGTATTTGACCTCAAATAAGAGTTTTGATTGTTCCGTTATGTCCAAATACGTATTTTGTAAATTTGGATATTTTTAGAAGGTTTCAGCACTAAATAGCAAAAGTTGGCAATTTGAAGGATTGGAATGTTCATCCATTTTAACGAGAGTTGACTTTGATTATATCAGGTTCATTGTGGTTCGGGGAATTAAAATAGTTTTTTTATGTTATTTAGGACTTGTATGCAAAATTTTAGTTCATTTTGAGGTGATTTGATATGGTTCAACACAAGTTTTGGAATTTAAAAGTTCAACAGTTTATTTAATTTTATTCAAGGTACACTTTTGTGGGTTTAATGTTGTTATATGTGATTTGTGCCCATTAGTAGGTCCGTGTTATGTTTCTATACTTTTTGGTTTGTTCAGAAGGGATCTCTATGGGCTCGGGTGAGATGCGGACGTGTTTCAGATCATTTTTCATTCATGTGTGATAACAGGTCTTTGTTGGATCTGTTGTGGCTGCACCTACGGGGTAATGGATGCATGTCATGACCCAATAGGTCATCTTATGTTTTAGGTCGAAATTTCTGTTCTGAATCCTTAAATATTTTATTTTAGATTTTCTAGATTTGTGTGCACGGTCGGGGTGTCTATCCGGAAGCATTATATGTTAAAAAGTTTTAAATTTTAGAATTTTTCCTTAACAATTAATTTGAGTTGCTTCGGTCAACATTTTGGGCAAATGGAACGAGATCCGTATTTTGACGATCCTGGTGGATCTGTATCAAAATATGCGACCCTGGCAAATTATTGAAATCAAATTCGGTGGTCCCTAGTTTGAGTTATTAATTTTTGTTCGACAATTAAAATTTTAAAAGATTAATCATTTGTCTGTATATTGGTTCTAAAGCACGGTGTCACACCTCCTTTTGCTAATACAACTCGGCGAAAGGCGTAGATAAGGGAGTTTTTCCAATTAAAGGACAATCGAAACGAGATTTAATTATTTAAGAGAATTTTAGAGTCGCCACTTGGGAGATTAATAAAGTCACCGTTTAGAATACCGAATCGAGGAAAGAATGACTCTGTTTAACAGTCTGTGAACTAGAAATCCGAGTAAGGAATTCTATTAACCCGGGAGAAGGTGTTAGGCATTCCTGAGTTCCGTGGTTTTAGCATGGTCGCTTAACTATTATATTTGGCTTAAATAATCTTATTTTAGAACATGTTTTAACTTATGTTCTTTTTAACTTAAACTGCTTTTATTATTATTTTAAAGAGAATTGCAACGTTGTTAAAATATACCTCGAACCACGTGCATAAATGCACCCGTGGATTTCGACACATTCCAACTTCGTTGAGATTTGGATTTGGTTGGCATAAATGCGCACCCGTATTTAGGAAAGTAAATTATTTAACTAGCGCGCCTAAAATGAATATGCGTTTTATTTTGTGAGGGCCATGAATATTTGCTAAGTGGCATTTCTCAATCTACACTAATGGAATTTTATTATTTGACTAAAGATTAAAATCGATGACTAATCAAGCCTAGGCCTAATAAGCTAGCGATTTCCTATCACTTCATGAGGGCTGAATATGTGCTTCCTTGCGCTTAATGAGCCTAAATGATACTGGGCCAAAGTTAAGGATCGTGGACACTATATCGAGCCTTTTCTCAAAGCATTCGATTGTGTATTTATCAACTATCTATTTTCAATACATAGACTCATGCTAGCTTAAATCAGTACCAGTTTTAATGTGTAAGCCTTTAAGCCTATATTCGTATTTGCTGAGTCAGGTATTTATGTAATGCAAGACACAGGGGACTTAAAGATCCTTTAAACCAATGAACTTGCTAATACTTGTGATTAAAATTAACAAACAAATAGACAATGAGTAGAATAGCACATACATTGAGCCTCAAACTTTAACTGAAGCGAGGCTAAATACACATGAATGGACCAAGTCATTTGATACCATGACCCCCCACATATGAACATTCAAGACGTGCAATGCACAGTTACAACCAATGTTGAAACTCAGTAGGCCAAAGATTAGCTTGCAAACTATGGCAAACTTAGACTTAATAGTAGGACCGAGCTCAGAAATGGTATAAGACTAACACACAAGTCCCAATCTAGCACAATAGATAGAATTACACCCCTCTCATTATCAATTGAGTTTCTTACTCGTAAATATCAACTTAGGCAACCCTTATCACTACATAGTTACTACATGATGTTAAAACAAAAAAACAAAAAAAAAAGTAAAAGAGGCTCTAATTTGAACACAACTTGTATTGCTTCAAGTTTTACTTGACTATACAGTCTACATAGGCAAGAGAAATACCTGGAAAATATGAAGAAAAAATGGGTGTGAGCAGTCAACAAATGCAGCATGAATCTGTAATGAAATAGCCAAGATGAACCCAGGCCCAGCAATTTATCACAAAGAACTCAGCAAAAGAAAGAACCAAAAAATTGTTAAACGCAACCAGCTTGCACCCCGAAAACCTCAGGAAAAACAACCAATATCAATGAAAATAAGTCTCAAATGAATAAGAAATTATTTCATAACTTGAAAACACCAGTAGTTAGTAAAAACAAATGAAGCAGTAGCAATTTGATTAATTGTATATATGCTTAATTCTGACTATTCACCCTTGCCTTCAAAAGAAAGCATAAGTCCCTTTTATAGTTAGAGTAAGTAGGGCAACCCTTAGGCCTATTTTTCCAAATTATTCCTTTTGTTTTTAACTTGTGGACCAAGTTTTTACTATCCAAAATCTGAAAACCCCCTTTGAACCCTCATGCTAGAAGATTATGGGCATTTCTATTACGTTACTACTTAATTTGCCCTCAATAACGCTGTTATTTACACAGAACCTTACAAGGATTAGCAAATCAATTGGGTCAATTGACCCAAAGCCCCAACCTAAACCCCTGGGCGTGCATACTCTGGCCCAACCTTACAAATTCCACCCCAATAATCAACGAGCCATGAAGCTCTAGTGAATTAGGTTGTTTAGGCCAAAAAAACAAAATAAATAACAAATAGAAGAGGAAAAAATTGAGCCAAAACATTTAAATGATTTAATCCAAACAAAATGACAAGGAGAACAATCACAGAAAATGATAAACAACATGGATTCAAATCAGACCTATTTTCATGCCTAATGAACCTACACTATATGGTAAAAAGCAGAAGATTGAAATTCTAAACTAACCGCGGATATTGTAATTAAAAAAGAAATGGAATCATATATTATCATATATATAAAGAAGAACCAAGTACCTTTGATTTTGGACCCGGCTAATGAACCTCATGGCATCATTTGGGGTTCAATCGCCTTTAATAATGTGTTTTCTACCAGAAATCACAAAACTAAAGGTGATTAAAACCCCAAAACCAAAAGTACACTAGAATTCTACCAAATAGGGCTCCGAGAAAATTTGATTTGAAATTCGAGCTAAACAAGAATGATTTGAGGGTGAAAGGTTGCGGATTTGAGGTTAGGGATGTGAGGAGAGTACATGGTACCAGTTTTGGTCAATTTGGACCAGGTTATATTTTGGCCGGCCAATTCGAATTGAAATTTGAAAAGCAGGGGCATGATTCGAGCTTGGTTGATTGTAGGGATGAGAAGGGGAGGCCAAGGGGATACATTGGTATGAAACTGAGGTCATTTGGAGGTGGAACCGCCGTGGGCAGTGGAGGCAGCATCCACAAAACATAATATTCGAGATGTTGTTGTAAGATTCAAAGGCTGTAGGTCATAGATTTGGGATGAGGGAGACAAGGGGTTTTCGTGGTGTAATTTTGTAGTCTTTTGGTGGCCGGCCGTCCCCCTGAGGGGATTTATGGTGGTAGTTTTAGGGTGGGAGACGGTGGTATTAGGGTCGCTTGATGGTGGTGTTACTCTGCTGTGGAACTGTACGAGGAGGAAAACATTTCTCTCTAATGTTATTACATAAATTCAGACACTTTTATTTGAAATGTAATGTCTCATGTGGACCGTCGGATGATGGGCGATGGACGGCCAAGATGGAAGGAAAACAAACGACGTTGTTTGTCACCCCTGGGGTTGGACCGGGTAGGGAAACAAGCGGACTGGGTATTTGGGCAGGGATTTTATATATAAATTGCCCAGACGGATTCATAGGAATTGTATTTTCAGGCTTCTTTAAATCTTTTTCTTTATTATTTCAATTCCTAAAAACAAAATTCTAATTAATCTATAAAAACATAATTAGCCATACAACTATTATCAAATAAAAGATTAAATGGAAAAACATAATAACTTAAAAAGAAACAGTCTTGAATGCACCTTAAGCTATTTTATTTTAATTTCTTTTCTAATTACTAATTAATTTCTAAAAATACAAAATTAATCCTAAATGAACATGCCTCAAGTATTTGTATTTTTGTTATTTAAAAATGCACAGAAATGCCAACAATTAACACAATAATTCCACAAAAAATTAAAATTGCAAATAAACCAACAAAAATTATTTTGTTTTGAATTTATGAGTAATTTGTATAGGAAAAAAATCACATGCTCACACCCGGTACAAGGCCATTATAATATTTATAACTTGTTTGGGAAATTTGGTGAAAACAGAGTTGGTTTGATGTGATTCGGATACCCCGTTGTGAAAATAGAAGTTTTAAAGCTTCGTGGAAAATTTCATTTGATTTGGTGTTCAATTCATAGTTTTACGTGTTACTTTAGCAAGTTGATCGTGCAAGCAAATTTATATGATGTTGTTGGACTTGTGTACATGTTTAATTTAGAGCCCCGAGGGCTCGGGTGAGTTTTAGATAGGCCACAAAGTGAATTGAACTTAGACATTTGGTTTTTTGTGCTTCAACTATCATCTTGCGTGTTCTTCTTGGCTTTCTCAAAGGTACCCTCGCGAACCCATAGGGTGAACTGGTCTGGGGGAGATTTTTTGCTTCACGAATGAAAGGTTGGGTCGAAAAGGAGCGATGAGGGCCTTATCCTTCACAAACGCATATCTTTAGGGTATTTGGCGGAAGCGTTAGTCATTTCTTCACCGCGAACGCGAGAACTGGCTCGCGAACGCAAAAGCCAGGGGGATCAGCCTTTGCAAATGTGATGAGGGACTCCCAAATGTGTATGCCACTTGGGCTGCTGCACATCCCGAATGCGTCAGGCACCTTAGCGAAAACAAAGACGACATGATGCCTAGACCTTTAAACATTTCAAAAAAAAAGGATTTCTCCCACTATTCATAAGCCTTCCATTAGAGATCGGCCTAGGTGCAATTTTGAAGAGAAAACTCAACACTTATTCACAGTTTTATACTCTTTAACTCATTTTCTTCCATTTCTAACATCATTCTTGAATTCCTAGCCCTAATCTTTGGTCTTCCATTGTAGAAAACTAAGGATTTAGGAAGAATTGGGGATTTTTTTCAAATTTGGGATTTACACCTCAAATTGGGGTTGGATTCCAAAACTAATTACATAATTAGGCTCAGAGGTGAATGGGTAAATAGATTTTGGTCTGAACCTCAGGTTTTGACCAAGCGGACCTGGGGTGTATTTTTTATTATTTGGGGGAAACTTTGGGAAATCTAATTTTATGCATTGTAATTGATTCTTTTAGAAATATTTGATATTATTGAGTTAAAATCTGGCTAGATACGAATGGTTTGGAGGCAGATTCTAGGGAAAAGTCCCTGGTAAAGCTTTGAATTAACTGTGGAGTAAGGTATGTATTATGTCTAACCTTGACTTTAGGGAATTAAGAACCTTCAGACTATGTGCTATGTGAGTTTCATGTGAGCGACGTATATGCGAGGTGACGAGTGCTTATACGCCGTTGAATTATTTATTTTCCTTGATTTTCCACTTTTCCTCAATTATTTCCATTTTTGTCTTAATTATTATATGCTCTAAATACTTTCCATGCGTAACTGCTACATGATAATCAATATATTCTCCTGTTAACAATGTTAGCTCTTTTCATAGTTCATGGTTCTCTGCTATTTGCTTTAATTGACTTACTTGTTAATTGTCAATTGCTGGATTGGTCTCACTGTGTAGTATTACTTCTGTAGATTCCTATATTGTACAAGGTTTTCTTTTTGGATCACTTTGGTATTATTGACCGCAACATGTGGAATAAGGGTGGATTTATATGGTGAAATAAAGGTGAATTATGATATAGATATTGATATATATAGAGTGACCAGGTTGCACCATAACATATTTATATGCTATCTTTGTTGTTGATGTTATTACAGTGGAATATGGGAGGATTTTGTATTGTACAGTGGGATCGAGTTGCGCGCTGCAACAACCTGTGTGTTTCCTTTTCTTGAGAAATGTTTGGTTTTTGGTGTTTTCATTTAAAATGACAAGGATTGGTAATTTTAGACGACACTAGTTTACTTTTTGAGCCTGTAGTTATTGTTTTCTGCTAACTGTTTTATCGTGCTCTTTATTGCTATTTTTGTTATTATTGTATACTGCATACAAGTTCTAGTGTAATTGACCCGCCTTAGCTTCGTCACTTCATTATCAAGGTTAGGCTCTGCACTTACAGAGTACATGGGATCAGTTACACTCATACTAAACTCTACACTTCTTGTGCAGATATTGGAGTTGGTCCTAGCGACAGTTATTAGGGTGCTGATTGATCAGCTCAGTGGAGAATTGAGGTATAGGTGCTCAGTGCTCGCAGCTCCTGGAGTCTCCTTCCTTACTTTTATTTAGTTGTGTATTTTCATTCAGACAACTCTGTGCTTATTTTAGACGTTTGTATGTATTATTCTAGTAATTCATGCACTTTAAACACCAGGTTTAGGACTTTGTAGCAGATGTTCGGCAGTTTTATCTTCCGTATTTATACTTTATATTATATCAGTTATTTTAGTTCTTTCTCATTATTTAATTTATTTGTTTAAAATGGATAATATTTTTTAATGTTGGCTTGAGTAGCAAGTAGAATGTTCGACGCTATCACGGTACCGACGACGAGAATTTTGGATCGTGACAAGTTGGTATCAGTGCACTAGGTTACATTGATTTTACTAGTTAGGAGAAAACTTAGTAGAGTCTGGAGGATTGGTATAAAGACGTATGTAATTATCTTCTGGAGGTTGTGGAGTTAGGAACAATTTCATTTCTATTCTTCTCCCTCATTCGATTTTTATTTTATCATTGCTGATTGAAACCTTCTATTCTTGTTCACTCGCATATGGCATGAACACGCACCGAATCTTCACTTGCACTGCAGCTGGAGCCCCCAACAACTCCTACAAGGGGCATAGATCGAGGTTGAGGTCACGCCAGAGGCCCCGGTAGGTGCAAATCTCAATGAGTAGTAGTACCTGCGTTGGAGCCTGAGGTGGAGTTTTATGATAAAGTTCCAATCCAGACTGTACCTGCCATACCAACTTAGGTCCCGAAGGTGTTCATCTCCACCCCAGTGCTTCAGGATGCTTTGGTCCGTTTGGTGGGCCTTATGGAGAGTGTGTCCTAGGCTGGTAAATTTCCTTTTGAACCAGCCGTCTCTCATGCTGAGGGAGGAGCACATACTCCCGCTACCCACACTCCGGAGTAGATGGTTCCTCAGTATCGACTCTAGTAGCTCAGCTAGTTGGGGAAGTTTAGCCAGTTGTTGCGGTACAGGACGGTGATGGTAATTCCATATCTTTTGATTGTCAAGCTAGCTGTTCAATGGAGCATCTTCTGAGGACTTACAAGATTATCTTGACTGCTGCCATGAGGTGTTGCCAAACATGGGTATAGTTTAGACCAATGGGGTCGACTTAGTTGTATTTTAGATGACGGGTTCCAGCAAGAAATAGTGGAAGGATAATGTACACTAGACTAGCCGGGTTGCTTGCTCTTACTTACTACTTGTTCTCTAAGCTACTTCTTGTGACGTTCAATCTAATCACTTAGAGAGAGAGAGAGAGAGAGATAGAGAGTTACCACAGGAAGTGTGAGCGCCTCTGGCAGGATGGCATGTCAGTCACCCAATATAAGAACCGGTTAGCGAATTTAGCCCGTCAGTCTATTCGTTTGATTCTTACTAAGAGAGAGGGTGACGAGGTTTATTGATGAATTGAAGTTACAGATGACAAAGGAGACTGGGAATTAGATTTTATTTCAGAAGACTGCTAATGTTGCAATGAGGAACAAGGATATTCTTTCACAGGAGAGAGGGCAGGGGTCTGAGAAAAGGCCCCTTGTTTCCGGTGGTTTTTGTGGTGCCTCATCAGAGGTAGGGGTTCTTTTGGTAGGGTCTATCCTCCAAGCCCATATCAATCAACCATTCAGGCATCCTACAATGCTACTGGGAGTCGTGGTCTTTATGTGCCTCATTTTAAGCTGTCATCAGATAGTGCACTTCCAACTCCTATCAGTGTGCCTCTTATCCAAAGTTATCACAGTGGTCATCTGGCCCGTTCAGTCCAGTCTCAATTTCAGTAGCCAAACACAAGGATGGATATTTTGAGTATGGTAGTTTTGGGCATGTCTCGAGGACCTGCCCGAGATTATTAGGCAGTAAGTCATAGCAGGGTTCTCATGACATGATTTCGGCACCGGTTACACTACCATCCACTCATCTAGCAAGAGGTAGGGGTCAGGAGGTCAGAGGTAGAGGTTAGGCTGCTAGAGGTGGAGGCCAGCCAGTAAGAGGCCATCCTAGGGATGTAGATTAGATTAGTCTGGCCTAGCCTTGATGATATACTTTCCCAGCCAAGAGTGAGGCTGAGTCATTGATGGTATTATCATTGTCATACCTCCTTTTTTGGCTATCCACAACCGGGCGAAGGACATAGATAAAGGTAATTTTTCTTGTTTAAGGACAATCGAAACGAGATTCAATTATTGAGAGATTTCAAAGTGGGAGATATATGGTGTCCCGAGTCACCGTTTAAAATCCCGAATCGAGGAAAGGATGACTCTGTTTATTAGTCCGCGAACCAGAAATCTTAGTAAGGAATTCTATTAACCCGGGAGAAGGTGTTAGGCATTCCCGGGTTCCGTAGTTCTATCACGGTCTCTCAACTGTTATATTTGGCTTAGATTATCCAATTTTTTACAATTATGAACCTACGTGCATTTTCTAATCCTCTAATCGCTTTTATTATTATTTTTAAAAGAATATTGCAACATTGTTAAGGAATTTCTTGAACCATGTCACATAGATGCACCCGCTGTTTTTGACACATTCCAACTTCGTTGATATTTGCATTTGGGTTATATAAATGCGCACCCGTGTTTAAGGAGATAAAATTATAAAAGACGTGACTAAAAGCAGCAAGCGCATTATTATCTTTGCGGGAACACCGTGATATTTTCTAAATGGCGTGTCCCAAATTTCTAAGTATTTTAATAAGCATTTTATGAAGGCCACGTGGATTGTAGGTTTCATTTAGCATGGCACACCTCATTCACTATTTTAAAAAGGCTAATCCTGAAGTCGACTATTACTTTCTATCATGTAGTGTCCCTAAAAAACAAATGAAGGTGCTCTAACTAGGTAGCATATTGGTGACCTACTATTGAAAGCATTGCATCACTACATTAAACAAAATCGGTTTCAAGCTACCTATTTTCAGCTGCTGACTTTTGCAATTGGGCTTGTTATTGGAAGATGCAAGCCTAGGAAGTATCTTTTGTAGCTATAACGGTTTGGCCCAGAAGAGTTAGAAGACAGTTTAGTCTTAGTCATGGACCAAGCATAGCAGTCCACGAATAAAAATACTACAACCAGTCCACATCATTTTTGTTAGCACCTTTATTTTTTCCATTTTAACACTCCAAAAAAACGTCTAGCAAGATAAAGGTACAATCTTAAAACAAGAGTCTTCAGACCTAGGATCCCTTTTTGAAATGTGATTTTTATCACTTGGGAATCAACATGCAGAAAATTTAAATCCAACACCTAAGCTGGCTAACTTATCATACGAATCTGAATAGATGCGCATATATTATCTCCATTATCTAATTAAACATGAGGGTCTAAGCAATCTACCATTACCAACTACAATATTTTGCCCTGCTAAAACTCGAAATAATCGAAAATAACAGTCCAAATAGTTTAAAAACAGGCCAGCACAGTCATAAAATTTTTTACATGGAATATTTTAACAAATCACAGCGGCTACTTTATATTTAAACAAATAAAATCTGCACAGTTGCGCAACAAGCTGTATCTCATGTTTCACATTGAGTTATACATTGTCAAGCTTAAGAAGTGTACCTGGAAATTGATTACAAAGAAGAAGAAAGGGAGGTCAGCAGCAATTTAAAGAACCCAGCAGTTGAAAGCAAATAGCCACACAGAAATAGGACCAATCTAACATCCCATATTTGAAGCCAAGACCAAATTTGAACCACAACAAACTTTTAGTGATCCCAAATGACTTGCAATCAAACCCAGGGACTCTAGGAAACAATTATAAACCAAATGAACAAAACCCAAAATAGACCTTGAAAACAGTTAGACCTTTAATGGAACATTATTTGCTGACTTTCAGCTGATTTTTGGATTCCTAAAATGCCCAAATTTGAGGGAAAATCTTCTGATTGCTCCAACTAGACTAAAGTATTATTTGACCTTTTTGTTATAATTGCAAGAATCGGAATACTAATATTGACTATGGCTGGAAATTTTCACTAACTTTTTCAGAGTGTCCAACCTCCTCCTTGAATTATTTAGAGTCACTTTTTATAGACAAAGGCTCGGGAACCACTTTTATTTAGTTTTAACTAAAGGTCCCTCTTTCAATTTCTACATTTTACCTACTTGAACCCCCATTTCTTGACTTGTTTCCAAGTTACTGCAACAAAACTACTGATTTTCTTTTAAAAACCCCTTCTAGAAGGGTCTAAAGGCTTCTACCATTGTCTTCCATTTGTAGACTACCTATACTACCGGAATTTTGTTCCTAATATTACCGAATCCAGGTTAAAAACTCTTTATTACCCCTATTTTATTCTGAATATTGCCGACACTAAACTAAAATTCTATATTACCCCTATTTATCCTAAAATTACAAGAATTAGTTGGAAAACCCTATACTACCCTGAATTTGCTCATTTGGTATCAATGCCAACTCTTAAAACTAATTCTGCTAGTCTTAACAGCTATAACCAATCCTAATGCTATTGAGCTATTAATCAAGAACTATTGCCAATCAATACGCATAAATCAAAACATAATTGCATCAAAAATCCAGTGCCATACTCAAATTTAAAAGAAGGCCATGGAAGTCTACCACTATCAAAACTCAAACTCAGAAATCGACACTCCAAACCATATGAACCATTAATCTACAGTCAAACTCAGAAAATCATGAGATTATTGAAATTAAAGAACAAACATGGAAGTTGTAATGCTGGATTAATAACTAAAAACAAACCAAACAATCATGACCACTTCCTAATTGCATATGAACTCAAACTCAGAAGTAAAGAACACTACGAAAATTAAAGAAAACATGCTAGACTTCAAAATTTAATCATAAAGCAGACATGGCAAAACAAAGGAGAAATTACTAATTTAAAACTAACAATGGACATGTTCGGGATTCGTAGACCTAATAATTAAAATCATGGGGTCATTCACACAATCATCAGAATAGGAATAGAAGAATTGTAAACATGATCAGAAATCTAATAAGATGCCATTTTCAATTTAAACTAAAAAAATAGAAATAAAGTCAAACTCAATTGCTAAACCAGGAAAGAAAATAAAAAATAGAAAAACAAATTAAGATTGAGGCGAACTTATTGTTTTTCTTCAATTAAACCTAGCTGATGCAATGTGAGCCTCCAAGCAAAGTCACATGTTAGTTTTTGGGGCATAACAAACCTGTGGCTCCGTTTCGAGACTCAAACAGTCTTCTAAAGGTCAATCTTAGAACTAGTTCATGGCTGGTTCCACAATTAGGGATGTCTAGGCTTATTTGAAAGGACCTGGCAGCGGTTTTGAGTTGAGGAGGCCTAGAGGGGTGGGTGGTTGCAATTTGGAGGCCATAGGGGCCCGGTCACCGCCGTGCATGGCGGAGCTATCCACTTCTAATGAATATTAGAAAGGGTGGGTAATGTTCAAAGGTGACTGGTTTTACGGTTGGGAAGAGGGGAGTGACGAGAGTGTGGGGCATAAATTTCGGAGCCGTTGGCCACCAGGAGCTGCCGTGGACGGCGGAGCTGCCAGATTTTGAACGTATTTTTGACAAGCTAGGGTGGTTTTTGAAGGGCAATCTGAGAAGGGTTGGGAAGAAAATAAAACGGGGACTATGGGGTGTAATTTGGGAAGTTATTGGAGTAATGCCGCCGGCGGCAGCGATTTTCGGCCGACGGCAGGCGTTGGCGGTATGGGGGATTGGCGGTAGAGTTACACCGGTGGGTAATTGGTACGAGGAGGGTAGGGATTGTCTCTGAGGTTATGCACATGTTCAGACAGTTATATTCAAAATGTGAGGCTCAATCTGAGCCGTTGGATCAAGGGGTATGGATGGTCGAGATCAAAGGACATCAAACGATGTCGTTTTAATAAGGGGTGAGATTTGACCGGGACTGGGCGTAGTTTTGGGCCTAGGTTGGATGGCTTTGGACTGCTTTAAATTTGTAAAAATGGCACAAGATGGTCTTATTAAACAAGACCATATTTCCAAATCCTTTTTATTTATTTAATTTAATTTCTAAATTATTTTATAAACCTAAATTAACATTAAAATAGCAAAAACCTAATTTAAAAAAATTAGGCTAATTAAGTTCCTAGTCAACTAAATCCTAATTTTAAAGAAACATTTTGGACTTTAAAAGTAAAAATGCAAAACGAACCGCTTCTGTTATAATATATTTTTTTTGTTTTTACCATGCTATTTATTAACCACTGAACCAAAAATGTTAAAACTAATATCCTAATGCAAAAATGCTATTTTTTGTATTTTTTTGTGAATTAAAATGCACTCAATATGCAAACAAACACACAATTTATGTAATTAAATTCTAAATATCATAAAGCAAAGAAAAATCTTAATTTTTCCAATTTATAGGAGAAATTTAGGCTAGGCAAAAATCACATGCTCACAATCATAAGTACTATTTCAGTTGCCATAGAGATGCTTCGATTCTATTTGATCCAAGCTCTACTTATTCATATATGTTATCTTATTTTGCTTCATATCTGGTTGTGCCTCGTGATTGTTTGAGTGCTCGTGTCCATGTATCCGCATATGTGGGAGATTTTACTGTTTTAGATCGTGATTATCGTTCATATGTTTCTATCATTGGGAGTGCTATGACTAGCGTAGATCTTCTATTTCTTGTTATGGTTCAGTTTGATGTCATTTTAGGTATATATTAGTTGTCACCTTGCCATTCTATATTTGATTGTCATGCCAAGACGGTGACCTTATCCTTGCTGGGGTTGCCTCAATTAGAGTGGAAAAGGATGCCTATCCATTCTACCAGCAAAATTATCTTTTATATGAAGGCTCGATATATAGTTGAGAAGGGATGTCTTTTTTTTGTTTGGAAAACCACTAGGCAACGCCTAGGGCTAGTTTTCATTAATATAATAAAATAAAATTACAGCAAAAAGGAAAAAATAAAATAAGGGGGGATAGACCCGTTATTGTTACTCATATAACAATAACCGCCGAAAACCTTACCTTATTAATCCTGTTGAAGCCAAAAAAGCCTCGAGAACTAATTAAGAAAAGTATGATCATCCCAGAGTTTATAACATGCTCTGTGATGATATTACATTGAAAATTACTAAAGATATGGAAATATAAAAAGTTGAAGAAACCATCATGATGCTCTCTTTTTTCCAATTTTGAAACAATTTTAGTAGGTAGATTAAGCTCTTCGTCCTAAAGTTTTCTCAATATTACATCCAAGCTCATGCTTTTTTCCTCGATCGATTGGCCTTTGTAATAATAGATTGAGTGACATGTTTTTGTTTTACATTTCTCATTGGAGGTATTCTTATGTTTTCTTCTTCAAGCATCCTGCCGTCAAAACTTCTATCCCTTTCACGAGACTTCTTACTTGTTTTACTATGCATTGGTGACAAATCACCTTTTCTTGACGCGACTGCCCATTATTGATTTAATATATCCTCTTCCTCCCCTTCTTCATTTATATGTCTTTCTGCCCTCGCATCCAGTAGATTATGGGAAGGTTGCATCATTGCACCCGACATTTTCGTCTCCTCCAAAGTAGTGATTGATTTTATTGGAACAATCTGTGCAGATGTTGGTATTGCCATTGCGGTGCGAACAACAGTTGTTGTTTAACCTTAATAAGAAGTATTTCGTGGAATAAATACTGGAGCATTATGGTTCAAATTGTTGTTTGAGTTTGCTGCATTTTTCATATTGCAGGACCCCTGATTGTCACTAATTTCCTTTGAACTTTTTGCTTGAATTGAGCATCAATGTCCTCTCCTTCACTATAATCGTCAAAGTCTGAGTAGGTTATGGAGATGAATCACCAGCAAGTCCTTCTCCCCACCCCTCGTCATCGTCAAATTATCTTTGGTCTTTCCACAATTTCGATTTAATGACCATGTCCCTCATGTTACCAAAGACTGGTTTAATATTTCTAGAGGAATTTGATGGTTTTCCATAATCTTTTAGAGTTGTCTCGACATGTGAATTAGAGGAAGATATGATTGGAGAAAACTGCACATTGGTCATCTGCCTATTATGTTCAGTGAAGATTGCATCTTCATTATTGACTTTTGAAAGTGCATCAAATTAGTTTGGAGATGTTTGTAAAGCTGGACTGTTATATGCACTGCGATTTATTAATTTGGATTTGGAATATCCTTTTTTGTTGGGCAAAGAGGAGCAGTTATTTACAAACTGTTGATCATCTTCAGTTGTCTGTTCAGTAATAGCTGAAGGATTTGAATCAGCACGCTGTTGAAAGGCTTCATTAGAAGCTGCATCTGCTGTATGTATCAAAGAGGTCTCACTGCCTTTTTGAAGCATATCAGGCTAATTAGCGTTATCCTGTCGAAATGTGTGCTGCGCAACCTCATCATCTGTAATACTTGCTGATATTTGCAACTTTGTGTTGAGAGTTTGATCTACACAAACTAGAACATTATCCTCATCTGTTGCCCGGTGGTGCATATTGCAGCTGAGATGCTGTCCTTTGTGAGATTCCTCTTTTCTGGTATGCAGATGTAACCGAAACTGCTTCTTAATTCGAATCTTTACAATGCTGTTGTCCAGTAGTAGGATCTGATGAAAATCTGAAGTTATTCGAAGCCTCCACATTAGTAACATTTGCTTGACTCAACGGTATTGTGTTTATATAGATAGAATTCTGCAAAATATGATGCTGCTTCATTAGCATGTCTTCATTTATTTTTGTGTTGTCGGATGGTACCTTAGATGACACAGAAGGTTGCAACTTAGTTACCATCTTTTCAGACAGAAAAGAAGAAGGCACGATCATTGGAACAGAAGTTGCCATTTTACAACATTGGACAGAATCACTCTTTGGCCTAAGGAGAGTTTCTGCAAGAGTAACCTCTGAAACAGATAATGATTGAGCTGCATCAATAAGGTACTCCCTGTCCTCACCTCCTAGCTGATGCACGTTGCAGCATTGATTCTGATCTTTGTGAATATCTTCTGCTTTGGTATGCTCAAAAGTAACGGATACTGATTTTGAATTCAGATGTAATGACTCATCCTCAAGAACAACCACCTTCCCAGCATGTATACTAGAAGAAATACTATATGCATTAGACTTCATTTCCCCAGCATTAGCAACAGGAACATCCGTAGAAGGCATAGGAAGTCCTTTTTCCAATTTTAAGATATCTTTTATCGACTCAACTGGAAAATGCTACATGTGATGCATCAGCCCATATAAAGCTGGATCAACAAGCCTTAAAGGAAGTGTAGAATCCAACTTTGGCACACTAGAAACTTCAGTAGCTGCTTCATTATGCAATGTGTAGTTGGTATTCTTCTTACTTTTTGAAACAGATGCTGCAAATTCCAATTTCATAACATCACATTGATCATCCACCTCTTCATTTTGCCCAGTGATATTCATGCCATCTAATGTTAGAGTTGGATTAACAGTAGCTTGTACATGTATCATTTCTGCTACTAGCTGGTGTCCAGTAGGAGTGGTAGAATTAAGCAAAACTGAAGCATTACTCAATTCATTGCTATCTTGTTGCGCAAGTATTTTTGAAGCAGCAGATAAATTTGTTACTGTGGACCTGTGAGTTGGTTGAATTAACAAAAAAGTAGAATCTGTAATTGGTTTGAAAGCATCTGAAGCCTCCAACTTTTTACCAGTTGCTTGATCAGTCAGAAAAGAGTTCTGTAGCATGTGCTGCTAGTCGATCAAAGTATGATCCTTCCTCTTTGCATTTTCAAGTGCTGAGACAGAAGATAAATTTAACATTTCCTTTTCAGTTAAATCATTCAAGGGCCACTTCAATGAAACAGTAGATTTCATTATACAAGGCTGGGCAGTATCAGTTTCTGCAGCTGTATCATTTAAACTAGAAGCAGTTTTAAAAACCATTTCATTCCTAGCCATTTCATATTGAACATGAGCTCCCCTATCATTCAGAGTAGGATGTGTAGTGTCTGCATTCATTTTCATAACATCCTCTACCATACAAGTTTGTGTTGCAGAATCCATTGGATCAACATCATCTGTCTGTACATATTTTTCTTGTATATCCTTAGCTCCTTGTCCAGATCTTTTAGCATTTAGACAATCCCGTGAATCTCCTAGTAATTTGTCCAAAACATCGACCTCGGGACCAGGCAGATCACTGGCCAATTTTTCCTTTGCGACCACCTCTGCTCCATTTTTTTAATTCTACACACCTTCTCATCATGACCTTGATGCTTGCAATAAGCACAATAATTAGGCAGGTTGCCGAAGATTATTTATTGGTGAATCTCGATAGAATTACCATAAACTCTATCTAAAATCTAAAGCTTGACCTTTTTAGGATGTTTATCCAAAAGATCAACTATATTGCCGCACTAGGTCTCGTTCTATCCTGAGTTGCCTCGTCTAAAGCCAGAGGTTTTCCCACAGATGAGGCAATTGACAATAACGACCTCTTAGCAAAAAAATTTGGTGGCAGACCTGGAAGAGAGATCCACACGACTGCCATCGACGTCTCCTCCTTCGGATTGAATTCTAACGACCATGGGAATGTTCAAAAGAATATTCGTCGCCTTTGGATTTCAGATATCCAGTCGACTTTGAAAGTAATTGAACTTAATCATTGAAGATATCAAACCTGATTAACAAATAACAAAACTCCAACTGCCCAATGTTACAATGACCTTGAATATCAAATTGCGACAAAAATATTCTTTGCACTTCCGATAGATCAGGTCTGCCATACGAGAATTTTAAAACTGCTGCCTGACACAAACCTTCTTCCCTAATAAAGTTGTTAACCTCTTCCTTTGTGAATTGAATTATAGGATTACCATGCTGGATGATAGCTGGACAGAGGTCGATTTTTCACGGAGCAGACTGTTTAGCTTAAAGAGTTGAAGCATACGATTGCTTAGTGAATTCTTTTGGAACAGTTTTTAGAACGTTGGAAACCTCTCCCACAGCCAGATGCTGGGGAGAGGGCGTAGCATCCATGGTTGTGTTTTACTTCAGAGAAGGTCATCCATATACACGCTCTGATGATGCTACGAAAATGCTGGAAACTGAAAAAAGAAACTGTCGAAGCTGCAGTTCCTTCCAAGAAATTATTGCGATCTGTTCTATCTTATAAGAACAAAACGGAATCCAAACAAATCAATCTATGAACAAACCATAAACTTCACATCACAAATGCGTAATGTCAAAGTTTGTTGG
Source organism: Nicotiana benthamiana (assembly GCA_034376525.1). Classification (NCBI taxonomy): domain Eukaryota; kingdom Viridiplantae; phylum Streptophyta; class Magnoliopsida; order Solanales; family Solanaceae; genus Nicotiana; species Nicotiana benthamiana. Next base: position 41,560,294 of record CM067324.1, read on the forward strand.
AAATTTGAATGAACAGTGAGTTAAATCAGAAAAATCACGATCTGTTGCGGTAAGTTTAGTATTTTGGAATAAAATCAAAGGGAGTTGTTTACCACCAGAAGGATCTTGTAGAGAGGAAAATTTCGTGATGAAAACTGACGGAAAAGTGTCCGATGAATAGTGACGGATTCACTATTGCGGAATCACTATTCACCGTACTTCCTAGAGAGAAAGTAGGGAACTGACGGAAAACTCGATCGGAAGTGGCTTAGAAGGGATTTGTCGGTTATATGGCTTATGTATGTAATTCTAGCGCAGAGATTCCTTCCATGGATTTAGTACTAGTTATTTGTAAGTTTCCTGAGGTGTTTCTAGCAGATTTATTGGGGATGCCACCCGACAAAGATATTGACTTCTATATTAATTCACTCAACCTATTTCAATTCCGTCATACTGTATGGCCCCGCCAGAGCTGAAACAATTTAAGGAACAATTACAAATTTACTTGATAAAGGCTTCACAATACCTAGTGTCTTTCCTAAGGATGTCCATGTATTGTTTATGAAACATCAGGATGGATCAATGAGGATGTGCATAGACTATTGACAGTTCAACAAAGTCACCATAAAAAGAAGTACCCATTGCTGAGGATTGATGACTTATTTGATTAGCTTTAGGGTGCTAATTTATTTTCAATGATTTACTTCGTGATTGTGTTTATTATTGATATCTTGATCTACTCCCCCACTAAAGAGGAGCATGACCATCATCTTTGGATTGTACTTCTGACTTTAAGAGACAACCAGTTGTATGCAAAGTTTTTAAAATGCGAGTTTTGCTTGAGCGAACTCGCTTTATTGGGAAATATTGTATTAGAAGAGGGCATTTTGGTGGATTCTAAGAAAATTGAGGTAGTTCAGAAATGGCCTAGACCCACATCAACAACGAAGATCCGAAGTTTCTTGGGGTTCGCAGGGTATTACCGTCGATTTGTGGAGGGATTTTAATCTGTAGCAGCCCCGTTGATTAGGTTGACTCAGAAGAGTGCAACATTTAGATGCTGTGACCAGTGTTAGTAAGGCTTCAAAAGCTCAAGACTACTTTGACAATGGCCCTAGTGTTGATGTTTCCCACAGGTTCATGATCTTATGCGATATATTGTGATACATCTTATATTGGAATTAGTGGCAGTATTGATGCAGGGGGCAAGGTGATTGCATATGCGCCCAGGCAGCTGTAGGTTCACAAAATGAATTACCATGTTCATGACATAGAGTTGGCAGCCATTATTCATGCGTTGAAGTTTTAGAGATATTATCTTTAAGGCGTGTCGTGTGAGGTATTCACGTATCATCGGAGTTTGTAGTATTTGTTCACACAAAAGTAGTTCAATTTGAGGTAGATGAGGTGGTTGGAGCTATTGAAAGACTATGATATTACCATTTTGTACCATCCTGGGATGGCCAATGTTGTGGCCGATGCTTTGAGTAGAAATTCAGTGAGTATGGGAAGCCTTGCGTCCATTCCAGTCGGTGAGAAATCGCTTATATTGGATGTCCATGCTTTGCCCAATCAGTTCGTGAGATTGGATGATTCTGAACCCAACCGTGTTCCAGATTGTACAGTCACTTGGTCTTTATTGTTTGAGCGCATTAGGGAGTGGCAGTATGATGACCCTTTTCCTGCGATCTTCTTGTGGCTTTGTTGACTTCTTCCCTTTTCTTCCTTCATGTTTGATGCCGGTTGCCTTGTATTTCTTCCTATGAACTTCTTGTGGCCATTTTGACTGATTGGCATTTCTTCCTTCATGTTTGCTGCCGAATTGTTGGACTTGACATGTATTCCCTTGAAAAGCATTCCCTCGTTGTACAGGTAGGCGCCTGACTACTAACACCTGAAATTTGAAAGATATTCCCTTGTTCTATAGGTGACCGTCTAGTTGCCAAAATTTGAATTTTTAAATGTATTCCCTTGTTCTCCAGGTGGGCGCCTGATTGCCGAAACATTGAAATTTGAAAGATATTCCCTTGTTCTACAGGTGGGCGCCTGATCGCCCAAACTTGACTCCTGAAAAATATGCCCTTGTTCTCCAGGTGGGTTCCTGATTTCCCAGACTTGACTCCTGAAAAGTATTCCCTTGTTCTACAAGTGGCAGAATAATTGCCAAAACATGAAATCTGGAAAATTTTCCTTTGTTCTACAGGTGGGCGCCTGATTATCAAGACTTGAAATTGTGAAAAATATTCCCTTGTCTCCAGGTGGATGCCTGATTACTGAAACTTGAATTTTGAAAAATATTCCTTTGTTCTACAGGTGGGCGCCTGATCACCGAAACTTGATACTTAAAATTTGAAAAATAATCCCTTGTTCTACAGGTGGGCGCCCGATAGAAAAAACTTTGAATTTAAAATTTTGAAAATTATTCCCTTGTTCTACAGGTGGACGCCTGATTACCGAAACTTGAATTTTGAAAAATATTCCCTCATTCTATATGTGGGTGCTTGATTTTTAAAACATAAAATTAGAAAAATATTTCCTTGTTCTACAGGTGGGCGCTTGATTGCCAAAACTTGTATTTTGAAAAATATTCCCTTATTCTACAGGTGGGCGCCTGATTTTAAAAACATGAGATTTTGAAAATTATTCCCTTGGTCTATACGTGGGCACCCGATAACCAAGATTTGAAATTTGAAAAATATTCCCTTGTTCTACAGGTGGCACGTTATTTTCGAAACATAACTTTTTGAAAAATATTCCCTTATTCTACTGGTGGGTGCTTGATTACCAAGACTTGAAATTTGAAAAATATTATGTTGTTCTACAGGTGGGCGCCTAACTACCAACAGTTGAAATTTAAAAAATATTCCGTTGTTCTACAGGTGGCGCCTGACTGCCAAAGCTTAAAATTTTGAAAAATATTCCCATGTTTCACAAGTTGGCGCCTCATTACCATGCAAAATCTCGCAATTTGAAAAATGTTCCTTGAGACTGATGCATGTGTACCTGATCACAACAAAATAAACAAAACACAAAAGATTCTTCCTGCCCAAGTTTGGTGCTGGGTGGATCCGTAAGTTTTATTAAAATCTCCTTACCAAATATGTCTAAACCTAAGCTAAGTCCCATTATCCAAGAGGGTCCTGACAATTCTTAACTGATGATAACTTTAAGACTATGTTATATTTCAAAAAAGGTACTATTTTCCACTATGTCTTGTTATGAGTTATATCTGATGGGGGGTCTGCTGGTGGCTGGTAATTAAAATTGCTTCCCATTATCCAGGCGGGCCCTGACAACTCTTAATTTGATGACAGAATGTGTTTGATGGGGGGTCCTGACGACTCTTGTTGGCTCTTGCTGAGAAAGTATCTAATCTATGTCCCATTTTTCAAGAGGGTCCTGATTACTCTGGTTGACTCTTGGTGGGGAAATATCTAATCTAAGTCCCATTTTTCAAGAGAGTCTTGATGATTCTTGTTAACACTTGTTGGGGAAATATCTAATTAAGTACCATTTTTCAGAAGGGTCCTGATGACTTTGACTGAATCCTACTTTAACATGCAAGTCATTTTATGCCATTTGTTATACATGATAACCCTAACCTTTAAATGAGTCCTATTTTCCAGGAGGGTCCTGAGAGTTCCGCTTTAAATGCCAATTCTAACTACTTGTTGTTTCTTCTAATGATTATAGTGCATGAGGATTTTTGCGACTCTTAATGGGGAAAGTGTCGGTGCTTTTCCATGTTACCCGCACCTGTTTGAGTTTTAAACAGCGTTCCATCTAAACTTCTATGCCTCTTTTAACCTTCGCTTGTTTCTATTGGGGTTTTCTAGTTAATGTTTGTCCCCTTTATGCTCTTTGCTGGGGAGGGTGTTTTTGACGGACTATGTCCCTTTTGAGTTTTAACTGAGCCCCACTTCCAGGTGGGCCTTGAGATTTGATCGTACCTGCCATTTTCTTGCCTTATTTTGTGGACGGCTTCCCCTAGGATCTTCTGGAATTTCTTACCCCTGTGTCAATCAAAGAAAATTTGTCAGTTTGAAAAGTGATCATTGGATGGCAACATTTTTTTTTGAAAACGACCTCCCCGTTGTGGTGTTTTATTGCCCATATTGGAGATGAGTCGCTCGAACTGCTCGGCTGACCCCTCTAGACCTCTATGTTTTATTTTTCCCCCCCCATCAATGTGCTACATTAATAATCCCTTGCCGGAATTCTTTGTGTCCTTCCCCCATGATTGATGAGCTGATGTATAATGATTTGGATAACCCTCTGAACCTTGCGGCTTTACTTTGTCCATCATCGTTGTGTTACATTTCCACTCCTATTCCAAAGTCCTTGCACCCTATTTCTTGAAATCACCCAGCCTGTCTATGGTGTTTGGCTGGCCTTTGCCTTTTATGCCTTTATGTTGCTCTTACTTCGTGTTGCACTTACAACCATTTACCAGAATTCTTTTTTGCCTCTTCCCGATGATTGACGAGTTGATATATCATGCTCGACCAACTCTCATGGCCATTTCCACCTTTGTGTTGTGCTTTTGCCACTTTTTCTAGAGGTCTTATACCATTTTCTGTCGATTGCTGAGTTAGGGTATGATGCTTGGCTGATTCTCTAACCTTGTGGCTTTATTTTGTTTCTCATCTTGGTGTTACACTTCCGAGCCTTCGCCAAAATCCTTACCCCATTCGTTGAGATTACCCTCACATTGCTCCCCACCTTGTGTTGCACTCTCGACCCTTCTCCGGAATTTGTTATGTTTTTCCCCGACGACTAGTGTATTTTGCTTGGTCAAACCTTGCGGCCTTGTGACCTTCCACATCTTCGTGTTGTGCTAATTGTGCGTCCTTTCTGAGGTAGCTCGGCCAGTGTATGCTGCTTAGCTGACTCCATAACCTTTGTGGTTTTACTTTGCATTCCCTTTTTCATGTGGTACTCCTTCACTTTGCCGACTCTGCTATCTTCGATCAATTGCGGTTTTTATGGATCCTTCCCTTTATTGTTCTGCGCTTGTTATCTTTGTTTCGCCTTTGGGCGTCGTGTGCTTTGTCCCTTTGGGAACTGATATTCGGCTTTGAAATTCCTCTCGTTTGCTTAAACAAAAAACTTTATAGACTCGAAAGAAAGATGAAATTTAACGATTCCGAACGGTATTTAGGGTAAGGAATTCCTGGTTCGCTAAATGCTGAACAGAAAAGAAAGAGGACTTATCTGAAGAGGAACCGCTGTTTTTCGCAATCATGACATGCACTTTAGCATAGTCGACCCAATCTATTTCGATGACCGACCTTCCATTGACGTGCTTTTGCTGTTGTGACCCTTCTAACCCTCTTTCAAGTAAACCCTAGCTTCACTTGCCTCACAATGTTCATCCACTGATAGCCCCTTTCTGAGTTTTGCTTTTTGCCTCAACTTTGCCTTACAGTGCTTGTGAAGGTTTTCACCAATTGATACTCTCTCATTCATTTTCTGAACTTGCATTGCCTTATGGTGCCCGCGAAGGTTTTCACCAATAAGACTCTATCGTTCTATTTTCTCAAATTTTCGTCGCCTTATGGTGCCCGTGAGGGTTTTCACCAATAAGACTCTCTCATTTTAATATCTCTCCTGCTCTGCCCAGAGTGTTGCCCCTAACGTCAATCATCTCTACTTGCTCAACTTGGCCATCTTTTGAAGATTGATAAGAAGGTCTTTCTTTGGACCGTAACATAGGATTTTTGGATAATAGAAGAAAAAGGTATCGATGGCTCAAAACATTTTAAATGGGTTTAGAATTACAACTTTCAGAATAAAATTCTTACAACAACCAAAACTTCTGCCCCAGTTTCTTGCTTGGATGATTTTGGATTTTTTTTTATGAGACCGAACCGTGAGGCTGCCTACGTATCCTTTTAAAAGGAATCAGGTCAAACATAGTTCATAACGATTCCCTATTTTGTTGTTGTTTTTCTTCTCCGTTTTTCTTTTTGTTTTTCTTTGTTTCTCCTTTTTTCTTTGTTTTTTTTTGTTTTTTTTTGTTTTTTTCTTTTTTCTTCTTCTTTTTCTTTTCTCTTTTCTTTCCTTGTTTTTCTTTTATTTTTGTTTTCTTTTGTTTTATTCTTCCCGCTTTTTCCATTCTTTTCATTCTTTCCTTTCCTTTCCTTTCCTTTCCTTTTACTACCTTCTCATACTTGCATTTTTGACTTTTGTTACTTATTCCGAAAGAGGGGTGTGAAGGAAAATAATTAAAGCTCAATAGGGTTAGAAAAGGATAAAGTGTTTAGATAGCCGAATAAAATGCCTTCGTCATTCCATCTTTCAAAATATGCCAAGTACAAACAAGTGCCAAGTATAGAAAGTCATACATACTACATCTGAATTGATAGCCATTTCTACACATTTTTCTTCCACATCCGTTAAATACAATGCCTCATTGGACATTACTCTTTACACGACAAATAGTCCTTGCCAGTTTGGAGCAAACATCCCCTTTGCCTCGGCCTGGTGAGTGTGGATGCGTTTTAATACCAATTGACCTACTTCAAACTTTATGGGGAGCACTTTCCAATTATATGCCTTGGCCATTCTTTGTTGATATAACTGGCCATGACAGACCGCCGCCATTCGTTTCTCGTCAATCAAACTCTATTGTTCCAAACGAGCTTTGACCCATTCTTCATCGTCAATTCCTGCTTCGGCCACGATTTGAAGAGAGGAGATTTCAATTTTAGTGGCCCCCACTGAAGTGCGGACAATGCTGTGATAGCCTAACATTGCAAAAGGAAGCTTCTCATGCCACTGCCTGGATCCTTCCACCATTTTATGTAGTATCTTCTTTACGTTCTTATTGACCGCCTCAACCGCTATGTTCGCCTTGGGGCGCTACAGGGTAGAATTTTGATATGTGATCTTTAAATGCTTACATACCTCTTTCATTAAGTAACGGTTGAGATTTACCCCACTGTTAGTGATGAGAGTCTTGGGGTGTGGTTGCTATCTATGGGGTCGTTACAACCTCACCTTCTGGTATTTTCTGAACTGACACAGTATTAAACACTTGGTAGACCCATGGCCCTTTACTGTCCTCAGATTCAATGTAAGGCACAATCGCGTCACCTGAAGTGCACTGATTAGCTTCACCGTGCACCACAATCTTTTGCCTGTCCCATTCAAATTTAACCATCTGATGTAGTTTAGATGGCACTGATTTGGCTACATGAATCATGGGCTTGCCCAAAAACAAGTTATAGGAGAGTGCTACATCCCGCACTTTGAATTCCACGGTGAACTCAACGGGCCCAATGGTCACTTCATGCACTATATCCCCTAGAGTGTCTTTGCCTCCGCCATCGAAACCTCGAACAAAGACGTTACTCTTATGGACCCTTTCATTTTCCACCTTCAGCTTGGTCAATATGGATAGTGGACAAATGTTTTCACTAGACCCATTGTCGACCAAAACTTGGGTAACCACAACATCTTCATATTTCAGGTTCAGATAAAGAGCCCGATTGTGCTCAGTGCCCTCCATATGCAATTCATCGTCAGAGAATGTGACCCGGTTTACCTCGAATATCTTGTTTGCAATATTTTCTAAATGATTTACCGTTATCTTATCTGGGACATGAGCTTCATTCGAAATCTTCATCAATGCTCGATGGTGTTCATCTGAAAAGATTAATAAGGATAACAAATAAATCTGAGCTGGTGTCTTCCTCAACTACTCTATGATGGAGTAGTCCTGCATTTTCATTTTCTTCGAAAATTCCTCCGCCTCTTCTTCTGACACAACTTTCTTCACCGGTTCTGGGTTATCTTTAAAGATTCTTTCCTTCCCAATTCTTCTAGGGAAAAGTCCTTCTTGACTGAGTTAAGCCCCGTGCCTCACAAACTTCCTCTCTAACTTCTTTCCCCTTGTACATCACTACTGCTTGCTCATATCTCCAAGGAACAACTTTGTTGTTGATGATTATTGGCTAGATCACTTGTTTTATGATAACTGGCTCTATGCGAACACCTTCCACAACCACGACAAATTCTCTAGCTGCCCCATGTACTGTTACTTTTTCCTGTTCCTGCTTTGGCACAACTGTGCATGCTGAGCTCCTTTGAACTATGACAGGTCTGCTTCCTCTCTCTTTTGCCCCGCTTACTAGATTCTCACTGCTTTCGTTCTCTAATGGATTGACCCCACTGGCTTTGATCATCATTACTGTTTATGAGGGCCTTTTGGACTCTCCCCTTCTTTCCACGATTTCAATCATGTTGTATTCCTAATGGGCCGGCAGCAGGTTTTGATTGATATTGGGTGACTCTCGGGTGTGCACCTAAATCTGGTGGAGTCTATTAGTTCCTGGATAGCGTTCTTTTAATGCCAACACTTTTCGGTGTCATGCCCAGGTGCATCGGAACAGTATTCACAGCTGAATAAATAATCTAAATTCTTCGAGGGAGGATTTGGCAGTTTCGCTTCAATTGGTCTCAACATATCCAGTTTTCCCAGCCTTTGGAATAAACTAGTGTAGGATTCTCCCAGCGAATGAAAGTCTTCTTCTTCTATACCCTCTAATTTCTTAGCGTTGGATTGGCTCGGAAGGCGGGCTTCAAGTGTTGTTTGTAAGTTATTGGAGGTGGGTAATGATTTTGTGGAGTTGGGTAGGTTTTTTGAGGAGGTGGCGCATGCCATTGTGCGTGGGCGGGAGGTTGGGTATATGCTTGCACGTGATGGACTGAAAAACGAGGTTTTGGTGGAGGATAGTAATGTTGTGGTTGGCCATATGTAGTATGTGGGTATGTTTGGTGGTGGGACCGAGGCTGCGCATAATGAGTTGGCGCCACTCCACTGTCGCTACTTCCTCCTCCTTCTTCTTTCCGAATCTTCCCCCAGCTCCACCTTGGATGGCCTAAGTAGTTCCCTTAATTGCAAAGTAGCTCATGATTTTATTGGATTTGAGGTCTTCCTCAACCATACTTCCCATCTTGACCACTTCTTTAAAAGACTTTCCCACTGCTGACACCAAATGCCCAAAGTAGGTAGGTTCCAAAGCTTGTAGAAAATAGTCAACCATCTCACTCTCCTTTATGGGTGGATCAACTATGGCTCCTTGTTAACTCCACTGGAAACCGTACTCCCTGAAACTCTCGTTGTGTTTCTTCTCCAGATTTGTCACAGATAGACGATCCGGGAAAATCTCTAGATTATATTGAAAGTGGCAGGCAAATGCTTGTACTAGGTAATCCCAAGTATACCACTGATTGGGTTCCTGCCGAGTATACCACTCCAGGACCGATCCACTTAAACTCTGGCTAAAGTATGCCATAAGCAGATAATATTTTCCCCCTACTCTCCTCATTTTTCTGCAAAACCCCCTTAGATGCGCGACTAGATCACCATGACTATCACATAAGCAAATTTAGGAATCTTGAAACCTGGAGGCTACTGCACGTCTGGGAACTGACAAAGATCCTTGAATGCCACGCCCTCCTGTCTACCCAATCCCCGCATGTACGTGAATGATTGTTCCAGACTCCAAACTTTTCGAAGCATCTCTTCCAGCTCAGGATTTATGATCGGTCTTTCAACTCCAGTCGGGATTACCTGAATGATTGTTCCAGACTCCAAACTTTTCTAAGCATCTCTTCCACCTCACGATTTTTGATCGATCTTTCAACTCCTGTCAGGATTTCAGGATGGGGAGCATAGGAGTAAGGCTTCTGGGTGTTGTAAGAAGGTTCTAGTAGATAGTATTGACGGTCATAATTTTGAAGAAGGGCTTCACTTGACGACCTATGGAGTGTAGGAGGCGGATGTACCACATAGATGGGGGTAATTGGCGGAGGAGGAGTGGGGAGTGATTTAGGGTAGTAGAGCTGGTTGTGGTCGAGAGGTAGTTTCCTGATGTTTTGAATAGATAGGAAAACTTGAGTGTAGGTCAGTGGCAGACTAGTTAGGTGCTTGGGCTAGTGGCGAGATGAAGGTCGGATTAGCAGGATAGGTCGGGGGCGGCTGTCCTCTTGCCCATGCCTGGTACATCTCAGCCGTTTGGTGCTTTAGCTTATACATTTCCTCATTCATAGCATTATCGTCAAATTCCTGTGCTTGCTCACACCGGTTTCTTGATTAGCCATGACTTGCTTGCTCTTAGATCGTGTGTTGTAGGAGTCAATTTCCTGAATGCTGCAAGTACTAATCACCTATCTAATCTGAAACAGGAATTACACCAAAAAATCGTTAACGGTTTGGTTCTGACACATAAGCGGCCATATATTGGGTATGAATGCACCTAAATAATAGACGATCACTACATGCATTGGTTGTTTGCGTCATCCCAGCTTTAATTTCTTTATTTGCGAAGCCCCATTGTTTTAGCCTTATTCTATTCATCTTTCCTATTTAATTCACTTTCTCTATTATTTTATTCAATTATGGTCGAATCCTATGTAGATTGCCTACATATCATGACCCCCCATGAATCAGACCGAGCGTAGTTCTTGCAAGCAAAAGCGGAGCATAAAAATATTTTGGAAATTTCCATTCGCATAATAATAAACTTCGGTTACACGGACTCGAATGATTGACAAAATTAAACATGAAACTAACAAGCTTGAATAAAAATCAAACTACAGAGTCGAAAATCCACTAACTATGCATAAAAGAAACATAGACTCCTTGTTAAACTATTAGACTTTATACTTTGACAAAAGGACAGGTGATCTTTATGAATACATTAATGCTTCTAGTGCTCCTGGGCTTCACGGGGCATCATTTGGCCTTGCCACAGGCTTGCGTGCTAAACCCCCCATTTGGAGGTGGTAGAGGTATTACATCACTTGCCGAACAAAGGTCATGGTGGTGGCAAAGAACATGGATCTGGTCGTATCCTCGAAATGGTTTCACTTTGTGGTGATGTAGTCTGCGATCGCCTCTACTCTTTCCATAATAACACCCTTTTCTTGCAACAACACCCAATTTTCTTAGCCCTTGCCTCAAGAGTTCGCTGGGGTACTTGATTCAATTCCTCGAATTACTGCAAATCCATCACCAACCTTGCTATCGCTGCATAACAATGTTCTCTCTTGGTTTTGAGGTCCCCGACTTGCTTGGCCCCTCTGTTCTCAGACATGATGACCCTCCGTTTTAACGCAGCAACCTCATCGTCATGTTTTTCCCTTAATTGCGCAATGATGAAGCCTCGCTCCTCCGCACATTTAGCTAATTCCGTACGCTGGATAGCTCACCTTCCGGCTTATTCAAGTCAAACCCATACTCTGTTACTTTTCACCTCAAATTGTCTATGAGTTTTTCATCCTTCGAGCTCCTGGGGGAATTTGCTGCGGCTGCTTCCGTTTTTTGGATTTGGGCTCACAACACCTCGTTTTCTTTGGTTAATCTTTTCTTTTCCCCCTCATCCGTTGCGGCTTGCAAACCATTTTGAAATTGCAGTTCATTGACTTACTTTTCTAATCTTCCTATGGTGGCCCTATATTCATTTTCCTTGGCTAGCCAATCCCATTGCTCTTATGACGTTTCAACAAATTCTTGGAGATGCGGTCTTTTAGCTGGACTTCCAGGCTCTATTTCTTTTTTATACCAAGAAATGTGTCCCGGTGCAACGTAGCCGTTAGATATGTCGCATACTCGGGTATCCGCTATCAACTATTGACATTCGCTTTAAATTTGACGCACGACGGCTTCAGGATTTGACCATTGCGGCTGATTTCAACTGCATGGCGGCTAATATCCTCGTCCTTGGGAACCATTAAGAATCTACCTAATTGTCTTAGCAGTCTGTATAGAACATAGTGTAGGATACTTCGGAGGCCCATCAGAAGGAAATGAAGCGCGGTGGCTGGCATATGCACAATTTCATCCACGGGAACCAGCAAAATGTCCACTCTATCTGATTTGCAGTGAAAAACCGGAGATGCGACACCCATTCTCTGACACCCTAAGATAACTTAATCCAACCAACCCTGTTGTAGAATAATTCTATGCAGCTCTTTGTTGGTGACGCATAATTCAAGAATTGAGGCCGGCGGCATAAATGCTCAATCATCCATAATTGTAACAATATGTTACATCCTTCAAAGAAGTATCATCTTGCTTTATAGGCGGTGAGGGCACGAATGATCTCGGATAAGATCATAGGAGCGAGGGTGCTCTTGGCCTGAGTTATTAATGTGCTGGCGACCCCTGCTTCCTACTGATTTTCAAGGTGTCCAGGAACTTCTGCATGGCAAGGGCTCTTGGTGCAATCAGGTATTGGTGTCTCAAGGGAATCGTAGGGGTCCCAATATATCCAGATTTTTCCTCAAATATTGGTGTGAGTTCAAAATCTGATAAATGGAATACATTGTGGGTGGAGTCCCAAATTGTGATCAATGCCTTTATGATATCTCCCCTCCGGTTAATTTTCAACAACCTAGTAAGTCCTCCCAAATGCATGTTCACCCTGTTCTGCCCCGCTTCCCCCAAGTCATTCCACTACACGTGTAGCTCCAAGGGAATTTTCTTCATAAATATTAATGGAAAATACTCATCCGTGCTCATTCTGCACATTTACTAGGGCGAATTAGTGAGATTTTGTTCTATTTGACTCCACAAAATATTAATGCTGACAATTTTCTTTTATGACATTTATTTTCCAAAATCAGGGCCCAGTTGTGTCAATACGGCCATTCAACACTTCTGAAGGAAGATTTTAAGGCTGTGCTCGCTGTCCGGCTAAAATAAGTGTCAAGGGTGGCCATTTGTGCAAAGTCAGACTTCCATCGTCCTTTTCGGTAACGTTCGGCTATTCTCGGCATTAACACCATCACCCGATTTATTTAGGAGAATAAGAAAAATTAGACATTTTTGTTTTTTTGCAGAAGGGAGGTTGGATACGATGCAGTTTGCCTACGTATCTCGTACTTGATGAGAATGGAACAGGCGTAGTTCGGGCAAAACAATTTTTCAAAACAAAAACTTTGTTGAAAAGCCTCTTTTCCTTTTGTTTTTTGCTTTCCCTATTTCAAAAATCCGGCAGCGTTTTGGCGCTATTTGAGCATTAGTTTTACAAGCCAACTGATTAATCTCACCCAACTTTAATACTACTTTTTTTCTGAAGTTTCCTTCCTATTTCGCAAGCCGGTCAACATGCAAATCCCAAGCAACTAAATGCAAAAGAAACACGTAATATGCATAAGGATGGTCTTTTCATTTCGGGTCACCTGTCCTAGCCGGACCCAACCCCTATGTTGAGTCCCCTAAGTCAAATGCATGATGCAAATAAGTGTTCCTACTTGGGATCCTGCATGAGGTCAAAGTATTCTAAGTTAAAAACTTTGGTATGGAGTCTAGACTGTGCACCCGAGCGGACAACTCGAGTCGAGGAGGGGGCTTGGTATCGGGAACCAAAAGGCCATCCGGCTTAGTAACTTGTCCGGCCTCTTTCTTATATTAGAGTATGACACTAAAAGAATAGGGAGTTTCAACCAGTAAGCACATCACCGGAGGTGAGAAAAGAAGGGTTTCATAGCAGTTTATATGTACAGTTTAGATAATATCAATGCGGTAAAAGCATCATTTTGCACATTAGGCCAACATGAAAAATTTCAGATAATAAAAAAAGCTGAATACAACACTTATTCTAAGCTCAAATTCTTGAACCCTGAACTAGAGATTCTAGGTTCGATCCCCAGCAGAGTCGCCAGAGCTGTCACACCTCCTTTTTTAGATATCCACAGCACGGCGAAGGGCATAGATAAAGGGAGATTTTCCTATTTAAGGACAATCGAAACGATATTCAATTATTTGAGAGATTTTAGAGTCGCCACTTGAGAGATTTATGGTGTCCCAAGTAACCGTTTAGAATCCCGAATCGAGGAAAGAATGACTCTGTTAACAGTCCTCGAACCAGAAATCCGAGTAAGGAATTCTGTTAACCCAGGAGAAGGTGTTTGGCATTCCCTTGTTTCGTGGTTCTAGCACGATCACTCAACGATTATATTTGGCTTAGATTATCTGATTTTTTTCATTTATGAACCTACGTGAATTTTTTAATCCTTTAATAGCTTTTATTATTATTTTAAAAAGAATATTGCAACAATGTTGAGACGTGCCTAGAACCACGTCACAGAAATTTACCTGCGATTTCTGACACATTCCACCTTCATTGAGATTTGGATTTTGGTCACATAAATGCGCACCCGTGTTTAAGGATATAAAATTATTAAAGACGTGCCTAAAAGCGACTAGCGTGTTATTATCTTTGCGGGAACACCGTGAAATTTTCTAAACGGCGTTTCTCGAATTTTTAAGTATTTTAATAAGCATTTTATGATGGCCACACGGATTATAGGTTTCATTTAGCATGGCACACCACATTCACTATTTTTAAAAGGCCAATCCAAAAGTTGACTATTATTTTCTATCATGTAGTGTATTTAAAAAACAAATGAAGGTGCTCTAACTAGGTAGCATATTGGTTACTTACTATTGAAAGCGTTGCATTAGTACATTAAGCAAAATCTGTTTCAAGCTACCTATTTTCAGCTGCTGACTTTCGCAATAGGGCTTGTTATTGGATGATGCAAGGCCTAGAAGTATCTTTTGTAGCTGTAACAGTTTGGCCCGGTAGCTTATGAAAACAGTTTAGTCTTAGTCATGGACCAAGGATAGCAGTCCACGAATTACAATACTACAACAAGTCCGCATCATTTTTTTAGCACCTGTATTTTTGCCATTTTAACACTCCAAAAAACGTCTAGCAGGATAATGGTAAAGACCCCTTCTAGAAGAGTCTAAAGGCTTCTACCATTGTCTTCCATTTATAGACTACCTATACTACCCTTATTTTGTTCCTAAATTTACCAAAGCCAGGTTAAAACTTCTATATTACCTATATTTTATTCTAAAAATTACCAAAACTAAACTAATATTCTATATTACCCCTATTTATCCTAAAATTATCATAATTTGTTGGAAAACCCTATAATACACTGAAATTGCTTATTTGGTATCAATGCCAACTCTTAAAACTAATTAGGCTAGTCTTAACAGCTATAACCAATCCTTATGCTACTGAGCTATTAATCAAGAACAATTGCCAATCAATCCTCAGAAATCAAAATATAATTGCATCAAAAATCCAGCCCAATACTAAAAATTAAAAGAAGAACATGGAAGGTTACCACTATCAAAACTGAAACTCAAAAATCAACGCTGCAAAACATATGAACTATTAATCGACACAAATCTCAGAAAATAAGGAGATTATTGAAATTAAAGAACAAACATGGAAGTTGTTATGCTTGATTAATAACCAAAAACAAACCAAATAATCATGACTACTTCCTAATTGCATGTGAACTAAAACTCAGAAGTCATGAACTCTAAAGAAATTAAAGAAAACATGCTAGACTTCAAAATTTAAACCTGAAGCAGACATGGTAAAACAAAGCAGAAATTACTAATTTAAAACTCACAATGAACATGTTCAGGGTTACTAGAATTAATAGTTAAAATCATGGGTTCATTCACACAATAATCAGAATAGGAATAGAAGAATTGTGAACATGATCTGAAATATAATAAGATGCCATTTTCAATTTAAATTAAAAAAATAGAAATTAAGTCAAACTCAATTGCTAAACTAGGCAAGAAAATACAAAATAGAAAAACAAATTAAGATTGAGGTGAACTTACTGGTTTTCTATAATTAAATCTTGCTGCATGCAATTTGAGCCTCCAAGCAGAGTCACAGGTTTGTTTTTGGGCCCAAAAAAATGTGTTGCTCTGTTTCAAGACTCAAACGGTGTTCTAAAGGTCAATCTTAGAGCTAGGTCATGGTTGGATCCACAACTAGGGATGCCTGGGGTTATTTGAAATGGCGTGGATGCGTTTTTGGGTAGAGGAGGGCTAGAGGGGTGGGTGGTTGCAATTTGGAGGCCACAGGAGCCCGGTCACCTCCGTGCATGGTGGAGCTGCCCACTTCTAATGAAAATTTGAATGGATGGGGCTATGTTCGAAGGTGAGTGATTGTAGGGATGGGAAGAGGGGAGTGAGGGGAGTGTAGGGCGAAACTTTGGGAGCCGATGGCACCGAGCGCCGTCGTGGACGATGGAGCTGCCACTTTTTGAACGGATATTCGACAAGCTGGGGTGGGTTCCGAAGGGCGATCTTAAAAGGGTTGGGAAGAAGAGACAACGGGGATTCTGGGGTGTAATTTGGGAGTTCATTAGAGTTATGCCGCCGGCGGCGAACGATGGTGGTACGGTGGATTAGCGGCGGTGTTATACCGGTGGGTAATTGTTACGAGGAGGGTAGGGATTCTCTCTGAATATATGCACATGTTCAGATAGTTATATTCAAAACGTGAGGCTCAATCTGAGCCATTGGATCAAGGGGTGTGGATGGTCTAGATCCACGGACATCAAATGATGTCGTTTTAATGAGGGGTGAGATGGGACCGGGTCTGGGCGTGGTTTTTGGCCTGGGTTGGACGGCTTTGGACTGGTTTAAATTTGTAAAAAATGGCCCAAGCTGGCCTTCTAAAATAAGACCATATTTCCAAATCTTTTTTATTTATTTACTTTAATTTTAATTTATTTTATTAAAACCAAATAAACATTAAAATAGCAAAATCCTGATTAAAATAAAAAATAAGGCTAATAAAGTTACTAGTCAACTAAATCCTAATTTTAAACACAAATTTTGGACATTAAAAGTAAAAATTCAAAACGAACCATTTCTGTTCTTACATTCTTTTTTGTTCGTCCCATGCTAATAATTAACCACTGAACCGAAAATGTTAAATCTAACACCCTAAATGCAAAAATGCTATCTTTTGTGAATTAAAATGCACTCAACATGCAAACAAATACACAATTTATGCAATTAAATTCTAAATATCACAAAGGTAAAGAAAAATCCTAATTTTTCGAAATTATAGGAGAAATTTAGGCTATGCAAAAATTACATGCCCACAATCATAAGTATTGTTTCAGTTTTCCATAGAGATGCTTCGATTGTATTTGATACAAGCTCTACTCATTCCTTTATGTCATCCTATTTTGCTTCATATTTGGTTGTGCCTCGTGATTCTTTGATTGTGCGTGTCCATGTGTCCGCATGTGGGAGATTTTATTCTTTTAGATCATGCCTATCGTTCATATGTTTCTATCGTTGGGCGTCCTGAGACTAGCGTAGATCTTCTATTTCTTGTTTTTGTTCACTTTGATGTAATTTTTGGTATGGATTGGTTGTCACCTTGTCATGCTATATTTGATTGTCATGCCAAGACGGTGACCTTAGCCTTGCCAGGGTTGCCTCAATTAGAGAGGAAAGGGATGCCTAGCCATTCTACCAGCAAAATTATCTCTTATATGTAGGCTCGATCTAGAAGGGATGTCTAGGTTATTTGGCTTATGTATGTAATTCTAGCGGAGAGATTCCTTCCATAGATTCCGTACTAGTTATTTGTAAGTTTCCTGAGGTGTATCCAGTAGATTTGCTGGGGATGCCACCCGATAAAGATAATGACTTCTATATTAGTTCACTCAACTATTTCTATTCCGTCATACCGCATGGCCCTGCCATAGTTGAAAAAATTTAAGAAAGAATTGAAATTTTACTTGATAAAGGCTTCACTATACCTAGTATCTTTCCCAAGGATGTGCGTGTATTGTATATGAAGAACTAGGATGGATCAATGTGGATGTGCATACACTATCGACAGTTGAACAAAGTCACCATAAAAACAAGTACCCATTGCCGAGGATTGATAAGTATTTCATCAGCTTCAGGGTGCCAAGATATTTTCAATGATTGAGTTAAGGTCTGGCTACCATCAAGTGAAGATTATAGCATTTGATGTCTAAAAAATAGCCTTTCGAACTCGATACGGGCATTATAAGTTTCAAGTGATTCCATTTGGGCTGACAAATCCCTAGCGGCGTTCGTGGATTTGATGAACCAAGTGTCCAAGAATTATCTGGATTCCTTCATGATTGTGTTTCTTATTAATATCTTGATCTACAGCCCCACTCAAGAGGAGCATGAACATCATCTTCGGATTGTACTTCATACTTTGAGAGAAAACCAGTTGTATGCTATGTTTTTAAAATGCGAGTTTTGCTTGAGCGAACTCACTTTCTTGGGACATATTGTATTAGAAGTGTGCATTCAGGTGGATTGTAAGAAGATTGAGGTAGTTCAGAACTTGCCTAGACCCATATCAACAACGAAGATCCGGAGTTTCTTGGGGTTGGCAGGGTATTACTGTCGATTTGTGGAGGGATTTTCATCTGTAGAAGCCCCGTTGATAGGTTGACTCAGAAGAGTGCAAAATGTAGATGGTCTGATCATCATTAGGGGAGCATCAAAAGCTAAAGACTACTTTGACAATGGCGCTAGTGTTGATGTCGCACACAGGTTAATAATCTTATACGGTATATTGTGATACATCTTGTATTGGAATTGGTGCGGTATTGATGCATGGTGGCAAGGTGATTGCATATGCGCCCGGGCAGCTGTAGGTTCACAAAAAGAATTACCATGTTCATGACATAAAATTGGTAGCCATTATTCATGCGCTGAAGATTTAGAGATATTATTTTTAAGGTGTATCGTGTGAGGTATTCAAAGATAATGGGATTTTGCAATATTTGTTCATGCAAAAGTAGTTCAATTTGAGGTAGATGATGCGGTTGGAGCTATTGAAAGACTATGATATCACCATCTTGTATCATCCTGGGATGGCCACTGTGGTTGCCGTTGATTTGAGTAGAAAGTCTGTGAGTATGGGAAGCCTAGTGTCCATTCTAGTCGATGAGAAATTGCTTGCATTAGATGTACAGGCTTTACCCAATCAGTTCGTGAGATTGGATGATTTAGAGCCCAATCGTGTTCTAGCTTGTACAATCACTTTGTCTTTATTGTTTGAGCGCATTAGGGAGTGGCAGTATGATGACCCTCATTTGAGGATGCAGGGTCATGTTTGCGTGCCTTATGTGGATTGACTTCGTGAGTTTATTCTAGAGGAGGCCCATAGTTGAGATATTCTATTCATCAGGTTGTTTCCACGAAGTATCAGGACTTGCAGTAGTATTATTGGGGGAGGAGGACGAAGAATTATATAACTACATATGTAGCTCAGTGTCTAAATTATGAGCAAGTAAAGTATAAGCATCAGAGACCTAGTGGTTTTCTCCAGAAGAAAGAGATTCCTATGTGTAAGTGGGAGCATGTAACTATGGATTTTGTTGTTGGACTCCCACGGACTCAGAAGATGTTCGATGCAGTTTGGGTTATTGTTGACAAGCTGACCAAGTCAGCACATTTCATTTATGTGGTAGTTACCTATACTTCAGAGTGATTGCCAGAGATATATATCCTCTTATTGTCTGTCTTCATGGTGTGACCGTGTCTATCATTTCTGATCGAGGTACGTAGTTCACCTCGCACTTTTGGACGTCAGAACAGTTTGAGTTGGGCACGCATGTCGAGTTGAGCACTTCATTTCTTCCTCATATAGATGGATAGTCCGAGTGCACTATTAAGATATTTGATGACATGCTTTGCGCTTGTGTTATAGACTTCAGAGGCCCTTGGGATCAGTTCTTGTCGCTTGCATAGTTTTCCTAAAACAAATACCACTAGTCGAGCCATCAAATGGTTGTTTATTAGGCATTATACGGTAGGTGGTCCCTATAACCAGTCGAATTGTTCGAGCAGGGGAGGCTCGATTATTAGATACCGATTTAGTACATGAGGCCTTGGATAAGGTCAAAATTATTCAGGATTAAGTTCACACCGCTTAGTCTAGACAGAAAGGTTATGTTGATCGTAGAGTTAGTGATGTTGCATTTATGGTTAGAGAGAGAGTGTTGCTCTGTGTATCACCTATGAAGGGTGCAATGAGGCTTGGAAAGAATGGCTAGTTGAGCCTTAGGTACATCAGACATTATTAGATTCTTCAGAAAGTGAGTGAGGTGGCTTACAAGCTCGCATTGCCACCTAGTTTATTAGCAGCTCATTCGGTATTCTACGTGTCCCTTCTCCATAAGTACCACGGTGATCCGTTTTATGTGCTAAATTTTAGCTCTATCCAGTTTGACATGGATTTGACTTATGAGGAACCGTCGGTGGCTATTTTGGCTCGACATGTTCGTCAGTTGAGGTCAAAGAGTTATCCTTCAGTTTTAGTGTATTGGAGAGGTCACTCAATCAAGGCAGTTACTTGGGATTTGTAGGCGGACATATGGAGTAAATATCTACACCTTTTCAACAGCCCAAACACTTTTCTATGTCAGTTTGAGGACGAACGATTGTTTTAGAGGTGGAAAAAGTGATGTCCTGATAGGTCATCTCATGTTTTAGAATCAAATTCTATCTTTTGAAGCCTTAAACATCTTATTTTTTCCTTTCTAGATTTGCGTGCATGGTCTAGGTGTTTATCCGAAAGGTTTATATGTTAAAAATAGATAAAACGAAGAATTTTGCCATAAAATTTATTTGAGTTGACTTCTGAAGCCTTAAACATCTAACTTGTTTTCCTTTCAAGATTTTCATGCATGGTCTGGTTATTTATCCGTAAGGCTTATATGTTAAAAAGAGATAAAACTAAGAATTTTGCCATAAAAGTTTATTTGAATTGACTTCGATCAATATTTTTTGAAAAAGGACCCGGATCCATGTAATGTCGGTCCCTCGGGGTCTATATCAAAATATGTGACTGGGCGTTTGCCCGAAATTGAATTGGGAGGTCCTTAACTCGAGTTATTATTTTTTGTTATTAAAAATTTGAAAGACTAATGATTTTTAAGATTTAATTGATGTTTGGTCTTGTTGATACTGGATCCGTACTTTGGTCTCGGAGCATAGTGTAGGTCCAGAATAATATTTATAACTTGTCTGTGAAGATTTGTGAGAAACATTGTTGGTTTGACATGATTCGGACGCCTTATTGTGAAAATAAAAGTATTAAATTTTTTCTTGAAAATTTCATTTGATTTGGTGTTCAACTTGTAGTTCTAAGTATTATTTTTGTGATTTAATTGCGTGAGCAAGCTCATATGATTTTATTGCACTTATGTGCATGTATGGTATGGAGCCTCGAAGGCTCGAGTGAGTTTCAAATTGGCTAACGAGTGAATTCAACATAACAATCTATTTTTTGTGCTTCACCTGTTATATGGTGTCTTTTTCCTCGCGTTTGTGAAGGTACCCTCACGGATGCGTTGGCTTAGCAGGGCTAAGGGAGATTTTATTCTTTACGAACACAAACACTAGGCCGTGAAAGAGGAGCGATGGGGGCCATTCCTTTCGCGAACGCGGCCAGCACCGCGTGAATGCATAACTCTAGGGGATCTAGGGAAGTGTTCAGTCATTTCGTCATTGCCAAAGAGAGCGCTAGCTCACAAAATCGAAGGCTAGCAGGGAGTAGCCTTGGCTAACGCGATGGGGGACTCGCGGATGCTTAAGCCAGTTGGGCTGATGCATATCGCGAACGCGTTAGGCCCTTCGCGAATGCGAAGAAGGCTTGTCGCCTAGACCTTAAAATATTTCAAAAATGGGATTCCTCCTATTATTCATAACCCTTCCATTAGAGCTCGGCTTCGGTGCAATTTTTAAGAGAAAACTCAACATCAATTCATAGGTTTGTACTTTTTGACTCATTTTCTTCTATTTATAACGCCATTCTTGAATTTCTAGCCCTATTTTTTTTTGTTCTTTCATGGTAGAAAACTACGGATTTAGGAAGAATTTAGGGTTTGCAAATTGGGGTCTAGACCTCAAACTGTGGTCGGATTCCGAAACTAGTAATATAATTGGGTTCGAGGATGAATGGGTAAACAAATTTTAGTCTAATCCTCGAGTTTTGGCCAAGTGGGCCCGGGGTTGGTTTTTGACCTTTTAGGGTAATGTATGGGAAATCTAAATTCATGCATTGTAATTGATTCCTTTAGCAATATTTGATATTATTGAGTTATTTGTGGCTAGATATGAGTGGTTTGGAGGAGGATTCTACGGGAAGGCCTAGTATAGCTTTGAATTGACTGCAGAGTGAGTTAAGTGTTGTGTCTAACCTTCACTTGAAGGAGTTAGGAATCCTAAACTATATGATATGCAAATTTTATATGAGGGATGTATATGCAAGGTGAGGAGTGCTTATACGCCGCCGAATTATCCGTTTTTCCTTATTTTATGCTATTACTTAATCATTTCCTTACCTGTCGTAACTGTTATATGCTCTAAATGCTTAACATACATAACTCAATAATCAATATCTTCTCCTGATAATAATATTAGCTTTTCGTAGTTTCATGGTCCTCTGCTATTTGCTTAAATTAACTTACTTGCACCTTCTAATTGTTAAGTATTGGATTGGTCTTGTTGTGTAGTATTGCTTGTGTAGATTTCTATATTATAGAAGGTTCCCTTTTTGGTAAAGTTTACTATTTATTGATCATAAAGGATTTTGTGGATTGAATTTTTGATTTGACGGTACATATAGAGTATTTAGTATTAATATAGTGGGTTTGGGCTACACGCCGTAAGGAGTTGTAAAAAATTCAGTTATTTCATTTGTGATGCTTATCATTATCATTATATTTTCCTGTATTGTTATTTGGTGTATCTAGTAGGTTAGATCAGGTACTATCATGACTAGTGGATTTTGGGTAGTGGCAAGTTGTTATCACAGGTCTAGGCTCATATGTTTTACGAGTCATAAACAAGTGTCTAGTAGAGTCCTGTAGATAGATATGATGACGTCCATATATATCTCCGAGAGCCTACAGGGCATACAAGATAAAATTCCCATATTTCATTCCTTATCATGCGAAATTGATTCATCATGAAGTGTTTCTTTTTGAATTCCTCCCACTCACATTTCTGCATTTGTGAGCTCTTGGTATCAGTTTTGCATCAATATATTGTGGATTCCATTGATGAGACGCGAGATGTGTTTCTATGTATCGGAGTTGGGCTAGTCTGGAGGACTTGAGTCCATGTTTAAACAACAACTTAGGTTCGGTAGTTTCAATTCGGTGAGCATGTGTGTTTGGAATTATATTTTGATAGTGTCCTAGTGAGAAGAACTTATGGATCGGTAAGTGACTGTATGGCTATGTTAAGAATATGACGCATTGCAACATATGTTTAGATGATTTGGATGTGGCAAGAAGAGTTTGCTTGGGATGAGGGAAGGACTATTGGATGTTTAAATTCTTTCTTACTTTGTTGCATAGTCTTGGGTTATGATCATGTTGAGGGATGTTTCATGTTGTTTATTTGTGGAATG
Organism: Nicotiana benthamiana; assembly: GCA_034376525.1. Taxonomy (NCBI): domain Eukaryota; kingdom Viridiplantae; phylum Streptophyta; class Magnoliopsida; order Solanales; family Solanaceae; genus Nicotiana; species Nicotiana benthamiana. Next base: position 41,583,543 of record CM067324.1, read on the forward strand.
AAGTACATTCTTGTGTCTTGTTGACGATATTAGACTCGAGAAGGTTAAGTGATTGTATGATGGTTGTTGCTATAGTAGCGCGTAGTGAAAAGCCAATTTGAGACAATGCAGGTGGATTATCTCCTGTGGGGTGGTCTAGGGTTGTTTGACCCTTATGATGTTGAACAATAGTACTGGATTATGGAAATATTAGAGTATGGGTATTGTAAGTTACCAAATGATTTGTTCTATGGATTGGAGCCAAGTGGGGAACTTTATTATCGAGATTTGATTTCATGGCTATATGTTGTACTAGTTTCGATTTGAGGCATACTTGTGAATCTGTTATGACTTACATAGGTAGGTTTTTAGGATGACTTAAGTAAGAAATTTCATGATGTATTCAACCATATGAATATATGGAAGTCTTGGAAATGGTATAGGGTTGTTGTTCGTAATGGATGTAATGTACAAGGAAAAGGGGATTCTTTTGGTTGATTAGAGGTGCGGATTACTCTTTTGGGTGTTGGTGTGCTAATGGGGCACAGATCGTTGGGCTGATTTTGGGGTGGTGGAACAACATTAAATTTATGGAAGGTTTCTTTAGAGTGGGTTTCTCGATTGTGGTACGTTTTGGGTTCTTAAGAGGGAATACATTGTGTGATTTTATGTATCTAGTGGTAAGCTTTAGGTACAGATCATGGTGTTCTAGTAAGGAGAAGTGACATTTTGAGGGTAATTCAGAAGGGACTCAGAGAAATATGATAAATTGGGAGTAGGTTGGATCAACACGGTAATGGATATGATCGGTTCTTTAGACACTTATGACGTAGTGAGTTTCTGCATGTGTTTTCTTGCAATACTATTAGAAGGTTTCGTAGATATCATTTGGGTTGACAAGGTCAGTCTCAAATTCTCAGCAGCCAAGGTCTTGCTACATGTGTGGTGATCCTGGTCACATTGCAAAGTTTTTTGCCCTTGAGCACCAGGTAGTTCACAGCATCAGGGTTCTCGCGCCATGGTACATGCGCCAGGTGTTCCATAGCCCGCCCAGCTAGCCAAAGGTAGGGGTAGATGTGCTAGAGGGAGAGGGTTGCATGGATTGGTTGATCTAGAGAGATTCAGTTCTGATAGCTTGGTTATGGTTGAACGATTTTCAAAGTGTTCTCGATGATTTCCACCATAATGTGATAAGAATATTATGTACATATATATATGGGAAGTCTATGGTACGTTGTGATTTCCTCTTGAATTGGGTCAGATGAAAGTTTCCAGCTAATCGAGTGTGTAATCTGCTAGTGACCCAAGGTTGATAATGTGGTTCTCATATTTGCATACGATTAAATGATAGATGAGGTGAGTGGTATGGGATTGATACTTGCATGCATATTCATGGTTAAATTTTGAAGGGAAGGCGATGAATTCTTAGACAATATGGACAGTTCCAGATTATTAAATTAATTCTATTACTATTTGGTATTTCCTAAGAAGGGTGCACATTTCAGAAGGCGCACTATGCTTCGACTTTCAAATGTTTCACATGTAGAGGTTGAGCTTAAACCGCCAGGGGTGGGGCCAGCTAGCAGTCGCCCATCCTAGAGTTGTGGCTCAGGGAGGTGGAGCCTAGCCCTGGTGTTATGCTCTTTAAGCTAGGCCAGTGGCTGAGTCTTCTGATGCAGTCATTACATGTACTATTCTAGTTGGTGATAGAGATGCTTCAGTTCTATTTGATCCAGGTTCTACGTATTCGTATGTGTCATCTTATTTTGTGCCATACCTAGTCATGCCTAGAAATTTATTATTCCTGTTTTTGTGTATACACCAGTGGGTGATTCTATCGTGGTCAACCGAGTTCATTGTTCATGTGTTGTAGTGATTGGGGTGTTGAGACCCGTGTTGATTTGTTGTTTTAGACATGGTCGACTTCGATGACATATTAGGGATGGATTGGTTGTCCCTATATCATGTTATCCTAGATTGCCATGCCAAGAACGTAGCATTAGCCTTACCAGATTTGCCCTGATTAGAGTGGAGAGGGACTCCTATTATTGCACTCACAGTGTTATCTCATAGGTGAAGGCTCGACGTATGGTCGAGAAGGGGTGTTTGGCTTATCTGGCTTATGTCCGTGCTCTTTTGATTATGTTCCCATTGTTCAAGAGTTTCATGCTGCCTTTCCTTCAGACGTGAGGGGTATGCCGCCCAACATGGATATTGACTTTTGCATTGATGTGGCACCGGGCACTCATCCCATTTCTGTACAGCCGTATCGCATGGCCTCGCCAGAGTAAAAAGAGTTAAAGGATCGGTTGGAAGACTTGTTGGAGAAGAGTCTCATTAGACCCAATGATCACCTTGGGGTGCACCAGTGTTGTTTATCAAGAAGAATGATGGATCAATGAGAATGTGTATTGATTACATGCAATTGAACAATGTAATGATCAAGTATAAGTATCCACTGTTGAGGATTGATGATTTGGTCGATCAGTTTCAGGGTGCCAGGATATATCCAAGATTGACTTACGTTCTGGTTACAATAAGTTGAGGATTAGAGCATCTGATGTCCTTATGACATGTTTCCGCACTCGGTATGAGCATTATGAGTTCATGATCATGTCATTTGGGTTGACAAATTCCCCAGCAGCAATTATGGAGTTGATGAACCGAGTGTTAATGCCATATTTGGACATTTTCATGATAGTCTTTATTGATGATATTTTGGTATACTCTCGCAGTTACGAGGAGCACGAGCAACACCTTTACTGGTTCTTCAGACTCTAAGGGATAGTCGGTTATATGCCAAGTTGGACAAGTGTGAGCTATGGCTAAGTTTCGTAGCATTTTTGGGTCACGTTGTATTAGTAGAAGGTATTCAGGTGGACCCAAAGAAGATTGAGGCAGTCAAGAACTGTCCTAGACCAGCATCAGCTACAGAGATTTGGAGTTTCTTCGGATTGGCGGGTTACTATCGTCGGCTTGTGAAGGGTTTTTCATCTATTGTGATGCTTCCTGTATGGGGCTTTGCTCAGTGTTGATGGAGGACGACAAGGTTATTGCCTATGCTTTGATGCAGCTGAAGATTCATTATAAGAACTATCTAGTACATGATTTGTAATTGGAAGCTATCGTTCACGCACTGATGATTTGGAGGCATTATCTGTATGGCGTGGCATGTGAGGTGTTCACTGATCACAAGAGCCTTCAGTGCTTGTTCAAGCAAAAGGAATTGAATTTGAGGTAGAGACGGTGGTTGGAGTTGTTGAAGGATTATAATGTTACTATCTTGTATCAACCGGGCAAGGCTAATGTGGTGGCTGATGCATTGAGTAGGAAGTCGACCAATATGGGCATCCTTGCTTATATTCCAGTCAGCCAGAGACCACTTGCTTTGGACGTTCAAGCCTTGGCCAATCGACTCTTGAGGTGGGATATTTCTGAGCCTATCCGAGTGTTAGCTTGAACAATTGCTCGTTCTTCATTAATGGAGCGTATCCGTGATCGACAGTTTGATGGTCCACATTTATGTGTCCTTAGAAACACGATGCAGCGTGGATGTGCCGGGCAGTTGATCTTAGTTGATGATTGTAATTTGAGATTGCAGGGGCGAGTTTGTATGCCTAATGTTGATGGGATTCGAGAGTTGATCTTAGAGAGGCCCATGTTTCCCGGTACTCTATTCATCTGGGAGCCGCAAAGATGTATCAAGCTTTACGGTAGCATTATTGGAGGCGTAGAATGAAGAAGATATAGTAGTGTATGTGGTCCGATATTTGAACTGTCAGCAGGTTAAGTATGAGCATCACAGGCCTGGAGGATTGTTCTAGAGGATTGAGCTTCCCCGGTAGAAGTGGGAGAGGATTACCATGAATTTCGTTACTAGAGTTCCAATGACCCGAAAGAGGCTCGATGTAGTTTAAGTCATTTCTGATAGGCCGACAAAGTCAATGAATTTCATTCTTGTGGCCGTCTCCTATTTATCAAAGAGATTAGCTGAGATTTATATCCGAGAGATTGTCCCCCTTCATGGTGTGCCGATATCTATCATTTCTTACACGGGCAAGTCATTTACCTCGCGTTTCTGGAAAGCAGTTCAGGGAGAGTTCGGCACTCAGTTGGATTTGAGTACATCATTTCATCCCCAGACGGACGGTCAGTCCGAGCGGACTATTAAGATTTTAGAGGATATGCTCCGAGCCTGTGTCATTGACCTTGGAGGCTCGTGGGATCAGTTTTTTCCCATAGCTAACTTTGCCTAACACAACATCTACAAGGAGCATTCAAATGGCTTTTTATGAGGCTTTATATGGTAGGTGGTGTCGGTCTATAGTTGGAGGTTACAGCTGGGAGACGTTCGATTGTTTGATACATCTTTGTTAATCAGGCCTTGGACAAGTTCAAGATCATTCAGGACAGGCTTCATTCAGCTCAGTCTAGGCAAAAGTGTTATGCAGACCGTAAGGTTCGAGATGTGGCATTTATGGTTGGTGAGCGGGTATTTCTCCGAGTGTTTCCTATGAAGGGCGATATGAGATTTGGAAGGAAAAGCAAGCTTAGCCCTAGGTTGAGTGGTCCATTTATGATTCTTGATCGAGTGGGACAGGTAGCCTATAGACTTTCATTTCCACCTAGCCTATCAGTCGTGCATCCAATTTTTCATGTATCCATGCTTCAGAGGTATCACAGCGATCCAGCACACGTATTAGACTTCAGCACTTTCCAGTTAGACAACGATTTGTCTTTTGAGGAGGAGCAAGTAGCTATTCTAAATTGACAGGTTCCTCAGTTGAGATACATAAGTTTTTCTTTTGTTCGTGTTCACTGGAGAGTTCAGCACCCTGAGGAATCGACCTGGGAGTCCGAGTCTGATATGCGGAGTCGTTATCCTAATCTTTTCCCCGACTAAGGTACTTTTTTCTTTTGTCCATTCAAGACGAACTGTTGTTTTAGAGGTGGAGAATGTGACGACTCAATGGGTCATCACCTGTTTCCTTGCTCATTCTATTCTTCCGAGGCCTTGAAAATCTCATTTAGGGTTTCATCGATGTGCGCACGCAGTCTGGGCGCGTAGCCGCAAAGCTTAAACATGAATTCTATGAGAAAAATGCTAATTTTGTTATTAACTTGAATAAATTTGACTTCAGTCAACATTTTGGATAAACGGACGCGGATTTGTGATTTGATTGTCCCGGAGGGTCAGTTGGAAAATATAGGACTTGGGCATATACATAGAATCGAATTCCGAGGTACCAAGCCAGAGAAATGAATTTTTGAGTAAAATTATTTTCTTGAAATAAATAAGGAAATTGGAAATGAAATACGGTTAGAAGACTATGGTATCGGGCCCGTATTTTTGTTCTGGCGCCCGGTACAAGTCTTGTATATGATTTAAGCACTTGCCGTAATGTTAGGTTGAAAACGGGAATCGTGTGAAGCATTTCAGACTTAAAATGGAACTTTGATTTTTTATGAAACTTTTGAAGAAATCACGAGCTTTGAGGATTAATTTGATTCATATGATGTTGTTTGAGCGATGTAATCGCGTGTATAGGTCCGTGGGAAGTTTTTGAGGTGGTGTGTATGTTTGGTTTTGAGCCTTGAGGGCTCCGGTGAGTTTTGGATAGGCCGTGAGTGCATTTTGTACCTTTGTAAATATCTGGCATTTTCAATTCTGATATCTTCGCATTTATGAAGAAGTTCTCACAAATGCGAGCCTCTAATGAAAAATGCGAAAAGGGAACCCCTGCACATGGGTCGCAAATGCGACCTATTGGTCTGCAAATGCGACAAATAGATCGTCGCAAATGCGACATAATGGCACGCAAATGCAAAAGTCCCAGGCTTCTTTAGAGTTCGAAAATGCAAACTCATATTTGCATTTCCCAAGTTAGCAAGGTCGGGGTTCACAATTGTGAACCCCTGTTCGCATTTCCCACATCTTCAACTTGCATCTTATACTTAGAGATTTTAAGATCCTTTTTCACCAATCTTTCAACACGCAAATCCCTTAGGCAATTTTTCAAGAGCAAGTTTCATTCCAAATCAATTGTAAGTCGATTTTTTTTTACTCAATTCTTTCCATCACTAACATCATTTAAAAAGTTTTCAACCTAAAATCAATGATTTTCATGGGTGAAGCTAGGTTTTTAGGTAGAACTTAGGTTTTTCTAAAAATTTGGGATTTGGACCTCAATATGGGGTCCGATTTAAAAACAAAACATATATTTGGGATTGTAGAGGAATGGATAACCGGATTTCGGTTCTAACCTAGGGTTTTGACCACGTGGGCCCGAGGGAGTTTTTGGACTTTCTGGATAAAACTTTGGAAATTTCATTTGATGCATTCAAATTTATTCATTTAGCATTTGTTGATGTATTTATGTAATTTGTGACTAGATTCAAGCAATTTTGTGGTGGAATCGAGGGGTAAAGCAAAAGTTGAGGCGTGAGTTGAGTTCATGGCATTGGGATAAGTTTTTGGTTTAACCTAGCTTGAGGGAATAAGATTTGAGTCTTATATGTTACTTGCTAATTGGTAAGTACGATTTATTGGCATAGTGTTGAGTATCTATACATTGGTGTCTAGCATGACCGTGAGTCCTTATTATGCAAATAGTTGGGATTTGCTTATACCATCCCTGCTTGATTGATTCTATATGTTGTAAAGAGCTTGTGAATGGGATTCTGATCTTAAAACTTCGTGGAGCGTTGGCTTGAGTTGAATATAAATTGTGGAGGTATATGAGATAAGTAAAACTTTGGAGCATTGGCTCAATTAATTATTTGAACTATGAGATTAAAGTGGAATTAAGAGAAAGAGTTAATGATATTTCTCCTTACCAGGCAGTTGTTGATTATTGAATATTTTCCCTTGCCGGGACGTTGATATTTTTGACGTCGTACCCTTGTTGGCTTTTTAGTTACTTCTTTGTGTTTCCTTCTCAGGCGTGGTCACATGCTATACATCATATAATCCGCACGCCATGGTCACAAACTCAATATAATGGATCTGACTGACATTGTCACAGGCATAACAACGCAATCTGTTAGGGGTGATCAAAAGCACAACAACACAATTCACCAGGCATGGTCATAGGCATAAAAACAGAATCCATCCAGTGTGGTCACATGCATCAAGTCAAAGTCATATCCCATTCAATCAAATATAGAAAAATGCATCTATATGATAATTAAAATTAAACTAATGTTAAATGATATGCTAAGGTATATGCATGTGCAAAGTCTTTTATTATAGCTAAAATTAGCAATTTAAGGCTTAATAATCAATTCAAGGCATGTAACATCAAACATAGATCAAGGCAATATAAGGTTTAATCAGGGTATTAACCTCTATGTAACATCAAACATAGATCAAATATTTCGCAGCAGGGTTAACAATGTGATAAATATCAAAATATATGGCTTAACAATCAATTCAAGGCATGTCATAGCATAAGTAGTACTCGGAGGATGGAAAAAATACCCGTGTTCTCGCATATGAGATCAAACCTCTGATGACCCAGAGGGTCATCACCGTAAGTTCTCTCCTTCCTTCTGATTATGAGGCCTTGAAAACCTCTTATTAGGTTGCCTCGATTGCGTGCGCGGTCCGGGCGCGAAGCCAGAAGATTTTTATGTGAAAATATTTGAACTTTGTGTTAAAAACTATGAATTTTTATACCAATGTTGCTATAGTTGACTTTGGTCAACGATTTGGATTATCGAACCTGTGATGTGATGGTCCCGGAGTGTCCATAATTAAATTTGGGACTCGGGCATATTCCCGGAATCAAAATCTGAGGTCCCACGCCAGAGTTCGGAACTTTTATGTGAAATTGTTTTATGAATATGCGTAAGGAAAAATGAAATTAGAAATTTATCAAAAATAGTTGTACCAGGCTTGTATTTTGGTTCCGAAGCCCGGTTCAAGTCATAAATTATTGTTAAGCACTATCTGTGAAGTTTCATTGGAATTTGACGTCGTTTGATGTGCTTTGGACTAAAAGTGGGAAGGTTTGGAAAATTTGAACTTGAAATAAAAAACATGAGTTTTGGAGGTTGATTCTTTGATTTAGATGTTAGTTTGGCAATTTGATCGCACGAGTAAGTACGTATGATGTTTTTGAGGTTGGGTGCATGTTTGGGTTGGAGCCCCGAGGGCTCGGGTGAGTTTTGGATAGGTGTTAGGCTCATTTTCTATTGCATTTCACTGCTGGTGTCTGTAGTCTTCGCAATTGCGAAGACATGTTCGCAAATGCGAGCATCCCCCGTTTGGCTCTGTCATCACAAATACAACGTTTATATCGCAAATGCGATATTTCCCCGGAAAACCGACTTCGCAATTCCGAAGTATAATCTCGCAAATGCGATCCCTCTTTGTTCCTTGCTAGTTCGCATTTGTGACCACTTATCTCAGAAAATGTGAGTTACTCCTTTTCCCAGCCCAGTTCGCGTTTTCGAACATCCTCTCGCAAATGCGAGGTCCGTATTTTTCCAGCCATGTTCGCATTTGTGAATTTCTTCTCTCAAATGCGAGATCCTCCTTCTTGCTGCTCAGTTTGCAATTGTGAACTCTTTCTCACAATTGCGAGATCTGCGTCTGTATAACTATTACTTAAACGAATTTAAACCTCATTTTGCCAATCTTACAAAACCCAAAACCACCATAGACGATTCCTCTCGAACCCTTTCGTCCCTAAACTAAATGAAAGTCAATTGTTACTAGTTTTCTTTAATCTTTATCATATTCTAACATGATTTCATCTTTAAATCAAAGCTTACATGGTTTAAAACGGGGAATTTGGGGTAGAACCTAGGTTTTCATAAAATTGGGGATTTGAACCTCAATTTGGGGTCCGATTCAAAAACAAATTGCATATATGAACTCGTGGGGGAATGAGTAACTCGGTTATGGTTCGAATATCGAGTTTTGACCACGTGGGCTCGGGGGCATTTTGCGAATTTTGAGTAAAACTTTGAGATTTTCATTTTTATGCATCCAATTGATTTAACTAGCATTTGTGGATATATTTGAGTAAATTGTCGTTGGATTCGGCCGGTTTTGAAGCCAATTCGAGGGGTAAAGCTATTCTAGAGGCGTTAGTTGAGTTGGAAGCCTTCGATGTAAGTGTTCGTTCTAACTTTAACTTGAGGGAATAGGATTAGGTTGTTATTTATCATATGCTAAGTGCGTTGGTGTATATGTATGGTGACGGTAACCTATGCGCCCGAGTCCAGCACGATCGTGATTTCGTAATTGCTATTAAATTGTGAAGTAAGTGAACAATTGGGATAATCTCTCGTTATAAGAACTATGAAGTGAAAGTTGAGAATTAAATGAACTAAGAAGGAATTTTTGGTACTTTTCCCTTGTCGGGACCATTTGTTAAGTTGTATTCCCTTGCCGGGACATATTGTTGAGTTGTATTTCACTTGCCGGGATCACTTGTTTTATTGTTCTCCCTTTCCGAGACACTTTGCTTTGATATATATATATTTCCTTGTTCCCGTTTGGCTGTGATTATTGTAGAAAATCACTCTATCTATGATATGTGCGCTTTGGTTGTATGAGCATGATTTTCAGGTATAGGTTTTGATGAATGACAAACAATGAAGTCAAGTGTCAAACAACGATATTATATGACAAACGATCAAGATTGAATACCGAGAAGCATATTGATGAATGGATTGCAATGGAAAATCCAAAGACGAGCTCAAATGTTCAAGACCGAAGACCCAAGGCGTTGGTCGTTAGGTAGAACAAATGTAAGAGCAACGCTTAAGTTATCTCGTCTCTTGGCTCAACATAGGTCATCATAAATATGCATAAAATCATTTTATTAAATCATATTTATCATAAACATATTTTATTAAATCATATTTATCATAAACATATTTTCAATACTTCAAACAAAATGATGTTAAAGTTTTCATCTTAACCAAAATGGTTTTTGAAGTAAGTTTTCAAATCCGCCTCAGAATAATCGATTATACAAAGTGCATAATCGATTATGTTATAACAGTGGCCAAAGTGTTTAAACACTGCCACAGTATAATCGATTATACAAAGTGCATAATCGATTATGTTATAACCGTTGCCAGGCGCTTGAACACTGCCTCAGAATAATCGATTATGCAGTATCAGATAATCGATTATTCAGCAGAAAATCAGCTTCTGATCTTCTTAACGTTGGAGAATAATCGATTATCAGATTGTGAATAATCGATTATCTGGGCACAAAATCAGCATGATTGATTGCCAATTAAGCAACGGACATACACAATTTTTCACCTATAGAAAGAGGTCTTTTGAGCTGATTTTAAACACACAACACCTCCCAATATTGATATACATATTTACATTATTTGAGTATCATATTAGAGCTTTTGTTGAGCCATTTGAGAGACAACTTTGAGTTGTTCATAGAGCTAAATTTGTATCCCTTTATCTACTCTTTTGAGAGAGTTCTTGTTGTAAAAGAGAAAGGTGTTTGAGAAGAACATATCTTCTCATTGATTGTCGGGTTCGCTAAGTACCCTAAGTCTTAGTGTGTGAAGTCCTGTGGTGCGGTATGCACGAGCAAGGTTGAAGTCTTGAGGTGCGGTATCCTCGAGCAAGTTGAAGTCTTGTAGAGTGTACATCTACGAGCAAGCGTAACAGTTTGTTAGGCACCCGAAAGCTTAACGCAGTTAGTGGAATCTCGAGAGAGTCTCTCGGGGACTGGACTAACCACAAGTTGTGGTGAACCAGGATAAATTCGGTGTGTTCTTTCCTTGCTATTTTAATTACCGAATTTATTTTATTCCTGCAATTTTAATTCCGCAATATTTATCAATATTCTTGTGCCGCACTATTCACCCTCCCTCTAGTGACGGGCATAAATCCTAACAATTGGTATCAGAGCATAACTCTCTGAAAGCCTTAACCGGTTGAGAGCGATATATATTTTTTTGTTAAGAATATTGAACGCAGGAATAATGAGCGAAGGACACTCCACCGAGATGCCTCCATTTTTTGATGGAAGAAATTATACATACTGGAAAGAGCGGATGACAATATTCATCCAATCACACAACTTTCGATTATGGCAAATCGTCAAGAAAGGTGAACAGATTCCAATATAGAAAGTTGGGGAAATCATGGTTCCAAAGAAGGAAAATGAATATGATGCCGAGGACATCAAGAAAATTGAAAGAAACGCAAAGGCCATCAACTTACTATTTTGTGTGGTGAATCCGGACGACTATCGGAAAATCTCGTGTTGCACAACCGCAAAGGAAATGTGAGATAAACTCGAGATCGCTTATGAAGGTACGTCACAAGTCCGAGAATCTAAAGTTGATTTTCTAACACATGAATATGAAATTTTTAGAATGAGGGAGAATGAACCCATTGGCATTATGTTCGAACGATTTTCAAGAATCGTCAACGACCTTCATGCTGTCGGGAAAGTCTACACGAACAAAGATCTTGTTCGAAAAGTCCTACGGAGTCTCACTCCCGAATGGCGCTCCAAAGACAATGCCATCCAAGAATCTATAGGATTCACGGATATCACAATTGATGGACTAAGAGGTAACCTGGAAACTTATGAAAGCACAATTCTTAATCCTTATCTTAGAAGTAACTCGAATATTGCCTTCAAAGCCTCATCCTCTAAAAGAGATGAGGTAAGTGATTCGGAAAACGATGATGATATTACTTCTAATGATATAATTGAAAAGTTTTATAAGTTTTTGAAGAAGGAAATAAAGAAGGAAGAACCAAGTCCTTCATGTCAAAAGTGTGGAAAAATTGGCCACACCAAATCACATTGTCCAAAATCAAAGGACAAGAAAAAGAAGAAACACCATCGGCGCGTAACATGGGATTCGGATAGCTCGGGCGATGAAACTGCCGCATTATGCCTCATGGCCAACGAAGAAGAAGAGGTAAGTATTTCTAACTCTTACTCATTAGAAGAATTGCAAAATGCTTATGATGAATTATATTGTGAATTTGTTGAAGCTTCAAAAACGATAAAAGAATTGAAGAAAACACTTTCTTTGCAAGAAAAAGATTTTGGGAAAACACTTTCTTTGCAAGAAAAAGATTTTGAAAAACAACCTTCTTTAATAGAAGAAGATTTTGAAAAATTGACTTGTGAAAATGAAAAGCTAAAAGAAGAAAATTATTTTTTGGAAAATGACATTGTTGATTTCAAAAATAAAATCAAGGAGATGAATGAAGCCTCTTTAATTGTTCAAAGTTCAAATTGTTCTTCTTGCAGTTCTTTAAAAATGGAGAACGTAGAACTCAGAAATACACTAGAAAAATGTAGTGTAAATGATTCTAGAACAAGTGAGGTAATTAAAAAGGACGATAGAAATAAGGGTAGACCACCTAGACACAATTCTAGGAATTTTATTAATGAGTCTAGAATGAATAATTTTAGACCACCTAGAAATGATTCTAGGAATTTCAACGCTTCTAGGAATAACAACTTTAGATCACCTAGAACGCATTTGGCTCAACCTAGACATATGCACAATCCTAATGTCATATGTCATTATTGTAGCCGGGTAATACACATTGCACCCGTATGTTTTGCTAAACATAGAGATTCATATTTTGATTATAATTATTATTTGCCTAACCCCCAAGGACCCAAAAGAAGTTGGGTACCGAAAACCTATTTTTAGGTACGTTTGCAGGTGTGCTTGAAGACTACAATATTGTAGTAGATGCACCAAGCACGAAACCTTACTGCATCGAGGGGGAACGTCGGTTAGTCATCGTATTCTTGATAAAAACATAATAGTATGATATGTGCTAACGATTGATATTAATTATTAATTCATGTTTTGATAAGTGTTACTTTGAATAACAAATTGGTATCAATTATTTTTATGTTAAATGATTGACTCATGTTCTGATGAATATTGTTAGTTTAAATAACAGTTGGTATATTTGCGAAAAATGACCGTTATTATGATTGGCATGTCTTTACTAACATTTGGTATTATTTAATATTGATATGATTTCATTTAATAATTGGTATCGTCAATAGTTTTAATATCAATTGGTATACCCTTTTTGCTAATGCCAAAAGGGGGAAGAATTTAGGCGATACGATATGCATCGAGTAAGGGGGAATGTCTTCACATTCTAGTATGCTTTAATTAAAGGAGAATTATATTGAATTGTTTGCATGAATTGTATGTTGAGATATAGCATGAAGTTAGGGGGAATTAGAGAATTCGATATGCATATCTCCTAGTGTTTGTCATTATCAAAAAGGGGGAAATTGTAGAAAATCACTCTATCTATGATATGTGCGCTTTGGTTGTATGAGCATGATCTTCAGGTATAGGTTTTGATGAATGACAAACAATGAAGTCAAGTGTCAAACAACGATATTATATGACAAACAATCAAGCTTGAATGCCGAGAAGCATATTGATGAACGGATTGCAATTGAAAAGCCAAAGACGAGCTCAAATGTTCAAGACCGAAGACCCAAGGCGTAGGTCGTTAGGTAGAACAAATGTAAGAGCAACGCTTAAGTTATCTCTTCTCTTGGCTCAGCATAGGTCATAATAAATATGCATAAAATCATTTTATTAAATCATATTTATCATAAACATATTTTATTAAATCATATTTATCATAAACATATTTTAAATACTTCAAACAAAATGATGTTAAAGTTTTCGTCTTAACCAAAATGGTTTTTGAAGTAAGTTTTCAAATCTGCCTCAGAATAATCGATTATACAAAGTGCATAATCGATTATGTTATAACAGTGGCCAAAGTGTCTGAACACTACCACAGAATAATCGATTATACAAAGTGCATAATCGATTATGTTATAACCGTTGCCAGGCGCTTGAACACTGCCTCAGAATAATCGATTATGCAGTATCAGATAATCGATTATTCAGCAGAAAATCAGCTTCTGATCTTCTTAACGTTGGAGAATAATCGATTATCAGATTGTTAATAATCGATTATCTGGGCACTAAATCAGCATGATTGATTGCCAATTAAGCAACGGACATACAACATTTTTCACCTATAAAAAAAGGTCTTTTGAGCTGATTTTAAACACACAACACCTCCCAATATTGATATACATATTGACATTATTTGAGCATCATTTTAGAGCTTTTGTTGAGCCATTTGAGAGACAACTTTGAGTTGTTCATAGAGCTAAATTTGTATCTCTTTATCTACTCTTTTGAGAGAGTTCTTGTTGTAAAAGAGAAAGGTGTTTGAGAAGAACATATCTTCTCATTGATTGTTGGGTTTGCTAAGTACCCTAAGTCTTAGTGTGTGAAGTCTTGTGGTGCGGTATTCACGAGCAAGGTTGAAGTCTTGAGGTGTGGTATCCTCGAGCAAGTTGAAGTCTTGTAGAGTGTACATGTACGAGCAAGTGTAACGGTTTGTTAGGCACCCGAAAGCTTAACGGAGTTAGTGGAATCTCGAGAGAGTGTCTCGGGGACTGGACTAACCACAAGTTGTGGTGAACCAGGATAAATTCGGTTTGTTCTTTCCTTGCTATTTTAATTACCGAATTTATTTTATTCCTGCAATTTTAATTCCGCAATATTTGTCAATATTCTTGTGCCGCACTATTCACCCCCCCCCCCCCGTCTAGTGACGGGCATAAATCCTAATAATTATTGCTTGGGAGAGGAAGAGAGAGTAAAATCACGAAGGGTGATGCCGTGCACTGTCTATGAGAGTAAAAGTATGAAGGGTGATGTCGTGCACTGTTTATCGAGAGTAAAAGCAAGAAGGGTGATGCCATGCAGCCATTGATTCACTGGTTTCTTGCTTAATTATTATTCATTCAAATTCATCTCTTGATTGTTGAAGTTATAATTGAAATGTTACTCCCCAACATGTCCCCTTCCCCTCTTACTCTCTTAAATTTTTGTTTTCTTCCTGTTATTACATATATCTGCACTGGTTGGTTGTGATAGGTCCGGTTTTGCCTCATCACTACGTCACCGAGGTTAGGCCGAACACTTACTAGCACATGGGGTCGGTTGCGCTGATACTACGCTTCTGTGCCTTTTTTGTGTGTACAGGTCAAGACCGAGGCAACAAAACCTAGCTTTAGAGCGGGAGTGATCACTCAGTGCAGAGGCTCTGAGGTAGTTCCCTGGCGTTCGCAGGCCCCGAGTCTCCTTTATCTATTTCGTTCAGTTTGTTTACTTGTACCAAACAAACATGTTATGTATTTTTGTTCAGACTATTGTTTTAGTTCTTTCTTAGTGGTCTGTGAGCAGTGACACCAGATACTGGGTAGAGAACATTTGTTAGTTTTTCGATCATTGGTTTTCGTTGTTGTTAATAGACATCTTCCGCACGTTTATTTAAATATTTTAGCATTTAACCTTTTTATATTGAATTTTCTAGAAATGATAATAAGGGTTGGCTTGCCTAGCTTCGATAGTAGGCGCCATCATGACTCCCGATTTTTGGTAAATCCGGGTCGTGACAAGCTGGTATCAGAGCACTAGGTTACTTGGGTCTCACAACTCACGGAGAAGCTCGGTTGAGTCTAAGGGATCGGTACGGAGACGTCTGTATTTATCCCTCAGAGGCTACAGAGTTAGGAAAGGTTTCACTCTGTTCATTCTTGTCGTTCAATTCTATTTCTCAAATATTGATTGTCATTCTACTCTGTTCTTTCGATGATGGCAAGAAAACATACGTCTTCTTCTTCAGCTAAGCGGCCTGATCCCCCAATAACAGCTCCCACGAGTGGCAGGGGACTAGGCCGTGCTAAAGGCCTTGGCAGGGGTAGAGCTCAGCCCCAGGCAACAGTTCCAGAGGTGGAGCCTTATATTAACTTCGATGAGGAGGTTCCAGCTCCACCAGATCCAGTGGGCCCAGCTCAGGTCCCAGGAGGAGTGATGTTTTCTTTGGATATTCGCAATGCTCTTGTCCGCATAGCAGGTGTTATGGACATTGTGGCCAGACCAGGATTGCTGCCAGTAGCACCAGCCACTTCTCAGGCTAGAAGAGGGCTCCAAACTCCTGCTACACGTACTCCGGAGCAGGTAGCTTGCAAGACAAAGGTTCCCTTGGTTCAGCCTGCAGTGGCGGCTCAGACAGGTATTAATGCTCAGGCCAGAGATGGGTCGGCCATGTCTTCAGATGCTTTGTGGAGACTTGATCGGTTCTCTAAGCTTGTCACTACTACCTTCAGCGGTGTTTCATCGGAGGAGCCCCAGGATTTTCTATACAGTTGTCATGAGATCATTAGAACTATGGGATAGTAGAGACTAATGGGGTCAATTTTTGCACTTTTAGGCTTCTGGGTTTCGCCAAGACTTGGTGGAGAGATTATTGTCTGTCTAGATCAGCAGGTCCCTAGCTTTGACATGTGATCAATTTGCAGAGTTATTTTTGGAGAAGTTTCTCCCAGCCACTCAGCGGGAGGCAGTTCGCAGACAGTTTGGGCATCCTCAGCAGGGTTCTATGATATTTACACAGTACGAGATGTCACGCCATGCAGTAGTGATTCTCGCTACAAATCGGGAGATGGTCCAGAGGTTTATTAATGGATTGATTCAGCCCATTCGTCTACAGATGGTTGTGGGAGTTGGCAGTGACATTACATTTCATAAGGCGTCCAATGAGGCCCACCGAATAGAGATGGCTTTGGCTCGAGGAGGTGGTCAGGGCTCAGACAAGAGGCCTCGACATTGGCAGATTTAGTGGTACTTATCTAGAGGTAGGGATTTCCATGAGACAGGCCATCCCCCGAGACCATTCCAGTCGGCACTTCAGGTTTCTCATGGTACGCCAGGTAGTGGTGGCCATTAGCAGTATTATTCAGATCATTAGTCATTCAACGCACCACCAGCCCCCATCAGTGCACCGCCACTTTAGAGCTTCAGTGGAGGACATACCGGTCGACAAGGCTAGCAAAATCTGTCGCCATGGGCATGTTATAGCCATTTCCATGACAGAGGCCATCCCCCAAGACCATTGCAGTCGACACAGGTCATGTTGTTAGATTTTTCCCTCGAGCCTCAAGTAGTTCTCAGCAGCATGGTCCTCGCCCTACGATTCAGGCAGAAGGTGATCCACAAGTCGCCCGGCAAGCTAGAGGCGGGGATAGGGATCATAGAGGTGGAGGGAGAGAGGTATATCTTGAATAGACAGAGGTAGGGGTCAGCCTGCAACAGATCATCCCAGAGATGCAGTTCAGGGAGGTGGTGGTCAGTCCCGTTGTTATCCATTGCCAGCCAGGCCGTAGGACGAGGCATCTGATAATGTGATTACATGTACTATATTGGTCTGTGACCGGGGTGCTTTGGTATTATTTGATCTAGGATCTACTTATTCTTATGTGTAATCCTATTTTGCACCCTATTTGATCATGCCTAGTGAGGCTCTGGGTATTCTTGTATATGTGTCCACACTGGTTTGTGAATCTATAGTGGGTGACCGAGTTTATCGTTCTTCTATAATGGTATTTGAGGTTCTTGAGACCCGTGTTGGTTTATTTCTCGTAGACATGGTGGATTTCGATGTCATATTGGGGATGGATTGGTTGTTCCGGTATCATGCTATCTTGGATTGTCATGCCAAGACCGTGACTTTGGCCTTGCCAGACTTGCCCCGACTTGAGTGGAGTGGGACCCCAGGTCATACCACCCGTAGTGTTATTTCGTATGTCAAGGCTCAATGTATGGTCGAGAAGGGGTGTTTAGCATATTTGGCGTATGTTCGTGACTCCAGCGCAGAGGTTCCATCTATCGACTCTATTCCTATTGTTCGAGAGTTCCCCGAGGTTTTTCATTCAAACCTTCTGGGTATGCCACCCGACAAGGATATCGGCTTCTGTATTTATTTGGCTCTTGCCACTCAGCCTATTTCTATTTCGCCGTATTGCATGGCCCCGCCATAGTTGAAAGAGTTAAAAGAACAGCTTCAAGATTTTCTTGATAAGAGTTTCATTAGACCCAACGTATTACCATGGGGTACACCAGTGTTTTAGAGGGGAAGAATAAGGACGGGTCGATGAGAATGTGCATTGATTACCGGCAGTTGAACAAGGTGACGATAAAGAACAAGTATCCACTGCCGAGGATTGATGACTTGTTGGATCAGCTTCAGGGTGCTAAGGTGTTCTCGAAGATATATTTGAGGTCTGGTTATCATCAGCTGAGGATTAGGGCGTCTGATGTCCATAAGACAGCATTTTCGACTCGGTATGGGCAATATGAGTTTTTGGTCATGTCGTTTGGGTTGACCAATGCCCTGGCATCATTCATGTAGTCGATGAACCGAGTGTTCAGGCCTTACATAGATCTATTAGTAATTGTATTCATTGATGATATCTAGGTATAAAATCGTATTCAAGAGGAGCATGAGCAGCACCCCGAGTGGTTGTTCAAACTCTGAAGGATAGCAAGTTGTACGCCTAATTTTCAATGTTCGAATTTTGGTTGAGTTCAGTAGCATTCCTGGGTCATGTCGTATCAGCATAGGGTATCCAGGTGTACCCGAAGAAGAGGCAATCAAGAACTGGACTCGACTAGCTTCAACTACAGAGATCCAGAGCATCTTGGGGTTAGATGGTTACTACAGACATTTTGTGGAGGGGTTTTCATCAATCGCAGCCTCGATGACTAGATTGACACTGATGGGTGCCTAGTTCAGGTGGTCAGATGAGTGCAATGTGAGCTTCTAGAAGCTCAAGACAACCCTGACTACGGCACTGGAATAGTTTTGCCCACGGGATCTGGGCCTTATACTGTATATTGATGCTTCCCGCATCGGACTTGGTGTAGTGTTGATGCAGAAAGGAAAGGTCATAGCATATGCTTCGAGGCAATTGAAGACCCACGAGAAGAATTAACTAGTTCATGACTTAGAGTTGGCTGCTATTGTTCACACCTTGAAGATCTGGATGCATTATTTGTATGGTGTGACATGTGAAGTGTACACTGATCAGAAGAGCCTTCGGTACTTGTTAAATTAGAAAGAGTTGAATTTGAGACGGCGTAGGTGGTTGGAGTTGTTGAACGATTATGATGTTTCTATTTTATAGCACCTAGGGAAGGCAAAAGTGGTGGCCGATGCATTAAGTAGAAAGTTCGGAAGCATGGGTAGTGTTGCATACATTCCGGTCAGCCAGAGAGCCCTTGCCTTGGATGTTCAAGTCTTGGCCAATAGATTTGTGATATTGGATATTTTTGAGCCTAGCATAGTGTTAGCTTGCACGGTTGCTTGTCCGTCATTGATGGAACGTATCCGGGAGGGCAAATTGAACACCCCCATTTTTGTGTCCTAAGAGACACGCTGCAGAGGGGAGGTGCCAAGGAGATTAATTTGGGATATGATGGCATATTGAGGTTTCAGGGGCGAGTTTATGTGCGCAATGTTGATGGTATTCTAGGGTCGATCTTAGCGGAGGCCCACAGTTCTCGGTGTTCTATTCATCCAGGTGCCGCGAAGATGTATCGGGATTTGAAACAGCATTACTGGTGGCGTAGAATGAAGAAAGACATCGTTGAATATGTGGCTCGTTGTCTAAATTGTTAGTAGGTGAAGTACGAGCGTCAGAGGCCCGGTGGATTATTCCAGAGGATTGAGCTTCCAGAATGGAAGTGGGAGAGATTCACTATGGATTTTGTTACTGGCCTTCCGATGACTCGGAAGAAGTTTGATGCTATATGGGTTATTGTTTATAGACTAAATAAGTCTGCGCATTTCATCCCAGTTGCCACCACCTATTCATACGATAGATATGGAGATATTTATATTAGGGAGATTGTTTGCCTTCATGGGGTGCCCATATCTATTATTTCGGATTGGGACCCGCAGTTTACCTCGCATTTTTGGAGAGTGGTGCAGCATGAGTTGGGTACCCAGGTCCAGTTGAGTACAACATTTCACCCCCAGACGGACGGTTAGTCCGAGAAGACCATTCCGACTCTTGAGGATATGCTCCGAGCCTGTGTTATTGATTTTGGAGTCTCGTGGGAGAAGTTGTTGCCGTTAGCGGAGTTTGCCTACAACAACAGCTACCAGTCTAGTATTCAGATGGCCTCGTATGAGGCGTTGTATGGTAGGTGGTATCGGTCCCCTGTGAGATGGTCTGAGCCTAGAAAGGCTCGATTATTGGGTACAAATTTGGTAAAAGAGGCCTTGGATAAGGTCAAGAATATTCAGGACAGACTTCGGTCAGCTCACTCCACGCAAAAGAGTGTTGAAGACCGTAAGGTCAAAGATGTTGCCTTCATGGTTGGTGAGCGTGTATTGCTACGTGTATTGCCTATGAAAGGCATGATGAGATTCGGGAAGAAGGGCAAGCTTAGCCCTAGGTATATTGGCATGTTTGAGATTCTTGACCGTGTGGGAGAGGTAGCTTACATACTTGCCTTGCCGCCTATTTTGTCAGCCGTGCATCCGGTTTTCCATGTATCCATGCTTTAGAGATATCACGGTGATCTCACCCATGTGTTAGATTTCAACACTGTCCAATAGGATAAGGATCTATTATATGAGGAGGAGCCGGTGGCTATTTTAGACCGGCATGTTTGACAGTTGAGGTCACGGAGTTTTCCATTAGTGCGTGTTCAGTGGAGAGGTCATCCTCCTGAGGCATCGAGCTGGGAGTCCGAGTCTGATATGCGGAGCCGTTATCCCCATCTATTCCCCGACTCAGGTACTTCCTTCTTTTGTCTGTTCGAGGACGAACAGTTGTTTTAGAGGTGAAGGATATGACGACCCAAAGGGTCATCACCGTAAATTCTCCATTTCCTTGTGCTTTTGAGGCCTTGATAACTGTTGAAACACGTTCTCAAGGCACTATACTAAAACGTGTGTTCATATTTGTAGGTTTTGATGAATGACAAACTATGCGCAATGGACATATGACGAGGTCCAAGCACAAGCGCGCAATTGACATATAACGAGATTCAAGCACAAGACCAAGATCAAGCAAAGATATAAAGTTATACATGAGTCGTTCTTTAATTGTGATCTTGATCCGATAACTTGACTCAAGACTTGGATTCTCTCGTAAAAATATTTTATCAAATCATGCATATTTAATTTAAAGCAAAATGATTTTAAATCATGCATATTTACTTCAGTCAAAATGATTTTTAACCATGCCTCTAAAATCTGGACTAAGATAATCTATTATGTACCTATAATAATCGATTATGTTAAGTCAGCTGCATGACAATCGATTGTGAACTTATGACAATCGATTGTGTTAAGGCAGTGTGCATCAGATTATTCAAATCTGCATCACAATCGATTGTGAACCTTATGACAATAGATTGTGTTGAGGCAGTGTACATCAAAGTTTTTCAAAGCTACAAAATAATCGATTGTGAACTTATGACAATCGACTGTGTTGGGGCAGTGTACATCAAAGTTTTTCAAAGCTACAAAATAATCGATTGTGAACTTATGACAATCGATTGTGTTGAGGCAGTATCTATCAGACATTTTCAAAGTCATAAAATAATCGATTGTGTACCTTTGACAATCGAGTGCATTAAGGCAGTGTCTAATTGATTTTCCAAAGACTGATATATAATCGATTGTTCTCATAGCATAATCGATTGTGTAACTGACCATTGCCAAAATATTTTCGAACACCATCAGGTAATCGATTATAGATTTCTAATAATCGATTATTTTAAATAAAATCTGAAAAAGATTTTTTGAACGTTGCAAAGTAATCGATTGTAGATTTCTGACAATCGATTGTTTTAAGTAAAATCTGGAAATGATTTTTTGAACGTTGCCAAGTAATCGATTGTAGATTTCTGACAATCGATTGTTTTAAGTATAATCTGGAAATGATTATTTGAACGTTGCCAATAATCGATTATTGATCTTAGATAATCGATTGTTAAGCGTAAAATCTGGGAATGATTTTTGGAACGATTGGCAAACAATCGATTGTGGCATTTCTACAATCGATTGTCACTGAGTAAAATCAGCAATTCTTAATTGGCAATTAGGCAACGGTAATGATGGTTTTGCAACTATAAATAAAGCTTCAAATCAGTCTTCTTATAACAACAACTGATCATATTATTGCTATAGCTTGCATACTCTATTGTTCATCACTTTCTATTCATTACATAAGTTTTGAGAGCCAAAATTCTTGACGAAAGTTGTTGCGTTCTTGAGCGTATCTGTTTACTCATATCTACTCTATTAAGAGAGTCTTGTTTAAGTGAGTGCTAAGTGTTTTATGCACTTGAAGGGAAGTGTTAGTCCCTTGTATTGTAAGAAGGAACTTGTGTTTCCTTTGGTTGAAGTCTTGGAGTGTTGTATCTTCGAGCAAAGGTTGTTGAGGCTTGTATCCTCAGTTTGTAAAGGTTTGTTGAGCATCCGTAAGCTTAACAGTGTTAGTGGAAATCTCAAGAGAGTCTCTCAGGGACTGGACTAGCCACGGGTTGTGGTGATCCAGGATACATCGGTGCGTTCGTTCTTATTTATTTACTTATCGCACTTATTTCTTTCCTGCAATTTTTTAAATTCAGCAAGTTTACGCTTATTTTTATTAGAACGCTATTCACCCCCCTCTAGCGTTAAGCGTATTTTATAACAATTGGTATCAGAGCCCTACTCTCTGAAGACTTAACCGTTTGAGAGAAACAATCCATGGCTTCTACTCGTGATTCTTTTGCAGGAATAGGTGAAGGACAATGCTCTACCCGACCACCACTATTCGACGGTACAAACTATACGTACTGGAAGGAGAGGATGAGAATATTCGTTCAATCAAATAGTTTTCATCTTTGGAAGGTTATAATGAAGGTAGAACAAATTCCAACCAAAAAGGTTGAAAATAAAGATGTTCCAAAGTCCGAAGATGAATACGATGCGGATGATGTCCGAAAGGTGAAAAACAACGGTAAAGCCATTAATTTATTATATTGTGCTGTAAATGCTGATGATTACAGGAAATTATCATGTTGCACAACGGCGAAGCAAATGTGAGACAAGCTGGAAATTATGTACGAAGGTACGGACCAGGTAAGGGAAGCTAAAATTGATTTCCTAACCCATGCATTTGAATTGTTTCACATGAAGGAAGGCGAAAAGGTCGATGAGATGTTCGAACGATTTTCAAAAATCGTTAATGATTTAAATGCTCTTAAGAAGACCTTCACGGATAAGGAACTTGTCCGAAAAATTCTCCGAAGTCTCACTCCGGCATGGCGATCCAAGGCCGACGCGATTCAAGAATCTATTGCCGTTACAAATGTCACTATCGATGGATTAAGAGGTAATCGTAAAACTTATGAATCTACTATACTTAACCCTCTTGTTGATGATCAAAGGAAACAAAAGATCGCTCTCAAGGCAAGCACAAGCCAACCTCAAAATGATGAGGACGGAGACAACGAGTTCGGACTCGTTATTAAGAGATTTCAAAAGTTCATGCGAAAAGAGTATGAACGAAAGGGCAAAAAGCAAGGAGATCAAATAAAGTGATATGAGTGCGGAGAAACCGGGCACATTAAATCAAATTGCCCAAATGCCAAAAAGGAGAAGAAACCCTTCAAGAAACAACGAGCATACATATCTTGGGGAGGCGATTCCGGTGACGAGTCGAGTGAGGAAGAAGAAGACGAAGCCGCAAATCTGTCTCATGGCTCACGAAAACAATCAAGAAGAGGTATGTCAAATTTCTTCCAAAAATTTCTATTCTCTTGAGGAAATGCAAAATGCTTTTGATGAGATGTATAGTGAATTTATTAAAGCTTCCAAAACTGTTAAAAGCATAAAAGAAAATGCTTCTTTAAAAGAAAAGGATTTTGAAAAACAACTCTTTTTGAAAGAAAAGGATTTGGAAAAACTGATTTTGGAAAATGAGAAGTTGAAAGAAGAAAACAAATTTTTCGGCAAGAGAAGCGCCGACAAACCCGAGAGCTCTAGTAAAAATTGTACTTCTTGCATGCATCTCAAAAATGAGGTAGAAAGACTTAAGCGCACCCTAGATAAGTTTAATTCTTCTCATAAAAATTTGAATGAAGTTCTTGTTAATTTGAAGTCGACCAAGCATGGCATAGGCTTTGAGAATGAGCCTAAAGAAAAGGTTGAAGCCAACCCCCAACAACCTAAGGCTCAACCTAGGATTAATAAAACAAACGCTCATCCTAGATATAACAAACCTAGAAATAGTTTTCAACAATCGCAACCTAGAAATAATCATTCTAGAAATAATGCATACTCTAGGCCAAACATTAGAAGGAATTTTGAACCTTGTAGAACACCTAGAAATGGCTTTCAACCTAGAAACAACTATCCTAGAAATGTTGTATATCCTAGAACAAATAGTAGGAGAAATGATTTTCATGAATTGCGCAATAGTCATATTGTCAAGAATAGAGTAAATGAATTTCGTCCGTCCAATTACTATCAACCTAGACGAATGCATAATCCTAATGTTGTTTGTCATTATTGTAGACGAATTGGATATATTGCTCCTGCTTGTATTACACGACATTGACATAACACTCAATCACATCACTATGATTTGCCTAACCCCCACGGACCCAAAATGGCATGGGTACCTAGAACTCATTAATCTGTTTTATAGGTGTGTTTGAAGGGGTTAAGTGTACTTTGGTACCTTGATAGTGGATGCTCCAAACACATGACTGAAGACGAATCCAAGTTCCTTCAACTAGAACACAAGGAAGGAGGAAGCGTTATTTTTGGTGATAACAACAAAGGAAAAATTATCGGCATTGGATCGGTCGGTAAGGATGACTCATCTTCCATTAAGCATATACTGCTAGTTAAGGGTCTAAAACATAATCTCTTGAGCATAAGTCAATTATGTGACAAGGGGAATCTTATTTTATGTGATTCGGATGAATGCTTAGTTTTTCGCCGTAGCGATTTTAAAATTATCCTTCGAGGTTTTAGAATGGATAACATCTACATGGTTGATCTTGCAAATTCTTCACCTGAATATGTGAATTGTCTTATGAGCAAACAGGATGATACATGGTTATGGCATCGTAGAGTAGCTCACATCAACATGCATCTTTTGAATAAATTGGTTTCACAAAATTTAGTCATTGGTCTTCCAAATTTGAAATTTGAAAAAGACTCTATTTGTGATTCTTGTCAAAAAGGGAAGCAAACAAAAGCATCTTTTAAATCGAAAAATATTGTTTCAACTACTAGACCTTTGCAATTACTTCACATGGACTTATTTGGACCATCGCGCATTGAAAGTCTTGGTAGAAATCGTTATGCTTTTGTTATTGTTGATGATTATTCTAGATTTACATGGACTTTATTTCTTGCTCATAAAAGTGAAGCTTTTCATAATTTCAAATATTTTCTTAAACGTGTTCAAAACGAAAAGGACACAACCGTCACTTCAATAAGAAGTGATCATGGGGGAGAGTTTGATCACAATCTCTTTGCGGACTTTTGTGACGAACTCGGTATCGAGCACACCTTCTCAACTCCATGAACACCACAACAAAATGGGGTGGTGGAAAGGAAAAATAGGTGTCTCGAAGAGATGGCTAGAACCATGCTCGATGAGGCTATGATTCCCAAACATTTTTGGGCGGATGCCGTGAGTACCGCATGCTACGTTTTGAATAGAGTAGTCATAAGGCCAATACTCATGAAAACCCCTTATGAACTCTACAAGGGAAGGAAACCAAATATCTCCGATTTTAGAGTATTCTGTTGTAAATGCTTTATTCATAACAATGGAAAAGATCAATTGGGAAAATTTGATGCCAAATCCGATGAAGGAATTTTTATTGGTTATTCCTCACGTAGCAAAGCATATAGGGTATTCAATAATAGAACCGGAACTGCGGAGGAATCCCCTCATATTGTGTTTTCCGAAAATAATGCTCGCTTGGCGAGAAAGGATTCTGGTTTTGATCCTGCAGGTATCTTAATCTCAATAAGTCCTCAAGACAAAGTACAAGAGGAAACTTCTAAGGAAATAAAAGATGAAATCTTGGAACAATCAACGGAGGAAGCGCCACAATTGGAGAAAGAAACGAAAATGCCTAACGAATGGAGGACAATCAAAGATCACCCTCTCGAAAAGGTAATTGGCGACGTCTGAGAAAAGGTAAGTACCCGAAACTCACTTAAGAACACCTTAGGACATACTGCTTTTGTTTCTCAAATCGAACCCACAACCATCTCCGAAGCAATTGGGGATGAATTTTGGACCTTGGCAATGCAAGAGGAGCTTAACCAATTCAAACGGAATGACGTTTGGGATTTGATGCCAAGACCCAAAAATCATACCATAATTGGTACGAAATGGGTTTTTCAAAACAAATTAGATGAAAATGGTGTAATCACTAGAAACAAAGCTAGGCTTGTAGCAAAAGGCTATAATCAAGAAGAGGGTATTGACTATGAAGAAACATATGCTCCCGTAGCAAGATTAGAAGCTATTCGTTTATTGCTTGCTTTTGCCTCTTCCATGAATTTCAATTTATATCGAATGGATGTAAAAAGCGCTTTTCTAAATGGTGTTATTCAAGAAGAAGTTTATGTTGAACAACCCCCGGGCTTTGAAGATTTTAAATCTCCCGATCATGTCTTCAAACTTAAAAAGGCTCTTTATGGTCTTAAACAAGCTCCCCGAGCTTGGTATGAAAGATTGAGTAAATTTCTTTTGGAAAATGATTTCGTTAGGGGGAAAGTTGACTCCACTCTTTTCATTAAGCATAAAAACAATGATATTTTATTAGTTCAAATCTATGTGGATGATATTATATTTGGTGCTACTAACAATGTTTTGTGCAAGGAATCTTCCGATTTAATTACAAGCGAATTTGAGATGTCTATGATGGGTGAGCTAACATTCTTTTTGGGGCTGCAAGTAAAGCAAATGAAAGAAGGAACTTTCATTTGTCAAGCTAAATATTGAAAAGAATTGCTGAAACGTTTTGAAATGACCAACGCAAAAGCAATGGCCACTCCCATGAGCACATCCGATCATCTAGACAAAGATGAGAAAGGTAAGGAAGTCGACACCAAAAAGTATCGAGGTATGATTGGATCTCTCCTTTATCTTACTGCTAGTAGACCGGACATCATGTTTAGGGTGTGCTTATGCGCTCGTTATCAATCGTGTCTGAAGGAGTCTCACCTAACTACGGTGAAACGGATATTGAAGTATCTTGTTGGTACTGTAAATGTGGGTCTATGGTACCCCAAAGGTTCTTCATGCCAACTTGTTGGCTATTCCGATTCTGATTTTGCTGGATGCAAATTGGACCGCAAGAGCACTAGTGGCACTTGCCATTTGCTCGGTAGCTCTCTCGTTTCATGGTTTAGCAAGAAACAAGTAAGTGTTGCATTGTCCACAACCGAGGCTGAATATGTAGCCGCGGGGAGTTGTTGCGCTCAAATCCTTTGGATGAAACAACAACTCTTGGACTATGGCCGAAGTCTTGATCATAACCCTCTTAGATGTGATAATACTAGCGCCATATGCTTGACAAAGAACCCCGTTCTTCATTCAATAACGAAACACATTGAAATTAGGCATCATTTTATAAGAGATCACGTTCTCAAGGGTGATGTCGAAATTGAATTTGTTGAAACCAAAGATCAATTGGCCGACATCTTTACAAAACCCTTAGAGAAAGAGTCCTTCTTCCGAATTCGTAGTGAACTCGGGATTCTTGACTCCACGTTGATCTAAGTCATGCATTGCATTTTCCCTTTCACATGATTTCTATCTTGAGCGTCGGAGACGTCTAACGAATTTTTGCTGGTATCGCCCTAAAGGCAGGGGGAATTATAAAGATTGATGCAGAATAATCAATTTATCCTAAGGATAACCAATTTCTCTTTAGTATATAATGGATTATCAAGTATCAATAATCGATTATGTTGGTATTATTTGTTTAATTGTCTTCTTTTGTTGTACTCATATTTTTGTTTAATAAATAAACAAGTTATTTACTTATTCATTCTATTTTTTTGCTAATGGCAAAAGGCGGAAGAATAAGGGGCTATGCACTAATTTTTTATTGGCATAAATTGAGGGGGAATTCATATGTTGAGGGGGAACAAATTGCACATCTAGAGACTTGTTGCATATTGTTGCATATCTTTACTTGTCTTGAATCGTCAATATGAATTATCAATTATGCATACTCCGATTAAAGTTTGCCATTATCAAAAAGGGGGAAATTGTTGAAACACGTTCTCAAGGCACTATACTAAAACGTGTGATCATATTTGTAGGTTTTGATGAATGACAAACTATGCGCAATGGACATATGACGAGGTCCAAGCACAAGCACGCAATTGATATATAACGAGATTCAAGCACAAGACCAAGATCAAGCAAAGATATAAAGTTATACATGAGTCGTTCTTTAATTGTGATCTTGATCCGATAACTTGACTCAAGACTTGGCTTCTCTCGTAAAAACATTTTTATCAAATCATGCATATTTAATTTAAAGCAAAATGATTTTAAATCATGCATATTTACTTTAGTCAAAATGATTTTTAAACATGCCTCTAAAATATGGACTAAGATAATCGATTATGTACCTATAATAATCGATTAAGTTAAGTCAGCTGCATGACAATCGATTGTGAACTTATGACAATCGATTGTGTTAAGGCAGTGTGCATAAGATTTTTCAAATCTGCATGACAATCGATTGTGAACCTTATGACAATCGATTGTGTTGAGGCAGTGTACATCAAAGTTTTTCAAAGCTACAAAATAATCGATTGTGAACTTATGACAATCGATTGAGTTGAGGCAGTGTACATCAAAGTTTTTCAAAGCTACAAAATAATCGATTGTGAACTCATGACAATCGATTGTGTTGAGGCAGTGTCTATCAGACATTTTCAAAGTCATAAAATAATAGATTGTGTACCTTTGACAATCGAGTGCATTAATGCAGTGTCTAATTGATTTTCCAAAGAC
Source organism: Nicotiana benthamiana (assembly GCA_034376525.1). NCBI lineage: Eukaryota > Viridiplantae > Streptophyta > Magnoliopsida > Solanales > Solanaceae > Nicotiana > Nicotiana benthamiana. Next base: position 41,612,465 of record CM067324.1, read on the forward strand.
TGATATATAATCGATTGTTCTCATAGCATAATCGATTGTATAACTGACCGTTGCCAAAATATTTTCAAACACCGTCAGGTAATCGACTATAGATTTCTAATAATCTATTTTTTTTAATAAAATCTCAAAATGATTTTTTAACGTTGCCACGTAATCGATTGTAGATTTCTGACAATCGATTGTTTTAAGTAAAATCTGGAAATGATTTTTTGAACGTTGCCAAGTAATCGATTGTAGATTTCTGACAATCGATTGTTTTAAGTAAAATCTGGAAATGATTTTTTGAACGTTGCCAGTAATCGATTATTGATCTTAGATAATCGATTGTTAAGCGTAAAATGTGGGAATGATTTTTTGAACGATTGGCAAACAATCGATTGTGGCATTTTGACAATCGATTGTCACTGAGTAAAATCAGCAATTCTTAATTGGCAATTAGGCAATGGTAATGCATGGTTTTGCAACTATAAATACAGCTTCAAATCAGTCTTCTAATAACAACAACTGATCATATTATATCTATAGCTTGCATACTCTATTGTTCATCACTTTCTATTCATTACATAAGTTTTGACAGCCAAAATTCTTGACGAAAGTTGTTGCGTTCTTGAGCGTATCTGTTTACTCATATCTACTCTGTTAAGAGAGTCTTGTTTAAGTGAGTGCTAAGTTTTTTATACACTTGAAGGGAAGTGTTAGTCCCTTGTATTGTAAGAAGGAACTTGTGTTTCCTTTGGTTGAAGTCTTGGAGTATTGTATCTTCGAGCAAAGGTTGTTGAGGCTTGTGTCCTCAGTTTGTAAAGGTTTGTTGAGCACCCGTAAGCTTAACAGTGTTAGTGGAAATCTCGAGAGAGTCTCTCGGGGACTGGACTAGCCACGGGTTGTGGTGAACCAGGATACATCGGTGCGTTCGTTCTTATTTATTTACTTGTCGCACTTATTTCTTTCGTGCAATTTTTTAAATTCCGAAATTTTACGCTAATTTTTATTAAAACGCTATTCACCCCCCCTCTAGCGTTAAGCGTATTTTCTAACAATAACCTCTTATTGGGTTCCTCGATTTGCGTGCACAGTCAGGGTGGGAAGCCATAAGATTTTTATGTAAAAATATTTGAACCCTGTGTTAAAATCTATGAATTTTGATACCAATATTGCTACTGTTGACTTTGGTCAATGTTTTGGATAAACTGACCCAGACTCGTGATGTGATGGTCTCGAACGGTTCATAATTAATTTTGGTACCTGGGCATTTTCCCCGGAATAGAAATTCGAGTTCCCAGGCCCGAGTTTGGAATTATTCTGTGAAATGTTTTTATGAATATGCGTAAGGAAAAATGAAAACAAAAATTGATCAAAAATAGAGGTACCGAGCTCTTATTTTTGTTCTGACGCCCGGTACAAGTCATAAATTATTGTTAAGCACTATGTGTGAAGTTTTATTGGAATCGGATGTCGTTTGATGTGTATTGGACTAAAAGTGGAAAATTTTGAAAATTTTGAACTTGAAATGAAAATCATGAGTTTTGGAGGTTGATTCTTTTATTTAGATGTTATTTTGGCGATTTGATCGCACGAGTAAGTCTGTAGAATATTTTTGAGGTTGGGTGCATGTTTGGGTTGGAGCCCTCAGGGCTCGGGTGAGTTTCGAATAGGTGTTAGGCTCATTTTCTGTTGTATTTCAATACTGGTGTCTGTTGTCTTCGCAATTGTGAAGACATGTTCACAAATGCGAACATCCCCCGTTTTTCTCTGGCATCGCAAATACGACGTTTATATCGCAAAAATGATATTTCCCCAGGCAACCAGACTTCACAATTTAGAAGTCTAATCTTGTAAATGTAATCCCTCTTTGTTCCTTGCCATTCAGCATTTGCGACCACTTATATCGCAAATGCGAGTTCCTCCTTTTCCCAGCCCAGTTTGACTTTGCGAAAATCCTCCCCCAAATGTGAGGTCCTTATTTTTCCAGCCATGTTCGCATCTGTGAATTTCTTCTCGCAAATGCAAGATCCTCCTTCTTGCTGCTCAGTTCGCAATTGCGAGATCTGGGTCTATGTAACTGTAACTTAAACGAATTTAAACCTCATTTTTCATATATTTCAAAACCCAAAATTACCAGAGACGATTCCTCTCAAACCCTTTTGTCCCCAAACTAAATGTAAGTAAATTTTTACTAGTTGTTTTTAATCGTTATCATGTCAACATGATTTCATCCTTAAATCAAAGCTTTCATGGTTAAAAATAGGGTTTTGAGGTAGAACCTAGGTTTTCATAAAATTGGAGATATGGACCTCAATTAGGGGTTCGATTTCATAAAAAGTTTCATATATGAACTCGTGGGGGAATGGATAACATGGTTTTGGTTCGAATCTCGAGTTTTGACAACGTGGGCCCGGGGGCATTTTGAGAATTTTTGAGTAAAACTTTGGGAATTTCATTTTTATGCATCCAAATAGATTTAACTAGCATTTGTTGATACATTTAAGAAAAATATGGTTAGATTCAATCAGTTTTGAAACAAATTCGAGGGGTAAAGCTATTCTAGAGGCGTGAGTTGAGATTGAAGCCTTTGAGGTAAGTGTTCAATCTAGCTTTGGCTTGAGGGAATATGATTAGGTTGTTATTTGTCATATACTATGTGGGTCGGTGTATAGGTATGGTGACGGTTACCTATCCGCCCGAGTTAAGCATGCCCGTTATGTCATAATTTCTATTAAATTGTAAAGTAAGTGAACAATTGTGATAATTTCTCCTTATAATGAAGTAAAAGTTGAGAATTAAATGAACTAAGAAGGAATTTTTGGTACGATTCCCTTGCCGGGTTTTGAGTTGTATTCCCTTGCCGGGTTTTCAGTTGTATTCCCTTGCCGGGACATATTGCCTTGATATATATATATATGTCCTTGTTCCCGCTTGGCTCTGACCAATTATTGGGAGAGGAAGAGAGAGTAAAAGCACGAAGGGTGATTCCGTGCACTGTCTAATGCGAGTAAAAGCACGAAGGGTGATGCCGTGCAATGTTTTTCGAGAGTAAAAGCACAAAGGGTGATGCCCTGCCTTTTATTTGATATTATTGATGAGAAATGAGAGTAAAAGCATGAAGGGTGATGCCGTGCATTATATTTGAATATTTTGGTAAGGAATGAGAGTTAATGCACGAAGGGTGATGCCGTGCAGCCATTTATTCATTGGCTTTCTTGCTTAATTATTATTCATTCAGTTTCATCTCTTGATTGTTGAAGTTACTATTGAATTGTTACTCCCCCCGCATGTCCCCTTCCCCCCTTACTTGCTTAAATTCTTGTTTTCTTCATGTTATTACATATATTTGTACAATTTGGTTGTGATAGGTCCGGTTTAGCCTCGTCACTACATCGCCGAGGTTAGGCCGGATACTTACCAGCACATGGGGTCGGTTGTGGTGATACTACACCTTTGTGGCTTTTTTTTGTGCAGATGCTAGGACCCAGGATACATATCGTAGCTTTAGACCGGGAGTGATCTTTCAGTCAAGAGGCTCTGAGGTAGTTCGCTGGCGTTCGCGGGCCCCGAGTCTCCATCTATTTCTTTCAGTTTTTTTAATTGTACAAAACAATATGTTATGTATTTTTGTTCAGACTATTGTTTTAGTACTCTTTTTCCATGAGCAGTGACACCAGATACTGGGTAGAGAACGTTTGTTAGTTTTCCGCACATTGGTTTTCATTGTTGTTATTAGACGTCTTCCGCATGTTGAATTGATTATTTTAGCATTTAACCTATTTAGATTTAAATTTTATGGAAATGATTATAAGGGTTAGCATGCCTAGCTTCGGCAGTAGTCTCCATCACGACTCCCGATGGTTTGTAAATTCGGGTCGTGACAAAACCCCACACATATGAGCACCCACAGCACGTACATATCACAAATAACTTAGGCAACTAGTTCCTCAACTAAGCTCAGGTAAGATACTTGCCTCACACAAGCCAAATCACTCCTCTAACAAGTCCTTCACGCATCAAAAACTTCCAGACGTTTGAATCTAGCGAAAATAACTTAACACAATCGATAAAATCATAGGAATCGATTCCAAATGATAAATCTAAGATCATTAATCAAAATCACAATGCCAAACCAAATGGTCTACCTCGCGCCCTCTTTGGAACATAACAAAATCCACCTATCCTGAATACCATTCTAATATGAGTAAATCTGTACAATTTTCATGTAATTCCAACCACAATTCGATCCTAAAATCATAAAATATTATTCTCCAATAACATCGTCCAAAAAATTCCAAATCCTACAATGATATTCCTAAATTATGTGTAATAATCAATGGGTAATCATTATCCAAAACCGATATAATGTAACGATCACTTACGCCTTCAATCGTGATTAAAAACACCTCCATATATTTCCCTACTATGATCTCTTCAATTTCAAAAATGAGGGAAACACTCAAACACTCGATTATAAAAACCTGCCCAGCAATCTCATTCTTGGGGTCACTCAACCGCTTCCATGGAAAGAGGGCTTAATTTGCAAACTCATCTCATTGATTGAACATCCGCTTCTACAGTAAAAATCGTGCACATGTGATCCCAACTCTTAAGCCAACCTCCACTTCTGCGAACCAATCCTTAAAAAATCTTCGTCTAAGTAATTTTTTTGAAAAAAGGTGATGCATTGACTAATATTTCTAAAAACCATGCGTATTTCTCCTCAAATTGTGTTACAGATAAGCCTGTTATTATTGCGTTGTTTTTCCCTATATGCCATTATGTTATTATTATAGTTATTGTTGGCTGAGAAAACTGATCAACAAACTTTGCAAAACTCCCCACTTCTTTATTTGGGGTTAGGCTTGCTATTTATTTAGTACATGGGATCGATTGTACTCATACTATGCACTTTGTGTGTAGATCTTGGTGTTGCGGACAACGATAGTGGCATTGAGTAGTTTATCCAAATCAGGCTGGCGATTTTGAGATTGCACTGTGATCGAATCCAACCATACACCACCATAGAGTGGCAAGAGCAGCCAATGCTTCTTTAACACAAAGATCGGGGTCGAATCCAGAGGTAGCTAACATATGTTTTGAGTTGGGTTCCTATCTAACCTAGAAATTTGTGATGTTATTGTTTACACTTACAATCATTCTTTCTTTGTTTGCTATTTACAATTTAATACTAATGATGCATGAAATTAAAGTAAGTAGATATTTTTGTAGGGTTTTCCAAATTGGCAAAAGAACACTAGGGAAGTCACTTACTCCTAGGTGAGTATCTATAGAGATCTAAAACTTGGGGCAATATTGTTATAGTTGGGATCATGAAATAGCCAATGCACATAGCTATTCACTCTACAATTCTCTTTTGTTTGACTGACTTTGCCCTAATTGGCTTTCCCAAGCCCAGTTGGGTGTTCAAATCATGCAAGCAAAGTTAGCTCAAGTCGGGTATTACTATCTCTAGGTTAAACCCTTTAATTGGGGCTATCAATCTCTTGAATGCACCCCTATTCATTGTTGTCCTAATACTACTACACTTAGTCTCTCTTTAAAGAGCCTAATTCAAAAAGCCACAAATCAGTATTTGCAACCACCAAATTAACATTTAAAGCATAAACCTGACAAAATATCAATCACCCAAAATATTTAAGCCCTAAAATAAGAGACCCATTAAATTACCACACTAGGGTTGAGCCATAACCCAAGCTATTTGGTTTAGTAACTCATTATCAAAGAAGAAATCATAGATTTAGATGAAATAGAAGCCATAAATATTATTTACAAGATAAAAATGCAAGATTAATTGTTAAAAAATCTAAAATTACTCAAAAAGGCAAACAGAGGCAATTCTCGCGCTCAGCTAATCAAAAGATGAGCCAAATATTTGAAAAAAAAAGTGTTATACATAGCTAAATTTCCCCGACAAAAATGGCCATACAAAGGTATCACTGATCGTTTAAAATGGACCACTGCAGTGCTTGGACTATTGCGGCCACATAAAATCAAGCGCGGACTACAGTCTTCAAATTTTTGGTCTAGAATGAGTTCTCTAAATCTCTCTTCCGCTGACCACGATAAAATGACCGCTACCGCGTTAGACACAGCGCTGTCGCACAAATGCATTGTGGGCAGCGGTAATTTGCAATCCTAAAAATGCAGTCTTTTGAACTTTCCAACTGCAGAGTGGAAGAAAGATCGCCTCAGCGGTGGATCCTCTGTGACCGTGACTAGTTTTTCGCTGTCAGCGCTCATTTTGACTCAGTTGTGTGCTTGTGCATGTTTGACTTCTTTTTCAACTGGTTTTGACTTTCTTGTCTCTTTTTGAACAAAAACTGCAAACAAGTACAACATGTTCGATTTTGGGATTACTTGTATACACTTTTAATGAAAACCTAAACAAAAAGGAGCATAAAATAGACTATAATCTCTAGTTATCAACTCCCTTAAACTTAAGCTTTTGCTTATCCTCAAGCAAATATTGTAATTCCCACCTCCTCACGATTAAATAAAGGAAAACTCAGCTTTCCTAAAGTGACCTCATCAAGCATCATTTGGGACTAACAATTACCCTCAACTCATATGCATCATTAACAACACTCAAGTTTTTTAAAATCCGTGATCATAGTACAACACAAAAGCATCAAGAATTCACTCAACTCATCAAGGGAACTCTTTCTACTACTTTGGTCATTGTTGAACCTAAACTTATAATCCTCAAGTCTCCATTAGAAAACCTGACTTTTAGATTATGGACTCATAACGAGGATTGAAGAAAACACACTCATCTCTCTCAAAAGAAGGTCATAAGTCCAGCTTTAAGTACCATAAGCTTGCCCCTTATGTGAGTCACCATTAATGTAATCTCACTTAACTCAAGATCATATAGGGCTTTTTCGGGCATGTACTGAAGCCTTTTGGTTTAGGGTAGGATATATTGGTCTAAGAAGGTTTCATCTTCCCTGAAGCACTTCATTTGCTTCAGTTTGGCACACATTTTCTTGACTTCTCGAGTCATTTACTTCTTCCTTAGTGGCTAGAGAGACAAAATTTCACTATTTCTTGTTCATTTCAATCCTTTTTCTCCTTTCTACCTTCCCACACCCCTCGTCTTTTTCTTTTATTAACTCCCTTCAATTCTTCTATATTTTTCACTTTTTTGCTATTCTTTCTTCTCTTTTTGCCTTTCCTTTCCTTCATTATGTACCTGTTGTCACTTTTGCATTCATCTTCTCTCCTCCAAAAATTATGATTTTTCCTTGTGCTAAGGAAAGATCATGTTCCAAAATGGGATCATTTTAGAACGGATAAGGGCTTGTATTATGATTTTTGAAAGAATAAGGGCTATGGCTCAACGGGGTTGACTAGGGATATCATCATTGGTAGGCTATTGATGTTTTCAAGTCTCAGTTAGGATCAAGGAGAGCTTATAGTCACATCTCTAGTCAAGTTTCACTTAAGATTTCTCCTAGAAAAAACATTCAGGGCAAGTTGTAGACTCATTGTCATGGGACTTGGACTTTCAAATCGATACCTCGACATACAAGCTATAGGATTTTTAAAGAAATAGACTGGGGGTCCACAACAAACTTAGCTAAGATTTGAGCAACACAAATGGTTCCGAGAAACCACTCAATGATTTTTAAGTCAACTCAAAAGTCTCAAGGTCACTACTATCACCATGCTATACACACATATTTGTTTTTAACCATAAGTTCAAATGCAAATGTGTTATGCCCAAGTGAAGCTTTGCCTGATGCACCATTGCTCACTAAATACAATTTACAAATAAATAAAAGGAAATCAGACTCAAACCCTTAAGAATGTTACCATACCATCAATCATCGGGAAGAGCCACCTGGTTCACAGAAACTCCACTTTTGGAAAGAACCAATGCATTAAGAAAACCAAAGGCTTATTGATCATTGAAACTTGTAAAATAAGAAGCTACTAACCAAAAAACAATCTATTAAATGAAATAAGAAGCTATACTATTAAGGGGAATTGCAAAATAAGTTATGAAGTAAAATGCGAAAAGTAAACTAATTATGTACATTATGGGGTTTGAATGAATACACATAAGAGGTAATAAATATATACATAAGAGAGTACCTTTATATACATACCAAGATTTAAAAATAACGAAAAGTGAAATAAATTGTAAAATTATATTCATACAAAGCGTAAAAAATTATCATAAATAAAAATCTAGTATCATCATTGCTAACCATTTAACAAATTATCAATGTAGGACCACCCCTTTGTTTACCGCAGAAATGGTGAGAAGAATTAAATTTGATTATGTAGTTCTAAAAATACATGATCTCTTTCTTATGCTAGTTGTTTGAGCAATAGATGCAAAGTAATATATTCTAAGGAAAGAGTGTAGCTTAAAAAGGATGTGATAGGGAAACCATATGGTTGGAGATCGGGGCCTCGAGACGTCATCTATGTGGCCTTGAGGTCGAATCGGGTGGTCGGCTTGGAATGATCAAGGGTTGTCAAAGCATGACTAATAGTTACGATAAGATTTGTAATGGTACTTTATGGATAATGATAAGCAATAAATGAAAAATAATAAATAAAACACAATGAATATAAGGAATAAATAAAAGTAATGGAACCAAGAGAATGTTTTAGAGAGCAGAGAGAACGTTCTTGTGTATTTAGAATTGAAAATCAGATGGCCTACAGTTGACAAGAATCCCCTTTATATATGAAGGATAACCCAAACATAGTACAAAACCATTATTACAAAGTAAGATAGCTGGCACAGGTACCTAGTAATCTATTGCGGACATGTACTATTCTTGCAGGCGACACCAGTTCAGACCACATGCTAAGGGAATTTCATGCTTACCCTTGATAACTGTAGACTCGTGCTGTGTCGAGGTCGAGCGTGAAGAGCCTTCGAGGTTGAAGCTTCAAGCTACATCCCCAGATCTTCTGGGCCTTTTGGAGGCTAAGGGAGAGATGCAATGACTAAAAATCGTTCGTCTCGATCTCGCCCGTATACAGATAGTCCCCGCATTTATTTCAATGAAACGATAAGAAATGACCTTGGATTTATACCCATCTGGCGTATCCATAATGACAGCATTTATATCTTTCCAAATGATTGACACGATAGAATAAGATTACTGAAGGTTGCGTACACATAGCCCTTAAAAGGCTTCATATTGATTACGGTAGTTGGTTGTCCTTTGGCCTACTTCATCGTGCACATTGGGATACTATAAACACCTTTTCTCTCGTTTGTTAGTGTTCATTTTTGTTCTTTCTTTTAAACGCAATTTCTTTTTTTCCTCTAAAATCTCTCAAGAATGGCAAAAACTTCCGCCTCTGCTTCTTAGGAGAACGTAACATTTTCCTCCTCATTTTCATCAAAAGGCAAATTAGTTGTGACTCTTCGTCTTGAGGAATGCGTTCCAGGATTCTTTGCAACGGATTTCAGTTACAAGGTTGAAAAACCTTCTTCAAAGCTGGGGCTTCATGAGCTTGTGTTTAAGCATAATTAGCTCAATAACAAAACATCGAAAGGGTAAGGACTGATTGCCGCTGGGGCGATGCGGTGCTTGTGGAGGTCCCTTCTCGGAAGGAAGATATAAAGACATAAAAATCTAATTTTCTCTATGTATACTTAAACATTAACCCTTGGGCCAGTGGGGCTATCCACTCCTTCAATAGATCCTGTGGTTCTCAACTTTTGCCGACGCTATCGAATGACCCTTTCCAAAATTCATCCTTCATTCTATCACATTGTGTACATGATTAGGTATTATGTGAACATGATTTGTGAGTTCTCCTCCACCCTTGCTCACCTAGTAAGGATGTATAATCCCCGTCTATTCTATTAGGGCATGATCAAGCTCAACTTTCGAGCTTCGAGGCTCTTTTTACTTGTATCGACGAAATCAGGAATGCATGGTGGATGAGACATTTTGTCCGAGCAGGCTTTGGACCTAAATCTGGTGGACAGAATATGATTCACCGAAAGGAGTAACATGGAACATAATTAGATACATTATCTAGTATCTCCTTGCTTTTTCAGGTACATATTTCCATAAGTTAATTTCTTCTGCGTATCCAGTCGTAGCAGGTTACCCCCGTGTGGTTACAAACCTCTTGGGATGGTTCATTTAGCTTAACTCAATTTTCTTGTATGCTGAGTGGGTGTGGTGTGATCTGTCCAAGATCGATGGGAGGCAAAAGATCATGGTGAATTTTTACTCCTGCTGCAGTCGTACCTTTTAACATGAGTTGTTATAGATAGCTTCCTTACTCCATCTACTTTCTCTTTGCATTTGTACAGGTCTAGGGGAGGTCTTCTTAACAAAGGAAAGATCGACTGGTAAAGTGGATACCTCGTGATGATGGGGGAAAAGACAAAGGGAATCCTAGAATTAACCTTCACAATCAAAGAAGACCAAGGTGAATGAAACTAAGGCCATACCAGTATTCTTATATCCTGAAGTAGCGGGAAGTCCTCGAGCTGGAGGCGAATGGGAAAATAATTTCCTGGTAGTATCTGAGGGAGGGTAAATTAGATCAATCCTTGCGGTAGAGAGACAGTGGCTCCTAAGCCAGAGCTTGATGTCATTGTGGTCCAAATTGGTGCTGGAGAGGCCACTAAAGAAGTGTTGGGTAATGTCCTCGAGCTGGCTAATGGCCAAAATATTCCTTGAGCTGAGACTCATTTGATAGGCGTTTCAGAGAAAATCAACTTTGAGTCCCTGCAGGGACCTTGCTTCATAAGGGAACACAACATGCTTAATGTGAAGATCCATCAGATGGGGGTTGTCTATCAGAGACAGAGATACATTTGAAAGGCCTTTAGCCACCCCCGAGGGACTCCCCGAGCTCGATGCTTTTCTCGTCTTCAGTGAGATGAACATGCTTTATGAGCAGGTAGTTTTTGTAAATCCTGCTTGTCATCTGATCTTTATCATTCTAACGTGTATTTTTTATGTATTTTGGACAGGGTTCTTTATAATCAAACTTTCGCCCGATTTCAGTCTGAGGTATCCCGTCATGTGCGTGAGAAGACTCGTCTTGTTGAGCATGCTACCTAATTTTCGTTTGTTATTTGTTGACACCCAATTTTTTCTTATATATTTTTTATACGCGAAATATTACAAAATGACATATATGTTCATATGTATGCATATTCATGTTTTTGATATTTTTTGTCATAATTTTAAAGGCTTTTTCAATCAATTTATTTCCCTTTTTTATCTATAAAACCCAATAATCATTTTCAGAATTATTATTTTTGGAAAATCGTCTGTTGGATTTTAATCCTTATTCAAAAATATAGCTAAAGTAATTTTTTACTTTTACAAATTTATTTAATATTTTTCAAAGCTAAAGTGCATAATTGCAATACTAGTCTCTTTTAAGATTTAATTGCATTTATATTCATAAAATAAAGTCCTATATTTTTACAAGTGTCAATTATATGTTGTAAATGATATTAGTACTTTTAATTTATTTCAAGCAAATAATTTACTATTTTTCATTATTTTTAACGGAGAAAATTGGCTATTCAAGTAATAGCCCAACCACATTTCATATTATAGCCTAATTCCTAACCCAATTAATACCCACTTCCCAACCCAACTAAACCTACCGGACCAGGCCCAATCCAATTTCATAAACGAACCCACTTACCCACTTTAATCCAGGTCGTTGATCATTCAGATCAACACCAATACACGCCCTTTCAATTTTACCTCGAACAACACCGTATACCTACCCTATTTTTCACCTACTGCTACCCTTGAATCACGTATCCCTCTTAACTCTCTCTGAAACTCTCATGAACCCTAGCCGACTCCATCTAACTCCACCGCAATATCTACATAATCCATGGCCCTCGTTGTCATTTAGAACATGTACCAGCCTTCTAAGGCTCCTAGGTGTTTGTTTCTGTGGTTTCATGGCAAGTCCTTGAAGGAAAATGGTCCAGTCTTGCTCAACTATTGTCATGGGCTTTCTCCAACAATTCACGACCTTTCTCTGGCCATTAATGGCCTTTTCAAGGCTGATCCTTGACTTTTCTTGTTAGATCATTAACTTTCGAGATATTTTTTATTTCTTTTAGGTTTTATGAAACCCTAATCTCTAAGGACTTCCAATATCTTTCAGATTTACCTTAGATTTGTGCCTACCCTGAACTTTTTAATTGTTCTCTCCAATGCTATTCAATTTTCTTTCAAAACGACTCTTCATTATTCCAATGATTAGGGTTTTTCTTTAAGTTTTGTTCCCTAATCTTAATGTTGTTTGATGATTTTAATATTTGCATATGTTGTTCTTCTATCTACTTCAGCATGTTAAAAACCCTAGTTCTTTTAGTCTTATCTGAGTTCTCGAAATTGTCTATTTAATTGTGTACTTGCTTGATTAAATTCTTCGTTCTTGTTTGACCTATTTAATTATAAGTATTACCATATTTTAATCTTGATTATTGTGAAAAACCCTAGGTCTTTTGGTCTGAGACGTTTTATTTGAAAGCATACTGGACTCGATTAAAGGTTCCGTGTTTCAGACTATCTTTTCTTTATGTGACTTATCTGATTTTGAGTTTTAATATCTTTTTACTCTACTTTTGTTGAAACCCTAACTTCTCAAAAGGATTCTTCACTTACTATTGTGAGACCTTTACATGTTTCTGATTTGTTTTACATGATACTATGTTTTTCTTCACTGTTGATTCTATGTTACTTGACCTATTTGACTGATGTTCCTCGAATGTTTTCTTTAATACTTAATCCTACCTTATTTCTGTCACTACTGCATGTTTGTTTATCTCTTTTGCCAATGTGTTGGCCTCGCATGTTTGATGCTTTTTTCACTCTGTTTATATATGGATGTGAAGAATCATGTTTCTTCCTTGATTGGTCTTATGATTGATTACAAAAGTTTTCGTACAAGCCTTAATTTCTACTCGTCTGTTTGAAGTTTATTGATTCATTCCCTTTTCTATGATATTTTACCTTACTAAATCTTTTTCAAAATAATCTTATTTTCATACTTAGACTTGATTGTTTGCGTCATGCTTTTACTACCCTTTTTATGACAATAATAAATTTGTCCCCAAACTGATTTTCTTTTCTTAATTGAAACTTGGTAATACCCGTTAATTCATGATTCTTAATTAAAGGGAATCACTTATGTTAATTAATTCTTACTTGTGATTATTTCCATGTTTGTGATACAACTTTATTTAATACCTTAGTTTCACAAATTTAAAAAATTGTAAATACCCACCCCTCTTCTTTCAAACACACGAACTATATGAGTTGAGAACACATACTTCACTCAAAACTCTCTCTTATCTCAGTTACTACTTGTGCTACTGTCCTGTCTTACCGGCTGAAAGCTAAGGCTAGGCAGTGAGAATTTGCTTACTTTATCTTTCTGCACTTTGCTTCTTAGTGGTATGTCCTAGTTAATTTTCAAGCATCAACAACAACATGTTTCTATAAGTGTTTCAACTTCTTTCATGCTTGTCCACTTCTGCTTATGTTACTTCAATTAAGTTACGTTACTAGCATGTGGTAATGTGTCCCCTTCCGTTTGTTTAAGTTAATGCTCTCCTGTGTGGATGTTTCCCAAACCCCACATCCCCTCTCTATGTTTGTATTCTCTGACTATTTTGTGAGCATGCCTGCATCATCTTTGTTGTGCATGCCAAAACCTGACCCCGAAATTCAACTGTGGTTCTTTTGGACTAAACATACATAAATAGGTGAAAAACAAAGAAGGAATTTTTATGTATTGTGCCAAAATACTTGGCGCTATATATATATATATATATATATATATATATATATATATATATATATATATATATATATAATTAGTTTGTATAATTAAGTAATGTCACGGCCCTAACCCCGGTCGTGATAGCGCCCAACACAATGCTAGGCAAGCCCAACCATCAAACACTCACAACCCTTTTACATAGAATGCTTCATTAGCTATCAGATTAAAATTTCAATTTAATAACAACAGAAGTATAAACAATATATGTAAAATCTGCGGAAAAACCATAGAAAATCTCAACAATAGCCCACTAGATTTGGTGTCACAAGTCTGAGCCTCTAAGTAAAAGGTTTCAAAAGTCTACTATAGAGATATATCTAAAATGTAGTAATTTAAAAGATAGGAAGGACATCGGGTCTGCAGACGCCATGCAGATACCTCGATAACTCTGGCGAAAAATAAACTGCTGAAGAGCTTGCACTACACCTTAGAGGTACCAAGATCTGCACATATGGTGCATGGAGTTATGTGAGTACTTCGACCCAGTGAGTAATAAAAATAAATAATGACTGACAATATGAAATCATGAAAAGGCACAAAGTAGTTCAATATAAAAGCAATAAAACCATTTTAGCAGCGAATAACGAAGATGTCAAGCGAAATTCCTTAAATCAGGTAGAGCAGGTATCTCAACAAGTATTAATCAAGTATCAAAGCCGCTCCTCGAGCATATTCTTCACTTACTTGTTACTTTTCCACGATACTCGATTCATATTCTTTTCACAATGAGCGAAATCATAAATGTACCGCAGCAGCGCGCAGCCTGATCCGCATATTGCTGTGGCGCACAACTTGATCCATAGCAATAGTCGACTGCACTCATTGGGGGTTTGCAGACTCCGTAGGGGCTCCTACAGCCCAAGCTCTACATTGCTGCAGCGCGCAATCCTCTCCTATTTCTACATATATATATATATATATATACATACATATATTTGTTATTGCATGCAGCCCGATCCATATAAGTATATTTACATTTACTGTGGCGTGCAGCCAGATCCATATTAGTATATTGCTGCAGCGTGCAGCCCGGTCCATAACATTTAAAACATCTTTATTACTGGGTTCTCAACTCCTCTCACTCAATATAAGCATAGCCTCTCGGGCATACTGATACAAAATAGGGGTCTCGACCCATATATTACTTTCATCTTTAATTAGAACTTCAAAACAAGTTTGTGTTGTGTTAAACCACTAGAAGCATGACTGAGTATATGATTCATAACAAGTAATGTGAGGATAATTAGCAAAAGAATGCCCCTAGGGGTTCTATAGGTCGGCACAAGGCCCCAAACATGCCGACAAGCCAATAAGAAAGCCTTAGTCAAAAACACGATAAAATTATCTACGGGATGGACCAACTCAAAATCCCCAATAGAAGTAGACTCCACGCTCATCATACAGCGTGTTCCTCAACTCAATATAGCACTACGTTGTGCGAATCCGGGGTTTCACACCCTCAAAACATCATTTATAATCATTACTCAGCTTAACCGGTCAAAATCCTAGCCGCTATGCCCTTGCCTCTAAAATCGACCTCCTCCCGTGTTGAATCTGATCAAAACCACAACGAATACGTCATAGTATGGCAATGGAACAACCACAACGATGGGTCTGAGTATGCCAATGAAAAATACCCAATAGAAAACAATCAAAAAATAGCAAAAATCTCGAAATTAGAAAAACAAAAATCTTGAAATTAGCAAAACCCGAGCCTCAGGCTCACTTCTTGAACTCAAGCGAACTACACATCAACGGATTCATTATCTCGCCGCGAGTTCATACATATCAAAATCACAAGAATCTGAGTTCAATTGACCCCTCAAATCCCCATTCTTAAATCTATTAAATTCAAGCCCTAGACCTCCATTTTTAATCCTTCATTCCTTAGTTCTCAACTTAATTCAGGTAGTAACACCTTAGAATTATGTTCTAGGCTAAGAAATCCTTACCTCAATGAAGTCCTTTGATTTCCCTCTTCAAAAACCGCTCAAAAACCACTAAGTCCGAAGTGAAAAATTACTAACTCTTAAAAACTTCAAAAAGAAGAACTTAAATACTTCAGCCCAGCCCTTTTTCTCTTCTGCGGTTCAATTTTTTTCTTCCACGACCTTGCTTTTGTGGAATAGTGTTGCTTCTGCGGAAATCCCCAAGGCCCCAGGAACCGCTTCTCCGACTCCATTTCTGCATCGGCGGAACCGCTTCTACGGTCAAACCTTCCGCTTCTGCGAAAATCCACTTAAAGTACAAAACAGCTTCTGCAGTCACTTCTCCGCACGTGCGATACTGCTTATGCGACCTAAGTTCTGCAGAAGCAAAAATACCATAAGCAGCAGCAGCATCAAACTTCACAAGTCCAAATACTTTCTGTTAGATACCAGAACTCACTCCGAAGCCCGCGGGACTTAAACCAAAAGTGCCAACCATCCTAAGCATCATTCAAACTTTCTTCAATTATTAAAATACCACAAAAAACACCAAAACCATCAAACTACATCGGATTCAAGCCTATGTTCTTCTAAAACTTCTGAAATACGCATTTGATCAAAAACCCGACCAAAACACCTCTGAATGACATGAAATTTTGCACACACATCACAAATCGCCTAACGAAGCTAAAGCAACTCTCCAAAATCCATTCCGACCCTCGGATCAAATCTCACTTACCAATCGGAATTCAACAAAATACTAACTTCGCCAATTCAGGCCTAATTCTACACTAGACCTCCAAAATCATTTCCGATCATGCCCCTTAGTCAAAAATCATCCCCTCGAGCGGGTTATTAAGAATAAAGAAGCTTAAAACGTGGAAAAAAATGTGGTAACTCACGTGACGACGGGTCGGATCTTCACATCCTCTTCAACTAAAATAAACGCCCATCCTCGAGCAGGTCAAGAAACATACCTGAAGCCTCAAACATGTGATGGTATCTGCTCTGCATCTCCCGCTCGATCTCCCAAGTAGCCTCTTCCACGGGCCGACCTCTCCACTGCACTTTCACCGAAGCTCTATCCTTTGATCTCAACTTTCGAACCTGACAACCCTAAATAGCCAACCGCTCCACATCATAGGTCAAATTAACATCAAAATAAACCGTACTGTAGTCCAGTACATGGGACGGGTCCCCAACATACTTCCGGAGCATAGATACATGAAATGTCGGATGCACGCCTGACAAGTTGGGTGGAAAAACAAGCTCATAAGCCACTTCCCCAATACTCCTATGTACCTAAAAAGGCCCAATAAATCGCGGACTCAACTTCCCTTTATTCCCAAACCACATAACACCCCTCATGGGCGAAACCTTCAGCAATACCTTCTCACCAACCAGATAAGACACATCTCTAACCTTCCGGTTCGCATAACTCTTCTAAACGCGACTGTGCTGTACGAAGCCTCTCTTGAATCACCTTCACCTTCTCTATGGCATCCTGAACAAACTCTATCCCCAATAGCCTAGCCTCACCGGGCTCAAACCAACCAACAAAGGATCTACACAGCCTCCCATACAACGCCTCGTACGGAGCCATTTAAATGCTCGACTGATAACTATTGTTGTAGGAAAACTCTGCAAGCGGTAAAAACTCATCCCAAGATCCTCCAACATCAAATACACAGGCACGCAACATGTCCTCCAATATTTGAATTATACGGTCAGACTGTCCATCCGTCTGAGGATGAAATGTTGTGCTCAACTCTACCTGCGTACCCAACCCCTGCTTAAATGTCTTCCAAAAGTGAGAAGTAAACGGAGTACCCCTATTTGAGATGTCTCCCACTTCCACTCCGGAATAACCAACTGCTAATGTACGCCACCCTATCTCTAATGCTCATATTTCACCTGCTGATAGTTAGGACATTGAGCCACAAACCCTGCAATATCCTTCTTCATTCTCTTCCAGCAATCGAGCTGCCTCTAATCCTGATACATCTTTTTGGCACTCGGATGAATAGAATACTACAAGCTATAGGCCTCCTACATAATCAACTCTCTAAGCCCATCCACATTGGCAACTGAGACCCCGCCCTGCATCCTCAACACACTATCATCGCCAATGGTCACATCTCTACCATCGCCATGATGGACTCTGTATTTAAGGACAAGCAAATGTGGATCATTATACTGGCTCTCTTTGATGCGATCATATACGGAATTCCGAGAAACCACGCAAGCCAACACTCAACTGGGCTCCGAAATATCTAATCTCATAAACCATTGGCCAAGTCTTGAACATCGACTGCAAGGGGCCTCTCCCAAATTGGAATATATGCCAAACTCCCCATAATCACTACCTTTCGGCTCAAAGAATTGGACACTACATTGGCCTTTCTCGGATGATACCGAATAGTGATATCATAATCCTTGAGCAACTCTAACTACCTCCGCTGCCTCAAATTAAGATCCTTCTGTTTGAATAAGTGCTGAAGACTGCGTTGATCAAATGAACATCTCACAAGATACGCCATACAAGTAGTGCCTCCAAATCTTCAAAGCATGGACTATGGCAGCCGACTCCAAATCATGAACAGGGCAGTTCTTCTCGTGGGGCTTCAACTGACGAGAAGCATAAGCAATGACTCTACCTTCCTGCATCAAAACACATCAAATCCCAACTCTCGAAGCATTATAATATACAGTATTAGAACCTGAAGCTGATTGCAAAATCAATACTAGATTTATGGTCAAAGCTATCTTGAGCTTCTAAAAGCTCTCCTCACACTCGCCCGACCACACAAATGGAGCACCTATTTGAATAAACTTGGTCAAAGACGATGCAATGGACGAAAATCCTTGAACAATACGGCGATAATAGCCTACCATCCCAAGGAAACTATGAATCTCTGTGGTTAAGGACGGACTAGACCAACTCTGCACCTCCTTTATCTTCTTTGGATCAACCTAAATACCCGCGCTGGACACAACATGTCCTAAGAAAGACACAGACCTGAGCCAAAACTCACTCTTGGAAAACTTTGCATAAAGCTTTTCCTCCCTCAATCTCTACAATAGTACTCGCAAATGCTCAACGTGCTCCTCATAACTACGCGAGTACACCAGAATATCATCAATTAATACGATAACAAATGAATCCTGATAAGGGCGAGATACACTATTCATCAAATGCATGCACGCTACTGGGGCATTGGTCAGCCCAAAAGACATGACAAGAAACTTGTAGTGACCATATCTTGTCCTGAATGCAGTCTTAAGAATATCTGAATACTTGATCTTCAACTGGTGATAGCTCGAACGCATATCAATCTTGGAAAACACCCTCGCTACGTGGAGCCGGTCAAATAAATCATCTATGTGAGGCAAGGGGTACTTGTTCTTTATTGTTATTTTGTTCAATTGTTTGTAATCAATGCACATTCTCATTGTGCCATCCTTCTTTTTCACAAACAGAACTGGTACACCTCTCGGTGACACACTAGGCTCAATGAACCCCATATCTTGGACCTCAAGAAGCTTCTCCTTCAATTCTTTCAACTCTGCTGATGCTATATGATATGGCAGAATCGAAATGGGCTTTGTGCCTGGCAGCAGATCAATACCAAAATCAATATCCCTGTCTGGTGGCATACCAGGCAAGTCTGTAGGAAATACGTCAAGAAAATCCCTCACAACCGGGACAGAATCAATACTAGGAGTCTCAACTCTTACATCTAGCACAAAAGCTAGACATGACAAACAACCCTTCCCAACCATACGGTGGGCTTTCAAGAAAGAAATCACTCTACGAGGAACATATTTAGTCATACCTCGCCACTCAATCCTCGGTACACCCAGCATAGCCAATGCAACTGTGTTAGCATGACACAAATATAACCAATCCATGCCCAAATTAATATCAAATTCCATCATGCTCAGTAGCAATAGATCAACCCGGGTCTCTAGACCCTCAATAGTCATAATACATGACCGATATACACGGTCTACAATAATGGTTTCACCCCCAGGATGGACACATAAACAAGCAAATCAAGAAGCTCTCTGGTCGTACCCAAATGACGAGTAAAATATGAGGACACATAAGAATAGGTGGAACCGGGATCAAATAATATGGAGGCATCTTTGTGGCAGACTAAGACAATACCTCTGATGACAGCATCTGAAGAAATGGCATCTGACCTGCCTGGCAGAGCATAAAAATGAGCCTAGCCACCGCCTGAACGACCTCCCCCTCGATATCGACTCTTGGCTTCCTGACCCCCACCCCTAGCTAGCTGGCGGGTGGTGAGTAGCTGGAGCAGAAGTCGAAGGTTGATTCCTCTGCTAGAACTGACTGCCACAAAGTCGAGGACACTGCCTCCTAATATGCCCAAGCTCTCCACACTCATAAAAATTACCCGGTGCCAGAGATGGAGACATAAGGGAAACCCTCATACCAAAGTGACCAGCAAATGCGCTCGGCAGGGAAGAACCCTAAGTTGATAGGGCATGAGATGAACTCTCTGCTGGGAGGGCACTAAGTGAAGACTAGCCCTTTTGGAACCCCTGATGATGGGCCAACTGGAATTCTTGAAATAACGACCTCTGCCCTGCTAAGACTAGCCCCTTGAGGGAGCGCCACTGAAACTGCCATAACCGTAAGGCCCTTTGGCCTCCTTCTCCTCTCGCTCCTAACGGCAAACTGACTCGATCTCACGAGCAATATCCACCGCCTCCTTGAACGTAGCACCCAATACCCTCTCTCTAGTCATCAGAATACGAATATGGTAGTTAAGACCATCCAAAAATCTCCCAATCCTCTCACAATCTGATAGAATCATCAAGGTTTCATGACGATCAAACTCCAAAAACCTCATCTGGTATTGGGTCAGAGTCATATCTCTCTGCGTCAACCACTCAAACTGCCTATGCAGCTCCTCTCTACGAGACTGCGGTACATACATCACAAATAATATAGTGGAGAACTCCTGCCAAGTAAGAGGCGCTGCACCAACCAACCTACGCGTCTCATATGCCTCCCACCAAGTGATGGTGGCCCCAGTAAATTGAAAGGTGGTAGATGCCACACCAATATACTCAAGAATCTCTGCTATACGGAGCATCCGCTGACACCTATCCAGAAAACCTTGGGAATCCTCACCCTCAGCACCACTGAATGTCAGAGGCTAGAGTTTACAAAATCTCTCGAGGCGACGCCGCTCATCCTCAGGCATAGCTGGAACCCTAATCTCTTGTACTAGTGCAACCGACTGAGCTGGAGGTGCCTCTGGCGTCTCAAGTCCCTACAATACTTGCTCAGGTGTGCGAGCAGCGGGGGTTTGACTGCCTCCCCCGGCCTGTGAAGTAGATGCTACTGTGGTAGCTGAGACTACCTGAGCTATGCCGATGGAATCTGTCAAGATCTGAGCTAAGGTCTCCTGTATACCCAAAACCACGATGGCCACAACTGGTGCCTGAACTGGTGCTACTGGATTCTGATCCGGAGCTGGGGCAGCAGGTGGATCAACAGGCGCTGCCCTTGCTTCCTTGCCTCTGCCACGACCACGACCGTATCCACAGCCTCTAGTGGCCTTAGTGGGTGGCACTGGTGGTCATCCACCTCGTCCGGTAGCTCGAGCCCTCGCTATCTGCAAGAGAATAGAATAAAAAAAATTTAGTTATAGGAGTAACAAAGACGCACGACAAGGATTTCAAGAATGTGAAGTTTTTCTAAAGGTTCTGTAGCCTGTCGAGGATAAATATAGACGTCTTTGTACTTATCTGTGAGACTCTGCTAAAACGGCTCATGACTTGCGAGACCAAGTAACCTAGGCTCCAATACCAACTTGTCACGACCCCAACCCCTATCATATTGGAGCCCAGCACAATGCTAGGAAATCCCGACCATCAAACACTCACAACCCTTTTATATCGAATGCTTCATTAGCTATTAGAGTTAAATATCAATTTAACGACAATAGAAGTATAAACAACATATGTGAAATCTGCGAAAAAAACATAAAACATCTAAATAATAGCCCATTAGATTCGGTGTCACAAGTTTGAGCCTCTAAATACAAGTTTTCAAAAGTCTACTACAGAGATATATCTAAACTATGGCAATGTAAAAGATAGAGGAAGGATATCTGGTCTGCGGATGCCATGCAGATACCTCGATTACTCCGACAAAAAATGAACTGTTGAAGAGCTCGCACTACACCTCAGAGATACCTGAATTTGCACACACGGTGCAGGGAGTAATGTCAGTGCTACGACCCAGTGAGTAAGAAAAATAAATAATGACTGACAGTATGAAATCACGAAAAAGCCCTAACCAGTTCTATATCAAAGCAATAAAACCGTTTAAGCAGCAAATAATGAAGATGTCATGTCAAATTCCTTAAAATCAAGTAGAGCAGGTAGCTCAACAAGTATTAATCAACTGTAAAATCCACTCCTCGAGCATATTGTTCACTTATTTGTTAGTTTTCCTCGGTGCTCGATTCACATACTTTTTACAATAACAGAAATAATAAGTATATTGTTGCGGCGTATAGCCCGGTCCATAACATATAAAACATCCTCATTACTGGGTTCTTAGCTCCTGTCACTCAATATAATCACAGCCTCTCAGGCGTACTAATACAAAATAGGGGTCTTGGCCCGCAAATATTATTTTCATTTGTGATTAACATTTCAAAAGCAGTTCACATTATGTTAACAGCTAGAAGCATGATTGAGGATATGAATCTTAACAAGTAAAGTGAGGATAATTAGTAAAAGAATGCCACTAATGGCCTCTACAGGTCGGCACAAGGCCCCAAACATTGCAACAAACTAAAACATAATAATAATAAGCAAGCCTCAGTTAAAAACACGATAAAATTATCAACGGGATGGACCAAGTGAAAATCCTAGCAGTAGCGGACTCCACGCTCATCATACAACGTGTGTCTCAAATCAATATAGCACTACATTGTGCAAATCCGGGTTTTCAAACCCACTAGACATCATTTAAAATAATTACTCACCTCAAGCCGGCAAAAATCCTAGCTCGCTATTCCCTTACCTCTCAAATCGGCCTCCTCGTGTGTCGAATTTGATCAATACCACAACGAATATGTCACAATATGCCAATGGAACAATATCCAATCGAAATAATCCAAAAATATCAAAAATCTCGATATTAGCAAAACTCAGAGCCCAGGCTCACTTCTTGAATTCCAGAAAATTTTACCTCAACGGATTCCTTATCTCGTCACAAGTTCATATATATCAAAATCACAAGAATTGGAGTTCAATTGACCCCTCAAATCCCCATTCTTATCTCTCTTAAGTTGAAGCCCTAACCTCTACCTTTAATCCATGATTCCTCAGTTTTTCAGCATTAATTCATGTAATACCCACCTTAGAATTATATTCTAGGCTCGAAAATCCTTACCTCAATAAAGTCGCTTGATTTCCCTCTTCAAAATTCGCTAAAAAATCACCAAGTCCGAAGTGAATAATGACTAACTCTTAAAAATTTTGCAAAGAAGAACTTAAATACTTCTGCCCAGCCTTTTTCGATTCTGCTGTTCTATTTTCCGCTTCCTTGACCTCACTTCTGCGGGAAAAGTGCCGCTTCTACGAAAATCACAAAGGTCTCTAGGAATTGCTTCTGCGACTCCATTTCCCCATCAGCGGAACCCCTTTTTTGGCCAACACTTCAGCTTTTGCAAAAATCCACTTAAAGTCCTATACCGCTTTTGCAACCACTTCTTTGAACATGCGGTACCGCTTCAGCGACCCAAGTTCCATAGAAGCAAACATACAAGAAGCAGCAGCAACGTCAAACTTCCCGAGACCAAAAACATCCTGTTAGCCACCCGAACTCACCCCGAGGCCCCCGAGACATCAACCAAAAGTGCCAACCCATCCTAAAACGTCAGTCGAAGTTGCTCCAATCATCAAAATACCATAGACAACACAAAAAACATCAACTTACATCAAATTCAAGCCTAAGTTCTTCTAAAACTTTTGAAAAACGCATTTGATCAAAAACCCATCCAAAACACCTCCGAGTGAACTGAAACGTTTCACACAAATCTCCTAACGAAGCTACAACACCTTTTCGAATTCACTTTCGGCCCTCGGATCAAGATCTCACCTATCAACCAGAATTTGCCAAAATACTAACTTCGCCAATTCAAGCCTAATTCTACACTAGGCCTCCAAATTAAATTTCGATCACGCCCCTAAGTCACAAGTCGTCCCATGAAGGCAAGCGAATCACCGGAAATCACATCCGAACCCTCTAACTCATAAGTCAACATGCGGTATTCTTTTTCAAACCCAACCTTCCTTAAAAAGACTAAGTGTCTCATTTCCCACCAAAACCTCTCCAAACCAACTCGACCATATAAGATACAGATAATGAAGCATAAAGAAGTTGAAAACGGGAAAACAAAGAGGTAACTCAGTTATGATGGGTCGTCACAAGTTAATAAAAATATGAATTTTATTTATAAAGTAAACACATAATTATTAATAATTTTCTGGTGCCACTAGGCCTCAAAATATCGACCCCGGAACCCATACAGAATAACATATAATTAATGTTGTTTTAATTTACAGTTGACGACATGGACGTGACTATACATCACGGCCCTCAAGCGCTGAATCTATTAGCCTTATTGCCCTAGCATATATCCGAGTATATATGGACGGACAGTTGCTTACGCAGATTTACCGGGATAGGAGAGTGGATCTATTATGGGAGTTGTGAGTCCTCCCCACATTCTACATCCCCACATGGTCAATTACCTGGAGGAGATGGGATTATATAGGATTATTAGGATATGCCGGATATAGCCCGACTATGCTTTGATCACGGCCTTGATTGAGAGGTGGCGACCGTAGATGCACACTTTCCATCTGCCCATCGGCAAGGCCACTATCACACTTCAGGATGCTGAGATTTTATATGGCTTGCCAGTTTTACTGCCTGCGACCATGAGATATTATAAATTGTAGACTTATTGGGATATGTTGCAAATGCTCACGTGTTTCAGGACAAAGAACGAGGATGTAGTGTTTGGGTCCAGTCGTATGTAGTTTGTCCTCATTAGAGACCACCTGCTGCAGATCCACTTTACTATCACCGATGAGTCAGCGGAGGTGGATGTAAAGCGATATACGATGCTGTTGTTGCTCCTTCTACTCATGGGGTTTTGTTCCCGAACACTTAGGGAAACTTGTTGAGCCTCTGTTTTCTGCATCATATTTCTCGATTCAAGGATATAGCCATCTACAGCTAGGGTGGTGCTGTCATCTCATATTTGTACACGCATATGTGCAGGGCATGCATCGGTGTACGGAGAGACGTTAGTGGCTTTCTGGCGCTTCTACAGGTTACCACATATTCAAATAACTTATTTAATAGTTACAATTCTATCTACTTATGGTTATTCTTATACTTTACGTCAACTTCTTATGTTAGGTTTGGGTCTGGGAGCGATTTATGCAATTTCGGCCACCTTTACCACAGTTACCAGCTAATGTAGAAATTCCGCAACTCCCTCTAGCCTGTAGGTTAGTTATGCGTTGTAATCTTGCACAAGAGTAGGATTCCCATCATAATCTCCCCCTTTTCATGGATGTGTTGGATCTGCTGGAGGACGCATAGGTGAATATCTAACTAAACTTACATGTTATAGATTAACATCATATTGCGCATACTAACGGTTTGTGTTCTTATTTAATAGCTCATCAAGATGCCGTAAAATGATGAGGTGATAGGTACCCTGCAAGCGTATTACACGTTCAGCAAACATATTTGGAGGGCTTCTATCCCGCTCATATTCCTCGATATTATCGAGCATCATGCCTTCAAGCAGATATTTCGTCAGTTTGGCCTGCCACAACCTATACTAAGTTCGCCTGCATGGCATGCTTTATATTGTGAGAGGGATGATCGGTCCAGGGCGGACGACACATTTATGGAATGGCTTTACCTGCAGTTGGGTACTCGAGAAATGCGAGGGGACTTGTCCCCACCTCTAGAGCACTTTCCTATTCAACTTTATATGGCATAGTACCGCACTGTTTCCTGACTTTTTATCGGGAACCCTTTTCATCAAGCATACAGTCGGTACTTTCCATACGCTGGGATACACGAGACCCTATTATGTTTTCTATTACATCTACTTATATACTAGTAATTTAGTTCCAAATATGCAATTTATATTTTCTACTTTGTGCAGACGATTGGATAGCATAACGTCTATCATATAGGGCAGCACATGCATAGTCATGTTTGCAATCCTGTGGCCATGCAAGAATATAGTCGTTGATTCATGGATGTGGTTGACCAGACATTGCAGCGAGCCTGATCGGATTAACATTTGGCACACGAGGCTGATATATGGACCCAGCGCAGTACCACTGAGGTTGTGGTATCCCACGAGCTGGTTGTTCCCGACGAGGAGGTGGTGCGGTACAACGTGATCATGGGCGGATAGGAGGTGGTCCCTAGTAAGAGGCGTTGAGCCTCCTGCTGATGATGTTGTTGTTGATATGGCAGGTGGCATGCATGAGACAGACATGCCATCTTACAGCCTTGAAATATATCGCACTCTAGTGCCATCGCAGGTAACCCCTCGGGTCAATTGCTGATAACGGGATTGGATATTCAAGGAGTAGATGGGGGTAGATACTTCTGAGGCCCATCTACCACTGATGGGGATCGACCGACCTGAGATTTTTATAGTAGGTGCTGACTGAGTTATGGCTCCACACCATATGCGCAGGTACGACTTTATTAGTATTGAATTTGAATTTGTTTTGACTGTAACTTATTTATCTTCTTTAACTTTATTAATTTCCTTTTTAAGGCATGCGATGCTGCGATAGATGACTACATTCAGGATCCAGACACGATGATGTTAAGATAATACACATTGTTGTGAATGGCTATGTAGTTTCCTATACTAAGTTTCACATTATTATGTACCCTTCTACTGGACATGACAGCACCACTGATACATTTCATCATGCCCCGCATCCGTGTATAAAGAGATGAGTGGGTGATGATGATCCTAATAGCGTACACGGGCAGGAGGGGATACACCTCGGGCTAGCATCTGTATTGAGACACACCGGATGCAGGACACATTGATTCGGCCTTCCTTTTTTTTATTTGGTGTAAATAATATTTTTGTATACATTAACAACAATATTTAATCGAATATTGCCATTATGTTTTTAGTTCTCTATTCGTTTGATAGTTTCATATAACAACACAAGTACTTAAACATAACTTCCACTTCAATTAAAATAAAATTTAGTAAAATAAACAAGGACAACATTACTACAACACAAACACAAACACAAACATAGCAAGCCAACATAATAAAATTACATGAAATATGAAAAGTAAACTGCACACATACATGCCAATATTTACCCTGGTTGCCATTTAGTCTCTGCTCCAACCACTTAAATCGTTCTTCTAGTTGTTCCTTTTCTTCTTCTACCTCTTTTAGTTTGTCCTTCACCTATGCAAGTTCCCGTTTATATTTTTTTTACGTTCCTTTTGTGCTTCACAATTCCGTTGTGTTTTTAATTTTTCTTGTCCCACCTCCTTCACTTTCGCCCTCAAGTCTACAACAATTCCATTGCTTTCTCTTTGTTGTTCCCGTTGTCTTAAACACATAGTATGAAGATACTGCAGTTGTTCTTTGTAGCATTCCTGAGAACATGGTTCATCAACCCATTCCTTAAAACAACAAATAGGTTCACCGGGAACCTTGTATAACGGGTTCATAAAGTGCCAGTTGCGACGTCCAACTTCCCCACCGTCCTAAAAATTTTGCATCCCACATGATTTTCCACACTTGCACTTGGTGGATGAAGAGGTTGAGCCATTTAATGAAATATTTGCTTTTAGTAAAAAAACCTTACTTCTAATGAAATATTGCTTTTAGTAAATTTTGAGCACAAAAAATAACTACAATGAGCCCGTTATTTATAGGCCAGACAAAATACATAACATACTATGTAATGGCGCTATATATTGTGTGTTAAATATCATGATGTTGACAAGACAACTTTATGTCAGCTGGTCAGCTTTTTCAGTTTGCAATGACAACACACACATAACGTACTATGTAATGGCGGTATATTTTTGCGTTTTAAATATGATGATATACACAAAACTGTATATTTAACTACGCTAAATATACATATAATTTTATTAAATTATTATTTATATAGGTAAAATGGGAATGTACAACTCATAATTAACAAACATAATTTATTTCATAAATCTTCCAACATAGGCATAACAACTAATTATTACAACATCAACTCACGGGTATTTAGGTACACTAGAAGAACACCCACCCAAGCTTATTTATTGTTTCCACCCAAAGGACATTTTCTGAGATCGTGTCCTGTTTGCGAGCCTATACCACATTTGCACACATAAAAGGCATCACTAACATCCATTTTATTTCGTACATACACCATTGTAAATGCTATAGTATCTTCTGTACTTGTATTTTACGAAAATAGGACTTGTTACACACCATTGTAATTGGTTTCGAAGGCCAATATTGATCAGCACCCACTAGCTGCAACTGACCACTATATGTGTTTAGGTACTAGAAAATACTATATTGTTGATCAACCTAGTTGGTTGCACCTAAAAAAACTTGTTGAAAGCACTTAATGGCATGTGAGCAAGGCATCTAGTAAATGGACCATATCTAGTAAATGGACCATTTTCCACAAGAGCATAACCTTGTAGATTCATTTACAGTATCCACATTATTACCCCGACTTTGATGGTTAGCGGTGCGAACTTCAAAAGTATTTCTTTCGTTATCATACTGCAAAAATGAATGCCAATGTGCTCGCCCTCTGTATTTCTCAAATCTCTTCATCGGCACTGGAATAAATTCAACACCCATTTCCATCTATGACGTTGCAGTTGTAGACCTTTCAACCAACCTCTTCACCATCTAGTTGAACGACATCCGCACCACGCCTATAGCAAGCAATCCTCTTGCCGACTTTAATAACCTGTTGAAGACTCTGACATATTTGTAGTCAGAGTTCCCCATCATCTGCCACCATCTGCAGGCAAAGTCAAATTTTCAGGGTCAGTCGCATTAACCAATGATAAGCTGCCTCGTCTTCTTATCATGTGCCTCGAAAATTTATGTTGTTGGTGGTATGTTGCTGCCATCAATATCAAATCATGCATATCCTTATTGGGATATGCCTTCTGGAAATTGACTTTAACATGCCTAACATAGAAACGTTCGTAGGCATAAGGCTCTTGCCATGCGGGAAAGTTCCCCACAAAACATATGATACCACCATGCTGATCAGATATTAGATAGATACCGAAATATTGTTTGACAATGTGTTCTTTCATGTGGTTCAAAAAACACCGCTCACATCTCTTGGCTTTCATTGGTACAAATAGAAAATGCTAGAGGAAATATTTGTCCATTAGCATCTACTACCACGGTTATCAACAGCTTAATATCGTACTTTCTATAGACATGAGTGCCGTCTATGGATATTACAGGGCGACAATGTGAAAAATCATTAATTGCTGGTTTAAACGCACAGAACAGATAATTGAATATATATTCTGGTTACCTGGACTAAGCTCAAGCTTCCGCTCTACAATGATGTCGGGGTTAAACTGCTGCAGTGCAGCCATGTACCTACGCAGATCTGCAAATTACTTATCCTAGTTACCATAGACTATTTAAAATGCTTTTTTGTGAGAAATGCCTTTCTCTTAGTAATAGTATGGTTGTGTTCCTAGTGGAGTGCTGCAATGCACTCTTTGATTTTATACCTTATTTGTCGTTCGACGTGAGGAATACGAACAAGAGAAATCAAGTCAATATCCAAATTGAAGTGATTCTCGTTGAATATGCCCATTTTGCACGTGTGGATGGTAATGTATTTCCCACTTTCTACACACGTATCTTCTTCTTGGCCGAACGCAACATCCAAATACATGGCCAAAACCACCTACAGCAAAAAGCCTTGTATACTGTCGAACTTGACTCCCTTACCTGTATCTCATGACACTTATTTATGTTGTTCATTTTACAAGCCCTACTTAGGCGCGCTTTATCAGAAAAAGGCATCCCGTTTTCAAGTACCGTTGGTCTAGGCTCATCCCACATTGCTGTCCAGATTTCATCAAAATATTTTGTGAGAGCTTCCACATCTGACACGGTTGGCAAGTTGTCAGTGTAAGCAAACTCTCTTGAATGAAACGACACTTTGGACTCCTATACTCTTCGTCTAGGGGAGTCTCTCTTAAAATCAGGTCCTTCCTCTACATCCTGCGTATCACCATGCTCACTAGGAAAGTGTCTCTTCTGTGGATTCATCCGCTTTGTTATCATAATCACTATTTTGTTCCTCACTCTGTGCATCTTCCAGATCCCGATGTAATATGTCCTTTTTGAGCAATTGAGTGAGTATGGGTGGTTCAACTTGCTCGTTTTCATTGCACAACCAACAAAAATATAAGCTACTGAATTAATAAATGTTTTCCATATGGCTATATCACTTCACATACAAGTCGTAATGTGATGAAATTATATGATGGACGCTTTAAATTAGGTGATGACTACTGGATGGGCCACTTGTAAAAATCATATCCGGCCGGTACACCCTATTTAATATATGAGCATTAATACAAATTCAATACGCCAAAAATATACATAATCAAAACAAATAAAAATTGAAGTTTGCCACTCGTCTTGTGAATTATGGAAAGCAGGGTATACATTATTTTCTCGTTGCTCATTCGCCGGCGGTTATAAGTTTAAATCAAGGAAAACGCTTTCATCTGGAACCTTTCTGGCAAAAACTACTCCAGAATAACCACCTGATAATTGGGGGTTATCTCTACTACGCACAACCTCATTTTTTGGAACATCTTCGACCTTCACCTACATCTCCAACATTGTGATTACAAGAAATTCTTGGCATTTGTCTAAAGTCCTTGGAAAATCACTCAAAGTTTCATAATCGTCGATGTTAAACTCTGAGTAAAAAAGCAACCCGTTGCATAGTGACGGGATACAGATATCTTCCGATTACTTTAAGTATCACTGAACGTTTCCTCACACTCATTTTTTTGCATAACAACAATATCAATGTATCGTACCCCATTGTAAGTAGCAATTTAACATGACACTTACCAGGTAAGCTGTAGCCCACAGAGTTATTCTCCACCACAACCCCACTCCCCCAATATAATGAAACTCTTATTTTACATTCTTCAGACATAATAAAAAAAATGAAGGAGAATTTAACAACAATAAACGTTTCAACAAGAGTTAAATAATTATTTGATTGAATTCGTATAAAATCCTAACCTCTTTATATAAGTAATGGATAGCGGGGAAATACTTTTTACAAATATAGCACCGAAAAAGCTGGCACTATGCGCTTTTGAATAATTGAAGTCAGGAATTATTGGTGGAGCCAAGAAAAAGGAGTACAGCTCTAGGTATTTTGTTGCTATACCTGGGCGCGTCAGCTTTTTCAGTATGGTGCCAAAATACTGTACAAATAATTAGCTAAATACATAGATTATGGGTAGATTAACATGTGAAAATTAGGGAAAATCAAGGGTTTTAGATGAAAAACCTAGAATTCTATAAAAACAAGAGTTAACCACGAAAAATGTTAGGGAATGGAGTAAAAATCATATATTCTTGACCCTTAGGTTATGGGTAACAATATATTCTTCACAAACTTCCGGGATCCGGGCATGTGGGCTCGGAGATAAATTTTAGGAACCTTGCATTTTAAATTGGGAAACTGGTATAATAGCTAGAATATGAACTTTTCCGCATGTATTGACTAGTTCTTACCCTATTTGAATAGTTTTGGATTGTTTGGCTCCTAATTGAGGTTTGAGGTCATCCTTGAATCGGAATATAGGCTTCGGAGCAAGGTGAGTCTCCTTTCTAACCATGTAAGTGGGAATTGCCTTCATAGGTCAATTTATTAGTTATGTGCTCCTATTTGTGGGGTTACGTACGAATGGGGTGGCGAGAGTCTGTGTGTAGCTTCTATTATATTTATGTCCGGGTAGTGTAGGACCCAAAAGCATGCTATACTTGGAATATTTGTAATCTTATTCACAACTCAAATTGCTTAAACCACATCGAATTAATAAATACATTCACAAAAGGATTTAATTTCTTTTTTTAAATCGTTAAAAGAGAAAGTGGCTTTTATTTGAATAATTATTCCCCATTTAATTCTTAATTTCCTATTTGAGAAAGTATTTTATGTGTACCTGCGTTGCATGCTTGATAGTGGGATGATTGTTTAATTTATGTGTACCTGTGTTGCATGTATGATTTGCGAGAAGGGTGATTGTTTATTTTATGTTGACTTTATCGCATGTATAGTTCGCGAGCGGGGTAATATACTCATCTATGGTTCGAGTCGTTCGACCCTCAACAGTGCAAAGTTTACTTTTATATTGGATCGGACCGTACGTCCCACAGTGGTTATTTGCGTGTGATGGTATTATTTCCTTGAACTTATTATATTTGTTATTTTCTCTTCATAGGTTGAAATTATTTGGATAAATAATGGAAAGAAAATTTCTTGGAAATATCCTATAAACGAATTAATTGTTTACTCGTTTCCTTTTATTGGATTAAAATCATGCTCATAGAAATCCACGATTTAACGTATTACGGACATCATTATTGGACAACTAGTAAGTGTCGAAGTCGACTATCTCGTCTCTACTTCTTCGAGATTATACGGGATGCTCGTTGAGTACACGTTGTTTTGATACACATACTACGCTTCTCTTCATTTTTGTTGCACAGGTTTTTGCATGGCTAGAGACTTATTGGCATAGCATCATGGTTTTCACGGAGACTAGGTGCGCTGTATTTCCTCGAAGCGACCAGCAGCAAGTATAGTCTCTCTCAGGATCCTGCTTACTTTTCTATGGAATTGTATTCCGGACAGCTGTTGTACTTTATTCATTTTCTATTTATTTTATTCTTTGAAATTGCTCATGTTCTTGCGACACCAGGTTTTGGGATGTATTTGGGTTTATTTGGAAATTTCAAAAGCTATTTAAATACTTCATTATTCATTCGGACGAATATACTGAGTATTGTTTTAAATCGTATAAAATAAGTGTTTTAAAAATTATTAAAACAAGAAGTTAAGTATTTCAGCTGGCTTTCCTGACAGTGATGTCTGGTGCCACCACGACCCTTAGTATATTTTGGGTCATGACAATATGGTATCAGAGCCCTAGGTTCCTAGGGTCTCACGAGTCACGAGCAAGTCTAGTAAAGTCTCGCAGATCGGTACGGAGACGTCTGTACGTATCTTAATGAGGCTGCAGAAATGTTAGGAGTACTTCCCTTTTTCATTCCTTATCGTGTGACTTGACTTCCCATGAGGCTTATGCCTTGTTGCCTTTCTACTCAATCTTATTCTATGCGAAGCGCTTGTTATAAATCGACAATGGAAGAATTGTAATGGCATTATGAATGTGGTGCATGTTTTTCTCCCTGCGGGGTTATTTGAGCTATTACCGTCAACTTGTGGGAGGATATTCTATTATTTGTGCTCAGTAGCGGTACTTTTAAGAGCTCTAAGGTTAGGCAGATGCCTATGAACGATTATTCCACAGTATTGATATGATGGTAGGATATTTGCCTACGTGCCAAGGTAGTGAATGAATTGAAGGGAGATTTACTCAGTTCTTGATTTAGGTATTTGATATTTTATTCCCGTAAAGGAGAAGGCAATCGGGCTAAGAATGTTTAGACGCGGGTTGAGGGGGTGACATGACTTGGTATTTACGAGCATGGTGGAATTTTCATCTGCGATGTAGTTTTATCGTCCTCGGTTGTATGTGTTAAGTTCGCCGGTGTTATGGTTTTCTGCAATTCGCCTTGGGACAAGGAACCGTAAAATAATATTGGAAAGACAACAGTAAATGTCGCGGGGTGCGGTGGTTCAGATCGAATCAGTGTTTCTAATTTTGACGGCTCCAGAAAGGCAATCTTCATAAAGGTTTAAAGGTTAGTAGCAATTCATGGGTTCAAGTGCTACAAAGAGGTATTTTTTAAAGGCAACCGCTGAGCAGCAAATGACAAAGAAAGACATATGGGAAGCCTCACGCGGTGTTCAAAAATTTTAAAAGGCCAGGAATATGAAGCGAAGGTTGAGTAATTGATTAAGGAAGTCGGTTTCCCCAAAAGTGGGAGAGTGGCGGAGTTGCATATGGGCTTCGTAGTAGGATGACCACGTACCTTAAGAAGAGTTCGGAGGGATTTGAGAATATTAGTGATTGGGGTCTACGGATTTATTTTGAAATATGGGTTGTTATGCCGTAGAATACTTGGTATAACGGAATTGAGATGCTTGAAATAAAGAAGGATACAACGTAACTTTGAATGGTAAGGATTCTTCCGCACATTTAATTGGTGTCCACGAGGGGGTGAAAGGACTCATGCAGCTAGAGGGATTACCTCTGGAGATAGCAGCGCGGACCGCACGAAAGCTGAAGTGGCCGCGCTAGAGGAATTGAAGGTTGCAGGTTCTCTAAAGTTGTCAGCGCGGGCCGTGCGAGGACGACCGCGGCCGTGCAGCTCAGGCCATAGACCGCGCGATCACGACTGTAGCCGCGCGTTGGAACCTGAAGCTTGCACCTAACCTACAATATCGGGTGTTTTAATTCTAAGACCTCCCGTACCTATTAGAAACTCACCTGAGCCTTCAAGATCCATACCAAACATACACACAACCTATAAAAATGCATTTCTCAGACTTGAGACCTCACAATCTGATTCCATGTATACGCTCTAGTCTCGTATTTCCCTATTGACCCTTTAGGATATTCAAATCACGGGTCTGCAGTCATTTACTTATAACATTGACCGAAGTCAAATTTGTTAAATTTAATATCAAAATTTAGTATTTTTCTCACATAATTTATATCTATGCTTGTCGGTTATGCGCCCGATTTACGCACGTAGATCAAGAAGACCCTCAAAGAGTTTTAAAAGCCTCGGAGACACGGAATGAGTAAAGAAATTGGTGATGACCCCTTTTGGGTCGTCACATTCTCCACCTCTAAAACAATTGTTCGTCCTCGAACGTACAAAAGAAAAGGAGTACATGAGTTACGAAATAGACGTGGATAACGGCTCCGCATATGAGACTCGGACTCCCAGGTCAATGCCAAAGGAGGCTGACCTTTCCATTGGACACGAACCAAAGGCAATCTTTTGGACCACAACTGACGAACCTGCCGGTCTAGGACGGCTAGCAGCTCCTCCTCATAGAAAAAGTCCTTATCTAACTAGAAAGTACTGAAATCTAACACGTGGGCTGGAACGCTATGATACCTCCGGAGCATAGATACATGGAAAACTTGAGGCATGCGTGTCTCTATGCCACCTCTCCCACTCTGTCAAGAATTTCAAACAGACAAATGTACCTTGGACTAAGCTTGCCCTCCTTCCCAAATCTCATCACGCCTTTTATCGGCGGTACTCTGAGCAACACCCGCTTCACAATCATAAATTCCACGTCTCGAACCTTGCGATCTGTATAACTCTTCTGCATAGAGTGAGCTGAACGAAGCCTGTCCTTAATGATCTTGACCTTTTCCAAGGAATCCTGAACACAGTCTGTACCTAGTAATTGAGCCTCCCTCAGCTCAAACCATCCAACCGGCGATCGACACCGTCTACCATATAAAGCCTCATAAGGAGCCATTTGGATGCTTGATTTGTATCTATTGTTGTAGGAAAACTCCGCTAATGTCAAGAACTAATCCCCAGACCCTCCAAAATCAATCACACATGCACGAATCATGTCACTAATGATCTGGATAGTGCGCTCGGACTGTCCGTCCATCTGGGGGTGAAATTTTGTACTCAACTCTACCCGAGTACCCAAATCCTGCTGCACGGCCTTCCAGAACCATGACGTATACTGAGTACCTCTGTCTGAAATAATATAAACTGGAATGCCATTAAGACGGAAAATCTCTCGGATATAAATCTTTGCCAGCCGCTCCGATGAATAAGTCGTACATATAGGGATAAAATGAGCAGACTTGGTCAGCCCATCCATAATTACCCAAATGGCATCAGACTTCTTTGAGGTCCGTGGGAGTCCCGATACAAAATCCATTGTGATGTGCTCCCATTTCCACTCCGGAATCTCTATCTACTAAAGCAAACCACCTGGTCTTTGGTGCTCACACTTCACCTGCTGACAATTGAGGCATCTAGCTACATATCCTACTATATCCTTCTTCATCCTCTTCCACCAATAGTACTACCTCAAGTCCTGATACATCTTCACGGCACCCGGATGGATGGAATACCACAAACAATGGGCCTCTGCTAGAATCAACTCCTGTAGCCCATCAACATCAAGCACACAAACATGGCCCTGCATCCTAAACACCCAATCATCTCCGATGGTCACATCTCTCGTATCACTATATTGAACCCTTTCCTTAAGGGCAAGAAAATAGGGATCATCATACATCCGCTCCCTAATCGGATCAAATAAGGAAGACCGGGAAACCACACAAGCTAGAACCTGGTTGGGCTCCGAAAGATCCAATATCACCAACTAACTGGCTAAGGCCTGAACATCCATCGCCATAAGCCACTTTGAAATTGGTATATATGCCAAACTCCCCAAATTTTCCACCCAGCAACTCAAGGCATCTCCTACCATATTGGCCTTGCCCTGGTGATACCGAATAGTGATATAATAATCTTTTAGCAACTCTAACCACCTCCTCTGACGCAAATTAGGATCCTTCTGCTGGAAAAAGTGCTCTAAACTTTGATAGTCAGTATAAATCTTGCAAGGCACACCGTACATATAATGACGCCAGATCTTCAAGGCATGAACAATAGCAGCTAACTCAAGGTCGTGGACATGGTAGTTCTTCTCATGTATTTTCAACTGTCTGGACGCGTAGGAAATCACACTGCCATCCTCCATCAACACTGCTCCAAGGCCAACTCTCGAGGAATCAGAGAAGATAGTATAAGACCCTGAACCCGTAGGCAATATCAGAATGGAGGCTGTAGTCAAAGCCGTTTTGAGCTTCTAGAAGCTTGCCTGACACGACTTTGTCCAATGGAATGGGGCACCCTTTTGGTTCAACCTAGTCATAGGGGCTGCAATCAATGAAAACTCCTCAACAAAGTGACAGTAATAATCCGCCAAACTAAGGAAACTACGAATCTCTATAGCTGAGGAGGGCCTGGGCGAACTCTGCTTGGCCTCTATCTTCCTCGATCTACCCAAATTCCCTCGCTTGAAATCATGTGCCCTAAGAATGCGACTGAATCAAACCAAAACTCACATTTTGAGAACTTCTCATATAACTGCTTCTCTCTCAGGATTTGAAGCACGACCCTCGGGTGTTGCTCATGATCTTCCTGATTCTGGGAATACTCTAGAATATCATCAATAAAAACAATAATGACTAAGTCGAGATATGGCCTGAACACACTGTGTATCAAATGCATAAAAGCTACTGGAGAATTGGTCAGCCCAAATGACAGGACAAAAAACTCGTAATAACCATACCGAGTTTTGAAGGTAGTCCTTAGGATATATGGCTCCCGAATCTTTAACTGATGGTACCTTGAACGCAAGTCAATTTATAAAACACCCATGTGCCTTAAAGCTGGTGAAATAGATCATCAATATGAGACAAGGGATAATGGTTCTTCACTATAACCCTGTTTAACTGGTTGTAATCAATGCACAGACGCATAGAACCATCCTTCTTCTTCACAAACAAAATAAAAGCTCCCCACTGTGAGACACTAGGTCGAATAAAACACTTATGAAGCTATTCCTGCAACTGATTCTTCAAATCCTTCAACTCAGGCGAAGCCATTCGATACATAGGAACGGAATGGGCTGAGTGTCTAGCAACAAATCAATGAAAAAATCATGTCCCTATTGAGTGGCATGCCGGGGAGATCAGCTGGAAATATATCTGGAAACTCCCGTACCATTGGAAAAGAATTAATAAAAGAGGTATTCACATTGAAAACTCTCCCATAGGCTAAATAGTGGCACACCCCTTCTTAACCATACGCTGAGCTTTATGAAAAGAGATAACTCTACTGGGAGTGGGATCTAAGGTACCACTCTACTCGACATGCGGAATTCCTAGCATAGCTAGCGTCACAGTCGTGGCGTGACAATCAAGAATAGCAAAATGGGGAGACAACCAGTCCATGCCTAAAATAATGTCAAAATCAACCATACTGAGTAACAATAAATCTGCTCTGGTCTCAATAATAATAATAGTAACTAACATGAGCGATAGACGCGGTCCAGAAAAGAGAATCTCCCACGGGAGTAGAAACATAGACGGGGGTACTCAAAGCATCCCGAAGCACACATAAATACGGAGCAAAGTATGAAGACACATAAGAATAAGTAGAGCCCAAATCGAATAGAACTGATGCCTCTATGTGACAAACCTGTTTAACACCTATGATAACAGAAACAGAGGCAAAATCATCGGTATGACCAGGAAGGGAATAATATCTGGCTTGGCCTCCCGAGCGACCTCTACCTCCCCGGCCTCTACCTCTAGCTAGCTTTGTGGGTGGGGCAGCAACTGGAAATGTGATCATGGCCTGAGAACTTTGCTGAGCACGCTCCGACTGAGAGGGCTGTGAGGCTGCACTCCTCCCAAGTCTAGGAAAATCCCTCACCACATGGCGGGTGTCGACATACTCAAAAGAAATCTTTGGGAGGGTGAGGTGGTGGTGACTGACTAGAGCTAGGTTTGCTAGACTGACCTCTTGGAACACCCCACGCAGGAGGCGCGCTAGAAACTTGAGGTGCATACTACGGCTTCTGAGCTACAGGCAGAGCTGGAGCACTATTGGATACTGGAAGAGATTAATGAATGGGGCGACCCACAAAACCCCTACCATGACAACCTTTACAGGCACCATAGTAGTGGCTCGACCCTAGAGACGTCTTGGCCTCTCTCTCCCCTCGCTCCCTGGCGAGCATACTCTCGATCCTCCTAGCAATGCTCACTATGTGCCGATAAGGAATGTCCATCTCTAACTCTCGAGCCATGCTAGATTTGATGAGTGGGATAAGACCCTGGATGAACCTGCGAACTCTCTCGCAAACTGTAGCAACCAAAGTCAGTGCATGCCTGGCCAATCTGGTATAACGGATAGCATACTCCAAGACGGTCATAGCACCATGGACCAAATGCTTAAACTCTACGTTCCATGCCTATCTGAGGCTCTAGGGAACATATCTGAGAACTAGGCTGAAGTCAGTGAAACAGCCTCGGCTGGACTGTCTATCTCATAAGTGCGCCACCAATCATAGGTAGCTCCCGAAGCTAGAAGGCAGTAGAGGAAACCCCACTAGACTCTACTATGCCCATAATGCGAAGAATACAGTGGCACTCCTCTATAAATACCAAGGAATCATCTGTCGCTAATCCACTACAAACTGGAGAGTCAAACTCCTATAACCTCTCAAACCTTTGCTGCTCATCATCAGAAGTAGGCGCACCATCCACGGGCTAAACTGGCACTTTAGGCAAAATAGGAATGACCCCTAGGGCCTACTAAACCTGCACTCTCTGCTCAGGAATGCGCATGACGAAAGTCTGAGCTCCTCCCTCGGCCTGGAATGTGGCTGCAGTAAGAGGAAGCAACCCTGCCTGAGCTAAGGTTGCGTACATGGACATGAACTGAGCTAATGTCTCCTAAAGGGTTTGTGTATCGATGGCGGTCTGCACCACATGGGCGTTCTCACCCTCTACCCTGGCCCCGGCCTCGGACGGCTGCGGTAAGGGGCACGGGTGCCTGATCGTCGTGAATAGCGCGTGTCCTCACCATCTGTGATAGGATAGAAGACAGAAGTTTAGATTTGACGTCAAAATATCGCACAACAAGGAAAACAAGGAAGTGAAGATTTTCCTAAATAGTTACAAAGCCTCTCGTAAATAATTATAGACTTCTCCGTATCGATAAGCGAGACTCTAATAAACCGGCCTATTTCCCGTGACTCCTATGAACCTAGAGCTCTGATACGAACTTTAAATGACCCGAGTTCAGCCTCCATGAACATATCGTTATGGCACCTAGTTCCTACAACTAGGTAAGCCTAACAATGTGAAAATTGATATAACTGGAGGAATCATTTAAATTAAATTAAGCGAAAACTGGAAGAAAAGTGGAATACAAGTTCCACTTGGCATATACAACCCCAAAAATAAATGCGAAAGTCTACATCTTAATCCCAAAACCAAGAAACTCACGGGAACACATGCTAAAGGAAAATACTATAAATGCTATAATATCTAGAATGTCTACATCAAAAGTATGATAGAATCTAACACTACATGTAGAATAAGGAAGGAAACTCTTCGGTCTGTGGACGCAGTAGATATACCTCAAGTCTCCCGTAAATCTCTTTGCCTCGATGATAGGACGTCTAAGATGAAATACCTGGATCTGCACATGATGACATTCACAAGAGAGGTATGAATACACCACATCGTTACTCAGTAAGTGTCAAGCCTAACCTCGGTGGGGTAGTGACGAAGAAGGTCAAGACCCTACTGAGATAAATATAAATTATGGTGAGATAAAGAAAAACAATACTGATAAAGTCTACAACGACAATCTAAAAACAGGATAAATAAGAGAACCAGCAATAGGAAAACGGAACATAGCAATACAGGAACACTACTAATTACAGGAAATAATAACCGGGGATCTCTTGGTATCCTCATTATATTAACCAGGGATCTCTTGGTATCCTCATTTTTGTTCACTAGGGATCTCTTGGTATCCTGAGGATCTCTTGGTATGCTCATTATATTCACTAGAGATCTCTTGGTATTCTGAGGATCTCTTGGTATCCTCATTATATTCAATAGGGATCTCATGGTATCCCAAGGATTTCTTGTTATCCGCATTATATTCACTCGGGATATCTTGGTATCTCGAAGATCTCTTGGCATCCTCATTATATTCACTAGGGATCTCTTGGTATCCCAAGGATCTCTTGGTATCATATTCACTAGGGATCTCTTTGTATCACAGGGATCGCTTGGTATCCTCATTATATTCAATAGGGATCTCTTGGTATCATCATTATATTCACTAGGAATCTCTTGGTATCCTCATTATATTTACTAGGGATCTCTTGGAATCCTGAGGATCTCTTGGTATCCTCAAATCTTACAACCTCAAGTGCCAGGGAACTTTTGGTATCCCGTACCCTTAGTCCAGAACATACCAAGTTTAAGGGGATCTCCCAGGAGGCCAACTCGTACACCCAATTTAGAAACACACAATAGCAACCCAAACATTAGGAATGATACGCAACCCAGGACAAGAAACAGGAAATACTAGCCAAGCATACTACGCGTAGTACAAATAGGAGAGTTTATCACTTAGGAAAGCAAGTCAAACGAACATGCCTCTCTAATCTATCATTGAATAGACTCACAACATAAAATGAACAGGTAAGCAAGAAAAATGCAATTTAAATACTTCCAGTAAAAACGGATTTTTCCAAAAATTTTCTCAAGTACGTGCTCGTCACCTCACGTACGAGGCATTCAATTAACAAACATCATAGCGTAAGAGGGAGGTCCCACACACAAGGTTAGACAAGCGACTTACCTCAATCGGCTCCAAAAATCAATTTGAAATCACTCTTTTGCCACGAGTATCCGGCTCCAAATAGCCCAAATCTATTCATTTCAATTACATCTCGTAAATGACATCTCAGTGAACTAATTGTACTATTTAATATAAAGCTAAGATGCAAATTTAGATGAAATGACCAAAACTCCCCTAGGACCAACATGGCAAAAACCTGAGGTTTGAACTAAACTCCGATTATCCATTCCCCCATGAATCCAATTATGTGATTAGTTTGTAAATCGGACCTTGAATTGAGGTCCAACCCCCAAATTTAGCAAAACCGTAGGTCCTACCCAATAAACGCAAATTTACCCATTAAAACCTTCAATTTGATGTTGAAATTATGTTAAAAGGTTCTAAGGAGTGAAGAAAATGAGTTAGAAACCACATACCAATCGTTTTGAAGAAGAAATATTGCTTAGAAAATCGCCTATTAGGTTTTGCATTTTCTGAAAAGTGAGAAATGACTGAAAAGTCCCGTGTATTTATACTCCCTGAGCCTCAAGCGCAGACCGCGCAAGGATGACCATGGCCACGTTGCTCACACCGTGGACCATGTTAAGGAGGCTTCGGCCGCGCTGGTGGAGCTGAAAGTTGCATGTCCTCTGAAGGTGGCAATGCAGACCGCGCAAAAGCTGACGCGACCGTGCTAGAGGAACTGAAGGCTGCGGGTTCTCTGAAGCTGGTAACACGAACCATGCGAGGACGATCATGGCCGAGAAGCGCATGTTGGGGACCATGATCACGATTGAGGCCGCGCGCTAGAACCTGCAGCTTGCACCCGACCTGCAATATCTGGTGTTTTAAGTCTAAGACCTCCCAGAACCTAGTTTTAACTTACCCGAGCTCTCGGGCTCCAAACCAAACATACACACCACTTCAAAAACATCTTACGGACTTGTCCATGCAATCAAATCCCCAAAGTAACATAATAGACATCAGATCGAGCCTTAAAACTCATGATTTCTTCCAAAATTTTCTTATGCATAAAATTCCCATTTCGGATCCGAAAAAGGTCAAACGACGTCCGTTTTTCTACCAAACATTATAGAAAGTTCTCCAATCATATTTAAGAATTGTACCGGACACCGGAACCAAAATACGAGCCCCATACCCTAGTGTTTCTAATCACATTTCTTTTCTATTTTCTTTAATTATTTCCCGAAAACCATTCCACATAAAAATTTATATCTCGGATTTGGGACCTCAAAATCTTATTCCACGCATACGCTCAAGTCCTATCATTACCTACGGACCCTCCGAGACCATCAAATCACGGGACCGGTCCGTTTACCCAAAAAGTTGACCGAAGTCGAATTTGTTCAATTTAATATCAAAATTTAGTATTTTTCTCACAAACTCCATATCTAATCTTTCCGATTATGCACCTAGACTGTGCCTGCAGATCGAGGCGACCCTCAATGAGGTCTTCAAGGCCTCGGAGATATAGATTGAGTAAAGAATTAGGTGATGACCCCATTTGAGTCGTCATAGGATACCAAGGGTATGATTCTACTATGTGCTTCACCAATGTGGTATTCATGCGCTAGAAGATTTATGGAATGTATTAAATATTTGGCAAAGTCATAGCGGTTGGCTCTCAGCAATGGTCCTAGTGAACTAAAAAGATATTGTTTGATGTCTAATAATTTCGAGCCTCTGGTGTATGGTTAAGAATCAAGCTTGATAGAAACCTATAAGAAGCGGCACAATATGTTCTATGATGTTTTGACTAATGATGTATCCATTGGGAGGAACAAAATGGTTCGTGGGATTTTAGACAACATTGTCTCATGATTCTGGGTCACTCGGGAAGAGTGTGGATGAGGTCTGTTAAGTGTTAAATTGGGTTATCATTATTTCTATGGCAATCAAGGACGAATTGGAAAAAGAGGGATTGTTTAGCCATAGTTGAATTGGCAGGTTGCTGGTAATGATTAGTTCTTTCAACGTGAACAATTTATGCAAGTTAATTATGGCAGTTTGTGCGAGGCTTGTAGGCCGCCGTAGTTAGTGTTTTTCAGAAAGTATTCTACCATTGTGCCATATTATGTGGAGGTGGATCTCAGAAGGGTTATGGTGGTTTAGACCACTACATAGAGATTTTATATTCTACGGTAAATAGAATTCACATGTGTGGTTCTATGTCCTCCTGAAATGAGTT
The DNA here is from genome assembly GCA_034376525.1 of Nicotiana benthamiana. Taxonomy (NCBI): domain Eukaryota; kingdom Viridiplantae; phylum Streptophyta; class Magnoliopsida; order Solanales; family Solanaceae; genus Nicotiana; species Nicotiana benthamiana. The sequence continues at coordinate 41,656,156 of CM067324.1, forward strand.
AAGTGGAAAGTTCTAATATGATGAAAAGTTAATCTAACGGTTGTTCCGAAGCTATGATGAAAAATAAGTTCTATCATATATTGGCACGTTGGGTGCAGTGAGTTGTATGGAATTTGAAGTGAGGATCAAGGTTGCAATTCGGTGCTGACAAGGATGTAATCAGCTCGGATGAGCATGAAAAAGTTACGATGTTTAAAGTGAGTCGGTATTGTGGTCAGTATCACATGAGATCGATGTTTTGTGAAAAAGGCATTGCATCCTGGTTAAGGATTCTTGATCGCTTTTTAGCATTAGAGCGGCCGGTGGTTTGGATATGCGGACCCGTTATTCATTTCAAAAGGTTGTGTGTGCGTTTCCCACAGGAAGATTGTACAAGTGTGACGTTGTCACTTGATTGATTAAGGATTTAAACAAAGTACAAGGATTGTTGTAATATTATTAATTTGAGAATTTATGCCTGGGGGCACTCTGTTTATTGGGTTATGGACTATGCAGGTTCGCTCCGGTTATGAGGGTTGTTCTTATGTACTTTGTGAAAAAGGGAGATATTATGGACTTTGAAAGGTTATTAGCCTAGTTGGTGCAATCCGAAATCGGCTTCAGATAAGTGGATTTATTTAAATGTGAACAAGGGCTTTATATCAGGCTAGATCTGTTCATCTCAGCAATACGCTCCTTACGGAAGGGAGTCAGGGTGTTGTTTTGTTGTCAGCTATTTCATGTAATGATGTATTGCGTCGTTCGAGAGTTGAGACTGCTTGGTGAATTTCTTCTATGGTGACGTTGCGCATAAAGATGAGGTTATATAAGCAGGATGGCTCTTGAGATTTAGATCATATATCGCATTTCAGTTGTCCTCGAGTTAGTGGATTAAAGTACTATAGGTCTCCCAGGGAATGGTATTATGCACTTAGCGTGTTTATGACTAATATTCAATATTATTTTTTGCAAAGAGCAATTTAGCTTGATGTACATCTCCTTATGTAAGTTCCATGTGTGGACCAGGTGGCACGCCACCATGGGTATGTTATTTGGATCAGGTGTCACGCCGCCATGGCTATGTTGTGTGGATCAGGTGGCACGCCTCCATGGTTGTGATTTCTCGGATCGAGTTACGTGCTACAACACTGCGATGTTCAGTACAACTCCTCATATTTGTTTATTGTGTTTTGTTTCCTATTTTTTGAAGAAAGCTCATATGAGTTGTGTGCCCGCGTCGGATGTATGATTCACGAGTGGGGTAATTGAAATTCTTTTTAAGAGTTCATTTTACTTTTTGTATTACATTCTAATTTGTAGCCTATTGGCATATTGGGCCATCATATGAGACTTTTGGTCATGTCGGAGTAGATTATTTCCTTAGTACTTCGTACATGGTGAGACGAGATTGTTGGATTTAGGATAAATGCAATCTGATTACGTGAAATATATTAAGGAGAAAAGATCATTATTTGGTTCAGCATGAGGTAATATTTCATGTCAAAAGTATAGACTCAATGATTGGTTAACTCGGCAGTTGATTATTAATTTCTACACATCTCTTCCGAAATGGCGGCAGTGTAAGAGTTATAGTAAGACCTGCGTATGTCATGGGGTGGAATAGAAACATCAAATTTGTGGAATTTTGACTAAGTTGATCAGAAAATGTTATTGTGGTCCGGTGAGTGAAGTGATACTTGAAGTGAATTCAGCAAAGTTATGCCCCCATGTTTGGGTACGACGTGTAGAGATTGATATGGTGATCTTATGTGGGAAAAAGGTCTAGCATATAATTTTGGATGTTAGAATTGGGCTCAAGTGGTTATTTGCTTGAATAAATCGGAATATCTTCAGAATTGATCAACCTGATATGCTCGACTAAGTTGTAGTAGCACAGAAAGGTGCATGGGAAGTTGTACAGTGATTTTAGACTACTTCAGTGTAGTGCTCATTAGTTCGAGGATGAACGTATGTTTAAGCGGAGATCATTTAACAACCCGACCGGTCGTTTTAAGCTCTAGCATGTTGTTCAGCAGTCTGAGCCCATGAAAAAATTCATTTCACGTATTATGACTTGTACGTGTGGTCAGAAATTAAGTTTCGGGAAGTTCAGAATTGATTTGGGAAGATAATTCTCCTTTTGGAAGCTCAAAGTAAAAAAAATTAACTAGGATTGGAATTTTGAGTAACAACCTTGGAGTCGGCATCTGAAGGTTCGGCAGGTTCATATGATGATTTCGGACTTGGGCGTATGCTCGGATCGGGTTTTGGATGACCTGGTAGCGTTTTGGCGCCTATTGTGGAAAGCAGCATTTTGGAAGAAATTTCAAAAGTTTGTGTTGAAGTGCATTTCAGTGATATCGATGTCCGTTTGCAATCCGAGTCTGGGAGAAGCTCCGTATTGTGATTCTGGAGTTGGGAGCTCGATCAGAACTGAATTCGGAGGTCGGTAAGTCATTTTGGAGCCATTTGGCTAAAGATAGAAATTTCATGGTTTTTAAGAAGTTTGATCAGAAGTGGAATTTTTGATATCGGGGACGAAATCTGATTATGGAAGATGAAGTAGGTACATAATGTCAAATATGACTAGTCTGCAAAATTTAATGTCAATCAGACGTGATTTGATAGGTTTCGACATCGAAAGTAGAAGTTTGAAGTTCTATTGTTCATAAAGCTTGAATTTGAGGTTGATTCATGATTTTAGCATTTTTTTGTATGATTTTAAGCCTCGAGCAATTCCGTGTTATGTTATGGAGTGGGTTGGTATGATTGAACGCGGTCACGTAGGCCTCGGGTGAGTTTCGAATGTGCAGGAAGAGTTGGAGCACTCCATATTTTTTGGTATTTTTTGAAGATGTTGCAGGCCTCGCAAATGCGAGAAATGGTTCACATTTGCTATCTCGCAATTGCGTGTGAGGATTCGTATTTTCTATGGAGCTTTCCTTGAGGCGGAGTTCACATTTGTGAGAATTTGATCGCATTTGCGACCTTAGTAGGTTCGCATTTACGATCTCTTGGACACATTTGTGACCTTGGTAATGGAGGCCTACGTTCTCAATTCCGATGGTTTTGTCGCATTTGCAAACAAGGTGCACAAATGCAACATCTGAGGCTAGTGCACAACAATTAATTTTCGAGACATAGACCCTTTAGGTCATCACTTTAATCCTCTTAGGCGATTTTTGGAGCTTTTGGAAGAGGATTTCCACATAGCAGTTTGAGGTAAATAAATTCTACACATCATTAGTTAAATAAATAGATTATGGTTAGATTAACATGTAAAAATTGAGGAAAATCAAGTGATTTAGATGAAAAACCTAGAATTTGGTAAAAACAAGAGTTAACAACAAAATTATTAGGGAATGGAGAAAAAATCATATATTCTTGATCCTTAGGTTATAGGTAACAATGTTCTTCAAAAATTTCCGAGATCCGGGCACGTGGGCCCGGGAATAAATATTAAGAACCTTGCATTTAGGAGTGGGAAACTGGTCTAATAGTTAGAATATGATCATTTGAGCATGTATTCACTACTTCTTACATTGTTCGAATAGTTTTGATCGTTTGGCTCCAAATTAGAGGTTTGAGCACGTTCTTGAATCCAAATATAGGCTTTGGAGCGAGGTGAGTCTCCTTTCTAACCTTGTATGAGGGAATATTCCCCATAGGTTAATTAATTGGTTATATTCTCCTATTTGTGCGGGCAACTTACGCACGAGGTGACGAGAGTTCTTGCATAGCTGCTATTATGTTCAAGTCCGGGTAGTCTAGGATCAAAAAGCATGCTATACTTGGAATATTTGTAATTTTATTGATAGATCGGATTTCATAAACCACATCGAAACAATAAAAACATTCACTAAAGGATTTGATCAGTTTTCTTGATTCGCTAAAAGAGAAAGAGGCTTTTATTTGAATAATTATTCTCCGATAAATTCATAATTTGCAATTTGAGCATGTATTTTATATGTACCTTTGTTGTATGCATGATTCACGAGTAGGGTTTTATTTATTTTATGTGTAACTGCGTCGCATGTACGATTCGCGATTAGGGTGATTGTTTATTTTGACCGCATCGTATGGATAGTTTGCGAGCGGGGTAATAGATGCATCTATGGTTCGAGCCGATCGACCTTCAGCAGTGCACAACTTACTTTTATGTTGGACCAGGTTGTATGTCCCTCGGTGGTTATCTGCACATGTTGGTATTATTTCCTCGAAAATATTAAAGTTGTTATTGCTTCATCATGGCTTGAAAGTATTTGGATAAATAATGGAAAGAAAATTTCTTGGAAATATCCTATAAACGAATTAATTGTTTACTCGTTTCCTTTTATTGGATTAAAATCATGCTCATAGAAATCCACGATTTAACGTATTATGAACATCATTATTGGACCACTAGTAAGTGTCAATGTCGACCATATTGTCTCTACTTTTTTGAGATTAGATGGGATACTCATTGAGTACATGTTGTTTTCGTACTCATACTACACTTCTGTATATTTTTTGGTGCACAGGTTTATGCATGGATAGAGACTTATTGGAATAGCGTCATGATTGTCACGCGGACTAGGTGAGCTCTATTTCTTTGAGTCGACCTGCAACTAGTATAGTCTCTTTTAGGATCCTGCTTGCTTTTTTGTCCAATTGAATTCCGGACAGTTATTGTACTTTATTCATATTCTTTTTACTTTATTCTTAGAAATTGCTCATGTAGTTGTGACACAAAGTTTTGGGAAGTATTTTTTTTTATTCAGAAATTTTAAAAGCTATTTAAATACTTCATTATTCATTCGGGAGAATATATTGAGAATTGTTTTAAATTGAATAAAAGGAGTGTTTTTAAAATTATTAAAATAAGAATTTAATTAAGTATTTCAGTTAGCTTGCTTGACAGCAATGTCCGTAGCCACTACGTCCCTTAGTATCTTTTGGGTCGTGACACGATCTTTCAGCCGTGTAATGTGGCATTCTTTTAGTCGTGCAAAGTGGTGATATTTTAGTCGTGCAATGTGGCAATCTTTCAGCCGTGCAATGTGGCGATCTTTTAACCGTGCAATTTGGTGTTCTTTCCTCCGTGCTACATGGCAATTTTTTAGCCTTTCAATATGGCGATCTTTCAGCTGTTCAATGTAGTATGAGGCGATCTTTCAGCCATGCAATGAAGTATGAGGCGATCTTTCAGCCATGCAGGTGTAATATGTGACGATCTTTCAGCCATGCAAATATAGTATGGGATGATCTTTTCAGTCATGCATATGTAGTATGAGGTAATCTTTCAACCATGCAAGTGTAGTGTAAGGCAATCTTTTTGTCATGCAGATGTAGTATGTGGTGATCATTCAGCCATGCAGATATAGATGGAGACAGTGTTCAGTCTCGGAAGGAAGAATGGTAGCCTTATGCAAAGATGCGAATGTGGATGTAGACAATTTTAGTCTCAGAAAGCATAATCGTAGCCTTATGATTTGAAGGCAGAATAGTAGCCCTATGCAAACTAGAAGGCAGAATAGTAGCCTTATGAAATGCAGATGCAGTTAGAGGTAGAGCTTATCCTCACAAGGCATAATAGTAGCCTTATGGAAATTGGAAGTTAGAATAGTAGACTTATGAAATGCAGATGCAGGTAGAGGTAGAGCTTAACCTCGAAAGGGAGAATAGTAGCCTTATGCATGTTGGAAGGAAGAGTGGTAGCCTTATCCAAGTTGGATAGAAGAATAGTAGTCATATGCAGTGCATATGCAAATAGAGGTAGAGCTTAACCTCGGAAGTCTGAATAATAGCCTTATGTAAGTTGGATGGCAGGATAGTAGCCTTATGCAATACATATGTAGATAGAGGTAGAGCTTAACCTCGAAAGGCAGAACACTAGCCTTATGCAAATTAAAAGACAAAATGGTATGCTTATGCAAGAAAATAAAATGACAAATGAGAGTAGAGCTTTCTTAGCTAATAGAATATTGCGGCGTTATGATTACTTGGAGCATTGTGACATGTGGAACATTACGGGTGAGTGCTGTTAAAAACTGTTGGCAAACGTATTTGTTTGAAGAGTCGTATTCTTCAATAGTGTTTGTTCCATGAGCATGTATTATGTTTTAATGATTTTGAAATCCTTCTGCCTCCATCCAAAGAAAAAACGTGAGCTTTGTATAGGGGGACAGGTTAGTTTGTATACCCGCTGGCTTTACTTGACTCGTTTTTCTTTAATCTACTGATACCATTAGCTTCATTGGGATAGCGTTGCAAAACGGAGTAGTTTCAATAATAAACATGGACGATTTTGTTAAAGTATGACATAAATGTATAATGAAAAGGAAATAGTGTTTTAGGTTAACCGATGATTGTGACATAGTTTGGCATATTACAACCTCTTTCGCTAAGGAATTTTGAGGGTTCTCCTCTAAATTTTGCCCCAGTTGTATGGGTTTACGTATCTAACTATTGCTTGTGCGGCGATTGACTAAAATTACTTCAGAATTTTGAGGGTCCTCCTCAAAATTTTGCCCTAGTTTCAAATTTGGGGGGAAATAAAATATTTTATTGAATTTAGACCGAACCCAGAGGGTTGCCTGCGTATCCCCTCGTAAATGGGAATCAGGTCAGGCGTAGTTAAATTTAGATCATATAAGGAAGGCATAAAGATTACACATAGTAGAGCTTGACTGCATCTGAATTGAACGGCTTTTGCCAGACTTCTCCGTCTATTTTTGCGAGTATGAGGGATCCCCCGGTAAATACTCAGTGAACCATGTATGGGCCCTGCCAGTTTATAGAGAACATGCATTTGGCTTCATCCTGATGCAGAAAATTTTTCATTAACACCAGCAGCCCTAGTGTGAACTGACTTGGCTTGAATTTTTTGTTGAAGGCTTTGGACATTGTGTTCTGATAGAGTTGACCGTGGAAAAGTGCATTCATTCTTTTTCCTTCTATAAGAGCTAGTTTCTCTTAACGAATCTTCATCCACTCTATGTTGTCAAGCTCAACTTCCTGTATGATTCTTTGGGAAGAAATTTCTACTTTAGCGGGAATGACAACCTATATACCGTAAACTAGCATATAGGGTGTTGCCCTAGTTGATGTGCCGACTATGGTGTGATACACGAATAGAGAAAATGATAACTTCCTGTGCCACTGTTTATGTTTTTCTATCATTTTCCTCAAGATCTTCTTGATATTCTTGTTATCGGCTTGTACACGTTCAATCATTTGAGGCATATAGGCTATGGAATTCTTGTATCTGATCTTAAAAGTTTCACACGCGGCTTTCAATGGTGATACAACTCGAATTTGAGCGAGTGGAAGGGGAATCTTGCGTTAGAAATCTAAAGCAACGGCAAGGTGAAAGAATGAGGGACGTGTGGGTTGGGGATTTGAGATTCACTCGCTCGAATTTGGACTGTATAAGGGATGGATTCGAGTGAGGACGGTGACGAAACAGTACGCGTTTAGAGAATAGATATTTTGGCTTGAAAGGAAGGCTTCGTTCGCGTGTGTATTAGAGAATAGGTCGGGTCATGTCTGGTTTGGGGCGTGGGTCTGGGCGGATATAGGATTTGGTCCTGGGGAGACTAATTTGAAGTGGCCCAAACATCTCTCTTCTATTCCTTTTTCTTTTCCAAATTAATTCATTTACTAAAACTCTCTCTTCTTTTTTTTTATAGTCCTACATAATCATATTGTAAAATTAAAAATAATTACTAAGATATATATATATATATGAAAGTTAATTACTCCTAAATTAAAAGAAGAAATTGCTAATTAATATATTAATTGGCTCAAAATGCAAAAATGAGCCATTTTTTAGTCATTTTTATTTTTTAATAAAGCACCTAATTTGATAATTAACCATAAAAAGTAAAAATAATTGAAAATGCAAATGTATGATATTTTGTTTTTGGTGATTTAATATAATTAAACACGCGCAGACAAATACAATCAAAAAGCTACAACAATCTGCAAATTTGCAAGTAATGACAAAATTTTTTTTGTTTTGAATTTATGGGAGTAATTCATACAGGGCAAAAATCACGTGCTCACAGGTGCCCCTCTTTGCTCCGAAACATGAAGAGTTTTCCGGCAAAGACAAAATGAGCGGATTCGAGTGATATTTGCCCGTTTGAGTACTCCGTGGGAAGCATTATTGTGAGATTTGACTGCATCCTGCTTCGGAGGTTGCCTATATATCTTTGGCTAAAAAAGAATCAGGTCAGTGTAGTTCATGAGAGTTTGCTACCTAGGAGTACCATGAAGCTGTGGTTTCACTGTTGCTGCTGCCACTGCTAATTCTTACTAAACCCATTAGTACACCATGTCAAAATAAAAAGAAGCTAGACTAAGCTATGACCTATGGATTACAAAAGAAACTATCTATGTCATAAAACTTGCTCTCAATCCTTGTTGCCTTGTTGTTTTGCATTTCTTCCTGTGAAACTCATTGTTGCCTTTCTCTAGGTGAGCGTCTGATTGTTGAACTCGATTTTTGTTCCCTTGTTCTCCATATGGGTGCCTGATTACCAAGACTTGATATGTATTCCCTCGTTTTCCTGGTGGGCGCCTGTTTATCAAAACATGAATTGTATTCCTTTGTTCTCTAGGTGGGCACCTGACTACACAAAACTTGAATTGTATTCCTTTATTTTCCAGGTGGGCGCCTGGTTGCGAAAAAACTGAATTGCATTCACTTGTTCTCCATGTAGGCGCCTGATTGCCAATACTCATATTATATTCCCTTTTTCTCCGGGTGGGCACCAGACCGCCAAAAACTTGAATTGTATTCCCTTGTTCTCCACGTGGGCGCCTGATTTCCAAAAACTTGAATTGTATTCCCTTGTTATCTAGGTGGGCGCCTGATTGCCAAAAAATTCAATCATATTCCCTTGTTCTCGAGGTGGGCGCCTGATTAACAAAAACATGAATCGTATTCCCTTGTTCTCCAGGTCAGCGCCTGATCACCAAAAACTTGAACTGTAATCCCTTATTCTCTAGGTGGGTGCCTGATTATCAAAACTAGAATTCTATTAACTTGTTCTCCAAGTGGGCGCACGATTGCCAAAAACTTGAACTGTATTCCCTTGTTCTCCGGGTGGGTGACTGATTACGAAAAACTTGAACTGTATTTTCTTGTTCTCTAGGTGCGCGCCTAACTGCCAAAACATAAATTGCATTCCCTTGTTCTCTAGTTGGGCGGCTGCATGCCAAAAACTTGAATTTTTTGTTGAAGGCTTTGGACATTGTGTTCATATAGAGTTGACCGCGGAAAAGTGCATTCATTCTTTTTCCTTCTATAAGAGCTAGTTTCTCATAACGACTCTTCATCCACTCTATGTTGTCAAGCTCAACTTCCCGTATGATTCTTTGGGAAGAAATTTCTACTTCAGCGGGAATGACAACCTATATACCGTAAACTAGCATATAGGGTGTTGCCCTAGTTAATGTGCGGACTGTGGTGTGATACACGAATAGAGAAAATGATAACTTCCTGTGCCACTGTTTATGTTTTTCTATCATTTTCCTCAAGATCTTCTTGATATTCTTGTTATCGGCTTGTACACGTTCATTCATTTGAGGCATATAGGCTATGGAATTCTTGTATCTGATCTTAAAAGTTTCACACGCGGCTTTCAATGGTGATACAACTCGAATTCGAGCAAGTGGAAGGGGAATCTTGCGTTAGAAATCTAATGCAACGGTAAGGTAAAAGAATGAGGGACGTGTGGGTTTGGGATTTGGGATTAAGTCGCTCGAATTTGGACTATATAAGGGATGGATTCGAGTGAGGACGATGAAGAAACAGTACACGTTTAGAGAAAAGGTATTTTGGCTTGAAAGGAAGGCTTCGTTCGCGTGTGTATTAGAGAATAGGTCGGGTCATTTCTGGTTTGGGGTGTGGGTCTGGGCGGATATAGGATTTGGTCCTGGGGAGACTAATTTGAAGTGGCCCAAACATCTCTCTTCTATTCCTTTTTCTTTTCCAAATTAATTCATTTACTAAAACTCTCTCTTCTTTTTTTTTTATAGTCCTACATATAAATCAAATTGTAAAATTGAAATAATTACTAAGATATATATGAAAGTTAATTACTCCGAAATTAAAAGAAGAAATTTCAAATTTAATATATTAATCGGCAAAAAATGCAAAAATGAGCCATTTTTTAGTCATTTTTATTTTTTAATAAAGCACCTAATTTTATTATTTACCTTAAAAAGTAAAAATAAATCAAAATGCAAATGTATGATATTTTGTTTTTGGTGATTTAATAAAATTAAACACGTGCGGATAAATACAAACAAAAAGCTACAACAATTTGCAAATTTGCAAGTAATGAGAAAAATATTTTTTTGTTTTGAATTTATTGGAGTAATTCATAAAGGGCAAAAATCACGTGCTCACAGATGCCCCTCTTTGCTCCGAAACACGAAGAATTTTTCGGCAAAGATATAATGAGCGGATTCGAGTGATTTTTGCCCGTTTGAGTACTCCGTGGGAAGCATTTTTGAGAGATTTGACTGCATCCTACTTCGGAGGTTGCCTATATATCTTTGGCTAAAAAAGAATCAGGTCAGTGTAGTTCATGAGAGTTTGTTACCTGGACTACCATGAAGCTGTGGTTTCAATGTTGCTGCTGCCACTTCTAATTCTTACGAAACCCATTATTACACCATGTCAAAATAAAAAGAAGCTAGACTAAGCTATGACCTATGGATTACAAAAGAAACTATCCATGTCTTAAAACTTGCTCTCAATCCTTGTTTCCTTGTTGTTTTGCATTTCTTCTTGTGAAACTCATTGTTGCCTTTCTCTAGGTGAGCGTCTGATTACTGAACTCGAATTTTGTTCCCTTGTTCTCCATGTGGGTGCCTGATTACCAAGACTTGATATGTATTCCCTCGTTTTCCAGGTGGGCGCTTGTGTATCAAAACATGAATTGTATCCTTTGTTCTCTAGGTGGGCACCTGACTACACAAAACTTGAATTCTATTCCTTTATTTTCCACGTGGGCGTCTGGTTGCGAAAAAACTGAATTGTATTCACTTGTTCTCCATGTAGGTGCCTGATTGCCAAAACTCATATTATATTCCCTTTTTCTCCGGGTGGGCACCTGACCGCCAAAAACTTGAATTGTGTTCCCTTGTTCTCCACGTGGGCGCCTGATTTCCAAAAACTTGAATTGTATCCCCTTGTTATCTAGGTGGGCGCCTGATTGCCAAAAAATTCAATCATATTCCCTTGTTCTCGAGGTGGGCGCCTGATTAACAAAAACATGAATCGTATTCCCTTATTCTCCAGGTCAGCGCCTGATCACCAAAAACTTGAACTGTAATCCCTTATTCTCTAGGTGGGCGCCTGATTATCAAAACTTGAATTGTATTAACTTGTTCTCCAAGTGGGCGCATGATTGCCAAAAACTTGAACTGTATTCCTTTGTTCTCCGGGTGGGTGACTGATTACGAAAAACTTGAACTGTATTTCCTTATTCTCTAGGTGGGCGCCTAATCGCCAAAACATGAATTGCATTCCCTTGTTCTCTAGTTGGGCGGCTGTATGCCAAAAACTTGAATTGTATTTCCTTGTTCTCCAGGTGGACGCATGATTACCAGAACTTCAATTGTAATGCCTTGTTCTCAAGGTGGGCGCCTAATTACCAAAATTTTGAATTGTCTTCCCTTGTTTCCTAGGTGGGCGCCTGATTACCAAAACTTGAATTGTATTCCCTTGTTCTCCATGTGGGTTCCTGATTGCCAATACTTTAATAGTGTTCCTTTGTTCTCCAGGTGGGCGCCTGATTACTAAAACTTGAGTTGTATTCCTTTGTTCTCAAGGTGGGCCCGTGATTGCAAAAAACATTAACTGTATTCCTTTGTTCTCCAGGTGGGCGCGTGATTGCAAAAAAACTTTAACTATATTCCATTGTTTTCTAGATGGGCTCCTGATTATCAAAAACTCGAATTGTATTCCCTTATTGTCCAGTTGGCGCCTCATTACCAGAAACTCGAATTGTATTCCTTTATTCACTAGGTGGGTGCCATGTTGCTAAAAACTTGAACCATATTCCCCTGTTCTATAGGTGGGCACCTGATTTCTAAAATCTCGAATTGTATTCCCCTGTTGTACAGGTGGGCGCTTGATTGCCAACAACTTGAACTGTATTCCCTTGTTCTCGGGTGGGCGCTTGATTACAAAATCCTGAATTAGATTCACTTGTTCTCCAGGTGGGCACCTGATTGCCAAAAACTTGAATTGCATTTCCTTTGTTGTCCGGTTGGGTGCATGATTGCTAAAAACTTGAACTATATTCCCTTGTTATCCAGGTGGGTGACTGATTACCAATAACATGAACTGTATTCTTTTGTTCTCCAGGTTGGCGCATGATTACCAAAAACTTTAACTGTATTCCCTTGTTCTCCAAGTGGGCGGCGGATTTCCAAGAACTTGCATTGTATTTCCTTGAACTCAAGGTAGACGCATGATTTCAAAAACATGAATTGTATTCCCTTGTTCTCCGGGTGGGTGCCTTATTGCCAAAACTAGAGCTGTATTCCCTTTTGTCACGGTGAGTGTATGATGACCAAAACATGATTAAATTTCCTTGTTCTCTAGGTGGACTCCTAATTACCAAAAATTGAATTGTATTCCTTGTTTCTCTAGGTGGGCGCCTGATTTCCAAAATGTCAAATTGTATTCTCTTGTTCTTCAGGTGGCGCCTGATTGCCAAAACTTGAATTCTATTCCCTTGTACTCCAGCAGGGCGCCGGATTTCCAAAACTTGAATTGTGTTCCCTTGTTCTCCAGGTGGGCGCCAAATTATCAATATCTTGAATTGTATTCCCTTCTTCTCCAGATGGGCGCCTGATTACCAAAAACTTGAATTGTATTCCCTTGTTCTCTAGGTGGGAGCCTGATTACCAAAAACTTGAAATATATTCCCTTGTTCTCCAGGTGGGTACCTGATTAGCAGAAACATGAACTATGTACCCTTGTTATCAAGGTGGGTGCTTGATTACCAAAAACTTGAATTATATTCCCTTATTTTCCAGGTGGGCGCTTGATTGCCAAAACTTGAATTATATTCCCTTTTTCTCCAAGTGGGCACATGATGCCAAAGCTTGAACTGTATTCCCTTGTTCTCCTGGTGGGTGCCTGATTTCAACAAAATGGACAAAACTAAGAAAATTGTACATATGTGAGTGTTAAACTGAATCATGTTACTGAATATTCTAAGAATTTGAAAGCTATATCCCACTATCCAGGAGGGTCCTGACAACTACTTAGTTAAATGCAAGTTTAAAAGTCGAGTGTCAAGTTTTCTAAGAAAATAATAAAGTTGCATTCCATTATCCAGGAGGGTCCGTACAACTATTAACTTACGTCAACTCTAAGAATAGGCTACTTCCTCTAAAGGTATTACTTCCACTATGTCTTGTTATCTAAGAAAATATTAAGGCTACGTCCCTTTTATCCAGGAGTGTTCTGAAAAATCACAATCAAATCTTGTCTTGCTTCCCTATGACAGAACTTACGCTAACTCTTGTTAATAGAAATTTTAAAACTAAGTTCCATTATTCATGAGGGTGCTAACAATTCTTAATTAAATCCAACTTTAAATCTAACATATATTTGTTGGGGACTAGTAATTAAAGCTACATCCCATTATCCAGGAGGGTCCTGATGACTCCTATGTGAATCTTGTCTCTTGTATTCGTTTGGGGGAATATTTATGCCAGATTGTGTTGCCCGTGATTGTTTGAATTTTAAGCTGAGTCCAATTTTCCAGGAGGGTCCCATTGATGCTCCTTTTCTACTCCTGATTATTTTGTGCTTTGACTAGGTCCCATTTTTTAGAAGGGTCCTAAAGTTCACAGTCATACCTGCTATGTGCTTGCTTCTCCTAGGGAGGAGTTTCCCAAGACATTCGAAATTTCCTGCCCCTTTTCTATCAAAGAAAATCATGTCAGTTTGAAATGTGGTGGTTAGTTTGTGACATTCTTGCTTAAAATTGCCTCCCCGCTGTCATGCTCCATTGTGGAAAAATCATGTCAGTTCTCAACTGCTTGCTTAAACAAAATTGACCTTGAGAACATCTTAGAGGAGTAGAAACCCGAAAGAAAATGAAATGCAATGACTCTACATTTTTCGTTTTTGTTTTAGAATGAAAGAATTCAAAATTGGGTGACTACTGGTCGGGAAAGAAAAGAGACTTATCTGTGGAGGAACAGCTGGTTCCGATGATCATGACATGCACTTCGGCTTAGTTGACCCAGTCTGTCCAAACGATTGGATTTTAATTGCCATGCTTTGTTGTTATGACCTTCCTTAACTCAAGTTTTAGCCAAACCCTGACTTTTCTCATCCTGTGGTGTTCTGAACAAATTTTCACCAACAGACCTCTTTCAATCGTTCATTTCTCGACTTTCCTTTTCCTTAAGGTGCCCATGAGGGTTTTTTCCACTAAGACTCTCTCATTTTTCATTTCTCTCGGCTCTCAACTCATTACAGTTCTCGTGAGGTTTTTCACTGATCAGACTCTCTCATTTTGATTTTCTCTCAACTATCATAGCCTTACAGTGCCCGTGAGGTGTTTACCAATAAGACTCTCTCGTTTTCATCTTCTTTTGCTCGAACTAGAGTGTTTGCCCCGGGTATGAATCACCTCTTCTTGCGTGACTTGGCATTTATTAAAGACTAATCGGAAGTTCTTTCTTTGGACCTTAATGCAAGATTTTTGATAGGGTTAGAAAGAAAGGGTATAGAAGTCTCAAAATATTCAAATGGGTTCAACATTACAACTTTCGGAATCAAATCTCTAACAACAACCACGATTTCTGCCCCAGTTTCTTGCTTGAAAACATTTGGATTTTTATTTTGATGGAACCGAACCGTGAGGCTGCCTACGTATCCTTAAAAGGAATCAGGTTAAACGTGGTTCATAGTATATAAATTACTTTGTCGTTGTAATTTTTCTTTTCTTTTTTCTTTTTCCCTTCATTCCTTTTTTTGTTATTTTTTTCTTTATGTTGTTTTCTTCTCTTTTTCTCTTTTTTCTTTCTCTTTTCCTTTACTTATCTTTGGTGCTTGCATTTCTGAACTTTGCTTATTGATTCCAAAAGAGGGGCATGATAGAAAAGAAATATGGCTCAAGGGGGTAACGAAGGATAAAATATTTGGATAGTAGAACAAAATTCCTTCGTCATTCCAATCTCCAAAACATTCCAAGTACAAACAACATAATTAAACATCCAAGAAAAACATTTGTAACATCATTTGATTGTATCAGACTTGATAACCATATCTACGCATTCGCCTTCTACAGTTGTTTAATACAAAGCACCATTGGACAACGCTCTCACTCTCCTTAAAACGAATGACCCATGTAAATTTTGCAAACTTTCCTTTAGCTTCAACCTGATGTGGCATGATCCATTTTAATAGGTTTTCATTATGTTCTATATCCCTAGTTTCACATGGTTTGGGATTCAAATGATCTCAAAGTGCCCAAATCTGTTGTTATTTCCCTCAAGTGCCACTTTCATCTTCAAAATTGTCTCATTTCTTCCTGGCTAAACTGATTTTTAAAGATCGGGCTGAGAATTATGTTGTGCCTGTTATGTTACTAGAACCAGAACGAAATGAAATATAAGAGGAGAAGGGAACTAAACAGAATTAACTAGAAGTAGCAGAAAACAAAGAATTTCATTAGACAAACGGGGAAAGAGTTTGCATAATAAAACAAGAACAATAAATTGGGGTACAACCCTTGGAACAATCCTAGACAACACTAAATGAGATACTACGACCAAAGGAACTACACAAAATAAAAGGATAGAAGGGTTTAAGTAATAAGAAAATATCCAGATTACAACCCTGAAATAACCTAGACAACAGAAATGACAACAAACTAAGCCACCAAAGCTCCTCTCGGGACGACCAATTAATGGAGCATCTTACCAATTACCAAGCAGGGTAACTTAGCCACTGAATTCCACATCAACAATACTAGGAACTTCACAAGTCATCATCACATTGTTCTTAACAAGTTGTTTTTGGGTTCTTTTTGCTGGCTCCTTCTTACGATAAACCTCTGATAGCACGTGGGCCTCCGAGGCTCCCAGAAGAGTTCTCACATTCTTTTTGAAGATACATCATACCACCATATGCGTCTCATTATGCACATGTGATGGACTTTGGTTAGTGTCCGGTGCATCCAGGTTTTGCATGACAATGTCGCCTACATCAATAAGCTTCTGACTCGCACTCTTCAAGTTCCAACACTTCTCTATGTCATGACCCGGGGCATCCAAGCAATATGCGCACCTTTGAGAAAAAGTAAACTTCTTTAGAAGAGGGTTTGACATTTTTATCGGGATTGGCTTCAGCATGTCCAATTTCCTTAGCCTCTGGAACAGACTGGCATATGAAAATCCCAATGGAGTGTAGGTTTTCTTGTTCCGCAACCTCTCGTTCGTAAAAGCTTGACTGGGCCAGAAACCTAATCCAGGGCGTTTTTGGTAGGCCTGTGGGGGGTAGATAAGCATTTTGTGGAGCTAGGTACTGGGAAAGTGGTGTATGACTTTGAGAAGTAGCATCGAGTAGAGTCATCTGGTGCACAAGGATATCCACGGGGACGATGTCCAGGCTTGAAGTGTCGATCAGAAAAGCCCATCAGATCATCTTTACTGTTTCTCTTTCTTTCACCCAAGCTTACTGGAATGTTCTGAATGTCTTTCAAACAACTCACGATTTTGCCAGACTTGATTCGTTCCTATACTAGATCCCCTATTTTTAACACATCATTGAAAGGCTTTCTCAAGGTCGGGATCAAGTGACTGAAGTAGGTGGGTCCCTGGGCTAAGAAAAGCTCAACACTTTCTTTTTCACCAATAGAGGTACTGACTAGAGCAGCTTGCTCCCTCTATCTGAGCCCAAACTCTTTAGAGCTTTCCTCCTGCTTCTTATCCATTTTAGATAGGGAGAAGCGGTCTGTGGTAATGCCTAATTTGTATTGAAAGTACCATAGAAAATCTTGAGCCATGTCTCCCAAAGTAGGCCATCTACCGACATCTTACCGAGTATGCCAGTCCAAAGCTGCCCCAGTCAGGCTCTTACTGAAATATGCCATCAATATGTCATCTTTTTCTCCAACACTTCTCATTTCATTGCAATAAACCTTCAAGTGGGCTACCAGATCTCCACACCCATCATACAAGATAAATTTTGGCGCATTAAATACCACAGGCAGGCAAACGTCAGGGGATACAGACCGTTCTTTGTAATTCATTTTACCCTAGTCTCCCGTCCCTTGCATGTTCTTTAATGAATGTTGAGTTCTACGGCGGTGAACTCAACAGCGTCAGAAAAAAATCACGCTCTGTAGGATTTGAACCTGGAAATTTTGTGAATGATTCATGTGATAGATTCTATTTTTCTCTTTCTTCAATAGAAAGGGGGGAGGTCAATTTTCTTGTAGAGCCTTTTTTTTCAATAACCTTTTCATTTTCAGCATGAAGCTTATCCCGAGGTTTATTCTTGTGGGCTACATCTGAGGGATAATATTGGGCATGATGATCTTTGAGTGGGTATTCATTGTTGGGATAGGAGGAAATTTTTGGGGAGAGGCAATTTGAAGGATGAGTGATGGAGCTACTAGGTGATTGGAAGTGGCAAAGTTTGGATAAAGGTAGCATCTAAGAATCCAGGTGGTTGCGAGGGTGGTGCCTTCACATTCATCCAGGCCTGATACATGTCTGTCATTTTTTGTCTTAACATATTTACCTTGTCAACCAACCCATTGCTCTGTTCAACCAACTGCTTTTGGGAACCGGTATAAAAAAATTCATTTCTGTTGTTGTCTTCTATTGCCTTTTGACTTGTGTTGTAGAGAAGACTTACCACTTTAAAAACCACAAACCAACCACCCTTCTGCTTTATAACAAAAGGAACAAAATGAGGTCATCACATTAGCATAAGGGCATTAAACAGCTAAAATATCACATTGTGTGCAATGCAACTAGTCACAGTTACGGGTTCTAACATGACTTCGAGGGTATGAAGGCTATGTGGCATAACCCTAATTTGCTCATTTCAATCCTCTCTTTTCTTTCGTTTTCTAGCACTTCCTGGCTTGCTCATTTTCCTTCCCCTTTTTTCTTTCTGATTACCGCTTTTTTTCTTCCCTCTCATTTATCACATTCCATAATTTTGACCTCTTTTTTTCTTTTTCTTACCATTTCTTTTAGTAGTAAAAAAATGATTCGATTGAACCCTATGTAGGATGCCTATATATCATAACCCCGCATGAATTAGATCTTTGTGTATTTCCGAAGATCGTAAATAAAGTAGACAAAATAACATCCTCATTTTCTTTTCTTTTTCTTTTTATTACCTTAATGGCTACTGTGATGAGTAAAGAAAAACAAAAAAAAAAACAAAATCCCACATTTCTTTGAATTTTTTAGACTTAATGATCTATTCAAACGAGCATGTTTTTTCTTTTTTTTCTTTTTTCTTTTGGAAAAAATATTCTATCAAGAAAATTTCTAGAAGCGAAAAATATTTTTCTCGATTTTTTTAGGAAGAAAGTCTAAAGAATAAACCACAGAAAAATATTTTAAATTTTCATTTGATATCCTTGAAGAAAGTCTTCGAAAGGAGCATTGAAAAAGATAAAACAACACGTTTTTGGATTTCAATTTTGATGCCTGTAGAAGAAATTCTAGTGATGAACAAAAGACAAAGTACGTTGTTTTTTCTATATACAATATTCTAATGTTCTAATGACAATTAAAATCTTTTTTTTATATTCATTGCCTAAAGGAAAAACAATCTCAATGGGATTTTTTTTATTTCTAGAACTAGCATTCTAAAGAAAACTTCCAATGGAAATATAAAATGCAACATTTCTTTTTGAATTCTCTATTTATAACACACTTTTCCAGATGCAAAAAGGAAAATACAATAGTAAAAAAACTCGAAATTACTATATAAAACTAGAAAGCAAAATATGCCAAAAAAATAACAATAATAATAATAATAATAATTATAATAATAATAATAACAATAATAATAATAATAATAATAATAATAATAATAATAATAATAGTAATAATAATAATAATAATCTCCTTAAGCGACTACAGTGGCCTTGGGGCATCTGTCATGCTCAAATTCCTATAGGTAGATCCATACCTGTATGAATAAACTTAAGTCAACATTATGTTAGACAATAACATTCCATATTAGACACATGCAAGACATGGTTACGATTATTTTTGTAAAATAAGTTATTTAGCCAAATAGTGGCTAGAAGTGCAAAATTTGTATAAGACGCCGCAAAGCCAAGAACCTAAGATTTACTAGGAAGATCAGACCATATGTGGGTTGCTTACGTATCATTCCACGAAAAATCGAGAATCAGGTTTGCATAGTTCAGGCAGATTAGATACGGGCGAAAATTTAAAAACTAACTAATATAGACAAAACATATTTTTTGTCTTTTCCTTGAAAATGGTGAAACATGCAAAGTCTTTTCTATATTGTTTTTGATTTTTTGATTTTTGGAAATTAATATAAAGTGCAAAATCCTTTCTTCCTCACCTGGCAGAGCAATGGGCAAGTTTGCTCCAAACTGGCAAGGAACATTTGTCGTGTCAAGAGAGTTGTCCAGTGGAGCATTGTATCTGACAGATGTGGAAGGAAAATGAGTAGAAATACCTATCAATTCAGATGCAGTCAAAAGATACTATATATGACTTTTTTTGTTTTAATCATTTTCTATACTTGCCATGTTTGTTTGTACTTGGCATGTTTTAGAGATTGAAATGACGAAGGCATTCTATTCAGCTATCTAAACACTTTATCCATTGCTAACCCTTTTGAGCTTCAATTATTTTCTTTTCATATCCTTCTTTCGGAATCGATAATGAAAGTCTGAAATGCAATTATATGAAGGCGGTGAAAGGAAAGGAGCAAATGAAAAAGAAAGGAAAGAAGAAAAACAAAGAAAAACAAAAAAAAGAAAAAGAAATAGGAAGAAAAGAAAAAGGAAAAGAAGAGGAAAAGAGGAAGAAAAATAGACAAAAGACAACAGAACTATAAAAGCATGGAATTGGCACGAACTACGTTTCACCTGATTTCTTTTAAGAATACGTAAGCAGCCTCACGGCTCGGTCATATTAAAATAAAATCCAAAGGCCCCAAGCAAGAAACTGGGCGGAAATTGCGTTTGTTTTGATAAATTGGATTGCGAAAGTTATAAATTTTGAACCCATAAGAGCAAGTTTTCAGACTTTTATAACTTTTTCTTTATAACCTTATCCAAAAGCCTAAATTACAGTCCAAAGGAAGACCTTCTGATCAATCTTTAAGAAAAGCCAAGGCAAGCAAGAAGAGGTGGGCGATACCCCGGGAAGGCCCTCTAGTTCAAGAAGAAAAATAATAAAAATAGAGAGTCTTATTGGTGAAAACCTTCACAGGCACCATAGGGTGACGAGAGTTGAGAGAAATAGAAATGAGAGAGTCTTGATGGTGAAAACCCTCACGGGCACCACAAAGAGAAGTCAAGGCAAGGAATGAACAATTGGAAAAGGCATGTTGCTGAAAATCTGTTCAGAACACCGTAGGTCAAGAAAAGTTAGGGTTTGGTTAGAGGTATTGGGTTAATATGGTCGCAACAACAAAAGCAAGGCAACCGAAGGCCGGTCATCGAGACAAACTGGGTCAATTAGGCCGAAGTGCATGTTATGATCATGAAAAACCAGCTGTTTTTCCCCTGATTAATTCCTTTTCTTTTCCCCTCAACCATCATTAAATGTGGAATTCTTTACCCTAAAATAGTTTTGAGTCATTGCATTTCATTTTTCTTTCGAGTCTCTAAAGTCTTTTGTTCAAGCAAATGGGAGAGAAATTTTAAATCTTACTACCAGCTCCTAAAGGGAAAAAGCACATGACACCCAAAAACGTAATAAAGGCAGTAAAAGTTTGAAACAACAAGGGAAGCAATTACCAAAAGCTTAAACGATAACAAAGGAAATAAGGTTTGAAACCGCGAGGGGAGGGATTTACAAGATCTTCAATGATAAAATTGACTCTAGAGGCAAGAGTTCTGGCAAAAGGGCTAAGAGTAAAACACAACAACGGGAGAGCAAAGTAAAGCAATAAAGGTTTGGGGTCATCCAACAACCTCAGGCAACTCATCATCAACAGGGAAACTTGAACACAACAGAACACGATAGTGGGGAGGCCGCTTCAAACAAGAACCGCAAGCTAACATCACTTTTCAAACTGACAAGTTTTCTTTGATTGACACAGGGGAAAAAAGATTCACGAAGATCTTAAGCGACTCCATCCACAGGGGAAGGCAAACACATGGCAGGTATGATCAAAATCTCAAGGCCAATCTGAAGAATAGGACCCAGTTAACGCTAAAAGGGAACATAGTCCGAAGTAAATATCCTCCCAAGCAAGAGCTATCAGGACCTTCTTGCATAATGTGACGAAACTTCTACTAGCAAACCCCAATAGAGACAACCGAGAGTTCAAAGGGGCATGAAAGTTGATACTCTCAGGACCCTCATGGAAATGAGAATCAATTTAAAACCTAAACAGGCGCTGGCATAGGCAGGCACAAACACCTTCCCCAATATGAGTATATAGAACTCCCCTAAACAATGATCCCCAGCACAAAAAACCAGAAGTTTGAATTGCCATTTAATCTGGAACCCTCAGGACCCTCCTAGAAATGGGACTTATTTAAAGGTCAGAGGTAATAGTGGATAGCAAAGGGCATAAAATGACTTACTTGTTTAAGTAGGATTTAGTTAAGAGTTGTTAGGACCCTCCTGAAAAATGGGACTTAGCCTAAAACATAAACAATCGGATAACATGGGAAGGCGCAAATATTTTCCCAACAAGAGTCAACAAGAGTCGTCAGGACCCGCCTCGGTAATAGAATTTGATTGTAGAAGCTTTCAGGACCCTCCTGGACAATGGGATATAGATCTAATCAATAATCCCAACAGAAACATTTGGTCATCTAGTCAAGAGTCATCAGGACCCGCTTGGGTAATGGGATGTAGCTCTAAATTCTAATCCCTGCAGACACATCTCTCATCTAATTAAAAGTTGTAAGACCCTCCTAGATAATGGAAAGTAGCTTCAATCACCGTTCCCCAGTAGACAAAACTCAGACAACAAAACACACTGGAACATAATACCTTTTTAGAGAACAACCTAATTTTAAAAGTTGTCATGGGATTCGATTAACACTCACAGATGCATCCAACACAAAACAGGGGAGTAAAAAAATTCTTTTGTTTTGTTTGTTTCGTTGAGATCAGATACAAAGGCATATGTCTCAGGGAATACATTTCAATTTCAAGTTTTGGTAATCAGGCTCCCACCTGTAGAACAAGGGAATATTTTTCAAGTTTCAAGTTTTGGTAATCAGGCGCCCACCTGGAGACAAGGGAATATGTTTCAAGTTTCCAGTTTTGGTATTCACGCGCCCACCTGGAGAACAAGAGAATACTTTTCAAATTGAAAGTTTTGGTAATCTGGCTCCCACCTAGAGAACAAGGAAATATCATTCAAGTTTCATGTTTTAGTAACCAGACGCCCACCTGGAGAACAAGGGAATACTTTTCAAGTATCAAGTTTTGGTCATCAGGCGCCCACATGGAGAACAAGGGAATACATTTTCAATTTCATGTTTTAGTAATCAGGCGCCCACCTGTAGAACAAGCGAATATTTTTAAAATTTCAAGCTTTGGTAATCAGGCTCCCACCTGTAGAACAAAGGAATATTTTTCAAGTTGCAGGTTTGATAATCCGGCGCCCACCTGTAGAATAAGGGAATATTTTCCAAGTTGCAAGTTTTGGTAATCAAGCGTCCACTTGTAGAACAAGGGAATACATTTCAATTTCAAGTTTTGGTAATGAGGTGCACCACCTATAGAACAACGGAACTCATTTAAATTTCAAGTTTTGGTATCCAAGCACCCACCTGTAAAACAAGGGAATACCTTTCAAATTCTAAGTTTCGACAATCAGGGGTCCACCAATAGAACAAAGGAATTTTTTTCAAATTTTAAGCTTTGGTAATCAAGCGCCCACCTCTAGAACAAGGGAATATTTTTCAAGATGCAAGTTTTGGTATTCAGGCGCCCACCTGTAGAACAAGGGAATACTTTTCAAGTTGCAAGTTTGGTAACTAGGCGCCCACCTGCAGAACAAGGGAATACATTTCAAATTTCAAGTTTTGATAATCAAGTGCCAACCTGGAGAACAAGGGAATATTTTTCAAATTTCAAGTTATGGTAGTCAGGCGCCCACCCTGAGAACAATGGAATACATTTCAAATTTCAAGTCTTGCTAATCAGGTGCCCAAATTCAGAACAAGGAAATATTTTTCAAGTTGTAAGTTTGGCAACTAGGCGCCCACCTGCAGAACAAGGGAATACATTTCAAATTTAATGCTTTGATTATCAAGAACCCGCCTAAAGAACAAGGAAATATTTTTCAAATTTCAAGTTTTGGTAGCCAGGCGCCCACCCTGAGAACACGGGAATACATTTCAAATTTCAAGTCATGGTAATCAGACGCCCACCTGCAGAACAAGGGAATATTTTTCAAGTTGCAAGTTTGGTAACCAGGCGCCCACCTGTAGAACAAGGGAATATTTTCCAAGTTGCAAGTTTTGGTAATCAGGCGTCCACCTATAGAACAAGGGAATACATTTCAATTTCAAGTTTTGGTAATGAGGCGCCCCACCTATAGAACAACGAAACACATTTAAATTTCAAGTTTAGGTATCCAGGCACCCACCTGTAAGACAAGGGAATACCTTTCAAATTCTAAGTTTCGACAATCAGGGGTCCACCAATATAACAAAGGAATATTTTTCAAATTTTAAGCTTTGGTAATCGGGCGCCCACCTCTAGAACAAGCGAATATTTTTCAAGATGCAAGTTTTGGTAATCAGGCGCCCACCTGTAGAACAAGGGAATACTTTTCATGTTGCAAGTTTGGTAACTAGGCGCCCACCTGCAGAACAAGGGAATACATTTCAAATTTCAAGATTTGATAATCAAGTGCCAAGCTGGAGAACAAGGGAATATTTTTCAAATTTCAAGTTTTGGTAGTCAGGCGCTCACCCTGAGAACAATGGAATACATTTCAAATTTCAAGTCTTGCTAATCAGGTGCCCACATTCAGAACAAGGAAATATTTTTCAAGTTGTAAGTTTGGTAACTAGGCGCCCACCTGCAGAACAAGGGAATACATTTCAAACTTAATGTTTTGATAATCAAGAACACACCTGGAGAACAAGGAAATATTTTTCATATTTCAATTTTTGGTAGCCAGGCGCCCTCCCTGAGAACACGGGAATGCATTTCAAATTTCAAGTCTTGGTAATCGGGCGCCCAGCTGCAGAACAAGGGAATATTTTTCGAGTTGCAAGTTTGGTAACCGGGCGCCCACTTGTAGAACAAGGGAATACATTTCAAATTTCAAGTTTTGATAATCACGCGCACACCTGGAGAACAAGGTAATACTTCTCAAATCTCAAGTTTATGTAATCAGATGCCCACCTGAAAAGAACAAGGGAATATTTTTATAGATGTATGTTTTGGTAACCAGACGCCCACCTATAGAACAAGGGAACATTTTTCAAGATTCATGTTTTGGTAATCAGGAGCCAACTCGTAGAACAAGGGACTACATTCAAGTCCAGCAATACGGCATCAAACATAGAAAAAGAGAAAAAAAAGAAGTCAACAAGGTAATAAGAAGTTCTACAGGAAGAAATACAAGCCAACAAGGCAACACGGAGTTTACAGGAAGAAATACAAGGTAACAAGGCAACAAGGATCAAGAGCAAGTTTGAAGATGTAGATAGGCTTTTTTGTAATGGTTCATAGCTTAGTCTAGCTTTCTTTTATTTTTTCATAATGTGTAATAAGGGGGTCTAGCAGCAACAACAACAACAGTAAGATCACAGCTTCGGTAGTCCCGGCTACCAAACACTCCTGAACTATACTGACCTAATTCCTCATTAGCCAAGGATATGTAGGCAACCTCTAAAGCAGGGTGCGTTCAAGCTTTTCAAAATGCTTCTCACGGGATATTCAAATAGGTAAAAAGCGCTTGTGCCCGCTCACTTATCTTTGCATGAAAACTCTTCGTGTTTCCACGCAAAGAGGGGCAGCTGTGAGCATGTTATTGTTTCCCTATATGAATTACTCCCATAAATTCGAGCAAAAATAATATCTTTTACTGTTTCAAATTTTGTGAATTTGTATGGCATTTCATGTTAATTGTTCGCATTCTGTCCGTGCATTTTAATTCGTATAGAAATACAAAAATTATGTATTTCATTTAGGGTTTAATTTTACATATTTTTGGAATTAATTATCAATTAGGAGTTTACAAAAATACAAAATCACAAAAAAATATTTTACTTTTGTTTTAATTTTATCTTTTGGAACTTTGGTAGTTTTTCTTTCATTTGGTGTTAGATTAGGTTGGGATAATATTAGAGTCAATTAATTGGGTTTGGTATGTTAGTATAATTTTAGAATTAAATTAAGATTTGTAGTAATTTTTTAAAATAAAAAATTAAAGAAAAAATGAAAAGAAAATGAAAACAAATCTGAAAAAATAAGGAAACAAAGGGGAGGAACCAAATTTGGGCCCAAACAATTAAGATCACCCAGTCCGAGACCCCAAACCCATCGCAGATCACCCATACTCATTCCAACCTAGCCCAAAATCTCCCTCAAACTGGCCCAGCTTCTATTACCCTCTGAACGACGTCGTTTAGGTCATGTTGCATCCGGACCGTTAATCTCATCTAATCCAATGTTCCGGAACTAGGCTACCCTTTAATATTTAATTGCCCCCCCACCCCACCCCACCCTCAAAAATCTTAGCCCGTCTCTAACCCCTGTAACGCCACCGACCTGCCACCACTCTCCGTCGTCCGCCGATGGCTGGAAATCACCGCCGGCGGCGGAAACTCTCCAATCCCTCTCAAATTTACACCATGTTCTCCTAAAAATCTCATCTTTCCAAACCCCAAACTCTCGTGTCTCGAATCCCCGCCCTTTCCCTCGAATCTTTGTTCAAAGCGACGGCTGCTCCGCCGTCCACGGCGACATCGGTGCCCAAACAATCCCAAATTGACATCCAAGAACCCTCTCACTCCCTTCTTTCAGAATCCATAACTCTTTGCCCTCAAATATTCCCTAAGCTCTTGAAATCTTGAATCGTAAGTCTAAAACCTAAAATTCAAAAAGCCTTAAAAATGAGATTTCTTTGATGACTTAGGTTCATTTTAATTTTATTCGTGTGTTCTTGGCAAGAATATAGGATTAAGGTTAGACTCGGCCAAAATATGAAGATCTAAATGTTATTTTCGATTGTTTACTGTACGTGACCACTATTAGGTATTTTTCTTCATCATTATCTGGTTAATTTTTAATTTATATGAATCACTTCTCATTTTCTTTTGTTTTTTCCTTCTTTTGATTTTCGTCTGTTGTTTTCTATTCATCTGTGTCTGCATGATTTGTCTAAGATTTGTGTAGTAAGTACCTGTTTTATAATTTTAGTTTGAATACGTTTTGATCTTGGTTCCTCTTTGGACCCAAATTTCGCGAGTCTTTAGCACTCCGTGAATTAGCAACTTCATAATTTTTCAATATTGGGTTCTGAACATCAGAAGGCCCAAGACGGGATTGATTTGGGATCTATTCAGACCCATTAATTTGGGTCAATTTGACCTAGGTTCTGCCTGGCATATAGTAGTAAATGGTCATGGTTTAAAGGGAAATTTGGGGTTTGTAATTAGGGAATCTTATGTTACAACCTTGGAAAGCTTCCAATAAAGGGGTTTTGTAGAATGGTTTGATAATTCTGAATTTGCATTAAGGGTAGAGGAGGCAAAAACAAAAATTGGAAAAGGGCAATAATGCAAAAACTAAAATCTAAGGCTGTCCTACTTGCTTTGCCTATAAAGACATGTTTACTTGACTTGAAAAGAAGCTTTTGGGATATTAAGAAAATATAGACTAAAAGTTCTGGAGGCTAGAAAAATACAGGAAAAAATTAGCTATTTTACTGGGTTCCATGTAAGTTCTAAGAATTAGAAAAATTAAAAAATCATAATGTTCCATTGCATTTCGTTTCAATATTTTTTGATATGTTCAGTCTTGAAAAGAAGTTTTGAATCAATTGATATGGAAGTGGTTTTAATTTGGATTTGTAAATCTTGGTTAAGATGTTGTAGTTTCAGCTAGATTGGGGTTGATATTTTTTGTTGTTTTATCTCGAATTCCAGAATTGGAAATGGTTTGCACTTGAAGTTGTGGTCGAATTTTCTTGTTGTTGATTTACTTCTGCTGCTTAACCCTTAACTTCAAGCTAATATTTGATTTTCTTTGCTGATTATCCAGGTATTCATCTCATCTTACAGTGTATGAAAATGGATGAATGTGAGGATTGGTTCACTTGAATAGAATTAATACGTTTTCTTATTTAATCCTTCTGTACTTGCACAACTATTAGCCTAGTTCAATTCTCTTGTATTTGTCATGGACATGGACTGATTTAGTAGCGTATTGTATGTAATACTATGCCTGGACTGTCTGGACTCATATGAGCTAAAACTTTCGAATTCCATTTAGTTTTCCTCCTTTATGCTAACTCTTGTCCTGTGAATTACTTTTAAGCTTATGAGTCTGTGGTGTAATTGTATGTGTAAAATCGAATTTGCAAGCCTATGAGTTTGTGGTTAGTTCAAGTATTCATGTTAGATCTATTGAGTTTAATTAATATGTTCATTACTTGAGGTTGATACGTCTTTGTTATGGTATGGTCGATTTGTGTTTTTTTTTAATACATAATTGAAATGATCATCCCCCAGCCCGTATGCTTTAATCTATTGCTCATATTGGCATGTTGATATATTATATTAAGTCTTATATGGTATTCAATTGGGAGGCCCAATTGTCTGGGTTGACTTCAGGCGCAATTTGTCCCTCATAACTAGACTACCATGCTGGGCTTCGTTTGGAGCCCAATCGTTGCATGGGTTGAGTTATTTGTAATGGGCGACCCAAAGCTGCTCCTGCCTTGCCCGTTTTAAATTTATAATATATATATATATATATACATATATATATGTATGTATATACATATATATATGTATGTATATACATATATATATGTATGTATATACATATATATATGTATGTATATACATATATATATGTATGTATATACATATATATATGTATGTATATACATATATATATATATATATAACAGGTAACAAATCTCCTTAGATGGTAAGTCTTATATGGTATTCAATTGGGAGGCCCAATTGTCTGGGTTGACTTCAGGCGCAATTTGTCCCTCATAACTAGACTACCATGCTGGGCTTCGTTTGGAGCCCAATCGTTGCATGGGTTGAGTTATTTGTAATGGGCGACCCAAAGCTGCTCCTGCCTTGCCCGTTTTAAATTTATAATATATATATATATATATACATATATATATGTATGTATATACATATATATATGTATGTATATACATATATATATGTATGTATATACATATATATATATATATATATATATATATATATATATATATATATATATATCTATATATATATATATATATATATATAAAACAGGTAACAAATCTCCTTAGAAAGCCATTAGGGACATTAAACAAGATTGTGGTTACGTATACATTCGCGTAACATGACCATGATCCTAAATTAATTTGGAGTATGCGTTCGCGCCACTTCGATCAAATCATTTCTTAATAATAAAATAGGTTGCCAATTTTAGTTAGTTTAGTTCACTAAATCACGTATATCCCCATATTAATTACATAAATTAGATATAAAATTGATTAAATTTCATTGCATATCCTTTAGGGCACTTTAAAATATCAGTGTAATTGCATATACATCCGCAGAACACAATTACACTTCTAAAAACAAAACCGGAGTATGCGTTCGTGCAACTTTGGTTCAAACTTTCTTCATAATAATTAAGCGCTGTTATTTGTCGACACATTCGCGTGACGTGATTTTTGATGCATCAAACGGACGGGTATTCGTGCGCGTAACCCATCTCAAGATAATTTTCTAATTAAAAGCGGTGAAAGAAATAAATGCATATAGGTTTAAAATCAGTATTTAAATAATTTGACAACCCAAGTAGGATCAAAGCGGCCATGCTAGAACAACGGAAGTCGGGAGTGCCTAACAGCTTCTTCCGGGTTAACAGAATTCCTTTCTCGGATTTATGATTTGCAGACTGTAATAACAGACTCATTCTTTTACTCGATTCGGAATTTAAACTGGTGGGACGCCATAAATCTCCCAAGTGGTAACTCTGATTTAATTAAAATAATTCCGTTTCGATTGTCACTTCACGTTGGAAATAACTCCCTTTATTACACCCCTTACGGGATGTGTAGGAAAAAGGAGGTGTAAAATGGATTACCAACAATAAAGAAATTTCTAATAAACACATTCAACATACATGGGAAATTAGGAGTCTTAAACACATTGAGTTTTCTTCCACAATTTGGACCCTCCGAACTTAACTGTGCGGTCGCAGAACTGCATATCAGATCTGCGGCTCACAAAAAGGACCGTAAAAAGATCCTATAAAATTGGGCTAGCCTAGTCCAGTCTGCAACTAATCTACGATCGGCATTTCACTTACCAGGACGCATATTGCAACGTAGAATTTCCCTCTGGAAATCTTCATGCTAGTTTTGTGATTGATTGTGCTGCCCGCAAAATGGTTTTGCGACCGCATAATGGAAATCAAATTGGCTCAAAATTCTATTGCAATTTGCGGCCAATTTGCTACCTGCAAATTGATTCTACGGCCACTTAATAGAGCACAAAAGCACATGGATTGCAAAATCATTCCTTCAACTCCCCTATGTACTGTAGAACCCAAAAGGTTCGTACCTCGGTGCCATTAAACCCCGAGTTTTAGTAACATTTTATGAGGCCTTACAGTTTTATTTTAATTGTATATATCTATGATTTTTAACATATTTTATCTCAATCTAATAAAATTCATTATTTCAAAAGGAACAAAATAAATAATTAAGTTGGTAGTTCACCGATAGCTTGCTAATGGTGACATTCGGCGCTATCACGGCCTATAGTGGGTCTTGCACCGTGACACTACTAACCCTGTCCCTCTCAGTAGGCATCCAGAACATTGCATGGAGTGCTAGCTCCATGGACCTCATCTCATATTGAGTCACGACCATACCCTCTTAGCGTAGATGCTCAAACTCACAGTGTAACTCATCTCTGGGAGTCTATAGGGTAAACCTCTCTAAGAAGAGAACTGATAACTAACGCTATGTAAGTGTTGACCAGCTGGCTTACTCAACTTATAGGTCTGCCAACATTTGTGGGCTCGCCCTGCCAACTAGAAAGTAGTAAACTCAATCCCATTTGAGTCTACTAAACCCAAAGTGCATTGAATCTGCAGACAATAATCAAGAAAACCATGTGCATCCTCAACATGCCCTTTTTGAAATAAGAAGGATGAAGCCTCTAAAATCTCTCTATCCTATTCTGGTCCTCCGCACACAAGAATGGTTTAATGTCAGTCCGAATCACAGCAATTGGTATCACTAACAGAACCCTCGGTGTTTGATAACAATAAGCCAGCAACTCTGGAGTGAGTGTTTGGGCTCCTCCCAAAATCTATGACCTAGCTTGTACAACTGGAATTATACTTCCCTGAGCAAAACTCGTTTACACACTTATAATTTGAGCCAAGGTCTACTGAAGACCAGGCATAGAAAGGGTCCCTCCGGAGCCTAAGTTGATCCCGCTAGCTCAACATAATTCAGAACCTACTCCTTAACGGGAACGATCGGGGGCTCCACGATAGTTGCTCTAACGGAACATCATGTTTCAGTTTGTGTTCCACCCCTAGCTTTGTCTCAGCCCCGGCCTCTTGCTACCCTAACCAGGGGGTATTCGCGCCAACCTAGCTGTACAAAAAGAATGTGTCATCATTATCTGTAAGAGAATATAATAGCATTCAAACTTTAGAATAAACAAATCCACACAATAGAGAATGGAAGAAACAAAAGTTTACCTATTAGTCTGGTAGCCTCTCGAAGATAACTACATACGTCTCCTTACCGATCTGAAAGACTCTGCTAAACTTAGGGCTCTAATACCAACTTGTCACAACCTATGAACTTAGGGCTTTAATACAAACTTATCATTACCTAAAACCCTCATTGCTCGTGATAATGCCAAAACCACATGCTAGGCAAGAGAAACATTAAAAATATTGAAATATGATAACAAAATACATAATAAATAATTTTGGGAGTCAAATAACCATGAAAAAGACTATGACAATATATAAATCCTCCTGAACTGGTAATAGTAAGTCATGATCTCTATTATATGAGTACAAATCTTACAATAAAAATTACTCTTTGAATTAAATACAATAAATAAATAATAGAAGGAGATGATAGGGACTATGATTAGAGTGCAACTTTACCTCCGTCTCCCTAGCAAAACAATAATTACCAAAAGCTCAGCCGGTCCAATTCTAATAACTATACAATTAAGTAAAGGGTGTAGTATGAGTACGACCAACCCAATATACTTAGCAAGTATCATGATTAACCTTGGAGAGGTAGCGACAAAAATCACCAACGATACTTAAGTGATAAAATAATACAAGTTATGAATATAGATACACGCAACAACAATACTGGAATCTACACATAAAATATTGATAAGTCCTATGGTTCAATAGAGAAGATATGCACTAGTATCAAAATGGAACAACAGTTTAGTATATAGAGCAAATATGTATAAATGGACAAGAAATTATACCGAGTGAGACATATAGAGAAGGTATGTACTTAGTATCCTTTCAACATCTAAGCAGCATACTTTGAAGATATGTGTAAAAAGGTCCTGTATACGATTTCAGATCTAACATAAAGAGGGCATATATAGTAAAAAACTTGTATGCTCCCAATGAGTTTGGATATGGAGAAGATACACAAAAACTCATCACGAATCAGTTTTCCATAATTTTGTGTATGTCATCAAGGAGAAATATGAATGGACGACCATAGGAAGATGGATCATTATCCACGCGCTGCACGAAAAACTCACATGCCATAACCGTATGGACAAGTCATGTGCTACAATCACTCAACCCGTATTGACAACTTATATACTGTCAAACTAGTCCATAATACAGAAAGTATATACAAAGAAACATGGATAAAATAAATATATACCAAGTAACTTACTCTTGGACCGCTAAAATAGAATGCTAAGGTGTATATATGCGCAAAGTATATAACTACGACTCAAATCAGGTGGATACACCACACAATAATGAACATCATTTTCAATCGAAAAAGTAATCCTACACATGGTCTCTACCTTGATTCACAAAGTCATGTAATTGATCAACATATAAAGCAGGATATCAAGAATTACCAATATTCAAAACAAGGCATAATATAGCCTAAACACAACCAAGAACACGGGCTCGACCCCTTGCATGCGTGCTACCCCTAACATGTAGCAAATATCAACAATTCAAGCAACTAGTCCCTCAAAAAAAATCTAGACAACATACTTGCCTTAATCAAGCCAAATTAATACTCCAAAAAAATTTTCTCTCTCAAATCGATATGTCAATGGGCTGAATCTATCCCCAAAATAACTAAATAATATCAATTGAGCTATAAGGCTCAATTAAAAACAATAAATATTCATTCTTTAATCAAATTTCCAAAAGTCAACTTAAGCCCACATTGTAAGAACCTTAGTCAAGGGTAGATCCTAACTGCCCAAAAATCCACAAGTCTAAATATGTGATTACATTCTAAAACCAACTCCAAATCGACCTTATAATCCCCAAACTATCCCCTCTTTAGTTGTAGACAATAAAAAAACCCCCAAATATCCCTCAAAAAGTTATGTTTTGAGTACTAATAATTCATGAAATTACGTAAAAATATGTGGAAATCACTTACCCTAATGTTTTGTGTGAAATTGTCCTTCAAAAATGGCTCTTCTCCAAGTGTAGAGTTCAAAATATGTGATAATTGGCTAAAATAACGTAGAACTCTTAAATATCATGCCTTGTGGTACCCTTAAGGAACGTGGAATGTGCCTCGTTCTCGTAAAGCACAAAAATAAATTGTCCAAAAATAACCTTTCGCGTTAGTGGCACCTAGCTTGCGAATGCGATGACAAAAATGCCGCCCCTTAGTGAACATAGATTGGACCTTGCGAATGCAAAGGTAAATCCACCAGCTCCTAACTTTCTAATGCGAATGCAATCCTCATGGATTGAATGGGATGAGTATGTCCCCCAAATACTGCGAGTGTGACTACCTTATCGGGAACGCGAAGAAGAAACCTCCCTAGCTCTAAAAACACACTTTGTGATCAGGAACGCGACTATGCTTCCGCGATTGCGATTAAGACCTGACACCAACAAATTCTCTGCAATAGTACAGTGCTTCGGATGGTCCGAAACTCACCCAAGCTATCCAGGACCTTGTTCAATCATACCAACAAGTTCATAAACACTTCTAGGACCTATCGAAAGCCTCCAACCATACAAAATAATATCACATCGATTAATCGAAAGCCAAAACACAAGTTCAAAATCTCTTAAGGTCATTATCTTCAAACTTCAAACCAAGTGCTCGGTTGATACCTAACCAATTCTAATTATATCCAAAAGATTGTACATAATTTCCAAATAGCAAAATGGACCTATTCCAACTTTTAGAAGAACAATCTAAATTTGACATCATCAAAGTCAACTCCCGATCAACATCGGAACTCTTTTAACCTTCAAATTGCCATCGTTTGCCAAATAGAACCTAAATACCATAGGAATCTCATAATACAAACTCGAACATACTCCCAATTCAAGAATCACTATACACATCTACAAATACCTTCAAATCACCAATTCAAGGGTCAAATATTGGCCAACTCTTACTACCCAAGATTCTATAAAAAGAACTAAGTAGTTCAATTCACTTTAATACCTCCCAGGAACCAAACTAACAATCTCTACAAATCCAATAATAATAAACAAGCATACAAAAATTGTCAAACAACGAAACTGGGCTCAAGTAGATAAAATAATTTCTCAATTCGTTACATTCCCCTCCAATCTCAACTAAAAAAAACCCCACTTAAAGCAACCCTTCCTTTGGTGAGGCTACTTGTTTTGTAACTTCCCTTGGAACCTGAATACCTAATCGAAGAACCCTGAACGTAAAATACACGATGTAAACTATGCGCTAACAATGCATTGAAACATGACTGACCTGAGCACGCATTGTATGGATTGTGACTGACTAAGGAACCACGATAAACTTGGTGCATATACTGAACATGCTCGAAAGGACAACCTCTACTATGATGTCCCAGGCCTCCATATGAGGCACCACCTAAACTATAAGCCTTCTTGGAAACCCACTCCTCTTTCTTCTACCAAGAAATACGCTCCAAGCGCAGGGAAATCTTAATAAACATAATGAAAAGTAGTATTAGTGTTGGTATCCCAGCCATCCCATAGTAGATACCAAAGTTAAGGCCCTCAATGAACCTTCTAACTCTCTCTCTCTCTCTTAGCAGGGATAAAGAATAATACATAATGTGCCAGCTCCGTAAACATCATCTTATACTGAGTCACGATCATAACCTCTAGGCATAGATTCTCAACTTCACTACTCAACTCATGTCCACAAGTCTGTCGCGATAGATTTCTCTAAGAAGAGAACTGAGACTATGTAAGTGGTGTTGCCCCAGCGGCCTACTCAACGCATAGGTCTTCCACCATTGTACGCTGACCATGTCAGATGGAAAGTTGTAAAGTCAACCCCATTTGAGTCCACTAGTCCAAAAGTGCATAAAATCCATTGACATTGATAAAAAAACCCCGTGCATCCTTACAAGGCTCTCCACATAAGCAAGGATGATGAATTCTCTAAAAATCTATCTAGACTCTGTTGCTCCTTAGTATTCAAGTATGGTCTAATCTCAGTCTGAGTTGCAATGATTAGCTGCACTAGCAGAACCCACGGTGTCTAATAACCTTGAGCCAACTATTGTTGTGTGTGTGCGGCGGGAGCCAGGGCTCCTTCCTCAGATTGTGTGGTAGCTGGTGCAACTGGATTCATACCCGCTTAAGCCAAACTCGTGTACCTAATTAGAATCCAAGACAAAGTCTCCTAAAGGCTAGGTCTATAAATGGGTCCCTCCAAACCCTAAGTTGATCCGACCGGCTCAACATAGTTCAGAACCTACTCCTCAACAGGAGCGACCAGTGGCTCCATAGTAATTGTTCTGTTGAGGCCTCTAGTTGCAGTGTATGCTCCACCCCTACCTCTACCTTGGCCCCAGACTCTCATAACCCTAGACTGTGGTACTACGCATGTAGTTGTACGAGAAAAATGCATCCTCACAACTTGTGAGAGAATAGAAGAGCAACAATTCAAACTTTGGGATAAACAAGTCCGCACAATAAAGAATTAAAGAAAGAAAAGTTTTCTTAACCGTCTGGCAGCTTCTTGAAGCTAAGTACAGTTATCCCGCACCGATCCGCAATAGTGTAAAACTTGTTTATTGCTCATAGAACCTATAAATCTAGGGCTATAATATTAACATGTCACAATCCAAAACTCTCATTGGTCGTGATGACACCTAAATCACTTGCTAGGAAAACATAAAACAGTATCGAAACATGATAACAAATTGTAGAATAAATGAAGCTAGGAGTCAAATAACTATAAATAAAGATTATGATAATACATAAATCCTAGATAACTAGTAATAGTGAGTCATGAGCTCTACTACATAGGCATATATCTGATAATACAAAGTAATGTTTGAACCAAGTACATTAAATAAATGATATCAGGTACATTAAATAAATGATAAAAGTAGATGCCAGTGACTGCAACCAAGATGTAGCTCTACCTCGGTCTTTGCAGCGACAACATCAAAAACCAAAAGCTCATCACGGCTCAACTCCGCATGTTCTTTCTTGTTTTATTTTGGTTGTGGTAAAGTCTACATTTAGTTTAAAATATTGTTCTTTAAAGTTACCAATTGAAGGTGAATAAACTAGTTGATTGGGGCAACAACGAATTTTTTAAGAAAATGGGGTTAGATGGTATTTTGGAATCCTCGAGTGTGCTTCAAGATTTGAAGAAAGGTATTGCTCTACATGGTGAACGATTAGGAGTTCGTAAAGACAGATTTTGCATTTAATTTATGGGTCTCCTTGAAAAATTCTAATTGAAATATGGTGTTTTCACTTTAGTATGCAATGTGTTTGATTTAATTCACAAGAGAAAGCCTTGCAAGTAACACTTAGTAAGGTGTACAAAATATGCGTGTATTTGGTACGAAGAAAATTATTTTTTTGAAAAAGGAACGATTTTATCACTTATTTTCTCTTGTTTGGTTGGTGAGTGAAAAAACTTTTTTCGGAAAATTTTTTTTTTTTTTTTGGTAATTAAAGATTATATTAATCACCAAATTGTTCCGCGTATAATCCCATAGATCAGTTATATACTCAAATTGCCTATCAAAATTTCAGGTAAGCTAACTATCTAGACTATAACTATAGTTCCATATTTACAGAAAATGTTGTTGAAGATATATCCTAACTCTAGGGGTTGCTCTAATATTACAAATGTAAGCAATGCTCCTAACTAGAACTTCACTGGGACAGTAAGTGTTTCTGAAGATACGTGCATTCCTCTCCAACCAAATGGCATAGGACATCTCTGCAAATACCATTTTGAACACATGAGCTTGGGGAGCTTTGCCTTTGGACTTCTCAGTGATCCAGCTAACATATTGCAGCCAAGACTGTCCAGGAGGTTGAGACATGCCAAGCCATTGCAAAATGAGATGTTTCAGTTGTTCAGCAAAGGGGCAGTACAAGAACAAATGATCTCTAGCTCCATTCTTTGTTGACACATAACACAGCTACCATCAACACTCAAGTGCCACTTGATCAGCCTCTCTTTGGTAGGGAGTCTGTCTTGGAGCAGTAGCCAGAGGTTGAAGAGTGCTTTAGGTCGGGCAGCATTCTGCATGATTAGGTTTTTCCATGGAACTCTAGGCAATTGACCAATTTGTTGAAGATAGATTAGTTTGATAGAACATGTATTGGTATACAGCAGCTGGTGTTGTTGTAGTAGCCTAACACTCTCAATGATCTTCCGGACTATCCAACTTGCTTGTGCAAGAATATTCATACCTTCCAGTTGTTGATGTTTGATATACACTGTATGGATCCACTTTACCCATAATAAGTCTTTCTTGTGAGCCAAGTCCCAGGCTAGTTTTGCAACAGCAGACTTGTTCCACAGCAGAAGGTTGATTAGGTTCAGGCCTCCAGCAAACTTTGGCTGACAGATCTTGTCCCATGCTACATATGCTTTCCTGGTAATATTAGCTGAGGCAGACCATATGAATGATCTACACATTACCTCTATCAGTTTTATGACCTTGGATGGGAAGAGAAACAACTGAGCCCAATATGATTGGATACCAAAAATAACTGCTTGTACCAACTGCATTCGACCAGCATAGGACAACTGTTTAGCAGTCCAGGATGTAATCCTAGCTGTGATCTTGTCGATTAGTGGTTGCCACTGGAGAACAGATAGTTTCTTGGTTGATAGTGGAACCTCTAAGTATTTAAAAGGAAGTTCCCTACGTATATAACCAAGATGACTAAGGATTTGTTGTTGCTGGTCAGGCATTACTCCTCCAAAATATACAGCACTCTTCTGCATATTAGCTTTCATTCCAGATGCTGCAGTGAAGTGGGCAAAATATGTAAACATGGTTTGTACAGCTTGGCTATCTCCTTTAGAAAATAACAAGAGGTCATCAGCAAAACTGAGGTGTGTAATTCCCAGCTTTTTGCATCCAGGATGAAAGGTGAAACCCTTAGTTTTATTCAGTTCTGCCAGAGATCGACTTAGGTATTCCATCACTATAGCAAATAAGAAAGGTGATATAGGATCACCTAGTCTCAAACCTTTGGCTGCTTGGAAGGGTTCTGTAGTTTCTCCATTAACTATCACTGCATAGCTGACAGTTTGCACACATTCCATAATCCAATTTGTATATCTGGTTGGGAAATCCAGAGCCTCCAATACTTGTTGTAGGAAGCACCATTCAACTGAATCATAGGCCTTCTGGAGATCAATCTTGACCATACATCTAGGTGATATATGAGATCTTGTGTAGTGCTTGATGAGCTCAT
Source organism: Nicotiana benthamiana (assembly GCA_034376525.1). Taxonomy (NCBI): domain Eukaryota; kingdom Viridiplantae; phylum Streptophyta; class Magnoliopsida; order Solanales; family Solanaceae; genus Nicotiana; species Nicotiana benthamiana. The sequence goes on from CM067324.1 coordinate 41,694,499, forward strand.
GAGCCAAAATGACATTATCAGCAATTCTTCTCCCTGGAATGAAACCAGCTTGTGCATTGCATATGATGTTGGCTATAACTCTTTGCATTCTGTTGGCCAGCAATTTGGAAATAATTTTATAGACAACTGAACAGCAGGCTATTGGTCGAAACTCCTTGACTGTTTGTGGGTTGGGAACTTTAGGAATCAGAGTAAGGGAGGCACAGTTTGTTGGTCTATGCATTTTGGTGGATGCAAAGAAATTCCTGACTGCTTGCATTACCTGTGGCCCTGTAGTATGCCAAGTTTGTTTAAAGAATAGTGCATTAAAACCATCAATACCTGGGGCTTTATCACTGCCAATTGCCTTTAAGCTTTCCAAGATCTCAGTGTCACTGATGTCAGCAGCCAAATCCAGTTTCTGTTGGTGAGATAATGTAGGGCCATTTGCCATGTACAATCTATTAACAGCTGGAAGAGAATGAGCTGAAGTCCCCATAAGTGATTTGTAGAAAGCAGTGATTTCATTCTTCAGATCATCTGGCTATGTAATCTTCAAGCCTTCCTCTGTGATCAATTCAGTAATCTTCTTGTGTTGGTTTCTCTCTTTCATTACAGCAGAAAAGTATTTGTTATTACCATCCCCTAGATGAATCCATTTGGCTCGAGCTTTCTGTTGTAATATCGATTCTTCCAGCAGAGACCATTTTGCCTGTTGAAGTATCAGATCTTTTTCTCTTAGTTGCAATGAATCAGAATAGGCACTAGTCATCTGGTGTTGTAAGCTTCCAGTTCCTTACGGCTGACCTCAATTTTCTGTGAAATTGTCTTAAATTCTCTGGTATTTAGAGATTTCAAGACTGGTTTAAGGGACATGAGGTTGTTCCACACCCCTTGAAGGGTAGGCTGAGCATTGGCATTCCAGGAAGCTTTAACTAGTTGTTGGAAATCCTGATGCTGCATACATGCATTAAAGAATCTAAAGGGGGTTTTCCTAATTGAAATATCCTCTGTCAAGGTCAATACCATGGGGTTATGATCAGAGATTAATGGGGCTCCATATACAGTATGTACATGGCTCCATTTTAGCCTCCACTCACAATTACCAAAACTTCTATCCAGACGACTGCATACTCTATCATCTCCACCTTGCTTATTAGTCCAGGTAAAAAAGTCTTCCTTCCAAGGCAGTTCTGTTAGGCCAGCATGCTGCACACATTGAATAAAATCAGTAACTTCAGCTAGTCTAGCTTGATGACAAGATTCTCTATCATTGCTGGACATAATGGCATTAAAATCCCCTGCTATCAACCAGGGGTTAGTGATACTAGCAGCAAGATTCTGAAGAGCTGTCCACAGTAATTTCCTTTGTACAATGTCATTGTGGCCATATACCACTGTAAGGCAACAGATTAATTCATCAGTGAGCTTCCTAACAATGCAATGGATGTATTGTGCCTCTTCTTGAACACCAGTGACCAAGAGCTTGGTTGTATCCCATAAGATCCAAATTCGACCATTTATGGCACTGCTGTAGTTAGCTAGCATACCCCAGTTAGGCAGCAAAAATTCAGATATTTTTGCTGCATTATTCTGTTTAACTTTTGTTTCTACTAGACCAACAAGGTCAATTTTATTGACTCTAAAATATTCTTTAGCTTCCTTCTGTTTGAATCTTTTATTTACACCCCTAATGTTCCAAAATATCCACTTCATTGGGTATACTTTTTAGTATTTGGTTAGACAGTATAAAATTTTGCTACTCTTCTCACCTCCCTCCTCCCCCCCCCCCCCTCCCTTAATCCCCGTGTTTCATGTACTTTTCCACCACACCCTCTCCCTTCCCCAACCCGAATATCAAACATTTTCAGGATTTTATTATTTTAAAATTTTAATTGTTCTTTTATTCACATAACCCCAAGAAAGTAATATGTTGCTTTACTTTTTCTATACAAAAATAACATTAAAATTTCATAAGTAAAAAATACTCTTTTTTTTTTTGGATGACAAAAGTACTTTTTCAACAATATGAAAAAGAAAGTATTTATTTTGTTGAAAATTGAAATGAATAAAAATATTTTTTTATATCATGAAAAGAAAATAGTAATTTTGTTGAAATGACATAAACTACTTTTTACTACATTATCTTGTTAAAATAAAAGAAATTATTTTTTCTACATCAAAAACAAAAAGTGCGAATACTTTTTTATTAAAATGAAATACAATACTTTTTGCTACATCATTTTGTTGAAATGAGAGAAAATACTTTTGCTATATCATTTTGTTGAAATAATATAAAATACTTCTGCATCATCAAAAGTGTTATAAATAGAGAGATTTTACACTTCTATTTAAGGTGAATGTCTTTAATTAGAGAGATTCTAGAGTCCTATTATTGGTAGCTAAATCATCCCACTCCCTATAAATAAAGGGGTCTTCTACCATTGTAATACATCCCTAACAATCTCTAAGTATCAATAAGAATACTTCTCTCTCTCTATTCTCTCTATTGCTCTTGTTCTTGCATTATTGTTCTTGTCTTTATATTATTTTATAACACGTTATCAGCACGAGACTCTACCGTCTCAAGAACCATTCTCGAAAAATCTAAGGTATTTCCCTCTTCCTAATTTAATTTTCGATTATGTCTGACATTACGAAAAGAAAGTTCGTTGCCCTTGAATTTTCGGGCAAGAACTATATGACATGGGTGTTGGATGCTGAAATCCACTTAGATGCTATGGGTCTCGGAGACACCATTAAAGATAGAGAAAAAGCATCCACCCAAGACTGTGCGAAGGCCTTGATTTTCTTGCGCCATCACCTTGATGAAGGTTTGAAGACTGAATATCTCACCGTCAAGGATCCACTCATCTTGTGGAACGGCTTATAGGAGAGATATGACAACCTGAAGTTGGTCACTCTGCCACATGCACGATATGATTGGGCTCATCTGATGCTCCAGGACTTTAAGTCCGTTTCTGAATATAATTCTGCAATGTTCAGAATTACTTCTAAATTGAAGCTATGCGGAGATAAAATCTCCGATTATGATATGCTTGAGAAAACGTTTACAACATTTCATGCCTCCAATATGGTACTGCAACAACAGTACAGAGAGAAAGGCTTTACAAAGTACTCTGAACTGATTTCTCTTCTACTAGTGGCTGAGCGAAATAATGACCTGCTCATGAGAAATCACGAAAATCGACCCACTGGGTCTACACCACTGCCTGAAGCAGATAAGGTGCACTCTCATTACGCCAAACATGAAAAGGGCCATGGTCATGGTCGTAAACAGGGTCATAGCCAGGGACGTAGACAAGGAAGAAATTCCAATGAAGTCCGTCAACCCCCAAGGAGAGATAACCGCCGAAAGCAGAAACGGGATCATGAAGATCCTAAGGCAAATGGTTCAGAAACTATATGTTATCGTTGCGGTGGGAAAGGGCATTGGTCAAAGACTTGCCGTATACCAAGACACTTGGTTGACCTTTATCAAGCATCTCGAAAGAGTAAAGGCCCTAAAACAAATTTTGTCTATGACGACAACTTGGACATCACCCCACCTGGATGTGGCAGACTTCTTTGAGCAACCCGAGGGGAAAATAGACCACCTAATCGGTGATGGGTCCGTGATGAAAGAAGATGGAGTTATTTGATTTTGTTCTACTTATTTGTATTAGTTAGTGAATAAACTAATAGTCATTAGTATTAGCTCGTATTAGTTAGTTCATGATGCAATGTTAGCACTAGTTCTTTAGAATGTCTTCAATATGCTCAAATATCAATAATATTTTTATTTTCCAGTAGGGGTAATCGACTAGCCTGAAAAACTAGTCGATTTTCTAATATTTTTGCATTAAAGCTGAAAAACAATTGATCGACAATCGATTGTCTATGTCTAACAATCGATTGTCGTTAGACAGTGTAATCTGGAATTTTTCAAAAATCATCCACAATCGATTGTCTATGTCTAACAATCGATTGTCATTAGACAGTGTAATCTGGAATTTTTCAAAAATCATCCACAATCGATTGTCTATGTCTAACAATCGATTGTCGTTAGGCAGTGTAATCTGGAATTTTTCAAAAATCATCCACAATCGATTATCTATGTCTAACAATCGATTGTCGTTAGACAGTGTGATCCGGAATTTTTCAAAATTAATCAACAATCGATTGTCAATGTTAAACAATCGATTGTGTGTGAAAAATGCTTAAACTGAAAATTTTCAAGCTGCATAGTAATCGATTATGGATAACATATCTGATTTTGTTAGTCAACTGTTAGCAGCAGATTTTGAAAATATTATGTGACACAAACGAATTGAACTTGTTTATTCTTATGTTCGTGTATCTCTTTTGTATGTCAAACTATGGGATAGCAAATATGGATATCTCACAAAGCAAACTTGGATCAACGTCCAGCTGTAAAAGTATTTGCCTAGTTGATTCATGTACTACACATACAATACTCAAAGAAAAGAAATATTTCTCTCTACTAAATATGTATAAGGCAAACGTTACTACAATCTCTGGAAGTAGTAAATTGATTGAAGGCTCCGGAAGAGCAATTGTAACTCTGCCCAAAGGCACGACTTTAATCATAGAGAATGCAATGTTCTCCTCCAAGTCTAAGAGAAACTTGTTGAGTTTTAAAGATGTACGCCGGAATGGCTATCATATTGAGACAATGGATGAAGATAATCTTGAATATCTCGTCATCACAAAGAATGTCTCCGGCCAAAAGAGGGTTATTGAGAAATTCCCGTCTTTATCTTGTGGCTTGTATTGGACAAGAATTAGTGCAATTTAGGCACATTCAACAGTAAACCAAAGGGTTACTGATTCCAATACCTTTGTACTTTGGCATGATCGACTGGGACACCCAGGATCGGTCATGATGAGACGTATTATAGAAAGCTCATATGGGCATTCGTTAAAGAATTTCAAAATTCTTTCGAATAATGAATATCCTTGCACTTCGTGTTATCAAGGCAAGTTGATTATCAGGCCATCACCAACAAAGGTTGGGACTGAGTCACCCACGTTTCTGGAACGTATACAAGGGGACATTTGTGGACCAATTCATCCACCTAGTGGGTCGTTTAGGTATTTCATGGTCTTGATAGACGCATCCTGTAGATGGTCTCATGTGTGCCTGTTGTCATCACACAACCTTGTGTTTGCGAAATTAATGGCACAAATAATTCGACTACGAGCACAATTTCCAGATAATCCAATCAAGTCCATTAGACTGGATAATGCTGCTGAGTTTACATCCCAAGCATTTAATGATTATTGCTTATCAATCGGGATAAAAGTTGAACATTCTGTAGCTCATGTTCACACTCAAAACGGTCTTGCAGAATCGTTAATTAAACTCCTGCAGTTGATTGCAAGGCCATTACTTATGAGAACGAGGCTTCCCACTTCGGTATGGGGTCTCGCCATCTTACATGCAGCAATGCTAATTCGCCTCAGACCGACGAATTACCACAAGTATTCCCCGTTGCAATTGGTTTTGGGTCATGAACCCAATATATCCCATTTAAGAATTTTTGGATGCGCAGTATATGTGCCTATAGCACCGCCATCCCGCACCAAAATGGGTCCGCAAAGAAGGTCAGGAATATATGTTGGGTTTGAATCGCCCTCCTTCATTCGCTACCTCGAAACATTGACAAGCGACGTGTTTACTGCACGATTTGCAGACTGTCGATTCGATGAGACACTTTTCCCAAAATTAGGGGGAGAAGTTGGTGAAATCAAACGGGAAATTTTGTGGAAAAATGCATCATTATCTCATCTTGATCCACATACCTCTATTTGTGAAAGAGAGGTACAAAAGATTATCCATTTGCAAAGAATAGCAAATCAAATGCCTGACGCATTTACGGACTTGAAGAGGATAACGAAATCCCACATTCCCGCGGAAAATGTTCCAATCCGTATTGATGTCCCTGTTGGACAATCATCTAGTGTCATATCCAATGAGTCAAATGCACGCCTGAAGCGTGGCAGACCATTAGGTTCCAAAGATCGAAATCTAGAAAGAGGAAAAAGAATGATCAAAATGACACCACGAAAGAATCTCATGAGGAAATTCATGATTTAACAAATTCTGAGATTCATGAAGAATCCATTGAGCCCGAGACTCTAGAAAATATGGAACTATCCCTAAATCCAATTAATATTGAGGAAAATGTTAATCGAGTGGATATTGTGGTGGATAATGCCTTTGCTTATAATGTCGCATCTAGCCTTATGCAAGAATGTGAGGATCTCGAACCTCAATCTGTTGAAGAATGTCGAAAAAGACAGGATTGGCCAAAGTGGCAAGAAGCAATTCAATCAGAATTGAATTCGCTGGCAAAACGTGAAGTTTTTGGCCCTATAGTTGAAAAACCTAATGGTGTTAAGCCTGTCGGCTATAAATGGGTCTTTGTACGCAAAAGAAATGAGAAAAACGAGGTACAAAGATATAAGGCACGCCTTGTTGCACAAGGTTTTTCTCAAAGGCCTGGTGTCGATTATGAAGAGACATATTCGCCTGTAATGGATGCGATAACCTTTCGTTATCTCATAAAGTTTTGCTGTCCATGAAAAGCTTGACATGCACTTAATGGATGTGGTTACTGCCTATCTTTATGGCTCACTTGATAATGAGATATACATGAAAATTCCCGATGGACTCAAGATGCCAAACGCGCATAATTCAAAATCTCGGGAAATGTTCTCAATTAAATTGCAAAGATCCTTGTATGGTCTAAAGCAATCTGGACGAATGTGGTATAATCGTCTTAGTGAGTACTTGTTAAAAGAAGGCTATATATATAACGCCATTTGCCCATGTGTTTTTATAAAGAAAACAACATCGGAATTTGTTGTACTTGGCGTATATGTCGATGACATAAACCTTATTGGAACCCCTATAGAACTCCAAAAGGCAATTGATTATCTAAAGGATGAATTCGAGATGAAAGATCTCGGAAAGACTAAACTATGTCTTGGTTTGCAAATTGAATATTTGGCAAACGGAATTTTTGTTCATCAATCTACCTATACAGAAAAGGTACTGAAACGGTTTTACATGGATGAAGCACATCCTTTAAGTACACCGATGGTTGTTCGATCACTTGATGTGAACAAAGATCCATTCCGACCACAAGAAAGGAATGAAGAGCTACTTGGTCCTGAAGTACCATATCTTAGCGCAATTGGCGCACTAATGTGTCTTGCAAATACTACAAGGCCTGACATATCCTTTTCAGTTAATGTCTTAGCAAGATTTAGCTCGGCTCCTACGAGGAGACATTGGAATGGGATCAAACACATATTGCGGTACCTAAAGGGAACTACCGATATGGGCTTATTTTATGGCAAGAATTGCAGCCCAGATCTTGTTGGTTATGCTGATGCTGGATATTTGTCCGACCCACACAAGGCTCGATCTCAAACGGGTTATGTGTTTACCAGTGGAGAAACCGCCATATCTTGGCGATCGACTAAGCAATCAATTGTGGCTACTTCATCTAATCATGCCGAGATAATTGCTATTCATGAAGCAAGTCGGGAGTGTGTGTGGTTGAGGTCTATAATACATCATATCCAAGACAAATGTGGTTTGAAGTGTGATAAACTACCCACAACTTTGTATGAAGACAATGCAACATGTATAGCTCAATTGAAGGGAGGATTCATAAAAGGAGATAGAACGAAGCATATTTCACCAAAGTTATTCTTCACACATGATCTTCAAAAGAATGGTGATATCAATGTTCAACAGATTCGTTCAAGCGACAATATGGCTGATTTGTTCACAAAATCTCTACCAAAGTCAACCTTCAAGAAGCTAGTTCACAAGATCGGGATGCGAAGACTTAAGGACATAAATTGATGTTCCTATCAGGGGGAGTTAATGCGCGTTGCACTCTTTTTCCCTTACAAGGTTTTGTCCCACCGGGTTTTCCTTGCGAGGTTTTTAACGAGGCAACCAATTGGCGCATATTCAAACATGTGTACTCTTTTTCCTTACTTTAATTTTTCCCATTGGGTTTTGTTTTAAGGTTTTAACGAGGCACATCATTGAATAGACATTCAAGGGGGAGTGTTATAAATAGAGAGATTTACACTTCTATTTAAGGTGAATGTCTTTAATTAGAGAGATTCTAGAGTCCTATTATTGGTAGCTAAATCATCCCACTCCCTATAAATAAAGGGGTCTTCTACCATTGTAATACATCCCTAACAATCTCTAAGTATCAATAAGAATACTTCTCTCTCTCTATTCTCTCTATTGCTCTTGTTCTTCCATTATTGTTCTTGTCTTTATATTATTTTATAACAAAAAGAAAGTATTTTGTTTGTTGAAATGAGAAAAAACTTTTTTTACATCACAAAAAATACTAATTTTTTAAAATAAAAAATAAAATACTCTTAATATTTTTATTTTGGGTGGAGGGTACGGGGTAGGGTTGAGGGGAGGGGGTTTTGGGTGGGGGTTCGTTACTTACTGTAAACCTTGCAAAGTGCTCTTCTATCATTTGGTATTATATGAATGTTCCGTTAATTTGAATGTATACAACTGCTTTTTTAGTACGTGTTCTCTAATTAAGCACTTGGTTTAGCTGTATGCCACCATCGAAACAAATGATGCGTGATATAAATCATATCAAAATTTGATTTGAATTATTTGAATTATATCAAATAATCTTAAAATTAAACTTTTTATATGAAAATTATAAATAGTTATTAGATATTAATAAGAAACGGGACATGAAATCATTTCTCAAATCTCATAGTGGATAACTTGTTTTTATTTATTTATTTTGTAATAACCCAACTCCGTAATATTGGCACTTGTATTTTATTTTACGGTCAATATTAAAGAATGCTTAACATATAATATTGTGATGTCTTGTTTGAGCATATTGAATAATATTACTTTGGAAAAATTGTTACTACCACTTTATTTTTCATCTCAAATTGAAATAAGTTTTATCCTTGTACATTTTTTTTATTCTTTGCCTATAGTTATTGCAATATTTATTACTTAATATTGTAATAGGGTAATGTGACCATTTATTAGCTTATAGATTAACTTAATCTATTATTACTTATTACCCTTTTAATAATCATCAATAAATGTAAACTTTTATTCTTAAAATTTAATACATTTATACCATGATCATCTTACTCAGAACTCTTTCATCATTCAAATATATCAATAATATTTTTTTACTATTATTTAATAATTTAATTTACATTTTTTAAAAATAAACTTACGAAATAAGTATCATTGCACTCTCTCTATTTTCCTTTTTGTACATTCTTTTCTCTACTAAAAATTTTAATTAGCTTTTACACAAATATTTGACCCAAACTCAAAATAATATCACGTCTTATTTTAAAATATTACTTTGAATTAGTCTAAAACTTAAGAAATAAGTTCCTTTATAATGTTTCAAACCTATTTGAATTTTCATATAATTAGTTTTTATTATGTGCAATTAAAATTTCTTTCTCTTTTAGTTTCAAGTTTTTTTTTTTTGGTAATTAAATTTTTATTAATCACCAAAAGGATGCCTTACAAAATCATAGGACAGTTTAATCTCAACTGCCTGTCAAAACTGGAACATAAAGTATCAATGCTACTCTAATCATTCAGCATTTATGACATAAACTGCTGAATATATGAACTAAGCCTAGGAGGAGCTTGAACATTACAGATATAGGCTATACTACTAAGGAGTTTATCACAATTACAATAAATGTTTTTAAAGATTCTCGCATTCCTTTCTAACCATAAACTATACAGCATTTCTGTAATTGTCATCTTGAATGTGTGAGCTCGGAGAGATTTCCCTTTGGACTGTGTGATGATCTAGTGGCAGAATTGTGTCCAAACTTGTCCAGTAAAGTCTTCAATTCCAAGCCATTGCATTGTTCGATATCTCAACTGGGAAGCATAAGTGCAATGAAGAAATAGATGATCTCTAGTTTCCAATTCTTGTTGGCACATAACACAGATGCCTGATATGTTCAAATTCCATTGCAGCAGTCTGTTCTTGGTAGGAAGTCTATCCTGCAGTAACAACCATAAGCTGAAGATAGCTTTAGGTCTAGCAGCATTTTGCATTACCAGATTCTTCCATGAAACTCTAGGTGATTCTCCAAGCAGTTACAAGTATACTTTCCTTATGGTGCAGTCAGTGTTATCTAGCAATTGGTGCTGATGTAGTAGCTTAGCTCCCTCCACAATTTTCCTTACCATCCAGCTAGCATTAGCTGGGATAGTAAGGTTCTCCAGCTGGTGATGTTTGATATAAACAGTATGGATCCATTTCACTCACAACAAGTCTTTCTTATGAGCTAAATCCCAACTTAGTTTAGCTATGGCAGCTCTGTTCCACAATGAGATATTTGTTAAGTTCAAACCTCCAAAAGACTTAGGCATACACACTTTCTCCCAAGCCACATAGGCTTTCTTTGTGATATTAACAGACCCTGACCAGATATAAGATCTGCATATAGTCTCCAGCAGTTTAACAACTTTTGATAGCATGATAAACAATTGAGCCCAATAAGCTTGAACTCCAAATATAACTAACTGAACCAACTGGCATCTGCCTGCATAAGACAGGTATCTTGCTGTCCAGGAAGTAATTCTTGCAGAAATCTTATCAACCAGAGGTTGCCATTGAGCAACTGACAGCTTTTTGGTAGTTAGAGGGACTCCCAAATATTTGAAAGGGAGGTCTCCTTTAACATAACCAAGATGATCAAGAATTTGCTGTTGAATCTCAATTGACACCCTACCAAAATACACAGCACTTTGTGTAAATGAGCCATAAGACCAGTAGCAGCAAGGAATTGAGAAAAGAATAAGAACATAGAACTTACTGATTGAAGCTCCCCTTTGACAAATAATAGCAAGTCATCAGCAAAGCTCAAATGAGTGATTCCCAACTTTTTACAACCAGGATGATATATGAAGCTTTTAGTATGATTCAATTCTGCCAAAGATCTACTAAGATATTCCATTATAATAGCAAACAGAAAGGGAGATATTGGATCTCCTTGTCTTAATCCTTTGGCAGCTTGAAAAGGCTCTGTTGTTTCTCCATTAACCACAATAGTATAGCTAACAGTTTGGACGCATTCCATGATCCATCTAATAAATCTGCTAGGGAAATCCAGTTCTTCCATAATCTGTTGCAAACTGCACCATTCCACTGAATCATAAGCTTTTTGAAGATCAATCTTGATCATACATCTGGGAGAGATATGTGATCTGGAATACTGTTTTATTAGCTCATGAGCTAATATAACATTATCTGCTACTCTTCTTCCTGGTATAAAACCAGCTTGAGAATTACATATAATGCTACTCATAACTTTCTGGAGTCTGTTAGCCAACAACTTGGAAATAATCTTATACAAGACTGAGCAACAAGCTATTGGCCTGAATTCTTTAACTTTCTGAGGATTGGATACCTTAGGCAGCAGAGTGTGGCACAATTAGTAGGTCTATACATCTTGGAGGTCTGAAAGAAATTCCTGACAGCTAGTATAACCTGGTTACCAATGATATGCCAAGATTGTTTGAAGAACATGGCATTAAATCCATCAATCCCTGGAGCTTTATCATTTCCAATACCCTTCAAACTGTCAAGTATCTCTGTGTCAGTAATATCAGCAACTAGATCCATCCTTTGGAGTTGAGATAGCTTTGGTCCATTCCTCATGTGCATCTTGTTCACAGCTGGTAATGAATTGGCTGTAGTTCCCATTAGAGCTTGATAGAAATCCCTAACCTCCTTCTTCAGTTCTGCATGATCAGTTAGCTTCAGTCCTCCTTCTGTAGAGAGTTCAATAATCTTCTTATACTGGCTCCTCTCCTTCATGACTGCTGAAAAGTATTTATTGTTGGAATCCCCTAGCTTGATCCATTTAGCTCTTGATTTTTGCTGCAAAGCTGACTCTTCAATTAATGACCAGTTCCCTAGCTGTTGTACTAGAGATTTTGCTCTTTGCTGAAGTGTGTCTGAATAAGAGATAGCCATTTGATGCTGCACATCTTCTAGTTCTTTCCTGCTGCTTTCAATTTTTTGAGAAATATTCTTAAAATCTCTAATATTAAGAGATTTTAAGGGAGGTTTGAGAGACTTAAGATTATTCCATACTCCTTGAAGAGTATTCTGCTCCTTGCTTTTCCAGTAAGTTGAAAGAATAGCCTGAAATTCCTTATGCTGGATCCAAGCATTAAAGAATCTGAATGGTGTTTTCCTTGTAGATGTATCTGTTGTCAGAGTTAGTAACATGGGATTATGATCAGATATGAGGGGATAGCCATATACAGTATGCACATGGTTCCACTTCATCTGCCATTCAAAATTACCAAACACTCTATCCAGTCTACTACATACTCTATCATTACCACTTTGTTGATTAGACCAGGTAAAATAATTTCCCTTCCATGGCAGCTCAACTAGCCCTGATTGCTGAATGCAATTATTGAAATCAACAAGGTCCCTTTGCTTCACCTGTTGGCATGATTGTCTTTCATTGCTGGACAGAATTGCATTGAAATCCCCTGCAATGATCCAAGGATCAGTAATACCAGCTGATAAATTTAGGATAGAATTCCATAGCATCCTCCTTTGGTCATAGTCATTAAATCCATAAACTACTGAAAGCCAGCAGATAGTATCACCAGTGATATATTGAACTTGACAATGAATGATCTGAGCTTCCTCAAGATATCCAGTAACAACCACTTTTGTAGGATCCCACATGATCCAAATCCTCCCATTTACAGCACCACTATAGTTAGTTATCATGTTCCAGTGAGGCAACAAAAAACTAGCTATTCTACTAGCATTGTGTTGTTTAACCTTAGTCTCTACAAGTCCTACAAGGTCAAACTTATTATTTCTAAAGTAATTTTGAGCTTCTTTTTGTTTAAACCTTTTATTTACACCCCTAATATTCCAAAAGATCCACTTTATTGAGTTTTACTAGTTCCCTCTTCATCTAGGGGATGATCAGCCCACCTAACTGTCCCTACTTCAAATCTGCTAGACATCACAAGAGGAGATAAAGGAGGAAAATTAGCAATGTTGAAGACTGGAGAGTCTTGAACAACCTGCTTGTGTCTGTTCCCAATATCAGCTGTAGCTGTAATGCTTGGCTCCTTAATTACCTCTTGACACTGGATGTGAGGCATCTGGTTGTTTTGGACTGCTGTACCTGGTGCTTTCACTCTCCATTCTTGTATCACCTTACTTTTCTGTGTAGGTTGAGCAGTTTTAGTTAAACAGTTGTGTCCAACCTCCAAACATTTCTCACAATACATAGGTTTCCACTCATAGATCACATCCTATATGAAACTCTTTCCATTTGGATCTAGAATCTCTATTTCACTAGGTAATTTTTTTGACACATTTACCTCAATGAGCATACGAGCATAAGAGATTCTGGATTGTTTAGTAGTACACTCATCAGCAAATATAGGTTTACCAAGGACACTGGCAATTCTACTTAAAGACTTGTTGCCCCAACAGGACATGGGTAAGTTAGGAAACTTTATCCACAAAGGAATTTCTGAAGGGAAAGCTGCCTTGAAATCAAAATCCACAGACCATTGCTTCAAAATCATAGGTCTGTTGGCAATAGTATAAGGCCCTCCACACAGAATTTCCTTAGCATCTTCAAGGGAACTAAATTTAACTATATAATAACCCTCATCATGATAGAACAGTTCAGGCTCAGGAACATGTGACCAGTGAAGATTAGTAAATCTTTTCATTCCATTATACCCAGGGCTATTACCTAACACAAATACAACAAGAGCACATTTCCATTTCCCTTCTTCCTCCTCCACTTCTTCCTTCACCAGTTGACCAACTGGTTTGCCATTAGCAAGCGTAGGGGGAATATATTCTAAGGACATACCATTTGCAGCAAGTCTTTTATTCTGGAAGAGACTAGTCCACTGTTTAGGTGGATCTAATTTTGGACCTTCCTTTGTAACAGATTTTGGATCATCAGCTGGTGTTGGCTATTGCATGCAAATCTGGACTCCTTTATCAGGCTCCATCGGACTAGTTACAGGCTTGATTGGTGGCTCTGTACTCCTAACATTTACTATTGGTATCACTGATACTCCAGATGGTTGTGGATTTGTTGTTGCTTGAGGCAATGGAACAGTAATCGCAGCAGGTTGTGGATCTGTTGTTGCTTGAGGCAATGGAACAGTAATCGCAGCAGGATTTGATGGAACAGTAGTACCTACCAGTTGTGGATCTGTTGATACTGGAACAGTAATCGCAGCAGGCTTTAATGGAACAGTAGTACCTACCATCGGTACAGTGGTAACAGCTTTCTGGAAAACTATATCACTCGCATAAATTGGTACTAATTCTTTTCTTGGGCGACCTCTCCTCCTTGCCATAACAACCTCTGCTAGGTTTACTTACCTTAGCAGATGCAGTGGAGAAGAAGACGATGAAGTAAGGAAGAAGATGAAGAGAAAGTTACAACGTTAATTTAGAAATTCTTCTTTTTAGTTTCAAGTTACAAATTCAGCTTTTAATTTTTATTAATAAAATTACCTACATAACATATTTATTTAATATGTTTAAATATTTAATTTGGTATCAAATTTTTATTTTTCTTTATCTACCAAGACTTCAATTTTGCGGTCATATCCATATTTTAAGTGTTCTTATCATAATTTTAAGAACTTTCTAATCTAAAGTTTATATAGTTTTTTATTTTTAATATAATTTTTTTTAAATTTTAATTATTGTTCTTATTTCTGTTATAATGTCATCTAATATGTAATATTATTACATTTAATGTAATTTATTTATTAACTTTACACTTTATTTAATATTCTTATCCACTGGTATTTTTTAATATAATATAATATAGATAGATAGATGGATGGATGGATGGGTGGATGGATGGATGGATGGATGGATGGATGGATGGATGGATGGATAGATAGATAGATATATTACATATTAAATTAGATATTTATTTTATTTTTAAATTATGTTTGAAATTTTTAACTTATTTAAATTTATTAATAATATTTTTGAGTTTGAATATTTGCATTGTGTTATTTTTTTAAGTAATTCTTAATATAAATATCCTCACATGATCTCTAATTTATTTATATTATTTTTTATTTAAATATTTTTTTAGCTATTTACTTTAGTTATGTGGCTTTATGCACATGCATACTATTTCTTATAGTATTTAAACAACATTTTATCATCTCAATTATAAATAAGTTTTATTTTTTCTTTTGTATGATGAAATGCTCTATTTGTTCCTCAATTTTTATATTATATTATTCGACACATAATATTTTAAAAAGAAAATATATATGAAATAGACGAGAAGGAATCATGTGGTTAGAATTCTAAAATAGAAATTCTTATTTTTAGTAAGTTCTGGAATCTATTTACAATGAAAATAGAAGTCAATATCAGTTGATTCATACCTTTAAATTAAATTTGATCAAACTTGTCTTGTCTTAATTCTTATTAGATTTTTATTATATTATTCAATAATTAATATTATTACATTGTCATTTGGCTCTATTTTTTATCATATTTCTTTATAAATTAAATCTTTCTCAATTGTTTACAACAATGGTTCCAGTATTACTTATTTCTACATAATATTTCTTATATATATGAAATGGAAGAAAATAAATCATGTGGTTAGTAATTCTAAAATAATTTTTTTTATTTTTAGATCTTTTTGAATCTATTTACAATGAAAATAGAAGTCAATATTAGTTTATTTATACATTTAAGTTAAATTTGATCAAATTTGTTTTGCCTTAATTCTTATTAGATTTTGTAAATATTTTTAATTTTGTCTGAGTGATTAAGATTGTTTCTTCCTAAGTTATATTTATCTAATCATATAAGAAATTTTTATTTATGTATAAAATATCCATTTGCCCGATCAATCAATTTTAATATGACTTTATTATTCTTGTTATTAAAATATATTTTATTGATTTTTTAATTTTTTAATTGTATATAATTTATATATTTTATATAAGATCTTATTTTGTTGCTAAAATTGTTTTAATTTTGAAAGTTAATAAATCTTTAATATCTTAAGTAAATTTTTATTTTATTTTATGTTTTCTCTTACTCCAAAGTATAGATAGTCCAATGTTATCTCAATTTATGTCTTTCATATTTTTTTCTACTATAGTTTTTAAATTAACTTACCTCCATATTTCTAGCTAATATAGAAGTAAACCTATGAGTATATCATTATAGATTTAAATATAGTAGATATGGATATAAATATACATATAAATATAAATATAGATAATAGATTAAATTTATCTAAGATTTATCTAAATTATGTATAAGATTCATTCAACTATTTCCATTAATTATGTTTCCATATATACTTTTTAATTATAGATATCAAAAAATATTTAATGAAGTAGTAGTCCAAGATTTTCTATAGGTATCTTTAATTAAATTTATGTATAATTCAGTTATGGTAGGTATCTTTTTGGGATAAGAATCAATTAAAATTTCGTTGAAAATCTTATACACTAATTTTAAGTTAAAATAATAATTTTTTATTTTGTACAAGTTTTTTATCTAACCTTATTTTTGAACAATATACATTATTATATGTATTTTTAATTAAATTTTGTGTATAATTCAGTTATGGTAGGTATTCTTTTTTAACAAAAAATATTTAAATAAATATTTTGTATCTTACAAAATTGATAGTTCATATCTAATGATCCCTTACTATCAAAAAAATATTAATTATAAATTTTTACATTAGAGCTAAGAACATTTTTTATAGAAGCTAAAATGAAGCCACTTAGCAATTTTAAGACAACATAAAACATTTGGATTATAAATGAAAAAATATTTATCTTCTATATCTATATCTATATTATATTAAATGGAGAGTAGTGAAGCATAGGATTAAGCCTAGTGGAAAGTTAAAAAAAGCCACTTGACAATTTTAAGTTGGAAACATAATTAATGAAAGTAGTAGTCCAAAATTTTCTGTAAATTGAATTTCATTCTTTAATAAATCAAAGCGAATTATTTTAACTTTTAAACTAAAAATATTCTCTTTTTGAGAATATGTGGGACGTACACACAGAGGGATGCAACTCTCATTAAGCAAACAAATATATTATAGCAATAGGTATCTTTACATAAATTTGTGTATAATTCAATTACGGTAGGTATTCTTTTTGAGAAAGAATCAATTAAAATTTCGTTTGTATCTTACACATTAATTTTGAGTTGAAATAATAATTCTATATTTAGTACAAATTTTGTATGTTACCTTATTTGTGAACAATATACATTAATATAGGTATAATATACATTACTATAAGTATTTTTAATTAAATTTTGTATACAATTTATTATTTTTAAGCTAAAAATTTTATCTTTTTGAGAATATGTTGGACGTACACAAAGAGGGATGTTATTAAGCAAATAAATATATTATAGCTATCTGTATTTTTATTTAAATTTGTGTATAATTTAGTTATGGCAGGTATCCTTTTTTGAGAAAGAATCAATTAAAATTTATTTTTTGTATGTTACACACTAATTATAAGTTGAAATAATAAAATTCTATATTTAATACAAGCTTCGTATTTGAAATTATTTGCGAATAATATACATTAATATAGGTATCTTCTACATCATTATAGGTATTTTTAATAAAATTTTGTGTATAATTAAGTTATGGTAGGTATTCCTTCTTTTTTTTTTTTTGAATAAACAGATTTTCTATTCCATTCCGTCAAAAAATTATACACGTAAAAACGTAGATGCTGACCATCTGTGCTCACATGCTATACAATCACTACACATATTATCAATCTAATAAGATTAGCAATATCACTATTTGATAGTAAATGTGACAATTCTATACCAAGAGCAACCTAGGGGTAACGGTTTAAGCTTAGTAACACGACCTTCCATTTATGAGTTGAAGCTCCTCTTGAGTGGAGATGGACTGCTATTTCCTTACAGACATTATCACTCAGCATATTACCTCCTTGGAATCTCATTTTATTGCGCTCTCTTCATATCATTGTCACCAGAATCCCAAACAGACAGGCATTGATTTCTGCTACACCAGATCTACTCCTCGCCAGCTTACTGTCCCAGTCACATTCCTCTTTCCAGTCAGAAATAGGTCGTTTATAGCCCAATCAGTTTAGGAGCCGACTCCAAAGTCCTTTAGTCTTCAAGCAATCAAAGTACAGATGATCAAAAGTCTCACGAGACATGCCACAGAAAATACATTCCTGTGGAATCAGGATATTGAGTTCCTGGAGTCTGTCCACAGTTGGCAATCTCTTTATGCAGAGCCAGCCAAAAAATAAATTTGTACCTGGGGTGTAATTGAGCCTGCAGTATGATGGTCTTCCATTGGACTTTAATGTATTGTGGGTGTTGGAGTCTGTATAACTTCTTGATGCTGAATGAATCACCCCTCTGAAGCTGAAGCAGTCGACTGCCCAGATTTCCGTGAAGAGTTCCAATGACATTTATCAACTCTCTCGGCTCAAAGATTTTCCTTATTGCCCAAGCAGCGGATCTGGGCATTGGCATGTCATCAATATAGTGATTTTTAATATAGAACGTGTGCACCCATTTTATCCACAGACTATCCTTCTTCTTGGTCAGTGCCCATAGGTTCTTTACAACAATAGACTAATTCTATTTGATCAGGTTCAACATATTTAATCCCCCTGCACTATATGGCCTACAGAGTGTTTCCCAGACAATCAGAGGTTTCCTTGACACTGTAGTTGAACCTGTCCAAAGGTATGATCTGCATATTGCTTCAGTCATACTCAAAACATTTTTAGGCAGTAGAAAAAATTTGGGACCAATAGGCATGAACACCAAACAGTACTGATTTGATCAGCTGAAGTCGACCAGTAGAGGAGAGCAGCCTTGATGACATTCAACTTATTTTCTGTGTGATTTTCTCAACTAATGGCCAACATTGAGTAATGGAAAATTTCTTTGAATCCAGAGGAATCCCCACATATTTAATTAGAAGCCTGCCTTCAGGGAAACCCAATGCCTGTGATATCTCCTCCTTCTGCTAGTTTGTTACACCTGCTATGTACACAACACTTTTGTCAGCATTTGCTTGAAGTCCAGAAGCTTTGGAGAAGTTCAGAAAAGCCTGCTTCAGTAATATTACAGACTAAATGTCTGCTTTACAGAACATAAGAAGATCATATGCGAGCAAACATGTGCTACACCCATGGATGGAATTTGAACTCTTTCCTCATCATCATTTGCAAAAATACTCTTTGTAGATACTCCATGGACAGAACAAAGAGGTATGGAGACATAGGGTCACCTTTCCTTATGCCTCTTCTTCCTTTAAATGGAGCAGTGAGTCCACCATTGATGTTGAGAGAGTAGGTAATAGCGGATATGCACTCCATTACCCACCCAATGAATTCATAAGAAAATCCCAAGTCCTGCATCAGTCTCTCTAGGAAGCACCACTCACTTGTGTCATAAGCCTTCTTTAAATCTACTTTAAGAACACATCTAGGTGAAATGCCCTTCCTAGAGTAGCCTTTGAAAAATTCTTGTGTAAATAGAATGTTATCAGTAATGCTACGACCCTCAATGAATGTTGACGGTGATATTCCAACCAGATAGTCAATAATTGCTTTCAGCCTAACTGCAAGGATCTTAGTGATGATTTTGTACAGATTTGTAGAACAGGAAATGGGTCTATAATCCTTCACTTTTCTTGGATTTTGCACTTTAGGAATTAGTGTTAGTGCAGTGCTGCTAAATCCTTTATGCAATTTCCAGTGAGAAAGAATTCCCTCACAGCTTCTCAAATGTCTTCCCCCACTATATGCTAATGCCTTATAAAAAATTCAACTATGAAGCCATCCACACCCGGTGCCTTATCATGAGGCATATCCTTAATTGCCATTAGTATTTCCTTACTTATGACTGGCTTTACTAGATCATCTTTCTGTTGCAAGTTGAGACAAGGACCCTGATGGATTACTGCAGTGTTTGGACATGGCAGATGTTATTGTTTCCCCCCAGTAAACTCTTGAAGAAAGTAATAATCTCTTCTTCCACCATCCTAGAATCAGACAACTTTACTCCTTCTTCAGTATATATAGAATTTATAGTATTAAAGTTTTTCCTCATCTTCAGTTAAGCATGAAAATATTTAGTGTTTGAATCTCCACAAGCAATCCAGTGTGCTCTAGATTTCTGGTGTATGATCTGCTCCTTTATGTTACTCCATTTCTCTACTTCGATAAGCATCATCCTTTCTTGATCAATCAGACCTTGGTCCATACAATTGATCTGTATCTGATTCGGTATAGCTTCCAGTTTCTGCTTTGCCTCACTGAGGTGTATCCTACACTTTTCCATATAAGTATTCAAATCCTTTAACCCCACTTTTAGGGGCTTTAATTTATTCCATACTCTATGCATTTTCCCTCAATGCTGGCTTTGATTCCATACCCTTTCCATGATGCTAGGGAAATCAGCATGATCCATGACAGATGTATACAGTTTGAATGGCTTAGGATGAATGTTCCTTCTTTGTTCCTCAGCATTACACAGTAAAAGGATAGGGGAATGGTCTGATACTCCTGGGGTCAACATATCAGCTTCAATATGAGTATACTCATGCATCCAGTTCACATTTCCAAAAGCCCAATCAATCCCGCTATAGACTCTTGTCTCTGGTTTTTGTTTATTACACCATGTATAAAAACATCCCAAGCTCTTCAACTGAGAGAGTTAAAGAGCAATGAGTGTGTCTTGGAAGCCTTGAATCTCCTGTTGCATAACTGGAGCACCTATCCTATCATCAGTGTGGAGAACATTGTTGAAATCTCCACTGAGTAGCCAGCTCTACTGAATAGTTGCTCCTAAGGTCAACAGATTGGCCCATAGTTGTTGTCCCTTGTTCATCTCATTATTTGCATACACTACTGTTATCAGTATTCTGAAATTTGCACTTATTTCTTTAACCTCACAATGTATAAACTGCACATCAGTCTTCAATATTTGCATCTCAACATTTGAATTCCACAATAGCCAGATTCTTCCATTTGGATGCTCATTGTAATTCCCACTATATCACCAATCATTTCCCAGTTTGTGATAATCATTTTTACCTTTGCTTCCTTCACTCTAGTTTCTATGCATCCCATACAGTCTACTTTATGCTTCCTCAGAAAGAGTTTCAGCTCCTTCTGTTTATGGGCCTTGTTAAGGCTCCTAGTATTTCGTGTGCTGAAAATTATATTGTGGTGAAGCTGGATGGTCCAGCGTCCCCTGGTTCATCACCTATCAATAACAAAGAGGAACTATTGGTCATGTTCATTGAGGCTCCAGCATAGTGTTGTACATTTTTCCTTTTTGCCAACCCCTTATCTATCACCCTGCCTCCAGTAATGTCAGTTTGCTTGCTTTCCTCCACTGTCCTAGCATTGTTAACCACCTCACCATTCTGCTTGGTTTTTTGTATCCATTTCCAGTTCTCACTCTGCACTTGCTTCTTTTCCTCTGCTGCCTTGAAATGGTTCAGTGTTTCCTCTTCACTTCCCTGTTTCTTTTTGTACCAGCAATCATCAGTGTTATGGCCAAATCTTACACAGTCAAAGTACTATTTTGGCCTCCATTCGTAGTCAATCTATTGAGTGATAAATCCCCTCTTAGTATGTAACTCAAAACTATCTGGTAAGGGTTGAGATATGTCGATTTCAACCAGTATTCTTGCGTATGATATCTTCTCCAATTTAGCAGTGATTCTATCAGTGTACATAGGCTTCCCAACCACACTAGCTAGTTTACGAGGGGCTTCGGTGGACCAAAATCCCAATGGAAATCCAGGGAAGGTAATCCACAAAGGAATTACACTCAAACTTCCTGGTTCATACTTGAAATACATTCTCCAATGTTGCAACACAAATGGCTTGTTATGGAAAGTGTATAGACCTGCCTGAAGAACAAGATCCTTGTCTTCACTATTATCAAATCTGAATATATAGTAACCTTCCTCATGATGCAGCACTTGAGGTTTTGAAACAAAATCCAAAACATTTGTTATGAAATTGTCCATTGCTCGCTCGTACGGGTCTTCCCCAAGCACAAAACCAATCAATGCACTGCTCCAGTATGCCTCTTGTTCCTTTGTCTCCTCGTCTTCAATTTGTACCACAAATGTACTATCAGGCATATCAGGTGGTACATAGCACAGCGATTTACCTTTTTGAGGGCTTCTATTCTGTTGCATGGTGTCCCTTTTATCTTTTAATTCCTTAGGATCTCCAGAAGTCTGACAAATCTGAACTTGCTTGACTTGTGCAGAAAATTGGAGTCGTCGATGAACTTGTTGTGTATCAGCAAAATCTTTCCTCAGAATTTCACCCTCGCCTTCGTTGATTCCCTCACTAATAGGTTGGAATTTCAGTGGTAAAAAACTTCCAAACGTAACTGGTTTTAATCGCTGTTGTACTCCATTTTTCGGCGTTATTTGCATTACGGAATTTTTATTCCTGCTAGAGTTGTGAAAAATTGTAGGCGCCGAACCCATCCATGTTAACCACTGAGCAGGCTTGTCAACAGCAGGCGTCTCTACACTATCCTCCTCCGGTATTACATTTGTCGCTGGTGGCTTTCGTCGTCGTCTCGCCATGGCTGAAGGCGCAAGTTAGCTCTCCTTGCTTATCTTGCGCTGAGAGCACTCGTAATCCACTTTTTTTTTTTTTATTTCTCACACTTCTTCTTAGGTATTCCTTCTTAAGAAATAAATAATTAAATAAACATTTTTATTTATGAGTTTAATTAAATTTTGTGTATAATTCAATTATGCTAGGCATATTTTAAGGAAATAATCAACTAAAAATTTTTTTTGTATCGTACACATTTTAAGTTGAAATAAAATATATAAATTATTTATAATTTTAAAAAATAATCAGTATAATATTTTAGTAACAAGAATAATAAAGTCATATAAATATTGACAAACCGAGCAAATGGATACTTTATACATAAATAAATATTTTTTATATAATTATAAAATTTAAGCTTAATAAGAAGAAATCTTAACCACTCGAATAAATAGCAAATAAATTACTATGTGAAAGAATATGCATAAAATATAAATAATTCTCTGTCTATATATATTTATATATTTCAAAACATGTGCTAAAAAAAGGGTAGTAAAACTTAATATTAAGGTAAGTGGCATATTAAAAAAGTCAGTTTGTATTTTTTGAACAAAATCTATAAATATTTGGAAAATCTAATAAGAATTAATGCAAATCGAATATGATCAAATTTAATTTATAGGTATAAATCAACTAGGATTGACTCTTATTTTCATTTTTCGATTCCAAAACATTCTAACAATAATATTTGAAACATTATAAAGAAACTTATGTAATAATTTTTAGACTAATTCAAAGTTATATTTTTAAATTAAAACGTGATATTATTTTGGGTTGTGGTGAAAAGATTTGTGTAAATGGATAATTAAAATTTTTTAGTAGGGAAGCAAATATATAAAGAGAAAAATAGAGATAGTGCAATAATACTTATATTTTTAATTTTATTTAAAATATATAAATTAAATTATTAAATAATACAAAAAAATATGATATATTTAAATGTGGAAAGTGTTCCGAGTAAGAGAATACTAGTGTCAAAATACATTAAATTTTAAGAATAACAAATTTACATTTATTGATGATTATTAATAGGATAATAAGTAAGATATTAAGTTAATTTATAAGCTAATAAAAGTTCGCACTACAGCATAATGGTGTAAGTGACAAATAATGCAATAACTATAGCAAAGCACAAAAAGAAAGAGAAGATATGTCTAAAAACGTACAAGGATAACATTTATTTGAATTTGAGATGAAGAATAACGTGATAGAAAGAATTTTTTCAAAATAATATGATTTAATATGCTCAAACAAAATAGACCACAACGTTATACGTTGAGTATTCTTTTTTTTTAAGCAAACACTAGGCAAAGCCTAGCGTTAGATTTTTATTAATAATATAAAATTAAAATTACAACATAATAACTCGAATGTCCGAAGTATAGCATAATCACCAAAGAGTTCATAACACAACTCTTTGATGATATTACAGATAAGGATATTAAGATAATGAGATGAAAAATGAGGAAGCGAGTAATGTGCTGTCCTTTCTCCAACTTTGTGATGAGATCGGAAAGATCTTCATAAATCATGCTTTGTTCTTTGTTTTACTGGGCTTTCTAAAGGTATTTTGAGTAATCTGCTTTTGTTTTGAAATTCGCATTGGAAGCTTCCTTTTGTTTGCGTCTTCAACCATCCTGCCGTCCCAACTTCTATCCCTTTGATGACTCTTTTTGCTTGTTTTAATCTGCGTTTGTGACAAATCCCCCATTCTTGCAGCATTCTTCCGGCATTGCGTTAAGATATCCTCTTCCTCTCCTTCTTCATATATGTGTTTTCCTTCCATATCATTTTGGATTTTTTCAGAGGATATTAGCAGTGTCAGAGGTATTTGATTGTACTGTGCAACTTGTGAAGATGCTACTAATTTATTATCCGTAGGAGTACAGTTTAATGTGGCTGTCTGTTGTGTAAATCTATCCGTTGAATATTCATTAATATTTATTATAAAATAAAATACAAATGCCAAAATCAAGAGGTTGATTTATTACAATATAAAGAAATACATGTAATCCACTATAAGCTTTAAGAAATAATTTCATTTCCTGCATCTTAATTAATATCTAATAATTATTCATAATTTCTACATAGAAGGTTTAGTTTTAAGATTGTTTGCACATTATTTAAATAATCCAAACATTAATTTAATATGATTTATATCGTGTATCGCGAGAATACTAAAACGAGTTTGATATTATATGAATGTTCCGTTAATTTAAATGTATACAACTGCTTTTGTAGTACGAGTTCTCTAATTAAGCACTTGGTTTAGCTGTATGCCACCATCGAAACAAATGATGTGCAGCAACATCTCGAGGTCAGTTCCATTTTAATTACTTTGGGAGGTCTAGATCAGTATTTTGTGGCATACTTGAATAGTCAAAAGTTGTACCAGATTATTGCACGGAAGATAGTTAGGGAAGTTATCCATTTTTTGACACTATGCTCTTGTGTTTAAAAATGGAAGCCCATGACGGGGATGTAAAGCACATATCATTTTCTTATTCAAACAAACTGTTCCATATAGTTCCTTCTGCTGGAATCAATAATCATCTAAAACTATTATCTTCGCAAGAAATTATTCCATGTAAAGTTTTTAAATTTGTGGGATTTAACAGGAAAAATGTTTCTTAATTTCGAAGCACATGCAGCTATGTGTACTCAATGTCCCTCATCAGAAGGATAATTTTAGGAATTTCTAAGTGAGGGAGAAACTCAGTTGGAGCATGTGTCGTCTTGTTTGTGTTGCTGAGGAAAAACTGTTTACTCGTGTATACGGCTAAAATCGAAGAGTCCAATTTTATGATTATTATAGTACTCCATAGCCCGTCTTCAAAAGGTTCGAGGCGCGGCTCGAGGTTTGACCCATAAGGTTCCCTATGTTCGACCTCGTGGCAGTGTAAATCGGTGACTATAATGGAAAAGCGAGAAATTCCCGAGGCACGTGGTTAGAGCTGATCAGGTCTACTAGACTAGCACGATTACGTACCGTGACATTAAATGGTTGTACTGGCCGCATATTTTTGTAATAAATGTACCGGTACTATGTTGAAATTCTCCTTTATATATAAGGGGACCCTTATCATTTAGTAAGACACATGATATACAATACAAGAATAAGAACTTTCTCTGCTCTCTAACTTAAACATTATCCTAGTCTTTCCTTTGATTTTGTTATTACATTTATTGTGTTTTGTTGTTTATTTTTTATTTATTACTCATCATTGATCATAAAGAGCCATCATCAAGGCCATTAGGACTGTTAGTCCTTCATTGACCATCTTTAGTCGAGCTCATTAGCTCCAACTCGAGGCCTAGCTTTGGCCAGTCTGAGACCCCGATTCACGGCCATTTGATTTGAATAACAACACTTCCTCTCACTCTTACTTTATTTTTCTATTTCACACTTAGCATCTACTGCTTAAAAACTAGAATAAAGATAAATCATATATTTTTACAACCACAAAAAAATCTAATTGTATTAACCATTTTCTAGGTAAACACTTTGCCGCCCACCGTGGTGCTAAAAATAATAGTGATTGTTTTGGTGCTAGTTCTCTGATATTGCATGCTACTCTTCATGCTTTTTCTTGTCAAAGATTCTTTGATTTCAAGGTTAATCATGTCTAGCACGTAAAATTCACCTCTTCACAACTGTGAAGAACTTGGAGAAAACATCGGCATAGGGGTGGGTGTACCACATGTAAACCCTGGGGGAGTACCAAACATAGAGCCAGATGATAACAACTCCCACAACGTATTTAACATATAAGCGAGCACAGACCCCGTGAGGAATGGACATAGGGAAGACCAAGCCGGAAGCCAAGAAGCTCGAGGAGTGAAAGGAAGAGGAGTCAGCCTCCAAGTCATTTTTGAAATGTTACAAGCACAAAAAATGGCAATTGCTAAACTACAAAGCCACCAAAAATCCCAAGCACGGCAACACCTGAAATGTCTCCTCGAGCCAAACAGGTATCGAAAAGATCGAGCAACAATGGGTCAGCAGTCAGCCCTGCTACTATAAAGATGCTCAAGGATCTCATAAAGAGGATTGAATAGGGCGAGAAGAAGATAGAGGCCAACGACAAAAAGGTGGAGACCTACAGTTCAAGGGTCGATTATATCCCAAGCGCACCCTCGCTTCTGAAGGGTGTAGACTCAAAAAAATTCGTACAAAACCCATTCCCACCAAGTGCTACTCCAAAGCCCATCCTAAAAAAACTCAGAATTCCTGATCTTTCAAAATACAACAGAACCTAGGACACCAACAAACACATCACTGCTTACACTTGTGCTCTAAAGGGAAATGACCTAAAGGATGATGAGATTGAATCCATCCTGTTGAAAAATTTTGGAGAAACACATTAAAAAAGGACCATGATGTGGTATCACAACCTATCCCCGAATTCAATACACTCATTCGCCATGGTGGCAGGTTCATTTATAAAGGCACATGTCGGTACCATCAAGGTTGTTACAAGGAAATACGACATCTTCAAAATCAAACAGAGAGAAAACGAGATGCTACATGTATCTCGCTTTCAAATGGAGCAAATTAAATTTCCACCAGTCTCCAATGACTAGATAGTATAGGCCTTCACCCAAGGTTTGAATGAACGCTGCTCGATAACTTGGAAACAGCTAAAGCAAAACTTGGTTGAATATCCCATCATGACTTGGACGGATGTCCACAACCGATATCAATCAAAGATTAGGGCCAAGGACAACCTAAAAGGATGCCCCTCGGACTCAGTATTCCCTAGGAGGCTCCTGTAAACGGAATCAAATCCAAACAAGGAAAGGTACCAACCGTACACTGAAGATCAAAGAAACGCCCCAAGGTGCAACATAATCCAAAATATCCGAAGGGAATATCGAGGTCAAAATTCTTACTGAGTCGTGAGCAAAGCCAGATTCGACGGACATATAGGAAGAACGCAGGCACCCCGATCATCTGAGTACAACTTCAACGTTGACATTTTGAACATCGTATCTGTCATCGGTAAAATAAGAGACACCAGGTGGCAAAAACCCATACTATCAAATGCATTAAAAACGAACCCCAACTTGGAGTGCGAATTTCACGGCACACATGGTCATAGGACCAAAGATTGAAGATAGCTCTGAGAAGAGGTTTCCCGATTAATCAGCAAAGGGCACCTTCAAGATTTCCTTAATGATCGAGACAAAAATTAATTTCGAGAAAGAGAGACAAACATGAAAAATGAAATAGAAGAGCTTCAACATGTCACCACATGATCGTTGGAGGAATAGACATCCCACAAGGAACCCATTATCAAACGATCAAAAACTATCCATCACCATGAAAAATCAAACTCGAGGTTACATACTCGAGGATGCTCTCACATTTAGCGTTGAGGACATCGATTCCCTGTCTCAGACTCATAATGATGCACTGTTAATTTCTTTTCTTGTGTATACATTTCAAATTTAGCGTGTGCTTGTTAATCCAGGTAGCCTGCCAACATTATCATGTCGAGGGTGGTGAGCAGCTCAAACTGCTAGACTAGATCATGACCACCTCTTCAGTCCTTAACGAATTTAAAATGGGGAGCGAGGAAACGAAAGGGAAATCACTCCCCCAGACATCGTGCTCGGCACAGCCCAAACTGTCAAGTTTCATGTCATCGAAGGAGACATGAGGTACAATGCCTTGCTCGAAAGACCATGGATACCCTATATGAGATCAATACCTTCAACCCTTCATCAAATGATGAAGTGTCCAACGAAGTATGGAATAAAAACTGTATATGGGAAGCAACATGCAGCAAAGAGATGTTCGTGGTGCATGATGTGGCACCAACATCAACATTGAAGGAGAAAAAAGATAATAAAATAGTGAAGTAGCAATCACGAGTTACACTCAGTTGTACCTGATTCAATTAACAAAGGATCATATCACATCTCCAGAGCAAGAAGTTAAAGAATATCATGGTTCGAAGCGCAGTTACTACTAAGCTAGAACCTCTTCCCTTTTTATTTTACGTTTTACACTGGCCTATGTGTAGTTGTCCGGTTAGAACAATTGAAGAAACTTCCAGCTTAAAGATCTTAGGTTTCAAAGCATGCGTTGAACTCTTTTTCTTTGATCAGATTTTATCCAGAAAAGGGTTTTAACGGCAAAATTATTAACTAGGAAACATCTATATGCTACCTAGGAGTACTTAACATGTATTAAAGGCCTCTCATTATTCAACCTCGAATACTTGGGGGCATTACCTTGGGAATTCAGCTCCTCGGAGAAATCAAGATGAGCCAGAAGATGGTCTTGATAGAAAAATGATTTATCGGGCCAGATGGTCAAATGAACGGTGTTTGCGTTGAATAATCAAACCCTCGACGGAGAAAACTATGTATACTTGTGCTAAGTAATCAAGGAATATTTTTTTTACCATCAAAATATTTTGCGCTTCAAAGAAGTTTTGTATATTCACAAGAAAAGGCTCAAGATACAGAAATTTCCCGAACACTCAATAACTGACATCAAATACTCAAATCCATAAGATTTACAGGCCGGAAAATTCGAGCTCATAAGCCTTCAATTAGGTAACATCACTTTTAGAAGAAAGGCTGTAGAGCTAAACAACTTTTGATGACTTAGGGACTGTTTCCGACTATCACCTTATTGATCTATAAAAAGCTTGAGGCAATAAGACACCAAGCGGGCAACCTCGAGCCCAAAAACCCTCCATATGGCAATACTAGAAAATATAAGACCTCCATGAGGCATTATCAACAATATATGTCATCCACAGGGCAACCTCTAGCTTATAAGACCCCACCTCAAGCAAGGAATGAATTGTACTTGTGCAAAGTAAC
Source organism: Nicotiana benthamiana (assembly GCA_034376525.1). Lineage (NCBI taxonomy): Eukaryota > Viridiplantae > Streptophyta > Magnoliopsida > Solanales > Solanaceae > Nicotiana > Nicotiana benthamiana. The sequence goes on from CM067324.1 coordinate 41,724,104, forward strand.
CTATCCGTAAGACATCAAGTAAGGTATGTACAAATTCATAAGACCTTACAAAAGGCATAATCCCAGCCTTAAAGTCAAGGCAATATATTCAAACTTGTAAGATCCATAAAAAGGAATGCCCTCCATTTAAATGCCAAGGCTACCTTACTCAGGGACTAAAAGGCAATGGCCAAATGCTATGACTATGGTCATAAGGCTCTGGCCAAACTAATGCGATCATGGATGCCCGACCGTCGCCGTAAAATCACATGCCTTTAAAATTACTTTGAAAATACATCAAAACAAACCGGTTAATCAGGCTACCCTCGGCATAAGAAAAAGAGCTTCGATCATATCAGCTCCAAACAATTAAAAGGCTTTAAAATAATTCAGCCATCGTGTGAAACCCCCTGAGGTGCTCATTTATCACTACATAATGGCTCACAGTCGAGGTTCTTATTAAATTGTCAAAGATTTGGGGGAACATAAAAACTAAAAAAGTCTTTAACGAAGGAAAAACAAAGACTATATAAGAGGTTGTACGGACCCAACGCGTAAGAGCCCAAGCGCCAACCTATATAAGAGGTACCGACCCAACGCGTAAGAGCCCAAGTGCCATCCTATATATGAGGTCGCGTAAGAGCCCAAGCGCCAGACTATTTTTAAGGCCATGCCGACCGAACGCATAAGAGCCTAGGAGCCAAATTAAAGTTCAACAACTTAAGGGCCGATAAGCTTAAGTCAAAACTTTACTTGAAGACTGAGTCCGAAAAAGATTAACTAAAAAGCGCCTAAGGGAAAATGCGTAAGAGCCTACGTACAAGCCCAATAAGCCTCCGAGCCGATTTGTAAACCTAAGGTTTTTATCTCTAAGTATAATTCATGTAGATAGTCATTGACAAACGTCAAAATTCAAAACAAACAAGGACATACACATGCAAAGGGAAATTTATGAACGATAAAACGAAAGTCTTCCTTTTATAAGTATGTATGAAGTAATATGAGGATTCATTTACAATGTTCTCTAAGAATATTGTTTATAGAATCAAAAAGATAAATCCTTGTCTACTTTCACCTTGACGACTGCGGCTCCATTGGCCTCTTCCTAAATATCTTCGGCATCGGACATGAGGAACTTGGCATCGTATTCATCCACCTTGTCCTGCTCTATCTCTTCTGAGAGATTGAAGCCCATATTCTTCCCATTGATACTCATGTTATGCCCCCAGCCCCAACTTTCAGTTCTTGTATTTCTAATGGGGATCTTAAGAGAGCTATTCAGATGTTGATTCAGCTAGTGACCTCTTAGGCCCAGAGGTCAAATGTTGCACCCAGGTCATCTAGCTAGCAACGGGATTCCATCAGTTCCAGGGTGAATATATTTCTTCAGTTAGACCTTCCTGTGTTTACCAGTGCCAATCCAGGGCCTTAATCCTTTGTCTATTAATGAAGCTTCTACGGCTGCATTGAATTCTGACATAAATTAAGGGAAGATGATAGCATTTTCTCATGCCAAAGAGAACCATAAACTGAAGAACGAGATAGAGAGGGAGGGTAATAGCAAGGCTTGGTCTACGGGCAACATGGGAGAGTCACTAGGTGGGGGAAGATCATCTTTCAGGGGAGGATCATCAGGATCGTCCCAGTCTATTGCATAGTCTTCAGCCAGTGCACCACCATCAAGGCCTAGATAGCAGCAGTAGTGGAGTCTTTTGAGGCTTGGTCAGGGCAACATGAGATCCCAACAGCAGCAGAGGTCCCCGTGCCCCAGGTGTAGGAATATTCACTTAGAGATTTGCTATTTGGAGTTGTTCGTATGCTTTGGATATGGGATGAGGGGTCATTATGAGGCATTGTCGTATATCTCGCCAGGGAGCAGGTAAGGGCATAACAAATACATCCAGTGCAACAGCTGCTACATCTTTAGTCCCCTCTCTAGGTCTAGGTAACCCTACACCCATAGGGCGTGGTACAACTAGGGGTGGTGCGCAAAGTTTAAGAGGACACAGTTGGTTCTATGCTATGAGTGGTTGGCAGACCGCAGAGGCTTCACCATATGTTATTACAAGTATTTTAAATGTCCAATCTCATGACGTGTATGCTCTTATTGACCCCAGTTCCACCTTGTCCTATGTTACCCCTTTTGTTGCTATGGAATTTGGGATAGAACCGGATCATCTTCATGAACCATTCTCGGTATCCAATCTAGTTGGTGAGTCTATTATGGTTGCTGGAGTTCATAAAGGTTGTTTAGTCACAGTGTGTGACCCGAGAAAGGTTATTGTTAAGACGGACGCTCTTACTAAAAAATCTATGGGGAATTTGGCTTATTTGAAGGCGTATCAAAGGTTGTTGGCCCGGGAGGTTCATCAATTGGCTAGTTTGGGAGTTCGCCTTGTGGATTTTGATGAAAGAGGGATAATTGTGCAGAATAGGGATGAACTGTTGCTTGTGGCATATGTGAAAGAGAAGTAATTAAACGATCCATTATTAGCACAACTTAAAGAGGGGATTCATAAACACAAGACCATAATTTTTTCCTTTGGCATGAATGATGGTACCTTAAGGTGCCAAGCTCGTCTATGTGTACCGAATATTGCCGTTCTTCGGGAAAGGATCATGGCAGAAGCTTACACTTTCAGGTACTTTGTGCACCCAGGTTCTTCAAAAGTTTATCATGGTCTCAAGGAAGTTTATTGTTGGAAAACATGAAAAAGGAGGTAGCGGACTTTGTGGCAAGATGTCTGAACTGTCAGCAAGTGAAAGCCGAACATCAAAGGCCCGACGGATTGGTATAAAACATAGATATCCTGATGTGGAAATAGGAAATGATAAACATGGATTTTATTGTATGGTAACTGCACACCTCGTGCAAGTTCTACTCAATTTGGGTGATCATGGATCGACTCACAAAATCATCGCACTTCTTGCTAGTCAAATCCACCGACACAACGGAATAGTATGCTTAGTTTTATATCAATGAAATAGTCAGGTTGCATGAAATTCCAGTCACAATCATTTTAGATCAAGAGGATCAGTTCACGGCCAAATATTGGAAGAAAGTTCAGCACGGTTCGGGCACGCAGGTAAATCTTAGCATAGGTTTTTACCCTCAGACCGACTGGCAAGCAGAACGGACTATTTAGACGCTGGAAGACATGTTGTGTGCTTGTGCTCTTGATCTCAAAGGTAGCTGGGAAGATCATTTTCCACTCATAGAGATTGCTTAAAACAACAGCTTCCACGCTAGTATCCAGATGGCATCATTTGAGGCATGGTATGGTAGGAGATGTAGTTCTCCCATTAGGTGGTTCGCGGTTGGGGAAGCTGAATTAGTAGGGCTATACATTGTGTACCAGGCTATGGATAAATGCAAAATTATTAAAGAAAGGTTGAAAATTGCTCATAGTATTTTTCAGACATTCGCCGCAGGACATAAAGTTCAAAGAAGATGATTGGGTGTTTTTGAAGGTTCCCCCCGTAAAGGGTATCATAAGGTTTGGGGAGAAAGGAAAATTGAGTCCAATGTATGTCAGACCGTACATGATCATTCTGAGGATTGGTCAGGTGGTATACAAGCTAGAGCTGCCACCCGAGATGTTATTGCTACACCTAGGCTTTCATGTGTCTACGTTGAAGAAGGTTGTGGGAGATATGTTGACTATTGTGCCTATTGAAACTATTGAGGTTAATGAAGAACTATCCTATGAAAAATCTCCAGCTGCCATTCTTGGCAGGCAAGTCCAGAAATTGAGAAACAAGGAAATTGCCCTCGTAAAAGTGTTTTGGTGGAACCAGAAGGTTGAGGAAGCCACTTGGGAAGATGAAGAAGAAATGAGAAGTAAGTAGCCATATTTGCTTGCATAGCCATGTAATAGTTTTTATGCATTGGGTTCCTATGAACTCTACATCCTTTATTTGACCTATGTAAAACAGTTTTGTTTTGTTTTGGTTATCTGTTGCCTATGCGGCTATGGTTACTGTTGTGCAAGTTTTGTTATGTCTATGAAATAAATATGTGTTGTTAGGATATGTATCTAGGGCTCTCTTCCAGGTGGATAGGGCTAGATACAAAGGAAACTCTGGCAAAATTTTTGGAAATTTAGGGAGTTAGCCGCATTTGAGGCTGTTGACATCTTCCATGATTGTGAAAAGCTGATGTTTCATAAAGATTACTAATGAGTGAACCTTGATCCTCATTCTAGGACAAATATCCTAAGCAGAGGAGGATATAAGGCTGCTTGAATATTTCTACTCAAAACCTGAGAGCTCGTAGTGGCAAGTTAGGAATACGTGTTAAAAATGTTGCGGTTTAGACCCTTTTGACTAATCTATGCACTTAAAGGATAAGGAATAATGTTTTCCAAAAAAGTGCATCTATATGGTCCATTATGCGGTCACATAATCAGGCCGCATAGTCACGGTAGAATAAGTCAATTTGACGGTAATTTTGAGGTCAACTATGCGATCACATAATCAATATGCAAGCCGCATAGTCAACGCATAATCTCCTTTGAAATTTGTGACCTGCAGTCCTGCGGTGCATTATGCAATCGCATAACAGGTATGCGGACTGCATTCCAATCGCATAACCGAGCAGTTTGTTTAGGTTTTTGAAGCCATTTTTGAGGTATATTTCACGGGCCACATGTCAATTATGTTATCGCATATGCGATCATAAATTTTTTCGGGGCTTCTATTTTCTAACTTTTAGAATCCACCATGAAAACACCCTATTAGACCCATTTTTCTTTTATTTTACCATATAGAGTGAGAGAAGATTGACAAGTGAAATTACTAGGTCTTCACCTTAAGAGATAAGAACTTATGCCCTAATCTATAGTTTCAAAATTTCTACTAAAATAAGTGATTAGCAAGTGAGTTCATGGGCATAACGGCTGATAATCTTGCATGCATAAAAGATAATAGGGTATGGGGAGGTCGTAAAATAAAAAGGATAGCATTGGAGAATACGATTGTAGAAATCTCTCACAAGAGGGACCTCATATCTTAATTAACACTTAGTGCTTGATAATTTACTCAAAAGAGCTAGAATCTTAATAATTTCTCTAATTCTTAGTTCAATTTGTAATTCCTATAGTCCTAGAACTTTGTAATAATTTAAGGAAAGCTCTATTGAGGTATGTACGGCTAAAACCCCATATTTTTGGAAATTGAGCTCTGTTAGTGTTTGTATAAACACGGTAATATTAAATTTGTATTGTGGTATTGATTGTTATTTCACATTAATTGGTGTGTAACTTACTGTATGTGAAAGATGTGCCTGGATATGATCACTGTGCTATTCTTGGTAACTTTAAAAGGGTGCGAAGAATATGAATCATGTATGGAAATGCTATTCTTGAAGCTACATTTGTTTTGCCATCTATGTGAAGTTTTATCTGTTCTTACTGTTTAAATTTCTCTTGTGTACTCCTATTATACTAAATTACAAAGCTAACATTGTAATTGCGAATGATGTGAAATGTGCTCTAGTGCCAAAATGATGTGATAGTTGTGGCCCCAAGTGCCTATCAAATGATATATGTAAAACAAATATTGAAATGAAATGATTAATGACAAGGGAACAACACCTTGCTAAGGTGTCTTAGTCGATCGAACGAAGATCGGATGACATGCCACAGACATGGTGATATATGATGCTGATATTGAATTTCGGGAAAGGAAAATGAGATTGTTATTGATCTATATATCTCAAATGAGGCGACCTAGCTGATCCGGTCGAGATCGGACTCCGCTCAAGATAATTATGAACAATGATGAATAATATGAAATGCCTTAAACTAAAAGCAGTGGAAAATTATGTGAAAGTTTTATGATTTTTTTATTTGATGATGTGGTGATCACTATAAGCTTTCAAATTATACTTGTGACTTCCTTTTCTTGTATGAAAGTTCTTTCTAACTAGAGGGTATTTAGTTATTTATACTAGTACTATTCCATGGTACTAACGTCCCATTTGCCGGGGGCACTACATTTTTTTAAATGAATCTAGGTGGCTCTATATCAAACAGTGCCTATCGCGCGTAGCAAAGTGTCCTCCTCTTGAAGTCTTGGTGAGACCCTTTTTCCTTCAAGGGGTGGGTTAGGTTGTACATCTTTTGTTATAGACTTTCACTTTTGAGGTATAACCGGGCCTTGTTGCTGGTGGTGCCATAATTTGTCTTTTGTATCTATATAGGTTCCGTAGACGTTTACGTGGGTTATGTAGTAGTGGATGAGTCATTAGACTATGTTATGATTCTAAACTCATATTTTTGCTATATTATACCTTATGGAATCTTGCAACATAACTACAGTTTAAGGTTGTGATCTAGAATAAACTATCAATGTTGAATGTTAAATTTTCCCTATTGCCTAAATAAACGAAAGTGTGGTTTCTGTGACAATATTGAGTAGGGTAGAAAGTGTTTAATAATGCTTGCTCAGTTTGGATCACTCGATTGGTTGTCAGTCGTGCCTCCCATGGTTGAGGCATGCCATGGCAGTTCTAAATGCCCTGTAACCTCTTGCTTATAAGTGTTGTGCAAGAACACACACATAAACAAGACTCCACTAGACACAGCTTGTAGACTGCCTGGGATAAAACTGCCCTGATGCCACTTTTATCATGACCCAAACCGATGGGCTAAGAAGGCCACCGGGTACCTTACTCAATCGAGCACCAATGTAACGTATCTTTCTTATAACATCATAATAAATAAGCAGTCCATAAGTTGTGTCATGAGATAACTAGAGTAAACAAGAGGGAATAACCGACATAAAATGATCCAACCTGATATAGAAACTTATACCTCTGACATAGAGCCTATAAGGTCAATGTGATCCATAATATACTTTAAATACAGGACGACAAGACCATAAAAGTATCCATTAACATGATATCTATCTACAAGCCTATAAGAGTACATACTTATCATAAAGATTGGTATAGGAACTCGCCGTACCAATCAATATATGTCTAAATTATACTGACCAAACAAGCAACTCTGGAGCAAATAGAGAGTACCAAATCTTCCGCTGAGCTGACAGCCTACTAGGAGGGCACTCAACCTATCTATTGGGACCTGAATGCATGAAATGCAGCACCCCCAAAAAAGGGATGTCGGTACAAATAATGTACCAAGTATGTAAGGAATAAAAATCAGTAAATAATAGACATGATAGAAACATAGAGTAAAAGACTCAACATGTATATCTGAATAGCCCTATGAATCATTTAATATTATAATGTTATGCATATTCGTGTAAATGTCATACCATGCAAGGGTATATGAGTTCATAACATCATCAAGCCTTTGAGGGAATCCCATGATATCCATCTCGGCCACTATGGGCAAATCATCAATGTATACCAACTGATTAGGTGGTGGTGCATATATAATAACGTAAACATTTCTCATATACATATACATACATATAAATATATATATATATATATATATATATATATATATATATATATATATATATGTATATGTATAAATACACGTGTATATAATGCTATCTGGTCACGAGTCAATGTAAATGAATACAATATATGGGAAATACGTCAATAAAATACTTCGGAGTGTCATAAGACTATTATGCTTTTGATTAATATCATGAAATAAACTTTATAAAAATATTTATTTTCTATGACCCATGAAAAGATGATAGAATAAAATGACACATTGGGAATCAAGAACATAAGCATCTCTAGTATTTTTGTGAATAAAGTCATTTACGAAAATTGTGCATTTGCTCATTTCGTTTGTATCATATGGATCATGCCAAAAGGAAATAAAGGACAGGTGCAACATACCTGAGTCGATTATCTTAACAATCCATCAAACACATCAATTGTAATAGCACGTAGCAACGGATCAAAGTAGAGGAAAATCTATATGATATTCTTAAGAAATATCGTATTGTGCTTACATAGAATTGCATGTGATGCATAATAGGATCTTGTATGAATTTCTTGAAGCTTCATCCGCAATTTTTAGTCATAAGCCTTTTCAATTTTTTGAATTTTATAGAGCCTTTCACGTTTCAAGCTATTACGAAACCAAAGTATGTAGGGACCAAAGTCTTCAATATTTTCCTAAAACATTCTTTGATGTGCAAAGATTCAAAAATGTGTTAGAGAGGTTCTCTTAACCCTTTGGTGTGGGACACACATAGTGGCTTATTTTGCCACAACCTTCTCCAAATTTGGGAATGGGAATTTATGAGTCATTTACTTGATCAATCGTGCTGCCATGTTAAGGGTCATTAAACCTTATCCAATTATTTGAATTAATTAGTTAATCTCCCACTAGAAAATATTAATTACCCAATTATTCACATAATTAAAAATTATTCGGAATCACATAAAATACTATTCACTTTTAACATACCTTATACACCTCACTATCATGGTCATGTGGTAACTTGTATGGAACAAGTCAATAAATACTGGGTATTATAGCTTGGATCATATTTTATCTCCAACATCGGTGCGCTTACCCTCTTACCTTCATAAATTTACTTATTTTGTTTGAACTAGCATAAAGCTTATAAATCTCAAAATAGTCTCATTCTCAAACATACGTCAATTAGCTGACAAGGAAACTTTAGCATACTAAAATTCGGAATGTAACATCTTATTTCCGAACTTATATCAATTGACTTGTGTTTTATTTTTATGTACAAAAACATGGGGTGTAACATTGGAATTCCAAGCATTAGAATAAATCTGTATGGCTATTTTTGACTTGTGTGCAAGATTTGGGGTCATTCCGAGTTGCTTAGGCATCTTAGCATAAGTTTGGAATTCAAAATATGGATTAGTTAATTATATTAAAATTGAGGTGTAATCCATATCTTTATGTTATTTTATGTGATTTGATGGCTAGGGTATGTCTCTATTTTTTTAGGATTGGTTGTCATGATTGGACCGGATCACAGGGCCTCATATGTATTTTGGATATGTTTTGGACAATTTTCCCTTGTTTTGGAGGAGTTGACTTCCGGTGTTCTGGTGTTCATCGTGATCACGTGAGGAATCATGCAATCACAAAGTGTGTTTTAGTGATAGATATATTTGTTCTATGAGTTCGGAAAGGGTGGCTCTTGTTCGTGGAGCTTGGTGGGCAATGGCTCATGCATTCGCGACTTGGGTGTTGTATTCAGGTAGAGGAAAGGCCATTGGGGTTGTCAGGCTATGAGCCTTTGCATGCGCGGGTGGGCGATGAGTTCATGCTGCCTCAACAGCGGAAGGCATCACATTTGCATCTAAGCTTTGCGTTCGCCAAGGAGGGGAAACAGTTGGGCAAGAGTTTTGCTTTCACGATCACGATGTGGGTCGCATGATCACGTGGTATATAACTGGGAAGATATTTTAAGTACCTTATTTTCGAGGCTTTGAGTTATTTTATCATATTTTGAGATTGGGAGCTCGAATTTGGCGAGCTATTTTAGGGGATTTTCATTATATTGATTTTAGAATTTTATTTATGAATCTAAGTAAGAAAAATTAGGGGTTTAGGCAAAAATTTTATAATTTGAAAAATAGGAATTTGAACCGCAACTCAGAGTTGTATTTGAACGAAACTTTTATGGTTGAAATCATATTCAAATGGGTGTTCAGATTGTGAAGTTTTTTGGTTTCTCGAGGCATTCCCTGGATAACTTTTTGGTCGATTTTTTTTTTTAGTTTGGAATCAATTTTTATAGTTGTGTTTGATATATTGAGTTGTTTATGGCTATACTTGACCAGTTCAGAGGCTGATTCGATAGGCAAGGGATTATTGGAGTATTGATTTGGCTTGTTGGAGGTAATTATGATGGCTATACTTAACTGTGGGAATACCCCTTAAGATTTGGCCTTTATTGCCTATTGGTGTTATTTGAAAACTGTCACGACCCATTTCCCGAACCTGGGTCGTGATGGCACCTCTCGTGATGACAAGGCCAACCACACCAAAATCAAATGCCTCTAATAAGTAGTTAAATGATAGATAACAATTTTAAACATGGTACAATAGTCAAATTGCGGAATATAATGATATCGAAAGAGGAGGAACATCCCAACACAGCCCAAACTGGGGCATCACAAGTCATGAGCAACCAATGAATCCTGATGTAAGTCTACTAAATACGAAATCTGATACAAAAGTCTGAAAGACATAGACTAATAAGATAAGGGAGGAACGGGGCTGCGGACGCCAATAGCTACCTCGTAGTTGCCTAGACACTGCCTGGACAGGGAGGATCAGCACTCATGAGCAAAGTCTGCTATGCCTGAATCTGCACACACAGTGCAGGGAATAATGTGAGTACTCTAACCCAGCGAGTAAAAATTATAAATAATGATTGAAAGCAAGAAAACGCGCAAAAGCACAAAGAAATTCTATAGTATCAACCCCCCGGGCACAGTATCAATCACTCAGAACATGATCAATACCCGCCTTCACTATGGGTGTGCAGACTTTGAAGGGGCTCCTTACGGCCCAAGTGCTATATCAAGCCACCTCGTGGCATCATCACTCGACACTCGGCCTCACATAACTCAAGCCACCTCGTGGCATATAAATGTATCTCAGGCTCTCGGCCTTTCATCACTCAGAATATTGTCACATATTGCCCTTGGCCTCACCCTGTCCGAAAAATCATCACAAGCCCCTCGGCCAATAATAAAATAGTAGTTCTCAGCCCAAAACATCATCTAAAAATATCATTAAGTTTCAAATCTGAGTCAAAGTAGCAGAGTTAATAAAATAGTGAATAATAACAAGATTGAGTTCACGTAGTAAATAAAAACAGTGAGGAAATAGTGATAAAAACCTCCAAAGGGTTACAATAATCAGCATGAAGCCCAAATATGGCAATTAGCCCCAAATCATGATGATATCAAATAAGTTTCAGTCAAATATATGATAAAAACCATCATTCAAGATGGACCAAGTCACAATTCCCAGTAGTAAATGACCCCACGATCATCATCTAATTCCTTTCTCACCTCAACATAGCACCATGTTGTTCAATCTGGGGTTTCAAACCCTCAGGACATTATTTACAATCAGTACTCACCTCGAACCGGCTACAACTCTAGCTCGCGATGCCTTTTCCCCTCAAATCAGCCTTGACACGCGTTGAATTTATCTAAAATCATAACCAATATGTCACAATATGCCAAGGAAACAATACGCAATCAAAAACAATCGAAAAATATCAAAAAATCTGAAATTGTCAAAACCCGAGCCCTGGGCCTGCTTCTCGAAATTTAAATATCTTTACATCAACGGGTTCCTTATCTTTCTACGAGTTGATACATATCAAAAGCTCTCAAATCTGACCTCAAATGGTCCCTCAAATCTCAACTTAAAATTCTCAAAATCCCAAGCCCTAGTTTCTCCCTTTTTAGCTAAGTTTCCATGAATTTCTAGGTAAATTTCACAATATAATCATTTTTATGGTTCATAGAACTTACCTCCAATCTATAATCTTCAAAGCCTTCTTCAGTTTCTCCAAAATAGCTCTCAAAATGATCAACAATGGTGAAGAAAATTACTTAGCTCGCAGAGGAAATGTTATAAAAGCTTTTCTGCCCAGCTCTGATTTCATTCAATGTGATCGTGGCCTCAGGCACGCAATCGCGAAGAGCAATTTCCCAAGCCTCCAAAAATGTGCTATGCGAACGCGATCCTCTTGATGCGAATGCAATGCCTTGACTTTTCAACTTACGTCAATGCGGTCCAGATTATGCGAACACGATGGACAAATATTCTGCGTCCGTAGGTCCTCTTACGCGATTGCGGACTTCTCATTACGAACGCGAAGTACCAAAAATTTACCTTCCACGATCGCGAACCCACTATCGCGAACGCGTACAATAAAACTCCAGCCTGCCAAAATCCTTCTATGTGATTGCAGCCACAAGCTCGCGATCGCGATGACCAAAATACCTATGCACAGCTGCTGCAACTTCTGCAATAACACAAAGTCCAAAACCTCTCGTTTAGCCACCCAAAATCACCCCGAGGCCCGCGGGACCACAACCAAAAGTACCAAAACACCCTAAAACATCATTAAAACTCGTTCCAATCATCAACACACCTCAAAAAACACCAAACCCATCAAATTACATCAAATTCAAGCCTAAGTTCTTCTAATACTTCCGAAACACGCATTTGATAAAAAATCCAACCAAATCACCTCCGAATGACCAAAAAGTTTGCACGCACATCCAAAATCACATAACAGAGCTACAAAAGCTCTCGAAATTCCATCCCGACCCTCGGATAAAAATCTCACCTATCAACCGGAATTCGCCAAAATACTATCTTTGCCAATTCAAGCCTAATTCTACACCGGACTTCCAAATTCACTTCCGATCACACTTCTATGTCACAAATTATCCCCTAAGACTAACCGAACAATCAGAATTAACATCCGATCCCTCTAACTCGTAAGTAAACATCTGGTCGACTTTTCCAACTTAAGCATTCTTAAAATAGACTAAGTGTCTCATTTCTCATCAAAACCACTCCAAACCAACTCGATCACATAAGTCGCAGATAACGAAGTATAAAGAATCAGAAGATGGGATAAATCAGGCGGTAACTCATGAGACAATGGGTCGGGTCATCATAAAAGGTGACGTGTATATGAGGTGATAAGTACGTACACATACGTATGTATAGTTTATGACCAGATTAGACCTTTACCTATTAGTATGCCTTAATGTGGGTATATTTTCATATAGATCATGCTAATCACTATGCGGTTGCGTGAAAATGATCACTACAAATGTATTGTCATAGCAATGCTTTATATGTTGAACACTCGTCCACATTTTTACTATTTTTGTGTCCTTGTGCACCTTCTTGATAAATTATGAGCTTATGCCTCGATGAGGTTTTGATATTGTTTAACATAATTGTGGCACATGTGGACATGTTGTGCGGGCTGATTGTTGATGCATGGGCTAGAGGGTTGTAATGCCCGACTTCGGGGAGTGCAGCCGATGATAAAACGAGATACCGCTATCAATTAAGCTTGTACAATGCCTTCTACCCGAACATACCCGTGAATTAGACAATGACATGTGGAAAACACAAATTCATTACCATTAGTTACATCATTTATAACTCTCCAAAATATTATATTACGCATTCATAGTTTAAAAGTGGAAATAGGAGATACAATAACAACATCTTTAGTTTGAGTTTCCCATAACCAAGGTACAACCCCTCCACTGGATAAAAAAGAGCATTGTGAATGTGTAGGCAACAAGGCATTGGATATACTTCAAAACACATACATGAGAAACAAAAGATACATGACCCTTAAATATAGTAGGGCTCACCAAGTCAGTTAGGGAGATGGTGTACTACTATTACTGATCAGTGCTGCTTGCTGTGAACAACTTGCATCCACTAAAGATGTAGAAACACCGAAAAAGGATGTTAGTGCATATTAAATAGTAATAGTATGTCAGACCAAACACCCTCTCAATATAACGAGTAACAATACAAACAGAAATAATCATAGGATCAATGGAAGTCACAAACAAAAACAAAAGATGAATTTAGGAGCAAGATAAGTTTGCAAGTAAATTTCAATATTTTAGTATGGGAGATCTTTAGTACTGACATACTACCGTGACTTCAACACGGCATTCAATCACGACCCAATTGACTAGGCCACCTCCCAAAATACATCCATTCACAATCACAATCACCACCACATGCAGCATGGCATCCGTGTGGATCGACATCACCCTCCGCTAGAAATCATCTCATCCCAATTAAGGGGAACAATATCAACACATCAATCTGAACCCATTTAAGGGGAATATTCTTAATACATCAGTTTGGGGATTTGTCCATCAATCACTTCTATACCGGCATGTGAAGTTTCGGATTAGGTTATTTCTACCTACACTTTCTTGGTGACTAATGATACTCCCAAAATGATTATTATGTAAAAATGATTTTAAACTCATTTCATAATTTCACATGCCTTTCCATTTCATTGGCACTAGTGGCCACATATGTTATATCATTCTTGGCATGTTGGTCATATTTTATATTTCGTGCTCACCTCTTTCACTTTCAAGCACCATCGTAGATTATCAACAACAAGGCATTTTAAATCAAGACTTTAAATACACATATGAGCAATTGAGAGACTTGAGAACATTGAGTTTTCTTTCACAATTTTGGTATAAATTCTTTTAATTGGATCACGAATTGAAGTCTTAACATTTTAATACACAACTCATACCTTGAAAACATTCTCAAATGATAACATAATATCACAAGAGCATTCGGAACACATTTTGAACATTCATTTGACACAAAGATTATTCATAATAGTCAAATCTATAATGAATAATCCACGACATGAGAAATAAGAAATTTTCCCATCATACTTGAGACTTACGAGAACATCGTGGGATTCAATTATAAGAGAGAAGTTTAGGAAACATACTTAAAATTTGCCCCTTAATGATACTACAATGATTCACTTCATGGCTTGGGAAGTCATTGAAACCTAGACTTTCAGTATAGTGTATATTAGTAATAAAAGAGGAAACTCAATCTATAATAACAACATCTAGTGGGACCAATATTAGTAACTAATTTCATAATTTAGACCATTTAGTCATTTTATCAAATACCTAGTCGGCATAAATCTCTACATTTCTTAACCATGGAACTAGTTCATCCAACTTCCTTCATTTACCAACAATTTAACCCACTATCATTCTTAAGTAATTTATACTCCCAATAGCACATGCATGACCAACCACCCACACCAATCCAACAAAATTCAAATAATCTTTTTTCAATCTATGCAATGGTTATGCATTTAAATTGGGAACTTATTACTTCCAATCATCATCCCATGAGTTTCAATACTTAATTCATACTCCCATAATAAATCAATGCATGTAAGTCTACGAGTATAGGATTACCTTTTGAAAGAAATCTGCAAAATCTTTCTTTGACTTATTGAATAACTGTTTTAAAAATCTAAGGATTTCATGGTGGATTGATTTAGTTCTAGTGTGGAAATGATAGGATTCACACCAAGATAACCGGGATTTCTTACCTTAAATATGGAAGGAGTTGGGGATCTTGAGAAAGTGGAGGAAAGCTCCAAAATTTGTCCAAGTGAAATGGGAGAAATGAGCCACCTAATTGACTTAAAAGGACCTTAATCTGGGGCATGCCCACTTTGGCAAAGTGAGACTCATTTTTCAGTCGACTGCATGCAAAGTAAGACACGATCTGTGCCTGGTCAGGGAAGCGAGCCTTACTTGTTGTCTGCCAAAATAACATAGTATTTGACTTTAGTAATTAGATCATAACTTTTATTAGGAAAGTCCAAATGACGAACGCTTGATGCATTAGAAACTAGACTCAAAAGGCTACACTTTAGGGTTCATTGAAGCTATCTTTATATTATGAAAGTTATACTCATTCAAAATCAAGTGTTGTGCAAATTTTGACATCTATTCCACTTAATATTTCCAACTCATTCAAAAGAAATTTTTCTCACTTATAAACCTCACTTGATATGTTCCAAAACACTCTCCGTATGTATTTTCAAGTCAAAATAATACGGGTCTATCTCATAGGTCTCCTTTAGAACTCAAAAACATTATTCTCAATTATTATTGGTGCACTATCAAGTCTCAAATACTTAGCTAATTCCACGGGGCCTTACCAGGGGTTGTATTTCTCTGTTGATATTATGTGGAGTATAAATGTAGCCTTTCACTATTCATAATATATGGAGTATAAGAGTGGCATGTCACTATTGATTTTGGGTGGAAAAAAATGGTGGCATCTAACTTTTGATGGTTCTTGTGGTGGAATAAGAGTGGTGATATGCGCATATAGCGAGATAAATGAGGCATTTCATTATCATGTGTACATGAAACAAAATAGTTCCAGCATTGTTGATTATCATATATTATGATTCGGGGTTATCTTTCTTGATGTAGTTTATGTGTTGAAACAAGGTTGATATTTGTATTTCATACATGTTTCTTAAAAGTTTCACTCATGTATTATTTTTGTGAGTTGTTAGTTGAATTTATGATGCTATCACATGCACTGTGTTTTCGAATGATTTGTTGGGAAATATGGGTTTATCTACATTAATTTGTAACCACATGCGCTACGTGATGATTGGTATTATTTTCCCTTATATATTCGGTTGATGATTATTGATATATTGCACAGGTTATTGTCTAGTGAGTATCACACGACCTGAACCTTATCACTACTTCATCGATGTTAATCTTGATACTTATTGAATACCGGTTGTGGTATACTCATACTGCACCTCTGTATTTTTAATGTAATTTATGGTCCTGAAGGAAGTAAATCTAGGTAGTTAGAGCTTCTTCGACCACAAGGATTCAAGGTATACTTGAATTGACCATCGCAATCCCTTGGAGTACTATCCCTAATTTGATATATAATGTTTTATATCCAAGTAGTATTACATTTTGAAATATTCTCATGTATTCAGTTAGAGCTTTTGACTCTGTACTATCTAGTTTTGGGAACATCTTGCAGTATTTCCACTTTAGGCTTGTATTAAATCTACTTTTTGTTTTATCTTGAACTTTTTTTAATTATATCATTTTTTTATGTTCTTAAGTGATTGGCATACCTAAGTTTATGGACTAGGTGCCATCACGACCCCTATGGTGGGATTTGGAGTATGAGAAGTTGATATTAGAGCTCTAAGTTCATAGGTACTATGAGTCACGAGCATGTCATTAGAGTCTAGTGGATCGGTATGAGACATCTGTAGGTCTTAAAATATTAGTAAACATCACTTTCTTTCATTCTTTATTGTGTAGTTTTATTATTTCAAGTTTAAATCCTTACACTTCTATTATCACCACAAATGGTGAGGACATTTTCTCCCAAATCAACTAAGCAAGCACATGCGTCCCCTACTAGAGCCGTGAGAGGCCAGGGTCATGGTAGATGACAAGGTAGATCACGCACTATAGCTAGATCACTTGTTAGATAAATTTTTAGAGCAGCAGCAGTGGAGCCTCTAGTAGCTCTAGTTGAGGACCAGAAGCATGAGCATTCATGTGAGTATCATATTACAATGATGGGGCTCCAAAAGACTTTGGCACACTTTGTGAGTCTGATTTGGAGTTTGGCCTAGGAAGGTTTAATTCGGGTTGCACCAACTACTTTGCAGGCAAGGGGAGGAGCTCAGACTCATGTCGCACATATACAAGAGCAGTCACCTCATGCTTATTAGACATAGATATTGTGCCGATGAAGCCAGTTATTGTAGTTCAGCTAAAGGTAGGGCCAGTTGTATTAGCTGAGGGACACAAGAGCTTGGAGAGATTTCAAAAGTTTCATCCTCTCCATTTTAGTGGAAGGGCTTCAAAGGATGCATATAAGTTCTTGGACCAGTGTCTTCGCATTCTGCATACTATGGGTTTGGTAAAATCTAGTGGGGTCAACCATACTACTTTTTAGCTAACAGTATCCGCATATATACAGTGGAAGACTTGTGAAATGAGTAGGCCAGATGATGCAGCACAAACTACTTGGTCCCAATTGTCCATTGTTTCTTGACAGTTTATTCCAAAGACCCGCAGGGATGAGATTCGTAATGAGTTTGAGCAGTTGCTCGTGGGGAATTTAACTCTGTCTAAGTATTCTATGAGTTTTATAGAGTAATCTCGTTATGCAACTCTCTTAGTTTCCACTAATAGAGAGAGTCTATAGGTTTATTAAGAGAATTTTCTATAGCCACAAGTTTGGGATGGCAAAGGAGTTGGAGGCTGAAACTCTATTCCATCAAGATGTGGAGATTGTGAAGAAGTTGGAGCATATCCGCGGGAAGGAGATAAGGGATAGGGAGGCTAAGAAGCCTCTAGGTTCTGAAGGATTTAGTGGTTACCACTCTTTGGCTCTGATCCATCATGGTCGAGGCTTTGTTAATCAGCTAGTTTAGACCACACTTCAACCTGTAGTAGCTATCCAAGGACCCTAGAGCACACATACTGGACAACCATCCTTTAGTTCACCTTCAGCATGGGGTTCCTGTAGAAGTCATTCTAGTTGTCAGGCATAGGCTCACTACTAGTATCCATTCCCGTAGAGGGGTTGTTATGAGTGCGGTTATACTAGGTGCTTCATGAAATATTGTCCTAGAGCTCAGAAGGGTACCTTAGAATAGTACTCAGGCTATATATTCCACTCAAGTTGCTACTCTACCTGCACAGCCAGTTAGAGGTTGAGGAGATGTGGGTAGATGCAATCAATACAGGTATTGTTCTAGTTTGTCATATTGATGCATCAGTTTTACTTTATCCTGTTTGTACTTATTCGTATATGTCATCATACTTCACTTTATATTTGGATGTGTCTCTTGATTATTTTGACACTCCTACTTATGTGTCCACACCCGTTAGAGATTCTATTATGGTAAACTATGTCTATCATTCTTGTTTTCTCATTATTAGGGGCCATGAGACAAGGATGATATTTTATTGCTCAGTTGGTTGATTTTGATGTAATCTTGGGTATGGAATGGTCAATATTGTATCACGTTATTGTTTATTATAACTCTAATACCATGGTGTAGGCTATGTCGCGGTTGCTGAGATGAGAGCGGAGAGGTTCCCTGGTTCATGTTCCTAGTAGGGTAGTGTCTTTTCTAAAGGCTCAATAGATGGTTGAGAAGAGGTGCTTAAGAACCTAGCTTTGCCTAGAGATATGAGTGTTAATACACCTACAGTTCATTCAATCTTTGTGGTGAGGTAGTTTTAAGATGTTTTCTCTGAAGAAGTACCTGGCATGCCATCTAAGGGATATTGATTTGCCATGGTCACTCAGCCCATATCTATTCAATCGTACTATATGGTTCTAGCTGAGTTGAAGAATTAAAGGAGTAGTTGTAGGAATTGCTAGACAAAGGGTTCAACTGGACGAATGTTTCACCTTGGGCTGCTCCGGTACTATTTATGAAAAATAAGAACGGTTCTATGAGGATGTGCACTGGCTACAGCCAATTAAACAAAGTTACTATCAAGAACAAGTACCTACTACCACGTATTGATGATTTATTTGACAAGCTATAGGGTCCTCGCGTATTCTTGGAGATTAATTATAGAGTACGACACCATCAGTTAAAGATCAGGGCTTCAGATACATCTAAGATGGCCTTCAAGACCTGTTATGGCCATTATTAGTTCTTGGTGATTTCATTTGAGCTAACCAATGACATTGTAGCGTTTATGCACTTGATGAATGACCTGTTTTAGCCTTATTTGGATTCCTTTTTTATTATGTTCATTAATGATATATTTGTGTATTCTCAAAATGGGGGGGAGTCATGGGCAACACTTTAGGATTGTCCTCCCTACTTTGAGGGAGATGAAGCTATATTTTACGTTTTGCAAGTGCAAGTTCTGGT
Organism: Nicotiana benthamiana; assembly: GCA_034376525.1. NCBI lineage: Eukaryota > Viridiplantae > Streptophyta > Magnoliopsida > Solanales > Solanaceae > Nicotiana > Nicotiana benthamiana. The sequence goes on from CM067324.1 coordinate 41,743,547, forward strand.
TAGACTCAGTGGTGTTCTTGGGCCATGTGGTGTCTATTGACGGGAATAGGGTGGATTCAATAAAGATTAAGGAAATTTACAATTGGACTAGACCTTCTATGATCTGGCTAAGTATTATCGCTACTTCCTATAGGTTTTCTTGTCTATTAAAGCTCCATTAACTAGGTTGACTTGGAACGGTTCCTATTTAGGTGGTCTTACGTGTCACGACCCAAACCGACAGGCCACGACAGGCACTCGGTGCATTACTTAATTGAGTACCAATATAACGTATCTTTAATGTCATACTATCATAGGTAAATGAGCCAGAAAGGGTGTCATGAGATAACTATAATGAAGCATGAGGGAATACCTGACATAGGATGACCCAACATGATATACTGACTTATACATATGACAAACATGCCTATAAGACCATCACGATCCTTTATATACTAAAAACATAGACTGACAAGGCCATACAAGTATTAGTATACATGACATCTATCTATAAGCCTCTAAGAGTACATAATATTATAAAGGTTGGCACAGGGCCTCGGCATACCAATCAATACATGTTCTAATCACACTGACCAAATAAGCAACTCCTGGGAAAATGGAGTGCTCCTTCCATTGAGTTGATAGCCTAATTAGAGTACTCTCAACCTTTCTATCGGGACTTTTGGGCATGAAATGCAATATCCCCGGGCAAAAGGGACGTCAGTACAAATAATGTACCGAGTACGTAAGGAACGAATATTAATAAATAATAGACATGGGAGAAACATAGAGTAAAAGACTCAACATGTAAGTCTGAATAACTCTGTGAATCATTTAATATCTATAATATCACGCATATGCGTTTAAATGTCATACCATACATAGGTATATGCGTACATAACATCATCAAGCCTCTAAGGGCATCTCATCATATCATCTCGGCCATTGTGGGAAAATCATCAACGTATACCAGCTGATCAGGTGGTACTGCTTATATAACGTCATAACCTTTTTCCCATATCCCATATAAATATAACATATGCGTATATAATGTCGTCTGGTCATGGGTCAATGTACATGTATAAATGAATGATATTCATAAGAAGAATCTTCATAAGATCTCTCGGAATTTCATATGATCAACATGTGTTTGATTAATATCATGAAACAAACTTTATCAACGTATGTATCTTCTAAGACCCATAAACAGAATATATATTATTAAGAAACGTGAGAAGTCAAAAATGTAGGCACCTCTAGTACTTCTATGAATAAAGTCATTTATTAAGGTTGTGCGTCTGCTTATTTTGTTTGTATTATAGGGATCATGAAAAAAGGAAAGAAGGGACAACCTTAACACATCTGAGTTGCTTCTCTTAATAATCCCTCTAACCTACATCTTTGCAAAAAACACTTTACGGTGGATCAAAGTAGGGAAAGATCTTTATGATATTCTAGAGAAATATTAAACTAGGCTCCCTTAGAATTGAAAAAATGTCATTGCTATTACATACTATAACTTTGTATGGATTTCTTTTCTAAAGATCGTTACTTGTTGACTAGATATAAGCACCTCTCTTTGTGAATTAGAGAGCTCTTATACCTTAGTGGGTGTAGGCCCCACTAATTTGATGACTTTGCCACATAATCCCCTAAACGTGCCATCTTGCTATACGATTCAAGATTTTTTTTTGACTTCCATTGGCTGCCACGTAATGTTTCCGCCAAACTTATCCAATTACATTGTTAACCTCTCAAAAATTCATAATTAACCAGTTACCCACATAACTAAGAATTATCTCAAATTACTTAAAATATGACTTACTTTTTACACACTTTATTCATATTGAAATAATGTTCATGTGGTACCTTGTATCGCCGTATTTTCTCTCAAAATGAAAACCTTCAATGGAACTCATCTTCTTTTATATGTTTACCCTCTTACCTTTACAGATTTACTTATCACTTTTTTGAAATAGCACAATACTTATTTCCTCAGAATAATCTTGTCCCTGAACTGATATCAATTATCTTACGACAAACTCAACATACAATACTATGGGGTGGAGCATTACGAGTGTGAGGAGAGCTTTTAGAAGCTCAAGATTGCCTTAACTATAGCTCCAACTCTGGTTTTGTCTTCGAGATCAAGTTCATATTCAGTTTAATTTGATGTTTCATAGGTTGACATTTGGTGTATATTGACATAAGCTGGAAAGGTGATTGTTTCTGCTTTGTGTCAGTTGAATCCCCATGAGAAGAACTACACAATGCATAATTTGGAATTGGCAGCTATTGTACACGCGCTCAAGATTTGGAGGTATCATCTTTACAGGGGTATCTTTTGAGGTGCATATGGGTCACCGGAATCTTAAACACCTATTCAAGCAGAAGGATTTGAACTTAAGGCAATAAAGATGGTTGTAGATTTTGAAGTACTATGATCTCATAATTCTTATCATTTTGGGAAGGCCAATATAATGGCTGACGCTTTGAGTGAGAAGGTGAAAAGCATGTCAAGTCCTACTTTTAATCCAACCGGGGAGAGACTGTTAGCTATGGATGTTTAGGCTTTGGACAACAAAGTTGTGAGGTTTGATATTTCAGAGCCTAGCAAAGTTTTTCCTTGTATTCTATCATGGTCATTCTTTTTTGACTACATCAAGTCACGTCAATATGATGATACCCACTCTCTTGTCCTTAATGACGCCACAACATAGTAATGATTGTCTATTGTGTCTTCAGGGCAAAATTTGTGTGCCTCATGTAAATGTCTTGCGGGAGCTTATGCTAAAAGACGCCCATAGTTAGTGGTATACCATTCATCCGTTTGACACAAATATGTACCATTATTTGAAGCAACATTATTGGTGGTGATGAATAAAGAAAGATATTATTAAGTATGTTGCGGGTGTTTGAACTATCACTAAATTAATTATAAGCATCAGAGACATGGTAGGTTGCTTCAGAGCCTAAATATACTAGAGTGGAAGTGGGAGCATATCATTGTGGATTTTGTGGTTAGGTTTCCATGGACCTTGAGGAGATTTGATGTTTTCCGGATAATTATGGACAGACTGACCACGTCTGCACACTTAATTCCAGTCTTAACTACCTACATTTCAAGTAAAATTGCTCGAATTTATCTTGTTCGGATCAAGAACTCCGTTTACATGGAGAGTCTAGCAGCGAGAGTTGGGTACACAAGTTGAGCTAATATGGAATTTCATCCCTTGACAGACAAATAGTCCAAGTATATTGTTCGGATCTTAGGGCACATGTTGTGATCGTGTGTCATTGATTTCAAAGGCCACTAGGATCAGTTCCTACTATTAGTAGATTTCTCTAGCAAAAACAACTACTAGTCGAGCATCCAGATGGCTCCTTATGAGGCCTTATATGCGAGGCGATATTGTTCTCTAGTTGCTTGGTTTGAGCATGGGGAGGATAGGTTGTGGGGCAATAACTTGGAAGGTGAAATTGATTCACGAGCGACTTCATATAGTGCATTCCAGGAAAAAATGTTATGCTGATCGGAAGGCTCGTGATGTGGCATCAATGGCGGATGATAAGGTTCTACTCAGAAAATTGCACATGATGGGTGTGACAAGGTTCAGGAAGAAGGGTAAGTTGAACCCTCGGTATATTGGTTCTTTTGAGTTTCTTGAGAGAGTTGGTGAGGTGGCCTACACACATGCATGCCACCTAACTTATCAAAAGTTCATCTGGTGTTTCATGTTTCCACGGTTCAGAAGTACTATGAGGATTCATTATATGTATTAGATTTCTGCTCGATAAGTTGGAAAAGGATTAGTGTATTTAATCACCCGTGAGAGTAGAAAATTTAGTACGGATTAGGCTGTCCTTATAGAAATAAAGTGAGACGCATTAAATCAAACAAATACTGTACGATGGATCCTTAATTCATTAAAACACCTGGAAAAATAGGAAGTGTCGTCTAGCAAATTTCACGGCCTTTCCATAAATGTCAAAGACGTAGTTACTATAGGCGCGTGTTTAATAAAATACTTTCCTAAATTTGGGTGCGCATTTATGTTATCCAAATCCAAATCTCAACAAAGTTGGAATGTGTAAAAATCCACGGGTGCATTTATGTGACGTGGTTTGAGGCGTGTTCTGACGACGTTGCAATTTCTCTTTAAAATAATAATAAAAGCGGTTTAAAGTCTAAAGCACATGAGTTAAAATATGTTGTACAATCAGATAATTTATGCCAAATATGATATTTGAGCGATCGTGCTAGAACCACGAAACCCGGGAATGCCTAACACCTTCTCCCGGGTTAACAAAATTCCTTACTCGCATTTCCGGTTTGCGGACTGTTAAACAGAGTTATTCTTTCCTCGATTCAAGATTCTAACCGGTGACTTGGGACACCATAACTCTCCCAAATGGAGACTCTGAACTTCTCTTTAATGATTGAATCCTGTTTCGATTGTCCTTAAATTTGAAAAACTCCCTTTATCTAAGCCCTTCGCCGGGTTGTGGATAGCCAAAAAGGAAGTGTGACAACTCTGGCGACTTAGCTGGGAAATATTAACCCAGAATCTCAGGTTCAGGGTTCAAGAATTCGAGCTTAGAATAATATTTGTATTTTGCTTTGTTTATTATTTGATTTTACATGTTGACTTAATGTGCAAAATGATGCTTTTACCGCTTTGATATTATTTGAATTGTATATAAACTATTACGAAACCCTTCTCTCTTTACCTCGGGGGACGTGCTTACTGGTTGAGACTCCCTATTCTATTAGTGTCTTACACTGAAATAAGAAAGAGGTCGGACAAGTTACAAAGTCGTACGATCTCACGGGTCCCCGGTACGTAGCCCCCACCTCGACTTGAGTTGTCCGCTCGGGTACACAGTCTAGACCCTATACCGTGGTTTAAACTTATTATAACTAAACTTCATGCCGGATCCCTAGTAGGAATATTTATTTGCATCATGCATTTTGACTTAGGGGACTCAACACAGGGGTTGGGTCCATCTAGGGCAGGAACCCTGAAACAAAAGATCACCCTGCTGCATTTTTACGCGTTACTTGCGCATTTATTTGCCTTGGACTCGCATTTTGACCGGCTTGTAAACAAAGGGATTCAATTGCGAGGAATAAGCAGTGCTAGGGTAATCGCTTTCAAAATCAATGCTCAAATAACACCGAAATGCTACCGGATTGTTCAATAAAAAAAAGAGCACAAAAGCACAAAAACAAAAAGAGGGAGCACCAAGTTTTTGATGTTTTTCAATAATGTTCGTGGGTTTTGATAAATTATTTTTGGCCGAGTCCAACCCTTTTTTACAAAATATCAATAAATGCCCGAGTTTATTTTTTTCTCACTTTTTAATGAGTCGGATGGTGCCGTTATTGCAATGATAGCTGAATGACGCTACAAGGGATGCCAGAAGGCTGTCTTTATGCAAATGGCTACCTCTGGATTTTATTAGGGTCGGTAAGCAAGCACAGCCTAAAAACCTTCTAGACAAAGTGTTGAAAAGCCGTATTCGCAAAGTCGGTCTCTGTTTTAAAATAAATGTCAGTTTTTTGTTTTGAGAATACTAATTTGCCATAATTAATGTGCATAATGAGCCAATAATCAACAAATATCCTTTGGAGTTGTGGCTGTGATGGGATGACCTCGGAGAAGCCGGATAGAAAAAGGTCAACACGCATTTGGGGGGCCTCGCTAGTTTGCTGAAAATCAACTCTAGAGGGGACATCATAAGAGCCTTAATTACCTTCTGGGATCCTGCCCACAACATCTTTCACTACTCCGATTTTGAGCTGACCCCTTTGAGGGATGACTGGATACATTGGGACTCATACCATCCCTTTGAGGCATCAATATTTGATAGCACCCATGGCCCTCGCTGTGCACAAATTTATGGATGTTTTGAAAATCAGCAGAAAAATTCATAACCCCGACCTGTCGGCCGGATTTCGCACCCTTCAGTTTATATACCAAAGATATGGCCGCATCGGAGGATTCAACAACCCTGGAAACCCCATTTGTAGCAAGGGCAAAGGGATCAAATTGGAGGAGCATCGATGCTTCGCGTTTATGGTTTTCTTTTTTGGGCCTTGTAGTATTCCCACGAAAGGACGGAATCATCGATATATGGATTGTGGGGGTCCTTAGTACCTTGATTACTCAGGCAAAGAGCAATCTTGCTCCGATGATCCTGTCTGATATATTCCGAGCCCTTACCACTGGCAAAGCAGAAGGGGATTTCTTCGAAGGCTGCAACTTTCTATTGCAAATCTGGATGATTGAGCATCTGTGTCCCAAGCCTCGGTTCTTGAATGGAGAGTTGCCGATGAAAGGTTGCATAGAAGAACTGGACAACAGGGTAAATGGGTTTAAATTACCGGAGAGTGTCACAGAGTGGGTGTCACATCTTTGGTCAATTTCGGCAAATGAAATACAATGGACACTCAGTTGGCTCTCCGTGGATGAAGTTGTCCATATGCCCGCAACAGAATAGCATTTTCTCTTAATGGGCCTTAGAAGCATCCAGCCTTGCGCCCCGCATTAGGTCTTGAGAAAAGTCGGAAGATGCCAAATAGTGCCAAAAGAAGAAGATCTTAGCATCCGGGTAGTCGAAGTTGGGCCTAGTAGTTAGTTCCCCAAAGCCATGGTTCGTAGAATCTGGAATGAATGCCAATACCTAACCGCTGACACTTGTGTACAATATCTCGCCAGAGGTGAAGTGTCTCCGGGGTACCCTTCTTGGTATAAGAGAGAAATTGAGCAGGAATTACCATCCAAAACGCCTCACCTCCAAGAGTTTGTCGGGACATCACAAGAACAGTGGGATTGGTTAGCAAAAGAAGATGAATATCGTGCTACCTTTGGAAGGCTCGAAAAAAAGTTCAGGAATTGCAATTCAAAAATAGCCTGCTAACTGCTGCTAGCGAAGGAGAAAAGAAGTTATTTGTTAAAGAAAATGAAGCCCTACGAGCTCAGATTCAGAAAATGAAAACAGCCGCAGCAAACCCTCTGAGGAGTATAAAGGATGAAAAGCTCATAGAGAACTTGCGTCGAAAGGTAACCGAATACGGTTTTGATCTGAATAAGGAAGAGGGTGAATTTTCTAGAGCTCGGAGACAATTAGCTAAAAGTGCTGAAGAAAGGGCCCGCATACTGTAACACTTAAAAGATGGGAGCGGCAACGAAAACGTTGGTCTAAAACAAAGAGTTATCATAGCTGAGAGAAAAATGGCCAAGAATGCCAAGGATTTCAAAGCTGAGAAGGAGCACTGCTATGTGGTAATAGCGGGGTTGGAAAGAGAATTGCGGCTGTTTCAAAAGCTAAATCAGTTAGTTGAGCGGACATTCGATGCACAGGCTGAACAAATATGGCGTCTGCTACAAGAAAAAGGGATTATCAGGGAGAAGGTGCGGGCAATTGTAAACTACATGACCACCAAATGCAATCACTGTGAAGACATGACAAAGTCTATGTTTTTTGCAGTTGCTATGACCTTTGTTCGAGAAGTAATGGAAGATCTGCATTATCTCCAAGGATGATTAGCGCGCAAACCCACAAGGCCGAATGATTCCCCGAAAGCTCCAAAAGCATTTGAAGTATTGATGTACTCATAGATTTATATTTTGCTAATAAAGAAAAAGAAGTATGTTTGTTGTCCTTTCGAGTCTATAGGGGTTTTGAATCCCTTCTGGTAGTTGCTCTTAGCCATTTCAGCTAAAGTTTGTCTCTCTATCAAATTGAAAATCCCAAAAAATATTTTGTTATGTACTTAACCATTTATTTTCCATGAAATACACTTAGTCTGATTCATGCAAAGTCATGCTACGTAGGCAATATATGTAGGATTCGACCATAATTGAATAAAATTGGAAATCAAATAAATATGAAACGGGAGAGAATAGGGCTAAAACAAAAGGAAGTTTGGTGAATAAAAGTCGGGATGACACAAGCAGTCAATGCATAGAGGGACCAATTGTCATTTATGTGCATGCATATGTGGCCGCTTACATGTTGGAACCTAACCCCTAACGAGTGCTGGGTGTTGTGAATTACAGTTCCAAATTAGACAGATAACTAATACTCGTGGCACCCTGGCAACTCACTCCTACAACACACGGTCGAAAAGCAAACAAGTCATGGCCAACCAAGAAGCTGATGTCAGCATTATGACCCCTCAAATGAGGCATAGGAATTGGACGTTAATGCCATGAAGGAGGAAATTTATAAGCTTAAACACCAAATGGCTGAGATGTACCAGGAATGGGAATAAAGACAGCGGCCCCTGACCTATCCTGCCAACCTACCCTTCATCCCGCCACAGGCCCAGGCACCTGACCAGTCCGTTGCTGATCTACCTCTAGGTTTTCCTTTATATTCACAGCATAAGGGTGCTACCTCTCAACCACCAGCCCAAATACCCAAAGTCACTCTTCACCCTCCCTCGCCAATCGCTCATATCTATGTGGCACCTCCGCCCCCTACACTGTATAGGTCATCCAGCTAACCATTGCTTCAAGGCTATGACCCTCAATACTATCCCCCAGAACCCGCCTACAAAGACCAGGAGCCTTACTCTTATGCCTCTCATCCTGAAATCCCAATGAGAGTTGAAAAGCCGATCAAAGATTTCGAACAAGAAGAAATGCTCCAAAGGTCCGGAGTCTGGAATAATCCTTAGGGGACATGGGTGGATTAGGGGGCCAGGTGAGCGTGGCCTTTAAAGATCTTTGCTTATTCACGGACGTACAGTTGCCTCAAGGTTTCAAAATGCCTAAATTTGACCTATGTGATGGTCACGACGATCCTGTTGCACATTTGAGGGGGTTCTTCAGTAAAATGAGGGGAGCAGGAGGAAAAGACGAATTGCTTATGGTGTACTTTAGCCAGAATTTGAGTGGCTAGGCGTTAGAGTGGTATACTCGACAGGATCCCAATCGGTGGTATACTTGAAATGATCTATCACAAGAGTTTTCCTGACACTTTCAATATAACCTCGAGATTGTCCCGGATTGTCTATCTCTGACAAAGCTGGAAAAAAAATACAACAAGAGTTTCAGGGAGTATGGTTTCCGGTGGAGGGAACAAGCAGCCAGAGTTGATCCTCACATGAAGGAGAGTGAAATGGTGGACTATTTTCTGCAAGCTTTGGAACCTACCAACTTTAGGCATCTGGTATCAGCGGTAGGGAAATCTTTCAATGAAGTGGTCAAGATGGGAAGTATGGTTGAGGAAGGCCTCAAATACAATAAAATCATGAGCTACTCTGCAATCAAGGCAACTACTCAAGCCATTCAGGGTGGAGCTGGAGGAGGTTTTGGGAAGAAGAAGAAAGAGGAAGTCGCAACAGTGTATTCGGGAACCTGGTTTGGGCTTTGGGCACCATCTTACTATGGTCAGCCCCGTCCTCACCGCCATGCACATCCACACGCTCCATATGGCCCACGGCAACACTACTATCCACCACCAGAACCTCATTTCTTAGTCCATCATCCACAGGCATATACCTAACCTCCCACTCACACACAATGGCGTGCGCCACCCCCTCAAAACACTTACCCAAATCCACAAAATCAATACCCGCCTCCAAGAGATTTTCACCAATCCCTCCTCCCCCCCCCCCCCCCGAGGTAATCCGACCATGATAAATGAGACGGTGCAGAAAAAGAAAACTTTCACTCTACTGGGGGAATCTTACACTAGCCTTTTCCACCGACTGCGACAACTGGACATGTTAAGACCAATTGAGGCGAAGCTGCCAAATCCTCTCCCAAAGAATTTAGATTATTCGGTTAGCTGTGAATACTGTACTAGTGCGTCAGGGCATGACACAGAAAAATTTTGGCATTTAAAGAACGCCGTCCAAGAACTTATTGACTCTCACAGGATCAAAGTACAGACTCCGGAGGTACCCAATATTAGTCAGAATCCGCTGCCAACCCATCTAGAAACCAACATGATTGAAATTGATGATAGAAGGGGAGAATTCAAAAGACTTTCACAAACGGTAATTATGATCAAAGCTAGTAAGCTAACCAAGGTCGCTAGCAGTAAGAAGCTGGTAATCGAGGCAAAGGAGGGCACTAAAACTGTTGTAGTGCATGGGAGCTCAGCATGTATAGTCGCAGAAAAGCGAGAATGGGCAAAGGTAACAGTACAGGGGGCAGCTAGAGAGCAGGTCGTGGTTGTGGAAGGTGTCCGCGTAGAATCACTTATTGTGAAGCCAGTAATCCATCCACCAATCATCAACAACCGAGCCGTTCCTTGGAGATATGAACAAGCAATATTGATGTATAAAGGGAAAGAGGTTAGAGAGGAAGTATGTGAGGCACAAGGCTTAACCAGTAAAGAAAGCTGTATAGGAAGAAGAGGTAGAAGAATTCTTGAAGAAAATTAAAATGCAGGATTACTCCATCATAGAACAGTTGAGGAAAACATCAGCCCAGATCTCTTTGTTATCCTTACTAATCCACTAGATGAGCACCGCCGAATGTTGATGAGGATTTTGAAAGAAGCACATGTCCCAGACAAGATAACGGTGAATCATTTGGAAAACATTGCAAACAAGATATTCGAGGTAAACCGGGTCACATTCTCTGACGATAAATTGCCCTGGAGGGCACGGAGCACAACCGGGCTATTTATCTGACTGTGAAGTGTGAAGATGCCGTGGTCACTCGAGTTTGGTCGACAATGGTCCAGTGCAATAATTTGTCCACTATCCACATTGGCCAAGTTGGAGGTGGAAATTGAAAAGGTCTGCAAGAATAACATCTGTGTTCGAGAGTTCAACTGCGGAGGTAAAGATAACGTAGGGGAAATACTGCTGGAAGTAACTATAGGGCCCGTGCAGTTCATTATGGAATTCCAAGGGTTAGATGTATCACTCTCCTATAATATGTTATTGGGCAGACCCTGGATTCATATAGCCAAAGCAGTACCATCTACACTGCACCAGATGGTCAAATTTGAGTTTGATAAGTAAGAGATTGTCCTACATGGAAAGGATAGCCAGAGTACCCAGGGTGACGTGATCGTGCCTTTCATTGAATCTGTGGACAAGAAAGGGCCATGGGTTTACCAGGTGTTTGATACGGTGTCAGTTCAGAAGATCCCAGATGGTGAGATTGTTGTAACCCCAAAGATAACAACCGCATCTGTCATGGTAGCTTCAGAAATGTTGAGAAATGGCATTATACCCGGCAAAGGGTTGGAGGCTTCTCTGCAAGGAATTGTGTAACCACCGTTCCTTCCTAAGAATCTAGACATTGTTGGTCAAGGATTCAAACCCACGGATGCAGACATAAAGCGATCTAGGAGGCTCAGACAGAAAGGCTGGGTTCTCCCGAAGCCTATCTGAATTTTAACCAAATCGTTTGTCTAACCCAGGATATTCGGCCCGCTGATCGACGTGGACGGAGATCTTGATAAGGGTATAGAAAGATCGTTCAACGAGGTGAATATGGTAGAGGCGGGAGAAGGATCGAGCAGGGCAGATGTGCAGTTTGTTGGGGCTCGTGCAAGAATCAATAACTGGGAAGCCACTCCTCTTCCCACTCGGAGGGAGGCTTGGTAGTTGGCTTTGATTTTCCTTTTAGTCTAGTTTTTATTAGCGTCATTCAGTTGTTATTTTGTTATCTTTAGTTCTAATGAAATGCAATTTCCCTTTTAGAATTGCTGATTGTTTCCATTTTCGCTTTACTTTTTTCTTCCTTTTTCTCTTTTGTATAGTTATTTTTATGCTGGTTCCAGTGATCTGACATGCATAAGGACTCCTCGGCCCAATCTTTGCAACAAGCCTAGTCCAGAAATAATAATTCAGGAAATAGAACATGAGGACGAACCAGGGTATGATGATGAAGGGGCATGGGATGAGATTAGTAAAGAGATGTCCCAATTCGAAGAGAAACCCAAACCAAACTCAAATGATACAGAGGCAATCAATCTAGGAAGCCCGGATAATATCAGAGAAACAAAAAGTGTCTATCTGGAGCCACAACTTTGGGAGGAAATAATCGAAGTATTGCTGGAGTACAAGGATGTCTTTGCATGGTCCTACGAGGACATTCCCGGATTGAGCACTGACTTGGTAGTCCAAAAATTACCTACTAACCCGGCTTGCATTCCCGTCAAACAGAACTTGAGGAAGTTTAATACTGATGTAAGCGTGAAAATAAAAGAAGAGGTGACCAAGCAGTTTGAGGCAAAAGTTATCCGAGTCACACAATATCCCACCTGGTTAGCTAATGTCGGGCATGTACCAAAGAAGGATGGTAAAACCAGAGTGTGCGTTGATTACCGTGACCTCAACAAAAAAATTCCAAAAGACAACTTCCCCCTATCGAACATCCACATATTGATTGACAATTGTGCGAAGCATGAGATTGAGTCATTCGTGGATTGCTATGCAAGCTATCATCAGATTTAAATGGATGAAGAAGATGCCAAGAAAACAACATTTATCACACCGTGGGGGACGTACTGCAATAGGGTCATGCTTTTTGGTTTGAAAAACACCGGGGCGACATACATGAGGGTAATTACAACCATTTTCCACGATATGATGCATAAAGAAATCGAGGTCTATGTGGACGATGTGATTGTGAAGTCCAGAAAGCAATCCGATCATGTCAAAGATCTGAGGAAATTATTCCAGAGGCTCCACATGTACGATCTCAAACTCAACCCGGCAAAATGTGCATTTGGGGTTTCCTCGGGAAAGTTGTTAGGGTTCATATTCAGCCGCCGAGGCATCAAGCTAGACCCATCAAAAATCAAAGATTTACAGGAGTTGCCGCCACCCAGAAGCAAAACAAAAGTAATAAGTCTATTGGGAAGGCTGAATTACATCAGTCGATTCATCGCCCAGCTCACAACCATTTGCGAGCCCATCTTTAAGTTGTTAAAGAAGGATGCTGCGGTGAAATGGACAGGAGAGTGCCAAGATGCTTTTGATTAGATAAAGGGATATTTGTCAAACCCACCAGTGTTGGTCCCGCCAGAACAAGGGAGGCCTCTGATCTTATATTTGACAGCCTTGGACAATTCATTTGGGTGCGTGTTTGGTCAGCACGATGTCACTGGGGAAAAGAGTATGCCATATACTACCTCAGCAAGAAATTTACGGCCTATGAGGTTAAGTATACTCATCTTGAAAGGACGTGCTGCGCCTTGACATGGGTAGCCCAGATGTTGAAGCATTATTTGTCATCATACACCACTTATCTCATCTCATGACTGGACGCATTGAAATACATTTTCCAGAAGCCCATGCCCACAGGGAGGCTTGCGAAGTGGCAGATCTTGCTTACTGAATTTGACATCATCTACATAACTAGGACTCATATGAAGGCACGGGCATTAGCACACCATTTAGAAGAGAATCCCGTAGATGAAAAATATGAACCCTTGAACACATAGTTTTCAGACGAGGAAGTGATGCACGTAAATGAAATGGAACGGGATGGAAAGTCTGGGTGAAAACTTATCTTCGATGGGGCTGCCAACAAAAAAGGCGTCGGGATAGGAGTGGTACTCATTTCTAAAGAAGGGCATCATTACCCAGTCACAGCTCAACTTGGTTTCTATTGCACCAACAACATTGGCTGAGTACGAGGCATGCATTTTGGGTTTGAGGTTAGCTGCGGACATGGGTGTCCAGGAAGTCTTGGTCTTGGGGGACTCAGACCTTCTGGTATACCAGATCCAAGGATAATGGGAGACAAGATATTTAAAACTCATACCTTATCGGCAATGCTTGCGTGATCTTTGTCAACGATTTCGGTCAGTAGAGTTCAAGCACATTCCAAGAATCCTCAATGAAGTTGTCGATGCCCTAGCTACTTCGGCATCAATGTTACATCACCTGTACAAGGCTTATGTTGACCGGGCCCATGATCAACATGCCTATTGCAACATGGTGGAAGAAGATATTGATGGCGAGCCTTGGTTCCATGACATCTAGGAATACATCAGGAAAGGTGTGTACCCGGTGCAAGCCGCGAGTGACTAGAAGAGAACAATTCGTCATTTGTCAAGTGGGTTCTTCAGCAGTGGAGGGGTACTATACAAGAGAACGCCAGATCTGGGTTTGTTAAGATGCATAGATGCTCGGTAAGCGACGGTCATCATGAATGAGGTACATGCTGGCATTTGTGGGCCGCACATAAGCGAATATGTCTAGGCAAAGAAGATTCTCCGGGAAGGGTATTATTGGCTCACCATGGAACGGGATTGTATCAGCTTTGTGCGCAAATGCCACAAGTGTCAGGTACACGGGGACCTAATTCACTCTCCTTCGTCTGAACTGCACACGACGTCTGCACCTTGGCCTTTCGTTGCTTGGGGCATGGACTTCATCAGACCTATCGAGCCAGCAGCTTCTAATGGACACTGGTTTATCCTGGTTGGTATTGACTATTTCACCAAGTGGGTTGAAGCCAAAACCTTCAAAGCAATGACCAAGAAGACCGTGGTCGATTTCATGCACACAAACATTATTTGCCGGTTCGGGATCCCCAAAACGCTCATCACTGATAATGGGGTAAATCTCAATAGTAGGTATGTCAGCAATTCAGGATCGCACATTGAAACTCTACCCCGAATCTCCCCGAGGCAAATGGAGTGGTTGAGGCAGCAAATAAGAACATAAAGAAGCTACTTCGGAAAATGGTGGAAGGATCCAAGCAGTGGCATGAGAAGCTGCCATTTGCATTGTTAGGTTATCACACTATTGTTCGCACTTCAGTGGGGGCTACTCCATACTTGTTGGTATATGGCACAGAGGTGGTGATCTCGGCCGAGGTTGAAATCCCCTCTCTATGGATCGTGGTCGAAGCAGGAATCGACGACGAAGAATGGGTCAAATCTTGTATAGAACAATCGAGTTTAATTGACGAGAAAAGATTGGTGGCAGTCCGTCATGGCCAGTTGTATCAATAGAGAATGGCTAGGGCATGTAATAAGAAGGTGGACCCCAGAAAGTTTGAAGTAGGTCAGCTGGTACTAAAATGCATCCACCCTCACCATGCCGAGGCGAAAGGTAAGTTCGCTCCAAACTGGCAAGGACCATTCATCGTATCAAGAGTGTTGTCCAACGGACTGTTCTATCTGATGGATGTGGAAGGGAAATGTGCGGAAATGGCCATCAACGCAGATGCTGTCAAAAGATATTATGTATGATTTGCTTCAGATCATTTTATATACTTGACACCTTATTGTACTTGGCATATTTTGAAGATTGGAATGACGAAGGCATTTTGTTCTGCTATCCAAACACTTTATCTTTTGCTAACCCTTTTTAGCTTTAATTACTTTCTTTCATACCCCTCTTTCGGAATCAGTAGCAAAAGTTCGAAACGCGAGTGTGAGAAGGCAGTAAATGGAAAAGAAAGGGAAGAATGAAAAGAATGAAAAATGATAGTAATAAAAAAAAAGAAAAAACAAGTAAAAAAAAAGAAAAGAAAATAGAAAAGAGAAAAGAAAAAAGAAAAAAGAAAGCAAAACAAAGAAAAATAGATAGAAGAAAAACAGAAAAAAAGGAGAAGAAAAACAAAAACAAAAACAAGGAATTGTATGAACTACGTTTGACCTGAATCCTTTTAAAAGGATACGCAGGCAGCCTCACAGTTTGGTCTCACTACAATAAAAATCCAAAAGTCTCCAAGCAAGAAACTGGGGCAGAAGTTGTGGTTGTTGTAAGAATTTGATTCCGAAAGTTGTAATTTTGAACCCATTTAAATTATTTCGAGCCTTTGATACCCTTTCGTTCTAAATTCTATCCAAAGGCCCACATTACAGTCCAAAGGAAGACCTTCTAATCAGCCTTCAAAAGATGTCGAGTCGAGCAGGTAGAGGGTACTCATGTCAGGAACAGCACTTTGCTCTAGAGTTTGAGAGAGAATAAAATGAGAGAGTCTTATCTGTGAAAACCCTCACAGGAACCATAAGGCGACGAGGTTTTGAGAGAGAATAAAATGAGAGAGTCTTATCGGTGAAAACCTTCACAAGCACCGCGAGGCGAAAGTAAGATAAAGCAAAACTCAGAAAGGGGCTACTGACGGATGAATACTGCAGGGAAAGACGAGTCAGGAATTGGTTTGGAAAGGTCACAACGGCCAAAGCGCGGCAGCAGAAGGCCGGTCACCGAAATTTATTGGGTTGAATATGCCGAAGTGCATGTCATGATAGCAAGAACTAGTGGCTCCCTTTCAGATAAGTCTTCTACTTTGTTTTTCTTCAACAGCAAGTCTGGAATTCATCACTCTAAATATCATCCAGAGTCTTTACATTTCTTTCTTTTTTCAAGTCTAAATTCATTTGTTTAGAAGAAAGGAATGTCAAAGCCAATTATCAAACTCCCAAAGGAATAAAGCACATGACTCCCCAAAAATGTGACAAAGATAACAAGCATGGAAAAACAAAGGGAAGGATTCACAAAGCTGCAACTGAGGGAAAAGACAAAAATCGACAAAGAATTCCAGTTAGGAGTCGAGAGTGAAATATAAGTTGGGGAGGAAGTAAAAATCAAGAGTCAGTCAAGCATTACCAAAGAGACCAAGTAATCTCGAGAAAGGGACAAGGATTTTTGGCAAGGGATTAGAAATGCAACACCAAGATGAGAAACGAAACAAAACCACAGGGATCAGGGGACCAGCCAAGCATAACATCCTAACTCGTCAATCATCGAAAATAAGAATGAAAGAATTCCAGAGAAGGGTTGGAGGCGCAACATGAAGTAGGGAATGACACCATAGACATATTGGTTGATTCCGGGAAAGGGGCAAGGTTTCTGCTAAAAGGAACGAAAGAGTAACACAAAGATAAAGAAAGGGCGAAATTACAAGGAAGAGAGGTTTTTACCAAAGCATGGTGCATCAACACATTAATCATGGGGGAAGGATACAAAGACTCTAGCAAAAGGGCTAGAAATGTAACCATAATGGGAAGCAAGGTAAAGCCATAAAGGTTCGAGGGGTCAGCCAATCAACTCAGGCAACTCATCATCAACATTGAAACTTGAACACAACAGAACATAACAATGAGGAGGCCGCTTCCAACGAGAATGCTGCAGGCCAACCACCACTTTTCAAACTGACAAGTTTTCTTTGATTAACACAAGGGCAGAAAATCTCGAAAGAGCCTAAAGGAGGCCGTTCACAGGAGAAGGCAGGCACACGACATGTATGATAGAAATCTCAGGGCCTGCCTGGAAGTGGGACTCAGTTAAAACTCAAAAGAGAGTTAGTCGGTCATATACTCCCTCCCCAGCAAAGAGCACAATAGGACAAACATTAACTAGCGAAACCCAATAGAAAAAATGAGGGTTAACAAAGGCATGGAAGTTGAGATGGAACGCAGTTTAAAACTCAAAAAGGTGTGGTAACATGGGCAGGCACCAACACCTCCCCAGTAAGATTCGTAGAAACAACAAGAAATTAGAATTGGCACTTAAGTTGGAACCTTCAAGACCCTGCTGAAAAATGGGAATTAGAGCCAAAATCTCCCCAGCCAGAGCCAAGAAGAGTCAATTGAGTCATCAGGACCCTCCTATGAATGGGACTTAGAGCAAATATTCCCCCAGCTAGAGTCGATAAGAGTCAAGAAACGTCATCAGGACCCTCTTGTAGAATGGGATTTAGAGGGAAAATTTCAAATTTTCCCAGATGAGGCAGCAAAAGTTACCAGGACTTTCCTGAAATATGGGACTTAAATATTTCCCCAACCGGAGTCAATTAAAGTCATCAGGACCCTCCTGGAAAACGGGACTTAGATTAGATACTTCCCCAGCAAGAGTCAACAAGAGTTGTCAGGATCCCCCAAATAGTGGGATGTGGCCCTAAATACTAACCCCCAGCTGTCACCTTTTGTCATCAAATTAAGAGTTGTCAGGACCCGCTTGGATAATGGGAAGTAATTTTAATCACCAATCCCAGCAAATCCCCAGAAGACATAACTCGTAGCAAGAAATGGTGGAAAATAATACCTTTTTAGAAAATAGAGCATAATCTTGAAATTGTCAGTACTTGAGGATTGTCGGGGCCAGTTTTGTAATCAGGCGCCCACCAGGAGAACAAGGTAATATTTTTCAAAGTTTTAAGTTTTTGTAATCAGGCGCCCACCTGGAGAACAACTGAATATTTTTCAAAATTTTAGGTTTTGTAATCAGACGCCCACCTGGAGAATAAGGGAATATATTTTCAAAATAAGATTTTGCAATCAGGTGCCCACCTGGAGAACAAGGAAATAGTTTTCAAAATTTTAAGTTTTGTAATCAGGTGCTCACATGGAGAACAAGGGAATATTTCTTCAAAATTTTAAGTTTTTGCAATGAGGTATCCACCTGGAAAACAAGGGAATATTTTTAAAATTTTAAGTTTTTGTAATCAGGCGCCCACCTTGAGAACAATGGAGTATTTTTCAAAATTTTATGTTTGTTATCAGGCGTCCACCTGGAGAACAAAGGAATATTTTTTCACAATTTTAAGTTTTTGCAATCAGGCGCCCACCTGGAGAACAAGGGAATACTTTTCAAATTTTAAGTTTTTGTAATCAGGCGCCCACCTGGACAACAAGGGAATATGGGAGAACAAGGGAATATTTTTCAATATTTTATGTTATGTAATAAGGCGCCACCTGGAGAACAAGGGAATATTTTTTCAAAAATTTTAAGCTTTTGCAATCAGGCGCCCACCTGGAGAATAAGGGAATATTTTTCAAATTTTAATTTTTTGTAATCAGGCGCCCACCTGGATAACAAGGGAATATTTTTCAAAATTTTAAGTTTTTGTAATCAGGCGCCCACCTGGAGAACAAGGGAATATTTTTCAAATTATCAATTTTTATAATCAGGCGCCAACATGGAGAACAGGGGAATATTTTTCAAATGTTATGTTTTAGCAATCAGGTGCCCACCTGGAGAACAGGGGAATATTTTTCAAATTTTAAGTTTTTGTAATTAGGCGCCCACCTAGAGAACAAGGAAACATTTTTCAAATGTTAAGTCTTAGCAATCAGCCGCCCACCTGGAGAACAAGGGAATATTTTTCGAAGTTTTTAGTTTTTGCAATCAGGCGCCAACCTGGAGAACAAAGGAATATTTTTCAAATGTTAAGTTTTAGCAATCAGGCGCCCACCTGTAGAATGAGGGAATACTTTCAACAGAATACATGTAAAAATCCAACAGACATGAATGAAGAAAAGGCAAACAGTCAACAAGGCAACAAGACGTTCCACAGGAGAAAACACCTGTTAATAAAGCAACAAGAAGTTCCATAGGAAGAAATGCAAGACAACAAGGCAACAAGGATGCAGAGCGAGTCGGAAGATATAGATAGGTTTTCTTGTAATCCATAGTTCCTAGCTTAGTCTAGTTTTTTTTTAGTTTTTCATAGGGAATAATAAGGAGGTCAGCAAGCTGTAACAGCAGCATCAACAGTGTATCACAACTTCTGGTAGTCGCAGCTATCAAACACTCCAGAACTACACTGACCTGATTCCCCTATTGCCGAGGATATGTAAGCAACCTTTGAAGCAAGGTTCGGTCAGAAAATTTTCAAAATGCTTCACATGTAGTATTCAATCGAACGAAAATAACTCATATTTACTCACTTGTGTTTGCAAGAAAACCTTTCGTGTTCCCGCGCAAAGAGGGACACCTGTGAGCATATGAGTTTTGACCAGCCGCAACAAACTCCTACATGACTCTTAAAGTTTAGGATGTTTTCTTTTAAAATAATAGGATTTTAATTTTTGGATTTAATTGCATGTGCATGTGGATGTTCACTATTGCATGTTTAGAATAATTAGCATTTAATTGTTAAATAAACTTGTTTTATAAATTAAAATACAAAAAATATATGTATGTGCCAGCACTTGAAATTATGTTTGTTCAATTTTGATTTGTTTTAATTTTATTTGTGATTTGTGGTTTTAAATAAATTTAGTAATTAATTTTAATTAAAAGAAAAAATAATAATAATAATAATAATACAATACATATATATTTAGGCAGCCACTCAGGCTGGCCACTATTGGGCCAGACCTGAGTGGCCCAATCTGTTGCCTCCTCCAAATCCATGCACAAACCAACCCAAACGACTAGCCCAACCCAGTCCACACAACATCAGAACCAAATGACACCGTTTGAGACCCCATCATCACAGCCGTTGATTTCAACCCAATCCAACGGCCATCAAACCCCATCCTAAGCCACATATATATGTCCAAACGCCTCTAATACAGATTAGAGACAAAATTTTACCCTCTTTGTATCTCCACCTCTGGCCATAACACCTCTATTGACCACTGTCGCCGCCAGAAATCGCCTCACGGCGGCGGCCGGCAATCAAACGGTCTGAAACCCTCAACCGTCATGATCTCATCTACACCGTCCCGTAGACAGATACCCTCGAATATAGCCCCTCCGTCTTGAATATCTTCTTAAAGGTGGCCAGAACGGCGACCTCATACCAAAGTTGTCCAAAACTACACCACTAAGGCACCTCCCTCTTCCCATTCCAACCAGGTATATTACCCCTCTCAAATCACCCTTAAACCCCTCGAATATTAACCCAAAGACCAACCCTAAAATCCCAAACATGCCATAAATGGTCCGAACTTCCCCCAGGTAGTCCATGACCCCTATTGACACTAAACATGCCACCATTGACCCCCAAACACCCTCAACCATTAAACAAATTTAAATCTGAGACCTATTTGAGGTCTCAGAATCTTGGAAACTCCCCTGAGTCGTTAAAATTTATGGTACACCACCTTAGAGGGTTAAAGACCCTGTAGGAGAATCAGAATCTAGCTGGGATGGTCTAAATGAGAACAAAAAATGAGAGATAAGTTTTTCTTGCCTATTTTAGCTTTGAATGTTTAATTCTTTGATAACTGATTAGGTTTAGTAATTGCATGTTTTAAAGTCTGAATTTCTTTTATTTTTGGTTGTTTATCTAGTTCACCTAAGATTAGGGTTCAATGTTCATATGTTTGTTTGTTTGTCACTAGCCTGGAAACTTTCTCGTCTCTGAAATAGTTCAACATCCTGTTATAATTAGATTTTGAGTGGTATAATTCTCATAATTGGATGAATTTTATTGATTTACTGATTTTCTGATTGGTTTGACTGTCTAATTGTGTTAGTGAATGCCTGATCATTAGTTCATGATAGTTTTGGTTCTCGCTGCTGATAGATATATTCATTTTTTGATCATTTTTGGTTTTTAATCCTGTATAATGTGTGCCGAAGTCTATTTTATGGCGTTTGTGTTAAGCCTTGTCAATTTTGGCTAGTTCTGATAGTCATAAGCATGTTAGTCTAAAAGGTGACCTGAATTTGACTAACCAAGGTTAATTGGACTGAACTAGGGTTAAAAGAACTGACCAAGGTCAAGTTCAGATGAAGGGTAATTTAGGAAAGCTAGTGATGGTATAAAAAGGATTTGAAATTATAAAAATCTAATAGGAATCCTTTAGAACTTTCCAGCAAGGAGTAATACATAATTCCAGCCTCAAACTTGAGGCACAAGTCAGAAATTAAAGGACTACTTAGGCAAAAATACAATTTGAATTGAGGACTAAAAAGAAAACATGGTAAAATCTTATGCACTAGCAATTTCACTATAAAATAAATCATTTGGGGGCATTGGAGGGGATCCAAAAATCTTCTCTTTGAATACCGAGGCTAAAATACGTATTCTTATATCTGGAAATACTACTAGTGCTGTTGGGAATCATTTTTCTGAAGATTTAACTCTTTAAATGTCCACTGAAACCTGGATACACTGCTTATTGGTTGTTGGTTGCTAGCTGAACTCCTACATTTACTCATAGGCTTGTCTTTTTCTGTTGTATTACAGGTACCAACTCAATACTCATATATATGAAGTTCAAGTGAAATTTATTCCCCAAATGTGAAGAACCTTAGCTGTCATTTATATGTTTAAGTTATTTCCCCGTTTTCCCTATTTAGCTTGAATATAGGCGTAACAACAAAGTACTCATCTTGTTGTAGTATTAGACTAATCTATGTTTATAGTAATTGGACATTTGGGACTGTTTTCATGTGTTATAATTAGACTTTCAACTCAAGTTTTGTATATGTTTAAGTAATATTTTCAATTGCAGTCTATGTAATAATTGGACTTTCATCAAAGTTGGAATGTGTCAAAATTCATGGGTGCATTTATGTGACGTGGTTTGAGGCGTGTTCTGACGATGTTGCAATTTCTCTTTACAATAATAATAATAGCGGTATAAAGTTAAAAGAACATGAGTTAAAATATGTTCTACAATCAAATAATTTAAGCCAAATATGACAGTTGAGTGACCGTGCTAGAACCACGGAACCCGGGAATTCCTAACACCTTCTCCCGGGTTAAAAGAATTCCTTACTCGGATTTGGGATTCTAACTGAGTATGAAACAGAGTCATTCTTTCCTCGATTCGGGATTCTAAACGGTGACTTGGGAAACCATAACTCTCCCAAGTGGCGACTCTGAACTTCTCTTTAGTGATTGAATCCTGTTTTGATTGACCTTAAATTGGAAAAACTCCCTTTATCTACACCCTTTACCGGGTTGTGGATAGCCAAAAAGGAGGTATGACAAGTATTACAATGCCCATATGCTTGTCCTTACGGACTCGAAATAGCATGGTGATTCCATGTAGTTTTCTATTAGAGACTATGGGATGTAGTATCAAATTTGTGTGTCCAATACTGATGGGTTATGTAAGTTGATTCTTAAGTGGGCCCAAAGTTCATGGTATTTCCTTCATACGAGTGCCACAAATATGCATTATGACTTGTGGTAGCACCATTGTTGGATAAGAACGAAGAAAGATATAGTTTGCATATGTGTCTCAATTCTTAAACAGTCAGCAGGTGAATTACGAGCATTGGAGGCCACGCGGTTTGCTTCAGAGGCTTGAGGTTCCTATTTTGAAATGGGAGCATAATACATGGACTTCGGTATTGGGCTCCCACAGACTTTGAAGAATGCTATTTGGGTGATTCTAAACCAGTTGAATATACCTGCACATTTCATTCCTATTATGACTACCTATTTTTCAGAGCAGCTGGTTGAGATCTACATTCACAGGATTGTTTTCCTTCACGGTGTGCCAGTGACTTTATTTCTTATCGGGACACACAGTTCAAATCGCAGTTTTGGAGAGCAGTGAGTGAGAGTTGGGCATAGGGGTTGAGTTGAGAAAATATTCCATGGATGGGAAATCCGAGTGCACAATTCAAATTTTGGAGGATATATTACACACTTGTGCTATGGATTCGGGTGTTCTTGGGATCATTTTCTATCGCTTGTAGAGTTTGCCTACAACAACAGCCACTAATCGATTATTCAGATAGCTCCATATGAGGCCTTATATTGGAGGCAATATCGATCTCTAGTTAGGTGGTTTGAGCCGGAGGAGGCTAGGTTATTTGGCATAGATCTAGTTCAAGATGCCTTAGAAAAGGTCAAGTTGATTTAGGATCGGCTACGCATGGCATAGTCTAGATTATAGAGCTACGCTGATCGGAAGGTTCATGAGGTTACATATATAGTGGGAAAGAAGGTATTGCTCATAGTATCGCCCATGAAGTGTGTAATGAGGTTCGAAAAGAAGGGAAAGTTGAGCCCTCGGTATATTGGCCCTTTTGAGGTGCTTGAGAGGGCCGGAGAGGTAGCTTACAAGCTTGCATTTCCACCAATTTTATAGGGTGTTCACCTAGAATGATCTGGAAGTATTATGGTGATTCGTCTCATTTTTTAAATTTCAGAATGGTTCGATTAGATGGGTATTTGACTTATGATGTGAGGGAGTGACCATTTTGGATCGGTAGACTGGAAAGTTGAGGTGAAAGACTATAACATCAGTGAAAGCTCGATGGAGAAGCCAGCTAGTTGAGGAAGCTACTTGGGAGACAAAATGGTAGATGCGGAGCAGATATCTACATATTTAAGAGTCCAAGTATGATTCTAGACCCTTCCGATGATGAATGTTTGTTTAAAAAGGGAGAATGTAACGACCTGGCCAGTCATTTTAGTTGTAGCTTTGTTTCCCCATTTATTTCTTATTCTTTATTCATTTTTGGTTATGTTGATTTTCGCGATAGTTGGTCTGTTCTGAGGATGTTTCAAAATGAATTAGGACACTTAGTCTCAAGGTTGGAAGCTTAAGTTCAAAGAGTTAATCGTATGTTGACTTATAAGTAACTGACTCCTGAATGGAGTTTGATGATTCTGATAGCTTCATATGGTGATTTTGAACTTAGGAGTATGTCAGAATATTTATTTCAAGGTTCGTAGGTCATTTTAGCTTGAATTGATGAAAGTTAGAAAGTTAAGAAGTTTGATCGAGAGTTTACTTTATTGATACAGGGCTCGGATTTTGGTTTTGGGAGTTAAAATAAGTCTATTGTGTCATTTAGGACTTCTGTGAAATTTGAGGTCGATCGGAGTTGGTTTAGTATATTTTGGCATTGGTTATAGAAGATGTAAGAACAATAGTTCATTACACTTGAATATGATTTGTGATTTCGATGTTGTTTGATATGATTTAAGGATTCGACTAAGTTCGTATTGTGATTTAGGACTTGTTAGTATATTTAGATGGGATCGCGGGGAATTAGGTGTAATTTGAATCATGTTTTGAAAAACTTAGACTTGTGGATTGTTGAACCTATTGTGTTTTGTTTCCTTATACGTGTTCGCGAGGGAGGGATCACGATCGTGAAGAGTCTCTAGGTGACCGGTCAAATTGTGCTTCGCGTTCGCAAAGATTCTGGGAGTTGTGCATCATGAACGCGGCAGGAATTTCACATTTTAGTACAATGGAGGCAAGGCCCAAAGTGGCCGGTGTTTTTTTCATCACAATCGCAAGGTAAGGAACGCGATCAAAAAGCTTTGTGATCTTGGCCATGGCGTTAGCGACTAGGATGTCACGTTTGCGTAAAAGGATTCTTTAACATGAGGAATTTTTTGTGTTTGCGAAGGAGGAACAGCTAGGCAGAGTTAAAAACCCCAAATCGTGGATTAGAGTATTATTTTTGACTTGTGGAGCTCGGCTAGGGGCATTTGTTGTGAGGGATTTCTCTACAATTCAATAGGTAAGTGACTTTTGATCATTTGTTTCCATTAATATTGAATACCAATTGATTTTTACGCTAAGATTATGTTTATTTAAAGTGAAATTTGGTTATTTGTGATCTATGTATTGGAGAGTAAGATTTGGGGTTTGAGGTTCGATTTGTGGTCGGAATTGGATGATTTTTGTATAATCGTACTTGTTATTAGAGATAAATATTTAGGGTTTGAGGTTCAATCGTGCTGGAGGGGAAAGAAGGAACTCTCAGAGCTAATTGGACCCATTCAAGTTGTACTCTGAGCCCTCTTCGTCGGACTCCTCATTATCAATTCCTTGAGTTTGTCTTGATCCATGAGTCCTAGATTCACCTGCAGTGATATCCTCAGCAATGCCCTCAATGTCCAATGGTCCATCAACCTCTTCACCAACCTCGTCCCTACTATGAGATAGTGGAGTAGTGTTTTGATCCTTAGAATAGTAGGGTGGTCAAGGATCGGTTGTTGGGAAAGACAAGGAGATTAAGAGAGATGAGGGGAAGATAAGAAAAAATTACAGAGAGATACAGGAGGGGATTTAAATGTGCACTGGAGAGGAGAAGCAGAGGTAAGGAGGGAGGGAGGGGAGAGAGGGGGGGAAAGGTTTCATTTTGAAGTTATCCAGTATTATTTTTGGGGAAACCGATCGGGGAATGTGGATATTTGGGTAAACATGTAAAGGGGAGACGCATTGGAGCGTCGAACACATTTGAAGAGAACTTACCTGGGTGGGATGACCATCACCGATAAAGAGGCGCCTAGTGTCAACTCGGACGCCTAAGACCAAACAGGATGGCCCCTTATATTATTTCTTAGCTCTTGGATCTTTGATTAGTGCCTTGTGCCCATCGGGGAACTGACCTATTCTTCCCTTTTTTTAGGTGATGTCGTTAATCCCAAGCCTTTGTCTATCACGTTGAAATGCTTAGGAAACAACCTATCTGCAAATATATCACACAAACAACTACAAAAATTTGTCAAAAACACTACTCTAACAAGAAAAACTAGAAATCTACCAAAACCAATAAAAATTAGGTTACCTCCCAACAATCGCGTGATTAAATATTGTGGAACGATATAGATTCTCGCCTAATCAATAGCGGGTATCACCTTGGACTTTTGACGATCGAAGTCACCTCCATATTAGTGATTTACACTTTGTCTGTTTACTAAAAATGTCGTTTCACCTTTCAAGACACGTAACTCAATTACACTATGTGGAGTGAATCTTACTACCTCAAATGGACCCCACCATCTTGATACGAGCTTCCCTGAAAAGAGCCCCAACCCAAGTTATACAAGAGAATCAATTGATCGGGCTCGAACTCATGATTTTGAGTATGCTTATAATGCCATCACGTGATCTTATGTATGTACATCTTGGAATTCTCATATGCGTGTAAACGAAACTCATCCAGCTCTTTCAATTGCAGCACTTGTTTTGTGCTTCCCAACTAGCAAGAAACATATCTTACCATAAACCAGTATGTAAGGAGAGGTCCTGATTGGAGTTTACTTAGAAATTAGGTACGCCCATAGAGCCTTACCAAGCTTAGCATCCTAGTCGTTTTGACTCAAACTAATTGTCTTCTCAAGAATTTGCTTTATCTCTCTATTTGACACCTCAAATAGACTACTAGTTTGAGGATGATAGGCAGTCGCAACCTTGTATGACCCCATATTTTGCTAAGATTATCGAATAGCCAGACATAGAAAATATGTGCCTCCATCACTTATCAACATTATCGAGGTGCCGAACTTTATAAAATGTACTTTTTCACATAGTACACCATAATCTTTGCATCATTGATAGGAAGAACAATGACCTCCACCCACTTTAACACATAGTCAATGGTCGCAAAAATGTACTTTTACTCATTTGAAGAAGGGAACGAACCCATGAAGTCAATTCCCCACATATCAAAAAGTTAAGCCTGCAGAATACAATGTAATGGAATATCATACCTTTTTGTAATCGTTCAAGTTCTCTAACACCTATCACACTTTCTCAAAAACTCATGGGCATCCTTCAACTTTAGCAAACATCTCCTCACCAAATGGTCAGTGCAAAATTTGAACAAGAATTGCTCCTCCCACACGTAGAATCTCACATACTGTAAGAATTGTTTTTTAAAATGAGATTCGAGGTTTAGTGGAATCTTTCCAATCGCTAGGTAATCCACAAAATCTCCATGCCATGGAATCTCACCACTATTAATAGCCAACAACTGCTTATCAAGAAAAGTCTCATTGATCACACCTCTGTCATCCATATGATTCTGCGTTTCCAACCTGGACAAGTGATCGGCCATTTTATTCCATGTTCCATTACAATCCTTGATCCATGAATACCTTCAAACAAGCATCGTCGAACTTGAACGGCACATCCTTTTCGAACAACTTGCACAATGGAAAGGACTTTTTGGAGAATTCCTTAATGAAGCAATAATAGAAACCTGCAGGTCCAAGTAAACTTCAGACTCCTTAGATAGAAATTGGTGGTGCAAAATTTTAAATTGCTTTTGTGAGCATATGATTTTTTCCGTGTTGAGACGGCTCCTACAAGATTCTCAAAGTTTTGGATTTTCCGTTAAACATTTATTTTTAGGAATTAATTACACGTGTCAGTGTGATTTCATTAATACATGCATAAAATCATACAAAATGCAAATTGTATAAGCATTTAGGATTTAATTTCATATTTTTGCTAGTTTAATTGGTAATTAGGTTTATTTTTGCAAAATACAAAAATCAAAACAAATTAATTAGTATTTCTGGAATTTTTTGTGTGTTTTAATTTGATTCATTTTTGTTTTTTGTTGCATAAATAGGTAATTATTAGGTTGATTTAAGTTAATTAGGAGTTTTAAAATACAGTTAGGAATTAAATTAAAAAAAGAATAAGAAAAAGAACAAAACAAAATATATATAATAATAAACCACCTAGGCTGGCCACAATTGGGTCAGACCTGGGTAGCCCAAGTCTCATTAATTCGGTAAAAATGATAGATGCCCAGCCCAATAAGATGGTTTCCAACCCAGCTCATCAGGGGTGCCCCAAAATGACACCATTTTGGGGGCAACTCATCTCAAGCGTTGATCAAGATGACATCCAACGGAAACAAAGCCAGGCCAAATTTCACATATATATATGTCCAAATGTCTCTGCATAATCAGAGACAAAAACCTCCGGTGTATCACCGCCCCTTCACCGCCATGAGACCACCTTTGACCACCCAACAACCACCCTAACACCACCGCCGGGAATCGCCCGGCCGGTCAACAAACAGCCTCAAAGTTACACCACCGGACCACCTTGAGCCCCACTTTCCCTTCCCGTGGTCAGCTTCCTTCGCACAAGTCCCAGTATCCTTGAATATTTGAAATAAGACTCGTCGGCTCCACCGCCTGCAGCGACCCAAACCCAAACCAACCCAAAACTACACCCTTGAACCACCTCCCTTCCCTCTTTCCAACCGTCAAAACCATGTCCTTCAAATCCAGACAAACCGGCTCGAATATTAAATCTAAATTAACCCAAATTCCTAAAACTCACCAGAACCCGTTCAAATTGGTCTCAGACAACCCTTTCCTATCCTTATCCCCAACCCTAGCACCCAAAACCTTAAAACCCAACTAATTACAAAGAGAAACCAAATCTGAGACATTACTTGGTCTCAAAATCAACGAACCCCTCTGAAACCTTTGTCCCTCTTCTATTCTCAATGAAAAATGCCTAAAAAGTTAAAGACCTCCCAAAAAGGGGTCAGAGACTTGTGGTATTGGAAAAGTTTCAAGCTAGGGTTGCATGCACAAAAATCTAAGTGTCATGTTTTCTAAATTGTTGTCAATGCTTGTATATATTTCTTGTTAATTGCTTTATTTATCTAAAGTTTTTTGGTTTTCTATATTCTCATCTCAAAGTGTTTGAGTAGTCATCTTGGCCTGCTATATTCTTTTGGTTCCCTTTGGTATACTGGTTTGAATTCATTTGTCTTCTGTGATCTTCTGAGTAGTCTGATATCATGCTCATCTTTGTCTCTTGACTCTTCAGTTGTTTCACCTCTGAAATTCTTAATGGTGTGTTGATCCTTGTCTCTTGACTCTTCACTTGTTTCACCTCTGAAATTCTGCATGGTTTGTTGATGACATACATCATGATTCTGAGTAGGTGTTTTCTTTTTAAGAGTTTCATACTAGTAATGTTTCAGTATTTGCACGCGTTTGGCTAATTTTATTTTAGAATATTTTAACTATTGATATCAGCCTTGTTCTAATTTCTTGGTTTTATTCACGCATATCCTGAGTATTTGATCTCTGTTACTCATTTCTTGCTTCTAAGTTTTTACTATGTGCTGTAATTTGGTCATTTTTATAAGTCCTACATAGTCGATTGGGGTTCCTTTCCTGATTGTTTTGATTCATTGGTTCTGACATACAAAAAATGCATGAATATTCATATGATCCTGAAGTTGTGATAATTTTTTCCATCCTTTGTTACTGAATAGTCCACATTAAGATGCTTTCTTGAAACCTGAGTTGCATTGATTAATTCTTAAATTCTTTGATTGTTTTTACATAATCAAGTCTGTAGTTCAGACCTTGACTTCGACACATAGCCTGAATGCAACTAACTAGGGTTAGATTTGACCAAATAATTGAGAACCAAAGTTAGAGAATATTAGGTCAGTAATTAGGAAAAGGGATAGGGGTATAAAGGATATTTGAATATAAAGAATCTTGTAAAAAACTCCTAAAACATTCTAATGAGGAGCTTAAGTGTAATTTATGTATCAAACTTGACACACAAGTCAGAAAACTAAGGACTAGTAAGGAAAAACTAAAAATTGGGTAAGGGACTACAAGGAAAACAAAGAAATTGGTGTTGCCTTAAGGCTTCAATTATAAAAGAAAGAAATCTGAACATTTAAGGGGGCTGGACTTTGAGATTTTTTTTCCGAGCAGATTCTTTTCTTCAAAGCTCTTAGTGATTTAGAGTAAAATACATATTAGTCTCTTCAACATTCTTCATAAATCCTTTGGTGTTGTTCTATTCCGATTGAATTCTCCTTGATATGAAGTTGAGCAAATTAAGCTGCTCTAAAGATCAACTAGTACTATTTGCTTTTTTTTCAAATCCTCCTGAATCTCTGGGTGTTAACTGATTGATTGGCTATTGCTTGCTTGCTACTTGCTTCATTTTACTCATAGGCTCTCTCTTTCTTGTTGACACTCCAGATATCAACTCTCACTCAAAAAATCTAAGAAGTTAAAATGCTTATGTACATTCGAGATTGTGGCTGATAAGGAGGAAATAATACTTTTGTTTCAATCCCACATTATGACTGTATTTACTTTGTTTTTAGTAGAATTTTTGTATTGTAATGAACTAAATATGTATTAATCATGGACTGTATCAGAACTATTTTTTTTATTTTAAGTTTCAGTAGATTTTGCAATAGTCGATCCAAAGTTAGCTTAGTGTTTGCAATTTGAGTTATATTAGAAATTCGATCACTGAACATATGTATACTCTGAATGATGAGTATTTTAAATTGTTTTTCCAAGTATTAAAATTAAAATCTGATATGAAATAGTTCTTAGCATCTTCATTATTAAAATGCTTCTAGTATATTTTACAATAATCATGTATATAGTTTTGATGACTATGGTATAATTGAGAGAAGAGGCTGACTGTTACCCTCTTATAATGGACTCATTGGTCCAACTCTTCTGGACCTACTTGGGAAGCCAAATAGTTGTCAGTTGTGGTATGACAACACACATCCCTGGGCTAGCTAAAATCCCCAAATCAGCCACGAATGAGGCTAAAAATGCAAGTACTGAATTTCTCAAAATGTACTACCCGTGTATAAATGATTAGGACATTTTAGACACAAACATGATAGAAAACTTAGTGCGCTTTAGGATGTCCTTGTAAGAATAAAGTGAGCCACGTTAATCTGATCAAACACCATGCGAAGCTCTTTAACTCAATAAAATACATAGAGAATTGGAAGTGATTTTTAGCGAATTTCAAAGCCTTTCACGAATTTCTTAAGACGTAGATGCTATAGGCGCGTATTTATTAATAAAATACCTTCCTAAACTCGGGTGCGCATTTATGTGACCAAAATCCAAATCTAGATGGAGTTTAAATAAGTCAAAAATTGCGTGGGCATTTATGTGATGTGATTCGCGATGTGTTTTAGTGACATTGCAAATTTCCTAAAAACAATATATATGAAAAGTGGTTAATAATTTAAAATTGCAATTATAGGTTTGAACATGTATAACAAATCAGATTTTTAGTCTCTTATGATAGTTTAAGCGACCGTGCTAGAACCACGAGATCGAGGATGCCTAACACCTTCCCTCGGGTCCACAGAATTCCTTACTCAAGAATTTCTGGTTCGCAGACTCCAATTGGGTAGTCGAAAATGTTCCTCAATTTGAGATTCAAAACAAACCGGTGACTTGGGACACCAAAAGCCAAACCTATCCCAAGTGGCGACTCTAATAAATAAATAATCTCATCTCGAATAATGTCAATTTAATTGGATAAACTTCATTATACGTTTTATCCTTCGGGGTACCCGTGTAAGAAAAAGAAGGTGTGACAGCTCTGGCTACTCTGCTGGGGACCGAACCCAGAATATCTGGTTCAGGGTTCAAGAATTCGAGCTTACAATAACTGTTATTTTTGCTTCTTCTGATTTGCTTACATGTTCTGTGCTAAATGCCACATGTTTTTACCTCGTTGATATTATCTGAACTGTACATATAAGCTGCTACGAAACCCTTCACTTCTCACCTCTGGGGATGTGCTTACCGGTTGAGACTCCCTATTTTGTTAATGTCTTACCCTGAAATAAAAAAGAGGCGGGACAAGTTACTAAGCCGGATGGCCTTTTTGTTCCCGGTACGTAGCCCCCTCTTCGACTCGATTTGTCCGCTCGGGCACACAGTCTAGACCCTGTACCAAGGTTCTAAACTTAGTAAAACAAAACCTCATGCCGGACCCCTAGTAAGAATGCTTATTTGCATCATGCTTTTTACTTAGGGGACTCAACACAGGGGTCGGGGTCCATCTAGGACAGGTGCCCTGAAATAAAATACCATCCTGATGCATTTTACGTGCTACTTGTGCATCTATTTGCCTTGGATTTGCATGTTGACCGGTTAGTGAACAAGGAGAATAAATTGAGAAAAATAGCTTGGGTGATCACTTCTAAAGCCAATGTTTAAAATAGCGCCGAAATGCTGCCAGATTCTTCAAAAAAACACAAAACAACAAAAAACAAAAGAATTTGGGAGTTTTCAATAATATTTTCAGGTTTTTGATAAATTATTTTGCCAAATCCAACCCCTTTTGCAAAAATGCCAAAACAAAGGTCCGAGTTTATTTATTTGTTTCGAAATAAATCAGGTGACGCCATTACTATCAGTAATAAATAAATATTATCACAAGGAATGCCGGAAGGCTGATCTTGCACAAATGGCCACCACTGAATTTTACTCTGACTGGTAAGCAAGCACAACCTGAAAAACCTTCTCTCCGAAGTGTTGAAAGATCGTATTCGCTAAGCCAGTCCTGTTTTCTAAATAAATTCCATAAAATGTCAGTGTTATGAGAATACTAATTTGCCTTATTAAATGTGCAGAATGATCGCGATAATGAACAAAATTCCCTTGGAGTTGCGACTATGGTGGAATGATCTCAAGGAAGCAGGGCAGCAAAGGGTCAATGCACATTTGGGATGCCTTACTGGTTTATTGAAAGTTAACCCCAGGGGAGACATCATAAAGGCCTTAATCACTTTCTAGTACCTGGCCCACAATGTCTTCCACTTCTCAGACTTTGAGCTCACCCCGACTTTAGAGGAAATGAACGGATATATCGGGACTCATACAATCCCTTTGGGACATCAATACTTGATTCTACCCAGAGCCCTCGTTGTGCACAAATTCCTAGATCCTTGAAAATCAGTAGAAAAGTCCACAATCCTGACTTACCGGCTGGCTTTTGTACCCTGCAATTTATATATCAGAGGTATGGCCACATTGGAAGATTCTAATACCCTGAAAATCTTATTTGTAGCAAGGGTAATCGTCTCAAGTGGGAGGAGCATCAATGTATGCGTTCATGGTGTCTTTATTGGGCCTTTTTGTATTACCACAAAATGACGGGAACATCGACATACGGATAGCGGGAGTCGTTAGCACTTTAATGATCCAAGATGAAAGTACTCTCGCTCCAATGATCTTGTCCGACATCTTCCGTTCGCTCACTGTCTGTAAAGCAGGATGAGATTTCTTCGAGGGTTGTAAATTACTGCTGCAAATATGGATGATCGAGCATATGTGTCACCGGCCTCAGTTCATGAATTACAGGTTGCCAACAATGAGTTGTATAGAGGAATTTGGCAAGAGGGTTGATGGGTTTAAATTACTAGAGGGTGTCGCAGAATGGGTGTCGCATCTCCAGATCATCACTGCAAATCAAATAGAATGGACATTCGGTTGGCTTTCTGTGGATGAAGTAGTGTATATGCCCGCCACTGGACCTCATTTTATTTTGATGGGCATCCGAAGCATCCATCCCTATGCGCCGTATAGAGTACTAAGACAACCGGGTAGATGCCAAATGATCCCCAGAGACAAGGATATTAGCCGCCATGTAGTTGAGATAAGCCCGAATGGCCAATTCCCTGAAGCCATTGTGCGCCAAATCTAGAGCAAATGTCAATATTTGACAGCCCACACTTGAGTACGTGATGTATCTAAAGGTGAGGTTGCGCTGGGGTATGTTGCTTGGTACAAGATATATATAGAGCCTGGGAGGCCGCCGAAGAGACCCCATCTCCAAGAATTTGATGAGACATCACAAGAGCAGTGGGATTGGTTAGCAAAAGAAAATGAGTACCGGACTACTATAGGAAAGCTGGAAAAGAAAATTCAAGAATTACAATTCACGAACAGTTTGTAGGCTGCAGCTAGTGTAGGAGTATAGAAGGTATTAACCAAAGAAAATGAAGCCCTATGATCCCAAATCCAGAAAATGAAGCCAGCCGCAGAAAATCCTCCTAGGAGTGCAAAAGATGAAAAGCTCATAGAAAACCTGCGGCGGAAAGTAACCGAATATGGGTTTGACCTGAATAAGGTAGAGGGTGAACTATCTAGGGTTTGGAAGAAATTAATTAAGAGTGCAAAGGAGCGAGCCCGCATACTGGAGCAATTAAAAGAAGGAAGTGACAATGAGATTGTCGGTTTAAAACAAAGGGTTCTCATAATTGAAAACAAAATGCCCAAACAAGCCAGGGATTTCAAAGCTGAAAGAGGGCATCGTTATGCGGTAATAGCAGGATTAGAAAGGGATTTGCAGCAATTCCAAAAGCTGAATCAAGTAGCCGAACAAACTCTAGAAGCAAGGGCCGAGCAAATTGGGCGTCTATTACAAGAAAAAGGGGTCATAAGGGAACGGGTGCAGGCAATCGCAGAATATATTACCACAAAGTGCAACCACTGTGAGGACATGATAAAATCTATGTTCTTTGTTGCTGCCATGACCTTTGTCTATCAAGTGATGGAAGATCTCCACTACCTCCAAGGAAGTTTAGCACGCAAACATGCGGCAAGGCCGGACGATGCCCCGCAAACTCCAAAAACACTTCAAGTTTTAATGTACTCATAAATTTGTATTTCTCTTAAAAGAGACTGTCTGTATTGTTCTTTTACTTACCTTTCGAGTCTGTAAGATTATTAAGTCCCAGTTTGGTACTTGCCTTTCATTTTATTAGCCTTTGTAATCAAAGTTTATGTCTTTATAAAAATTAAAAATCCCAAAACTATTCTGTTGTGTACATAACATTTTTCCATGAACTACTCTCAGTCTTATTCATGCAATGTCATGATACGTAGGCAATCTCTATAGGATTCAACTTTATTCTGATAAAAGGGAAAACTAACAAGGAAATAAGAAGCAGAAAACAAAAGGAAGTTCACAATAAATGTCGGGATAACACATGCGACCATTGCAAGCATATAGGAATCCGTTAACTGCATAGGTGCATCATATCCAACGTGTGATTTCTTGCTTGTTATCTATCCCGACCTAACCATTTGATATTCCAGTGTCCACTCCTTGTGTTTTTTAAGAACAGTGATTGGTTTTCACTAAGCTGGCTTCGCACGGATACTTTACTAGGTCCAAAGGAAGCACAGAGATGTCGATCGAAATGACTCTACCAGAAGTCCCTATCGTAGAGGAAAACCCAGTTACAGGAATCCCAGCCTCCGAATCTGCATCTGCTGAAGAGAATAGGATCCTGCGACTCCGAGTTATGGAGATGTGGGAAGCCTGGACAAATGGGAAAGAAACTCTAAGTGTTATCCCCGGATTTCCCCAGCTTTTTCCAAGGTCAGGGGGTACCTCCACCATTCCTATCCGTCACCCAAATATCCTCCTGGAACAGCCCACCATATCAACCAACTTTGTCGGAGCGCCCTCCGAAACTCGCCCTCCAATGTTCATATCTTGTCCAGTTCCCAACATTTTTACGGCCCCTCCGTCAGACCCACCACACAACCTGCGGTACCAAGGACCATGTTTGACCCCACAGCTTTTACATTCCAAACTCCCAACTACCAAACGGAGCCTCCCCCATACCCCACATACAATTACCCTAAGCCAGCATACGAACTCACCCCTGTGCAAGATAAAACTCTTAAAACGCCCGAAAAAGATGAAATAACAAGAAGAATGAAAAGCCTCGAACAAAGTATGAAAAACATGCAAGGATTGAGTGGGAAGAAGAGTGTATATTACTCAGACATGTGCATGTTCCCACACGTACATCTCCCTCTGGGGTTCAAAACGACGAAGTTTGAAAAATACGATTGCCACGGCGACCCCATCGCTCATTTAGAAACGTACTGCAATCAACTGTGTGGAGCAGGAGGGAAGGAAGAACTCTTGATGGCGTATTTTTGGGAGAGTTTAGTGGGTATTTCTTCCGAATGGTACATGGACCAGGATATTACCCGATGGCACATCTGGGATGACCTCGCACGGGATTTCGTACGGGAATTCCATTATAGCATTGATATTGCCCCGGACAGGAACTCCTTAGCCAACTTGAAAAAGAAACCTTCATAAAGCTTCAGAGAATATGCTATTAAGTGGCGCGATCAAGCGTCGAGAGTAAAGCAACCCATGGATGAGACGGTGATGTTCACCGTCTTCTTGCAAGCACAAGAGGCAGATTATTTTAATAATATAATGTCAGGAATGGGCAAACCTTTTGCAGAGGCAATTAAGATCGGTGAGATGGTAGAGAATGGCCAAAAGAAAGTGAGAATTCTGAGTCAATCCGCCATAAGAGCAACCTCCTAGGCCATACAAGGCTGGGCAGGAGGAATCACAAGAAACAAGAAAAAAGTGGAAGTGTCCATGGCAACCTCCGGAATGAGAAGACAGCATGCTCACTGACCTGTATTCTCAGAAAGGGCATCTCAACATTTCTATCCCCACCAAGACATGCATTATGCTCCTTAACCTTATGAAATCATGAATGCCCAGCCTTTTGCTCGACCCCAAATAAAGGGCAACAGAAACCGAACTCCAAGAAATCAACCTCCTCAGAATCACTATAATCCCCGCCCTCCACAAAATAATTACCGTCTCAGGGAACTACCCAAGTGACAGAACTTCACTAGAATAAGGGAATCTTATGCTTGCCTATTCCCAAAGGTTGTCCACATGGGTATCCTGTAGCTCGTGCCCCCAAACAAACAAAACCCCTAGTCACCTTCCTATCAAAGGGGTGGTACGTTATTCTTACCACTCCGGGGTAGAAGGACACGACACCGAAAACTGCTGGACTCTAAAACAAGCGGTGGAGGATTCGATAGATCAAAAGAAGATAGTACTGAGAGATGAAGATTACCCAAATGCAACCGACAACCCGTTGCTGTCTCATAGCAACGGGCCAGTCATCAGACTGATTTGTGAAGACAAAGAATTTGATCCTACCTTGAAAGCCATAATAGCCATTGCTGAGGCAGACAGAAAACCAAAAGTTACCCCCAAGAAGATTGAAAAATAGAAAATGAATGAATCCAAGTGCCCAGAAGCAGAGAAAAAGTCTGAAATCAAAACTAAGACGACCCCTACCAAGGAAACAATACTTTACATCACCCGAGGGCGTCAAGAAATGCAGCGCACTTTGAGTCCCCAAGAAGGTTCGAGCTGAACAAAACCATGTCTATACCCAAGAAAGCCCATGTGGTACGGGGATCTATTAAACCACCGGTGTTAAATAAGCTCGTGGTAATCGTTCGCGCACCACAGAAGCCCATGACAAACCCTTCGGCAGTCCGTTAGAATTACCAAGAAATCATAGTTACATACAAGGGCAAAGAAATCATCGGGGAAACCCAAAAAGGCTATCCCACAAAGATATACTCAAATATGGAAGAGGTGAATGCTGCTACTAAACGGCGATTTCCACCTAAGAGGCCAGTGAATACTGAAGAGGCAGAAGACTTCTTTCAAAAAATGAAAATGCCAAAATACGAGGTGGTAGACCAGCTTCAACGGTCTCATGAGCAGGTATCTTTATTGTTACTCTTGATGAAATCTCTCAAGCACCAGCAGGTGTTGGCAAAAACTCTAGACGAAGCTTATGTACTGGTTGTGACCTCCGTGGAGCAACTAGAGAAAATGGCGGAAAGATTCCTTGCTGTTAATCAGGTTACATTTAGCAAGAATGACTTACCTCCGGAGGGAGCTGCCCACAATAAAGCCTTGCACCTCACTATCAAATGTGAGGGCTATTATGTCAAAAGAGTGATGATAGACGGAGGCTCTAGGGTAGGTATATGCCCACTGTCTACATTGTAGAGAATGGAGATTGGGACAGAGAGGATCCGCCCCAACAACGTGTGTGTCCGAGCCTTTGATGGAATCAAGAGAGACACCATAGAGGAAATTGACTTACTGCTAACCATTGGTCCAGTCGACTTTGAATTGACGTTTCAAGTATTGGATATGTTCACATACGATAACTACCTCCTAGGAAGACCATAGATTCACGCAGCAGGAGCAGTGCCTTCTACTCTGCACAAAATGTTAAAGTTCGAACAAGAAAACTAGGAGATTGTAGTTCATGGAGAAGAGGAACAGTCAATTAACCGGGACCCCTCTGTTCCCTGCCTCGAAGCAAAGGAGGGAAGTGAGCATATAGTCTACCAAGCTATTGAAATTGTGGTAGCCGATCAACATGAAGAAGGCAAACCATTCCCCCAGCCTTTCTTCTCAATACTTTGATCATGTTGGCAAGGGAGATGAGGTGCCAATGTTTTAAGCCAGGCAAGGGACTTGGAAGCTCCCTACAAGGCATAACCGAGCCGGTCGCTTTTCCTGCCACAGAAAAGTTCTTTGGGCAAGGCTTTCATCTAACATCAGAATATTTCTCTTGGGCCTATCGTAGAAAGCGTCATGGATGGGCTTTGCCACAACCCCTACCCCACTTGAATAAAACATTTGTAAAACCAAAGTACAGTGAGGAAAACAAAGAAAAAACCTTCACAGCAGAAGAGATTGATGAGATATGTGGAGCCCTGAGGAAGTTGTTGTACGAAGCAATCATTGTTCAGCTGGGAGAAGGCTCAAGCACCGCTGAAGTGCTCTATATTGGATCGAATGCGAAGCTGCAAAACTGGAAGACCACGCCTTTTCCAGTCAGGCGGGAGGCCCGGTAGCTCCGTGTTTCTACCTTTTCTTACATCACGAGCTATTTCAGGGTGTAGCTCGGTTGTTGTTCTTTAGCACTTTGTCCTTTAAATTTCAGTTGTAAACCCTGTTATCTTACAAGTTCAAAGAAATGAAATCAATATTTCATCATTTGAACTTCCTTGTCTTTCTCTGATTTATGTCTTTCTTTTATTTTATTTTTTTTCAGTTCCAATAATGCGGCTTTAAATAAAATGATATGCTCGCGGACTTCCTGCCCCGACCCGAACATGCTGCATATCTGTGAAATAATGAACCAAGAACCGGAATATGATGAAGAAAAGGCTTTTAAGGAAATCAACCGAGAGTTGGGACACTTTGAAAACAAACCTAAGCCAAATTTAAACAATACTGATCTAGTTAACTTGGGTGATCCCAATGAAATCAAAGAAACTAAAATAAGCATCCATGTGAATAAAGAAATGCATGATTCATTGATTTAACTCCTTTTGGAATTCAAAGATGTATTTCCGTGGTCTTACGATGATATGCCTGGTTTGAGCATGGATCTGGTGGTTCATAAGTTACCCACATACCCTGAATGCCCTCCGGTCCAACAAAAACATAGAAAGTTCAAGCCTGATGTCAGCGATAAAATCAAAGAGGAGATCACAAAACAGTTACAGGCAGGGGTAATTCAGGTGGTTCGGTACATCACATGGCTAGCCAATGTGGTCCCGGTACCGAAGAAGGATGGAAAAACTTGAGTGTGTGTGGATTACAAAGATTTAAACAAGGCGAGTCTTAAGGATAACTTCCCGCTACCTAACATCCACATCCTTGTCGATAACTGTTCCAAGCACAAAATTCAGTCCTTTGTAGACTGCTACGCAGGATATCACCAAGTGTTGATGGATGAGCAAGATACTGACAAAATCCCCTTTACTACACCTTGGGGAACCTACTGTTACAGAGTTAAGCCTTTTGGATTGAAAAACGTCGGGGCAACATACATGAGGGCCATGAACACCATCTTCCATGACATGATGCATCGAGAAATAGAGGTATATGTGGATGATGTGATTATCAAATCCAAGAATCAAGGTGACCATGTAAAGCACTTAAGGAAGTTCTTCGAAAGGCTTCACAAATCTGATTTGAAATTGAATCCATCCAAGTGTGCATTTGGGGTCCCGTCAGGCAAACTTCTGGGGTTCATTGTCAGCCGAAGAGGTATCTAGTTGGATCCGACCAAGATAAAGTCCATTCGAGAGTTGCCTCCGCCAAGGACCAAAAAGGATGTAATGAGTTCAATGGGAAGATTGAATTATATCAGTCGATTCATCGCCCAGTTGACTTCCACATGTGAGCCCATACTCAAGCTACTGAAAAAGGATGCGGCAGTTAAATGGACTCTTGAGTTTCGAGAAGCTTTTGACAAAATCAAAGAATACTTGTCAAATCCACAAGGTTTGGTTCTGCCAGAACCAGGAAGGCCACTATTTCTCTATCTAACAGTCTTTGAAGGCTCTTTTGATTGTATTCTCGGGCAGCATGATGCCACGGGAAAGAAAGAGCAAGCTATTTATTATTTAAGCAAAAAGTTTACCAGTTACGAGGCCAAGTACACGCTGCTAGAAAGAACTTGTTGCGCCTTGATGTGGGTAGCTCAAAAATTAAGGCATTATCTACAAGCCCATACCACTTATCTTATAACCATGCTGGATCCACTAAGGTACATATTCAAAAAACCGATTCCTATAG
Source organism: Nicotiana benthamiana (assembly GCA_034376525.1). Lineage (NCBI taxonomy): Eukaryota > Viridiplantae > Streptophyta > Magnoliopsida > Solanales > Solanaceae > Nicotiana > Nicotiana benthamiana. The sequence continues at coordinate 41,784,161 of CM067324.1, forward strand.
GGTTACTGGCCAAATGGGAAATCCTACTCACCGAGTTTGACATAGTATATGTCACTCATACTGCAATAAAAGCTTAAACATTGGCAGATCATCTGGCTGAGAATCCTGATGATGATTAATACCAGCCTTTAAATACCTACTTCCCCAATGAAGAAGTGAATTCCTAGGAAGTAACAGCTGAAGACACCCTCATCTGGAAAGTGTTCTTCGACGGAGCAATAAATGCAAAAGGCGTAGGGATTGGGGCAATTTTAATCTCACCACAAATCAGCATTATCCAGCTACAGCCAGGATCCAGTTCTTTTGCACCAACAATACAGCTGAATATGAGGCTTGCATTTTGGGCATGAACATGTCCATTAACTAAGATGTTGAGGAATTGCTAATCATGGGAGATTCCAATCTCATCATCCGGTAGGCTCAAGAAGAGTGGGAGACCAGAGACGTTAAACTCATCCCATATAGACAGCATGTGAAAGACCTCAGTAAATGGTTCAAGTTGGTACAATTCAGGTACATTCCATGTTGCGACAATGAGTTAGTAGACGCACTCGCAACCTTGGCCTCCATGTTACCTTACCCTGGAAACACCTATGTTGATCCTTTACAAATCCAAATCAAAGAAAGGCATGGGTATTGTAATGTGACCGAAGCAGAACCCAGCACACAACCCTGGTATTATGACATCAAGAGATTCATAAAAACACAGGAGTATCCCGATCAAGCCACCAGGGAACAAAAGAAAACCATCTGACAGATTGCAAGCAATTTCTTTGTGAGCGGTGACACTTTGTATAAAAGCACTCAAGATCTTAATTTGCTGAGATGTGTGGACACCGAGGAAGCTGAGACAATTATGCACAAAGTACATGTGGAAGTGTGTGGTCCCCATATGAATGGCTATGTACTGGCAAAGAAGATACTCCGAGCTAGCTATTACTGGATGACCATGGAGAAAGATTACTTCAGCTTCATTCAAAAATGTCATCAATGCCAGGTGCATGGTGATTTGATTCATGCACCGCCAAATGAATTGCATCCTATGTCAGCACCCTGGTTATTTGCTGCCTGGGGCATGGATGTCATTGGGCCGATTGAGCAAAAAGCCTCAAATGGGCCCAGATTCACACTGGTCACTATTGATTACTTCAGAAAATGGGTTGAGGCCATCACCCTTAAGGCTGTTACCAAGAAGGCGGTAGTGCATTTTGTGCATTCCAACATCATTTGTCGCTTTGGGATTCCCGCTACCATCATTATAGACAACGCAACTAATCTAAATAGTCGGTTGATGGGAGAAATATGTGAGCAATTCAAGATAACACATAGAAACTCCACTCCTTACCGGCCCAAAGCTAATGGTGCCATCGATTCAGCTAACAATAACATCAAGAAGATCTTGAGGAAAATGATTCAAAGCTCGAGGCAATGGCATGAAAAGTTGCCTTTCGCATTGATGGGATATCGTACCACAATACGCACATCGGTAGGAGCAACCCCTATTTGTTGGACTATGGGACTGAAGCTGTCATACCCGTAGAGGTAAAAATCCCTTTGCTCTGAGGAATTGTCGAAGCAAAAGATGAGGATAGTGAGTGGGTTAAAACTTGTTTGGAGCATTTGACATTAATTGATGAAAAATGAATGGTTGCGGTGTGTCATGGGCAGTTGTACCAACAAATAATGGCCCACACTTAAAAAAAGAAAGTGCACCCCAGGAATATCGACGTTGGGAAGCTGGTATTGAGGCAGATACTTCTTCACCATCAGGAAGCTAAAGTAAAATTCGCTCCAAATTGGAAAGGTCCATACATTATCAGTAGGATACTACCTAAGGAGCATTGTACCTGTGTGACGTTAAAGGAGACGAGACCGAGGCAGTAGTAAATGCAACTCTAGTAAAAAGGTATTACGTTTGAACTCCCTACACCAATGACCCCGGTTGATTGAAATGACGAAAGCTTTTCTTTCCCGCTATCGTAAACGTAAACCCTTTGAGCCGATTACGTTTCTTTGATAACCCTTTTTGGAACCCGGAAATGTTGTTCAAAACAAAGAAAAAAAAGAGAGGAAAAAATAATAAATAAAGAAACAGAATACAAACAAATTAGTTTAGGAAAATTTCCTGAACTGCGTCTGACTTGATTCCGAAAGAATACGCAGGAAGCCTCTCCCTGAGGTTCAGTCATATCAAAATAAAAACCCCATTTACCTAAGAAAACTAAATCTAGGGCAGAAATGTATTGGTTCGGTCACAAATCTGTCCGAATGGTTCCAAATTTGTAGATCCCCGTCCCAATTCCCTTTATTAAAAAGCCTAGTCCAAGCCTGTCCAATCAGCTGACTAACACGGGGACATGAAAAAAACCTTTGTTGGGATTTGGCACAACTCAAATTTTGAGAGGAAAATAAAATGAGAGAGTCTTATCGGTGAAAACCTCTAGGCACCATAAGGCGACGGCGAGCAAAGAAAAACAAAATGAGAGAGTCCGTTTAGCGAAAAACTCTCAAAGATCTTTCTCGGGCAACGGTACAAGAGAAATGAGAGAGGCCGATTGGCGAAAACCCAAAAAGGGTACCGTTGACCGAAAAGCGGAAATATCGCGGCTCAAGTCTGAGCAAGTTTCTTGGGTTTTGAAAGAGTTGGAATCAGAAACCAGAAATGGATCTGGGCAAGGTATTCAGTCTAAGAAGCATTTCGTTTCCATTTAAAGCCGGCTCATATTTCCAGATAAGTCCCCTCTCTTCCCTCCAAAAGGACCATATCCCTCTAAAATCCCTTTTCATTCCTTTCCACTTTAACTTTGATGTCCTGACCATTTCTTAAGAAACCTAGAAGGGATGATCTCACGGGTTTCTCCTGACAAGAACTAAAGGAATGCCCGACATCGTCAAGCATGCTTAGCTCATCCGGCTGATCATGACGGCCAACGCCTCAAAAGTAGGGAAATAAAATAAAGGAAATTCAAAATTAAAAGATCCATGAAGGTGAAGCAAAATCAGAGGTTTTAAGTCAAACGAGATATTATTTCTTATCAAAAGCCCCATAGGCAAGCCCTGAAACCAAATCAGGACAAAACACATAACAAAGGCACAGAAAACAAAAACTAACCCGAAAATGAGGACCCCCCTCCAACCTACGAGGCAAAGATTGGAGGTCAAGGGTTTGTCCTCTGACATAAAGGAAGATGAAATCAAGCATAACAAGGCCGCAAACCCAATCATTGTTCAAACTAACAGTTTGTTTTGTTTCTGAACTGAAATAGGCGCTGGTGTAATCTAGAAAAAACAAAAGGAACACGGGGCAAACACAACCAAAGGAATGGCGCAGGACCAAGAATGGTTTTGCATCAATAACAAAAGGGGAGTTTTCCTTTCATTCTTTTCCTGCAAACTCGTAAATAAGCATGATAGCATGGGATTTCAATCCTTAGCTTCCTCTTGTGCAACCTGTGGATTTCCTCGCCATGACCCAAGGACTGCATTCCACCCCTCCAGCATAGACCAAGAAATTTCCTTCCTTCACTCCCCGGCATAACCCGGGAAGTTCCTTTTTAAATCCCCAGCATAATCTGAGGACCCCTTTTCTCCCGCTTTCTACTCCCCAGCATAGTCAAAGAGTTAACACTCCCCTATCATTAGCATAACCTAAGGGTTGTTCCTTTCCTGCTCTACCCCCAGCATAGTAAAAAGGATCTCGATGGTCCTTCACTTCCTTGCAACTCCCTAGCATAACCTAGGAGTTTTCCTTTAATCCCGGCATAACCCGTGGATTCCCCTGGCATTGCCCAGGAATTTTCCATTCATCTCGGCATAACCCGTGGATCCCCCTAGTATAACCCAGGAATTTTCCATTCATCCCAGCATAACCCGTTGATCTCCCTGGCATAACCTAGGAATCTCTTTCAATCCCGGCATAACCCGTGGGTCCCCCTAGGATGACATAGGAGTTTTATTTTAATCCCGCCATAACCCGCGGATTCCCCTAGCATAACCCAGGAATTTTCCATTCATCCCGGCATAACCCGTGGATCTCCCTAGCATAACCTAGGAGTTTTCTTATAATCCCGACATAACCCGCGGATTCCCCTGGCATAACCCAGGAATATTCCATTCATCCCGGCATAACTCGTGGATCTCCCTAGCATAACCTAGGAATTTTCTTTAATCCCGGCATAACCCCCGGACTCCCCTGGAATAACCCAAGAATTTTCCATTCATCCCAGCATAACCCGTGAATCTCCCTGGCATAACCCAGGAATTCTCTTTCAATACCGGCATAACCCGTGGATCCCCCTAGCATAACCTAGGAGTTTTCTTTTAATCTTGACATATCCCGCGGATTCCATTGGCATACCCCAGGAATTTTTCATTCATCCCGGCATAACCCGTGGATCTCCCTAGCATAACCTAGGAGTTTTCTTTTAATCCCGGCATAACCCGCGGATTCCCCTGGCATAACCAAGGAATTTTTCTTTAAATCCCGGCATAACCCGCGGATTCCCCTGGAATAACCCAGGAATTTTCCTTTCAATACCGGCATAACCCGTGCATCCCCCTAGCATAACCTAGGAGTTTTCTCTTAATCCCGGCGTAACCTTCAGATTCCATTGGCATAACCCAGGAATATTCCTTTCAATCCCGGCATAACCCGCGGATTCCCTTGGCATCACCCAAGAATTTTCCTTTCAATCCCGACATAACTCGCGGATCTCCCTGGCATAACCCAGGAATTCTCTTTCAAACCCAGAATAACCCATGGATCTCTCTGGCATAACCCAGGAATTTTCCTTTCAATCCCGGCATAACCCGTGGATCTCCCTAGCATAACCTAGGAATTTTCCTTCAATCCTGGCATAACCCGTGGATCCCCTAGCATAACCCAGGAATTTCTTCATAACCCATGACTCTCCTTCCATGCCCAACAGGGACCTTTTTCTATCACGGCATAACCCCCGGATCGTTTCTTACCCCCGGCTAGGACTTTTTCATTTCTATCCCGGCATAACCTGCGGATCCTCCTCTTATCCCCAGAAGGGACCCTTTCTCCTTCCCAACATAACCTGACAATCTTTCCAAAAGATACAGAATCCCGATTTTTATTATTTTCAATAAAGAAATAGTTTAGATTTGTGTTGCAAATAACTCACAAAATTTTCCCAATGAAAACTGGGGCAGAAAATTTTCGTTCGTTTGTTTGTGTTGGTGTCCGAGCAAGTTTCACCTCAAAACACAAGATTCTAGATGACAAAAAGCATGAGTCTCAATCCAGAATAAAGGAAAAGAAGAAAAGAACAAAAAGAAGTGAATTCAAAATGATGAAGCAGATAGAGATGTGGACTGCTCAAAATTTCAATGAAGTCACAAACTCTGCGTGTCCCACTTTGTTTTAAAAACTGAAGAATAAACCAGCGGTTGCAGCTAATGGTCATCAAGATTCAGATCGAGGTCTACAGCAAAATCAGCTAAGATTCAAGATCAAGCTCCAAGAGATTTATATATATGGATCTTATAATCGTAGTTGATAGGCCGAGCCAGCTTAGGTTTTGTTTTTCTTTTGTAATAAAGAGTTGGTAAGCGGTAGCACCACCAACAGCAGTGAAATCACAGCTTCGGTAGTCCCAGCTACCAAAACTTCAATAACTACACTGGCATGATTCCTTTATCGCCGAGAATATGTAGGTAACCTTTGAAGCAAGGTTCGGTCAGAAATTTTTCAAATTGCTTCAGACTGAGTATTCAGTCAGACGAAAATCGCTCATGTTTGCTCACTTGTCTTTGCACGAAAACTCTTCGTGTTTCTGCGCAAAGAGGGGCAACTGTGAGCATATGATTTTTGCCCGGTTAAGACGGCTCCTACAGGAGTCTCAAAGTTTAGGATTTTCCTTTAAACATTTATTTTTAGGATTTAATTGCACTTGTCAGTGTGATTTCATTAATACATGCATAAAATCATAAAACATGAAAATTGCATAAGCATTTAAGATTTAATTTTATATTTTTGCTAGTTTAGTTGGTAATTAGGTTAATTATTTGCAAATACAAAAATCAAAACAAATTAATTAGTATTTACGGCATTTTAATTGTGTTGCATTTTTTTGTGTTTAAATTTGTTGCATTTTTTTATTTTTTGTTGTATAAATAGGTAGTTATTAGGTTGATTTAAGTTAATTAGGAGTTTTAAAATACAATTAGGAATTAAATAAAAAAAGAATAAGAAAACAAAACAAAATATATATAATAATAAACCACCCAGGCTGGCCACAATTGGGCCAGACCTGGGTGGCCCGAGTCTCTTTAATTCAGTAAAAATGATAGATGCCCAGCCCAATAAGATGGTTTCTGACCCAGCTCATCAGCGGTGCCCAAAAACGACACCGTTTTGGGGGCAACTCATCTTAACCGTTTATCAAGAGGCCATCCAACGGCCACAAAGCCAAGCCCAAATTCACATATATATGTCCAAATGTCTTTGTATAATCAGATACATAGCCTCCTTCCTCGTACATACACCTCTGGTGTATGACCGCCCCTTCACCTCCATGAAACCACCTTTGACCACCCAGCAACCGCCGTAACGCCGCCGCCAAAAATCACCTCGCAGCGGCGGCTGGTCCCCAAACAGCCTCAAAGTTACACCACCGGACCACCTCAACCCCTCTTTCCCTTCCCGTGCTCAACTTCCTTTGAACACATGCCATTCTTTTCTGTTGGAAACACGTTCTCAAGGCATTATACTAAACGTGTGTTTATATGTGTAGGTTTTGATGAATGACAAACAATGCGCAAATTGATATATGACAAAGTTCAAGTACAAGCGCACAATTGATATACAACGAGATTCAAGCTCAAGACCAAGTTTCATAGTTTTACATGAGTCGTTCTTAACTGTGATCTTGATCCGACAACTTGACTCATGACATGGCTTCTCTCGTAAAATTATTTTTACAAAATCATGCATATTTAATTTAATGCTAAATGATTTTAAATCATGCATATTTACTTTAGTCAAAATGATTTTTAAACATGCCTCTAAAATCTGGACTAAGATAATCGATTATGTACTTATGATAATCGATTATGTTAAGCCAAGACTGCATGACAATCGATTGTGAACTAATGACAATCGATTGTGTTAAGGCAGTGAGCATTAGATTTTTCAAATTTGCATGACAATCGATTGTGAACCTTATGACAATCGATTGTGATGAGGCAGTGTCCATCAAAGTTTTTCAACGCTCAAATAATCGATTGTGAAGTTAATGACAATCGATTGTGAAGAGACAGTGTCCATCAGATTTTTCAAAGTCACAAAATAATCGATTGTGAACATATGACAATCGATTGTGTTGAGGCAGCGTCTTCCAGACTTTTTCAAAGTTATTAAATAATCGATTGTGAGTATATAACAATCGATTGTCACGAGGCAGTGTCTAAATTGATTTTTCTAAACTGATAAATAATCGATTGTTAACATTGCACAATCGATTGTGAAGCTGACCGTTGTCGTAAAGTTTTCAAATACCGTCAGGTAATCGATTATTGATTTTGTATAATCGATTGTTGAAATTAAAATCTGGAAAGGATTTTTTGAACGTTGCTGAATAATCGATTATTGATTTTGTATAATCGATTGTTGAAATTAAAATCTGGAAAGGATTTTTTGAACGTTGCTGGATAATCGATTATTGATTTTGTACAATCGATTGTTTTACGTAAAATCTGGAAATGATTTTTTGAACGTTGCCAATAATCGATTGGTGATCTTGGATAATCGATTGTTAAGCGTAAAATCTGGGATTGATTTTTGGAACGATTGGCAAACAATCGATTGTGGCTTCTTGACAATCGATTGTCATATAGTAAAATCAGCAACTCTTAATTGGCAATTAGGCAACGGTAATGCCAAGTTTTTCAACTATAAATACAGCTTCATTTCAGTGTTTTGAATACAACAACACACAACAACTGATCATATAATTGCTATAAGCTTGCATACTCAATTGCTTATCATTTTATATTCATTACATAAGTTTTTGAGAGCCAAACTCTTGTCGAAAGTTGTTGCGATCTTGAGCGTATTCTTTTACTCATATCTACTCATTAAGGAGTGTCTTGTTTGAGTGCTTAGTGTTTTGCACACATGAAGAGAATTGGTATTCTCTTGTTGTAAGAAGGAACTTGTGTTTCCTTGGTTGAAGTCTTGGAGTGTTGTATCTCCGAGCAAAGGTAGTTGAGGCTTGTGTCCTCAAGTAGTGAAGGAACTTGTGTTTCCTTTGGTTGAAGTCTTGGAGTGTTGTATCTCCGAGCAAAGGTGTTGAGGCTTGTTTCCTCAAGTTGAAAAGGTTTGTTAAGCACTCGGAAGCTTGACAAGTTAGTGGAAATCTCGAGAGAGTCTCTCGGGGACTGGACTAGCCACGGGTTGTGGTGAACCAGAATACTTCGGTGTGTTCTTTCTTATTTATCGCACTTATTTATTTCCTGCAAATTTTAAATTCCGCAAGTTTACGCTAATTTTTATTATAACGCTATTCACCCCCCCCCCCTAGCGTTAAGCGTATTATCTAACAATTGGTATCAGAGCCCAATTCTCTGAAGACTTAACTGTTTGAGAGAAACATCCATGGCTTCTACTCGTGATTCTTTTGCAGGAATAGGTGAAGGTCACTTTAACTTGTTGCCGCCAATATTTGATGGAAGCAATTACACATATTGGAAAGATCGGATGAGAATTTTCATCACACCAACAACTTTTATCTATGGCAAATCATCAAGCATGGTGAACAGATGACGACAAAAGTTGGGAAAGCCAAGGTAAGTGAATACAACACTAAGGCAATAAATATGTTGTATATCGGCTTGAATCAGGAACATTATCAGAAAATTTCCCACTACAAATCTGCCAAAGAAATGTGGGATAAGCTTGAGGAAATGTATGAAAGCACACCTCAAAAAGCGGACAGCTCATGTGGTGAATCGACTGGCCGATGTCTCATGGCAAACGAAGAAGAAGAGGTAAGTACGTCTAACCCTCACTCACTTGAAGAAATGCAAAATGCTTATAATAAATTATATAGTGAGTTTGTTAATGCTTCCAAGACCATTAAAGATTAGTAGAAAACTCTTTCATTGCAAGAAACAGATTTTCAAAAACAACTCTCACTGAAAGAAAAGGATTTGGAAAAACTGATTTTAGAAAATGAGAAGTTGAAAGAGGAAAACAATTTTTTCGGAAAGAGAAGCGCCGACAAGCCCGAAAGTTCTACTAAAAATTGTACTTCTTGCATGCATCTCAAAAATGAGGTAGATAGACTTAAGGGCACCTTAGATAAGTTTAATTCTTCTCACAAAAATTTGAATGAGGTTCTTGTTAATTTGAAGTCAACCAAGCATGGCATAGGATTTAAGAATGAGCCTAAAGAAAAGGTTGAAGCCAAACCACAATCACCTAAGGCTCAATCTAGGATTAATAAAACAAATGCTCATCCTAGAAATAGCAATCCTAGAACCAATATGCATGCTAGACCAAATACTAGAAGGAATGTTGAACATTTTAGGAGACCTAGAAACGACTTTCCACCTAGAAATAACTACCCTAGAAATGATGCATATTCTAGGCCAAACACTAGAAGGAATTTTGAACCTTTTAGAACACCTAGAAATGACTTCCAACCTAGAAATAATTATTCTAGAAATGCTGTACATCCTAGAACAAATAGTAGGAGAAATGATTTTCATGAAATGCGCAATAGTCATAGTGTCGAAAATAGAGTAAACAATTTTCGTCCGTCCAATTACTATGAACCTAGAAGGATGCATAATCCTAACGTGACCTGTCATTATTATAGACGAATTGGTCATATTGCTCCTGCTTGTTTTACACGACATAGACATATCACTCAATTGCATTACTATGATATGCCTAACCCCCAAGGACCCAAAATGGCATGGGTACCAAAAGATCATTAATCTCTTTTGCAGGTGTGCTTGAAGGCTACAATATTGTAGTAGATGCACCAAGCACAATACCTTATCGCATCAAGGGGGAATTTCGGTTAGTTATCCTTTTTGACAAAAACCGAATTGATAATATATGCAAGCAACCGATATTAACATATGTGTTGTTAATTTGGCCTTATATTGTTAAAAATTTTGATGTGCTTAATCATAACAGTTGATATGTGTTGAGATATCCTTGTTAATAATTAATATCAATTATCCTTGATGCATATGCTGAAAATTCTTTGTTAAACAACAATTGGTATATTAGCTTGCTTCTAATAAAAACATTTCATTTATGATTTGATAACTGTTATTTGTGGTTTAAATAAATGTTAGTATATATCAGAAAAATAAATTATTTCCCCTGGTGTGTATTAACTGTTAGCATATTTTTGGCAAAAACTTTTTACTCATGCTTTTGATAAATGCTATTTTTGGTTTGAAAAATAATTGATATATTCCTGAAATAAATGATTCATAAAAGTATTTCTGTTAAAAATCGACTCTTGATGAATGTATCTTTTAGCCTGAATAATGGTCGGTATATTCGACTTTTGGTTGACTTGTTACATATTAATGTTTGATATTTTTTAATATGTTTTCTAAAAATAACATTTAGTATCACTGTTAATAAAATAACATTTGATACATTTGTTATGTTTGCCAACAAATGATTTTATCACTATTTTATAGCAATTGGTATATCTATAGTTTGCTGGTATGTTTTGACAAACTTCTCATTAAGGAGGAATAGATTGCATGAATTTTATCTTGATGACATTATTGTTGTATTTCAAAACAACTTTCCATATCGGTAATATCATTCTTCAAAATTATGTTGATAACTTTTATGCTATTAATATTTTGCATTCCAAAACATGTTGAAAATGATATTGTATTATTTTTTTTGCAACTAATGAGTTTTATGCAAGGAGTCTCTAAAATTTCATTTGAGATGTCCATGATGGACAAGCGAAATTTCCTCTCTGAGCTGCAAGTTAAGCAAATGAAAGTGGGAACTTTCACTTGTCAAACTAACTATTGCAAGAAATTGCTGAATCAATATTGAAAAGAGCAACACCAAAGCAATGATCACCTCAATGAATTTATAAGACCATCGTGCCAGAAAAGTGAAAGGTAAGAAGAGCAATACCAAGAACTACAGAGGTATGATCGTTCCTTACTTTACCTTATTGCCAGTAGACTTGATATAATATTTAACGTTTATTGATGTGCTAAATATAAATCATGTCCAAATGAAGTGTCTAATGCGGGCAAGCGTTGATCTAAATGCATACTTTTTAGGTTGCTTTTATATATTGAATATTACTGACTTGAGCGTCGGAGACGCGTATTTCCTTTTGCAGGTATCGCCCTAAAGGTAGGGGGAATTATAAAGATATGTCACAGAACAATCGATTGTTACAGCAAATAATCGATTATTTTACTGTGCAGAAAATCGATTAGCAAGTATCACTAATCGATTATTTATGGTTTATGCTTATTATGCAGTTTTGTTTAATAATCGATTTTTAACTGTTTAATCGATTACCGTCTCAGCCATTCAGTACTGCTTTTCTAAAACAATCGATTGTTTCATATATATAATCGATTATTTTCCAAGTCAGAAAATCACTGTGCACACTGTGTCACAACAATCGATTACCATAATTTGACAATCGATTATTTCATGTTAGTAATTCAAAATTTTGTTACCGTTTGGTCCTGCAATCGATTTGTGTCAGTTCCGAGATTCAGTCAAATCTTCATAACAATCAATTATTTCATTCCAATAATCGATTGTCTAACGGTCAGTACAATTTATTTTTACCGTTTCTGACTGTTTTGGCTCAAAAATTTTTGCAGATTTTCATCATAAATAAAATGCCATTCTTCCCATTATAAATAGGCATCATATGTCTTCATTTTTATTCACTCAAGCATCAATTCTAGTTCTCAAACTATCAAAACTCTTTTAAGTTTTCTTTCAAAGCTCATTACCTCCTATTAAAAATGTCGGGCCGTCACCCTAAACGTTCCCGTTCAGCTAGGCATGGTGCATCCTCCTCTGCTGCCCCACCTCCTCCAAATTACCCTTATCAAGATGGGTCCATTTTACAATTTAATTCTGACACCGAGCTTACTCGGTTTTTGACAAAATTTGAAAAGCGCGACATTCTTCCTCCCCGCTTTTCAACAAGCAAGTATCTTGAATCATACGCCCCTGCTGCCAACATGCTTAAAGAATGTCAACTTCTTGACTTTTTATATCTTACCTACCCTTATATTAATCCTCCATTGATTCAAGCGTTTTATTCAAACCTTCATGAGGATAATGATGGTGAGCTTGTGACAAATATTAATGGTGTTCAAATTCTTTTATCCGATGAAAACCTTCATTCCATTGCCCGTCTTCCTCGAAGTGGCGAAAACATTACTCGCTACATTGGAGAGGCCGGCGCCTTATTTGATGAGAAAGCTCTCCTAAACCAAATAGGTATTACATCTTATGATCCTAATCTATCCACTCGGCGTCCTACTATCACGGGAATGCTCCCCGAGTATCGTTTGATTTTCTATTTCATCACCCGAGTCCTCAAACCTCGGAAGCATAATCACACCACTCTTTCCCAAGAAGACGCTAAGCTCATGCATGCAATTATAACCGGAGCTCACATCAATTGGTGTAAGTTCGTCAAGATTCACATGCGTGACGCCATCGGAGATGATAGACCTCTTCCCTATGCCCTCCTTATTATGAATTTTCTGAAGCTTCCGGATTCAACATTTCCATCGGTCCTCTCAAAAAGAGCACCAAGAAGTGGGAAATTTCAGAATCCTCCTTTCTCCATGACGGCGATCATGTAGCTCCTGCTCCTCTTCCAACTCGTCGGTCGCGTCAGCCTCAAGAACCTTCTCTTCAATCCATTTCCGACCAAATTGCTTCGTTGACCACCTCTGTCGGTCAATTGACACATGAGATCCATGGATATTTTGACCATGTTCATTATCCATATGCCGGTCTTGTTCCCTAAGAAGCAGTGCCGGATGATTAGGCGGGAAATGATGATGAATAATTTCTTTATTTGTTTTTCTATTTTATTGTTCTATGTTCCCGTTATGTAACCGTTTTTTTAATAAATAAACAAGTTTTTTATTAATCTATATTTTTTTTGCTAATGGCAAAAGGGGGAAGATAACGGGTATGCACTCTCAATATTTATTAGCTTAAATTGAGGGGGAATTTATATATTGAGGGGGAACTAGTTGCATACTTGTTGCATATCTTTACTTGTCTTGAATCGTCATTATGAATTGCTTAATATGCATATCCCGCTTAAAGTTTGCCATTATCAAAAAGGGGGAAATTGTTGGAAACACGTTCTCAAGGCATTATACTAAACGTGTGTTTATATGTGTAGGTTTTGATGAATGACAAACGATGCGCACAATTGATATACAACGAGATTCAAGCTCAAGACCAAGTTTCATAGTTTTACATGAGTCGTTCTTAACTGTGATCTTGATCCGACAACTTGACTCTTGACATGGCTTCTCTCGTAAAATTATTTTTACAAAATCATGCATATTTAATTTAATGCTAAATGATTTTAAATCATGCATATTTACTTTAGTCAAAATGATTTTTAAACATGCCTCTAAAATCTGGACTAAGATAATAGAATATGTACTTATGATAATTGATTATGTTAAGCCAAGACTGCATGACAATCGATTGTGAACTAATGACAATCGATTGTGTTAAGGCAGTGAGCATCAGATTTTTCAAATCTGCATGACAATCGATTGTGAACCTTATGACAATCGATTGTGATGAGGCAGTGTCCATCAAAGTTTTTCAACGCTCAAAATAATCGATTGTGAAGTTAATGACAATCGATAGTGAAGAGACAGTGTCCATCAGATTTTTCAGAGTCACAAAATAATCGATTGTGAACATATGACAATCGATTGTGTTGAGGCAGCGTCTTCCAGACTTTTTCAAAGTTATTAAATAATCGATTGTGAGTATATATCAATCGATTGTCACGAGGTAGTGTCTAAATTGATTTTTCTAGACTGATAAGTAATCGATTGTTAACATTGCACAATCGATTGTGAAGCTGACCGTTGTCGTAAAGTTTTCAAATACCGTCAGGTAATCGATTATTGATTTTGTATAATCGATTGTTGAAATTAAAATCTGGAAAGGATTTTTTGAACGTTGCTGAATAATCGATTATTGATTTTGTATAATCGATTGTCGAAATTAAAATCTGGAAAGGATTTTTTGAACGTTACTGAATAATCGATTATTGATTTTGTACAATCGATTGTTTTACGTAAAATCTGGAAATGATTTTTTGAACGTTGCCAATAATCGATTGTTGATCTTGGATAATCGATTGTTAAGCGTAAAATCTGGGATTGATTTTTGGAACGATTGGCAGACAATCGATTGTGGCTTCTTGACAATCGATTGTCACACAGTAAAATCAGCAACTCTTAATTGGCAATTAGGCAACGGTAATGCCAAGTTTTTCAATTATAAATACAGCTTCATTTCAGTGTTTTGAATACAACAACACACAACAACTGATCATATAATTGCTATAAGCTTGCATACTCAATTGCTTATCATTTTATATTCATTACATAAGTTTTTGAGAGCCAAACTCTTGTCGAAAGTTGTTGCGATCTTGAGCGTATTCTTTTACTCATATCTACTCATTAAGGAGTGTCTTGTTTGAGTGCTTAGTGTTTTGCACACTTGAAGAGAATTGTTATTCTCTTGTTGTAAGAAGGAACTTGTGTTTCCTTGGTTGATGTCTTGGAGTGTTGTATCTCCGAGCAAAGGTGTTGAGGCTTGTGTCCTCAAGTTGTAAAGGTTTGTTAAGCACCCGGAAGCTTGACAAGTTAGTGGAAATCTCGAGAGAGTCTCTCGGGGACTGGACTAGCCACGGGTTGTGGTGAACCAGAATACTTCGGTGTGTTCTTTCTTATTTATCGCACTTATTTATTTCCTGCAAATTTTAAATTCTGCAAGTTTGCGCTAATTTTTATTATAACGCTATTCACCCCCCCCCCCCCTCAAGCGTTAAGCGTATTATCTAACATCTTCGAATATTCAAAAGAAGACTCGCCGTCACAACCGCCTCGGGCGAACCAACCCAAAACTACACCCTTGAACCACCTCCTTTACCTCTTTCCAACCGTCCAAACCATGACCTTCAAATCCAAACAGACCGGCTCGAATATTGAATCTAAATTAACCCTAAATCCTAAAACTCACCGAAACCCATTCAAATTGGTCTCAGACAAACCTTTCATGCCCCTATCCCCAACCCTACCACCCACGACCCTCAAACCCAACTGATTACAAAGGGAAACCAAATATGAGACCTTACTTGGTCTGAGAATCAACGAACCCCAATCTGAACCCTTTCTCCCTATTCGATATTCAAGGAAAATTCCTTAGAAGATAAAGAGCTCCTAAAAAGGGGTCAGAGACTTGTGGAATTAGAAAATTTTCAAGTTAAGGTTGCATGCACAAAAAGCTAAGTGTCCTGTTTTCTAAATTGTTGTCAATGCTTGTATATATTTCTTAGAGACAAGAGGGGTTGCTCTGATGGTAAGCAACCCCCACTTCCAACCGAGAGGTTGTGAGTTCGAGTCTCCCAAGAGCAAGGTGGGAAGTTCTTGGAGGGAATGATGTCGGGGGTCTATTTGGAAACAGCCTCTCTACCCCAGGGTAGAGGTAAGATCTGCGTACATACTACCCTCCTTAGACACCACTATGTGGGATTATACTGGGTTGTTGTTGTTGTTGTTGTTGTTGTTGCTTGTATATATTTCTTGTTAATTGCTTTGTTTCTTTTAAATTTTGTTGGTTTTCTATATTCTCTTCTCAAAGTGTTTGATTAGTCATCTTGGCCTGCTATATTCTTTTGGTTCCCTATGGTATACCGGTTTGAATTCATTTGTCTTCTATGATCTTCTGAGTAGTCTGATATCATGCTCATCTTTGTCTCTTGACTCTTCGGTTGTTTCACCTCTGAAATGCTGAATGGTTTGTTGATCCTTGTCTCTTGACTCTTCACTTGTTTCAGCACTGAAATTCTAAATGGTTTGTTGATCCTATTTGACTTACATCATGATTCTGAGTAGGTGTTTACTTTTTATGAGTTTCATACTAGTAATTTTTCAGTATTTGCACGCGTCACGCTAATTTTTTTCTGAATATTTTAACTGCTGATATCATCCTTGTTCTAATTTCTTGGTTTTATTCACGCATATCCTGAGTATTTGATCTCTGTTACTCATTTCTTGCTTCTAAATTTTTACGGTGTGTTTTAATTTGGTCATTTTTAGAAGTCATGCATAGTCGATTGGGGTTCCTTTCCTGATTGTTTTGATTCATTGGTTCTGACATATAAAAAATGCATGAATATTCATATGATCCTGAAGTTGTGATAATTGTTTCCATCCTTTGTTACTGACAGTCCATATTAAGATGTTGTCTTGAAACCTGAGTTGCATTGATTAATTCTTAAATTCTTTGATTTTTTTCACATAATAAATTTTGTAGTTCAGACCTTGACTTCGACCCATAACCTGAATGCAACTAACTAGGGTCAGAGTTGACCAAATAATTGAGAACCAAATTTTGAGAATCTTAGGTTAGTAATTAGGAAAAGGGACGGGGGTATAAAGGATATTTAAATATAAATAATCTAGTAACAAACTCCTAGAACATTCTAGTGAGGAGCTTAAGTGTAATTTCTGTCTCAAACTTGAGACACAAGTCAGAAAACTAAGGACTAGTAAGGCAAAACTAAAAATTGGGTTAGGGACTAAATGGAAAACAAAGAAATTGGTGTCGCCCTAAGGCTTCAATTAAAAAAGAAAGCAATCTGAACATATAAGGGGGCTCGACTTTGAGATTCTTTTTTCGAGCAGATTTTTTCCTTTAAAGAGCTTAGTGATTTAGAGTATATATATATATAAAATACATATTAGTCTCTTCAACATTCTTCAGAAATCCTTTGGTGTTGTTCTATTCTGATTGAATTCTACTTGATAACAAGTTAAGAAAATTCAGCTGCTCTAAAGATCCTCCTGAATCTCTGGGTGTTTACGAGTTGATTGGCTGATGCTTGCTTGCTACTTGCTTCATTTTACTCATAGGCTCTATTTCTTGTTGACACTCCAAGTATCAACTCTCACTCAAAAAAATCTGAGAAGTTATAATGCTTTTATACATTCGAGATTGTGGCTGATAAGGAGGAAATAATACTTTTGTTTCAATCCCACATTTTGACTGTATTTACTTTGTTTTTTAGTAGAATTTTGGTGTTTTAATGAACTAAATATGTATTAATGATGGACTCTATCAAGACTATTTTTTTATTTTAAGTTTCAGTAGATTTTTCAATAGTCGATCCAAAGTTAGCTTAGTGTTTGCAATTTGAGTTATATTAGGAATTCGATCACTGAACATGTGCATACTCTGAATGATGAGTATTTTAAATTGTTTCTCCAAATATTAAAATTGAAATCTGATGTGAAATAGTTCTTAGCATCTTCATTATTAAAATGCTTCTAATATATTTTACAATAATCACGTATATAGTTTTGATGACTATGGTATAATTGAGAGAAGGGATGATTGCTATCCTCTTATAATGGACTCATTAGTCCTAACGCTTCTGGACCCAATTGAGAATCCCAATAGCTGTCAGTTGTGGTATGACAATACACATTCCTGGGCTGGCTAAAATGAAGCCCAAATCAGCCACGAATGAGCAAAAAATGCAAGTACTGTATTTCTCAAAATGTACTACCCATATGTATAAATGATTAGGACATTTTAGACACAAGCATGATAGAAAACTTAGTGTGCTTTAGGATGTCCTTGTAAAAATAAAGTGAGCCGCATTAATCTAATCAAACACCATGTGAGGCTCTTTAACTCAATAAAATACATAGAGAATTCGAAGTGATGTTTAGTGAATTTCATAGCCTTTCACAAATTTCTAAAGACATAGTTGCTATAGGCGCGAATTTATTGATAAAATACCTTCCTAAACTCGGGTGCACATTTATGTGACCCAAATCAAAATATCGATAGGGTTGAAATATGTCTAAAATTGCGTGCGCATTTATGTGACGTGATTCGCGATGTGTTTTAATGACATTACAAATTTCCTAAAAAATATATATATTAAAAGCGGTTAATAATTTAAAATTACAATTATAGGTTTGAACATGTATAACAAATCAGATTTTTACCCTCTTATGATAGTTTAAGTGACCGTGCTAGAACCATGGGATCTGAGGATGCCTAACACCTACCCTCGGGTCAATAGAATTCCTTACTCAAGAATTTCTGATTCGCAGACTCCAATTGGGCTGTCGAAAATTTTCCTCGATTTGGGATTCAAACAAACCGATGACTAGAGACACCAAAAGCCAAACCTGTCCCAAGTGGCGACTCTAATAAATAAATAATCCCATTTCGAATAATGTCATTTTAATTGGAAAAACTCCATTATACGTTTTATCCTTCGGAGTACCCGTGTAAGAAAAAGGAGGTGTGACAACTTCCATATTAGCCTTGACAACTTCCAACCCGCCTTTGGACACCTCTGTGCCCCAAAGCTATTCCTTTGTTCACCATAAAATGGTAGCTTGCCCAGTTCAGCACAACATTAGTCTCCTCACACCTAGCAAGTACTTTAGAAAGATTGGTTAATAATTCATCAAAAGAGGGACCAAACAAAGAAAAAGCAGACCTCAGCAAGTCGTTCCACAATATTTCAAGAAAATGTCATCATACACCTTTGAAAAGTTTTTTGTGCATTATATAACCCGAATGACATTCTCTTAACTGCATAGGTTCAATATGGGTATATAAAAGTGGTCTGGTCTTAATCTTTCTGGTCAATAGTAATTTGATTATACCCTGGAAAACCATTAATGAAACAGTAGTATTCATGTCCGTCAAACATGTCAAGAATTTGATCAATAAAGGGGAGGGAAAAGTGATCTTTTTGTGTAGAATTATTCAACTTCATGTCGCCAACCAGTTACTGCCCTAGTTGGGACTAATTCATTTTTTTATGAACCATAACAGTAATACCCCCCCCCCCCCTTTTTAGGTACATATTAGACAGTGATTACCCATTTGCTGTCAAAGATAGAAAATAAAGCACTTGCATTAAGCCAATTAATCACTTCATTCCTTACCACGTCTTTTATGATTGGATTTAGTTGGCAGGATGTTCCACTCTATGTTTATGTCTTTCCTCCATGAGTATTATGTGCATGCAGAATGTAGGCTAATGACCTTTATGTTAGTCATCGTCCATCTGATGGCACGTTTTTGCTCTCATAGCACTCTGAGCAACTTCTTTTCCTGCAAGTCAGACATATAAGAAGAAACATTCATACGTAAAGTATTTAGAAATTTCAAATATGCATAATGACGATTATGGGATAAGGATTTAAGTTCCAGTTTTGGGGATTTCTTAATAGAAGGTATAGGTTCTTCTCTAATATATTCACATGATTCATCCAAAATGTGCATCATCTCCTCAACCTCTTCTTCAAATTCCATGTGATTTAACAACACTAGTGTTTTTTCTAGTGCATCATCTTTAAATTAACGCATCCCTAAGGTTAGTTCGTCTACTTCCAGTATACAAATTAAAGCAAAGTCCTCGTAATGACGAAAAATCTGAATGGCTTGGTACATATTGAAGGTTGGTTCTTCATTGTCCATTCTTCTGATCATCTTACATTCTCAAACTTTGAAAATTGCATCTCCAGTTGCCAAAAGAGGTCGCCACGAGATGATAGGAACTCGCTTATAAACTCTATAGACCAAGATGATAAAGTCTGCTGGCAAGAAAAACTTTCCAATCTATAGCAACACATCTTTATTAGCCACTTGTAGCATTACCATGGTAGGTCTCAAAGCTCTTAAGTCAAATTGTTTGAACACCGATAACGACATCGAATTTGTAATAATCACAGGGATGGCAAAGTTTTCTTGATGCTTAAGATTTATTTTAAGCTTATGGTGGATCCTAGAAGTGCGCTCCTCTGTGTGAGATGGTCTCAAACTTGGTTAGCCTTATTTTATTTTCCACTATGTCCTTGCTATTATTTAGCATATTTTGGGACATATATGGTCATTCATTTTTTCATCCTTCGAGGAAAAGGATGTGGTGCCCTTTACGCTACATGCTCAGATTCGATAATGTTTTTCTCACCCACCTCTATGGGTTTTTGCACTCTTTCCTCTTCGAGCCTATATGGCTCCTTCTTCCTTTTAGGCACTTCGACCAACTATTGTCCATTTATCCAAGTAACTTCATTGACTTGATGACTATTCTCTATATCGCTTGGGAGAACTCCCGCATGTCTATTGTTTTAACTATTTACGGTATGACAAAATTTCCTCTCTAGATTTTCAAACTTTGTACGTAGCTACTGATTTCAGCCATTATCTTCTGGTTATTGAGAAAGAGATTTTTTATCATATCGGTTATACTATTCTTTGCTTATTGTGGTGGTTTCAGTGGCTGATTGTAATTACCTTGAGTCTCGTTGTTGCTCTAATTTCCGCCCATGAGAAGTTAGGATGGTTCATCCAATTTGGATTGTATGTGTTACCAGACTGAGTGTTCTGATTCATCGAAATTTTACTTTGTCGCCCCATATAATAGATGGATTCGGGGTTTATAGTACATTGTTCACTCGTGTGAGCTTCCCCACAAAACTCATAATAAATTTTCATTTATTTCACATGCTACACCAATTGCACTTGTTGTTGATAGAGTCGTCCATCCTGATTGGTTATATTGGCTATATTAGCTCTCTACGATATGAATGCATCTATTTCGATCATACCACATGTCTCTACTTTGTGCTCTTTCTCCTTGCCAGTTTTGATCATTTGCAATAACGTTTTTCATCAAGGATTGGATTTCACTGCATGGTTACTCCGTGCACATACCTCTACAAAGAGAGTCTATGCACAACTTGGAGGCTTCATCTAAACCTTCCACAAAAGTATGACCCAAAACTTCATTTGTCTAACAGTAGTGTGGGCATACTCTAATTAACTTCTTAAATCGCTCCCAAGCTTGGAAAAGATTTTCGCCTTCCTTTTGTTGGAATCTACAAATGTGGTTCTATTGACCCAATAACAAGTGTAGTTTTGAAGATTCACACAAAAACTCAAACATGGACCAGGTCCATCTTGTGAAGCACAGTTATGCTCAACCTATACATGTGAGATGCACGTGAAGGAGATAAATCTATCCGATCAAGAAGCAATATCTCCTGATCTAAATGAAACGGTTGTATATTGGATAAGGAGAGAAAGACTCCTTACATTAAGAGAACACGGTTTAGGAAGAATATAGTGTTAGAGTTTGAGATCACCATAAACTCTTCTACGATAGAAAAGTAGCAATTGAATCCCAGTCAAACTCTTATTACTAACCTATTAAATGTCAGTGTTTTTCTCTTTTACAAGTGATGCACATAAGCAAAAGTTAAACTTAAATTGAGAACAAAAGTGCAAGGCGATTTTGCAAACAATTTATGTTTGATTTGAATGTGCAATATTGGAGCTACTTAAACGAGATAGAAGTACCAGTATTTTATTCTAGTTCAATTGTAGTAGGTGGTTTTACATTGTATATTTCAGCCTTCATAGAATCAATTGTATTAGGTGCTTAGAGTGTTCAAGTTAGAGTTAATTTGAAGTTGTTGCAATAGTTGAGATTGTGTGCCACAACGGAATTAGAGTTAACCCTTAGGTTTACAAAGAGTTTTGTAAATGTTATTTTGGCTCAGTGATATTAGTGGAAGTTTGGGAATATCCTACTGAGTAGTAGGTCGTGGTTTTTTCACTTTTTGAGCCAGGTGTTTTCCACGTAAAAATCTATGTGTTCTTCATTTTCTATATTTATTATTCCACAAACAGTAGTAGTTGGAACACTTAGAAGAACCAGGTCCTTCTATAGTTCAAATAAGCAAACTTTAGGTACCACACAAATGAAGTCCCTCCCCCTTCTTATGTGGTATTGACGTTTACAATATCATTTGGTATCAGAGCAGGTTATCCTTAAAGAGGTTAACACCTTAGGAAAAGAACAAAATGATTGCACCATTTGGAAACTGGGAAGGGTAATCCACTGCTAGGCCTCCACTCTTTAATGGTCGGTACTATTCTTGGTGGAATAATAGGATGAGAGATCATATCATAGGAGTAGACTATGAAATCTAGGACATAGTCACTAATGGTCCCCTGGCAACTACAAAAAAGAATGCTGAAGGAGTGGATGTGCCCAAGACAAGAGCTGACTACATTACTGAAGACTTGAAGAATGGGAGAAGAATGCCAAAGCCAAGAAATGGCTTATGTATGGATGGGTCCAAACAAGTAGAGTAGAATTCAAAGATGTACCACTACTAAGGAAATATGGGACACTTTACAAATGGCCCATGAAGGAACTCCTCAAGTAAATATATCAAGAGGAATAGTGCTATATTCTCAATATGAGAACTTCACTATGAAGGAAGGAGAAACTATCTAGGAGATATACACAAGGTTTAAAACACTAACAAATGAACTTAAATCTCTTGGGAGAATTATCCTTGAAGAAGACAAGGTTGAGAAAATCTTGTCAAGGGTCTTACTAGTGACTTGGGAAAGCAAAATCGTTGCTATTCGGGAATCAAAGGACTTTGCTACTCTCAACTAGGAAGAACTGGTTGGAAACCTCACTGCCTATGAACTCAGAAGGAAAACCATAAAAATGGATGCACCCAAGAAGGAGAGAAGTCTGGCTCTTGGAATTTCTAAAGGTGTAGATTAGGAAGATGATGAAATGTCCATGATCATAGGGGATTTCAAAAAGTACCTAATGAAAGGAAAGGGTTCCTCAAGAGGTACAACCTTCAAGAAACTAAGGGATCCTAAGAAACCGACCAATGAGGGTTGTTACAAATGTGGCAAGACTGATCACGCGATCAAGAACTGTCCTCAGTAGGAAATTGAATGAAAGAAAGAAAGGGTTGAACAAAGGAACAGGTTCAACCTAAAAGAAACAAAGGATCAACAAAGGTTATGGTTGCTGCTTGGGGAGAAACATCATATGAGGATTCAGAAGATGAAGCTGGAGATGAAAAAGCACTTATGGACATCGAAGAATCAGATGATGACATGAGGTAAGTGTCCCACATCTCAAAGACAAGATTAAATTTCTGTCTAAAGATAGTTTGCCTAAACAATTGTTGGACTTCATCGATGAGTCTGAAATAACTAACAATGAAAAGGGAGAGTTGTCTAGTGAGTGTGTGATCTTAAAAGCCAAGTGAAAAGATCTAGAATCTAGGGCTAATGAGAGTGGCAATAAAAATGTTGAGTTGATGAACAAGGTTCTTGAACTTGACACCAGTGTCCTAGAACTTAGGTCTGAAAATTTTGTAACTAAATTTAGGAATAGGAAAGAAGAGAGCTGATATCACACATCTTACCTTAAAAGAAAACCTAGGAAAAATTAATGATGAGTTGTACAGGAAAGATGAGTAGATAAGAGTCTTAAAGGAATACTTAGGGAAGGTAAAGCATGAACTAGAAAGAACTTGCAAATGGAATAAGGCTTCTGGTGCACTATTCTGGCTACAAGAACATCACAATAGAAATAAGAGAGGACTTGGCTATGAGGACAAGCACCTAAGAGGGACCCCAAAATCAAGTCCCTCACTCTTCCTGAAAACAAAATATGCACACATTGTGGCAAGACTGGTCATTACAAAAATGAATATAATCCAAAAGAATAGGCTAGTTAAAAGAACAAAGCTTTTATTCAAGAGAAAAATAGGTTGTCTGGTGGGATAAAATGAAATTGATTACCCCTTTACCTATAGAAAGAGACCCAAACTAGTTTGGGTTCCTAAAACTAACCCCTTATTTCTTTTTGCAGGTCCAAGTGAAGGGAAGCAGCTAAATATGGTACATAGATAGTGGCTGCTCAAAACAAATGACTGGAAGCAAGAACCAGTTCCTTTCACTTTAGGACTTAAAAAGAGGTAGTGTCTCCTTTGGAAATGGGAAGAAAGGTAAAATTATTGGGGTTGGAAAATTAGGTAAGACAGACTCACACTCCATTGAGAATGTCTACTTGATAGATGGCTTGAAATATAGCCTAATCAGTGTATCACAATTGTGTGACAGAGGTAACCATGTAGCATTTACCTTTACCAAATGCTTTGTGATTAAACTTACCACTAATAAGATTGTTTTGCAGGGAAAAGAGTTAATATAGATTACAAATTTGTCCACTATTTCAGAAAATAAAATAACTTGACAATGATCCCCTCCTGTGGAACAAAAGACTTGGTCATGCAAGTGTGAATCAACAACAAATTAGTCTCTAAGGACTTGGTGATAGGGTTACCTAACACCAAGTTCAAGGAAGACAAAGTTTGTGAGGCTTGTGCAAGGGGGAAGCAGGTAATATCATCCTTTAAAAGCAAGAAAATGGTAAGCACGACTAGGACGTTGGAACTGGTTCACATGGATCTTTGTGGTCCAATGAGAATATTGAGCAAACGTTGTAAGAAATATGTGATGTTACTTGTTGATGATTATTCTAGGTTTACCTGGTACTATTCTTAATATATAAGGATGAATCATTTGACATGTTTACTACCTTTGTTAGAAAAACTCGAAAACAACAAGGTAATCAACTTGCATCCATCACGTCTAATCATGGAACTGAATCTGAAAATGCCAAGTTTGTTGAATTCTGTGATGAGTATGGTATCGGTCATAACTTCTCTGCCCCTAGGACTCCTCAACAAAATGGAGTAGTTTAAAGAAAAAATAGGACTCTCGAAGATATGGCTAGGACTATGCTTCTTTCTAGTAAACTGCCTCATAGCTTCTGGGTAGAGGATTTAAACACTGCATGTTATATCATAAATAGATGCATGACTAGACCTCTTTAGAGAACACTCCCTATGAGTTACTTAAAGGGATAAGCCAAATATATCCCATCATAGGGAATTTGGATGAAAGTTCTTTGTGCACAATAATGTAAAGAACTCCCTAGGAAATTTTGATCCCAGAAATAATGAGGGAATATTCTTTGGATATTCTTCACATAAAAAAGCATATAAAGTGTTAAATAAAAAAAATTGTGTGCAGAAGAAAGTGTATATGTAGTGTTTGATGAAACTAAAATTCTTTCTGAGCGACAGGAACATGAAGATGAAGCCATTGGGCTAGTAAAATATTAGATTCAAGTCTCACCTCAAGCCAAAAGTGGCGCCAAAAGAAGGAACAAGTGATGGAACAGGTTCTTCCATCCAGGGGGAACTAACAAGGGGAATTGATCAAAGAGGAACTGAAACAAACCCCCTAAAGGAATTTGTTTATGATCCTATTCATCAATAACAGAACATGGGAGAAACATCAAGCAGAAATCACTTGGTTGTGAAACATCACAAGTATCAAAGTTCTTATCCCATTGAGAACATAATTAATGATCCAACCTCTGGAGTTAAACTAGATCACAATTAATGAATCCATGTGCTTTAGATGCTTTCCTAACTATTATTGAATCTAAAAATGTTGCTGAGGCTTTACGGGATGCATATTGGGTAAATGCAATGCAAGATGAACTAAATTAGTTACAGAGAAGTCAAGTTTGGCATCTAGTTCCTAGACCCAAGGACAGACCAGTAATTGGAACAAAATAGATCTTCAGAAACAAGCTTGATGATGATGGAATAGTTACAAGAAACAAGGCAAGACTGGTGGTCCAAGGTTATATCCAAGAAGAGGGTATAGATTATGACGATACCTTTGCTCCAGTGGCAAGACTGGAGGCAATAAGACTCATCATAGCCTTTGCAGCACACATAGAATTCACTCTTTATCAAATCGATGTCAAAAGTACCTTCCTAAATGGCTATCTAAAAGAAAAAGTGTTTGTTAAACAACCTCCAAGGTTTGACAGCAAGGAATGTCCTGAACATGTGTACAAATTAGATATGGCTCTCTATGGACTCAAGCATGCTCCTAGAGCATGGTATGAACGATTGTCCAAATTCCTGCTTGAACATGGCTATAAAAGGTAAAAATGGCAGTACTCTATTCTTTAGGGAAAAATGTAAGAATCTTTTTGATGTACAAATATATGTTGATGACATAAATTGTGGGGCAACCACTAACAACCTAAGGAAGAACTTTACCAAATTAATAGGGAGTGAGTTTGAAATGAGTATGATGGGTGAGATTAACTTTTTCTTAGGCTTACAAATCAAATAAAACCCAAATGGAACTATGATCCATCAGCAGAAATATGCAAAAAAAAATTGATCAAAAAGTATAAAATATATGAATCAAAGGAAACAGACTCTCCCATTACAACTGCCACTAAATCAGAAGTTGTATAGGGGTATGATTAGTTAACTTTTGTGTCTTACTGTCAGAATACCTGACATAGTTTTTAGTTTAGGGCTTTGTGCTCGTTTTCAGGCTAATCTAAGGGAATCTCACTTAACTATTGTCAAGAGGATACTGAGATATTTGAAAGGCACTAGTGATCTGTGTCTTTGGTACATTAAAGATAGTAATCTTAATCTAGTAAGGTATGTTGATGCTGATTATGCTGGTTTCCTTGTGGATAGGAAGAGCACCTAAGGTATAGCTCATTTTCTTGGTTCATGTCTTGTATCATGAGCCACTAAAAGCAGAAATCCGTGGCCTTATTCACTACTAAGGCTGAATATGTTGATGATGCCTCTTGTTATGCTCAATTATTGTGGCTCACATAGCAGCTGATAGATTTTGGCATAGAAGTTGGTTGTATTCCTATCTTATGTGAGTATGACAAAGAACCATGTTCATCATAAAAGGACTAAGAACATATATGTTATACACCACTTCTTAAGAGATAACTATGAGAAATGATTGATTTCCATAGAATTCTATGCTACGTACAAACAA
Source organism: Nicotiana benthamiana (assembly GCA_034376525.1). NCBI lineage: Eukaryota > Viridiplantae > Streptophyta > Magnoliopsida > Solanales > Solanaceae > Nicotiana > Nicotiana benthamiana. The sequence continues at coordinate 41,811,201 of CM067324.1, forward strand.
ATAGCTGATTATCTTCACTAAAGCATTGAGTAGAGAAAATTTTGAGAGGAACGGGTTGGAATTAGGGATGATTAAGATCACCTAATAGGACCAACTCAGAATGCACAATGGAAAAAAACACAAAAAATGAAAAATGATGGCTAGGAAATCTGAACTTGTGTAAATATCTAGATTAGTTTCTGCTCAGCTTTATACTGTAATTAGTATACTCATGTGACATGTGTTAATATGACTCATTGATATCTTACAAAATTTTCTCTATTATGGAAAATTGAGGCATGATTCAAGAGTGAAGAACCTAGTTCATCAGTATGGGTTCATATGAAAGCTAAGGTATGTTTTCTATACTCTGCATAATTCGATATGTGAATATTTAAATCATGAGCATAAGTCCTACAATTGTTCAATTCCTTAGAAGATTCTATTTGTTAGCTTTGAACCAGTTCCGTCCACCTTAGAACTCTAGACCTGAAAATTCAAGTTGATTAGACCTCTGATTGACCACTACCAAAGATGTCATTGACTATTAAATGAGTATTTCTTTTTAAATACCATCATTACCTCCTGTCATCTTCATAATCCCAAAACGTCAAAAATCCCTCTTCATTTTCACTTGCTTGCTTCTCCAAAATTCTAATTCACCTATTCTCTCCAGAAATCTGTGATAATAACAAACCCACAAGACAACCCTGGAACTCCTCCACAACCTACTCCCTCTAATTCATCTCCCTCTCCTCCACCCAGCAGAACTCCCAAACCCAGGCTGAGAATGGTAAAAATGCATACTCAAAAAATAGTAGCTTCTGGGGCTCTTTTAAAGAAGTTTAATGCAAAATTAAAGGCAAGCCAAGTCCAAGACTCTGAGTCTAACTCTGATTCTGAGTCGTACGGGTCTGCTAGTGGGGGTGAAGAAACTGGGTCTTCGGACTCGGAGAAGGCTCAATATTCCCATTCTAAGGTAATTTATTCTATGTCTGAGAATTTAGAAACTAGGTTTGTTCTGGTTGGGCCAATCAGGGATGTAGAATTGCCTGAAGTAGGTAGGAGTGGTGGCAGAAAGAAATAGACAAAAGAAAAGGAGATATAGGGTGCATGTGGTGAAGAGAGGGGAAATGGGAAAAGAGTGGTTGATCATTCACCCAATGCTAGTTTGTATGTGCCGTCTATCTATGGGGTTGAACAAGAACATGTGGAAGATAGTGGCAAGAAGTCAGGGGGAAGTGATTTCCGTGAAGTTGCTAAAGGGTTGGTTAACTTACGATCACATAGAGATGAACCCGGTTCATCAGTTGAAGAGACCCAGGCAGACCTTTTGAAAAAGGTTGGGGCGAGTTATGATCCAAAAAAAAAAGACTACCACACCAAAAGCCCCCATTGCTCCTAAACCCTCTAAGAAAAGAAAGGTTTCATCCCCAACACCTACTAACATTTCCTTGCTAAAGGGAAGAGCCACTAGAAGCAAGGTGAAACAAAGTGAGGCTGATCTACAAAAGGCCTTAGCTGAAAGTAAGAAGAAAATAATAGATAAAGAAAAAGGGAAGGTTACAGAGTCATCAGAGGCTGTTGAAGTTGAGGAGATGGAACAGGTCCATCAATAAAAAGTTACAACAGTGGAGGTTTAGACCCTCAAGCCCAAAAACCAAAGACTTCTTCCAAGAGGTCATCTTCTGTGTCTGCAACTACTAAACCTTCACTAGCTTAGAAGAAAAGGTTTGCAGTGAAAAGTAAACAAGGAAGAATTTCTGAAGATGGGGAATGGACTGGAGAAGAAGAAAAATAAGATGAGTCTGGTGGTGAACAAGATAATCTTGCCAAATTTGACAAAAGAAAAATTTTGAAGGGTAGATTGCTGAAAGATGTGGTGGAACCAGGAATGATGAGACTGGTGGATACCTTAGCTACTCACGAGTGGAAGGACATGGTCCTTCAGATGGATGGAATGCTATCCAGGAATGAGATCATTGAGTTCACGGCAAATGCAGAAGTTAGGATGGAAAGGTTACTAGCATGGTGAAAGGAGTTCGATTGTCCTTTGATGCAAAATAATTGAGAGAGATACTTGACATACCCTCTGAAGGGTTTGATGAATAGACAAGGCAAAGGTGGCCTTGTCTAGAATCCCTCCCTACTGCCCCTGAAATTACCAAAGAGTTTTGTGATACTTGTGAGCATGCGAGTTTTGCCTCATTTAACTTACTCCTATAAATTCTTAAAATTAGGATTTTCTCTATCTGTGTGATTTAAAATTTAATTGTACAAATTGTGTGTTTATTTGCATGTTGAGTGCATATTAATTTGCATAAAAATACAAAAATATGCGTTGCATCTAGGGTTTAATTTTTCATATTTTGGAATTAGTTAGTAACTAGGACTTTTACGAAAATACAAAAAAAATTCAAAAATAGTTTACTTTTGTTTATGTTTTTAACTTGTGAATGTTTGGTAGTTTTCTCAGTGATTGGATATTTGATTAGTTTGTAATAATTGTTACTCTTAATTATTTAGTTTTAAAATCAATTAGGGTTTCGTTTAACTTTTGGAATAAAAGAATTAAAAAGAAAGAAAATTTTTGAAAAGGAAAAAAGGAATAAAAATAGAAGAAAAGGAATTTGGTCTTGTTGGGCCAATTTTGCAAATCTAAAAACTAGACCAAACCCACCCGGTCGAGCCCAGACCCTTATCCCCACCCGGTCCAGCCTTCCCCCGATACAAACGATATTGTTTTGGTCATTTTGATCTGGATCGGTGATCTCAGTATATCAAACGGTCAGGAACTGATCAAAATTTAATATATTAGTGTCCGTAATCACCCCCTACCCCTCAATCGTCTCCCATTCTCTCCCAGTAACGCTGGCAAAACACATCCACATCTCCACCTTCCTCTGCCGCCCGCCGAAAATCGCCTACGCCAACGGCGATTCTTCGATGAACCCCAAAATTACACCATAGATACTCCTCAACCTCCCTTTTAATATCCGAGTTTAGTTTCCCTCAAATCACAACCAAAAACATCGAATATTAAATCAAAATTCCGGCCAAAACCCTAACTCTCCCAAACCTAACCAAAATCAAACCCTATAGTCTTTTTGGCCTCCTCATCCCGAATCTCATACCAGAACCCTTCAAATCCAAATGGAACCCCATGAGTTTAAGATCTAGGTTCGAAACTTTCAACCTGTTTTGGGAGTTCAAGTGTTCGAGTGATTTTTAAATAATATTATATGTCTATTTTGGACAAAATAAACATATAACATTAATTGAAAATCAAATTCGAGGTCAGTTCGATTGAAGAACAAATCAATAAGTTTCTTCTTGGTTAGATTATTTCCTTTTTATGCTTAATTCGGTTCTCATGAGTTTTTGATTTTATATTAGTTTAATATTTGTTTTGATTTTATTCATGGTCGATTCTGTTCTTGTAATTGTTTAGATTTTTAGTTTAATTTTTAGTTTTGATTTGGTTAATCCTGTTTTGTGATTTCTGATTGTAGTTTAATTTAGTTTCGATGTGGTTTTCTTTCAATTCAATGTTTGTTTCCACTAGTATAGGCGTTAAGTTTCTTTTAATATTTTACGCAATCTTGTTTACTCAGTGTTTGATTTTTATTTTTGTTACTTCAGTGTTTAGTTTAATCAGTAATCTCTTATTGTTTAGATATAACTGAATAAGAATTCTTATAGTCGAAATCTGACAAGGGTGAAATGGGGCTGGGTTTGGTTTAGCTTAGGATAGTAAATTTCAGATTAAATAAAGGGTAGTATAGGCATTCCTAAATAGGGAACAACGTTGTAGTTGAAACTGGACCATCTTAGACTCTTCTAGAAGAGAGTTTTAATTAAAATTTCAGTAACTTAGTTTTAAAACTTGAGCAACAAGCTAATATATAAGGGACTAAACAGTTTAAAAAATTGAAAATAAGAGAGGGACTAGGTGTAAATAGAAATCTGAAGATTGCCCTAAGTTTTGCCTTTAAAAAGGCATGCCCATTGCCTTGTTTAGCAAGTTTAAAATCAGAAAAAATCCCCACAAGTTTCTCTAAGCATTAGAGATTCAAAACTCTAAAAGTTTTGAAATTCAAATCTAGATCTTAGAGAAAATCATAAATATCCAAAAAAATTCAAAAAAAACTCAAAAGCTACTGAAAATTACTACAAAAATTCAAAAAAAAAACAGCATTGTTTCATTCCAGTTTTCCAGAAGTTCCTTGAGGTTTTCGTTGTTAGAACAATTCATGTGTATTCATGAGTCAAAAATGAGTTGAGTGCTGGTGATATTCAATTTTTGGTGGAAATTTCGATTGTTGGCTTTATTGGTTCAAGTCTGTGTTTGAAACAAATTCTCATTCAATTCTCTGATTGATTTCATTTGCTGAAAACTCTCTTTATTGCTACTGACTTCTCTTCCTTCTTATTGTGATTCAAATCCCAGGTACAAATCCTGAATCCCTAACAATGTATGCCTAATTCGAGCAATGAAACAGAAGCTTCACCTGCGCTTGTGCAAATTCGCTTGCTACACCTGTTCTGATTCTGCATTTGTTCATAGTTAGTTTAGTTAAAATTGGAGTAAATGAATGTTTTAATTAATTTGGACTGGTGGAGTGGTGGACTTTTAGACTTTCTTGAATGCCATTTGAATGGCTAAATGTTTATATGAGAAGTCGAATGCATAGGATCAACTAGTTTTTTTCGTTCATAAGTACTTGTTAAATTCAAATTCAAAGTTCATTGTATTAATGAACCATGACAATAGGGAATTCCAGATTCATGTTAGTTTGGAATTTCATTGATTCAACAGCATAAAAATGAAAAAATAAAAATTAATATTTCAGTAATTATTCCGTTTTCACCTATAATTAGATGTATTTGGAATACATTAGTTGCAATTAAATAGTTGTTAAATAATTAAGATCAAGTGTGTTAGTCATAAAATATGACTCTGTATCGAATAATGTATGTCAAAATTGAAATTAAAGCTGATTTACCTTCGAATTGAATAAATCTGTCTTTCATGTGCTTAATATCATTAGACCCAATTGGCTTATAAATCAGGACTCTTGGGATCTAATAAGGCCATTTTTCTCAGGCCTGGGCTCGTTCGTGGGCCCGGCATGGTAATTTGAAATTTTTAATAAGCTTTGGGCTTAACCGTATGCTAATAGCCCAGGTATTAGTCCAATGAATCAGTATATTTGCTGAATTGTGGACTATCATGGACAGCTTCGAATTGGGCTCCTGCTATGACCCAACATTGGTAACACATTTCATAAACACTAATAGAATTCTTCACTTTTAGGTTAGCTTTTGAAACCCCATATACTGAAAATTCAATTCCCATTTGAAGTTATTGGATTACTCTCATAATGTAATTTCGAGCCTTCCAAGTTATGTGGCGAGTTTGAATTAAGAGGTTTTCCTCTCGTTTGAGTTCGAACTTGAACTTGAGGCCCAAAATTTGTAGTGCTAATTGATTAGGAATTTTAGATACAATCCTTACTAGAAAATAATAGTCCCTTTAGGATGACCTTTAAAATAAAACGAGGTGCGCCTCGCCAACAAAATTCATAAATAGCATGGCCCTCTTGATTTTTTCAATAAAAATGCTTAGAACTTGGGACGTTCCATTTAGCGAATTCTCATGGCCTCCCTCAAAGTTAACAACGCGTTAGATGCTTTAGGCGCGTTCTTAATAACCTCCCCTTATTAAATTCAGGTGTGCATTTCATGCGACCCAAATTCAAATCCCAAAAACGTTGAATAAAATGTGTCGAGGATCCGAGTGCATTTCATGTGACGTGATCCGAAAACATATTTTAGACAACGTTCAATTTCCTAAAATTATTAATTAAAGCGGTAAACAATCTTAAAATTGCACTATAGGATAACAAGTATTAAAACCACATATTAGCCGAATATAATAGTTGAGCGATCATGCTAGAACCACGGAACTCAGGAGTGCCTAACACTTTCTCCCTGGTCAACAGAATTCATTACCCGAATTTCTGGTTTGCAGACTATAATAGCAGAGTCAAACCTTCCTCAATTCGGGATTTAAACCCGTGATTTGGGACACCATTAATTATCCCAAAGTGGAGACTTTGAAATCTCATAAATAATTAGATCTCGTTTATTTAAAGGAGGAAAAAGGTAATCCAAAAAGAATTTACGAGTTTCATCATTTTTTTTCAAAACAAAAAGAAAACGAAGGAAAATGTTTTTTTCTAAAAATTAGCTGTTTTTTTATTTTATTCTTGCATGTATCCAATTTGCCCGAACTCTTCAAACACTCCTCTCTCTCTCTACTCTTTCTCTATCTCTCTTCTAGGGTTTCTGAATCGATCTCAATCGAACTCCAAAAACTCAAAAATTGAATATGGAAGGTGATGGGAAATTGGAGGCGCAAATAGAGAATTTATTAAACGTAGAGAAGCAGATGAGGCAAGCTGGAGATGTCGCCGGAACAAGAAAAGTGGCTACAGATATTCTTCAGCTTTGCTTCGAAGCTCGCGCTTGGAGTACTTTAAACGAACAGATTGTTCTCTTGTCTAAGAGCCGTGGTCAATTGAAACAGGCTGTACAGGCCATGGTCCAACAAGCAATGCAGTATATTGACCAGACACCAGATCTTGAAACTAAGATAGAACTCATCAAGACGCTTAACAATGTGTCTGCGGGAAAGATATATGTCGAAATTGAGAGAGCTCGCTTGATTAAGAAACTCGCCAAGATTAACGAAGAACAAGGAAAAATGGCTGAGGCTGCTGATTTGATACAAGAAGTTGCGGTTGAAACTTTTGGGGCAATGGCAAAAACTGAGAAGATAGCCTTCATTCTTGAACAAGTTCGTCTATGCTTAGATCGTCAAGATTATGTTCGTGCTCAAATACTCTCAAGAAAGATCAATCCCAGAGTGTTTGAAGCTGATCCCTCTAAGGAAAAGAAGAAACCAAAGGAGGGTGAAAATGTGGTTGAGGAGCCTGCTGCAGATATTCCATCACTATTAGAGTTGAAGCAAATCTACTATCAATTAATGATTAGGTATTACTCACATAGCAATGATTACCTTGAAATATGTCGTTGTTATAAGGCTATATATGAGATACCTTCTGTGAAAGAAGATCCAGCACAGTGGATACCGGTTCTGAGGAAAATTTGCTGGTATTTGGTATTATCTCCACATGAACCTATGCAATCAAGTCTTCATAACTCAACTTTGGAGGACAAGAATCTTTCAGAAATCCCTCATTTCAGGCTGCTTTTGAAGCAATTGATTACCAACAACAACAACAACCCAGCATAATCCCACTTAGTGGGGTCTGGGAAGGGTACTATGTACGCAGACCTTACCCCTACCCTTGGGTAGAGAGGCTGTTTCCAAATGGACCCCCGGCATCCTTCCCTCCAAGAATTTCCCACCTTGCTCTTGCGGAGACTCGAACTCACAACCTCTCGATTGGAAGTGGGGGTTGCTTACCATCAAAGCAACCCCTCTTGTCTAAAGCAATTGATTACCATGGAGGTCATTCAATGGACCGCTTTATGGAATACTTTCAAGGATGAGTTTGAAAATGAAAAGAATATGCCTGGTGGCACTTTGGGTGACAAGGCTGCCGAAGATCTCAGACTGAGAGTTATAGAACATAACATTCTTGTCATCTCAAAATACTACTCGAGAATAACTTTGAAGAGACTGGCAGATTTATTGTGCCTCAGTATCCAGGAAGCCGAGAAGCATCTATCTGAAATGGTTGTATCAAAAGCATTGATTGCTAAGATTGACAGACCTATAGGTGTAGTCTGTTTCCAACCGGCAAAAGACAGCAATGACATCTTGAATTCATGGGCTTTTAATTTGGAGAAGCTGCTTGACCTTGTAGAAAAGAGTTGCCACCAAATCCACAAAGAAACAATGGTGCACAAAGCTGCATTAAAGGCTTGAAAGACTAATCGGACTCTACAGGTGGAGCCTCACATCATATTATGGCAATTTGGGTAGGGAAGTTGATTATGTGACAAAATTGAAATCCTTTTGCAGTCTGGGTTGCTTTATTTTAAAGGACTAGCTGCAGGAACTAAAACTTGCAATCAACCTTGCTCCCTACTATCATGATCTGCCTGCTTGCTTTACTCGGTGTCAGGGCTTCGACTTTCTTCCCCCATTTACCCTTTTGTATCTTTATCGATGTTTTTCTCCGCATGATTTATTTATTGAGATCAACAAATATCCAGGTTTGATGCTGAAAAAAATATATATATGCCCGAACTACGCCAGTTTGAATCTCACTGGGTGTGAGATACGTAGGCAACCCCCATCGGGCCCAACTTCATATTTTCACAAAAATAACAAAAAGAACTAGGTTTTGTTTGTGACTAGTAAATAAATTAGTTCTTATCAAAATTAGTCGTGTGTAATTAAAAGGGCACCGGAAGGCTGTTTTTGCATAGATAGTCGCCTTGGATTATTTTCAACTCTTGACCGGTAGCAGTCACAGCATTAAAATCTTCCCCCGGAAGTGCTAAAAGGCCGTATTTGCAAGGCTAGGATTTAATTTTTGAAATGAAAATATGAAAAATCAACTTGGTTTTTTGAGTCCAATAAATCTTGATTTTCGCTTAATCGCCTCAATAAATGTGTAGAATGAGAACAAATCAAAATTGGCCGATCTCCGTCATGAACAAAATTCCTTGGGAGCTACACATGTGGTGGAATGATCTAGGTGAAGTGGGAAAAAACAGGGTCAACACGCACTTGGGCGTCAAGTAATGGAAGACCTCCACCACCTCCAAGGGGATCTAGCACGCAAGCATGCAGCGAGACCGAATGATGTCCCGCAGGCCCCAGGAGCATTAGAGGCTTTAATGTATTCATGATTTGCAAATCTGTTGGTCCATTTGAGAATCTGCATTTTCTTTTATTTAAAAGTTCCTAGTAGGTTGTCGAGTCAGTCATTTTCATTTTAAATTAGAGTCTGTTGTTTTCAGTTGAGTTGAAGTCTATTAATTTCTTTTATTAAGTTTTAATCGAGTGCTTTACTTTGTGAAAATTGAAGAAAGTCTTTTGAAAATATTTTTTGCATTTATTTGCCAGAACTACGCTCGGTATGATTCATGCGGGATCATGATACGTAGGCAATCCACATAGGATTCGACCACAACTAAAGTAAAAATGGAAAGAAAGGAATATCATGATGTGAAGCATGCAGTAAAACAACAGAGATGATAATAAAACAAAAGCAAAACAAGATAAGCAAAGGAGAGGGGAAAAAGGAAAAAACAAGAGAGAATAGAAAAGGGGCATAGAATAAAAGCTGGGATGACGCAAGCAGCCAATTAGTGCATAATAGAAATCAATAACTGCGGCTAGGTGCATTGTACATATAGTGAAATTATCCATTGTTAAATGCTCTAACGCTAACGTAATGGCTTCAGTTTGTTGTGTTCATTCCAGAAGGATGGTCGGTTTGTGGCTTTTGAAGCGGTAACTCTTCCCTACAGCACAACATCAAAGACAATGGAAGACAATATCAGAACTGAGTTGGTTGGCACCGGTACCCCAAAGCAGTTAGTTGAATCGGAAAATGGGTCGGCTGAAAAGGTGCATGTGTTAAGACAACACATGGCAGACATGTATCAGGCTTGGATGAATGGGATAGCACCACCCCCGCCACCACCTAGCTTCCTAGATGATACTCTCATCCAAACTCTGGTCATGGTTGCGAATGATCATCCATACTCTCCAGATACACCCGCTTATTACAGTTTTCCCAACCACTCTAGTAGCTCCATCACTCAACCTCCAACCATCTTTTCCCAAAAGTACCCTCCGGTCACATCCCTTATCCCCCAAAAGAAATACCCACTCAAAGCTCATGATGCTAAATATTACCCCCTTAGAGGTATGGAGATCCGGCAGTACACCTGAGGGTCTATTGAAGTGAAATGAGAAGCGTTGGGAGAAAGATGACCTATTGATAGCATATTTCAGTAAGAGCTTGACTGGGGCAGCTTTGGACTGGTATACTCATCAAGATGTCGGTAAATGGCCTACATTCGGTGACATGGCTCAAGATTTTGTTCCATACTTTCAATACAAATGAAGTGTTACCCTAGACTTCTCTTCCCTATCTAAAATGGAAAAGAAGCCGGAGGAATGCTTTAGGGAATTTGGACTCAGATGGAGGGAGAAAGCTGCTCGAGTCAGTACCCCGCTTGGTGAAGAAGAAATGGTTGAGCTTTTCCTACATGCCCAGGAGCCCACCTACTTCAGTCATTTGATCTCGGCTTTGCGAAATCCTTTCAGTGATGTGTTCAAAATGGGGGAGCTAGTAGAAGAGGGAATCAAGTCAGGCCAAATCATGAGTTGTTCGAAAGACATTCAGAACGTCCAAGTAAGCTTCGGGGGGAGAAAGAGAAATAGAAAAGATTATCAACATTTCTAGCCTCGACATTGTCCTCGTTGATATTCTTGTGTACCAGATAATCCTCCCTAACGCTACTTCTCTCCATAGAACTCCCAAAATCGTACATCACTTTCCCCGTACCCAGCTCCGAAGAATGCCTATCCACCCCCATGAGCATACCTAAAACCTTTTGGATCAGGTTTTTGGCCCATGCAAACATGTAAGAATGAGAGGCTGCTGAAAAAAGAAAAGGCTTTCACCTCTACCGGAGTATCATATGCTAGTTTGTTCCAAAGGTTGAAGCAATTGGACATGTTGAAGTCGATTCAGATAAAAATGTCAAACCCTGTGTAAAAGAAGTTTGATGTTTCTCAAAGGTGCGCATATTGCTCAGATGCCCCGGGGCATGGCATAGAGAAGTGCTGTAGTTTGAATAAAGCAATTCAAAAACTTATTGATGCAGGTGACATTGTCGTACAAAATTTGGATGCAACAAACACTAGCCAAAGTCCATCGCATGTGCATAATGAGACGTACATGTTGGAATGTGAGAATTCTTCTGGGATCCTCGGAGGCACGAGTGATGCTAAGCTTCCAGCTCTATTAGAGGTTGAGCTTAAGAACGAGCCGGCGAAAGGAACCCAAAAGCAATCTATTAAGAACAATGTGATGAAGACTAGTGAAGTTCCTAGTATTATTGATGCGGAACCCAGTGACTAATATGTCATGCTGCGTAATTAGAAAGACTCTCCATTTTTTGGTTAGCTGGAGAGGAGTTTTGGTGGTTTATTTTGTTCTCATTTTTGTTGTCCGGGTAATTTTCAGGGTTGTAATCCGGATATTGTCTTGTCATTCAAACCCTTCTATCCTATTATTTTGCCTAGTTTTGTTTTTCACAGTAACTCGTTTAGTGTCGTCTAGGTTTGACTCAAGGATGTAAACCTAGTTTATTTCACTTGCTTTATTGTTAAAACTCTTTCACCATCTGCCAATGCATTTTTCTACTTTCCATTATTTCTAGTCATTTGGTTTAGTACACTTTCTTTTTTACAACTCTTTTCCCTGTTGGCACTAGTGACATGACATGCGTAATTCTCAGTCTGGCCTTAAAAAGTTCAGCCATGAATCAATGAAACAATTCTGAAGATGACAGGTACACTTGAGGGAAATAAGAATAGATTTGGACCCTTTGAGATCTTGAGAAGCCCGAACCATGTGAAACATGGGCAGATAAAAGATGAAGAAATCCTAAAAGCAAGTTTGCCAAATTGACAGGGGTCGTTCGTGGTAAGGAAAGTGAGAGCGTTGTCCATTGATGTGTTGTTTTATGTGGTTTGTTTAATTGTGCTATTTGTATTTGGCATGTTTTGGAGATTGGAATAACGAAGGCATTCTGTTCTGGTATCTAAACATGTTATCCTTCGTTACCCCTTTGAGCCTTATTTATTGTATTTCATACCCCTCTTTTGGAATCAATAGCAAACTTCATAAATGCAAGCGCGAAAGATAAGCAAAGGAAAAGAGAAAAGAAAAAATGATGAAAAATGAAAACGAGAAAAGAAAAAAAAGAGAAAAGACAAAAAAAAAAGAGAAGAAAGTAAAGAAAAGGAACAACAAAACAACAAAAATAAAAACGAAGGAAGAAGAAAGGAAAGAGAAAAGAAAAAATCACAACAAAACCAAACAACTCTTATGCATGAACTACGTTAGACCTGATTCCCTTTAATGGATACGTAGGCAGCCTCACGATTCGATCTCATCAAAATAAAAATCCAAAAGTCCCCAAGCAAGATACTGGGGCAGAAGTTGTGGTTGTAATAAAAGACCTGATTCCAAAAGTTGTAAGTTTGAACCCATTCAAGTTGTTTTGAGCCTTCGTGATACCCTTTCTTTCAAATCCTATCCAAAAGCCTACATTATGGTCCAAAGAAAGTCCTTTCGACCAGTTTTCAAGAGATGCCAAGTCGGGCAAGTAGGGGTGATTCATACTAGGGTTAACACTCCGTTTTGAACAAAGAAAAATAAAAATGAGAGAGCCTTATTGGTGAAAATCTTCACAGGCACCATAGGGCGACAGGAGCAAAGAAAAATAAAAATGAGAGAGTCTTATTGATGAAAACCTTCACGGGCACCATGAGGCGATGGTGAGTTGAGAAGAGAAAAGAGAAAAACAAATGAGAGAGGCTCGATGGTGAAAACCCTTCGGGCACCATAAGTCGAATATGGATCATGAATCAAATTGGAGAATTGGAGCATTGAAGCCCAGTTTCATGGAGAAGAGGTGCAATACAAGTTGAACATCAGACTTGCTTAACAGAATAGGCCACAGGTGCATGTCATGGTCATTAGAGTTGGTACCCATATTAAATAGGTTTTTACTGGTAGTTTCATGTTAGGAATCATCACTTTCTATCGTCCTTTACTCTGTTCCTTTCGGTTTTGTTTACTCCCTCTTCTTGAGTCTGTTTGGTCAGAACAAATGAGAAATGACTTCAAAATCTGCCACCAGCTATTTAATTGCACAAAATGGGTCTGGTCTAAGGCTGCAAAATTCACGGTTCCGAACCGGAACCGGACCGAAACCGCGGTTCAGGCGGTTCTGCCAGTTCCGGCGTTTCCGGTTCCGCGGTTCCGGTTCCGGCGGTTCCCCGGAACCGTGATGGAGCGGTTCCACCCGTTGGAACCGCGGAACCGGAACCGCCAGAACCGGAACCGGAACCGGACCGGTTCAAGCGGTTCCATACGGTTCCGCAACGGTCCGATTTTTAAAATAAAAAAAAATTTTAAAAAAAATTTCCAAACGGCGCTTTTTCAAAATTAGCCGTTTGGAATTTTCAAAAAGCCATTTGGCCCCCAAACTTTATATAATTACACAATTTCCCATTTCTCAACTATAAATACCCCCTCATTCTTCCATTTTAATTCACTAATTCATCAATATCTCTCAATCTCTCTCAAGCTCTCTTTCAATCTTTCTAGTGCAAGTGCTTAATTTATTGTTGCAAATTCGTGAAACATTGTGAAGTTGTTGAATTGAAGTTTTCAAGTGTTCAATTTCAACGATTTTCAATTTTAAAGAAGTTGTTCGTCAATCCGGTAAACTCGTTTCAACTCTTACGTGCTAAGAATATTTTTGTGTGTTGTTATTTTGCTTAATGATAATTATTATGGCATTTTCATTGAAAAATATGTTCGGAAAAGGAAAATCTAAAACCGGTGAAAGTAGTCGCCAAAATACTACCCCCTCCCCGGCTCCCCGACCTAGAAAAGATAAATAAGTTCAAAGTAGTAGCCAACCTAGAAATACTAATGAAACCTTCGGAATCCTTGATAGCGATAACCCATGTTTTCAATTTAGCGGTGTTGATTTTCTACATGATTTAGCAGTTGGTGATAGAATAGACGATGATATTATGAATATTCTTTATCCTAATGCACCTATCTTAGAGGGAAATGAGGTTGATGATGATGACGAAACCCAAGCTCCGGTAGATTTAGATGATACACCTACTAGTCCTGCTACTAATGAACCGAACACCCACCCGTACAAACTCCCACTTTTAGTAGACAACCTCCTAAGCGTTCAGAAACTTCATTAGTTTGGTAATTTTTTATTCAACTAAGAGAACAAAATAAGGCTAAGTGTAAATCTTGTGGGAAATTACTTGTGCATAGGTATACTGGAATCGTAGCGGCACAGGTAATTTAGTTAAACATATAAATTACACCCTAGCGATATGGCTAGATATTTCCAATTGAAAGCGCAACAAGAGGGGAGGACAAGTCCAGATTCTACAGCTAACCCAAGTACTGGTTCAAATCTAGTTCAACCAGGAATAAACACAGTCACCGGAGGTATATTGTATTACGATCCAAATAAGGATCGTGAAGAATTAGCTAAAATGATTACTGTTATGTGTTTGCCTTATTCTTTTGCTTCTAATCCTGCTTGGATTCATTATATTAGAAGAGTATTTAATCCTACGTATAAAGGTTGGCCTCGCGCCACAGTTAAGGCCGACATTTATAAATACAAGCATGAATATGAACAATACTTGCGTTATTTATTTACCCATATAAGTAATCGTATGTCTATTACAACTGATATAGGTAGAAGTAATAATGATTGTGATTATCTAACCGTAACCAGTCATTGGATAGACGAAGACTGGACAATGCAAAAACGCATTATTGCATATAGAATAATTAATTCACGGCACACGGGTAAGTTTATTGCTAACACTGTTTCAGATGTATGTAGATATTTTTGTTTTAGTGATAAAATAATGTCAATTTCCATGGATAACGCTAGTAGCAACACTAGTGCAATAGGTATTTTAACTAGAACACTTAATCCTGCTTTTACTAATATTTTCCATGTTAGATGTATATGTCATATTTATCATTTAATTGTTAGTGATGGTATGAGAATTTTAAACATAGAAATTGAAAAGGTTAAATTCGCTCTTAATTGGCTGTTTTATTCTAACCATAGAAGTAGACATAGAGAATATTTTAAAAAATGTGATGAATATGGCCTTAGAGAAAGAAAGGTTCCTAAACCTTGCCCGACTAGGTGGAACTACATGTACGAAAGTTTAATAGTGGCGTACGAATATAGAAACCCAATTAACGCTGCTTATAATTCTCGGGATTGTGGTGAGGAAGATAATGAAATGCTAACTAATCAAGATTGGACGAACGTTAAAATTCTTTTAGATTTCATAGAACATGTTCATGTGGCTACAACTGCTTTATCTGGCCAATATTATCCAACTATTTCTAACGTTTAGTTTATATTGCCGCACTTGCTAATTTGTTTGTTGATTTTAACGAGGGAGGGGAAATTTATGAAATTGCAATTACTGAAATGAAAAAGAAGTTTAAAAAATATTTTTTTCCAATCCCTCATATATTTGGTGTGGCTGCTATGTTAAATCCTACTATGAAAGTAGGAGGTCCTAACTTTTGGTATTCTACTATTTATCAAGCTTTAGATCTTGAAGAAGAAGAAATGGCTACACTATCTGATGCGAAAGCATCAATTACAGTGAATGCTCAAACTGTTTATAATTCTTATAAACAGGCGTTAGAGCATGCTAGGCCTAATATTTCAACCCCTACTTCGTCCACATCACATGCGCCTAAAAGAGTTGCTGGCTTAACAACTCTTAAATCGTGGACGGAGTTCAGGGGTACTCAAGGTGAAAATGTAGATAATTTTTCCCATCTAAATGAGCTTCAAGTTTATTTGTCGCACGGACCAGAGAATGAGAATCCAGACGGCTCTTTCGACCTTTTGGATTTGTGGAAGGCAAGGGAAAAGCATTTTCCCATTCTTGCAAGGATGGCTCGGGATGTTCTGTCGATGCAAGCGTCAACTTTTGCATCGGAGAGCGCCTTTAGTCAAGCAAGACTACAAATAGGTGATCACAGGGCGTCGATGCGGGACAGCTTGGAAAAATCAGTGCTTTTTCGAGATTGGATCCGCGTAGAAAGAAGGAACTTTGGGCTAGCTGAATCACAACCAGAAATAGATGAGTGCTATGAAGAAATGCTAGCGGAACTTGCTCAGGAAACATCTTCACCCGGAAGTGGTGATGAACAAGCTTCATTTCCACCACCGCCAACACAACCACCTCCAAACCATGAAGGTTTTATGAGATTTGTTAGAAATAATACATAAACTATGATGTAACTTGTACATTGGCATGTCTTCTTTTAGTTTTTTTTCCTTTTAATGGTGGTATTAGTACCATGTTGTGCTCATTCCATTGGGGGAAGGAAGAATAAAAAAAGATATGCCATTTTGGTCAATTAATATGCTCTTTATCATATCCTTGAATATCTTTTTCAAGTTGCAAGTTTGGGTAATCAGGCGCCCACCTGTAGAACAAGGGAATATTTTTTAAGTTGCAAGTTTTTGTTATCAGGAGCCCACCTGTATAATAATGGAATACTTTTCAAGTTGCAAGTTTTGGTGATCAGGCGCCCACCTGTAGAATAAGGGAATATTTTTCAAGTTGCAAGTTTTGGTAATCAGGCGCCCACCTGTAGAACAAGGGAATATTTTTCAAAATTCAAGTTTTTGTAATCAGGCGCCCACCTGTAGAACAAGGGAATATTTTTCAAGATGCAAGTTTTTGTAATCAGGCGCCCACCTGTAGAACAAGGGAATATTTTTCAAGATTGCAAGTTTTGGTAATTAGGAGTCCACCTGTCGAACAAGGGAATACTTTTCAAGTTGCAGGCTTTGGTAATTAGGCGCCTACCTGTAGAACAAGGGAATAATTTTCAAGTTGCAAGTTTTGGTAATCAGGCGTCCACCTATAGAATAAGGGAATACTTTCAAGTTACAAGTTTTGGTAATCAGGCGCCCACTTGTAGAACAAGGGAATACTTTTCAAGTTGCAAGTTTTGGTAATTAGGCGCCCACCTGAAGAACAAGGTAATATTATTCAAGTTGCAAGTTTTGGTAATAAAGCGCCCACATATAGAACAAGGGAATATTTTTCAAGATGCAAGTTTTTGTAATCACGCGCCCACCTGTAGAACAAGGAAATATTTTTCAAGTTGCAAGTTTTGGTAATCAGGCGCCCACCTGGAGAACAAGGGAATACATTTTAAGATTTCAAGTTTCGGTAACCAAGAGTCCACCTGTAGAACAAGGGAATACATTTTAAGGTTCAAACTTTGGCAACCAGGGGCCCACCTGCAAAACAAGGAAATACAATTCAAGGTCAATATCCATATGTCAAATAGGAAATGCAATTCAACAAGGCAAAAACAAGAAGTTGCACAAGGCAACAAAGCAATATTGAAGACGTAGATAGGTTCTTTTGTAATCCCTAGTTCATAGCTTAGTCTTGCTTCTTTACTTTTTCACAAGGTGTAATAATGGGGTCTAGCAAGTAGTAGCAGCAGTAGCAGCAACAGTGAAATCACAGCTTCAGTAGTCCCAGCTACCAAACACTCCTGAACTACACTGACCTAATTTCTCTTTAGCCGAGGATATGTAAGCAACCTCTGAAGCAGGGTGCGGTCAAGCTTTTCAAAACACTTTCCATGGAGTGTCGAGCAGGCAAAAATCTCTCATGGTTGCTCACTTAGCTTTGCTCGAAAACCCTTCGTGTCTCCGAGCAAAGAGGGGCATCTATGAGCATGTGATTTTTGCCTAGTTTAAATTACTTCTATAAATTTGTAAAATTAGGATTTTTCTCTATCTGTGTGATTTAGAATTTAATTGCACAAATTGTTTGTTTGTTTGCATGTTGAGTGCATTTTAATTCGCATAAAAATACAAAAATGCACATTGCATCTAGGATTTAATTTTACATACTTTGGAATTACTTAGTAACTAGGAGTTTTACAGAAATACAAAAAAAAAGCACAAAAATAGTTTACTTTTGTTTAAGTTTTAAACTTGTGAATGTTTGGTAGTTTTCTCAGTGATTGGATATTTGATTAGTTTGTAATAATTATTAGACTTAATTAATTTAGTTTGGTAGTTTAATTTTGTTTTAAAATCAAATAGGGTTTAGTCTAACTATTGGAATAAAAGAATTAAAAAGAAAGAAAAATTTTGAAAAGAAAAAAGGAATAAAAACAAAAGAAAACGAATTTGAGCTTGTTGGGCCAATTTTGCAAATTTAAAAACTAGCCCAAATCCACCCGATCGAGCCCAGACCCGCATCCCCGCCCGATCCAGCCTTCCCTCGACACAAACGACACCGTTTTGATCATTTTGATCTGGATCGTTGATCTCAGTAGATCAAACGGTCAGGAACTAATCCTAATTTAATATATTAGTGTCCAAAATCACCCCTACCCCTCAATCGTCTCCCATTCTCTCCCTGTAACACCAGCGTAACACCTCCACGTCTTTGCCGCCCGCCGCGGGCTGGAAATCGCCTCTGCTGACGGTGATTCTCCGATGAATCCCAAAATTACACCATAGATACTCCTTCACCTCCTCTTTCCATATCCGGATTTAGTTTCCCTCAAATCACAACCAAGCTCCTCGAATATTAAATTAAAACTCTGACCATAACCCTAACTCTCCCAAATCTAACCAAAATCACACCCTATAGTCTCATTGGCCTCCTCATCCCGAATCTCAAACCAGAACCCTTCAAATCCAAATGAAACCCCATGAATTTTAGATCTGGGGTTCAAAATTTTCAACCCGTTTTGGGAGTCTCAAGTGTTCGAGTGATTTTTAATTAGTGTTATATGTCTATTTTGGACAAAATAAACATATAACATTAATTGAAAATCAAATTAGAGTTCAGTTCGATTGAAGAACAATTTAGTAAGTTTCTTCTTGGTTTGATTATTTCCTTATCATGCTTGATTTGGTTCTCATAAGTTTTTTATTTTAGTTTAGCTTAATCGTTGTTTTGATTTTGTTTATGGTCGACTCTGTTCTTGTGAGTGTTTTGATTTTTAGTTTAATTTTTGGTTTTGATTTTGTTAATCTTGTTTTGCGATTTGTGATTGTAGTTTAATTTTGTTTCGATGTGGTTTTGTTTCAATTCAGTGTTTGTTTCCACTAGTATAAGCGTTAATTTTCCTTTTATCTTTTAGGGAATCCTGTTTAGTCATTGTTTGATTTTTATTTTTTGTTATTTCAGTGTTTAGTTTAATCAGTAATTTCTTATTAGTTTAGTTCTTTAGATATAGCTGAATTAGAATTCTTATAATCGAAATCTGACTAGGGTGAAAGGGGGCTGGGTTTGGTTTAGCCTAGGATGGTAAATTTCAAATTAAATAACGGGTAGAATAGGTATTCCTAAATAGAGAACATTGATGTGTTAAACCTTGAGTCACAAGCTAATAAATAAGGGACTAAACAGTTAAAACTTTTGAAAATAAGAGAGGGACTTAGGTGTAAATAGAAATCCTAAGATTGCCCTAAGTTTTGCCTATAAAAAGTCATGCTCATTGCTTTGTTTAGCAAGTTTAAAATCAGAAAAATTCCCCACAAGTTTCACGAAGCATTAGAGATTCAGAACTCTGAAAATTTCGAAATTTAAATCCAGATCTTAGGGAAAATCAGAAAAATCTAAAAATTTCAAAAAGAAACTCAAAAGCTACTGAAAATTACTACAAAAATTCAAAAAAAAAAAGCACTGTTTCTTTCCAGTTTTCCAGAAGTTCCTTGAGGTTTTCATTGTTAGAACAATTCGTGTGTATTCATGAGTCAAAAATGATTTGAGTGTTTGTGATATTCAAGTTTTGGGTCAATTTTTGGTGGAAATTTCGATTGCTGGTTTTGTTGGTTCAAGTCTGTGTTTGAAACTGATTCTCCTTCAATTCTCTGGTTGATTCATTTGTTGGACACTCTTTTTCCTGCTTCTGACTTCTCTTCCTTCTTATTGTGATTCAAATCCCAGGTACATGTCCCGAATCCCTAACAATGTATGCCTAAATGGAGCAATGAAATCGAAGCTTCACCTGCGCTTGTGCAAATTCGCTTGCTGCACCTGTTATGATTCTGCATTTGTTCATAGTTAATTTAGTTAAAATTAGAGTAATTGAATGTTGTAATTAATTTCGACTGCTGGACTTTTAGGCTTGCTTGACTGCCATTTGAATGTCTAAATGTTTATGTGAGAAGTTGAATGCATAGGATCAACTAGGCTTTTTTCCATTCATAAGTACTTGTTAAATTCAAATTCAAAGTTCATTGTATTACTGAACCATGACAATAGGGAATTCCAGATTCATGTTAGATGACATGTTAGTTTGGAATTTCATTGATTCAACGGCTTAAGAATGAAAACATGAAAATTCATGTTTCAGTAATTATTCTGTTTTCAGCCATAATTAGATGCATTTGGAGTACATTAGTTGCAGTTAAATAGTTGTTAAATATTTCAGATCAAGTATGTTAGCCATAAATATGCCTCTGCATCGAACAATGTATGTCAAAATTGAAAGTAAAGCTGATTTTCCTTCGAATTGAATAAATCTATATCTTTCATGTGTTTAAAATCATTAGACCCAATTGGCTTAGAAGTCGGGACTCTTAGGATCCAATAAGACCATTTTTCTCAGGCCTTGGCTCATTCATGGGCCCAGCATGGTAATTTGTCATTTTAAATAAGCTTTGGGCTTAACCGAATGCTACTATCCCAGGTATTATTAGTCCAATGAATCAGTATATTTGCTGAACTATGGACTATCATGGACACCTTCGAATTGGGCTCCTGCTATGACCCAATGTTGGTAACACATTTCATAAACGCTAATAGAATTCTTAACTTTTAGGCTATCTTTTGAAACCCAATATACTAAAAATTCAATTCCCTTTTAAAGTTAATGGATTACTATCATAATGTAATTTTGGGCCTTCCAAGTTAAGTGGCGAGTTTGAATTAAGAGGCTTTCCTCTTGTTTGAGTTCGGACTTGAACTTGAGGCCCCAAATTTGTAGTGCTAATTGATTAGGAATTGTAGAAACAATCCTTACTAGAAAATAATATTCCCTTATAGGATGGACTTTAAAATAAAACGAGGTGCGCCGCGCCAAACAAAATTAATAAATACGTGGCCCTCTTGATTGTTTCTATAAAAATGTTTTGAACTTTGGATGTTCCATTTAGAAAATTCTCATGTCCTCCCACAAAGTTATCAACGCGTTAGATGCTTTAGGCGTGTTCTTAATAACCTTACCTTCTTAAATTCGAGTGTACATTTCATGCGACCCAAATAAAAATACTAATAACGTTGAATAAAATGTGTTGAGGATCCGGGTGCATTTCATGTGATGTGATCTGAAAATATATTTTAGACCACATTCAATTTCCTAAACGTATTAATTAAATCGGTAAACAATCTTAAAATTGCACTATATGATAACAAGTATTAAAATCATATTTTAGCCGAATATAATAGTTGAGCGACCGTGCTAGAACCACGAAACTCGAGAGTGCCTAACACCTTCTCCCGGGTTAATAGAATTCCTTACCTGAATTTCTAGTTCACGGACTATAATAACATAGTCAAACCTTCCTCGATTCGGGATTTAACCGGTAACTTGGGACACCATTAATTATCCCAAGTGGCAACTCTGAAATCTCTTAAATAATTAGATCTCGTTTCGATTGTCCTTAAATTGGAAAAATTCCCCTTGTTGTTATTAAAAAGGAGGTGTGACAATGCTGAAGATGTGAATGAGGCTAGGGATGTTTAGAAGAGTGAAATGATGCCACAGCATAAAGTCATCTTTGAGTTTGTCAACAAGTGCCCAGGCAAGAGAGAAGGCATATTGCAAATTATATGTACTTAGTGTTGATGGAGTGCCTGGAAAGAGGAATTCAAATCAATTAGCCTACACTCATAATTAAGCTACTGGACCGGTTCATCAATGGCTCTAAGGCTCATGCTACCCCCTATGGCTTTATTCTGACTACGATTCTGGATAGGTGCAATCTGCCTCTGAAGAATTGGGAAATGGCCTCAAGCAAGGACCACTTTGGCATTAATACTTTGATTTCTTGAGACTATTTAGTTAATGTCGTCCTAAGTTATCATGGTTCATCCAAGAAGACTCTTATCAATAGTAAAGTCAGCGCTCTAGTTCGGGAATATGAAGCCAGGGATGCTGAGACAGCTAGGCTCAAGGCTCATGTGGCAGAGGTAGAATCTAAGAGGGATGCCCTCAGAACTGAGCTTGTCAAGGACAAAAAGAAGAATTATGGAATTCTTCACAATATGTTGAATCTTTTCCAGGCCCAAAATCAACCCTCTAGCTCCCCCAAGCCTTAGAAATCCTAGCCTTTGTCTCTTGAACTTGTCTAGTACCTTCAGTGACCCGGATTAGGATTTTTCTATTTTTTGCTCATGTTTTAATTTTTTTTTATTTCAGGTTGTGGATTGTGATAGAAACAAATCCTTTATCAATGATATCTATTGTTTTTTGCTCTTGTTCAATGTTAATCTCTCCTTGATAGTTTAAATATGTTTTCTTGATTACTGATGATGAAACCATGATTGCACTTGTAGTTGCCCCAGTGGACATGAGTACTTATTAAAATCTGGGAATCGCACTTTGTATGCAACTTTTTGATGATGCCAAAAGGGGAAAGAGATATTGTGCTTTACACATTCTGAATTAAGTGATATTTATAACCTAATTAACTTTGTCCTTGATGATACATGAATTTTCTAATCTTTGAATTGATGGTTAAGTTAAGTTTTAACAGGATCCAAGTAGGTAAAAAGCACAGATTTTATCATCATCAAAAAGGGGGAATTTGTTGGCCCTTGAACATATGAAATTTTGAAGATTGACAAAAGAACTCAGACATGGATCAGGTCCATCTTGTGAAGCACAATCATGCTCAGCCTATATATATGAGATGCACATGTAAGAGATAAATCTAACTAATCAAGAAGTAATATCTCCTGATCTGATCGAAAAGGTTACATATTGGATAAAGAGAGAAAGACTCCTTACATGAAGAGAACACAGTTTAGGAAGAAGATAGTGTTAGAGTTTGATATTATCATGAATTATTCTACGATAGAAGAATAGAAATTAAATCCCAGTATAACTCTAATTACTAACCTATTAAATGTCAATGTTGTTCTCTTTTACAGGTAATGCACACAAGCGGAATTTGAACTTAAATTGAGAGCAAAAAATCAAGGCGATTTTGCAAGCAATTTAAGTGTTATTCGAATGTGCAATCCTGAAGCTACTTGAACGAGATAGAAGAACCAATTCTAAGTTGCTATATTTTATTCTAGTTCAATTGTAATAGGTGATTTTACATTGTACCTTTCAGCTTTCACAGAAGCAATTTTATTAGGTACTTAGAGTATTCAAGTTAGAGTTAACTTGAAGTTGTCGCAACAGTTGAGGCTGTGTGGAATTACAGTTAATCCGTAGGTTTACAAAGAATTTTGTAATGTTATTTTGGCTCAGTGATTTTAGTGGAAGTTTGGGAAAATCCTATTGAGTAGTAAGTCATAGTTTTTTCACCTTTTGAGCCATGTGTTTTTTATGTAAAAATCTCTAAGTTCTTTATTTTCTGTATTTATTATTTCGTAAACAATAATAGTTGGAACACCTTGAACAAGGTCCTTCTATAGTTCAGATAAGCGAAAATTGGGTACCAACAAATCATCCCCCTCCCCCTCCTTCTTGTGTAGTATTGACAGTTAGAAAATCAGGTTCCTTAGAGATTTTGTCTTTCGATAGAGGAATAATTTATTCAAGAATCATGTCTGTTAGATCATCCCAGGTTCTGACTGAATTTGCAGGCTCCTCGTGCAAGCATTCCTTTACTCTCCCCAATAACAAAAAGGGAAATAATGTCATCCTGGTGTAATTCGTAGAGACTTTTGAAATTTGTAGGTATTTGTGATCTCCAAAAAATTTTGAATATGCCTTTGTGAATCCTTATATGGCAACTATACATATTAACCTTGAGATTGTATAAGTTGCACCATGTATTATTTTAGCTCAAAATAGTCGGTGATGGTCGGCTTGATGATGGCTTGTGTCATATTTCCAAGTCTAGGCATTGCAGTTTCCATCGCTGGTAGTTCCTGATTGTCTATCATCCTTATATATTGTGGAAGTTCCACAATTACTTGTTGATTTTTTATTTTCTTAACCTGTGTTTCCGATATTGCTGGTGCTTAAACTTCTTTTGCTTCTTTTGCTGCCTTTTTTTATTTTTGTAGAAGTCTCTCATGTTCATTCTCAAAAGGTTCAAGTTTATATTTACCCTCATCCTGCTTCTCTAACATTCATTTCACAAGTACCTGAGACAGATTAGGTAAATCAAACAAGCCAAACTTGAACAGAAAACTTATAAAAATTAACCCAATTAAACAATCAATTGCTAAATTCCCGGTAACGGTGCCAAAAATGATATGATTTTCAAGTACACGCAAGTATTTGTGGCCATCAAGTAGTAAAGTGACATAAAAGTCTAATGTTGAACCCACATAAACTCATAGTAATTATTAACTAAGCTAACAAAAATTAATTAACTATCCAAGATAATCAAAAGTGATGGTTTTTTCTACTAAGACTACTATTGCGAAATTTAAACATGTAAATAACTAAATTAATAAGAAGCAAACTATTGTGGTTGAAATTTAATCAAAGAAGATGAAAATTCAAGGTTTGTAGTCGGTTTATTAATCTTATTGAGTCCATAGTTACACATGTTAATCTTAATTATATATTATTGCTAGTTGATTGGATCATCTATAGAAATAGCATGTTCTCACCGTACTATTCA
The DNA here is from genome assembly GCA_034376525.1 of Nicotiana benthamiana. Taxonomy (NCBI): domain Eukaryota; kingdom Viridiplantae; phylum Streptophyta; class Magnoliopsida; order Solanales; family Solanaceae; genus Nicotiana; species Nicotiana benthamiana. The sequence goes on from CM067324.1 coordinate 41,835,864, forward strand.
TATGTTCGCAATATATCAATCCTATATCTATATGGTATTGAATCTATCATGAACAAATACAGTACCACATTCCACTAAGCAAGACTATTAGGTATATTTCTATCTTAACAGCAAAATTTATTCTTGAACCACGGGTTCAAGAATAAGCTCTCTCTAATTCTACTCTAATCTAAATATGACTTTTGTAGAAAAGATAGTTGGGTGAATCGATAGCTATAACAAATCACAAGTTAAAATTAGAATTAAAAAAACAACCATAAGATTTTAATGTGAATTACCAATGATGTAGTTAATATTCATGACAATTACAACACTAGAAAAAAGTGTTTGGCCCCTCATGTTCATAGTAAAAATATCCAAGTATTTTGCATAAATAAATTACAAAAAAAAAAGAATAAAGAATAAAGAACTCTATGATTTGTTTCCTCTAAAAGTTGTTCTTCTTGATGTCCTAGCCTCCAAATAATGTCCAACCATTAAAAAGCAAATTTAAAATTTCTTTTATACATGTTGGGGCGTGTAGGGCCGAGATTACCAAATCCCAACCGAATAAGACAAAATTCCTACTAAGGCGCCATGGTAGGCGTCTAGAGCCAAGCCGGGTGCCAAACTTTGTATTGTGCTACCAGTGGCGTCGTGGGAGGTGACTAGCACCAAGCTAGGCACCAGATTTTCCATTTTTGTGCTCAACCCTTGGAGTTTTGAAAAGGGCAATGCTCTAAAGTGGACGTCAAATCCCTTCCAATTCTGCTGTTTTGGCTTCAATTTTCTCGCGATTTTTTCAGATTATTTCAAATTGACTCCTACACATATAAGTACCATTATTACGCTCGAGTCATTAATATTCATAATAAAGTTAACAAGATCAAGGAATAAGGTAACACAAATTACATACAAAAATATGAATTTTTAGCCAAATGTCATAGCGTTAATACAACATTCATTTTGAAACCATAATTAACACAATAACTATATGTGCAATTATAACAAATTGCATATAAAACTTATACTTAAAATTTGCTAATAGATATTTTCTTCATCAGTAGTTAGATTATTAAAATACTTGTAGCTCTTTTTTCTTTTATTTTGTATCATATGTCTGTAACTCCTATGGATAAACATACTACTTAAAAAGAATCAACATTTATTCAGTTGTACAATTCTAACAATAGAGTAGTTACCCAAAAAAAAAGAGTTTTATCTTCTCTTTTCATTTTACTTTACCTTTTTAGTGAATATCTTCAAAAGTCGCTAAATAGCATAATAAATACCATTATCCAAATTATATATGATTAATAATCACAATGTCGATTTTTAATATATGTATAATAATTAAATAGTATAGAGATCATAAGTCTTTAATTATGAATAATATTTACATATAAATATAATCAGTAAACAATATTATTTAAAATGTATTATAACGAATATATATATATGTGTGTGTGAACAAAAGGATCGAGGACTAATGTAACAATATATGTTTTCTCTTTATATTAATTGTTGACATGTCTTTCCTAGGAGATGACTTTTTTTTGGTTTTAAATGACTACTTTATATTAATGTTATAAAAAAGTTTACAGGGAGAGGGAGCCTACTGGACTCCTTACAAAAAGGACTACCTATACCCTACACTAGGGTTGGTAATGGTATTAGCTTTACTGGTAGATGCCTTAGCAGTAGTACTATTTAATATTAGTACATCAAAACTATGAGAGCTATTGCTATCGCATACATTACTGGTTGATGGCCTATCAAACGGCTGACAAAAATTGTGCATATGTGGAGGAACTCCAAAAGTGACACTAGGCCCTTGCATTGGCAGGTTGTGTTGATGATCCTGTTGGAGCTGATTCGGGATGAATGATGGACGACTGCTCTAAAAAGTGATGTTGCTCCCTGATAGCGCAATACCAAAGTGTGTTAGACTGTCTGCTACTGTATTGTGCTCCCTGTAAATATGGCATATCTGTGGACTATGCAGCTGCCAAATCAGGAACCTACAACCATTTAACAAGAAGGAGTGAGGTGTTGTGTTCGTATGCAAAAAATTAGTTACCTATTATGAGTTCATTTGAATATGCAATGGAGTTTGTTGATGTTGTAAAGCGATTTGTAAGCCACGTAGTAGTGTCATAAGTTCTATGTCTACAACTATGGTGGATGGATGGTGGCCCGCGTACCCCATTACCCGGGCACCCTTTTGGTCTTTAAAAACTGCTATAAAGCCAGCCTTTGAGTTGTGTGGGTTGAGGTCCCTATCTGTATTCAAGAAAAAAAATCATCGTTTAAGGGGAATTTTATTTATTGAGCGCAGATAGTGACGTTGTTTAGTGGTTGTTGAGTTAGTAAGGAAAAAGTGCTTAGTTGCTAACTCTAGTATTGTTTTAGTAGAAGGTGGTGAATTGGCATTATCAAAATATTTTTTATTGCGCACCTTCCAAAGATGCCATAGAATGAATGGGATGAGATGTTTGAAAGTTAGCCTATAGTTGTAATAACCATCTTTTTGGCATATAAGATGCTTAAGCCCGAGTTGGTTGTTGGCTCCATGAAGAGGTAGGGACCTTAGAAGGTACTCGAGGCTAAGGTCGCACCAAATGTTTTTTGCATGCACACAGTGAAATAGGATTTTGGGAATTGTCTCTATGTCTAAGTTATATATGTTAGATATATGGACTTATATCTACATACATATGAATAATATATGGATTAATTATATGTTATGTGCTATCTTTTGGTTTGGTCTAAATTGGTGGTCTTATGGACATTGTTAAAGGGGCCAATATATTGTCATATAAAGTGTAGGACTAATGTGTAGATACCCAAAAGGGTAACCTTAGTTAATGATGGGCTAACTAAGGTTACATACATGTAACCATGGTTACATGCTTATGACTTTTGAGTATCATAACTCATATGTTATAAGAGGGGGGTTATGGTTCCCATAAGAATGCAAGACATTCTCTTCTTCCTCCCATTGAAACTAGAGAGCATTTTGGTCTTGCATATCAAGTGGAAAACCAATCCTCAATTTTTGGACTTGGATATATTCTTGTGAAAGCAAAAAACTTCAAGACAATCTTAAAGGAAGGATCAAGGAGCTTCTCAAAGGCACACCTTGGACAATCTTCAAGAAGGACTAAAGATTTCCACTTATGGATTCAGGTACGCTTCCGCTTATGTTGTTATTCCAAGTAATTCGATATGAAGGCTAAAGTGTTTTATTTGGATTCATTCTAACAATTGGTATCAGAGCCTCCTTCATATTTGGATTATTTGGAAGTTCATGAAATCCATGTTATATAAAGTTTATGATTAAGTTAAAATGGAATTTTGATTATGAAATTCTAGTACCATGATATAGCATGATTTCATGAATGATATGTTGTTGATGAACTTTGGTGTATCAATATCTTGTTATCTCTAGATGATTTGAAATATTGAAATTTGCATAATTTTGGTTGATGATCAACATGATTTCTTGTTTAAGTTTCTTGTTGAAAACCATATTATGTCGTTGGACAGAATAGTAAGATAATCGACTATCTTGAAAGGTTGATCAAAATTTTGTAAAACAGTAGCACAGAATAATCGACTATTTTTATGAAATAATCGATTATTCTGTTTTGTTCATCAAAAATTGTTTGAAACAGAACCTGAGGATAATCTATTATTTTTAAAGATTATCTGGAATTTTTCAGCAAAATTAGAAATTCCAGAGAGCCAAGAAAAGGATAATCGATTATCCTAGTTTTTCAGCAAATTTTGAGATTCCAGAAGGCCCAGATAATCGATTATCAGGCTCAGATAATCGATTATCTGGCCATAAATTACAGACACGTTTTATTTTCTGGCAGTTTAATGAGGACATAATGTAAGAAACGTTTTTCATAATTAATGAAACGTTTTAAGTATTAAGTTTTCAGAATTTTTAATTGTACATTAATAATATGTCAATTAATATTCAATTTTTTAATTATTAATATTTTGTACATTAATATTCAGTTTTAATATTAATTATTTTTTAGTCCATCATGCTTCAGTTTTTGGTATTGTCCAATTAAGATTAAAACAATTAATATTCAGATTTTACATGTCAAAACATGTAAATTTTCAGTCAAGATTCAATATATGGCTTAAAGAACTATAATATTTTAAATTAGTCAATTGAAGCATTATGTTGCCAAAGTAACCTCTTTTGTGTAGATTGATTAATCTTGAAATATAAGATGACTGTGGATGTTAGTATTCCATGCGTTTAACACCGATCCAAAGGAAGGTTGTTATTTGGCAGGAATTCGAACATGCTTGTGGTGATAAATATGTGATAATTATTCGGTTTTCCATGTGAATATTAAGTCGGCCCAAAGGAAGGCTTGATATTTGAAAGGAGTTTGTTGTCAATATTTGATTACTACACCAAGAGTACCACTTACAAGTTGATTTTCTGTCCAAAGACTAAAACCAATGTTGTGCTAGGTATCTTGTAATGGGATTTGCCTATTTTGAATCTGTAAACTAAAGTTAAAGTTCAAGTAATTGTATCCATGTATTAAGTTATCCTTGTTCTATATTCAGTGAATTCTTCAGCTGCTTCAATATCTGCAAACATTAACAGCATCCCTGTGCTTAACGGCACAAACTTTAAGGAATGGAAAGAGAACATTATGATAGTTCTCGGTTGCATGGATCTAGACCTTGCACTTCGGATTGAGCAACCTGCTTCTCTTGAGGATACATCTTCTTCTTATGAAAAGAAGGAGATGGAGAAGTGGGAACGCTCAAATCGCATGAGTCTAATGATCATGAAACGTGCAATTCCAGAATCATTCAGGGGCACTATGAATGATGAAAATAATGCCAATGTTTTCCTTGAAAACCTTGAAAAGAGTTTTGCACAAAACGAAAAGGCGGAAACAAGTACTCTTTTGAGTAAACTTGTTTCCATGAGGTATAAAGGCAAGGGAAACATAAGGGAGTACATTTTGGAAATGTCTCATCTTGCTTCGAAACTTAAGTCACTCAAGCTAGAATTACCTGAGGAACTGCTTGTGTACTTAGTTTTGAAATCTCTTCCTGCACACTTTAATCAGTTTAAGGTCAGTTACAACTGCCTGAAGGAGAAATGGACTCTTAATGAGCTCATTTCACATTGTGTGCAAGAGGAGAAAAGGATAAAGCAAGATAAGACAGAAAGTGCTCATTTGGCATCCTCTTCTAAAGATAATAAGAAGAGGAAAGGTAAGGAAGTTGCGGTTGCAAGGCCCCAGAAGAAGCAAAATAAGGAACCTAAGGTTGAAACTACAGAATCAGGTTGCTTCTTCTGTAAGGGGACTAATCACATGAAGAAAGATTGTACCAAGTACCACGCTTGGCGTGCGAAAAAGGGTACATCTCTTTCTCTTATTTGTTCTAAAGTTAATTTTATTTCGGTACCTAAGGATACTTGGTGGCGGCTGCTACTACTCACATAAGTATATCTATGCAGGGTTGCCTGAACTGCCGAAAACCAAATGATGGTGAAAGATACATCTATGTGGGTGACGGCAAAAAGGTGCAAGTTGAGGCTATTGGCAAATTTAGGCTGTTGTTTAAGACTGGTTTTTATTTAGATTTGAATGAGACTTTTGTTGTACCATCTTTTAGACGGAATTTAATTTCTGTTCCCAAATTGGACATATCCGGTTATTCATGTTCATTTGGTGACAATAAAGTTAGTCTCTTCCAAAATTCAAATCTTATCGGTACTGGTCTTTTATCAACATATGATAGCCTATATTTGGTTGATATAATAACCTCACATAATGAAACTTTGCATACAAGTTCAGGTGGTACCAAAAGAAAATTAACTAATGAGAATTCGTTATCACTCTGGCACAAACGTTTGGGTCACATATCCATTCAAAGAATTCAGAAACTCGTGTCAGATGGAATTCTTGATTCTCTTGATTCCTCAAATTTAGATATTTGTGTTGAGTGTATCAAGGGAAAACAAACAAACAAGACGAGATTAGGTGCTAAGAGAGCTTCGGATGTCTTAGAATTGATACATACGGATATTTGTGGGCCATTCCCTACTCCTTGTAGGAATGGTCAACAATACTTTATCACATTCATAGACGATTACTCTCGTTATGGGTACATATATCTTATTCATGAAAAGTCCCAATCCATAGACGTGCTCAAATCATATAAGGCTGAAGTTGAAAATCAACTATGCAAAAGGATTAAATCCGTATAATCTGACAGTGGTGGTGAATACTATGGTAGATATGATGGTTCAGGTGAACAACGTCCAGGGCCATTTGCTAAATTCCTAGATGAGTGTGGGATCGTCCCTCAGTATACTATGCCAGGCAGTCCTACTATGAATGGTGTAGCTGAGAGACGAAATCGGACCCTTAAGGATATGGTAAGAAGTATGATTTATCGTACTACTTTGCCAGACTCACTCTGGGGAGAAGCATTAAAAACCGCAGCTTATATTCTTAATAGAGTTCCAACTAAAGCTACAATCAAAACCCCATATGAACTTTGGACTGGGAATAAACCCAGTATTAAGCACTTACACATTTGGGGTTGTCCAGCTGAGGCAAGGCCTTATTGGCCGAAAGAAAAGAAACTGGATGCTAAAACGATTAGTAGCTATTTTGTTGGATACTCTGAAAGATCCAAGGGGTTTAAGTTTTATGATCCCACTTCTAGAACTATTTTTGAGACGGGTAATGCTAGGTTTTTTGAGGATATTGAGTTTGGGGGTGGGGAGATAAAGTTATTAGAGATTTTGTCTTTGAGAAAGAACATGTGTCTTTCCCTCAAGTTGTTGATCTTGGTCATGGTGTTCTCATTCCTTACACGGATCACACAACTCCTGTTCAAGACAATCTCGAAAATCTCCCCAATCAAGTTCCTGATATTACAATGAAAATCAAACTCAACAACCTCAAGAAACTGAAGTGCCATTAAGGAGATCCACTAGAGAGAGGAGAAATGCAATTCCGGATGATTATGTTGTATTTCTCCAAGAACAAGAAAGTGATATTGGACTTGAGGAAGATGATCCAATCAACTTCCGTCAAGTCATTAAGGGTTCTAACTCTCAAAAGTGGATTGATGCCATGAATGATGAAATGAAGTCTATGAGCGATAACGGCGTTTGGGAGCTTGTTATATTGCCCGAGGTATTAAACCGATTGGTTGTAAATGGATATTTAAAACCAAGAGGGATTCAGGAGGCAATGTCATTAAGTATAAAGCTCATCTTGTCGCAAAAGGCTACACTCAAAAGGAAGGCATTGATTATAAAGAGACTTTCTCTCCAGTTTCATCGAAAGACTCTTTCAGGACTGTAATGGCACTAGTAGCACATTTTGATCTTGAACTTCATCAGATGGATGTTAAGACAGCGTTTCTCAATGGTGACATTGAGGAAACAATTTATATGGTGCAACCTGAAAACTTTGTTTCGGAAGAATCAAAGAAAAGGGTTTGCAAATTAAAGAAATCCATCTATGGGCTCAAGCAGGTTTCCCGTCAATGGTATTATAAGTTTCATGCAGTCATTACATCTTTTGGTTTTGAACCGAATATTGCTGATGACTGTATATACCAAAAGTTCAGTGGGAGTAAGTATATTTTTCTGGTTTTATATGTTGATGACATACTACTTGCCTGTAATGATATAGCATTATTGCATGAAACTAAGAAATTTCTTTCAAAGAAATTTGAAATGAAGATCTTGGTGATGCCTCTTTTGTATTAGGAATTCAGATACAACGAGATCACTCCAAAGGTGTTCTCGGTCTGTCACAAAAGGGCTATATCGATAAGTTTCTTAAAAGATTTGGCATGCAGGATTGTAAACCAGGCAACACCCCTGTTGCTAAGGGAGACAAGTTTAGTCTCAAACAGTGCCCAAATAATAATTTTGAAACTTCGGAAATGGAGAAGACACCTTATGCTTCGGCTGTAGGTAGTCTGATGTATGCTCAGGTATGTACACGACCTGATATAGCATACATTGTTGGGATGCTGGGCAGATATCTAAGCAATCCAGGAATGGACCATTGAAAGGCAACCAAAAGGGTCATGAGGTACTTACAGAGAACAAAGGATTACATGCATTCATATCGAAGATCGGACCAGCTTGAGATCATCGGGTATACCGACTCCGATTTTGCTGGATGTCAGGATAGTCTGAAGTCTACATCAGGCTATATTTACATGCTTGCTGGCGGTGCTATCTCTTGGAGAAGCATCAAGCAAACTCTTACGGCCACTTCCACTATGGAAGCGAAATTCATGGCATGTTATGAAGCATCCAATGAGGCATTATGGCTGCGGAATTTTGTTAGTGGACTGCGCATAGTTGACAGCATTAAGAAGCCACTTAGGCTATTATGCGACAACAGATCAGGAGTCCTTTATGCTAACAACAATAGTAGTTTGACGAAAGCAAAACATATGGACGTCAAATTTCGGGTTGTTAAAGAAAGAGTACAGAATGGACAATTGTGCATAGAGCACATAAGTACAAACTCCATGATTGCGGATCCGCTCACTAAGGGATTGACACTATAAGTATTTCATGAGCATATTGCTTGCATGGGTGTCAAATCAGTTAAGGATTATGAATTTTAGTGTGAGTTTGTATTATACAATTATGTATTGTCCATTACATTCAGTAATTCAGTTTTAAGGTTATATCTGCAGATATTCAGTTTTAAAGTTTTATGTACTCTTAAGGTTTATGATTGATCTCAATAAAGAGAACCAGTTGGAAATAGACATTCTATTTCAGACCACACTTTATGTTATTTCCATGCTACACACCTATACTTGATCCATGTCGTTGGTTATATTTATATACGTGATCTATGTTGGTTCTAGTTACGCAAGAGTAACTAAGAGCTCTTAGATCCTATGTTGGTATGATTGATGGACCGGATTGTTCATGACAATTTTATTATGATAGCAATTCTGAGCTCGTAAGGTTATAATGTAACATATAATGCTAAGGTTTGTACATATGTATGAGTATCTCGTCCAAGTAGGAGATTGTTAGATATATGGACTTATATCTACATACATATGAACAATATATGGATTAATTATATGTTATGTGCTATCTTTTGGTTTGGCCTAAATTGGTGGTCTTATGGACATTGTTAAAGGGGCCAATATATTGTCATATAAAGTGTAGGACTAATGTGTAGATACCCAAAAGGGTAACCTTAGTTAATGATGGGCTAACTAAGGTTACATACATGTAACCATGGTTACATGCTTATGACTTTTGAGTTTCATAACTCATATGTTATAAGAGGGGGGTTATGGTTCCCATAAGAATGCAAGACATTCTCTTCTTCCTCCCATTGAAACTAGAGAGCATTTTGGTCTTGCATATCAAGTGGAAAACCAATCCTCAATTTTTGGTCTTGGATATATTCTTGTGAAAGCAAAAAACTTCAAGACCATCTTAAAGGAAGGATCAAGGAGCTTCTCAAAGGCACACCTTGGACAATCTTCAAGAAGGACTAAAGATTTCCACTTATGGATTCAGGTACGCTTCCGCTTATGTTGTTATTCCAAGTAATTCGATATGAAGGCTAAAGTGTTTTATTTGGATTCATTCTAACAATATATGGTGCATATATTAGAATTGGTAATACCTAGTGAATGTAGGTATCCCTTGGTGGGTAATCTGTTGTGGTTGATTAACCATAAGAAGTATTTAATTTTTGGAAGAGTTTTCAGTTGCCAAATCCAGCCTTCACTAGGTATTGAATGAAGTGGCTTTGTAAGAGCTTTAAAGCATGAGTTAATAGAAAATGCGCCCATTGATATTAATCCCCATATGATATGGTCTGGGGTTGTACCTTATATAGGAATATGAGTATCGTTAATTAGGTAATATATTTGATAAGAAAGTTGGATTGACAGGTGAGGGGGTTGGTTGCCATCCAGGCCTAGTACTTAGGCCACAGTTAAGTTTATTTAGTTTTTTGTAAGGGACCATCAATCGTACTTCTTATATTAAGGTTTGGGACAAGCCAATTCTCGTTCCAAAACTTCACATGTGCACCCTTTGTTACTCTACATTGGAGACCAATTTGGCAAGTTTGCCACCCATGCATGAGCTGCCTCCATAAGGTGGAGGTGCATTTAAAGGGTGTGCATTTGGTAGTATTATACTTATTAATTAATTAGGATGCCCAAGGGGTTTGAGGCTGGTGAAATAGCCTCCATGCAGTGTAAGCTAATATAGCATTATTCTTAGGACGCAGTCGTTGGATACCTAGTCCTTGTTGATCTTTGGCCTTAGTAATCATTTATCAATTAAGTAAATGATGCCCCATCTTTTCCGAAGTAGATCCCTGTAAAAAAAATTTTGATAGGTTTTTAATCGCATTATTACATAAGCTGGGAGGGATAAAATTTGCATGATGTGGTTGAGGATTGTATTCAAAGTTTGTAACGACTCGATCGGTTATTTTTTGAACTTTTACACTTTGCTCGTCAGTTTTCGGGCATGACTTGCCCGTATTAGGTATTATGACATATGTAAATCCTTGGTTCTGGTTTTCAGGGTAATTGGGATGAATTTGGAAGAACAATTCTCAGTTTGTGGTTTCAAATTTGAAAGACTTGACCAAAATTTGACTTATTTGTATATGATCTCCAATTGGAATTTTTATGGTTTGGTTAGCTCTGTTAGGTGATTCGGGACTTAGGAGCGTGGTCAGAATGCATTTTTGAGGTCCGTGAAAGGTTTAGGCACGTATTGGCAATATTAATATTTCGGCATATCTAGTTGATAGGTGAGATTTTGAAATAGAGGTCGGAATAAAATTCTGGAAGTTGCAATAGTTCCTTCATATTATTTGGGATGTGCGTGAAAAATTTCAAGTCATTCGGACGTGGTTTGGTTGGATTTTTTTATCAAAACCGTAATCTAGAAGATTTTGAGATTCTTAGGCTTGAATCCGATGTAAATTTGATATTTGATGGTTTTTTTAGTGTTCTGAAGGTTGGAAAAAGTTTGAATGACCTTATGGGATATGTTAGCATGTTTGGTTGATGTCCCTAAGGCCTCGGGTGAATTCCGGGTAGTTAAACGGATCAATTTTGGACTTTGGACCTGGCAGTTTTTGATGGTTTTATTGCAGACAAATTTTTTCTTCACATTCGCGGTCAGGGACTCATGTTTGCGAAGGGTGGTTTCGCATGATGATATTTTTGTTCTATGCATACGCGAGGATGAGAACGCGAACGCAAAGGTGGAGGATTCATGTGCATCGCGGAGGCGAATCTAGGTCACATTCGTATAAAGTAAGGTCGTTGGGCACCCCAAGCCCAAGTGCTACGCATTCATGAGAGTTGCATCGTGTTTCTGAAAGGCTGATATAGGGAAGCATCGTGTTCTCGTCAAATTGTCCACGTCCGCGAAGGGAAAAATAAAGAGGCAGTGAATTTGGTCTACGCAAACGCGAGAGGCCGTTCGCATTTGCGAAGAAAGTATTTACCGTGGGGCAGAATGTTTAAAAGTGAGTTTCACGATTTTTGGTCTATTTTCTCCATTAATGAGCAATTTTTGGAGCTGAAGATTTGAAGAGGGAATCGAAGGGAATCACTTGGAGGTAAGATTTTTGAACTCAATACTCGATTCTTCTGTGAATTCCACCTAATTAATCATGGGATTAGCCTAAAATTGAAGAGCTAGGTCTTGGAAAATGAAAACCAAACATTTGGGATTTGAAGGGCTATTTGTGGATGGATTTTAATGTTCTTTATATGTATGAACTCGTGGGGAGATAACGAATCCTTTGATGTGAAAATTATTAAATTCTGAGACGTGGGTCTAGGGGCCGGGTTTGAGCAATTCCGGAATTATTGATGTAAATTGGATATTTTCGAGTGGGCTTTGTTCCCTTAGCATATTTAATGATTATGTACTGATTATGGCTAGATTTGGATCATCCGGAGGTGGATTCGTGCGGGCGAGGCATCACGGGCTAGATTTTGGACCAGATCAAGGTAAGCAATGATTGTAAATACTGTCTTGAGGGTTTGAAACCTCGAATTACACATCGTTGTGTTACTTTGAGGTGACGCACACGAGCGTGGAGTTGTGCACCTTTGAGGATTGTGACTTGGTCCGTCCTGTAGGACTGTTAAGTCGCGTACTTGATTTGAAAATCTTATGATATTTCATGTCCTAGAGACTTATATTATATTTTGGGTTGTATGCCATGTTTGGAGCCTTGTGCCGACCTGTTGAGACCCTTAGGGGCATTTTTACTATTTTTTCCTCACTCTATGTGTTCTATTGCATATCCTCAGTCATGTTTTACCTGTTTATTATTTAAAATCTGGTTTTATCACTATATTTCTTTTTAATGTGTAAACTGTTTGACTGAGTTCCCTATTCTACCGATGGTCCAAGTGATTGTGAGTTGATGACTTAGGTAGATCGAGGGTTTGATTATGAGGTTGATGACTAAGATAGATTGAGAGTCTGATTGTGAGGTTAATGACTAGGATAGGACGAGGGCCTGGCAGTAAGGATTATATATATATATATATATATATATATATATATATATATATATATATATATATATATATATATATATATATATATATATATATATATATATATATATATATCTGTGTGTGTGTGTGTATGTGTCAACGGATTGGGCTGCATACCGCAGCGATACTTATATGGATCGAGCTACACGTCACAGTGATATGTTGGATCGGGCTGCACGCCGCAGCAATATAAAGCTTGGTAAGAGTTAAGTAACGAGTGACTGAGAGGCTTGCCCGAGGGGCGATAGATATATATATACATGCATATGAGTGATGTTTTGCCTGAGGGGCTTGTTTATGAACTTATTGATTTTCACGCCTCTTTGAAGTGAGTTTCTATCGAATATGTTTATTTATATACTGCTTTCACTCATCTTTATATTGAGCCTCTGTCGAAAGTGTTGAACAAATGTTTTAAAACAACTTTCATTTAAGCTGGGGTTTATGAGATGTTCAAAATTTAATCACTGATTTGGAATTGGTTATTTCCACTGAGATTTTTAAGTTATGATGTGTTTATGATTATTGTTTTGCCCGAGGGGCTGTTTTATGAAATATGTTTTGCCCGAGGCGCCGATTATGGTTTTCCTCTCTTTTATTATATATGGTATTGAACCCTACTGAAATTGTTGGAAGGTATTTTAAATGATTTTTACCAAAAGCTAGATTTTAAATGAGACGATTGACTCGTATTCTGATTTGAAAGCAAGTTATGCTTATTGAGTTTAACATAAATATGGATTCATTGTTTCCTACTGCTCAATCTTTATTTACTCTTATTACTTACTGGGTTGGAGTACTCACATTACTCACTGCACATCGTGTGCAGATTTAGGTATTTTTGAATCTGGTAGCTGGTGTTGGTTGCTCAAACGCGGCGTCATCAGAATTCGCAAGGTGGCAGCACGAGGTTCGCAACACTGCTTCCTTCCTGTTATTTTTATTTTTGTACTTAGTATATTTTGGCCTCTTTTTTTTTGTAATATTCAGACTTTGGTAGATGCCCATGGCTTGTGACCCCGATGTTGGGCTTGTTTGTTATTTTCGCATTGTTCCTTTAGACTTATGTTACGAAACTTTGTTTTAATTAAAGGCTTAAAAATGACTCTCGTTGATTAAAAGGTTAATATAGGTGTTGTGTCGGCTGGCCTTGTCTTCCTCAAAGGAGCCATCATGACCGGGCTGGTTTGAGGTCTTGAAAAGTTGGTAGTAGAGCCTAGGTTACATAGGTCTCACAAGTCGTAAGCAGGTTTAGTAGAGTCCCATGGATCGATACGAAGACGTCTGTACTTATCCTCGGGAGGCTGCAGAACCTTTATGAAAACTTCACATTCTTGAATTTTTATCGTGCATCCTTTGATTCAGCTTGAAAAGTAACTCTTGAAATTCCTTCACGCATTCGTATGCACACATGAGCACTCAGTATCAGATGTGCATTGATGGCTTGTGATCCCCTAATCAAGGGGCAAGATGTGATTTCTGTGAGTTGATGTTGGGCCTGTCTGGAGGACTTGAGGCCAGATCTTTGCCTATAGCTTGAGCACCGAGGTGCTAATTGTGTGAGCAAGTCTTTTTGAATTTATATGTTCGGTACTTCCCCTAATTGTGGAAGTGACGGTTGGATGGCTATGTGATAAGTATGTTAGTACTGCGAGATGTATCCATACGATTTGGAAGCGACAAGAAGGGTCTACTAGAGGATAGAAGAACTATTATGTTCTTGAATTCCATCTTGATTCGAGGTATAGCCCCGAGTTATGGGCGTATGAAGAATCTTTTCATGTTTCCTAGTTGGGAGTGAGTTAAATTTCATGTTCCGGTATGAGTTCAAACTTATGAAGACCAAGTAACTGCGTAAAGCTTATGACTGTAGAAGGTATGCGGAAAGGTTAGTTTGAGGTGAAGCAAGTGGGCTATCTCATGCAGAGTAGTCAGAAGTTTGTGCGATCTTTATGTTGTTTGTTAGAAGATCTTATATTCAAGTGAAAGATATGTGCTGCAATTTAAATTGGGTCACTTACGAGAGTGGGTTTCCACTATTGCGATAGTGAATTCGAGATTTGCAGAAGATTCAAGGTACTAGATGGTTTGTGTTTCATGAGCTTATGAAGGATTATGTTTAATATCACGATGGTATTCTGGCAGCAGTAGAATATATGCGTTATGAGTTATTGTGTGTGTGTTTTGATATATGGCTTCAAGCCAAGTGAGGAAGTCTGCTATTGCTTAGTTGATTACATGGTTATGTGTTATATTGTTTCTAGTTTAAGGCGTACGGGTGAATTAGTTATGGCTTACGTAGATTGAGACTGAGGATGTCTCGAGTAAAGGAAAATTTTGACAACGGTTATGTCATGCTTCATAGGTGTATGAGAATCACGAAATGTCTTGAGTTATTGTTGGTAATCGATTTGTTCTAAGGTGAGGTTACATTCTGCGGTGTTAGAGTGTTAATGAGGCACGGGTTGTTCTGTTCGTTTGATTAGGCTAACTGCATTTTTAATAGAGTGAATGACTCTCGAGAATGGTTCTAATGTGTTCAAGATTCTACATATAATAATTGGGTATTTTAAGGATGTATATGTGATTAGAAACTGAGTTTTCATTGGAAGATATAAAGACTTGTGGTATTTTCTATAAAAATTATGGGATTCTATGTATGAGTATCAAGAAGGTAAAGGTAATGGACTTAGATTCATAGGAAGTCTCTTCAGAGAAAAGTATTTTGATCGTGGAGCTCTTGAGAATATCTGGGAGAGTATTCAGCGGCTTATGAGCCTTAGACGGTGTGGCTTTATGCTTGGGTCTCGTATGGTAAGTATGGGTTGAGGAATTGTGATGTTATAGCAAGAAGGAGTATCAAGTTGGATGTAAACTAGAAGGGAGCTTGGACATGTAGGATAGCTTGGTATTAGGCCAGATCGGTATGGTAAGGATGTGATTAGTTCCTTGGGTGTTTTCGAGGTAATGAGTTTCTACAGGTATTTCGTGACAGTGCTCTTAGGGTTTGATGGCTTGCGTGGCTTGGTCGAGTTAGGAGGATTCAGTCCTAACAGGCTTGTTTGTGCAAAGGGGGGTCAGAGAGTTCTTGTTGATTGCTACCGTGGCTAGAGATGTATATTTTCTGCTGGCATAAGGAGAATGGGATTTATAGTGATTTTCTTCCGGATTGGTCTCAATAAAAGGTCCTTGGTTGGTTGAGTCATGGTGGCTTGTAGCTCTGTAGGGATATGCAGTTCTCACGTTGTCCTAGGATGGCATGGCATATGTGATATATTGTGGAGGATTGAGATTATGTGTGTAAGGTTATGGTTTAGTTCTGAAATAAAGGTCATGAAACTCTTAGGCAGCGGGAAGTCTCAAATTATTGAGGAAATGGTATAGCTAATTGGAGGAAATTTGATGAGGCTATATGTTTCAGAAGAAGTAAATGTGATTAAATTGATGGTTTTTCGGAAGTATTGCGACACTTTCTTGCTAATCGACTACTGATATTCGAGTTGCTTGGTGGCAACGAATAATTTTAGAGTATCACTCATGGTTGTGGATGGAAAAATGTGGGTAAGTTAGTCAGATGTTAGTATGTGATATGATTTAGTCATTGTGAACCTTCGGAGGATTATTTCTCTCTTGTGGGTGACTAGAGTTGATGTGCGGTTCATTGGTAGACCTATATGGATGTGTGTTTTGCATCAGGATGACTTGTTGACTTCGAGTTGCTATTGCTGAGGGATGTGTTCATTTGGTTGTTATTGAGCTATTAGTAATCAGGGGAATCTATGAGTTATCTTTTTGTGTTGCGAAACGTTAGTAGTTGTGGTTTATAGGCACATATGGTGCATTTCCATTAGGGGTTTCATAGTGGAAGTCGAGCGGAAAGAGTACCGGGTATTGTTCAGTAGGTGGCGTATCGGTTGTGTCCCTTCGGTTATGTGTAATATTATGTCAATTGATTTGCGGTGGTTATGATGATTGCTTTGGTTTTAGGCATCATATTGTGAATGTTTGTCAATTTTAGAGCATAGTAACTTGAAGTGTTTCGCATGGACTAGTGTTTGGATGAGGTCGCGCATTTGAGAAAAGCTATGTGAAGGTATGATCCTGCAAGTTAGATTCATATGTTTGTTTCTTGACATGTGTCGGGTTACCAACATTGTGTGTGGTGGTACTGGTGAACTTGCGGTACAGCCCTTTCATTTGAGTCATCTTCATGATTTGAGTGTATTAGGATTTTTGCTTACTGGTGCACGGATTGCATGAGTTGTGGCTTTAGTCAGTATTGATGTGTCATGTCACTAGAGTAATTGTGTTGGATTAGATGAGATCGTTGGGGTCTAAAACGAATACAAACAGATTCAACTTCATCATGTTGGAAGGATAATATCGAGGGTCGGCTCAGAAATCTACTATAGTCTTGCCAAAGGGGAAATGGCTTCATGAATGGTTGATTTGAGAAATGGTTATGGCTCACTGAGTGCTTTATTTATCATTGGAAATATTTGAAGGTGTTGTAATGAGACTTTAGTTGGTACGAGGTTTCCTACCGGTATTCGGTTGTTATGTGCAGCTGTTGTGATTAGAAGTAATTGCTACTGGTGTTTGAGGTATGTGGTATATCATTTAATTGCACTTGAGGTTGCAGGTATGGCTTAATACAGCTTGTTCGAGCTTAGTCAGAGTATAGATGTGAGATTTTGATCTTGTGGGTGATATCAGAAGTGGAAATGTGGTTCTAAGGTTCCTGGGATAGGTTGGACTGTGAAAATTTATGTTACATTGTATTATCGGACCTATGCGAGATATGGTGATGTGGGATCACCACTGGGTATGCTCATGGTAAAGTTATTCGACGATTGGTTGGCTTTTGGAACAAATATGGGCATGTTCGAGGACGAACGTATGTTTAAGTGGGGGAGGATGTAACGATTTGACCGGTCATTTTGAGATTTTGCACTATGCTCATCATTTCTCAGTCATGACTTGCCCCATGTGATGTACTATGACTTATGTAAATCATTGGTTCTGGTTTTCAAGGTAATGAGAATGAATTTGGAAGAACAATTCTCAATTTGCGGTTTGAAATTTGAAAGGTTTGACCAAAATTTGAGTTGTTTGTACATGATTTCGGATTGGAATTTTTACAGTTTGGTTAGCTCCGTTAGGTGATTCGGGACTTAGGAGCGTGGTCGGAATGCATTTTTGAGGTCCGTGGAAGGTTTAGGCACGAATTGGCGAAATTGAGATTTTGGCGTTTCCTGTTGATAGGTGAGATTTTTATATAGAGGTCTGAATGAAATTCTGGAAGTTGAGGTAGTTCCATCATGTCATTTAGGATGTGTGTGCAAAATTTCAGGTCATTCGGACATGGTTTGGTTGGGTTTTGGATCAAAAGCGTAATCTAGAAGATTTTGGGATTCTTAGGCTTGAATTCGATGCAAATTTGATATTTCAATGTTGTTTTGAGTATTCCGAAGATTGGAAAAAGTTTGAATGACGTAATAGGATATGTTGGAATGTTTTGTTGAGGTCTCGAGGGCCTCGGGTGAGTTCCGGGTGGTTAAACGGAACAATTTTTGACTTTGGAGTTGGTAGTTTTTGCTAGATTTGTTGTAGACGAATTTGTTCTTTGCGTTCGCAGTCAGGGACTCGTGTTTGCGAAGGGTGTTTTCGTATGATGATATTTTTTTCTATGCGTTCGCGAGGATGACAACGTGAATGCGAAGGTGGAGGATTCATGTGCATCGCGGACGCGAGACTGGAGTCGCATTCGCATAGAGGAGTAAGATTGTTGGGCACCTCAGGCTCATGTGCTATGCGTTGGCAAGAGCTGCATCGCGTTCACGAAAGCGTGATATGGCAAAGCATCGCATTCGCATCGAATCGTCCGAGTTCGCGAAGGGAAAAATAAAGAGGCGGTGAATTCGGTCTACGCGAAAGCGAGAGGCCGATTGTGTTCGCGAAGGAGGTATTTACCTGGGGCAGAATGCTTAAAAGTGAGTTTCACCATTTTGGTCTATTTTCTCCATTGTTGAGCAATTTTTGGAGCTTTTGTGAAAGATTTGAAGATGGAATCGAAGGGAATCACTTAGAGGTAAGATTTTTGAACTCAATACTCGATTCTTGTGTGAATTCCACCTAATTAATCATGGGATTAAGCCTAAAATTGAAGAGTTATGGCTTGAAAATTGGAAACAAAACATTGGGATTTGAAGGGCCATTTGTGGATGTTGATGTTCTTGGTATGTATGAACTCGTGGGAGATAAGGAATCCATTGATGTAAAACTTATTAAATTTCGAGATGTGGGCCCGGGGCCTGGGTTTGAGCAATTTCGGACTTATTAATGTAAATTGAATATTTTTGAGTAGGTTTTGTTCCCTTAGCATATATTTATGATTATGTACTGATTGTGGCTAGATTTGGAGCATCCGAAGGTCGATTCTTATGGGTGAGGCATTGCGGGCTAGAGTTTGGACCGGATCGAGGTATTTAATGCTTGTAAATACTGTCTTGAGCGTTTCAAACCCGGGATTACACATCGTTGTGTTACTTTGAGGTGACGCACACGCTAGATGATGTTGGAAACACGTTTCAAATGCAATATACTAAACGTGTGTTCTTTTGTAGGTTTTGATGAATGTCAAACAAAGCAATAAGCGATATATAGCAGTGCTCAAGGACAAGCACAAAATGGATGCATTACAAGAAGCTCAAGACAAAGTTTAGAAATGTTATAATTGAGTCAATATTAATTGTGATCTTGATTCCTCAATCTTGGCTCATAACATGGCTTCTCTACTAAAATTATTTTTCCAAAATCATGCATATCTAACTTAAGTGTCAAATGATTTTAAACTATGCATATTTATATTTGTTAAAATGTTTTTCAAACATGCCTCAAAAATTTGGGCTAAGATCATCGATTATGTACTTATGATAATCGAGTATCTCTAAGCCAAGACTGCATGATAATCGATTGTAAATTAATGATAATCGATTGTGAGTAAGTCAGTTAACATCAGGTTTTTGCAAACTGCATAACAATCGATTGTGTACTTTTGATAATCGATTGTTAACTGAGGCAAAGCTTTCAAAACTCAGAAAAATCGATTATGAACTAATGGTAATCGATTAGAATGAGAAAAATGTCTCCCAGTGTTTTTAAATAAATTAATAATCGATTGTGGCTTTTGATAATCGATTATATATGAGACAGAAAGTTTTGAAATTAATTAATAACCGATTATGGCTTTTGATAATCGATTATATATGAGACAGTAAGTTTTGAAATTAATTTATAATCGATTGTTCTATTTGATAATCGATTGTTGGAACTAACCGTTGTCATACATTTTCAAATTACCTTCAGGTAATCGATTGTTGATATTTAACAATCGATGTTTTGCGTAAAATCTGGAAAAGATTTTCTGAACGTTGTTAAAATAATCGATTGTTGATTTCCTGATAATCGATGTTTTATGCCAAAAATTGGAAAGGATTTTTTAACGTTATAAATAATCGATTATTGATTTGAAGTAATCGATTGTTGACGTAAAATCTGGGATTGAATTTTTGATCTGATAGGCAAACAATCGATTGTTTAGTCTTGACAATCGATTGTCACTGAGTAATTTCAGCAATCCTTAATTGGCAATTAGACAACGGTAAGACTGAGTTTTTCACCTATAAATACAGGCTTAACTCAGTGTTTTCACAACAACAACATATACAATTTAAGTATTTTCATTGCTAAAAGCTTTCTTACATTGATCATCATTTTCATTCATCCATAAAGCTTTTTGAAGAGCCATTCTATTGAGCTAAGTTGTTGTGATCTTTGAGCGTACTATTTCTACTCATATCTACTCATTGAGGAGTACTTTGTAAAGTGAGTTTGTTTTGTGTTTGTAAGAGAATTGCGATTCTCGTTTGTTGAGGAACTTGTGATTCCTCAGTTGAAGTCTTTGGGATTGTTATCCCCGAGCAGTTGAAGTCTTTGGGATTGTTATCCCCGAGCAGTTGAAGTCTTTGGGATTGTTATCCCCGAGCAATTGAAGTCTTTGGGATTGTTATCCCCGAGCAATTGAAGTCTTTGGGATTGTTATCCCCGAGCAATTGAAGTCTTTGGGATTGGTATCCCCGAGCAATTGAAGTCTTTGGGATTGTGATCCCCGAGCACCTAGGTGAGGCTTGTGTCCTCAGCTGTAACGGTTTGTTAAGCACCCGTAAGCTTGACAAGTTTAGTGGAAATCTCGAGAGAGTCTCTCGGGGACTGGACTAACCACGTTTGTGGCCAACCAGGATACATCATTGTGTAAGTTTATTTTACTGCACTTGTTTTAATTTCTGCAAAGTTTTTAAATTCCGCACTAAAACGCTTAATATTTTTAAAAACGCTATTCACCCCCCCCCCTCTAGCGTAAAGCGTTATTTCCAACAGATGACGAGCGTAGAGTTGTGCACCGTTGAGGATTATGACTTGGTCTATCTCGTATGACTGTGAAGTCGCATACTTGATTTGCAAATCTTATAATATTCCATGTTCTAGAGACTTATTTTATATTTTGGGTTGTATGTCATATTTGGGGCGTTGTGCCGACCTGTTGAGACCATTAGGGGCATTTTTACTATTTTTTCCTCACTCTATGTGTTCGATAGCATGTCCTTAGCCATGTTTTATCTGTTTATTGTTTAAAATCTGGCTTTATCTGGTCTTAAAAATGCGAAAACTGTTTGGCCTGAGTTCCCTGTTTTACTAATGGTCCGAGTGATCATGAGTTGATGACTGAGGTAGATCGAGGGTCTGATTGTCAGGTTGATGACTGAGATAGATTGAGAGTCTGATGGTGAGGTTACTGACTGAGAGAGTCCGAGGGCCTAGATGTGAGGATTATATATCTATGGATCGGACTGCACGCCGTATATATATATATATATATATATATATATATGTCTATGGATAGGGATGCACGCCGCAGAGATACTTATATGGATTGGGTTGTACATCGCAGCGATATGTTGGATCGAGCTGCACGCGCAGCGATATAGTGCTTGGGCTGTAGGAGCCCCTCCAGGGTCTGCACACCCCCAGTGAGCGCAGTCGACTATATATATATGGATCGGGTTGCACGCTGCAGCAATATATGGATCGGGTTGTATGCCACAACGGTTACTATGTAGTACCTATTAAGTGTGAGTGCTGAGTGTGAGCGCTAATTGGTAAGAGTTGAGTCACGAGTGACTGAGAGGCTTGCCCGAGGGGCGATAGACATATATATACATGAATATGAGCGATGCTTTGCCTAAGGGTCCTGTTTATGAACATATTTATTTTCACTCCTCTTTAAAGTCCGTTTCTATCGAATATGTTGATTTATTGACTGCTTTCACTCATCTTTATATTTGAGCCTCTCTCGGAAGTGTTGAAAAAATATTTTAAAACAACTTTCATTTAAGCTGGGATTTATGAGATGTTCAAAATTTAATCACTAATTTGCATTCGTTATTTCCGCAGAGATTTTCAAGTTATGAGGTGTTTATGATTATTATTTTGCTCGAGGGCCTGTTTTACAAACTATGTTTTGTCTGAGGGGCCGATTATGTTTTTTCTCTCTTTTATTATATATGGTATTAAACCCCTACTAAAATTGCTGGAAGGTATTTTAAATGATTTTTACCAAAAGCTTGATTTTAACTGAGACGATTGACTCGTACTCTGATTTGAAAGCCTATTCTGCTTATTGAGTTTAACATAAATATGGATTCACTATTTCCTACTGCTCAGTCTTTACTTACTGTTGTTACTTACTGAGTTGGAGTACTCACATTACTCCATGCACCTCGTGTGCAGATTCAGGTATTTCGGAACCCGGTAGCGGTGTTGGTTGCTTAGATGCAAAGTCATCAGAGCTTGCAAGATTGTTGCACGACGTTCGCAACACTGCTTCCTTCCTCTTATTTATATTTATGTACTTAGTACATTTTGGCCTTATTTTTTTTGTAGTATTTAGACCTTGGTAGATGCTCATGGCTTGTGACACCCCATTGTCGGGCTTGTATGTTATTTCTGCACTATTCCTTTAGACTTATGATACGAAACATTATTTTCATTAAATGCTTATGAATGACTCTTGTTGATTAAATGGTTAATATGGCTGTCGGCTGGCCTTGTCTATACGAGAGGTACCATCATGACCAGGCCAGTTCGGGATCGTGACAAAGTCATTTTTATTAGAATGGTCCTGCCATTGCGAGGTGGTTTGTTTTCCAGACGGCTAAACTTGTTTTAAATTTCTCAATTAAAAATTGGTAATCCCTTTTGGTAGGTTTTTAGTGAATAATGGAAACCCTAGGTATTACCAAAATATTCACCTTCATATATGTTAAAGGAATATAATATGTAGTCATTGTTATGAGTGCTACAGTATTATGGGAAAATGTTTTTGATTAGTTTGCCCTGATTGGGCAGTAAAACTATTTAGTAGAACGATTATGGTGTGGACAATGCTAGTTGTTATCTTGAAATCCAATATAATATAGTCTGCAAAAAATAAGTGAGATATTTGTGGGCATGTGACATTTAAAGAAATAGCCTTCCAAAGAGGCATTGTTGATTTGACGAGATAGCATTTTCATACAGATAATGAAAATGCATGATGATAGGGGATCACCTTGCCTGATACCAGTAGAAGGTGAAAATAAATTTGTGGGAGTGCCATTAAAAAGTATAGCAATAGAGGTAATGGTAATGCATGACATGATAAGGGTTATTAAACTTGGGTAAAATTGAAAAAGACTAGGGATTATCTTATAAAACTCCATTCGAGTTTATCAAAAGTTTTTTCATTGTCAAGTTTAAGAAGCATGTTGGGTTATTTAGATTTTGATGTCTGGAAGTAATGTAGTAATTTTTGCACAATGATAGCATTATCCAGTGTTCTACGATCTTCTGAAAAAGTGATTGGGTAGCGCTGATTATTTTTTGAAGGAAGGGTTTGATCCTATTAACAAGTATTTTGGAGATAATTTTGTAGAGTGCGTTACATAAGCTTATTGGTCTAAAATGAGATGGTTGTTAGTGTCTTGATTTTTGGTATTAAGAAAATGTAAGTTTTATTTAGGTTGGGAGAATGTGTCCTTGGCGAAAAATTTGATTGAAAAAAAGTAACGATGGATGTTTTCAATTGAGGCCAAACTTTCTGATAGAAGAGAGGGTGTAGCTTATCCGGCCTAGGAGATTTTAGACAGTGAAAGTAGACGACAGCATAAAAAATTTCCTTCTCAGTTAGTAAGGTTGAAATTGAACTTGCTTCTTCTTGTGATAGAGTGTTGTGAGTGGTTATAGTGTAGTGATTTGTAGATTGGGTGTGGGATGTTGTGTAGAGGGCTTGATAGTAATTCAAGACTAGGTCTTGTAACTAGGAAATGTTAGATATCCAATTCCCAACCGGATCTTTTAAATCTAGAATTCTGTTAGGACGCCTTCGTTTAATAGTAGCTAAGTGAAAAAATCTCGTTTTGGCATCCCCTTGGTTTAGCCTGGTTACACGAGATTATAATTTTCAAAAGTCCTTTTCAAGTTGTAAGAGATGGTTGTATTGAGATATAAGGACCTTTTCTACGTTATGTAGAAAAGGGATCGTTGGGCAGTTAGGAGATTTTTGTATGCTCGCTAGTCTTTTTTGAATATTCTTTTTTTTTTTTGTAGAACATGTTCCCAAAATATTGACTATTCCAATTTTTAACTAATTCCGTAAAATCTGCAATAGCAGTTAGAATTGGAGCGTCATTTTTCCATACTTGATTAATAAGGAAAGGGAATCTATGGTGCGATAGCCACATTGTTTCAAATCTAAACAAGTCACTTTTTTATGTGTTTTGGCATCAAGGGTTAGTAGTAGAAGATAATGGTCGGAATAGGTTCTAGGAAAGTGATGTACAGTGGCTTCCGGATATAAATTTAATCATTCATAATTTTCTACAATGTGAACTAACCTTTCAAGTATCAAAGCATCATTAGTATATTTGCTATCCCTAAAACCTAAATCTATGAGGTTACAATAATTAGAATAATTAAGCATCAAGTCAGCCATACTATTATTTAATGATCGTCTCTCGAAATTTTTATTGGAGTATAAGATTTTATTAGAGTCATCTTCGATGCCAGGTCCTTTATAAGTGTCCGCAATGGACATTAGATTTTTTCACCCTACTTGCTTAGATGATAAGCTATTTTTAGCGTATATTGCTGGAAATAAAAAAGGTTTGCCGTGGGGATGCACGTGTACCATGCAATGGACTTCCGGATTGGTAACTACAATTTCAATAATCTGAATGAGAGCATCATTCCATAACACCCCAATTCTTCCTGACTGCCCTTCAGTTGGGACTTGGGATAGATGAGAGAAGTCAAAATCTTCTTTGACAATTTGACGGTCTGCGATGTGTGTCTCCAATAGTACCACCAATTTGGAGGATAGTAATAGAGGTATATACAACTGGTCGCACCCATTCCAGATATGCTTTATGGCGATTAACAAACGTAGTATAAGAAGATATGATGGATAAATTAATTGCGTTAGTTGATATATTCAAAAGATATTGCAAATGTACTAATAGATCTCTTTATGAGACACATAGATGGTACACTCTAAAATAGTGCGGATAGATATGAGTACTATAAAGATATGTACTATAAGCTTTGAACGGATAAATACTATAATGTTCTCCCTAGTAAAGCGAGAACGTTAAGCAATTTGAAGAGCCACTGGATGAAGCAAAGGAAAACTGAAAGCGGAAGAATATCGTATTAAAGTTTACACAAGGAAAAAAATACATAAATATTAGCAGAGTAACGAAAAAAAGAGATAATGAAATATTATAAATAAAGTGTGATATATGAATAAAATACTTAAAGAACTTTGTTATTTAAATTCTACAAAAAGGTATGTGACGCTTTAACTTGGTTTTATTTTTGGGATGTCTTTTCAACTTTTTTTGTTGGCTTATACATTTGCTTTTAAATTATTATCTGTGAATGTCCCATAGTATATATTTATTTGTAAATATTATTTTTTCTGTATTTACTGTTCACTAGTAATCCAGTAATACAAATAATAATCACTATCATAACCAAATGAAATCTCATTGGGAAAATCAAAGGACGGCCATTGTCCATTTGGCTATTTTGTTGCAAAACTAATCAAAGCAGCACACGACACGTCGTTTTAAACGACCGCCAGCCTCAAGTCAAAGGTGTCTGCTCAGCACCTTGCCTTTCTTGAACATTCTTCTACGCGTCTGCTTACAACACCACCATCTTCTCCAAATTATTATTCTCTTTTTCGTTTACTCTCTTCATTTTTGCTTCTATAGCTGTAACGGACTGATAAAAATTCATCTTAATTCTTCTCTTCCTCCCGTCCACTGCCTGCTGACTTGTTTTGGCTTACTGGGTCACTCAAATTATAACAATTGATTTAACTTCTTCAAGTTTTTTGAAGTTTTAATCACCTTGTTTGGGTCAAAGGAGATTTTATTTTTTCAATCCTTGACTCTGCGACAATGGTTCAGATAAAAGAGTTGTATCCTTTAGCGATGAAAGTTTTGCATTTTTTGTGGATGCTCGTTTAATATTATGCTTTGCTTGGATGATATTGCATATTGATATTGACATTGAATGATGATAAAGGGGTAATCATTATTATGAGCTTCCGTTTATTGCTTTTATAGTCGGTGTTTCAAGAATTGTTCTTTTAGTCTAAAAGGTGTATTTTAATTTTTAGAAACTATTTAATCTTTTGAATTTGGGAACTCCATTACAAAATGAGATGGTGGACTAAGAGCCCGTTTGGTTTAGCCGAATTAAAGTAGTAGTTTTTAAGGCTAAAAATCACTTTTTAAGTGGTGGAGCTGATTTTAGGAATAAGCATTTAAGTGTTTGGAATGAAGTGTTAAAATTTTGTTGTTTTGTGATTTTCCATTTTATTTGTGTTTCCTTGACCAATAACTTCTTTTTTTACTGGGGATTTTCTGAAGTCGAATTGTGATGCCCTTATCATTGGAAGAGGTATGCTAAAGTGAAAAACTTTGAGAAACAAACTAAATGCTTATTTTAGTGTTTGATGGATAATTAATTTAGTATTTGCATTGCAGTATCAGATAGCTCAAATGTACATGGTCATGAAAATGCAACAACAGAGTACCACAGGTGATGAAGGGGTAGAGGTTTTACAAAACAAACCATTTAGTGATGATGAATTTGGAGAAGGCCAATACACTTCAAAAGTTTACCATTTGCAGAGGTAACTTGAGTTCATAACTTATTTAATGAATTTTATTTGAAAGTTGGATCTATCGAAAACAGCCTTTCTACTCTCTGCCCCTACCCGTCTGTCCTTCCAGGAGTAAGGCTGCGATACATCTTACCCTCCCCGTGGGAAAACACTAGGTTTTTTGTTGTTGTTGTTGTTGTTGTTATTTGAAAGCTGCTTATGTTGTCTCCAGTTGATTGATTAAGCAGTGTGCCATTAATCTATACAAGTAATTAGCTTTATGATGATTATTTATGAGTCAAAGGAGTTAAGTACCTTGCACACAATTGATCTGGCTTAAGAAACCAGTTAACTAGTAGTCGTGTGAGGATAATTGTGAATCAACTGTTATCTAGGTAATTGCTAGTCTGTAGCTGTAGAAGTTCCTGTGGTGCCATATAAAGACGGCTTTTTGAGTACCTTTTTTTTAAGAAAAAGTTGGAACTTATAGTCTGAGACTCGATTCGCCTCGTCATTGCAGCAAAGCACCATCTTGGTTGACTACATTTGCACCAGCTGATGCCCTTGTGATGCAAGAGGAAGCTTGGAATGCATACCCTAAATGTAGATCAGGTTTATGTTCTTACTTGCAATTTAATGTTCTTCTTGGTTAGCATCCAAGTCTTTCCTCTGCTTTTGTACTAACTTATTTACTGGTTTCTGTCGGAAATGTATCACCATTCGATGCAGTTGTTAAGGTAACTACTGTTGTGACATCTGCAATCCTTAACTCCCTATACATTGTGGAACTCTCTGATACAATTTGGAGTATTAAAATTGTTGATTGATTTCGTTATGCAGTCCCCATATTTTTCGAGATTCTTTATGAGCATTGACACAATCCACAAAGCTGACAATGGATGTTCTGAAAATGTAAGTTCCGTGTACTTGATTGTAGAGCTACTGTGAGAGTTGTGCTATCTTTCCCCTGGGTATCATGGAAATTGGCATTGACTTGAGATAATAATGTAATAGGTGCATGGCCTGAGCAAGGAACAACTGGCAGCTAGGCAGGTGGAAGTTATTGATATTGCATCAGCTGCCACTGATTATTGGAGTTATATAGTGGGACGAAACGATGTCGATTTATCTAATTTCCGATCAGCAAGAAGCGGTCGTGGCCCACTCTTGCAAGGCTGGCAGGTTTGTGTATCCCTTTTTTACAGTAGAATTGCATGATAAACCCGCATCCCCTCCTTTTAGAAGGTTTTTTAATTGGCTTGGAAACAGATTAGAGGCCTTCGATTTCTTGTGCTAACTCTTTTGGCTTTCATACTTTTGTTTATTTATTTACTATTGCATCAGAGTCAGATAGAGCATATATTTTTGAAGCTATGAGTCTAGCACTACATAGTTCAAAAAATATGAATGCCACCTTAAGACCCGTAACTGGTCCAGTGACATGAACATCTAGGTATAGAATTCTGATTCTATCCTTCGCTTCTTTAATTGGTTTAGATTTGTTCTCCCATAAAGGACAAGGGAAGTACTTTGATATTGAGGCGGAGGCCACTGCTAACAGTTACTTTGTAATAAAGATATGTCATATGGGATGATCCTCTTTAACTGAGGAAGTGTGTAATACTATGAACTTGAATTCAGAACTGCTATTAGCTAGAAAGACTAGTTATACTATACATATATATATATAGAGAGAGAGAGAGAGAGAGAAGCAAACCAGTTTAGTTTTGCTTTTTGTAACAGGCACAAATGCTATGTTTTATGGTTAATGAGTTGATGATAGAAGACTCCAGCAACACCATCAAATTTTGATCATGAAGCTATTTTACTTTGGTCCTTTTAAGATTTAAGAGGTCATTGTGGTATCCAGAGGTGTAGCCTAGTCGAGAATCTGGAATCTGGATGGGGAGAGACCAGAGATCTGAATCTCAATAGAGGGAAAACATTAGGTGGTTTCTTTCCATGTCAAAGTTATTCAATACTTGTATAGGTTGGACGAACACGACATATCTTTAAAAAAGGGAGTAAGGGGTCCTTGTGGGACAAGTAGAGTTCAGTCAAAGAAAATGTGAGGAAATGATAGAAGCAATGGTTATTATAAGCTCCAAAAAATCGAATTGCAGAGATTATTTATGAACTTAGATGAGTATCTTTTTCCCTTTATCTCAAGCGTCGTTTAGTTCGTAAGTGAAGTAATACTGAGTTTTGCCTAGGATCAGGTTAGGTAACTCATGTCTTCTTTTTTTCTTGGGATGAAGTTTTCTTTTCAAAATGAGAATAAATTGATAATCTAATGAAGTGTTATGACTGAATGGCCTGGGCTGTGCACTATGCGAGGGTTAGCTGCAAAACAATCCCAGACCCCACTTGTGGGTATGTTTTTGTTGTATGGTACTACAAACAACCCCCCCCCCCCCCCTCCTTCTTTTTCCTCTCATTTCCACAAACCAAATGACCCCTAAAGGTGTGTAGGATACATAGATAAGCAATGACCACGATTATCATAACTAGGATAAAACTATTATTGTTGGGGTAAATGTTTGTGGTTATGTTTAGTTTTTTTTTAGGGGGAGAAATCAGGAAAGTTTTTCTTCATTTCGGTGGTTCTCTATTTGATTTTATCACCCAGCTTGAAATTTTCAGTCATATACAGCTAGCTAGCATGAGTGTTGTTTCCTAGTTCATAAGATACATGATACCAATGCAAATATTTAAAAGGATGACCTAAAATTTCTGCTAATTCTCTTATCTTTGAATCCTTTTGGTCCAGCTGAGATTCAACGCCTTATTGTGAAGCTGGTGCCACTTTGTAATCTGTGATACACTTTTAAGGCCTCTTATGTGTCGCTATGCATTAACATGTGCGGCATTCAGTTGCAAAAAAAATCACTACAGTGAAGTGCAACTTCCACTCTTTGATGAGTCCTATTAACTCTTCTGTTTCTTGGTATTGGCAGGACCGCTGTAGTCCTGTTATGACAGCTTACAAGCTGGTGATTATAGATGCTCCATATTGGGGCTTTGGGAGCAGATTGGAACAAGCTTTGATGGCGGTATAAATTTCGGATATTTCATTAAGTTTTGAGTTATGGAATTGTTGCTTTATATTTGTCTGCTTGAAAATGATTCCAGGGTATCAATACTTCTTTCAAAACTTGAACATCAAAATATTCATAAAATATGCAACACGTCCCACTAATATTGACTGATCTAATGAGCCACTGACACGTAAAGCCATGTCATGGCATATATCAGTTAAAGGAGGATACCCATGTTCTCTGAAACACCTGAATGCAATAGCAAGTGGTCTATCTAGTGGCATTGCCAAAGCTTGTTTCTTCTACAAAACTGATGTAACCGATTTCTAAGTACTGAGTTTTGTATTGCTGAGGTAGATTGAGGGAGGTTAAAGAACGTGTTGACATCTAGGAGCAGTGTGCTTAGTTTCCAAACTCTAATTATTTCTAGTGCATTTGATGGTTGTTTAGTGAAGAACACTCAAGTTGTTGCCCCAGCCCTTGTATAAATGATCACTCAATTGAATAAGCGCGGAGAACAAATAATTGTTCTAGTGAATCTGTTCTGTGAAAACTGGGGTTTTTTCCAAAACTTTTAAAGATGATGTTCAAGATCCAGTGCTTATAATCTATATCACTATGAACTCACTGGGAATTAAATATGATTGCTCTTTTTCCGCTTTCTGATTTTCCTTGGGCATCTTTAATCTTAGGGTGAAAGGGCTCTCTTCCTGGAAAGTCATCGTAATTGCTTTGCCTGGATTGACGAATGGTTTGAGTTGAAAGTGGAGGTGTTGCGCGAGTTAGAGCAACAAAGTGATTATTCATTGAATATGGTAAAGCAGTTCGATAAATATTGTCTCTTTTTTTGGGCTTATATGATCACCTCACATCCAAACTTGTTTTGTAATTTGATAAATAATTTGAATCTCTGAAATGCTTAAATTTCTTGACTTCTTTGGATGTACCTTTTTGTATGCTCTCTTATCTGCTGCTTCCTCAAGCTGCTGCAGCATCATTATTTCTTTGCTTAATTTCTCTTGCATGTTTTCAATTTGTTTTAATATCCTTTTTCCCTTTAGTTCACAACCGTGAAATGATAAATCCCATCAGCAGCCTTCTATTTAGATTAGAGTAACTATGTTTCTTCTATATTATAGTATTATATACTATATCCCGTGAGTGCGCGGATGATATTTCTTTGATTTTGTTTGATGCCAAGTTTGGTTCAACAAATGGGTTGTGGGTTAAACCATTATTTAATGATTATTTGGGTTCGTACTTCACATTTCCTTGATCCTTTTTCTTTTCTTTTTTTCTTTTTTTTTGGGGCCGGGTTGGGGTGGGGTGGTGTGAGGGTGTAATTTTGTGTAACCTTAAAATACTCGTTTAAGATCATCTCTTCCCAAGAACATCACAGTATTGGGGAAAGTATAATAGTTCTTGAAGTTTTGAGATCGTGACAAAATGAGATAGGATTGGATGAGGAAAGGAACTGAGAAAGTTTTATTTTCATTCTTATAAGTCCTTTGCTCAATCAGCACCGCCATATAAAATGAAACTAGCTGAAAGCACCAAGGAGTTGCAATGTCATATAAGTTATGTACAAATAGTCTAAAGCTCCCTCGAAGAGCTGAGCATATTTACTACCTGATCTGTGTATTTACAAGTTCATATTTTGCCCAAAGAGAAAAACGATAGCAGACAAAATATTTGAGCTGAAGCCTTGAAGGTTTACTTCCTTCAAAGAAGCAGTTTGGTAGAACAGTTTAGTAATAAGTCAAAAAATTATCTAAATTAACTCATGGATTTTTTAAACTTTTGGTGAAAGAGAAAATGTAAGATTGGTTCTTCCATAATGACTTGGAATTTTCTTTCTATAACATCTCAGTGGGACCTGGTTGTCAATTAGGAGTTTTGTCGTATTGGTCAGAAAACCTGCACTTTTCAAGTTAAACATAAATTTCATATGTATGTGTTGCATTCAGATTGATGTTATGACTGATAACATTTTATTGGCAGAAACTTGGCCGGCCTTGTTCGGCTGAAAGGAGTTGGATGATACAAGAGGAGTCTCCACTTGAAGGCGAAAAGTCTGTTGCATGAATGTGCAATTCACAGCTACTATTTTGTTTTTAGATTTCATATCCATGTTCTGTGGTGTGAAAAATATCATTGGTCCCTTAGGCTTTACATTGTAGTTTCTGGTGACTGATAGGTCTGCTGTCCGCGACTTCTTGGTAAGGCAGGGACAAATGCAAAAATTAGGCATAACCAGTAAAGTTTTATTTTCTGATGTTTTCATTCTTCAGGGGGTAAGATTATCTAATAATGTAGTTATGTTGAACCGGAGACATTTTAGTGAATACGGTTTAGCTTCTTGATCTTAAAACTGTAAAGCGTATATTATATAGTTCAAAATAATTGAATTTTGGTGGAATTTTCTTGGAGTTATTTGCAATGTTTTATATGCTTTTAGTTCTATATAGTTCTAATGGTGAAAGGGATCTCCGTTTTCTCTATCATTTTCATACTATATATTTCTTATTTTAAGTCCAGAAATTTATACTCCTTCCGTTTCATATTGTTTGACATAGTTTGATTCGGCACGGAGTTTAAGAAAAAAAAGAAAAGTTTTGAAACTTGGTCTTAAAAGTTTAAAGGTTAAAAAGTTTGTGAGGATATATTATTTGTGTGGCTATAAAAGTTTCTTATTAAGGGCAAAAAGGATAAAATGAAGAGTTTAAAGTTGAATTATTATTAAATTTAAAAATATTTCATTTATTTTGAAACGGGAAGTCGGTCAGGTAGGAGTAGGATCTTTGCTTTATGTATAGTGTTCATTTATGGTAAACTGAGACAGCATTGGTGTAGTGAAAAGCTGATGTAATATTGTACAAAGTGTCTTAGGGTTTTTCCTTATATGGTTTCAGAGGACTGCCAAGATCGGCCGGCTGCATATCCAAGAGGCTAAGAGCATGGGTGCACTAACATATTGATAAATATATGACTTGACAACATAATTTTTGTTTTTTACGATTACTCAAGTCGACGGACAAACTCTAATTAATATTATTAGCACTAATTTTTCTTGACGAGTTTTATACTTTAAAAATTATTAATAATAAAATCATTACTTACCGTTTAAATATTTTACCTTGTATGTAGCAAGGTGAACTTTATTTAAAAATTCTTCATCCATCCTACAGGTAGAATAGAACCCCTAACCTTTGGGTTAAAAAAGCACTATGTTACCACTAAGTTAAAGTACACTCTTACCCATGAGTTCACACGTGCTTATTTAAGAAATCAGAAAAATATAAATATTATGTACAATTTAGGAGGGGAGCATGGGTTCATGCGAAGTCACTCCCTCCTATATAGATCCGCCCCTATGCATATTTTCATAAAATCTTTCAAAGTTCGGTCAATTCTAAACTTATTACATTTATTCCATATTTCATTATAGGTATTAGATAATATTAGTTGGAGCATGAGCTTAAAGCCAAATTTATTTTTATCCTTTGATAATAAACGTTCGTGTTAGAGCCCGATATGATGATTTCCAGCCAAACATACAACAATCTATCTCTAAGCAGAGGTAACCCACAAATCACAAAGGAGCAGATGTGGATCTATTTGTACTTAAAGTGTGTGATCCGACCCAGTTATACTTGTAAGTGTATATATACACAATAATTCATTTAGAAACTAATGTTCATTTTATATCAAAATAACAGACTCTCGTTTCTTCATTGTTGCTCTAGGGCTTTTCTTCTCCAGAAGGTTCTATGTCGAATCTCAATTACGAATATTAATATGGTATTAGAGCCAACGTTTGTTAACTCGTGGTTCCGGTTTTCGTTTGCCATTGCTAACGAATTTTGATTCAAAGTTTTTGTGACTAAGTTGAGTTCTCTTCTCTCGGTCAAATTTTTGACTTAGAGTTTTGATTTCTTCACTTTGTTGTTCATATTTGGTATTCAGAGTTCAATCTTCTGCTTAATTGTTTGTTTGGCTTATTGATTTATCTGTTAACAATTGATTTCTATTGGATCCCTAATTTTGTCAAAAAGAATGACTGGTAATTCGAATGTCACTAGGACTTCTTCTATGACATCTGGTTCGACAGCTACGACAGTAGAGCCATCATATCTACTTTATCTGTATCCTTCGGATTCTCCTGGAATCGTGATAGTGGATACTACATTTAACGGTTTAGGTTATGAAAGTTAGCAAAGAGGAATGCTCATCGGCCTCTCGTGTAAGAACAAGTTGGTTTGATTGATGGGTCTATTGTTAAGCCGAGTAAGGATTCTCCTTTATATGAACCATGGTGTCAATGTAACGACATGATTACAGCATGGATTTTAAACAATTTAGATTTGGAGATCAGAGAGAGTGTCATGTATATGGAATTTGCTGAGAAGTTGGGAGAGAAAATTGAACAACGTTATGGAAAGCCAAATGGAAGTAAAATGTTCCAAATATGCAAGGAAGTATCTTCTATTTCATAGGGATCTTCAAGTATAGCTTCATATTTTAATAGAATTAAGAAAATCTGGAATAAATTGGCATTTTCCACTTCTTGTCCTCTTTGTGTGTGGGGGTGTAAGGAAGTTTTTCTAAAGTTGGAGCACGATCAAAATGTTCATCAATTTCATATGGGATTAAATGAGGACTATACATTAGAAGGAATATTCTCATGATGATGCCATTGCCGAATATTGACAGTGTCTATGGGATGCTTATTGCGGATGAGAGTCAAGCTGAAGCCAAGAACTCTATTCCTTCTTTCAACTGAGAATCTGCTTCTTTTTCCAATGTAGTTTAGAAGACTATACTCTAAAGAATCAATTTTTATTCTCCTAAAAAGCCCAATTCCAATGTTTTATGCAAGTATTGTAAAAGGCCTGGCCACTCCGTTGACATATGTATAAAATACATGGATATTCTCCTGATTTTGGGAACAAAGTTAAGAGGATTGTTGCTTATGTACAAGTGTCTAATACTCAGATGGTGCGACAAATTGAGGATTTGGGAACAAACAACTCCAAGGTGATTCCAACTGATATTGGAGCTCATGTTCTCACTAAGGAGTAGTATGATCATCTCGTCTCACTCCTCCAACAGTCTAAGGTGTCCTCTCCTTCTCAAGACTTGGCCTATGGTTCTAAAAAGTTTGCCGGTCTAGTAAATTCTACTGATTTTAATTCTGGTAGTGTTGTTGCATGCAATGTCTCTAGGATAGAGAGTGGTGTTTGGATTATAGACTGTGGCACTACTCATCACATGACACCTTATAGATCTCTCCTTAAGGATATAAATCATTAATTTTTCCTTATCTTGTGACTCTTCCTGATGTGTACAAGGTTAAAGTGACTTGCACAGGGACACTTTCTATTTCTTCCGATGTTTCCCTTCCCTGTGTGTTAATTGTACCTTCTTTTCATTAAATTTGATTTCCCTATCTGAGTTGTTGCTTTACCTCACTAGTTATGCCTTATTCACTTCAACTGCTTGCATTTTATTGTAGAACCCTTTTTTGAAGATGCCACTAGTTCTTGATAAATTTTAGAAGGGCATATACCTCTTGCATTCAGATAATATCTCTCTCATTAATTCCTGCGATTCTTTATTTGTAAATATTGTTAATGTCATTGGTGATATTCTCAATAAGAGCAGTTTAAATTTCACTTCTGGTTTTATCAATTCTTCGATTAATGTACCTATTAATAATACATTTTCTGTCTTGTCTTTTGATTATGCATGACAATTACAATTAGGTCATATTCCATTTGCTAAAATGAAATCCATATCTTTCCTTTCTGACAAGCTACCTAAGAAACAAACTTTTCTATGTCCTATATGCATCATGGCAGACTACCTTTTTATAAGAGCACCATTCCCTCTACTGTCCCTTTTCAATTGGTACATGTTGATCTTTGAACTTATCATACACAAACCTATAATAATTCCAACTACTTCATTACTCTTATAGATGACCATATCAGGGCAACACGGGCATCATTTATTGTTATCAAAATTAAATGTTTTCATCATACTTAAGTCTTTTGTGGTTATGATTCAAACTCAGTTTGCTTATCCTCTCAAAGCTTTTAGGTCTGACAATGCCTTTGAGTTAGGGAGTAGTTCTGAGGCAATCTCTTTCTTCTCAGCTCAAAGCATACTACGTCAAACTTATGGTCCACACATGCCTCAACAAAATGGTGTAGTAGAGTGAAAACATAAATATTTACTAGAAACAGCAAGAGCACTTCTTTTCCAATCTAAACTCCCAATCAAGTATTCAGGTGAATGTATATTAACTGCCACCTATTTGATAAACAGTCCTTCTCCCTTATTACAACATAAATTTCCCTTTAAACATCTACATAGTGCTCCTCCTCCTTCTTTTTCTCACCTTAGGGCATTTGGATGTTTAGCCTCTGCTGATGGGCCAAAAGCTCACGGAGATACATGCAAATCCAGGACAATATCATCTATTTTCACTGGTTAGAGTCCTAGACAGAAATCTTATAAGCTTCTGAATTTGTCTTCTTCTTCCATTTTTCATTCTAGAGAATGTAATTTTACATGAACATGTCTTTCCTTTCTCTGATTCTTCCTCTATTCATCTATTTCCTCCTTCCTTTTTTTCATTTTGATCTTACACCTTCTCCTATGAATGA
Source organism: Nicotiana benthamiana (assembly GCA_034376525.1). Taxonomy (NCBI): domain Eukaryota; kingdom Viridiplantae; phylum Streptophyta; class Magnoliopsida; order Solanales; family Solanaceae; genus Nicotiana; species Nicotiana benthamiana. The sequence continues at coordinate 41,872,442 of CM067324.1, forward strand.
TCCTGAATTTTTTCCAGATCCTTTCCCCTCTTCAACTTCTTTGCCTACTATTCCATCTTCTACTTCCATTCCTTCATTTAAATTTGTTCCTCTTCTTAGAAGATCTCCTAGACCTCTTCAAAGTGCTTCCCATGTTCCTACTCTTAGAAAGTCTACTAGTGTTCATCAAACTCCTAGATACTTAACTGATTATGTATGTACCTCTATGTCTGATTCCAAATCTACTTTTTCAATTCCTGGGTCTTGCATGTTGGAACCTTAGTTTTATCATCAATCAATATCTAATCATGCTTCGCATGATGCAATGGTTAAAGAATTTCAGGCCTTGGAGGCCAACAACACTTGGACTGTTGTACCTCTTCCTCCAGGGAAAAAGGTCATTCCTTGTAAATATGTGTATAAGATTAAACAAAAGGCTAGTGGCTCTATTGAAATATATAAAGCTAGACTATCATTAGGGGGGACAGTCAACAGGAAAGTATTGGTTTTACTTAAACGGTTTCTCCTGTGGTAAAGCTTACTACTATCAGGTGTTTAATGTCTATTGTTTCGAAAAGAAATTGGACGGTTTTCCAAATAGATGTTAATGATGCATTTTTACATTGGGATTTGGACGAAGAAGTGCTTATGAAGCTCCCTCCTGGTCTTACCATGCAATCTAATTTTTCTGCCTCTTTATCTTTTCTTGCTTGCAAGTTAAATAAGTCTCTTTATGGATGGGGGTAGGCTTCAAGGCAATGGTATGTCAAATTATCATTTGCTCTCCAATCTAAAGGTTTTCGTCCTAGTCTCAATGATTACTCTTTATTTACTAAGTTGTTTGATGGTTCTTTAACTGTAATTGTTGTGTATGTTGATGATCTTCTAGTTGTTGGGGATGATTTGACTATAATTGACAACCTTGAGCATTTTCTGGATATTGCATTTAAGATTAAGGACCTTAGGGAAATTCATTATTTTCTTGGTTTGGAAATTACTAAAGAGCATTCTGGTTTTCTCATCAGTCAATATAAGTTCATTGTGGATCTGCTTTCTGAATTTCACTATTCTGATGTCTCCTCTGTGGTGGCTCCCCTTGATCCACATGTGAAGTTGTCTGTTGAATTGGGTGATACTTTGCCTGATCCTTCTATGTATAGAATACTTGTGGAAAAACTCAATTATCTTCAACACACTAGACCTGGGTTGTCTTACATTGTTCAACATTTAAGCCAGTTTATGTCAGCACCCAGATTTCCTCATTTAGATGATGTTTTGCATGTGCTTAGATACTTGGCTGGTACTTCTCATTTAGGTTTGCATCTTTCTGGTGCTTTTGATTTTCACTTCAAGGTTATTGTGACTCTGACTGGACTATTTGCAGTGATTCTAGGAAGTTAATTAGTGACTTTTTTTATTTCTTGGTGTGGTGCCCTGTCTCTTGGAAATCCAAGAAACAACCTGTAAGGTCTAGTGAGAATTTCTACTCAAAGCCCCTAATCTCATAGTTTCAAGTTAGTATCAGGTGTTAGGAGTTCATAAAATTCTCGCCGAGGTTCGGACCTTTGGATTAATTAGTGTATTAAAAAGTTAAGAAAGTGTGCTTTCTAGAAAAGTGCACTTTTGCGATTCAATATACAGTCGCACAACAGGTATGTGGACCGCATAGTCGCCTCAGAGTCAATCAACGTGTTAGTAATTTGAGGTCAAATATGCAGACCACATAGTCATCGCATAATCCCCTTGGGATTTTGTAAAGGGCAATTTTGCGGTGCATTATGTGACCGCAGAACAGGTATGCGGACCGCATTTCTGTCGCATACCCAGGCAGATTGTACAGGTTTTGGGAGCATGTTTGTGGTCCATTTTGCAGGCCGCATTTTAACATTTCGATCGCAGATGCAACTCGAGGCTATGATTTTCTAAATTTTGAACCCTACCCCCTATCATTATATCCGATGTAATAGCTTATTTTGAGCATATTCCTGATGCTTCTAGAGTAAGAGCAAAGGGGCGAAGAGACGGAAAGTGCTTATCATCAAAATTAATCCATGAATCATTGCTAAATCATTGAAGATTATCAATTGAAGCACCCAAGTTTTCACCCCAAGAGGTAAAACACTTGGCCCCTAATCTCCGGATTCAAATTCTCACTAGAAAGAGTGCTTAGCTTGGGGGTTCATGGGTATAAGAATGGATTTCTTGCATGCATATTGAACCATAGAGTATTGGGAGGTAGCGAACTAAAAAGAAAGAAATTGGGGTATAAAATGATAGAAATTTCTCTCAAAAGGACTAAGATCATAATGCACCCTTAGAATTTGATAATATGCTCAAACAAGCTAGAATCTCAATCTCGTTTCTAATCCTCGGTTCAATTTGTAATTCTTACACAATAGATCGAAGTGATAAGAGTTCCAAAATTTTGTGAAGGTATAGGAAAGCTATATGGAGGTATGTACGGCTAAAACCCCCCTTTTACTAGAAATTGAGGTACGTTGCCATTTCGCAAGTGTGGTAAGACTAGAATTGGTTGATGTATTGATTATTATTTCACATTAATTGATTCAAAATTATATATATATATACACACACACATATGAAGGGTGTGCCTCAATGTGTGTCATATACTATTCTTGATATTCCAATAAATCCAAAACTATGTGAAAACTTACCTACACTTGCAACTTGAATTGCTTTGTGTGTGCCTAGGACCCTGAGATTACAAGATGGACATTGAAAGTGGAATGATGTGATAACCGTCGCCCTAAGTACAATGAATTGATATGATCTATATGAATAAAGATTCAAATGAGATGATTAATGAGAAAGGAACAACGCCTAGGTAAGGCGGCCTAGCCGATCGGGCCGTGATCGGACACCATGCTGCACACATGGTGGTAATTTGCTAACATTAAATTCCAAAAAAGGGAAATGAAATGGTGATTGAGGTATATGTTCCAAATGAGGCAACCTACCCGATTGGGTCGTGATCGGACTCCACTCAAGATAGCGGTGGTATTGAGAACAATGATGAACATATGAAAGGAATGCCCCAAAATAAGTTATGAAAATTATGTGAAAGATTATATGGTTCGTTTATTTGATGATGTGGTTTCCGGTTAAAACCTTTGATTTACTCTTGTGATTTCCTTGTCCTTGCTTGATAGTTCTTTCTTGTAAAATGGTGTTTAGTTATACATACTAGTATTATTCCATGGTACTAATATCCCTTTTGCCGGGGGCGCTACATTTTTAAATAAATGCAGGTGGCTCCATTGCGGATAGTGCAGATCGCACGTAGCGGATTACCTTCTTCTCAAAGTTTTGGTGAGCCCCTTTCTCCTTCGAGGGGGTTGTATTGTATATCTTTTGTTGTTGTGGACTTCCACTTTGAGGTGTAGCCGGGGCCTTGTTGCTGGCATTATCATACTTATCTTTTGTATCCTTAGAGGCTCGGTAGACACATATATGGGTTCTGTACGAGTATTTAAGGAGTCTATGAACTATGTTTCAGTTCTAAACTCGTATTGTCTATAAATTGTAATTCTATGGGAATCTTGGAAACTAAATTATCTACGGTTTAATATTGTGTTTTAAAATGAACTATCAATGTAGAATGTGCTATCCTTCCTCGTCTAAATGAAAGAACAAAAGTATGGTTTCCTTATTCATATCAAGTTGGGTAGGAAGTGTATGATAAGGCTTGCTCAGTTAAGTTCACTCGATTGAGCGCCGGTCGGGCCTCCCGAGGTTGGGGTGTGACACCGCCTACTATTTTATTGTCTTTTGCTGAGGCAAAGAATAGAGCATTACGTCTTTTGATTGCTGAGATCAACTGGATTCTGAGGTTGCTCGGTGAATATGGGGTTTCTTCTCTCACACCCGTTGACATCTTCTGTGATAATCAAGCAGCATTCATATTGCTAAAAATCATGTGTTTCATTAACGGACCAAGCACATCGAGTTGGATTGTCATTTTGTGCGCAATATATGTCTGTTGGGGTCATCAATCTTCATTCCATTTCAACTACTTCTCAATTGGCTGATATCTTCACTAAGTCTTTACCGAGGATTCAACAACAGGACTTTATTTCCAAGATTGGAATAGGTTCCCCTTCCAGCTTGCGGGAGGGGGAAGGCGGTGTTAGAGCCCAATATGATGATTTTCAGCTCAATATACAATATTCCATCTCAAAGAAGAGGACTACCCACAAATCACAAATGAGCAGATGCAGCTCTATTTGTATATATATATATAAGTTAGATTCATTTAGATACTAATGTTCATTTTATATCAAAATAACAGTCTCTCGTTTCTACATTGTTGCCTTAGTATTTTCTTCTCCAAAAGGTTCTATATTAAATCTCAATTCCGAATGTTAACAGTTTGTGTTTCACAGTAAAGCGAGACTTGGTTGGAGCATGGCCCCTAAGCCAAATTCAAACCACTTTGTTGAATTATTAGCAACAAAAATTGAGGTTTGGTTGACTTACATATAGCGTAAAGGAGTAGATCAAATAATGAGAACGATCAACAAGAATCTACTTACTTTCTTTTAAAATTTTAAAATGCTGTATCAAAATAAATGAAAGAGGAACATCATAAAGGGCGAATAATCAAACAAATAAAATAATAAAAATAGTATACTTACTTTCTTTGGGAGTATGTATGAAAGTAAATTAAAGAGGGACATCACAAGATTAAACAACACGAATATACGTTGGTCAGCAAATATTTCATGGAAGTAAGTATAATGCACATTTTATACAAGGCTAGTAAAACTCTTGTTCTTTATTTTTGCTTCGGTTTCTCCAAATATATTGTCCAAAAATTACGCCAAAGTTGATATTAAAAAGATCCAAAGCCAGATATAATTCGTATTAGAGTTGTAGCGAAAGGGTTATAACTGTATTGTGCACGATTTATGGCTCACTCCTAACTCCTTACTCCTCCCCCTTAGAAACAAAATCTTTAAATGTAAAAAAGAAATTAGAAAAATAAATTCAAATGCCAAACCAAAGACATTTGACCTTGGAGTTCATAAGGACTGATGAGTTCAAACAATTGTATCGGTGGCCCCTTAAGGGGTTGATCTTTAAATATTGTCTCCATGTTTTACTTTATTATAAAATAGACTTTTCTTTTACCAAGAACAATATAGTTGTGTATGGTCAAAATCAAGTAGCTCGATTTTGAAGTCTTAAATAAAGCTATGAGTCCGAGTTCAGGCGACTCGAAGTAGGGGTCGGACCCGGCTGAAGGATACACACCTCGAGAAAGCAGATTGAAGGCCTGGCACGACCTACATCGAGGATAGTACAATCTCGAGGACACTTAAGAAAGAGCAAAAATTTCTCAAGGACACGTGGATCGGGGCATAAATTAAAGGATAATATTTGTACGAAACAGTATAGGTCCATACTAGGTTGTTATGCACCTGTACCAATAAAAATTCTTACCTCAATTAGGAAATGTACTATATTGAGGTTTTCTCCTCCTATATAAAGGGGAACCCAATCATTTTGTAAGGGTCATCTCACATTATTCATTGTAATAGAATATTCTACTCTGCTTTTCTTGTTTAACGTGCTCAACAAGTGTTCTTCAACTTTATTGCTTTTACTTTGTTGTTCATACTCCATTGCTCTTAGTTAACCTCGAGGCCACCAAGAAAGTCGAGCTCGAGGTTCCCATTGTTATAGTAATACTGGTTTGGTTCATCAAATATTCTTATTTAAACTTAATATTACTTGTATAATCACTGGTATTAGAATAAATCACATATCTTTAAAGCTATAAATTATCTTTAATTGTTACTTTCATTTTTCGAGGTAAACAGTTTGGCGCCCACCGTGGGACTAAAGATAATAGTGATTATTTTAGTGCTCATTTTCTGAGAACACGCGTTATTCTTTGCACTTTTTCTTGTCAACAATTCTTTGATTTCATGTTAAGATATGTCCAACATACAAAAAGCACCTACTCATGACAGTGAGTGACCCGGAGAAAACAACGGTATAAAGGCCGGTGTTCCATCCATAAACCCCGGGGGAGCGCCTAACATGAAGCTAGTTGATATTAGTTTGCATAATGCTCTAAACGTAAACACATGCACAGACCCCGTAAGGAATGCATATGGGGAAGCCCAGGCCGGAGGCCAGGAAACACGAGGAATGGAAGAAGGAAGAGTCAGCCTCCAAGTGATATTTGAAATGCTGCAAGCCCAGCAAGTCGTCATCGCTCAACTTCAGAGTCAGAATAGAACCCCCAACACCGCTGAACCAGTAAACGCCCGGCACGAGCCAACGCTAGAAAGGCTCGAAGAAAGTGGCTCGGGGACTGACCCCACAATCATAAAAATGCTCGAAAAAATGACTAAACGAATTGAGTCAGGAGAGAAGATGATAGAAGACAGTGATAAGAAAGTGGAAACTTATAACTCGCGGGTAGACCAAATAGCGGGAGCACCTCCAGTTTTCAAAGGTCTAGATACCAAAAATTTCATACAAATACCTTTTCACCCAAGTTTGGCTCTGATGCCCATTCCCAAGAAATTTTGCATGCCCGATATACTAAAATACAATGGAAGGATTGACCTTAACGAACATATTACTTCATACACTTGTGAAACAAAGGAAATGACTTGAATGATGATGAAATCGAGTCAGTATTATTGAAAAAATTTGGGGAAACACTATTAAAGGAGCTATGATATGGTATCAAAACTTATCTTCTAATTCAATAAATTTATTTGCAATGTTGGCAGACGCCTTCATGAAAGCATATGCCGGGACTATAAAGGTGGCCACAAGAAAATCAAACGTCTTCAAAATAATATAAAGGGATGCCGAGATGCTAAGAGAGTTCGTGTTCCGGTTTCAAATGGAAAGGATGAAATTACCAACGATCTTCGATAACTGGGCAGCTCAGGTCTTTATGCAAGGTTTGACTGAAAGAAGCTCGACTGCATCTCGAAAGATGAAGCAGAACTTGATTGAATATCATGCTGTGACATAGTCAGATATGCACAATCATTATCAGTAAAAAAAATTAGGGTCGGGGACAACCAGTTGGGAGACCCCTCGGGGTCAGTTCATCCTAACAGATCGCAGCCAAGCCCTCGAGGAACACATACCGGGGATCAAGATTCAACAAGGAAAGATATCAACCGTACGGTTACGCCCCGCAATATTACATCAATATTACGTCCTACAGTATTAAGTTACGACAGTGTTGCGTCCTGTAGTATTACATTACTGTGATGTTACGCTTCATAGTAATAAGTTATGATAATGTTGCAACCTGCTGTATTTTACGTGGAATTTGTCGTAAGGTAATTGACGTCAGTCGAAGTAAAAGTTTATTTGGGAATTATAAAGATTATGCTATTTTACAAGTGATTAGTAAAATTCATGAAGGTGAAAGGGGGAGCAAATCTAAGAAAACGAATTTTGTCAATGTTTGGCATTTTGAGATAAAATACAGCCCGAGCTAAAATATCTGGTATTTATGGACTAATGACATACAAGGTACTACATGGCCATGATAGTAAAATGTACACGGTATGTTAAAAGAGAATAGTATTTAATTAAGTTGAGATAATTTTTAAATTATACGGATAATTGATTAATTACCGGGTAACAGAATATTACCCAATTAACTAATAAGTAGATAAAGATTAAAATTACCCACCCCACTCCTACGTGGCAGCAAGTCCATTTCTTGGACAATGACTCATTAGTCATTTGGAATATGTGTCACATTTAGGATTTCTGGAGGCAAAACTCATTCTTTAAGTAGGGAAGGATTATGAGTAGTTTGTCCAGATTTTAGTATTGCAAAATACATTAATGAGATGATTCTTAGTGCTGGATCCAATAATTACATGAAGAAGTATATTTATTTTATACAAGAGAAGGAATGGTGGATCCCCCTCCATTGGAGGAAATTTACTTGGGCAAAGGATAACAATTCCTTATAGTGCAACGGAAAGGTTCAAGTGTGGTTATTGTCTAGTTACTGGCAAGTTAACAAAGACAACATTTTTTAAGGTTCACTGAAGTGTATTGGACACAGATATTGTAAAGGATATTTGTTTTATTGCTGTTCTTGCTTTAGGCATAACGTGATACTAATCCTAATTATTAATGACGAAGGAATAATCAGGTATGTTTCGGCTCTTCTTTTTTTGGGCATGATCCATATGATATTAACAAAAGGTGCAAATGCACAAATTTCATAAATGACTCTATTTATAGGAGTCTATGTTCTTGAATTTTCATGTGTCATTATATTCTATCATCTATTCATGAGTCTAAAAAAAATACGAAAATTGAAAAGAGTTTACTTTATGATGTTACTCAAAGGTAAAATGCTCTTATGAAGCTCCGAAAGATTTTATTAACGTACTTTTCATGTATTGCATTCATGTGCATTGATCCATAATCATATGGCGTTATATATGCGTATATATGTAAATATATGTATACGAGATATGAGAAAAGGGTTACTGCGTTATATACGCACCACCACCTAATCAGCTGATATATGTTGATGTTGCCCACAGTGGCTGAAATATGATTCAGACGATATTATATACGTGTATGTATGTATGTATGTATGTATGTATGTATGTATGTATGTATGTATGTATGTATGTATGTATGTATGTATGTATCTATGTGTGTGTGTGTGTGTGTATGTGTATGTATGTATGTATGTATGTATGTATGTGGGATATGGAAAAGGTTATGGCGTTATATATGCACCACCACCTATCAGCTGGTATATGATGATGATGTTGCCCACAATGATCGATATGATATGATAGGATACCCTAAGAGGCTGATGATGTTATGAAACATGTACCTATGCACGACATGACATTCCTACGTATATACATGATGCTAAAACTAATTTATGATTTACAAAGTTATTCAGACTTACAAGTTGAGTCATGTATTCTATATTTCTTCCCTGTCTCTTATGTATTTATTTATGTGCCTTACATACTCGGCACATTATTCGTACTGACATCACTTTTGCTTGGGGATACTGCGTTTCATGCCCGCAGGTCCCAATAGACATGTCGAGAGCCCTCCAAGTAGGCTATCATCTCAGTGGAAGATGTTGGTGCGCTCTATTTTCTTCGGAGTTTCTCGGTTGCTTAGTATGATTTAGACGTGTATTGTTTGGTCTGGTGGGACTCTTTCCCTACCTTATATAATTTATGCTCTTTTAGAGGCTTGTAGACATATGTTGTATATATATAAGATTGTACGACCTAGCCGACCTATGTTTTGAGTTTATAAAGGATCATGTTGGCATAGTATGCCTTTATGTCATGTGTATATAATGATTTAATAAGAAAGATACTTTACATTTGTACTCGGTTGAGTAAGATACCGGGTGCCCGTCGCGGCCCATCGGTTTGGGTCGTGACACGTACATAAAAAATAGAAGGAATATTTCAAGGCACAGTACACCTCAGAATGATCGAAGAGTAGATCAAGACAAAAATGCCCGGGAACTCACGAGCAAAACCGGGTTCGACAGGCGCTCGGGACCGGTGGAGGCATCCAAATTGTTAGAATACAACTTCAGCGTCGATTGCCTCGGTATCATCTCAGCCATTGGTAACGTTAGAGATACTACATGTCTAAGCCTATACAGACCGACCCTTGTCAAAGAAATCACAACTTAATATGTACGTATCATTGTACTCATGTGCATAGGAACATGGATTGCAGACAGCTTAGGGAGGAGGTATCCCGGTTGTTCAACGAAGGGAATCTTCATAAATTTCTCAAGTGACCGAGCTAAGAACCATTTTTGAGAAAGAGATGCAAACATGAATAATGAACCCGAAGAACCTCAACAGGTCATTCACATGATCATCGGTGGAGTCGACGTCCTACATGGACCTATATTCAAACGTACCAAAGTATCCATCACAAAAGAGAAATAGACTCGGAGTTGTACCCTAGGACACCCTATCATTCTGTGATGAGGAAGCAAAGGATGTATTCCAACCTCATAATGACGCCATCGTAATCTCTATCCTTTGAAATAAAGTTAAGGTTAAACGTATTTAAGTGGATCCAGGTAGCTGTACGAGCATAATCAGATTGAGGGTCGTGAAACAACTTGGCCTACAAAATCAGATTGTACCTACGTCCCGAGTGCTGAATGGTTTCAATATGGCAAGTGAAAAAACAAAGGGAGAAACTATTTTACCAGTAAATGAAGCTAAGACCTTAGAGGAAACCAGGTTCCATGTCATCAAAGGTGACATGAAGTATAACGCACTCCTCGGAAGGCCATGGATACGCAACATGAGGGCAGTGTCATCGACCCTCCATCAGATGATGAAGTTCCTGACAAAGGAATGAGTGAAAATAGTCCACGGAGAACAGCATGCTGCAAAAGAGATGTTTGCAATTGAGGAAGTGGTGCCGATGTCGGAACCCTTGACCTCGGATAAGTCGAACCTCAAAGATAAACGAGTAAATGAAGGTGAAAAAATGAACTTCCTAGCTCCTCGAACCTCTGTTGTCCCCACGAAGCCCGATCTACCAAGTCAACTGCTCAAAAGAAAGGTACACCTGGGAACAGGATTAACCCCCAAACTCAAGAAAAAACTCATTTAATTTATTATTGATGACATCGATTGCATTGCTTGGCCCCATTCAGATATGACAGGGATTCAGCCTTAAATCACCACACCTAGAATGAGCAACAATCCCAGGTAAACCGGTAAATCAAAAAGGGTGGCCCCAGTTCGAAGAACTTCATATCAACATCCAGTCAATAGGATGTACGAAGAACAAACATGTATAATAACAAAAGCCTATATTGATGATATGACTGGTTAGGTCCTTGTGCCAAAGAGGACAATTTTAATCCATTTGCAAGGAACAATCAACGTTTTGGGGCAACGCGGCTCGAAGCTCAACCTAGAGAAACGTACCTTCAGAGTTGGCACGAGTGAGTTTCTCGGCCTCATGGTGTCAAATTGAGGCATTAAGAATCATCCCCAACCAGGTCAAAGCTCTCGAAGACACTCTTTCTTACACGAAGGTAGTAGGCTTTAAAGCATGTGTTGCACTCTTTTTTCCTTCACTCAGATTTTGTCCCAAATAGGTTTTACCAGCAAGGTTTTTAACGAGGCAACAACTATGCGTTGCCTAAGGAAAACTCAGCAGTATCCATAGTTTTTTTTAATCAACCCCGAATGGGGGGCATCACCCTCGGAAGTTATATTTTCATGAAAAATATTTCATGCTTAAGAGAACCTCGATAGGAAGACTTTGTAATGGGCCAAATGGTCAGATGATCCATGCCCATATCGCAGTCAAGCCCCAACAACAAATCATGTAGACATGTACCAACTTTGTTAATATAAAGAATAATTAATGTCTGAAAGAAGTCTACCGTTACACGAACTCTACATCCTATAGGAACAACTTAAGAGCCAATCCATAGCAACACCCCAAATACTTGGGAACAACCATTGAAAAATCAGATAATAAGACCTCAAAGAGGCACCACCTCGAAACAAAGGCCAAGGCCAATAGTCTCGAGTACTAACTTCTCGTACAAGTTCGGAAAGTTATCGAGAGAAAAATCTAAGTGACATACCCAAACACTACGGCCACACTAAAGACTACGGTCGTATAAAGGATACGGCCAAAATAACGCGGTTTGGCGACGTCCGAATTAAAGGTCTTCAACTATTAAAAAAGTGGTTAAATCAGGCTACCCTTGGCAAAAGCAAAATATGAAGGGCTTCGATAAATTCATCCCCCAATAAAATCTAAGGGCTCCGATAAATTATCCCTCGAATGATCCAAAGGCTTCGATAACACCAGCCTTCAGAAAAACCTTTAGAGGTATTCGATTGTGCTTACGCAAATAAAATGACTAATAAGGTTCCGATACACCGAGCCTTTGATAAACCCATACAAAAGCACTTGCTACAGCATAACTAGAATTTCACTAAGTCTTTTAGCCCAAATGAGGGAAATATTACATAGCCATTTTAAAGGTCGAAACGACCCAACTTAAAGAGCCTAAGGGCCGATATATAAGATCCTAAGAGCGAATTTAAAGAGCTAAGGACCGATATATAAGAGCCTACGGGTCAATCTTAAAAGACCCTAAGGGCCGATATATAAAAGCCCAAGGGACAACTTCGAAAGGCTTAAGAGCCAAAAACTTATAGTTCGAGACTATGTTCCCACTTCGATCCAAACTCAAGGTTCACAATATCCCGATCTTACATCGGATCGATTTAATCTTAGCTCGAAGATTATTAAATCTATAGATAAATATCTAAGGGTTTTGTAACATCCCGAACCCTAAACTAATCCTCTTATTAATCATTCAAACATAGTCTTCCATAAATAAAGATAATGTTAAATCCAGCACAAACCAAAGCCAAGATAAAAGTTCGACTCGAATTTCCAAAAGATGATTACAGGAAATAGGCTTATAAGGAAACACAATAAATTAACCCACAATTACTTCAGGGTCATATCCTTAGCAGTTGTATCTTCAGGAGTCGCAACTTCAAGAGCCTAACCCTCGGGTACCTCATCCCCGCCTCCTTCACTCTCAGAGACACCGGATGAATCATCCTCATCAGAAAGAAGAGTGGTCGCCTCTTCTTCCAAAATCTTCTCTGCTTCAATATCAGTTGAAAGGTCGAAGCCGCAGGCATGTATCTCCTCGAGGGTCATCCCCCGGGATTGTCGCCTAGCATGGTCAAGGGCACTTGATAACTTAGCATCTATCGTAGAAGAGATCTCCATTTCCAACTTAGCCTCCACCATAGGAGAGATCTCCCTTGCCTGAGCATTAGCTTCTTCGGCACTGGCTCAATACGATGCCATAATTGCCGCAACATCAAATTTGTCCTTAGCCATCTCAACAACGGACCTGGCTTTAAGCTCCTCGATTTCGAGGCCCCGAGCTAGGATCTCCTCCTTCACACCTCGAAGCTGGTGTTCAAGCGAAGCCAACTGCTCTCTTGGAGCTTCCTTCTCAGAGGCAAGATTGCCATACCTTGCCTCCACCACAGGGTCTAGGCTTCTTTCATCATAATTTCCTCCTGAAGTTGCGCCTCCAAGTTGTCCTTCTGATGAAATTGCAAAATTAAAAGTGTCAGTTGCTTAAACAAATAGGTACATAAAAACCTTCAAGAGCTGCATTACCTTCTCAACATACTCCATTCGACCTCACCATGCCTGCGTCAGCTCAACCTGAAGATCGTAGATATCCATTTCTTTCTTAGCACAGAGGGACTTGACGACATCCCTCTCCTCCAAAGTCTTCTTAAGCTCGGGCATGTAAAACATGAAACTGAGATTACGAGCCTTATCAAAAATGAAAAAGACATCAGGGTCGGGACTATATTCAAGCCCTGCGAGACATTCTCGAAAGATGTCATGACCTTCGTGGCTTGATTCCACTTCAGAATACCTCATATTATGGGCATTTCGAATTTGTCCCTCGGAGAACTCGGGGCTAGGAGGAAAATCATCCATGTTGATTACCCCAAGTGATCCACTTGGGAAATTTTCTCTTATCTGAAGAGGCTCGGGGTCATGTCGTTCGGCCTCGCCCTCTAAATGATCTCCTAGACAAGGTGCCTTCTTTCTGGATGATGGTTCGGGGACTTTGTTTGAACCCCCCTCGAAAATTTCTTCGGCTCTGGATTGAGCCACATCAACCATCACCGGCTCAATGGGCTTCAAAGCATCGACATTTTTTTTTCTCGCCAGTAACCAGCAGGCAGTCATCATCTTCTTCTTCCTCTTGATCCCGAAGGCGTTAGGCCATTTCTGAAGATAAGGCCACTGTATAGGCCTTAGGACTTCAAGCCACACATTTCTTTGACTTCGGTGGATTTTCATGTTACTCTCTTCTTCTTTTTCGTTTTTTTGGAAGGCTTTGGATCCTCCACTTTATCAGCCAAGGTCAGTCGCAAATCAACAGCGTCTCCAAGACCTACATGAAACCGAGGTCTGTATCCCATAGTAGAAGCACAAGAAAATAAACAAGCTAGCTCACCATGTTTTTTGGCCTCCCATCGAACCTTGGTCAGATTTGCCAGCAACGCTCCGTGTAAGAAGAGGCGGAGGCCAACTTTCGGACCTAGCCATTGAGGTCCGGGACCCTACAAGGAAACCAAGCAACAGCTGCACCATTGTACAACGGTTAGACCAATGAAAAATATAAAGCCAGGAAAGAAAAGAAAGCAAGGTTTAAACCTGATGTGTACTTACATTTCATATTCCACTCTATGGGGAACGGCATCCAATCGGTAGGAATCAGATCGAAGGTCCTAACCTGGACAAACCGACTCATCCACCTACTGTCTTTATCCTAATTGATACTACAAAATAGATATTTTAATGATCGGTGTTGCAATTTTATCAATTTCCCACGATAAAGTCGGGGACTATACAGTCTGATCAGATGATCAAAGGTAAATGACATCCCATCAATTTGGCTAAAAAGAACCTGATTAAGTAAATGATTTGCCAGAATGAGGGGTAGATCTGGCCGAGCGTCACTTGGTATCATTGGAAAAAGTCAAGAACAATTGGATATATGGGACCCTGAGCCGGAATTGCAGGGCTCAACACAAATATGTAGGTGTATACGCTCAGGTACCAAGCTTTATACGTGGTGATGTGATGTCCTCCTTGTTAGAATATACGCTTAACGCTAGAGGGGGGGTGAATAGCGTTTTAATAAAATCAAGATAAATTTGCGGAATTAAAATTGCAGGAATAAAGTAAGTGCAGTAATTAAAGTAGTAAGGAACACACCAAATTTTATACTGGTTCACCACAACGTGTGGTTAGTCCAGTCCCCGAGAGACTCTCTCGAGTTTTACACTAACTCCGTTAAGCTTACGGGTGCCTAACAAATCGTTACACTTGCTCGTAGATATACACTCTCCAAGACTTCAACCTGCTCGAGGATACCTCACCTGAAGACTTCAAGTCAAGGAACTAAACATTCCTTCTTACAACAAGGGATTAGAACTTCCCTTCAAGTGTGTGCAAACACTTAGCACTCAAGACAAGACTCTCTTACAGAGTAGATATGAGTAAAATTAATACGCTCAAGACACAACAACTTTGTCAAGAGTTTGGCTCTCAAAAACTATGAAATGAATATAAAATGATTGATATGAGAGTATGTAAGCTTAAGCAAGAATGTAATCAGTTGTTGTGCTTAAAAGAGTGATTTTGAGGTGTATTTATAGTCCTCAAAGTCACCAAGACCGTTGCTTAATTGCCAATCACTAATTGCTGATTTTGTGCTAGGATAATCGATTATCTGATTTGCATAATCGATTATCTGCAAATCGTTCAAAAATCATATGCAGATTTTAAGCAGAATAATCGATTATTCAAATTGCATAATCGATTACCTGATAACGTTTAATAATCGCACGCTGATTTTATGCTAGCATAACCGATTATTGCCTTGTGCATAATCGATTATCTTTCAGCGCTTAAAAATACTTTGGCAACGGTCATAACATAATCGATTACCTAAAAGACATAATCGATTATTTTGCTGTTTTGTGAATTCCGGTTATACACTGTCTTAACATAATCGATTATCAAAAAGACATAATCGATTATTTTGTTGTTTTGTAAATTCTGGTTTACACTGTCTTAACATAATCGATTATCAGAAAAACATAATCGATTATTTCTGTCCAGATTCGAAAGACATGTTTAAAATTCATTTTGGCTAAAATGAAAATGTTTGAAAATTATTTTGTGTTAAATCAAAGATGCATGGTTTGATGAAAATGATTTTACGAGAGAAGCCAAGTCTTGAATCTATTGTCGGATCAAGATCACAATATAAAACGACTCATGTATAACTTTGTTGCTTTACTTGATCTTGTTCTTTGTTTCTCTTGTGCCTCGACTTCGGCATATGTCAATGTTCCATGCGCGTCGGTTTGTCATTTATCAAAACCTACAAAGATGAACACACGTTTAGTTTTAGCGACTTGAGAACGTGTTTCAACAATTTCCCCCTTTTTGATAATGGCAAACCAATATCGGGATATGCATATTAAATAATTGATAATGACAATCCAAGATAAGTATATGAATGAGTTCCCCCTCAATTTATGAATTCCCCCTTAATTTATGCCAATATGTATTAGTGTGCATTACCCTTATTCCTTCCCCCTTTTGACATTAGCAAAAATCAATAAACTTTTATTGAGGAAACAATATTGAAAATACATAATAAGGCAAGAAAAAGAGACAAAATATTATTCAACCGATACAAAAAATATTATTCATTGTCAACATTAACATCCGCCTCGGCATCCGGCACTTCTTCCGGAAGGGCAACTTGGGCATATGGATAGTGGACGTGGTCAAAATATCCATGAAGCTCGTGGGATAATCGGGTGACATTCCTATCAATACGAGTCATGGATGTGGAAAAGGAGGCAAGTTGCTCAGAAATGGTTTGGAGGGTAGCATCGGACGGAGCCTGAGGACGACGTCTTTGAGTTGGAGGAGGAGCCGGATGTTCACCGATATTGGGAAATGAAGATTCTTGAATTTCCCAATGTTTTGTTGCCTTTTTGTGAGGACTAACGGAAGTGTCTATACCGGAGGCTTGAAAAAGAGCCATTATGACAAAAGCATAGGGGAGTGGCTTATCGTCCCCAATTGCATCATACATGTGAGTCATGACGAACTGGCACCAATTGATGCGAGCCCCAGTAATAATTGCGTGCATGAGTTTTGAATCCTCATGAGAGAGAGTCGTATGATTGAATTTGCGTGGTTTTAGAACTCGGGTTATGAAATAAAATATTAGACGATATTCCGGGAGCATGTTCGTAATGGTTGGGCGACGATGCTCCGGACTAGCAATAAATTCGCCAATGCCAATTTGGTTGAAAAGAAGTTGTTCATCAAATAAAGCACCTTCTTCTCTAGTGTAAAGTGAAATATCTTCCCCATTTCGTGGAAGTTTTGTGAGGAGTTGCATGTGTTCCTCATTTAAAAGAATTGGAACTCCATTGATGTTTGAGACTAGGTCACCATCTTCGTCCTTCCCGAGATTGGAATAGAAGGCACGAATTAGAGCAGGGTGAATGTAAGGGGATTGAAGATATATGAATTCAAGGAGTTGGCTTTGTATGAGGATATTTGCTGTGGATGGAGGGGCGCTGTGGCTAAGAAATCGATCAGTCGAGAATCGAGGAGGAAGGATTTCTCGATTTTTAAATTTTTCGACGAATCGAAGGAGTTCGGGTTCAGTGTCGAAACGTAAGAAGGATTCGTCTTTATAGTAGTGGGAGAGTGGACGAGCGACGGAAGAGGAGGCAATTTGTTTGCCGGAACGAGCGCGTTTAGAGTGCTTGCTCGCCATTAGTATGAAAAAAAATAAGAGCTGTTGCAAAAATTTGAGGGCTTTTGAAGATTGTTTGAAGCTAAGAGTGAAGTTGGAGTGAGAAATTTGAAGGATGAAAACACCTATTTATAGAATTGAAGAAGTGAGGCACTTATTTGAACAAAAAGCTGCAGATTTATTAAGCCAAACGGTCAAAAACGGTAACAATTTTGATGAGCTGACCGTTGGTAATCGATTACTGAACTTTGGTAATCGATTATTGCTGCACAGTGTGTTATACGGACTAGGGGAATAATCGATTTTGATTTGCAGATAATCGATTATTCTTAGGCAGTGCGATGAAAAACCGAGACGGTAAGAGGAAATCGATTATTCAGTTTTCAATAATCGATTATTTATTAACACTTGTAAAACTGAACTTTCAATAATCGATTAGTAATGTGGATAATCGATTATTAAACATGATTGCCAGATTCCTGCAAAATCAAAAAGTTAGATAATCGATTCTAGTATTAGTATAATCGATTAGTTTATTTTTCCAGTCGAATAATTGGGAAAACATAAAGGAGTAATAATCGATTATTGATTAAGAAAAATCGATTATTTATCACCAGTGCCCGAGAGTTCCCCCTGTCTTTGGGGCGATACCTGCAAAAAAGAGTTAGGCGCCTCCGACGCTCAAGTTAGTAATTGTTAAAAGAAAAATGCAATGCATGTATTAGATCATCGTGGAGTCAAGAATCCCGAGTTCACTACGAATTCGGAAAAAGGACTCTTTCTCTAAAGGCTTTATGAAGATGTCGGCCAATTGATATTTGGTTTCAACAAACTCAATTTCGACATCACCTTTGAGAACGTGATCTCTTATGAAGTGGTGCCTAATTTCTATGTGTTTCGTTCTTGAGTGAATAACAGGGTTCTTCGTCAAGCTTATGGTGCTAGTATTATCACATCGAAGAGGGATATGATTGATACTAAGACCATAATCTGAGAGTTGTTGTTTCATCCAAAGGATTTGAGCACAACAACTCCCCGCGGCTACATATTCAGCCTTGGTTGTGGATAACGAAACACTTACTTGTTTCTTGCTAAACCAAGAAACTAGAGAGCTACCGAGCAAATGGCAAGTGCCACTAGTGCTCTTGCGGTCCAATTTGCAACCCGCAAAGTCGGAATCGGAATAGCCAACAAGTTGGCATGAAGAACCTTTGGGATACCATAATCCTACATTTATAGTTCCAACAAGATACTTCGTTATCCGTTTTACCGCAGTTAGGTGCGACTCCTTCGGACATGATTGATATCGAGCGCATAAACACACGCTAAACATGATGTCCGGTCTACTTGCAGTAAGATAAAGAAGGGATCCGATCATACCTCGGTATTTCTTGGTATCTACTTCTTTACCTTTCTCATCCTTGTCAAGATGGTCGGATGTGCTCATTGGAGTGGCTATTGCTTTGGCGTTGCTCATTTCAAAACGATTTAGCAACTCCTTGCAATACTTAGATTGACAAATGAAAGTTCCTTCTTTCATTTGTTTCACTTGCAACCCCAAGAAGAAGTTTAGCTCACCCATCATTGACATTTCGAATTCGCTAGTCATTAACTTAGAGAATTCCTCGCATAAAAAATCATTAGTAGCACCAAAAATAATATCATCGACATAAATTTGAACTAATAGAATGTCATTGTTTTTATTTTTGATAAACAGTGTAGTGTCAACTTTCC
This sequence comes from Nicotiana benthamiana, assembly GCA_034376525.1. Classification (NCBI taxonomy): domain Eukaryota; kingdom Viridiplantae; phylum Streptophyta; class Magnoliopsida; order Solanales; family Solanaceae; genus Nicotiana; species Nicotiana benthamiana. Next base: position 41,891,571 of record CM067324.1, read on the forward strand.
CCCTTTCGAACTCATTGTCCAAAAGAAATATGCTTAAGCGCTCGTACCAAGCTCGAGGAGCTTGTTTAAGTCCATATAGCACTTTCTTAAGCTTGAAGACATGATCGGGAGATTTAAAGTCTTCAAAGCCCGGGGGTTGTTCAACGTACACTTCCTCTTGAATAAACCCATTGAGGAAGGCACTCTTGACATCCATTTGAAATAATTTGAAATTCATAGATGATGAAAAAGCAAGTAATAAACGAATGGCTTCTAGTCGTGCTACGGGTGCATAAGTTTCTTCATAATCAATTCCTTCTTTTTGATTATAGCCTTTAGCAACAAGCTTAGCTTTGTTTCTAGTGATTATACCATTTGCATCTAATTTATTTCGAAAAATCCATTTCGTACCAATTATGGTGTGATTATCGGGTCTTGGCACCAATTCCCAAACATCATTACGTTTGAATTGGTTAAGCTCCTCTTGCATTGCCAAGGTCCAATGCTCATCCCCAATTGCTTCGGAAATGGTTGAGGGTTCGATTTGAGAAACAAAAGCCATATGTCCTACAGTGTCTTTAAGAAGGTTTCGAGTACTTACCCCTTTCTCGATGTTGCCAATTACCTTGTCGAGAGGATGGTCTTAGACGTCCTCCAAGCCTTAGGCATCATCGATTCTTCTTCTTGTGGTGGTACTTCTTCCGAAAGTTGTTCCATGACTTCATCTTGAACTTCCTATGGATTCTCCTTTTGCACCTCGTCTTGACGATTGATTTTGTTTAATGCATCTGCAAGATCAACACAAGAATCCTTTCTCGCAAAGCGAGCATCTTTTTCACAAAATACTACATGAGGAGATTCCTCAACAGTTTTGGTTCGATTATTGAAAACTCTATATTCTTTGCTACGCGATGAGTAACCAAGAAAAATTCCTTCATCAGATTTCGCGTCAAATTTTCCCAAGTTATCTTTTCCGTTGTTGTGAATAAAACATTTACAACCGAAGACTCTAAGATGGGAAAGATTTGGTCTCCTTCCCTTATAGAGTTCATAGGGAGTTTTCATGAGTATCGGTCTTATGACAGCTCTGTTTAAAACATAGCATGCGGTATTCACGGCATCCGCCCAAAATTGTTTGGGAATCTTAGCCTCATCGAGCAGGGTTCTAGCCATCTCTTCGAGACATCGATTTTTGCGTTCCACCACTCCATTTTGTTGTGGTGTACGTGGAGCCGAAAAGGTATGTTCAATATCGAGTTCGTCACAAAAATCCGCAAAGATATTATGATCGAACTCTCCCCCATGATCACTTCTTATGGAAGTGACGGTTGTGTTCTTTTCATTTGAACACGTTTAAGAAAACTTTTAAAGGCTTGAAAAGCATCACTTTTATGAGCAAGAAATAACGACCATGTAAATCTAGAGTAGTCATCAACAATAACAAAAGCATAAAGATTTCCACCATGACTTTTAATTCTAGATGGTCCGAAAAGATCCATGTGTAGAAGTTGTAAGGGTCTAGTGGTTGAAACAACATTTTTGGATTTAAAAGAAGCTTTTGTTTGTTTCCCTTTTTGACATGAATCACAAATAGAATCTTTTTCAAATTTCATGTTTGGAAGACCAATTACTAAATCTTGTGAAACTAGTTTGTTTAAAAGATTCATATTTACATGAGCTACTCTACGATGCCATAACCACATGTCGTCTTCTTTACTCATAAGGCAATTTACAAAACTTGATGAAGAATTTTCAAGATCAACCACATAGATATTATCCATTCTAATACCACGAAGAATAACTTTAAAATCACTACGACGGATAACTAAGCATTCTTCGGAATAAAACAATACAGGATTTTCCTTGTCACATAATTGACTTATGCTCAAGAGATTATGTTTAAGACCTTTAACTAGCAAAATATGCTTAATGGAGGAAGATTCGTCCTTACCGACCGAGCCAATGCCGATAATTTTTCCTTTGTTATTGTCTCCAAAAATAACATTTCCTCCTTCCGTGGGTTTTAGTTGAAGGAATTTTGATGCATCTCCGGTCATATGTTTGGAGCATCCACTATCAAGGTACCAAAGTACACTTGATCCCTTCAAACACACCTACAAAACAAATTAATGAGATTTTGGTACCCAAGCCATTTTGGGTCCTTGTGTGTTAGGTGCAAAATAGTGGTGTGATTGACCTTCAGTGAAATGTATATGTCTAGTGAAGCATGCAGGAGCAATATGTCCAATTTTATTGCAATAATGACAAATGACATTCGGATTGTGCATTCTTCTAGGATGATAATAATTTGGGGGTCTAAATTCATTCACTCTATTTTTAGGAATATAGTTTTGGTGTAGTTTTCGAAAATCTTGTCTAGGTGGTCTATACATGCCAATATTTCTTCTAGCATTTGTTCTAGGATGAGATGCAATTCTAGGATTAAAGTTTCTAGGTTGAGTGTTGACATTTATTTTGTTTTGCCTAAGTTGAATCTTAGGTGGTTTAGGAATGGACTCAACTTTTTCTTTTGGCTCGTGTTTAAAGCCTATACCGTGCTTAGTGGATTTCAAATTTACAAGCACTTCATTGAGATTTTTGTGTGAAGAATTGAATTTTTGCAAAGTGCTTCTAAGACTTTCTACTTCTTCCTTTAGAGATTTGCAAGAAGTACAATTCTTATTTGAGCTTTCGGGTTTATCGGCGCTTCTTTTGCCATAAAACTTGTTTTCCTCTTTTAATTTCTCATTTTCAAGAGTTAGTTTTTCAAAATCCTTTTCTTTTGAAGAAATTTGTTTTCTTAAATCCTTTATAGATTTAGAAGCGCTAATAAACTCTTTATACAACTCATCAAATGCATCTTGCATTTATGCTAAAGTGAAATAGTTCTTAGAAGTAGTACATACCTCATTTTGAGTTTCTTCGTGTGCCATAAGACACAAGTTTGCGGTCTTGTTTCCTTCTCCATCACTTGATTCGTCTCCGGAGTCGCCTCCCCAAGAGATGTGTGCTCTTTGTTTCTTGACGGGTTTCTTCTCCTTTTTGGTATTTGGACAATTTGATTTGATATGCCCGATTTCTCCGCATCCATAGCACTTTAATTGGTCTCCTTGTTGCTTACCTTTTCGTTCATACTTCTTTTGCATGAACTTGTGAAATTTCTTAATAACGAGTCCGAACTCGTTATCTTCGTCACTTGAATCCTCATCATTTTGAGGTTGAGCTGTGCTTGCTTTAAGGGCGATTCTTCGTTTCCTTTGATCATCCAAAGGAGGGTTAAGAATAGTAGATTCATAGGTTTTGAGATTACCTCTAAGCCCGTCGATTGTGACATTTGTAATGCCGATTGACTCTTGAATAGCGTCGGCTTTGGAGCGCCATTCCGAGTGAGACTTCAAAATTTTACGGACAAGTTCCCTATCCGTGAAAGTCTTCTTAAGAGCATGAAGATCATTAACGATTTTTGAAAATCGTTCGAACATATCATCTATCTTCTCGTTTTCCTTCATATGAAAAAGTTCATATTCATGGGTTAGAAAACCTATTTTAGCTTCTCTTACCTGGTCCGTACCTTCGTAGGTAATTTCCAATTTGTCCCACATTTGCTTAGCCGTGGTGCAACATGAGATTTTCCGATAATCATAAGGATTTACAGCACAGTACATCATGTTGATGGCTTTTGCGTTGTTCTCCACCTTCATACTCATCTTCCGATTTTGGCACCATTTCATTTTCTACCTTTTTGGTTGGAATTTGCTCTCCATTCTTGATAATTTTCCACAGTAGAAAATTATTTGATTGGATAAATATTCTCATCCTTTCCGTCCAATAAGTATGGTTTGTGCCATCGAATAGTGGTGGCCTTGTGAAGCATTGTCCTTCACCTAGTCCTGCATAAACGTTACGAGTAGAAGCCATGGATTGTTTCTCTCGAGTCCGGGCGACTCGAAGTAGGGGTCGGACCCGGCTGAAGGATACACACCTCAAGGAAGCAAATTGAAGGCCTGTTACAACCTACATCGAGGGTAGTACAATCTCAAGGATATTCAGAAAGAGCGGAAATTTCTCAAGGACACGTGGATCAGAATAAAAATTAAAGTATAAGATTTGTACAAAATGTTACAAGTCCGTAATGGATACACTTGTACCAATAGAATTCTTACCTCAATTAGAAAATATACTATATTGGAGTTTTTTCCTCCTATATAAAGGGGACCTCAATCATTTTGTAAGGATCGTCTCACATTATTCATAGCAATAGAATATTTTACTCTGCTTTTCTTGTTTAACGTGCTCAATAAGTGTTCTTCAGCTTTATTGCTTTTACTTTATTGTTCATACTCCATTACTCTTAGCTGTCCTCGAGGCCACCAAGAACGTCGAGCTCGAGGTCCCCATTGTTATAGTAACACTAGTTTGGTTCGTCAATTCTTATTACTTAAACTTAATATTACTTGTGTAATCACTTTTGAAATAAATCACATATATCTAAGACCACAAATTATCTTTAATTGTTACTTTTATTTTCCACGGTAAATAATAGTTATTCAATATTGAAAGCTTGAAATTCTTGTTTGAGGGTAAAATCTTGAAGTTAATGATTGATTATTGTTAATAATTGTTTGAATGTTGATAAATTATGCTTCAACTTGTAGTTCAAACAAAGATTGGGTGATTTACTTCAAACATTTCAAATTTTATTGCTGGTCCTTAAAAAGTGTTTAAAAAGACAATGATTTGTTTATTTGGTGTTATTTGACAAAATTGGTGATTGAGGATCAATTGCATTAATATTTGAAAGTTTTATTTCAAACTTGAAATCATTTGAAATAGATTTGATGTGATTTTAACTACTGAAATTGTAATTTCAAAGAACATGTTGAAATATACAACAATAACAACTACCCAGTATAGTCACATAAAGTGGGGTTTGGGTAGGGTAATATGTAGACAGGCCTTATCCCTACCCGAAAGGGCAGAGAGGCTGTTTCCAATTGACCCTCGGCTCAGTGAAGGGAAGGAAAGACAAAAATAAAAACAAAAGAGCATTATTAACTCCAGCAGAAACAGCCTAAATAATTATCTAAACATAAGAACCGTAAATAAAATAGTATGTAATAATATCAGACAGTAACTACCATAAATAACAACCATAAGGAAGACACAGTCCAATACACAAACATGTTTGAAATATACAAAAAAATTATATCATTCAGATAAACTTAAATGAACAGTATAACATTGCAGATAAGACAATGTCATGCCAATTTGATATAGTTTGATAAATAATTGAACAAAAACAAATCATGCCAACTGGTTTGTGAAGAATGTAATGATTTTGTTGAATACAGATAATATAAAATCGTGCCAATATAATAGAGTTTAATGAACAATCAACAATCATAAAATCATGCAAACCAAAGTAGAGATTGTGAATAATTAATAGTATTGGTAGAGTAAATATAGTATAAATCTAACAATCTAATAAAGAAATCCCTAACCAGCAATATGTGGGTGAGATCAAAGATTTTTTTATATACATAAAAAATATTAAAAACAGGGACATTATTAAGGCCTAAACCCTTATAGGGCCAATAGCGTCAGTCGCCCTAATGAATTTGGGATAAAGCCCATCATCAACACGATCCAAATGAAAGAAATTTCCCGTGGTGGGCCCAGAAAATAGCAATAAAAGTAGAGCGGCCTTTAAAACTCGTTAGAGATTTAGGGTTTCGCTCGCTTCAGTAGTCTCAGCTTCGCAGCTCCTCAGCCCCACCCTCAACCTACCAGTTACAGCACCAAGGCAACTTCGCTCTGTCATCATGGGGTGATCTATTTCTCTTCTCTTATTCGTTGTGTCTCTTTGCCTTTTTATTCACTTTATTTGTAAACAATTCATCTAGTTTTGTCATAATGCTTTTAATGTATTGGAGATGCTAATAGAAACCATTTCAGTCTATAGAAATGCATATGAAAAGTTATGGGTATTGAAACAAAACATTGTGAGATCAGTTTCGGCTATATTGGTACTAAGGAACTACACTGGAAATAATAAAAACAAGCACGTGGAAAATGACTAGTTTGGTAATGTAAAGTTTGGTAATGTAACTTTGTAATATTAGCTGGTTCTGCTTTGTTGAGAAAGTTATATTTATTGGGACAACAAATTATGAACTTGTTTAGCTGGCGGGTTTGTGGGGATGCATAATTCTGCAGTCCATCTTGGCAAAGCAGTTGAGCCCTATTGAAGGCAATGAATTGTTTTGAATGCTAATGGACTTAGATCAAATGTCACTCTAAACTGTTCTTGGCTCCTCATTCTTCATGGGGTTATAGCTCAGTAGAGATGAAACACCTTGCTAATGGACCCCCCCCATAACTATTTCGTATAGTTATTATGGTGTTGAATGGAATGCACATTGTTTCTAGCTAGTATTTATGGGTCATTGAGCAAAGTTGGATCAATGGGTATTATTTTAAAACTTGTTGCTTGTCGGTTCTATATGTACGCCTAATTTTGCAGTCCATCTTGGCAAAGTAGTTGAGCCCTCTCAAGGGCAATGAATTGCTTTGAATGCTAATGGACTTAAATCAAATGTCTCTCTAAACTGTGCTGGGCTCTTCAAGCCTAGTGGGGTTACAGCTCAGTGGAGATGAAACATCTACCTAAACCAAAAAGATTAAGAGTAAAGCTAGGACTGGAGGGGTATTTGGAATCAGTAGTTAGGATATAGATCAGCTGGCTACATATGTTTTCCGGTTCAATGCTGTTTTTTGTTCCGCCATATTTGGCAAACATAATTTAAGAGGTTTTTCTTTTTTCTTTAAGGTGCTACTTGGGAAACAGTATTCTTATTGTGCTGGAGAGACCAGTGGGTTTAAGATGATCACATTGTTTATTCTGATATGTTGATGGACGAGTTTCTATTTTAAGGATATATAGGAGTGGTTGATTCTTTAGTCCATCTTGGCAAAGTAGATGAGCCCTTTACAGGGCAGTGAATTGCTTTGAATGCTAATGGACTTACAGCAACTGTCACTCTCTTAACTGTTCTGGACTCCTATAGCTCCATAGAGTTGCAGATTAGTGGAGATGAAACATCTATCCTATTACTTTTCACTTTCCAGACACCCTTTTGAGGAAGGTGAAAGAGATAAATAAGCTACTAAATGCTAGTATCCTTTATAGTTGTAACAATATCAGTATTGATCTTGTATGGAATGGCTGAGATTAGTAGAAACGATAGGGATGATTTCAGATGATGCTTGCATCTCTAGCTTGAACGGAATTGGGTTTGCAATGACATTTTAGTTTTTGAGGTGGAATTATCTAGCAGAATCCATTTCACCCCATGCATTAGTTCCGTCTTTGCACATGGCTCCTCATTTTGAAATATCTTTTCAAATGTCTTGTTGTGATTGATGTCATTCAATGTTTCCCAAGTTATTTTGGTTACTGTGCAGCCAACCAGAAACGTACTACTATTGATTTTGTTTTATAAGTGGTCATAAGTATCGCAAATTAGTTTGCAAATGTATATTACTGTTTTAGAGTATAAGATTTGCACACCATGTTCTCTCGTTTTGAGTTGTTCAAATGCTGGGTGCTGAGTGGTTTAACTATTTAATTCCTTGTGATCTGCTGGTCAACTTTTCTCTTTTGTTCTCTGTATATAAATGTGCTTTCTGTCCATTGGTTGGCCAAATATTGGAAAAATTTTCTTTTTTGGTAATTTAGAAGCTTGTGTTGTAATCATTCAAATGCAGGAAGACACGTGGAATGGGAGCTGGTCGTAAACTGAAGTCCCACCGTAGGAGGCAGCGGTGGGCTGATAAGTCTTACAAGAAATCTCATCTTGGCAATGAATGGAAGAAGCCATTTGCAGGGTCATCTCATGCAAAGGGGATTGTCCTGGAGAAAATGTATGGCCAAATTTGCTAGCCATTTATTAATATTTTAGACAGAAATTTATGTATTTGTTTAATCAGACCTAACTTTTACTGAACGAATTATAGCGGTATTGAAGCTAAGCAGCCCAACTCTGCCATTAGAAAGTGTGCTCGAGTTCAGCTGATTAAGAATGGGAAGAAGATAGCTGCTTTTGTACCCAACGATGGTTGTTTGAACTACATTGAAGAGAATGTATGTGTTTTGATCATATTATTATGTGTCCGTTGCAATTTTGTCCTTTTTTCCTTTTAGTATCCTTATGTTTTCTCTAATGTTGAATAAATCTCATCTTTTTGTTTGTAGGACGAGGTGTTGATTGCTGGATTTGGTCGTAAGGGGCATGCTGTGGGAGATATTCCTGGTGTTAGGTTCAAGGTTGTGAAGGTGTCTGGTGTCTCGCTTTTGGCTCTCTTCAAAGAGAAGAAGGAGAAGCCAAGATCTTAAATACTTCCAGGTCAAGTGCAAGTATCTTCTGAATGAATTTTTTGTTAGATCAGCTCTTTTATCTTTTATTTTCATTTTCCCCAACCTTTAACTAATATAGTTTGTCATGTGGTTCTGCCAATACCTGCCATTTGTTTCACCTTCTGTTAATGAATGATGGATGATATTCTGATGGAATTTTTAGCTGTTGGAGGTAGAATGTGTGCTATTATTAGTTTTCCTTCCCGCTGAAATTTTTTGTGCAATTGCATTCTTAAAATCCTGGTATTTTCATTGCTTGTTGGATCAGGGCGTGACGAGATGCAACATAGTATGAAACTCGTTCAATCCATAAACATAGTCTAATTCCGTCCCCATTGTGACCGATCTTCGTTTTCTAACAGCAAAGAATATAAAAATAAATAATTCAATCGAATTGTCTTTTTTTCTTTTATCTGAGGAAAGAAAATTTGACTGAGTTTCTAATTTGATTTTTTAATATTGCAGTTCATTTCTTCTATATAGACCACTATATCAAATTTACCCTTGAAGCTTAGGGTATACAAGAAAAACTATTAAGTCTAACAGATCTGAAGGCGAAGATTAAATTGCCAGTTAGTGGCAACAACAACGGTCCAGTTACGCTGAGGAGCAGGGGCTGTTTCTAGGAGAGCTTCGGCTCAAAATTGCCAATTAATGGCGTGACACGTAAATGTGCAGTTTTAGTCGCACCTAGGTATTGTAATATGCACTTCTATATTCTCGTGAGATACTGCTCTACTTTCAAACGCAATGACTGCACCCACTTTTACTATGAGCAGATCTTCTTGTTTACTCCTTTAGAGAGAAGAAGTTTAATTCAAATAAACTTTAATATAAGAGAAATTCATAATTTTAGTCCCTCAGGTATTGACAATATTGATTCGGTATTAAACCATCGATCAAATACTTTTTTTCTTTTTCATTTGCATGAATCCAAATGCTCTTTCAACTTACAGATTTTTCCTCGAACAAAATTTTCTCGTTTCCGTTAAGTGGCTTTTGGGTGGATGGAGGAGCCACCAGATGATGCCTATATATAGCGTTGGGGTCTCTCCCTCTTGAAGTAAAGTATCATCCCTCCCATTTGTCAGGCATAATTATTTTTTACAAGAAATCCCTATTAAGAATGAAATGATGTTAATATTAATCAAAGAGTTACAACACCAAATATAGAAAGGTATTTCTATAAATTTCGGAACTAACTAAAACAGAATCATATATAACATGAAATGGAAGATGTATAATTTGTTTGCCTCATTTGTTCTTGCCTACTAAGAATTTTATTCCTAGTATATCTTGCTCATTCAAAAGAAGTTTTACATCACATTTTTAGGTAATTTTGAAATAGAAGATCTGAAAATTTCAAATTTGTGGATGTATAGGGCAAAATCAGTTTATATAAAATGATCGAATGATAGCATGACACGTGAAATCGCAGACAGGCAGAAGACAAATCGAGTAAGAACCAAAACCAGAAACGACTATAGTTGACATCGAATAGGCTCCGAAGAGAGCATAATCAACGTGAGCGGGTCGAATGTTTGTCACCATCTGACATTTAATGGAGAATATTCCCTAATATTAAACTAGCAATCGTTGCAGAGAATTTTGGTATTCATAGTCTGCCGTTACATATTCATCAATTGTCTCCGTTATTATTATTTAAGAGATGCTTGATCTTAGAATCTTGTTTCCTAAGTATAGTTATAAATAGTAGTTTCAACAGCTATTATAAAGGGGAAATTATTGGCAAAACTTATGCTACATTATATTCTCAAGCTAAATAAGATAATTTTACTTATTATTTAACATTGTTCTTATTTCTATCCTCGATGCATCGCTCCCGAAGCCATGCATGTCATTTTCTTTGATTTTTACGCTAAGTCTTCTCTTTAATTTGTTTATCATTTTAGGATCAAATCAATTCGTTTTTCTATAAATCACGTAGCAAATTTAACTGTACCGTTTTACGGGTAAACAGTATGGATGTAATTGAGTTGATCCCTGCATCTATTACTAACTAGTTTGATTCTTTGTTTCGTAGCGAAAAATTGAAACTGGCAGCTAACGATGTCAAGATCACACACAATGTTGAGGCGCATGAAAATCTGCCTTAACATGAAGATTTAATCAGTGACACCCATAACGAGGGGGACTTGGCAACTCCAGTCCATGATAGACAATATCCCCGACATGTGCGGTAACTAACTCTCGATGATGTGGAGGACAAACTCGTTGCAAAGACAGTAAGGATCTTGAGATAGCAACAGAAAGCAACCACGGGCCATCTCTCAAGGCAGGACCGGGTTATGATGGAATTGAAGCATGTATTATCAGGTGCTTCCAACAAGGCAAACGAAAGAGTCCTAGTTCCTCCTAGCGCTCCTGCAAATCAAAGGGCTTAAAGAGTTGATAACAACACCCCGATGGGTGAGGTTGATTTCGACGGAGCTAGGAACCAGTAGCGGATCCGGTAATGACAACGGTAATGATCCCTTTAAAACTGAACTCCTGAGATTTATGAGGAAGATGAACGAGTGGATGGATCAGAACGTGAAGGAGTTTCACGCCCAAATGGACTAGATTCCGGGTGCACCACCAGTTTTGAAGGGAAAAGATTCACAGAAGTACACCAGTTGCTATTTATGTTGAGCGCAACACCAGAATTGATTTTAAAATTGTTCAAGAGGCCGGACATACCAAAGTACGATGGGACCTTGGATCCTTAAAAGCACATCACAATTTGTATCATACCGGTGAAAGGGAATAACCCGCTTTTAAGGCTAATCAGAAGATTGGCCGCCCTAAGCAAGTTCATCTTCCGATCCTAGAAAAAATGTTTATCACTTCTTCTCACTTCTAAAGAAGAAGAACAATTTCGAGTGGACTCCAGAATGTCAACAAGCCTTAAAAGACCTGAAACGTTATCTATCAAGCCCCCCCGCTACTATTGAGATTGGCAAAAAGGTGAACAATTGCTAATATACCCAGTGGTCTCAAAAGTAGCGGTAAGAGCCGTTCTAGTCTGGGAGAATGAAGGTACACAATTTCCTGCTTACTATGTTAGTAAAATTTTATCAGAAGCGGAGACTCATTATCCGCACTTTGAAAAGCTGGCCTTAGCTCTCGTAATCGCCTCTCGAAAGCTTAGGCCTTATTTTTGGTGCCACCCGATAGTCGTTGTGACAATCTTTCCTTTGTGGAATGTGCTACAAAAGTTTGACTTATCATGCCGATTGGCCAAATGGGCAGTTGAAAATAGTGAGTTCGATATTGAATACAAGCCTAGTATTGCGATCAAAGCAGACGTTTTGACTAACTTTGTTGCTGATTTCAATCTCGGGTTATCGCCGTTGGCTGCTAAAGAAGCAATGTTGGTCTCAGAAATGACATCAGGAGTTTGGACCTTGTTCACGGATGGAGCTTCTAATGTGAAAGGGTCCGGGCTCGTGGTGGTCCTATGTCACACCCTAACCTCGGGGGGTACTACCGGCACTCAACCAAGTGGACTTGGTCGACCAAGCTTGTTAGACACTTTCTACCCAACTCACTTTATGACTAATTGAAGGCATGTTTTCATTAAGTAGATAACATGAAGTTCATGTATATGTTACTAAATTATTCCATCAATTACATCATGGTTAAGTTTCAAATACACACATTCACGTTTGATCTTTCTAACACCCATATACCACCCACATAGTGTATATGGAGCCTCTAAAGATACAAAAGAGAGTTATGATAATGTCGACGACAAGGCCCCGGCTATACCTCAAAACATGGTAAAAATATGAACAAAAGGTACAATGCATGACCACCGGGATGACATGAGGCTCACCGAGTCTACTGGGAAGGGACACACCACTAACTGCGATCAACAATGTCTTCTATGGAACCACCTGCATCAATTTAAAGACGCAACACCCCCAGAAAAGGGACGTTAGTACTATAATTTTGACCATGACCATAATGGTATAACTTTATCCTTGAAAGAGATATATGATCATATGGATGTTGATGAATATGTGGTGGTATAAAATTAATTGAGAGCTCTAGAAGAACCAATTATCACTATTTTGGAGAAACACAATTGATTATCAATAAGGTATTATGTTTTAGTAAGTCTCAAAGAAACTAATTCAGTTTCTAAAGTACACGCGAAAATGGCTGATTATATTGAGATTATAAATAAAGGAAAGATTTAATATCTTCTATTACTACAACTTGTAGCGGGATAATATGTATGTATAAAGTTACCCACTTTATTCTCTACTCTGTACTACACAAATAAAAGAATAGCATAATAAAGTGGATGTTTATTGATATAAAAACCCATATCATAATAAATTTGGAGTTTATTGATAATTGCATGCGTCATGGTGTAAATATGAAGTTTATCAATATTGATAATTTATTCAGTTGGCATAATTGGTTTAGCCATATCAATTGAAGTATAATGTACAAAAATAATAAAGAATTCACATGGGTAAATATTAAAATGACTAGAAATTTCTTTACGAATTCTCTTATATTGATTGTTCTCAATAATTAATAAATCAACTGAAATTGGGATTGAATCCCATGAATGCTGGAAATATCAAAGGTGAATATGAGCCCATTCACCTGCCATGTATACCACATAAGATGCATCTATGAGATGGTTACATGTGCAATTATTATTAACTCGCAATATGGTGTTTTGCGAGGTAACTTTCTCAATAGTTTAATTTCGAGCATAATTTCCAGATTTTCTATTCAAGAAGTTCATCTTGATAAGTTGGTTTACATCACAACTGGTTTAGCAAAATGATTTATTGAGTGCCTCCACTTAATAGCTAAACAATTCCTTATGAGAACAAAGTTATCTATATCAATTTGATGTACGTTATATATCAAAGTATATTATTTTCTCCCCGCACAAGTGGTTCAGGGCCAGGAACCAAATAATTCCATCTTATTATTATTGATGCGCGGTGTATATTTTGATTAACACCATAATGCACAAATATGGGTTCTCCAAGTCGAGAAAATAAGTTAGTTTTTCTAACATGAGGGGGAGACATGATAAACAATTGAAAAAAAAAATTACGCGGAATGAATTATTACAACTAGATCCTCGAATAAAATAATATGAACTTGAAGTTCATAAAAGGATAATTCATTTGCAATATATTGCAAAGCATACCAGTCGCATTTGCTGACCCAAAAAAAGTGACTATACTCTCATTGCAAATGCTCTTATTAAGTCCTAGAAGGACAAAGTCTATGGTACGCTTAAAACGTATAGACAAATCGATTTCAAATAAACTTCTTGATAAAGAAGATGAGAAAATGATCAAAATGATCATGATAAAGGAGGTAAGTGATCTAGAAGATCACATGACATAAGACTTCATAAAATCTCATGAGAGATTCAGGTATCTGAATATATGAATGAAGAGACCTCTATGTTATGTCTTTATGAAAAACAATGGACCCGACATAAAATGTTCGTCGACGACATCCATCATAACGCTAAGTATAGATGGGGATCTTAAGGCTGTCGAGACAAATACAAAAATATTGGCCAAATTGACGATACACAATTCAAATATAATTTGTTTAATATGAAAGACATGTAGTTCAAATACTTGAAAATATAAAGTCAATGTTATGTGCAATCAGTTTCCGATATCTTATATGTCTAGCATGATACAAAAATTTGATGTGCATCTAAAGTCTATTATATGGCTTATATAACTTAACTTATATGATAATCCATGAAGGATTTAAGTTGCTTGAAGCATATACAATTCTTGATCTTGAAGTACATTTCTCAATGCAATTTGTGCACAAATGTATCTTGCTATAACTCTAAGCATGACAATATTATAGCAAGAGTTTTCACCTCTTTGTGAAGATATTAAAATGACGATTCTAACAAAATCATATGAAGATAATACATCTATTAGGAATGATGATTTCAAGGTGAAACAAACTCGTTCAAGAGATCTTTTGAAGATGCTGCACAAGATTGGAATGCAAATGCTTAAGGATGTGAATTGATGCTCTCATAAGGTGGAGTTAATGCACGTTGCACTCTTTTTTCCTTATAAGTTTGTCCCACCGGGTTTCCTTGCAAGGTTTTAAATGAGGCAACCAAAATGAGCATTTCTAAATATGTGTACTCTTTTTCCTTTTCTAGAATTTTTTTCCTTTTGGATTTTATTTTAGTTAAGGTTTTAACAAGTTACATTATCTGTTGAATATATATTCAAGGGGGAATATTATAAATAGAATTCTATTTATGGTAAATGTCTATACTTAGAGAGATTCTAGGGTTTATTACTTGGTGACCAAGTCATTATTTCTCTATAAATAAAGGATGCTATTCCATTGTAATTTATCCCAAAAATCAATAAGAATTCTCTCTCTATTTTTGACTGCAATATTCTTCTTCTTTTATTGTTTCATAATAAAATGGAAAACTTTTATCTTAATTTATGTTTTCAACAATCTCCCAGCTAGATAACAATCACACAAGAATGAAACTAATCATTTTAGCTGTCCTTCCCTTCTAAATTCTAAAGCACTCAAATTCTAACATTTACAATTTTGATGGTCTCCTAAATCCAGGAAGAAATAAAATGTAAGAGTTACTTTGGACAGGTAAAACATGTCAAAATAATTGTATGAACTGTATATTTATATCTTGTTGCCATCATTTCGTCTTTTGGGTTTTCACAAATTATATTTTCATATAAGTTTTTTAATAACAGAAATTTTCTAGGATCGATAGCGCACAATCCGAAATTTAATGGATAATTAGTTGGTCCATTCATCTTTCTCCACTTAAATATTAGCTACCACAATGAACCTGTTCTGATAAGTGCCGTAGCCACCCTATATCAAGGGTGATCAATCACACACCATTCCGGAAAATTACACTATATATATATATATATATATATATATATATATATATATATATATATATATATATAAGTTAAATACTATTTTATATAATTATATATTATATTTTAAACACTCTTAGCACATTAGCTAAGGTTGTTCAACGGTTCAAGTTGTTCAAAGTTCCGTATTTTTCAAAGGTTCAATGTTCTGCTTATTTTGTTTGCCATAACTAAATGGAGACCACCATGTGTGGTCTATTTGATTCTTTTTCAATCTATAAGATTTCTTAATAAAATAACTCCTAAAACTTAAAATTAGTCTTTAAACAGAAAAACTAATCTTAAAAGTAATTTTTTAGTTAAATTAAAATTTTAAGTAAATTTATAATTTACAAGTCGAGCTCTACAAAAATTTCTTTAACAAAGCTAACTACAAGCTACAAATCCCATCGACTCTCTTTTTCTTTTGTTTGTATGCTTACTTATTTAATAAAATTTCTAATGTTGTTTTTTTGTTATTTTAATTTTGATTTATAAAATTATAGTTCTATTTTTATTTTTTATTATTTAGCTAAATGTTGCGTAACTTGTTTTAAACTTTTACTATATTATTTACGAACGGAAAAAATTATTGACTTGTTTAAAGTTATATTCTTGACATAATTCCTGACTATACCATTGGTCCTAATCCACACATCATGTGCTGTACTCTTTTTCTTATTTTATAGCAGTTCTTACAAGGAACAAGAAGTTAAAATTTGAAATTCCTATTTTGTGCTTTTAGCATGACAATTGTGCCAAGTCTTAATAAACATTAAGGGTTCGTTTGGTTGGAATATAATTTATACTGGCATAAGTTGTATCGATATAAATTGTATTAAGATAAATTATGTTGGGATTAATTACGCTGAGATTGTTATTTATTTATTGTTTGGTATTTTGTATTAAAAATGATAATTGCATAATTTCTAAGAAGAAGGCATAAATTATATCGGTGCTAATTACCTCACATTCTAGAAGGTATAAGTTATCCCGGTGTTAAAATTAATACCGGGATAACTTATACATGATTTACTAACCAAACAGAATATTAAGATGGTATTAAATTTTATACTACCCTTATACCTTCTTATACCTCATATCAGACGACCCCTAAGAGTACTCTATTATCGTGATATGCTTAGCATTAACCATAGTTTACTACTTCTACATTAGATTAAAGTTACAGGTTTAAACTTTAAAGACAGGAATAAATATGAAAAAACCTTGAATATAAAGGATTTAGCTCACCTCCTGTACATAATCTCTCCATTTCCATCGGTGCACATCTAATTTAATAACACTTGTCCTCTTTCAGATCTAAAGGCCAAGCTTTTAGTTAGAGTAAATCTTGGTTAAACTAAATATTGTCTTGCTGGGTTAGGCTTTAATTGGAAAGAGAAAACAATTATCCTAAAATTTTGCCATAAAATTTCATAGTTAGTCGAGATTTTGGTATGAAATAGTTAGTTCTTTATGCAACCATAGAAATCATCTTTATGTAATTCACTATTAACCCATTAAAGCTTTTCTTTTTTTTTTCATTCAAGTCTTTTATTTCTCATTTCTAATGTGGAGTTTCTTCTACAAAAGCAGCAATCTGCTTTTAATACTAATGCAATTGTCAAATACAAGAAACAAAATATAGTGCATTTATTTTAGTTCTAAGAAACAAGAAAGGTGCAAGAACCAAAAAAAAAGGTGTCCTTAAAAAAAGTTGTTATGATGTTGCTGACAATAACATTTCATTTGAAGGAACTTAATTGGAATTTGGGAAGAAGAAAGTTAACGATTTAGAGATTTGATTAATGAAAATTTTTACGACTTTTTTTAGTTTTAATTATAGTAAGAAAATATTTTTCGAATCAAAATGAAATTTTAGCAAAATTTTCGATAGCTTCTTCTCTTTCAAATTAAAGTCTTAACCCTATAAGAGAATGTTTAATTTAACCAAAGTTTATTTTAAATAAACGTTGGCCTTTAAATCTGAAAGAGGATAAGTGTCATTAAATTAGATATACATTGATGGAAATGGAGGGATTATGTACAGGAGGTGAGCCAAATCCATTAAATTGCATTAATAATAAAGAATGACTATAGATTCTTGATAGCCTTTTCACATGCTATTAAAAGTTACTTCTCAATACAATCCACTGTACATAATACAGCATGATACAGTGAATAAAACAAATAGAGACTACAATAAGCTGAATACAACACACAAGATACAAATCATAAGAATGAGTGGAAGATATAAATGGCTGTGCTGGCGGGAGATAGCAATATCCAATGAAATAATCGAGGTACCCACAAGCTAACTCATACAGCACCGTAATAAAAATAAAAAATATAAAAGATATATAGATGGCTGCACATTGAAGGCTGCCTTACATTACAAGTTGCGCAAAGGACTGACCAGTGAGCAAAAACATTGAGTGGCTCGGTCCGAGCAGGAAAATCCACAATAGGGAAGTAGATACTCCAGATCAAAGGGGAAACAGGAGAAGAAGAATTGATTTCTCTTATGTTTAAACATATTCAGGATTCAGTGACAAAGCTTCCTGATATATCATGTCCTTAATTTGCTCTTCTCCTATTCCTTGTTGCTCAAAGTCGAAGGAGAATGGAACAGGGCAGATCGGTTCATCACCTGCATTGTGGAGCTTTGCAAGGTACGGATGATCTAATGCTTCCTCAACTGCATCCGAATACAAAAACATTAGCGGATGAGCTTAAAAGAGAACGAACGGAATATGATTCAGCAAGAATCTTCATTTTGTGTGGTCTATGTGAAAATGTAGCAGCAAGTATCATCGTTTTATGTGACCTATGCAAAATCAACTCTTTTTACTGAGGAAGAAGGAATGATAAGCTTTCCTAGAGATAAGCGATTATGAATATATTATTGGACTCTATAATGTTAAAGATTTATTACATGCAATGGATAAGTGTATTATGATTTTATCGTCAAAAAGAGATACTTTTGAGTCGAAAGAGTTGATCGTTCAAGCTTTCCAATCTCTAAGATAGCAGTACAGAATATGGAAATTACCTGTAATTCTTCTAGTAGGATCCAGTGTCAACATTTTATCGACAAGATCAATAGACAATGGGTTCACATGAGGGAAAACTTTTATTAATTGCTGACGAGGATGTTGTGGGAGTTGCCTGATGTATCTCTTTGCGTCTTCATTTTGGAGGAAGCCAATATCAGCTTCTGTTGGGGTGCCGAGAAGCTGAGAAAAGTAAAAGCCAAGATAAGCATTTTCTCTCCACAAGATTACTCATAATTGTATACTTATTTGTTGTTTTTTCCGGTCCATAATAGATGCTTATGTTTGCGTGGAGGAAAGGAGCAACATAATCAAAGTAAAATCAAGAATCCACAAGGTTAAATATTGTTCCATGTAAAAAATGAAGTGTATATATCCTTATATATTTATTTCTTTCAAGAATCAATCTTTACCTCGGTTAACAAGCGTATTTGATGTACATGATCTTTTCCAGCAAACAAAGGTTTTCTGTTCATAAGTTCCATGAAGATGCAGCCGACAGACCAAACATCTATGGCAGCAGTGTAATCTGAAGAGTTCAATAAAAGCTCTGGTGCCCTGTACCATCTGGTTACAACATATTCCGTCATATTCTCGTTCTCTATTTTTGGCCTAGCAAGACCAAAGTCACATATCTTAAGATCACAATTTGCATTTAGCAAAAGGTTGCTCGGTTTGAGATCTCTATGAAGAACATTTGCGGAATGTATGTATTTCAGGCCACGGAGGAGCTGATACATGAAGTACTGCAAACAAAATTTGTTTTTTAAAAAACAAAGAGTAATTTAGAGAAAACTATAAAGATGCATATCAGATAGATTGTTAGTGTTAACTTGGTACAGTTTCGGGGGTGGATTTACCTGACAGTGATCCTCTGATAAACCTTGGTTGGATCTAATTATTTGGTGAAGATCAGTATCCATGAGTTCATTAGCAATGTAAACATCAGAAAACTCCCTTCGTAACGGTGGAGGAATCACATCTCTTAAACCAATTACCTGCAGAGAATATTTGGTTTCCTTGAATAAGCAAAAACTAGGAGGTAGTTGTACTAAATGAGGCATCCAAATTGCAAATTGCCGTAAATGAAGTCATCTTATCCAGAATTATGCAGAAACATTAAATAACAAAGACAGATCCCATAATATATGTGAGAGAATCTAAATCATTATTAAGTATCCACTAAAAATCTAGTCATCGTGCTATAGACAGCTGAAAGCAATTGAATTGGGAATTTGTTTATTCTCAGCTGATAATCATTTATTTTGCCTTTGCTTATCCTAAATAGAATAACTAGTTTAATCTGACCAATTGTCTATGTTGCTCGGACTCTTTGAAAATATCGCTTGGTGCGTATTGGATATTCCAAAAGTATTTTATATTTGAAGAATCTGACACGGGTGTGGCAGCATTTGGAGAGTCCGCATAACATAGCCAGTTGCATATGGGACGAGGAGAGGGGGTAGTCTGTAAAGCAATAGCATGGGATTCTCACTACATGATCAGTAGAAATTCTCCTTCAATAACAACTCACAACATCTAGAAGAGTAACCAAAGTAAGAAAAGGAACAGAAGAAGACTCACATTTTCATGGTCTAAATGGCGGAGGAGCTTAATCTCACGGAGAGTCCTCTTAGCATCCATGTAATTATCAAACGCATTTGCGATTTTCTTAACTGCAACCATCTCATTCAGCTCCGTATTCAACACCGAGCTTTACATACACAGACAGACAAAACACCATTATCGGCTTGATTTCAGAGACGAATCCAAAATATAAAGCTAGCAAATACACTACTTAGTAAATATACATATATTCAACATATATACACATATGTGGGCGTTCCTGCACCTACCAGCAAAGGTATATAGAGCCTTTGTTATATGGACTCAACTTAACCAGAGATAGATACAACCATCATTTTTTTGAAACAGATTAAAATAGAAAGAAAGCCAGCTAAAATGAGATTCCGGTAGTAAAATCTGTAGTGTTTTCAATATAAAATGACACATTTTACTACCTCTGTCCTATTTATATGACATTCTTTTCTTTTTAGTCTATATCCAAAAATAATAAAACATTTCTATATTTAGGAGTTATGTAACTTTAAACTTCTTATTTTAATCTTAATGAGATAACTACAGCCACAGGAATGACTATGTTGTGTTTATACCACAAGCTTTAAAAATCATTTTCTTTCTTAAACTCTGTATTCAGTCAAACACCTTCATATAAATTGACTCATTTCAAGCATACAATGAGTTCCGCGTTAAAAAACCCTTAAAAATTGAACTCAGTAAATTTGAAAATGTAGTGCTTATATGTTGGATCCAATTGTATTCTCAATACAGGGAAAACACAAAGAGGAAAGAAAAAACAAAAAGAAAAAGCAATTTCATGGATAAGAAAAAAAGAAGTCGAAGAAAAAGAAGGTACCAGACAATTCCATAAGCACCACGAGCAATAGGCATAATAGGAGGACGATACTTGGTAGTGATCTCAAAGAAATTACCAAAAATATCATACTGTACATATTGTCCACCGTGAGTTAAAACCGAAGGAAAATCAGGGAATTGACCACCGCCGCTACCCATATTTGCATCAGCCATGATCTACTTTCAGTCCACTAATCAAACAATACGTGACAAATGTAAAAGAAAAATATGTGCCTAATTAAGACAAGATCATTTGAACATGTAATAAGTGTAAATATATATATATATATACACACTTATATTTAATTGTAGAGGGTGTAGGGGTCAACGAAGAAGGAAAAGGAAGGAGAAAGGAAGTTTAGGGGAAAGGAGATCAGAGGAGGAGGCGTTAGTTGTACCGGATGAAAACATGCAAAAGATCCAAGAATTTTAGAGAGAGAAAGTAGAGAGAAGGGAGAGCACTTGAAATCGAGACTCAGATATTATTTGAGAGAAAATGATCCCTCAGTCTGTACAAACGACCCCTGACCCCTATATATCAAAATAACCCTTTTACAAATATAGCCTAGTTATTACAGAAACAGCCTAATTACACAAATAACCTAATTACAGAAATATACTAATTACAAAGATAGCCTAATTACACAAGTAGCCGAAGTAGCCTATTAGGCTCAGATATGACTACCTTATTGACCCTTAATGGTCTAAGTTGGGTTTTATCATCATCGCCTACATATATCTCAACACCCCCCCTCAAGTTGAAGGGGGGGGAAACCACCATCAACTTGGACAAAAGAGGAGAAAGAGCAGTCCCAGATAAGGCCTTTGTCAATAGGTCAGCCAGCTGCCGAGAAGTGGGAACATGGGATAGCTTGAGAAAGCCATTATGTAACAGATTTCGAACGTAGTGACAATCCACCTCAATATGCTTAGTACGTTCATGGAAAACTGGATTATTAGCAATGTGAACAGCAGCCTAAGATCTACGATGAAGCCATCCTCCTGATGAGTATGTAATTTTGACTGACATGAGAGAACCTAAGATCTACGATGAAGCCATGCAAGATACTCACAAAGATCAGTGGATAGAAGCCATAGAAGATGAGATGAAGTCACTCTAGGAGAATGTCACATATGAGTTAGTGAAATTGTTGAAAGGTAAGAGAGATTTATTTAACAAATGGATATTCAGAATAAAGGAAGATAACCATACCTTTGCACCTAGATAAAAGGATAGGTTAGTTGTTAAATGTTTTTTTCCAGAAGAAGAGAATTTACTTTGATGAGATTTTCTCCCCTGCTGTGAAGATGTCTTCTATTCGTATGGTTCTAGGCTTAGCCGTAATTCTATTTTAGAGGTTGAACAAATGGATGTCAAGACTGATTTTATTCATGGTGATTTAGATAAGGAGATTTATATGGAGCAACCTCAGGGTTTTGTAACTAAGGGAAAAGAAAATTATGTCTGCAAATTAAAAAAGAGCCTATATGTATTGAAACAAGCTCCAATGCAATGGTATTTGAAGTTTGAATTCATACAAGAATAGGGGTACAAGAAAACTTCTTCAGACCACTATGTATTCTTCTAGGAGTTCTCTGATGATGATTTTATTATTTTATTGCTTTATGTGGATGACATGCTTATTGTTGCAAGAATAAATCTAGAATTGCAATCTTTAAGAAGTAGTTGAGCAAATTGTATGCGATGAAGGACTTGCCAACAAAACAAATATTGGGCATTCAAATCCACTGACACAGAGATAGAAAGGAGTTACTTTTGTCCCAAAAGCATTATATTTAGAAAGTACTCAACAGGTTCAATATGAAAGATGAAAAAGTGGTTAGTGCTCATCTAGCTAAACACTTCAAATTAAGTATTAGTCAGAGTACATCTACTGATGGAGAGAAAAAAAAATATATGTCTCATATTCCTTACTCTTCTGTCGTTGGTAGCTTGATGTATGCTACGGTTTGTACTAGAATAGATATTGCATATGCCATTGGTACTGTTAGTAGATTCCTTTCTAATCCTGGAAAAGAGTATTGGAATGTAGTAAAATGGATATTAAGGTATTTGAAAGGTACTGCAGATTTGAACTTGTGCTTTGGTAATGGCAAGCCTAAACTTGTTTGTTACATAGACTCTGATTTAGGAGGCAGTCTTGATAATTCAAGATCTACTTCTGGTTATTTGATCACTTTTGCAGGGAGAGCTGTTTCTTGGCAATCTAGACTTCAGAAGTGGATAGCTCCATCTACTGTAGAAGCCGAATATGTTGCTGTCATAGAAGGTGCCAAAGAACTATTATGGATGAAGGAGTTTATTAATGATCTTGGTTTGAGCATATAAGGTACATCTTATTTTGTGATAATCAGAGTGCTATCTTTCTCACCAAGCACTCCATTTTTCATTCTAAGACCAAACATATAAATAGAAAGTACTATTGGAAAAGAATGGTTGTGGAAGAGAAATTATTTGAGGTTGACAAGACACACACTAATGAAAATCCTTCGGATATGCTGACAAAGGCAGTGGTTGTAGATAAAGATGAATTTTATAGAAAATTGGCAGGCATGAAGCCTATCATAGTTCCTCTACTTGAAGACGCACTTGGCTCCTTGGCTAGAGGGGGAGTTTGTGGGTTCATGCCCATGTTGTCCAGCCAAAGGCCCAATAGTCTAATCCTATTCTCTTTCGATTTTCATTCCTATTCGGAATTGAATTCGCTATTTATTCATATTTTGAGTAGATTTTGGCTTTATGAGAAAGCACCACTCATGATCTATAAATAGAACAACCTTGGAGAATTATTCTATGCTCATCGGTAGAAGTCTTTGAAAGAAATAAGCACCTAAGAGTAGTTTTGAAAGAGATCTCTGTTAGATAATACGCTTAACGCTAGGGGAGGGGGGGTGAATAGAGTTATAATAAAATTTAGCGTAAACTTGCGGAAATTAAAATTTGCAGGAAGTAAATAAGTGCGATAAATAATAACTTACACACAGATATATCCTGGTTCACCACAACGTGTGGCTAGTCCAGTCCCCGAGTGACTCTCTCGAGATTTTCCACTAACGTGTCAAGCTTCCGGGTGCTTAACAAACCTTTACAACTTGAGGACGCAAGCCTCAACACCTTTGCTCGGAGTTACAACACTCCAAGACTTCAACCAAGGAAACACAAGTTCCTTATAACAAGAGAATTACAATTCTCTTACAAGTGTATACAACACTAAAACACTCAAACAAAATACTCCTTAATGAGTAGATATGAGTAAAAGAAGTAAGCTCTGGATCACAACAACTTTGGACAAGAATATGGCTCTCAAAAGCTTTATGAAATTGAATATAAAATGATAAACAAAAGTATGCAAGCTTATAGCAATGTAATGATCAGTTGTAGTATGTTGTTGTGTTTAAAACACTGAAATGAAGCAGTATTTATAGTTGAAAAACTTGGCATTACCGTTGCCTAGTTGCCAATTAAGAGTTGCTGATTTTACTCACTGACAATCGATTGTCAAACCCCAACAATCGATTGTCTGCCAGTCAGATCAAAATTCAATCCCAGATTTTACGCTTGATAATCGATTACTTACAAACCATAATCGATTACTGGCAACGTTCAAAAAAATCCTTTTCAGATTTTACCACAAACAATCGATTGTCCAGAATCAACAATCGATTACTCAGCAACGTTCAAAAAATCTTTTCCGGATTTTAATCAAAACAATAGATTATACCAAATCAATAATCGATTACCCAATAACGTTCAAAAAATCTTTTCCGGATTTTAATCACAACAATCGATTATACAGAAACAATAATCGATTACCTGACGGTATTTGAAAACTTTACGACAACGGTCAGCTTCACAATCGATTGCACAAAGTCAACAATCGATTACTTATCAGTTTTTGAAAAACATTTTAGACACTGCGTCTTGACAATCGATTGTTATATACTCACAATCGATTATTTAATAAATTTGAAAATCACTGGAAGTCACTGCCTCAACACAATCGATTGTCATTAGTTCACAATCGATTATTTTGTGACTTTGAAAAATCTGAAGGACACTGTCTCTTCACAATCGATTGTCATTAGCTTCACAATCGATTATTCTGAGTTTTGAAAAACTTTGATGGACACTGCCTCATCACAATCGATTGTCATAAGGTTCACAATCGATTGTCATGCAGGTTTGAAGAAACCTGATGTTCACTGCCTTAACACAATCGATTGTCATTAGTTCACAATCGATTGTCATGCAGTCTTGGCTTAAAACAATCGATTATCATTAGTACATAATCGATTATCTTAGTCCAGTTTTCAGAGGCATTTAAAAATTATTTTGACTAATGAAAATATGCATGATTTAAAATCATTTAGCATTAAATTAAATATGCATGATTTTGGAAAATAGTTTTATGAGAGAAGCCATGTTACGAGTCAAGTTGTAGGATCAAGATCACAATTAAGAATGACTCAATTAAACTATAAAACTTTGTCTTGAGCTTGAATCTCGATGTATATCAATTGTGTGCTTGTTTCTTGAACTTCGTCATATATCAATTTTCGCTTCGTTTGTCATTCATCAAAACCTATACAAAAGAACACACGTTTTAGTATATTGCATTGAGAACGTGTTTCCAACAATTTCCCCCTTTTTGATAATGGCAAACATTAAGCGGGATATGCAATGCAAGCAATTAATATTGACGATTCAAGACAAGTGTATACATGCAACAAGTATGCAATTTGTTCCCCCTCAATATATGAATTTCCCCTTAATTTAAGCTTATAGATATTGAGAGTGCATACCCGTTATCTTGTCCCTTTTGCCATTAGCAAAAATAACATAATAGTAAGATGCTAAAGATGTAAATAAAACTTGTTTATTTAAAAAAATATAGCAACATCAACCCGAATAATAGCACCATAATCGATTATTGATACTAAATAATCGATTTTTAGACGACGGAAACCGATTGTTGTGCGTCAAGCTTTATAATTCCCCTTTCCTTTGGGGCGATACCTGCAAAAATCGTTAGACATCTCCGACGCTCAAGTTAGAAATCATGTAATAAAAAGTGCAATGCATGACTTAGATCAACGTGGAGTCAAGGATCCCGAGTTCACTGCGATTCGGAAGAAGGACTCTTTCTCTAAAGGCTTTGTAAAGATGTCTGCCAATTGGTTTTTGGTTTCAACAAATTCAATTTCGACATCGCCTTTGAGAATGTGATCTCTAATAAAATGATGTCTAATTTCAATGTGTTTCGTTCGCGAATGAAGAACGGGGTTCTTCGTCAAGCATATGGCACTAGTATTATCACATCTAAGAGGGATATGATCAAGACTTAGGCCATAGTACAAGAGTTGTTGTTTCATCCATAGGATTTGAGCGCAACAACTCCCCGCGGCTACATATTCAGCCTCGGTTGTGGACAACGCAACACTTACTTGTTTCTTGCTAAACCAAGAAACGAGAGAGCTACCGAGCAAATGGCAAGTGCCACTAGTGCTCTTGCGGTCCAATTTGCATCCAGCAAAATCGGAATCGGAGTAGCCAACAAGTTGGCATGAAGAGCCTTTGGGGTACCATAGACCCACATTTGTAGTACCAACAAGATACCTTAAAATCCGTTTTACCACAGTAAGGTGAGACTCCTTCGGACACGATTGATAACGAGCGCATAAGCACACGCTAAACATGATGTCCGGACGACTAGCAGTAAGATAAAGAAGAGAGCCAATCATACCTCGATACTTTTTGGTGTCGACTTCCTTACCTTTCTCATCTTTGTCTAGATGATCGGATGTGCTCATGGGAGTTGCCATTTCTTTTGCATTGTTCATCTCAAATCGTTTCAGCAATTCTTTGCAATATTTGGCTTGACAAATGAATGTACCTTCTTTCATTTGCTTTACTTGTAATCCCAAAAAGAATGTTAACTCACCCATCATAGACATCTCAAATTCGCTTGTCATTAAATCGGAAAATTCCTTGCATAAAACATTGTTAGTAGCACCAAATATAATATCATCTACATATATTTGAACTAACAAAATATCATTGTTTTTATGCTTAACAAAGAGAGTTGTGTCAACTTTCCCCCTAATGAAATTATTTTCCAAAAGAAACTTACTCAATCTTTCATACCAAGCTCGGGGAGCTTGTTTTAAACCATAAAGAGCCTTTTTGAGTTTGAAAACATGATCGGGAGATTTAAAGTTTTCAAAACCGGGGGGTTGTTCAACATAAACTTCTTCTTGAATAAAACCGTTTAGAAAAGCACTTTTCACATCCATTTGATATAAATTGAAATTCATAGAAGAGGCAAATGCAAGCAATAAGCGAATAGCTTCTAATCTAGCTACGGGAGCATATGTTTCCTCATAGTCAATACCTTCTTCTTGATTATAGCCTTTTGCTACAAGCCTAGCTTTGTTTCTAGTGATTATACCATTTTCATCTAGTTTATTGCGAAAACCCATTTCGTACCAATTATGGTATGACCTTCGGGTCTTGGCACCAAATCCCAAACGTCATTGCGTTCGAATTGGTTAAGCTCCTCTTGCATTGCCAAGGTCCAAAATTCATCCCCAATTGCTTCTGAGATGGTTTTGGGTTCAATTTGAGAAACAAAAGCAGTATGTTCTAAGGTATTTTTGAGAGAGTTTCGGGTACTTACCTTGTCTCCAACGTTGCCAATTACCTGTTCGAGAGAGTGATCTTTGATTGTCCTCCACTCGTTAGGCATATTCATTTCTTTTTCCAATTGTGGCGCTTCTTCCGTTGGTTGTTCCTCAGTTTCATCTTTATTTTCCTTGGGTGGTTCCTCTTGTATTTTGTCTTTCAAGCTATCTAAGATACCTGCAAGATCAAGACCGGAATCCTTTCTCGCCAAGCGAGCATTATTTTCGGAAAATACAACATGAGGGGATTCCTCCACAATTTGGGTTCTTTTATTGAAGACCCTATATGCTTTACTACGTGAGGAATATCCAATGAAAATACCTTCATCCAACTTAGCATCAAATTTACCCAATTGGTCTTTGCCATTGTTATGAACAAAACATTTGCAACCAAAAACTCTAAAATGGGAAATATTTGGTTTTCTTCCCTTATAAAGTTCATAGGGGGTTTTCATGAGTATCGGCCGAATTACTACTCTATTTAGAACGTAGCAAGCGGTACTCACGGCGTCCGCCCAAAAATGTTTGGGTATCTTAGCTTCGTCGAGCATGGTTCTAGCCATCTCTTCGAGACACCTATTTTTCCTTTCCACCACCCCATTTTGTTGTGGTGTACGTGGAGCGGAAAAGGTATGCTCGATTCCGAGTTCGTCACAAAAGTCCGCAAAGAGATTGTGATCAAACTCTCCCCCATGATCACTTCTAATTGAAGTGACGGTTGTTTATTTCTCATTTTGAACACGCTTAAGAAAAAATTTAAAATTTTGAAAAGCATCACTTTTATTGGCAAGAAATAAAGTCCAAGTAAATCTCGAGTAATCATCAACAATCACAAAAGCATATTTATTTCTTCCTAGACTTTCAATGCGAGAGGGACCAAATAAATCCATATGAAGCAATTGCAATGGTCTAGAAGTTGAAACAATGTTTTTAGATTTGAAAGATGGTTTTGTTTGCTTCCCCTTTTGACAAGAGTCACAAATAGAGTCATTTTCAAATTTTAAAAAGGGAAGACCAACAACTAAGTTTTGAGAAATCAATTTGTTCAAAAGATGCATATTGATATGTGCTACTCTACGATGCCATAGCCAAGTATCATCCTCTTTACTCATTAGACAATCAACATATTCGGGTGAGGAATTAGCAAGATCAACCATATAAATATTATCAACTCTAAAACCACGAAGTATGATTTTGAAATCACTACGTCTAAATACTAGGCATTCATCCGAATCAAATAGAGCAAGATTTCCCTTGTCACATAATTGGCTTATGCTCAAGAGATTATGCTTCAAACCTTTCACAAGTAATATATGCTTAATAGAGGATTTTTCATCCTTACCGACCGAGCCGATGCCGATGATCTTTCCTTTATTGTTATCACCGAAGATAACACTTCCTCCTTCTTTGTGCTCTAATTGAAGGAATTTGGATTCATCTCCCGTCATATGCTTGGAGCATCCACTATCAAGGTACCATAGTACAATTGATCCCTTCAAGCACACCTACAAAACAAATTAATGTTCTTTAGGTACCCATGCCATCTTGGGTCCTTGGGGGTTAGGCATATTATAATGATGCGATTGAGTAACATGTCTATGACGTGTAAAGCATGCAGGGGCAATATGACCAATACGTCTACAATAATGACAAGTCACATTTGGGTTATGCATCCTTCTAGGTTCATAGTAACTACACGGATGAAAATTTCTTACTCTATTTTGAACACTATGACTATTTCGCATTTCATGAGAATTATTTCTCCTACTATGAGCTCTAGGATTGGCAGCATTTCTAGAGTGATTGTTTTTCGGTTGAGGGCCATTGCTAGGTCTTCTAAGGGGTTCAAAAATTGGCCTAAAATATGCATCATTTCTAGGGTGACTATTTCTAGGTGGTAAGTCATTCCTAGGTCTTCTAAAATGTTCATTTTGTCTAGCATGCATATTGGCTCTAGAGTTGTTGTTTCTAGAATAAGCATTTCTATTGTTAATCCTAGGTTGAGCTTTAGGTTGTTGGGGTTTAGCTGCAACCTTTTCTTCATTCTTAAAGCCTATTCCATGCTTGGTTGATTTCAAGTTAACAAGAACATCATTCAAGTTTTTGTGCGAAGAATTAAACTTATCTAATGTGCCTTTAAGCCTACTTACTTAATTCTTAAGAAGCAAACAAGAAGTGCAATTTCTAGTAGAGCTTTCGGGCTTATCGGAACTTCTTTTTCCAAAAAACTTGTTTTCCTCTTTCAGCTTCTCATTTTCTAAAACCAGTTTTTCTAAATCCTTTTCTTTCAAAGAAAGCTGTTTTTGAAAATCCTTTTCTTTTAATGAAGCATTTTCTTTTATGCCCTTAACAGTTTTTGAAGCCTTAATAAACTCAGCATATAATTCATCAAAAGCAGTTCGCATTTCTTCAAGAGTAAAGAAGTTTTTAGACGAAATTTGACATACCTCATCTTTGTTGTCTTCTTGTGCGGTTTGAGCGGTTGCGTCGGGCGACGGCTGGTGGACACGTGTCAGTACATGGCCATAGCACGAGTCAGGAAGTCGCAGGACCAGTCAGGACATGGCCATGGCACGAGTCAGGACATCGCAGGACGAGTCAGGACATGGCCATGGCACGTGTCAGGACGCGTCAGGACATGGCAATGGCGCGTGTCAGGAAACGTCAGGACATGGCAAGGCGTGGCCATGGCAGGACTCATGACGTCGCAGGACATGGCAGGGCGTGGCCATGTCAAGAGTTAGGACGTCGCAGGACGCGTCAGGACATGGCCATGGCACGTGTTAGGACGCATCAGGACATGGCCATGGCAAGTGTCAGGACGCATCAGGACATGCCATGGCACGTGTCAGGACGCATAAGGACATGGCAGGGCGTGGCGATGGCACGAGTTGGGACATTGCAGGACACGGCAGGGCGTGGCCATGGCGCGTGTCAGGACGCATCAGGACATGGCCATGGCATGAGTCAGGACGTTGCAAGACAAGTCAGGACATGGCCATGGCACGTGTCAGGACGCGTCAGGACATGGCCATGGCACGTGTCAGGACGCATCACGACATGGCCAAGGCATGTGTTAGGACGCATCAGGACATGCCATGGCACGTGTCAGGATGCGTCAGGACATGGCAGGGCATGGCGATGGAACGAGTCGGGACGTCGTAGGACACGGCAGGGCGTGGCCATGGCACGTGTTAGGAAGCATCAGGATATGGCCATGGCACGTGTCAGGACGCATCAGGACATGGCAGGGCGTGGCCATGGCACGAGTCGGGATGTCGCAGGACGTGTCCGGACATGGTCATGGCACGTGTCAGGACGTGGCATGGCGTGGCCATGGCACGAGTCAGGACCTCACAGACATGGCCATGGCACGCGTCAGGACGTAGTAGGGCGTGGTCATGGCATGAGTCAGGATGTCGCAGGACATGGCAGGATATGGCCATGGTACGTGTCAGGACGCGTCAAGGCGTGGCCATGGTACGTGTCAGGACGCGTCAGGACGTGGCCATGGCACTATTCAGGACGTCGCAAGATATGGCAGGATATGATCATGGTACGTGTCATGACGTGTCAGGCCATGGCCATTGTACGTGTAAGGACGTCGCAGGACATGGCAGGATATGGTCATGGTACGTGTCACGACGTGTCTGGCCATGGCCATGGTACGTGTAAGGACGCGTAGGACATGGCAGGGTATGGTCATGGTACGTGTTAGGACGTGTCAGGACTTGGCCATGGTACGTGTCAAGACGTGGCCATGGCACAACATCTGGTCATGGTACGTGTCAGGACGTGTCAGGACTTGGCCATGGTACGTGTCGAGACGTGGCCATGGCACGACATCGCACTACATCGCTCCAAGCCGCACCACGTCGCACCACGTCTAATTCTAACCAATGCTTAGAAACATGTCAAGCGCAATGATGTTGGTGGTCGTTGGCGACGGTGGTGGAAAGTCAGGGTGGTTTGAGCGGTAGCGTCGGGTGACGGCTGGTCGACACGTGTCAGGACATGGCCATGGCACGCGTCAGGAAGTCGCAGGACGAGTCAGGACATGGCCATGGCACGAGTCAGGACGTCGCAGGACGAGTCAGGACATGGCTATGGCACGTGTCAGGACGCGTCAGGACATGGCAGTGGCACGTGTTAGGACAGGTCAGGACATGGCAAGGCGTGGCCATGGCAGGGCTCATGACGTCGCAGGACATGGCAGGGCGTGGCCATGGCAAGAGTTAGGAAGTCGTAGGAAGCGTCAGGACATGGCCATGGCACGTGTCAGGACGCATCAGGACATGGCCATGGCATGTGTCAGGACGCATCAGGACATGCCATGGCACGTGTCAGGACGCATCAGGACATGGTAGGTCGTGGCGATGGCACGAGTCAGGACGTCTCAGGACACGGCAGCGCGTGGCCATGGCACGTGTCAGGACGCATCAGGACATGGCCATGGCACGAGTCAGGACGTTGCAAGACGAGTCAGGACATGGCCATGGCACGTGTCAGGACGTGTCAGGACATGGCAGTGGCACGTGTAAGGACACGTCAGGAAATGGCAGGGCGTGGCCATGGCGGAACTTATAACGTCGCAGGACATGGCAGGCGTGGCCATGGCAAGAGTAAGGACGTCGCAGGACGCGTCAGGACATGGCCATGGTGTTAGAAAATACACTTAAACGCTAGAGGGGGGGGGGTGAATAGCGTTATAATAAAATTTAGCGTAAACTTGCGGAAATTAAAATTTGCAGGAAATAAATAAGTGCGTTAAATAAGCAAAAAGGAAAGAACGCACCGATATATTCTGGTTCACCACAACACGTGGCTAGTCCAGTCCCCGAGAGACTCTCTCGAGATTTTCCACTAACTTGTTAATCTTACGGGTGCTCAACAAACCTTTACAACTTAAGGACACAAGCCTTAACACCTTTGCTCAGAGATACAACACTCCAAGACTTCAACCAAGGAAACACAAGTTCCTTACAACAAGAGAATCACAATTCTCTTACAAGTGTATAAAACACTAAACACTCAAACAAAATACTCCTTAATGAGTAGATATGAGTAAAAGAAGTAAGCTCTAGATCACAACAACTTTGGACAAGAATATGGCTCTCAAAAGCTTTATGAAATTGAATATAAAATGATAAACAAAAGTATGCAAGCTTATAGCAATGTAATGATCAGTTGTAGTATGTTGTTGTGTTTAAAACACTGAATGAAGCTGTATTTATTGTTCAAAAACTTGGCATTACCGTTGCCTAATTGCCAATTAAGAGTTGCTGATTTTACTCACTGACAATCGATTGTCAAACCCCAACAATCGATTGTCCGCCAGTCAGATCAAAATTCAATCCCAGATTTTACGCTTGATAATCGATTACTTACAATCCATAATCGATTACTGGCAACATTCAAAAAATCCTTTCCAGATTTTACCACAAACAATCGATTGTCCAGAATCAACAATCGATTACTCAGCAACGTTCAAAAAATCTTTTCCGGATTTTAATCAAAATAATCGATTATACAAAATCAATAATCGATTACCCAATAACGTTCAAAAAATCTTTTCCGGATTTTAATCAAAACAATCAATTATACAGAATCAATAATCGATTACCTGACGGTATTTGAAAACTTTACGACAACGGTCAGCTTCACAATCGATTGCACAAAGTCAACAATCGATTACTTATCAGTTTTTGAAAAACATTTTAGACACTGTCTCTTTGACAATCGATTGTCCAATGTATCAATCGATTATTTAATAAATTTGAAAATCACTGGAAGACACTGTCTCAACATAATCGATTATTATTAGTTCATAATCGATTATTCTGAGTTTTGAAAAACTTTGATGGACACTGCCTCAGTTACAATCGATTGTCATTAGTTCACAATCGATTGTCATGCAGATTTGAAAAACCTGATGCTCAGTGTCTTACTCACAATCGATTGTCATTAGTTCACAATCGATTGTCATGCAGTCTTGGCTTAAAACAATCGATTATCATAAGTACATAATCGATTATCTTAGTCCAGATTTTTAAGGCATGTCTAAAAATTATTTTGACTACAGTAAATATGCATGATTTAAAATCATTTGACATTAAATTAAATATGCATGATTTTGGAAAATAGTTTTATGAGAGAAGCCATGTTACGAGTCAAGTTGTAGGATCAAGATCACAATTAAGAATGACTCAATTAAACAATAAAACTTTGTCTTGAGCTTGAATCTCGTTGTATATCAATTGTGCGCTTGTTTCTTGAACTTCGTCATATATCAATTTTCGCTTCGTTTATCATTCATCAAAACCTATACAAAAGAACGCACATTTTAGTATATTGCATTGAGAACGTGTTTCCAACAATTTCCCCCTTTTTGATAATGGCAAACATTAGGCGGGATATGCAAGACAAGCAATTTATAATGACGATTCAAGACAAGTATATACATGCAACAAGTATGCAATTTGTTCCCCCTCAATTTGAGAATTCCCCCTCAATTTAAGCTTATAACTTGAGAGTGCATCATACCCGTTATCTTCCCCCTTTTGCCATTAGCAAAAATAATAATAAGATGCCAAAGATGAAATAAACCTTGATTATTTATTGGAAAGAATTACAGCAAAAGGGAAGACAAAAACAAACATAAAAACTACAATTATTCATTCATCATTTTCCGCCTCATCATCCGGCGCTGCTTCATATGGAACAAGACTCGCATATGGATAATGAAAGTGGTAAAAATATCCATGGATCTCATGAGTTAATTGACCGAAAGAAGAGGTCAATGAAGCAATTTGGTCGGAAATGAATTGGAGGGAAGGCTCTTGAGGCGGAGGAGCACGACGGGTTGGAGGAGGAGCAGGCGCTACATGATCACCATCATGATGAAAGGAGGATTCCGAAATTTCCCACTTTTTGGTACTCTTTTTGAGAGGACCATTTCCAGTGACGAATCCGGTGGCTTCAAGAAAGTTCATGATGAGGAGAGCATAAGGAAGAGGCCTATCATCTCCGATAGCCTCACGCATGTGAATTTTGATAAGCCGACACCAATTGATGTTAGCTCCGGTTATTATGGCATGCATGAGCTTGGTGTCCTCTTGGAAAATGGTGGTATGGTTATGCTTACGAGGCTTGAGGACTCGGGTGATGAAATAGAAAATCAACCGATAATTGGGATCCATTCCCGTAATTGTAGGACGACGGGAAGAAATATTTGGATCATAAGAAGTAAGACCGATTTGGTGTAAGAGGGCAGTTTCATCAAAAAGGGCTCCGGCCTCTCCGGTGTACCGAAAAATGTCGTCACCATTTTGAGGAAGAGGGGCGATGGTATGAAGATTTTCATCGGAAAGAAGAATTTGAACACCATTAATGTTGGTGACAAGCTCACCATCATCATCCTCATGGAGGTTGGAATAAAATGCTTGAACCAATGTAGTATTGATGTAAGGATGGGTAAGGAGTAAAAAGTCAAGGAGTTGAGAATTTTTGAGCATATTTGCAGCAGGCCCAAATGATTCAAGATACTTGTGGGTTGAAAAGCGGGGTGGAAGAATGTCGCGCTTTTCAAATTTGGTTAAGAATCGAGTAAGCTCGATGTCGGAATTAAAATATAGAACGGAACCATCTTGATAGGGATAGCTCGGACGAGGAGGGGCAGCAGAGGCGGATGCGCCGTGCCTAGCAGAACGGGAACGTTTTGAGTGACTGCCCGACATTTTTAATGAAAGCTGCTGGACTTTGCAAAGGATTAGAGAGAATTTGATATTTTGAAAGCTAAAATTGATGCTTGAGTGAAAGAATATGAACATATATGAAGCCTATTTATAGAGGGGAGAGTGGCTTATCATTTATGGAAGAAATCTGCTGAGAATTTAAAGCCAAATCAGTCAGAAACGGTAAAATAAATTCACTGACCGTTAGCCAATCGATTGTTGAGATGCAATAATCGATTGTTGAAGAGTTATGACCTGACTTGGAACTGACACAAATCGATTGAGGAGCCAAACGGTAACAAGAGTTTAAATTTCTGACATGAAATAATCGATTATATATGTGAAATAATCGATTGTTTTGGACAAGCATTGCTGAATGGCTGAGACAGAAATCGATTATGCAATTTAAGGAATCAATTATTAAACAAAGCTGCATAATGAACATAAACCATAAACAATCGATTAGTGATACTGCTAATTGATTTTCAGCACAGTAAAATAATCGATTATTTACTTGGAACAATCGATTGTTCTGTGCCAAAACTTTATAATTCCCCCTATCTTTTAGGGCGATACCTGCAAAATAGAATTAAACGTCTCCGACGCTCAAGTCAGTAATTTGTAAAGAAGTAATAACTTAAACTAGTGTTTCCAAGTGAGAACGTGAGCTCTTAAGAAGTGTGTCCTAAAGTGTTCTTAAGAGAGTTTCGG
This sequence comes from Nicotiana benthamiana, assembly GCA_034376525.1. NCBI lineage: Eukaryota > Viridiplantae > Streptophyta > Magnoliopsida > Solanales > Solanaceae > Nicotiana > Nicotiana benthamiana. Next base: position 41,927,533 of record CM067324.1, read on the forward strand.
GTACTTACCTTTCCTCCGACGTCTCCAATTACCTGTTCAAGAGGGTGATCTTTGATCGTCCTCCACTCATTTGGCACTTTTGTTTCTTTTTCCAATTGTGGTGCTTCTTCCGTTGGTTGTTCCTCAGTTTTATATTCCTTGGGTGGTTCCTCTTGTATTTTGTCTTTCAAGCTATCTAAGATACCTGCAAGATCAAAACCGGAATCCTTTCTCGCCAAGCGAGCATTATTTTCGGAAAATACAACATGAGGGGATTCCTCCACAATTTGGGTTCTTTTATTAAAGACCCTATATGCTTTACTACGTGAGGAATATCCAATGAAAATACCTTCATCCGACTTAGCATCAAATTTACCCAATTGATCTTTGCCATTGTTATGAACAAAACATTTGCAACCAAAAACTCTAAAATGGGAAATATTTGGTTTTCTACCCTTATAAAGTTCATAGGGGGTTTTCATGAGTATCGGCCGAATTACTACTCTATTTAGAACATAGCAAGCGGTACTCACGGCGTCCGCCCAAAAATGTTTGGGTATCTTAGCTTCGTCGAGCATGGTTCTAGCCATCTCTTCGAGACACCTATTTTTCCTTTCCACCACCCCATTTTGTTGTGGTGTACGTGGAGCGGAAAAGGTATGCTCGATTCCGAGTTCGTCACACAAGTCCGCAAAGAGATTGTGATCAAACTCTCCCCCATGATCACTTCTAATTGAAGTGACGGTTGTTTCTTTCTCATTTTGAACACGCTTAAGAAAATATTTAAAATTTTGGAAAGCATCACTTTTATTGGCAAGAAATAAAGTCCAAGTAAATCTCGAGTAATCATCAACAATCACAAAAGCATATTTATTTCTTCCTAGACTTTCAATGCGAGAGGGACCAAATAAATCTATATGAAGCAATTGCAATGGTCTAGAAGTTGAAACAATGTTTTTAGATTTGAAAGATGCTTTTGTTTGCTTCCCCTTTTGACACGAGTCACAAATAGAGTCATTTTCAAATTTTAAATTGGGAAGACCAACAACTAAGTTTTGAGAAATCAATTTGTTCAAAAGATGCATATTGATATGTGCTACTCTACGATGCCATAGCCAAGTATCATCCTCTTTACTCATTAGACAATCAACATAACGGGTGAGGATTTAGCAAGATCAACCATATAAATATTATCCACTCTAAAACCACGGAGGATAATTTTGAAATCACTACATTTGAACACTAAGCATTCATCTGAATCAAATAAAGCAAGATTTCCCTTGTCACACAATTGGCTTATGCTCAAGAGATTATGCTTTAATCCTTTAACAAGTAATATATGCTTAATAGAGGAATTTTCATCCTTACCGACCGAACCAATGCCGATGATCTTTCCTTTATTGTTATCACCGAAGATAACACTTCCTCCTTCTTTGTGCTCTAATTGAAGGAATTTGGATTCATCTCCCGTCATATGCTTGGAGCATCCACTATCAAGGTACCATAGTACACTAGATACCTTGAAGCACACCTACAAAACAAATTAATGTTCTTTAGGTACCCATGCCATCTTGGGTCCTTGGGGGTTAGGCATATTATAATGATGCGATTGAGTAATATGTCTATGACGTGTAAAGCATGCAGGAGCAATATGACCAATACGTCTACAATAATGACAAGTCACATTTGGGTTATGCATCCTTCTAGGTTCATAGTAACTAGACGGATGAAAATTTCTTACACTATGACTATTTCGCATTTCATGAGAATTATTTCTCCTACTATGAGCTCTAGGATGGGCAGCATTTCTAGAGTGATTGTTTCTCGGTTGAAGGCCATTTCTAGGTCTTCTCAAAGGTTCAACATTTGGCCTAAAATATGCATCATTTCCAGGGTAACTATTTCTAGGTGGTAAGTCATTTCTAGGTCTCCTAAAATGTTCAACATTTTGTCTAGCATGCATATTGGTTCTAGGATTGCTATTCTAGGATAAGCATTTGTTTTATTAGTCATAGGTTGAGCCTTAGGTGGTTGGGGTTTGGCTTCAACCTTTTCTTTAACCTCATTCTTAAATCCTATGCCATGCTTGGTTGATTTCAAATTTACAAGGACCTCATTCAAATTCTTGTGGGAAGAATTAAACTTATCTAAGGTACCTTTGAGTCTATCTACCTCATTTTTGAGATGCAAGCAAGAAGAACAATTTTTTGTAGAACTTTCGGGCTTCGACGCTTCTTTTTCCAAAAAACTTGTTTTCCTCTTTCAGCTTTTCATTTTCTAAAACCAGTTTTTCTAAATCCTTTTCTTTCAAAGAAAGCTGTTTTTGAAAATCCTTTTCTTTTAATGAAGCATTTTCTTTTATGCCCTTAACAGTTTTTGAAGCCTTAATAAACTCAGCATATAATTCATCAAAAGCAGTTCGCATTTCTTCAAGAGTAAAGAAGTTTTTAGACGAAATTTGACATACCTCATCTTTGTTGTCTTCTTGTGCCATAAGGCAAAGATTTGCTGCTTCGTCTTCTTCTCCTTCGCTTGACTCATCTCCGGAGTCGCCTCCCCAAGAAATGTATGCACGTTGCTTTTTAAAAGGTTTCTTCTCCTTTTTGATGTTTGGGCAATTTGATTTTATGTGCCCGGTTTCACCACATTCATAGCACTTGATTTGTTCGCCTTGCTTTTTGCCCTTGCGTTCATACTCCTTGCGCATGAACTTTTGAAATCTTTTGATAACGAGTCCAAACTCGTTGTCTCCTTCCTCATCAATTTGCGGTTGGCTTGTGCTCACCTTCAGAGCTATTCTTTGCCTCCTTTGATCATCAACAAAAGGGTTAAGAATAGTAGATTCATAGGTCTTAAGGTTACCTCTTAGTGCGTCGATGGTGACGTTTGAAACGCCAATGGATTCTTGAATTGCATCGGCCTTTGATCTCCATGCCGGTGTGAGACTTCTAAGAATTTTTCGAACGAGCTCTCTATCCGTGATGTTTTCTTGAGAGCATGTAGGTCATTTACGATTATTGAAAATCGCTCAAACATTTCGTCCACCTTTTCACCTTCCTTCATGTGAAATAATTCATAAAAATGGGTTAGCAAATCAATTTTTGCTTCCCTTACCTGGTCCGTACTTTCGTACGTAACTTCTAGCTTGTCCCACATCTCCTTTGCCGTTGTGCAACACGATATTTTCCTGTAATCGTCAGCATTAATAGCACAATATAATAAATTAATTGCTTTAGCATTATTTTGAACCTTTCGGATGTCATCCGCGTCATACTCATCCTCGGACTTGGGAACCCATTCGTGTTCCACCTTCTTTGTTGGAATTTGGTTTCCCTTCATTATCACCTTCCAAAGGTGAAAGCTGTTGGACTGAACGAAGATCTTCATCCTCTCCTTCCAGTACGTGTAATTTGTACCGTTGAATAGAGGTGGTCGTGTGGAGCACTGTCCTTCATCAATTCCTGCAAAAGAATCACGAGTAGAAGCCATGGATGGTTCTCTCAAACTGTTAAGTTTTCTGAGAGTTGGGCTTTGATACCAATTGTTAGAAAATACCCTTAACACTAGAGGGGGGGTGAATAGCGTTATAATAAAATTTAGCGTAAACTTGCAGAAATTAAAATTTGCAGGGAATAAATAAGTGCGTTAATTAAGCAAAAAGGAAAGAACGCACCGATATATTCTGGTTCACCACAACACGTGGCTAGTCCAGTCCCCGAGAGACTCTCTCGAGATTTTCCACTAACTTGTTAAGCTTACGGGTGCTCAACAAACCTTTACAACTTAAGGACACAAGCCTTAACACCTTTGCTCGGAGATACAACACTCCAAGACTTCAACCAAGGAAACACAAGTTCCTTACAACAAGAGAATCACAATTCTCTTACAAGTGTATAAATCACCAAACACTCAAACAAAATACTCCTTAATGAGTAGATATGAGTAAAAGAAGTAAGCTCTAGATCACAACAACTTTGGACAAGAATATGGCTCTCAAAAGCTTTATGAAATTGAATATAAAATGATAAACAAAAGTATGCAAGCTTATAGGAATGTAATGATCAGTTGTAGTATGTTGTTGTGTTTAAAACATTGAAATGAAGCTGTATTTATAGTTGAAAAACTTGGCATTACCGTTGCCTAATTGCCAATTAAGAGTTGCTGATTTTACTCACTGACAATCGATTGTCAAACCCCAGCAATCGATTGTCTGCCAGTCAGATCAAAATTCAATCCCAGATTTTACGCTTGATAATCGATTACTTACAATCCATAATCGATTACTGGCAACGTTCAAAAAATCCTTTCCAGATTTTACCACAAACAATCGATTGTCCAGAATCAACAATCGATTACTCAGCAACGTTCAAAAAATCTTTTCCGGATTTTAATCAAAACAATCGATTATACAAAATCAATAATCGATTACCCAATAACGTTCAAAAAATCTTTTTCGGATTTTAATGAAAACAATCGATTATACAGAATCAATAATCGATTACCTGACGGTATTTGAAAACTTTACGACAACGGTCAGCTTCACAATCAATTGCACAAAGTCAACAATCGATTACTTATCAGTTTTTGAAAAACATTTTAGACACTGTCTCTTTGACAATTGATTGTCCAATGTAACAATCGATTATTTAATAAATTTGAAAATCACTGGAAGACACTGTCACAACATAATCGATTACCATTAGTTCATAATCGATTATTCTGAGTTTTGAAAAACTTTGATGGACACTGCCTCAGTTACAATCAATTGTCATTAGTTCACAATCGATTGTCATGCAGGTTTGAAAAACCTGATGCTCACTGTCTTACTCACAATCGATTGTCATTAGTTCACAATCGATTGTCATGCAGATTTGAAAAACCTGATGCTCACTGTCTTACTCACAATTGATTGTCATTAGTTCACAATCGATTGTCATGCAGTCTTGGCTTAAAACAATCGATTATCATAAGTACATAATCGATTATCTTAGTCCAGATTGTTAAGGCATGTCTAAAAATTATTTTGACTACTGTAAATATGCATGATTTAAAATCATTTCACATTAAATTAAATATGCATGATTCTGGAAAATAGTTTTATGAGAGAAGCCATGTGACGAGTCAAGTTGTAGGATCTAGATCACAATTAAGAATGACTCAATTAAACAATAAAACTTTGTCTTGAGCTTGAATCTCGTTGTATATCAATTGTGCGCTTGTTTCTTGAACTTCGTCATATATCAATTTTCGCTTCGTTTGTCATTCATCAAAACCTATACAAAAGAACGCACATTTTAGTATATTGCATTGAGAACGTGTTTCCAACACATGGCACGTGTCAGGACGCATCAGGACATGGCCATGGCATGTGTCAGGACGCATCAGGACATGCCATGGCACGTGTCAGGACGCGTCAGGACATGGCAGGGCGTGGCGATGGCACCAGTCGGGACGTCGCAGGACACGGCAGGGCGTTTCCATGGCACGTGTCAGGACGCATCAGGACATGGCAGGGCGTGGCCAGGGCACGAGTCGGGACGTCGCAGAACATGGCTGGGCGTGGCCATGGCACGAGTCGGGACATTGCAGGACATGGCAGGGCGTGGCCATGGCACGAGTCGTAACGTCGCCAACGTGTCAGGACATGGCCATGGCACGTGTCAGGACGCGTCAGGACATGGTAGTGGCACGTGTTAGGACACGCCAGGACATGGCAGGGTGTGCCCATGGCATGACTCATGACGTTGCAGTACATGGCAGGGAGTGGCCATTGCAAGAGTCAGGACGTCGTAGGACGCGTCAGGACATGGCCATGGCACGTGTCAGGACGCATCAGGACATGGCCATTGCATGAGTCAGGACGCATCTGGACATGGCCATGGCACGTGTCAGGACGCGTCAGGACGTGGCAGGGCGTGGCCATGGCACGAGTAGGGACGTCGCAGGACATGGCAGGGCATGGCCATGGCACGAGTCAGGACGTCACTGGATATGGCCATGGCACGAGTCGGGACGTCGTAGGACGTGTCCGAACATGGCCATGGCATGTGTCAGGACGTGGCAGGGCGTGGCCATGGCACGAGTCAGGACCTCACAGACATGGCCATGGCACGCGTCAGGACGTAGCAGGGCGTGGTCATGGCATGAGTCAGGATGTCGCAGGACATGGCAAGATATGGTTATGGTACGTGTCAGGACGCGACAGGGCGTGGCCATGGTACGTGTCAGGACACGTCAGGACGTGGCCATGGCACGATTCAGGACGTCGCAAGACATGGCAGGATATGATCATGGTACCTTGTCTTGACGTGTCAGGCCATGGCCATTGTACGTGTAAGGACGTCGCAGGACATGGCAGGATATGGTCATGGTACGTGTCAGGACGTGTCTGGCAATGGCCATGGTACGTGTAAAGACGCGTACGACATGGCTGGGTATGGTCATGGTACGTGTTAGGACGTGTCAGGACTTGGCCATGGTACGTGTCAAGACGTGGCCATGGCACGACATCTGGTCACGGTACGTGTCAGGACGTGTCAGGACATGGCCATGGCACGTGTCAGGACGCATCAGGACATGGCCATTGCATGAGTCAGGACGCATCTGGACATGGCCATGGCACGTGTCAGGACGCGTCAGGACGTGGCAGGGCGTGGCCATGGCACGAGTAGGGACGTCGCAGGACATGGCAGGGCGTGGCCATGGCACGAGTCAGGACGTCACTGGACATGGCCATGGCACGAGTCGGGACGTCGTAGGACGTGTCCGAACATGGCCATGGCATGTGTCAGGACGTGGCAGGGCGTGGCCATGGCACGAGTCAGGACCTCACAGACATGGCCATGGCACGCGTCAGGACGTAGCAGGGCGTGGTCATGGCATGAGTCAGGATGTCGCAGGACATGGCAAGATATGGTTATGGTACGTGTCAGGACGCGACAGGGCGTGGCCATGGTACGTGTCAGGACACGTCAGGACGTGGCCATGGCACGATTCAGGACGTCGCAAGACATGGCAGGATATGATCATGGGACCTTGTCTTGACGTGTCAGGCCATGGCCATTGTACGTGTAAGGACGTCGCAGGACATGGCAGGATATGGTCATGGTACGTGTCAGGACGTGTCTGGCCATGGCCATGGTACGTGTAAGGACGCGTACAACATGGCTGGGTATGGTCATGGTACGTGTTAGGACGTGTCAGGACTTGGCCATGGTACGTGTCAAGACGTGGCCATGGCACGACATCTGGTCACGGTACGTGTCAGGACGTGTCAGGACTTGGCCATAGTACGTGTCAAGATGTGGCCATGGCACGACATCGCACTACGTCGCTCCAAGATGCACCACGTCGCTCCATGTCTAATTCTAATCAATGCTTAGAAACATGTCAAGCGCAATGATGTTGGTGGTCGTTGGCGGCGGTGGTGGAAAGTTAGGGTGGTTTGAGCGGTAGCGTCGGCCGACGGCTGGTCGACACGTGTCAGGACATGGCCATGGCACGAGTCAAGAAGTCGTAGGACGAGTCAGGACATGGCCATGGCACGAGTCAGGATGTCGTAGGACGAGTTAGGACATGGCCATGGCACGTGTCAGGACGCGTCAGGACATGGCAGTGGCACGTGTCAGGACACGTCAGGACATGGCAAGGCGTGGCCATGGCAGGACTCATGACGTCGCAGGACATGGCAGGGCGTGGCCATGGCAAGAGTTAGAACGTCGCAGGACGCGTCAGGACATGGCCATGGCACGTGTCAGGACGCATCAGGACATGGCCATGGCATGTGTCAAGACGCATCAGGACATGCCATGGCACGTGTCAGGACGCGTCAGGACATGGCAGGGCGTGGCGATGGCACCAGTCGGGACGTCGCAGGACACGGCAGGGCGTTTCCATGGCACGTGTCAGGACGCATCAGGACATGGCAGGGCGTGGCCAGGGCACGAGTCGGGACGTCACAGAACATGGCTGGGCGTGGCCATGGCACGAGTCGGGACATTGCAGGACATGGCAGGGCGTGGCCATGGCACGAGTCGTAACGTCGCCAACGTGTCAGGACATGGCCATGGCACGTGTCAGGACGCGTCAGGACATGGTAGTGGCACGTGTTAGGACACGCCAGGACATGGCAGGGTGTGCCCATGGCATGACTCATGACGTTGCAGTACATGGCAGGGAGTGGCCATTGCAAGAGTCAGGACGTCGTAGGACGCATCGGGACATGGCCATGGCACGTGTCAGGACGCATCAGGACATGGCCATTGCATGAGTCAGGACGCATCTGGACATGGCCATGGCACGTGTCAGGACGCGTCAGGACGTGGCAGGGCGTGGCCATGGCACGAGTAGGGACGTCGCAGGACATGGCAGGGCGTGGCCATGGCACGAGTCAGGACGTCACTGGACATGGCCATGGCACGAGTCGGGACGTCGTAGGACGTGTCCGAACATGGCCATGGCATGTGTCAGGACGTGGCAGGGCGTGGCCATGGCACGAGTCAGGACCTCACAGACATGGCCATGGCACGCGTCAGGACGTAGCAGGGCGTGGTCATGGCATGAGTCAAGATGTCGCAGGACATGGCAAGATATGGTTATGGTACGTGTCAGGACGCGAAAGGGCGTGGCCATGGTACGTGTCAGGACACGTCACGACGTGGCCATGGCACGATTCAGGACGTCGCAAGACATGGCAGGATATGATCATGGGACCTTGTCTTGACGTGTCAGGCCATGGCCATTGTACGTGTAAGGACGTCGCAGGACATGGCAGGATATGGTCATGGTACGTGTCAGGACGTGTCTGGCCATGGCCATGGTACGTGTAAGGACGCGTACGACATGGCTGGGTATGGTCATGGTACGTGTTAGGACGTGTCAGGACTTGGCCATGGTACGTGTCAAGACGTGGCCATGGCACGACATCTGGTCACGGTACGTGTCAGGACGTGTCAGGACTTGGCCATAGTACGTGTCAAGATGTGGCCATGGCACGACATCGCACTACGTCGCTCCAAGACGCACCACGTCGCTCCATGTCTAATTCTAATCAATGCTTAGAAACATGTCAAGCGCAATGATGTTGGTGGTCGTTGGCGGCGGTGGTGGAAAGTTAGGGTGGTTTGAGCGGTAGCGTCGGCCGACGGCTGGTCGACACGTGTCAGGACATGGCCATGGCACGAGTCAAGAAGTCGTAGGACGAGTCAGGACATGGCCATGGCACGAGTCAGGATGTCGTAGGACGAGTTAGGACATGGCCATGGCACGTGTCAGGACGCGTCAGGACATGGCAGTGGCACGTGTCAGGACACTGCCATGGCCATGTCCTGACACGTCTTGCGACGGCCCGACTCGTGCGATGGCCACGCCCTGCCATGTCCTACGACGTCCCAACTCGTGCCATTGCCACGCCTTGCTATGTCTTGACGTGTCTTGACAAGTGCCATGGCCATGTCCTGATGCGTCCCTACACGTGCCATGGCCACGCCCTTCCATGTCCTGACGCGTCCGACACGTGCTATGGCCATGTCCTTATGCGTCCCTAGACGTGCCCTGGCCATATCCTGATTTTTCCTACCACGTGCCATGGCCATGTCCTGTCGCATCCTGCGACGTCCCGACTCGTGCAATTGCCACGCCCTGCCATGTCCTGCGACGTCCCGACTCGTGCCATGGCCACGCCTTGCCATGTCTTGACGCGTCCTGACACGTGCCATGGCCTTATCCTGCCATGTCCTGCGACGTCTTGACTCGTGGCATGGCTACGCCGTGCCATGTCCTGACGCGTCCTGACACGTACCATGGCCTTATCCTGCCATGTCCTGCAACATCCTAACTTGTGCCATGACCATGCCCTGCCACGTCCTAACGCGTGCCATAGCCATGTCCAGCGACGTCCTGACTCGTGCCATGGCCACACCCTGCCACGTCCTGATGCGTGCAATGGCCATGTCCTGACGCATCCTGACACGTACCATGGCCATATCCTGCCATGTCCTGCGACTTCTTGACTCGTGGCATGGCCACGCCCTGCCATGTCCTGACGCGTCCCTACACGTACCATGGCCATATCCTGCCATGTCCTGCGACATCTTGACTCGTGCTATGGCCTCGCCCTTCCATGTCCCGAGTCGTGCCATGGCCATGCCCTGCCATGTCCTGCGAGGTCTCGACTCGTGCCATGGCCGCGCCCTGCCATGTTCTGCGACGTCCCGACTCGTGCCATGGCCACGCCCTACCATGTCCTAACGCGTCTTGACACGTGCCATGGCCATGTCCTGATACGTACCATTGCCATATCCTGCCATGTCCTGCAACGTCCTAACTTATGCCATGACCACGCCCTGCCACATCCTGACGCGTGTCATGGCCATGTCCTGCGACGTCCTGACTTGTGCCATGGCCACACCCTGCCACGTCTTGACGAGTGCCATGGCCATGTCCTGACGCGTCCTGACACGTACCATGGCCATGTCCTACGACGTCTTGACTCGTGGCATGGCCACGCCCTGCCAAGTCCTGACTCGTGCCATGGCCACACCCTGCCACATCCTGATGCGTGCAATGGCCATGTCCTGACGCATCCTGACACGTACCATGGCCATATCCTGCCATGTCCTGCGACTTCTTGACTCGTGGCATGGCCATGCCCTGCCATGTCCTGACACGTCCCTACACGTACCATGGCCATATCCTGCCATGTCCTGCGACATCTTGACTCGTGCTATGGTCTCGCCCTTCCATGTCCTGACACGTGCCATGGCCATGTCCTGACACGTCCTGCGAGGTCCCGACTCGTGCCATGGCCACGCCCTGCCATGTCCTGATGCATCCTAACACGTTCCTTGGCCATGTCAGGGAACGTTCTGCGACGTCCCGACTCGGGCCATGGCCACGCCCTGCCATGTCTTGCGACGTCCCGTTTCGTGCCATGGCCACGCCCTGCCATGTCTTGACGCGTCTTGAAAAGTGCCATGGCCATGTCCTGATGCGTCCTAACACGTGCCATGGTTACGCCCTGCTAAGTCCTGCGACATCCCGACTCATGCCATGGCCACGCCCTTCCATGTCCTGACGCGTCCGGACACGTGCTATGGCCATGTCTTTATGTTTCCTAACACGTGCCATGGCCATATCCCGATGCGTCCTGATACGTGTCATGACCATGTCCTGACGCAGCCTGTGACCTTCCGACTCGTGCCATGGCCACGCCCTGCCATGTCTTGTGACGTCCCGACTCGTGCCATGGCCACGCCCTGCCATGTCCTGCCGCGTCCTGACACGTGCCATGTCCATGTCCTACGATGTCCTAACTTGTGCCATGACCACACCATGCTACGTCATGACGCGTGCCATGGCCATGTCCTGCGATGTCCTGACTCGTGCCATGGCCACACCCTGCCACGTCCTGACGCGTGCCATGGCCATGTCCCGACGCATCCAGACACGTACCATGGCCATATCCTACCATTTGCGACGTCTTGACTTGTGCCATGGTCACGCCCTGCCATGTCGTGACGCGTCCTTACACGTGCCATGGCCATGTCCTGACACGTCCTGCGAGTTCCCGACTCGTGCCATGGCGACGCCCTGCCATGACCTGTGACGTCCCGACTCGTGCCATGGCCACGCCTTTCCACGCCCTGACGCGTCCTGGCACATACCATGGCCATATTCTGCCATGTCATGCAACGTCCTAACTTGTGCTATGACCACGCTTTGCCACGTCGTGATGCGTGCCATGGCCATGTCCTACGATGTCCTGACTCGTGCCATGGCCACACCCTGCCACGTCCTGACGCGTACCATGGCCATATCCCGCCATGTCCTTTGACGTCTTGACTCGTGGCATGGCCACGCCCTGCCATGTTCTGACGCGTCCTGACACGTGCCATGTCTATGTCCTGCGATGTCCTAACTCGTGCCATGGCCACACCCTTCCACGTCCTGACGCGTGCCATGGCCATGTCCTGACGCATCCTGACACGTACCATGGCAATATCCCGCCATGTCCTGCGACATCTTCACTCGTGGCATGGCCACGCACTGCCATGTCTTGACGCGTCGTGACACGTGCCATGGCCATGTCCTGACTCGTACTTCGAGGTCCCGACTGTGCCATGGCCACGCCCTGCCATGTCCTGCGACGTCTTGACTCGTGCCATGGCCACGCCCTGCCATGTCTTGACGCGTCTTGACACGTGCCATGGCCATGTCCTGATACGTCTTGCGGCGTCCTGACTCATGCAATGGCCACACCCTGCCATGTCCTGCAACATCCCAACTCGTGCCATGGCCACGCCCTGCCCTGTCCTAACGCGTCTTGACAATTGCCATGGCCATGTCTTGATGCATCCCTACACGTGCCATGGCCACGCCCTGCCATGTCCTGCGACGTACCGACTCGTGCTATGGCCATGTCCTTATGCATCATAACACGTGCCATGGCCATATCCTGATGCGTCCTGACACGTGCCATAGCCATGTCCTGAGCATCCTGCGACGTCTCGACTCGTGCCATGGCCACGCCCTGCCATGTTCTGCGACGTCCCGACTCGTGCCATGGCCACGCCTTTCCATGTCTTGACGCGTCCGGACACGTGCTATGGCCATGTCTTTATGTTTCCTAACACGTGCCATGGCCATATCCTGATGCGTCCTGATACGTGCCATGGCCATGTCTTGACGCAGCCTGCGACGTTCCGACTCGTGCCATGGCCACGCCCTGCCGTGGCCTGCGATGTCCCGACTAGTGCCATGGCCACGCTTTGCCATGTCCTGCCGCGTCCTGACACGTGCCATGTCCATGTCCTGCGACGTCCTAACCTGTGCCATGACCACACCTTGCTACGTCATGACGCGTGCCATGGCCATGTCCTGCGACGTCCTGACTCGTGCCATGGCCACACCGTGCCACGTCCTGACGCGTACCATGGCCATGTCCCGACGCGTCCAGACACGTACCATGGCCATATCCTGCCATGTCTTGCGACGTCTTGACTTGTGCCATGGTCACGCCGTGCCATGTCTTGACGCGTCCTGACACGTGCCATGGCCATGTCCTGACACGTCCTGCGAGTTCCCGACTCGTGCCATGGCCACGCCCTGCCATGTCCTGCGAGGACCCGACTCGTGCCATGGCCACGCCCTGCCATGTCCTGACGCAGCCTGCGACGTTCCGAGTCGTGCCATGGCCACGCCTTGCCATGTCCTGCGACGTCCCGACTCGTGCCATGGCCACGCCTTGCCATATCCTGCCGCGTCTTGACACGTGCCATGTCCATGTCCTGCGACGTCCTAACCTGTGCCATGACCACACCTTGCTACGTCATGACGCGTGCCATGGCCATGTCCTGCGACGTCCTGACTCGTGCCATGGCCACACCCTGCCACGTCCTGACGCGTCCCATGGCCATGTCCCGACGCGTCCAGACACGTACCATGGCCATATCCTGCCATGTCTTGCGACGTCTTGACTTGTGCAATGGTCACGCCGTGCCATGTCCTGACGCGTCCGGACACGTGCTATGGCCATGTCTTTATGCGTCCTAACACGTGCCATGGCCATATCCTGATGCGTCCTGACACGTGCCATGGCCATGTCCTGACGCATCCTGCGACGTCCCGACTCATGCCATGGCCACGCCATACCATGTCCTGTGACGTCCCGACTCGTGCCATTGCCACGCCCTGCCATGTCCTGACGCGTCCTGACACGTGCCATGGCCATGTCCTGCGACGTCCTAACTTGTGCCATGACCACGCCCTGCCACGTCCTGACGCGTGCCATGGCCATGTCCTGCGACGTCCTGACTCGTGCCATGGCCTCACGCTGCCACAACCTGACGCATGCTATGGCCATGTCCTGACGCGTCCTGACACATACCATTGCCATGTCCTGCGACGTCTTTACTCATGCCATGGCCACGCCCTGCCATCTCTTGACACGTCCTGACACATACCATGGCCATATCCATCCATGTCCTGCGACATCTTGACTCGTGCTCTGGCCTCGACCTTCCATGTCCTGATGCGTCCTGACACGTGCTATGGCAATGTCCTGATGCGTCCCTACACGTGCCATGGCCACGCCCTGCCATGTCCTGACTCGTCCTGACACGTGCCATGGCCATGTCTTGACACGTCCTGCGAGGTCCCGACTCGTGCCATGGCCACGCCTGCCGTGTCCTGCGACGTCCCGACTCGTGCCATGGCCACGCCCTGCCATGTCTTGACTCGTTCTGACACGTTCCATGGCCATGTCCTGAAACGTCCTGCGACGTCCCGACTCGGGCCATGGCCACGCCCTGCCATGTCCTGCAACGTACCGACTCGTGCCATGGCCACGCCCTGCCATGTCCTATGGCGTCCCGACTCGTGCCATGGCCACGCCCTGCCATGTCCTGATGCATCCTAACACGTTCCTTGGCCATGTCAGGGAACGTTCTGCGACGTCCCGACTCGGGACATGGCCACGCCCTGCCATGTCTTGCGACGTCCCGTTTCGTGCCATGGCCACGCCCTGCCATGTCTTGACGCGTCTTGAAAAGTGCCATGGCCATGTCCTGATGCGTCCTAACACGTGCCATGGTTACGCCCTGCTAAGTCCTGCGACATCCCGACTCATGCCATGGGCACGCCCTTTCATGTCCTGACGCGTCCGGACACGTGCTATGGCCATGTCTTTATGTTTCCTAACACGTGCCATGGCCATATCCCGATGCGTCCTGATACGTGTCATGGCCATGTCCTGACGCAGCCTGTGACCTTCCGACTCGTGCCATGGCCACGCCCTGCCATGTCTTGTGACGTCCCGACTCGTGCCATGGCCACGCCCTGCCATGTCCTGCCGCGTCCTGACACGTGCCATGTCCATGTCCTACGATGTCCTAACTTGTGCCATGACCACACCATGCTACGTCATGACGCGTGCCATGGCCATGTCCTGCGATGTCCTGACTCGTGCCATGGCCACACCCTGCCACGTCCTGACGCGTGCCATGGCCATGTCCCGACGCATCCAGACACGTACCATGGCCATATCCTACCATGTCTTGCGACGTCTTGACTTGTGCCATGGTCACGCCCTGCCATGTCGTGACGCGTCCTTACACGTGCCATGGCCATGTCCTGACACGTCCTGCGAGTTCCCGACTCGTGCCATGGCGACGCCCTGCCATGACCTGTGACGTCCCGACTCGTGCCATGGCCACGCCTTTCCACGCCCTGACGCGTCCTGGCACATACCATGGCCATATTCTGCCATGTCATGCAACGTCCTAACTTGTGCTATGACCACGCCTTGCCACGTCGTGATGCGTGCCATGGCCATGTCCTACGATGTCCTGACTCGTGCCATGGCCACACCCTGCCACGTCCTGACGCGTACCATGGCCATATCCCGCCATGTCCTTTGACGTCTTGACTCGTGGCATGGCCACGCCCTGCCATGTTCTGACGCGTCCTGACACGTGCCATGTCCATGTCCTGCGATGTCCTAACTCGTGCCATGGCCACACCCTTCCATGTCCTGACGCGTGCCATGGCTATGTCCTGACGCATCCTGACACGTACCATGGCAATATCCCGCCATGTCCTGCGACGTCTTCACTCGTGGCATGGCCACGCACTGCCATGTCCTGACGCGTCCTGACACGTGCCATGGCCATGTCCTGACTCGTACTTCGAGGTCCCGACTGTGCCATGGCCACGCCCTGCCATGTCCTGCGACGTCTTGACTCGTGCCATGGCCACGCCCTGCCATGTCTTGACGCGTCTTGACACGTGCCATGGCCATGTCCTGATACGTCTTGCGGCGTCCTGACTCATGCAATGGCCACACCCTGCCATGTCCTGCAACATCCCAACTCGTGCCATGGCCACGCCCTGCCCTGTCCTAACGCGTCTTGACAATTGCCATGGCCATGTCTTGATGCATCCCTACACGTGCCATGGCCACGCCCTGCCATGTCCTGCGACGTACCGACTCGTGCTATGGCCATGTCCTTATGCATCATAACACGTGCCATGGCCATATCCTGATGCGTCCTGACACGTGCCATAGCCATGTCCTGAGCATCCTGCGACGTCCCGACTCGTGCCATGGCCACGCCCTGCCATGTTCTGCGACGTCCCGACTCGTACCATGGCCATGCCATGCCATGTCCTGACGCGTCTTGACAAGTGCCATGGCCATGTCCTGATGCGTCCTGACACGTGCCATGGCCACGCCCTGCCATGTCCTGCGACGTCCCGACTCGTGCCATGGCCACGCTCTTCAATGTCCTAACGCGTCCGGACACGTGCTATGGCCATGTCTTTATGCATCCTAACACGTGCCATGGCCATGTCCTGCCGCGTCTGACACGTGCCATGGCCATGTCCTGCGACGTACTAACTTGTGCCATGACCACGCCCTGCCACGTCCTGACGCGTGCCATGGCCATGTCCTGCGACGTCCCGACTCGTGCCATGGCCACGCCCTGCCATGTCCTGATGCGTCCTAACACGTTCCATGGCCATGTCATGAAACGTCCTGCGACGTCCCGACTCGCGCCATGGCCACGCCCTGCCATGTCTTGCGACGTCCCAACTCGTGCCATGGCCACGCCCTGCCATGACCTGACGCGTCTTGACAAGTGCCATGGCCATGTCCTGATGCGTCCTAACACGTGCCATGGCTACGCCCTGCCATATTCTGCGACGTCGCGACTCGTGCCATGGCCACGCCTTTCCATGTCCTGACGCGTCCGGACACGTGCTATGGCCATGTCCTTATGTTTCCTAACACGTGCCATGGCCATATCCTGATGCGTCCTGATACGTGCCATGGCCATGTCCTGACGCAGCCTGCGACGTTCCGACTCGTGCCATGGCCACGCCCTGCCGTGGCCTGCGATGTCCCGACTAGTGCCATGGCCACGCTTTGCCATGTCCTGCCGCGTCCTGACACGTGCCATGTCCATGTCCTGCGACGTCCTAACCTGTGCCATGACCACACCTTGCTACGTCATGACGCGTGCCATGGCCATGTCCTGCGACGTCCTGACTCGTGCCATGGCCACACCGTGCCACGTCCTGACGCGTACCATGGCCATGTCCCGACGCGTCCAGACACGTACCATGGCCATATCCTGCCATGTCTTGCGACGTCTTGACTTGTGCCATGGTCACGCCGTGCCATGTCTTGACGCGTCCTGACACGTGCCATGGCCATGTCCTGACACGTCCTGCGAGTTCCCGACTCGTGCCATGGCCACGCCCTGCCATGTCCTGCGAGGACCCGACTCGTGCCATGGCCACGCCCTGCCATGTCCTGACGCAGCCTGCGACGTTCCGAGTCGTGCCATGGCCACGCCTTGCCATGTCCTGCGACGTCCCGACTCGTGCCATGGCCACGCCTTGCCATATCCTGCCGCGTCTTGACACGTGCCATGTCCATGTCCTGCGACGTCCTAACCTGTGCCATGACCACACCTTGCTACGTCATGACGCGTGCCATGGCCATGTCCTGCGACGTCCTGACTCGTGCCATGGCCACACCCTGCCACGCCCTGACGCGTCCCATGGCCATGTCCCGACGCGTCCAGACACGTACCATGGCCATATCCTGCCATGTCTTGCGACGTCTTGACTTGTGCAATGGTCACGCCGTGCCATGTCCTGACGCGTCCGGACACGTGCTATGGCCATGTCTTTATGCGTCCTAACACGTGCCATGGCCATATCCTGATGCGTCCTGACACGTGCCATGGCCATGTCCTGACGCATCCTGCGACGTCCCGACTCATGCCATGGCCACGCCATACCATGTCCTGCGACGTCCCGACTCGTGCCATTGCCACGCCCTGCCATGTCCTGACGCGTCCTGACACGTGCCATGGCCATGTCCTGCGACGTCCTAACTTGTGCCATGACCACGCCCTGCCACGTCCTGACGCGTGCCATGGCCATGTCCTGCGACGTCCTGACTCGTGCCATGGCCTCACGCTGCCACAACCTGACGCATGCTATGGCCATGTCCTGACGCGTCCTGACACATACCATTGCCATGTCCTGCGACGTCTTTACTCATGCCATGGCCACGCCCTGCCATCTCTTGACACGTCCTGACACGTACCATGGCCTTATCCTTCCATGTCCTGCGACATCTTGACTCGTGCTATGGCCTCGCCCTTCCATGTCCTGATGCGTCCTGACACGTGCTATGGCAATGTCCTGATGCGTCCCTACACGTGCCATGGCCACGCCTTGCCATGTCCTGACGCGTCCTGACACGTGCCATGGCCATGTCATGACACGTCCTGCGAGGTCACGACTCGTGCCATGGCCACGCCCTGCCATGTCATGCGACGTCGCGACACTTGCCATGGCTAGGCCCTCATATGTCCTGACGCGTCTTCACAAGTGCCATGGCCATGTCCTGATGCGTCCCTACACGTGTCATGGCCACGCCCTGCCATGTCCTGACGCGTCCTGACATTTACCATGGCCATATCCTGCCATGTCATGCAACGTCCTAACTTGTGTCATGACCACGCCCTGCCACGTCCTGCGACATCCTGACTCGTGCCATGGCCACACCCTGCCACGTCTTGACGCGTGCCATGGCCATGTCCTGACGCGTCCTAACACGTACCATGGCCATATCCTGCCATGTCCTGCGACGTCTTGACTCGTGGCATGGCCACGCCCTGCCATGTCCTGACGCGTCCTGACACGTACGATGGCCATATCCTGCCATGTCCAGCGACATCTTGACTCGTACTATGGCCACACCCTGCCATGTCCTGACACGTCCTGACACGTGCCATGGCCATATCCTGACACGTCCTGCGAGGTCCGGACTCGTGCCACGGCCACGCCCTTCCATGTCCTGCGACGTCCTAACTCGTGCCATGGCCATGCCCTGCCATGTCTTGACGCGTCCTGACACGTGCCATGGCCATGTCCTGACACGTCCTGCGACGGCCCGACTCGTGCGATGGCCACGCCCAGCCATGTCCTGCGACGTCCCGACTCGTGCCATTGCCACGCCTTGCTATGTCTTGACGTGTCTTGACAAGTGCCATGGCCATGTCCTGATGCGTCCCTACACGAGCCATGGCCATGCCCTTCCATGTCCTGACGCGTCCGGAGACGTGCTATGGCCATGTCCTTATGCGTCCCTACACGTGCCATGTGTCACGCCCCTCCATTTTCTAAGAGGTTATGCCATGCGGACGATGACTGGGCGACATGCAGGCAACGATTTGGCGCACGTATGGCAGCATTTCTCTAGCTAAGTCTAGATCCTTCCAATGGAAGATTCTAGACCCACCTAGACTTCTCTTGTATATTTTACTAAGTGTAGAGATTTGTAGAGATTTGTAGAACTCTCTAGAGGTTTGATCTTAGCCATTGATTAGAATAGATCTTAGCCGTTGATTTGGGACTCTAGCAACTATAAATAGGCTAGAGGCATTTGGCATTTGCATCCAAGAAACATTCAAGCAATCCAACACTTGTATAAAGCATTCTCTTGTTTAATCCAGAGCATTCTTGCAAGCTTCTCTTCTTAGCTTCTCTTAGCTTTGTTGTGGCAATATTTCGGGGAAAGGCTGACTTAGCACATCGCAGGGGCGAATTGTGACTAAGGCCGCACGGAAGATAGCTAGGGAGTTATCCGGTCCGTGACAGTTGGTATCAGAGCCACGCTACAAAAGGGTTCGTGGGTTAGCTGGGCACATTCACGACATGGCTAGCGGCAGTGAGGAGCAAGTTCGGAAGGGTCGCGAGGAGGAGCGCACCGTACCACCACCACATAAGGGAGGTAAATCTCGTGACTATCTTGCTAGTTTTGAAGCTCGGTTAGCTAAACTTGAGATAGCTATGGCGGATACAAAAGAGAGGTTGGATCGCACGGAGCAAACAGTAGAATAGTACGTCGAGAAGGTCGATACCTCATTGGACACTTTCCAAGAAAGGATTTATGCTGCAGGGGCAGAGATAGCCAACGAGAACAGCTTGTTTCAAGCCAAGGTGTATCAAGCCTTGTAAGATTTGAGGCAAGACATTGATGAAGCCAAGTCAAGCCTAGAGGCGTCCAAGGCTGCCGTAGAAGAAACCAGGGCCGACTGGGCAATGTGCAAGAGTGCTTTCATGGCGAAAGAAGCTGCCTCGACATCAACCGTGCAAGTCCGAGACACTGCCCGTGCCATGGACTTGCCAAAGCCAAAGGAATACAACGGAGCTCGAGACGCTGTAACCATAGACAACTACCTTTGGCACATGGAGTGCTACTTCGAGGCGCTCAACTTAACAGGGTTAGCCCAAGTACATACTGCCACTCTACATTTCACCGACATGGCTGCACTTTGGTGGCGAAGAAAATGAGCCGACATGGACAAAGGGCTGGTCGTCATTGACAGTTGGGATGCCCAAAAGAAAGAACTCAAGGCGGAGTTCTACCCAGTGCACGTAAGCCGCGAAGCAAGGGCGAAAATGAGGGACCTCAAACAGGGCCATTCGATCAAGGAGTACGTCAAGGCATTCTCCAACTTGATGCTACAAATTGACAACATGAGCGACGAGGATCTCTTGTTCAACTTCTTATCCGGGCTTAAACCATGGGCGGTTCAGGAACTAAGACGGTCCAAGGCCGATGACATCTCGACGGCACTCAAGGTTGCTGCCACATTGGAGGAATACTCTAGTGCTGACAAAGGGCATGTCAAGCACCAAGGCGAGTCATCCAAGTACAAGACCCAAAGGACTTGGCCGGTTACAGGTGGGGGAGCCAAGTACGGAACCCACAAGCCAGCAACCCATGGTGACAAAGGAAAACAGGTCAGGGACAACAAAAAGGAGGCCAAACCAAGGGAGGGTTGCTTCCTATGTCAGGGACCTCACTGGGTGAGGGACTGCCCACAGCGGAAAGCCATGAGCACCATGTTGGAGCAACAGGAGCATGGCAACGAAGCTTCCATGGGATGTCTGAAGCTGCTTAGCGCACTAAACGTTAAGCCCACTCCTCACCAGGCGGGTGATAGGAGTCTCATGTACGTGCAGGGGCACATCAACAACAAGTTCGTCCACATAATGATTGATACGGGCGCCACTCACAATTTCATGACTCCAACCGAGGCGGAACGGTTGGGTCTCAAAGTGACATACTCCAAGGGTTGGCTCAAGACCGTAAATACCCAGGCCAAACCCGTGGATGGCGTAGCAACAAGGACCGAGTTGAGGCTTGGAGACTGGACAGGCAAGGTGGACTTCTCGGTGGCAACAATAGACGATTTCACTGTTCTAGGTATGGAATTCCTTCGACAGTACAATGCAGTTCCGTTCCCTAGATTCAACATGTTGATGATCTTGGAAGGGAAACCATGCATGGTTCCAGCTGTTGCCCCTCCCAAGACATCCAAATCCCCTCAACTTAGTGCCATGCAACTAGCCAAGGGAATCAAACGTGGGGAGGAGACATGGTTAGCCGTCCTTCATCAAGAAGAAGAAGGGGGAGTTGATGGCAATATCCCCGCTTGCATCCAGAACATGCTGGAAGAATTCAAGGACGTAATGCCACCCGAGTTGCCCCGCAAGCTGCCACCCAGGCATGGGGTGGATCACAAGATCGAGTTGGAGCCAGGGGCAAAGCCACCAGCCAAAGCACCCTACCGGATGGCGCCACCAGAATTAGAGGAGCTGCGGAGACAGTTGGCGGAATTGTTGGAGATGGGCTTCATCCAACCTTCCAAGGCACCGTATGGTTCACCGGTGTTATTCCAACGCAAGGCGGATGGATCGCAGCGTCTTTGCATAGACTATCGGGCTCTCAACAAGGTAACCATCAAAAACAAGTATCCAATTCCTCTCATTGCCGACCTTTTTGATCAATTGGGGAAGGCCAAGTTTTACACAAAGCTTGACCTAAGATCGGGATACTATCAAGTGCGCATAGCCGAAGGGGACGAGGGCAAGACAACTTGTGTCACTCGTTATGGGGCATTTGAATTCTTGGTGATGCCCTTTGGCCTGACAAATGCGCCAGCCACATTTTGCACTCTCATGAATGAAATTCTTCATCCCTACTTGGACCGGTTCGTGGTGGTCTACTTGGACGACATAGTCATATATAGCAACACCATGGAGGAGCATGTAGAACACGTACGGGCCGTTCTCAAGACCTTGCGGGACAACGAGCTTTATGTCAAGAAAGAGAAATGCTCATTTGCCAAGGAAGATGTACACTTCCTAGGCCATGTGATCAGAGGCGGCAAGCTCATGATGGATACCAAGAAGATTCGGGCGATCGAGGAATGGGAGCCACCAACCAAGGTACCGGAGCTTAGATCTTTGATCTTTCCTTGGTCTTGTGAATTACTATCGGCGCTTCATTATGGGCTATTAGGCTAAGGCGGCACCACTCACTGACCTACTCAAGAAGAAGAAGGCTTGGGAGTGGGACGACAAGTGCCAACATGCTTTCGACATACTCAAGAAGGCCGTAACGGAGGAACCAGTGTTAGCACTACCGGATTGCACCAAGGCGTATGAGGTGCATACTGATGCCTCTGACTTTGCCATAGGGGGCGTGCTTATGCAAGAGGGGCATCCAATTGCGTATGAAAGTCGCAAGCTTAATGACACCGAGAGGCGTTATACAGTGCAAGAGAAAGAGATGACTGCAGTGGTGCATTGCTTGCGAGTTTGGCGACATTACTTGCTCGGGGCCAAGTTCGTGGTGCGGACAGACAATGTGGCGACGAGTTACTTCCAGACACAGAAGAAACTCAGCCCCAAGCAAGCAAGATGGCAAGATTTCTTGGCCGAGTTCGACTACGTGCTGGAACACAAACCAGGCAAGGCCAACTTTGTGGCAGATGCGCTTAGCCGAAAAGCAGAACTGGCGGCAATATCAAGAGTCCAGGTGGAGCCCTTGGACCTTATCAAGGAAGGCATGGCGCATGATCCTTTAGCCAAGCAGCTGGTGAAGATGGCTAAAGAAGGCAAAACCAAACAATTCTGGGTAGAAGGCGACTTGTTGCGCACCAAGGGGCAGCGAATTTATGTACCTAAATGGGAGAGGTTGCACAAAAGTATCATTAAGGAGTGCCATGACACCCGCTGGGCGGGTCATCCAGGTCAAAAACGCACTCAAGCTTTGATAGAGGCTAACTACTATTGGCCTCGCATGCGGGACGACATAGAGTTATACGTTAAGACTTGTCTTGTCTGCCAGCAAGACAAGGTGGAGCAACGGGCACCCGCAGGACTTCTGGAACCTTTACCTATTCCGCAATGTCCATGGGAAAGCGTCAGCATGGACTTTATCTCTGCTTTGCCCACATCCGATGGCAAAGGTAGCATCATGGTTGTGGTGGATCGGTTTTCGAAATATGCATCCTTCATGGCGGCTACGAAGGATTGCACAGCACAGGAGGCAGCTCAACTATTTTTCCAAGGCGTGGTGAAGTATTGGGGCTTGCCACAAGTTATCATTAGTGATCGAGAGCCCCGCTTCACAGGCAAGTTTTGGACGGAGTTATTCCGCTTGATGGGGTCTGATTTGCACTTTTCAACCAGCTTCCATCCACAAACAGACGGACAGACGGAGCGGGCAAATGCACTCTTGGAGCTATACTTAAGGCACTATGTAAGTGCCAACCAGCGAGATTGGGCCAAGCTGCTTGACATTGCTCAATTCTCTTATAATTTGCAACGGAGTGAGGCTAATGGCAAGAGCCCATTCGAGCTTGCAACTGGACAACAACCCTTGACACCGCATGGACTTGTTAACAAATATACGGGGAAGAGTCCAGCGGCGTTCAAGACGGCGAAGACTTGGCATGAGCAAACAGACCTAGCTCGTGCATACCTTGACAAGGCCTCCAAGAAGATGAAGAAATGGGCCGACAAGAAGAGGAGGCACTTGGAGTTCAACGTAGGGGACTTGGTCATGCTAAAACTCAATGCCGAACAACAAAAGAGGCTACGGAAGTTGCATAAGGGACTAATTCGGCGCTACGAAGGACCACTCCCTGTCCTTGCCAAGGTGGGCAAGGCTTCTTATCTGGTGGAGCTGCCACCCAAACTTAAGCTACATCCGGTCTTCCATGTGAGTTGTCTGAAGCCGTACCATGCCGACATGGAAGACCCATCACGGAACGAATCACATCGGGCACCTCCAGCCATTACCACATCATTCGACAAGGAAATTCAAAGCATCATGGCTGACCGGGTGATTCGGCGACGGTTCAGGGAACCATTGCATGAATATATTATCAAATGGAAGGGACTACCGGAAAGCGAGGCAAGCTGGGAGCCAAAAGAGGCGCTTTGGCAATTTGAAGATCAGATACGGGCCTTCCACGAAGAGTCGACGAGGGCGTCGACGCAATAGGTGGGGGAGGTTGTCACGCCCCTCCATTTTCTAAGAGGTTATGCCATGCGGACGATGACTGGGCGACATGCAGGCAACGATTTGGCGCACGTATGGCAGCATTTCTCTAGCTAAGTCTAGATCCTTCCAATGGAAGATTCTAGACCCACCTAGACTTCTCTTGTATATTCTACTAAGTGTAGAGATTTGTAGAGTTTTGTAGAACTCACTAGAGCTTTGATCTTCGCCATTGATTAGAATAGATCTTAGCCGTTGATTTGGGACTCTAGCAACTATAAATAGGCTAGAGGCATTTGGCATTTGCATCCAAGAAACATTCAAGCAATCCAACACTTGTATAAAGCATTCTCTTGTTTAATCCAGAGCATTCTTGCAAGCTTCTCTTCTTAGCTTCTCTTAGCTTTGTTGTGGCAATATTTCGGGGAAAGGCTGACTTAGCACATCGCAGGGGCGAATTGTGACTAAGGCCGCACGGAAGATAGCTAGGGAGTTATCCGGTCCGTGCAATTGTTAGATAATACGCTTAACGCTAGAGGGGGGGTGAATAGAGTTATAATAAAATTTAGCGTAAACTTGCGGAAATTAAAATTTGCAGGAAGTAAATAAGTGCGATAAATAATAACTTACACACAGATATATCCTGGTTCACCACAACGTGTGGCTAGTCCAGTCCCCGAAAGACTCTCTCGAGATTTTCCACTAACGTGTCAAGCTTCCGGGTGCTTAACAAACCTTTACAACTTGAGGACGCAAGCCTCAACACCTTTGCTCGGAGTTACAACACTCCAAGACTTCAACCAAGGAAACACAAGTTCCTTACAACAAGAGAATTACAATTCTCTTACAAGTGTATACAACACTAAAACACTCAAACAAAATACTCCTTAATGAGTAGATATGAGTAAAAGAAGTAAGCTCTGGATCACAACAACTTTGGACAAGAATATGGCTCTCAAAAGCTTTATGAAATTGAATATAAAATGATAAACAAAAGTATGCAAGCTTATAGCAATGTAATGATCAGTTATAGTATGTTGTTGTGTTTAAAACACTGAAATGAAGCTGTATTTATAGTTGAAAAACTTGGCATTACCGTTGCCTAGTTGCCAATTAAGAGTTGCTGATTTTACTCACTGACAACCGATTGTCAAATCCCAACAATCGATTGTCTGCCAGTCAGATCAAAATTCAATCCCAGATTTTACGCTTGATAATCGATTACTTACAAACCATAATCGATTACTGGCAACGTTCAAAAAAATCCTTTCCAGATTTTACCACAAACAATCGATTGTCCAGAATCAACAATCGATTACTCAGCAACGTTCAAAAAATCTTTTCCGAATTTTAATCAAAACAATCGATTATACCAAATCAATAATCGATTACCCAATAACGTTCAAAAAATCTTTTCCGGATTTTAATCACAACAATCGATTATACAGAAACAATAATCGATTACCTGACGGTATTTGAAAACATTACGACAACGGTCAGCTTTACAATCGATTGCACAAAGTCAACAATCGATTACTTATCAGTTTTTGAAAAACATTTAAGACACTGCGTCTTGACAATCGATTGTTATATACTCACAATCGATTATTTAATAAATTTGAAAATCACTGGAAGTCACTGCCTCAACACAATCGATTGTCATTAGTTCACAATCGATTATTTTGTGACTTTGAAAAATCTGAAGGACACTGTCTCTTCACAATCGATTGTCATTAGCTTCACAATCGATTATTCTGAGTTTTGAAAAACTTTGATGGACACTGCCTCATCACAAGCGATTGCCATAAGGTTCACAATCGATTGTCATGCAGGTTTGAAGAAACCTGATGTTCACTGCCTTAACACAATCGATTGTCATTAGTTCACAATCGATTGTCATGCAGTCTTGGCTTAAAACAATCGATTATCATTAGTACATAATCGATTATCTTAGTCCAGTTTTCAGAGGCATTTAAAAATTATTTTGACTAATGAAAATATGCATGATTTAAAATCATTTAGCATTAAATTAAATATGCATGATTTTGGAAAATAGTTTTATTGGAGAAGCCATTTACGAGTCAAGTTGTAGGATCAAGATCACAATTAAGAATGACTCAATTAAACTATAAAATTTTGTCTTGAGCTTGAATCTCGATGTATATCAATTGTGCGCTTGTTTCTTGAACTTCGTCATATATCAATTTTCGCTTCGTTTGTCATTCATCAAAACCTATACAAAAGAACACACGTTTTAGTATATTGCATTGAGAACGTGTTTCCAACAATCTCATCATGAGAGAAGAGAGAAGAAACGTATTTGTGTTGCTGCGGATTTTTATTCCGACCAGCCAATCTTAAATCGCGTTTTTCGATTCGTTAACCATTTGATCAAGCTGACATTTTGGCTAAGCGTTAGTAACATCTAATATTTAATTTGAACGGTGGAGATCGGATTTGGTAGCATTTGATTTCAAGCCTGGAACAACAACTTTATTTTTGTGGATTCTCCTCTTTCTTCAATTGATTTGTTGTTGCTCTTGTTGCTATTATTGCTCTATGTTTGGCACTTGTTGTGAGGCCAATTTGGAGAACTTTTGTAACCCTCTTATTATTATAGTTGAGCTTTTTGGATCTTTGTGATCCCGTGAAACCTTCGATTTGAAGGGTTTTCCACGTTAAAATTTGGTATTCTTACTTTCTTTATTTTCGAGTTTTCCTCTTTCTCGACATAACATGTTTAACTCTGTTGACATGGTTTTATTTTTTGAATTAACTTTGGAAGATTTATGTAAGGTTTATATTTAAGAGATAAGTTCAATAGGTATGTTTAACTCCATTAATTATTCTTTTGTACAAATCCAAGTCGTTTGGAGGAGATTAAGCAATTTTGGAGCAGTATTCTTATCTCGAATCGAAGTAAGTACAGACTTTTTGACCTCTAAAAGAATTTTTCTTAAAGCAATTTTGGAGGTGGCTAGTAGCTACAAATATTATTGTTATTATAAAGAGTCATAACTTTTGAACACTGATTATGTGTCCAATAATAAGATTCAGGCAACTCGAAGGTATGTACAAGCCGACTGGGAATTTAGATTAAATTAAATTTGTTATGAAATAATATAAGAACAAGTAGAATAATGCAAGAACAAGAACAATATATAGAGAATAGGGAGAGGAGTATTCTTATTGATATTTTTGGGATGATTTACAATGGGGTAAGACCCCTCTATTTATAGGAAGATAAATGACTTAGCTTCAAACTAAAACTCTTAGACATTCACTCTAAATAGAGTTCTATTTATAATACTCCCCCTTGAATGTCTATTCAATAATGTGCCTCGTTAAAACCTTAACTAAAACAAAACCCAATGGGAAAAAATTAAAGAAAAGGAAAAAGAGTACACATGTTTGAATATGCGCCTATTGGTTGCCTCGTTAAAAACCTTGCAAGGAAAACCCAGTTGGGACAAAACCTTGTAAGGGAAAAAGAGTGCAACGCGCATTAACTCCCCCTGATAAGAACATCAATTTATATCTTTGAGCATTTGCATTCCAATCTTGTGCACCATCTTCAAAACAATCTTTGGTAGATGTTTGATAAATAAATCAACCATATTGACTTGAATAAATATTCCGCACATTGAAATCATCATTCTTGATAGATATGAACATCTTCATATAATGTCGTGGAATGACTCTTCAATATCTTCATAGATGTATTCTCAATGCCATCATGCTTATAGTTATAGCAAGATACATATGTACACAAATTGTACTTAGGATGTGGTACTTCAGGACCAAGAATTGTGTATGCTTCAAGCAACTTAAATCTTTCAAGTTAAGTCATATAAATCACATAATAGACATTAGATGCATATCAAGTTTTCATGTCATGCTAAACAAATAAGATATCGAAAACTGATTATACATACCTTTGACTTTATGCTTTCAAGTATTTGAACTATATGTCCAAATCTACATGTCTTTCATATGGAATCAAGTATTTGTCTATACGCTTTAAGCGTATCAAAGACTTTGTCTTTCTGGGACTTAATATGAGTATTTGTAGTGAGAATATAGTTACTTTCTTTGGGTCAGCAAATGCGTATAGCATGCTTTGCAATATGTTGCAATTGAATTATCCATTTTATGAACTTCAGGTTCATGATATTCGGGGATTTACATATACAAATGATAATTCATCTCATGTAACCTTTTCTCAAGTGTTTATCATGTCTCCCCCTCATGTTAGAAAAGCTAATTTGTTTCCTCAACTTTGGGAAATCATCTTTGTGCATTATCATGTCAATATACACAGCACATTAATAATAAGATGAAATTATTTGGTTCCTGACCCTGAACCACTTGTGAGGGGAGAATATACTCTCGTATACAACGTATATCAAACTGATATATATAACTTTGTTCTCATAAGAAACAGTTTAGCTATTAAGTGGAGGCACTCAATAATTATCTTGCTAAACCAACTATGATATAAACCAACTTATCAAGATGAACTATCTTGAATAGAAAATCTGGAAATTATGCTCGAAGTTAGATTACTGAGCAATTTACCTCGCAAGCACCGGCCAGGCTGCGGGTTAATAACAATTGCGCATGTAACCATTTCATAGATGCATCATATGTGGTATACATGGCAGGTGAATGGGCCCATATTCACCTTTGATATTTCCAGAATTTATGGGCTTCAACCCGAACTCTTTAGTTGGTCAGTTCATTAATGAGAACAAGTGATACAAGAGAATTCGTAAAGAACTTCCTAGTTCTTTAATATTCACCTATGTGAATTTGCACATCATATTTAAAATGAGATGGCTAACACGAATGCCAACTGAATAAATTATCAATATTGGTAAACTTCAAATTTACACCATGACATGTGCACTTATCAATAAACTTCAGGTTTATTATGACATGGGTTTTTATACCAATAGATATCCACTTTATTGTGGCATTCTTTCGTTTGTGTAGTACAAACTGGAGAACAAAGCGGGTAGCTTTTCATATACAAATTACCCCGCTACAAGTTGTAGTAATAGGAGATATCAAATCCTTCCTTTATTTATAGTCTCAATATAATCAATCACTTTCGCGTGTACTACGGAAACTGAATAAGTTTCTTTGAGACTTACTACAGCACAATACTCAATTGTGTTTCTCCAACATAGTAATAATTGGCTCTTCTAGAGCTCTCAATTAATTTTGTACTACCACAGATTCATCAACATCCATGTGGTGAATATCTTTCTTAAAGAGAAAGTTATACCATTATGGTTATGTCAAACTTATATGCAAGATATGTTTCTTGCATTATCGTTGTCCTTTAATAGTCATATTTCCAAAATACTTTGGCGTACAATAGGTATGTGACCAACGATCATTCATGCCATATATATAGCCAACAGGCTTGACACCATTAGGTGTTTCAACTATAGGGCCAAAAACTTCACGTTTTGCCAGCGAATTCAATTCTGATTGAATTGCTTCTTGCCACTTTGGCCAATCATGTTTGACATTATTCAACAGATTGAGGTTCGAGATCCTCACATTCTTGCATAATGCTAGATGCGACATTATAAGCAAAGACATTATCCACCACTATATCCACTCAATTAATATTTGCCTCAATATTGATTGGATTTATGGATAGTTCTGTATTTTCCAGAGCCTCGGGCTCAATGGATTCTTCATGAATCTCAGAATTTGTTAAATCATGAATTTCCTCATGAGATTCTTTGGTAGTGTCATTTTGATCATTTGCTTTCCTCTTTCTAGGATTTCGATTTTTGGAACCTAATGGTCTGCCACGCTTCAGGCGTGCATTTGACTCATTGGATATGACACTAGATGATTGTCCAACAGGGACATCAATACGGATTGGGATATTTTCCTCGGGGATATGGGATTTCGTTATCCTTTTCAAGTCCGTAAATGCGTCAGGCATTTGATTTGCTATTCTTTGCAAATGGATAATCTTTTGTACCTCTCTTTCACAAATAGAGGTATGTGGATCAAGATGAGATAATGATGCATTTTTCCACAAAATTTCCCGTTTGGTTTCACCAACTTCTCCCCCTAATTTTGGGAAAAGTGTCTCATCAAATTGACAGTCTGCAAATCGTGCAGTGTACAAATCCCCTGTCAATGTTTCGAGGTAGCGAATAATGGAGGACGATTCAAACTCAACATATATTCCTAACCTTCTTTGCGGACCCATTTTGGTGCGGGATGGCGGTGCTATAGGCACATATACTGCGCATCCAAAGATTCTTAAATGGGATATATTGGGTTCATGACCCAAAACTCATTGCAACGGGGAATATTTGTGTCAATTCGTCAGTCAGAGACGAACTAGCATTGCTGCATGCAAAATGGCGTGACCCCAAGCCGAAGTGGGAAGCCTCGTTTTCATGAGTAAATGAGGTATTCAAGATTATACTCATGTATTGTCTCAATCTGATATCCATTTTGAATGATATCTTTAAAACTCAACAAGTTCCTTTTAGACTTGGAGGAGAACATTTTGACTGATATCATTAAAACTCAACAAGTTCTTCTTAGACTTGGAGGAGAACATTGCATTCTCTAAAATATCGTTCCTTTAGGCAGAGTTATAGTTGCTCTTCAGGAGCCTTCAATCAATTTAATTCCCATAGTTTGCCATACAAAAGAAAATATACGAACATGAGAATAAACAAGTTCAATTCGTTTGTTTCACATTTAAACAATATTTTCAAAATCTGCTGAGGTCAGTTGACTAACTAAATCAGATAGTCGATTATATGTTTTCCATAATCGATTACTATGCAGTTTGAAAATTTCAGTTTAAGCATTTTCTAAAAACAATCGATTGTTAAACACACACAATCGATTGTTGAACATTGACAATCGATTGTTAAACACACACAATCGATTATTTGCTATTTTGAAAAACAGATCTGTCTTAAGACAATCGATTGTTAAATATAGACAATCGATTGTTGACTATTTTGAAAAATTCGAGCAGTCTTAAGACAATCGATTGTTAAATATAGACAATCGATTGTTGGCTATTTTGAAAAATTCTAGCAGTCTTAAGACAATCGATTGTTAAATATAGACAATCGATTGTTGGCTATTTTGAAAAATTCCAGATCTGTCTTAAGACAATCGATTATTAAATATAGACAATCGATTGTTGGCTATTTTGAAAAATTCCAGCAGTCTTAAGACAATCGATTGTTAAACATAGACAATCGATTGTTGAACATTGACAATCGATTGTTGAACATTGACAATCGATTGTTTTGCAGTTTTAATGCAAAATATTAGATAATCGACTAACTGTTAGGTTCGTCGATTACCGCTACTGGAAAATAAAAATATTATTGAAATCTGAGCATATTGAAACATTCTAAAGAACTAATACTAACATTATATCATAAACTAACTAATACGAGCTGATACCAATGACTATTAGTTTATTCACTAACTATTACAAATAAGTGAAATAAAATCAAACAACTCCATCTTCTTTCATCACAGATCCATCACCGATTAGGTGGTCTGTTTTCCCATCGGGTTTCTCAAAGAAGTCTGCCACATCCAGGTGGGTGATGTCAAAATTGTCGTCAGAGACAAAATTTGTTTCAGGGCCTTTATTCTTTAGAGAAGCTTGATAAAGATCAACCAAATGTCTTGGTACACGGCAAGCTTTTGACCAGTGCCCTTTTCCACCGCAACGATAACATATAGTTTCTGAACTTTTTGCCTTAGGATCCTCATAATCCCGTTTCTGCTTTCGGCGGTTATCTCTCCTCAGGGGGTGACAGTCATCATAGATATTTCTTCCTTGTCTACGTCCACAGCTATGACCCCGATTACGACCACGACCATGGTTAGATCCATGGCTCTTTTCATGATTGGCATAATGAGAATACACCTTATCTGCTACAGGCAGTGGTGTAGACCCAGTGGGTCGACTTTCGTGATTTCTCATGAGCAGGTCATTATTTCGCTCAGCCACAAGTAGAAGAGAAATTAGTTCAGAGTACTTTGTGAAGCCTTTCTCTCTGTACTGTTGTTGCAGTACCATATTGGAGGCATGAAACGTTGTAAACGTTTTCTCAAGCATATCATAATCGGAGATTTTATCTCCACATAGCTTCAATTTAGAAGTAATTCTGAACATTGCAGAATTATATTCAGAAACAGACTTAAAGTCTTGGAGCCTCAGATGAGCCCAATCATATCGTGCTTGTGGCAGAGTGACCAACTTCAAGTTGTCATATCTCTCCTTTAAGCCTTTCCACAAGATGAGTGGATCCTTGACGGTGAGATATTCAATCTTCAAACCTTCATCAAGGTGATGGCGCAAGAAAATCAAGGCCTTAGCACAGTCTTGGGTGGATGCTTTATCTCTATCTTTAATGGCGTCTCCAAGACCCATAGCATCTAAGTGGATTTCAGCATCCAACACCCATGTCATATAGTTCTTGCCCGAAATTTCAAGGGCAACGAACTTTCTTTTCGTAATGTCAGACATAATCGAAAATCAAATTAGGAAGAGAGAAATACCTTAGTTTTTCTTGAGAACGATTCTTGAGACGGTAGAGTCTCGTGCTGATAACGTGTTATGAAATAATATAAGAACAAGTAGAATAATGCAAGAACAAGAACAATAAAGAGAGAATAGGGAGAGGAGTATTCTTATTGATACTTTTGGGATGATTTACAATGGGGTAAGACCCCTTTATTTATAGGAAGATAAATGACTTAGCTTCAAACTAAAACTCTTAGACATTCACTCTAAATAGAGTTCTATTTATAACAAAATTAGATTTTTGGTTGTTTTTAATGTTATATTAGCCGCCGAGTCAACGGTATCCTATTCATTCCTTTTTTTCTCCTTTTTGTCCTATTTTTTCTTTTGTCGTTCGAGTTGGGTTGGCCTAACTGATTGAAACATGCTTTCAAAAAGGGATTTTTACATATACATCCCATATAACAAACCTTATAACCACTCATGTTTAAGGTTAGTATTTATTACATTTAAGTATACCATGTTTCAATTAATGTACCAAATTTACTTTTAAGATTTAATTATCAGTGATTTATTAGGGGCTTGATTTGTGGAACAAAATATTTCCATATCTTCTTTCTCCAATTATATACTTATTAATTATAAATGATTATCCCTTAATTATAGACAGCTAAATAGGTAATAATCGATACCCTATCAATTTCTCTCTTTCTCTCCCCCGTCTCTCTTTTTCTGTCTCTCTCTTTGTGTGTATTTTTTCCTCCGCCCTATTTTTCTTTCTTTAATCTTCTGCCCTTCTCTTCTCTTTTTTCATTTCTATCTCTTGTCTTCTTCAAGGAATTCAACAATGGATTTCAATTGTTTAGGTATGAAGTTTTAATTTAACAATTTTTTTCATGTCGAAAAGTTACTGTTTGAATTAAAATTGCTAATTCATATAATTTGCATGAGGGTGTTTGATTCTCCATCATTGAAAACTATTATAAAGTTTCGAAACATTGAATTCGATTTTGAGTTTTGAAAAATATTATTTACAAAAAAGGACCAATTTGACTAGTTTGCTATCGAACTAGTGATAATATATACTTTGAGCATCTACTCTCTTCTGCTCTCATCTCATGTGAATTCATATGATTGCGCAGGGTCCTCTATCATCATCATTTCCCATTGAAAACAGGAACATTCCAGTGAGCATGAGAGCATTAAAAGATCATTTCAATCGAACAAAGAGTCTCTCTTTTGTGAAGCGAATCTCAGATTTCCATTTACTGCTGCTGCTGGTGGCCAAATTTTTGGACATCAATGCAGATGTTCTAGCGTTTAATTACAATGCAGATGTTTCAGCGTTTAATTACAAAAAAAGTAGTAGTTGTTGAACTTGTTTGCAGTGAGTTTTTAAAATGTAGTCAAATGTAGTCAATTGTAGTTAAATGTAGTTAAGGTTATATGAAGTGTTTCCAGTGAATTTTTAAAATGTAGTCAAATGTAGGTAAATGTAGTTAAGGTTATATGCAGTGTTTCCAGTGAGTTTTTATAATGTAGTCAAATGTAGTCAAATGTAGTTAAATATAGTTAAGGTTATATGAAGTGTTTCCAGTGAATTTTTTCCTTTCGTATTTATTTGTTATTGTAATAAATTTCTCCAGAGGCAGTTGGAATTTTAATGTAAGGGAAGAATC
Source organism: Nicotiana benthamiana (assembly GCA_034376525.1). Taxonomy (NCBI): domain Eukaryota; kingdom Viridiplantae; phylum Streptophyta; class Magnoliopsida; order Solanales; family Solanaceae; genus Nicotiana; species Nicotiana benthamiana. The sequence continues at coordinate 41,962,115 of CM067324.1, forward strand.
TTAAAAATGGTGACTTCTCTACTTTAATGACATCATGTAGTGCAGGCACTACCATTCCTGCTAAATTTCTTTTTTCACTTCCTTCACCTTGTCATCTTAGCTATTGTGAATTCTGTTTAAACCACCAAAAAGGAATTAATAGCCATTAACTCCCTCATATCCAATAGAAAATTCATAAGAAATGTGATTGGTGGATGCCCACCACTAGTGTATCCTTTTGAATCTACAAACTACTACAGGTCCATAATATGTCCTCTGTTACACTTCTTTCAAATTTTCTCTTAAAGAATCCACAACAACAATATTCCATGAACATACATAATAACATTAGTCAAATGTAGTCAAATGTAGTTAATTACAAAAAAAGTAGTAGCTGTTGAACTTGTTTGCAGTGAGTTTTTAAAATGTAGTCAAATGTAGTCAATTGTAGTTAAATGTAGTTAAGGTTATATGAAGTGTTTCCAGTGAATTTTTAAAATGTAGTCAAATGTAGGTAAATGTAGTTAAGGCTATATGCAGTGTTTCCAGTGAGTTTTTATAATGTAGTCAAATGTAGTTAAATGTAATTAAGGTTATATGAAGTGTTTCCAGTGAATTTTTTCCTTTCGTATTTATTTGTTATTGTAATAAATTTCTTCAGAGGCAGTTGGAATTTTAATGTAAGGGAAGAATCATAAAAATGGTGACTTCTCTACTTTAATGACATCATGTAGTGCAGGCACAACCATTCCTGCTAAATTTCTTTTTTCACTTCCTTAACCTTGTCATCTTAGCTATTGTGAATTCTGTTTAAACCACCGAAAAGGAATTAATAGCCATTAACTCCCTCATATCCAATAGAAAATCCAGAAGAAATGTGATTGGTGGATGCCCACCAGTAGTATATCCTTCTGAATCTACAAACTACTACAGGTCCATAATATGTCCTCTGTTACACTTCTTTCAAATTTTCTCTTAAAGAATCCACAACAACAATATTCCATGAACATACATAACAACATTAACTTGAGACTCAATATGATCACGAAAGGAAAAAATTCACTGGAAACACTTCATATAACCTTAACTACATTTAACTACATTTGACTACATTATAAAAACTCACTGGAAACACTGCATATAACCTTAACTACATTTACCTACATTTTAAAAATTCACTGGAAACACTTCATATAACCTTAACTACATTTAACTACAATTGACTACATTTGACTACATTTTAAAAACTCACTGCAAACAAGTTCAACAGCTACTACTTTTTTTTGTAATTAAACGCTGGAACATCTGCATTGTAATAAACGCTGGAACATCTGCATTGATGTCCAAAAATTTGGCCAGCAGCAGCAGTAAATGGAAATCTGAGATTTGCTTCACAAAAGAGAGACTCTTTGTTTGATTGAAATGATCTTTGAATGCTCTCATGCTCACTGGAATATTCCTGTTTTCAATGGGAAATGATGATGATAGAGGACCCTGCGCAATCATAAGAATTCACTTGAGACGAGAGCAGAAGAGAGTATATGCTCAAAGTATATATTATCACTAGTTCGATAGCAAACTAGTCAAATTGGTCCTTTTTCGTAAATAATATTTTCCAAAGATCAAAATCGAATTCAAAGTTTCGAAACTTTATAATAGTTTTCAATGATGGAGAGTCAAACACCCTCATGCAAATTTTATGAACTAGCAATTTTAATTCAAACAGTAACTTTTCGACATGAAAAAAAATTGTTAAATTAAAACTTCATACCTAAACAATTGAAATCCATTGTTGAATTCCTTGAAGAAGACACGAGATAGAAATGAAAAAAGTGATGAGAAGGGCAGAAGATTAAAGAAAGAAAAATAGGGCGGAGGAAAAAATACACACAAAGAGAGAGACAGAAAAAGAGAGACGGGGGAGAGAAAGAGAGAAATTGATAGGGTATCAATTATTACCTATTTAACTGTCTATAATTAAGGGATAATCATTTATAATTAATAAGTATATAATTGGTAACATAGATTTGAGCCTTAATAAAGGCGTTATTTTAGTAGGCAACATCTGGAAAGATTCCATTTGGTACATATTGTGTAACAAAAACATGGGATATGAGGGTAATAAACAAACAATGCACAATAATGGTAGTAAGGTTTGTTATACGGGATGTATAGGTAAAAATCCCTTTTAAAAATGTTTAACCAAAAAATAGGATTTTAGTCAAAGCTAGAATTTAGAAGAACACATGTTACTAATAATCAAACGAATGTATAAAAAAAATAATTTAAGTAGCAAAAGAGTATTTCAAGAGGAAAGCAAGTAAATCAAGATATATTCCAATGATTTCATGCCCTCAACTGATCAAATGTCACCCTTTTATATGCGTCCTAAAGATATACGTTTTGCCCAAATCATAATGAGTCTATTATGATTAATTAAAGATATTGAATGCTACGTTACATAATCATTGCATTCAATACAAATTCCCTAATGTATTTCATATTTAATGTCCATTAAATACCGTATCTGTACTCTTTTCTATTGTCAGATTCATTCTTTTTGACATTTGGATATAAATGACTTCAATAGGTACGGGGGCTGAGTTATTTGAATAATTACCCGTGCCTCTTTTCCTGTCATTTGCTCGTACCAGTTGTTGCTTGTGCATCTTAGCTAGTTGTCATTCTTTGATCACTCAATCAGTTTACGTGTCTTGACACATTTCCTTAAATACATTTTTCCCCCATACTGATTGTCCCCCTACTTCTCATTTAAAGAGAATTTTTGTCACTATAAATGCTATGACAAAACGACACTTCAATTGTCGCTTCCATTTAATGCTCCGTACACGTGTCGTTTTTCCATTGGTTCTGCAATTTTACAGCCTTTTTCAAGGCTTTTCCTATGGCTCCAGTTATCATTATTATGGTCCTTCCATCATTGTACTTTTTCCTTTTGCCGGTTGCCCATCAGTATAAGTATAACTTCTTTCCTTGTCTTTTACCACATAAAACTTATTGAACACTTCAATTCTTCAAATCTTTATTCACTTTTTCCTCGCTTTAATCTTCTTCGCCATGAATTCACCAAACCCTAACCCTAAGATAACTCCTATTTTAGATAACTTCCCTAATGCCCCTATTAGGCATAGAAGAAGTGGTAGACTCCGTAGCTTAGGGTTCGCTCGTGGTGGTAGCACATCTACGCCTTCTCCTAGTTCTGGTCCCTCTTCTAAAACTAGAGGTTCCCTTTCTCAAAGGTCTTCTTCTAGAAGCGAAGAATCCTCTGAGCCCTTACGTGAGCCTTTAGTTGAAGAGATAGTCCCAACGGAACTATCTTTTTACCATGATAGGGAATCTCTTAGGAACCAAGTTGCTACTTTAGATCGTGCTGATGCTTTCTCCACTCAAATTACAAAAATTTTAGCTCCTATAGTTCGTAAAGACTATCACTGGAGCAATGATTTTCCCATTATCATTCCTTATCCAAATCAGAGGATCACTTCTTATATGATTAGATTCTCTTTTGTTTATACATACCCTTTTACTCTAGGAATCAAACTAGCCATTGACCTGGTCATTCTAGATTTTTGTCATTTTTTCAATGTCTACTTGAGTCAAATTGGTCCAATTATATGGAGGGCTATTTCCTATTTAAGGCACCTCACCAACATGGCAGATGTTGTTTTTACTTTCCCTCACCTAATTCACCTCTATCCCCCTAGGCTTTTCCGCAATGGTGTTTTTACCCTAGCGGCCAGAAGTAAGAATATTTTAGTGAGCCCTGAAGATGACAAGGACCATGGTTGGTATGCTCGGTATGTTGCTGTCCACTGTTGGCTTAGTGGGTGAAGATAACGTTCCCTTCCCTGAGAAGTGGAACTTTGCACATAAGTTTTATATCCTTCTCGTTCCTTTTTCATTCAAGTTTATTAATTTCTCTAATTTCGCCTCTTTTCTTTTCTTAGCAACCATGGAAGTTGTAGAGGATGTGCCCAACTTCCGTGGTTGGGTAGAGAAGTTGCTGAAGACCACTCCAATGAAAGGTAGGTCCTGGAAAAACCTTTCCAACCGTTATGGTGGAAAGTAAAGACTCATGGTATGAGTTTCTATTTTATCTTCCACGTATATAAATATTTTCCTTTATTATTCTAACTTTCATCCTTCTTTGTATCAGGTTTTGCTATTCGAGGAGTTACTGCTGAAGCAGTTGTGGCCTCTCATGACTCATCGGGTAACGTACCTCCTTAGCCCAAGAAATAATCTCGAGTTATTCTTCTGCAAAAAGAAAAGTTCCTGAAGAAGAAGACTTCGAAGAAGAGGATTAAGGAGTCTCCCTGGTGATGAGACCACGAGCTAAAAGATGTATCGTCTCTGATGATGAAGCTGAAGTGTCACCTCGTCTTCCTGTTAATACCTCGATTATTATTCTTGATGAAGACGTCACTCCTCATGATACTCGTGAGTCTATTAATCAGCTTTTTATCAGTGGTTTTGATAGTGGAAATTTAGGGCCTGTTTTAGATGAACTTCCCCTATCTTACTTTTCAACTCCCGCGTCTCCGATTCTTTCCTTACATGCCCCAACTGTTTCTTTCCTCCATCTACTGTTTTTAATCCTTCCACCGCTCCTCCTTTGACAACTCTCCGACCTAGCGTTCACCATACGGAGGTGGTCTATTCGAGTAAAAGTGCCTCTATGATGAGCATAAGTATTGAAGTTCCTGCTGACGATAGCCTTTTGAGGAAGTTAGGTCAAGCAGATGTTTGGCTCGAGCCTTTAATTGGCCCAATCGAGAAAGCAAAACTAGAGAGCCATAGCTGCCTGACTCTAATGAATGATATAGTGCATTCCACTTTGAAGGTATTTTCCTTCTTTCTCTTCTTCAGTTTGTAAAAATTTCTATCTTTGGGATTCTTATTTCCCCTCCTTTTTTCTTAGGCCAATCTTATCGGCACAGAGATAATGAACATAATCTCCCTCTTGGAGAAGGTAGCACGTGATTTATAGAAGGTTTGTGATTCGAAGTTTGAAGCCATCAATTGGAAATAATAATTTGACAGTGCTCAAATTAACATGGAGGATTTATAGGAGAGTAGGAATACCTTAGAGAACAAGGTACGAGTATTAACTTCGGAGCTAGTGGTTATCAATGCTTCCTTGAGCCAAGTAGAAAAGGAAAAAGAACACCTTGAATCCTCCTTTTCAGAACAGCTATCTAAGGCTAGTGAGGAGAACAGGGTGTTGAAGGCTCTGTTGAATCAAAAAGAAGTTTATGCTGAAGAACTCGTACAAAACCTAATTCAAGCACAAGAAGATCTTCGAGCCTCTACTGATAAGGTACGTGCTTTAGAGAGCTCTCATGCTTCTCTTCATGCTTCTTATAATTCTGCCTTGACCGAAAATGAAGAGCTCAAGAATGAGCTTGCCACCTAGGAAAGGGATTATGAGATCCTTGAAGAAAAATTTGATGTTAAGGTAAGTTGGGCTTTTTTGAATTCACGTCGTGATACCCTAATTGAAGTTGGTCAAGAAAACTTTGACCTAGAGCTTGAATTAGCTAAGTTTACTGAAACCATTGAACAAGCTCAACAAACACAGGACATTCCTTCTCCCGTGATTGAATCTCCTGTGGTTGAAGATCATACGATTATCACATCTTCTTCGAGCCCAATCGAACCTACTACAAGTTGAAACAGCATCTGCTGATGCTCTTGCCCAAGTTGAGCCTGTTGCTTCAAATCAAGATCAATCCGCAACCATTGATGCTCCTGTCCAAGTTGAACCCATTTCCGTTGATGCATCTTCTTCAGTTCCCTCATCTTCTTAGTGAAAAATTTACATTGTCTTGAATTCTTTCTTTTTTACTCTGGAAAGTCATGTTAAAAACCCTTGGCTTCATTTGAGGGTTGGTTTTGGGACACAAGTCCCCAAGCCTTTTATGGGGCAATTTATATAAGCAATTTCGTAGCTATATGACCAAGTTTGTACTTAATCTTAAGTTTTTTTTATTAAGAAGTTCCTTATGTTAGTATTTCAAACTTCTATTATGTTACTCTTGCTTTTTTCTTTTTATGGACTTACAAAATAGTTTTGCATTTTTGTCCTATAAAAATGCTTCTGTTAGTCTCATGGTAAATTAACATTAGTTTTATAAAAGAGGACCCCTTTATATCTGGACACTTAATGAAGAAGACGTCTCAACTTTATAATAACGTTATCATACGATAAAAGAAATAGGAACACACATGTTTCTTTGAAATAACTTTGATAAGTTTTAAATAATACTTAACAAGTTTCGAATAATACTTTACCTATATTTAAGGTACATCTATAACTTTCTCGTAACTGTTTTTCTCATAATAGATCTTTTGGAAAAAATAATAGACACGAGGATTTTTGTTATAACCCCTTTCATAACAATAAATGCAAGGTTTTTTTATAACATGCTTTAGTACATAGCTTTTACCCTAACTATAGCAAGGTTCTCTTTAGCCGTGGCTGGTGACTTCATGTAACTTTTACTCTGTACTTGACTTTTTCAGGCTTGATTTTTCCTCAGTCTTCTTTGCCTTATTTACACATACTTGAGTATACTATGTAGTCCCCCAAGTTTTTGATTAACCACGAGTTTTGAATCACTCTTGATTACAATCTGATTTATGCCAAGTTCCCGTGCCAATTCTAGACCTGCAATCACAGCCTCATACTCCGCTTAATTGTTAGTCATGAAATTACATTTAATAGCTTGTCAAATGGTTTAACCCATAGGTGGTACCAAAAAAATTCCTAAACCTGCACCTTTTACGTTAGATGAACCATCAGCGATAAAGTCCAAGTTCCTAGGTTAGCTCCATTGAACACCTGAAATTCTTTTTCTTCTTCTAATTGCATACCTTGGCTAAAATCAGCCTCGAAATCAGCTAATACTTGTGATTTTTTAGCAGTCCTAGGTTTATAGGTGATTTCGTATTCACTTAACTCTATAGCCCACTTAGCCAATCTACCTGATAACTCATCTTTATGCAATATATTTCGTAAAGGGTAAGCAGTTACTACACCAATAGGATGTCACTGAAAATAAGGTCTTAACTTCCTAGACGCGATGATTAATGCAAGTGCAAGTTTTTCTAACTGAGGATAGCGCTTCTCCTCATCTAAAAAAGATTTATTGACATAATAGATATTGTATTGTTTACCTTGCACCTCCCGGACCAATACAACACTTGTCGCTACTTCCGAAATGGCAAGGTAACTAAGTAGTCTTTCCCCTGCCTTTGGTTTGCCAGTAAGGGTGGATTTGACAAGTACATTTTCAAATTCCTAAGTGCCTGTTGACATTCTTCATTCCATTCAAAATGATCCTGCTTTTTAAGGGCCGAGAAGAATTTAATGCATTTCTCCGATGACCTAGAAATGAATCTCCCCAAAGCTGCAATTATCCCTGTTAACCTTTGAACTTCTTTCTTGTTTGGAAGTATATCGGGGATTTTCTCAATGGCCTTAATCTGTGTAGTATTTACTTCAATATCACGTTTAGAAACAATAAAACCCAAAAACTTACCTGATGCAACACCAAATGCACATTTCTCGGGGTTTAACTTCATATTATGTTTGTACAAAATTGAAAACGTATCTGGTAAATGAGATATGTGATCCTTTGAGTAATGAGTTTTAACAAGCATATCATCTATATATACTTTCATGGTTTTTCCTAAATGTTCTTGAAACATTTTGTTAACTAACTTTTGAGATGTTGCTCCTGCATTCTTTAGACCAAAGGGCATTACCTTATAACAATAAGTTCCTATGTCTGTTATGAATGAGGTTTTTTCCTTATCTCCTGGATTCATTTTGATTATAACCTGAATATGCATCTAAAAATCTTAATAGCTCATGACTTGCAGTCGCATCAATGGTTGATCTATGTGATGTGGTGGAAAAGAGTCTTTAGGGAAAGCTTTATTAAGATCAGTATACTCTACACAAAATCGCCACTTACCGTTCTTCTTTGGAACCATAATAGTATTAGCTAACCAGTTAGGATACTTTACCTCATGAATAAAACCAATTTTCAGCAATTTTTGGACTTCATCTTGAATTACCTGATTCTTGAAATCTCCTTGCTTTCTTTTCTTTTGTTTGACTAGAGGGCATGAGGGATCCTCATTTAATTTATGAGCCATTACCTCCGGTAGGATCACTGTCATTATAGAATGGGAACAAGCAAAGCAATCCACGTTAGTTTACAAAAATTCGACTAGCTTACCTCTCATTCCTTGGCTAAGATTAACTCCAACGCAAACTTTCCTATCAGGCCATGGAGAAAATAACACAACCTTCTCCAATTCTTCTATTGTGTTTTTGATATTTTTATTTTCTTGTGGTTCTTGAATAGTATCAGGTCTTGAAGCTATATCTGTTTGCCCTTGCTCAGTTGAGGTTTGTGTTGTGGTAACCTCAACTTCCTTTTGTGGTTGCTATATACCTTTATTTCTCGTGCTTGTATCTGCAACAGAGTTGATTGCCCTAGATGTACGTTGATCTCTACAAATTTGACACATTCCCCATGGTGATGAAAATTTAATAACCTGATGCAAAGTTGAAGGTACTACATCCATTTCGTAGATCCATCGCCTCCCAAGAATCATGTTGTAAGCCATCTTCATATCTACTACCTGGAACTTTGTATCTTTGATGACACCTTCAGTGAATGTGGTGAGTGTTACCTCCGCTTTTGTGGCTACATTGGAAATATCAAATCTAGATAGAGTATAGGCCTTTGGTATTATTTTGGCGTCGGCTTGCATTTCACACAATACTCTTAGTAAAATAATCTTTACCAAGCTACCTGGATCAATCAAAACTCATTTTACATTAGTATTGCATACAATTAAAGATATTACCAGTGCGTTGTTAAGAGGTATTAATACGCCATCTGCATCTGCATCGTTGAATGTAATGTTGTCTTTTCCTAAGGTGTGCCACATCCATTTCCCTTGAGTGATTATTATTTTTGAAATCTTGTTAGCGGACGTGAACGATATACCATTGATATCTTCACCTCCACTTATAATATTGACAATCCTTTTGGGGGACGGTAGTTTTGGAGGCTCCTGTCTATTTTTTCATGTAAGATTTCTTGCCTTTCTCGCTGAACAATTCCGTGAGGTGTCCTTGCTTCAATAGATGATCAACTTCGCTTTTTAAAAATCTGAAGTCAGATGTTTTATGTCCGTGGTCATTATGAAACTCACACCAATGATCAGGGTTGCGCCTATTCGGATTCGATCTCATTTCCTTTGGCCATTAAACCTTATCTCCCATACTTCTTAAAATAGTCACGAGCTCGGAGGTGCTGACATTGAAGTTATAGACATTGAATCTTGCTTTTAAATTTGAATCATTATCTCGTGGCTTATGAGTGTTTCGATCGTTCCTGAATCTCGAGCCTGACTCTCTATTCCTTGATCTGTGATCGTACCTCTGATTGTACTGTTTTGATCATTAGTCACTTCCTGCAGGTCCTATGTTAGACTTGTATCTATTTTTACTGGATCTTTTTTCGGTCTCCGCACGTCTTGAACTTACCTTTTCTTCTTTTTGAAATCGTGGAACAGTATCTTTCTCAATCCTCAGCTTCGTGCTATACTTGATATAAACATCATTCCACGTTGTAGCTGGGAATTCTCAAAGGTTTTGTTTGAGTCTCCTCGTGGCTTCAGAGCTTTTTTCATCCAAATTTCTTGCAAAAGCTATAGCTGTCCAATTGTCAGGTATTCGTGGTAATGTCATTCTTTCACGCTGAAATCTGTCAACGAATTCTCTAAGCAACTCTGAGTCTCCTTGCTTAATTTTAAATATATCTTCCATTCTTTTTTCCACCTTTTAAGCTCTCGAGTGTGCTTTGATGAAAAAATCTGCAAGCTCAGCAAAAGAATTTTAGAATTTTCATGCAGAAGAGAGTACCACGTGAGCGCTCCTTTAGTGAGTTTTTTGCCAAATTTCTTAACTAATACAGATTCAATCTCCTGCTTAGTCAAGTCGTTGCCTTTTACACCCGTCGTAAATGAAGCCACGTGGTCTCGTCGGTCTAATGTTCCATCATATTTTGGAATGTGAGGCATTTTGAATTTTTTTGGAATTGAAAGAGGAGTAGCACTTGGCTTCCAGGGTTGTTGCGAATATCGATCCATATATACTCCTTTGATTACATGTGGCACCCCAGATATATGCTCTATGCACTTACTTTGCTCCTTGAGTTGTTTCTTCAAGGTTAGTACTAAGTTTGTAAATCAGAATTAACCACATTACCTGGTTCCCTCTCTTGTGATTCACTGGGAGTCCCTCCGCTGCCTCAGTTGACAAGTCCAGAACGAGGATTTTCCAAAGTTTTATTATTGGGAGTCGGTGCAGTGGTTGCAACGGGTAACCGGTTAACAAGCGCTTCAACAACTTTATTGACTTGAGTAGCAATTAATTTCTGTAAAGTGCTGTCAATGATTTCAGAATTCTCAAATTGAGCTTGTTCATTAATTTGAGACCCATCAGGGGTTCCATCACGAGATTGTCGGGGAGAGCCTTGTGGAGTAGGAATCGAAGTATTAATATCTTGCGGATCTCCCTAATTTTGTTGGTTTTCTTGGTTTACTAGAGTGTTGGCATTGTTGTTCGACATAGTTGACCAACAAGAGAAGTTAAGCGAGAAAAAATAGATTATCAGATTTTCGGTAACAGAACCAAATTGTTTAACCAAAAAATGAGATTTTAGTCAAAGCTAGAATTTAGAAGAGCACGTGTTACTGATAATCAAAAGAATGTATAAACGGAAATAATTTAAGTAGCGAAGAGTATTTCAAGAGGAAAGCAAGTAAACCAAGATATATTCAAATGATTTTGTACCCTCAACTGATCAAATGTATCCCTTTTATAGATGTCCTAGAGATATATGTTTTGCCCGAATAATAATGAGGCTATTATTTGAGTAATTAAAGATATTGAAATATACGTTACATAATCATTACATTCAATAAAAATTCCCTAATGTATTTCATATCTAATGTCCATTAACTGCCGTATCTGCACTCTTTTCTATTGTCAGATTCATTCCTTTTTACTCTCAGATATAAATGACTTAGTTATTTGAATAACTACCCGTGTCTCTTCTCCTGTCATTTGCTCGTACCTGTTGTAGCTCGTGCCTCTTAGGTAGCTATCATTTTTTGACCACTCAATCAGTCTACGTGTCTTGATATATTTTCTTAAATATAATGTTTTCCCAATACAAAGAATTGCTAAGTATTTATTGCAACATAATTTTGAAAATGGAATACCATTTTATAAATACTTTATGTTTGAACAAAAATACTGAAAATTTACAATAAGCATTTTTATTATATTTGATAAAGGAAAAATATCACTTTTTATATAAAAATAATTGAAAAAAAAATCAGTAAAAAACAGCATTTTTACAGGCAGTGAGTTGGGGTATTGTTTGGGATGGATATTTGCAAATTCACAAAACAATGAATAAAACAGTAAAAATTTTGATAAAATTAAAAGTGATTATAAGACGAAACATTATAAATTTGATGGTAGAGATTTATACTTTTAACTGGATTAAACTTATAATTATTTAACTTAGAAAGAATATTTTTAATATTTATTGAACCGGTAATATCTCTTTAGTGACTCGCCTTGGCTAACATACGAAGTATTTTGTCATTCCTAAATAATTTAATTACTTCATAAGAAAAGTTTTTCAAGCAACTCTTTCATGAAGATATCTGGTTCACCAAGTGCCATGATGCACTTTCATAAACTTCTGTAAAATTGAATAATTTTTTCAAGAATCAAAAAATCCAACCACTTTATTTAATTTTAGATACTTTCTTAAATAATCTGTCCAAACGTCACTTTTATAATTTTGCTATTTTTGTGTGTGTGTATTTTATGTAGCGTATGATTAAGACTAGTTCAAGCTCCCTTATTTAGCAATTAAGGAAACTAATATTTCAAATTTACAAGTAAACTTATTATAAATGACAAAGATTACATGTAAATCAAATTTAAGAAATAAAAACATAAATTTATAAAGTATCGCGCCGGCAAAGATTTTTTAGTGGAGCACCACCAATTCATATGTAGTAATATAAGGTCTTTGAGTTTTAACCTTTATGTATCAATAATACTAGATAGAGGTTGCCCATGCTACGCACGCGCCCAATATATTAAGCAGTGTATTTGATTTTTTCAACTATGAAATTAGACTATCATAACAAGTAGGCTTTTCATCCATCATATAAATAGTATGCATGATAGTACAATATTTGCGAAAGAGGATGTAAAACACTCTACAATGCTAGTGCTATCCGGATAACCATAGGTAATGATTACAGTTAAATACTATTTGATGTAATATCCACAAGAATATAGAAAATTTATATTTCCAGCACAAGCACATTTAATCCATTATTCCTTTTCGAGAATGAGCTGCAGTGCTCATCTCAGTTGCCGTTCTTTCACCTATCAGTAAATATAGATATGTGAGGTGAAACACAGATATGGGAGAAGCACTTTGAACTTCCAATTGTTAGTAGACCAATAAATCATTGTCGGTAATTTGGACATAGTACAAATAAGAAAAAATAAGCGGGAGCTTAACAATATATTATCTTCAAGCCAATAACTATTATGTCATCTCCACATGTAATTAGGATAAGGAAATCACAACTGACAAACCTTCATCATAAGAGAATTTAATAGAGAATAATTTACTGTCTCAGAATAAAGACAATCAATTGCGCTATAGCAACTACCTTAATTATCATAAGTTATCATCAGATGCCTTGAAAACTATTTGGCCTTTAGCTCCTCTTCATCCAATGGGTAAGAACAATCAACAAATCATAGTACTATTCATACACAATCTCCACTTCTAACTAAAAGGTTATAAGTTCGAGTTTCCCCAAGAGCAAGGTGAAAAGTTTTTGGAGGGAAAGATGTGATAATCCAAAAGGTCATCATTTGTTTTAAATTAAATACTGTGCTTCCGAAACCTTGAAATCGTATTTAGAGTTATCTCAATTTGCGTGTGCAGTCCAGGCGCATAGCCAAAAAGCTTAAATATTAAATTCTGCGAAAAATGCTATGTTTTGATTTTAAAATGAATAAATTTGACTTCGGTCAACATTTTGGATAAACGAACCTGGACCCGTAATTTGACGGTCCTGGAAGGTCCGTAGGAAAAATAGGACTCGGGCGAATGCCCGAAACCGAATTCCAAGGTCTCAAGTCCGAGAAATGAATTTTTAAGAAAAATTATTTTCTGGAATATTTAGGGAAAATCAAAATGAAATCTGATTAGAAAGCGATGGTATCGTGCCCGTATTTTGGTTCCGGCGCCCAATACATGTCTTATATATGGTTTAAGTCATTCCTGTAAAATTTAGTTAAAAACGGACGTCGTTTGACGTGATTCAGATCTAAATTGCTAAAGTTGATGCTTTAAGAAATTTGAGAAAAATGCTTTGATTTTGAGGTTTAATTTATTGATAATGATATTATGTTGGCGATTTGATTTCACGGATAAGTTTGTATGATATTATTATGTTAGTACGTACATTTGGTTAGGAGCCCCGAGGGCTCGGGTGAGTTTTGGATAAATGTCGGAGTATTTTGAACTTAGAAAAATTTGGTTCTTCTACAGCTTTTTGGTGTCAAGTGATTTGTACGATGTGATTGCATAAGTAGGCTCGCGATCGCATAGATTTTCAGGGGTTCAGTTTTATTCTACGCTATCGCATAGTGTCTCTCGCGATCGCATAGTGTTAAGTCTGAGGTCCTATATTTTCCTCTATGCGATCGCATAGTACTATTCGCGATTGCGATTCCCAACCTATTTCTTCTATGCGACCGCAGTGATCCGTTCGCGAGCGCAATGACCGTGTTCCCCTTACTCTATGCGATCACATTACATTCTACGTAATCGCGTAGTACATTTTCGCCCAGTTAAATTTTTTAAACTTCAGAACAGTAACCTTAGGGTATTTATCAAAATTTCACAAAACCTCTTCTTTTTCCAAGCTCTTAGGAGATCCTTGAAGTGATTATTTACCATAATCTCTTGGGTTAGTAATGTTTAATTTATTCTCTTTCATTTTCATCAACATCTATTAGATTATAGGCCTAAACATATGGAACTTAAGATAGAAAATTTGGTATTTGGATAGAGTTAGGGCTTTTTGATTATTTGGGAATTTGACCTTGTTTTGGGGTCTGATTTCAAAATAAATTATATATTTGGGCTCGTGGGTGAATAGGTAATCGGATTTTGGTCCGAACCTCGTATTTTGACCAAGCGATCATGTGGTCAATTTTTGGATTTTTGGGAAGAATAATTAGGATGACTCAAATTGTTCAACATTTAATGATGTAACGAAGTCATTTATGTATAGATACAACTGATTTGGAGCCGAAGTCGAAAGGAAATGCGGTAATTGAGGAGTGAGTTGGCCCTAAAAGTTTGAGGTAAGTGTTTTGTCTAACCTTAGCTTGAGGGATTAGGAGTTGAGTCCTATTTGCTATATAATAATTGTTGAGTATGACGTATAGGCATAGTGACGAGTATCTATACGTTGGTATCTAGCATGACCGTGAGTCTTCATATTATGAATATCATGATTTTATTGTTTCTTTCATGCCTTAGTGATGATTTCTATATGTTGTGAAAAACTTGTAAAAGAAATTGTGACCTTTGAACATCGAGGAGCATTGGCTCGAGTAATATTACAAATTGCGAAAGTATATGAAATGATTGAACCCGTTGGAGCATTGTCTCGAGTGGTAAAGTGAGTTGTGAAGTAAAAGTGAAAGAAGGAGAAAGATTAATTAAATTGTTCCCTTGTTAGGATATTTGTGGCTTTGTTGATTATCTCCCTTGCCGGGATGCTGAGGTTATTGATATTGTTCCCTTGCCAGAATTTAACTGTTTAATTGTGTTCCCTTGTCGAGATTTCTATTATTATTTGTTTACTCCCTTGCCTCTTTGTTTGTGCTTGTTGTTCGGGTGAGGAAGAGCGTTAAAGCATGAAAAGTGATGCCGTGCATCGTTTGCTATTGTGAGGAAGGAGTGTAAAGCACGAAGGTTGATGCCGTGCCGTACGATGTACCATTCCATGCCGATTCTATTGATTATATGTGAGGAAAGAGGGTAAAACACAAAGAGTGATGCCGTGTACACTTTATTATATAATTGCTTTGGTGAGAAAAGAGAGTAAAAGAACGAAGGGTGATGCCGTGCATGTTTTCATTATATCATTGCTTGGAGAGGACTAGAGTAAAAGCACGAAGGGTGATGCCGTGCACTTTTTGATTTTTGATTCTTTATTGATGTCCGAGTTATGTTGCTTTCTTCGTTACTTGATGACTTTTACTGGGAGTTGTTATCTTCCCCACAACATGCTCCCCCTCACACATTGATTAGTTATCTCTGTATATCTGTTTTCGCTGTATATATTTATTTAACTATATAGATTCATGTGGTAGTCTGGTATAGCCTCGTCACTACCTCGCTGAGGTTAGGCTAGACATTTACCAACATATGGGGTCGGTTGTGCTGATACTACACTCTGCACCGTGTGCACATATAGGAGCAACTTTTGGGCAGTAGTTTAAAGGATTCCTTCAGTCCACCCGGAGACTCAAGGTAGACCTGTAGGTGTCCGCAAGCCTTGGCGTCTCCCTCTATCTCTATTTCCCATTTCCTCTAATTTTTATTCAGTGATAATGTATTATTAATTCTTCAGACCCCGCGTGTAGTAATCTTAGACAGTTTGTGATATTGCGACATCAGATTTTGGGTATTAGAGGATTTGAAAAGTTGTAATAAACACTGCTTTTAGATATTTCATCGTTCCCTTCCGCTTAAGTATTTACATTTATGTTTTTTTCATTTTATCAATGGTATTTGTTAAAAAGAACTAAGTTTTTAATGTAAAAGTTAGTTAAGGGTTGGCTTGCCTAGATTTCATTAGTAGGCGCCATCACGACTCCCGAGGGTGAGAAATCCGGATCGTGACAAGTTGGTATCAGAGCTTTAGGTTACATGGGTCTCGCAGTTCACAGACATACTTAGTAGAGTCTGAGGGATCGGTAAGGTTTGAATCTAAGAGAAATTCTAGAGAATGTTTGCTATCCTGAAATTTTTTTGTCTTTTCTGAGTGATAAGGAGAGAAAAAAAATTGGGTCAAAAGAAAATGCCATTTTGGAGTTTTATCAACAATTTGCTTGTGTAGGTGGCGATCCGGTATTTTCTGAATCCTTATGTAAGGAATTACAAAAGAAATTCTTTCAACAAAGATGTGAATTAGGAAGGATTGGTCGACGAAATATGAACCAAAGACTGAACCTTGATATACCCCAGAATAATACATTTTTGTTACCACGAGATATATTGGCAGCCGCCGATCATTTGATTGGGCTGAAATTTGGAATGGGTGCACTTGACGATATGAATCATTTGAAAAATAAACGTACTCGTTCTGTAGCAGATCTTTTACAAGATCAATTCGGATTGGCTCTGGTTCGCTTAGAAAATGTGCAGAGACGTCTGTACTTATCCCTATAGGATACAGAGGTAGGAAAAGTTTCACGTTTGTTCTTTATTATCGTGCGGTTTGGTTTCTCCATGCTAATTGAATTTCTACTTCGTTCTTTTGCAGATGGCGAGAACATGCGCTTCCTTATTTACCGATCAGTAGTCCGAGCTCCCAGCAGCTCCCATGAAGAGCAGAGGGCAAGGACGGGGCCGTGCTAGAGGCCAAGGCAGGGGTAGAGCTAAGCCCAAGACAGCAACACCTGTAGCAAAGCCTCAGGTCGATTTTGATGACGAGGTTCTATCCCCAGCAGTTCTGATGGGCCCAGCTCAGGTCCCAAAGAGGTTTGTTGCCACCCCAGTTCTTCATGATACTCTGGTCTGTCTAGTGAGCCTTATGGAGAGTGTCACCAGAGCAGGTTGACTTCCTGTAGCACCAGCCATCTCTCAGGCTGGAGGAGGAGCTCAGACTCCTACTACTCGTACTCCGGAGCAGGTAGCTCCTCAGATTTCAGACTCCAGCGGTTCAGCCAGTTGGGGTAGCACAGCCGAGTGTGGTAGCTCAGATCGACGATGGAGAAACTATGTTCACTGATTCTTTGTGGAGGCTGGATAGGTTCACCAAGCTCTTCACTTCTACTTTTAATGGTGCATCTATAGAGGATCCTAGGATTATCTGGAAACTATCACGAGGTTCTTCGGAACATGGGCATCGTTGAGACTAATAGGGTTGATTTTGCTACATGTCGCTTGTCTGGATCCACCAAGACTTGGTGGAGGATTAATGCTTAGATAGGCCAGCAGGATCGCCAGCCTTCACGTGGGAGTAATTCACGCAGCTGTTTCTGGAGAAGTTTTTCCCTATTACATAACGAGAGGCCTATTAGAGGCAGTTCAAGCGTCTCCAGTAGGGATCCATGATAGTCATCCAGTACGACACTAGGATCATTGATTTGGATCGCCATGCTCTTATTATACTCCCCACTGAGAGCAAGAGCGTGAAGTAGTTTATTGATTGACTCGTCCAACCGATTCGTCCTCAGATGGCAAGAGAGGATGGGAGCGAGATATCCTTCCAGGAGGCGGCCAATGTGGCCCGGAGAGTTTAGGTGGTGTTATTCCAGGGGGTGGTCATAGGGCAGACAAGAGACCCGTCACTCAGGCAGATTCAGTGGTGCCTCGTCTGGAGGCAGAGATTCATATGATAGGGGTCATCCTCCTAGCCCCTTTCAGCAAGTATTCCAGGTTTCTCACGGTGCTTCAGGTGGCCGTGGTTCTCAGGTGCATTATTCTGATCAGTAGCCTCACCGTGTACCACCAGCTCCCATTAGTGCACCGCCAATTTAGAGTTTCCGAGGTGGTCATTCAGGTCGATAGGGCCAGCAGTCTCAGCAGCCGAGGCCTTGTTACACTTGTGGTGATCCGGGTCACATTGCTAGGTTTTTACCTCGAGCACCGAGTAGCTCTCAACATCAGGGTTCCCTTGCCATAGTTCAAGCACCACGTGTTCCACACCTTGGCTCCGCCAGCTAGAGGTGGGGGTAGAGGTACTAGAGGTAGAGGTAGAGGTACTAAAGGTGGAGGCTAGCTAGCTACAGGTCGTGCTAGAGAGGTAGATCAGATTGGTGGGGCCCAACTCGGATGTTATGCTCTTCAGGCCAGGCCCGAGGCTGAGGCTTGAGATGTAGTTATTATAGGTGCTTATGGTTTATGATAGAGGTGATTTGGTATTATTTGATCCGGGGTCTACGTATTTGTATGTTTCATCTTATTTTGCCCCGTACTTAGGCATGCATAGTGATGCATTGAGTGTTCCTATTTATGTGTCTACATCAGTAGGTGATTTTATTGTGGTTGATCGAGTCATCGTTCTTGTATTGTGGTGATTGGGGGTCTTGAGACTTGTGTATATTTGTTGCTTTTAGACATTATTGACTTCGATATTATATTGAGGATGGACTGGTTATCACCTTACCATGCAATCTTTGACTATCATGCGAAGAGTGTGACCTTAGCTTTACCGGGTATGCCTTATTTATAGTTGAGAGGGACTCTTGGTCATTCTACCCGCAATATTATCTTGTATGTGAAGGCTGAACGTATGGTCGAGAAGGGATGTTTAGCCTATTTGGCATATGTTTGTGATTCCAGTATTGAGGTCCCCGCTATTGATTCTATTCCCGTTATTCATGAGTTCCCTGATGTTTTCCCTTCAGACATGCTGGGTATGCTGCCCGACAGAGACATTGACTTTTGCATCGATTTGGCTCCGGGCACCCAGCCCATTTCTATCATTCCATATCTTATAGCGCCACCTGAGTTGAAAGAGTTAAAAAAATAGTTGCAAGACTTGCTTGAGAAGGGTTTCATTAGACCTAGTGTTTCGCCTTGGGGTGCGCTAGTGTTGTTTGTTAAAAATAAGGATAGGTCAATGAGAATGTGTATTGATTACTAGCAATTGAACAAGGTAATAATTAAGAATAAATATCTGCGTCCAAGGATTAATGATTTGTTCGATCAGCTTCAGGTTGCTAAGCTATTTTCCAAGATTGACTTGAGGTCTGACAACCATCAGTTGAGGATTAGGGCATCCGACATCCCTAAGACAGCTCTCCGCACTCGGTATAAGCATTATGAGTTCTTGGTCATGTCATTCGACTTGACAAATGCCCCAGCCGCTTCTATGGATTTGATGAACCAAGTGTCCAGGCCCTATTTAGATTCGTTTGTGATAGTCTTTATTGATGATATTCTGATATATTCCTGCAGCCGGAGGAGCACGAGCAGTATCTTAGGTGGTTCTTTAGTCTCTAAGGGATAGTCAGTTATATGCTAAGTTCTCGAAGTGTGAGTTCTGGTTGAGTTTAGTTGCATTTTGTGTCATGTTGTATCATCCGAGGGTATTCATCTTGACTCGAAGAAAATTCAGGAAGTCAAGAACTAGCGTAGACCAACATCAGCTACAGAGATTTAGAGTTTCTTGAGATTGGCAGGGTACTATTGTCGGTTCGTGGAGGGGTTTTCATCTATTGCAGCCCAATGGACAGGTGACCAAAAAGGGTGCCAAGTTCATATGGTCGGACGGTTGTGAGGCGAGCTTTTAGAAGCTTAAGAAAGCTCTGACTACGACACATGTGTTTGTTTTGCCCACAGGTTTAGGACCTTATACTATTTATTGTGATGCTTCCCGTACTGGGCTTTGTGCAGTGTTGATGCAGGATGGCAAGGTCATTGCCTATGCTTCGTGGCACATGAAGATTCATGAGAAGAACTATCTAGTTCATAATTTAGAGTTAGCATCCACTGTTACGGATTGAAGAGTTGGAGGCATTATCTTTATGCCGTGGCATGTGAGGTATTCACGGATCACAAGAGTCTTCAGTATTTGTGCAAGAAAAAGGAGTTGAATTTGAGGAAGATGAGGTGGTTGGAGTTTTTGAAAGACTATGGTATCACTTTCTTATATCACCCAAGAAAGGCCAATATGGTGGCCGATGCTTTATGTAGGAAGTCAGCCAGTATGGGCAGTCTTGCTTATATTTCGGTTGATGAGAGGATTCTTGCTTTGGATGTTCAATCTTTGGCCAATCAGTTTAAGAGGTTGGATATTTCTGAGCCCCGTCGAGTATTAGCTTGCACGGTCGCTTGTTCTTCATTATTGGAGTGTATCCGTGATTGGTAGTTTGATGATACCCATTTGTGTGTTCTTAGAGACACGGTGCAGTGTGGAGATGCCAAGCATGTTACCTTAGATGATGATGGAGTTTTGAGATTACATGGGTGATTTTGTGTGCCTAATATGGATGGGCTTCAAGAGTTGATTTTAGAGGAAGCCCATAGCTCCAGGTACTCTATTCATCTAGGCGCCGCAAAGATGTATCAAGACTCGCGGCAACATTATTAGTGGCGTAGAATGAAGAAGGATATTGTTGCATATGTAGCTCGATGTTTGAATTGTCAGCAGGTTAAGTATGAGCATCAGAGGCTTGGTGGTATTTCAGAGGATTGAGCTTCCCGAGTGGAAGTGGGAGCGGATCACTATGGACTTCGTTAGTGGACTCTCTCAAACTCGAAAGAAGTTCGACGCAGTATGGTTCATTGTTGATAGGCTTACTAAGTCAGCACATTTCATTCTTGGGGAAGTGTCCTATCTTCTAAGAGGTTTGCTGAGATCTATATTCGGGAGATTATTCATCTTCATGGTGTGCCTATATCTATCATTTTGGATCGGGCTACGCAGTTTACCCTGCGCTTCTAGAGAGCAGTTCAGTGAGAGTTTGGTACAAGGGTTGAATTGAGTGCAACATTTCATCCCCAGACGGATGGTCAGTCCGAGCGGACTATTCAAATTTTTGAGGATATGCTTCGAGCTTGTGTCATTGACTTTGGAGGTTCGTGGGATCAATTATTGCCTTTAGCGGAGTTTTCCTACAACAACAACTATAAGTCGAGTATCCAGATGGCTCCTTATGAGGCTTTATATGGTAGGACATGTCGATCTCTGGTTGGATGGTTTGAGCCGGGAGAGGCTCCGTTGTTGGGTATGGATCTGGTTCAAGAGGCCTTGGACAAGGTCAAGATCATTCAGGATAGGATTCATACAACTCAGTCAAGGAAATAGAGTTATACAGACCATAAGGTTCGAGATATGGTTTTTATGGTAGGTGAGAGGGTATTGCTCCAAGTGTCTCCTATGAAGGGTGTGATGAGATTTGGGAAGAAGGGAGCTTAGCCTTAGGTTTGTTGGTCTATTTGAGATTCTTGGTCGAGTGGGAGAGGTGAATCATAGACTTGCTTTGCCGCCGAGCTTATCAACCATGCATCCAGTGTTTCATGTGTCCATTCTTCGGAGGTATCACAGTGATCCAGCCCACGTGTTGGATTTCAGCACTGTCTAGTTGGACAAGGACTGACTTGTCTTATTAGGAGGAGCCGGTGGCTATTCTAGACCGGCAGGTTCGTCAGCTGAGGTCGAAGAGTTTCCCTTCTATTCGTGTTCAGTGGAGAGGTCAGCTTCCTAAGGCATTGACCTGGCAGTCCGAGTCCGATATACGGAGTCGTTATCCTCATCTTTTCCCCGACTCAGGCACTTCCTTCTTCTGTCCATTCGAGGATGAATGATTGTTTTTGAGGTGGAGAATATGATGACCAAAAGGTCATCACTTGTTTTAAATTAAATTCTATACTTCCGAGGCCTTAAAAACCTCATTTAGAGTCACCTCGATTTACATGCACAAACTGAGCACGTAGCCGGCAAGCTTAAATATGAAATTCTGTGAAGAATGCTAAGTTTTGACTTTAAAATGAATAAATTTAAATTCGGTCAATATTTTGGATAAACAGACCCGGACCCAAATTTTGGCGGTCCCATAGGGTCCGGAGAAAAATATGGGACTTGGACGTATGACCGAAATTGAATTCGAGGTGCCAACCCCGAGAAATAAATTTTTAAGAAAATTGTTTTTTGGAAATATTTAAGGAAAATTTAAATAAAATTTGATTAGAAAGCAATGATATCGGGCCCGTATTATGGTTCCGGCGACCGGTACATGTCTTATATATGGTTTTAGTCGTTCTTGTGAAATTTGGTTAAAAACGGACGTCGTTTGACGTGATTTGGACCTAAATTGCTAAAGTTGATACTTTAAGAAGTTTGATAAAAATACTTTGATTGTGAGGTTTATTTTGTTGATACTGATGTTATTTTGGCAATCTGCTCGCACTGATAAGTTCGTATGATGTTATTGAGTTAGTGCGTATGTCTGGTTAGGAGCCCCGAGGGCTTTGATGAGTTTTGGATAGGCGTCGGTTTGTTTTGAACTTAGAAAAATCTAGTTTTTTGTAGCTTTTTGGTGTTCATTGATTTGTACTATGCGACAGCATATGTAGGCTCGCGATCGCATAGATTAATTTTCAGGGGTTCAGCTTTGTTCTATGCGATCGCAAGTGTCTCCCGCGATCGCATAGTGTTAAGTTTGAGAGGTCCTGTAATTTCCTCTATGCGATCGCAT
Organism: Nicotiana benthamiana; assembly: GCA_034376525.1. Lineage (NCBI taxonomy): Eukaryota > Viridiplantae > Streptophyta > Magnoliopsida > Solanales > Solanaceae > Nicotiana > Nicotiana benthamiana. The sequence continues at coordinate 41,984,700 of CM067324.1, forward strand.
AGTGCTACTTGCGATCGCGATGCCCATCCTGTTTCTTCTATGCGATTGTAGTGCTCTATTCACGATCGCAATAACCATTTTCCACTTACTCTATGCGATCACATTACATTCTTCGCGATCGCATAGACCATTTTCGCCCAGTCAAATTTTTCAAACTTCAGAACAATAGCCTTACGGGATTTATCAAAATTTCACGAAACCTCTTCTTCTCCCAAGCTCTTAGGTGATCCTTGAACTAATTCTTCACCATAATCTCTTGGGCCCGTATTTTGGTTCTGGCTATTGGTACTGGTCTTATATATGGTTTAAGTTGTTCCTACAAATTTTGGTTAAAAACAGACGTCGTTTGACGTGATTCTGACCAAACGTGCTAAAGTTGATGCTTTATGAGCTTTGAGAAAAATGCTTTGGTTTTGAGGTTTAATTTATTGGTAATGATTTTATTTTGGTGATTTGATTGCACGAATAAGTTTGTATGATGTTATTAAGTTAGTACGTATGTTTGGTTAGGAGCCCTGGGGGATCGGGTTAGTTTTGGATAAGTGTCGGAGTATTTTGAACTTAGAAAAATTTGCTTCTTCTACAACTTTTTGGTGTCCTGTGATTTGTACTATGCGATTGCATAAGTAGGCTCGCGATCACATAGATTTTCAGGGGCTCAGTTTTATTCCATGCGATCGCATAGTGTCTCTCATGATCGCATAGTGTTAAGTCTGAAAGGTCCTATATTTTCCTCTATGCGATCGCATAGTGCTATTCCGATCGCGATGCCAAACATGTTTCTTCTATGCGATTGTAGTGCTCCGTTCATGATCACAATAACCATTTTCCCCTTACTTTATGCTAATCGCATTACATTCTTCACGATTGCATAGACCATTTTCGCCCAGTTAAAATTTTCAAACTTCAGAACAATATCCTTACGAGATTTATCAAAATTTCACAAAACCTCTTCTTCTCCCAAGCTCTTAGGTGATCCTTGAAGTGATTCTTCACCATAATCTCTTGGGCCCGTATTTTGGTTCCGGTGACCGGTACCGGTCTTATATATGGTTTAAGTTATTTCCTATAAAATTTGGTTAAAAACGGACGTCGTTTGACATGATTCTGATCTCAAGTGCTAAAGTTGATGTTTTAAGAAATTTGAGAAAAATGCTTTGATTTTGAGGTTTAATTTGTTGATAATGATGTTATTTTGGCAATTTGATCGCACAGATAAGTTCGTATGATATTATTGAGTTAGTACGTACGTTTGGTTAAGAGCCTCAAGGGCTCGGGTGAGTTTTGGATAAGTGTCGGAGTGTTTTAAACTTAGAAAAATCTCGTTCTTCTGCAGCTTTTTGGTGTGTAGTGATTTGTACTATGCGATCGCATAAGTAGGTTTGCGATCGCGTAGAGTAATTTTGAGGGGTTCAGTTTTGTTCTATGCGATCACATAGTGTCTCCCGAGATCGCATAGTGTTAAGTCTGAGATGTCCTATATTTTCCTCTATGTGATCGCATAGTGCTATTCGCGATCGCGATGCCCCACCTATTTCTTCTGAGCGATCGTAGTGCTCTGTTCACGATCGCAATGTTCATTTTTCCCTTACTCTATGCGATTGCATTACATTCTTCGCGATCATATAGACCATTTTCGCCTAGTTAAATTTTTAAAACTTCAGAATAGTAGCCTTACGAGATTTATCAAAAGTTTACAAAACCTCTTGTTCTCCCAAGCTCTTAGGCGATCCTTGAAGTGATTCTTTACCATTATCTCTTGGGTTTGTAATCTTTAACTTATTTTCTTCCATCTACATCAACATCTATTAGATTATAGGCTTAAAAACATGGAATTTAAGGTAGAAAATTTGGTATTTGGGTAGAGTTAGGGTTTTTTTGATTATTTGGGGATTGGACCTCATTTTGCGGCCGGATTTCAAAATAAATTATATATTTGGGCTCGTGGGTGAATGGGTGATCAGATTTTGGTCCGAACCTCGTACTTTACCAACCAGGCCCGGGGTCGATTTTTGGATTTTTGGGAAGAATAATTAGGCATGGGATTCGAATTGTTTAGCATTTAATGATTTTATGAAGTTATTTATGTATAGATACAATTAGTTTGGAGCCGAATTTGAAAGGAAATGCGGTAATTGAGGAGTGAGTTGGCCGTGGAAGTTCGAGGTAAATGTTTGGTCTAACCTTAGCTTGAGGGATTAGGAGTTGACTCCTATTTGCTATATGATAATTGTTGAGTATGACATATAGGTATGGTGACGAGTATCTATACGTTGGTGTCTAGTATGACCGTGAGTCTTTATATTGTGAATATCATGATTTCATTGTTTCTTACATGCCTTGGTGATGATTTCTATATGTTGTGAAAAGCTTGTGAAAGAAATTGTGACACTTGAACATCGAGAAGCATTGGCTCGAGTTATATTACAAATTGTGAAAGAATATGAGATGATTGAATCCTTTGGAGCATTGGCTCAAGTTGTATAGCGAGTTGTGAAGTAAAAGTGAAAGAAAGAATAAGAGTTATTAAATTGTTCCCCTCCGGGATGTTTCTGGCTTTGTTGATTACCTCGTTTGTCGGGATGCTGAGATTCTTGATATTGTTCCTTTTCCGGAAATTAACTGTTAATTGTATTCCATTTCCGGAATTTCTATTATTATTTGTGTACTCCCTTGTCCCTTTGTTTATGATTGTTTTTTGGGTGAGGAAGAGCGTTAAAGCATGAAGGATGATGCCGTGCATCATTTGCTATTGTGATGAAAGAATGTAAAGCATGAAGAGTGATGCCGTGCCGCACGATGTATCATTCTGTGCCAATTCTATTTATTATATGTGAGGAAAGAGAGTAAAACCACGAAGGGTGATGCCGTGTACATTTGATCATGTAATTTCTTTGGTGAGAAAGAGAGTAAAAGCACGAAGAGTGATGCCGTACACATTTTCATTATATTATTGCTTGGAGAGGACGAGACTAAAAGCACGAAGGTCGATGCCGTGCACTTATTGATTTCTGATTCTTTATTGATGTCTGAGTTATGTTGCTTTCTCTGTTACTTGATGACTTTTACTCGGAGTTGTTATCTTCACCACATCATGCCCCTTTCCCATATTGATTGGTTATCTCTGTATCTCTGTTTCCACTATATATATATATATATATATATATATATATATATATATATATATATATATATATATATATATATATATATATATATATATATATATATATATATATATATATATATATATATATATATATATATATATATATATATATATATATATATATATATATATATATATATATATATATATAACTCCACATATTTATGTGGTAGTTTGGTCTAGCCTCATAACTACCTCGCCGAGGTTAGGCTAGATACTTACCAGCAAATGGAGTTGGTTATGCCGATACTACACTTTGCACTGTGTGCAAATATAGGAGCAACTTTCGTATAGTAGTTGGAGGGCTTCCTTCAGTCTACCTGGAGACCCAAGGTAGACCTGCAGGCATCCGCAGGCCTTGTCATCTCCCTCTATCTCTATTTCCTGTTTCCTCTAATTTTTATTCGGGGATAGTGTATTGTTGATTCTTCAGACCCTATATGTAGTAATATTAGAAAGTCTGTGATACCGTGACACCAGATTTTGGGTATTAGAGAATTTGAAAAGTTGTAATTGACGCTGATTTTAGATATTTCATCATTACCTTCCACTTAAGTATTTACTTTTCTACTATTTTGATGTCATCACTGATATATGTTAAAAAAAGTAATTTATTATTGAAAAAGTTAGTTAAGGATTGGCTTGCCTAGCTCTCATTAGTAGGCGGCATCATGACTCCCGAGGGTGGGAAATCCAGGTCCTGACAAAGGATGCCGAGGGTCTATTTGGAAACAGCCTCTCTACTCCAGGGTAAGGGTAAGGTATGCGTACATACTATCCTCCCTAGACCCCACTTAGTGGAATTATACTTGATTGTTGTTCTTTGTATTGTTATTGTCACATTGGTGAACTACTTCGGAATAAACTAAAAGCTACTGAGCATATTAAAATTAAACATAAATTTCCAAGCCAAGCGAAAATATTACAATAGTAACCAATCTCCTAATAAGTAAAGCATGGTATTAACTGTCAAAGTCAAAGACGTATCAAATGAAGGAAAAGCATTTAAAGGAAATTTAGAAGTTTACAAATAGTGTAAAGTGAAAACATTAATTTGCAGGCCTTATTTGAAGAGCCAGGAACAATAATGAAGCACCTCCTAAAAATTATGTGGTTCACATTAAGAAAAAATTAGAAGTCTAATTAATTACGCCCGATACCTAAATATACAATTTTATTTTACACTATTTCCGGTAAAGAGTGTCTCTTTTTGCATTCAAGTTAACCAAAATAAAGATCAGTGGCTGATCCAAAAGAAATGAAACTCTTGAATGACCTTGTGTGACAAAGAGGTCAAATTAGATTCCTAGTTTCCACAAGCATGGATCCAAACTGTTTCAATAACTTATTTTGTATGTAAGAAAGAAAACTTCTCTTTGTTTCTCTCTTATCAGTAAAGACAACGACGCACCTAGAATCATAAGGTAATAGAAATAACTGAAAAAAAGAAACAAAAAGAACAAGAAAGAATCTCACCTCAAATCACTAATGAACGATGAAAGAAAATAAAATGTCAACAGGCACAAAAAATCGAAGCAACAACTGAAGAACACAGAGATAAAAACAACTTAGTGGATGAAGCTTTTAATGCGTTTTGGCACTAAGAAAAAGTAATACTTCCGTCTCTATGCAATGCTCAAAGCTAGTTTTTATAACATAATGTTTATCAAAATAGAACCATAAAATAATACATGAGAATGCAGAAAGCAGTGGGATGCATAAGAAATATAATAAAAAGCCTACTTCGAATAACTTTCTCAAACACCTAGTCACAAAAGATGTTCGCTTGTTAAAGTTTCTGTGCCCGATAACCCTAGGACCTTATTAGAAAACACAAATTCTTGACACGTCATCGAAGATAAAATATATGATAGAAGAAACAAAAGATAAAAAAAGAATACCCACCGGGAAATAATACTCCGAAAAGAAAAATCCAATACCAACATTAGTGTTAGAGGAGTAAGAGGAGAACTGTTTGAAGATAGAGAACTTTGAGAAATCTAAGATCGATAAGAGAAACAAAACAATCACTCCCCATATGATGAAAATAAACTCCACATATTGGTCAAGCAATGCAGAGAATTAGCAACACTGAATAACATTAGCAACAGTTGGAATTATTGTGTTTGTACGTGTTGATATCCAATTTTCCCTGTATATTTTTTATATGCAAATACTTTTAAAATAGTATATATGCATATATAAGCATGTCTAAGTATTTTATTATCTTTCTAATTTTTCAAAAATATTTTTTAATTGATTTATTGGCCTATTTTAGCAATAAAAAAGCCAATAAGTATTTTTTAAATTATTATTTTGGTGATTAATCTATTTTATCCTTATATATATGCCAATATATAGCTAAGCTAATTTTTACACATTTTTATAAATCGATTTGGTATTACTAAGCTAAATTTGCACTAAATAGCAATTCTAGCCTATTTTAAGATATAAATAGCATTTATGATTATAAAACTTTATTCAAGTACTTTTAGATTAATGATTATGTATTATTAATTAATTTAGTTCCTTCAATTTGTATCAAAAAATCATTTTACTATTTTTGGTAAATTAAAATTGGAAAAGTGGCTATTTAACTGATAGCCTTATTTGCATCTCAATTATAGCCAAAACCAACCATCCTAATTGACCCAATTTCAAACTCCTAATGGGCCGAACCAATTTCTATCCAACCCACCTCTGACCCAACCAATTTAACCCGTCCGACCCTCTATTCTAATCCAGGTCGTTGATCATTTTGCTCAACGACCACGATCATTCCTTGCTTTTTTTAATCCCCAAAGACTACCTTGATCCCCTTATTCTCTTCTATCGACCGCCTTTGAAATCCCCCACTTCTCAAACTCTCTTGAACTCCCTCGAAACCCTAGCCTCTCTCACCATCTTCAACCTCAATCCACTGGAATCCATGGACTCTCAGGCCATCGATGGCTTAAACTCATATACTTGTGCTCTTAAACATTTGGTATACAAAGGTTCGAGGTTTGACCTTGATGGTGTCCATTTAGATCTTCATCGATTCAAGGTTCTATGGCCATCTCCAGCCCAGCTCCGGCACATTATAGTGTTTTGAGTCTAGTTTTGACTTATCCGACTCAAGATTAGACCTTTTTTCAAGCCTTTCTCAGTGTAGGGTTCTTCTGAAACCCTGACTACTTGAGGTTCTATCGTATTTGTTTTCTTAGATCTGTCACATGTCCGTGCTTTTCTTGGATTTCTAAACAATTTTCTCAAATTTTCTTTCAAAAACTATCTTTTAAAATCACTTCTCTTATATTTGGGGTTTTCTAAAAGTCTTAAAAATGTTTCTCCGACTTTTCTTTTCCTTTCTTTGAGCGAATTTGCCACGCATGTGCTTCTACTGCTTTCTAATGCTTTCTTTCTACTGTACATGTTCTTCTATGTTTCATTTTCCTACTATGTTTCTATAACGTACTCGCATGTTTATCTTGCTGTGTTTTCCTATATGTTCTTCTCCTATACTTTTTCGGTATTTTGTGTTCTTCTACAGTATGTAGTTCCTACTGCTTTCTTAAATGTTATACTATGTTTCTCTCTTCTGAACCTTGGCTAAGTTGCTTCTGAGAAGTACTTTCTTCTGCTATATCTTCTATTGTGCTTTTGAGTGTTATTGCTTTCTATTCTATTAAACCCTGTTTAAGTCCCTTCTATAAGAATTTTTTCTTAAACGTGTTCCTTCTGCTATCCTAACTGTTCTCTCATTATGCTCCATCACCCTGTTTGCTTTGAAATTTATTTGTATTTGCTTGTCTTCTCATGAGATTTTGAAAACCAGTCTCTAAGCCTGTTGCCTCATCATCTCTATATTTGAATCAAGAAGGAAACCCTAGAATTTGAGGGGTTCCTCCGAGTTTGGTCATATGAACGGACGAGGGTTCTGTTTGAGAACCCTGGACTCTTTCAGGCTTATTTCTGAGTCTATGAACTAAGTGTGAATTTCTCTTGTTTTCACATAATCCTGATTCTCCTACACTAGATCTTTTTATTGAATAGCATGACAAATCTCTTCATATTTAACGTGCATGTATGCTTTTATATATGAGGTATTTTTCTTCAAAAAGGGATTTCCCAACTTATGATTGATTCAGAATTCCTTTTTCGAAAGTCTAATTGATTGGTATTGATTTTCCTTAAAGCAAAATCTTTCCCATCTTTTTTACCTGGTTCATTCATACAAAATCTTTAATTTCTGATTTACTAGCTGTTAATTGATTCCCTTGCGTTATTTTCACAAAACGTGTACCATCAAGACTTTTTCCTTGAATATACTCTATGTATTTACCCCTCTGGATGTGTTTGATTAATCTCCTTCCTTAATTAGTTTACCCGTTTGAAATCAGAATCCCTCAATTAAAGGGAAACCTTGTATAATTGATTTCCAAACAATTTCCTTTCTTGTTCCTGCTTACTTTCTACACTATATAAGGGCACGACCCTTCTGCACTTTGAGAACACACATTACACCCTTCAGGCACTTACAATCTCATAGTTATCTTTTAAACTCATAGCGTTCTGATTACTTGTTTGCATTTTGGCTTTATAAGACTTCTACTTTCTTTTGCTTGTTTCCTTGAGACTGGATGTTCTAGTTTTGGTTTGGGAATCATCCCAATGTGTTTATTTACAACTTTTACATCCATGCCTATTTACTGTTTATATGGAGTTTTAGCATGTTAATTTCCTTTCATCTGTTTCTGCTATGAATCCCTGCACCTCTGTTTCCCCTATGTGCTTTGAGTTGTAGTCCAGAACATGGCAGTATTCCAGTTATTGTTCATGAGCCCTTAGGGTATCCTAACTGCTAAAACAATGTGATCTAGCAGTCTGGTGGGGTATGGTAGCATTTTCTATTGATGGGTATGACCACTAGCCTGTCTTTGCCACTCTCTTTTCCCCTTTTTAAAATTCCTTCTATGCAATTACACTCATTCCTGGCGTCTAAGTTCTGCCACCTCCTGTGAGCCATGCCTTGGGACCTTGAGTTCCCTCTGAACTTGGACACTTGAGGGCTGGCCCTTCCACACTGTACTATGTCTCAATCCTGCATGTATTTGGGTGTGAGCACTGCCCATAGTCCATTTAAGGATCTTAGGGAACTCTGACACACCCTAAATGAAAAAAGGCTTTGGATATTGATCTTTGGAGTTGGTTTACTTCATGCTTCAGGAAGGAAACCTGAATCAAGCTCTCCTTGGTTGTAATTTTATTTGTTTCTGATGTAGTTTCTTTATTTTATTCTTTGGAATGTAAATTCTGTAATAAACTTTTGGGGTGATTAGTGAAAAAAAGGGAAGGGTAACCATGGCATGCAAAGGGTAGATATCACGCTCATAGAGAATTACTGCACTCCTATATTCATGTATCCAACTTACTGCTTTGCATGTATGCATCTGCATAGATATCCTGTTCGTAGGATTTTCTGCATTTCCGCATCCATGTAGATACCATGTCTATAAGGAATTATGCATTATCACATATAGATACCATGTCTATAAGGAATTTTTCATCACATATAGATACAATGTCATAAGGAATTTTGCATCTCATATAGATACCATGTCATAAGAAATTTTGCATCTCATACATAGATACCACGTCTATAAGGAATTCTGCATATAGATACCATGTCTATAAGAAATCCAGATCCTGCGTGCGCATTGGTCAAGAGGCAAACCCATTTATAGGATTTAAAACAGAACAATATTTATATATCATGCCCATAGGATTTCTAAACTCTTACTACGCTTGTAAAAAGTGTTTAAAGACAATAACGCCTAGAAAGCATACATATAGGAACCATCAATCAAACCTGAATCGTTTATTCGCTTATAGGGCTAAAATCAGTGACGATAATACTAAACATCTCTAGAATTTACGCTCTCTAGCCTTCCTTGGTAAATTGACAACTTCTTTTTATAAATTAGCATACTTCTTCTCTGAAACTGATAGATATCATGCCTATAGGTTTTCGTTTAACACTTAGGAAAGCTATAAGGTAACTTATAGATTGAATCAGATTTTTATCACCTACAACCAGCACACAGGCCTTATTCGGACTTATTATCTGAAATATGTAATAGATCAGTCTGTCGCAACTCTTAAGTCTAATAATACCCTAATCAGTACGTGTAAGAAATGCTAAACTGTATGCTTCCTTTTGTTTTTTAAGGAGGTTTGTCTGAGATATGGGTGTCAAACAGGCCGGTTGACACGGTTCCTGACCGGCCCAGACTGGTTGAACCTGAAACCGGCCTGGACCGGTAAGAGGGATTGGGCTGGGCTGGGTAAGGGGGTTGCTCCATTTATTTTTTTAAAAACGGGTAACCGGCCCAATTTAACCCGGAAGAGTGAAGAATAACTCTTACCTGGTTAACTAGCCCGGTTGAAGTGGCTAGTTTGTTTTAATTTTCAAAACTTGTGAAACCCACTGACTGTTGGCAACAGTCAGACCTTGATTTGGTTCCTTGGCCAGCGGAAATATTGCATAAATAGCCTTTTTTAATTTTTTTATCCTTATTCAATTTACAAAATTAACCTTGTCTAAAACTATAAATACCCCCTCCCCTGCTCTTTATTTCTTCACTCAATACTTATTTCTCAATCTCAAATTCTCAATTTCTCTCATTCTCCAATTTTCAAGATTTCAAGTCTTAATCTCAAATTCTCAAATCTCAAATCTTAAATCTCAATTCAGGTTAAATCATGCCTCATACTTCTAGAGTGCTCTCATATGTTTGGGAACACTTTGAGGTGGTAGAAGAAAATGAAGAAGGTCTGAAAGTAAAGTGCAAGAACTGTAGTCAAGTCTTAAATTTTCTTTCAGAGTCTGGCACAAGCAGTTTAAGGAGGCATATAAGAGTTTTTTCTTGAGCATCCTCAGGAAATTCGTACTTATGATTTTAAGACACTTCGTGTTATTTTGAAATTATTAGGTATTTATGCTTAATGTTTTAGTTTGTTAGATTAATTTGAAGTATTATTAATTAATTATGCATTAAATTTTAGTTTTACTATTTTTTTGTTAATTTACTTTTTAAATGCAAACTTTAGTTTTGAATTTTGAAATAAATGTAGCACTTGCAATTTATATTAATATAAAGTATTAATATAACTTGTAATCTTTAAATTAATATAAAGCATTAATATAAGTTACAATAGTTTTATTAAACTCCAAAAAAATAAAAAATACCCGGATGAACCCGAACCCGTTATGAATCAACACGGACCCGGCTCAGACCATGACCCGTTTGGGTAAAAAAAAATAAAAGCCTGGCCCGGCCCACCCATTTAATAGCCATAGTCTGGGCCTTTCTATCTATTATGTGTTTCTCCCCATATTTGTTGCATATGTGTTCTGATTGTCGCCTTAGAATTTTATCCTTTGAAACTATAAAACCTCATACCCCTTCCTTTTAGGATCAGTAGTCCCAAATAACTCCGGGACTGATAGGATTGAGGCAGGTAATAGCATGCAATTAGTCAAACGAGACCATTCCACGTTTAATACCTTAGCGGGGTGGGGAAGGGTAGATATGGATATGATGACCACACGATAACACCACGTGTATAAACGGTTAACGGGTATTGTGTGGGGTGATCCATATTATTTATAAACCTAGGACCTCCCTCCCCTTTACTTGTTTATTTTATTCAGAATTTCAGTACTGCTTTTTTTTTTTCTCTCAAATTTCAGCTCTTTAACTTCCTTTAACTACAATTACTTGCAACAATTATGTGAAAACCCCTCCTCATATTTATAAAATCTTACCTGTATAGTTGTTGTTTTCACTTAAAGTCACGATTATAGTTTGCCCGGGAACCACACTAGTGGATCTCGAGGGATGCCTAACACCTTTCCCTCAGGATAATTTTGAGCCCTTACCCAATCTTTGGTTTTCTAAATCAAAGTTCTTCTTAGTGTCCTAATGCATTTAATCATTAGGTGGCGTCTCTTTGATTTGAACCCAATTCCCAAAAGGGAACAAGTTGTCCTCCTAAATGTCATAATCCCGATTTCACGAGAAAAAGGAGGCATCGACTTCATGGCGACTCTGTTGGGGATATTTTATAGGCTTTTACCGTTTCGTGCTATTTGTGATTTTATGCTTCTTATGTATTTTTAATGCCTTTAAGTATTTATTTTCCTATTCTACTTTGAAACTGAAGTGGCTCTTTGTCTCTTTTCTTTATTTCTCTTAACGTTTTCTTTTATCGCGTTCCTTTAATACTGTTGTAAATTATGAGAAACTATTGTAATTATTACTTTATGAATGTGCAAATGCGTGATAACTTATTTGATTATTGTAACTGCATATTCAAAATCATATTCTACTCATGCCAAATAAATACCATAGCAATGCTTATAATGAGTGGTTGCGCCCTTCCGATATTATCACCCCTAAATCTTGCAAAGGAATATTTACGGTATAACCAGTCGATCAACGGTGTAGTCGACGGTTTCGTGCCTTTCCCTCTTGAGTTGTACGCTCAAGGGTACCAGTCTAATACCCCATATAAACCCTACTCCATTTAAATATGCATGCATTACTGTCAAAACCTAGCCGAGTGAGTTATGTTGTTCGCATAAGAACTCTTTAAGATAGCCTTGTCCAAAGTTCACTGGGTTTCCTTGGAACCCAATTGGACACTACCATGTACTGTGCATTTATTTAGAGAACTAGATGCTTTTATGCAAATTATTGGTATTTAATAGTCGAGTCTAATAGACATAAGGTCCTAACACTTTTGTCTTGCAGAAAATGAGGCACGAAGTCCGCAGATTCGGTATGGTCACCAATATCCATCCAAAATTGCTAAACTGGTGGAAAGATCCTCATTCCAATGATCAAACCCTTGTCCGAAAATACTTGAGAAATTAACCTTCGCTTTTGGAAATCCAACCCAACAACAAAATCATTGAAGCTGGTACCCTGTTCTGAGATTGCGATAGGTTTGTGTTTTGCTTCGAGGAGATTGAGATGACACCCTTGCTAGAGGAAATAAGAGGACTGGCTGGAATACCATGGGAAACTCCAGGTTTATTAATGCCGAAAAACTGCAAAGGTAGAGGTTTTCTCAAAATGATGGGTCTAAAGAAGAATCCAGACTTAACCTACTTGAAGGAGTTGTACATTACCTTAGATTATTTGTACGAGATGTACGGTCATAGCAAATATTACCGTACTTATCCTAATGAGTTTTCCCTCACATCATTGGAGCATATCTATTGAATGGTCTTTGTCTTTATGTTCTACTTCTTGGGGATGATAGTATTTCCTATGAAGAAAGAAAGGATCCATACCCGACCAGCAATGGTCAGCAAGACCTTAATGGAGGGAGTTGGTGGGCAACCATTTAGCATAGTGCCTATGATCATCACAGAAAGATACCGAGCCTTGGAGAAATGTCAACAGGGAGCCAAACACTTTGAGGGTTGCAACTTGCTACTCTAACTCTGGCTTATAGAGCACCTCCGAAAGGGTGAGTATCGACAGGAGATTCACCGTAAGGGCTAGGACGATCATATAGCCTTCGACCAACCAGGGAGGATGAATCACATGCCCAACATGTTTGCTCAACCGGAAGATGCCAAAGGGTGGGTAGAACTGTTTCAAAATCTGAAAGAAGACCAAGTACAATGGACGTTCGAATGGTTCCCTACTGAAGAGTTCATTGCTCGATCTCAGGATGCACCATTTCTAATACTTATTGGTTTGAGAGGAACTTATCCTTATGTCCCTCTCCAAGTTATGAGACAGGCTGGCAGGAAGCAGGTTATACCAAGGGTTGACAAGATGAGTCATTTCACGGCCGAGTTTCAAGATGATGATAGCCCTTACAATTGCCAAGCTTAGCACATGTGGCACTGCACAATTGTCATGGGAAGGGACACCATTGAGCCAGACAGGTACCATGCTGGTTATACTCTATACTATCCAGGTTGGTTAGAAGACAATCATAATGGTCCAGGTTTACCTAGGTTTGCTCGGTGTCACAGGATCATCAATGAAAAGGTTGAAGAACAGGTCAAGTACAACTAATTGCGCAAAAGGATTCGAGAATGTGAAAGTGAGCACTGTGAAATTCAAGAAAACAACCAAAATCTGATTAATGAATGGAAAGACATGATTGTCAGCGCTAACAAACGACATGGGTACTTAGAGCAGGGTTTAGTAGAGTTGGAAAGGAAATTCATCAGAAGGATCGAGGACTGCCAGAATTCTGAGGAAAATGAAGATGGGCACCTATCCAGAGCCTACTTGCTGCTGGGACTTTGCGAGCTGGTACAACTGTTCGATGGAGCCAAAGATGCCTAGTCTGGGGAAGGACCTTCTGGGACCAAATAGATAGGAATTTACCTTTTCTTTTATGAATGTAATAAGTCCAACGATCATTTTGGGGTTCGTCTTATTTTGTATCAATAAAATGAGGCATTTTAGCATTATAAGTTCTCCAAATCAATTTGTCGCTAGGCCTACCTCAGGCACAACAAGGCTCCCAAATTAGGACACGATTTACATTCCTGCACTATGTGTTTAAATATCGCAAAATCTTCTCTTATAATCTTCATTAACTTGTTATCCTTTTGTTTTTACTTTTTGTTTTATTCCCATCCCCAAAGGTTAATTTGTGCACTTTTGAATTTTCATCATATTCTGCAAGATCCAAGAGCCCTCCACCCACTCCTTCTCGTACTTCTAACAGAAACACGAATAAGGGAAAGATGGAAGACTTGAGAAAGGAAAGCTCAGTTGAATGGGCAGAGATCACTCAGGGTACTCTGGTTTCCAAAGAAAGCGCGTCCCAACTCGAACAAAAGCTGTCGAGATTTCAGGAAGAACTGGATCAAGTCCGAAATTTGGCAAGCCTATTATTTTCCCTTGTCACTCCACAGGTTAGTTTCCCAACTACTCATAATCCTGTACCTCCACAAAATATCTCAAAGCAACAAAACCATCCTGCTCCTCACCATCACTGCAATACTTGCCACATTCCCAACATCACTCCACTACTCATCCAAGAACCTTTGAACTCCACAAATGATCATGGCCACACCTAACATAACACCCCCATCTACGTGGAGACCATACCACACTCCACCTAGCCCCTCTCATGCACACCCGAGTCCAATGATAAGGATTCTCTCATCATAAATTTGGCTGAAGAGCTTAAAAGATTGACCACCAGAATTCAAGGCACTGAAGGAAGTAAGGGAATTGAGGGGCTAATCTATGAAAATCTATGCATACAGCCCAATGTCGAATTGCCCGAGTGGTACAAACCTCCCAAGTTCAGAATGTTTGATGGTATAAGGGATCCCAGGGTTCACATGAGAACATACTGCGACAAGCTGGTCGGAGTAGGAAGAGATGAGAAGATCCGCATAAAGCTTTTCATAAGGATCCTGAAAGTAGATGCTCTGTCTTGGTACATTAGCCAAGACCCAAAGAAGTCGTCAAACTGGGTAAGTATGGCGTCCGACTTCATGGATAGATTTAGGTTCAACACGGAAAATGCACCGGATGTGTTTTATATTCAAAATTTAAAGAAGAAACCCACTGAAACATTCTGCGAGTATGCCACTCATTAGAGATCAGAGGATGCTAAGGACTGAGCTGCTTTAGAGGAAGAACACATGAACAAGTTTTTCATCCGAGCTTAGGATTTGCAATACTATGAGTCACTGATGCAGATCGAGAATCATAAATTTTTTGACATCATCAAGTAGGGAGAAAGGATCGAGGAAGGTATCAAAAATGGAATGGTTACGAACTTGGGAGTCTTGAAAGCTACCAATAAGGCTCTAGAGTCTGGTAGTATGTTCAAGAAAAGGGACGTAGGTGCCGTAATGGTTTTACAGAGAACCAAATCACCTGTCAAATACCAAACTTATCCAACACCTCCACTCAATTATGAGCCCACTCCAAATTACCTAGCACCCTCAACCTTTCCACCACTCGCTTATCAGTCATCTCCACCCCTCATATACCAACCTTCTTTACCATGATATTCCCAACCCGCACATATCTACCAAGCCTACAGTGCTCAACCATTCCACTATCAATCACCTCCCCCACGTCAAAACATTCCTTGACCCAGACCAAAATTTGACAACAGACCTCCCAAACAGTATACCGCCATTGCTGAACCAATCGACCAGCTGTACAAAAGGCTCAAAGCTGCTAGTTATGTCATATGTATCCCTGATATAACCCCTGAAAACCCTTCCCAATGGGTCAACCCAAATAACACATGTGCATACCATTCTAGCATGAAAGGGCATAGCATTGATGAATGCCACTCCCTGAAAGATAAGATCCAGGATTTGATTGATAACAAGACCATCATGGAAAAGCAGCCTGCTCCGAATGTCTGCAATAACCCTCTGCCAATCGACAAGGGCAGAGGTGTTCACATGATCGAGATAGAGGATGACTGGGACCCCAAGGGATCAATCAATTTAATCACAGAAGTCGACAATCCAAAGAAGCCAATAGTCACCCTCAATCCGATTTTGCTCCAGATTCAGCCTTTTGGAGACGACGAGGTGAACATGTAAATACCACTTGAGTTTGAAACACCAACCTCGGCGAAGGTGCCAACACCAATTTAGGACGAGTTTGGGTCCGCAAAGCCACCTATACTATTTGAAGTTGCTATATTACCTCCCAAAGCAAGAGTGCCCATTCCGGTAGTAATAACAACTGTAACACCATTCCACGTAAAAGCCATACCACAGGACTACACAATCGAGGCAAGAAGGAAAAGGAAAGATAATTTCGGGGAGCGATTGCATCACAGGATACGACAAGAATCGACAGGGTTTACACCCTAGAACACTTGGATGAGTCGAGTAAGTAGACCTCTAATCGACAAGCCTTCATTGAAACTGGGCCCAATGATCTCTGGAGAAAGATACAAGCAAAGGAGTACTCACTCATTGATTAGCTGAACAAAACACAGACGTATTGCATATTATTTTATCACTAGGATCCTGGTCGATAGGGAGTCCAGTCTCAACATTTGTCAGTTGGTAACACTCAGGACATTAGGAAAAGGGTTGCATAAAATCAATGACGAGGCCATCAACATCAAATCTTTTGGCGGTTCTTAGAGGTATGCTATTGGGGAGATTAGCTTATGTTTGCAAATGGGTCCTACTTGATTTGATGTTGATTTTCATGTGATAGATGTGCCGACATCTTACAATCTGCTATTGGGATAATCGTGGATTCATGCCACAGGGGCCGTATCATCAACACTACATCAGGCAGTGAAGTTTGAGTGGAATCACCAAGAGGTAATCATTCATAGCGACGGTAGCAATCCAATATATAGTCGCCAGACCATCCCAGCAATCGGAGGAAGAAGAAAGATAGGCGGAGAAACTTACCGCCACATCGAACGAGTAAACACCGTCGATAAGGATAAATGGTGGGATAAAAAAATTGAAAGCATATTGAACTAGAGCGGGTATGAGCTTGGCAAGGGACTTGGAAAGAATCTCCAAGGAATCGCTAAGCCAATCAAGTTGAAGAAACACGGCACCACCTTCAGATTGGGGTATAAGTATACATGGAAAGAATTCAATGAATGGCTGCCACCCTGGCGCGGTCCTTACTATCCTTTGGAGCAGTCGATACCCCGTTTAGAATAGACCTTCCAACCGACTGAGGTCATCTATGGGTCAGAAGAAGAAGAAGCCCTAGCGGCAATGAAGAATTTGTTCCTAAAAGACGATGATATGGATTGTTGTATCATTTTCGAGGAGGAGGGAGAGGAAGGCCATTCCATACATGTTGTAAGCCGAGGAGAATTCATTAAAAATTAAATCATCAGAACTACCATAGCCAGACATGCCTCGGGGAAGTAAGGCTGAACAAGCACCATGCACTATTTTATTTTACTAGTTTACTTTCCTTTCACATTTTATTATTGCAAGAAAGAGTTCCAATGTTCAAAACATTTATGGAATTTACCAAAAAATTTCAATTTTATTAAACCTTACTCTTATTATTTTCTCTCATTACTTTACTAATACAGTATTTCTATTACTTATCTTGATGAACCAATGACTATGACATGCAATGAGATAACGCGACAAGCTGACATAGATTCTGAAGAAGATGATATACCAGAGGAAATCATTAAAGAAGTTGAGAATTTTGTGAACAGACCTAAGTCCAACATGAACGAAACTGAGACTGTTCACCTGGGAGATGTAGAAAACATCAAAGAAACACGAATCAACGTCCATTTGTCACCATCAGAGAAGGAAGAGTACATGGAGTTTCTGAGAGAATATGAGAAAATATTTGCATGGTCGTACGATGACATGGGTGGCTTGAGTACATCTATTGTAGCTCACAAACTACCGACCAATCCAGCATGTCCGCCGATAAAATAGAAGCTCAGAAAGTTGAAGCCAGATATGAGTTTGAAAATTGAGGAAGAAGTCACTAAGTAGGTCAAAGCCAAGGTTCTCAGGATAGTGGAATACCCAACATGGTTAGCCAACATTATGCTAGTACCGAAAAAGAATGGGAAGGTTAGAGTCTTTGTCAACTACCCGGATATCAACCAGGCCAGCCCAAAAGATTACTTCCCCTTGCCAAGCATACACATCTTGATTGATAATTGCTCCGAGCACGAGTTGCAATCATTCGTGATTATTTCACTAGGTATCATCAAATTTGGATGGATGAAGAAGATACTGAGAAAATGGCTTTCATTATTCCATAGGGCATGTATTGCTACAAAATGATGCCATTCCGGTTAAAGGATGCAGGGGCCACTTACATGAGAGCCATGACCACCATTTTCCATGATGTGATACAAAAAAAGATCGAACTTTATGTAGATAGCGTCATCATCAAGTGCAAGAAAGCCACTGATCATATAGAAGATTTGAGGAAATTCTTCAATAGACTGAGAAGGTACGACTGGAAGCCTAATCCCACAAAATGTGCATTTGGGTTCCCGCGAGAAAACTACTTGGGTTCATAGTGAGTCTCCGAAGGATAGAACTAGATCCATCAAAGATCAAATCCATTAAAAAATTGCCCCCGCAAAGAACAAGAAGGATGCAATCGGTTTCTTGGGGAGGCTTAACTACATCGTTAGTTCATAGCCCAATCTACTGTTATCTGTGGGCCGATATTCAAAATGTTGAAGAAGGATGCCGCTACCAAATGGACTGATGAATGCCAAAATATTTCGATAGAATCAAGGAATAATTATCAACACCATCAATCTTGGTTCTGCCTAAGCCAGGTAGACCTTTGCTACTCTACATCATGGTGTTAGATGGTGCCTTCGGTTGTGTCCTAGGGCAACATGATGAAATTGGGAAGAAGAAGCAAGCCATTTATAATATCAGTAAGAAGTTTACTCCGTATGAAGCCTGGTATTCTCTGTTAGAACGCACATGTTGTGCTATAACTTGAGTGACCAAGAAGCTGAGACAATACTTCTGTGCCCATACTACATATCTCATATCCAGGATGAATCCTTTGAAGTACATCTTTCAAAAGTGCATGCCCACGGGAAAGATAGCCAAGTGGAAAATCCTTTTGAGTGAATTCAACATTGTGTGTGTGATCAAAAAGCAATCAAGGGATAGGCACTAGCAGATCACCTCGTTGGAAAGCCTGTAGATGGAGAATACGAACCCCTAAAGACGTATTTTCCTGACGAAGAGGTATTGTTCATAGGAGAAGACTTTCAGAGTCCTATGATGGTTGGAGGATGTTTTTTGATGGAGCAGCAAATTTCAAAGGAGTTGGCATAGGAGCAATCCTAGTATCAGAAACTGGACAACATTACCTAGTGTCAGCCAAGCTCAAGTTCCCCTGTACTAACAATTTGGTCGAGTACGAAGGTTGTATCTTAGGTCTCAAGATGGCCATTGATATGAACATCCAAGAGTTGCTAGTGATTGGAGATACAGAATTGCTTATACACCAGGTCCGAGAAGAATGGCCAACCAAGAACTCCAAGATAATCCCATATCTGCATCATGTACATGATTTGAGAAAGAGGTTAACAAAGACAGAATTTTAGCATTTTCCTAGAGTCTAGAATGAGTTTGCCAAAACATTGGCTACTCTATCATCCATGATATAACACCAAGATACAAACTCCATTGATCCTATTCCTTTGAAATCCATAATCAGCTAGCTTATTGTGCTTATATCGAAGAAGAAGTAGATGGAGAACCTTGGTTTCACAACATCAAGGAATATTTGGCAAAAGGAGAATATCCAGAGCTTGCGAATACTACTCAGAAGCGCACACTTCAAAGATTGTCCAATAATTTCTTTCAAAGCGAAGGAATCCTGCATAGAAGGACTTTTGATTTGGGGTTACTAAGGCGTGTCGACGCAAAGGAAGCATCCAAGCTACTAGAAGAAATCCATGCTGGGACCTGTGAACCATATATGAACGGATTTTTCTTAGCCAAGAAAATACTTCGGGCAGGTTATTTTTGGATGACTATAGAAACGGACTGCATCCAGTATTTCCAAAAGTGCCACCGCTGTCAGATACATGCCAGAATGATAAAGGTACCTCCCAATGAGCTCAATGCAACAAGCTTGCCATGGCCGTTAACCGCATGGGGAAATAGGGAATAGATGTTATCGGACTAATCGAACCTTCCACATCAAATGGGCACATGTTTATCCTAGTAGCAATTGATTATTTCACTAAATGGGTTGAGCAGTATCTTATAGAGCAGTGATTAAGAAAGTCATTGCAGACTTTGTCCCTGACCGTATCGTTTGTCATTTTGGGATTCCAGAATCAGTAACTATTACTGACAACGGCTCCAACATCAACAATGACTTGATGAAAGCTATGTGTGAAAACTTCAAGATCAAACACAAGAATTCAACACCTTACAGGCCCCAAATTAATGGAGTTGTAGAAGCCTCCAATAAGAATATCAAGAAGATACTAAAAAAGATGATAGAAAAGCATAAACAGTGGCATGAGAAGTTATCATTTTCTTTATTGGGCTACCACACCATAGTCCGCACATCAACTGGTACAACTCCTTACATGTTGGTTTATGGTACAGAGCAATCATTCCCGCCGAAGTAGAAATTCCTTTCCTAAGTATCATGCATGAAGCCGAGCTCAACGATACAAAGTGGGTAAAAAGTCGATACGAGCAGTTGGCTCTTATAGATTGAAAAAGAATGGATGTAGTTTGCCATGGTCAGCTTTATCAGAACAAAATGTCCAGAGATTTCAACAAGAGAGTCAAACCAAGATGGTTCATACTGGGGCTGTTGGTGTTAAAGAAGATTTTTCCACATATGGATGAAGCCAAAGAGAAATTCTCTCCCAATCGGAAAGGTCTATACATTGTTCATTAGGTTCTAGCAGGAGGACCCCTTATACTTGTAGAAATGGATAGAGAAGTTTGGCCAAAGCCGATCGATTCAGATGCAGTCAAGCGATACTAAGTGTAACCATTTATGATTTCCTAATGTAATTCGAACTATGTCTGACCTGATTCCCGTTTAAGAGGGGATACGGAAGCAGCCTTATGGGTGCGGTCACAATTCAATAAAATTTTCATTCCCCCCCCCCCCCCCAATTGGAAACTGGGGCAGAATTTTAAGGAAGACCCTAAAAATTCCAAAGTAATTCCATCTGATCTTGCAAGTAACTTTCAGGAGAGGCAACTCAGTAAACTGGGGCAGAATTTTTAGGAGGATCCTTAAAATTCCAAAGCGAGAGAGGTTGCAATGTCCTGAACCACGTCATAGTCATCGGTTCATCCAAAAACTATTTCTTAAATATATACTATTATCATATTTTCTTTACAAACTCATGCATGTCTGCTGCTCTGTTTAGCAACGCTACCCCAATGATACATACCGTATCATCAGAACAGGGCCAATCAGGTCAAGTAAGGTCAGTGGGGACACGAACTAACCTTTTCCCTTTACAAAACTCACGACTTCTCTGTAGATGCATGCACTCAAGTTGCAAAATCATACATTATACACTCATACTCTTCAGGAATACAACTCTCATAACTATCACACCTATTCACAATTACTATCCGCATACAATATCTCCAGTAGCCGTAATATCACAATCATCTATCAACTATCAGCTAAGATTTTTTATTACTATTCGCTTTTGATCTCTTACATAAGGCTACCATTCTTCCTTCCGAAGTTAAGCACTACCTTCATCTACATTTTCAGCATTGCATAAGGCTACCATTCTACCTTTTGAGGTTAAGCTCTACCTCCATCTGCATTTTTTGCTTTGCATAAGGCTACCATTCTTCCCTGTGAGAATTAGCACTATATCCATCTACATTCTGCATTGCATAAGGCTACCATTCTGCCTACCGAGAGTAAGCACTACCTCCATCTGCATTCTTGCATTGCATTGCATTCTGCCTTCCGAGACTAAGCACTGTCTCCATCTGCATGGCTGAAAGGTTACCACTTCATTTACCTCATTGCATGGCTGAAATATCGTTGTTGACTGCATGACTGAAAATATTGCTACATTTATTCACATCTTGCATCGGATGAAAGATTGCCACCTTATTTAAATCTTGTATCCGCTACAAGATCGCCATTTTACTTACATTTTTTATGGATGAAATATCGCCACTATATTTGCACTTTAATGGGCTGAAAGATCGCCACCTATCGCATTGCACAGGCTAAAAGATCGCCAAACTGTCCAAATGCGTCGTTGTTCAGAGGATCCTATCGCAAGTAAAGCAGCGAGCAAAAGCCATCTCAATAGGAGTGATCCCACTCCAGTTCCCGAAGCCCTATTAGACTCTAACCTCCGCCCCAACCCAAACATTGAGTCAATTTCTGGAAAACCTCCATCGGCATACTCCGCCGACGGATCCTGAACTACATATGACCTGCTTTCTGTAAGACTAAGTATATATAGGCAGCATAGGAACCAGATCATGGTTAATCTCTTCAAACCACTTCACTCGGTCAAAATCGACCATCAGGTCTTTACCCGACAACTCTTTCATCCTTACCGGGTAAAGAGGGGCAGATGTTGATACCTAATTTTTTGTGTATATTTTTATATTCAAATACTTTCAAAATAGTATATATATGCATATATACGCATGTCCAAGTATTCTATTATTTTTCTAATTTTTCAAAAAGATTTTTTTACCCATTTATTGTCATATTTAGCAATACAAAAGCCAATAAGTGTTCTTAAAATTATCATTTTAGTGATTAATCTATTTTACTCTTATATTTATGCCAATATATAAGTAAGGTATTTTTTACACATTCTTATAAATCGATTTGGTATTTTTAAGCTAAATTTGCACTAAATTGCAATTCTTGCCTATTTTAAGATTTAAATAGCATTTATAATCATAAAATTCATTACAGTATTTTTACATTAATGATTATATATTATATATAAATTTAGTGCCTTCAATTTGTTTCAAAAAACGTATTACTATTTTTTATAAATTAAAAAATGAAAAATGGATTTTTAATTGATAGCCTTATTTGCATCTCAATTATAGCCACAATTAACCACCCCAATTGATTCAATTTCAAACCCTGAACGGACCGACCCAATTTCAAGCCAACCCGCCTCCGACTCAACCAATTTAACCCACCTGACCCTTTCTTCTTATCCAGGCCGTTGATAATTTTAGATCAATGGCCATGATCATTCCTTGCTTTTTTAATCCCCAAAGACTACCATGATCCCCTCATTCTCTTCTATCAGCCGCCTCTGAAATCCCTTTCTTCTCAAACTCGCTCGAACTCTCTCAAAACCCTAGCCTCTCTTCTCCATCTTCAACCTCAATCACACCGGAATCCATGGACTCTCAGGACATGGATGGCCTAAAATCATATCCCTATGCTCATAAACGCTTGGTATTTGAAGGTTCGGGGTTTGACCTCAATGGTGTTCATTTGATCATTGCTGATTCAAGGCTTAGTGGCCATCTCCGGCCCAGCTCCAACACAATATGGTGTTTTGAGCCTGGTTCTGACTTATCCGACTCAAGATCAGACCTTTTTCCAAGCCTTTCTCATTCTAGGGTTCTTCTAAAACCCTGAATACTCGAGGTTCTCTCCAAACTTTTTCTTAGATTTGTCACGTATCTAAGCTCTACTTGGGTTTTTAAATAATTTCCTCAATTTTTCTTTCAACAACTATCTTTTAAAATTATTTCTCTTCGATTTAGGGTTTTATGAAAGTTTTAAAATGTTTCTCCAAATTTTATTTTCCTTTTTTGTGGGTATTTTCCACGCATGTGCTTCTACTGCTTTCTTATGCTCTCTTTCTACTGTACATGTTCTCCTATATTACATTTTCCTACTATGTTTCTATACCATGCTCGCATGTTTATCTTGTTGTGTTTTCCTATATGTTCTTTTACTATTCGGTATTTTGTGTTTTTCTACTGTATGTAGTTCCTGCTGAGTTCTTATGTTTTGTTTTCCTTCTACTATGCTTTGTTTTAGTTCTTCTAAAAGACCTCTTTAAATGTATTTTCACTAGTATTTTCTTAAGTGTTATACTATCTTTTTCTCTTCTGAACCTTGGCTAAGTTCCTTCTGAAGAGTACTTTCTTCAGCTATATATTCTATTGTGCTTCAAAGTGTTATTGCTTCATCTTATACTAAACCCTGTTTAAGTCCCTTCTAAAAGAATTCTTTCTTAAACGTGTTCGTTCTGCTATCCTGACTTTTTTCTCGTTATGCTCCTTCACTTTGTTTGGTTTGAAATTTATTTGTATTTGCTTGTCTTCTCATGAGATTCTAAAAAGCAATCTCTGAGTCTGTTGCCTCCTCATCTCTGTATTTGACTCGAATAGGAAACCCTAAAATTTGGGAGGTTCCTCCGAGTTTGGTCATATAAACGGACCAAGGTTCTATTTGAGAACCCTGGACTCTTTCAGGCTTATTTTTAAGTCTATAAACTAAGTGTGAGTTTATCTTGTTTGCACACAATCCCGATTCTCCTACACTAGACCTTTCTATTAAATAGCATGACAAATCTCTTCATATTTAACATGGCTATATGCTTTAATATATGCGAAATTTTTCTTCAAAAGGGGTTTCCCAACTTATGATTGATTCAGAATTGTCATTTCATAAGTCTAATTGATTGGTGCATATTTTCCTTAAGTCAAAATATTTCCCATATTTCTGACCTGGTTCATTCATAAAAAAATCTTCAATTTATGATTTACTAGCTGTTAATTGATTCCCTTGCCTTATTTGCACAAACTGTGTACTATCAAGACTTTTTACTTTTATATACCTCTATGTATTTAGCCATATGTAAGTGGTATTAATCTCCTTCCTTAATTAGTTTACCCGTTTGAAACCAGAATCCCCCAATTAAAGGTAAACCTTGTGTAATTTATTTCCAAACTATTTTCTTACCTATTCCTGCTTACTTTCTACACTATAAAAGGGCATGACCCTTCTGCACTTTCAGTACACACATTACACACTTCAGGCACTTATAATCTCACAGTTCTCTTCTAATCTCATAGCATTCTGACTACTTGTTTGCACTTTGGCTTTACAAGGCTGTTGCTTTCTTTTGCTTGTTTCCTTGAGACTAGATGTTCTAGTGTTGGTTTGAGCATCATCCCAATGTGTTTACTTACATCTTTTACATCCATGTCTATTTATCTTTTATATAAAGTTTTAGCATGTTAATTTCCTTTCATCTGTTTCTGTTGTGAATCCCTGCACTCATGTTTCCCCTATGTGTTTTTAGTTGTAGTCCAGAACATGGCAGCATTCCAGTTATTGTTCTTGACCCCTTAGGGGATCCTAACTCCCAAAATAATGTGTTCTAACAGGCTGGTAGGGTGTGCCAGCATTTTTTATTGCTGGGTATGACCACTAGCCTGTCTTTGCCACTCCCCTTTTCCCCTTTTCAAAATTCCTTCTATGCACTTACACTCATTTCTAGTTTCTATGTTCCATCCCCCTCCTGTGAGCCATGCCTTGGGAATTTGAGTTCGCTCAGAACATTGACACTTGAGGGCTGGCCCTTCCACAGTGCTCTATGTCTCAATCCTGCAATGCATTTGGGTGTGAGCACTACCCGGAATCCATTTGAGGCTCTTAGGGAACTCTGACACACCCCAAATGAGAAAGGCTTAGGATCTTGATCTTTGGAGTTGGTTTACTTCACGCTTTAGGGAGGAAACCTGAATCAGGCTCTCCTTGGTTGTAATTTTATTTGTTTTTGATGTAGTT
This sequence comes from Nicotiana benthamiana, assembly GCA_034376525.1. Taxonomy (NCBI): domain Eukaryota; kingdom Viridiplantae; phylum Streptophyta; class Magnoliopsida; order Solanales; family Solanaceae; genus Nicotiana; species Nicotiana benthamiana. Next base: position 42,010,170 of record CM067324.1, read on the forward strand.
TCTTTATTTTATTCTTTGGACTGTAATAAACGTCTAGGGTAATTAGTGAAAAAAAGATAAGGGTAACCTTGGCATGCGAAAGGGTAGATATCATGCTCATATGGAATTACTGCACTCCTATATTCATGTATCATGCTTACATATTTGCATGACTACATCCATAAGATATTATATTCACAGGATTTTCTGCAGTTCCGCGTCCATGTAGATACCATATCTATAAGGAATTTTGCATTACATATAGATACCATGTCATAAGGAATATTGCATCTCATATAGATACCATGTCATAAGGGATTTTGCATCTCATATATAGATACCACGTTTATAAGGAATTATGCATATAGATGCCATGTCTATATGAAATCCAGATCCTGCATAGGCATTGGTCACTAGGCAAACCTGTTTATAGGATATAAAACTAAACAACATTTAGATATCATGTCTATAGTATTTCTACACTCTTACTACGCTTGTAAAGAGTGTTTAAAGACCACAACGCCTAGAAGGCATGCCTACAGGAGACATCAATCAAACCTGAATCGTTCATTCACTTATAGGGCTAAAATCAGTAATGATAATGCCTAACATCTGCAGAATTTACGCTCTCTCGCCTTCCTTTGTCAATTGACTACTTCTTTTCCTAAATCAACGTACCTTTTTAAAACTGATAGATATTATACCTATAGGTTTTCATTTAACACTCAGGCAAGCTATAAGGTAACTTATAGATTGAATCATATTTTTATCATATACAATCAGCAGGCAGTCCTGATTTGGGCTTCTCATATGAAATATGTAATATATTAGTCTCCACAATGCTTAAGTCTAATCAGAACCTAATCAGTACGTGTAAGATGACACGACCCAAAGCAAAGGCCCGCGACGGGCACCTGGTGCCTTACTCAACCGAGTACCAACGTAACAAAACATTCTTATCGTACTATCATGAGTAAATAAGCTAGAAAACTCTTCATGAGTTAACAAGAATAAAACATAAGGGAATACTCAACATATGAAGACCCAACATGATATAAAAACGTATACAGGTGACATACGAGCCTTTTGTAACTCAAAACATAGGCCAACAAGGCCATACAAGATCCATACACCTGACATCTGTCTACAAGCCTCTAAGAGTACATGAAATCATAAAGGTCGGGACAAGGCCCCGCCCTACCAATCGATACATAACCAAAGAATACTGATCAAATAGGCAACTCCGGAGCAAGTAGAGTGCACCAACACCTTTGCTGAGCTGATAGCCTACTAGGAGAAATGCCAACCTGTCTATCGGTACCTGGGGGCATGAAGCACAGCTGCCCCAGACAAAAGGGATGTCAGTACGGATAAAGTACCGAGTATGTACGACAGGAAAGCATAAAAATAAATTGTAATGTAAAGAGAGATAGAGGAAATACAACCAGTAACATCTGAGTTCCTCTGGGGGCTGACATGAAATGCATAATAAATATGTATACATAAACTTTAAAAACATTTCCCTCTGTCGGAATCATCAACATCATCCTTATATAACCCGGCCTCATAGAGGACTTGGTAAAAACATACCCGACCATCATAAGGCTTAGTAGAATCATATCCGGCTACGTGGAGCTCGGTAAAACCCAACTGATCAGTGGTTGCACAGTAGGTGTCGTACCCGGTCGACTATAGCGCGACTCGGTAGAGTAAAATAGATACATATATATAATGCATTCTTGACTCTTGGAATCACCTTCTAAACCTTTTTGAGTTTGTTAAGAACCTTATGGACGTCTATACCCTCGATATGAACCTTATTAAGATTCAAGGATCATACACATTTACTTAGAATAATTTTATAAAGAAAGAACAAGATGGACAACCTTATTTGCTAGTAGTAGATCCGATATGAAGTAGCGTATTCATTTCTCTTTAGATCATGCCATAAGAAAAGAGAAAATGCCTTAACATACCTTGTATATTCTTCCCGACCTCAGACTATGAAATTTCACGTCTCCTTAGTCTACAATAAGAAAAATGACACTCTCGTTATCATTTAAGTGTCGTAACTATTATGTATTGACCAAAAACTATTTTACAATAAATAGGACAGCACCTCCCCTATATATATGACTTCACACTAGTCAGAACAATCACAAATAGCCGAACATACCGCTATCACTTCATACACAATACGACAATCATAATAGTGTCAAACAATCCGAAAATGTTATGACGAACGACCAACAACAACATTTACATTATGTGGTGTTTCTCCACACTCTTCATCCTCTCAACTCCATAAAATCAGTAGCAAAAGAGACCATCCAATGCCATCACGAAACAGCCAACAAAACAGTCCCACAAGTTCTTCATCTCAAAAATAATTTTTCGGTTTACTTAAACATATTTCGACTTGTCTTTTCTTTAAAATTGAGAAACACAAACAAAAGCACATCACTATACCTCTCATCCAATAAAACAGCCATGAATTCAACGTATAAATAAGTTCACAACCAGCCAACTAGCACACAAGAAAAAACAACATATCATTCTTTCGAATCTAGTTAGGTCTATTCTTTGCGATCGAGTTACAACTCGAAAGCACATAGATAATGGAAGGAGAAGAAAAACTTACATTGTACTGAGTAGAACTCACGAAACCTGGTCTTTTATCATCAAAAATAAGTTCCTGAACACGGCTACAAGAAGGAGAAAGAGAAAATAGCAAGCTGTCCAGACTTTCCAGCACTAGAATCGCGTCGTAGCATCCCAGATAACCTAGGGTTTGTGTGGGACTTTTGGGGAGGAGTTGAAGGGGTTCAATTAGGTTTCTTTGGGCTGTAAGATAATGAAATAAAAGAGTAGGTGGTGCACCTACTTGTCACCTTATAGCTGCACAATCTCGCGAAAATGTGAATATATCTCTACTCCAATATCGTATGGATGAACGGTTTAATGCGCTGGAAACTAGACTCGTATATATTCCACTTGGTATGTAGATAATCCTTTGATTCAAAGTATATTGGGAGAAAAGTGCATCTACATTTGACCAAAATTTCAGTAAATATTTGAATGTAACTTATGATGACCTTTGCCAACTCATGTTCCACAACTTGCTTGCCTTCAAAATGTAAAAGATGAATATCATACGACTAAAATAACTCATAGAATAACCTCCTTATTATTCTAATAACCCTAGTGTCACCACAAAGTACATGTTATAACATTCCAAACTTATCGACTTTCGACGAAACTTATTTCTTTCAATTTGCTTAGCTTCTAAGCCACTCCAACCATCTTGGTACTTCTTATTCATGAACTTAATTATTTATAACCTCTAAGGTAACATGAATAACTTACTATATTTGATCTCAATAGAATCTTATTTCTGAGCTTACATCAATTGACTTACGACGTACTCTCACGTACGAAAAATTAGGGTGTAACATCATTCCCCCCTTTGGAACATTCGTCCTCGAATGTTGAATGATGCACTTATCCGTTACGCAAGCAATATATATTACGAATACTTTATTATTGTCGTTTCCATATGAGGAGCTATTCAGCGAACTGTTAGATAATGCGCTTAACGCTAGAGGGGGGGGGGGAATAGCGTTATAATAAAAATTAGCGTAAACTTGCGGAATTTAATAACTTGCAGGAAAAATAAGTGCGGAAATTAAATGCAATAAAGAACAAACGCACCGATGTATTCTGGTTCACCACAACAAGTGGCTAGTCCAGTCCCCGAGAGACTCTCTCGAGATTTTCCACTAACTTGTCAAGCTTACGGGTGCTCAACAAACCTTTACAACTTAAGGACACAAGCCTTAACACCTTTGCTCGGAGATACAACACTCCAAGACTTCACTGTTAAGCTTACGGGTGCCGAACCAACCTTTACAACTTAAGGACGCAAGCCTTAACACCTTTGCTCGGAGATGCAACACTCCAAGAGTTCACTGTTAAGCTTACGGGTGCCTAACCAACCTTTACAATCTGAGGACACAAGCCTCAACAATCTTGCTCGGAGATACAACACTCCAAGACTTCGACCAAGGAAACACAAGTTCCTTACAACAAGAGAATCACAATTCTCTTCAAGTGTACAAATCACTAAACACTCAAACAATACACTCCTTTATGAGTAGATATGAGTAAAAGAAGTAAGCTCAAGATCACAACAATTATGGACTAGACTTTGGCTCTCAAAAGCTTTATGAAATGAATATAAAATGATAAACAATAGTATGCAAGCATATAGCAATAGTATGATCAGTTGTTGTGTTTAAAACACTGAAATGAAGCTGTATTTATAGTTGATAAACTTGGCATTACCGTTGCCTAATTGCCAATTAAGAGTTGCTGATTTTACTGAGTGACAATCGATTGTCAAAGAACCACAATCGATTGTCTGCCAGTCATTCCAAAATTCAATCCCAGATTTTATGCTTGACAATCGATTATTTAGAATCCATAATCGATTACTGGCAACGTTCAAAAAATCCTTTCCAGATTTTACCAAAAACAATCGATTGTCCAGAATCAACAATCGATTACTCAGCAACGTTCAAAAAATCTTTTCAAGATTTTAATTAAAACAATCGATTATACAAAATCAATAATCGATTACCTGGCGGTATTTGAAAACTTTACGACAACGGTCAGCTTCACAATCGATTGTACAAAGTTAACAATCGATTATTTATTAGTTTTTGAAAAACATTTTAGACACTGCCTCTTGACAATCGATTGCACAAAGATAACAATCGATTATTTAATAACTTTGAAAAGTCTGGAAGACACTGTCTCAAAACAATCGATTATCATATGTTCATAATCGATTATTTTATGACTTTAAAAAATCTGAAGGACACTATCTCTTCACAATCGATTGTCATTAGCTTCGCAGTCGATTATTCTGAGTTTTGAAAAACTTTGATGGACGCTGCCTCATCACAATCGATTGTCATTAACTTCACAATCGATTATTTTGAGCGTTGAAAAACTTTGATGTACACTGCCTCATCACAATCGATTGTCATAAGGTTCACAATCGATTGTCATGCAGAATTGAAAAATCTGATGCTCACTGCCTTAACACAATCGATTGTCATTAGTTCACAATCGATGCAGTCTTGGCTTAACATAATCGATTATCATAAGTATATAATCGATTATCTTAGTCCAGATTTTAGAGGCATGTTTAAAAATCATTTTGACTAAAGTAAATATGCATGATTTAAAATCATTTAGCATTAAATTAAATATGCATGATTTTGGAAAAAATAGTTTTACGAGAGAAGCCATATCATGAGTCAAGTTGTAGAATCAAGAACACAATTAAGAACGACTCATTTGAACTATAAAACTTTGTCTTGTGCCTGAATCTCGTTATGCATCAATTATGCGCTTGTACTTGAACTTCGTCATATATCAATTTGCGCTTCGTTTGTCATTCATCAAAACCTACACATAAGAACACACGTTTTAGTATAAAGCCTTGAGAACGTGTTTCCAATAATTTCCCCCTTTTTGATAATGGCAAACTTTAAGCGGGTTATGCAAATTAAACAATTTATAATGACGATTCAAGACAAGTATATATATGCATCAACAAGTATGCAATTTGTTCCCCCTCAATATATGAATTCCCCCTCAATTTAAGCTTATAAATATTGAGAGTGCATACCCGTTATCTTCCCCCTTTTGCCACTAGCAAAAATAATATAAGAAGATGCCAAAGATGTAAATAAAACATGTTTATTTATTGGAAAGAGAAAACAATTACATAAGGAGGGGACAATAAAACATATCACAATAGAACCAAAACAAACAAAGAAATCATTCATCATCATTTCCCGCCTCATCATCCGGCACTGCTTCGAAGGGAACAAGACCTGCATATGGATAATGAACATGGTCAAAATATCCATGGATCTCATGAGTCAATTGACCAACAGAGGTGGTCAAGGAAGCAATTTGGTCGTAAATGGATTGGAGAGTGGTATCTTGAGGTGGACGAGTTCGACGGGTTGGAGGAGGAGCAGGCGCTGCATGATCACCGTCAGGATGAAAGGAGGATTATGAAATTTCCCACTTCTTGGTACTCTTTTTGAGAAGACCATTGGAAGTGATGAATCCGGAGTCTTCCAGAAAATTCATGATGAGGAGAGCATAAGGAAGAGGCCTATCATCTCCGATAGCGTCACGCATGTGAATCTTGACGAACCGACACCAATTGATGTTAGCTCCGGTTATTATGGCATGCATGAGCTTGGTGTCCTCTTGGGAAATGGTGGTATAGTTATGCTTACGAGGCTTGAGGACTCGGGTGATGAAATAGAAAATCAACCGATAATTGGGATCCATTCCCGTAATTGTAGGACGACGGGAAGAAAGATTTGGATCATAAGAAGTAAGTCCGGTTTGATGTAGGAGGACTGTTTCATCAAAAAGGGCTCCGGCCTCTCCGATGTACCGAAAAATGTCTTCACCATCATGAGGAAGACGGGCAATGGTATGAAGGTTTTCATCGGAAAGAAGAATTTGAACACCATTTATATTTGTCACAAGCTCACCGTCATCATCCTCATGAAGGTTGGAGTAAAATGCTTGAATCAATGTAGTATTGATGTAAGGATGGGTAAGAAGTAAGAAGTCAAGAAGTTGACAATTTTTGAGCATATTTGCAGCAGGGCCATAAGATTCAAGATACTTGTTGGTTGAAAAGCGGGGAGGAAGAATGTCGCGCTTTTCAAATTTTGTTAAAAATCGAGTAAGCTCGATGTCAGAATTAAAGTATAGAACGGAGCCATCTTGATAGGGATAGTTTGGAGCAGTAGAGGAGGATGCACCATGCCTAGCAGAACGGGAACGTTTGGAGTGACGGCCCGACATTTTTACTAAGTATTGCTGGAATTTGCAAGAGACTTGAAAGAGTTTTGATAGTTTGAGAGCTAAAATTGATGCTTGAGTGAATAAAAATGAACATATATGAAGCCTATTTATAGAGGGGAGAAAGACATTTCATTAGTGGAAGAATTCTGCTGAAAATTGAAAGCTAAAACGGTCAGAAACGGCAAAGAATAAATTGCACTGACCGTTTGACAATCGATTGTTGTAATGAGATAATCGATTGTCATTAAGATTTGACTGAATCTCGGAACTGACACAAGTCGATTGCAGAACCAAACGGTAAAAAAAATTTGAATTACTGACATGAAATAATCGATTGTCAAAATATGATAATCGATTGTTATGTTATAGTGAGCACAGAAATTTTCTGATTTGAGAATAATCGATTATATTTTGAAACAATCGATCGTTTTGGAAAAGCATTGCTGAATGGCTGAGACGCAAATCGATTTTGCAGTTAAAGAATCAATTATTTAACAAAGCTGCATAATAAACATAAACCATAAACAATCGATTAGTGATACTGCTAATCGATTTTCTGCACAGTAAGATAATCGATTATTTGCTTGGAACAATCGATTGTTCTATGCCAAAACGTAATAATTCCCCCTACCTTTAGGGTGATACCTGCAAAATAGAATTAAACGTCTCCGACGCTCAAGTCAGTAATTAAAATATAAATGCAACCTAAAATGTATGCATTTAGATCAACGTTTACCCGCATTCAATACTTCATTTGGACATGATTTATATTTAGCACAACATTAAACGCTAAATATTTTATCAAGTCTACTAGCAATAAGGTAAAGTGAGGAATGATCATACCTGTGTAGTTCTTGGTATTGCTCGTCTTACCTTTCACATTTCTGTCAAGATGGTCATCTAAATTCATTGAAGTGACCATTGGTTTGGTGTTGCTCTTTTCGAATTGATTTGGCAACTCCTTGCGACATTTAGATGGACAGATGAAAGTTCCCTCTTTCATTTGCTTAATTTGCAGCTCCAAGAAGAAATTAAGCTTGTCTATCAATGATATCTCAAAAATGCGATTTACAGATTCCTTGCATGACACTTATTAGTTGCTCCAAAGTAATACAAATATATTCTAAGATATCATTTTCCACAAGATTTGGAATGCAAGATATTAGTGGCATGAGAGTTTAAAGAAAATAACATTGCCAATATAGAGAGTTGTTTTGAGATTCTGTATCAAAAAGATAGTAAACTTCATGCAATCTATTTCCCCTTAATCAGAAATTTATCAAGACATACCAACAAGACATAGATATACCAATTGTTATAAAACAATGATAAACCCATTTGTTCGATGACATAACAAGTGTACCAAAAGTTATTTTATTAACTGTGATACAAATTGTTATTTTTAGTAAAGCATATTTCAAACGAGTGTTGACTGTTAACAGAACCATACATCGAATTTTGAAGAACATACCAACCATTATCCAGACCAAAGGATGTGTTCATCAAGAGACAATTTTTAACAGAAGGATTTTTGTCAATTGTTAGAAACATGAGACATCTCAATTGTTTTTCAAAATTGAGGATAGCATTCATCAAAAACCTGAGTGAAAACTTTTTGAAGAATATGCTAATAGATAATACACACCACACAGTATATTAACAGTTATTTAAACCACAGATAGCAATTATCAAATCATGAATGAAATGATTTTATTAAGCTAACTGTTAATACATATCAACAGTTTTGATCTTTTAAAAGCAGATAACTAACAAGTAAACTAATTGACACCAATTGTCATTTAACAAAACGTTTTCAACATATGAATCAACAAAGCTAATTGATATTGATTGTTGACAAGGATATCTCAATTGTTAATGCACATCAACTATTACGACTAAGCTTATCAAAGATTCAACAATAGGGGAACCAAATTAACAACAAATAAGTTAATATTGGTTGCTAGCACATATCAATAATTCGGTTTTTGTCAAAAAGGATAACTAACCGAAATTTCCTCTTGATGCAATGAGGTGTCGTGCTCGGTGCATCTACTACAATACTGTAGCCTTTCAAGCACACCTGCAAAACAGATTAATGATCTTTTGGTACCCATGCCATTTTGGGTCCTTGGGGGTTAGGCATATCATAATGATGCGATTGAGTGATATGTCTATGTCGTGTAAAACATGCAGGAGCAATATGACCAATACGTCTACAATAATGACAAGTCACGTTGGGGTTATGCATCCTTCTAGGTTCATAGTAACTTGACGGACGAAAATGGTTTACTCTATTTTCAGCATTATGACTATTGCGCGCTTTATGAACATCATTTCTCCTACTATGAGAAGCATTTCTAGAATAATTATTTCTACGTTGGAAATCATTTCTAGGTGCTCTAAAGGGTTCAAAATTCCTTCTAGTATTTGGCCTATAATATGCATCATTTCTAGGGTAGTTATTTCTAGGTGGTAAGTCATTGCTAGGTCTTCTAAAATGTTCAACATTTAGTCTAGCATGCATATTGGTTCTACGATTGCTATTTCTAGGATAAGCATTTTTATTATTAGTCCTAGGTTGAGCCTTAGGTTGTTGGGGTTTAGCTTCAACCTTTTCTTTAGGCTCATTCATAAACCCTATGCCATGCTTGGTTGACTTCAAATTATCAAGAATATCATTCAAATTTTTGTGCGAAGAATTAAACTTATCTAATGTGCCTTTAAGCCTTTCTACTTCATTTTTGAGATGCAAGCAAGAAGTACACTTTCTAATAGAGCTTTCGGGCTTATCGGCGCTTCTTTTTCCGAAAAACTTGTTTTCCTCTTTCAACTTCTCATTTCCTAAAACCAGTTTTTCAAAATCTTTTTCTTTTAGAGAGAGTTGTTTTTGAAAATCTTTTTCTTGCAACGACAGAGTTTTCTGCAAATCTTTAATAGTCTTGGAAGCATCAACAAACTCACTATGTAATTTATAATAAGCATTTTGCATTTCTTCAAGCGAGTGAGAGTTGGACGTACTTACTTCTTCTTCTTCGTTTGCCATGAGACATTGGCGAGTTGATTCATCATATGAGCTGTCCCCTTTTTGAGGCATGCTTTCATACATTTCCTCCAGCTTATCCCACATCTCTTTGGCGGTTTTGTAGTGGGAAATTTTCTGATAGTCTTCCTGATTCAAGGCGCTATACAACATATTTATTGCATTAGTGTTGTATTCACTTACCTTGGCTTTCCCAACTTTTGTTGTCATTTGATCACCATGCTTGATGATTTGCCATAGATAAAAGTTTTGGCTTTGATGAAAATTCTCATCCGATCTTTCCAATATAAGTAATTATTTCCATCAAATATTGGGGACAACATGTTAAAATCACCTTCACCTATTCCTGCAAAAGAGTCACGAGTAGAAGCCATGGATGGTTCTCTCAAACTGTTAAGTCTTCAGAGAGTTGGGCTCTGATACCAATTGTTAGATAATACGCTTAACGCTAGAGGTGGGGTGAATAGCGTTATAATAAAAATTAGCGTAAACTTGCGGAATTTAAAAACTTGCAGGAAAAATAAGTGCGGAAATTAAATGCAATAAAGAACAAACGCACCGATGTATTCTGGTTCACCACAACAAGTGGCTAGTCCAGTCCCCGAGAGACTCTCTCGAGATTTTCCACTAACTTGTCAAGCTTACGGGTGCTCAACAAACCTTTACAACTTAAGGACACAAGCCTTAACACCTTTGCTCGGAGATACAACACTCCAAGACTTCACTGTTAAGCTTACGGGTGCCTAACCAACCTTTACAATCTGAGGACACAAGCCTCAACAATCTTGCTCGGAGATACAACACTCCAAGACTTCGACCAAGGAAACACAAGTTCCTTACAACAAGAGAATCACAATTCTCTTCAAGTGTACAAAACACTAAACACTCAAACAATACACTCCTTTATGAGTAGATATGAGTAAAAGAAGTAAGCTCAAGATCACAACAACTATGGACAAGACTTTGGCTCTTAAAAGTTTTATGAAATGAATATAAAATGATAAACAATAGTATGCAAGCTTATAGCAATAGTATGATCAGTTGTTGTGTTTAAAACACTGAAATGAAGCTGTATTTATAGTTGAAAAACTTGGCATTACCGTTGCCTAATTGCCAATTAAGAGTTGCTGATTTTACTGAGTGACAATCGATTGTCAAAGAGCCACAATCGATTGTCTGCCAGTCATTCCAAAATTCAATCCCAGATTTTACGCTTGACAATCGATTATTTAGAATCCATAATCGATTACTGGCAACGTTCAAAAAATCCTTTCCAGATTTTACCAAAAACAATCGATTGTCCAGAATCAACAATCGATTACTCAGCAACGTTCACAAAATCTTTTCAAGATTTTAATTAAAACAATCGATTATACAAAATCAATAATCGATTACCTGACGGTATTTGAAAACTTTACGACAACGGTCAGCTTCACAATCGATTGTACAAAGTTAACAATCGATTATTTATTAGTTTTTAAAAAACATTTTAGACACTGCCTCTTGACAATCGATTGCACAAAGATAACAATCGATTATTTAATAACTTTGAAAAGTCTGGAAGACACTGTCTCAACACAATCGATTATCATATGTTCATAATCGATTATTTTATGACTTTGAAAAATCTGAAGGACACTGTCTCTTCACAATCGATTGTCATTAGCTTCACAACCGATTATTCTGAGTTTTGAAAAACTTTGATGGACACTGCCTCATCACAACCGATTGTCATTAACTTCACAATCGATTATTTTGAGCGTTGAAAAACTTTGACGTACACTGCCTCATCACAATCGATTTTCATATGGTTCACAATCGATTGTCATGCAGATTTGAAAAATCTGATGCTCACTGCCTTAACACAATCGATTGTCATTACTTCACAATCGATTGTCATGCAGTCTTGGCTTAACATAATCGATTATCATAAGTACATAATCGATTATCTTAGTCCAGATTTTAGAGGCATGTTTAAAAATCATTTTGACTAAAGTAAATATGCATGATTTAAAATCATTTAGCATTAAATTAAATATGCATGATTTTGGAAAAAATAGTTTTACGAGGGAAGCCATATCATGAGTCAAGTTGTAGAATCAAGAACACAATTAAGAACGACTCATTTAAACTATAAAACTTTGTCTTGTGCCTAAATCTCGTTATGCATCAATTATGCGCTTGTACTTGAACTTCGTCATATATCAATTTGCGCTTCGTTTGGCATTCATCAAAACCTACACATAAGAACACACGTTTTAGTATAAAGCCTTGAGAACGTGTTTCCAACACGAACAAATCCAAAGGCTATGGCATTCCCCCCTTTCGGCATGTTTCTCACTTATGAATTGTAATCGAACTTCTTCCAATCTCGTAACTATTTCTACCTCCTTTTATGTAGGATGTACGATTATGTCCTTGTATGTGCACCTATGTGAATCTTCTCTCCTTTTCCTCCCAAATTTTATCCAATTTCCAAGCCTCACTATGTGAACATACATAATATTATGGTCGTCACTCTAGGCATCTATAGGAGTACTAAAGTTCTTCGCTTGGTACTTTGTCAAACTTACGACTATTGCTATACCATGCTTCATAGCCTCAGTTATCTATTATTATGATTTTACTAAATCTAGGTAGTTCATACTATATCCTAACTCTTACTTTGTTTTATTATTACCGTAGTCTGCCACCCAGCTTCGCGATAATCTTTTGTTGCTTGTCCTATATATAAATCTAATCCTTTAATGCTCCATCTTTACTGTTCATCTTAAGAATGACAACCTAACCTTCTCTCATACTTTTTAACTTGTATCCATCCATCGTTGATCCAGTCCTAATGTTGATCTTAATCTACCACTCATAAATTGAGACCTCTTACGTGATACTTTGCCACTAGGGCTCACATCTCATCGGGGAATATATGAAGTAATTTGTTCGATCCACCTAGCGATGATACTATATTTTCATAATTGTATTTCATAGCTTCCTAACATGATTCATCTTATGGAGGTATTCAAGTTTCGTGCAATTCATAAAATCCCTTTTATTTAAATTATTTCTCAATCAAAGGCCTAAATGGAATCCTCTTATTTATCACAATTTCACCCTTATTCTACAACGAGGGAAGCATTTCATTTCTTTTAATTGCTCCGAGTCTTAGACCCGTCTGTGTTATTTCAGGTTGTACCGAGCTTTTTATTACATATGGAAATCATCACCTCCTTTGTTTTGATAGGTTTAATCCCGAGGACATACATATTTTAATCACTTTCTCACTCACTTTTTCATATCCTTGTTCCTATCTACCTAAAAACTTGTTGCTCTACAATACTTTACCTTACAACCTACACCTATCTGTTTATACTACTTGCAACTTTCCTTTAACTTGCTGGCACCATAAATTTCCTTTCGTGCCTTCTCAGTTTTCCTGGAATGTAAGCAATTACTTTTCCTGGTCGTTCTAACACTTGTTGCATAAATACTTGGCTTGTCTTATTGCCCACAAAAACTGTAATTTCTTGTATCTCTTTTAATCTCAAATATCACTTTTTATGACTTTTTTTCCGTTCACTAGCCATGATAGGTGCCACTTTCTTATGGAGTGTATGCGATATTGTAGTGATACTCTTGTTACAAGATCATTTACTCTTTAGCTCGCGATGCTTAGGTGTAAACCTTCTCCCTTATTTCTTCACCTGGTTTGTTGTTGAAGTATTTCGGGAGACCTTCTAGGTCTTGTCAAGTTGTAAGCTTGTTATATCATGCACTCGAAGGAAATTTTTCGTTGCTCTTACTCGCCTATAATAGTCCTTGGTTACATAACTTTGTGTCATTTTACTCGTAGGGTTACATATAGGCTCAAATTTTGATTGTCTTCCTAGTAGAACTCTCTCTTATTTTCATAATACTTAAATGATACCTTTAACTACCTCAAATCCTATTTAAAATTTTCAATGATTGTGACTCGTATCTGAGAGACTGAACTCACTGTGCTGCGGCTTAAAACATTTATCTTGCATGACCTGTTCATTTATCTGTGTCTTCTTGTCCTCTTGTCTAGCCATATATCTCTTGGGATATATTGTTTATCTTAACCTACCTCTAGCCATTATCTCCTAATGTATCAAGTGTCCATTCGCTCTTATTTATCAATAATATCCTAGCCAGAAAGTTTTACTGCCTCTCCCCAATGCTTGTATAATGTTCTGTAGTCGCAACATATCTCTAGGAATTAAACAAATGCAACATCATCCCTCTCTCCTTTTTACCATATTCCTCCTTCACCATTCTATAATTATTTTAAACGTTTATTGGACTTAATACCATATTACACCATATTCCCCCCTTTAGGGGATTACCAAGATTTAGTACTACAACGATCTATCTATAGATGTTTTATCTATTCATCTTTGGCGTCTTCTTACATCATCAATGAACCTTAATTGCCTTATGGTAATCTTGTGTCCTTGGATAACTAAATTTCTTACAGATGAAGGCGACACCTAGTGTAACTGGTACACTTAGTCCCTTATGATAAACTTAGCTCACTCAGCTTTCCTTAGGGAAACATCTTAATAAATGACCTTTTCAAAGTTATTATTCTGTTGTCCATTCTATTATCACTGGAACACAATCTGTAAAATTCTGATGATGGAGACTATTATCAAATCATTTGATTTTCAACTCATGTTCAGTTTATCTTGTTCCTAGCCCATACTTCTTTCTATTATTCTGGGGTCTACCTTTTCCTACTAGTAATCAGTCAGAGTCACCAACTTATTTCTCAAAATAGGGATATTGCTTTATGGCTTATACACTTTTATTTCATCATGGCATGTCACCTTTTGTCTTTCCCTTCAGTTGACTGTAGACTTTGTCATCCTGTCATACCATTTATCACACCTTACCCATAATCTTTCAGTTACTCTCTTCTTATTCTCTCACTAATACTTCTATCTATCACTTTATTCTGAAAACTTCAACAAAACGTTCTTTCACTTTTAGCTCATCTTGCTTCATCTCACAGGCTCTTCAGAATGCATGTAATTCTCTCTCTCTCTCTCTCTCTCTCTCTCTCTCTCTCTCTCTCTATCTATCTCTATCTCTAGGGCGGGAGTCATACTAAGGTAAATATTTTATCCCTTTTAGGATTCCACTGCCTATCTTCTTAAATTTCTGAATATTCTGGTATTTATATCTGCTTGCACTATTCTAGAGATCACCGTATAGGTGCCTCACAAGGAGATCTATTACCACATTTGCACTACCTTTCGAAAATGTAAGCTAATGATAACAACTTATCCACAAATTTTTGTTACTCTAACCCCAACTTGATCCTGATAATACATCATTCTCTTAAACTATATTTTTCAGTACCCTTTGGAAATAATTGAGGTGGGTGTGGTCAATTGTATAAAACTTTGTTACTGTTACCTGAATTGCAAATACTTATAATCTTAATTGTCTATGTACCTCGTACTTCTTCTTTTTTTCATGTTATTTCTTTCACTTATTGAAACTTATATCCACCTCCTAATTCTCTCGTTTCTCTTTACCATATGGGGGGGGGGGGATAGATATTCATGCATTGGGGCTCCTTATCAAGAGGTTCACATATCTTAGTATACATATGATTTTGCTGAAGACCTAACATTTACGCATTATAAGCATGATACAAAATCGAGCTTCTCTGATAAACTTTTCCACGTCCGCAATTAATCTCTTACAAATTGTCTTTATGGATATATGCATCAAAGTATCATGAATAAGATAGAGTATAGGAAATTGAGTTCTTATAACTCAGCCCTACCACATGATCTAGAGTAAGAAGAAACAGTGACAGTTCTAAATGCCATGTAGCCTCCTGATTATAAGTGTGGTGCACTACACACCCATAAACAAGACTCTACTAGAAACGACTTGTAGACTCCCAAGGACAGAACTTCTCTGATACCACGTTTGTCACGACCCAACCCAAAGGGCCACGAAGGGCACCCGGTGCCTTACTCAACCGAGTACCAACGTAACATAACATTCTTACCATACTATCATGAGTAAATGAGCTAGAAAACTCTTCATGAGATAACATGAATAAAACATAAGGGAATACTCAACATATGAAGATCCAACATGATATAAAAATATATACATGTGACATACAGGCCTTTGTAACTCAAAAAAAAGGTCGATAAGGCCATGCAAGTATCCATACACCTGACATATGTCTACAAGCCTCTAAGAGTACATATAATCATAAAGGTCGGGACAAGGCTCCGCCCTACCAATCGATACATATCCAAAGAATACTGACCAAATAGGCAATTACGAAGCAAGTGGAGTGCACCAACACATTCGCTGAGCTGATAGCGTACTAGGAGGAACGTCAACCTGTCTATCCGGACCTGCGGGCATGAAACGCAGCGTCCTAATTCAAAAGGGACATCAGTACGAATAAAGTACCGAGTATATAAGACATGAAAGCATAAATAAGAACTGTAATGTGAAGAGAGATAGAGGAAATACAACATGTAACATCTGAGTGCCTTTGGGGGCTATTGACATGAAATGCATAATACATATATATATGCATAAACTTTTAAAAATATTTGCCTCTGTGGGCATCATCATCATATCGTACCTGTTCTCATAAAGGACTCATTAAAAATGTACCCGGTCATCATAAGTCTTGGTAGAATCATGCCCATCCACGTGGAGCTCAGTAAAACCCAACTGATCGGTGATTGCACAGTAGGTGCCGTACCCAGCCGACAGTAGCGCGGCTCGGTAGAGTAAAATACATACATATATATAATGCATGCTTGACTCTTGGAATCACCTTCTAAACGTTTTGGAGTGTCACAAGAACCTTATGGACGTATATACCCTCGGTATGAACCTTATTAAGATTCAAGGATCATACACATTTACTTAGAATAATTTTATAAAGAAAGAATAAGATGGACAACCTTATTTGCTAGTAGTTGATCGGTTATGAAGTAGCGTATTCATTTCTCTTTAGAAAATTCCTTAATATACCTTGTATATTCTTCCCAACCTCAGACTATGCAATTTCACGGCTCCTTAGTCTACAATAAGAAAAATGACATTCTCGTTATCATTTAAGTGTTGTAACTATTATGTATTGACCACAACCTATTTACAATAAAAAGGACAGCACCTCCCCTATATATATGACTTCACACTAGTCAAAACAATCACAAACAGCACAACATACCGCTATCACTTTATACACAATACGACAACCATAATAGTGTCAAACAATCCGAAAATGTTATGACGAATGACCAATAACAACCTTTCCATTATGTAGTGTTTCTCCACACCCTTCATCCTCTCAACTGCATATAATTAGTAGCAAAAGAGACCATCAAATACCATTGCGAAACAGCCAACAAAACAGCCCCACAAGTTCATCATCTCAAAAATAATTTCGGTTTACTTAAACATGTTTCGGACTTGTCTTTTCTGAGAAACACAAACAAAAGCACATCAGTATGCCTCTCATCCAATAAACCAGCCATGAATTCAACGTAGTAATAAGTTCATAACCAGCCAACTAGTACACAAGAACAAACAACATATCATTCTTTCGAAACTAGCTAGGTCTATTCTTTACAGTCGAGTTACAACTCGCAAACACATAGATAATAGAAGGAGAAGCATAAAATTACCTTGTACTGAGTAGAACTCACGAAACCTAGTCCTTTATCATCAAAAAAAAGTTCCTCAACACGGCTACAAGAAGGAGAAAGAGAAACTAGCAAGCTGTCTGGACTTTCCAGCACTAGAATTGCGTCGTAGCATCCGAAATAACCTAGGGTTTGTGTGGGACTTTTTGGGAGGAGTTGAAGTGGTTCAATTAGTTTTCTTTGGGCTGTAAGATAATGAATTAAAAGAGTTTAGCAGCCCTTAAAAGTATCCTCTTGGCCGAATTTAGGGCTTTTAATTGAGGCATTTCCTTTTGGCAAGTAGGTGATGCACCTACTTGTCACCTACTAGCTGCGCAGTCTAGCGAAAATGTAAATATATCTCTAATTCAATATCGTACGAATGAACGTTTTAGCACGTTGGAAACTAGACTAGTATATATTCAACTTGGTATGTAAATCATCCTTTGATTCCAAGTATATTTGGAGAGAAGTGCATTTACATTTGACCTAAATTTCAGCAAATTTATAAATGTAACTTGTGATGACCTTTGCCAACTCTTGTTTGCCTTCAAAATGTAGAAAGTGAATATGATACGACTAAAATAACTCATATAATAACCCCCTTATCATTTTAAGAACCCATGTAATAACTCATATAATAACCCCCTTATCATGTTCGACGAAACTTATTTCCTTCAATTTGCTTAGATTTTAAGCCATTCCAACCATCTTGGTACTTGTTATTCATGACCTTATATATTTATAACTAAGGTAACATGATTAAATTACTATATTTTCTCCCAATAAAATCTTATTTCTAAGCTTACATCAATTGACTTACGATGTACTCTCACGTACGAAAAAATGAGGTGTAACATAAGACATGCTAAATTATATGCTTCCTTTTGTTTTTTTAAGGAGGTTTGTTTGAGCCTTTCTATCTTTATGCGTTTCTCCCCATATTTTTACATATGTGTTTTGATTGTTGCCTTAGAACTTTGTCCTTTGAAACTATAAAATCTCACACCCCATCCCTTTAGGATCAATAGTCACAAATATCTCCGCGGCTGATAGAATGTAATAGCATGCAATAAGTCAAACGAGACCATTCCGCATTTAATACCATCACAGGGTGGGGAATGGTAGATATGGATATGATGAACACGCGATAACACCACATGTATAAACAGTTACTGAGTGTTGTGTGGGGTGATCCATATTATTTATATACCTAGGACCTCCCTCATATTTGTAAACTGTTACTTGTCTACTTGTTGTTTGCACTTAAAGTCATGATTATAATATGGCGGGGAACCACACTAGTGGACCTTGAGGGGTCCCTAACACCTTCCACTCCGGATAATTTCGAGCCCTAACCCAATCTATGGTTTTTTAAATCAAAGTACTTCTTAGTATCCTAATGCACTTAATCATTAGGTAACGACTATTCAATTCAAACCCAATTCCCAAAAGGGAACAAATTTTCCTTTCAAATATCATAAATCCGATTTTGCGAGAAAAAGGGGGCATCGACACTATACATATAATTTATCATACATTGTATAGTTCTTATTCAGGAAGGAAAAATCATCGGGAGAAATAAAAGGACTTACAAATTGGTCATATATCTGTGAATTCCCGATAAATTCATTATAGCTGATAAATTATTTGCCGTTCATTTGTGCGACTCAAGTATCAGATAATCATGTAAAATAAAAAATAGATGACTTTACAGTTTAAAGGCGTACATTTTTTCACAAATCTTTTCTTTGAAAGATAATAAAGTAAAAAAGAAGAAAAAATTAGGAACCAGCAAACTAATATACAATGTGCATTAACTCAAGTTGCAAGGTTTTGCAAGATACAATTAAAAGAAAGCTAAGAGAGTAGGAATATGTGCTATAATGGAGCACCATTTGTTCTATGATTGAATTGAATTCAACCTTTGGCCATTACCTCGTGTTTCCACTGGAAGAAAAAATAAGCACAAAAAGATTCAAGATCTAAAATTTCAAGTCAATAGGTGCTCGAGCAATCACCTTTCTCTATGTAGGACCGCCTTAGCCACAACCCGTAACCTGTGAAAAGAAAAAAGAACCATACTTCTGAAAAAGTGATTGTCATTTTACATCTAAAGATAAATTCTATCATTTTTTGTATTACTCTAGCTAATTTTGAATAATTGTACATCAGTCAGGACATGGACATAAATAAATAAATTCTAAATAAAAAGATTACTTCTAAACCATTCTGTGGCAAAGTGTTTTAGCACCCTTTGTGAATCCTCTTAACCTCATGCACCAGAAGACTATCCAATGCTATAGGTTCTTAATGAAAAATTCATATCATATAGTATTAAAATATCAATTTTATTATATATACTCATTAGCAGTTTAATGGTGTCACATTTCCTTTTTGGCTACTACAACCCGGCGAAGGGTGTAGATAAGGGAGTTTATCAAATTAAAGGACAATCGAAACGGGATTCAATTATTAAAGAGAATTTTAGAGTCGCCACTTGGGGGATTTATGGTGTCCCAAGTCACCGGTTAGAATCCCAAATCGAGAAAAGAATGACTATGTTTAACAATCAGCGAACCAGAAATCTGAGTAAGGAATTTTGTTAACCCGGGAGAATGTGTTGGGCATTCCCAGGTTCTGTGATTCTAGCACAGTCGCTCAACTATCATATTTGGCTTAAATTATCTGATATTAGAACATATTTTAACTCATGTGCTTTTTAACTTTAAACCGCTTTTATTATTATTTTAGAGAGAGTTGAAATGTCGTCAGAACACGCCTCAAACCACGTCACATAAATGCACTCGTGGATTTTTACACGTTCCAACTTCGTTGAGATTTGGATTTGGGTCACATAAATACGCACCCGAATTTAGGAAAGTATTTCATTAATAAATTCGCTCCTATAGCGACTACGTCTATAGAAATTCGTGAAAGGCCGTGAAATTCGCTAATCGACACTTCCAATTTTCTAAGTATTTTATTGAGTTAAGGAGCGTCGTTTAGTGTTTGATTTAGTTAACAAGGCTCATTTTATTTTTATAAGGACGTCCTAATCCATGCTAAATTTTCTAGCTTAAATGCCTTAATTGTTTTATATACAAATTATGCATTTGGAGAAGCAATACTCTCACTTAGCCTCATTCATGGTCAATCGTGTGCATCGACTCAGGTTTGGGCTAGCCCAGAACATGCTGTATTTACAGCCATTGCGCCTGTTTTCAAGATTGGCCCGAACCTTTGATTATTCTAATTCCGAAGCAAATAACATTATAATGTCTTGGTACTTACTGGGCCTATCGAAGGAGCCCAGTACTGACTTGAACGAAAACGTTCAGCTGTTAATAACCTTTTTGGTTTAAAATTATATATACAAAATCAGATCTCTACTCATTCACAAAGGAAATATTAATAACCATTTTTGTATCCACTTCTAATATTAGATTTAAATCAAATGATTCATATACTCATCAGTCAGAGTATATGAATCCAATTTAAAATTCAAGTGAGATACATGTTACACTACAGGGGACAAATTCGAAAACAATTTGTTACTAAGCATGCTGAGGTTTAAATGAACTCAGATACTTCAAAATATTTTGATTTACTTTACATGATTATCAAAATCACCTCTTCCTAAGTCCAGTAGCTCTAAATGCACATGATCAGCACTTGAACGAACTGGACTAAAATTGAAACTGACTGTTAATTAAACACATACATGAAAAATTGAGTCGAAGGTTCAATTATTACACATTAAAACAGTCTCAAATGTCCAAATTATTACAAATCGGGATCAGTCTAACACTTAATCTACAACATGATGATCATTCTATTACTACTCTCATATTCAGGATTAAATAGGTGAAATAGGGGAAAGAAAAAAAAATGTAAATGACAACGAGATCTTCACATTTGAGAATATATTTCACTTTGAACTTCATATATACATGAGCTTTAAGTGTTACCTGTAATGCAGCAAAGGGAACAACCTATGAGTAAAATAGAATAGATCAGCTAAACAATCAATAACCAAATGCAAAGTGTACCCAAATTCGATTTTCAGAAATTGTTTCAAAACAATACTAATAGTGTTCTCAGATGTGGAGCAAGTATTTCATCTCTAATACTAAAGAGAAAGGTTCCGGATCCCTTCCAATTACCCCAAATGATTCATTTTATTGTAAAATTGTTAAGGCGTCAGATTTAACTTTTTTTTCTACAACTCAAATTGTATTTTTTTGCCTAAGTGATCCTTCAATTTCTGACTTGTGCCTCAAGTTTAAGGCTGGAATTATGTATTAGTCCCTGCTAGAAAGTTCTAAAAGGTTCCTATCAAATTTTTACAAGTTCAAATCCCTCTGATACCCTCAATAGCTTTCCTAAATTACCTACCCCTGAATTTTGACCCCAGTCAGTTTTTTAACCTTAGTTCATTTATAATTGACCTTGGTCATTCAAATCTGGGTCTCATTTTAACCTTAGATTAATAAGGTTACGAGGATTCAATCAGCCAACATTAGAAGACCTCTATACAGGATTAACAAAACAAAAGGTCAAATATCCAGAAGAATGCATATATCTATCAATACTTGAATCAAGGATATTCAAAAATACTTAAGAACGAGAAGCACACAGCAAGATGAACAATCAGCTTATGAATAACACCCTTAGGAACATGAGTCTAGTAAGCATTCCAGAAATCAAAGAACAATCAGCAGAAGAAGGTTAATTGAGCCCTAAAATCATATCACTCAAGAATAAACCAAATTGAGCTTTCAAAAATCAGGGAACCAATACTTAGCACGATATAAATATCACCCAAGTAAGGATTTCGGATTGGTAACAAACAATGATATGAATATTGCAACCCTTTTCAAATGAACTTGTGGTTATACAAACAAAAAACCAAAAGAGAATCCAATAAAAGAAGTTCAGACTATTACACATGCAACTACAGGACCTGATCACTCATTACAAACAATTATACATTCAAAGCTAAAAAAAATGGAAAATATGCAGGAAAACTTAGCTCTTACTCTTGTTCTCATTCAAATTGATTCATCCGGACCTTGACCCTTTCCACATGGTTCTGAACCTCATCGGACGGTGATAATCATTTTACAAGCTCAGGGGAGGGTTTTTTTCAACGTTCTAAGACCTCAATAGGTCTCAGATTTTGAAATTTGAGTGGTTGGAGAACTCAAAGGGGCCATGGTTAGTGTCAATATGGGTCAGAGACTACATGGGAGACGTTTGGAAATATATGTATGGTTTTAGGATGGGGTTTAATGGTCGTTAGATTGGGGTGAGATCAACGGCTGTGATGATGGGGTCCTAAACGATATCGTTTGGTTTAGTTGATGTGGACATGGGTCATGCTGGTTATTGGGCTGGGTTGTGTATGGTTTTGAAAGGAGAAGGCCGGTTGGGCCACTCAGGTCTGGCCCAATTGTGGCTAGCCTGAGTGGCTGTATATATACATATGTATGTATTGTATTTTTGTCTTTTTCTTTTAATTGAAATTAATTACTAATTTTATTTAAAAACCACAAATCAAAAATAAAATTAAAACAAGTCAAACTTAAACAAACATAATTTCAAATGCTGCATATATATATATATATATATATATATATATATATATTATTTGTAAAACCAATTTATTTAAACAATCAAATCTTAAACCATTTTAAATATACAGTAATGAACATGCACATGCAGCCATACCCTAAAATTAAAATCCTAACAATGAAAAGAAAAATTCTAATCTTTAAGAGTTCTATAGGAGCTTGTTTCGACCGGTCAAAAATCATATGCTCACAGCTGCCCCTCTTTGCGCAGGAACACGAAGGGTTTTCATGCAAAGACAAAAGAGAAAATATGAGCGATTTCTGTCTGATTGAATACTCCATGTGAAGCATTTTGAAAATTTTCTAACCGAACCTTGCTTCAAAGGTTTCCTACATATCCTCAACAATAAAGGAATCAGGTTAGTGTAGTTATGGAGTGTTTGGTAGCTGGGACTACCAGAAGTTGTGATTACGCTGTTGATGTTGTTGTTACTGCTTGCTGGCCTCTTTATTACTCCATATGAAAATAAAAGAGAACTAGACTAAGCTATAGGCTATGGATTACAAAGAAAAGCCTATCTACGTCTTCAATCTTGATCCTTGTTGCTTCGTTGCCTTGTATTTCTTTCTGCGAACTCCTTGTGGACTCGCTGGCGGTTTGCCTATTTCTTTATTCATGTATGATTCCGAACTGTTGGATTTGTGACATGTATTCCATTGAAAGTATTCCCTCATTCTACAGGTGGGAGCCTGACTGCTGAACTGGAATTGCGTTGAAAAATATTCCCTTATTTTACAGGTGGGCGCCTGATTACAAAACTTGAATTTTGAAAAATATACCCGTATTCTACTGGTGGGCGCCTGATTACAAAAACTTAACATTTTGAAAAATATTCCCTTGTTCTCCAGGTGGGCGCTTGATTGCAAAACTTAAAATTTTGAAAATACTCCCTTATTATCCAGGTGGGCCCCTGATTACTAAGACTTAAAAAATATTCCTTTATTCTACAGATGGGCGCCTCATTACCAAAATGTAAAATTTCAAAAAATATTCCCTTGTTCTCCAGGTGGGCGCCCGATTACAAAAACTTAAAATTTCAAAAAATATTCCCTTGTTCTCCAGGTGGGCGCCTGATTGCAAAAACTTAAAATTTTGAACAATATTCCCCTGTTCTCTAGGTGGGCGCCTGATTGCTAAAACTTAAAATTTCAAAAAATATTCCCTGTTCTCCAGGTGGACGCCTGGTTGCTAAAACTTAACATTTGAAAAATATTCCATTGTTCTCCAGGTGGGCTCCTGATTGCAAAAACTTAAAATTTTGAAAAATGATCCCTTATTCTCCAGGTGGGCGCTTGATTGCTAAAACTTAAAGTTTCGAAAAATATTCCCTTATTATCCAGGTGGGCACCTGATTGCAAAAACTTAGAATTTTGAAAAATATTCCCTTGTTCTCCAGGTGGGCGCCTGATTGAAAAAACTTAAAATTTTTGAAAAATATTCCCTTTTTTCTCTAGGTGGGTGCCTGATTGCTAAAACTTAAAATTTCGAAAAATATTCCCTTGTTCTCCAAGTGGGCGCCTAATAGCTAAAACTTAACATTTCGAAAAATATTCCCTTGTTCTCCAGGTGGGCGCCTGATTGCAAAAACTTGAAATTTTGAGAAATATTCCCTGGTTCTCCAGGTGGGCACGTGATTACAAAAACTTAAAACTTTTAAAAATATTCCCTTGTTCTCTAGGTGGGCGCCTGATTACAAAACTGGTCCGGACAATCCTCAACTGCTGACAATTTAAGATTATGTTGTATTTTCTGAAATGGTATTATTTTCCACCATGCCTTGCTACGAGTTATGTCCACTGGGGATTTGCTGGGGATTGGTGATTAAAATTACTTCCCATTATCCTGGGGGTCCTGACAACTCTTGATTTGATGACAAAAGGTGACAATTGGGGGTTAGTATTTATGGCTACATCCCACTATTTGGGGGATCCTGTTGGCTCTTGCTGGGGAAGTATCTAATCTAAGTCCCATTTTTCAGGAGGGTCCTAACTACTTTTATTGACTCTTGTTGGGGAAATATATGCTCTAAGTCCCATTTTTCAGGAGGGTCCAGATGACTTTTATTGACTCTGGTTGGGGAAATATCTATGTCCCATCTTTCAGGTAAGTCCTGGTAACTCTTGCTGACTCAGCTAGGGAAATTTGAAATTTTCCCTCTAAATGTCATTCTTCGGGGAATATCTGCTCTAAGGGTCCTGATGACTTTTATTAACTCTTATCGACTCTAGCTGGGGGAATATTTGCTCTAAGTCCCATTTTTCAGGAGGGTCCTGATGACTCTATTGATTCATCTTGGCTCTGGCCGGGGAGATTTTGGCTCTAACTCCAATTTTTCAGGAGGGTCCTGAAGGTTCCAACTTAAATGCCAATTATAATTTATGGTTGTTTCTGCGAGTCTTACTGGGGAGGTGTTGGTGCTTGCCCATGTTACCCACATCTGTTTAGTTTTAAACTGCATTCCATATCAACTTTGATGCCTCTTTTAACCCTCGGTTGGTTCTATTGGGTTTGCCAGTTATAGTTTGTCCCATTGTGTTTCTCGCTGGGAGGGTGTTTATAACGGACTATGTCCCTTTGAAATTTTATATGAGCGCCACTTCCAGGTGGATTCTAAGATTTTGATGATACCTTCCATGTGCCTGTCTTCCCCTGTGGGTGGCCTCCCTTAGGCTCTTCTGGAATTTTCTGCCCCTGCGTCAATCAAAGAAAACTTGTCAGTTTGAAAAGTGGTGGTTGGCTCGCACCATTCTTGTTGGAAGCGGCCTCCTCGTCGTCACGTTCTGTTGTGTTCAAATTTCCATGTTGATGATGAGTTTCCTGAGTTGATTGGCTGACCCCTTAACCTTTATGACTTTACTTTGCTCGCCCATTACTTTGTTACATTCCTAGCCCTTTTGCCAGAATTCTTGCACCTTTCCCGAGATTACCAAGTCAATATATTATGCTTGGCTGACCCTCTGACCTTTGTGGCTTTACATTTACTTCCCATCTTATATTACACTTCCGCTATAGGAGACCTTTTTTTGTCCAATCAAAAAAACCGTCGCTGGAATTGAGATCTTATTGAAAGAGAAAGATCTCAAATATCTGGAGTTTCTTTTTGTATATTATATGGATGATCCGATCCGCAAGGACCATGATTGGGAATTGTTTGATCGTCTTTCTCTGAGGAAGAGTCGAAATAGAATCAACTTGAATTCGGGACCGCCCCCTTTCCAAAATTCTTTATGCCCTTCCCCGATGGTTGATGAGTTGAGTTGCCATGCTGGGTCAACCCTTGACCTTTCCCATATTTGTGTTGTGCCAACTTTATGTTCCATCTGAATCTTTGTGGTTTCATTTGCATTTCCTTTCCTGTGTGGTATTCCTTCAACTTTGTCAATTCTTGTCTCTTCCATCAATTACAATTTTTGTGAATCCTCCCCTTTGCTGTTACACGCCTGTCATCTTTGTTACACCTTTGGGCACATGCGCTTTGTTCCTATGGGAGTTTGATAATTGGCTTTGACATTCCTTTCGTTTAAACAAAAGAATTTAGACTTGAAAGAAGAATGAAATGCAAAGACTCCGAACACTATTTAGAATGAAGAATTCCAGACTAACTGTCGAAGAAAAATAGAAAAGAAGACTTATCTGAAAGACAGCCACTGGTCCTTGCAATCATGACATGCACTTCGGCCTATTCCACCCAATCAATTTCGATGACCAGCGTTCTGCTTCAGCGCTTTTGCCGTTGTGAGCTTTCCAAACCAATTCCTGACTCGTCTTGCCCTGCAGTATTCTTCCGTCAGTAGCCCCTTTCTGTTTTTTGCTTTATCTTACTTTCGCCTAACGGTTCTTGTGAAGGTTTTCACCGATAAGACTCTCTCGTTTTATGCTCTCTCAAACTCTTGTCACCTTATGGTGCCCGTGAGGTTTAACACCGATATGACTCTCTCATTTAATTATCTCTCTTGTCTGGCTCAAAGTGTTGCCCTGACATGAATAACCTCTACTTGCTCAACTTGGCATCTCTTGAAGACCGATCAGAAGGTCTTTCTTTGGACCGTAACGTGGACTTTTGGATAGCGTTAGAAAG